>CM059044.1:32292173-34956739 GCA_030279155.1 Forsythia viridissima
AAAAAAGTTCCTTGTGTGCCACTTAATTTCTTCAGAAGATTACCATCGAGAGCAAACTGCATGTTGTAGTCTTTCAGTCATTGAAGAAGATGCTGAACAACTGAGCTTCTTGACTCTGTTTCACCGAGTGAACTTTGAAGATTCCAGCTTAAAAGTGGATTTACCTTCTTGCCATTCCATTCCCAATCGCCTTTTTTGGAATAAATTTGTGCTGCAGTCCACTCTTCTGTTTTAACAGCAAAATTTGACGGAAAGTGTGAAGAGGGACCTCCCATGCCTATTTGTTAAAACTTTGAGGATGTTTGGTGCAATTATTTTAGATTAGGGGCATATTCCCAATGTTTTTGAAACGTTAGAGTCAAAAGAAAAATATGCATATCCTTTTTGAATGGATGCAGCTTAAATAGGGTTGTTTTTCCTCTTGTTTTCCTAATTTACACGGAAAATCAAATTCAACTTAACCTATGCCTGTGAAAAATATGATTATATTTCTATTTTAAATTAAAACAAAAATAAGTAAAAAAAGATTAAACAAAATAGATAAAAAAGGAAAAGAAAAAAGCAACAGGTGGACCACGGCTTACGCGAAGGCCTATGAACCACAAGGTAGGGTTTGCAAACAAGGGGCAGCGTAGAATGAGATGAGACATGAACCGGGATTGAGAGTTGCGAGCCAAAGAAGCAAAGCAAGGATTACATAAAGGTGTGAACCACATGGTGAGGGTGCGTAGCAAAGAAATAAGGGTTGAGCTAGGGTGAGGTACCATCTAGGTGGTGAAGGTTGGGATGGCATATGTGGGGCCAGCTAGGGGTGTGGACATTTTTGCCTCTCACTTTTTCTTTTCTTCTTTTGATTTCTTATTTTGTTTATATTTATTCGTTTTACCTCAAAAAGAGAGCTTCAGATGCATTTTATGCGACACGATAACGTAGATTTATCTATTTCCATAGCTTGAGGCTGCTTGTGCAACAAAACTAAGATTGAGGATCAAATGTCTCTATTTAAAGGTTGGGGACAAACCTTTTCGATGGACCATAGGTTGAGGTTCAATTGTGCAATTTTCCCCATTTTGTATATTGAGTAATTATATACCTACTACAATTTTTATTATCTACTCTGCGTTTAAATTGCAATAAAAGTCTTTCAATTTTTGATATTTTGATATTTATGTCTTCAACTTTTTTTTTTATCATATTTTTAATTTTATCATTAACTTTCAATGATTTTTACGATAACGATTTTTTTCCAACTATTCTACCAATGTGCACTAAAATGAAAGAAAAATATTTTGTCAAATATTTAATTGTACTTGTTATTTATTTTGTTTATTTAAAAAATATGAAATGTTAAAAAAAAATCTTTTTACGCTCTCCTAATTAACTTTTTGGACATAAACCGTCTCAAAAAAAAATGTGAAAATTAATGAAAATTAATAAGTGTATGATATGAATGTGATTAAAAGAACATTAGAGGACATAAATGTAAAAATAACAATAGTTTGAAACATTTCTAGCAATTAAAATATGGTGTGGTTAACAAAAGATGTAGTGTGAATATAACTACTCTTATATATAATCAATATTATAAAAATTGCCCTTGAGTTACAGAAGAACCTCGATAAATTAATAATTTCTATTAAATAATATTTTTGGTTAGTTTCAACTTGGAAATAACATGCTAAATTAATAATTCACTAAATTTATAAAATAAAAAATTATAAAAAATTTATATAAATCCCATGTAATAAATAATGAATAGTGTTTAAGCCATTGTTGTGTATATGAAGTAGCAAATTGAACAATGTACAATATATTTTTGAAAAAAAAAAATCTAGATTCTTGTTTTGTTAAACAAATATATAGAATTTTTGTTCAAATTTTTTTTATAATTATACTGTATTGTCAAAATATAATATACATTGTATTTTGGATTTACTATTTATTAAAAAAAATGTATAAGTTTCATTGTAACAATATGTTATTAAAACTATAAAATTTTAATAAAATATACCCACACATACACACAAATATTAAGCTACTACTATACCTAAATATGTGCAGTGACACAGACTAGGAAATTGTCAAAAGTCCATGACTATTTATAAGTTATAACTATTACCTTGACACATAAAAGTTCAACTCAATGATTCATTTTGCACTAGTGACATTACAGTGATATGTTCTGTATACTTTTCATTAAAAATGGCAATGGGCTGAGCCTGATCATACTAATTTGGTCCCATTTGAACCACGGACCACGGGTCAAGTCCATGGTCCACAGACCTGCCCGTGGTCCACGGGCAGGTCTGTGGACTTCACGATCTGAGCTTGGCTCAACCCGTGTGTCAATTTACGGTCCGGTCCAAGACTGGGTCCGTCGTTCGACGAGCCCGGGCCGACGCATGTCCGTCTTTTTATGGATCGGGGCCGACGGGCAGTCGGCGGCCCGGTCCGTTTGTCATCTCTACTTTTTATCGTACCAAATAGTATAATAGAAAGTGCGCGTAAAATTTCATAGATAATATTTAAAATAGAAATTTAGATAAATGCAAATGATTATTTGTAAAAATGGCAATTTTTTTGTGCAAAAAGTCATGTATTTTTTTCGTAAGACAATTGAATAGTCGGAATATGGTTCAACTTTCGTTTTCTTTTTCTGTCATTCAAGTGTCGAGCAAAAATAAAACATTTTTTTAGTCAACTATTGGACGGATAGTGTCAAACGATAGTTGTTCAATCTAGTTTGTTTTCTTTTCTCATTTTCACATTTTTCTTTAATCAGACATTAATCCATAAAAATCAATCTCTTACAACAATTTTTGAGCAATTATATTCAACATATTTTCAAATATAAAAACAATCAAACTAACTTAGCACAAAACCTATTGAATTTTTGTTCTTTTATAATCTACATAAATCTATCAAAAAAGTAACTTACTTAGGGTAGGTTAGTTTGTGGCGAATGGTGGTGCGTGGTGGAGCAAGATTTGATTTTAGTGAAATAATATATCTGATTTTGAATTAGATTTGATTAGGATATAGTGAATGTTTAAGTAATTGTTTGAGGATATGTTTGTCTAAAATGGCAATTTTTCAACATGCTTTCAAAAGTTACTATTTTTAAAAACTACCACATACAAACAGATATTTGCTATAATTTCCTCTATCTAAAATGGTATAAAGACAGTCGTAAGTTAACTTTATTTCTCCGTCAATTTTTATAGATACTAGTGAATTTCACGTACAAGGCACAAGTTGTATTTTAATTAAATATTTAATAGTGTAGTCATTGTCAGTAAATTTTTAATTATTTTTTCACTTATGAAAGACTAAGTAAAACATATATTAAAACATATTGAGAAAATTACGTATTATTTAAAGGTGGGCGCTATAGTTTCAACTGATCTTTAACAAGAATGTTCTTCATTTTTACATGATGTAATGAATAACATAATTAATTAATACAAATTCTAGAACTGAATACTTAAAGTATGATCTCACAAGATTATTCTGTTTCTTTAAATATAAAACTTATTCCATATTTCTCCTCATTATGATTCGACTTTGTAAATTATTTAAAATTTCAATTTAATTTTATTCATTTTAATATATCAAACATTAAAAAAAGTTTAAATCACACGAGTGTCGTGAGATATGCATAAGATTTCTTGTGAACTTGCAATAATAAATAGTGAAAATACTTATTATAGATTAGCATAAGTTATTAATTAGTGATTTTATTTTCTTGGTATATTGGATAAGATTGTACTTATGGATATATTTTCTTTCTTTACTATTGTAACTTTTGACCTTGAGAGTAGTATTCTCTTTCTCTTTTTTCTTGCATAGTGCAAGATTTTGTGTTTATGGGTAAATTTTCTTGGACTTAATTGTAATTTAATTCAATAATCGACATAAAAAATAAATTAAAACTATGTATTTCTTGTAATCTTAATCATTGTGTTGTTAACTTAATACAAGTTATTAATTGAAGGAAATTTGTTTCGATTGCAAATGATTTTGAAGTTCAAAGTGGGTTGCTTGATATATGTTACTATGTCTCGGCCTAAGAGGCCGAACCTAGAGCCTAATATATATATATATGTATGGAGCTGAATTTTGTTTCAATAGTTTAAGTTATTAAGAATCTAGATAGGTTCTATTTGGAGAAAAACAAAAACAATATTTAATTAGGTATCCAAAATAATGAAAATATCTACAAAACATTTGGGCAATTTTTCGAAAGGCATGACTAAAATTGGAAGGAAGACGAACAAAACGATCCAAGGAAAACAAGAAAAATAGCGAAACATTAAAAAAAAATTGGGGCTAAAAAATTTTACAATTGAAAAAAATAATGAAAAGAAAAAAAATTAAAGATAGGAAATAGGGAAAAGTATAAAAAAATAATAATAATTGAACTCGTATTTCTATAAATAGTGCTCAACTCAATTCCCTCTTTTAGTATATAGGGATTAAAGTTGAACACAAGCTAAATAAATTTGTATTTTTGAAGATGACATGGAGGCAATACAACACTGCTAGAATGATAACGTTTGCCATGTAAATGCTAACAAAAGTTAGTTATCACAAGAGCTATAGATATGACAAAAGTAGTAATGACTCTGATAGCTGATGATGGTTGCGGGGGTGGCAGAGGGGTGTTGTTGCCGGATGGGCCATCGGGGGACGATCTTGGAGCTGGGCTAATTGTTGGAGATCCGATGGCGGAAGCCGTCACTGCTAATTTGTTGTCCTTGGACGCAATGGTCATCCACGAGGCATATAAAATAAGTGTTTTCAGAATCAAGTGTGTAATTTACTGGACTGTTTAGTTCGAGAGTTATAGCATGATCAGTGTTGCAAGCATCAAAATCGTCCATTGACACCGTGGCCAACGTGTGTCCACCAGTAAAATTGAACACTACAAGATAGATTCTCTATTACATAGATAAGCAATGAATAAGGACTCCAATTAATCGAGTAATAGGGCAGGTCCGATCACGGAGGGTCTGGGGTGAAGTGGACCTATCCCTTAATAATATATATATTTTTATTTTCAGAAAACATAAAACCAAGACAAATAGTTGGAAATGAGATTCAAACATGGGTGTGATATGCGAAATAGCTTAACCATTATACCACTACACCAATCTTGCACTTTTTCATTTTGTTTGTTTATTTTGAATTTGAAACATTTTTTGCTTTAATTTACAATAAAATATTAAAAAATAAATATATAAATCAATGCAGTGGCGAGTCATTGGGACCCACCGGCCAGCCCCGCACCGCAAATTGATGAGTCTTAGAAGACGAGGCAAGGTTGACTCGCACCCAAAATCGCCTCATTGTCATCTCTAATTTTGATTGACCCATTGTTTTCTAATCTTTATATTTCATTAAAAAAAAAAAGTAAATGAGAAATTTATGCCAACTAAAGTGACTTTTTAAGTCATAAATTTGCTTATTTAAGTAGTTTTAAAGAATTATACACACCCACACATATAACCAAATAATTACCAAGAATGTCGCCAGCCATGAATTTATGTTGGGAAGCCCAGTCGGAGTACGCCACAACGCCACCGGGAGGAACCTTCCACCCTAAACTGTCCCCTACAATATATGTTTTCGCAGCGGCGGCGGCAGCTTGTACCAGTGCGGCAGCTATCACCACTATAACCGCCACTAGATTGGCCATCTCCACCGTCAATGTATGTGCTCTGCGTGTCAGCCACCCCTCTGACCTCTCTAATCAATATTTTTACCTCGTATACAAAATGAACATGGAAAGCCTAAGCTTGGGGAGTTGTTAAGAGGGACTTTTTCATCAAGAAACCAAGTGGTAGATCAGCATTAGCAGAAGTCAACACGGCAAGAAGATTTTAAAAAATTTGGTGAACGTGTTTTGCATAAAATATTTATTTCATTATTTGTAACCAGTCTTGATTTAGATCTAATTTTATTATATTCAGCCAAAAATAAGGCCACGTTGGCTAAATGGCCTTGTCAAACGCCTTAAATCGCAGAAGAGTCTAACTTATATTATTCACACTACAATTTGTTATAAATATACCATATTTTAATTGTACTTAAAATTCTCAACTTTTGTTCATTATTACAATTATATTCTTAACTTTTTGTCATCAAATTTTTACCTTTAACTTTCAATAATTAGCATATTTCATCATCGATGATAGTTTATGTCGAGATATTTTGTTTACATGCTTGCTTTCAAATGAGGAAAAAATATTTTATTGTATTTTTGTATCTATTGTTTTTTTAAAATATGACAGACAAATAAGTCTTTTTACAAATTCTTAACAAATATTTTTTAAGGAAACCGTTATCAAACATGAGATATGCTAATTAATGAAAAATTGAAGATAAAAATGTGATAAAAAAAAAGTTGAGGACATGAGTGCTATAATGTTAAAAGATTAAGGATATTAAATATAATTAAAATGTGGTGTAAAAATTATAAAGTGTTGTGTAAATATAATTACCCAAAATTTAAATGGCTTCTTTCAAGTAAGAAAGACCTAAATACCATTACTTAATAATATATGTTAACAAACTACCCATTAACAGACCATCGATGAACTGATGGTCTGTTAATAGACCATGTGATCTGTTAAGGCCAAATTGTTAACAGATCCTTAATAGACTCACATGTCTGTTAAGACCAAATTAACAGATCAACAGGCACGTGGGTCTGTTAAGATTAATTTTGGCCTTAACAAGTCAAAATTTTGTTAACAGACTCATGGTTTGTTAACAGACCATTCTGTTAATGCAAATTTAAACATTTTAATTGATTTTTCAGTGAACCTACTTTAAATGAATTCAAATTTATAGAAAATTTAAATTAAACATTATAATTCATACTCAGATTTATATATATTTTCATAATTTATATTACAAAATCTACAATTTCTACCGTAAGTAAAAAGAATAAGATAAAGACTGATGAATTTCTACTTGAAATTAGATTTTACACAAATGAAATGAATTGGATTCTAACATTGAAATGGGTTAGATTCTAACATTGAATCTTCTCTTTGTTCACATACAGATAAATTTGAAATCATTTGAAATAGGTATAAGTGGAGAAGAGAAGACAATGTTATATTTAATATTTTACAAGATAAAATTGGTCAATTTCCATTATAAAATATTTTCCACCAAAAAAAAAATTATGGGGATCCCCAACCCCAAGTTACAGAAAAAGTGAAAAGTCTGAAATTTTTAAAAAAATAGAAAACAAATTCAAGTGGATGTCTTACAGTTTGGTAATAAAATAGGTCTTTCAAGTTTTCGATAAATTCTAGGTGTGTAAATAGATTAAATTTTTATATAAATTACTAATAAACATAAGGTACGAAGATCTTGTGGGATTCTTGTAAAATTAAAAACTATAGGAACTAGAAAAATAGTCTAAGAGGGAGGAGTGTCATCAACTCATAATTTTAAAAAAAAACACTAATATTTATGAATTTGAATAAAATTCCACATAATTTATAAAATTTCAACAAAAATCTATTTTATAAATTTCTCCTTATACAGAGCTTGATTTTTATGAATTCTAATTGATTTGTGATTATTTTATTAAATAGTAATTTTATGTTGTTTTTATTCTAAATAGTCAACTGGTTGTATTTTGTAAACAAATATTATGAGTAGAATTTTGAAAAATGAAAAATTATTGAAATAAAAATGAAGTAAAAACTTGTTCTCAGTTTTGAATAAAGAAATTGATTAAAGAGCAAGGTATCTTTAAAAAAAATCGAATTAAAGTTTAATTTTCACTTTCTTTCTACTAGTCAGTTTTTAAAATTTCATCTTTCATATTCGATACTAAACGAGGGATATTTGGGATTCTTTCTATTCCAAAACCAATTGTTTAACCCTCTTATATAAACATTTATTTTACGGCTTAAAAAGATAATTTGTAGATGTTGTAATTGACGAGTAAAATATTTTCAAGTTCAAAAAAAAATTTTTTGGTGCTATTTGATTTTACAGTCTAATATCTAATTATACTACATGGTATTCTTCAACCCAATTGTTTAGTTCAATGAATGATCATGGAGCATAAAAAATGAAATTCCAAAAACGATGTTTAACAATTGTAAAAAAAATTATTAAAATAAGAAATCATACTATTCAATAAATTTTCATGCTAATATAAATTGAAAATCTAGAACAAAAGTTTAGTACAAAAATTAGTGGCATAAATATAATAGAAGTGAGAGAGGAGGGAGGCGTGAAAGAAGAGTTGTATTGAAATTTTGAGGAGTGATGCAAGAATTTTTATAGAATTTGGTATTTTTATTTATGAGCTCGAAATCCATGATAAATTGTTAAAATCTTCTAATTATTGAAATCTTTATAAACCCATTAGTTATTGAGAACACCTAGATTTCTAAAGAATCTAGTTAAATTTGAATCAAATATACCTAAATTTCAATAGAATTTATTAAAATCTAAGATAAAGACACTTAAATTTTTATGAATTTTTAAAAACCATTCAAATTTAAGTTGAGTACACTAATTGTTTACATGTAGAATTGTTTATAAGTATTTTCATGATCATTATCTTAAAAAGCAATTTAAGAGTTAATATAAGTGCTAGTTTGACATTGATTAAAATATACTAAAAAGATGTGGTCAAAATTCAAAAGTCAACTTGATTTTGTTAAACATCAATTTTTTTAGTAGAATTTAATAAAAGTTAATAAAATGTGTAGTTAAAAAATTAATAAAAATTGTACGAAGTTTTATGAAATGTATGGTTAAAATTAATTGTTAACTTCGATTACAAATTTTTAAACAAAATAAAAAATAGCCTAAATAAAAGTTACAACTCAATGTTTTATTTTGCATTGGTGGTAGTGACTGACACTGTTTCGCGCAGAAAATGTGTCCTTCGCTAACAATTAAAAGATTCAGACGATGTGTAAGGGACGCCAAACCTTTTGAGACGAAGTCCCAACAAGGAGTGTTTGATTTACGAAGATTACAGTAGTGACAAAGGATGAAAAAGCAAAACGAAATGCCTCCAAGGGGCACAAGCACACTAGAATTCACTGTAAAGAAATACTTAAAATTAAAATGGAATGAAATTACCACTACAAGAAAAATGAGATTTAACAACTATTGTTTTAACGACAAAATAAATATGGTCGTTACAAATGTTTATCAACGACCAAAATAAATGTTTAGTCGTAAATAGTATGTCACAAACTATTATATTTTAGACTAGTTGGAGATGAGATTTAACGACTACGACATTAGTTGTAAATTTGTTATATTCTACGACCAATGTAAAGCTGGTCGTTGTATGTGTGGCGCCAAAATCTTGAAATTCGCCAAAAAGCTCAACAACTAAAACAATATATTGGACGACCGAATACTTGGTAGTAGATAGACTAATTTAACTACCATCCAAGATCGGTCGTTAAAAGTGATAAAAAATTACAACCAACATTTTTTGTCGTAAAAATAAATATTTGCCAACTATATTAAGTGGTCGTTAAAAAAGACTATTCACGACCAATAAATTTAGTCATTAAAAACCGTTTTCAACAACTAAATGATATGTTTGGTCGTTGAAAATTGATCGTATACAATCGAATTTTGAGTTAGTCAGAAATATGTGTTAACGACCAAAGAATTAGTAATTAATCATATATTTCCTCCGACCAAATTAAGATTCAACGTTGTGAGTAAGTGCCAAATTAAGAAATTCCGCCAAAATATTTGTAGATATTCAACGACAACATACTCGGTTGTTAAAAACACAAATAATATAGTAAATATTCAATGACAATAGTTTATGGTTATTAATATAATAAAACAACAACTAATTGTATCTCGTTGTTGGAAGTAGAGGAAAATTCGACATTCCACAACTAGTATTACTTAGTGTATATTTGGTAAAGATTTTTTTTTTAAGATTATAAGCAGTGAGTCCTACAGATTTTGTGGATAAAAAAAGAATAAAAGTTGTGTATCTTACGAAATGTGTAGATAAAAATAATATTTGACCAACTTATAAGTGCTTATAACCACTAACAAACATAATCGTTAAATGTGACATTCAACGACGAGATAATTAGTCGTAGAAGGTTGACAACAATCTGGTTACCAACTCTAATTTGGCGCATTGAGGAACATTTGGAGCACTAGTTACCTTAATCACATGACACACTACAAAACATCACATTTTCAATGACGGTGTCTGGCATATTTAATATCAATTGACGTACTTCAACTAATAATTTTTGTAACTATGTTACTAAAAAATAAATTATTCATAATTTTTTTAAAGTTAATAAGTATTTGTTTGGTTTAGGTTTTTTCAAAAATTATTTTTCCTGCCATTCCAAAAGACACTTTTTTCACTTTTTCACAACATATATTTTCAAAAAATCAATTTTAAAAAATCTAAACCAAACAAGTCATAAAAGTAAAAATAATTTTCAGTCATTCAAAAAAAAAAAAAAAAAATTTTAAAAGAAAAAAATATATATAAAAGAGCCCTAAAAATTTTCGTTTCCACCAATTTTTTTTCAATGTGTTTTTCTCCCACCAAAATTCCAATTCTTTCCCTTCCAAAACAGTGTCTTCAGTCTCATCACTCTCCCTTAAACAATCATCTCCAACCTTTACTCACCAGCCGCCTCAATCCATCACCCTGAAACCATAACCACCGCCCTCGCCCATCAAGATTCCATCCGGAAAAAAGTGTTCAAATCTCACCCATTCTCATTTATATTGGCCAAATCTGTGAATGGTAAGAAAAGAGGCGGAGACAACACATTTTTTCTGCACGGAGATTGAATAAGATGAATCAGGTCTGATCATCGTTATTAAACATTGGGTAAGCCATCTTTTTCATGAGCGTTTGGAAAAATTTAATTTGTCAATTTTCTTTTATCAATTTTTGGGGGGGTTTTTTGTTAATATGATATGTGTTCAATTATTTTATGTATTTTGTTCATGGGTATTAGTTGAAATTTGTCATGTAAATTTCTAATAGATTTTTGGGTCCAGTGATGGGATCTCAGTTGGGCTCTTCTTCAGTTCTATTTCCTTTAGTTCTTCGAAAGGGGTTCAATTGAAATCGTTAGATTTTTGAATCTGAGTTTACCTGTTAAAGTATTACATTGGTAGAGCAGTAATATCAAAAAATTGTGAGGGAGCTAATGGTATTTGAATATACCATCAACTGAAGATAAATTCGAGCTAATCTTTCTTATATTCTTGCTGGATTGTCCAAAGGAATAGTTATGCTATGAAAGCTTGAATTTTGAAACTATGAGGGAGCTAATGGTATTTGAATTTTCCTTTTGGATCACGTGTATGATGATTGTTTGCTAATTGTTGGTGTTTCACTTTTTTTAGTATGAATTGGAGATGGGCTTTTGGTGTTCTTTGAGACTAATAGTTTTATTTATATTGGTTTGATTGTTGTATTGATTATTGGGATTTCAAAAATGGTTATTTAATCCTGTTCCCTCAATCTGAAGCATAGACCAACTCCTCTGCAAGTACTAATTTATAAGAGAGTTGAACTTATTTTGGTTACCAAATATGGTACGTTAAATGTTTATCTCTCAAGAAGTTGTGAGTCACAATCAACCTAGCATTTGATAGTGATAAAACGGTGTTCTAGCCTTCTAAGATTGGTCAGTGATGGTGGCTGGTGAGCAAAAAAGTTGCAGCAGCGATTGTAAGTAAATAGTGTGAATTAGCAGTTTGTGTTCAGATGCAATGAACATTTGTATTGCCTTATTTATTTGTTTTTACTTTTGACCGAGTTGTAACAAAATCGAAGACTGCCTTGTAGAAATATTGGACAAGTAAATTACAAACTCGTTTCAGCTGCCCACTAATAATACTTTGCTTCACTGGAACTTGTGTTTTATTTAATTTCCAAACACAAAGTCCATCAAACATTGTTTGGACACAGCATGTAAGAAAGGACTTCCCCACACTTTCATAGATATGCTTTAAGATATTCAACTAATTACTTTTTATCCAAAACCACAATTTTCATGTTTCAAGCTATTGCTCTCAATTTCAGTGGATAAGCCATCATGAAGAGGGTTGTTTAATCATGCAGTCCGAAAATCCGTTTCAGGTACTTATGTGGAATTTTCTATCATTTTACATTATAATTCATCAAGTAACTGCATTTTGATTTCTTTTTTTCTTTTTTATGTCTTGGTGTTAATACTTAGGTAAGCATTATATTATGTGACATATGATACTATTTTTATTGTAGAGCATCCTCGTAAACGATGAGGACGAGGTCCTACATGGGGAAAACTAAGTGAGCATGCTGTGGCTACTATTGGACATAAAATGCAAGGAGAATTTAACAAAAATGGAGAAGCTATTGGAGAGAATGCATGTACTTTGGCTAATGAAATTGGATCATTGTTCGTTCTATGACACCTCTAGCTGTAAAAATGGAAAGAGATTGGCAATACTTCTAAGACTTCACTTTTGGATGGTCTGAACGTACTTTTCCTTCTCTTTTGGATTCGCTTACAAAAGAGCTATCATTTTACTTTTTGACTTTATTTTGGGTGACAGTGGTAGTATTAATATATTTTTCTTCGATCGAGGCAATAGTCTCTAAGTCTACACCTGCTTGTTTTTATGTTGAGAACACCAATGGCTAAATTGGGTGTAATATTTTGTTTAAGTCATGATATTTGATATTGACATATAGTTATAGTTGATGTTGGGATATTTTAATTGATTGAAGGCGTACGAAAATTTTAGTTATTGTTAATGTTATTTACAATTGCTTTTTTTCACTTCTTATAATTATTTATGGTTGTGGTTAAGATATGCCTGTGGTATGATGTGAATGCGCGAAAGTTATGGAGTTATGAATATTATTCTTGATAACCATAATTCTAGTTATTTTAATATTTTTGTTGTTAATATAAATTTTATTACAACCATTTCTTTTGTTGTTAAAGAGAAAGACAACTAAATTGTCGTTGCTTCAATGTTTCTTTATCAACCAAAATAATTAATATAACAACAAATCAAGCAGTTGTTGAAATGAGAATCGGTTTTCAATATTAAATATTAACGACTATTTATTTCGTTGTTGAAATGAAAAGCTATTAAAATTTGGTTGCTTTTATTGTATTTTAACGACAAAAATATTTGATACAACAACCAAACAAGTGGTTGAGAAATAAAAATCGGTTGTCACTATTAAATATTAACAACTATTTATTTTGTTGTTAAAATGAAAGACAACTAAAATTTGGTTGCTTTTATTGTATTTTAACGACATAAATATTTGATACAACAACCAAATAAGTGGTTGGGATAAAAAGAATCGGTTGTCAATACAAACCTTTTACGACCAGTTATTTAGTTGCTGAAATAGTACATTTAACGACCAAAAGTTTTGTAGTCGTTGATTACATTCACCAACACCCCTTTGCCAACCAACGAACGACCAACTGATTTTGGTCGTTGAATGTAATCAACAACTAAAAATGTATATTCTACGACCATTTGTATGGTCGTTGAATGTGATATTTCTTGTAGTGTACATTTCTCTGTTTTTTGAGAGTTGTCTTCTTGTTTGTGTCAATCAATTTCCTTTCTTTTATACCTTGCAAAACGGTTCTATCACACGTTTTCCTTCAATCTTGCATAGAAACTTCTCATCGCCCAGTTTCTTCCTCATCGCCCAGCAATCGCCTCGTCGCCCAATGACTGCCCATTTCTTCCATAATGATTCCAACTGTTTGTAACTTCCCATGATGATTCAACTTCTTGTAACTCCTTCACGATAATCCAGCTGTTTATACCCAATAACCGTCTCATCGCCCAATAACTGCCCATCTCTTCCACGATGACCCCAACTGTTTGTAACTTCCCATGATGCTTTAACTTCTTGTAACTCCTTCAGGCTAATTTTCATTTCATAACTCCTGACAACGTGGGGACAATGATGAGAAAAACTACTTATGAACAGTTATCCTTATGCAGTGGTCGACCATTCTAAACGCCCAACGCCCTAGGTGTTTTTGGTCTGGGCGATGTCTATTTTGGGCCCTACCTGGCTTGGACAATTTCCATTGGGCCTATAATTTTATTTGGGCATCTGTTGGGCCTGGCCAACATATTTTCTAAGCCTATATGCTTGGATACTCATTATGGGCCTACATGTATAATTTTCTTAAGTCTCTTTTTAGGCCCATGTTATTTCATATGTCAACAGTTACCCCCCAATATAGCTTAATTAATATAATTGCGTATTTAATTAGCCATATTCACTTGGTGGCGTTTCATCTTCTAAAAGTGTTTGGCGCCTTAATTCTGAAATCCTAAGAGCACGATTTACACAAACCCCAAAAAAGGCGCCATTACCAATGACCACGTCCAGCCCTCATCACATCGCCGTCCTTTTTTCTTCTTCTATAAAAAGGGCTCTATTCATTCATCTTTTCTCTAATTCCCACTTACCTTCCCAAACTAATCATCTTTCTTGCAATTTTCTTGTCCATTCACCGAAACCATGTCGACGCCCAAAGCTTCTTTGAGTAATAGCATTACTTTCGAAGATTTCCAGGATCTCTTATCTAAACCTTATGTAAATTCATCAAATCTCCAACCCTTTAGGCCTGATAAGAACGAGTTCTTTTTGGGTCCGTCATTCAGTGATGCAGATTCCGTTGGGCGACTGGCTGTGGCCCAATTTTTTCCTTGCACCCAAGAACCTCCTTTCTTGGACCCATTCTCGTTAAAGTCAATCCGTGAGAAAAACATTCGCACATGGCCTAAATCTGATACCACCTTCCGCCTCTGGTATGCGCGTATGATGAAGCATGCCCCCACAAAGGTGCTCTTTGATCGTGCCAGAATCTCTGACCTTTTAGAAATCGCTACACGTCCCCCTCTCTATGACCCAGTTCTATTCCCAATCGCCCTAAGCTTCTGGTTCCTGAGTACAATACCTTCATTTTTCCTCTTGGCCCAATGTCAGTAACTTTAAGGGATGTTGGTGCTTTGGTCAATCTCCCTCCTCTGGGCGATACCATTTCTCCTGCCCTACTGATATCATCCCTCGCTCCAAAGTATGAAAAGAGGTATACTGACTCCTATTCAGGCATGCAGGAACTTTATGACAACACGGGCAAAGATCCCACTCATGCAGAGCGCGTAGCCTTCCTCCAAGTTTGGTTGTGTAGGTACATTCTTTGCGTTCCTAGTCTTAAACCTTCCATGGCCTACTTGCCCATCGCTCATGAGTTAGCTCTTGGTAGGTCCTTAAACCTCTGCTCTCTGTTTCTGGCCGCCTTCTATAGAGGTATGGCCTACCTTCAATATCAACTTAGGACCAATGCTTCTCCTACTAGAAGTGGGCCTCTTTGGCTCGCTCAAATGTGGTTGAGAGCATATTTCCCACAGCTTGGTATTCCTTCCATGCCTCCTAGGTCCGTGAGTTGTTACGGGCTAATCATTAATCAATTAGCTCCTGTTGATATGTCTAACCGGGACGTCTTCACATTCTTTTATAACTTGAACTCAATTCCCTCTTTCTTTCCTTTCTCTATTCATCAAGTCCCTGTCTATGTCCAACCCCCTCTTACTCTGAACGAGGTGAGTAATGTCTTGCCCGTTTGGGTCCAATATTTGACTGGGCGAGAATTGTTCCATGATATTCTCACGGGCACTAATGCCAAGGCTGGGGTTGAGGTCTATGCTCCCCAATTCTTTGCCCGACAGCTTGGTTTTGGCCAAACTTGGCCCCTTCCTCCTTGTTATTCAAAAAGTTTTCAAGAACGCTTCCATACCATCACTAAAGTAGAAGCACAAGCTATAGATGAGCGTAATGCTTCTCTAATGAATGGGTTTTCTTTGGTCCCCTTCAACTCCATTTTGGCCATTCATCCCCTTTTTGATCAATTTTGGCCTTCGGTAAAACGTAGATTCTTCTCTACTAATGTTAACCATGCATTCCACATACTTGAGGGGTCAGGTTCTTCTAGAACTTCCATTTCTTCTGCTCCAATTCCTATCCCTGCTGTGCCCATATCCGTTAAACAACCTGCTCCTTCGTCTTCTCCTACAAAGCCTTCGACAGTGCGTACTAGACGTTCTACTGCACTTACCATTCAATCCAGTTCTCCTCCCGCCCAAACTGGAGTTGCAAGAGGCACATCCAGCCGTAAACGGCCTGCATTGGACCCGTCAGATCAGGCTGATGATGAAAGTGACGATGATGATGGTGCTCCTCCCATGATCAGAAGAAAGGTAACCTGATTTCCCCTCATTTAAAGAACTCTTTAGTATGAATATTGACATTCTCTTTATATTCTAAACCAGAGGGGAGTTACTTCTCCTTTGAAAGATTCCACATCGCCCGACCCTTCAATTCTTCGATCGTCCGAGCCGACCATAGAAGTGGATTTGCCTGAAAAGGGATTTGGAGACCCGGCTGGAGACCCGGCTACTTCAATCGCCCAGACAGTTGAAGACTCTCCATCATTTCAGGGCGTTTCCCCTCCAAGTGTAGAACTGGATGGTAATATGTGCCTGTAATTATAACATTTTTCTAATCCTACCATTTGACATGGTTTTACTCTTGAAGAACTTATCATCGTTCGTCTCTTTGCAGAAAACCCAATTGATTTGCCATTTGTACCAGAACCAGCACGTTCAGATAAGGGTGAATCTTCGCAGGCTGTCAAATCGCCCAGTGGTACACTTCCTCCTTCTTCCTCCAAGACCAATGATGAGGTAATTTTTCTTTCAATTGTCTTTCCTTTGCTTATTGCCATAAAGACACTAAATAATCGTTCTTACCTTTACAGGATGCTGATACCATCTTGCGCTCTATTCAGGACCTGTTTTCATCATGGGAACAAGTTAAGGCCAGCCAGGCCGCTCGTTCATCCTCGGCCAGTCGTCCTTCCTCTGCCTCTGGTGCTTTTTCCATAGAGAACATGAACATCCTTAAGCAGGCAGTACTTGAATACACCTCATTCATGGACATGGATATATCCCACGCCAGTGGGGCCAACCACCGAGACAAATTCGAGCGTCTAAGCCACCAAATGGCTCAAGCACTTGAGCTTCCTTCGCTCAAACTCCCTACGGATCTCAAGTTATCTTTGAAAGTCATTCATCAGGAGATAATCGTGCTGTTGGCCAAAAATGTAGAGCTCAAAGCCAAGAAAAATCAATATGTCGATGCTATGACCGAGAGGGACTCTCTTCACCAGGAGATCGATCAAGCCAAAAACAATCTGAATGATATTTCCTCCGAGGTCATGGTTGAGGACTCTTTGATGATGAGCTTGACTGCTCAGATGAAAGAAATTCAAGAAAAAATGGAAGACTGTAAAGCCAGGCTGGCAGCCAAAAAGCGTAATGCTTCACAGGAGGTTGAACGGGCTAAATCTTTGCTTGAGCGTTATTCGGCTCTAGAAGTGGACGACGGGATTATGGACGAACTATCCGCTACTTCTGTTGAACAGCGCGAGGAGTGGGAGAAACTTAGAGAGCAAATGCGCTCTATTTGGGGTAGGATGTAGTTAGAATTTTGAGGTTTTAAGGACAACTTTTGTTTTTTCCAATTTCCTTTTTGTAATGGTTGCCACTTATGGCGACCAAATCATCTGATGAAATGAATGGCTTTATTCGTTTATAAGATTGTGTCCTTTAATGTTTAAACCTCTAATCGCTCAAAATCCCAAACTGACGGAACGTACTTCTTTAAATATTTGCCATTGATAGACCTCATGTGCTTCATACCATCCAAATTTTCTAAATGGTAGGCCCCGTTTGGTAACACCTCCTTAACTCTGTATGGTCCTTCCCAATTTGGTGACCATTTCCCAAACTTTGGATTACTACTCTCCAATGGGAGTATTGTTTTCCAGACCAAATCTTTCGTGTTAAAACATTTGGCTATGACCCTTTTATTATAATATGAAGCCACTTGTCTTTTTTGAATTTGCAATCTGTCTAAAACGCTCAGCTTCAATTCGTCTAAATCTAACAAATTTTGAACAAGCAATTCAGTATGCTCATTTTCATCTATACTACTTTGCAGACGTATTCTGACCGATTGCACATTAATCTCCATAGGCAGCACTGCTTCTTGCCCATAAGTTAACTGGAAGGGAGTTACTTTAGTACTAGATCGCGGAGAAGTCCTATAGGCCCATAACGCCCTATTCAAGCATTCATGCCAATTTCTAGCATTTTCGCCTATCATTTTCCTTATGATACTCTTTAAAACCTTATTTGACGATTCTGCTTGGCCGTTGGATTGGGCGTAATAAGGCGTAGAGTTCGCCAACTTGATTCCAAACTCGCTCAGAAATTCTTTCACTTGATTCCCGTTCAAAGAAGTTCCATGGTCCATCACTACAGTTTGAGGTATCCCAAATCTATATACGATGTGATCACGAATGAACTCTATGACATTTCCTTGGGAAATTTCTTTTAAGGGTATCGCTTCAACCCACTTAGTGAAAAAATCCGTAGCGACTATTATAAAGGTGTGTTGTTTGGACGATGGTGGGTAAATCTTTCCTATCAAGTCTATCGCCCAACACTTGAAAGGCCATGGTTTAATAATAGGTACCATTTCCCTTGCTGGTACTCTTTGGATTGGGCCATGTTTTTGACACTCCAAGCAACTTTTAGCATACTGAACGCACATCTCGCCCATTTTAGGCCAATAATACCCATTCCTGATGATCAACCACCTCATCTTTTGGCCAGCTTGATGTGCTCCGCACACTCCTTCATGCGCTTCGGCCATAACCACTTTAGCTTCTTGCAAATTTATGCACTTCAGAAGTATACCATCTGAGCGTTTCTTATATAATTCTCCTTCAACCAGCAAATAGTTCAGTGAGCATAATTTTAACTTCCTGTCGCTCTTCTTATTGGGTTCTTCCAGGAATTTTTGTATTTCTTCTCTCCAATCCAATGCGTCTCCATTTTGTATATAATGCACATTAAATCCCTTCGCCCTTCTTTGAAGTACAGGCAATATCGTTCCGTACTCGCACGCAGAATCGTTATTCAACATTTTTGAATAACCTGATGCCATTTGGGCCAACTCATTCGCCAAATTGTTATATATTCTATTAACGTATTGAAGCTCTACTTGGTCGAACTCGTCCAAGAGCTCTTGAGCGATTCCATATTGACTTATGACAGAGTCACTTTGGCATTTAAAATCGCCATTCAATTGATAAATTATTAGTTGAGAATCACCTCTGATAAGCACATTTTTCGTCCCCAAATCCAATAATAATTCTAAACCAACAATCAATGCTTCGTATTCGGCTTGATTATTAGTACACATTTCAGTCAGGACGAAAGCAAACTTGTAACAAACTCCTAGTGGGTTTATCAGCACTATCCCTACCCCTGCGCCTCTAGCAGTTTTTGAACCGTCGAAGTATAAAATCCAGAGTTTTAGCTCGAGCAAATTGACTTCTAATTCAATTTCCTTAGGTACGTCCAAGCATGGATGATCGGCCAAAAAGTTAGCCAATGCTTGATTTTTTACCGCCTTTTGTGGTATGAACTGTATTTCAAACTCTGATAGTGCTAAAGTCCAAAGACCAATCCTTTGATGTAAAACAGGACGAGAGAACATGTACTTAACCAAATTTACTTTAGAAATTAAGTAAATAGTTACAGGCCGCAAGTAAGCCCTTAATTTAGTACATGTAAAATACAAAGCAAGACATAATTTTTCAATAGCAGAATAATTACATTCACACACAGTGAGTCGTCTACTAAGATAATATATCGCCCTTTCTTCTCCAAACTGGTCGTCCTGGGCGACTAGTCCAGTTATTGACTCCTGTTCGGCCGATATATAAACTTTCATTGGCCGACCTTGGATAGGTGAAACTAATACTGGTGGATTTGACAGATACGTCTTCAGGCTATGGAAAGCCTCTTGATGCTCTTCCTTCCAGACGAAGTCGTCTTGATTTTTCAACTTTAGAAGAGGCGAGAAAGCTTTCGTTCGCCCTGCACAATTAGAGATGAAACGTCGTAAGAAGTTCACTTGCCCAAGGAATCTTTGTAATTCCTTTTTGTTCTTAGGTGGTTTAGCCTCTAAAATGGCTTTTGCTTTATTTTTATCAAGTTCAATTCCTCTTTCATGCACTAGGAATCCTAGGAAATTTCCTGCATTAACACCAAATGCACACTTCAACGGATTCAATTTTAATTTATACTGTCTCATCCGTTCGAATGAACGTTTCAATTGTTGGAAATGGTTTTCTTCTTTCAATGATTTAACCACTATATCATCAACATAAACTTCAACGAATTCTCCTATCATGTCATGAAAAATTAGATTCATTGCCCTTTGATAAGTGGCTCCTGCATTTTTTAAACCAAAAGGCATGACCACCCATTCAAAACATCCTAGAGCACCTGGGCATCTGAATGCAGTTTTATGTATATCTTCTTCAGCTATATAAATTTGGTTGTATCCTGAATATCCATCCATAAAAGAGTACATCACGTGTCCGGCAGTTGAATCTACTAAGGAGTCTACCGTTGGCATTGGATATTCATCTTTGGGCGTTGCTAAATTCAAGTTTCTGAAATCTATGCAAACCCTAATACTACCATTTTTCTTTGATACAGGCACAATATTAGACAACCATTCAACATATCTGGCCGTCCTTATAAAACCTGCCTTTAACAATCGTTCTATTTCTTTCTTTACTTCGGGCAATACATTAGGAGCAAAACGTCTGGGGGGTTGCTTATGTGGTTTAAAGTGTGGCTTAGTTGGCAGTCTATGTTCTACCAAATTTTTATCTAAACCAGGCATGTGTTCATATTCCCAAGCAAAACAATCTCTGTACTCTTTTAACAAAGCAATTAACTGGTCACTTACCTCTTTGCTAAGCATCTGACTGACAAACGTTGGGCGATCTTTTCGTTCATCTCCAATATTCACTTTCACCAAAGGGTCTTGTGCTTGAGCGTGCCCGGTCTTCACGACTCCTATCACATCATCGTCCAATTTCCTTGCAGTAATGTCTGCTGTATCCAAACAATCTACCTTATTCACTTCTTGGCCAATATTCTGTTCTAACTCGAACACTGCTAATTTATCCCTTAAAATTTTCAAAGCCGTTTCCTTTCTTATTTCTCCTTCGCACCTTTTCTCGAAAGCCATTGACTTGGCTTCGACATCCTGAAGGATAGACACCTTCTTCAACATTTATCGAATATCCTTTTTGCCAATCATTGGCTCTTCAAGGGCCACTATGTTTGGCCTCATTTGATCGAACATTTCAGTGAATGCATCTACTGATAATGGCTCTTCGCTCTGCGCGATGATCCGAGTTTCTTCACCATCTTGGACTACTCTCACAGGCCCATAATTTTCCTCATACATGAACTTCTCGATAGAGTTTGCTTCTGTGACAAAAGGTCTATGGTCTGCTTGCACCACCTCTGCCTCACCTTTATCGTTCCAAAAGACTAGACATTGATGGAGCGACGAAGGTATACAACGATTTCCATGAATCCAATCTCTTCCCAACAACACATTGTAGCTAGTCGGCCCATCTATTACAAAGAAAACCGTGGTTTTGGTGATAGTTCCTACCGTCACGTCCAAAGGCATTACTCCTTTAGCCGAAGTCACCCCGCCATTAAAGCTCGTAAGAATAACTTCAGTAGGGATCAAATCGCTCTTTGTCTTTGCAAATTTCTTTATCATTCTGGATGGAATGGTATTAATAGCGGCCCCATTATCGATGAGAACTTTGGCTACAGGGATGCCATTGACTAGAGCCTTTACATATAATGGCCTCAAATGTTTGGTTAGATTGGCCGTTGGCTTCTTAAAGATAACCTTTTCAGTTGCCTCTATCTCCACTTCTTGTCCCCCATCCTCCTTTGGATCAAAATGCTGTGTCAGGTTCACGTGCAACATTTCGCACTGATCTTCTGTGCCGGGCTCTTGAGTTTCTACATTGCTCACTTCCTCCCAACCTGTAGGGGGTGGCAATATCATTGGAGGTGGTCCATACTTTTCAGAGCGTGGTACCCTCACTTTCCTCTTGGGCGTCCCGTATAATACGTAATAATCAAAAGATCGCCCAGATGGCTCGCCCAACAAATCTACTTCTCGGACACCTTCTTGATGCAGCTGTTTTAGTAAATTGTTATATGAAACTCCTCTTTTCCTTCTTTCTGATTCTAAGTCAATCTCTTCTTCTACATCAGTCAAACCATCATCTTCTTCTTCTTCCCCTCCACATATATCTCCAGAGGTTTGCCCGATTTCTCCCTCACATTCCAACGTGCATGCTTCCTCCCCCTCATCGTCTTGTGGCCCCTCATCGTCTTGTGGCCCCTCATCGTCTTTGCTTTTAAACTCATTGGCAAGCAGATAATTATTAGCCAATATTGGAGGTAAAGAACCAAACTGAATGGTGATGGATTGTCCAGGATCATCTTCATCTTCGTCTTTGTTGCGTCTTTCAAATTTCGACCTACCAGAAGAATCTTCTGGCAATTCTTCTGTTGAATCGTTCACATCATGTTCCTTCTTATCTTCGAGATTTTCTTTAGCAACAGTGTCGGAGAAATTGGGTAATTTGGGATGTATCGCTTCTTGTTGCTGCCTCATCATTCGTCCATAATTTCTCTGATGACGCCTTTGCTGTGTCCTAGTCATTTGATCAAAGGGTATCACCCTTTCCGCACTGTATTGGAATGAGTGCCATACATTCGATCGATGGGGCTGTGGCCTGAACGTTCTATTGTTGAGCATCGGCCTGCCGTTGTACATCGGCCTGTCCTCATACATCGGTCTGACCTGTCTTTCAAAAGGAGGCCGTGATACCTTTCGTCTTTGAATAGGTTGGAAACTTTGGGTTGCGTTTGGATGATTGTGACACTCCCATATTTCCATTTTCTCCTCATCTTCATCTACTTCTCTGCTACATCTAGCACACAACACTTTTTTGTTCCTTTCAACTTCTTTACCTTTGAGACGTTCGAACACGCTGGGATGCTGTTCAAGATCTTCGTCTCCATTATCGACTACTAGTTTGAATTTAGGTAGACCACTTTTGAAACCTGCTGACAACATATTGACTCCTAGTGGCCGCGGAAAAGGATTCTCATCCACTGCCATCTTCTTCTTAGCTTCAAAAGTGACTCGCCCTGATTCGATGGCATCCTGTAATACATGGCGAAAAACCAAACAATTATTAGTTGTATGAGACCATGCATTATGCCACTTACAATATTTTTTATCCTTAACTTGCTCAGGATTTGGCAATTTGTGCTTATCGCTCAGTTTTATTTGCTTGTCTTTATACAATCTATCAAATATAGTATCTGCTTTGGTTATATCAAACGAAAACGTTCTAGCCTTCTTGCTTGTATCTCTTAGAGGCTCGTTTTTCGCCGTCACCCCTGAGTTAATTATTAACGGACATTCGTAAGCATCTCCTTTAATCAACTCGGCCAAACAGATTTCGGTTTGATCATAATACTCATCTACAATGTGAACGTCGAAATTTGGATCTCTATAGTAAGTCCCTTTGCTAGAATTTTTCATTTGTTCTTCTTCCCTTATCAAACGCTCATACCTAATCACATTGGCCGTTAATTGGAAGAGATCAAGAAACTCCCTATCCTGAAATTTCTTTTTCAAGTCGAAACTTAAAAAACTCTGAGCGATCTTAACAAACTCTTTTTCAGGCAAGGGCACGAAGCATTTACTCCTAGCAGTCTTAAATCTTTGAAGAAAAACTTCCGCCCATTCAGTTGGCATTTGACGTAAATTCGCTAAATCGGCCAATGTGACTTCAGATTTAGTTTTATAGAATTGGGCGTGGAACAACTGCTCTAATTGTTGCCATGTCTGAACAGAGTTCGCTGGTAAATTAATGAACCATGAAAAGGCTACCCCTGTTAGCGAACTAGGAAACAACCTTATTTTATGATAATCATTTACTTCACCACATTGCAGTGTAAATCGCCCTACATGTTCCAATGTTGAAACCTCCCCTAAACCTGTGAATAGTGAAAATTCTGGCACTTTATATCCCCTAGGCCACGGATAGGCTTGGTCTATCCAATCGGGATATGGCTTCCTGTAGGTCGGCCTAATGAAAGGACGCATTCCAAAAGCCATCTGATCTTGCATTATCTCGGTAATTTGGTTTCTTAAGGCCATGTTCGGATCGTACGGAACTCCTATAGGTTGATTCACAGGTGGAATCATCTGAGGTCTATTGTTTAACCCTGGGTTTGTGGCCAAATTACTACTATTCAAGGTATTATTGCCATTTACTTGGACATTTGCCCCTTCGTTAACACGTGTTGCGTTTTGTCCCATATTTGGCATATTTTCTCTTGCATTCGGGCTACCCCCCAGGTTGGACGATCCCACATTATGACCATTCACATTGGCCATGTTGCCTCCACCCACATTTGACGTCGATGGTATAAAAGGCATTTCTATTCCCTGACTAGGATTTACAGGGTTCATTGTCGGTGAATTGTGCCCCACAACCGTCCTAACTTGGAAATGATTCCCTATATTCGGCAAATTTGGTTGACATGTCTGGCCTACTAATCTAGTTATAAGTTCCTTTAAAGTGCTTAATTGTTTGGCCATGTTGTCGTAATGCACGTTTTCAGTTTGAACAAATTTTTCCATATCATGAACATTTTGCAAGCTTACCTGTCCTACTACATCTTGCGTGAGTTCACCAAGTAATGCGCGCATGGTTCGTGGGCTCAATTCTGTCATTGGTTCATAACGGCTTTGATTTTGTCCCTCCGTTGCTGGTGTATTTTGCTGTTCTTCATATCGCTCGATCACGGATTGAATTCGCTGGCTTGCTGGTTCCTTATCTGAGTTCTTGTGAGGCATATTGTTCCACCCTCTTGTATCTTCTAACACCAAAAGTGTCCCACCGGGCGTGCCAAATTGTTTCGCGCAGAAAATGTGTCCTTCGCTAACAATTAAAAGATTCAGACGATGTGTAAGGGACGCCAAACCTTTTGAGACGAAGTCCCAACAAGGGGTGTTTGATTTACGAAGATTACAGTAGTGACAAAGGATGAAAAACCAAAACGAAATGCCTCCAAGGGGCACAAGCACACTAGAATTCACTGTAAAGAAATACTTAAAATTAAAATGGAATGAAATTACATTTCTCTGTTTTTTGAGAGTTGTCTTCTTGTTTGTGTCAATCAATTTCCTTTCTTTTATACCTTGCAAAACGGTTCTATCACTCGTTTTCCTTCAATCTTGCATAGAAACTCCTCATCGCCCAGTTTCTTCCTCATCGCCCAGCAATCGCCTCGTTGCCCAATGACTGCCCATTTCTTCCATAATGATTCCAACTGTTTGTAACTTCCCATGATGATTCAACTTCTTGTAACTCCTTCACGATAATCCAGCTGTTTATACCCAATAACCGCCTCATCGCCCAATAACTGCCCATCTCTTCCATGATGACCCCAACTGTTTGTAACTTCCCATGATGCTTTAACTTCTTGTAACTCCTTCAGGCTAATTTTCATTTCGTAACTCCTGACAACGTGGGGACAATGATGAGAAAAACTACTTATGAACAGTTATCCTTATGCAGTGGTCGACCATTCTAAACGCCCAACGCCCTAGGTGTTTTTGGTCTGGGCGATGTCTATTTTGGGCCCTACCTGGCTTGGACAATTTCCATTGGGCCTATAATTTTATTTGGGCATCTGTTGGGCCTGGCCAACATATTTTCTAAGCCTATATGCTTGGATACTCATTATGGGCCTACATGTATAATTTTCTTAAGTCTCTTTTTAGGCCCATGTTATTTCATATGTCAACAGACACTAATGTATTATATTTTGTATACTTTTTATTGTTAAAAAAAAATAGTATAATAGAAAGTGCTAAAATGACATATTAAAGGCAGTTGTAACTTAATTATATTTCCCCATCAATTTTTGTAAGGATTAACATGAGGCAATACTGCTAGAATGGTAATGTTTGCTATGTAAATGCTAACAAAAGTTAGTTATCACAAGAGCTATAGAGATGAGAAAAGAAGTAATGACAACTTTGGTGGCCGAGGATGGTTGCAGGGTTGGCAGAGGGGTGTTATTGTCGGATTGACCGCTCGGGGATGACCACGGTGCTAGGCTGCTTGTCGGAGATCCGATGGCAGAAGCTATCACTGCTAATTGTTGTCCTTCGACGCAATGGTCATCATAGAAACAAATGAAATAAGTGTGTCCAGAATTAAGTGTGTAATTTACCGGACTATTTAGTTTGACATTTGTAACATTATCAGTGTTGCAAGCATCAAAATCGTCCATTGACACTATGGCCACCGAGTGTCCACCAGTAAAATTGAACACTACAAGATAAATTCTCCATTACATAGATAATCAATGAATAAGTTTTGGATGAATTACATAGTTCATTTTTCATCACATCATTTATTTCATTGTTAATGTGGTCGACTTGCTCTTTAATAATATATTCAAAAAACATAAAACGAAGACAAATTGTTGAGAATGAGATTCAAATTCAGGTGTAAAATGTAAAATGTAAAATTACTACACCATAAGATCAATCTTGCACTTTTTTATTTTGTCTGATTATTTCGAATTTGAAACATCTTTTTATTTAATTTAAAAAAATAAAATGTAAATCGAGATAGTGGTAGGTTATTGAGACGCACCGTCCCATCCCTATTTTTGATCCACCCATTGTCTTCTAGTCCTTATATTTCATTCAAAATATATTAAGAAGTAAATGAGAAATTTATGCCAACTAAAGTGACTTTTTAAGTCATGAATTTGCTTGTCACCGACTTGTATGGATGTTTTCTCCACCAGAAATAAAAAAAATAGTATGTATGTCACTATGTCTTCATCTTCACAAACCAAAACTCATAATTCTATCCTTCAATTTTCCCATTTCTCCATATTCTTCTCTATATTCTTCAAAATCAAACTATTCTCAAACAAAACTCGCTCTCTCTCGATCTTCAACAAATTCTTCTCAATTTATCGATCCATTAAAATCCTCTACTACGATCAGATCCTACCACAAAAAAAAAAAACGGTACACTAGTTTAAGTAGTTTTATAAAAGTTATACACACCCACACATATAACCAAATAATTACCAAGATTGTCGCCAGCCATGAATTTATGTTGGGAAGCCCAGTCGTAGTACGACACAACGCCACCGGGAGGAACCTTCCACCCTAAACTGTCCCCTACAATATATGTTTTCGCAGCGGTGGCGGCAGCTTGTACAAGTGCGGCGGCTAGCACCACTATAACCGCCACTAGACTGGCCATCTCCACCGTCAATGTATGTGCTCTGCGTGTCAGCCACCCCTCTCTAATCAATATTTTTACCTTGTATACAAAATGAACATGGAAAACCTAAGCTTGGGGAGTTGTTAAGAGGGACTTTTTCTCCAAGAAACCAAGTGGGAGATCAGCATTAGTAGAAGTCAACACGGCAAGAAGATTTAAATAATTTTGGTGAACACGTTCTGCATAAAATATTTAAGAGTTACTAGTCTTGATTTAGATCTATTTTTATTATATTCAGCCAAAAATAAATTATGGAGCTCCCCAAGATACACAAAAAGTGAAAAATCTGTAAAATTTAGTGCCTTTTGGTGTAGTTTATAAACTGGTTTATTTGATCAAAAATAATTTATTTAACTAAAAAATTTGTATTCACAGCATGACATTGTTGACCATTCTTGGTCAAATAAACTATTTTTGGTTGAAAAACTGGTTTATAATATATATTAAACAAGCCCTAAATAACAAAATAAAAAGAAAAATCGAACTTTTCTTGTTGGCTTATAAGCACTTAAAATACTAATGTTAAAAAAAAAAACTTGGGGTCTTCTGGGTATTTTGGTTAGTATCAAGAGTAACATCATCTCCAATACATTTTATGGTTTGTTTTTAAGGTAGCACGAACGGTGAATTTTTTTCAATTTACGTGATATTAATGTCTAATTAATTGACATTTAACTTCAAAATTGACCTCCAATAATTGTTATCTAGGTATCTTTTATTTTCTTAAAATAAATACAAAATCATATTTAAATATGGAAATAAAATATAAATAAATGTAAAATTTGTTGAGTCAAAATGTTTAATAGAACTTCTGAATCTAGACGGAATTTTAGACAATGTCTAACAGTTTACATTATAGAGACTTTTTTTTTAAATATGTTTATTTTACTTATGTGGCATAATTTTTTGAGCAAACAGAGATGGTCTAAAAGCATCTCCAATGCATAGTATGGATTGTTATATAAGAGCATCTCTAATGCAACCATGAATTGCTAAATTTATTGTCACATAACCAAAATAGACAATATTCAAAAAAAATATCTAGATATGAATTCATAGCATACATGAGACATGTTCATCTCCAATACCATGAACATTATTAAATGACGAAATATTTAAAAAAAAAATGCAACAAATGTATGAACGTTGCAAAATAATACATTGGCAACGTTCATTTAAATACTGCTGTCAAATTTTGATGAGTTAACCAATGTCAACATATATTTAATGACTATTGCAATAAACTATTTTTAGCAACATACAATAAATGAATATTATTGTTTAAATATTGTAAAGGTTTATTTTTTTTATGGATAATTGCATGAAAGGTTCCCAAGCTTTTAAAATCGTTGAGATATGCCTCTAACCTACAAAAAAATAGCAACAAACATCCTCAACGTTTGAAAAAAAAATAGCACCAGACATTCCCAACGTTTGAAAAACTTGGTATGGTAGGTCCTTTATGACGAAATTGTCCTTTCATTTAAATAAACAAAAAACAAGAAAAAAGAAAAAAAAATGATTAAAAACTAACCAAATGTGCCCCAAAAAATAAAAAGTAAAAAATGTACCCCAAAAAATAAAAAATAACAAAGAGGCCATCTTCTATATGAAACCTCAAAATTCACCTGCTCGTCCCAGTAAAATCAAAGAAGAAATGATGATTATCTCACTGGAGTTTAACCGGACCAACAGGTGGATTTTGAACAAAGTTATGGTTCGTATGTACAGAATATCTCACCGGAATATCCGTTTTCCACTCCTCCGCCGTGCATTATCTTCCGCCGGACTAAATCCAGAAAATTCTACTGATGCCTTGAACAATTTGAAGATTTCCCAAAATGTCCCTCTTCTTCTCGCCGTCCACCACCAGAATTACCACTCTGCCACTCTATCATTCTCCTCTTTCTCCGCCTTACTCTCCAAATCTTCCGTACTCGCCGCGCTCTCCGCCACCCTCCTGGTTGCTTCCTACGCACTTATTCCCACCTAAGACGACACCTTTTCGGGGACCCAGTAACAGAAAGACTTATTTGTTACATAAGGAAATTGAAAATGCGATTGAAAAGTCAAATGAATCGTTTAATAAAAATTTGAATAGAATGAAGCAGACGGGGGTTGCGGCGTCGGTGCTCTGGCAGTCTTTAAGGTCGGTTATGTCGTCTGCCAACCATGAGGTTCGTCCAGGGTTCAACCTTCGCGTGGCAGCGTTGTTGGCTGACATTGTGGCTGCAAGCGAGAACAAGATGGTGGCCATTGTTGAGGAGGGCCGGGGTAAGGTGGTGGATTGGTTGTTGGAGACAGTGGCGGTGCCCAAAGAGAGGAATGGGAGGCAGGCTGAGTCTGCGAGGGCATTGGCGTACTTAATTGCGGGCGTCAATGTGAACGAAGCTGTCTTTGCACGGCCTGACGCTGTTCTGAATTTGTTGAGGTTTATTTTCTCTGCTCAACCTCGGCGATCAAAGGAAGTGCAAAGACACTGTGGCTGCAAGCGAGAACAGGAGGATGGCCATTGTTGAGGCGGGCGGGGATAAGGTGGTGGATTGGTTGTTGGAGACAGGAATGGGAGGCAGGCTGTGTCTGCGAGGGCATTAGCGTACTTAATTGAGGACGTCAATGTGTATGAAGCTGTCTTTGCATGGCCTGACACTGTTCTGAATTTGTTGATGTTTATTTTCTCAGGTTAACCTCAACGATCAAAGGAAGTGAGTGTTTTCAAAAGATGCCATCAGAGGTTTACCGGGACCAGCAAGTGGATTTTGAGTTTTCATAAAGAAGATGGTTTTTTTGTTACTTTTTATTTTTTGGGGGTACATTTCTTACTTTTTATTTTTTTGGGTACATTTGGTTAGTTTTTAATCATTTTTTTCTTTTTTCCTGTTTTTTGTTTTTTTAAAGGAAATGACAATTTCATCATAAAGAACCTACCATACCAATTTTTCAAACATTGAGGATGTCTAATGCTATTTTTTTAGGTTAGTGGCATATTTCCAATGATTTTGAAAGATTGGGGACCTTTCATGCAATTATCCCTATTTTTTTTTTGGGTGAAAACACGTTATATTTTTGAGTAATGCTATTTAGAACATCTCAGTACTTAGGTGACAATAGAGATTTACATTTAATTGTCTAATGAATCCAAGAAATAATATTTTCTAGCACCCGTGGTTTTTAACACTAGTCTAGGTAGTAGTGAAGTCAATGTCACATTATTCAACCAGTGGCAGAGTCAACATTTTCTATTGTGGAGTCAAAATGTAGATGTAATTTTTTTAAATAACATAGCGTTAATGAAAATAGGTCAATACATTACTGCAATTGTAGCTTATGCATTTTCATCCTTCGAAAACGTCGTATAATTACATCGTTATCAATACTTACAAATACATCGTTCTCAATATACGTCACCAAATTATCAGTCAGCCATTGTTCTCCTATCCGATTACTCAATTGATTCTTGACAATCTTCATTGTCGAAAATAGCAACTGGAAGAATTAATACCATGTTACAAGCTTGTAAACTAAAGGCTACATCTCATTTTTTATGTCACAATCAACTTTTCTGCAAGTTCACTAAGGCCGCAACTCTTTAAAATCTTCGTGAATGCGCATATCAATAATATATGTCTAAATTTGTTCATCAACTACTAAGATCTCAATTTATTTGAATTCTTTGGAATAATACTCACTCAGTAACTTAACTTGTCTTTGTCGAAAGCAGAAATTGAATTATTCCAACACAAATATGCAACACAAATTAGTATGAAATTGACATATCCAAAGTGCATTACAATCAAAATCATATGAACCAACATGAGAATTTCATCTATCTATACTATATCCAAAATGTCCTAAAAGAGAGAAACATTTTTGGACTATTTTACCTTTACAATTTTTTTAAATTCCATATTCACCCTTAGTGGTCATTAATATATAATTATCTTTTAATATTTTGTTTATTACTCTTTTATTGTTCATCATTAATGTACATTAAAATTTTAATAATTTATTAAATGTACAATTAAAATTTTTAAACATTTAATCTATTAAAGTAAATATGAATGTGAAAAGATGATCTCAATTTTTTTTTTGAATTACGTAGATGAAATGAATGAATGACAAAAGTTGTAACTTTGTTTATTACTGCAGTAAAATCTATACTACATCTAAAAAACCATTAAAAGGAGAAACATTTTTTTTACTATTCTACCCTTACAATTTTTTTTTTTAAATTCCATATTCACCCTTAGTATTCATTAATGTATAATTACTTTTTAATATTTTATTTATTTCTCTTTTATTGTTCATCATTATTGTACATTAAATTTTCAACAACTTATTAATTGTACAATTAAAATTTTTAAACATTTAATCTATTAAATTAAATATGAAGGTGAAAATATTATCTCAATTTTTTTTTTTTTTTTTTGTGCATTACTTAGATGAAAGGAATGAGAAATGAGTTTCAACAAAAAAAAAAATGAATAGGAAAAATTGTAACTTTGTTTATTACCGCATTAAAATTTAAATCATAGTTGTCAAAACTGAAGTAGAGATAAATATATTATTTTTAATACATTATAAGATTACAATGATTACGAGCATGTTTGGTTCAGTTTTTTTTTTTAAATTCTTTTTTTCTCAAATTTATTTTCAACCACATATTTTGTGGAACCTAAAATATTTATCGACTTTTCAACCACACATTTTACCATTTTTTTTCAAAATCTTCAAACCCCACCAAACATATACTATAGTTTAGAATTACTAACGTGTGAAACTTTTTTTATTTTTAATTTAATTTAATTAATATATATATAGAACGTTCTTCTCATCTTATTTCTATCTATCAACAATATTCTTACAACATATATAAGAAAGCATTGACACTTCTTTAATTTATGTTTCTTACTCACATTTATGACATTTCATTTACGTTGTCAAATCAAACACTTCTAATAAAAAGAGAACATACACAAAGAATATTGTTCAAAAGGAACTACTACTCCAACAGATATACAATATTATGTAGTCAATCATTACATTCTCTCACAATAAAATTAGTAATTATTAATTTTATTCTTCGTAAAATACAGCTCTAGAGATCATTAATTCCATAAGATTTTATACTAATGGTTCGTCAATCATCAAAGTTTAAATTACCAAAAGGTCTTCACTAGGTTCAAGTTATTGTTGGTATTATAGTCATATAAAACTCATCTTTTATTGTAATTGTACTTATATGAATGCAATTATCTTTTAATATTTATTTATTAGTACTATTTTATAGTTCATTATTATCGCAGATTTAATTTTTAACAATTTATTAAATGTACAATTATATTTTGTTAATATTTAATATATCAAATTAAATATGAAGGTGAAAAGATACTCTCAATTTTTTTTTTTTTGGCATTACGTAGATGAAAAAAATGAGAAATAGATTTTAAAAAATGAATGGCAAAATTGTAACTTTTTTTATTACTGCATCAAAATTCAAATCATGGTTGTAAAAACTGAAATGAAGATGAAAAGATTGTTTTTAATACATTGGATTACATTGATTATAGTTCACAACTAAACATTTTTAATTTTTAATTTTTAATTTAATTTAATTTAATTAATAATTATATAGAGGGAGAGAGATAGAGAACATTGATAATTTTTTAGTTTTTGGTTCTTACTTAGGCCTTGTTTTATAGAGATTAAAAATTGGTTTTTTTGGGTCAAATATTGTGGCTGGTTTTTTGGGTCAAAAAGTCAAAAATGACTTATTACCTCTTCCAAAATTGCCCCCACTTGGGTCAAATGTCTGGAGCCTTTTTTGGGTTAACAATTACGGCTACTTTGTATGCAAAATGCTCATTTTGGTAATTTCATTCCAATTCTATCTCCCTTGTCAATTTGGTCAAAAATGAAAAAACCAAAAACCCAAAAAAAACCAATTTTAATCTCTATCAAACAAGGTTTTACATTTATGTTGTTTTTATTTACATCGTCAAATTAGACGTGCTTAATAAAAAATAGAATATACACAAAGAATATTGTTCACAATGAGTCATTACTCCAACAAATGTACACTATTATATAGTCAATTATTATCACTATTATATAGTCAATCATCACCAAAAGCTCTTCACTGGATTGAAGTTACTATTCGTATTACCACTATATAAAACTTATATTTGATTACAATTGTACTTCTATGAATGTAAATAAAATATCAAATTCGAATAATACAATACAACATATTATCAACAACTTTATTTTTTATATTTATTGCAATTGTTACTTTAACATTTTAATTATTAACAATTAAAATATTAAAAATTTACAATATAATTACAAAAGTACGTGCAACGCACGCGTGTTTAACTAATTAAAAAAAAGCTCTATGCCAGAAAATAAACTTCAAATGGTAGAAAGTTCCAATAGTTAATCAATACAAAATAAACTTCAAATTGCAAAAAAAATCAATGACAGACAATGGCATAAAATTTAATAATGCTCTCAAACCACATTTCAATCGTTAAAAAAATTTCAACAAATAAAAGAATTTATTTTATCCTAAATCCTAAACCCTAAACTAATTTTCAAATATGCAAAAAGATACAAAGAAATCAGTATAGCGCTATGTTGGATACTGATAAGTGTGATTTTACACTTATCTAGACCATCGAAATTGGATGATTGTTAGTACTCTTAAGTAATTTTCTACTTAATTGTGTGTTGATTTAATTGTTTTAGGTCAAAATTCGAGTTCGGATGGAATTGGAGAAAAACAAAGTAAAATATGCGAAAATGACTGAAGGCGTACGAAGACTTGGATATGGGGATCAACTAGCAAATATCCACAAGTTGAAGAACTTGAGTTGCAAATAAAAGAGGACTACATTGAAATGAAAGAAGAAATCAGAGGACTAAAGAGGACAAAATCTAAAGTTGAAGGAATTGGACTGCAAATGAGAGGAATAAAGCGAACAAAATGGACAAATTATGAACAAACATGAAGTGGGGACCAAATAAAATACGCATCAAAATTTGGAGGACTAATTATGCAATTTGAGGATTGGAACCAATTTTTGGTAAATTTTTCACTGTTTGCCGCAGTTAACTACAGTTTGCAAACTGTAGTTTGAACGCGACAATGCGCTATTTGCGCATTTGAACACTTTTTAGCTTATTTTTAATTTTAGTCGAGATCTTTTTCGTCTTTTCATGTACACGAGTTTCAAAATTAGTAAAACACTATATAAAGACGGAACCTAAGTCAAAAGAAGGAGATTTGTTGGGGAAAAAAACAACGAATAACACGAAGAACAATGAAGATCTTGAAGATTGGAACGTGAAGACGAAGACTTCTTGGTGCAAGATTTTCAAGTTCTATTCATCTTTTATTCAAGATCCGAGTTATGTATTCAAATCTCTCCATTCTTCTTTCTCTAGAATTATGAATAGCTAAACTTAAAGTTTGGATGAACGATATAACCTAGTTTAATTCTTTATTTTCGACTCTCAAGTTTTGCTTATCAATTAATTATGTTTTAATTTTACTTATTCTCTTAATGTTTGAAATAATTGGCCATTATATGTCATTGATTTGTGGATTGTAATGAATTGAGAAGTAAATTATTAATCTAGACCACATAGTAAAATTTAGCAATTGGATAAAAGGTAGATATACACTTTTATTATTGTCGCGGTCTAAATTGAATTCTTGGGAGAATTAATGCATTTAATTAAGGATCATTCTGACTTCATAAGTTGACTTAATTATATAGGACTAATTTGAACTCGATAGAGGTAAATTATGTTAAATTCGTGAATTCGACCGAATAAAACTTTAGGAATAAGTCTTAAGAGGAGAAATTAGAGATGACAACTATGGTGAACTTGTGAACCCAAATGCTTTAATAACTATATTTCCTAAATTCTTAATTTTTTGCTTTCACATAAGTTATTACATTGTTTTCTAAATTTCATAGTTATAATTTAAAAATTTCAAATCAATTTATTTTAAAGTGTTTTAAACAGATTAGTATTAAGATTAATCTAACTATTATATAAATAAGATAGTCTTCGTGGAAACCATAATTCAAACTCAATAGGTCCACTTTATTACTTGTTTGCGATATTGTTGACTTACAATTACATTATTTTCACAACAGATACCGCTGCCCATTTTGGCCCATTAACTCAAAGACCAGTGAGACTAATTAAAGCCCAAAGGATTTTGTGGTGGATCTTTGTCGAAGCCCACTTCTATTGGATCAATCACATGCAGCCCAATTGTTGCTTATATGAGTGGAATTTTTATTCATCTTCTATTTTTTCTCAGATGGTGATATGTGGAGGCATGGATGGTTGAATCTTATGCTTCTAGGTTCTTCTGATGATAAAAAAGCTGAGGTTCTTGGTTGTTAAAGTCCTGGGCGTATCGTCTCTCTAAATATTACTTTCTCTATGAAAAACTTCATCTCCTTCTTTCTTTGTTTTTCAGATGAAAACATTTGGTTTTCATGTATACTGGGTGTATAGATGTAAATGAGAGAAGATTTGGGTTCATAGCGATGAACAATAACTTTGGTGGTTACATTTGAGAGTATTCTTGTATATATTGTTGTAAAAATTGACGGGAACAATCGAGAAAAACAGAAATGTAGAAATGAGATAAAGTGAGGTATGCCAAAGAAAATCTCCTTAAGATAAATTTCGTCTCCTTTAAAGGTGCAAACATGATCAAATGACGCATGTCTCTCAAGATACAACGCTTCTTCCAAAGTCGGTACTGCACTTATACCAACATTGCCAGTCGAACCAAAGAATAATTGTACTCTTCTCGAAAAGAAAGAACTGCGATCTTTTGAAAAACTTCAGAAATTATTTAAGCAAAATTTTGGAGAGAATGAGAGAATTTAAAATCAATTAATTTAGAATTAATTTGGTATGTCAAAAATTAAATTTAGGGGTTCTTATTTATATGATTGAAGTGTATCTTTGAATAGATGTGTGCCTCTTCATGAATAGGTGCACCAAGTGGTCTAATTAATATGAGCACTTAGATCGCACCAATTCATATTTTTATATGATCTGACAGTTCAGAATAAATCTTGAACGAATGTGTCCATTTATCATATCTATTCACCAATTATGAATGAATGTGTCACAAACATTGGGGTTGTTTCTATGGGGGGGGATATATGGTCTTGTATATGTTCTTTGCCACTGTTGTTAGCATTTTTGCTTAGTAATTGGAGCGTTATCTCGTTTGGGATGTCAACGGGTGATGAAAGTAATTCTTGACTGAACATCCGAGACTTTTGTGACGAAACATTTCTTGTGTTCTTTGTTTACTCCTTTCTTTAATTTTTTTGGTGCTGGTTGGAGTTCTATAAGATCCAATACACTAGGTTTCTATGTAAAAATCGATTCAACTATCATATTACCTCAAATGTTGTGACTAGAGTTGAAAGTAGAAAGAAATTGACAGACCAATCAACAGTTGATCCCACATGACACCATGCTTGTTAAGATGCATGTTTATTCATATAGCACAATTGGTGCTATATACCAATTTAAGTGGCAATTAAGTGGCATCAATTGATATAATATTTTAAAGGAGATCCATATTTCGACATTTAAAATGTCTTATCAATTAATGATACTTCAAGCTAATGTTTAGCATGTTGGCAGAATTTCTGTGAAATGACTCCGAAGCAATAAAGCAAGAAACCGAAAAATGGAAAAGATGAAAATAAACCGAGGCAAGAGTTGAACTCTTTGTCCTTAAATCAATTTTGCCTCGCAATGGTGCCTACGGTATATGGCAATTGACTCCCAAGATACAACGGCTTCCTTTGAGTTTTGTAGCACTTCAAAAACTCAAGTACAGCGAACCAAAAATGGCTTTGTACTCCAACGGATGAAAGTGAAATGAAAAACCAGATTTTTGTGCAACTAAATGCAATAAAATTGGTTCAAAAGATGAAATATATGAGTGCTTAGTGTTTGTTTATAGTTTCTGTATCAATCCTCTGAAAAAATGGATGTCCACAGGCCTTTTTTAACGTTGGAGATTCGGTTGAAAACGAAAAGAAATAAACCAAATCGTGCAACCCTTCAAAAGGACATGTCTGTTTGTGTAAACCTATGCGATCGCATGGTTTTACCAAGTTGCGATCGCATGGTACAAAAATCATAACAGAACTTGATCCATTTTAACCATGCGATCGTAAGGTTTTGCCTCCTGCGAACGCATGGAAGGACCCAAAAACGTTCTGCTTAAAATTTAGGCAGATTGCGATCGCAGGTGTACATACCTGTGCGATCGTATGGTCAAAATTTTGACCCAAAATTGTCATTTTCCGTAATTTCTCATTCATTGGATATTAGTTTCGAGATGTCAAATATATCATTTAAGCATGCAGATAAATCTGAATTTTCTTTCTGGGGGCAGCTCCCACAAGGGGCGCCGCCCCCTCCTGCCCCGTTTTCCCGAAGCGTCGAAGTGGCAAACAAATTTGCCTAAACGAATTGGGTCGGGTCTTGTATATTTGGCCGAGTTGACACGGAGTCACTTTCGTTATTTTTTAACATTTAGTTAATTTCTCGACATATTTCCTTGATACGCAAAATACGATGCAAATGAAATGCAATGATATGCAGACTCTAACAAATGGAGTACATGCGACAAGTCATAGCATCAAGATAGGTAGCTTGTGGCTTTGAACCTTCTTTAGTTGAATACAATCGAATTTACTAGGCTAGTTGGTGAACACGATGTTTTTGAACCATCCAGCCGTTCGTGTAAACCCAAACAATTGTACCAACACCATAACTCATCTAACCAATTCGGTTCTCATGGTTGTGTCCATTTTGGCCTGGACAACTCTTGGTTTCATAAGTGCTCTAAGAGAATTAAGCCTCGAATTCTCGTAGAAGCGGCCCCACTTCACACTTATATAGGTGATCTCTTACCTTTCCACTCCAAGGTTTTGAATCATTAAAAATATGTATACTTATCCTTATACATATTTGACATAGCACTTTTAAAAATTAGGAATGGGAATAAGTGCTTTATTCCGAATCTTTTATAACTTAGTTGTCCCATTGAACCAAGATTTTGGGATCTCCAATCTACAAGGTTGGGTGTCCGTTATAAAAATTCTATTCAATAGGCTTTAGGCCCATTCCCTTCGAAAGATGGTATACTTGATCTCTTGCAAGTTCTTTCGTCAAAGGATCAGCCAAGTTCTCTTTTGACTTCACATAGTTAATAGAGATTATACCATTTGATATTAACTGTTTAATGGTATTATGTCTCCGACGGATATGTTGAGACTTACCATTATACAAACTGTTTTGTGCCCTTGCTATTGTCGACTGATTATCGCAATGTATGTTAATTGCAGAAACTGGCTTTTCCCAACATGGAATTTCTTCAAGGAAATTACGAAGCCATTCTGCTTCTTCTCCGGCTTTGTCTAAAGCAATAAACTCAGATTCCATTGTGGATTGAGCTATACAAGTTTGCTTAGACGACTTCCAGGACATGGCTCCACCTCCAATGGTAAATACATAACCACTTGTGGATTTTGAATCCTTAGTGTCAGATATCCAATTTGCATCGGCATATCTTTCTAACACCGCGGGATATCTTGAGTAGTGTAATCCATATTCAACCGTGTGTCTTAAGTATCTAAGAACTCGGTTTAATGCCTTCCAATGTTCAACATATGGATTACTAGTGAATCTACTCAACTTGTTGACTATGTATTCTATATCCGGTCTTGTGCAGTTGGTAATATACATCAAACTGCCTATGACCCGTGAATATTCTAATTGAGATACGGGCTCACCAGTATTCTTGGCTAAGTGTATACTTAAGTCAACTGGTGATTTAACCGATTTATCGTCATACGCCTTAAACTTCTTAAGTACAGTCTCAATATAATGTGATTGAGATAATGACAAACCATCGGATGTTTTAGAGATTTTAATCCCTAATATCACATCCGCCACTCCCATGTCCTTCATGTCAAAATGTTTTGTTAACATTTTCTTAGTTGAGAAAATGACTTTTGAGTTATTTCCCATAATTAGCATATCGTCAACGTATAGGCATACGATTACATATTCGTTAGGTGTGTTTTTAATGTAGACACATTTGTCACATTCATTGATTTTGAAGCCATTTGCTTCGGTGCTTGTTTTAATCTATACAAGAATTTTACAAGTTTACACACATTCTTTTCATTTTCCGGTGCAACAAAACCTTCAGGTTGTTCCATATAGATTTCTTCTTCTAATTTACCGTTTAGAAACGCAGTTTTAACATCCATTTGATGTATTTCAAGATTATGCAATGCCGCGATTGCAATCAAGACACATATAGACGTGATTCTTGTCACTGGTGAATAAGTATCAAAGAAATCGAATACTTTTGTCTATACCCTTTGGCTACTAATCTAGCCTTGTATTTATCTATTGATCCATCCGATTTCAATTTCTTTTTGAATATCCATTTGCATCCTAAAACTTTGTTTCCCGGAGGGAGTTCAACCAATTCCCAAGTATGGTTACTCATGATGGATTCAATTTCATTACGTATAGCTTCTTTCCAAAAAGGAGCTTCAGGAGTGGACATTGCTTCATTAAATGTCCTTGGATCATTCTCAAGTAAATTGGTTACGAATTCTGGACCGAATGTCTTATGAATTCGTTGCCTTTTACTACTTCTCGGTTCTTCATTTATTTGAAGATTGTCGTCATTTTCATGTAAATTATCATAAGTTCGTTTAACTGAACTTGCTTCCTTTTCTTTACACGGAAATTTGTCTTCAAAGAATACCGTGTTTCTTGATTCAATAATCGTACCTTCATGTACATCAAGTATTTCATATTTATGAACCAAGAATCGATATGCACTACTATTGATTGCATATCCAAAAAAGACACAATCAATTGTCTTTGGTCCAATCCTAACTTGTTTAGGTTTGGGTATTTGTACTTTTGCTAAGCACCCTCATACTTTGAGATAGTTGTATGAAGGTTTCTGACCTTTTCATAGCTCATAAGGTGATTCAACCTTATTCTTGTGTGGTATCTTATTTAGGATATGATTTGCAGAAAGTATGGCTTCCCCCCACAAGTTTTGAGGTAAGCTCGAACTTATTAACATTGTGTTCATCATTTCTTTTAGTGTTCGATTCTTACGTTCAGCAATCTCATTTGATTGAGGTGAATATGGTGCAGTAGTTTGATGAATGATTCCAAATTTTGCACAAAATTCCTCAAATGGTGCAACGTATTCTCCACATCTATCACTACGAATCATTTTTATTCGTTTTCCAAGTTGATTTTCAACTTCGGTTTTGTAGTGTTTGAACACTTCCAAAGCTTCATCTTTGCTTTTCAACAAGTATACGTAACAGTACATTGTACAATCATCTATGAACGTGATGAAATACTTTTTACCACCTCTTGTTTGTACAAACTTTAAATCACACACATCCGTGTGAATTAGTTCTAAAGGTGTTGTGGTTCGTTCAACCGAATGAAAATGTGCTTTTGCCGCTTTTGCCTCTACACATGTTTCGTATTTTCTATTATTAAAATGCATATTCGGAAGTAAACTTAAATTCATTAACTTGCGTATTGAATTAAAGTTTGCATGTCCTAATTTATGGTACTATAAATTAGATGACAAAAAAATATAAACGGAAGATGGTGTTTTATTCATAACTTTCGGTACAATAGTTAGGAAATTCATTTTGAATAGTCCATCTTTTACATAGTCTTTGCCAATATACATATTGTTCTTGGTAAGTACAAACTTATCCGAAACAAAGACTAACTTAAAGCCATTCTTGCTTAACAAAGAACCTGACACAAGGTTTTTGCGAACATCCGGTACGTGAAGAATATTGTTGAGGCTAAGTTCCTTTCCCGATGTCATCTTCAATATCACTTTGCCTTGTCCTTCCGCTTTGGATGATGAGGTGTTCTCCATAAACTCGGTTGGAATGTAGGATGTGAACATATCCTTATTAGCACATATGTGACGAGTTGTACCCGTATCAACCCACCATTCTATGGAATTTCCAACATTGTTGCATTCTGAAACAACCGCCGATAAATTCATATCAGATGTGCCATTTGATATGGAATCAGATTCGGCTATGTTTGCTTGGGCTTGCTTTTTTGATTTGCGACAATCAATGGAGCGATGTCCAGCCTTTCCACAATTGTAGCAGTTGCCCTTGAACTTCTTTGCATTCTTCTTAGAAGGTTCAACAGAATGTTTCCTCTTTTTTCCTTTGTTGTTGTTGGATTCCACCACATTAGCCTTAGATTGTGGTATGCTATTTCCAACACGCCTGTCCGAACTTCGATTGTCTTCTTCAATCCTTAGTCGGACCACAAGCTCTTCAATGTTCATCTCCTTGCGTTTATGCTTGAGATAGTTCTTGAAGTCCTTCCACATGGGTGGAAGTTTCTCAATGATTGCAGCCACTTGAAATGATTCACTTAGAGACATATTCTCCGCATGAATGTCATGAAGTATAATCTACAACTCTTGCACTTGACTGATAACCGTCTTTGAATCTACCATCTTGTAGTCCAAAAACCTTCCCACAATGAACTTCTTTGTTCACGCATCTTCAGTCTTATATTTCCTTTCCAAAGAATCCCATAAGTCCTTTGCCGATTGCTTGGAACAATACACATTGTATAAAGTGTTGTCCAAGTCATTCAGAATGTAATTCTTACACAAGAAATCTAAATGTTTCCAAGCATCCAACGCAATCAACGATGCCCAATTGTTTTCTCCTTCTTGAATAGCGGGAGGATCCTCATTCAAGAATTTTGCCAAGTTGAGGGTCGTGAGATAGAAGAGCATTTTCTAGTGCCATCTCTAAAACTCAACCCCAATGAACTTCTCCGGTTTTTCTCCATGTGGAACGGAGTTTGAATGTACGTTAGTAGGGAGAGCCACAACCGGATGAATTACACCGGTAGGAATACTTCCTTCAGAAGTTCCCTCATTCGAAGTATCATTCGAATTCATTTCTATTTACGTAAAACAGAAGATCAACAAACAAGTAAAACCGGATGTCACTTACCACAAAAAATACTGCAAAAAATTGACTTAAGATTGTTGGCGGAATTTCTGTGAAATGACTCCGAAGCAATAAAGCAAGAAACCGAAAAATGGAAAAGATGAAAATAAACCGAGGCAAGAGTTGAACTCTTTGTCCTTAAGTCAATTTTTTCCCGCAATGGTACTTACGGTATATGGCAATTGACTCCCAAGATACAACGGCTTCCCTTGAGTTTTGTAGCACTTCAAAAACTCAAGTACAGCGAACCAAAAATGGCTTTGTACTCCAACGGATGAAAGTGAAATGAAAAACTAGATTTTTGTGCAACTAAATGCAATAAAATTGGTTCAAAAGATGAAATATATGAGTGCTTAGTGTTTGCTTATAGTTTCTGTATCAATCCTCTGAAAAAATGGACGTCCACAGGCCCTTTTTAACGTTGGAGATTCGGTTGAAAATGAAAAGGAATGAACCAAATCGTGCAACCCTTCAAAAGGACATGTATGTTCGCGTAAACCTATGCGATCGCATGGTTTTACCAAGCTGCGATCGCATGGTACAAAAATCAGAACAGAACTTGATCTAGTTTAACCATGCGATCACAAGGCTTTGCCTCCTGCGATCGCATGGAAGGACCCAAAAATGTTCTGCTTAAAATTTAGACAGATTGCGATCACTGGTGTACATACCTGTGTGATCGCATGGTCAAAATTTTGACCCAAAATTATCATTTTCCATAATTTCTCATTCATTCGATATTGGTTTCGAGATGCCAAATATACCCTTTAAACATGCGGATAAATCTGAATTTTCTTTCTGGGGGGCGAGCCCCCACGAGGAGCGCTGCCCCCTCGACCCTCGCGACCTGACCGGACAGGTTGATCCCCGTTTTCCCGAAGCGTCGAAGTGGTAAACAAATTTGCCTAAACGGATTGGGTCAGGTCTTGTATATTTGGCCAAGTTGACACGGAGTCACTTTCGTTATTTTTTAACATTTAGTTAATTTCTCGAAATATTTAAACCAATTTCCAACATAGCATTGATAGTACTATATAAAATTATTCTTATTCTTTGGACAATCTAGTAGTGACTTCACAGCCTCCTAAATTAGTGTTAACTACCATCAAAATACATTACAACGTACAATTAAAAATGAACATTCACTGCCCCCAAAACTTTCATTTTATATTTTTTGCTCTTCCTATAAAACAATTAGAGAGCGAGAGCAAGATACTTTTTCAAGTATTTTGGACTGAATAGCTAATAGTATTGGGGGTGAACCGATGAGCTGTAATTTTGGGTAAATTTTGGATTCCCCTTTTCATAAATATGACAGTCATATCTTCAATCTTTCATTTGCTTACCTATATCCTTGAGTTTTTAATACTATGCGCTCAGTATCCTAATTTAACGAAAAATGTCTATTTATATGTTAAATGTCCATACAACATGCACGTAATGTTTGACTGAAGGAATAAAATTGTCCCAAAAAATTCATTTATTCTAAAAAGTTATTATATTCACACTACAGCTTTTAAAGTTTCTGAACATTGATGTTAGTTAAAAAAGTTAGCAGGTAAAAAGAAATTGAGAAAAGAAAAAAAAAAGAGGAAATAGTTTTCTGGATGATTACAAGAGACGAACAAGTATTTGCACGACCATTAGTATCAAGATGGAAATTTGTAGTGTTGGAAATTGATTTAAATATGTCAAGAAATTAACCAAGTGTTAAAAGCAACTAAAGTAACTTCGTATCAACTTGGCCAAAATATACAAGTCCCGACCTAATCTGTTTAGGCAAATTAGTTTGCCATTTCGCCGCTTCCGGGCATCGAAACAGGGATTGACCTACCCGGTTAGGTCGCATGGGTATTTTACCTTGCGATTGCAACCTGCCTAAATTTTAAGCAGAATGGTTTTGAGTCCTTCTATGCGATCGCAGGAGACAAAGCCTTGCAATCGCATGGTTAAACTGGATCAAGTTTTGTTCTCAAATTTGTACCTTGCGATCGCATATGTTTACGCGAACAAACATGTCCTTTTGAAGTGTTGCACGATTTGGTTCCATTCCTTTTCGTTTTCAACCGATCTTCAATGTTAAAAAAGGCATCTAGACGTCCAATTTGACAGAGAATTGATACAGAAACCATATGCAATTTAAGAAGCATCACATTTCATCATTCTTGAACCAAAATTCTTGCATTTGTAGCTTGATATTCTGGTTTTCATTTCATTTTCATCTTTGGAGTACAAAAACCAATTTTGGTTCACTGTGCTTGAGTTTTGAAGTGCTACAAATTCAAGTGGAAGTCGTTGTATCTTGGGAGTCGATTGCCATAAACCGTAGGCACCATTGCGGGGCAAATTTGACTTAAGGACAAAGTGTTCAACACTTGCCTCGACTATTATTTCTTCCATTTTCGGTTTCTGATTTTTATTGCTTTGGAGTCATTTACACAAAAATTTGCCAACAGTTAGATTGACAATGATGAAAACCGTTTATTGGATTCCAGGTCTATTAGCCTATTGTAGAGTAGAAGGTTGAAACCCAACCCATGCAGAAGCTCAAGAGCTAGACCCAATAAAAGGCGCTACTTGGGGAATGTGACTTTGGTTGGTTGGCCAATCAGTAGCAACTTCATTCGTTGGAGGTTTATGGACAGTTGGATTGAGATTGAAATCAACGTCGGCAATGATTGCTACATAAAAGGCAATATGTTGCCCTAGTTGACAAAAATAAATTTATCTTCGAATGTCCTTCTCTTCTATTCATCATTTAATACCTTTCTGGCTATGTATTGAGTTAGGAAATTTTGTCTTTACAGTCTCCATTCTATACTCAAAGGGTCACTTAGATTCTTTATTCAATTTATTTTAACATTTGAATGTGTCTCACATGTGACATATTGTTTCAAGGATAAAGTAACTATAAAAAAACAAAGTGAAAGCGATGATATTCTTCTTCCCTAACTTGTCCCAAACCAACCCCCTTTTCCAATATTGCCATCACTACTTTATCTCATTTATTTTAGTATCATTAGCGTAGTTCTATGTTTCACGTAAGGGAGATGCATTCAATAGGTTCATGAACGTTACGACAAAAAATTCTTTTGATTTGCCTAAAAGGATAAGAACAAAATTATTTTCATGGCAAAGATGCAGAGAAACTAGGGTTAAAAAATTAGAAAGTGGTAGGAGAAAAGACACATCGACATGGAGTTGCAACGTATGTTTGGGAGATGAGAGCTCGAGTGGGCTAATGGGCAAAGGGGACAAAGGAGAGGCGTGTTGAGATATTTTTTTAAAATTTGTCAGAATAAAAAAATGCACTAAATGTTGAAAAGAAAAAGTATTATATTATATTTGGTGACTAAATTTGAATATGTTTCAAAATCTTGGATATTTTGGCAATCAAAACTTGAAGAAATTTAGGCCATACGTTAATTATAAATTGATATGTTTTTCTTTTCTTTTGTGTACATGATTTGAGGGTTTTTGTAGAGAAAAATTGTAAACCTAGCATCCTAGTTGTTTTTCTTATTCTCTTTGTGAGTCGTATAAAGAGTATAAATTAGTGAGTGTGGTAAAGATTATGATATTATTTTTATTAAGATACTTGGAGAATATTGGTGAGTAAAATATATATGATTGTAACGATTTTTTATATAGTGAAAGCTTCGACGGTCTATAAATTTTCTCTATCTATTTATATTTTCCCTGTCTCGTTACTCTATCTCAACAAGAATCTTGTGAACAATAAAAAAATTGATCTCAATTTTCAACAGAGCGATCGGTGTGCGGGGTATGAAAAGTAGATGATTAATTTTCTTTTTCTTTCTTTTCTTATCTTTTTTAAATTTAATATTATTTCCTTGAAACGAAGTACAAGACAATATTCTGAATAAAATTTATTGGTGTGATAACCCCACCCCACCCCTATAAAAAGTGAAAAATTGAAATTTCAAATATTGAAAAATTGAATAGAGACACATTGTGTTTGATTTTTTTTATAAAAAATTATTAAAAAATTGAAGTTTGTTGTAAAATATGGAAAACAATATTGATGACCATATTTAGAAATTTCTTACTAAGTTTATATGTATTTGAAACCATATATATATGAGTCCTTTATCATAATGAAAGACATAGTTTTTCTCTATTCTCGTTTATTATCCTCTTTAGTTTATAATAAAGTTAAATTCAATAATTAATTTTAACTAAACATTCTATGAGACTTACAATTTTTATCAAATTTTCAATCACACATTTTATCACCTTTTATCAAAAAAAAAAAAAAAATTTAAAAAATGATGTTTAGCAAAATAAAAGAGGCACTCAATTACTCTTTAAAATGGGGCTATAGGTGCAAAATTCCTATCAATATATTCAGTGTACTAAAAAATGTAAAGCGTGACTAGGCATGAAGGCCGAGCTTCAAACTAAGCGAGAGTGAATAGAGGGTGAGGCATGAAGCTTGGTTAGGCATGAAGGCTGCGCCTCAAACTTAGACAAAGTATAGATTAGCTTTTAACAACAATGAATATGTTTATTCATTTGGATGTGCACAAACTAAATATTATTATCATGTTAATAATAACATGCAATATGTTATGTTAAATATTTTTGGGTAATATTTGAAACTTATTAGTATTTGATAATTATATTTCAATTTTTTTTAGTATTGTTACATATTGTATATTTCACTTTTTGGAAGATAATATATCATTATGACATGTAAGTAAAATAGATTTAAATCAAGAAGAAGAAAAAAAACTCAAATCTTGTTTACATATTGTCGAATACAATTTAATTTTGTATACAAATTATGCATTTAATGTATATATATGTATAAATAATTATATTTAATGCACAATTTCAAGATTAAGTTGGAAAAAATGATTATAAATAAGTAAATTTAATAAGAGTATTTTAGTAAAAAAACCAAAAAAAAAAAAAAACATCTCAAAAATAGAAATAAATCTATATATTTGAGACTAGAAAAAATGAAAATGTGGCATATATATTTGGGACGGAGTGAGTAAAACTTTTGTGTCCTCCTATATTTATTATTAATCTAAGTTAATCTAACACTTGATGATTAATTAAAAACTAATTAATAGTCAATTTATTGACTTTACAATGCTTATGTAAGCTCCGACGTCATCTCTAGACTGCTGGTAATTTGTGCCTTGTGGTGGTTTTAGAAACTTCTGTTAGACCGCTTTGGTCATGTTAGAAGAAAGAATTCAACTCACATTTGGCCTCTGCCAAAAAAAACTTGGCCAATTCTTGTACAATTAGAATTTGTCACGCTACGTTTGCTCTAATCTAATGTACGATCATGTTAAAATGGAATTTTATGAAGAAAGAGAGATTTTAGTTCGATTGATTTATTTGTAGAATATAAAGATTAGTAAGTAAATAAATAATTTAAAAGGACGAGTCAACTACTATTGGTCCCTAGTTTTTAAAAAGGAGCAAGTTGGTTCATTATTGTACAACTAGAGCATGTTTGAAGTATTTTTTTAAATTTTTTTTCTCAAATTCATTTTCAAACACATATTTTATGGAATCCACAATTTTTCAATTATATATTTTATTAACTTTTTTAAAATCTCTTAAAAAATTACTTTTAAACTCTACTAAATAAGTATTTAGTCTACATAAAAATAATTGAAATCTCTACTAAATCATTATATTCTCTTTTCGGTCTAATTCTATGAAGTTAAGTTTTATTCTTAACTAGTATTGATGTCCCAAAATTTGAAGCGAATCATATTTCAATAAGGGTCAGAGCACAATTTAATGAAAAATTAGATGTTTTTTGGTTAGCGACAACATAGGTAATAGATTGAGGACCATTGCCAAATCGAAATGGTAGAGAACATAAAGAAGAAGAAAAAATAGAAAAGTCAACCCTTGAAAGCCGACTTTTCCCAATTCAAAATTGGTGCACCAAAAATCAGTCAAACATTACGTTCCAAAAAGGCGCGCAAAGAAAGGAGAAACCTCAGACATTTCCGACCTCTCCCGTTTCCTCGGACTCCCGTGTTTTACTCTTTCTTCTTCCCCTTAAACAAACACATTTCGATTCCATTCAATCAAACCCTTTTAATCCAAGAAAATACTTTCAATTTTTCATTTTTCTTTCTTTTAATTTGAAACAGATTGTCACATTTCAGTGCTTAATTTTCAGAAATGGAAAACTTACGACAATCTCTGATCCCAACATTTCTCTATTCTTCCTCGTTTACATCGAAAGGGATGGAGCAGAATTTGATGAGGAGTGTGAATTCACCTGCACATTCTGATTCAATTTCGTCAGCATCATCGACGGCTGAGATTAATAGGAATTTTTTGATCCCGGCGCCGAAAGAGAGTAGTATAAAGATGTTTTCGCCGGCGTATTACGCCGCCTGCTCGGCTGCTGGGATGTTGAGTTGTGGGCTCACTCATATGGCTGTCACCCCACTTGATCTCGTCAAGTGCAACATGCAGGTTAATTTCCCTTCTTTATTCATTAATTCTTTTTTTTTTTTTTTTACTTGGGATATTTTACTTTTTTTTTCTTTCTTATTATTGATTATCTGACCCTATTTCGAAACTCTTTTTGGTTGAATTTGGAATTATTTTCCATTGCCATTTTCCCGATTCATATGGAGTTTAATATCAAAGAAATTTTTAATAAATGCGTAATACATTTTAAAAAGTCGACTTTATTAATACGCGAAATATATTTCTGTATTTAGAGAGACTGATACTCCCAAGTGGACTGAGTAGATATCCATCTAAAAGACACATACTTGTATTAGATGATGTTAATAACTAACAAATCACAAGTGATTTTTTTGTTTTTTATTTATGTGAATTCTATTTCAATGGGAATTTGATGAGTTGATATGCCTACCCATGTTTTGTTTTATTAGTACAAAAATTTATTCCATGTATAATAGGCATAAAACATAGGTTCTAGTTTTTATCACTGTTTTAAAAAGTGCGCTTAAACGCGAGACTCTGTCTTTTTAATTAAAAAGCGCGTGCCTAAACTCGTTTAGATACACACTTTTTTTTTTAATATTGAAAATAACAAAATATTTTTTCACGGCTAGTTTATGTCCAAAATACTTGAAATTTCGACATTTATGTTTAACTATGCTTTACGTTTTTTAAGACTGATCTTTAGAGCCGGCTTTTCCTCAACTTACTATTCAATTTTTTAATGCTAGAGAATGTCCGTCTTTCAGATCATATTGGCACTTCTTTTCTTGTTGTTTAAGAAACATTGAAAGTTCATGACCTTTTCATACTTCAATTTCATATAAAGTAGAATGAGAAATTGACTGTAAAAACATGAATCGACGCGTTCCTCTGTTATGTCCATTTACTTTCTGGTACATGGTTAATATTTGAAAATATGAAACATGTTTGGTTGTGCTTTATAATAGGTCAAACTTAATTTTAAGTTACTTATTTTACCGAATATGATTTTTATTCTAGAAAATAAGTCTTAATTTCTAGAAAGGTAATGCATGTTCTTTTTACTGTTTTCAATTTCCAATCTTGCAAAACACGCAAAACTTGTTTACTATGTTGTTAATGAAAATTCATTTTCGATAACAATGTTAAATTTAAAACACAAAACTTAAACACAAGATTTTTGACATTTTAAATGTTTTCAGCGAAAACATGAAAAACACTCCAAACAAAAAAAACAAAATTTATTTATAAAAAAAATTTTAAAAATATAAAACTCTAAAAAAGAAAAATTTCTAAAATATAAAAAATTTATATTTTAAAAAAATTTATATAAACAAAAATTTTAAAAGTATAAAATTATAAATTCTTAAACAATAAAAATTTTGAAACAAATAAAATTATAAAAAATAAAAAATAAAAAATTCTAAAAAATAAAAAATAAAATAAAAAATTCTAAAAAAGTAAAATATAAAACAAATTTTATTTAAATAAAAATTTATATATTCGAAAATTCTAAAAAATAAAATTCTAAATTCTTAAAAAATTAAAACAAATAAAATTATAAAAAAGTAAAAATTATAAAAAAATTTAAAATTCTAATAAAAATAAAAAATTCACTAAAAAATAATTAAAACCCTTATTGGTTATTTAAATAAAAAAATTTTAAAAGTTAATTTAAAATAAAAATTGATTAAAATTCTCAATCCACGTCATTAATTTTTATTTTGTTAATTTATTATTTGTTTGTATTTTATTTTTGTAAAAAAAATTATTGTAGATTCAATGACTTTAAAATATATATTATTTTATCATATATTAGTATAAAATTGTTCTATTTTATTGAATAATCAAATTTATTAATAAAATAATATAAAACAATTTTTCTAAATTCCAATTAGAACGCCAAACACAACCCAATTTTGTATTTTCGGAAATAGTTTTTCAGAATGAAAAAGAATCGTGTTTTTAGCAATCTTAAAATAGACTCACAGAACATAAAACTGAAAATGAATTCGACTCAAAACGGAAATAGTTTTTCAGAATGAAAAAGAATCGTGTTTTCAGCAATATTAAAATAGACTCACAGAACATAAAACTGAAAATGAATTCGACTCAAACCTGAAAACTAAAATGCAAAGAAAACGGCTCTAACTTTTCTAGCTAAACACGGAGATTTTGTGGAGAACAGAAGCAACAATTTCAAAGAATCCATTTCCAGATCCTTATACCTATCAAATTACATCTTTTTTATCTTTCAGATTGATCCTTCAAAGTATAAAAGCATTAGCTCGGGTTTTGGAATTCTGCTGAAGGAGCAGGGAGTTAAAGGATTTTTCAGGGGTTGGGTACCAACCCTGCTCGGATACAGTGCACAGGGGGCTTGCAAGTTTGGATTCTACGAATTTTTTAAGAAGTACTACTCCGATATTGCTGGTCCAGAGTATGCGGCCAAGTATAAGACCTTGATCTACCTCGCAGGATCTGCATCTGCTGAAATCATTGCCGGTGTTGCCCTTTGTCCCTTTGAGGCAGTTAAGGTTCGTGTCCAGACTCAACCCGGCTTTGCCAGAGGCATGTCTGATGGGTTTCCCAAGTTGGTTAGGGCTGAAGGTGTTGCTGGGTAAGTACAATCTTTACATGTGATTATGGCTCATTTCTATTTACCTTTAGTGTGGATTAGATGTGTAGTGGACAGTATTAAATAAGTTAAAACGTTATTTATTATTTTGTCCAATATAATCTAATACTGCATAGCAGACGTATACTTTGAGTTTATTGTCTTCAACTTTTGATGACGTCAAAGAAACTTTTACAATGTGCTATTCCAGACTCTATAAGGGGATTGTTCCACTCTGGGGGCGACAGATTCCATGTAAGCCGCCAACTTAACTCTTTTACTATTCTTTCTGGGCTTTTAGACTCGTGTGTGTGTGTGTGTGTTGTTTGTATGCTCGTGCACACACATATGAACTTATGTACTTGGCCACTCACTAATGTTTGTGACTGCAAAGGTATTAGTTTTGTGGTTTTCTAGCTTATTTATCTTCTTTTAATCTAAATGGAATTCTAATTCTCTGATCCTCCACTTCATTAACTTCGGGAAATGATCGGATAGAGTTTTAATTCAACGGCAGATTCCATATTAACCTACATATTGCCTAGCATCAAAACCCTGGTTTTACACTCGTTGAGCCAAGATCAACATGATAATGAATCATCAAAGATCTTACTTAAAAAGAATGTCTTAAAATAAATAAATAAAACGGATTACCTTTAAAAATTACTAATGATCACATTGGCTTTTTGCAGACACAATGATGAAGTTTGCGACTTTTGAGAATATTGTGGAACAAATATACAAACGTGTCATCCCGACTCCAAAAGACCAGTGCAGCAAAAGTTTGCAGCTTGGTGTTAGTTATGCCGGTGGCTATGTGGCCGGAGTATTTTGTGCTGTTGTGTCACATCCTGCTGATAACTTGGTGTCATTCCTCAACAATTCCAAGGGAGCAACAGTCGGTGATGTGAGTATCAAAAGTCGTATTCTCTTCAAAATCACTCAATTCTTTTCCGATGATTTCTCATTACATGTTCTCTTAATCGTAATTTTTCAGGCGGTGAACAAGCTAGGCTTATGGGGTCTGTGCACCCGAGGTCTTCCTCTTCGTATAGTCATGATCGGGACCCTTACCGGAGCTCAATGGGGCATCTATGATGCTTTCAAGGTTTTTTTTGGCCTGTAAGTTTCTTCTTCCTTCACTAGCTTCATTTGCATCAAGCGTCACTTTAAATACGTCAGAGTATCCCCAATCCCCACCCCCCCCGGATGACATCTTTGTCATGTTTAAGGAAGTTTTTTTAGGGCATGTTTGGTATGTAGTACTAGACAATTTTTTCCGTTAGTCGACCAAGACTATCTAATCTACTTTACCAAATATGTCCATAGTAATCTCACCTTCATCATAGAAGGAACTTTCTAGGAATCTATATGTTTTTTGCTTATAATGACAATTTGAACCCGATATTCTTGCAGGCCTACTACTGGAGGTGGAAGTCCTGCTCCTGCAAAGAACTAAAGCAAACATTCGCTCCATCTTCTTCATGCATCTTCAGTATGCAGTCATTTTTCAGTAAACGATACGTCCAGAGACCCGTCTAGGATGGATAGGCTGTTAGGGATTATATACATATATATAGTAGTATTTATTTGATTGTTATATTTAGATTTTGCAGTTATGTTTGATGTTTTAGAGAATGATTCCTCCGCAGAAACAAAACATTAAGATATACGGTCTAGTATACAAGGATAGTGTTGATGTCGAGTTCAATGTCTATTACTATAATTTTTTGCCTTTCACATGTATCAGCTCATGTTTATTTTACCAGTCGCCCCTTCTCTTTTGGCGACCGGTCATAAAGTTGAAATGGACAAGATTGTGTATAAATGGTTATCGAGTTCAAATGACATGGAGTTAAACATGAATTGATTTGTTATGAGGTAAGAAGAGATAACGGATAAAAAAGAAAGAGTTTCCAATATAGTTGGGTGGGGTTTTCATCATATGCTCATTCCCTTTGCTATTTAGCATGTATGCAACTAGACAAATATTTCACACGTCTCTCATATCAAACATGTTACTAAGGCTCTTGGAGAACAAAGTACACTATCTATCCATTAGAAAATTCTTGGCAATGGTACTACAGAATATGGATCAAGTATCGTTTTTTACACAAAATTATTTGACTCTCGTCAATTTAGGTACTAAGAGTCGAGTGAAGCTTCTTACAAGTCATGTTTTCACAAAAAAAATTAGCTACCTCACTAACTCTCCCTTGTGTGACAATTCATTCACCATGTCAATTGACAACTAAAGATGGTCCACGAGAATGATTAAGTCCTTTGCTTAGCAAGGGAAAACAAAAGGTAACTTTATAGTACAAACTTTTAAGTGAACATGTTATTCAGTTACGAGTACTTTTATTTGGTAGTGAAAGTGTGAATTGAACTTTAAATGAACATTTATAAGTTTTACTTGACTCTTTGTACTTCATCAAATTGTCATATAGTAAATTAGGATCAACACGTTCCAATGCATAAATGGCTCAAAGTTTATGCTGTCATCATCTTTGATAAAATCAATTCGACTGTGATACCTGATAGAGTTGGACTATCAATTGGTTTGATTATGTGCTACTTGGAGAAGAAAACAAGTCATCCTCACCATGCTAATCAAATGCAAAAGCACAATTTGTGGAAGAGATCCGTTTCTAGTACTATTTGCCTCTATTCCCTTTCTTTTCGAGTGAGCAACCAAACTAGTCGATAAATTTGTACATGCTAGTATACATTATCTACCGTGTGATAGCTTAGAGACAAACCCCAGGGACAAACCTTTTAAGGAGCTAAATTGGCTATAGCCCAATGTAAAATTCAAGTCAAAAAAAATTTTTTTTTTTTTTAACTTTATAAAATTGGCCATATAGAAAAATCTTGTCTACCCCAAAAGTCAATGTCTAGTTTTGCTCTAAATTTTAGTTCACCCTAAAATTTCATTATAGTATAGTCTCTCCAGAAGATGTATAGAAATCAACTTTTATTGTGATCGAGAGTATCACATTCAAAAAGTTGAGTTTCCCAATCTTAGTAATATTTCTCAATATAGAAAGTACAGCAAAGCAATAGTGACCTTTCACAACACACAATTTTTGTTACTAATGAAATCGACCTACGTGATTTAATGGTGACTCATACGTCGGTGTGGAGTTTTATTTTGCAAGTAATTGTGAATAAAACATCTTGATGTTGAAGTTGCCATTGATTGAATTTACTATTGGTACCATTTTTATCCGCTGTCACACTATCGGACTTAATGACTTGACATGATAAAAGATATGAGCTTAAGAAAGGAAAAATGCGAGACTTCCACAAGACCTACAAGACGACTAGGCCGGTTAAGAGAAGATCGTTTAGGCCAACTGACCTAGTAAGGCAGAGGTCACAAGAGCCACCAACCAACGTATGTCAAAATGACTAATGTATTTGAGTGTGATCGGTCGTCCATTCTCCACAACACACAAATTCTAAGTTTCAAATCTTGCACTTGACGCGATTCTCCCAACAAATTTCAACACCAACGAGTTTGAGTTAATTTGTTCGCGTGGTTTGATTCTAGTAGGTATTCGGAATTTCTTCGTCCCATAATTAAATTATAAAAACTACATAAATTTCTCAGCAGGCTTGTGGATTGAGTAATCTTAAGAAGTCCATAAGAGTGTTCTGGAGATATAAGCCAAGATCTACAGTAGTCCCACCTTCTTCATCCCTTCCACTATTCAAGCGCACGCACATAGAGAAAGGTGGTGCCGGGTTGATAAGGACCACTCCATGTCGAGGCGGCGTTGCCTGGCCTAGCTCGATTCCATTCAGGCCTATAACTAAAACACGGATCGTATTGTGTCTAGAACTTGATGAATTAACACTTCTAGTTGTACACAAATTACACCAGAAAGGAGTCGATCAAATTTAGATGTCCCTACTCTCTGTGCTTATATAAACCTGACTTGTTGAGATCTGGGCGGATATAGGGGGTGTTTTTATATGGAAACTGGAAATAAAAAAAAAAAAAACACCGTTTGAATAGTCCTGGTAGAGATTGTTTCAACCCACAATCTCTTCTTCTGATAAGAGTATCAATGGCAGCCTTTTCACCATGTATTCACCAACCATTTCTCTACTTTACCAACCTGAATTTTCTGAAGATAGCACTGCCAATTATAGCCTTGATCAAAGTAGCAAAAATGAGAATGGAAAGCAAGTCACTCAAAAGTTGACTCCCAAAAGGAAATGCAAATAGGGTTCTTCAAATTCTGCTCAATCCAAGGTTCATCACTAACATTTCATTTCTTAGAAAGTATTAATGTGTTTACCTTTTAGAAATCTAGCAGTATTTTTTATAGTCGTTTCATAAATTCTGGTGATTAACACAGAACTTTGCCAAATTTTATAACACGAATCATAATACACATTTCGTTAAGGCATCCCTCAACACGAAACGTTTTTGGTAAAACAGATTATAAGGAGGATAGATCAATATTAACATGGCATGTTATAATTGCTAAAGATGTAGTAGTCTTGAATGTTCGAGAACATCAAACAATGAATTGAACCAAATTGAATGAAGAAAAAAGATGCATATAAGTAACCCAATATCTGTTTGAAATCAAATTTAATTTGTCGATATTATACTAATGAATTTACTAGCTTTATGATTAACTTGGAATCAATCAGGATATGAAAGAATCGAAAGGAAAGAAGCCCAAAAGGTGCAAAAACGTTGAAGTCAAGAAGCAGTGGAGAGAAGAATGTAAAGGTCTTGCAGTGAAGGTAATAAAACCTTTTGTTTTTAAATATATTTGAAAGTGAAAAAGAAAATAACTTATTTTCACAATATAATATGAATTACTTTCAAAATAAATATTTCACTCATATTTCTAATATCAAGCAATCATGCAAGTCGTGTTTTATTCAATGTACCGAACATGTCAAACTCTTTAAACTTTGATATTAGATTAGAAGTTTTTTTTTTTTTTTTATTTGGGACAATTTAATGAAAACTTGATTTATAAACAAGTTGGGCCTACCAAATATGTTGCCCACTTTGTGTGGACAAAATTTATGTCCACACAGTTATGTGCCCCATTGTACCACATCAATAGTGGGCAATTGATCTCCTACCCAGCCCATGGTGTGTTGGAAATCATTTTCCTAAACAGGTTACTGGAGAGGCCATGTTGGATAAAATAATCAATCGTGTCCCTTGTCCCTTGTCGTTGTACGACTCCAAATCATTCATGAGACTTAAATAAGTGGCCTTTGTCTCCTATTAAAAATTTAAGTTGTTAGAGAGTAAATTTATTGATTCAAATATTGTATTAAACAACTGCTTCTTAATCTTAATACAAAGATGAAATCGTTTTTAGACTTCAAGAAGACCGGTTCCCAAGAGCATCGCTATATCAATAAAAATTTAAGGTGTGTTTGATTGACTTAAATTTTCCATGGAAAATGGATTTTTTCCACCTATTTTCCAACTTGTTTGTTTGATTGTCAAAAAATTTCCATGGAAAATAAATTTTCCCACCTATTTTCCTTGTTGTGTTTGATTGCAGCCTTTAATTTTCCATAGAAATTGTTTTCTCATTTTTCAACTTTTGGCCACATTTTCTTTGTTTCCAAGGAAAATATTTTCTTTGTGGGATAGGAGAATTTATTTTCCATGGAAAATTTGTTAACCTTTTCCAACCCATTTATTTTCTATAGAAAATGCGTTAACCTTTTCCAACCCATAATTTCTTGGTAATTCATTTCCATGGAAAATATTTTCTTTCCACCCAAATTTTCTACTTGCAATCAAATACAGCCTTAATGAAATGAGGTGCAGAAAAAAATTCAAAAAATGAAATTTAAAATACTGTTGTATTGCATGCATTCATACAATATTTTCTTAGAGAAACTTAATTTAAAAGATAATTCCCTCTCCCCCCATCATTTTACAAGAATAGGAAAGAAGAGGAATAGGCTTGACAAGGGCTTTTTGAACTTTGCAGTTTGCACACTCAACTAACATGAAACATGTGAATCATTCAACAAAGACAACTAATTGTGTCATGGGAAAAGCGTAGGGTGTTCTAGTTAGTACCTTTCATTGTTATCTCTTATCTTCCACCCTTTAAGGTGTCAAAATGTGCATAGTTGCTCAAAGCATGGCATCCCAACACAAAAATACAGTCGAGGCAACGCTCATATGTGCAATTTTTTCCTTCTTTATTTAAACGAACGGTCTTGAAGATCACATCATGGAATCAAGAACTATTATGCAATGGGGATAACTTGGAGGAGAGAGAATTTATCCTTACTAGAAATTCTTCGTCCAATACCATTTGCAGTGATTCCTCTTCTTAAATTCGTTAAATACATCACCATACATGCAAGCCAGAAGATCTAAGGCCATCACAGATTGACACGGTACAGATACAATCTCAGCCTCATTGGTAACAAAACCCCTATGCTATTGTGCTATAATCCATTTTTCCCTGCCTCCATAACATGTCGGATGCCTCACATTCTAGTGATCAAGGGACGATATGGGAGATGTAGACTCTGTTTTGTTTGGTTAGTTAGTTAGGCAGGATGAAATCTAAGACAAGGTTGAATGTCAATACCCCAACTAAATAAGATAATCAAGTCCATTTCGAGCATGTTCAATATGTGGCATTGGACAGTATAATGGACAATTGATTTTTTCTACTTAGTATTCGGTGCTATACAATCCACCTTTCTAGACAAGCCACCAGTGTCCATAAGTTGACACCGCCACAAGTACGAGGAGCCAAAAGTATATATGAAAGAAGAATTCTACCATAAATTTGGATAACTAATTTATTATTAAAGAACTCACAACTGACAATACATTAAATCTGTGGCTCCAACACAACTAAAAAACCAAACACAAATGGACAATGACGAAAACTGCTACAATGTCAAATACTTCTACAGCCTCAAAAGTTTGCGGTGAAGGATAGGGAAAAATAGATGATGTTTTACAAGCAGCATGTACTTCTGGAAGAACGCAACGAATTGGATAATTTACTCTATTATACAAAAGCCGCATCTGTCCTTATTTTTTTGGAGGCCGCTAAAATCACACAGATGGGAAAATTAACAGCACAATGTCATACCTCGGCTTAAATAAGATTTATTGTGAAGGAGACATAAGGATATGCATCCGTATCACCTGCAAAGCCACCCATCCCTCCTCCATCTTCCTCACTTTTCCAGAAAGTGCTGCAGTTACACACAGAAAAATAATATATTATCATAAGTATTCTCTCTGTCAAAAGTTCGCATCCTAGGACCATCAAAGATGTGACGACGGCTAGGAGAGTGCCTACTTATTCAAATTAGACTCTGTTGCTGTTCCATGACATCACAGTTGTGTCCAAATAGAGTACATGAAAGAAATAAGTAACTTAGAAGAAATCAAAGATAGTACCTGTTTGAATTACCACACAGTCCCTCAAGAATTGAACGAACTTTCTTCTCGCTTTTCACAGATGGTGACAACACAACAGACTGAAATAAAACTCCATTATCTCTCAGCACAGAAATTTAAGTAACAACAGAAGATACACAAGAAAGAAAGAAAGGAAAAAGAAGCAAGTCAGGAGAAAAATATTCAGGGAGGTAAATTAATTACCAAAAATGATGGTGGCAGACCATATCGCAGAATGCTTTCAGTGAAGACACGTACAGCACAGAAGTGCATCCAGGAGCTGAAGACCTGCAGGACAATCAGGGAACCCCAATTTTTCAATTGAATACCAACATTTACAGACATTCCAGAAAACGCATGAAGAAGAATGCTATTAGTTAATGTAATAGATCCCAATCAAATAATTATTCAGGGTGATTCGTATTGTGAAAGTAGTACATAGCCCTGTATTGTATGCCAAATGATTAAGAATATGTTAGCTCAAAACTGAATGGTACTAATCTATGACAAAATAAGATGGACATTGTAGAATCCTAGGAATATGGATGCCTGGTAAACAAATCTCCAGAGTAATTGCTATCATTAAGGGGGTAGTTATTTACATGGAAGAAACTCAAAGGAGATCATAAACAACATAAACTTTATCCGAGAATAAATAAATAAATAAATATGAAATTTAAGATATTGAGTTCTGTCTTTCAGGAAGGGACAAAGAGATGAATTTTAAAGAGGAAGTATACTGAAAGCCAAAGAAGATGCCGCATTTCAAATGATAGTTGATATACTTATTATCTACACATTCACAACAAATTCCATAATTATGTTGAGCCAATATGATATAAAAGTAAAATTGGTGCCCCCATGTACCTCTAGGAGGAGGTACATTCTCTCTAAATGTCTTTTCATAATCAACTTCTGAGGAGGAGGGGTTAAAAACCTATATGGGCACTCAACTTATTGGTGTGCCATATTTTAGTCACCAAACTTAATGTTTTTTTCTTACAAAATCACACTGAACTTCCAATTTCTTCCTCCTTAGTCACTATACTTAACTCCGTCTTGGAGAAGTAACAGAACTTGCACATGGCAGATGGAAATCATGTGGAATAATTTCAGACGTTAAATTGGAATAGAACTTGCACATGGCAAACGAAACTAAAGTTTTATGTATTTTTTTCCCCAAAATCTGATTTTAATTCAATGAGTTACAAAACGTGTTTTTTTATCCAAAAAAAAAAAAGTCAATACAGGTTCAATTTTAACAATAGCAATTTATCCCGTGGCAAATTATTCCAACTTAACATCTAAAAGTATTCCTCATAGAATTTTCATCGCCACATGCAAGTTCCATTAGTTTTCAAAGACGGAGTTGAGTATATTGACTAGGTAAGAAATTGGAAGCTAAGTGCTAATTTTGTAAGAAAATTAAGTTTGACCACAATAGGGCACACCCATAAGTTTAGTGCCCAAAGAGATTTTTAACCCAAAAAGGGGATGGCCAAGTACCTCCAAGACAAGTAAGCAAATTAAAAAATAGATGTCTTCGAATCTCATCAGAAAATGTGCACGAATGGAATGTTTTAATCCTTATATTGCTCTCAGACACCCCACTGAGATCTTTTCTACTCATAAGTCATAACTCATAAGTTAATTGTCCAAGTTATTCTCCATTAGAAATAACAGCTTTATGGACAATTAAGCTTGCAATAAATGAATTCAGTAACGCCTCAATTCCAACAGAACCCACCAGATGTTAAAAAATGTAAAACAAAAAACTACGATAAAAGAATTGAAGTGCGCAAGAAAATGACAAATTAAGAAAAAACCTACATAAACAGGGGGACGTCAATTTCAAATTTGATTCACAGTTCGAAAGACTGCAGTCTTCAGGTAACCAAAACCTGCTCATTTGTCTACAAACATAATAGGTAATGCAACCTAAAAGGAGAGTGTTTTGAGATCTTAACAAGTTTAGCCCTATCTGAAGATCAAATGTGCCACATTATGTTTATGAAAATCAGTTGGACGTGGTTTGCAAAATGTAACATGATTTAACCATTTTAAAATATGTGACTATTTCTCAGGACAACCGTTCATCAGTTGTAAGATCATAAACAACTTCAATCTCCTTCCAGAAAAGGCAAACACCCATTGAAGTAATTCTAAAATCCTAGAGCACAATCCTTTGTTTATAATGAAAATGTAGTTCAACCAAGGTTCAAAGTGCAATGATTTAAGAAATTGAAAGTGATGACAAATTTTAAGAGCTCTCCAGAGAAAAGAGAGAGAGTACCTCTCCATAACTGGTATAGCACCATTGCAACAGAGAGCTTCTAAAGGTTTCCAGGTCTTGTGTAAGTTTTTCAAGCTCCTGCTTCCGGGTCTCTTGTGTTTCTTGATTATATTCAAAATCACGAATCTATATCACACAACACCAAACGTTTCATCAGGCCTTCATCCAATATTGATAATTACTATTATATACACAAACAATTTCTCTATTATATGATGTAAGGTATTCTCAAAAATAACAAAACGGAGATACAATAGTTCGCACGACCATGAGATACTCGATAATCCACTCACTTGGAAATTTCTTTCGCGTGCCTTGGTTCTAAAATTGTCAGCATCACGATTGAATAATGTTACAGTATATAGAGCATATTCATTGTCCTCGTATAGCTTCTTGGAGGATCTGGGGACCTAAAACAATTAGTTCAATCAAAAAGTAGAATTTATAGAAGCAAAATCTATTCTCCATTGGACAGACAAAAACAGCATTTAATGCAATTGCATTAGTAAGCACTAGTGTCAATTGGAAGAATGCAGAATAGATGCATCTCTACTACATTCAGTGTATCACCAATTCAAAATTTAAGTGGCATTGAGAGCTGACTAGTAGAAGGGACATCAGGACAAGAGTGAAAGAGTAAATTGGTAGCTGTAAGATATAGAAAATGGAGTTCTTACTACATAGGATGTGAGTCCCTCGTAGCTTGATAGCCAATCTTTCTGTGAATACTTTGAAACAATTGCGAGCAGGGTTGTCAAATGTTCTGAAGTAATAATATCCTGTGGCTTCACCAAATTGGACAGGTCACGAACAGCCAGGCTGCATTAAGAAATTACGGCAATGAATTATGATAAAATTATATCAAAGTACAGGGAAATTTTCGTCCATTAGTTGTAGTGTTTACAATGTAAATTATATTCCTAAGACGACCAGCTAATAATCTCACAAAACACAAGCACGCACTCAAGTAGTGCAGACTATATTCGCTAAGCATATAATCTCGCAAAATATATAGGCATACCTTCCAGCTTGCTTTCGGTTTATGGCATTTAGTTGGCTGCGCACGTTGTTATATTCAGCGACACGAACCTGAGACATTATAATTTTACAAGCCTGATCAGAAACATATCCCGAAAGAGTTTCAACATAAGTAACCGAGATTAACAAGATTACGTCTACCATGGACAAGCATACATGGATGAAAGAATAATATAAGTTTAGAAGAAGAAAAGAGAAAAGAAAACAAGGCCGATTTGAGAAAAAAGTAAAAGGTTGCTAAGCTGTGGAAAAAGTAAAGTATCAATGATAATGAGAGCATGCATGTAAATATTATTTACAAGTTAGATTTTTAATTGAAGCATTTAAAAGAAATTGATCATATTCTCCTGCGTGATATTAGCGGAAGATGCTGATTACATTGTTCCCATTATATTGGCTGGCATCAACCTAAGTTGGCAAGGCACGGGAGTATTGGTGACTACAGTCATTTACAAAATCAAAGAAAGACAATAAAACTTTTCTCTTATACTTATTTTGAAAATGCAGAACCATTCTGTAGCTAAGCTGGAAACAATTAGTGTCTACACTCCTTATCCCTAATCACACTATATCAAAGGAAACAGGATCCATGTAGTCAACAACTCAAGTATCAATCAGAACCCCAAAGCATTACAAAACAAGGAACCAACCAATCACATTAAGTCATGCGTTTATCACAATTGGAAAGCACTTGGACAAATTTGACAAAGTAAAGGAGTCTTTTTAGAAGTCAGCAGAATCATTGCCAACATCCACATTCAACTTTTTTTAAAAAAAGTAAAGGAAATGAATATACCTTGAGATCATCCTCAATCTTGGCAATTTGTCCATGAATGCTATCCACAATCTCCCTAAGTGGAGACATTGTTGGATATTTTGCTTCATCCCACACAAATCTACGATCATAAAGTTTCACCAAATTCATTTACTTCAAAAAGTAATAGAAAAATTAAATAAATCTATAAACAATTAGGCCTGAAGATTTACCTAGTAAGATAAGAGTCAACAGGCACCCCATCAACTGTGAGAGAGCTACTCAATACACCCGAAACCCTCTCTAAATCCTCGATCTGTCTCCGTATTTTCTGAGACACCCCTTCAATAAAGTTGTTCGACTGGCAAAAAAGATGAATTTTCAAAATTTCAAAATTATCCTTCTCAAACTACTATAAAATGTGATAAATCAGCTGCAATTTCAGAACACAAAAAAATAAAAATGAAAAACCAAAATAACTAACCTTCAAAAGGTCATCGCTGAGTGCCAATAGCGAATCTAGCGTTCCCACCCGAAGATTCGGAATGTTAAACTGCAAAATTCAATAAAATCGTAACATTTAAAAAAAAAATCATGATAATTAGCAAATTACAAATTCTCAAAAGCCAAATCTCGGAAATATAAAACTGGAGGAACAATAAATTATATAATTCTACTTAATATTACTCTGTAGAGGGGTGTGTCGAAGGCATTTTTGGAGATGGATTCCTGGAGGCGACTCCAGAGGGCGGATGTGGAGGAGGTTCGTTCCACGGGGAGAGACACAGCCCAGTACCGATTCGCCATTATTACTCACTCCAATTAATTGATTGTTCAAATTGGGGAAAATATATATAACAAAAGCAGCGATGGTAATGATATTTATTATGATATATAGATACAGATAGAAGAAATTTTAGAGAGAGAAACAATTATCGGAGGTCTGTAATGGTTCGTTCCCTTCTGGAGATCTGATTGGGAAGATGTGCTCCTCCATTTCAGTTGTAATTTATTTTCGATAATTTACATATTGCCCCCCATCTCGAATTATCACCAATTAGCATTTCACCCCTCGTTGGTTTGACATAATATTGATATAGAGCTTGTTTGCATGGTTTAGTTTATTTCAGTCGTCATTTTTAATTTTTCAATCACTTTTAACGTGAAAAGTCAACAATTTTAACTCAAATAAACCAATATTGATTTATGAACTACTTTATAATCTCTATCAAACAGATCCATAGTTATGGAAATTTGGCCCAAATAGTCTTAGACCCGTTTGGGATTGATTTTGGAGTCCAACTTTTGATTCTCAAACAATCAAAAGTTAATTTAGACGTTTGGTAAAATTTTTAAAAGTGATTTTAAAATAATATGACTCACCTGACAGCAAATTTTGAGAAGTAGCAAAAGGACAGCTTTTCAGATTCTACTTTTAACTTTTCACTTATACATAAGTAATTATATTCACACAACACTTTTTATTTTTTACACCACATTTTAACATCCTTAATCTTTTAATATTATAGCACTCATGTCCCTAACTTTTTTATCATATTTTTATCTTCAACTTTTTATTAATTAGTGCATCTTGTGTTTGATAACGGTTTCCGTCAAAAATATTTGTTTAGAATTGTAAAAAGACTTATTTTTATGTCATGTTTAAAAAAAATAGATATAAAAGTACAATAAAATATTTTTTTCTTCATTTTAAAGCACGTAAACGAAATATTTCGACAAAAATCATCATCAATGATAAAATGTGCCAATTAATGAAAGTTGAAGATAAGAATTCGATGACAAAAAGTTAATAACATAATTGCAATAATGAACAAAAGTTTGGAATCTTAAGTACAATTAAAATGTGGTGCGGTTATAATAAATTATAGTGTGAATATAACCACCCTTTATATATTATTAAAATACATATTTTACTCCTAATTAATTAAACTAATTCCTTTAATATCTGTTTGAGAAATTGAATTGACGTAAGTTGGATGCATAAAAAATAATATTAATTTAAGTAATTTTTGCACTATATGACTATACTTTTATTTTGTAATTTTTATAAAATTTGAAATTTATTAGGTGTTTATTATTTTTATTTTAAAATAATAATAATGAATGAATTGTTTTGTTAAAAAATATTTGAATAAGAAAAAAAATGAAGTTTACCACTCGTAATAATAATAATAATACAAGATAACATTATTATAATTAATGTCATTTTTTAGTAATTTAATACCATTACAATAATAAATTACTTTTGTTTACAAAACGATCAACTTCTGCTTATAAAACATACAGCAATTTTGAAACAAAAGTTTATCAAACACTTATATAATTCTTACCACATCCGATTTTTTCTAAAGTACAGCAGAAGCTGATTCTTTTAAAAGCACAACAATACCAAAACAAGCCTTAACGTATTCCTAAGTACATTGATAGTCTTTATATTTGTTTTTTGCACAAACACTTATAGTCTATGTATTTTATTCGCAATTAATCATTTTTTAATAAAAATGATTAGTATTTAGTATTTATTTAATTTGAATTAAAAAAAATTATAGATGGATTCTTAATATTAGAAAAAAGTACAAATAAGTTATGAACCTTTATTTAAGAATATATAATTTAGTGTACTAAATATATCAATATAGTCGTGTCAATTAAATTTTAAAAAAAAAAAAAATTAAACTATCATGCTTTAAGTTAATAAAATTGTTTTGTGATGTGAAATATTTGAATAAAAATTAAGATTAAAATAAATAACAAAATGACATATATAACTTTACAATATTTAATTATCTTACGAACTACATCTTTTTTATTTTTTTATCGAATAATGGTAAAACGATATATTAAAATATAAATAATACATTTGGAGCTTTAACATTTGTAGTTAATAAATACCTCAATTAAAAAAAAAAAAAATTGGGTATCATGTTCGTGACACAATGTAGTTTTTCTTTTTTCTTTTTAATTATGACAATAAAATAAAATTTTAAAGTTTTAAATATTGTAATTACTTAATAATAAAACCAACAATTTTCTTTAACACGTTAGTTAATTAATTATGGGTTTCAAATTTAGTTTTTGTTGTAACATTTTGAAAAGTATACAAAATATTTTACGTATATTATTAATTTGGTTAATAAAGTTTTAATTAAAAAAAAAAAAAAGAACATGTTAGAATATCTACAATGCAACAATGTGAATTGTTGTAATAGAGACAAGAGAAGAGCATCTCCGGTGAAGGTTATGGATTGATAAAATGTAGTCCACGTGTACAAGAGATAATGATATATATATTTTAAAAAATAAAATAAAAAATGATTAACACACAATCCGATAAAGATAAATTATAAATAAAGCAACACATTTCAATTAATCTATACTATACTATACTAATATAAAAGGGGCTTAAAAGGAGAAACATTTTTGGACAAATATACCCTCATTGATATTTCATATTTTCTAAATTGTCCCTAAGTTAATGTTATAATTAAAACCCTAAATTAACATTTATAACCACATATAGTCCTTAGAAGTTGAAAAGAAATCTCTATTTATTATATTTAATATATACTATATCTCTAAAAGGGATAAACATTTTTGGACCAAAATATCCCCCTTCATATTTTAGATTTTCCAATTTGCCCTTAATTAATTTAAAATGTCTTTTAAATTTGGTTAAATTAAATCTTAATTACGGCATCTAAAATTCTCCACATATCTATCTACCATCATCTCTTCATTTCATAAATTGAAATATAATTAATTGAAAACACTAGCCTCCAACTCTAACTATCACTCATCACTCCAATTCACTATTGTATCAATTTATTCATGAGTTGGATGTTTTTCACAACAGTAAATTTAAGATCATAAACAAAATTGTGAATGGACAATGGATCATGAAAACTGTAGTGGAAAATTACTCTGCATGCCTATTAGGTAAAGTTCTAAATTATTATTACCACAAGGACCTAATTATCTTAAAATATATGTTGATATTGGTAGCTCAACAATTGCCACCGCAATTTTTGCGCCTGGCTTTGGAGTGCATTACAATGGACATGGATTTCTTGGTGGAGGCGCAATTGGAGGAGGAATTGGTAGAGCAATTGTTTGGTGCTGTCAAAATTTGTCAAATGAAGATCACTTCTACAACATTTGTTGATAATGCCATGCGATAAAAAAATGTTTTGTCCTACGAAGATGAAAATGTAAATGAAGATGAATTATGGGTTTTATTGTGAATTTTATCATCGGTAAGTTTATGATTTTTCTCAATGATGATGAAAAGGGTGAGTAAAATGGAAAACTTTTGAACACTTTACATATCTGTGATTTTCTACACCTTGTATTGAAGACACAAGCCTTAATATATATCTAATCTCTAAAATTAAAGAATCTTTAGAAAACTAACATCACGACACAGGCAGTTGAGCATCTATATTTTTTAGAGGTTGAAGAAGCCTGACTTTTGAGGTATTCCATTGTTTTTCGTAAATTTATAAGCAAATTAACATTTTTTGTAATATTTTAAATTTTAATCAAAGTGACCGAGATACTGATGGAATGTTAGATAGATAAAATCACAAAATAAAGAAATAACTATCAAACTTTTATTATTTAAAATAAAAAAAATCACAATATTATTACAAAATCACGTGTAAAGCACATGTTTTTAACTAGTTATAAAAAAGAAAATATATATGACAGTATGCTATATATTTTCTATTTTTTTTCTTTGCTATATAAGTAATCTGGGGTGATGTAGAATATTTTTTAGTGCAATCAACGCTTGCATTGGAAAATGTTCTTATAGAGTGGTGATATAGCACATACAGCGAGCACTAATTATTGTGCCTACTATCCACGTGGTATCACTATATTGGTCATTTTTTAAAAAGTTCAAAAAAGATGTCAGCAACATTTTAAAAGTGACCAATGTCGTGATGTCACATGGACAATGCGCACTATAATTAGTGTACACTATGGGTGCTATATCACCACTCTTCTCTTATATTCATATGCACATTTTATAAAAATTAGAGAATAAATTTAATTAAAATTAAAGGCAAATTGACCTTTTCATCTAAAAAAGAGCAACTGCACACAAAAATCATAGATGTTCATACTAAATAAATAAATGTTAAAGACTATTTTTGCAAGACCATTTACATTAAATTCCCGTAATTTTATCAAAAACTATTTGAATTGGATTGAACTGAAATTTCATAATACGGTTTTAGCTATGTGATCAGATTTAATTTGATTCTAAACTTATTTGTTTATAACATCTCTATTAAATTAAGCATTAATTTAATATATATGAATTAAAAATATTATGAATATTTGACAGTTTAACGTTTGGAAGTAGGGTTAATTTTAGGAAAATCGGTGCAAATGGTCTAACGTATAATATTAGTGTGCAAAATGGTTCATAATCTTTATTTTTTTGTGAAATGGTCCATAACCTATCCATTTAAGTGCACAACTGGTCCTTTTTATGGATTTCGTTAAATTTCCGTTAAAAACCTATCATTTAGGTGCGCAAATAATCTCTCTCATTTTTGTTTGTCTTTAATAGTTGGGGTAAATTTGTAAATTTATATTTTTTTTTTCTTTTTTTCAATTAGCGCAAATGGTCCATAACCTTAGTTTTAATTAAAAAATTTGCAATTGGATTACTAACATTTGCAAAAAGTGAAAATGGGTCCGATACTTTAATTTTTTTATTAAAAATAAAAAAAAAAACTAAATTTTTTTTGGATTGATAAATATTTTTTGGACCCAAATCACCTAACTCATTTATCTACCCAACCACCACCCTCACCCCATCCCCACACCACCACCCCTATCTCATTCCATCCCATCCCACACCCACACCCACTCTGCTGGAAAATGGGAGGAATTTCGGTGCCAGAAATAAGGGAGGAATTTCTCCCATGTTTCTGCGAGCGAAATCAGGGAGAAGAATCTCTCTGGTATTCGCGAGCTCTGAAACCCTCATGATCTGGTTGACTTACGGTGGGGGAGGGGTGCGTAGGGCTGAAGATGGTGAAGACGTTTGCTTTTTCTTTTTTTAAATAGAAAAATAAATTAAATTTAAAATTCAGCTGGCCTAGTAGTCATGTGACTCAAAATTAAAATTAAAATTTATTTTTCTTTTTATGTTGTAATGATAAAATTAAAGTTTAAATTTTAAATAATATGATTATTTAATAATATTAAAATAATTTTAATTAGCACATTTGTTAATAATTATGAGTTTAAATTTTAGTTATTCTATAATAGTTCATAAAATATATAAAATAATTTAGTATGTTATCAATTTGTTGATTTCTTTTAATTTTTAATAAAAAATTGAAGTATCAGACCCATTTTCACTTTTTGCAAATGTTAGAAATTCAATTGCAAATTTCTTTAATTAAAACAAAGGTTATGGACCATTTGCCCCAATTGAAAAAAAGAAAAAAAAAATATAACTTGACAATTTTACCTCCAATAATAAAGACAAAAAAAAAATGAGAAGGACCATTTGTGCACCTAAATGATAGGTTTTTAACGAAAATTTAACGGAATCCGTAAAAAATGACCAATTGTGTACATAAATAGATAGGTTATAGACCATTCCGCCAAAAATAAAATGTTATGAACCATTTGCGTACTAATTCCATACATCAGGGACCATTTGCGCCAATTTCCCTTAATTTTATCGAAGTTTTAACAAAATTACAAAATAGTCACTTAAGTTATAAAATTTCAATACTACTGAAGTATACAAATATGTTCACCAACTGTTACTATATTAAATTCTCAACGTAAAATGATAACATGTCACAGTTAAGTGTCCACATGATACACAGTCGATCGACATTTGGCAAAAGTTGATGTCCCGTGAGCTTAATGTATTAATAGCAATAAATTCATACCACAAATGATACACCTAAAACATGAAGACATAGCTACAATTTTTTTGACAATATCTAAATTAGATCTTCAACTATTTGCACAATTTGATTTAACCGATTGAGGGAGGGGAGAATTAGTTTGGGATTGTTTTTAGGAAAAAAGAAAATCAAGTTATGCAAATAGTTTGGAAATCTGATTTAATTATTGTCTAGAAATTATTGCTAGGTTCTTATATTTTATGTACATCATTTTTTGTACGAATTTATTGTTATTAGTATATTAAATTTGTATGGCGTCAATTTTTGTCAAATGTCGATCAATTGTATGCACATGGACATTCAATGATGACACATCATTAATTTACACTGATAATTTAAGAGAGTGACAATTGGTAAACTTATTAATATACTTTAGTGATGGGTATTGAAACTTTGTAACTTCAATTATCGTTTTATAATTTTGTTGAAACTTCAGTGACCACCAATTAAATCAATCCTTTGGAAGCATGAAAGTTAAATGGGTAACTTTACAAAACAATTTGTACTTCACGATTTTTCTCTAATGCACACAAGGAATCAGATCGGACAAATCAAAATCAATTGGTTTTGATCTCATTCAATTTCATCACTATAAATGGAATTGTTTGTTCCACGAATTTTTATTTGCACTCAATTTGATCGGATTCTCATTGAAATCAAATTGAACGACTCATAAATCCCTGAGATTATGTACTCAGAAGTATAGAATGAAATATATGAGTGGAGTTTGCATAATTTTAAAAAGTACAGGTGTTTAACGCAATTACTCAAAAATCATGGGCTCGATGTGTATCCTTACAAACATCCTTACAAACATATAAGAGTGAGATTGGGAATCACTGTTCACCATCGACCAAAACGACATCGTTTGGGGCTTTTTTTTTTTTTTTTTGTTTTCCAATCTGGGATATAAGATCAGCCCCATTCTCTCTCCACCAAACCCTAGAAGCACCGTTTCTTCCGAGTTCGTTCGACTTTTCTGCCAGTGCTTGTCGACGTTTGTTGCTGTTGTCTTCCACTGCTTTGATCAATTTCATTGATTTACAGGTATGTGTAAAATTTGTAATATACCTTTCTTCTACCTTCCAAAATACTTGTTGTTCGTCTCATATAATTCCGTATTTTCACAGATTGCTCAATATTGTCGCTTCCAAAAGCTGTCACCGACACCGGATATTTTTCTTTTTCAACCGACATCGCATCAACAGGGTAAAATTCTTGCTTTTTCTTCTGCCTCCAAGCATAAGGCTCCGTCAATTCTGTAAATAAAAAAATGCTTTGTATGTAACCATGGATCCAAGTTGTAGTAATGTATTAATGTAATAATTATTTAGCTTTTAAACAAAAAATTGTTTACAGCTCTCAGATTTCGGATGGTAAGGTAAAACATTTAATTCTTTAACAATGCAATTTTTATAGATTCATCCTATTTTCGTTACTAGATGGATTTTCCTATTCTCGTTTACTTTGTTGGAACTGTTTGTTTGTTTATATGTTCTAAATGTATGATGGGGTAGCCAAAAGATTTAATAGAGCATCTAATGGTTAAGGGTAAGCCAAATATTTTTTCCGTAAGATACCAACTTTGTAATGGACAAAGATTTCCACGACAATGAGCTTAAATTCGTAGCATTACGATCTCTAGTACAAATACAAACATATAAGAGCAGGTTTGGGAATTTACTATTCATATTTTCGCTCAAAACGACGTCGTTTTGGTCCCTCTTTTTTGTTTTTTGCCTCCCTTTAATTAATGTTAAATAACGTTTTGTCCCGAAGGTTTTTTTTTTTTTTTTTTTATTCGCGAAGAGAAATCCATAGAACTGCATCTCTTTCTTCCTCTCGCCGGCTGTGCCCCGATTTTGATGCGATACACCCTCCAATCCTCCTCATACGAGGTACATACCCGCCATAAATTGATGTAGCAATAGAATATTGAACATAAACACCAACATCTACCATGGTTTTCTGATTAAAATTTCTCTAGGTTTGGGTGTGCGAATCCATCTTTAATTTGGTCATTCCTTTCCCTTGTTCTATGTTATGTTTTTTTATATTCAATCCTTTTATTGGAACCCTAAAATCGATTAGGCTAAGATCTACTATTATTCTCTGTCATTGTGCTAATATTATTCTCTGTTATTGTGCTAATATAGGTCTCGATTGAAGTGAATCCGGTGTTTGAGGTATGTTTTGATTTTTACTTTTCCTCTGTTCTGCTTTTTATTTTTTCTTCGAATTGCTTAGGGTTTCATTCATCTTTTGACTGCAGTGATTCAAAGTATTGATTAAGTGAGAAAGATGATTTCTTGTGCTTTGCTGTAGTTTGAAAGATGATTTCTTGTGTTTTAACCCATGTTTTATTAAACAAGTGGCTGCTTTCATGTTGGTCATATTGGGCTTTGAAATCATTTTCCTTTTAGATAGGGGTTGATTCTTGTGATTATTTCACTTGAGAGAGACTATAAACTTGAGTAAACCATGGACAAGGTCCTTGCCTGTTGTTGGTTTATGTTATTTCTTTAAAACTCTTGTTGAAAGATATTGATTCTCCATATCAAAATAAAATGAAATAAAAAGAAAAGAGAAGACGTGAGTCGTGACGATAATAACTCTATGGAGAAGGGAAATCAGTTCACTAAATACATTGATTTTCTTCCTTTTACCTGTGCAATCAATATGAGGAAATTGCATCTTGTATGGCTGATATACATGCCTAATCCCTCAATATGAAAACTTATGTATATATTTTGCAAATTGCATGCGTAGGAAGAAACTGCACATCAATGATTAGTTTCTCATTTATAACATTTTGCATATCTTTAGTCGATTTGAATACACGCTTCAAAGACTACAATGTACAAGTTCTCAATTTGTTTGTTAAATTGCACACTAAGCTTTTTACACACTTGTTACTTCCCTGCCTATCTTGCATTATTTTTATGCCTCTTGAATCTTATTCTCTGAATGTTGTAAATTATCCATAAAAAGCTTTTGAATGTCATAACATTTGCATAAACATAACCTGGCTTAGAGACAATAATATTTACTGATTTACTCTTTACATCTTAGATTACTATGTCTTCATTTCAGTGATTTGAAAGCTCAGATACACAGTATTTAGCATGGTTCTGTTACAAAAACCATCTTCCTGCCAACCCTATCTCACCACACCCACTGCTATGGCTCTCTCTTGTGCATGTATCCATGTGTATGTTATTTTCTTATTGGTTATTCTGATGGTTAAATTGTTCCATTCTCTATCCTTTTCATACTCACTGGGTTTGGGTTTACTTTTTTCTTTATTGCCTCTCTCTATCTTTCTTCCCAGTAACAATTTCATCAGTTTTAGTCAACTTGCCTATTGCTTACGTTTTAATAACCATCTTTCACTACTGGTCTTTGGAATATGATATGCGGAGAAAAGCTGCAACTTAGAAAGGCAAACCAATAGCTGAAAGTACTGTTCCCAAGAGAAATCCTTTTAAGGTTTCTAGAGTTATTGTTGATAAGTTTGATTGGAAGCATAAAGTGGATTCTCTTGTTGTTGTTGTTGAGGATGCAATAGACCATTTCACTAAATTCATGTGTCGGAATGGGTAATTGATCTCTTGTACTCGTAGGCGGACGTATGAAGGGCCCAGGCCCACCTCAATTTTATCTACCCAGCTAAAGTTAGTATTAGATAAAACTTTGTTGGATAATTGGATTCAGTTGTGTTCATGTGATAATTGAAGAAGTTTCAATACCAAATGTTTATGGATGACCATAAACATTTGTGTTCATGTGATAATTTTAAAATGCTTATTACATTTTGAATACAATTTCCATAAGCTAATACTCATATTAATGTCGTTTTGAGGTTATTTGTGGAGTTTGGTGTTCGTTACACTGTTTTTTCTTCTCTTCTCTGCCGTATCTGTGGTTTTATAGGTATGAAACCTTATAGTTTTTTTTTTTCGTCTTAGTTAGTTACAATTAATTTTTTTTCATATGTTTATTTATAGTTTAAGATACTGTGCAACAATAAAATCTGGTAATTTATTTTTTCTGTTTAATTTTTATGCATACTTGCTGTTTATTTGTGATGTAATCATTAGTCAAAACCGAGCTACCTTTAAAACTTTGAAAATAGGAAGCAATGTGTGAACAGATGGTTCTCTTGGCCTGGAAGTCATTTTGCAGGTACCTTCTTATTGAATTAAATTTGAGCATATGCATATGTTTGTCGTACTTCTTAATGTCACACAACTCTAAAATAGCCGTATTTGCTAACTCTATTTACAAACTTAACTCAATTATACATGCTATTACAAAAACAGTTGTTTGTCCTTCTATCTTTGATAAATACACGAACTCCTCGGGGAATAAATCATTCCACACTCAGTTTACATGAAATATCTCTACCATCTGTAAGTAGAATTTCCCTTACTACTGAGTTTGGTTTTCTTCTATCCTAATAACATATAAGAGTGGTTTTGCTGCCACTATTCATCCAACGCCCAAAACGGCATCGTTTTTGTCATTTACAAAATGATGCCGTTTTCGTTGTAGCCAAAAGAAAAAAAAAACAAATCTCCCCCAAAAAGGCAGGACGCATACCCATAACCCTATCTTTCCTTTTTCCCGTCTGCATACCCGTACCAACAGTTTCCCAATCCTAAACCGCCTCCTCTGCGCACATCCATCCAAGCACAGATCTGGTGGAGATAAAGAATTACAGATCTATCGTCGACCTCAGTCTGTCTGGCATCTGTAAGCCTACCATCGTTCCTTCATTTTTCTTTGTTTTTCTTACTTTGTGGTATTCAATACGAGTGAACTCGGCCTTCTTATCGGACTTTCATATGTTCTTCCTACTCGGATCATTCTGGAATCGGACAGTTACACATTTCGTTTGTTCTTGTTCTTAGTTAATTTTTCCCGTTTTCGATTTTTTGCTGTTTATTGCTTGATGTCTTATTTTTTCCCCAACATTGTTTGTTGGAGTTTCATATGTTCTTTCTACCCGTACGTTCTCCTGACCCAGTTCTGACCGAAATCGAGGGTTGTATATTTGAGTTATTGTTTTATTTTATGTTTTTTAGTGCAAACACATAAACCATTTGGAGACATACATAGATACATGCGTGTAGACACTTTCCATTCGGTTGTTGTTACTGTAAATTGATGCATCACAATATCAAATTTTTATTTTTGTTTTTTGGTTGTTTAAATCGATTGCTTTGATTTTTTTTGTTTGGATAATTGTCTGATGTTATATATTTTAACTTTACAATAAGAATGCATATGAATAGTCATTTTGTTAATTTTATTATATTTTCTTGTGATTTGGACAAAAATATGGGTGATAGACCCAGAACAACGTCATTTTAGGATTTATATAAATACCATATTTTTCCATTGTTTGCAGATTTTCATTATTCACAACGTACAAACCGTAATGTTTGTCATTTGGTTTCATTCAGATCCATTAGAAATCAGAAATTTCAACTCTTCGTTGGACTTAGATCCATTCGAAATCTGAAAATTTTCGTTGTTCTATCATTTGGTTTCATTCAGGTCCAAAAACGGTATTGGTTTTTTTTGGGTGTTCTTGTTTTGTGATTTTCGTTTGATAAAAAATTGCCAAATATCCCAGAAATTTGTAGATCTTTTTAGATGTTTGTAATTTGTAGTTTGTCTGGCAGAATCGAAGCTATTTTTGGACTTGTGGTTTCATATAGTTGTGTCATGCGTATACGGTTGCCCAAATCTGACCTTTGAGGTATGTTCGGTTTTAATTTGTTTCCCTTGATTTTGGTTTATTTGATTTCCGAATTTCTTATATTTTTATTCCTTATATCGTTGCAGTGTCGTCGCCACAACAATTTTGTTTTCGAGGAGAACATATTAGAGTAGGTTGGCTATTGAATTTAAGGTAAAGTACCAACTTCTGCTTTACTTCTCCTGGATATGATAATGTTTTATTCTCCTATGTGCATTTTGTTTTGTTATTTGTTGACATTGAACATGGGTATTCGAGTTGGCTTGCATTAGATTATGTTGTTGTTAAGTTTTCTTAAACAATCGTTGTCCCTGAAGTGTGTTTTTAGATTTTCAGACTTCTAAAATTACGAGTACAAAAACAATATTCCCTGAAATTAGTTGTAGATTAGTCTTCATGAATTTACTGGTTGAGAAGTTAGCTAGATGAGTTCCAGTAGCAGGATTATTAAAACCACGAGGGGCTTAATTGGAGCTTTACAAACCATTGTATATGTCTTTAGCATAAGTTGGAACCCACATGGAGTTTTTAGCATTTTAAAATTATTTGGAAAGTAGTCTTTTATTTGAGACAAAAATATGTGCTTCATGGAAGAATTCGACAGTTCAAAACCTGTGTTCTCTTTTTAAACTTTTGATTTGGAAAAGTGTGATGTAAATCATCAATTCTTCGCAATTAAATGTAGCAACTTCTTAGTACGTGCTGATCTACTATCCTTTATTTCATCAAAGAAGAAATCTGGAAATAATGGTTTGTTCACCATTGGCAGATTGCTGTTGTTTCACAATCAATTTGGTGCTCAGTTATTTATATTACATGCATATATAGCTATCCTTTGAGTAATGTAAGAATTAAATGGTGCGTTGTTACTGTTGCACCGGCCTATTTACTGAGGAGTATATGTGCAATTAAGTTATGGAACATTTGTATTGGCTTTCTCATTGTGAACCAAAATACACATTTATTATGAAACAGGCTTCTCTCAATAACTTCTAATGGTTGAATGGTGATGTACTGATGTTTGCTGACGGGGAGGATGAGGGAAAGTTTTCAAACCAATGATAATTGAATTTTGTGATCAATTGACTTCGGACGGATGTTACATCTATGTCAATTTATTTCTGGGAATTATCCATTTCATTTATGGGCTTTGCTTGAAGATAACTTGAATATTTTATCATGTTGTGTACAGAGTAGGAGATATTCCGTGCCCCGATTCATGTTTGTTTGCTCTTACAAGGGAAAAAGATTCGCTGAAAATATTTCGATAATTTGCTGTTCTAGACTACATGAGGATGGAGGATTATGATTATTTTGATGTCTAACTGGATATTCCAAGCTTCTTTGACATTGTCAAGAATTTTCATGTAGATATCAGTTGCATCTTCTTATTTTTTGAAACCCATCAAATTGATTGTTAGCTACTAAAAATTATGATTTGATTATTCCTTATTTTACATTTATCCTTGCTCTTTCACCTGTCTATCTACCAATCTAATGTGGTGTAAATAAAGCTCTTTCATCCAACAAACTTAAAAAAAGGAAATCATATCAAATAATCAAAATATGTGTGGTGAAGCATGGTTCCCCTCTGGCCTTCTGCTTCAGATGAAATGTGTAACGATTAAAAAGATTGAGGTGAAAAGGAAATTTATGGAGAGGGTGGAATCCATAACTGATTAATCGGATTTATCTATTCGAGCCAAAATATAATTTAATAGAATCCTCTTTGCTTCATTCTTTTTGTGAAATGTATTTCAGTATGTCACTTCCCCGAGTTATCATGGTTTTTGAAGTTGTTCAATTCTAATAGGTTTAGACAGGTCTAAGGGCTACTAGGTTGGATATGTATGATGACTTGTAATTATTTTTTCTCGTTTTGTTAGTTAGATATATTTAGTTTTTATCCAATTTTATTAAGAATATACATCAATAAAATTTGTTAATTACGTTTTCCTACCTTTCGTACTCAGTTTTGTTTAATTTTAATCATTTTTTCTGGTATATTTTGGGAGATGGGTTTTGATTTATTTAATTTTTTGGTTCTTTTTTTTCCCGTTTGCTAAATTTTGACTTTATACAAATGTTATTCTTTTTTCTTTTTTTAATGTGCTTTTTGTTATTATGAGGATGAAAAATGACAATTTCTTTATAATGTTATTCATCTTGTTTTTTGAATTCTTGATTTTCAAATATTGTTATTATGAGGATGAATATTATATGAATGTAATCTGGATTATTTGATTATGTTGTTGTAGATGCGCAATTTCTTGAACAACCTCTAAACTTTACATAATCGTTTTCTTGTCATATGGCATGTGGTACATATTTGGGTGCGGTTACTTTTACTTTAGCAATTACTTATATTATTGTTGTCAATTGTGTCTAATATTTTCGTTTTCTTATTGTGTTTAGTGAATCGTTCGGTCATCCAAGCAGTTTGAGAATTATGGGAGAGTTGGTTCACACCACTCGAAAACTCTTACTAATTTCAAATTAGAATAAGAGTTCCACTCGCACAATTCTCACAACATATTCTTGTCTTTTGTAGTAAGGCAACCACTTTACAAATATCAAGAACTATTTGTATGTACACATGAAACATGTTGGGTTACTTGTCTGCTATTTGAATTCCCATTTTTCTAATTGTTTTTTCAACTCAATTGTTCATCGGCACATACGCGTTGGATTACTTTTCCGTTAATTAATTAGTGCGTACGTGTTGTAGTTATTTACACTTCATTCAATCAATCTAAAGACAACAAGAAATCTAACGACATCTAAAAAACGTGCAGTGCACGTGCCAACACTAGTATATCACAAAATAGCCTCCTCCCACTCTTCGAAGCACTCAAATCAAGCTGTAAATTCCAGATCCTTTGTCATTCTCATCTGTGTAGATCCACCGGTGAGTGAGAGAGAGAGAGAGAGAAGAGACCCAGTTCGATTTCACTCAATCTTTGTATAATACTGTTCTTATCACAGTTAGATGAGGCTTTTACAGCTGGGTTTTGTAATTGCTTTGGCCTCTGGACTTGCAGCAATACTTATTTACATCACCGGTGTTTCCAATCCGGGTACAGATTAGAATTCAATAATTCTTTTGTTTTTTTTTTTTGTCAAAAATTTATATCTTAATCAAATGCATGTAATTATGTACACAAATGAATGTAACTTTTTGTCCGTACAGATTGGTCATTTCATCTGTCAAATGAAGATCTGGAAGCACTCAGAACCCTGCAGAGTCATTTCCAGCAGTGCGTGGTGAGTTTTCTTTCTTTTTTTATTCTCATTTTTTTTTCCGTAGTTTGAGGGATTAGTTTTAAAAAAATTCGAGTTGATTTTCAAGTTAATTCAAAATTTGTGAAATATAAGTAGGGATGAAATCTGGATAGTGGGTGAATCCTGAAAATGGAGTTTTCTCCTGTTTTATAGTAAAGCTTCACACAATCACATAGCAGAAGTTTCTACCCGGAATAAATGGGATTGAACTGAACTTTAATAGAAATCTTTAATTAGTTTTCCAAGCTGCCGAGTATTTGTCTTTGGTGTTTCAATTGCATGAAATTGAAATTTTGAATTAAAAGTAGGAATTCTGAATTTGAATTGTTCTTTCTCAAAGAATTTCAATGCCATGGGGATCTTACCATTCATTATATCTTTACCAAGGGATGGTATCCCTGTGGAAATGGCCAGATGCCAAGATAGTTTCATACTTGACAAAGGTTCAAAGATCAACATTTGTGTGGGGTTGACAATCTAAGTTGGGTACACCGAATACACTAAGTTGCGGGGAATTCATTAGCCCACGATTAACCACTCAAAGGGGAGTGCCTCTCCTAGCATAGGCCATCCTGGTTTTAACTCCTCGGAGGGTAGATACTAGTCTGATCACCCTTTCCTCTGTCTTCCTGGCAAATGGATGGATACGGAACACTGCCCTTGGATTGACAGGGCTATTGATTTAGACTCATTAGCTGATATTATATTTGTTATCACAGCTTTAGTTGGTGCATTAATAGTAGGACTCCACATTTTCATGGAGATCTGTTGTTTTATAAGTTTCCATTTTCCATTGTATAATATCCTGAGCAGGAAGTTCCAGGTTCTCATTAGATTTTTGCATTGCATAATCGAGACGTCTTGCTTTGTCTAGATGTTATAGTGCATTGACTAAATGGTGCACCACGCAGAGTGCAAATGGATTAGGTTTACAAGCTGTAAGCGGCAGGGACTACTGTGAGATTACTATGAAGTTTCCCATGGAAACAGTCCCAAAGTGGGTAGGTTTTCGTGTAGTTGCTTTTAATCTTCTCTTACAGACGTATCCCTGTTTCTGGTGAATTAATGCAAGCACACGATCCCCCCTGAAAACAGAGAGATCCTAAAACAAGAGAACTCGAAGGCTTGTCTTTTGATTTCAATCTATGTGAAGCAGTTGCTACATGGGAACAGGTCAGCATCCTGTCTGTAGAATTTATTAACAATAACATCCAATTCCATGCTTAATCTTTCAAGATAAAGCTATCTCGTAAATGATTCAGCATATGATGTTGTTCTTGTGTTCTCAAAGGAAAAACTTTTAATATGCATCCATTAGGAGCTAATTTTGTCCTCTAAAGTCTTTGAGTTAGATTATTAGTCTTTAAACGCTCATGGATCTACATTCTTTTTTATGGATATTACTTTATGTACTACAATTGATTTATTATTTAGCGAGGAACTTGCTCAGGTGCGGAATAGTACGACAATACTGACGCGGGAGTTCATTGATGCTTTACCAAATGGATGGGAGGAATATGCATGGCGGAGGATCAATAAGGGAATACTTCTGTAAGTGTCTTTTATATACAAGTTTTAAAGCTAATAACTAAACTAATATAAGAGTTATTAACCATCCAAAGAAGACAGGGTGAGACAACGAAGTAAACTCAAAGGACTAGATGCATTGCAGATTATATTCACTTATAGTTATAGCTATAATATCTGATTGAAATGTTCGAAAATGCTGAAAAACGCATCATTGGACTCTCATTGCACGCATACTTATGCATCACGTATCAAATTTTCAATTCCCTTCTTTAGAACAATATTACAGATCAGCTACTCAATTGTGAGAAATTCTATCTTACTGCAGTTTCTTATAGTGGAACATGTCTATGTTTTTAGTTTCTTAAAGTGGAAGAACATCTATGTTTACTTGAACATTATGCTACATATTAAGAAATAAAGGCATTTTCGTGGTCTTTTTCCCAAGTGATGCCCACCTGAACAGGGATCACCCTTTTGTTAGTGTACCTGTGCAAGTGCTCACAAGCTTGCTTGTGGTTAAATTAAATGCATAAACTCAGCCCACTTGCAATGATGTCAGTTAAAATGGATGACTTTATTGATTTGACCTGATGTATGTCAACCAGGCAAACACTACAACATTAGTTTTATTACAATTGAGCTGCTTACTACCAGAAGTGAACAATGCTGTTTAATGAGAGTTCTTGGTTTATTTCTCTGTATCTTTGTCGGTCTGTTTGGCTCTCTCTCTCTCTTTCCCTCTCCTTCCCTCCCTCCTCTTCAGCATCCCATTCTGTATGTACTAAATTATTGAGTACTAGTGAATCTTTCTTAAAGTTAAGTGATCAAATGAAGCATAACAATGTTGTTTTTTCTTCTACCATATTGATTAGTATATTGAGTTGTCAATAGCTGTTGAAGTTCTGTTTCATGACCCTGTGTAGTCTGATTTTTTTTTTCCACTGCAGGAATCGATGTGAAAATAGAACTCTCTGCATGGAGAAACTTTCTCTGGTTCTCCCACAAAGACCACCATATATACCAAGGCAGTTTGGTCGATGTGCTGTTATTGGTAACTCAGGAGATCTACTGAAAACCAAATTTGGCAATGAAATAGATAGTTACGATGCAGTTGTCAGGGAGAATGGAGCGCCTATACAGGTTGGTGTCCTTTATTCATTTGTTTTCCCTGATGAACAAATAACCTACTCGTTCTTATCCTTGAGTACTGCTAATATGTGTATGCAGAACTTTACAGAATATGTGGGTACAAAAAGTACATTCCGCCTTCTCAACAGGGGATCCGCTAAAGCTCTTGATAAAGTTGCTGAGTTGTATGGTATTAGCACGATTCACATGTCTTGAAGCCCTATTCTCGTAAGGAACATGCTAAAATTTTTTATCGTACAGATATTGGGAAGGAGGTCTTGATCGTCAAAACTACAATACATGATATCATGAGCAAAATGATCCGGGTTTGTACTTTCTCTTGTTGCCCTTGCCCTTGTAAATTAAGTTTAATTTTGTCAAGTGCATAATTTTTGTTTCAATTGATGTAAAAGGGATGACGAAATATTTCCCTTGGTTTATTTTGCATAGAACTTTTCTTCCCCTTCAGACAGCGTGCATTTAAGACAATATCTGTAGGCAAATGGGATAATTGAAGTCTATGAGTCTTTAATGTGAATGAGGCATCAGTTAATGATGGTATAAGTGTTTATATGTAACATTTTCTCTTAGCACCTCACTTTGTTATACCATAATTGTCAAATTCCGGGCTTTGGTTTATGCAGGAAGTTCCAATTCTCAATCCAGTATATCTCATGCTGGGTTCGTCCTTTGGTTCAGCTGCGAAAGGAACTGGGCTGAAGGCTCTTGAATTTGCTCTCTCCATGTGTGATGCTGTTGATATGTATGGTTTCACTGTCGATCCAGGTTATAAAGAATGGTATGTAAAATTGTAAGATGCTTTCAGGATCTCCAATCTAGGAAAATTATTTTGTTTATTGCAATGTTTAAGTAATAACGAAGCCTCGATATTGTCTCAGGACTCGGTATTTCTCGGAGTCTAGACAAGGTCATACCCCTCTACATGGTAGAGCTTACTATCAAATGATGGAATGCCTTGGAGTGAGTTCATACCTTTATCTCATTCCTTATGTCTTGGTTGATATGTTATTTGAGAGCATCCGATGACTGTTTTCTCTTTAATTATATTGTCACCCAACTACTTGGACAACTGAAGGACGCTTGAAAGTGTTTTTTTACTTGTCCTTTCACGACATTTACTTTCCCACACCAAGAAGTTTCAATTTAACATTTGTTTCTGTGTTCTATAAGCTTATCAAAATCCATTCTCCTATGCGAGCGGATCCAAATCGTGTTGTGAAGTGGGTACCAAGTCACAGCTTAATTACTGCTGCCCGAATTGCATCAGAAAAAGTGTTAAGGTAATCTTTAGTTCTTTTCCCTTCATTGCCTTTTACTATGTGTTGATACTTGAAGTCTTGAACCATGGTTCACTCAATTGGTTCAAACATAGTTAATAAAATTTGATAATCAGATCAACAAATTATTTTCTTCTGGATTGCTTATTCAAATCCGTTCTCATTATTTGGTCCCTGTATACCTTCTGTTCATCATAGTCTATGCTGGAGTTTCAACAAAATCACATGGACAGATGTTATAGACATTTAGTACTTCTTCTTGCAACCAAAATAACATGGTTGTGAAAGACCAGAAACAATAAATGTTTTAATTTTTCAAATAATCTTTCAAATAAAGCTGTCCCAGTCATAATATCCTTCTTACTTGGACTATGAAATAAAACAGAAAGGTGTACTATACACGGAGTCTTCTAAATGATGATGATAGCTGGCGTTCAATTGGTAAAATGAGCCGGAACCTTTTTGTCTTGCCAATATTAAGAGTATGTTTGGCTAAGCTTAAAGAAATGTGAAAGTTGTCTCCGAACGTGTTTAGATGACTTCCTTTTTTCGTACTTTTAAGTAAAAGAAAACAGTTACTTTCTTAAAGTAACTTTTAGCTTACCATCGAAATAAGTTACTAATTCATATATTCTAATAAAACAATTATTTCTTTTAAAACTTACTTATTTACCTGTATAAATTTTTTTATGCTTAGCCAGACATTCTCGTTTGGAATGTTTTATTGTCATTGTTGTTGTGATAGAACCTTGTGCTTTCAAATGAATTCATTTCTTATAATTGTTTGTCACAACTTTGTTATTTCTTTTTTTCTGTGCGCGCGTGGGTAAATAGGAACATTCTCTTTTAGGATGTTTCATTTTCGTAGTTGTGATACAACCTTGTGCTTTCAATTGAATTTATTTCGTATAATTGTCTGTGTAACAACTTTGTGTTTGTATGTGCAAATAGAAGGATTGGAGCTGGATCTGCAGATCCACTAGCTGCATGCTCTATCATAGAGAAGCTACAGAAAGGAAAGCTCACTTCAATGTCAGGCTTTAGGAAAGCTGCTATTGAGCATCAAAAGTACGTAAAAGGCACCACGATGTATCCTTTGGAACATAATCCAGGACACGGTCTACTCTGCACCGTGCCATGAAAATGAAGCTGATTTTCGAGTCATACAGTGTGAGATGCCTGAAATTTTTTGGTACGTCGAGAATTGCTAATTTGTCCTGGAGCATCTATCACGATTCCTTGTTCCGAACACAATGCTGTAAATTTCAATCTGGCAGCACTCCGGGTTTCGATCTGAAGACACTATTTTCCCAAACAGAGAAGGAATACAGAAGATGACATGAAATATATGGGATTTTTTTCCCCTTCATTCTGGCATTCTATAAACCTTAGCTGATGTGAATCATTATAAAACATCATTTGTATTTGTTCTTATTTTCATTGGCTGATGGATTTTGATATTTTTCTCAATACAAGTGTGAATATAGGCTGTGTACAATTTATTGAGGATTTTGTTGCTCATTTTCCATTTCTGTGTTAATTTGAGGTTATATTTGTGAATGTCATCTATTTGTCTTAAGTTATATTATTTTACCTGAGTCCTTGTATTGAAATCATATTTTTGTTATGTTAAAGGTTTCTAATATTTATTCATTGTTACATTTATGTCTCTAATTCTTTTTTTCATCGGTTTTTTATCTTTAACTTTTTATTAATTAGTACATCTTGTCTTTAATTATGGTTTTCGTCCAAAAAAAATTTATTAGCATTTTTGTTCAGTCACGATTATGTATTTAATGTTTTTTCACTTATACAAAAATAAATAGACAAATAAGTCTTTTTATTTCATAATGAAATTTTTAGATGAAAATCGTCATCATAGATGAAATGTGCTAATTAATATAAAGTTAAATATAAGAATGCAATGAAAAAGAGTTGAAGATATAAGTGTGATAATGAGTAAAAGTTACGAATCTTTCATAAAATTTAAGTAGTATATTTATTTAAAAAAAAAAATTGGTTTAAATATATTTAACATAATATTATTTCAGTAAAAAAAAAAATTTTTAAAAAACTTTTACAAAAAAAGCCCAATTTGCTTCTATATTTTTCATCCTTGGCTCCCCACAACCGCCACCGCAAATCACACGTGTCCTCCCCCCACTCCCAATACCTTCTTCCACCCTCTATTTGCCCCTTACGACTCCTTAATTTCTCTCTCTCACCGATGTGCTTCATTCTCTAATCTCTCTATATATACATGCATACATAAATAGCCAGCCCACAAAATATATACGTAGAAAGTAAAGAGAGCTTCATGGGCACCGGCGGCGGAGGAGAGGCAGTAGCGGCGGAGGAGAATGTGGGAACCATTAAGCGAATGCGGCGGCCCAGTGTCAGATTGCACCAGCCCTACGACGAGAAACCAGGAAATTTCATGTCCCGCAAGCAGCCGCAGCAGCAACGGGAGCCCATCAAGGAATACGTAGGAGTAAAAAAAACGCGACAGGTAAAAACTACAGTTAGTAAAACTAAAAAGAGTAGCATTGTGAATGTGAATGGTAGTAGTAATGAAGATGATGATGTGGTGATTGGGAGTTGGAAGAATATCTGTACTGCTAATAGGGAGAGGAATTTCAAGTCGAAGGCTAGACGAAAGAGAATCAGGCCCTCGAATTCAAATAAATGGGTTTCTGTAAAATCCCGCGAAAATGAAATCAAAGAAAATGAAAATTTTAGGTTAACTGGTGAAGGCGTAAGAGAAAAAGAAGGAGAAGGGGAGGAGGAAGAAAAGGATTTGGGCAATGATGAGATTCATAGAAATTTCGAGCACGAAAATTCGAATCCATCTAGCCCGTATCACTCGTTCGATGACGATGGAAATAACAGAGTAAGTGGTGATAGTGAGGATGTGGGTGTTGATGGGAGGAGGAGGAGGCTGAGAGTGGCTCGGGATTCGACTGAAATGGAAGGGGCAGTGGGGCGAGGAGAAATAGATAGGGATAGAGATGGAATCAGGGTTTGGTTGAATCAATTGGGATTAGGGAAGTATGCAATTCTATTTGAGGTTCACGAGGTGGATGATGAGATTTTGCCATTGTTGACTCTAGAGGATCTCAAGGATATGGGGATTAATGCAGTTGGCTCACGGAGAAAAATGTATAGTTCCATTCAAAGGCTCGGTAAAGCGTTTTCGTAAATGTTGTTGATGGATCGGCATTGCCAAGATAACTTTGGAGGAGACTCGGAAGGGTATGTGGACTTCAAATTGTGCCGAGCACTGAGGATGTGGAAATCGAGCTTCAGTTCTTGTAGGGTAATCGTCTTCAAGCCTTTAGCATAGCTAGTAATTTTGTTTGTAAGGTGCTTCTTTTGTTCGATGGATCATTTTAGTTGCTTTTTCTGAATGTTATTTGGTTTACTAATGCAGCTTTTCGCGACATTTATATGCTTTAGTTAGGGTAGTGATGATCCTTTTGCTGGTGCAGTTTTAAATAGATAATGTTGATAATAACTTTTTCAGTCTTATGAATCAATCGTTAATGTCCAATAGCATTAGTTTACCCCCATCTATTTGAATGACGGGTCTCGACTTAGGAGAAACAAGATAAGTTTCATTCTTTCTTCTATCCGGCAATTGTTGAGATTGCCTTCTTTATTTATGTAGTTGTGTTGATGTAGTTAGTCCATTTGTGTAGAACTTTGTGCAAAGTATTCTCTCCGGGATTTTTTCTTTTCTTTAATTGATATATGAGATTAGCATTCATGCCGACTGTTTCATCGTTTGAACAATTGTAGCTGCCTGAGCTATTTGCTGATATTATGCCAACGACTGTAATTAGAAACAATTGTTTGTCCTAGTTTCCTGTTGAAAGGGCTTAGTATACCGAGGAACCTTTAGTTATGTGTTTATTCTTAAATATGTCAATAGGAGTGTTCGTCTATACTCTTACAGAGGCAAGAGAAGACTGTTTTAAGTACCGCATTTTTTATAAATAGAGTGTGACATGAATGAAACAGAGTCATGGCATAATAGGTTTAGAAATTAGGCAAGACGAGAACTTGTAATAACCTTATTTTACACTTGTAACCAAATTTACTGGTGCTTTATCGCTATTTGTTGATCTCATTTGGTAACAAATCTGGGGGAGCACATAATGGAGATGTTGAAATTGTCGTGTGATATTTGTCCACAAGTATGATTAGTGTACGAGGTTTGTGATGATTTACATGTTTAGAGCTGAATGTAATACATGCTTGATGGAGAATTTTAAAACCATTTCCAGTTATTGGACTTTAGTGTCCCTCTTTTTGTTTGATCAATAAACTTTGCTGATTTAGGTTTCGATGGCAATGAAAATAATTTTCAGACAGCTTGATTTTAGGCAGAAATGAACAGAAAAACCCCTAAATCTTACGAACACTGGACAATTTCAGATAGAACCAAAGATGAATTTATGGTGAGAAATAAAAATGTTTCACAAAAAGAAAATGCATAATTTAGTAGTAAAAAATTAAGCAACTTTCTATACACAGAATCATCAAAATGCCAGAGGCTTTTGGAGAAAATGAAAATTTCTCCTTACTCGAACTTGACTCGGGTTTCCTCCAGCTGCTGTTTTTTAGGCTCGGCAGGGAAGTATTTGATGCCAACTAGATCGCCAACTCTGCTGATAACCTGGTAGAAATGAATATTTTTATTCGAAAAATTAGTGATAATACACACCTTAAAAGTTAAAACATGACAACCCGTGCACAGAAAAATAAACAACCAGGTCGATATGCCTATCTGCACCTTCATTCCATGTGTTATACAAGCGCAGTGAAGTTTCTCACCGACCTTGCACCAATGAATTACGCCCTAAACAAACATCATTAGCTTGCAAATCCCACAAAACATAGTTATTCTGCCACTTGATGTTAAGATAGACTCGTTTTAAGATTCTCATCGAATTCAAGAATGTAATTTCATTGCATAGCATCATCATGTTGACAGAAATATCATAAAAAAATTTACGGGACAATTACTGATGGTAACTAATCGAAATGGAACGGCAATCTGATTATATTTCATCCAATGATTGTACAAGGAAGAAGCAAGGTAGGTTAATCAGGCACATCTTGTTAAGGAATTGAACGTGATAAATTTGAATCGCAACTAAAGTAGAATTGAGAAAATAAAGATAAAAGTAGACACAAGTAATTTAACGTGGAAAACTCCCAATTAATTTTGGGAGTTCCTTAACAAGCAATTTGTACGGTTACTATCAGAGCCTTTGGGTTACTTAACAGTGCTATGATACCACTGTTAAGGAATTAAACGTGATAGATCTTAACCGCAACTAAAGTAAACTTGAAAAAATAAAGATAAAAGTAGACACAAGAAATTTAACGTAGAAAACTCTCAATTAATTTTGGGATAAAAATTACGGGCAAGAATAGAAAGATTTCACTATAATAGGAGATTTACAATTTTCTCTCTAAATGCAAGGAGATCACAATGATCAATCTCTCTTATAATAGGACACACTCTCTTCTAGAAAGGAAAGAACACAATTTTATGTTTAGGAAAAACCTAACTTTATTCTCTGTAAACATTCTCTCTCTTCTTCTAGAACGAGTATATGAAACTTATGAACTCTTCACTTATTTATAGAGTTTATTTCTTAACCTTTAAGCAATCTTAACCTTCTTTGACTTAGTCAAAGTTTCCGTCTTTGACTTGGTCTAAGATGTGTTCAAATCGAATTCGAACTCTTCAAGTGTTCAAATTGAACTTGAACTCTTAAGGTTGTACAGTTCAACCTCTTACTTTTCAAAGACTTAACTATTAAACAACTTTGACTATTTAAAACAAAACCAAAATAGAATTTTGCTTTTTCACACCACTGTGAAAGAGCAATTTGTACAGTTGCTATCAGAGCCTCTAAGTTCTGATAGTAAGAGGCCCTGGTTTGTCTCCGTGAATTTGAATCCCTAGAATCTTCCTGTTATTTCTGTCTCGATGAATTTGCATCCCTAGAATCTTATTTGCTGGTCCCAAATCCTTCACATCAAACTCCCTAGCCAACTGTGCCTTTAATTTTTTGACTTGATCATTGTTGAGGCTTGCTACCAACATGTCATCCACTTATAATAACAAGATAATTTAGTCATTATCGCCATTAAACCTCTTGTAATACACACAATGGTCTGAACTGAGTCTATTGTACCCAAGGCTAATAATGAAGGAATCAAATCTCTTATACCAACACCTTGGTGCTTGCTTAAGACCGTACAGAGATTTGTTCAACCTGCAAGCCAAGTTCTCCTTGCCTTTTTAAGCAAAACCTTCTGGTTGGAGCAAGATACTTTGTATCTTTTATTGATGATTACTCGAGGAGATGTTGGGTGTATCCAATTAAATGGAAATCAGCCGTGTTTTCAGTTTTCAAGCTCTTCAAAGCGCGGGTTGAACTTGAATCAAATAAAAGGATCAAGTGTCTTAAGTCAGATAATGGAGGTGAATATACTAGCAATGAATTTGATGCATTTTGCAAGCAAAAAGGCATCAAAAGACAGTTCACGGTTGTATATACTCCTCAATAGAACGGAGTAGCAGAGCAGATGAACAGAACCTTGTTGGAACAACAAAAAGAATGTAGAGAAGAATGCAACCAACCCTCAGGGTAATGTTGCAAGTACCTCGGATGATGGTGAAGTCCTATATGGCGAAGCATCTACGGAAGGCAGATCTCGCTTTACTGATGTCTGGCTTATGGACTCAGGAGCCACATGTCACATGACACCTCAAAGAGAATGGTTTCATCAATATAAACCAGTCTCAAAACGATCAGTATTCATGGGTGATGATCATACTTTAGAGATTGTTGGTGTTGGCACCATCAAGTTAAAAATGTACGATGGTACAGTTCGTACAATCCAAGAGGTACGACATGTTAAAGGTCTCAAGAAATATCTATTATCTTATGGATATTTAGATGAGCTTGGATGTAGGATTGAATCTAAAAATGGCATCATGAAGATAATCAAAGGCACGCTTGTAGTTATGAAAGCAGAAAAGATAGCTCCTAAATTGTGGATGCTTAAAGGAGAGACACTGGTAGAAGGAGAAGCATCTGTCACATCAACGAGTTCAGCAGAAGAATCAACGATGTTGTGGCATCGTAAGCTCGAACACATGTCAGAAAAAGGCTTGAAGATTCTCTCAGAACAAAAGCATCTTCTGGGGGCTCAAAAAGGTATCTTTACTAATTTGTGAACATTGTGTCACCAGTAAGCAACACATGTTAAAGTTCAACAGTTCTACTACTAGAAGCAAAGTTATTTTAGAGCTGGTTCATTATGATGTTCTGGCTTAGCAGAGACGTAAACAGCATGAAGTGGCAAGGGTAGAAAGGAAGGAATGACTACCAAATGTGATTTTAAGTGAGAGAACGTGAAAAAGCAAAATCTCATTTGGTTTTGCTTTAAATAGTCAAAGTTGCTTAATAGTTAAGTCTTTGAAAAGTAAGAGTTTGAATTCAATTTGAACAGTATAACGTTAAGAGTTCAAGTTCAATTTGAACACTACTTACCTTGAAGAGTTCGAATTCGATTTGAACACATCTTGAACCAAGTCAAAGACGAAAACTCTGACTAAGTCAAAAGAGGTTAAGATTGCTTAAATATTAAGAAATGAACTCTATACATAGGTGAAGAGTTCATAAGTTTCATATGCTCATTTTAGAAGAAGAAGAATAGAGGATTTAGAGAGAACAAAGTTAAATTTCTCATAAATATAAATTGTGTTGTTTCCTTCCTAAAAGACAGTGTTTTTCCTATAATAAGAGAGAGGTTATTGAAATTGTTCTCTCCTTATTGTAGAGAAAATGTATTGTAAATCCTTGTCCAAGTAGTGAAATCCTTATATTCTTGCCCATGGTTTTTACTCCAATTTGTTTGAAGGTTTTCCACGTAAATTCTTATGTTCATCCATTTTCTTTGTTTTCTCATTTCTACTTATGTTGTAAATTGTGTGCTTCATTCCACAACGTCCCTAACACATCTCAGGTCCTATATCAGTATTTTGAGTGATTAAGGAATAGAAAGGTAGAAGAGAGAGTAGCAAAGAACAAGGAAATTGACAACTAGAAGAAAAGATTATAACCTCTAAAGCTTTAATAAGGTCTTCCTTTGTATGAGCAGCAGAGATGCATATTCGTGCACGAGCCAACAGTAAAGGGGTAGCTGGAAAAGCAACAGTCACAACAGCAACCTACACAGCAAATGAAAGCATTGGAGTGAAAATAGAAAGAAGCACCAAGCAGGAAGCTTTTGGACAGGGTGGGAACATCAGTCGGAAGAGCGGAGGAGGCAAAATACAACAAGGCTTACATTCCGTTTGAGACACTCCCGTGAAAAAGCAGGAATTTTCGATGGATTGTAGAGCATTATGGGCATTACAGGGGAATCATTGTCCCCCAAAACCTCAAAACCCATTTTCTGCAATTCAGACCGGAAAAAATTGCAATTTTCACGAATTCTTGCTAGTTTCTGAGCTCCTGAATAACAAATTGGCAAAACTGTTAGTAAATACTCTCGATCTGGTTGTATTTTATGACAATCTTATTAATGGTATGGCAGAGAAAAACTCCCACCTCTGCTAGAACCATCTTCTCCAAGAATAACCTTAATGGAAGATATAATTTGTTGAGCAGCTGGAGGAGATATTGATGTGGCATAAACATGAGCTGGGCAGGTGTACTTCAAGTATTTAATAAGTTCCTGAAAAATTGAATGAAGTGTTAAAATGCAGCAGCAAACAGAACATCACAACTCCGATGAAACCAAAATCAGAGATTTCTGTAACATTGTGACAACACATGAAGAGCTATCAAAAGTTTTCGTAGATGTATGATTTATTTTAGATCTAAAAGATGGATAAAAGTGTAAATGCACTCTCTTGGCCAAGAAATTGCCCCAAGTTCTCTATAAACGTGTAACAATACAATCAACTATGATAATATGTAATCTCTCACTCAGAGAAAAGCAAGGTCAACTTTTAAATAATTTACTCGACAAAGTGATAAAGGTCTTCAATTACGTTACTAGGCCACTAAATGGATACTCCATTATTTGTGGAAATTAAACCCATACTTACCATTATAATAATATTTATACTTTTACACACTGAACTTTTTTATTTTAAAAATACTATTTTTATATTATTATATTAATAAGTAAAATAATAATTTAAAATCAAAACAAAATATAATTTATACACAACCGTTTTTATAACTGTCCTTGAAATTCGCAAAGAAAAAAAAATACCTCTAAATCAAGCGAATATTAATAAAATAATAGTTTAAAACAAAATATAATTTATACACAACCGTTTTTATAACTGTCCTTGGAATTCGCACAGAAAAAAAAAAACATCTAAATCAAGCAAAAATTTGTTATTTTCAAACACACCAAAATCCTCTATTTTTTATATTTAAATGTTATTGATTGAATTTTTACTCGGAAATACAGATTATGTTACACAATTTGTTATTATGTAACACTGACTGAAAAAAATGTTACAACTTATTATTTGTTAATTGTATGTAACACGTACTGTTAATACACTATTTTGTAACACTAACATTAATATGATGTTTTGATTGAGCACTTTATTTTTTATATTTAAATGTTATTGATTGAATTGTTACACAGAATACAGATTATGTTACACAATTTGTTATCATGTAACACATATTACACAAATTGGTTATTATGTAACATTTACGGCTAAAGATGTTACAATTGATTAATTAATATTTAATATAATGTTTGTAACATTGATATTTAATATAATTTTTTTATTCTTAATGCAGATTATATTACCCCAATTAATATGTTGTATCGTTGATTGATACAAATGATACAATTGAGTATATCATGAGTTTTTTTATGTGAAAACTGATATTATGTGTTACATCTTAATTTGTAACACAGATTATTACAAATGTTGAAATTGAAGGGATCATTTGTGGTTGTTACAGCTATTTCTGACACAAATGATATATATTTGGCAGTTATAACAATAAAAGATTATGTAATATATATATATTCAATCAATTTTGATTTTTAAGGATTCAATTACTGTAACAATAAAAAATTATGTAATATAACATAAGTATTTTTATCAAATCCAATTTTTAATAATTGAGTTACTAAATTTAATATATAATATAATAAATTAAAATAATGATTTTTAAAAAACAGTATTTTAGAATATCATATAACAAAAATGAGTTTTTGCAATTCTTTTTTAAAAAATGGCTTATTTATGAAAAATACCGCCTTCTTTCCACAAAGAACGGGAATATTAGGGCATGTTCTCTTGCCCATTTTCAACCCATTTTCTATTTTGTGTTTTTGGAAATAGTGAAAACGGGTTCTCTTTGCCATTTTTGAAAATGCATTTTTCAAAACACTAAAAAAAATATCAAAGGAAATGGAAAACGACCATTTCATCGTTTTGGACGTTTTCTTTACAAAACACGGTGATTGTCAAAACGGCCAAAACACGCGTTTTGGCCGTGGAGATATGCGTTTAGAATCTTGGTTATTACATTTTTTTTTTATTATTTTACGCTAGGCAAAATAATAATAATTTAACCATTTTCTGCGTTTTTTTTTTTTTACAAAACGGGGTTCCTTTCCAAAGTAGTCAGAAGCACGATTTTATGTGTGGTAAGTGGTTCAATTCCCCTTGTTTAATTGTTTTAAATATTTTTAATTCCATAATTAAATGTTTTTTATTTTTTTAAAATGTTTTTAATTCTATAATTAAACATTTTTAATTATTTTTAATTCCATAATTAAATATGTTTAATCTTTTTTAATGGTTTTTAAATGTTTTTAATTGTGTTTAAATATTTTTCATTGTTTATAAATGTTTTTAATTCCATAATTAAATATTTTTAATTCCAAGTTTATTTTGTTTTTAATTGTGTTTAAATGTTTTTCATTGTTTTTAAATGTTTTAATTCTAAGTTTAAATTGTTTTTAATTATTTTTAATTTCAAATAAGTCCAAATTTCTAAAATATTTCAAGTAAACACGTTTTAAAATTTTTTGTTTTCAAAAACAATTTTCAAAAATTCCAAAAAAAACGCATTTTCAAAAATTTCAAAACAAACACTCAAAAGTCAAAACACAAAATACAAAATGAATTCAAAACTCAAAATATAAAACTCAAACGCAAAGAGAACACCACCTTAGTTTTTGAGTTTGTGTTGGAATGGCCACTTTCCTACAATAAACATTTTTTAAACCCAGGTCTCAATACTTTACTAGTTACTACAATTATTTTATCTTACATTCACCTAAACTTCATGTATAAAAATCAAATATTAAGTGCATATTAGAAGTAGAGTTGCTCATCCATAATGATGATGCACTTTATCTCAATGCACCCAAGCCAAGTAGCACCTTTCCTTGACAAACAACTTGTCTATAATAGCATATAACAAAGAGGTGCTCATGTAACGCACCTTGGATCCGGCAATATAACCACCACATGATCCAAATGATTTAGTGAAAGTTCCCATCATGATATCCACATCTGCAGTATCAACTCCTAGGAGCTCACAGACACCCCTTCCTGTTTTCCCAACGGCGCCAACGCTGTGAGCCTCATCCAGATAAACATATGCCTGTTACAAGAGGAAAATCAATTTTATACATGCGAAAGAGAAGATAAGCCGATATCAGAGCTCGATAACAAACTGCGATAAAGGGAACAAATTAAAAAATAAATGTACAATCCTTAAGTGGACATTTGCATACCTTCAACGCTGATATCACAAATTTCTTCTTTTTTATAAACAGAGGGAAAAACTAAATGACAATGTTACCAATATCCTAGATCAAATCCGTATTAAGTCAGCCAATACAAAATAATGGGCAAAGCAATTGCCGGGACTAATTATATGCCAAGAAAGCTTGTAATTTTCCATGCATCAAGCCTGAACGTCTAGAAAGTGCGTAATATCCACAATGTAAGAATAAAAAAGTAACCATACAAGAGATACTATCTTTGTAAAGATATCTACCTTAGATTTCTTGCATATGGCAACAATCTCAGGGAGCTTGCACAGTTCCCCTTCCATGCTGTAGATTCCTTCCACCACAACAATTATTTTTTTCCAAGGTCTATGCGTTCTGGGCTGTCCTTCAGCAATCTGCTCCCTCAGAACTTTCTCCAAATGGTATGGTGCTAGAGAAAGGATGATGGAATAATCGCATGCATGAGATAAATCAAAATCAAGCATGAGCTAGTTCATAGATCTTTGGGCTTCGACCACAAAGGAAGATTGACTATAAAGCTCGAAAAAAATGGATGTCTCCCTCCGAGCGGGACATGGCGGATTTCATAATACCATTTGACAATTGTTTGGCTCAGGAAAAAAAAAAATCAATCCTCAGACTTACTGTTATGTTGGAAAACTCGAACCGTGGCTCCAGATCCTCGAGCACCATTGACTATCGAGTTATGATTCAGAGAATCACTGATAATTAAACCTCCCTGAAAATGTCCATGAAAACTATTAACAAATGCAAACATATCAGAAAATCCAAGTCCGTGTAACTGGATGTACCTTCCCTATTAAGACAGGAAGAATGGCAGAATTAGTCACATAACCCATGCCAAATACTACAGCTGCTGGCTTTCCAACAAAATTCGCCACACTCTCCTCCAATTCGGTATGCAAGGTTGTTGTGCCTGACGGATAGTTCCATTTGTTAAAAGGAAACATCAGCAGCTGTCATGATTTTCAGAAAAAAGGAGATAATAGCCCCATCTTGCAAAGAAGCATGTTTACCTCCATCAACCCTAGTACTGCAGGTGCTTGGCGAAAATCTCTTCAAGGACTCTATTACACGTGGGGTGCAGTATTCATCTGCTGCAGCAAACCCTAGATAATTATATGATCCCAGGTTGAGGCACCTGCTAACTTTTGTGGTACGCCTGCATGAGATACCATTAAGGAGAATATTCTGAACTAAGGTGGCAATTAAGTTGAAACCTTGTTTGTAAGTTACATATCCTATTTGATTTAGTTCAATACTCACGCATGCATAGGCCCATAACAGATTAATGATGCAAATGATAATCAGATTCATATGCCAATAAAATTTAGCATGACAAACGACAACACAACCAGGTTGTGGCACAAAGAAAGAACAGAAAAAAAATTAGTTGAGAAGTTCAAACAAGAATTCTTACTTTAGTGTTTTGTTGTTGTCGTTTGAGACACGCTCCACCACATCAAACCAAGCATCAGGAGGGCTTGATATTGGTCGGTTAAAGCAATCCTACGAATTAAGTGGGCATTAACTATGCGAATACCTTTTCTATGATGCAGCAAGGGAACTTACAGTACAATGCATGGTCAAAAACTCAGTATATTTGACACTTTCTTCTAATCAGGAGCAAGGTGCTTTGATAAATAGTGCTTCTTATTGTCCAGATTTAGCAAAAATATCACTTTTGAATTCAATCTCGAGCAATGTCAATCATGCTCTTTTATTTATAACGTCTCCATAATAAATCACTTTATGGTTAATCTAACAAAATCCTCAAAATTGAATTGAAGCCCATGGAGATTTGATTTGAGGATACTGGCATAATACATGAATTTCATCAGATAGTCACGAAACAAAAACTGATCCAAATCTTCCAGTTCTATGTAGAAAATCTTGCATTTCCTTTCTACTACCACTATATGCAACTGTGTCTTTCTAAAAGGAAAAATAACTATTTTTGCCTATTTCTTCTTTACACATTATCCCTCCAAATTACATGAACTGTAGTTCACAAGCTACATTTCTCACTAGAAAAATCTGTAAAATCCAATTCTAAAAATGCTAAAGAAAATTATCTGTAATGCATAGAGCCCAGCAATATTAAGAAAAACCAGAACTTAGTGGTGTACACTTACATTATTGCCAACGTCATCCACATAAACCTAAAAGAAGAAATTTCCAAAAACAAAATGCAAGTCACAGAGTTTAGAAAAGAAAACCTGAATTCGTAGATACAATCTCCGAATGTAGAAATCCTCAAGCCCCAAACAGATTGGCGCATAACCCTTCCATTACAAAAAACACGACAACATTTCAATTTAAACCAAATTACATGAATTACATCTACACACCAAGATATATAGGCGCACACACATGTCCGTATACAGTATTCTTATACCTATAAACGTACAGTGCAGGATATAGATACCTGGAGATTGCTATGGACCACGATAACATTTCAATTTAAACCAAATTACACCACTTACTTGAACACGCATGGATATATCAGTATAGCACACATACCTAAACGTATACCTATAAATGCACAGTGAAGGATATAGCTACCTGATGATTGCTATGGGCCACGATAAAATTTCAATGAATAGCATCTACAAACGTAGATAAATACCAATACACACATGTGCATATAAATGTACGTATAATTGTACAGTATAGGATTACTATGGTTACCTGAAGCTTGCTGTGGGACCAACAATCAAATATTTTACGGAAAAAGTCACGTAATTGGCCGAAGACGAAGAGGAGGCCGTAGCTGAATAAGGTCGTCAAGGCAGCGAGATACGGGATTTTGATCATTTTAAATCGGATCTAATCCGGCGCCGTAGAGCAGAGGAACGGAGCCCCGACTGAGATCCAGATTCGAGAGAGAAATTTAGAGTGAGAAAGAGAGGGGGGAAGAACGGAGAGAGTGAGACTGTGAGAGAACAAGAATTGGTGTTTGAACTGTTCTCTCTCTCTCTCTCTCCGCCATTGATTTATTTCAACTTTTTAATTTGATCCTCTGTTTGTTGCATTTTAAGATTCAGAATCTTTTCCATCCTAAAGGGTAATTGCACAAAAAGTCCTTACATTTTTGAAGTGATTGTGCCAATCATCCATACCTATGAAATTTTAACATTTTCACCCTCAAATTCAAAAAGCTCCATTAAGTTTGATTCTCAACACGACTCGTACCACATTGCAAAGGTAATTTCGTCCACACACCTATTTCATATAATTTGGGTGAAGAGAAAGCATGAAATCTCAATCTAGCAGGCTTAGAAGTTGGAATCATTTTAAGAACAAAGTAGAAACTACATAAAGATATGGAGAAAAAAATTGAGCTTGCAAAGAAACTTGAATGAGTCTCCAAAAGTGAACTTCTAGAAGAAAGGGTTTCAAAGTAGGATAAATTTTCATCTCGGCGAGATCACGGGACCATCCTGTAGGTGCAATGGAAAGAAAAAAAATTGATTTGTGCACGCGCGCGCGCACACACACACATATATATATATTCCTCCAAACAAGAAATCAAAGTTAATTTTGTAATCTATTATTTCAAGTGATTTTCTTATACACCATAGCACAAGTATGTTTTTTCGTGTATGTTTTGATGACAAAACTTGTCTTTTCTTTGGTAGCATACCTATACAATAAAAAGAGGAGTGTGTAGTGATAACACTTTTAAGTACATATTTTAACTCAAATATCATTCCTAGACAATCAAAAGAGGATTAAGTCATTTCAAATTAGATGATAAAACCCCCAAATCATCGTAAGTAAGGACGATTTTCACAACACTCTCTAAAAGGTGGGGACGTTTTTACAAGACACATTAAAATATATAGATGATTTTCACCAAATTATTTGAAAGGTATGGATGTTTTCTGCAACTTATCTTTTCTGAAGGCTGGATCTTCCATATTTCTCATTGCACTGAAAGCTTCAAGTCTAGTTCTCTTCCTTAAACTTGTTTTTGCTTCATCTTCATGGTCAACACTTTGTAGCTCATCGGAGTCCTCATATTCGGTATTTGAATCCCAAACTTGTTGCCCATATGTTGTACCAAACTCGAAATCAAAATTAATTGTAGAATTCTTATCTTCAATAGTGCTTTGATGCTCTTCTTCCATTTCGTAGTCATACTTCACCAGCCCTTCTACCTCTTCTCTTGCTCTTTCTTGTTCATCATGAGTCTCCATCCCCACATCATCTTCTTCCAATATGTTATACACTATGAATAGTTAACTAATTAAATAAATAAATTCACTCAAAAATTATACAAAAATACCCCAATTATGTAAAATAGGTGTGTGAAGGAAATTATTATTGCAATGTGGTATGAGATATGTTGAGCATCAGACTTAACAGAGCTTTTTAGATGATAATTGATTGAATGGATGTTTTGTGCAAGAAAATGTGGATTTGATGGTGAAAATGCCAAAATTTCACAGGTATGGTTGATTTGCACAATCACTTCAATAGGTAGGGACGTTTTGTGCCAATTACTCCATCCAAAAGCATTTATTCGAGCATGTTTCGCGAAGCTTAAAATATCTTTTTCTTTTTTTTTTTACATAATGATTTCGTTAGCATTGTTTTAAAAATCGTAAAGCGTGGAGATCGAGCTTTAAATTTTTTGAGCATAGACGAGAAAGAGGCAATGGCGAGATGTGAGATGTGACTGGTCATGGCCTCACAGTTAGACGAAGTCTAGCAAACTTTTTAGAACAATGCTAGATAGTACGATGAAATTACATAACTTATTTGCATCTTCAATCACTCAATGAAGTTTCAAATGATGATGCGTGCTCACCGAACGTTGAAAATTTACATTCCGTTAATCACTCATCACGATTCTGTAACTACCAATAGACGAAAATACACACGTGACTGACGAAATGCCTATGTAACACGTATTTAATGTTAAATTCCAAACTTAAATATTTCAATAATCACTTAATGTTTATAAGAAACTAATTCTAAAATAATTCTATTCTATTCTATTGTACACTCAATCTAATACTATAGACCCAACTTGCACAAAGTCCTACAGCTTGATGTCATATGGAAGAGATGGTATAGCATGATAAATAAGAATATATCAGAATAGCCAATGGATGACGCCTAGATCCAGTTAGGGTTTCTGTGTAAGAGATATACACGGAATTTCCACGGAATTTAGGCAAGTCATCCTTGGCTATCCGACTATACTCTTTATCTCCATACAAGACCTCTCTTCCTATTACCTCTTCAACACTTCATTGCTGCCAAATTCCATCACACACATAGGTATATATAGGCAACAAGAATAAAAAGACATTATTTTGTAATGAAGACTAAAAATCACCATTTTCTCTAAACGTGGTGTGGTGTGGTGTGGTGTGGTATAGCAACTCTTGACCTTTCACGACCTCTACTTCCATGGAATAGATTCTTGTCAATGTTAGGGACCAAACAATATCATCCACTCAATTTGATGCTGCCAATGATGTTTCAAATACATTCAGTTACAAATCCTTAAATGGATACAGACTTGAGAACTTAGTTGGTACCGTCATTTCTATTAATAAATTTGACAAATAATTATAATATTTAATGTAAGCTAAGTTAATAGTCTAGATCTATTAGAATTTTTAAAATTCTTATACATACATCCAAAAATATCTTAATAAAGATTTTAATATATCTAGACCGTTAGATTAGTTGAAATTAAAGACTTTGACTATTTGTTAAATACATTTGTAAGTGGAACGATCTCCATATATATATATATATACGTTGACTTTGAACTCTTCAATAAAGTGTGGATTACAATTGAGAATAAATGTTCGTTTAGTTTAGTTTAATTTAAAAAATTGTTAAAAAGTTAAGATCAAAGTCAATAATTAATTTTTACCACACATTTTCATAGATCCACAACTTTTATTAACTTTTCAACCATATATATTATCATCTTGTATCAAAATTTACTTCGAATTTTATCAAAAACTTTGTCAAACAACTCCTAATGTGATTGGTGCTTTATCTAACATTGGGTAACCTTCATTTAAAAGGTTAATCTATTAGAGACAATTACCGAATTTATTTATTTGAATCTTACATCTCTGTTACGTGTACTCAGTCAACCATCTTCACATATCTGATGTGTACAATTTTTATAAATAAATATCAACGAGACTTTAATCCATAACTTTTTGTGTTACATTATTATATTTAACTTTCTCATCTAAAATTTTTTCTTAGATGAAATTTTTCTTATTTGATAATTTAAATTTTTTGACGAAGTAGTTTGATAGAATTTCAATGTGATTAAATCTCTTATAATTTTATCTTTTAAATTTGAACATCGAATCATACTTAACTCGTTCTATTATTTTCAAAAAGAGTTACAACAAATACGTATCTAAAATTTATCGAGGGCACAATAGATGAAAAGATGAAATTCTATTTATAAAGTTAGATACTTCTTGAAGGAGGCTCAACCTTAACCATTACAGCTAGTTGTCCCCTTGACATTCGCACAAGATTTTGACATATGAGATAAAAGAATAAATTCAAGAGTTTGACATGCCATATTGAAGAACAATACATATATTATAATTGATTAAACTTCCTCTTCCACTTGGATATAAGAATTCAACTATATTTTGAATACTTATTTCAAAATAACTTTAGGCTGTGATAGATTTCAATCAAAATGAGGGCACAAACGTAAAAGTATAGATTTGATTTAGTTCATATTTAGGAATATTGAAATTATTTTTTAAGTACTTAAAAATTGTAGGTCATATGTAATGTGTAGATAATAAGTAGGTAGTAAATTGAGGGTCCTACAATATGTGTGAACAAAAAATTAAGTTTGACCAATTTAAATTATAATTTAAGTTTGATAAATTAAGTCATTAGTAATTTGAATCAAGAGTTCTTCCGTAGTCGAGTACAACACAATTGGTGTGAATCTTTAGAGAACGTGTAACTTAAAAACCATTATAAATTTAGCTTTGAAATCTCGAAACATTATTCCAAGCTTCTTCTTAGAAAAGGTTGCAAACAACAACAGAAGTCACTTTTGCTTGTGCATCTTAAGTTGTTCTATGGAATTGTAAGCGCTATTCTTGTATGTCATGGCGAATGTGGGCGACCACATAACAATACTTTTTTTCACTTGGTATGAATAAGATTAATGTCTCCAACAACTGTATATAACAAATTATTTCTCGTCCAAGCACGTGAATATGCACCTCTTACACACTTCATCTTCATTTGTTAAGAAGAACAAATTTAGTGTCGAGAAAAATCTATCTTATAGATTAGATTGATTGTGTGTTCTAAGATTAGTTTGGTATACGCATGTTTGAGTGTGCGTATAAGTACATGTGGTCGCTACTTTTTGTAGTTCAAATAAATAAATTATAGTTTTACGTAATAATTGTGATTCTTATTTTGTCTACTTTTAAAATAGCAACTTTTTAAACATGACCAAGCAATTATAGTAAGAGAGTATTATTTCATATCAATAAATTAAGGGTGTGTTTGATTTTGATTAAAATCAGATTTTTTTGTAAAAGTTGATAAAATGTGTAGTTGAAAAGTTGTAAAAAATTGAGGGTCGACAAAATAAGTGGTTAAAATTAAGTGCTGGCTTTGAAAAAGTAAAAACAAACAAGCTCTAAGAAAGTTTTAAGGATTCTATGCATGTTTTTGTAATTATGAGCTGTCGGTTTTAATAGTGGGCTGTCGAGAATTGATTTGGGCCTTTAAATTGGTTTCGAAGGGAAATTAGGCCCTGTATTGGTTGTCCAAAACATGGGCTGGGGGCTGGGCCATAATTTTTATTGTTTTTCATTGCTTTTCATGTACAATATTATTCGTTGTATTATTAAAAATATTTCCTTACATTTATCTTTCAATAATGGAAAATCAGGTTAATTAGAATTAAATTGAAAAATTAGATATTATCAAAATTAATTAATTAAAATTTCAATTTTTTAGCTATTATATTTTTAATTGTTAGTTTATATATAATTATCTCATATGAGCCCCTAATTTCATGCCATATAAAAATTACTAAATCAAAAATAATATTTTATCGAATAAGAATCCATAATAAAGTAATCTTTTCTAAACCAAACAAATACATCAATGGTCGTCACCACAAGCGTCAATCGACCAAACAAATCAAAAATGAAGGTTTCAGATGAGAAGAGGGGAAATTGGCGCAAATGGTCTCTAACGTATGTCAATAGTGCACAAATAGTCTCTAACCTTTCATTTTTTTGTGAAGTGATCCCTAACATATCCATTTAGATGTGCATTTAGTCTTTATTTGATGAAAAAGATAAAAATACCCTTAATTTTAGTTAAAAAAATTACAATTGAATTTCTAACATTTGCAAAATATGCAAATAAGTCCGATACATATATTAAACAATATTTAATTTAGCATATTAAATATATCAATATAGTAAGGTCAAATAAATTTTTCATAAGAGAAAAATATAAAATTATTGCGTTTTAGATATATGTAATTGTTATGTGATGTGAAAAACTTGAATAAAAATTTAAGTTAAATAAATAACAAAATGACGTATATAATTTTATGATATAGAATCAATCTTATTATATATTTTTTTAATATAAAAATACTAACAAAAATTACTTTACACATTTTGTGTTTTTTATTTTTGAACGATAATAAAACGATAAATTAAAATATGAAGAATACAATTTGAGCTCTAATATTTGTAGTTAATAAACGAATAACTCAATGAAATAATAATATTTGATTATTAAGTTTGTGACAATTTTTTTTTTATGTTGCAATGATAAAATTAAAGTTTAAATTTTAATGATTACTTAATAATAATAAAATAATTTTAATTAATATATTTGTTAATAATTATGAACTTAAATTTTAGTTATTTTATAATAGTTCGTAAAATATACAAAATAATTTAGTATATTATCAATTTGTTAGTTTTCTTTTAATTTTTATTTAAAAATATAAAAGTATTTGTACACATTTGTACTTTTTACAAAGGTAATGAATCCAATTAAAAAAATTTCTACAAAAAAATATGGGCATATTTGTCTTTTTTATCAAATAAGGACCAATTGCGCACATAAATAGATAGGTTATGGACCACTCTACTAAAAATGAAAGGTTAAGAACTATTTGCACAATAAAAGTAAATGTTATGGACCATTTACGCCAATTTTCCTGAGAAGAATAATAAGAGAAAACGACAACAAATTGATGAAATGAATATAAGGGGAAAAAATGTGGTAGTCAAAGCTGCGATTTGATAAATCGCACGCCACAAAGGTAATTAAGATTTACAGTGTATGTTATTCTATTTCTAATATTGAGAAAAAAAATGGCCATAAGATGCCCACATTCGATGCATAGTGCAGATATCTTTGAATGATGCATATTTGTGATATTGAATGTCATTTTCTCGTGGCTGTGACCGAATGTGATTGTCCCTATTGAAAAAATGTAAAATGCCCATCTTATGTTATTTTTCATTTTGTAGAACCTCCCACTTTTTGATGGATTTGAAAGATAGACAAATGCAACATTTTATTTATACTTAATTCAATATCGTCTATAAATAAAAGTTACATAATTAAAATATATTCGTCATTCGTTACGTAACCAGTTGATAATGCTGATCAAATAATTTACAATGAAATTATACATGATATAAGAAGTCAAAAAATTAACAACCAAGGCCACAACTAATTTTTTTCTATTTTCAAATTAAATTAATGTAACCACCATTGACCATTTAAAATTTTGTTGGACAACATTTAATCAAATATTTTTATTCGCAGTCACGCGTCTAAGGGTCCGTTTGGAACAGCTGTGGTGAGTAGAGCTTTTAGCAGTAGAGCTTTTTGCAGTAGAGCTTTTGATAATAGAGCTTTTGTTAAAAAGCAGTTGACTGTTTGGATGTAAATTCAAAAAGTGCTGTGAATATTAAATTGAGTGTTTGGTTGCATAATTATAGAAGTATTTTTCTATAAACTTTATATTTATTTGATTAAACAGTAATTAATTATTATATATATTATATTATTTGTTTTAAAATAAATTTTTTTTATATAATATAATAACTATTAAAATTAATATATTAATTTAATTATAATAACACGATTATTTTATTATATTTGATTAAATAATAATTAATTATTGTATAACTCATATTATTTTTTTAAAAGAAATCATATATTTTTATATCCTATAATAACTATTAAATTTAATATATTAATTTAATTATAATAACATGATAATTTAAGTATATTTGATTAAACATTAATTAATTATTTAAATAAAACATATTATATAATTTGTATTATATTATTTAACAAGTCAATATTTTTTTAAATTTATATAAGTATATGAAATGACAATTTGAAATAAGTAATTAATGTAGTAAATAAATTATTATTTTTTGATATATTAATAGTAATTTTATTAATTTTGAAGTTCATTAAATGTTAATTACAATTTTCCGTAAAAGCTCAATTAGAGCTTTTTAGAGAAGCTCAAAATTTGGACTTCTCTAAAACAGCTTTTTTAAGCTGTTTTTTAAATCAAAAAGTGCTTGTTGACTTTAATCAAACAACAATAAAAATAATTAGAAGTACTTTTACTCTTTAAGAAGTGCTTTTAGACTTCAAAAAAGCTCTTCCAAACACACTATAAGTCACAAATTATGATAGCATAAGGATTGTACCAGTCACATTAACTATTCATTTGTGAGAACATTTTGTTCAAACGAATGCTCAGTAGGCCGCCATTTTTTGCTAGTGCGAAATTCATTACAATATTTATTAGCAAGCAATTACAATCCGCAAATATTATTATTCAACCAACCAACACTCAAGGCCACAATGTATTTATAGTGAATCCAATATCGTGTATAAATAAAGGATACATAATCGAAAATCTTCGTCTTTTAAAACATAACCAGCTCAAAATATTGGTCAGGATAACATGAATGAATATTAAGCACGTCAATATTCATAAAATTATAACATACAAAGCTACACACCATATGTCACAATCGTCTTTTACATGCCACAATTTTTTTTAATCATCACTTAAATAGTTGCCACATAACGTGACAGAAGAGTCATAGAATAGAACATCACTCACGCCATACAACAATTATTGAATCAGTAGTCACAAATACGGTAACCAAATACTTCTTATCGTCATACACACAGATTTCTCATAATTAAATGTATATCAACATTATGGGAGAGAATAGACATATTAGGGTCACATAATGTAACATCGATATTTTAGAATAAGACTATGGTAGTATTTATAATAGAAGATAAATTTTATAACGAATCAAAAATGAAAAAATTACCTTCAACTAGGTAGCAAACTTTTGTTGATTTTGATCACGACTTGACATATATAATCACCGGTCATAGATAGAATCGCTGATCACAGACAGAGTCTACTTAAAATTTTTGTATTAAATGTTTCTTCTAATTATTAAGAATATCATTAAAACACGGAACTAACTAATTCGCTAAATTGTAGGAATAGATAAATGTGATAGAAAATATATTTAACTATATACAAATTCAGTTACATAATTTTATCTATCTAGAAATTATCTTCTTTTTTTTTTTAAATTAATTATTTTTACATAATTTTCAGGCACATTATTTTTTATGTCAACCACCTGATTTTTCCAATGTTTATAATATGTTATCAGTAACCAAAATATTACCTTAAATAGTCACCATTATCAATATATAATGTATGCATATTACCAAACCTGAATTTTTTATTAGAAGTTGGGTATTATATGCCACACAATGAAATGTCAAAATTCTAATGATTTACCTAACCTAACCAAAAAGGGGGTCTGGGGTGGTCTAAAAACGACCCTTGGGGAGCCCTACTTCTACTTTGGTTAATTAACCAAACTCTTAAATATTAATTAATTCATTTCTACTTCAAGAAAATGTATCCTAAAGTGGAAGGAATAGTTGCAGAGTCTGTAATATGACCCCATCTTTGAGGCCTTTCCTTATAATTAGATGTCTAACTTCAATCTATATAAATTACTACACTCTTGAGCCTCTTCAAAATCAACTCAAAAACCCTTAAAGAAAACAAGTGGGACGTGTAAATTTTCTTTAAAATAAAACAATTATGTGTCTGCATACATGTTTATTTTCAATTCCGTGAAGCATTTCGTCTAAGTTTTTTCTCGTTTTCATTGGCTTTAGCAAGTTGGCCCAGTTGGAAGAGCGAGTGATTGGCTGGTCAACTACAAGAAAGTTATATTTTAAAAAACGAGAATTTGAAAGGATTCAGTATTTTAGTAGAAATTTGAGGAAATAAATTAAGAAGTCCATTGAACCTTAATAGTCAACATGAACTGAATCAAGTAAGTTTCACTTCATTAAATATTTAGATATTGTACGTAATACAAAATCCTATTATTTATTTGTATTAATTCTTAATTAGAAAGTGGAGAAGAATTAGTCAACAAAGTATGCTTAAATCCCACGTCATTCAATCCACATTATTGGTTTAGCATGATAAATTATCACATGAATTTCGCCATTGAGAGAGGATCTTGTTTGTTGCCATCTTATATTCCATTAAAATAGTTAACAAATCAAAAACCAAGTACATTAATTTACATGGAAAAAAAGGGATGAATTGTTCCAACAATTGATATAAAATATTGAAAATCTACATATTCAATAAATTTAACTAATTGATTAAGTCAAGCAACGAGCAAAGAAGAAGTCAAAAGTTCAAGCTCATGCGAAGAAGGCTAAGTTTGGGAGGCCAAGCCGACGACACAAGAATGTCGAACTCGAGGTTCCTAAACTTGGGAGGTCGAGTGAAGTAGAGATAAAAACATAGTCGTGAAAAATCAGCATAAGTGGCGAGCGTGTTCAATTTGTTAAAGTGTTTTGCACTTTTTGTGTTTGTTGGTGGAGTTAAAAAGTAGTTTTTTAGAAGATTTTGAAACAAGTTGGTAAGATCTGTGAGTCCTATAAAATACGTGGTTGAAAATGAGTTTGAGAAAAAAAAAATTAAAAAAACTCTTTCAAACATACTCTTATTTTTGTATCGAGTTAGAATTCTAGTTCCACTTGATTTCTTTTACGTTATTTTTAGAGTGCAACACTAAATAAAATATATATTCGTTACTAAAAATAATAATTTTAAATGTATAAATTGTTCTCTGAAAAGCAAAAAAAAACAAGTATGACAACTGTGTAATTTTAAGAAAAAATCCTAATAGTACTCATCAAATTTTTAATTGACTTCTTTTCTTATTTTTTTAGTTTAATATTCATCTTAAATATTTCCAGCATGGAAAATTGGTAAACTTAGAGCTTGAGATAATTTTTTAGTAAAATTTGATAAACAGTCAATAAAAAGTGTTGTTTAAAAATTAATAAAATATGTGGTTAAAATTAATTGTTGATTTTTTTTTTTTACCACAGTTAATCTGAATAAGACAAGCACTTAGTTGCATACCACCTTTTCCGTGTACAAACATAACCCTTAAATTAGAAGAAACCGACGTTTGTCAAAACTTAAATTATACACACGACATCCCACAAAAATATGCTTACTTTTATTTTTCACACAAATTAAGAAATTTTAATTAATATTCGGATAATTATATTCACACTACAATTTTTATTATCTATAACACATTTTAATTATAATGAAGGTCTTTAAACTTTGGCATTTTGGCATTTATGTCTCCAACTTTTTTCGTAGCATTTTTATCATTAATTTTCACATATTGTCTATACTGATGTTTTTGTCTAAATATTATATTAATGTACATTGAAATGAAAAGAAAGTATTTTGTCATTTATTTTTTTTGTCTAAAAATACGAGAGGCATGAAAGTTTTTTTACGCCCTCCCAATTAAATTTTTGAATTGAAATCATATCAAAAACAAAATAAAAAGTGTAAATTAATAAGAATGTGATAAAAGAAAATTAGGGACATAAATATAAAAATGAGTAATAAATTAAAACTTTATTGCAATTAAAATGTGATGCGGTTAACAGATAATATAGTGTGAATATAATTCTCCTTAAAATTGTAAGATTTTCACACACTTTTTCTAATATACCCTTATTTAATATCGTTCGCTCATTAATCTAATCAATCTAGATGTAGTCTAATCAATCTAGATATTCATTAAATTAATATTGAAATGCTAATAAAATTGAATTGCATTGAACTACATTCGTTGAAATTAATTGAGATTGTCATTAGAACTACATGGCCATTAATCATCAAAATTTATTAATTTATTCAAAGTGGTTGGAGAACTTGAAAAATTAATTGATACATTACTTCCATTGGAATTGATCTCTTGTCCATGGTGGAGAGAGATCAATTGTCCATTGCTGATGTGGGCTGATGTAGGAGGGTCACATCAGCCCACACAGCACACAACTAAATGTGTCCACACACAGTAGACAACATATCTCCTGTTCAACCCAAAGGGGGGGCAAGAGATCAATCCCCTTACTTCTATTCACTATTTCCTTAATTGAAGAGATTTATCTAAGTTTCGACTACATTTGAAAGATGTTAAGTTAATTTAAATTGATAACAATATACATTAAATAAAAGTATATTAGGAAAAGAAAAAATAAATAAACCTTCAATTAAGTAAATACCTTATAATTTGAGACAGATAAATAAGGAAAACAAACATATCTTTGTGGAACGAAGTAAGCAATTTAAATTAATTAAACATGTAAAACATACTTTTTATCTATATAGTTCGTAGAACTTACAATCTACTACCTACTTATTATCTATACATTTAATATAATCAGAGGCGGATTTAGGGAAGCAGGACTGGACTATAGCTAGATCTTTTTTCCAATAGCATCCCGGGTTCTAAAAATTCTTGAATCCGGCTCCTGAATATAATTTACAATTTATAAGTACTTAAAAAATAATTTCAATATTACAAAATAGAGAGGTAAAATAGTACTCACAGTAGATATCGATTATTATATCCACTTGTCTACGTAACATTGCAACATTGGTCACATCAATTTTTTTAAAATTGATCAATATGACGTTACCCCCCCCCCCCCCCCCGGGGGCGCGCGCACAAATTGTTACTGAGAATTAAAAAAAAAATGAAAATAGGGTTGACCTCTCCCGTAGAAAAAGCATTTAGCTTTTGGCACCTTTCCTATGTATCGTATCATTTGTACTGCTTTTGCCAAATCTGACAAATTCCTACTTTTTCCACGTAACCCAACCCAACCCAACTCCCATTTCGTTTTCAACCAAAAATCAGTTTTTGATAAAATAAATCACTTTTTAATAAAATAGAGTTTCTGCAGTCAAATTTTTAATAGATGAAGTATTTGTTAATGTTCTAAAGGATACCCTCTTCATCGTCTTATAAAAATAGACTCGTTTTCAATATTTATTTGTTTCAAATTATATACCATTTACTTTTTATAAAGAGTGTATTAAATTTTTCTTTTTTCTAATAAAAAAAATACCTTTATTTAATTCTCATTCTTTTCAACTCAAATAAATTTAGCATATTCCAATTATAATAGAAAATTACATAAATTTATTCACACATTTACTCAATTAGGTAGTCAATAAATTACACATTACCTAGAAACACTCATCCCCTAATAACAAAATTAACAATTGATTTCATTATTGTTTCAATGTAATGCAATTTAATTTCATTTGTATTCCAATCGTAATTTAATGAGCATTTAAATTTATTAGATTCATTAATGACTAATATTAAATAGGGGTATAATAGAAAAAATGTGAAAATTTTATAATTTCATTTACATTAAATGAGATTTATTTATCTGTGTAAAAAATAGAAACGAGTCTATTTTTGTGGAATGAAGGGAGTATAAAATATAATTAGATGTGGATATCGAATTTTAAATTTTTTAAATTTAATAAAGACAAGACGTAAGACGTAAAAATTGTACTAGACGAGTTTTTTAAAACACTGAATTTATTAAATGAAAATAAAGAAAAATAACCTTACTTAGGTGGTATCGGGCAGGACAAAGACACTGCAAGACTTGCTTATAAAAATAAGTTATTTATTTTAACAGCAGTAAAAGCTAGTTAAAAAATAAATAATTTATTTAAATTTTACTTATTTACTTATAATTAAATTTGTTAGACTAGGATTTTACTGTTATGATACTGCTGGTAAATAGCTGTCAGGTGAATGAACACTTTGGGAGTCTATCTGTCAAAGGACTAAAAAGTTAATTATTTATAATTGGGCCCCATTTATTTTACCCTTTCTTATTAATTCCGGCTTTCTGTTTCTCTCTGACTTCTTTACAGCTCGCTTTTTCATTCTTCACTCGTTCTGGATTCTCATTCTCACTAAGAACACGTTTTGCACACGCGTTTCCACTTGAAAATAGTTTAAAATAAAAGAATTTTTCAAGGTTCTCCAATTTCTTTTTATATATTTTTTATTTTCTTCAATTTTGTCTAGTTAAATAAAAAAAAAAAAGGTCTACTCCACTATTGAAATTGATGTAACAATTAATCACGCTATGATAAATGTAATAATGTTATCATTAAATTTGGTAAAGAGTTGTTGAAGGATTGATGTCATCGAAGGATAATTTATTTAAAAATTTAAATTTGAATTTTTAAGAAAAAAAGTTATTTCATTTCATTTGATTTTAAAGAATCTTCTGGATATAGAAATAGGAACGCTATTCTAATGCCCACAATGGATAATGTTATAATGACATTTATCCAGTAGGTATCACTTTACATTCATTCAATGCCCACTGAACAAGTGTTCAAATGAACATTATAACATTGCCATCTGTAAACATTAGAACATTATCTATAGAGATATTAAGAGCTTGTTTGGCATGGATTATAAACCATTTTTAGTTTATTTCAGCTGTCATTTTTGACTTTTCAACCCACTTTTAACATGAAAAGTCAACAATTTCAACTCAAATAAACCAATATTGGTTTATAAACTAGTTTATAATCTCTGTCAAACGAACCCTAATATTATGAGCAAATTTTACAAACAATCGATCGAGCGTTTGCATCGAGCTAGGTTGTAGAATGACGTATGGATCTCATACTCCTTAAGGAATGTCATTTAATATATATTTGGAAAATATTTTGATAGATTATAAGTAGTAAGTCTTACGGAATATGTGGATAAAAAGTGAATAAAAATTATTGGTCTTACTAAATGTATAGATAAAAATAATATTTAACCAATTCATAAATGCTTATAAATACGTACAAACATAGTAACATACTCTTAATCATTTCACTTTGATTTTAAGAAATTTTATAATTACAGATATATTTTTATCAAATTTGGTAAAGACGCAATCGAGAGATCACAAAAAATCAAGTTGTAAACATTTTTTGAATGTAAAACTACAAATTCATTTAAATACTTGTGTGTTTGCATTAGATTTTGAACTAATTAAATAAAAAAGTAAATAAAATTTTACGTTCTGATACACGTAGGGTGAATTCAATAATAAGAAACAAATTCAAAAAAAAAATAACATAATATTAAATATCTCTAAAAATAATAAAATTTTGCATATTTTACAAGATATAACACCTATAGGAAATCCCAAGTCCACTTTTATGTTTACATAATCATAATCAATTTTTTTTTATTATAATTAAATATATATTTGATTAAAATTAAATATCAATTTTGAAGTCCACGCTTTCTCCCCGCGTCAGCCTCTGCCACCCTGGCCCGGTTTCATTAATTACCCAATTTCCGTATATTCGCGCTTCGTCGTTACTCGCTACCATCTGCACACAGTTTCACACACAGGCCAAAACTCCCTCCAAACCCGCCTCCGCCCTCCCAGCCACCATTTCCGCCGTTTCTCTCCAAACCCGCCTCCGCCCGAGCTGGAAAAGCGATGAAAGAATCGGTGGCGGAAGAACCCATCAATCCAACGGTCAAGAATTTGCAGCCACTGATTGCCTCCCTTTTGGATTCCATTTCTCGTGTTCAAATCTTCAAGGGAAAATGGTCTCTGATCAGAACCAAATTAACTGCTCTTGAAACCCAACTTTTGGAATTTTCATCAGTCGCCGGCGATGTAAACCCGCTTTCGGTGGAGCTTTTTCACTCCCTATCGGCCACCTGCTCGGCGGCGGTCTCCCTCGCCGCTATCTGCCACTCGCCGACCCCGCCGGATGGCAAGCTCAAGACCCAAAACGATGTTGATTCCATATCCGCAAAACTCGATAATCACATCAACGACCTCGAGGTGCTTAACAAAAGCGGGGTTTTCAGCGAAAGCGCCACCGTTTCATTTTCGGCAACTGTGTCTAATGTTTCATCATCCAGTAGACGGGAGTCGGTCCGGGTTGAGTCACGGAACTTGATGACTCGTCTTCAGATCGGGTCCACAGAGTCCAAAATATCTGCCCTTGACTCGCTCCTCGAACTATTACAGGAAGACGATAAGAATGTACTAATTGCGGTGGCCCAGGGAATAGTTCCTATACTCGTGCGTTTAGTGGATTCCAGCTCTTCATCAGAAATTAAGGAAAGAACTGTCGCTGCCATTGCGAAAATTTCCAGTGTTGATTCAAGCAAGCATGTTTTGCTTGCTGAGGGATTAGTATTGCTTAATAATTTGCTCCGGGTGCTTGAATCAGGAAGCGTTTTTGCGAAAGAGAAGTCGTGCATTGCCCTTCAAGCTTTGAGTCATTCGAAGGAAAATGCCCGGGCAATTGGGTCTAGAGGAGGAATTACATCTCTACTAGAAATTTGTCAAGCAGGGACACCGAATTCTCAGGCTATGTCAGCCGGAGTGTTGCGAAATTTAGCTGTTTTTTCAGAAGTTAAAGAGCATTTTATGGAAGATAATGCAGTGGTGACGCTATTAGCACTGTCTAATTCGGGTACTGCATTGGCGCAGGAAAATTCAATTGGGTGTTTGTGTAATTTAATTTCAGGAGATGATGATTTGAAGCTGTTTCTTGCCAGGGAAGGTGGAATTGAGTGTGTCAAAAATTTCTGGGACTCTGCTCCCACGCCTCGAAATATTGAGGTTGTTGTTCAGATGGTATCGATATTGGCCTCGTCCCCATTAATCAGTGAGGTACTCGTCGAAAATGGTTTTCTGAATCACGTTGTTGGGGTGTTGAACTGTGGGGTTTTAGGAGTGAGAATTGCAGCTGCAAATGCAGTGTGTGATTTGGCTTACAGTATCCATACACAAAAAGAATTGGGCAAAATGGGATGCATATCGCTTTTGGCAAGAATGTTAGATGGTAAGGCGATTGAGGAGAAAGAGGCTGCAGCAAAAGCACTGTCGAAACTTATGGGCTATACCGGGAATAGGAGAATATTTAGGAAGGAGGAGAAGGGGTTAACCAGTGCAGTTCAACTCTTGGATCCTTTAGTGTTAAATTTGGACAAGAAGTATCCTATTTCAATTTTAACATTGATTGGCCATTCTAAGAAATCACGGAAGCAAATGATGGCTGCCGGTGCTTGTGTTTATTTGCAGAAACTAGTGGAGATGGACGTTAATGGTGCTAAGAAGCTGTATGACAGTCTTGGTCGTGGCAAGCTATGGGGAGTCTTTGCCAGGCATTGAGTTAAGGAACGGTGGTAAAGATGATATTGAATGCTGTTAATATGTATGTCAATAATGTTTCTTTTTCTCTGTAATTTTGATTCATTAGTTTTTACATTGTTCATAAGTTATGTTTAGAATGAGTGGTAGAAAAGCAAATATGAATAGTCTAATTGCTGTTGAAAGTTTATGTTTTTCAGAATTTTTAATTTCTGGGTTTGGTGACCTAACTTGATTAGGGGCTTATGTTTTCCTAACAAATCCCAATAAAATTAATGATAAAAGTCCTCTTTGAACTTAATTCTCTGATGTTTTTGTTATGTATCCTAAGATTTGGCCTAATACATTGATTGTGTTTCATCTCTTCAACAAGTTACAAGTTTAGTAACGAGCATAACGACCCCCATTGTTCCAATGGAGAGAAGAACCTGTGATATGTTAGCCTTATTTTACTGTCAAAGTGGACCAAGTATTCAAGAGTCGTAATGTGGTTTGCTTCTGTGGAATTCATATTGTTGATGAGGAATGTTGCTCTACTGGGAACTTGCATCCGCTCATGAACTAATTGATCTGCACTTCACTTGTTGCCCAGTACTGTAACGTTCTCCGGTTGCCTGATTGCTAGGTCCAATTTTACTTACATTATTGATCGATTCTTTCTCCGATCACTAAAAAAAAAGGCTTCAAGATTCTTTTTCTTTCTTCATTTCATCTTATGTCCAACTTTTTATAGACTTGAGGATCATCAAATTGCTTTGATGATGTTGGAATGAGTATGCTTCTGTTATTGTCTATAGTGATTATATCTATTGAAGGTAGGTATGTAGTAAATTATATAACATTAGGATGAGGCATGAATTATATAACATTAGGATAAGGCATGAATTATATGACATTAGGATAAGGCATGAATTATATAACATTAGGATAAGGCATGAGTTTAGAGTCTGGCTCAGTGCAATATTTTATTCTTTGTAGCTCATTCTATCATATCTTGATATGGTATATGTGTAATGGTTGGTAGGGTGTCACCATGTGCATCTGTCTTGTGCATTATAAAGGCATCATTTTGTGCTGGTAGTTGCCCAAAATGATTGATCACTCTTTTCATGCTGCTATGGTAGTTATTCGTCTGGCTGTGCTAGTCGTGTGGGACGAGTGGAGGTTGCTTAGTTGTTTGGCTATGGTAGTGATGTGAGACAGGTGGAGGGTGGCAGCTCAGACGATATGGGCCAGGCAGCAGGCATGACAATTGTTGTTGTAGTGGCGGTGGTGGTGGTGGTTCAACCGCTCCATCTGTGTCCAGTAAAGAATGCCTACTCAACACAGATAGAGCAGAAGACAAATTTTTTAGCCTCACTCGATTGTCTACCCTAGTTGAGTAAACCACTCATTACTTGACTTGGATGGCGCGAGGTCTCAAAATTTACATTTATTGGACCTAACTCTACTGGATACTTACTCAGAGTAAAGAAAAATCGAAAAAGGTTGAATGAGTCATTTGCGATACCTCTTACTCCTAAGCAACCCGAGTTGTAAACGACCAAAAGGATCATAGAAAAATGCTGGTTCGAATATTGAATCCTCCTCATTTACTGCAGAAGGGAAACTCGTACATGATCACAAGCTATACGCTTATGTTTCTTGGTTCAGCAAAACTGTGAAGTATAAATAAATTACAAAAATGGGCATCTTTCGATTTTGATTACAATGTTGAATCTAATTAATCAAATCCATGCAGAATATTACACGTCAAATACATTTATTCATCTGGTAACCAGAAACATATATCCTTCTTTTAACCCATTTTGATAATGAAGACCAGAAAAAAGCACAAACGTTGTAAGCTGATTGAATTGCAGAATGCAATGCACGGATCTTTCACAGGTTGGGACCATAGTAAGCAATGATATAAGTTAGCCAGCCCGTATCGACTCGACTAAAGGATTTTATTTCTGATTTGAATATATACTTCCTTTCTGGGCTAATACACGTCATATGTACAAATTTTGCAGCAAATGACAATCAGTTTCACCATACAAGGAAACAATGGGTGTCCACCCATCTGTAAGATGACATGGAAATATATGTACAAGTATGTACAAACCAATCAAATTTTGAGATGATCTAACCAGGTCATTTACGGACTGATGTCGAAATACTTTGGATCTGATGGATAGTGATATTCCACGCGTAACTGCACCATTAAATCACAAAAACTTGTTACTAGATAAGAAGAAGAGATTAGAGATTGCATCTATAAATGTCCAGTGGGCCAACTTTTAAGTAGGCTTTTCATGACAAAATATGTCAAAAATCCGAGCACAAACACAAGAAGTTGTTTATATTGATACAATGATAAAAATTATCTACATTCCCAAGAATTAGAAAAGGTTCGACTGTTTGTAGAAACAATTCACATGCTTCGTCAAAATTGCAGAGTATCTAGAGAATTTACCCGCCTGATCTAAAGGAACATGAAACACGCATCTTCCAGGAATTATAAGAGTACCAAACCGAACTCAAAGGAGGAGGTAATAGCTCATGGTTATCTGTTGTTTCCAGTACGACAGGGGATGGAACTTATTGTTTAATACATGCTCAATTGAATAACTCGAAAAATTACCAAGTAGAAGACACTTGTGAAATGAACCCCAGTTGATGTGAAGCAAAACTAGGGTGGATAGTGCAGCAGCTGTTGCGGTCACTCTTACAACTATGACTATATCACTTCTACAGTTGGTAATGGGGACAAAGGCAGCCATAACATATGAGGAAAAATACCATGACGATCCAAGATCTGTCGCTCAATATCACAAGGGCAGTATCCGGCTGTCGTATGTGGCTTTTAGTTTTGAATTTGTTCTTGTGAATCCAGGCTAGAATAGTAAGTTTAAGGTTGACGATACAAGTGTAGTAAGGTGTTAATATCTCATTGCCGACGTATATATAATAATAAGACAATTTGGGTACAGAAGCAAAAAACTAAAAAGAAAAATATGACAACTCGGGTCTTCCCAAGTTTTGTCCTGGTCCGTGCATGTAGTTAGAGCTGCATTAATATTTCTTTGGATATCTCTGGTTTCATTAGGCATCATGTGTAATAGAGTTTGAACCTTTTCAACAAACCAAAACAAAGTGCTTATCTACTTTAAAACTAGAAGTGTTTACTTAAAAAAATTGAATCACGTGGAGAATACCATAAAAAGGTTCATTGAAAATTCAGGAGATAAGAAGGAAGGGTGTCAATGGATTAGGGGCCTGTCCCTGCTAATGTCACCTCTACATCATTGGTTTGCTACTATATCCCTTGTACTTGAAAGAAAGGAAATAAATAAGACAGCAAACACACTCCATGAACTACTGTCCAATTGGCATTAAACTTTAGATTGGATCATGGAAGACTTCATCCCTAATAGTAATTATGAATATGCTAAGGGTAAGGATGGATGAATTCATCCTGTGCATGTAAAGATAGGTCATCTTACATAAAAATAAATATATATATATTATTTAGAAAATAAGTCTGTTCTACTTTGAAATGGAAGCATCTAGATATGCATGACAAATAGTAATACAGCATGTATCTACTTACCTTGCCCTCGTCAGAATCCGAATGGCGCTGAGGGAACACGACTCTCATATCATCATACAAGTAGAAGCGTCGTTCTGCTTCGCTGTCCACACCGTTCCTTGCTGGCAGAGAAGATGCACCAGATTTGCATCTCTGGAATGTTTTCAAGTATTTCTTTGGATGGGGGCACAGAAAACGGAGATGTAGAGCATATCTCAGAACACCAGATCCTGCAGTATTCTCATTAACCTTTGAAGGGCTACGTACAGATTGGCTTTCATTTCCGTCGGATAAACTAAAAGGGACATCGTCCACTCCATTAGTATTTCTTAATGCATTACTGTCTAATTCACTATGTATATCGACTCCACATCTATCAGCAAATACCTCCCTATGTTGCAATGAATTGCCCAATTTTGAAATATCAGGCAGCATGGCATCATTCCTTATGCCAGAGTCTTTACATCCACCTTTATCCATAGCTAAAGTGACTTTTTGGCGTAAAAAAGTCTAGAAAGAGTAAAACATGCATGGAGAGAGAGTCAATGTAAGATTTTGATGCATAGTCGAAGCTTGTAATAAGTGGCAAAACAGTATTTATGACAGGTGAAACTAATTATATAATGAAGTGCCACAGGCCCACGGCAGAACATCATAGTCAGCTCACTATCAATGATCATAGTTAGACCCGTTGCAAAGATCATTGAGTTCCGATCAATGATAGGATCCACTTGGTATTCGGATATTAAGCAAAATGTGAATAGTTGTAGTCTAAAGTGCAAAATTTGAAGACCACAATTTTAGGTATTCACCATTTCAGTAACAGCAGCCATTTTCAAATCTCGCTGAACAGATGTGATACATCATGTTTGAAACGGTCATCATTGTTAAGGGAAAGAAAAAAGACAGAAACAACTATGGTCTAGCATGACAGCTCCACGACCTTAATGTTCGTGCACTAAATAGACTGGTAAACTCAAGGCTTAAATCCACCCAGAGAAGCATTTAAACCCTCCATCCTAGTTTCCCCATTTACATATACTGTTTTCAGCATCTCCAACAACATTGCAGCCAAGGCACATAGCATATAAATCTCACTCCAGATACTTTGCAATCATGATCTCAATTATGTAATTGCAATCCATATCCGTTCAACAGAAAACATTAATGGAGTACCATTTAACTAAAAAGTCAATACTTTATGTAATATATAGAAAAATCTAGGGGCAGGGATTCATAGGTGTGGAGTATCCTAACTTATCAAACCAACAGCTTATTAGTTGAACTACAAGTCCTATAAGGCTACATTCACGGTAAAGATAGTGTAGACCAAAAATGAATACCTATCCCTAATGCCATAAAGTTTGGAATCAGCATGTATCCATTATCATCCCCAGCAGAACAAGAGGCCCAACTTTGAACCAAACCACCTTTTTCCCTGGAATGTAATAGAAAGATGTCATGGAGAACATTACCTCTTCATTTATGTCTGTTAACTTTTAATCCACAGATTTGGATTGTTATTAGTACTGAGTTTTTAGGTTGGTTTTCAGATAATAATCAAAAGCATCGAATTGTTAGATTTGTAAGAATACAAGTTGGCTACTGGAACTAATGACACTAACAGAAATCACTTAAATAAGTTGTGAAATATGAATAAAATACCATCAATTAGCTATTGATGGTAGTTGCAATGATGAAGGCAGCAATTTCGAAAGTTCAGAAAGATAGTGATCACTTGAAAAAGTAAATTAATAAGATTCAGATATACCTTGGTGCCAGCAGGCATGTCACTCAAATCATAGTTACAGAAGAATGTATGGATAGGTGTTCTTTCCGGATTGCTTAAGACCTGTCAAAGCAACTCAATTATCTACATGAAAAGTCTTGGCAATTGGAAGACTCAAGTATCAGTGAGAAGTCATCTATTTGGCAATTCCAAGCCAAATTCTTCCTCATGTTGACAGATGAACTTTCGGAAAACCTTACAACAACAGTCACGAATAGATGTAAAAAAGAAACTTAGATGATCACCTATCACACAATGTCATGCATATTCACTACTTACTTTGCACCCTATAGATAAAGTCATTTTATTTTACACCAACCAGATGGAAATATCTTTAAAGATACAAATATTAGCGCCAACTGCAGTTTCAGTTAATGACCACGATTGTACCAGAAAATGACAGTAGAAGAGATGTTAGAAACATATGGTTGAACAATCATATATGCTATTGATGTATTCTAAATTACTTCAAAGAATCATAAATGTAATCAATGAATCTCCATCCATTCGGCCATCCGTTGAACATGAAGCAACAAATGATATTTCACTTGGTGAATGTACATTAGAATATCAATATTCCATTTGTAGAACTAAATCTCAATAATCATTTCTTTACGTTTCTTCTCCTAGAGAGCAATACCATGTCAATACCCCAAAGCTGATTAGTTAACTTGAAATAAAAATGACTGATTCTGCTCCTATGGATTTTATCATGAATTCATATGATAGGTGCTCCATCAATATTATGATGGTGCAGTAGGAATGATGTATCCATTATTTTTATTGTTTCAAGGGGAACCCAGGTGACACCACAGGTAGTGGAATTATTCAGAACCATAGAGGTGAGTTAATCGTTGAATTTTCAGAACCCTACAGAATTTGTACAAGCACTGAAGCTGAAATGAGAGCATTATTAAATGGGCTAAAATTGTGTCGAGTAAGAGGGTACATGAAGCTATGGCTTGAGTTGGATCATCCATGCCAATGCATTTCTTCACAAGTACAATACAGGTGAGGAAAAAAGCGGCTGCTAGATACACTCGAATGCAAAATATACCATATTTATAGAGAGGTAATAGCGTGCCAGTTTTTTTGGCAAATCAAGGGTTGACACGATTGGAATACAGGCAACTGATACATGGAGCCTTACGTGGTCTTTTGAGAATAGATAGGATAGGGGTACCTTATATCCGAATGAAGAAATGCTATTGGGAATTGGATTGTCTCCCTCAGTTTAATAGTTGAGTTTAATTTTTTCTTTGCAATGAAGGTAGTACCTCCAAGTCTAAGACTCTAAGTTTACTCACATATTCCCCATGTAATGCAAGTAGTACTTCCAAGTTTAATTTTGCATCAAAATTTCCCTCCCTCCTCGGGTTGTTAATTTTGAGGCATGGCTTTACATCCCCCTCGTTGTACTGCTGATTATTAATCCACAAGTGGGAGATAACCCCACCCCACCCCCACCCCCACCCCCACCCCCACCCCCACCCCAAAGCTTAGTCAGCAACAAATTTTTTAAAATTTGTCGCGCTATTCATATAACATTAGAATGTTGCAAAAGAACAATGAAGTGGCTGTAGTATTCATGTATGGTTTCCTATAAATGTAGAACCAGTTCATCAGTAACACTGATTACAAGATATGTGCTTTAGGTTTACTTCACTTATGAAGTTCCTTTTGCGTAATTAGAGGCTCTACCCTCAACTTGTATACTGAACTTGTACCATTTTGAAGAGAATAGTAAATAATGATAAAAGCATGTTCCCACGAGGAGTGGGTGGCAGACAGAGAGAAAAAGAGAAATTACCAACTGTATGCACCCTTTTATAGGTATTCGCAGACGAGCTTTCTGGTCACAGGAGCCACTGACACTGAGACTCCGCTTCAATTTTGGGCCTTTACAATTGTTAGACGGTAAATGTCCACCAAGATTTATAGATGAATAATACAGTAAGGAATTATCACCATCCACACTTGTTACTGCAAATGGAAGTTTCTGTGGATGGGGTGAAAATTTTCCACCAGTGATATTAAGAACGGCGAGGAAACCATCGAATTTCTGCATGAAAAGAACGTTTTACAACCTTTTCAGCCATTGAAAAATGCAATGCGTCTCAAATCGTAAATATTAATTAAATATATGAGAAAATATATCATCCACAATTATGGAAAATGGATTGTACCTGGCTGACCATTCCTGAGGCTAATCGACCAGACAAGAGTGACTCCTCGAATGAACCAACCAAGGACCTTTTGACAGATAGTCCACTTAGTGTTCTACCCAACTTTGCATTTTGAGTTGCAATAGTCAGAGTTTGTTCTTGTATGGCAGTCAAACTTTCAGGGGTGACAGACAACATTCCATCACCTTCAAACACTTTGCTTGCAGGTGCAGAATTATCATCTCTATGAGAAGTTAACTTCTCTGAGATAGTTTCTTCAAGAGACTGTTCCACTTCCATCAAATTTATACATCTCTCTTCAGATTCATTCCTGGCATCTCTGGACGTTCCAGAATTTCTCATTCTTCCACAAAATTTTGGCCCAAGAGGAGACAGAGACAATGCTGAGGAGACAACCCTTTCTCGTGGTATATCTATTGCCCCATTATCAGGTCGTATTGTAGTTGTTTCTCTACAATGACTAACTTCATGGAATGATGAAATACTAACCTGAGTTTTAGGCTCATCCTTCCCAAATAAAGGCCCGTCGGTGATGATACTCGAGTTTGTCTCATTATCTTCATCCCGTGGACCCGTTGTTCCAGGAAAACTAGATGAAGACCAAATTAGAGGACTCGTATAGTCGAAGTTGCCTATGTTAGCTTTTTTATTCTCTTTGAGACTAATGCTATAGCTACCATTTTTTAAGTGGGAATACGCTGTACTGCCAATGTCTAGAGATTCACCACTTAATTTATCAGGCAATAGCATGCCATTTAATGGCGACAATAACCTTTTCCTGACCAGTGAACTTGAGGTCTCAGTCACATCAGAAGTGATACTATTGCTGGGGGGTGAATGAACACTAACTGCTTTTTTCTCTCCACGCGGATTATTATGGTTAATTAACGCAGTTGATTCAAAACCCACAATCCTAGAAACTGGATTTTGAATATTTTTTCCGCCATTACGAGACAAGAAGCCATTCTTTTCTGCAGAATCAATCCTCAACTTATGCATGTTGGCTATACCATCCTTATGCAAACTAACAATATCAAGATCCTTCATGTGTTCTCTTGAAGACCCATGCATTCGATTGCTCAAGTGACCTATGTGCATTGCACTCATATCACAGCTGCTCACACCAGCAAATTGAGCTGGCATTTGCATGAACATGCTCATTGATGTGGCCGTTTCCTCACCAATCGTGCTGGAGGGAACTTGAGGTAAGCCCATGACCAACTTAGTATTTTATTTTGTTCTACTTCTTTGAGAACCTCACAACCTTATTCAAATCATTACACCAAATTTATATCTGAAATCTTACAAATGGCACTACGGAGGATAAGAAGTGCATTTGTTTTCCCGCTAAACATATGCAATCCGGTAGCTGAATATTTTCAAGTCCATAAGTAGAGATAAAAGGATGTGGATATCATCATACGACTCCAATACTTGTACATGACACGCCTAAGTGACCTTCACATCTTATAACGGAAGGTACCATTAGTTATCTATGTAATGCATCCCCATCCCATTTGGAGCTCCCTTAAACAACCCAGCAGCCAGACTTAAACACGGAGCAAAATTGGAAGCTGGGCATGTCGCCTTCACAAAGGTACAATGAGTAAGACGAGGAATACATCAATTCACTCCAAGAGATAACAATCAATCCTGAAAATTATGTAGGAGAAAGTCAATTATATCTCGTATTCACCTGTTGCGTTCACTGACAAAAAGAGCATCACAATTACTTGATAATTCTGAAATCCTATGCTGGATTAAGCATCCAAACTAATCCAGCTTCTACTTTTCCACCAGAGGGACAGTTAAGCATCCAAAATGATCATCAACATAGGAAATTTAAGCAGCCTTCTGGATAGAATATAAGATCTTCCAAGCTCTAAAACAGAAAAATTAAGATTACTAGAGCCAAAAGTAAGCTGGTGACCCAACAAAAATTTCACTACAGAGGAGCATCATTCCGATTTCAGGCCAAAAAAAAAAATCTTAAAAATTAAGAAATTTAAAAAAAAAAAAAAAATTCATCCAGCTTAACATGATTTTACAAACTCAAACCAGATCATCTTGACTACAGATGACTACGAAACATGTAAATACAGCAAAACAGCAGAAAAATAATTTATGCTAAAAAGGAAAAATTCATCTTGAACCATAATAAGAAGATTCTATACATGTATTTCCAAATGCATAAATACACAAAAGGACCAAATCCGTTAATCGAACTATCGAAGCCTACAAAATATTATGCCAACTCCAATCAAAGCTGATGAATCCACACCAAAAGCATAAAAAAGATTAGCACTCGTGAATGAAAAATCATTTCCAAAAACGCACCTGCATAATCTAAACAGAATTAGAAGTACTTTTTTTGTGTGTATCTTTCTCTCTTTATGTGCTTCAATGGGAGATGGGTTTCTTTATCAGAGCTTTCTGTTAACAATTTGAGGAATTCTAGTCAAAATTTGTTACTGTATTCTTCTGGTGGCTCCTCGCATTTCTATCTGTCTCTCTCCTTTTTCCTGTGTTTATTATATATTGAGATGTGTGTATGCATCATTACTCTAGACTATATGCTAAAATTAAAATTAAAACTATTCGGGCCTGATCTCCTGCCCCTAGTGGGCAAGAATTTGTTGCCCACATGTTGACTTGTCAGCATGTGGGCTGTTGATGCAAAAAGTTGCTTTTTGCATCAACAGCCCACATGCTGACAAGTCAGCATGTGGGCAAAGATTTCCTGTCCACTAGGGGCAGGAGATCAGCATTCTAAAACTATTATACTGCTTCAGCTTCATGTAATCCGACCATACACTTTATTATAATGATAGATTGATATAGTGAACAAGTTTTAAAAATGATCGATTAAAGAAGATTGATTGAGAAAGTGAACAGATTTTAAAGATGATGTGGTTGAGGGAGATGAATGGAAGCGGTCAGTAAATTTTGAAAGAGATGATTTTGTGAGCGAAAAAATTGAAGATGTAGTAACACATGGATATTTAAGTACTTTTTTTATAGCAAAAAAAATTCCTTACAGATAATATATTAGTATACCGCTTTTTTTTGCGTTGAAATATGACCGTAGAAGGGATATTTAAGTACTTTTTTTATAGCAAAGAAAATTCCTTACAGATAATATATTAGTATACCGTTTTTTTTTGCGTTGAAATATGACCGTAGAAGATTTTAATGGATTGAGGAGTTGAGAAGAATGATAGAGAGAGTTTTGTTTGAGCGGAGTTTGATTTTGATGAATATGAAGAAGAATATGGAGAAATGAAGGAATTGAGAGAGATATATGAGTTTTGGTTTGAGAGGATGAAGACATAGTAACGGACAAAAAAGTACTTTTTTTTTTACTTGTAGAGAAGTAAACCTCCCTACGATCGGTGACTAGCACACCAATTTCTTGTTATGGGATTCGACCACAAGCTCATGATGAATTGAGGAATTAAACAGATTTAAAAAATGATCGGTGAAGGAAGATAATCAATTGAGGGATATGGATTGAGGAGGTGAGCATGATCGGTTGAGCAAGATAATTGAATCAGAGAGATGGATTGAAGCGGTCAACAAATTTTGGAAGAAATGATTTTGTGAATGAAGTAATTAAATACGTAATAAAACACGAACGTTTAAGTACTTTGTTCTTCATATAACAAAAAAAAAAACTCCATACGATCGTCATAAGCTTTTTGAATAATTTATATAATGAAATCCCAATATTCGACATGATATTAGAGATACACAAAATTATTTTGTGAGATATATTAATGTTTAAAATTTTTAATCAATATACGTATACTTGAACAGATAAATGCGCAATAATTGAATAATAAATTTCTACGTGAACATAATTAAAAGTAATATAAAATTAAAAAAAGTGAAATAAAATTTATTGATAAATATAATAGAAGAATTGTTATGAAGTATCAAATAGTGAGATAAAGATTACCTTTTGAAAATTTCTTACAAGTTTTGTCTTTGTTAGGAGAATTGTTAAGAAATTTCAAATATTGACAATAAAGATTACCTTTTGAACTTTTCTTACAAGTTTTTGTTTTTTCAAGATCTTAAATTATCCATGAAGTAAGAATGTAAGATGTACCAAGCGGCTTGTTTGGCTAAGCTTGAAAGATTTGCTTATAATTAAGTTTATTATAAGTAAATAACTAAGCATATGTTTGGGAGTTTTTTTCCACTATTTTTTACTGTTCTTGGGTCGTACAGTTTTTTAGATGTTAGAAAACCCAGTGCTTGTTAGCTTTTGGTAGTTTCAGTGTAGTGTAAATGTAGTTTAAGATGTGTTTTTAAACCCGTCAAATTGATGGTTTTTTTGTCTTTTTCAAAAAATTTTATAATTTTATCTTTGAAAATAATTAGTTTCTAATTTACCTTAAACGGCTAAACGTACAATACGATAATTTCTTCTTCATGGATTATTACAATATGCTTGCAAGTTGAAATCTTTTCTTTTTTGCAGTATGCATTTCCTGAAGAAATGGATTGTTACAAATTTACAATACTCTTGCAGGTTGATTTTTTTTTTTTAATCATTTTTTCTTGCTGTGTGCCTGAATATATATTTAATTTTTCAGATTTGCCTTCTTGCTTAATAATTTTTTTTTGTATATTGACCTTCATTTAATTTCAAATGGTTATTAATTCTAATTAAGATAAATCTCACACAGATTATAATAGTTTAATTTACTTAAGGTATGTTTGGTACCGCTGTTGTGAGTAGAGCTTTTAGTAGTAGAGCTTTTGCTAGTAGAATTTTTAGCAGTAGAGCTTTTGTTAAAAATCTGTTGACTATTTGGATATGAATTCAAAAAGTGGTTTAAATATTAAATTGAGTATTTGGTTGCATAACTATAAAGTATTTTTGTATAAACTTTATAAATAATTTTTTTATATTCTATAATAACTATTAAAATTAATATATTAATTTAATTATAATAACCCGATTATTTTATTATATTTGACTAAACAATAATTAATTATTGTATAACTCATATTATATATAATAACTCATATTATATATATTTTTTAAAAATCATATATTTTTATATCCTATAATAACTATTAAAATTAATATATTAATTTAATTATAATATCATAATTATTTTAGTATATTTGATTAAACAATAATTAATTATTTAAATCAAACATACTATGTATAATTTGTATTATATTATTTAACACGCCAATATTTTTTTCACTTTATATAAGTATATGAAGTGACAATTTGATATAAATAATTAATGTAGTAAATAAGTTAATATCTTTTTTTGATGTATTAATGGTAATTTTGTTAATTTTTAAGTTCATTAAATATTAATTACAATTTCTCGTAAACTTAATTAGAGCTTTTTAGATAATCTCAAAATTTGGACTTCTCTAAAACAGTTTTTTTAAGTCGTTTTTTAGTCAAAAGTGCTTGTTGACTTTAACCAAACAACAATAAAAATAATCAAAACACTTTTACTCTTTAAGAAGTGCTTTTAGACTTCAAAAAAATCATTCCAAACACATTATTACTCTTCTTAATAAGATAGCGGGGGTGATCACCTGCCACCTTGTGGGCAGAAATTTTCTGCCCACCTGCTGACACCAGGTGGGCAGAAAATTTCTGCCCACAAGGGGGCAGGTGATCGCTGCCGAATAAGATAGACTACAAATTTCAATATAATCAGAGTCCAACAAGTCAAACAAACAATTAGATATGTCTAAAACTCAAGTTGAGCAATTAAAGTTCGAAATTAGTGTTCCTAAACTAACCACAATCTTACAGAATTGATACTAAACAATAAATCCTTGCACAGAAAACCCCTCCACAAAAAGCAACTGTCAATCTTTAGAAATTTGGACTTGTAACTTGGAGTCGCCTCTCTTTGACAATCCTTAAAGTTCAAATGATCGCATTGCAAGTATCTTACAACATGTTTGACGTTGCTGAAATTATTTTTTAAGTATATATAAGTTATACATCTTATAAAATAAGTGAATAGTAAATTATAGATCATACGAAATAAATAGATAAAAAAACAAATTTGACCAACTTAAATAACAATTTAAACATAACCAAACAAGGACTTAATAGTCATTCTTGCCTTCCCTAAGTTGGGATGGTTTTAGGAAAAGAAACAAAAAATAGACAAATCAACTTAGAGAGTTTTTTTTATAAGTACAAATAAAAATTAATTGTATTTTTTGCTCAAGCTTCCCAACTCGTCGAGTAGGGCAAGTTGAAGGTCAGTGGACCTCCCTATTCTATCTAAAAATTGTTTTTGAATAAGAATGAAATAGACTTTCATATAATTTACATTAAAGGAAAAATAGCACGACAAAATATCTATATTTACAATCTTGACAATCAAAACGAGGCCTTTCAAAAGAATTCTAAAAGTCACGATTCAACGACATCGTAAATTTTTATGACCAGACGAGATTTATAAACTCAAAAGAAAGACTGCGTTAATTGCAGCACAGAATTAAAATAAATTACAAAATAAATAAAATTCTAAATTTTAATATTATTTAATACCTTATAGTCCAAACGAAGCATTAACGATTTGTTTTATATGTAAAATAAAAAATAAAAATAAAAAATTAACTGTAAACATCTCTTAGTCACAGGAATTATTTGGGTCACATGTCATATGGGCCATTGAAAAGGAGTCGTGTGAATCGGGCAGGTTGAGGCTCTAGTTTTGTGACTTTTGTCGGACAAATTTTGGTAGGGCACCACATTTTGTGTATTTTTGCGTGTGAATTGGTACTAAATGAATGGTCTATCTTTCAAAGCACCAAACTCCAATTACGTGTTTCAATTTTGTACCACAAAAAATGAAACATTTGTTAGCGTCTATAGAGTACGACACTGAATAATATAATAAATAAGAATTTTATTTTTTTTTTTTGTTATCGTATCATATTATAAATTATCTCTGTCAAATATATGATAAGAAAATATTTGATATTTAGTACTAAACAATACAAATAAATAAAATATTAATTTTTTTTCCTTTTTTAATACTCTCCAGTGTTGCTTAAATATTTTACGTAATACTGAAAATAACTAAAGAGTTTGATCAAACAAGATTCTCTATCTTGTACTATCTAAATTCAGTTCTTCATACTAAATATGTCGACTTAAATTTTAAATTGCTCAAATTATTATCAATACAATAAAAGACACTTTCAATTGTTTAAAGTTGAATATAATATTAAATTTGGGTAAAGCTCAAATAACTTAATCTATATACGTATTCATTTATCAAAACGTTTTTGTATTTTAAAATTAAAATCAACAAAACTTAAATAAATCATACAAAAATGAGTTTAAAAACGATTTATTATATCCAAAATTTATTGGGAACTAAAAATATTATAGTCTCTAGAGAAACTAAAATTAATAATAATATACTTATTTTTAATTTCTTTAACTACAAACTTATTTCACTCTTATGTTTGTGGTGGACATAAAACTTGTTATCTTGTTTATAGGATGAATGTGATAGCCTTCGATTTAGACATGGATAGAATATTGAAGTAGATGGTTATAAAGCACTTGTACATTTGGCAATATAGCACTTAAACATTTGGACTTTAATTATAGAGAAACAAATAAAAAATTATTCACTAATATCAATAGCACAAATTTTAGGTAGTTTGGTTATATGCTAACATTTACTAGTCGAACTCTAAATTACATCTACACTATAGAAGTTAAAGAGTAATTAGTTTTTTTTTTCGTAAATGTCGAAGTTTATATTCTTCTCCGTTATATTCTCTTTTACATTGGAATAAGCTACATCACGAGGAGAGCTCTTCAAATGTCATTGTGAGATCTTGGACGGGAGATTGTGCAAGGTGATGCATTCTTTTTAGAACGGTCTCTTTTATTGTCAAAATATACTGTATTAAATTTCTTTTTTATCGAGAAAATCTTGAAAAGTATTTCAACGATTTTTTTTCTAACAAATTAACTTAAAAATAATTTTAAGACAATTTACGTCGTTAGAAGGTTTTTTTTTTTTTTTTGTAGTGACAAATAATATGTTCGGAAAAACTAACATATAAGATTAAACAAACATAAATTCTATAAAAATAAATTTGACTTACTTTTTTAGTGGTGACTAAACAAAATCATTATGTGGTAAATTTCATAGTTATCGTTATTAGCATGCCTGTCTAAAACTGAAAACAAAAGCAAACTTACTTCTTAAAAAAGTAAGTAAATACTACAAATAACAAATTGTTCTTTTGTACTACAATTCTAAAAAAAAAAACACACAATTTCTATAGAAAGTGTTAAACACATTTAAAAAAAACTTTTAAAACTAATTTGTTTGGAATAATTTATAAACTAGTTTATTTGATTAAAATGGTTTATTTAATAAAAAATTGTCAAAAATATCATACTATTAAAATAATTTTTTTGGTCAAATAAATTATTTTGATGAAATAAATTATTTATAAATTATGACAAACAGACTCTAAATTATATATTCCTAAGTGAGGGATTATGTGTTGCCCGAGGGGGGGTGGGGCCTGACATATGAATTCGGGCAACTCCCACCCAGCCACCCAGTTTCTGTTTCTTGTGTCAGGCACCTCCCACCCCATATTTAAAAAACAAAAAACAAAAAATCAAGAATTGCACCCGCACCCGCACCCGCACCCGCACCCGCACCCGCACCCCCACCCCCACCCCCACCCCCACGCCCTCAATTCCTTTTTTTAATTAATACCCCTACTTTATGAATTGTGGCTACTTTCAACCACATCTTTTTAAATTCCTCACTTTTTTTTTTTTAATTACAGATAACCCCCAATTGTTGTTTGAAAGTAATAATAATGTATATTAATTTATTCTTCATTATTTATTCAACAAAAAATATACGTGAACTAAATTCAAACATAGTATTCTGCGATATTTCAAACATATTAAACTTATACAAACGATAATACAAATAATCTTAAACCATAAATTACAAAGCAGGTCCAATGTTTGATCCGACAACTGATTTATTTGCTGATAATAGTCCTAGTCAATTTTTAATGTCCTTACATGGAATGTTGGCTCATGCGGTTTTGGAGTTGGTCGATGATGCATCTTTAACAAATGCTCGCAGCACCTTTCTATTGGGTGAATTTCAAAGTTTGCGTATATGCGTAAAAGATATTAACAATAGAGACGATATTGGGATGAGTAGAAATAGAAACAAACCAGTGGGCACGACAAAAGAACTTGTCTGATGCATCTTTAACAGATGCTCGCACAACCTTTCTATTGGGTGAATTTCAAAGTTTGCGTATATGCGTAAAAGATATTGACAATAGAGACAATATTGGGATGAGTAGAAATAGAAACAAACCAGTGGGCACGACAAAAGAACTTGTCCGATATTGCAACATAGGTAAATTAATTACACGTGTTATTTGATTGATTATTTTCATAAGTAATGAGTTGTGCATTTTATTTTCAATAATTTTTTTTATTGTCAAATTGGACAACACAACCTCCACAATACAATGTGCTGAATCTACAGTACTCATATGATGCGCCGGACCTACGGTATTTATACGATACGTCAGACAATAGGTTTACGAGTATTGACAATAGCAATTTCGAAGTTGTCTCTAGATTTTTCAACAATCAGTATCCATTCCCTTAGATTAAGTTTATTTTGTAATTTATGATTTAAGATTATTTGTATTATCATTTTGTATAAGTTTAATATGTTTAGAATATACTTGAATTTAGTTCATGTATATTTATAGTTGAATAAATAATAAAAAATAAATTAGCATACATTATTATTATTTTCAAATAACAATTGAGGATCATCTGCAATAAAAAGGTGAAGAATTTAAAAAAAATGTGGGTGAAAATATCCACAATTTATAAAATAGAGGGTATTGAATTGAAAAAAGAATTAAAAGGTGGGGTGATAACCCAATCGCAATTCTTGAAAATTTTGGGTTGGGGTGATTTAAAAGTGAAGCAGGGGTGGGGGTTTAAAAGGGGTAGGGATTGGACCTGACATATGCGTCAAAAGGAGAGAAGTTGTTTTAATTGCCCAACTGTCTAACACGCGGCAGTCGGGTAATTATGTATTGCCCGAATTCGAGCAATACATAACCTCTCATTTCTAAGTTTAGCAAGCTTTTTATTGAAACTTAACACTGCCAGCCTGCTGAGAATCTATATAAGTAAAGCTTGGTCAAGAAAAGCGGGCGCCTGAATCCACAAACAAAAAAGGCCAAAAATTTACATCATGCAGGCTAAAATGAAGCTGGTGAGACAAAAGGAGAATCCAAATTTTGCCACTGAGGATATAAAACCACAGAAATAGTACAAGGTGGGAAGATACGACTACGTTTTATAGAGTATTGAGATTCATAAATCCCTCATAATTTAAAGAATAAGTAACTTTACAAAAGCCTTGAAATCCCATTTTTACTCTTAATTCTCAAGGTCCCATTTTAAATTAATTTTGGAGATCAACTTTTGATTGTTTAATAATCAAAAGTTGTTTGAGACTTTTGATAAATTTTAAAAAAGTGATTCTAAATTAATATATAGCATCTGTCAGTAGATTTTGAGAAACAGTAAAATAGTAACTTCTCAAATTCTACTTTTTAATTTTCCAACTGATCTATTATTAAAATATTAAATTTAATCTTAATTAATTAAAGTAATTCATTTCATGTCTTAGGTTTATTAGTATTCCAATAATAAAGCATCTCCATAATTCAGGTTCAATTTATTTGATATATTATGTGACAATAGTGAATTGCTGCAAGTCTTTTGAGATTATATATATATACTAGTTTTGGCCCGTGCGTTGCACGTTTGTGAAAAATGTAGTGAAAAGTTGTAGGTTGATATGAACGTTTTATAGCACTATTTGTAAAATAAAAACAAAGTAGGTTATCATTAGATTTTTGTCTTTTTGAATACATTGTAAAGTATATGAGTTGTGTATATATTTATAAGGAGGTTGGAAATTTCATTAAACTGATGCAATAATTGGATGTAATAGAATTTAAGAATAGCTTGAAATAAAAATTCAATTAATTTGTAACTTATTGTCAGTCTATTGAAATTGAGTTTGAACTTTTTTATGTAGAACTTTGTATGCAATTGAAAAAAACCTTATTAAAAAAGGAAAAAAAAAATGTTTAAGAAAGATGTTTAAAAAATTCATATTCTTTCTTTTAAAATTATTTTTTCTGTTTAAAAAAAAATTAATCGGGACGGTTCATGGGTCAAAGCCCCGCACCGCATCGCAAATTCGCGGTTCCGTCCTACCCCAATACCATTTCTACCCACAATGTGAGAGGGGAAGAAAAGGTGAATGACTCTCCGCTTTCACTTTCCATTAGAAAATTAGTAAAGATAATCCTCTCTTTTATTTTCCACTTTTCATCACAAGATTTTATTACTGTGGCCCATATCAACATTCATAATTATTCTATTAATTTATCTAATAATTAATTACGAGGTTTCAATGAAAGAGTAAAACTCATATGAATAGTTGTGTTTCAATGGAAAATATTTTTCACGCTTTATAAAATAAGAGTTTAAATTACTTTAAAGAGGTCAAGAGAGAAAATCGCATTTATCCTTCTTCGAACTCAATTCAAAATTGGAATGACTCAAAGTGCATCTTTTTTCATACCTAAATCGTGTGAATGTCATGAAGTTGTGAAAGTTTGTATAGAAAATATAATTTTTGCACTTGTGATCAAGCAAATTTATATATTTTGATATTAGAAAATTGACCACAATTTTTTTCATTAGACGAAAGTTATAAAAGAGTGTAGAAAGAATGTAAAGGTGGAACAATAAAAAAAGTTATTGTGATTGAAATTATACATACGTTTTAGTCATTCAGGCTAAAATTTTAAATCGTTTTAATATGAAAACATTATTCAATATAAAGAGTAAAATTTTATATTGTTTCAATTCGAAAATCACAATTATACGTAAGACTTGAGCTACATATTAAAGTTTTAATATGGAACTCTAAGTTTGAGTAGGAGTTTATTAACTCTCTTTTTGCATGTATATATATAATGCGGATATAAAAAGTCATTCATAGTGCAAATCTACGTTATTATTTTCTTAGACGTTAATTAAATATTGAGAAAATAATGAAGAAAAACAGAAAACATTACACAAAGTATTGGAGACAAGAATGAAACCGAGGAGGACATGGTTAGGTTTCGAAACAACACTTTGGCAAAAACATGTTTGTCGAGTTACTCGATTAAAAATGTGATACGAAATCAATCTATTCAATAGCTCAAGTAGCTCGACAAAATGAAAATCGAGTTGCCGGAGTTACTCGACGAACGAACGAAATTTAAAATTTTTATTATTTTGTTTCCCTTTTTTATTTAAATGATGTCATACATTTAAATAATTTTTTATTCTTATTTAGTGGTGTTATTTTTCAAGAAACTCGTGAGTCTTAAATTTAGATTTGTCGAGTAACTTGATAAATAAAGCATATACAAAATTTTATTTAATGTTTCATTTATTAGATTATAGTAAAATAGAATATATATCATATAAATTTAATATATATCATAATCAATTAATACAATATATTTTATTTTATTTTATTTTAGTAATTAGTATAAAAAAATATTAGTAATATTATTAGTAAGAATGTTATAATTAATAGTTATAAAAAATAAAATATGTTGTTGATTTTTTTCATTGAAAAAAAAAAATTAGAAATGTAAAAGCTAACCATAAAAAAAAAAAAAAAAAAAAAAAAAAAAAAAAAAAAAAATTATGAACAGTAACTTTTTCGAGTTACTATTCACCTCGTAAAAGTTTGACGAGTTGAATAGTAACTCGACAAACTTTTTAGAATTTAAAAAAAAAATATTCATGAATAGTAACTTTTTCCCGAAAAAGTTTGTCGAGTTGAATAGTAACTCGACAAACTTTTTCGAATTTTTTAAAAAAAAAAAAAATATTTCATGAACAGTAACTTTTTCGAGTTACTATTCATCTCGAAAAAGTTTGTCGAGTTGAATAGTAACTCGACAAACTTTTTCGAATTTAAAAAAAAAAAAAAAAAAAAAAAATTTAAAAATTTTTGTCGAGTTAATCGACAAAATATTTTTTTTTTTTTTTACACGTCGAGTAACTCGACAAATGTAAAAAAAAACAAATTTTTTTTTTTTTACACGTCGAGTAACTCGACAAAAGTAAAAAAAAAAATTTTTTTTTTTTTTTTTTTTTTTTTAGAAGTCGAGTTACTCGACAAATGTAAAAAAAAAAAAAAATTTTTTTTTTTTTTTTTTTTTTTTTTTTACACGTCGAGTAACTCGACAAATGTAAAAAAAAAAAAATAATTTTTTTTTTTTTTTTTTAACACGTCGAGTAACTCGACAAAAGTAAAAAAAAAAAATTTTTTTTTTTTTTTTTTTTTTTAGAAGTCGAGTTACTCGACAAATGTAAAAAAAAAAAATTTTTTTTTTTTTTTTTTTTTTTACACGTCGAGTAACTCGACAAAAGTAAAAAAAAAAAATTTTTTTTTTTTTTTTTTTTTTTTAGAAGTCGAGTTACTCGACAAATGTAAAAAAAAAAAATTTTTTTTTTTTTTTTTTTTTACACGTCGAGTAACTCGACAAAAGTAAAAAAAAAAATTTTTTTTTTTTTTTTTTTTTTTACACGTCGAGTAACTCGACAAATGTAAAAAAATTTTTTTTTTTTTTTTTTTTTTTTTTTTACACGTCGAGTAACTCGACAAAAGTAAAAAAAAAAAATTTTTTTTTTTTTTTTTCTAAAAGTCGAGTTACTCGATCAATGTAAAAAAAAATTTTTTTTTTTTTAAAATTCGAGTTACTCGACAAAAGTTTTAAAAAAAAAAATTTTTTTTTTCAAAAATTCGAGTTACTCGACAAAAGTCAAAAAAAAATTTTTTTTTTTTTTTTTAATTCGAGTAACTCGACAAAAGTTAAATATATATATATATTTATTTTTTAAATTCGATTAACTCGACACAAGTTAAGAAAAAAAAATTTTTTTTTTTTTAAAAATTCGAGTAACTCTAACAAAGTTAAAAAAAATATATATATATATTTTTAAAAAATTCGAGTAACTCGACAAAAGTTAAAAAAAATATATATTTTTTTATTATTTTAAAAATTCGAGTAACTCGACAAAAGTTAAAAAAAAAAAATTTTTTTTTTTTTAAATTCGAGTAACTCGACAACATTTTTAAAAAAAAAAATTTTTTTTTTTTAAAATTCGAGTAACTCGATAAAAATTTTTAAATTTTTTTTTTAAAATTCGAGTAACTCGACATAATTTAAAAAAAAAAAAATATTTTTTTGTTTTTTTAAATTCGAGTAACTTGACAAGATTTAAAAAGTTCTAGGACTTCATATACATTTTTATTTTATTTTGTTGTTATTTGTTTTTTTTTTTTATTATTATTTAAAGAGGTGGACGAAATAAAATTTGTAACGAAATTTAAAAGTCAGGGATGGCCAAAGCAAATAAAAAAGTTATGAGTAAATTTGTTATAAAATGAAAAGATTGTGGACTAAAAGTGCAAATTACAAAAAAAAAAAAAAAAATTAATGTTTCCCACTTTGTCGAGTTACTCGGCAAAGTGGAAAAATTAAAAACATTTTAATTTTCCCACTTTGCCGAGTAACTCGACAAAGTAGGATAAATTAAAAAAAAAAATTTCCCCCACTTTGCCTACTCAGCAAACACAGGGAATTTTTTTTTTTTTCTTTTTTTTTAATTAACACATCTCATTTGTCTTTTTTCAATTTTTTTCACTCAACAAGATTTTTTTTTTTTGTCAAATAAACATTTTAATTTCAAATTTTTTTTATACATGTTACATTAACCATTTTTATTTTACTTTATTTTAAAAATGATTGTATAAATAATTCTAAAACTTTTCACTGCATTTTACATTTTTTACATACTTGCATTTGTACATAGCAATACCTACTTCTTTCTAATAGTGTACAATACCTACTTCTTTCTAATATAAAAGCACAATGAATATGATTAATTAAGATAAAAATAACTTTATTCAAGGTAATAAAACTTTTGAAAATCAACATTTTCCGTTGTTGTTTTTAACAATACAAAATAAAAAAAAAATTACAAAAGAATACAATTACCAATAATATAAAATGAGAATCTCGCCAACCATTTACGGTTGCCGAGAATCTCGGCAACCATATCTCGACAACTATACTCTTTTGTATTTTTTTTTTCTATTGTTAAAAACAACAATAATATAAACACACATTTTGTGTTATTTTTTTGAAGGTCAACTAATATAAACATATTTCACTGATCATTTTGAGAATAAAATATTTCATAATTAATTGTTTTCGACCAAGTGTATGTTTCTGTGCAACTCACTTGCTATTTATGTTCTTGACGTTTTTTTTTTTTTTTAATGTGGCAACATTATAAAAAATAAAAATATTCAATTTGCTTATTTGCTTAAGATAAAAAAAAGATTAGTAAAAAATTGAATGAAAATTAAGTGTAAAAGAAAAAAAATAAGAAAAATGAATTAAATTTTTTTTTTTTAAGTTGTTGGCATATCCCAACGATTTTAAAACAATAGGGACCTTTTGTGCAATTATTCCTTTAAAAAAAAAACACTATTCAAGGCAATCAAAATTGATTGCCGAGCTATCTCGGCAATCAAAATTGATTGCCGAGCTATCTCGGCAATCATGAGCATTATTAATTTTTTTTTTTTTTTTTTTTTAATATGTGTCAAAAGAAAAAAAAAAATGTTACTGTTCATGGCAATCAATTGATTGCCGAGCACAGTTCACATAATTTTTTTTTTTTTTTTTTTTTTTTAGATGCCTTTGATGAAACAATGGGCATGTTGAAGATAAACAAAATTGTCCTCTGTTTAACGGCTTAACTTACGATGAGGTGGGGTTCAATAGGCAAACATGGACGTAATTAGGGAAAAACAAATAACAAAAAAGCACTGACCCACAGTTGTCAAGGGGACTCTTTTATGAACTTGATTTATGCATATGATTCACCGATACAAGAACAATCCAAGTAAAAGACATTTCTGGAATAAATTTTTTAACTTATTTTTGGTCTTTTTGGATGTAGGAGTCTGAAACCTAGCCATCAAAGTTCCTAGTAGTTCATAATGGTATTGCAAAATTTACAACCATGTTAACAACCAATGATAGTTGCCAAATTGCTCGATAACCAAGACCAAGTTGGTTGCTGAGTTTCTCGGCAACCTGCCGAGATACTCATTATCAGGTTAAGTGGATAGTGCATGAAAGGACAAGAAAAAAGACTGTATTATTAAAATGTTTTGTAGACATTATTGGACAGATAAATTTTATTGATGATTTAGTTGAGAAAATTAATTACTTTAATTAATATGCCTCATATTTTTGAAACGTTTGTGTTAAGCTCAATAATAGTACTTGAAGTGATAATTAGTTTATATTACTATTAGGTCTATGCTATATTATTCAATTAATAAAAATGTATTCCAATTTCATTGAATATATATAATATGGCATTGCTCATACTGCACCACTCTAATTGAATAATGTTTCTCTAATTTGGTGAACATACATTTAGGATAATATATGGAAATCGTTAAACATATAAACAAATTAAGTAACATGCATGTTTATTATCAAATTATTTATATTAAAATCTACTTATTTATTTTAATGTAAGTAGCTTGCTCAAAAGTAAAATTTAAAAATGAAATACAAGCATGCTTGATGGCATATTCCAACCATTTTAAAACAATAGGGACCTTTTGTGCAATTATTATTTTAAAAACAAAAAAAAAATAAAAAATAAAAAAACTATTCATCAGGCTTGGCAATCAATTGATTGCCAATTGGGCTCAATTTGAGCCCAATTGGCAATCAATTGATTGCCGAGCCATCTCGGCAATCAATTTTGATTGCCGAGATGGCTCGGCAATCAATTTGATTGCCGAGCCGGGCACTTATTCTTACCTCTTTTTTTTTTTTTTTTTTTTTTTTTTTTTGAAAAATTCTTTCAACATTCATTACAGGTTTGAGTTGAATATTTAGTCTATCTCTGTCTTAATTATTTTGGTTTTATTGAGTTCAAGTGGGAGTGTTTCTGGGTGCAATTTTGAAGAGTACTCTCCTGCTTTGTACTATTCCATTGGAATCTGCTACTATTACTTATCTAAAGAAGATTTGTTTAGCTACAATTTACAAGCGTCTTTCCCAGCCAGCCAAACTAAGTTTCTCCTTGGTATTAGAGTACTTGGTCTTCTCCTGTTCAACTTCTGCACTTAGTCTTCCAATTTCTCCATTTGCATTCTCAACCATTACTTTGTGTTCATCAAGTTGTTCCACCAATTTTCTATTTTCATCTTCCAAATGGCTTAGATTTTGGTAAAAATTCTCTTCCTTTTCTTTTAATTCAAGCAATTTATCACGTGCATTAACAAAAACGCCAATTTCAATTGCCGAGGTGGCTCGGCAATTGATTGCCGAGCCACCTCGGCAATCAATTGATTGCCGAGATGGCTCGGATTAGCATTAATCTGATAATCAACAAAGTTGTGATCCTTGATGCTGTACACAGTCATATTTTGTTCTTGCTGAGGTAGCACTGAAAATCCCAAGTTATCTTGTGCAAAGTAGATGCAATTGGGTTTGAAGTAGCCACAAGCAGAAACTGAAGTACAACCATAGTCGTCGATAAATAATAATCTGTTGCCCAAGTCCACCGATGCCATCCACTTGCTTTTCAATATATCAAACTTGTAAACTTTAAACATCAAGTGATGATTATAGTGAAGTACAAGCAGAAGATTTTCTGATGATTCTACCAAATACATGTTCTTCCGTGAGTTCTATTCTCAGCTTCTGTGTTTATGCATACATATGTATGTAATTTTGCTTGTACATCTGGTGTATGTATAAATGATTGAAGCATGGAAAAAGTTTTAATTTTTGGTTATTGATTCATTCTTCTTACTGTATTTTTTAAAAAGTCTGAGCTTTAATTAATTTCATTTATTAATCAGAGTGGTGTTTTCTGCAATTCCGGATTGATCTCAGCTTTGATTGTGAGAGAGAGAGAGAGAGAGAGAAGATATATTTTTGGGTGAAATGTTGGACAAAGTAAAAAATTGTGGCTGACTGTGAAAACGGTGTCGTTATAGTTGTAAAAAGAAGTTCAAAAACGACGGCGTGTAGGACGAAAATGTGAACAGTAAAAAGTTTAAGGCTCTTATATTATTGTAAGGATATATATATATATATATATATATATATATATTAATTTTTTTTTTAAAAATAATTATAGTGAATTCGTATGAGTAATATTACATATTATTATAAAAGTAAAAATAAATATTACAATTCTACTCATCATAATAATATTATAAATTATCATTATTATAATCAAATCCATTTTAGTAATTATATACATGTACAACAATAAATCACTGGATACAACAATAAATCACTGGGTAATTATATCAACGTTACATATTTTGTTAACTAAATCACATTTTAATTACAATGAAAATCTCCAACTATTCATCTTCTTTGATTTATATCCACAACTATTTTTTATCACATTTTTATCATCAATCTATTAATTTGCACATTTCATCTTTGTCTTTGATAACGACACTGTCAAAAAAGTTAATTAGGATATCATTAAAAAAAAATTGTTTCACATAAATTTTAAATACGCAAAATAAATAACAAATACAAAAGTTTAAAAAAATATTTGCTCATCATTTCACTGCACATTAGCAGAATATTTGAACAAAAATCGTCATCAGAGACAAAATATAAAGTTAATGATAAAAATATGACGAAAAAAGTTGAAGACATAAATATTAATGTCAAAGATTGGGAGATCTTTATTGCAATTAAAACATGGTGTATAAAATAAAAACTGTAGTATGAATATAATTACCCTAAATACCTTTTGAAACATACAACAATTCTGACATGAGAATTTACCAAATACTTATTTAATTCTTCTCACAGAACAGCAAAAGATGATTCTCTTAAAAACACAACAATACCAAACAAAGCCTAAATTGATTCAGAGCAAAATCTTTTCCTAATTTTTGGCAAGATTTAGTTAACATCCTTAATCTCATTCCAATATTACCCAAAACAAACCTAAATCCCCAACTTTCGCTCAAGAATACTCACTAATTCGATTAAAACAAGCAACCCTCCCCTTCCCCTTCCCCTTCCACTTCCAAATCGATGATTGAAACCATAAACAAATACTTTCAATCAATATTCATCTCAATTTCTACCTAAAAATGATGAGGGCAAATCATCAACAAAATTGAAAAAGAAGAAGCAAGCCATGGCATATGAAAGAGGGGTGTGTTTTGAATGTATGCAAAGTACCCATGCATGTACTCTCCCATTTTCACGAATTGTTTGTTCATGGTCGTACTTGTATTTAAATTTCATTGCTTAATTATTTTTTTCAATTTCCTTAAAAAAAAAATTTATTCAAAGTAGCTGGCGGGTCAAAGAGTCACCCCCGCCCCGTAAATTTGTGAGTCGCGAAATAGGACAAAATTTTCACAGGGTGAGACAGAACAGGGCGGATCCGCTCCATTGCCATCTCTATTTGTAACTACACAAGGACATAAAAATATCATAGGATTTATGTTTTTAATTGACAAATAATGAAATACACAAAAATAGACTATGTGATGATGTATTATACAATTGACAATACAAAAAACTCAAGGTTTAATTAAAAAAATAAAAATTACACAAAACACAAAATAACATGGAAATAATAAAGAGCGGTGGTAATTTGGTGTTTTACTTTTACCCAAACAAAATTGTGGTGTCATCAAAGGTGGTTATAGTCACACCACATTTTATTATAAATGTATTATATTTTAATTATATAAAAATTTCTTAATTTTTATTTATTGTCATATTGATTGCCTTAATTTTTTTGTCAACGGATTTTTATATTTAACATTCTATTAATTAACACATCTCGTTTCTACTAACAATTTTCCTCTAAAAATTTTATTAGTGTGTTTTAAAATGAGAGACAAATATTTAATCAAAATTTTTTATTTATTTATTTTTTGCTTATTTAAAAATACTAAGAGAAAATGAGTCTTTTTGTTCTTTCTTAATAAAATTTTTGGACATAAATCGTTATTAGAGACAATATGTGCTAATTAATAGAAAGTTGATAATAAGAATGCGATAAAAAAATATTAGGAATATAAATATAATAATAAGTAAAGATTTTGGAACTTTTATGCAATTTAAATGTGGTGCACTTATAAAAAAATGTAGTGCGAATATATTTAGCTGTCCTCAAATCCTAGTTTTTTCAAAAATAAAGAGCAGTGGTAATTTTTCTTTTCTCCCCGTGATGAATATGTCTCCAATTTTTCTGTAATTCTCCCGATTCTTTTTTTTTTGTGGGTGGGTGAGTGGGTGGGTGGGGTGGGATTGGGACCCACAAAAAAAAGTATGTACAATATGGAACTGCTACGATATGTACAAGCTCCAAGATCCGGGCCTGAATTCAGGATCGAATGTGCTAATACGTCGCCATTTGCCAAATGATTATTGTTAGTATGAAATTGGTATGATTTAATAAAGGTGAAAGAGATGTTAATGGTGGAAGGGATTTGACCAGGTCTGGGGGGTGGGGGTGGGGGTGGGGGTGGGGGTGGGTGGGGTCGAGTTTTGGGGAAGGTGAATTTAGTTTGTACTTTTTAAAAGTTATAAGACTTTATTTGCAATTTGCTTTTATTTTATTTTATTTTTTAGCTTTTTTGTATTTTTTTTATTTAAAGATAATGGCAAATCCGTCAAAATATGTTAATAGGGACGTGATTTGCAACAAACCTGCAAATGTTGGGGATAAAAATACTATAAAATTTGGTTGGGAGTAGATTAGTAACAAATTTGAAAGGTTGGGGATCAAAAGTGCAAATTACCCTAAACAATATCATTAATTCAACCACAAAATATTTAATTTTGAATGTGTGTTTGTTTGGTAGAGTTTAAAAGTTATTTTTTTTTTTTTATATTTGAGATTTTGAAAAAAGTTGATGAAATGTGTGGTTGAAAAGTTGATAAATTTTGTGAGTTCCATGAAATATGTAATTAAAAATAAGTTTGAAAAAAATAGTTAATAAACCTGGCCAAACATGCTATAATGTAATGAAAATTATTGTACAATATTAAAAGTACAACTATTTTTATAAAATAATATCATAATAAAATAGTATAATAATAAAACAGTATCGTATTTGAATTAACGTTTTTAACAATTACAGGGGCACTTTGATCTTTTAGTGCTGAAATATGACTTTAATTGAATTAAGTTTGGTTCATATAACTTAAGAGTCTATTAGCACATGATTAGTAATCGATTCTGAATTTGTCTACAAAAATAATATTTAACTAACTTATAAGTATTTATAACCATAACCAAAACATGCTAGCCTGTATGTGTAATTTTTGGGCTTTAGGTCTTGTGGGTTTGGTTGTTGGTTGCCAGCCCACTAACCCAAGCCAAGAACCAAATAACTTAATTTTGACATAAAAATTATGTCTCACGAAATCCTCGTAATTTTGATAAAAAAGAATTTTGCTTCTAGTTTTGAAACTCGAGCGATTTAAAAGTTATAAAATGCACTAATAATGCAAATTAAATAAATGGATAAAGCTGATAATATTGTTCATTGTCCTCACATAATTTTAAAATATCTAATTAGTTTCACATAAATTTAATTATTATTGGTTTACGAGTGTCTCTGAATTTAAACAATATCACAATCTATGCGTCGTACAATTCTATTCAATACAAGAGACAATAACTGTAATTTAGACACTACGCAGGTCTCGTACATTGCAAAAAATAATAATGTTTACTTTTTGAGTTGTAAAAAAGGGGGAATTATTGAATTATGGTTAACTAACTCTAACCATAATATTTTGATTATAATAAACAAGTTAATTTTGTTTTACTAATAATTGGTTTAGAGTATTTATAATCTACAAAGCGTTCAAATCAATCATCGTCAAAAGATCAAGATCAAAATTACATTACAAATCGAACTCTCGAAGAATGTCAACATTAAAGTCAATCATCTAAAACAAGAGTTTAAGATTCAAATTTAAAAAAAGATCAAATATTATATTTTTAGATCAAATGTAAATGCACTAATATTTTAATCTTTATCATTAAATGATAAAAGCTCAAAAACAACTTTATGCACCAAAAAATATGTTGCTATCACTTGCATAAAATATTTTGATCAAAGTTAAAATTAATTGTTCTAAACTTTTCGGGTCAAAAATTTCGGTCAACCAAACTATTTATAGGTCGAACGAACTTTGTCAACCTGTTGACCGACTTGAACAAAAGTCGATCGAACTCTCAACATTCAAAAATTTGACTGTTCTGATTCTGACTTTGTATTGTTGAAAAGTTTAGTTTTTGGTCATTCGAACTTACATAGGTCGACCGACATATCATCCGACTTGACAAAGTTCTGAAAATTGCTATATATAAATTACCTTTCATTTGTAATCAACAAAAATACTTATAAGAGCATAAAAGAGTGAGAAAAATCATCTTGAACTTTCATTGCTTTTACTTCTTGTACATATTCATTAAAAAATTTTGATTGATTGAATCAAACTTTTAAATCATTTTTTTTATCACAGTTTTTTCCTAACACTTGATCTTTTCATTTATTGCTACTTATTGAAGTGTTAGTCTCTCTTGATACTTAATTTGTATATATCATTTATTAAGAAAAAAAATTATTGTAAATCAAATTTTTCATATCATTTGGGTCATATTGATGTCTCACTAAATATTGTATAAGGATTGATGCTCTTTATCTGTAAGTTACCGAAAGCCTTGTAAGGATTTTTGATTGTACCATAAGTCAATCAATATATTGAAAAAACCTTGCTCGTGATGAAGAACTTAGTAACACTGGACATAGATCATTGTTTTTGATCGAACTCCATAAACATTATCGTTTGCATTCTGTTCACTTTTTTATTTATCTAAATTGTGCTTATATTTATTAATTAATTCATCTATATTTCTTAAGTTTTATATATTTAAGATTTTTTTTCGAAAACGTTTGTAAAAAACCAATTCACCTCCTCTTAGTTAGTTGTTATTGAGTTGTCAATAACTACACAACTTCTTTATATTCCTTAAGAAGAACCTGATTAAGTTTTTTTACCTTTTCGCTGTTTGCGATGTTATAGATATCGTTGTAGCCATGAAATTTGAAAAATGAGTATCCATACTCGCGTATAGGATGAATTTTACAGTTACAGTGTTTATTAAATTGTTTTCTTATATATGAAATTTGCCGTCCCTTCTCACGATCCAATACTTCATCATCGATCATCATTCTCCAGTTAAATCTCATGCTCTTAATTTACTTTTCAATTTTCTCTCTTCCCTATCGTACAATGTCTCTTTCCTACTCGTCTACCTTTCTATTTTTCACATTTTTTAACACATTTATTATTTTATTTACATTTTTTAATATTCACATATTCCTTTGAGTGCTAGTCTTCTTGGCAAAAAATCAAAACAAATAACGATAAAAATAAGTCTCCGTCAAAGTAAAATTGGATGAAGATCCAAGTATCTAAACAAAAATAGGCGAAGACTTAAGTACACGATTTTGTATAGATCTAAGATGTGGGTTTAATTTTTCCACGATCAAGATACATTTACACCAATAAATGAGCTACAAAATCTACAAATGCTCGTCACAATCAATCACTAGCATTCAATGGAAGTTGTCTACTTTCCATACACCAATAATCTAATGATGTACAATATAAGAGCATCTCCAATGCACTCTGTCTATTGCAGCCTACGTGGCAAATAAAATAGACGGACTTCTAATCTATGTGGCACTACATCTATAGAATAGACGGTCAAATTAAAATTCTTCTCCAATGCACTCCGTCTAAAATTAAATTTGCTGACTCACTCCGTCTAGAAGTCCGTCTAAATATAGACGGACTTCTAGACGGAGTCTATAATTTAATGTGCCACATCAGATAGACGGAGTCCTTGTCAACATGCATTGGAGATGATTTTTTATAACTCCGTCTATATATGCTTATGTGGCACGTCTAAAAAATTATAGACGGAGTGCATTGGAGATGCTCTAACAAAGGAAATACTGCATTATAAGTTCCTAATTAATGGACCTTATTATAACTTAGAGCATCTTCAATATACTCTTTCTATTGTAGTTTACGTGACAGATAAAATAAACGAACTTCCAATCCGTGTGACACAACGTCTATTGCATAGACGATCAAATTATAAATTCGTTTCCAATGAATTCAGTCTAAAATTAATATTATCGCTTATGTGGCATTAATTTTTTTAAAAATTGACAGGTTTTCAATTTATATTTCCCTTGTCTGGATTTTTTAATAAAATCTTTAGATTGACTAAAATTTGATGAGTCACTCCGTCTAAGTTTAGACGGACTTCTAGACAGAGTCTATTTTTGGTGTGTCAAATTAACCAGACGGAGTCTTCGTCAGCATGCATTGGATAGAGTTTTTTATAACTCCATATATATATGTTTATGTTGCACATCTAAAAAGCAATAAACGGAGTGAATTTGAGATGTTCTTAGAACATGTTTGAAACTGGTTAAATATTATTTTTATCTATATATTATGTAAAATCTACAAATTTTATCTATTTTTAATCTACACATTTTGCAAAATTCACTACTTATAATCTACAAAAAAATACAAGCAATTAGTCTACCTAATTTATTTATTTTTAGTATAATTGTTCATTACACTTTTATTTTGTAGTGTCGTTGGTCTCTAGTGAACAATTTTTATCTGTTTGGCCATTAGCGATGCACTTTGAAGAACTATATGAATAAATGTTAATTTTAGTAAAAATAAATGGAAAAAGAGGGGGAAAAAATTGACCCCTCACCCGGTCCTGATGGACCTGTCCTATCTTAGTGGATTTTCGAAAAATTTGTTTGGTGGTGTTTAAAAATAATTTTTTAAGAAATTTTGTTAAAAATTAATGAAATGTGTAGTAAAAAAGTTAATAAAAAATGTGGATCCCATAAAATATGTGGTATTTTAAACTCTACACACTTGCTCTTTGAATCTTTTGCTGTAATTTTTTATTTTTCTGTAATTTTTTATATAATTGAAAATAAGAGTATATTTTAAATAAAAAATAATATTTTATAAGTTTAGATAGAAATAATGTATTGCGAGTTGTGGACGCTAAGAAACTAAAAGGTCGGTACAATGCTGGCAAGTAAAGTAACTTGTAGATTGAGTTGCAACAACGTTCATAACTTAAGGGTTAATGGTGCAATTTTCCCAAATACAAATGACATTATTTAGGGAGTACTTTTGTCATTGCATTAATCAAAGAATCAGACTCTCCAAAATAAGAAAAAGAAAGGAAAACGCAATCTTGAAAAAGTAAAGTGGAAAAAAATTCGCTCTCTCTTTACCTTTGCTCCATCCTCACCCTATCCCGATGTCCATTGCCATTTATGCTCCTGTGTACATATGTTTGGTGGTGTTAAAATTATTTTTTAAGTAATTATATTATAAATTGTCGATGAATATATGAATAAAAAATAAATTTTAAGTTGTGGATCCTATAAAATATATAGATACAAAATATGTTTGATCAGTTTAATTAAATGAAATTATAATTTAAACAATGATAAACATGAACTTAACCACCCGCTTCACTTCCTCCACCACTAGTCTCCATACCTAAAACCCATTGTCATAAAATTTCACCAAATCAACAACTTGCACCTAATCCTTCACCATTAAGACAAACTCCAATGATGGCATCCCATTTGAAAACTTTAAGACCTTATTGGGAAAAAGGTATATTGGAAACATGTGTTTGATCTTGATTTTGTTGTGTTTAGATTTTAGGTTGTGTTTGATTACACAAGATTTTTCATAGAAAATGTTTTTTTCCACCTATTTTTCAACTGATGTATTTGATTGCGGGAGAGGTTTTATTTTCCATCGAAAATTTGTCTTATTTTCCAATTTATAATTTCTTGACAATTCAATTCCATAGAATTCATTTTCTTTCTACTTAAATTTCTTGCTTACAATCAAATACACCCTTAGATGTATTCAATTACTTGAAAATTTCTATTCGATATGTTTGGTACACCATAATGGATTAAAGAATATGATTAATGAGGAGGATACGATCAATTTTTTTTTTATTAAGGTGAATTATGATGTATTGGTCTAACACTGTGTTTTGTGCTACACTGCATTAGATAAATAATATATAAATATTGAGAAAAACAATATTTTGATTAACAAAAAAATATATTTATTTTAAAATTTACTTATTTACTTATCAGTAGATTTATTTATTTACTGAATTTACTTTTTGTCTAAAATATGTTTGGATAACTTTTTTTACTTTTAAGTAAAAAATTACTTATTTTAAAGAAACTTAGGTTACTATAAAATAAGTAACTTATTTAATTTTAACATGAATTAATAAAAAAAGTATTTATTTTAAAATTTACTTATTTACATATTAAGTAAAGAAAACTATTTACAAGTAAGTATATTTAAACTTGTTTACTTATAAGTAAATTTATTTATTTCAATACAATTATTTTTTTCACTACTATCCATAACATGTAAATTAATAATCCGATTTAAGAGCATCTCCAAGACTTTGTTTATTTTCAAAGAACATCTTGTATATAATCTAGAAAATCTTTAAAGAATAAATTTTTTTGACACATTCTAACAAACTTTTTATTTTACTTTTTGAAATAATCATTTATGGTTTTTTCCTCATTTTTTAAATTAATTTATATTTTCAAATGTCAATGACTAAAATATTTAAATATAATTTAACAATTCAAAAAGTGGAGTATTGAAACTGCAAACTTATTATATAAAATACAAAATAGAGAGTGCTCTATTTTTAAAAGTTAAATTAAGTGTTTATTTGGTAAAAATTTTTGTAGATCATAAACATTGGATTTTACAGAATGTAAGAATAAAAAATAAATAAAAGTTGTGGATCTTACAGAATGTGAAGGTAAAAATGATGTTTAACCAGTTTATACATACTTTTTTTTTTGGATACTCAGGTATCTCAATTTCTTAAGCCAGACTATTTTCTGGACCTCCAAGACCCTTGCCCCTAGAACTTTGAAGGAGGTAAATCGCAGGTTATGCCTCAACTGCTCCCCAGTTCCCCTCATCTGACTGTACACTTCTGCACACAAAGAGCCGTCCCTCAAAGTACTACCAAATGTGCCAAAGTGTTTGTTGAAGTTTAATTTTAAAATTCGATTTTCTACAATAAAGATCTTTTTATTTTTAGAAAGTGTATTAGAGGTGTTGTGAACCCACTTCATAAAGCATATTATTTCATTTAATCTTTATCTGATTTACTATGACGTGTCCATCGTGCCATTTATGCATAGCATGTGTTGCGAAGATAGCAGACGACATATTGGAGCGGGCAGCGAGTTGATAGATGGGGGGTATCGAGGGGGCCCGCCGGTGAGGGGGCAGCGATTAGGAGCCTAGGACGATTCTATCTCGCAATGACGATTTGCACTACTACTATTCAGTGAGGACTCAAGTATTGTATTTCGTAAAGTTTGGAGACTCCCTTTATAATTTTCCCATTGCAAAATGAGACAACGGTATACAGTTTTGCACTTTTGCTCAGTGACACCCACCCACTATAAGCAACAGTCACGCACGACCGCTTTTCGAGAAAGAAGAAGAATTGAAGAGTCTTGTAACAAGAAAAAACAAGCCCAGTCTCTCTATCTCCCTCCCCTTTTCTCTCCCTCTCTCATGATCCTTGTATACCCTTGGAATTGATAATTTAAATTCAGAAAAATATTGATGATGGTGGATTTTGCACGGGTACAGAAGGAGCTGCAAGAATGCAACCGGGATTTTGAGGTTTCAGGCATAAAAGTTGTCCCCAAGAGTGACGCTAGTCTGGCCCACTTGCTTGGTACAATCACTGGTCCTCTTGGTACTCCTTATGAAGGCGGCACTTTCAAGATCGACATCACTTTGCCCGGTAAATCTTTGTGTTTTAATATTTATATTGGCGAGCTTTCAATTTTATTTTGTTTTGTATTTTAACGAAGAATTTATTTTTTTGGGTTCTGGGTTTTAAGCGAATTTTGTTTTCCTTAAAGATTATACTTTGTGGGTTCTGTTTCATGTCTCTTTAGGGTTCTTGAATTTTGAGGATATTAATATTAACGAGTCCTATGTGTATGTCTATTGGTGGGCTTTCAATGTTATTTTATTTATTCTTTTGTTCAATGAATTAATTTTGTTGCTTCTGGGTTTAAAGCGAATATTTTTTCTTCACAGATTATACTTTGTGAGTTTCTGTTTCATTTCTTATTAGGGTTTTTGAATAGCAAGGACATTCCTATTAATAATTAGTGTATGTAATCTGTTATGTTGTTCATGCACCGGCAGATTTCGATTCTTTGGGGGACAAGAATAAATCTTTTGGGTTCTATTTAATGCGGACATTTGTAATTAGGTGTTAGACAACTCGTTTGGCAAGGTCGATTCGATAGCATTAAACAATACTATAGTAAAAAATAAGTTAAAATTTCGGTCGTTATATTGTCCATTAACTTCTGATACTGGAAACCAAACATGTAGGGTGCGGTATACAGTTGATATTGGTTACTTCTCATTTTCTGTTTGGTAGTAAGCTGCAATTTAGAGCTATTAACATACGTTATTGGTATACTTTGTACTTTAATAATTTTTGGTTCATTTGTTTTTGTGGAGGCTACACCTCAAAGGCCTCTAGACCCAATTTGGCCTTTTTAAACACTTATTCTGTTAGTCCAATTAATAGTTTTCTGGAAAATTGTACAGCAGATTGCGCTACGGAAACATTATATTTTTGTGGCCAAAGTTCTGACAAAGATTACATGGCATCTACAGAGCAAAAGCAGCCAAATGGACTTCAAATTATATACTTCTTTGCCCTCTTTTATGATATTATTGCTAACATTATCATTTTTAAATCATCACAATGGGTGCTTCATTTCAGCACGTCAAGACTTCTTGCTCCACATTTTCCAATCATTACATAACACGGGAGGACAAAATTTCAATAAACGTGACAATTATTTCCTTATACGTTTGTTTTCAATTTATCAAGTCTCATATAAGGAATTTCAACTAGAATGTCATTGCAATTACACTGCTTAAATGGTTGGTTTTTGCAAAATCTTCCTATGGAGTATATGTTGAAGTGTGTATGTTCAAAGAGATAAGGGAAGACTCGATCACGTAACATATGGGTATTGGTGCACAAAAGATATAAGACACTTGTTTGAGGAAGAGAATTTGAGGGTCACTCGAATCAAGAGTCATGAAGACAAACGCGGAAATGAAAATTGGGGAGATTTTAGGAGGAGATATGTTGTTTTTTTACCCATATGCGTTCTCTTGCTTTTTCTATATTTATTTTGTTTCTTAATACCTCAAGGAGAGTGTTAAGAGACAAAATGGGAAGAGCAATTAACCAAAATGTTGCATATGTTGCCTTCTAGTTTGAGAGGTGGTAATTTTTATCCTCCAGTTGAAAGTGATGCCTGCATGGCTGCACCCAAATTTATTGTGTATGATAAGCAATTGATAATTTGTTAATAATCCTTTATTTTCTTCATTTGGATCTCTCAAAGAGACCTTAAATGGTTTGGTTCGGTTTGGTTTACATAAACGTGATTAATACCATCTATTTGTTACTTTTAATGGAAGATTTTATTTTATATACACTTATTTATTTAGTCATTAAATGAGCTTTCTTTTCAGATGGATACCCTTTTGAGCCTCCCAAGATGCGGTTTGCCACTAAAGTATGGTATGGGAAGCATGTCATTCAGTACTGTCTCTTCTCTTATTGCGGATGATGCACATAGTAGTAAGACTATTTGATCAATGTTGTGCATGAGACCTCTTTTATTGCTCAGAGGTGCTTGTGATTGGTGGATGGAAACAAAGTCTCTAATCTTTGATGGACCATTTAAACTTGTCAGACCTGCAAATTTTATGATGCTTACGAGTCCTTTATTAGATTAAAAAAGAAAAAAAGAATTAAGAATGAAAGATACAGCTATGTTGACTTTGATGCTGTCTGCATATGATGTTCTTTTGTTTAAGATTCATGGATAAATGAATAAAACCAAGTGTTGCACATATAAAAGCTAAAGTCTTTGTGCTTGTTTGGTTATGCTTTTAAGTGCTTATAAGCAGTGTGTCCTACAGAATGTGTGGATAATAAGTGGGACACTGTGTAGTAAGTTGTTCGTCCTACGATATGTTGGATAAAAAGAATGATCGACTAGTTTAAAAGAAAGTTAAGCTTTGCCAAACATGTTGTTAGTTTCAGATTTAAAAGTTGAACTTTGATTAGCAAATATGATATACGAATTGGTCTGCCTACCCAGTGTTAACGAAAATGTACTTTTCGTAACATGTTATTTTCTCCTCATTGCTCGATAGTACTAGAAGTTTTTGTAAGTAGGCTCTCATAATTTATTCACTCTTTCAATTATGTGTTTATTACATACCCAAAGGCATCCTAATATAAGCAGTCAAAGTGGAGCAATATGCCTGGATATCCTGAAAGACCAGTGGAGCCCAGCACTCACTTTGAAGACGGCACTCCTTTCTGTACAAGCATTACTCTCTGCTCCAGAACCCGATGACCCCCAAGATGCTGTTGTAGCACAACAGGTCCTTTTCACTTCGAGCCTTGTTCTTGCTTTTCCCCTTTCCTTTTAGATGTCATTCTTACTCCCAGCAAGAATTTAACATTAGATTTTTCGGCATACTCCGTGTTTTATGTGCTTTTTCTTCCTCTCCCTTTTCAGTTGCTGATAAGTCTTTTTTTTTTGCACATTCCAGTATCTTAGAGACTACCCAACATTTATGGGCACAGCTCGTTATTGGACAGAAGCATTTGCCAGGACCTCGTCTCTTGGTGTAGAGGAGAAGGTTGGAGGAATTTTATAATTTTTTTATTGGCTTTCCATACATGTTTTATCATATATTTCACTTCGTTTTCTTTATACCGGATTGTATTCCTGAATGCAAGGCACTTAAACAAAATAAGAATTCGGAAGGAAAATGAGTGCTTGCTTGGTAAATTTTTTTTGTAAATTACAAGCATTGAGTCATACGAAATGTGTGGATAAAAAGTGAATAAAAATTGTGGGTTTTAAAAATGATGTTTGACCAGCTTATAGGTACTTATAAACACTTCCAAACATGCTACGATCATTAGATCCATTTACTCACATTTTCTGTCACATATGTTCCAATTCCAGTTACGAAATTTACTTCCCACAGGTACAAAAGCTCGTGGAGATGGGCTTCCCTGATGCTTTGGTTAGGAGTACTCTGGAGAGTGTTGAGGGTGATGAAAACATGGCTCTTGAAAAGCTTTGCTCTGGCTAGCGATTAATTAATTGCTCTTGAAATTATTGTGGCACCAAACAGGCTAATTTATGGTATACAAAAGGAGAGTAAAAACAATACTTTCTCTTCAATCAATACTCGTGTTTGACTTTATAATTTATTCCTTTTTTTTGCATAGTCTTGTCACCCCTGGTGAATATCTCTCGGTATCATTCAATTATCACTAGTGCTAACCCTAATGAAAATCAACAAATTTTATACTTCTTGGAGAAACCAAAAATTCCTGTGCATATGTTATGCTTTGTTTGTAGGGATTTTTGGCGCAAATGATTTGTAACGTGTATGTCTATAGTGTAATTTTCGCCCTCTAACCTTCATTTTTGGTTTAGAAGTTTCCAACATGTCTTTAGCTGCGAAATTGGTCTCCGCGGATGGATTTTATCCAATTTTTTTGTTAGTTGGGTGTGTGGTCTATACTTTCTACTCTAATTTGTCAATTTTTAAATGAATATTAAAAAAAGAATTTAAAAAAATAGAAAAATAGAAAATAATCCTCTTCTTCGACCTATCTTGCCCTATCCCACCCACCAATCAACACACATTGCACTCTGCCGCCACCACCATTGCAAATTTGAGGGAGAGAAGTCCCCTGTCTAACTTCTCATCTCCTTTTTGTCATTAATGGCGGAAATGAGGAAGAGAAAAAACCCCCCCCCCCCCCCCCCCCCCCCCCCCCCCCCCCCCCCCCCCCCCCCCAATGGCAATTTTAAAAGGGGAACCATTAGAGCCTGCTTGAAAGGTTTTTTTCATTTTTTTTAATTGGTTTAGACTATTTCTGGGTTGCATTGTTTACTAGAGATTGGAAAAATTAGTGCTTGTTAGTTTTTTAGGGTACTAATTTTGAATGATTTAAAAATTACCCAAAATAAGTGTATTTTTAACTCATCAAATTCGTACTTTTTCGTCTTTTTTTTTTTAGAAAAAATTCTTCTGTGTGTTTGATTGCAATATATTTTTCATGGAAAAAGTCTTTTTTCCACATATTTTCTAACTAACTGCGTTTGATAGACACATTTTTCAATGGAAAAAATCTTTTCCCCTCTGTTTTCTAACTACGCGTTTGATTGATTTGTATTTTTTTTCGATAAAATGTTTTCTCATTTACTTTAAAAATGCAACATTTTCCTTAAAAACAATGAAAATGTTTTCTTGGGGTGGTGTGGGGTGTGGGGGGTGGGGGGGGGTTTTATTTTCTAGGAAAAATTTGTCATCATTTTCTTTGAAACAAGTTCTTAGCAATTCAATTTTCTGAAAAATGTTTTCTTTCCACCAAATTTCAATACTTGCAATTAAACACATCCTAATTTATTCTCTTCAAAATTGTTGGATATTAAATTTCCAAGTATTTATTGGACTGTTTTAAAAATACTAAAAATTAACCAAAATTGGACCTCTCATAAATATTCAAAATCGAAACTTTAAAAAATCCTGAATATTGATAGTCCACAACATCCAAACAGACATATTCTCAAATATGGGGTGGGAGCGGCAATGGGTAGGGGTGGGCTGGAGTGGAGGTGACATGGGTAGAAGAAGATGGTTATTTTCTATTTATTTGTTTTTTAATTATTTATTTATTATTTAAGAATTGTTTTTACTATTAAAAGAGAGCGTATACTATGTGTTCAACTAACATAAATTTTGGATGAAATCTGCCAACATAAACCAATTTTGCACTTAAGGATATGAACTAGGGACTTCTTAGTTAAAATGAAATATAAAAAACAAAAATTACACTAGAACATACATTTATAAACCATTTACACCAAAATTCCTTATTTGTATAACGTTGTTTGGATTCTTCGAAGTATTCTTCCTACCTAGTGGCAATAGTGCTGAATGGTAGAGTGATCCGGCTATTTTTCTAAAATGGTCATTGACCTATTTTAACTTGTAAATTACCAAATATAATCATGTCTCATATTCTATATTCTTTTCCCCGCTTATTGCATTTCAAATACTTTCAAATTCAACTCATTTCATCTGTTAAAAAAAAGAGATTTTCAAGGTAGAATCTAACTCATTTCAAAGTTAGATTTCAACTCATTTCATCCATGTAAGAAATTTTATTTCAAAGTAGAAATTCATCTATATTTATCTTCTTCTTTTAATTCACCGTAGAAATCATGGATTTTATAGTATAAATTATTAAAATATGTATACATTTGAGTATGAATTGTGATTTTTGCTTTAAATTTCTATAAATTTGAGTTCATTAGAAGTGAATTAATTGAAATGTCAATTAAAAATGTGTAAATTTGCATTAACAGTCTCATGAACTGTTAACAAACCTCTTAACGGACTAGTGGTCTGTTAACAAACCACAGCCCACAGGCCTATTAACAGACGTGTAGTATGTAATAGTCTATTAACAGACCATATGTTAACAGATGGTATGTTAACAATACTTATTAAATAAGAATATTTAAGTCTTTTTAATGTAAAAAAAGCTTTTTAAACTCATTTAATATAAATTACGTGCTTGTGTAATTTGAGTGATTTGACATGGTCTTCTAGCCAAAGCAGCCATCCTACCTAACTCCAAATTCTAATCGTCCCAGCAAAAAAAAAAAAATAATAAATAAAAAAAGAAAGAAAAAATGAAGTGAATGACTTCAGTTTTACTGGAGCCATGTGGGCTTTCCGATTTTGACTCTTGTAAAACTGGAATTTGTGTGGTTTTGACTCTTGTAAACTGGGGGCCATAAGTGGAGTGACTTCTATTGCTGGTTTGGTACCGACAATGTTAAGGGTTTTTTTTTTTTTTTTTTTCATAAATAAGCTATTTTTTACAAATAATTCCAAAAAATCATTCTTATTTTAATTTATTATATTAAATAATATATAGTAACTGAATATATAAATTTGTTGCTTGAATTCTTGATTATTTGCACAATAAGTTCTTCATCTTTATAATATCTCTACTTTAGTCCATGTACTCCCTCTTTCATTTCAATTTTGTCTTCATTTATTTGTAACTCAAGTCTTTCAACTTTTAAATTTTTGTAAATTGATCTCTATTTTTTTACTTTTATGTCAATTTAGTTCTTTATATTATCATTATTTGATACATATGTTATAAATGATATTGTTATCAATGTTTGATACAAATGTTACAAATGATATTTTATAACAATTTGTGTTACAAATTGAAATATAAAATATCAGTGATACAAAATATCAATCCATGTAACATGTGATGTGTAAAATAACATAATATAATCTGCAACATATTCAGTGATACAAAATATCACTTGTAACATCTGTATCAAACAGTGATACACAATATCATTAGTAACATCTATATCAGATCGCGATACTAAACAGAAACTGTCACAACTGCAAAACTAAATCTAAACTTTAATAAGTTCGTGTTAATATACACATTGGACTCTAAAAACATATTGATACTGTGTAACATCAATATGATATAAATATGTAACACAGTGCCTAATTTAACAAATAAAACTATTGATTTCATCATTTGTAACATACGTAACATGAGTGATACATAATACCAATTCATGTAACATGTGATGTATAAAATAATATAATATAATCTGTAATATATTCAGTGATATAAAATATCATTTGTAACATCTGTATCAAATAGTGATTCTTATAAAGGACTAAATTGACATAAAAATATAAATATGGGACCAACTTCCAAAAATCTAAAAGTTGAAGGACTTGGATTGTAAATTAAAGAGGATGAAATTGAAATGAAAGATGAAGTACAGAGACTGAAGTGGAGATATTATAAAGATAAAATACTAATCGTACAAATAATTAAAGTCTCAAGCAGCAAATTAGGGTCAAAGTTCATCACAATTCACATGGGATTCACGTGGTCATAAATTTGAATTTAATTTATTATTTTATTAATTAATATAATTTTAAGAATGTAGTATTTATAAAATAAATTAGTTAATTTGTTAGATTTAGAATTATTTTAAGATTGATAAGTAGTATATGTAATATCCACCAATGTTAAAGACAAAAAACAACTTAAAATTTTGTTCAAGTTAAGTTCAATATCACATATTAATTTTTTGTTATAAAATAAAAAAAAAAAAGAGAAAAATAAATTATGTAATTTTATTAAACCTATGAACCTATATTTATAGGGTGCCAAAGAGATATTAAATTGATTTAGATACAAACAAATAAAGCTTATTTAAGTATCATGATTAGACTAAGTAGTCATCAATAATTATCACATAATTTTACAACGTTCCCCCTTTGATGACTATTTATATAATAATTGTCTTGTTAAAAATTTTGTTTGACAAAAACCCAATTGAATAAAATATCAAACGCAAGGAAAAAATAGTACAATTTTTTGAATACTAAGAAAATGTTGTCTCATTAAAACCTTATCAGGAAAATCTAGTGGGACAAAGCTTGGACGAATGAAAAAAGAGTACAACTACTCCCTCCGATGTTAATCACTGAAAATCTTTGAGTCGACGCATTTCAATCTCATGCACCAATTTCTTGAATGTGGATGTCAGCAATGCTACAAGTTAGCCAAATTGTCACTTGAGCAAATTTATTGAACATCGATGTCACCATTCTTTTGAAGCTCATGTGCATAGAAGAACTTTTGATAAATATGTTTTGTCATGTCCCAATTGATATAGCTTCATTTGAGTTGTACAATACAAGCTGCATTGTCTTTATACAATATTGTTGGATTATCCTTTGTTTATGCTAATCTGCATGATGCTTGTATGAATCGGCCATGTTCATCAACTATGTACCTTCTCGATTTGCTTCATAGATTGCAATAATTTCAGAATGATTTGAAAATGTTGATGTCAAGTTTACTTCACAGATCTCCATGATATAGCTGTTTCTCCATGTGAATCAAAGAGACAACATGCATCTGCATATCTTACTAAAGAAGATTCTATTTTTTTTAATAAAATAATCCCAAGTTAATAGTACCTTTTAGGTAACAAAGAATGCGTTTAACACCATTCTAATATTTTTGAGTGTGTGCAGAGTTATATCTTATAAAGAGGTTTATAGAAAAAATTATGTCCAGTTGAGTGCAATTTACAAAATGTGTTAATGCTCCAATTGCACTAAAGTATGATATTTCAGGCCCAATAATTTTTTTCCCATCTTTAAGTGGGCGAAATAGATATTTTTTTACATCAAGTAATAAAAGGACCATAGGTGATGCCAATTGACGTGCTTTATTCATATAAAACTGTTTAAAGACTTTTTTCTGTATAAAAAGATTGATAAACAAATAATCATTTTGAGAAATGTTTAATTTGCAATCCAATACATAATTTTGTTTTTTTTTCAAATCTTTTATTTCAAATTCATTTTTCAAATAATTCGCAGCTTTGTTGAGCACTTTAAGAATTCCTATAAGATTTAAATCATCAACGTAAATTTTCACAGTTGCAAATCCAGTATCTGTTTTCTTTATAAAAACACATGGGCATACATCGTCGTTTTTATAATCTTCTTTCAATAAAATATTTGCTAAAACGATTATACCACATTCGTCCAAATTGTTTTAATCCATATAATGATCTTTATAATTTAATTGAGAATATAGTTATGGAGAATAAATTATTTGTTTCTGGTACTTTAAATCTTTCAAGATTTTTCATTATCAAGTGAACCATATATATATAGGCAGTTACTACATCCACAAGGCGTATATCGAGCCTTTGTGATACAATCAAACTTATTAAAAATCTAAATGTGATGATATCTATTACGGGAAAATATGTTTCCTTATAATCGATCCCATGTATTTGTGAGAAGCCTTGGGCTACGAGTCGGATTAAGTATCTTGTAATTTCATTTTTTTTCATTCATTTTTTTTTTCAAAGACTTATTTGTATCATACGTGGATTATTTTTTCAGGGGTTTGAATTACATGTCCATACACTTTGTGCGTTTTTCTAAGGAATTCAACTCTACCTATATGACTTCTTTCTATTTTGATCAATCATTTCTATTTTTACAATATTTAATAGATTGTGGTTCAGATGCTTCATTTTTCATGATATCAAGTGACACATTAAAGGCAGAGATATTGTCCGTGACAATATTATTCAATTCCCATAATTTATGAGATAATAAATAATTGATTGAAATCTCATTATTTTTGGACACTTGCGGTTCTGCAAGAATTACAATATTTGATCGATCAAATTTTTTTACCATTATTTCATTTAAAGTTTTAAGTTGGTTTTTCTATTGTACCTTTTTCTTTCAAGGTATAGAATCTTTGTCGCCAAATTGCCGACCACACTTCTGGTGTATTTTAGATTCATTTGCTATAGTAAATTAACCTATTTTGCAGGAGTATTTTCTGCTGGTACATACGACTTTGTCACTTTTCTTGTATCAACGAATACATCATATAATTGGCTTGCAACTCTTTGCAAGTGAATGATTTTCTCGGCTTGCAATTCTTTACAAGTGAATGATTTTCTCAACTTCTTGCTTACATTGATTACTACGGGGAATCAATCATTCCAATCAATTTTACCTTGTTTTTCAAGATGTAATTTTGTCCATCCTAAAGTTGGAAAAGTCATTTCATTAAAATGATAATCTACAAAATGTGCAATAAATAAATCACATGTTAAAGGTTTGATGTATCTAATAATAGATGGTGAATCAAAACCAATATAAATTTAAAGTCTTCGTTGGGGTCATATTTTGGTATGTTGTAGGGGTGAAATTCGAACTTAGACAACACAACCAAAAACTCGTAGATGAAAAATATTAAGTTTGTGGCCAAATGCAAGTTGTAAAAGTGAGTATTCATGATAAGTAGTTGGTTTTATATGAACTAATGATGCAGCATATAATATAGCATGACCCTGTTTTGTTTTCATAAGTAATGGCTTAGTAATCAATTGAAGATGTTTGATAAACGATTCTACTAAACCATTTTGTGTATGGATATGGGTAACCGAATGTTCAATGACAATCCCGATTGACATATATTAATCATTGAATGCTTGTGATTTAAATTCACCAACATTATCAAGATGGATTGTCTTGATTGATTAATCTAGAAATTGAGATTGTAGTTTTATGATTTGAGCAAGTAATCAAGAAAAAGCTATATTTTTAGTAGAAATTAAGCAAACATGTGACCATCTAGTAGATGAATCAATTAATACTATAAAAGAACAAAATGGTCCACATGGTGGGTGTTTTGGCACACATATCTCCACGAGGATGTCTATATGAGTTGTTAATTATTCGGTGCATCATTATTGCTCTTGGATGTCCAAGTTGATCATGCCAAATTATAAAGTTTTTTGGTTCAACGAACTCCGGGTTCGTGGCATTTTTTTATTCAATTGTTTTTATAAATGTGTAATATATGCCAGACGAGAGTACTGTGAGTTTTTCTTTCATTATTATTTTATTGCATCGTCTCAATGTGGTATCTATTACAGCAGATATCTTTAAACTAAGCAAATTTCTTTTAGAGTTGTTAGAATAAAGTGCTTCGTTATATGTAATTTCGTATTATTTGGTAAGATAATGCTAACTATTTTGGAGCCTTCAACGATATTCAATGTACCAAATATCATATTAACATTATTTTTTGTTAGTGTTAAATCCACAAAATATTTTTTGTATTGAAAATTTGTATGAGTAGTTGCAGTATTAACTAAAATGATATATTGACAATTCAACATGAATCTCGTAATTGGCACAAAAAAATTATGGTCCATGAACCGGGTGATGATGATAGTTCTTCCACCAATTGATTGCCCAGAAAACATCATATTGGATTTCAACTAATTCCCACCAATATTTTATTCTTCAAAGAAAAATCACGTTAATTTACTTAATTAGTTAGAACGTTGTGTTGATAACGTGTTATGAAATTAAAGGAGGAAGAGAGAGAAATATAAGAGAGGAAAATAAATTGTATACTTTTATTATAACTATGGACCTATATTTATATGGTTTCAAAGAGAGTTACAAGCTGATTTAGATACAAACAAATAAGACTTATTTAAATATCATGATAAGATTAAATAGTCATAAATAATTATCCCATAATTTTACAACACTTTTTAACAGATTTTAATTAAAATTGATGAAATATATATTTAAAAAAGTGTGTGCGTCATGAAATTAAAATTAATTTTAACTTTAACTTCATCTTTTTAGTAAAATTTAAAGTAAAATAAAAGAAACTCTAAATATGTCTATCCTTGTATTATGCACATTTTAAATTGTTCTTTTGTACATTATACACGGCTTGTATATTTTGTTGTCATAAATTAGTGAGAGTCCTTTATTCATTTATTGAAAGAAAATCTAAATAGATTACTAGAAAGCTTTCACGACATCAATATCCATTTTAGAAGCTCTAAAATTATCTTGCATGGAGAATTTTAATCGAATTGCGGGTTAGTGAAGTTAGATATTCTTTAATGCGAGAAAAACATAAATGTTTACAAATTTGTTATTATAAATTGTTAAACGTACCAAAACACCTTTAATTTAAAATTACAAATCACACATGGTATATTAACGTTACCATCCTAGTGTTTAACTGTTTTAATATTTTTTAAATTTTAATTACTAAAAGCTTTATTAAATGTTTTTTGTTTCTTTAAAAGATGGTAAAGAATGTTTACGAAATTTATGACTTTCATTTTCTTTAAACTACAACTTGAAAAATGGAAAATAAATTTTAATAGATTAACATTGTTGGAAAATATAGCAAATATTTCATTTTCAACATTATTAAATGGACAAATATAAATTATTAGATGTAATCATTTAAAATATAAGTTACGTTCAATGAATAATTTTTTAAAAAAATCAAGTAAATTATTATATGATATGATTTATTATTTTGCAGCTTAAAATGAATTTTATTACAAATGAGAATGAACGGCAATGAAAAAAGAGCTTAATGACTCCTATTTTCTTCTTGTATTTCATTTGTTTAAACATTATAGTAAAGGCAGCTTAAATAGCTGCATTTAAAACAGAAAGGAACGTGGTTACATGTGCTGTTATACTAGCAAAGCTAACAAACTTAAAATGGTTGAAACAACAATTGGTTATAGCAGCTGGTGCATGTGTGAAGTATCTTTAATACTCTCCCTTAAGATGGAGTGTAGATGTTGATGAAACCCATCTTGTTATATAGCTCTTTAAAATGTTCAGGGTGTAGGACCTTAGTGAAAATATCAATTAGTTGATTCCTTGAAGAGATGTGCAATGTTTTGATGACTTCAGCTTGAATTTTCTCTTGAATAAGGTGGCAATCAATTACAATGTGTTTGGTGCGTTCATGGAATACTGGATTCGCAGCAATGTAAAGTGCTGCCTGGTTGTCACAATATAGTATTGCTGTTTTGGTGTGTGGTATACCAATTTCTTTCAACATAGATAGCAGCCAGGTGATCTCGAGTAGCATTGGCCATGGATCTATATTCAGCTTTAGCTGAGGATTTGGAATTGGTTTGTTGCTTCTTGGACTACCAAGAGATTAAGGAATCTCCAAGGAAAACATAGGAACCAGAAATGGACCTCCTAGTATTTGAACAAGTTGCCCAATCCGCGTCAGAAAATACTTTAAGTTGAACTATTGGAATGTGGCTTTTGCATAAGCCTTGAGGTGCACTTGAGAACCTGAGGGATAAAATAGGCCTTGCCCTGGATTTCCTTTTATGTATTGTAAAACTCATCGAGCTGCCTTCAAGTAAGGGAGTATTGGATTGCTTAGAAACTAACTAAGCCTGCTAACGGAATATAAAATGTCAAGTCTCGTTATGGTTAAACAAAGGAGCTTCCCAATCATTCTTCTATACACCATGGGATCTTTAAGTAACTCTCCATCTTCCTGATTAAGTTTCAAATTAGCCTCCATATGGGTACTCACAAATTTGCAACCCAAGAATCCTACATTGTTGAGTAATTGCAAAGCATAAGACCTTTGAGAATATCATACCTTGTTATTTCTAATCCAAGAAAATACCTCAAAGTGCCAATATCTTTAAGTTTAAATCTAGTATGCAAGGAAATTTTGAATACTTTAACAGCCTCCTCATCATTGCTTGCTAATATAATATCATCAACATATACAAGTAATAAGATAAAACTAGTGGACTTGTGTTGTATGAAGAGAGAGTGATTAGTGACAGATTGTATGAATCCTTCTTCAAGTAAAGCTTGAGAAAACTTGGCATACCATTGCCTAAATGCTTGTTTTAAACCATACAGGGACTAGTGTAATTTGCATACTAGATTATGAGGTAAAATCTCCCTCTTAGGACTATATCCTTGAGGAATAGTCATATAAACATCTTCAACTAAATCTCCATAGAGAAATGCATTGTTGACATCAAGTTGATGTAACAACCAACCATGCATAGAAGCCAAAGCAAGGACCAGTTTGACAGTTACTAGTTTAGCCACAGGAGTATAGGTGTCTATATAATCAACCTTTTCTTGTTGAGTGTAGCCTTTAGCTACAAGTCGTGCCTTGTGTCTCTCAATTGATCTATCAGAATTGAGTTTAACTTTATAGATCCATTTGCAACCAACAACATAATGTCCAGGAGGGAGAGAAACTATGAACCAAGTTTTCTTAAGAGCTAGTGCATCTAGTTCAATATTCATGTCTTGTTGCCATTGGGGAAGAGTATTGGCTTGAGAAAAGGAAGTAGGTTCAGATATGGTTGTGATGGAAAGGGCTCTGGCTTTGAAAGTTGGATGAAGTCCTTTATAGCCAATAACATGAGATAAAGGATGAGCTGTTGAGCTGTTGAGTATTGAGGTTGAAGTGATAATCATTCAAGTAAGAAGTCTTTTTGCAATTCTTCTGGATATGGTCTGTGTTGGATGATTTTGTATCGTAACAGCAGGTCCTGAAGTGACAATAGGGGTGTTGGGTATATTTGGAGTTTGCATAATATGTAAATATGATTGATTATCTGATAAATAGTGGTATTATAGTTTCAGAAAAAATGTCATCAATGTCTCCATTGGTGCTTTGGTTATAGTAAAGGAATATCATCTCAAGAAAAACCACATCCTAGGAGTTAAAGGTCTGTCATGTTTGTAAATTAAGCAAAGTATAAGCCTTCATGCCCTGGGGGTAGCCAATGAACACACAAATCCTTGATCTGGGAGTAAACTTGGTTCTAGTGCTGAGGAGAGTGGAACTATAGGCTAAACACCAAGGTTTTCATGTGGTAATATAAATGAACTTTCTTATGCAGAATTTTAAAAGGAGATTTCTGAGATAAAATAGGTGATGGCAACCTATTGATGATGTGAACTGCAGATTTCACACATTCACCCTAATACATCAGAGGCAATTGGGACTGGAAAATGATGCTTTTGGCAACGTTTAACAAGTGATGGTGTTTCCTCTCAACCACTAAATTCTACTCCGGCCTCTCAACACAAGAATGATAATGCTTAACTCCATTAGACTGGTAAGAGGAGGTGAGGTTGAGCTTCGGTGCATTATCACTTCTAATATTCATTCCAAATTGTGTTGCATTCAGATTAAAAAATTGAGGGATCCATTTCTGTACTTCTGATTTATTATGCAATAGATAGATCCATATAAATCTTGAGCAATCATCCACTATAGTGAAGAAGTATCTAAATCCATCATGTGTAAAAGTGGAAAAAGGTCCCCACACATCAACATGCATTAACTCAAAAACAACATCAGATAACTTGTTTTGAGATACAAAGGATAATATCATTTGTTTAGTAAAGTGACAAATGGAGCAATGAAAATCTTTACAAATTGTATTAGGGACTGGAAAATGTTTGGTTAACTGCTGCAACACTTGTCCTAAAGAATGCCCCAATCTGTAGTGCCAAATGGTGTCTGAACTTATAATGTACACCTTATTGTTGGAGATGACCCTATATTCATAGCTTTCATTGTTTAGATAATAAAGGTTGCCAAACCTCTTGGCTGTCCCAATCAGCAATCCCCGTGTAGTGTATTGAATTAGGCACTTGTTATCAGAGAACATTAAAGAATATTTGTTGTCCTTTGTTAAGGAACTAACATAGAGTAAATTATATCTAAAACTTGGAACAAAAAGGACTTTCTCAAGGACAAGAGATTTATGCAAACAAACTTTTCATGTGCTCACTATTGTAGCATTCTGACCATTTGGTAAATTCACATGAGTGACATTTAAATCAGGATCAATATTAGTGAAAAGGCTCAAGTCATGGCATACATGATGGGTAGCATCAGAGTCTATAATCCAAGCATGTTTAGAGACAAGAGTATGTATACCAGTGAAGATGGAGACTAAGGGTTGATCATCTGAGATTGTGCTTGTTCCTTAAAGTTGAGAGCTCAATAAGGCTATAATCTGTTGACATTAAGATGGTGTAAGGGCAGACATTGCATTTTTAGTTTGCAAAGGATCAAGAGTAGGAGTAAATTCTGCAGTTGTATTTTCAAGAATAGCACCATCTGATTAATAACAGGTTTGGAAGGATTATTCTGTCCAGTACGATGGTTTTTGAACTTGTAACCAAGGGAAAATCCATGCAACTTGTAGCAATCATTTATAATATGGCCTAGCTTGCTAGGCTTGCTTTGTTTCCCTTTGTAAGTGTTGTATACTAGTAGATATTCCAAATGCAAGGGTATTTGAATTGGTGGTGCTAGATGTAGGTGTAGGCATGTAGGAACTTAAACCTCTCTGCCTTTCCTCTTGAATGGTTAATGAAAACACTTTATTGATAGGAGGCAAATGATTCAACATCAGAATTTGAGCTCGAGCTTGTGAGTAAGAATCATTCAGTCCCATTAATAATTGCAATACATATTCTTGTTGCTGAAAATCCATGAGAGATTTCAGACCAGCACAAGTGCAAGCTGAGATAGGTCTATATTCCTTCAATTCTTCCCAGAGAGTTTTAAGCTTTGTAAAGTATCCACTGATGTCATTGGATCCCTGGATAGGCTATTCAGTTGTTGCTTCAGTCAAAAAATCCTTGGTCCATTGCTTTGATGAAATCGTTCATGAAGATCATTCCAAACATCAGCACTTGTCAAGGTACATTATACTTTCTGCAATTTCTTTGGACACATCATGAAGTAACCAGAACAATACCATGTTGTTGCATCTTGACCAAGAGTTATAGCATGGATCATGAAGAGTAGGGCGTACAAGAGATCCATCAACAAAGTATATTTTATTCTTAGCAACTAAGGCCACGTATATAGCACGAAACCAGGAGTTATAATTGCTGCTATTAATGGAGAAGAGACTAGATTCAAACCAGGGTGATCTCCGTTGCTGAGGAAATATGGATTACAAGGATCATCAAAACTGGATCGTTCTTCAACTTCAAGTTGATTAAACCGATTTCCAGCATTGATTGGAGTATTATTTCGATTGGCATTAGTAGCAGCAGCTTGAGAACCTACTCCTCAAGCCATGGAGAAGATGATTTGGCTTCACAGCAGAGTTATTCTACAGCTCTAATACTATATTACAAATGAGAATGAACGGCAATGAAGAAGGAGCTTAATGACTCCCTTTTTTTTTTCTTGTATTTCATCTGTTTAAAATTACAGTAAAGACAGCTTAAATAGCTGCATTTAAAACAGAAAGAAATATCTAGTGCATTTTAAGTTGAGGTTATAGTTTTATATTATTTTGAAAATTAATAAATTTTCAATTATACATACACAAATTTATTTGTTTCTGTTTTTGAAGATTTTTTCTTTTTTCATTTTATGTGAAAACTTTAAGAAGAAAGACAAATATAAATGGGATTTTGGTGCAAATGGTTCATAACGTATGTTCTTATTGCGTTTTTGATCCCCTAACCTTTCATTTTTGGGTAGGAGGTCCCTAACCTATGCAATTGGGGGAGAAACTAGTCCCAATAGACGGATTCCATCTAAATTTGCCGTTAGTTGGGTGGGTGAGTTGCACATTTTTTTTATAGCAGGGGCAAATTTGTTAATTCTAAAATAAAAAAATAAAAAACATCATCTTTAACAAAAAAGTTATTTGGGTTCTCTAGGAGGGAGAGAGTGAGAAAGATGATTGTCGAATTGATTGTCGAATGCGGTAGGACAACAAGAATCTGGATCCACCCACACACAATTTCTCCTTGAATCTCATGAGGTTTGATTCACCTTTCATGCATCATCATCATGAGAATGATATGTTAAAATCATCTGGCACATTTTTGTTTTCTATTTTTTCAGCTTTATTATGTGAAGAACATAAATCTTACCATTTTCACATGTTTTCCATTACCAAATATGTGCTTGCTTGTTCAATTTCTAACAAAATAATACTGACATTTTTTATTTTCGTAGAAATTTTGCTCTTTAAGAACTTTTCCCCCCTTTTGGACTTTCTTTGTTCGTTAATGTATTAAAATTTTCAAAAAAGGAAGACTTTTTATTGAAAAATCTCACATTTCTTTTAAAATTTCAGACCACATTGCTGAGCCCAAGTTTATTCGAGGAATTGATGTGAACCGGCCGGTGACTATAATAGACTGTGAGGAAGAAGTGATGGCGTCATCGCCAAACAGTAGTGTCAAATGTGATTGGAAAGCGGAGTGAGAGAGAGGAGAACGACGGCGAGAAAGCCACCAGCTCTTTGGAGGAGGACGAAGGCGGTAGGTTAAAGATGATGTTTTTTATTCTTTTTTAAAAATTGTTTTTAATTGTTTTATTTTAGAATTGACAAATTTGTCCCTGCTATAAAAAGAAGGTGCAACTCACGCGCTCAACTAACGGCAAATTTGGATGGAATCTGTCTATTGAGACCAGTTTCACACCTAACGGCATAAGTTGGGGACCTCCTAGCCAAAAATAAAATATTAAGGACCAAAAACGCACTAAGAGCATACGTTAGGGACCATTTGCGCCAAAATCCCAATATAAATATTGTTAATAAAAATATATTGTGTAAAAATAAAATTAAAAACTGTCATGTTAATAGTGTATTAAGGGCATATTTGGTAGAGTTCAAAATAAACTATTTTTTTTTCAAACTCACTTTCTACCACATATTTTATGAGACCCAAATTTTTTATTAATTTTTCAACTACACATTTCACCAATTTTTTTTCAAAATCTCCTAAAAAATTACTTTTAAATTCTACCAAACATACACTCAACGTGTAAAAAAATAAAAAAGGAATTGGACTAACAATCTAAATCCGGAAGTGTATTTTAGAATATGCCTATTTTTTACAACATTTAATGAATTGACCAAATTTAAAAAATTGAGACAAAATTACCCCTAGATTACCAACTGAATATCTATTATTCATTTTCTTATCTTCACAAATTTAATCTTTATCTCTCTAACTTAAATACTCACTTTCCTCACTTTCTCTGTCATTGCCGTTGCCATAAACTCCATTTTCCACTCCCATTTTTTTGTGTGGCCAGATTCTCTCATTCTTATCCCAAATTCAAATATATTATCATATCTTTTACTGGTTTTTGAGTCATTTGAAGAATTCGACTGATTTAAAAATTTTGAAATCTGTTATAAACTATTAAAATTTGAGAAAATTAGTGTATTTTTTATGTAGATTACATGAAACTTAAATTTGTTATACTATATCTTTGTTTTTTTCCTTATTTGTATATTAGTAGATTGTATTAGATATTGCTTTTAATTTACAAATTTTTTCGATATAATTTATTGGTATAATTTGTTGTTGAAGAATAAAATTGGTTATATTTGGCCAAAAACATGCAAAAAAAGAGCACAAAATTCGTCTATTAGTTGACAAAATAGACGATCATTTTGTTGATATCATCGACAAAAAATATAAACAAAATAAGCCCTCATTTTGTCGATGTCGATAAAATTGGCCCATTTTGTCGACATTTCAAAATGGGAATCAATTTGGCCCATTTTGTTGACATTGTCCATTTTAACATCAACAAAATTGACAATATAAAAAGAGTATTAATTTAGCATCCATTTTATTTGTGCATATAACGACAAAAAATTGTCGACATCAACATTATTTGCTTGATGTCGACCAAATATTGTCGATGTCGACAAAATTTATGTCGATGTATGTTTTGATATCGAAATATTTGGACTGATAGCATCTCTTAGAAGCTATTATATGACTGTTAACTACCATTAAATCTTAACCATACAAAAAAGTGATTATTTAATTGAAATTTCACATCTAAAAAATGACACATTTGTAAATGTTATAAAAAATTGTCATATTTTCAATCTACTCTCTAATTTTGGGTACATTTAAAAAATTCCCCTATAAAAAAAAAATATAGTATAGCAAGTGATGAATGATCTCCTACCCCACTTGACAATTGTTATGTTACCTACATTTAATGTGTCACTTGCACATTGAATGAATTGCCCACGTAAGTAAATGTCATATCAACAATTCATCCAATGTACAAGTGACGCATTGAATGTGAACAACATAACAATTGCCCACTGGGGACAATAGATTACTTCTCATAGTCAAGATACTTGAATTGATATAAAATTAAGGAAATTTTTGAAATCAATCCAAAAGTAAAGAGTGAATTAGATATATGACAATTTTTTATAAAATTTGTAAATATGTCATTTTTTAGATGTAAAATTTCAAATATACCATTTCGTAAAAATGATCACTTTTTTGTGTGGTTAAGAATTTTTATGGTAGTTGAGAGTCATACAATAGCTTTTAAGAGCATCTACAACAACTTAGCTATAATTAATGAACATCTTTAGTATTTTAAAGAGCATATTTAAATTTAAAGAGTAATTTTTTTTAAACATTTCAACCGCCTCTTTATTTATATTCTTTATTTTACTTCTTCCAAGAAGTATTTAATATATTTTTATCTCTTCATTTTTTTTCCATTTGCTTCTCTCCTAATTTGTATATATATTATTTAATTAAAATCAACATATCATGTATTGAAAATTGAAATTGTTTCAATGCATTTAATAATAGAGAGTGAGTTTGACTCTCCAAATTTAGAGAGTCAAACACACTCTCTAAATTAAAATGTTAAATTGGAGAGCCAATTGAAACATTTTTTGAAGTGTTGACTCTTTAAACTAAAGAGCATTATATGTTTAAAGAGTTTGTTGAAATTGTTCTAAGAGAAGCTATTAGTCTAAATATGTCGATATCAAAAAATACATCGACAATATTTAGTCGAAATCAACCAAATAATATCGATGTCTATAATTTTTTTTTATTGATGATAACACATGCAAAATAGACTCTAAATTAATAAAATTTTCATCTTTCACATTTTATCGATATCGACAAAATGGTCATATGACAATTTTTCAATGTTAGACAAAGACATTGACAATGAAACCAAACCAAAAATTGGGAAAATGGAAACCAAAAACAATGGGGACCAATTTTTGGTTTTCCCAATTTTGGAACCAAACCAAAAGTTGGGAAAATGGGAAATTGGTCCCATTGTCGCTGACATGGACAATGGGAACCAAATTTTTGGTTCAATGGTTCCCATTTTTTGTTTTCTCAATTTTGGTTCCCATTGTTGATGTTATCGACAAAATGAGCACCATTTTATTGATATCTTTTGTTGATGATATTGACAAAATGATTGTCTATTTTGTTAACGAATAGATGAATTTTGTGTTTTTTGTGCTTTTTTATTTTATATGTTTTCGACTAACTATAACTAATTTCATTATCTAATAACAAAATATACCAACAAATTATATCGAAAAAATTTGTAAATTAAATTCATATCTAATACAATCCACTAATATACAAACATCGAAAAAAATTTACCCAACAACATAAAATATATAGACAAAAAAATAGAGATACAATATATCAAATTTAAGTTTCATATAATGTGCATAGAATATTAACTAATTTTTTCAATTTTTAATAACGTATAAATGATTTCAAAATTTTCAAATAAGCCGACCTTTTCAAATGACACAAAAAACTAGTGACAGATCCGACAATAAATTTGAATATGGGATAAGAATGAGAGAATTCGGCTACAAAAATAATGAAGGGGAGTGGGACATGAAGCTTATGGCAGCGGCAATTGATGACGTGAGGTAAGAGAGTGTTTAAGTTAGAGAGAAAAACAGTAAGCTTGAGAAGATAAGAAAATGGATATAATAGATTTTGAGTTAGTAATCTAGAGATATTTTTGTCCAATTTTTTTTATTTTTTTTATTTTGGTAGTTTGTCCAATTTCTCTAAAATTAATTTATGAAATAGAGAGACATGAGAGTGAAAAAATTATTTTTTTGAATGAAAGAGTAATAGAAATTAAAATTTGAATATTAATAAAATGGTATGTAAAGTGTAAGGTAATATAAAATATACGTTGCTATTTGTAATTTTCAATTAGTGATATTTTTGTCTATTTAGCTATTTATAACGACGAACTTGTAAATATTTTTATTTTCCCCTGCAAAATGTATTTTTTGTTATCAATAACTAAAATACAGTATGCAAAATGTAAATTTGCAAGATATAGTAGGCAAATTGTAAATAAAACCTAAATGTAGATTGTATTTTATAAATTTCTCTTAATTTTAACACCTAAACATACTCTCTATAACAATATGTTTGGCAAAGTTCAATTTTTTTTTTTTTTTTTTAAGTATGTATTGTTTATCTATATATTTTGTAGGATCTATAACACACTATCCACTTATTATTTACATATTTTCTAGAACGTATTATTTATAAGCACTTAAAAACATAATCAAACAAGCACTAAAGTAAAATAAAAAAACAAAAAAACATTTGAGTATATTTATAGCTTTATAACTTGTTAAATAAGAAAATGATGCACTTGTTTCGTGGAACTTATAAATCTTTTAAAAAGTTAAAATTAAAATCAATAATTAATTTTAACTAAATATTTCGATTTAATTTTAACAATAGTCACTATAGTTTGTTAAAAATTTCAAAATAGTCATTGAAGTAATTTTCTTACATGAATAGTCATTCGAGTTTTCAATAATTACACTATCAGTCACTCAACTGTAGACGTTAGCCTAAAATCATACGTGGCATTATTAAATTTCAACGCGGACACAGGCAATTTTAAGTAGTATATCGCTTTTGACAAAATTGTATTAATTGCAGCTAAAAACGTAATTGCCAAATATGTTTTCCCCATATTCATTAGATTTTAATAGGTAGTTAATAGTGAAAATTTCGCATTTTTGTTGACAGATTTTGAAGATAAGACATTTTTGTCTCACATGGTGTACTAATTAACTCTGTTTGTATTCATATTTGAATTTAATAGTGATACGTAGGATTTTAAATTCACGTTTCTAGTCGAGTGATTATTAGTGTAATTTTTAAAAATTTAAGTGAGTTAGTATAAAAAAATTACTTTAATAATTATTTTAAAAAATTTAATAAACTTCAACTATTCGCTAAAATTAACTCATATATTTCAATAGACTCACAGTCTTTATTAATTTTTTAACATATATTTTATTATTTTTTAATTAAAATATGGTAAAAAAAAATTTACCGAACAATCGCGACATCTACAACGCTAAAGGAGGCAGAATAAATGCTCTCCACGGTCCACATTGTTTAGAGTACGGGAGATTGAATTTTGATTTTGAAAAGTTGGGACCATTTTCTCTTTCCACGTGGACCGAGTCTTGGAGTGTCAAATTTAAAAGGGTAAATTCCTGTTGGAGTCCTCAATCTTTGATAAATATGACATATGAATCCCTAACCTTTCAATATTGTGAAGTTAGACTCATTTAACTTTTAATAAGTCAATTATTTTTATCAAAATCCAACTGTTTAATATAAATATAATTGAAATTAACTATAATTACACAAAGCACGATCAACTAGTTCAAAGTTTAGAATAATAATTGAAAATTATGTGTGATTATTAGTAAAAAAAATTAAGTGTTTAATCAAGTTAATTAATAATGAAGGTTTGATTGACTGGTTACAATTGCATAAATGAAAATCTAACTTTTAATTAATGAGTTCATTTTCAGGGTCAACAATTTCAATAATTTGTGCAATTAATTTTGACCAATTAATTCCTTTGACTGCTTGTAATAATTAAAGTTTTTGCAAAAAATTGACTTTTTGAATGTTTAAAATTTAAAATAAACTTCTTTATGAAAAAATCTCTAAACATAGTTATTAGTGATAATAAGTTACAAATATTTACAGATAATAAATGATTAGCTTGTGAGCTAATAGAGTTTAAAAAATAAATAAATTAAAATTTTAGCTATTGTACTATTTAATATTATCCAATTTACGTATTAAAAATATTGTATAAAAATAAATGAAATTCAATCCAAACTTTTTAAAATTCTATAAAAATCATGGATAATCAAAATGCCAGTAGACTTTTTAATGAAATTCTCTACGTACTAACTTTTAAGCATAATGTATAAATAAAAAAAATATAATAATTTGTCGCTCACTTACCACTAAGACTTCAGAATAGTTTCAAAAAATTAAAACGTCTTTGAGTCTGTAATATTCTTTTCTATTTATTCAGTATTTTCTTTCTACCCTAGTCATTTTTTTCACTTTTTTTCTTTTACGAATCCTAGAGTCAAGATTACTTATTATTTTTTTATGAAAAAGAAGATTAATATTTTTCTCTATCTTCAATTTATTTTTTTCTCTCCGATATTCTCCTAATTTTTTTTCTTTTTTTATCATTAACTGTCAGACATTTTAATTTTATATTAAAGATATTTAATTAAAAAAATCAAAATCTTTCAAAATCTTTCAAAATGAAAATTTATAAAAGTCTAAATAGAAGTCTATTAAAATCTATAAAATTTAATAAAATTTAATAAAATATATAAAAATCAGTCATTTAAAAAAATATTGATTGAATTATGTAGATTTCATATATTTTATTTCTTGTAACCAACAAAAATCTATAGTTCAAGTCAATTCAATTATGGGAGTTGGCAATCAAACCACATGATTTTGAATTTATTATTCATTCTAGAAAACGAAATAAAATATATAAAAACCCAAGTCAATTTAATTGAATAAATAATAAACACCAAGAATTTTTTATTTTTTATTTTTCAATTCAAATGTGTAGCTTTCATATATATACAGTAATTGGGTGGAATTTGATGGCTTCTTTTTCCCACTTTGATTCGTTTACTCACTAATTTCAAATTACAAGTCTTTGGCAAAAACCAAAATTTCTATGCTCCAAAACATGCAAGTTTGACTCAATTTTGATAAGACAAACAATTTTAGCATATATTCTTTCTACACTATATGTTGGAAAATGAAAGTTCAATTAGTGGTAGTTTAGATATCATTTGGGTGCTGCAATTTGATGGGTCGAATTGTTGTTTCCGTCATATTTTACTTAGATCGAGCATAAAAAAATTTAATATTCACATTGATAGTCAATAATCGTGTCAAAATACTCTATCTTTAATTTATAATATTAAATATTTGTTCATTACAAATTCAAAGAAAATAATTTGCTCACTCGATTATTTCTTTATATCCTCCTCGTGGTACACCACGATGAAAACGGAGGAGAAACGAAAACCTCTTGTCCATGGTCCAAGATGAACTTGACTCCGTCCACTACAGTTCAATTGAATAATTTGTCCTAAAAAAAGCAATATGACTATGATAAAGCAACCTTGAATGTGGGTAAAGTAGGACATTTTGAAAGAATTGTCAATCTTCATCCAATGGAGTCCGCTTGACTCGAGTTAAATTGAGTAACAAAGACAAATTGACACTAATTAAAAAATCTCGCCTTGACTCAGTCCCATTTTAATTAGGGTTGAATTAGACAAAAATAAATACAGCCACCTCAATCAAATTCACTTGACCATTTGACATTCCCATCAATCTTTTATAACAATTACAGTCGACTACAATTAACTTTTACGTAAATAGAAAATATTTATTTTTTGACTTTAAAAAACTTTTTATATTAACCAAACATATAAATCAATTGATTACTAGTTATAAAATAAATTAATGGAATAATGATGCCCCCAACCAGGATGCATCAGTTGGCATGATTTGATACTAATACATTACCATTATTCCATATTAATAAACTTATTATTTACTTGGATTCGCATGCCCATCTTATCATGACCAAGTTATAATCCTTTCACCATTTCTTATATGTTTTGTCCCCCAACCCACAATTAAAATGATTTTTTTCTAATTTTTAAATGACTTTTTTATATAAAAAATAAATTAAAAATAATACTTTTTTATGGAAAATGTCACAAGTCTCACATGATTAATAGTACTTGATGAAGTGTAAAAGTACTCGAAGCTAAAGTTGCTTAGAGCAATTGGTTTTCATTTGGTATGCTAAGATTCTAGACCATTGATTAGACCTCTACGTTTAGCACATGCAAAACTAGGACCACTTAATATAAATTTTTGTTTGGATTATTTTCATCTTACATGCACTCAATAGGTGGACACTCAAACTTTGATTAAGTGTTCTTTAGTAAGCTTGTTTGGTGGAATTTAAAAATCTACTAAAAAGTCGAAGTTGAAGTCAACAATTAATTTTAACTACATATGTCATGAGACCCATAATTTTTATTAATTTTTTAATTATATATTTTTATCAAAATCTGTTAAAAAACTCTACCAAACAATCAATAAAAAGTAGGTTATCAGACTTACTTCCACTTTCATGGGTTTTAAAACTTAAAGAAAGATTTGACGTATTTTGTTAAATGTTGTTTGAAGACCTACTCTTAGAGAGCACTTTTGGATGGGCTTTAAACTCTCACTTATTTTGTCAAACATGATTTTAAATTATTTTCTTTTGTTAACAAAGCATACTTTTTTAGAAAAATACATTTTAAGCTTAGCCAAACATGCTCGCGTGGCAAAAGTTGGCTCCATCTCACGAACTATACAACAAAAGTTAGATTGAGCAATTGAAATTCTCGTAGTGTATAGTATAGGCGAACTTTATCTACTACAACTGAATCAATCAATAAATCTCAATTGAACTCAAATTGAATGAAGAAGGAATAAACTCTACGGTTCAATGCATTAATTAATACAAGATGAAAATTTTCTTCACTGTCCAGAGATAGATAGGGGGAAAAAAAAGGAAAGAGCTTGCTAGGAATTGAATTGAATCAATAGGCTCATAAGGAGGATGAAAGCGGGCCCGGAGCTACCTTAAAGTTATCTTTATACAATTATGTTATAAATGAACACGACTCAAGACTCGTACATGTTAAGGAGTTGCCTACTACTCCTTAAAGAAAAGAGGCATAGAATATATTAGCTACTAAAAAAATATAACTCATGCCCATTGATTAATAAAAAGATTACTTTTGGATCAAGAATAATAAATAAAATTGAAACAAGATAAAGTCGTATATCAAAACGACTTCTAGCATCATTGGAATGATTGAAACCACATTCGTAGGTTGACAATTTTTCTGGATAGATCAAACTTGTAATAATTAATGCCCAAGATTTAAATTACCAGGTCAAATTTGATTACTTATGAGCCAAATTAATTAATTAGGTCTTTAGTTGTAAGCTAACACAGTTGTCAAAAGACTAGAATTATGGTTAACTTAGCCTATAAATACTAGGCTACAGTTTGTAGAATTCTGATTTGTTTTCATAACTGGCCTGCACAAGAAAAAGATACAACCCATATCAATTACTCCCAAAAGTTCTATTTTCATATGTTATTGGCTGTAGAAATTCAGATATGTTCTTATTGTGTGAATTAACATTGAAAGCTAGACAATTGGACAAATGTGGTATTGAAGACTGTACTTCCAGCTCATTAGATTATCAGATTCTACGATGTTCATCAATGTATATTTATATAAAGAATTCTATCCAAGTACAAGTTGATTCAACTTATATGAATTGTAGATTTAATTTCCGCTGTATATATTTACATCAATTTCTTACAAAACTATTGGAACAAAATGGAAAATACACCAAGTGGGATCAAAGAAACTATATTATAATATAGTTTTTTTCCACTAAACTGAATGACCTGCTCCTTCTATTTTCATTCTTTGGTAGTCCATCAAACAACTCTATTCTTCATTCCCTTACTTGCATAGCTTCTCCTCCCTTGCTCAACATAGGGCATCCAAAAGAACTTCCCAATTGTCTCAACATGAAAACTCTGTAACCCCATCCCCAAAAAAGTCAAACTGCCCATCATGAAATCTAATAATTTTACCACAACCAACCTACACAGACGATATATTAGAAAATGGAGCTGGAACTCATCATAACTCAAAAGCTTATGAAGATGGGAATCTCTTCCAACCATCAACTTATTTAGTTCCGACCCTTCCCGAATATCATTGACACGTCTCATCATTTGTGGGAGACCGTTGGGGTGTCCAAAAATTAGCGCTCTTCCCTCTTTGTCTTGTTACTCGACCTTCCAAGTTAAAAGTCCGACCAAAGCGGCTCGTGAGCAAGATTTCCCTAATCACCATGTTGGAAAATATTTTTAAAAATAGTCGCATGCCATAATTTTTTTAATTTATCCACAAGCTATTTGAAATATTATAATTTTACCCAAAATAAAAAATAGAGTGAGTTAATAATTTATGTCATTAACTTTTAACGTAATTTACTTGTAGAACATTTTTTATGACTTTAATAATATTAATATAATTAAATAAATTATTACTAAACTTTTTTCGTGGACAATTTTTTTTAACTATGGGATATTAAAATTTTATATTCAAAATTTTTAATTGAAAAAATAAAGTTTATAAAAGTCTATAAAAATATGTGAAATTTTAAGAAAATCTTTTAAAATAAAATGTATAAAAATTATAAAAGTCTATGAGTCTATTAAAATATATAAAAATAAATAAAAATTAATGAAATCTATCAAAGTCAGTCACTTATCAAATATCAATTAAAGTCTTTAAAAATCTAGATTAAATACACAATTCTTAGCTTATATTTGATTAAATTTAAATTATAATTTAAATTAATTAAACTGATCAAATATATTTTTTATTTATACATTTCGTTTAATAATTTGCTAACCACTTATTTAACCATACATTTCATTTGTCAAATTTTTTAGAGCAATCTTCAATGCTCTAAATTAATGCTTTGTCATTTTGCATTTGCTATCAATATCATTTGTCAAAGTTACACTTATTTTGCTGTCTGATATAATAAATGCAAAAATATGCCCTTTTTAATAGGTTTGGCGAGGTAGGTAGGTGAGGTGTGAGAGCATTTCATTTTTTCTCCTCTACTTGCATTTAAATATATTTTTCTGAACTGATTTTAATACCAATAATTGCAATGTAAAATTAGAAAATATTAGTATTATTATTATTATTATTAACAAATACACAATAAATAAATAATCAGTACTGCTATTTTGTCAATACAATTATAGAAATCGCACTAATAAAGTCTAAATTTCACTACAAATTTTTCATTATAAGAAAAATGCTATCAAGGGTGGAGTTAAGAGAGCGGGATTGAACTATAGTCTGATTGCACTCTAAAAAAATCAATTTTTTTTTTTTTTTTTTTAATGATAGTATGATGATTTAGTTGTAGTTCATACTCCAAAAAATTTTAATTCCACTCTTAAATACTATATAATTTTTTTTAAAAAAAATAACCTCGACTAATAACATAAACTCGTTGAAACTAACTTGTGATAAATTTATTGTTGTGATATTATCGGGAGATTATATTTTTTTTATTTGGATAATGCAATCTTATCTATATTTTTAACATAAGAAATTTTGAACCTTTGATTCTCAATCTACTATTCTAATACGAAGTTAGTTCTCGATCTTTGAAAATAAACAAGTTAGTCTTTAATATTCCTTTTTCTTAAAGTCGAACAATTAGTTCACATTAATGAAAATAGTCTAAAATTTTGTTAAATCATTTAATGACCCTATATTATCGATAGTAGGAGCGATCTCTTACATACAGTAGACAATTATTATCTTATCTATATTTAATGTAGCACTTATATATTAGATGAATTACTGATATAATATTTATTTATGTGAGCAATTCATCTGATATGTTAGTGCCACACCGCTTATGGATATTTCAATAATCGATGGACTCCACTTAAATTGATGTACCATAGTTTAATTAAAACATAATTTTAGACTTGAATTATTTTGAACGGTTACATACGTGTGCACAGTGCACGTATCTATCTATAACTATACAAATATTAAAAAAGCAGAAATTCACCATCTCCTCTCTCTCTCTTGTATATGAGATGAAGTTTGACTTTTTGATGAATCGATGCCAGTAATAAAACTTTTTAATGGAAAAAGCTGTTAATTTAATCAATCAATTGCTGACGTAAATACCAAAATTCCAAAGAAAAGAAAAGGACCCAACTTTTCTTCCTCTCTCTCTCTCTCTCTGTGTATATATATATATATGTATTTACAGACACACAAATATATATTAATTGTTTTCAGGGCATCATTTTCTTGTATTCAAAACACACACACAGAGCAATAAATGCAGTGTCACAGACTACTAGTAGCACTGTAGCCGTGTTGTTTTGTGTGGTTATTAGTAAAATTTTCTGGTTAACTGGGTATCTGATTCAAATCATTTCTTCTGTATAATTGTTTGAGTTTTCATTTTTCTAGACCTCAGTTGAGTCAAAACACTTAAACACACACAAACGAGGAGCAATAAATGCAAAGCTGTTTTGTTGATCTAAATGCTTTTTCGATTGGGTTCATTTTTTTTTTTAAAAAGAATTTCAATTTTAATTTCTTGAAACCGATAAATTTGTTGAAATAAGCTGATGGGCAGCTGAAATTTGAGTTTATTTTATTGCAATTTTTATTTTTTTGCAATGGGCTGTGTTCTTGGAAAAAGAGCCGCCGGGAGAAGAGAAACTCGACGGAGTTCTCTCCGGGGGGAAGAAAATGGGAGGACTTCAGAACCCGACCTCACAACGGTGCAGAACGACGGTGAAAGAGAGAAGAAGATCGGAGATATTCCGGCGGCAGATGAGGGACGGCGGAGACCAACGGCTTCTGCGCCGGAGTTTCGTCTGAGAACTGGCGGAGGCGCCAACCGGGAAGGGTGGCCTTCGTGGCTGGTAGACGTCGCCGGCGACGCCATCAAGAACTGGACCCCTCGCCGTGCCAACACATTCGAGAAACTAGATAAGGTTCGTAGATACATATATTTTACAGTTCAACAGTAGTGTTAGAGAAGAGTACCACTTCTGAATCGCAAGGTACAACCTCCAGTTGCATGCATTACACATATAATGCGTTTGGAGTGACTACATTAGGGTCACTGGGTATATAATGTGAAATGTTAACAAATGGTGATTTCCAGTATAAAAAGGAACTTTTGCAAGAGTGTGTTCAAATAATGTGACACGCCGTACTAGTTACACGCAGGAGTTTAACCGTGACGCGAAGAGTTGTTTTAGGTCATTAATCTTTCCAGCCAAGTGACCATTAGTGTAATCATTAGAAGACTCCAATGATCGATGCTGAAATTAATCCAATAAGATTTGCTTTTTAGAAAAGGAAAGTTTGTTAGTAAAGAAAGTAAGGTTGAAAGTCATGTTTGATAAAATAAGTAACTTCATATTAAGTTTGATTTACTTTTGAGCACAGCCAAACGTGTTCCTAACACTTTGGTGCTTGATCACTCCGAGAAATGGAATAATCCGATTGCTATTAAGATTTTGGCTTTTGCCATTGTAAGCAAAATTGCTTTTGCTTCGGATAATATAATTTTTGTGGAATTATTGTTTGCCTTTCTTTAAAAGTATGATGCACAACGTATTATGACATTGAAGATTGTGAATTCTGTAGTCATAATATTGTTTTTTTTTTGAATAGATTGGGCAAGGAACATATAGCAATGTGTATAAAGCTCGGGACTTGATAACAGGGAAGGTTGTTGCATTGAAGAAAGTAAGGTTTGATAACTTAGAGCCAGAAACCGTTGCCTTTGTGGCAAGAGAAATACTCATTTTGAGTAGGCTGAATCATCCCAATGTAATTAAGCTCGAAGGGCTGGTTATTTCGAGAATGTCTAGCAGTCTTTACCTCGTTTTTGAGTATATGGAGCACGATCTTGCTGGCCTCACCGCTGTCCATGGTGTCAAGTTCACGGAACCCCAGGTAGAGTAGTTAGGAAGCAAGAATAAGTACCTTTTTTTTTTTTCCAATTCTCTCATGATTTTGTTTGATGGGTTTGATAGATGTGCGGTCTATTAAATTGTTGGTTAGATTCAAATACTTTTACTATTGTTGTTGTTTTGGTTGTTAGTGTTTCCTGGACGTGTGCTTATTTGGTTATGTATGTCTAGTTGGCATTTTTTTTTTCCTAGTTGTTTTAACATGTGGAAATGGGGATATTGCTCTAATGATGTATTCAGGCCATTTTTAGGCATGTAATTGCTCTGTAGTGTTTGAGAAAGCAGAACACGAACTTTGTGAGTAACAAGAATTATATTTTCGGATTTTCCTTTTTTTTTTAATGATTGATGGGAAGGTTTAAGAAAGCTATCAAATGACGTTGAAAGGGTTTGCAAGTTTGAGAAAGAGTTTCTAATTCAAATATTAAGCTTAGACTTTCTGCAATAGGGCAATTTAAGATTGTCTCAAGCTAAATGTATGCACTGTCCAAGAACTTGTGCACACTTGTATTAACAAAAACTACGAAATTATTACTTGTTTATATAAATAAGACTAGTCTTTGTTTGGAAAGATTGATTTCTACATAAAATCTAAGCTTTAAGACACTAGTCTGTTGGGACTCCTTTCTTTCACAATCACATCATAAACCCTAACCACTAATAACAAACAGACTTACCGAGTGATGCGGTGAGGTGAAACTATACAGTATAGAAGTCAAAGGTCAACCTGTAAAGAACTATACAGATATGTATTGTCCATCAGGAGTGTAGATTTCTCTTTGTTCTCTGTAACGTTATATTTCCTAACACTGACAGCAAGCATTTTGACCTTAACATCTTAATTAAACTTTTCTGAAAATTTGACCAAAAATTGCTATCATGTCCACAGTTTCGTTTATTAGCCTTTTGCAACTGATCTGCTGCTATCCATGCAGTGAATATTTGAGTGGCTTATCATGATTATATTTCCTGGTGCAGGTCAAATGTTTTATAAAACAATTACTCTCTGGGCTTGAGCATTGCCACAACAATGGCGTTCTTCATCGTGATATCAAATGCTCTAATTTGCTAATTGATGACGATGGAATCTTAAAAATAGCTGATTTCGGGTTAGCTTCTTTTTATGATCCTGAACGCAAGAGACCCATGACTAGTCGTGTTGTCACTCTCTGGTACCGTCCTCCAGAACTTTTATTAGGAGCCACTTATTATGGGGCTGGTGTTGATTTGTGGAGTGCGGGATGCATTTTGGCAGAGCTGTTTGCTGGGAAGCCGATAATGCGGGGACGGACAGAGGTATTCTCTCTCTGATTTGCTTTGGTTGATACAATAATGTAAGCAGTCCCGTAAACTCCAATCATCCCTTTTATCATAATGACATAAAGATATCAGTGACATTCATATTTAGTCCAACTACGTGCATCTACTTCTTCATTATGTTTTGCCATTATCTGCGGAGATTTCTAATTTATGGAACTGTAGCTTCTGACAGCTGAAAATCATTTTATTTAATTATTATTGTCATAGGTATTTGTCCAAGTTCAAAATCTTGATTTCTTTGCTATTTAGGTTGAGCAACTTCACAAGATCTTTAAATTATGTGGTTCTCCATCGGAGGAATATTGGAAGAAATCCAGATTGCCAAATGCAACTCTTTATAAACCTCAGCAACCTTATAAGTGTTGCATAGCAGAGACCTTCAAGGATTTTCCACTATCTGCGCTCGCTGTGGTAGAAACTCTTCTTGCAATTGACCCTGATGCTCGAGGCTCTGCCACTGCAGCATTAAATAGTGAAGTGAGTAGTCCTTGAATCTGTATAATTTTTGTTTGAAAAAAAGGGATCATTTTTAAATATCTATTAGATAGGTTTATTATTTTCTGAATGCAACATTTATCACATCTTTTCCATTAATATAACTAAATGAAGGTTTACTACTTCCGTTTGCACATATGACCATCACTACAGATACATGTTTGGGGGTGGCTTGTTATAAAAAATAAGCACCAAATGTGTGGCTCATTTTCAATGTGGGATCACCTACATTCAAAATATGTCATACATTTGGTGCAAAGTTTTTAGAATAAGCCACCTGAACATGCTTATCAATTGGAATGAGAGGCTGTTTTCTAGTTAAAGCACTCCTAGGAAACATGATTATGCTTCCCAGCAGGAGCAATGTATTGAATTGACATGCCGAAGGCTGACTTTGAACACTTAGGGTCATTCTGAATTGCATGTATGTAGGGGTGGGCAAAAAAACCGAAAAACCGACTAACCGAACCGAACCGAACCGACTCGGGTCGGTTCGGGTCGGTTTTTGGGCCCGGTCGGGTCGGTTTCGGGTTGGGTTTACCCAACCCGAAACCGACTCGGTTTTTAAAAAAAAAAAAAAAAAAAAAATTTTTTTTTTTTTTTTTTTTTTTTGTTCTTGAACCCGACCGAAACCGAAAACCCGAACCGACCCGAGTCGGTTCGGGTCGGTTTCGGGTTGGGTTTCAAAAAATTTTTTTTTTTTTCGGTTTGGATTTTTCCAAACCGATTTTAAATCGGTTCGGGTCGGGTTGGGCCCAAAACCGACCCAACCCGACCCACGCCCACCCCTACATGTATGTAAAATATACATACCAATATCAGTCAGTAACATCTACCTAGCATCTATCTCCACTAAAAGACGATCAAAGTCTGTGTGTGTATGCTCCTTGTGTTCCATTTTAAAGAGTTAAGTATTTGAGCGCAAGGAGATATTCGGTAAAAGTGTTTTTTGTTGTATATGATCTTTGGGTATATGAGTGAGAGTAAGTTGTTGGCTCTTGTAATATTCAGCTTTTACATGGTGAACTTTTCTCGCTGCTCTGTGATCATGGACGTAGTTAATAACCTAACCACGTGAAATCTCTGGGTCTTTTCGGTGCTTCTTTTATTTTCTTGTATGTTTAATTTCATCATATCAACACTGTGATTCAACAGACTGGTTTCAGAGCCATGGATACTTCCAAATTTGATGTGGATAAATTTACCGGTGAAAAAATTTAGCTGTGCTTCAATTGAACGAGAGCTTGGCTATTTATAGTCAAAGTTGGATGAGTTGATTGCCTATCAGCCACACACGTGACCCCTTTGTTGCCACAAATGTGTCTAAATTGAGGAGACATACATGGCCTACTTCAAAGCCCCATGGAAAATCTCCACTATGGCAATAAAATGCCACTCAGAGATCTTGTTCTACTACTCTTCCGTTGTTCCCTCTTGGGGTTTATCCCTTTTGCACTTTGACAGGTGAGAGGAAGGATAAAAGTAAGGAACTCAAAGAATTGAGACAAGGCTAGAAATAAATCTGAAGTTCGAAAAAGTAAATACAACTGTTTTCACAAAGAAAGCATTGAAAAATTAATTGTCTGGAACTCTAAATATAAAATAAGACCTATTGATACATCTTCAAATGTCAGTGATGTGGCTACAGTGGTTAAAGATAATTTTGATAATGCTCTGTCACCACTCGTTTATGCACAACATTGAGTTTTAGGCAAAATATAAAAGAGAGAAATAACACAGAAAATTAACATAGTTCAGCACTTGGCCTACGTCCACGTACTGAGACGATGAGAATTGCACTTATATAAACTGGCAGAATATAAAAGAATACAAAGTACTAAACCCTGAAACCCTCACAGAGTATATAGTAAGTGAGAATAATGAACCTCAAAATCAAGTGATAGTCTTGTAAAGCCATCTTTGGTGAGCTTTGGGACTTCATTCATAGAGTATAAAGGCCATCTTTCAGCCACTTTGCGGCAACAAAAGAGCCATGTGTGTGACTGATGGGCACTTAATCTATTCAACTTTGGCTATAAATAGCCAAGCTATTGTTCAATTGAAGTACGACCAAATTTTTGAGAGAAGTCCCTCGTCCAAGTCTGAGTGTTTAAGCTCTTTGTGTATTGTGTTCCATTTTAAAGAGTTGAATATTTGGGTGTAAGAGGGTTTTCAGTACAAGTGTTCTTTGGCATATGTGGACTGTGTAAGTGAGTGAGAGTAAGCCGTTGGCTCTTGCAATATTCAGCTTGCACATAGTGAACTTTTCTCACTGCTCTGTTGTCATGCACATTGACTAATAGACGTACCACGTCAAATTTCTGTCATTTCTGTTCTTATTTCATTTTCTTGTCTATTTTATTTCTCCATAACAACATTCTGTTTCAACAAACTCATTCATTAGAATATGCTTGCCTCGCGAATCCCCATACTTGCGGATTGTTTATAGCCAATCTGGTTCTGTTCAGAACTACTTGTTCCTGCCTTCTGCAGGTGGTATATTTTAACAAATTTGCTTCACAAAGTCAACTTCTTATATTATTAGACTATAACTTCTCACTAATTGTTTTTTGCAATTTGTATTCGTGTGTCTCTGTGGGTGTGCATTTGGTGACGAAGATGGGGGTTTTAAGTAGTAAAATTTTATTTAAATATGAACAAGTGCACTGGTGGCAGAATTGCTCGTGATTGAATTCAATATATTGTTTATGAACAGTTCTTTACCACCGAACCATATGCCTGTGAGCCATCAAGCTTACCGAAGTATCCTCCAAGCAAGGAAATGGATATAAAATTGAGAGTTGAAGAAGCCAGAAGGTGCTTTACTTTCTTGATGTTAAGAATTTTTTTGACCAATCTCAACTGTATGCTGACGTTTATCGTAACTATAGGCAACGAGGTTTAGGGGGGAAAACTCATGTCGTAGATGGTACCAGAAGAATGAGAGTTCATGAAAGGGTCAGCCGTGCAATTCCAGCGCCAGAAGCCAATGCAGAGCTCCAAGCAAACTTAGATGTATGTCAAACATAATCCATTTCTTTTTTGCGCTATATATTACTATGTCAATGCCATCTTAGTTATCATCTCTTGTAATATAGAGCTTGTTTGATTTCAATTAAAATTTTGCTAAAAAGCTGAAGTCAAAGTTAACAATTAATTTTAACCAAATATTTGATGGGATCCACAACTTTTTACAACTTCACAACCACACATTTCATCACTTTTATCAACTTTTACAAAAAAAAATCTGATTTTAATCTAATTTAAACACCCTGACACCCTTAATTAAAAAATGACTGAGTGTGTTTCTGTTGAAGTTTGGGGTATAATATAAATGGTGTCATTTGGAGAGCTACACTTAATGGGCTCGTGCTGGTTAAGGATTTGAAAGTCCTGCATTCAATTTGAGCTCAGCGGGGTTCTTCTTTGCTATGTTGTACCCCTAGCTGGTATTTTAGGAAAATTCTTATTAGTCTTGCACAATGCCATAAAAAAGAAGGAAAAATAACAAGAAGAATTAAGGGTCCATTTGATTGCACTATTTTTCATAGAAAATATTACATCCGAGGAAAATAATGTCATATAAGAGGAAAATATTTTCCTACTTTGGCTGTTTGATACAAGGTGGAAAAGGAAAATGAATTCTATGGTACAATCACTTGAAGTATGAATTTGGCCATTTTGGTGGAAAATATTTTCTCACCATTTTAGGGTTTTTTATTTTCCTTTTTATATAAATTTTTTTTTCTTTTCCACTATTTCCAATCAAACACATCCTAAGAGCCAGTGGAATAGAAAGAAAAAAAGAAGGAAAGAAAAAAAAAAACGACGTGAATGCTCTGTTTAGAAAATAGTGAATCTGTAGGCTTACAATCAACTTTTAGGGAGTATTTGATTGGCCAATTTTCCATAAAAAATGTCACATTTATGGAAAATAATGTCACATCAGAGCAAAATGTTTTCCAACTTTGGCTGTTTGATTGAAGGTGGAAAATGAAAATGAATTCTAAGGTATAATCACTTAAAGCATGCATTTGACAAAAATGTTGGAAAATGTTTTCTCACCAATTTGGTGTGTTTTTTTTTCCTCCTTACATGGAATTTTTTTCTTTTCCATGGAATCCAATCAAACACACAGTCAAGAGGACAGTGTTCTCCATGTTTATAAGCTTAAAAAGTTAATTTCAAAGTAAGCAACTTTTTTACTTTAAAGTAAGAAAAAAGTAACCTAGCCAAATGTGCTCGGGAACAAAAAGTTACTTAGAAGTAACGTTTGTTCATTTTTAAGCATAGCAAACATGCTCTAGGAAAAACAGATGTAGAATACTGGAAAGTAATTGCCATTTATTGATATTATTCCATATATCAAGTTGCTGCACTGAGAAAAAAAACGCAAATAAATCAATGAGTTCAAATTTTAATCTTTAGGTGAAAATTAAGGAACACCCCATCGAATCTGGTATAATTAAGTGGAAGCTTCATGCTGAAGTGAATCATTGCATTGTGTTTAGGATTTTGGTTGTTATGCTAAACACCATTTTTAATCTTCCAACTTTTTTTGTCTTCGTCTTTACACATGTATTCGCATGGCGTGTGTGGAATCTACATGTAGGAACTCATATGCTTAAAAATCTAATGATTTCCTTCTTTTCACCCGCAATATTCTACAGAGGTTGCGAGTTGAGTCACAAGCTAATGCCAAGACAAAGAGTGAGAAATTTCCACCACCCCACCAAGATGGATCGGTTGGATACCCTATGGATACATCATCACAAAATGGCCCCGTATCTTTTGGTGCACCTGATACTTCTTTTAATTCCTCAATTTTTGATCCAAAATCGTCCCAATTTCTGAGAAATAATACAGTAACAAGTGCAGCTACCCGGAGGAAAAACAAGAAAGAAGAGCCTCATATGGCTCCTCCTCGGAGATTCACCAACACATTGTATCCTTCCTTAATCGGTTGGTCTAAGGATTGGAGGTTCAACCGAAGAAGATCAGTTTCAGAGAATTTTGTCGAAAGAAGGTAGATAGAAAATTTAAAGGAAACAAATCTTGTAACTTTGGTGTTTTTGCCATCGTTGGGATCAAATATAACCTTTTTGTTATTGATTTCATTCTCGATTTTGTAATTACATGGGTTTTGTGTATAATTAACACAATTCAAAGTCCCAAGTGGGTTGGTTCATATCGTACTCCTATCTACACAATTCTGTGTCTTTGTTTGTGATCGATTATGAATTTATATACGTGGAATCCCACGTTTGTTGTATAGTTTAGACTTGAGATTTTCCTGCCTACCAGGTTTAGTTGTAAAGATTTTGTATCTAATCATGTGCTAATTGTACTTAATATCACTCTTTACTTTGGAATTTCATTTAGGATCTAGGATTGAAGTTTTACGTGCAAAAGATTGTGCATCTATATTCTCTGGGATCTATTTGTTCTGTTCTTATGTAATCATATGTTGATTAATAGTCTGGTTTTCACGCCCCCAAAATCTGTGTAAATTCCCAACATTTTTCGGATCACTTGAGGTTGAGTTATGTTTGTCATATCAGACTCAGCAGGATTGAAAATGATAATGGAAGCGCCTTTCGTCCTTAGTCCTTGGAGTGGTTGGGCTGGCAAGATATTGGCGTAAATGTTAGGGCATAAACTGTCGTCAAAATTGATGGTAACAATTGAGAAAAAAAAAAAAAAAAAACAGAAATGTAAATATGAGATGAAGTGAGGTGTGCCGTAGCAAATTCTTTTAAGACATGCAAATATGATCAAAGAACGTTTGTCTTTTAAGATACAATGCTTCTTCCAAAGTCGATACTGTACTTATATTAACATTAGTTGACAAACTAAAGAATGAATGTACTCTTCTTTTCAAGATGGAACTACAATCTTTTGAAAAATTTCAAAAATTATTTAAGCAAAATTTTGAAGAGAAATAGACAATTTAAAATCAATTAATTCATAATTGATTTGGTGTGAAAAGTATGTTTTGAAATGTCTTTTTTGAATGGATGCGCGCCTCTTCATAAATAGGTGCACCATTTAGTTTAATTAATCTGAGACCTTATATCGCACCATTTTATATTTTTATGTGATTTGATGGTTCAGATTAAACTTTGAATGAGTGTGTCCATTCATCATATATATCAACTAATCATGAACTTTTTATTGAAATTTTTTTCAATTCAACCAAAATTAATTATAATTGCACACATCATTAAAATATATTTAATGATTCAACCCGATAAAATTCAATTAATTCCAACAATTCCCCACATAAATGAAAGAAGTCGATTCAAATTAAGGAAGACAAAAGAAGAGTACTATTTAAAAGATAACGCATCAAGATAGGTAGCTTTCGCATTGAACTTTCTTTATTAAAAATCTATCGAACTCACTTTACTAATAAGTGAATACAACGTTTTGAACTGTTAGCCATTATTGCAAGCTCAGACAATAGATCAAATACATCTTCTCTCATATCAAACTTGGTTATCTATTGTGTTCATTATTTTGACCCTGAACTACTTGGGTTATGTGAGTGCTTTTAGAGAATTCGCCTAAGTAAAATTCTCAAAGAATCGGCCACGTCCGTACTAACATAGGTGATGTTCTATAAAGAGTACCCTATCGTACTCCACTTGTACCTTTACAAGATATAGTCATTATTAAAAGCAAAGTTTATCCTCGATCTTTGTAGGCAACACTTTTGCATTATAGAAATAAGAAGGAATTAAAATTCCAAAGGACTTCTCATCGAGTCATTCATAACTAGTTTTCCTATTGAACCTAGTCCATGGGATCTCCTGTCGCCAGGTTAGGTTTCTATTAAGTTAACTCATTAGAATTTAGGCTTTAAACCCATTTCTCTCGATGTACAATCTATTCTTTCTCTAGATAACCTATTTGTAAACGAATCTGCTAGGTTATCTTTTGACTTAACAAAATTAATTGATATTGTTCTAATTGAGAGTAACTGTCGAACATTATTATGTCTACGACGTATATGACTTGACTTTTCGTTATATACAAAGTTTTCTGCTCTAACTATAATTGCTTAGTTATTGCAATGAATATATATAGTAGGCACATGCTACGACCATATAGAAATATCTTCTAAGAAGTTTCTAAGTCATTCCGCTTCTTCTTCTGCTTTATCTAAAGCAATAAATTTGGATTCCATAGTTGACCGAACTATACATGTTTGTTTAAAAGATTTCCCAGATATAGCACTACCACCAAGAATAAATACATAGCCACTGGTGAATTTAGATTCATCTGTATTTGAATCCAGTTGGCGCACTATATCCTTCGATTACTGGAGGATATTTTTCATAATGTAACGAATACTCTTTGGTATGTTTCAAATAGCCGAAAACTCTAAGTAATGCAACCCAATGTTCATTACTAGGATTACTTACCGAATAAGCTATGTCTAATCTTATACAATTCATTAAGTATATTAGGCTTCCAATTATTTAGGAATATTCTAATTGATTTTTTCCATTTCTAGTATTCTTGTAAAAAACTACATGGGGAAGAAATGGATTCCTAGTTTCTTTTATACTATATGTTTTAAATCTTTCAACCACTTTGTCTACATAGTGAGTTTGTGACAAAGTTATCCCATTAGATGTTCTAGAGATTTTCACTCCTAGAATCACGTTTGCTTCACCCATATCTTTCATATCAAAGTTATTGGTAAGCATTTTATTTGTTTTGTTAATGACTTCCATATTAATCCCTAATATGAGCATTTTATCTATATAAAGATAAACCAATACGTATGCTTCTTCAAATTTCTTTGAGTATACACATTTATCGTATTCATTTATGATGAATTCATTTCTAATCATGATACTGTCAAACTTTTCGTGTCATTGTTTAGGAGCTTGCTTCAATCCGTATAAGGATTTGATAAGTTTACAAACTTTATGTTTTTGTCCTTTCACTTTGAAGCATTTTAGTTGTTCAATATAAACTTCCTCGTTTAATTCACTATTTAAAAATGTAGTCTTAACATCTATTTGATGTATCTGTTGGTGAATATGTATGATGAATGGACACATTCATTCAATGTTTAATCCGAACCATCATATCACATAAAAATATGAAATGGTGCGATCTAATGGTTCAGATTAATTAGACTAAATGGTACACATATTCATGAAGATGCACGCACTCATTCAAAAAAGACATTTCAAAACCTATAAATAGGGACCCCCTAAATTCAATTTTTTCACACCAAATCAATTCCGAATTAATTAATTTTAAATTCTCTATTTCTTTTCAAAATTTTGCCTAAATAATTTTTTGAAGTTTTTCAAAAGACCGCAGTTCCTCATTTTCGAGAAAAGTACAGTCATTCTTTGGTTCGACTGACAATGTTGGTATAAGTGTAGTACCGATTTTGGAAAAAGTATTGTATTTTGAGAGACAGACGTCCATTGATCTTGTTTGCATTTGTAGGGGACAAAATCCGTCTTAAGGAGGTTTGCTACGGCATACCTCGCTTCATCTCATTTCTGTATTTCTAGTTTTCTCGATTGTTCCCATCAATTTTGACAACAATATTAAGACAAATCGCTCTGCTCATGTGCTTACAGTTTCTTAACACATGTCTCATAAAATCCAACAACCACTTCTCGTAATAGTAGCACTCCAAATTACGAGAACAACAAACTGAACAATATTTTGTTCTCTCTTTAAATGAAAACTGGACTTGAACTTTATGCATAAATTATTTTTATACTAAAATGATTTATGCAAAAAGTGTAGAGAGATTTGGTTGAAAGTAAAGTTATTTTATTTGCAATTATAAGGGGTCTATTTATAATATCTGAAAAGTTGTGTATCAAAAGACACAATTTCATAGAAAGGCATGTCCAAAAGGACATGTCCTTAAGGAAAAAGGATGTAACTGTTTAGAAATGACATGTCTAAACATACACAACTTTTCAACCAAACGATTCTAGAATATTCTATAATATTCTAATCTATTTTCTAACAATATTTGTATATTTAAGCGATTCACTATGGGCCTTAATTTCTCATTCACCCGAAATTGATTCGAGCAACTAAATGTACTATGTTAATCTACTCACGTAGTAGAACACGTTTGACCTTACAGTTCTCGTACTTAACTAACGGGCTTCGCTTAAATAATTTGTCAAAATTGGTCAAAACCAACATCTTTCGAACAAATTTCCAACATGGTAAATATACATGATAAATGGACACATTCATTCAAGGTTTAATCAGAATTATCAAATCATATAAAATTATGAAATGATGCAATCTAAGGGCTCAGATTAATTAGATCAAATGACGCACTTATTCATAAAAAGGCACGCACCCATTCACAAAAGACATTTCAAAACCTATAAATAGGAACACCATAAATTCAATTTTTTCACACCAAATCAATTCTGAATTAATTGTTATTAAATTCTCTATTTCTCTACAAAATTTTGCTTAAATAATTTTTGAAGTTTTTCAAAAGATCGTAGTTCATTCTTTTTGAGAATAGTACAGTCATTCTTTAGTTAGACGTGCGAGATTGGTATAAGTGCAGTACCAATTTTGGAAGAAGCGTTGTATCTTAGGAGACATACGTCCTTTGATCCAGTGCACCTTTGCAGGGGATGAAATCTATCTTAAGGAGATTTGCTACGACATACCTTGCTTTATTTTCTTAATGTTTCTGTAAGTCGTCATTTTGTTCGTTTTGCATTCACGTGATTAAATTATCAGAATATAAATAATGCACCAATTTTACCAACATAAACAAATTAGTTTTTTACGGTGATAGTCGAGCTGCTTTGTCTTAGAGAATAGATTTTTATTTGACTCGGTCTATATTTAATATAATACGTGTTGCACTATGCTAAGCTTGGCTCTCTAAGCTCACATGAACTTTTTCTCGGTAATGTTTACTAGTGTACACTGCTTACTCGCGGTGAGATCTGACCGTAGGGTAGATTGATGATTTACACAACTTGAATTTAAGGAATTAGAACAATAGTTGAGTTTGGCGACCGGTTTTTTGCTTGCGAAGTAAGTCCGATATCATAATTTTTTCACGACTTCTTTTTATCTTTGGAAGACGACGACAACAATAATATGAGATCGCAAAATTAGTCCCATTGTGCCATTGCCTTCGCAAACACTAGAGTTGACAAATGGGCCGGGTTGGGCCGGATCGGCCCGTCAGAGCAGGGCTACACTTGAAACTGAACTGGGCAACCCAGCCCAGTTTTATGCAGGCAAGAAATATGCTGGCACAGCCCAGTCCATCGGGCCAACTCGACCTTAATTTTTTTTTTCTTAAATAAATTTTTTTATACAATCTAATGCATTGTATCAAATACAATCTTAATTGTCATGTTTAATTTGACGTACCAAATTACGTCAATAATATATAGTATTGATCATAATACATCCGCACACACAAGACACAATTTGATATAAAATTAATATTGGTAACTTTTTAAGAACTAAAATAGCCAAATTAAAGTCAGTTTTTGTTCTAAAATTTTCAATGCCTAGTAGCATGAAACACAATAATCATTCTTAATTAACTCAATATGCTAATAGAGAATGCAACAGCACATGCTAAATATATATGTTTTGAGATTTTTTAAAGAGATTAATTTATAAAATTAGAAATTTCATGTATTAATTAATAGATATATATCAATTTTCTTTTAAAATAATAATGTTTTTTTGGTTGTAATCTATTTTTTGACATCTTTTTCTAAAACATAAATAGTAAAATTATGCTAGTCTTATTGCTTTGAAATATAAGCATGTTTGACTTAAATTAAAAAGTTTATTTATAAGTAAATTTAAAATAAATAATTTACTTGTCACGCCAAACATAATTTGGATTGAAATTTGAATTAAACTAAATTTTAATTAAATCTAAATAATTTTTATGTTGGAACTTGGGATTCTTGGACTAATGTTTCAAAAAAAGACAATTTAAGTTAGAGACTTGAGTTTAAGCCATTTTAGATTGATATTATTTAGATTATGTATTGAGTTTATTCACAAAATGAGTGATTAATGTCAATGAGCAAAAGTAAAAAATAATAAATAAAATTGCGGGCTTTCCGGGCCGGGCCATATATGCCCGATTTTGTTCGGGCCAATACCAGTTCAACCCAAAATTCGGATTATAAGTCTATTTTAAATGGTGCTGAATAGTTGGGTGATCCGGCCAATTTATCAAAATGACCGTTGACCAATTTTGGTGTGTAAAATATCAAATATAATCACGTCTTCTTCTCCGCTTATAATTACTTTAAACAATTTCAAATTCATTTTTATGTGAAAAAGAGAAAATTTCAATGTTAAAATCTAATCCATTTTAATGTTAGAATCCATCTCATTTCATTTATGTAAGAAATTTTATTTCAAAATAGAAATTTATCATTCACTATATTATTCTTTTAATTCACGATAGAAATTGTGAAATTTTGTAATATAAATTATGAAAATATGTATAAATCTGAGTATGAATTGTGATTTTTACTTTAAATTTCTGCAAATTTGAATTTATTTGAAGTGGATTAATTGAAAAAATCAGTTATAATTATATAAATTCACACTTGTTAACAGACCATGAGTTTGTTAACAAATTTTTGACCTGTTAAGGCTAAAATTGACCTTAACATAGTCACATGTTTGTTAAGTGGATATTGGCTTATTTGCACAAATGGTCCCTGACTTTTGCACTTATTGCGGGTTGATGACCTATCTTTTTATTTTTGGCAGTTTAGCCCCTATTTCAAATATTTTTGGCAGCAATGGTCCTTTTCAACAATTTCCATCCAAATGACTGTCAAATTTCAGGGTGGAAGTTTTTTTATTTAGAAAATGCTTATTTGCACAAATGGTCCCTGACTTTTGTAAAGAAAAATTTGCAACAAAAGTCCCTAATATTTTAGAAAGTGTTGAAAAGTCCTATAACCTTCTAATCCTAACACATATGACCCTAAACTTTTTTGACAATTTTATCCATAACTTAAATAAATTAAAAATAACTCACAAACCTTTTTAAAAATACAAATAAGTCCTAAATCTTTTTATTTTTTTTATAGATTTACACTTAAAATAATAAAAAATGTGTCATCAAGTCCCAAAACTTTTAATTTTATTCACCAAAATAATATTTAAAATGTGTTTGATTAAAATCAAATTTTTTAGTAAAATTGATTGAAAAATTGTGGGACCATAAAATGTGTGGTTAAAATTAATTGTTGACTTTGACTTTAACTTTTTAACAAAATCAAAATTGAAAACAAACGAGCTTTTAGAGTCTCTACAGATTTTGTCCAGTGGTTTATTAATTAACAAAAAAATTATACCCATGATCAAAATTTGACCAATTTAAAATTTTAATTTATTTTTCATATCAATTACTAGAGGTGGCAAAATGGGCCAGCCCAATGGGCCAGTCCAGATAGCCTGGTCTCTAGGCTGGGCTGGTCCAATAAAAAATTGATTAAATAAAAATTAGGTCAATTTAGTCCAATACAACTAGTCAACCAGGTTGGCCCGATAATTTTTTTTTTGCCTAAGTCCCTATTCTACACTTCAAACACCCCACCCATCCCCTCTCCGTGAAATGTGGCTGCCAGGGGTGAGGTGTTTGAAGTATGGGGTAGGGACTTGGACAAAAAAAAAAATTATCGGGCCAGCCTAATTGGCTAGTTGTACTGGACTAAATTGACTTAATTTTTATTGGATCAACTTTTTATTGGACTAGCCCAGCCTAGAGAACGGGCTATCTGAGCTTACACATTTTGCCATCTCTAGTAATTGATATAAATTGGTCAAATTTTGATCATGGGTATAATTTTTTTGTTAATTAATAGACCACTGGACAAAATATGTAGAGACTCTAAGAGCCTGTTTGTTTTCAATTTTGATTTTGTTAAAAAGCTAAAGTCAAAGTCAACAATTAATTTTAACCACACATTTTATGGTCCCACAATTTTCCAATCACTTTTACTAAAAAATTTGATTATAATCAACCACATTTTAAATATTATTTTGGTGAATAAAATTATCGGACCAGCTTGGTTGACTAGTTGTATCGGACTAAATTGACCTAATTTTTATTTAATCAATTTTTTATTGGACCAGCCCGGTCCCAGCCCAGAGACCGGGCTATCTGGACTGGCCCACTAGGCTGACCCATTTTACCACCACTAGTAATTGATATGAAAAATAAATTAAAATTTTAAATTGGTCAAATTTTGATTATAGGTATAATTTTTTTGTTAATTAATAGACCACTGGGCAAAATCTGTAGAGACTCTAAGAGCCCGTTTGTTTTCAATTTTGATTTTGTTAAAAAGTTAAAGTCAAAGTCAACAATTAATTTTAACCACACATTTTATAGTCCCACAATTTTTCAATCACTTTTACTAAAAAATTTGATTTTAATCAAACACATTTATTTTGGTGAATAAAATTAAAAGTTTTGGGACTTGATGATACACTTTTTATTATTTTAAGTGTAAATCTGTAAAAAAATAAAAAGATTTAGGACTTATTTGTATTTTTGAAAAGGTTTGTGAGTTATTTTTAATTTATTTAAGTTAGGGATAAAATTGTCAAAAAAGTTTAGGGTCATATGTGTTAGGATTATAAGGTTATGGGACTTTTCAACACTTTATAAAATATTAGGGACTTTTGCTGCAAATTTTTCTTTACAAAAGTCAGGAACCATTTGTGCAAATAAGTATTTTTTAAATAAAAAAACTTCCACCGTGAAATTTGACAGCCATTTGGATGGAAATTGTTGAAAAGGACCATTGCTGCCAAAAATATTTGAAATTGGGGCTAAACTACCAAAAATGAAAAGATAGGTCCTCAACCCGCAGTAAGTACAAAAGTCAGGGACCATTTGTGCAAATAAGCCAGTGGATATTACACCCACTACTTACAAATATTAAAATATTCTAAATTTAACAACTTAACTTATTTATTCTAAAAATACTACATAATTAATATTATATTAAATAATAAAATAATGAATTAAAATTAAATAACTATTTCTACGTGAATTCACTCAAATTCATTTTTTAGTCTTTGATTATTTGTACAATAAGTCCTTTATCTTTATAAAATTTTCACTTTAGTCCCTATATTTCGTCTTTCATTTCAATTTCGTCCTTTTTTATTTACAACCCAAGTCCTTCAACTTTTAAATTTGTACAAATTAGTCCCCATATTTATACTTTTATATCAATTTAGTCCTTTGTATCACTATTTGATACAGATGTTACAAATGATATTTTGTATCACTGAATATGTTACATATTATATTATGTTATTTTACACATCATATGTTACATGAATTGATATTTTGTATCACTGATGTTATGTATGTTACAAATGATGAAATCAATAGTTTTATTTGTTAAATTTAACATTGTGTTACATATCTATATCATACTATAACGAACTTATTGAAGTTTAGAGTTGATTTTGCAGTTGTAACAATTTCTGTTTATTATCGCAATCTGTTACAAATGTTACAAATCATATTGTGTATCACTGTTTGATACAAATATTACAAATAATATTTTGTATCACTGAATATGTTACAGATTATATTATGTTATTTTACACAATACATGTTACATGAATTAATATTTTGTATCACTGATATTTTATATTTCAATTTGTAACACAGATTGTTACAAAATATCATTTGTAACATTTGTATCAAACATTGATACACAATATCATTTGTAACATATGTATCAAATAGTGATACTATAAATGACTAAATTGATATAAAAGTATAAATATGGAGACCAACTTGTACAAATTTAAAAGTTGAAGGACTTGGGTTGCAAATAAAAAAGGACGAAATTGAAATGAAAAAGAAAGTATAGGGATTAAAGTGAAAATTTTATAAAGATGAAGGACTTGTTGTGAAAATAATCAAGGACTTAAATACAAATTTAAGTAAATTCACGTGAAATATATATATTTTGTGGTATAGATTATATTTTAATTTATTATTTTATTAATTAATATAATTTTAAGAATGTAGTATTTTTAGAATAAATTTGTTAAGTTGATAAAATTAGAATTATTTTTAAAAAGTGGTTTATTTATGAAAAAATCCCGCTTGTTAATTTGGCATTAACAGACCACAGACATGTTAATAGGCCTATGGTCTGTTAATGGTTTTTTAACAAAAGGTCTGTTAATTTGGCCTTTAAGATTTGTTAACAAGCATGTGGTCTGTTAATAGCACTGTTAATTAAGTGGATATTACACTCACTACTTATAAATATTAAAATAATTCTAAATCTAACAACTTATCTTATTTATTCCAAAAATACTACATAATTAATATTGTATTAATTAATAAAATAATGAATTAAAATCAAAGGACTATTTCCACGTGAATTCACTCAAATTTGCTTTTGAGTCTTGATTATTTGCACAATAAGTTCTTCATCTTTATAAAATTTTCACTTTAGTCCCTACACTTCCTCTTTCATATCAATTTCGTCCTTTTTTATTTGCAATCTAAATCCTCCAACTTTTAAATTTGTACAAGTTGGTCCACATATTTATACTTTTATATCAATTTAGTCCTTTATATCACTATTTGATACATATGTTACAAATGATATTTTGTATCACTGAATATGTTACATATTATATTATGTTATTTTACACATCACATGTTACATGAATTGGTATTCTGTATCACTGATGTTACGTATGTTACAAATGATGAAATCAATAGTTTTATTTGTTAAATTTAACATTGTGTTACATATCTATTTCATACTATAACGAATTTATTGAAGTTTAGAGTTGATTTTGTAGTTGTAACAATTTCTTTTTAGTATCGTAATCTGTTACAAATGTTACAAATCATATTGTGTATTACTGTTTGATACAAATGTTACAAATAATATTTTGTATCACTGAATATGTTACAGATTATATTATGTTATTTTACACAATACATGTTACATGAATTAATATTTTGTATCACTGATATTTTATATTTCAATTTGTAACACAGATTGTTACAAAATATTATTTGTAACATTTGTATCAAACATTGATACACAATATCATTTGTAACATATGTATCAAATAGTGATATTATAAAGGACTAAATTGATATAAAAGTATAAATATGAGGATCAAGTTGCAAAATTTTAAAAATTGAAGGGTTAGGTTGCAAATAAAAGAGGACGAAATTGAAATGAAAGAGGAAGTATATGGACTGAAGCGAAAATTTTATAAAGATAAAGGACTTATTATGCAAATAATCAAAGACTCAAATACAAATTTAAGTGAATTCACGTGGAAATATATATTTTGTAGTATAGATTTGATTTGATTTATTATGTTATTAATTAATATAATTTTAAGAATGTAATATTTGTAGAATAAATTTGTTAAGTTGATAAAATTAGAATTATTTTTAAAAAATTGTTTATTTATAAAAAAATTCCTATTGTTAATAGTCGTGAATAAGTATACTAGTATATAAAAGAAATATTTAAAACTTATTTGATATAAATTAGGCTCTTATCCAATTGCGATGTTTCATAAGACCATTTAGCCAAAGCGGAGCAAACACCATAAGAAAACAATGATATCGCAGTCGACTCTTGAAAACATGCGACTTTAGCGTAAAATCGCCTTTTTGTTTAGTATGTATATATCACCAGAAACATCCACCATTCCGCCTGGTACTTTTCTTGAATTCCTTCCAACTTGCTCACGAACAGAAAGAATCGAAACAAAACCATGGCTCTTTGGATGGAGGCGGGTTCAGAACCCAAAACTCGTAATGAAATAGCTGATCTTGAAGCCATATCTTCCCTCAAAGAGTCTGCTGCTATTGAACTTAAGGTTTCCCTAATGGCTTCCCTTTTGCAATTTTTAATTTTTATAATTTAAATTTTTTTTAAAATTTTCTTTCTGCTTTATTTGGTTTTAGTGTCATTTTAATGCTTAGACAAATGTTTTTCTTCTTTCATTGGCTTTTGAGTGTTTCGACAGATGATTGGGCACGAATATGATTTTTTGAGTAAATTTAATAAATAATCACCTAACTTTACCTACCATTACCACTTGCTCACCCTACTTTGAAGTATTACCCATTACTCACTTATCTATTTCAAACCATTACTCATCCATCACCCTACTCATTTCAGTTAATTAATCACCCTACTCATTTCAGGCAATTAACCTTAAACGGAAAATACCACGTGGCAGACAAAATCTTATATTGCACAAAAATATGTCATATAAATTTTAAAAAAAAACAACAGAAAGAGTAAAATCTGGAAAAAACTAATAACATCTACATACAAATTAAACAAATACAACTTGAGTACTTCAGATAATGAGGTAGACGATATTTGTATGTAGACGTTATTTGTTTGTTCTAGATTTTTTTTTTTCATCTATGTGTCAGATTTTAACAGATTTTTTGAGCTACATAATATTTTGTCTGCCACATGGCATTTTCCATTAAGGTTAATTGACGAAATGAGTCGGGTGATGAATGAGTAACGGTATGAGATAGATGAGTGAGCAAGTGGTAATGTTGAGTAAAGTTGAGTAATTATTTATTAAATTTACTTAATATTCTGTCCGCTACATGGTATTTTTTGTTAAGGTTAATTGACGAAATGATTTGGGTGATGAATGAGTAACGATATGAGATAGGTGAGTGAGCAATGAGTAGTGCTTCAAAGTTGGATGATCAAGTAGTAATGTTGAGTAAAGTTGAGTGATTATTTATTAAATTTACTTAAAAATAATAAATAATTACTCAACTTTACTCAACATTACCACTTGCTCATCCAACTTTAAAGTACTACTTATTGCTCACTCATCTATCTCATAATGTTACTCATTCATCACCCGACTTATTTTGTCAATTAACCTTAACGGAAAATGCCATGTGGCAGACAGAATATTATGTAGCACAAAAAATCTGTAAAAATCTGTCACATAGATTAAAAAAAAAAAATCTAGAACAAACAAATAACGTCTACCTCATTATCTGAATTACTGAAGTTGCATTTATTTAATTTGTATGTAGATGTTATTTGTTTGTTTCAGATTTTCCTCTTTCATTTGTTTTTTTTTAAATTTATATGACAGTTTTTTGTGCCATATAAGATTTTGTCTGCCACGTAGTATTTTTCATTAAGGTTAATTGACTGAAATGAGTAGGGTGATTAATTAACTGAAATGAGTAGGGTGTTGGATGAGTAATAGTTTGAAATAGATAAGTGAGCAATGGGTAATACTTCAAAGTAGGGTGAGCAAGCAGTAATGCCAGGTAAAGTTAGGTGATTATTTATTAAATTTACTCACATAATATTATGTGGCACAAAAAATCTGTTAATATCTGCCACATAGATTAAAAAAAATCTAGAACAAACAAATAACGTCTACATACAAATATCTTCTATCTCGTTATCTGAATTACTCAAGTTGCATTTGTTTAATTTGTATGTAGATGTTATTTGTTTGTTCCAGATTTTCCTCTTTCTTTTGGTTTTTTATAAATTTATATGACAGATTTTTGTGCCATATAAGATTTTGTCTATCACGTGGTATTTTCCGTTAAGGTTAATTGACTGAAATGATTAAGGTGATTAATTAACTGAAATGAGTAGGGTGATGAATGAGTAATGGTTTGAAATAGATAAGTGAGCAATGAGTAATACTTCAAAGTAGGGTGAGCAAGTGGTAATGCTAGGTAAAGTTAGGTGATTATTTATTAAATTTACTCCTGTACATTCAATCTTTGAACGGGAAAATTCCTTAACTAATGTTACTCCAACGGCGTATGTATGTCTGTATATGCATACTTAGAACACAAGCCGAACCGTTGCACTCAAGGATAAGAAAAAGGGTTTGTAAGGAGATGTTTGTTGATGTCTATGGGATTGTCTATCATTACCTCAAATTTGTTCTGCTTTTGTTGTAGTCCTGTTTGCATAAATAAAGGGAAGCAATAGAATTTTGAGAAAACTCAAAAATGAGAATACATAAGATTTATTGTTGTTCCATCTGCTTTTAGGAAAAAGGTAACGAGTATGTGAAAAGGGGCAAAAAGCACTATTTGGATGCTATTGATTGTTATACCAGAGCTATAAATCAGAAGGCTTTAAGCAATTCAGAGAACTCGATTATTTATTCAAATCGAGCTCATGTCAATCTGCTCCTAGGAAATTACAGACGTGCTCTCCAGGATGCTGAGGAGGCAATCAGACTCTGTCCAAAAAACGTTAAGGTTGTAATTTTGTGTTCTTATCGTGGCATACCGTGTATTATTTTTCTTTATCATTAACCGCTACACTCCTTTTTAGGCCCTTTACAGAGCAGTCAAAGCATCGCTGTCATTGGATTTGTTGAATGAAGCAAAGTCATACTGTGAAAAAGGCCTTGAGCAATCACCAGATAACGAAGAATTGAAGAAGCTAGCCAAGCAAATCAATCTAAAGGGATCAGAACACAAACAGCGCCAAGCTGAAGTTTCCAAGGCTGTGGAAGCAGCTAAGGTTCAAAATTTATGGCGTTATTTAGCAAAAATCAAGTAGTTCTATCTTGGTCGTGCTTTTTACCTTTCAGGTTGAACACATGCAGGGCCTTGTCTCTGCCTTTGAGCATAGAGGACTACGAATTGAGAAGGCAATGTATCAAGAACTCACTGGACTTAAAAAACCAATACTAGACAAAAACAATATTCTTCATTGGCCCGTTCTCCTTCTTTATGCAGAGGTTATGTCCAGTGACATCATTGAGGATTTCTGTGAGACTGACATCTTTTCAGCTCATCTCGACATGATATCCTTGGGCCACCTTTTTTCTTTTTTTTCCTCAATGCACAGGCTCCGTTTCTTCATGATTAGTATTTAGTACTTCATGTTTGATTGTTAAGAACTTCTTGTGATCCTTAGCTTCCAAACATGTTCTCAGATGATTGCCCTCCTTTGTCCTGGGATACAGGAAAAGCTTACACTCGTGATGCTATTGAGTTGTACTATGAGGTATGCAGTTGTCTGTGACACCTTGATTGTGTGTTGGTAATTCTCAGTTAGGGTATTGATTTTGCCAAAAAAGGGTTCATGAATGTGCTTTAAACATGTGGTTCTACTTTGAGAATCTTTATTGCAGTTATTTTACATTAGTCTTAACCATTGGGATGAGTTCCCTTCTGTTCATTAATGATGTCTGACGAATCAGCAGTTTTACATTACTTAATATTATGCTTCCCATTGTATGACTTGTTTGATTAGGGAATTTCAACAAGCTATGAAATTCCTGCTACAGTTTTTGGTATGTGGCACTGGGATTTTCTTATTCTTTCTTTTTTGTTTGTTACAAATGCCAAAGAAAGTGCAAAATTGTTGGTCAAATATTTGTCTGAAATATTCCTTCAAGAAATAGAAGAAGAAATAACCCAAAAGGCGGTGAATATAAAGAAACAAAAGTAAAATATCTATGATGAAAGTATTTGACTTGTTTGAGAAGTCGTATCACCTAGAGTTGAGAGGAGTTGTTTCTACGTCATCTATAGATAAAAATAAACTCCGTGATTGTGTGGTCCCTGGAATAATGATAAGTTTGTCCTAGACTGGGAGAGCAGATGTATTATGGTGTACCTGGATTCTGGGGTGATGCCTAGCTCAGATGTATGGTTGGGCAAAGAAGTGGTACAAATCATGTAAGCACGATTGTTCACAGAATGAATTAGTGGGATATTCCCCAATAGCAACCTGGGGGACAAAGCAGCACACAGAGAATGCCTTCTTCTTCTTGTGAACGTTCATTCTATGTTGTGGATCATGAGGTGGGCAGCTTTATTTGTTAATGACAGGATGTAAGGCACTGTCAAATGGAAGCTTCAGGGTTGAACCAGATCAATCTTATATGGTTTAATAAAGGTATCCACATCTCTTTTTTTTTTGTCAGACAAGAAGATGGGAGTGTAGTTTCAATCTCCATGGAAGATCCAAATTCTTCCATTCTTTTCAGTTTTGCATTCTCACCAAACAAATAGTGGAATTCCCGGCCAAAAAGATTGTTGGTTTAATATTGTCAATGACTCATTGGATCTGAGGTTGGAAGTTATAGACACAGTATGACAGGTGCAATCACAGAATATTGATGTATTGGAAGTTCATGCTGAAAGGTTCTTCACGTGGTTTCCAGAAAAGGTAGACGAGTATAGGAGTTGGAGATGTGGAGATTGTCATTTATTTCCTTCAAACAGTCAGTTCATGAAATTTATTGCCACCTGTACTTTAGATAAAGGAGTTCTCTGAAAATCTTTAGATACAGTAGATGGTGCTCAATATGACATACTTGAAAGCTTTCTTCCATTTAACTGTTTGTGTAACCTATATTACCATCCACTCATTTTGGAAGCTTAACTGCTTGTTACTTTGAATATCAAAATATACTTGCGTTTCTTGGTGACCACAATCTTGATTCAACAGGCTGGTTCTGCAGTTTGTTTATCCAAGAAAGAAATCATCAAATATCTCTTAGAAGGTACAGCTGCTTCTCATCTAGAAAACGTTGGCAGTGAAGATAAAGATGTTGCTCTTGGTTCAGTTGTTAGAGGTAAGTTTTCATGCATCCAACAATCATGAGGATCTTCCCCTAGAAGTTCAATATTTACTTTTATCAGAAGTAATTAAGTAAATTGTTTCTTTAGCATTAGTTGTCTGTTCTCAATTCTCTGTCTCTCTTGAAAATTAAGATGAATAGCTTGGAAGTTATGTGTTAGTCCTATAGGCTAGCTTTATTCTAGAAGTAAAATCATTTGGATGGCGCTAAAAAATACAACAAACATCTAATCTGCATTGAAGAAGAGCGTGTAAGTTGATCTAATGTTCAGCTCTGTATGGAACAGTATAAACTGAAGAATATGTAAAAGCAACTTTCTTGGCAATTGAGTCCGTCAAGTGGTAGGAAATCTTGAGCTCATTGGTTCTGATGGACATTAGTATTCTTATCATTCACAATGAGGTGGCAAGTCCCTAATATCTGAGCTCAACACAAATTGGTTCAGATGGAGGAATTCTGCGCGCTTGGTTGTAATCTTGTAGACCAATACACGAAAAGCATAAAGGCTTATTTGAACTTCAGACCATGATAAAACTGGTTTGTTCTACCCACGTTTCTGAAGGCCTAATTACTGCTTCTAAAGATAGATTAAGTATGTTTTCAATTTTTTTTTGTCGTTTGACTCCATTTCATCTGTTACTGAAAAATACGTGGATGAACGTGCCCATCTAATGTCGTGAACCTCTAAGATATCAAATCACACACTCTCATGTATCTATTTGTGCAATTTTTACTTATTCTCTTCATTGATTAATTCAGGTACTGGTTCTAAATGGGTCAGAGTAAACGAGAAGAGAACACTTCACGACGTTCTAAAAGATCCTAATATGATTATTCCTGGAATTCCTGGTATGTTAATATCACGCGAGACACTTAGCTTGTCTTAATTTTTTTTATCTGATTCAAGGCAATCCCACTTATCTTGTTTCTCAGATCTCTATTATACTTTTTGTTGGTTGCAGTATTTTTCGTTGTTTCTAGGAAGTCCAGCTTTTACAAAGATTTCAAATCTGGAAATTGGGCTCCGCCAGAGATCGTGTGATTGTCTACGGGCATTTGTTTGAGGTCACCTGGATGACGTGGTTAGTGCATTTATGTTTGCAGATAGCTGGTCCTCTGTGTATTAGCAATTAGATTAATCGACGAGTGACTATTATTTTTTCCAGACATTTCTATTAAATAGACATGTTTTCCCATTTCATGTCGTATATCATACCTTGTCTCTCTTAATGCAAGTGATAAAGTTCATTGTGCCAGATACATCCTCGTAGCATGTATGCTCCATGAGTCGAGTAGAGTTCTTACTTATGTGACACATCTATGGTTTCTGAGAAAATAAAACTGTACATCATGCAAAGTTGTGATGTACATATAAAAATGAAGTGCATACATGTCTAGGTGATACAATATGCGGACACTCTTAGTAACATATTTGATATTTTAAACATGTCTGAGAATTTTTAAATTGAAAAACAATAGGCTTATATGTACATATATGCTACAGATGTGAGGCGAGAGAATGGGACTTTAGATTCTTTATTTATCGCGAGGCAACAAGCATGAAAACTGGATTATCAAGAATGATTCTGTTTCTAATCAAATTAACCCTCTGAATGTATTGCTGTCTTAACTTATCAGACATAAATATATGTATGGCTTTTTAATTGTTACTGAAGTCGTATTTTTCGTATTGGTTGAGAATTACGGTGTTCGTGTTTGTATCATACCATATAACACATCTCATTCATACATCTATGCAACAGAACTCCACAATAACCTATGAGGTGATTATATGAAACCCATGACTGTGCATGAAATCCCACAGCGAAACCGTAATATCTACCTCAAAATTTTATTTTGTCGATTTATTCCTCGACACTGTAAAATTAGCTTCTCAAAATGTTCTCTATACACTGCAAAATAACTCAAATTGTTTTGAGTGCTGTTCTCTCTTTTAGAAAATGTTCAACGAACCTCATTCCGCATCAACATTTGTTGCCGTCATTGCTATTGAGAATGGAATTCTTAACCTGGATATTTTGGGAGTCAACCGGGTAGAGGTTGAGGGGGTGGGGGAGACACCCTACTGTGGGCAGATAAAGAATAACTTGGGGAAAAGAAACTCTAGAAACAGTAGAAGCCTGTTGTTCCTGGTTAATTCAAGCAGTTGCAGTCGTTGAATTTGATCTGTAGCATGTCCTCTTTGCTGCACGAACGATGTCCTCGACCTGACGAATAAGTTACAAAGGAAAAACCCACAAAAATCAGATACACGGAAAGTATTAGGATCTCTTGAAACAACAAAACAACAAAAAACTCGTAGGAACCTTAAAACAATGTATTCAAACATCCAAAGACAGAGAACATTGAAAAGGTGTTTTCAAAGTCGCGAGGGATCACATTTCCAGTGATGTTTCTACTATGTGAGTAAATATGAAAATTCCGATTCACAAGAATCTTGAGGCATAGGGTGGCCAATTTCTTAATCTCTTTTGGTTTGACCCTTCAAATCTTTTATTCTCCTAATTTTACAGAACGATGTGGATTTGGTAAACCATTGCTGAAGTGGGATCTTTGGTACAGATATGGAACTCGAGAGATACGAGACAAAATTTAGGAATGACTCCAAAGACATCAAAAGAGTGTACAAGTAGTAAATAATTTGTACTCATGCATTGCTTCAAAGAAACTAACATAAATCAAAGGATGAGAAAGAGAGAGAACTCTGGGGGAACCTAACCTGCGGGAGAGCCATTCTCTCAAGATTTGCAGCATAAGGCATTGGAACATCTGCCCCAACAATCCTCTCAACGGGTGCATCAAGATAATCAAAGTATTCTTCAACAACTGATGCACTGAAGAAATGAACATACTTATAGGTAAGTACGAAAGATGAAAAAAGAGGAAACTGATAGGCCCCCGATTCAAGCGACATACCAAGCGCGAACCAAGGACCACAAGGCAGAGGGCAAGAAAGGAACCAGAAGAGAACGTGGAGAGAAAGAGGTGGGGACCGCTGACTTCAACAAACTGCATGTGCAAGAATTGGAGGATTCTAGATGCTGAGGGAAGAGAATAAAAGCAGAAGAGGAAAGTGATGGATAACCATTCTGTTGGCAGAAAATTGAAGGAGAGATAGAGCCTCTCGAATTGCTCTAATCTTTGTATTTACATTGCATATTTTTCATTCAATCAAATTGTAACTGAGAGTAAACTTTTTATATATAAATATAATCCAAATTTACAGTACAAATTCATTGTCTCGTATTACAAATTCTACAATCCATTCTAACTCTAACTGGAGCCATCTAATTTTCTGGGAGGCTTGGATAAATCTGCACAAATCACATAAAACAGGTTAGATCCTATCATTTGGTATCAGAGCAACGATCATGGTAATGACTCTCACTGATCGGGTGGGTGTTATGGAAGGAAAAATGGAGGAAGTACAACAAGACGTGAAGCTGAGTATGGAAAGTATGAAATCAGAATTCAGGGGGCAGATGACCACCTTACTAGAAAAATTTAACTGGATGACCGACAAGTGGGAGGAGCAAGAAAGGGGTAGGAAGGGAAAGGAGTTAGAGGGAATCAAACCATCTGAAATTCCCATATCGTCGGAGAACTCGCCGGGAATTAAGAGGGTGAGCCACGAAAGTGAAGGAGGAGGAGGAGGAGGTGGCTCGGAAGGAGGGTGGCGGCCCGATTACCGCAATAGACGATTGGAAATGCCTGTTTTTGATGGAATGGACCCGGATGGCTGGATTTGCCGAGCAGAGAGGTATTTCGCGGTCAATCAAATGGCAGAGCTGGAGCGCTTGGACGCGACAGTAGTGTGTTTTGAGGGTGAAGCTTTGGCGTGGTTTCAATGGGAAAAAAAACGCAGGAGACTTGAAAATTGGGAAGAATTGAAGGTGAGGATGTTGGAGCGATTTAGACCATCCCATGAAGGATCGCTGGAGGAAAAATTCTTGGCCCTCCGACAAGAGAGCTCTGTCCGAGAGTACAGGCGGTGGTTTGAGACGCTGGCTTCACCATTGGAGGAGATGCCGGAGGCCATACTGGAAGGTAATTTCATTAATGGACTGAGGCCCGAAATCAAGGCAGAGGTCCACCTAATGAAGCCTCAGGGATTGGGCCAGATAATGGAGATGGCCCAACGCATTGAAGACAAAAACATGGCCCTAAAAAAATCTCTGGTTGTTCCCAGCCCAACTAAACCCAAAACCCCCTACTATACACAACCGAACACCACTTCTGTACAGACAATTCCCACCCCAGCGAAATATCCCAATTATGGCGGACCAAGGAGTCCCTCAACAGTGAAACCCACCAATCCACCATTCAAAAGGCTGAGTGAGGCCGAGCTCCAGCTGAAGAAGGAGAAGGGGCTGTGTTTCCGGTGCGACGAGAAGTACACTATGGGTCATAGATGCAAAAATAGGGAGCTACAGGTGTTGTTGATTCAAGAAGGAGAGGATTGGGAACTTGGGGAAGGCGTGGAGGGTGAGGCAACGGAGGAAGAAGTGAATGAAGTGGGTGAGTTAGTGGAGTTGTCGCTTAATTCCGTGGTGGGACTGACTCCTCCCCAGACCATGAAAGTAAAGGGAAAGATAGCTGGACGAGAGGTTGTTGTTTTGATTGATTGTGGAGCGTCCCATAATTTTATTTCCACAGAATTGGTTCAAAAATTGGGACTGCCAAGAACAGCCACCATCGGCTATGGGGTCATAATGGGAACAGGACTTGCGGTTCAAGGCGCGGGAGTGTGCAAGGGGGTGATGCTGGAAACCCAACACGTAAAAATTAAGGATGATTTCTTACCTTTGGAGCTGGGAAGTTCGGATGTCATCCTAGGAATGAAATGGTTGGCGTCTCTTGGGGGCACGCAGGTAAATTGGAGGGATTTAACCATGAAGTTTCAGGTTGGAGAAACTTCAGTGACGTTGCAGGGGGACCCAAGTTTGAGTAAAACATTGGTGTCTATGAAGTCCATGATCAAGGCGTTTAAGGAACACGGAGAAGGAGTGTTGCTGGAACTGGGAAATATTACCTCGGATTTTAATGGTGATCAGCTAGAAATCCCAGAGGCACTTCAAGCGGTATTAACCGTTCACGAGGGGGTGTTTGTTGAGCCCCGAGGGTTGCCACCCCATCGGAGTAGAGACCATTCCATCGTCTTGCAACCAGGTACAGCCCCAGTAAGTGTTAGACCGTATCGATATCCGTATATACAGAAAAATGAAATTGAAAGATTGATCCGTGAGATGATGGCGGCTGGGATAATTCGGCCAAGCGTGAGCCCTTTTTCCAGCCCAGTTTTGCTAGTTAAAAAGAAGGATGGGAGTTGGCGTTTTTGCGTAGATTATCGGGCTTTGAACAGGGTGACAGTACCTGATAAATTTCCTATTCCAGTAATTGAAGAATTATTAGATGAGTTGCACGGAGCCGTAGTGTTCTCTAAATTGGATCTGAAGGCAGGCTACCATCAGATTCGGGTGAAGGAAGAGGACATACTTAAGACGGCTTTTAGGACACATGAAGGGCATTATGAGTTCGTGGTCATGCCGTTTGGGCTGACCAACGCCCCATCCACCTTTCAGTCGCTGATGAATGAAGTATTTAAGGCACAACTGAGACGGTTTGTCCTGGTCTTCTTCGACGATATACTGGTCTATAGCCGTAGTTTGGAAGAACACTGTGAACACCTTAATTGTGTGTTGGACATCCTTGAGAAACATCAGTTAGTGGCCAACCGAAAGAAGTGTCAATTTGGGCAGTCAAAAGTTGAGTATTTGGGGCATATCATATCTCAGGATGGAGTAGCTGCAGATGAGTCTAAGGTTAAGGCCATGTGTGAGTGGCCTATTCCTCAATGTTTACGAGAGCTGCGGGGATTCCTTGGACTAACCGGGTATTATAGAAGGTTCGTACAAGGTTACGGAAAATTAGCATGGCCCCTTACAGAAAGGCTGCGCAAGGATAACTTCTATTGGGACGAGGTGGCAGATGAGTCGTTCAAAAAATTAAAGTCAGCCATGGTATCAGTACCTGTATTGGCACTGCCTGATTTCAACAAACAATTTATAGTGGAAACCGATGCATCGGGGTATGGGTTGGGAGCGGTGTTGATGCAAGATAGACGTCCCATTGCCTATTATAGCCACGCCCTGAACCCTCGAAGCCGCGCGAAGTCAGTGTATGAAAGGGAATTGATGGCCATTGTTTTTGCTGTACAAAAGTGGAGGCATTATCTTCTGGGACAGAAATTTGTGGTAAGAACCGATCAGAAGAGCTTAAAATTTTTGTTGGAACAAAGAGAGGTTAATCCAGCATACCAAAAGTGGTTGATCAAAATAATGGGGTACCACTTTGACATTCAATACCGACCGGGATTAGAGAACAAAGCAGCCGACGCTCTCTCACGCGTAAATCCAGCGGCCGAATTGCTGGCTATAACCATACCTCAGGTAATTTCTTTAGACCGCCTGACTGAAGAGATTAATGAGGATGAAGGGCTGTGGAAAATTATAAAAGACATTGAGGTCAACCCATTATCTCATCCGGCTTTTACCATGTGTCAAGGCCGTCTCCTTCGAAAGGGGCGGTTGGTGATTCCTAAGAAATCCACACTTGTGCCTTTGTTGTTACAAGAAGGGCATGATGGAAGCATTGGAGGACATTCGGGAACCCTTAAAACATACCGCAGACTAGCTTCTAGTGTATATTGGCCGGGAATGAAAGCCGATATCAAGGAGTATGTGAATCATTGTGCGATTTGTCAACAGAGTAAGTACCAAACACTATCACCAGCCGGATTATTACAGCCCTTACCTATTCCAGATCAGATTTGGGAGGAAGTAACGATGGATTTTGTGGAGGGACTGCCAAAATCTGGAGGAATGGATACTATCTTGGTGGTGGTTGACAGATTAAGCAAGTATGCCCACTTCGTGGGGATGAAACACCCCTTTACAGCAAGTGTGGTCGCAGCAACGTTTGTAAAGGAAATAGTCCGTTTGCATGGGGTCCCGAAATCAATAGTTTCGGACCGGGATAAGATCTTCATGAGCAAGCTTTGGGAAGAATTGTTCCGATTGCAAGGGACCAAACTAAATAGAAGCACCGCGTACCACCCCCAGTCAGACGGGCAGACAGAGGTAGTGAATAGAACCTTGGAAACTTATTTAAGATGCTTCGCTTCCTCCAAGCCAAGGTCATGGTTCAGCTGGTTAACTTGGGCGGAGCTTTGGTACAACACTTCTTTCCACACTTCATCAAAAACCACTCCCTTTCGGATCGTGTATGGTCGAGAGCCACCCCCATTGATTCGTTATGAAAAAGGGGCAGCAATTGTAGCAACAGTGGAACATCAATTACTGGAGAGGGATCAGATTTTGGAGGAGTTGAAGGAGCAGCTAAGTAATGCTCAATCCAGGATGAAAAGGATGGCTGATGCTAAGAGAAGAGAGGTTCATTTTGAGGTTGGAGACCTGGTGTACCTAAAAATACGCCCTTACAGGCGCAAATCATTGGCCACACGGCCAAATGAGAAATTATCCCCGCGGTTTTATGGGCCCTTTAAGGTGGAGAAGCGGATAGGAATGGTGGCATACCGGTTAAACTTACCTCCCACATCCCACATTCATCCGGTGTTTCATGTGTCTCAGCTGCGTAAAGCTATGGGACCAGTTCAGGAGGTGTTGGAGTTACCGCCACAGATCACGGGGAGTTTAGAAATGCTGGTAGAACCTGAGGCTGTTTTGGGAAGTCGACCAGGGACAGGGAGGAATATTAGAGGCATTGATGTTCTGATTCAATGGAAAGGACTGCCACCTTTGGAATCCACTTGGGAACCATACGAATTGATCAATCAACAATTTCCTCTCTTCCACCTTGAGGACAAGGTGAATCTTGAAGGGCGGGGTAATGATAGGCCCCCGATTCAAGCGACGTACCAAGCGCGAACCAAGGACCACAAGGCAGAGGGCAAGAAAGGAACCAGAAGAGAACGTGGAGAGAAAGAGGTGGGGACCGCTGACTTCAACAAACTGCATGTGCAAGAATTGGAGGATTCTAGATGCTGAGGGAAGAGAATAAAAGCAGAAGAGGAAAGTGATGGATAACCATTCTGTTGGCAGAAAATTGAAGGAGAGATAGAGCCTCTCGAATTGCTCTAATCTTTGTATTTACATTGCATATTTTTCATTCAATCAAATTGTAACTGAGAGTAAACTTTTTATATATAAATATAATCCAAATTTACAGTACAAATTCATTGTCTCGTATTACAAATTCTACAATCCATTCTAACTCTAACTGGAGCCATCTGATTTTCTGGGAGGCTTGGATAAATCTGCACAAATCACATAAAACAGGTTAGATCCTATCAGAAACATCATTGACAAAAGAGAGACGCGGCTGTGTTTCAACTAAAGAGAGACACGGCTGTGTAAAGAAGGTACCAGATTTCTGCACCGATGCCATGTTGAGAGAATCCTTCTTCAACAGTCACGAGCCTATTGGTTTTTGTGACAGAATCATATATCGTCGATCTATCAAGAGGGCGGATAGAGCGAAGATTTATCACCTGCAGATAAGAGATATAAACCATATAACAAAAGACTCCTAATTTTTATTTTCCATATCACCGTGTACAAGCATGATTAAAATTCTCTGGGATACCTCAGCACTGATTCCTTCCTTTGCGAGAATTTTGGCAGCCTATATATTATAACACACTTGTGTCAATTCCATATGAAAGAGTAGGCATTCAACAAATGTTGGTTTTCTTCAATGTATAAAAGAGAATGTAAACGTGATATAAAAGCAAATAACCATTACAGAGGTGAACCTTGCTCTCGTATCTTCCCTTATGGTACGGATAACACATCTATCCTAATATCCAGTTATCCACGTTTATGTTGAACATTTAGTCCTCTATACGTCTGAACTGGTGTTTTTTAACCTTATAGGCATCTTTCTAGCACATAGAATCCATGTAGCACTTCTCTGTTGCTCTAATCCAATGAATTGCACCCTCTTCAAATTCTTAAGCAAACCTAAAAAGGAAGCTAAGAGGGTGATTCGAGATTCCGTGCAAAAAAATATGAGTAGTATAGTTATTTTAGAACTAATCTAGTGTAGAAGCTTTTTACGAGATATCTTGCTAGGAGGAGCGTAGTAAAGAACAAGTTACGTGTATTAAAGTTGAAAACTAATTATTTTTGTTTCCTAGCGATGAGAATACAGAAAAATGGAAGAATTATTGACAAATTATTCACTAATATAATGACAAACCTTAAGAGCATAGCCAACCATTTTTGAGAAAGCTGTGATGGTCACATCCTTTCCTTCTCGTTCTATCTGCAAAAGAACTCAAGGAGAGATGAATAACAAATATTTAGAATGTAAATATAAAAAACAACTTAAGTTAGAGTAAATACCTTAGCTTTCCCAATTGGAAGACAAAAATTAGAATCAAGAGCTTCTGCTGACACAGGAAATGATTCACCATACCTGTGACACATCGGTCGAACCACAAGGAAAACATAACGCATAAACGAGGTTTATGCTCAAATCATATGTATAGAATCGAAAGTTCCTACTTACAGCAATTCGTTTTCCAGGAAAACAACAGGATCTGGATCCCTTATAGCAGCTTTTAGGAGGCCACGAGCATCCTCTGATGAATATGGAGCCAGCACTTTTAACCCTGGACATGAGGCATACCATGCTGCATAGCACTGCAAATGATAGACTAAGTGTACATGGACATTAAAAGTGGCTATACTGTCTACCAATTGCCAAATTTCCTCCTCCACAAGTAGACTGTGTTAAAAGAAGGCGGCTATAAGAAGAATCCACAGTCTGAGGTAATGCATCCATAGCTAATTTATTGTTTCGTGTAACAAACTACGGTCTTTGTTTCCTCACATATTAACAGTAGAATCCATTTTTCCTATCAAAAGAAGGACTTCCATGCATTACAATTTTCACCATTGGAAACTAGAAAAGAAATCATGGTAGTTGCTATAAGAATGCTACTCTATCCCACTCAACCATCATCTTCTAGGTCCTTTATTTGATGCATGAAGCACAACGATGAAAATATTTCGAGTGCACTTGAAAAAGTGGAATCATTTATGAAAACATTGGGGTCACTTGCGTAGTTTGGAATTTTTTCAATTATTGGGCTATTTCCGAGTTTTTTTTTTTTTTTCGTATTTATTTAAACATTATGTTCAATTATTAGGCTATTGAGCAAGATAGTGATGAATCGAACTTTTTCTTAATTATTGAGAATGATAAGGTGCTTAAACATGGTCACATAGACATCTAAATGGAGTCGTATAATTTTGGGTAAACATCACCAACTCCCGCAGGAAGATTGCATTAAGAAAAAACCATTACGTGGGAATGTTGTGCGCCCACACCAGCAGCAGCGCCATTTGGACCTCTAAAGACAATAGGCACTGATATCTGACCAGTGGACATGTAGTTTGATTTTGCAGCAGAATTTATAATGTGATCGATGGCCTGCAACAATTCAAGATGAAGGACAGCATCAAATTGTGGACTCTAAATGTCTGAAAAAAAATCAATTCTATTTGAATACCAACAATAACGTCCAATCCTATGCAAGTAAGCTCATGACCTGCAATGAGAAGTTAATTGTCATGAACTCGACTACAGGCTTCAGACCATAGTAAGCTGCACCAACTCCAATTCCAGTAAATCCGGCCTATAGTGATATCATATGGATGAGTATGGAAAAGATTATCAACTCAAATCAAACAAATTATAATTGTATGTTTGGTATAGAGTATTGAACATTATAATGAACAATATATTGACTACATTTTCGTATTTAACACTATAATTATATTCAATTTTTCGTGCCAAACATGAAGTCAGTAGAGGACAAAAACCAACCTCAGTAATGGGTGTATCGACAACCCTATCAGGACCATACTTCAATAAAAGCCCCTTGGTAATCTGAAAGGGAATGCCGTGAATCAAAAACTGAATACTAGAAAGAATAAAGATATGATCATTGCAATTTTTGGCCAATGCTCACAGCCTCACCTTATATGCCCCCTGATATTCACCAACCTGTCAACATCACTGATTAAGTCAAGAAAATGTTGTGGCAGGCAAAAAGAATAAACAAACCAGGTAAATATTTGAATTTCTTGCTATGAATTGTATAAAATTTGCATAATTACTTACCTCTTCACCCATCAGAAAGACTTTGGGATCAGCTGACATTTCTTCATCAATTGCTGAATTTAAAGCATCACGCACTGTCATCTGTGCAAAAATGGCGCAACCAAAGACATTAATCCTTAAATTTGCGTTGGTGTACTGTACGTACACACACACACACACACACAGACATGGATATTGATACATACGCAGTCAAGGACAAAGTGGAAATTACGATGTTAATATGGAAGTATAGTCGTCCTAAAATTGATATGATAAGAAACGAGAAAATACACTAAAGCATGTTACCTCTTTTCCAGAAGAAGAATAAGCCCGGGATGCAATTACTCGAATTCCTTGCTCCAAATTCTCTCAATAGAAAGCATAAAAAACCATCCAGTCACATAACAAGCTAAAAAAGGTTAAAAATCAAATTATTGAATTCAAACAAATTCAATTCCAAAATCTGCATTTACCAGAGAAGGAATGCCTTTACAGGCCACTCTTTGCCTTATCACTCCTAACATTTCTTCTTCTTTTCAGTTTATAATACAGTCCCTGATTAACATCAACAGTACATACAATCATATGTGTACGAATACAAAGAGATAAAAACACCAACACAGAATTAAAATAAGATCAAAATCATATCCTACGACACTATTCATTCAGTGGAAAATTCTGTATATATACAAATATACATGCAGGACTTGCACGCAAGTACCAGTAAATGAAGCCAACGACATGTTAAAAAAATGTGCGAGTTTGAGACTACTAATAATTAGAACTAATATAGAGAGACAGAGAGTGAGAGAGTGTGTAGACCTGGTTGTTTGTGTATTGTTGCGGAGATTCTGTTCAAGGAGAGATCTGGAATTTGACAGTTAAAGCACAGGGTAGATGGACATTTGAAAAAAAATTTGTTGTCTGACATCTTGCTGATGGATATCTCCCTTAAAAGTTTAAGCATCCTTTAAATTATTTACAAGTCACTAGATTACGAGTTGTATTGAATCTGTGGATAAAAAGTAAATAAAAGTTGTACTTTCTATATAATGTATGGATAAATAATGTTTGATCAATTTAGAGCATTTCTAATACAATCCGTCTATTGTAGTTTACGTGGCAGGTGAAATAGACGAACTTTCAGTCAATATGGTACTACGTCTATTGAATAGATGGTCAAATTATAAATTCGTTTCCAATGAATTCTGTCTAAAATTAATATTACCGTTTATGTTGCATTAATTTTTTCTAAAATTGGTAGATCTTCAATTTATATTTTCTCTGTCTGGCCTTTTTTTATTTAATAAAATGTTGAAATTGATTTAAATTTGCTGAGTTAATCCGTCTAAATTTAGACGGACTTCTAAACGAATTCTATTTTTGGTGTGTCAAATCAGTTAGACGAAATCCTCATCAGCATGCATTGGAGATGGTTTTTTTTAAAACTCCGTCTATAGATACTTATGTGGCACGTCTAAAAAGCAATAAATGGAGTTAGAACATTTCCAATGCAACAATGTGGCTTGTTGTGCATGTGGCAAGTAAAATAGAGACGTAGAGAATAACATCTCCAATGAAATTATAGATTGGAAAAATTATGATATAATTGTACAAGAGATAAGATGTAGATAAATTATAAAAAATTAAATAAAATATTATTAACACGCATTTCAATGGAGATAAATTATAGAAAATTAAATAAAAGAGACAAAACACACATTTTAATGGATATAAATTATTAAAAAATAAATAGAGGATGTCTAGCACACAGTCCAAATGTGGACAGTGTGCTAGACATCTTTTACTTTTTTTCTTATCATGTTAGTATAATTTATGATTGCATTGGACACGCTCTTATATATACTTTTCTTTTCTTATTTTTCAAATGATCCTTAAATAGGTTAATTTTAGCAACGACCACTAAAGTAAAAAAAAAAATTCAAAATTGTCATTGAAGTTATTTTCTTACACTATGGATCCATTTGGTATATAGGCAAATGTTAAAGATAATGAATAAACTCTGTCTTATCCTGTTTGAGCAAAATTAATATCCAATGAAATTTTTGTCTAAAAAATGAAGATAAGTTTTGTCATCGAAAAGAGGAGGACAAATTTTTTTGTCCGAATAATAATTTATTCATGTTTTTAAAAGACTAAAATACCTTTTATAATATAGAACACATATATTTTTGAAAATCCATACACTAGGAAAATTGTCGTCGCCCTCCGCTACTGTCCTCTAGCCACCACCTTCTGCCACTACTTGCTTGCCTGCCTGCCTGCCTGCCAATGTCCGCCACGCCACCGCTAGTACTGCCACCACCACCGTTACTGCCACTACCACCGTCTGTCATTCCACTTATTTTTTCTCTTTTAGTTTTTTTATTTACTTTTTTTCGTTTAATTAAAAGTAATTGTAGAATTGTATTTATTTTTTTTTATCAAAAGTTGAATTTTTAACAGTGACTTTTTTCATTTTTATACCTAGTTAAACTAAACAAGATAATAAACTTGTTGTCTAGATAACTATTATATATCCAGATAGTTTTTTTTCCAGATAAATAGATTTATCCACAAACTAAATGGGACCTGCTAGTCACTGAAGTTTGATACTCTTACAATAAAGATAACATCGTCAATTTTAGTAGTCTACGTGTTACCGCTAAATACTGTTGGGAAATTTTTTTAAAACTTGCCAAAATCAAAAGATGCGACAATTATTGAAAAAGGAAAAAATATGATATAATAAAATATAATATTATATTATATTTGGTGGCTAAAATTGAACAATTTTTCAAATCTTGGACACCTTGGTAGACGAAACTTGGAAGAAAAATAGGTCATACGTTAACTATAAATTGACGTGGTTTATTCTCTTTTGTAGTTGTGACTTGAGGGTTTTTGAGAGAAAAATTGTAAGCCTAGCATCTTAATTGTTTTTCTTGTTTTCTTTGTGGGTTGTACAAAGAGTAGAAATTGGTGGGTGCGGTAAATCTTATGATATTATTTTTTTTGAGATACTTGAGAATTTGGATGGGTGAAATCTATATGATTGTAACAATTTTTCATATAGTGAAAGTTTTAACAGTCCGTAAATCTCTCTATCTTTTTATATTTGTCTGTTTCGTTAATTTTCTCTAAACAAGGATCTTGTGGGTAATAAAGAAATTGGTCTCAATTCCCAATAGTGGTATCAGAGTCAGGTCGTTCAGAGTGTTGGCACACAGAGAAGATATGTCTATCAAATATGACGTGGAGAAATTTGACGGAAGAATCAATTCTGGCTTGTGGCAAGTACAAGTAAAGGATGTTTTGATTCAATCTAGACTGCACAAGGCTTTGAAAAGAAAACCAACCCCTATTTCTGACTGGGATACTGAAAAACTTGGTCATGTGAGGAAAAATTGTCCAAAAGGTGGAGCATACTCGGCTAACTGTTCGACATCAGATACGAACAATATGTCTCCTTTATGAGAGACGATGATGTTGCTTAAGTATATTACATCCTTGTGGGATGCGCTAGTTGCCATGATAAAGGATGTGTTATTACTAGCGGGTCCACATTTGCATATGGGCATTGACTTGACATTAATACAAGGTGTGTGGTGGAATTGATGTCGATGGCTAATGAACTTCCAAGTAAGTCAAGTAAGGGAGTTGCACCATAATATTTCAGCAAATTTATTAGACATGAGCTGATGAAATTCTTAGAATTCGTTAATTCTAAGTGATTATACTTATATGGTGGAGTATGTTAATTCTCTGTTTTGAGAATTGGGATTATCAAAGTTTACCAGTTTTTTTAAGTATCGAAATGAAGAGCTGCAGAAGAGATGATTAAGTTTTGATTCGTTTTTCATCAAGTTTTGATTCGTTTTTCGTCAAGGTGGAGATTGTTGGGATATTTTCTCAAAACTTGCCAAAATCAAAAGATGCGCCAATTGTTGAAAAAGAAAAATATATGATATAATATTATATTATATTTGGTGGCTAAAATTGGACAGGTTTCTAAATTTTGGACACTTTGGTAGACGAAATTTGAAAGAAAATTAGGTCATATGTTAACTATAAATTGACGTGGTTTATTCTCTTTTGTAGTTGTGACTTGAAAGTTTTTTAGAGAAAAATTGTAAGTCTATCATCCTAGTTGTTTTTCTTGTTTTCTTTGTGGCTTGTACAAAGAGTAGAAATTGATGGGTGCGGTAAAGCTTATGATATTATTTTTCTTGAGATACTTGAGGATTTAGATGAGTGAAATATATATGATTGTAACAATTTTTCATACAGTGAAAGTTTTGACAGTCCGTAAATCTCTCTATCTTTTTATTTTTTTCTGTTTCATTAATTTTCTCTGAACAAGGATCTTGTAGGCATTAAAAGAATTTGTCTCAATTCTCAACAAATACTACGTGGTATTGACGGTGTTTATTTTTTTAGCACATCAAAAATTCGATTAAAAAATTTGAAATTATCCGCCAGCTAAAAGGAAAAATTCATGTTGCCCCAGATTAAAAAAAAAAAAAATTCAAGGTTGACGGACGGCTAGGGGTTTTACTTCTTTGCATGAGGGAATTGGTTTTTGCTTGATTTTTTTTTTATTAAAAAAAAATTGGACAAGTTTCTAAATCTTGGACACCTTGGTAGACGAAACTTGGAAGAAAATTAGGTCATATGTTAACTATAAATTGACGTGGTTTATTCTCTTTTGTAGTTGTGACTTGAGGGTTTTTGAGAAAAAAATTGTAAGTCTATCATCTTAGTTGTTTTTCTTATTTTCTTTGTGGGTTGTACAAAGAGTAGAAATTGATGGGTGCGGTAAAGCTTATGATATTATTTTTCTTGAGATACTTGAGGATTTAGATGAGTAAAATATATATGATTGTAACAATTTTTCACATAGTGAAAGTTTTGACCGTCCGTAAATCTCTCTATCTTTTTATTTTTTTCTGTTTCATTAATTTTTTCTGAACAAGGATCTTGTAGGCATTAAAATAATTTGTCTCAATTCTCAACAAATACTACATGATATTGACGGTGTTTATTTTTTTGGCACATCAAAAATTCGATTAAAAAATTTGAAATTGTCCACCAGCTAAAAGGAAAAATTCATATTGCCCCAGATTAAAAAAAAAAAAAAAAAAAATCAAGGTTGACCGCATAATATTTAACACTACTAAGATTGACAATATTAACATAATGATCTTTATCGTGAGGATATCAAACTTCAATAATCAGTAGTATAAGAAAACAATTTCAATGATAATTTTGATTTTTTTTTAAAAACTACAATAACCATTGTTGAAATTAACCATCCTCAAATAAAATCATATTAAAAAATGTTTTTGGGTGTGCCTAAATAATATTCTCGATATGATGTGAAATTTTCAATTCTCTAATTATAAAATGAGTGAAATGATAAATGGGTAAAATATTTGTAGGACACAGAACCAAAATAGATTGGTGACTCATTTGATAGTAAACAAAACTCAGCAGAAAGCGCCTCCAACTACGAGACAATTCTTCCTTCTTTTACAATTAACTCGGGTTCAAAAATTGATAATTAAAAAAAATGGAATTGATAGTTAATTTTTTTTTTAGAATTGACTATTACTTTGGTGAACTGTCGATTTTTTTTTTTTTTTTTTTTTTTGAAAGTTCAGTTGAAAAATTGACAATTCAAAAAAAAAAAAAAAAAAAAATTGAATTGACATTTACTTTGGTGAATTGTCAATTTTTTGACAGTTCTAAAGTTCGATTTATTTTGTTTCGTAATAATTGAATTTTCATCTTCTATTTTACTTAAATTTTAAAAAACTATTATAAAAGAGAAATATATTTTTTGATTATGAGTTAATTCACATTATCTTGTGTATAATTACATTATATTGTGTGTAATTTCAAGATCCATTTGATAGCTTCTCCCAACCCGAACTCGAACCGAAAAAATTCAAATCGAAAACCGTCCCAATTTGTAACAATCGGACCTGAAACTAACCCGAGTCGATTCGGATTTTCAGTTAAGGGACAATTCAAGCTTATTTTTAATTTTTTTCTTTACAAATCGATCTGGTTTCGGGTTGGATTTTACCAACTCAAAACCGACCCGAATTTGTCCAAAAATCTACCCAAGTCTGTCCGGCTTGACGAGTTTTTGCCTACTCCTAATTGTACGAGTTTTATGTACTGTGAAATCTTAACAATACAAAAAATTGTCATTTTTGCAAAAAATTATTTTTGACATTTTACATCTAAAACTAACTACATCTACAAATTTTATCAAAAGTTTCTATTTTTAAATGCACTTTTATTTTTGGGTACTTCTGCGAATTTCACTTTAAAAAATATGATAACAATTATAATTGATCGGGGACTTGACCCCTGGTCGAATAGAGCGAGCAAAAAAATAAATAAAAAGTAGTACCTCTCAATAATGATCGTAACAGAAAAAGAAGAATTAACACAAAAAAGTGATCCATAAAATATACAAAAGATGTGCAATGGTGAACGTCTACCATAAAGTGCTATACTTTGTTACGGACCCCTTCGTGTGCTATTTGTGATAATTTTCCAAAGTTAGACTATTACCAAACTGGCCCAGGCCAGTATCTTTAATCTCGTTCCTACGGCTGCACCGGACCTGACCCTTTTTCCTCGAGCGGGTTTTGCTAGGGTTTTGCTCCTGTTAGACCGTCACAGAGATATTCAAATTCACTATTCAATCACCGGAAAGAGAATAGTCTTATAATCAATGGATTCTTCAGCTCTTAACTCCCCTGAATTGCAGCAATTTATCAATGTAAGTACTTCAAAAATATGTATTCGCGAATTTAATATGTTATGATCCATCGTAAGTGTGTTCATAGAAATTGAGTTGGCTTGTTTATGATTATTGAAATTTTTAATTTACTGTGTGTAATGAAAGCGCTCAAATAGTTTTTCGTTTTTTATTTTCAGATTTTTTATGTTGCGTCATTTCTGTTACCGCGTTAGAAAAAATTGGATATTGCATTTCATAAAAAAGTACAAAAGTTTTGATATAGTATCTTATTAGAAACTAAGGCCTCAGCAAATTCAGTGGTGAGTGGACATATCACATCTGTCCATTGAAATGCAAAAAAATTGAGATTAACTTGAAATCTTAAAATGTTTTGAAGCTTGTATCAACAATTTATGCGCCTCTTTGAAACATTCAGACGCATTGTTCCCATGTGGGGTTTGGTGAGAGGGAGATATGAAATGTCTTCTTCGGCCTTGAATCTTTTTGTATGCTGCAGTCCATTAAAGCTCCAGTAATACAAATCCAAATTTTCATGATGGGTTCACCAATTGGCCATGTCAATTAGGAAATAACGCTTGTGTAATTCTATAGCTGTTTCTTCTTTATTTATATTATTTGACATTCAATCTATCATTTACATATCAGCGTTTGGAAAAAATTGATGGTTAACATTTTTTTACACTGCCCTAATATCTTAAATTAGTTTCTGCTTTGGAGAAGAACATTTATTCTGATTATGAGAAATTGAGTTATGTAGATGAGGGAGAGTTAGAGACATTTGAACATGTAAGAAGTTGAGATGGCTTAGACGTTGTGTGCCTTTCGCTTAATTCTTTTTTTTTTTCTTGTAAAAAAAGGGATTCTTAACTGTCTGAAAACACATGTATTGAAGGCCACAAACTGCAAGACTGATTATACAAGGATTAAGTATTGATCTTCAAACGTAGAAACCATTATTTACTGCATAACTAGATTAAGTAATCCGTGTTTTTTCCTTTGTTTTTAATCAGCATAAAGCTATAAGAGAAGGTGAGTAGTTTTATTGCTAAGAAATGTCATTTGATCTCCAAAACTGCAAGATGTGAGACCTCAAAAGCTTTGAACTTGATCACCTTTGACAATCATATGCATGCCCTTTTGACTCCTATAGAGGAGCTATGGATAAGTGTCTGATTTGCAGAGCAGGTGTACGAAATAGTTGCCATTTTGACCACATGAGTGCATATCAAAACTCAAAAGAATAGTAATTTACTGATTAAGTATATCTAAAAGTTGGTTATTAAAAATGTGATTGGCAGCTTTAACATGCAGTCGTCTTGGAGTAAAATATTAATTTTCTGAAGTTGTGACTTTGGCTTATTCATGCAATGTGATGCCAACACTTGTTTTGTATTTGAGAAGGCCATGCCTCTCTGTTGGCATTTAGGAATTAGTACTGGATTTGATGTTTAATCCCAAGAATGGAAACTCATAAAATGAATAATGTAGGATCCAAAAGCTGCTGCATGTTAAGATTTAAGTATGGTTTCAATTTTATATCTATAAGGGAGCATGGTAAGTGGACATTGTGAATCTGATAGATTACTGGTTTGTTTTGTGCATAGCTTTGTTAGACCATAGGTGTGATAAATTCAGATTTTGTAGGGGATTAAAGGTCCTTTGTTCGATGAAGCAGTATTCTTGTCCATTGGTTTTTCATGTGGCATTGTAGTTATTGCCATGCCTAGTCTTCATTTGGACGGTTCCAAAAAAACTTCGTCGATAGTTTGTGTTTTTTATTGATTCGTCAAATCTTTGGCATGTAAGATCCCATCTTACTAACATTTGACAATGACATCTGAATCTTTACAGCAAGAAAAGGAAAAGGCTATGGTTAGTGAAATGATTGCAAAGCTTACAACTGTGTGCTGGGACAAATGCATCACAGGCACTCCTGGGAGCAAGTTCAGTTCTAGTGAATCGTCCTGTCTCACCAACTGTGCTCAACGTTACATGGATATGAGTCTCATCATCATGAAGCGCTTCCAGAACATGCAGTGAAGTTAGATCAGCGTCTCATCAGTAGTGGAAAGAGTTACCTTAGTAATCTTTTTATAAATTTCTGTTCCCCAGCGCTGCTCAATTCGTCATGAGTGAGATGAGATGTTCGTAATATTTTGCTTGTATTGTTATGAATTGATAATTTTCTGGTGAGCCAAAAGGGCTGCAACTTACAAGTTTTTGACTTCAATTACTTACTAAATGTACTGCAAAGAAATTATTTGCGTTTTGTAGTTTTGTAGTTGGTGATACGTAGGATATAATTTAGCTAATGTTTGGTAGTGCTGAAATTATGGATATGCCAAAAAGGGCATATCCATAAAACACCAGAAATTTGCCATGAATGTGAATGTAGTCAAGCTGAGCACGGGCATGACGTTAACAGATGTTTTAAAAGATGACCTGAGTATTTGAACAGGTAAACTTTTTGCATTAGTCAAACGGGAGGTCAAAATTAATCATGAATACATATATATATAAGCATGGTATTAAACTTTTAGGCCATAATCAGACGGTTGCTGAATTTTCTAGTTGAACCTATGGGAATAGACGGGTTTTCACAACTTATAGAGACATGGTAAATTTGAAAATGAAAATATAAGTGTAGACGTACATTTTTGCAAATAGCACAGAAACTGGATTTCCTTGAGAAATGAATACCATATACACACATTAGCACACCTCAATACTGTTGGGAACAGCATGTTCCAATGAAAACAATTACAAGCACTTCACTATTGTCCTCTGGTTGCCTTTCTACCTTTGTCATTACAAGCACTTCACTGTTGCCAGTTTTTTGTCAAGTTGTCATTGTCGGCAAGAGTAATCCGATTGGAGTCTCCAACTCCGAATGCCATTGGAACTACTTCAGGTGAGACATCCCAGCTCCCACTTCTCCTTCCCCAACTAGATCGCCTAGGATGTACTGCAATTCGTCCCTCTATTGTCTCAGAACGAGTAACCCTTCTTAGCTCTGGGGATGCTACGTCAAGCTCAGCATCTTTATCTTCACTGTCCTCGGGTCTATAATATCTTCGATATTCACTCTCACCGGCTAACGCCTCATTCCACACCGGCTTCCTTCCTATTTCTCTATCATTTTCGATTTTTTCCATTTTTAGGTGGCTTCCCAAGTTTGGAACAGCAAAACTGCCAGGGACTACTGAAGTTGGTATGCCAGGTTCTTCCATCACCTTCGCTCGGAAATTGTTCTTGGATCCAGGAATATTGCTGCAGAGTGCCTCCATAAAGTTTCGAACCACTCCTTTATTATATGGGTTCTCCCGTCTATCATACCGATATCTAAAATTCTCATAAGTGGACTGCAGAGCAAATAAAATACCATTTGTTACAGAAGGTTTTACATTATATTACTTGGAAACCACAAGGCAAAATCATGACATCTTTAGTACGCAATACTGACAGCACTACGCAGGACAACGAACGAGATTTTTTCTTTTTCTTCCTTAATGGACAATACAGCATACCAGATGTGCCATCAAGGTACCCGTGTTTTGACTTTTAACAGAGGGATATTAAGCGCAAAACAAATTTTACAGTACAAAAGAATCAGGACATTACCTGGTTTGTACTGATGAGGTAAAGATGGAAAACTGACAGGCCTCCAACAAACCAGACCGCGAAAAATGAATAAATTACAAGTACAATGGAGGCAGGGGTATTGGCCATTGCTTTCCATATTGAAGTCTTCTCAGTATCCATTATCCTTCTGATATACACCCAGCAAAACCCATGAACATAGAAGCAAAGAAGAGTTGCTGAGAAGACAAACATGAAGAAGAACCGATAGTTTCTCTGCATCAAGAATATGAGAAAAGAGATCAGCAACTTAATTCAACGAGCTTTTAGCTTTCACGTAACTTAGTCTTGTTGAAAGACATATTCTATTATATAGAAAAGAAAGAAATAAAAGAAATAATCAAAAAATGATTTTTCAAAAAAAAAAAAGTTATAATTTTATTTATAGTCGGATGAGCAAATGAGGCTTAACAAAATCAGATAATTAGAATGGTAGATCATTCTTGCGGGAGTCTTATTATCACAATAGCAGAAAACACGTGCATAATTAGGATTTTTTATTTTTTTTCTTCACTGCATAGAGCCGAAACCGCACAGTTATTCTCATAAATAAATCATTGAATCTTGGTAGATTGATTTGATTTTCTGCCCCCACTTCCTGAATTGGCGCATTTCAGATACTCTAACTCTTCAAATTTAACAAATATGTTCACATTACCTGTCTCGACTTCCAAAGCTAACCACGGTTAAGAAGTATATACAATAAAGTCGCTACATGGAAAAGTGAAAGAAAAACCAAGACTGAAATGTAACAGATATGTAAATATTTCAAATAACGGGAAAGGTGACAGATTAAAAAAATTGAACACGTTAGAAGTACAGTGGAAATTTCTGGGGCAAATTTTTGTTCTTAAGACCTTGTTATTACCCCTTAAAGAGAATCATGGACTAAATTGGATGAAAACCAAAAAGGACAGTGAGTCATGTAAACAACTAGAGAAGGAAGGAGAATAGGAATGCCACAAAGAAACATCATTAGACCTTGTTAGTACCCCTAAAGAGAATCATGGACTAAATTGGATGAAAACCAAAAAAGACAGTGAGTCATGAAAACAACTAGAGAAGGAAGGAGAATAGGAATGCCACAGAGAAACATCATTAGAAAGTCTCACCACAAGTTCCCTTCATGACCACAACCATAACTTAAAAGCTATCATCGCACAACAGACATTGATTAACTTGGCATCCACATCAGGCTTGTGAGTTTGTATACAGCACATTTATCTACTAGTATACAGCTTTTCTCAGCGGTGGGATCCGACCGTAGAGTCTAGTGCAAAATCTTCACCTTCACTGTAAATTTTTCTCAATAATCACCACAAGAAAGATGAAAATACCCTTTAGCCACTTATTCGTTCTATCTATTGATTAAAACAACCATTTGAGAAAAATCAGGAGATATGAGATTGAGAGAAGATTTTAATGAATTGGGGGGTTAAGAAGAATCTGTTGAAAATTGAGAGAAAGAGAGGATTTTGTTTGAGGGGGATTGATTTTGAAGACGTTGAGAAGAATTTGGAGAAGATTGAGAGAGAGAGGGTTTTGTTTGAGAGAGATGAAAACGTAGTGACATAGTAACAAATGAGTTCTTTTTTCTGCCCATGTGGAGAAAACCTCCTACGGTCCCTGATTAAAGAACAGATGAAACAAAAGGCTTCATTTTTGCTCACAATTGACGGTGTTGACTTTCTTCAAGTTTCTGCCCTTTGACGTTGATACGTTTGGAGAAAGAGATTAGATGAGGGAGAAGTAGTTGTGGTAGTCACAGTAGGTACCTGATGGTTGTGAGTTGTGATTTCATATAAGGTAGGGTTTGTGAATTGGGAGGCCGGTAGTGAGAATTTAACGAGGATGAAGGTCTAGGTGGATGGGGAAACAACAGAGGGAGGGAGTTATGACTTGAGACGACAGAATTTTCTAAGCTATGCAACATGGAGCTTCTTTAATTAAGGACAGTACTACAATCGGAAAGAAAACTTTCAGATCAAAGTGTGCGGTGTGCCTTTATACCCACAGTCAGCATGTAAGGGCACAAGCAAGAAAGGAACCAGGTTTAACCATAACTGTATCAGAAATTTACTCCTCCCTTTACATCAACATGTTGCAAAGCAACAGTGGACAAAAACAGTAAAGCACCATTCTTTTCTTATGACATACATAACATTTATATTGTGAACGAAAAAATCAATTGTTCAACTAGACTACATTAATTATCACAACTTGAAGAATAGATAGAACGGATAGCTGTGGGTGTCCAAGTGGGAAATAGGGAAAACATTTTCATTCAGGGTTAGTTTTGATGCATATAACAAGTGAGAAAAATCAAAGTAAGAATTCTTACCAATCCAATACATTGTCCAACCCAGGGGCAGTGATGGTCAAATCGTTCCACACAGTTATTGCAAATTGAACAGTGTGAGCAGCGTGGAGGCCTATATAGCATACATGTATCACAGTATTTGATCTTCACAGTTACTCCATTAATGATCACGTCTTTTACGCGAGGCAACGGTGGCGTCTGACCGGGCCCAAGTTCCAGATGACCTTCATTACTTTCTGGTTGTGGAGGGTGAACATTGCGAGGAATAATACCAGGATCTCTCCCGGAAGTTAGTAGGAGAAGAACTAACACCTGCAAAAACAGATACATGCAATGAAGTTCAATTGCTATCCTATAATATTTACAGAATGCAGAAAGAAAAAAAGGGACATTAATTCTTGTATTAGGATGTACTTGATATTGTAGTGTTATTTGACTAGGTCTTTACTATCTCGATAACAAGTTAGAACATCTCCAACAAGCTCTTTAAACATATGACACTCTTTAATTTAAAGAGAACTCTTAAAATTCTACTCGGACTCTCCAATTTAACATTTTAATTTAGAAAGTGGGTTTGGCTCTCCAAATTCTCTATTATTAATGCATTGAAATAATTTCAATTTTCAATACTTGATATATTGGCTTTAATTAAATAATATCTACAAATTAGGCGGGAAGCATATGGGGAACAAAAAAAAAGGAGGAGAGGGAAATATATTAAATGCTTATTGGAAGAAGTATAATGAAGAGAGGCTGCTGGAACTTTAAATTTAGAGATGTTCTTTAAAATGCTAAAGATGCAAAATAAGCTATTGTTGATGCTCTTAGAATGTGTTAGTCACGTTGAAAGCTAAAATAGAGAGAGACCTGCAATATGCAGGATTCTTAATTTTTATGCTCAAATGTTACGCCTGAAACTATCACTATGCTATGGTGACTCTCTAACTGGTTCTTGCTTTCTCACTCATTGATGAAGGGAAGATCATCCAGATTTGCATTGGGCAGTTGAAAGCTATTGATTAGATAAAGAACACAGAGGTACAGAGCCTATTGTCGAGGGTCTGGATCTGTTCCAGTGCAGTGGCGAAGCATCTCTTTATCATATGAGGATCAAACTTGAATCCCTAACATGCCAATTACTTCATCTTTTCTTGTTACAATTTTACCTTTTCTTTTCCTAAAACATGAGTTATGAGAATATGCAGCATGGATCAAACCAACTGACAGACAACAACCAAGATACACATCCGTGCAATTATGGGTTTGACATAGAAGCAAAACAGGTCAAAGGCCTAACTCTAATAAGTCGAGCATTCAAGCTGGCATGTGACGTAAAGGCCATCAAAAATTCATCTGTCAAGAACTTTCTTATCTGTAGTTTTCAAAGTGGAATAGTCCCTAATGTTGTTATTCAATCTTATGGGTCACTCACAAGGATATGCATGTATGAAACCACGTCAGTTGTGACCTGCCTCATTAGACACTGACACACTTCTCCGTTACGTTCACGCAAGATAACCACGGTAATTGGTGAGTGCATTATAGTTCAAAGCCAGAATATTACTATAGTAACTACTTCATTCATCTCAAATTGATTTCCTGTCCTTTCTGCTATGCCTCGAAATAAGTCAATTTTACTAACTACATCATTTTCACTTTTCCAAAGTACCTTTATTAAACAGTACAGTAATTCAAAAACATTGTCCACCTTATCAGGATTTAACCCACTTTAAGAAAGCATGACAATAGGACCCAATTTTTTTACTTTAGTTCATACATCGATAGGCAAGATGGAAATGCGATAATTAATTAGAGACTTTCATCATCTTCACAAACAACTCGTGTCAAGTCAAACTAGAGTGTTCACAATTCATTCAATGGTGAGAACAAAGGTAAGTTCAAACTTTTTACACGAGGTCATATTTTACATGACATCCTTGCAATTTTTCGGAATTTTCAAACCGTGTACAGACACAGGAATTCACATTTTTGTTCTATATTACGAGATGATTGAAACCTGGAATTTCAAGAGTAAGATATCTGATTCATATACAACAAATAGCAGAATTAAATTATTAAATGAATATCATGCTATTCCATCTCTCGAGCCCCGAAGAAAACTCCAATTGAATTTCTCAACATTAATTTTGCAAGCAAGGAAAAAAGGTTGGATTGGAAAATCTGTCCATTTCCTGGAAACAAGAACAAAAAACGTGGACAATTTTCCTCGGGGGAAAAAGGAAGATCCCCACCTCCATCAAAACCATCTATCGAAATGGATCGATCCCACTTTTCAGTTTTCACTATATCTGATGAATAATCGATCAAGAAACACAAAACACCACGGCTTGTTATTGATATGCTACACTATACTCATAGACCTAGTTCAAGTGGAACTCTCACATGAATTCTCCTGATGTCAAGGAAAGCATAATCTTAAATCCAAATCTGTACTTATCTAATACCTTTTCCCCCATTACAAGAACGGCAAGACTGTGTCAAAATCTTTTTTATCCTGGACAAATGGCCAAAGTCACCCAAAATTACTCCAATCTGCAGTCATATGCAAAGCTCCTGTCAACCCCTGTTTGCTTTAGAAATGTGTTCATACCTAAACATGCCAATGCTAGAAAAATGGTGTTAAGAATTTTTGTCCAACTTTTACCACTTTCTGCCAGCCTCTTCTTTAAGGCACAGCAATCCTTGCTCAACTCAAGGTAGGAAACAATGTTTTTGTTCCGTATTACCAAGGCAATAACAAATAGAGGCAGATCTTATGGTAGAACATGGACCAAAACGGGTGTCCCTACAGATTCCAACTTAACTTAATGGATAACCTAAGAAAGCTGATTTAGGAAAGAAAATTCATGGAACTCAGAAGGAATTATTGGAATTGAGGAATGATATATGGGGGAGTAGATTCAGACAAAAGACCAAGGAAACTAAGGAGATTTATGCAGTGAAAAGAAATTCAATTAGAATATAGCCGCAACTTGTGTCTGCTAAACTGTCAGATTAACGTTTCAGAACTATATCCCCAGAAACAAGCAAAAGGATAGACTATTCGCATGTAATATGATCTCCATCATTGCTCTCATGGTCAACATATATCAACATCAATATACGTCTTGAAAAAATTAACTAGCAACTTAATTTGGTATGGTTAGAAATGCCCATGTGTTAAATAAAACCAAAAGAAAATAAAAATCGGATGACAAGGAATAAATCATATGTCCATCTTAAAGTAGCAAGTCAAACATCACATAGTTCCACAGGGCTTTTAGATTGTTAATTAAAAAGAACTAAGAAATTTAACTACTACAGCTTTTGGAGACATAACAATTGTGAGATTTCAAAGGTTAGGCCATTAAACAATTAAAAAAATATATATATTCTTTATAAAACTGGAGAACTTACACATAGCGTGAAAACAACTACTACAACCATAATTAAGATTCCCCAATTGCCAGTAAAATCATCCATCAGTTTTCTTGCAACAAAGACGCAGAAAACAGCGACAGGAGCAACTATCAGACCTATTGTCAGAAAGACTGATCTTACATCTGGCCCAAAAATCAACCTTCCCCCAAGGCAAAATATCTGCACAACGAAAAGACGAACATTATTGGAAAAAGCACAGCAAAACGGAACTATGCCGTACAACCCAACCATTAGAAAGAGAACAGATTCACATTTTGGTCAATACATAAACATAACTAGGAGAGCCTGTTGACAGGTAAGCAGCAAATCCATTCACCAAAATATTCATGCATAGGCAGATTTTCAGCAAATGCCCCTAAAGCAAGCTTATCTATGCACAAAACAATACCATACTTCAAAATTCCAATTTTATACCCGTCTCCTTTCTGAGGGATATAATTAATACCCCCGAATTTTTTTTTATACATGTTGAAGAGCTTATTTTTGTCTCGAGTACATTTCTACAAAAAGATCATATTTTTACTTTCAAAATTAAAGAAAGTAGTATAGTTCTTATAACAACCACCACCAAATAATAAGCTAAATTTCCTTGAAGCAATTTTTTGTTTTTTGTTTTTGCAGAACAAATTAATAGGATAACTTCATCATTAGATCTGTTTCCATTATTCAAGTTCAAAAAAAAAAAAAAAGAGGGAACATAAATTTCTGTAACATAGTTAATCATTCATATCAATTGAATCTCCGCCATAAAGCTTCAATTCTGCCATATTTAATGCCAATTTTAAAAATCCGATCAAGTTTCAAAATCTTAACTATCTCAAGAAGCATTAATAATAAATCTCAAAATTATGTAAAAATTAAAACTTCATCTAAGGAACTATTAACCCTAAAAATACCTTCTTTTTACTACAAATTTAGGAACTACTAACCCTAAAAAAAATTATATTTTTGTCCAAATAATAGGAATCCATTCAATTTTCTTCAAAAAGTAAACAGGGTAGCAGCCAAAAGCAAAAAAAAAAAAAAAGGATTAATGATGAAATTACATTACTGCCTTTCCATGTTTGGTAAGTCCGCAGCATCTCCGGCGTCGCACCATTAAACTCGGCATTCTCCGGCGGCGTCACCCCATTCATTTCTCTCTCTAAATTTCCTTCTTTCAATTTGATTCTGTCTACAAAATTGAAATGAAACGATGGAAAGAAAATAATAATTGAAGCATTAAAAATACAATAAAAAGGCGGCTGTGTTGAGTTTGTTGTGTGGCGTTGACTTTGACCAGTTTGCGTGGGCCACTCGAATTGACTGCACCAGAATCCGACAATAAACTCCGCCGCAGACGGCGGTTAGTGGTGGTGCCGACTGAGGAGAAGATGAAATTGGAATTACAGTTACAATTATATTTAAGAAAATTATTCCATTTTGGAAAATGGAAAGGATTTAACTTCACATTGAATGTAAATAGCATGTTTTGGGGGTTTTGCTTAGCTTAAAAGTAGGGGGAAAAAAAGTCAAAATTGATTTCTTTTTGAACTTTTTCGGACGTGATCAAGAAGCGTTACTGTCGGGCAAAAATCTCAATTGGTTACTGAACTTAGAAGTGGGTTTCAATTTGGTCACTCCATTTTAATTTGTTCCAGATTAATCATCCACTTTAAGTTTTGATTCACTTTGATTACTAAACTTTAATTTGTTGCAAATCAATCACTAGAGTCTAAGTTTATTTCACATTGGACCTATTTGCTCTCCATTTTCAAAATTAACGTTAAATTTAATGTATCAAATTGCCATATATTTGCTATATTGGAGAGATGACTCATTTGAAAACTTTCAGGCTTGATGCAGTGATGTTAGTCCAAGTAACAAGTTTTGAGTTGGAATGAACCAACATAAAACAATTTTTATAGTTTGTAACTAATGTAGAACATATTAAAGTTCAATGACCAACATGATACATATCTTAAAGTCAGATGATTAATTTATAACAAGTTAAAGTTTAATGACTAAAAAAAACTTTCATGTTCACTGTTAATTAATTAATCTATTTTTTAACATGTTATTGTCCCAAATAAGCCGACTTCTTCTAGGTATGAAACACAGCCAAACATGCCATAAAGACTAGTTTCGTAGACATGAACTAAATTTGAAAGTGTTTTGTACACGATAAAATTAGATTTAGAGCATGATGATTATTTTCTTTTCTTTTTAACTTTTTTGAGGATAGCAACTGATAAGTGCATTTTGTGCATTTATTCGGACTTTAAACTAAGTTTTTATCTCGTCATTTTATTGAATTTATACTTAATTTGGTATTTTATTCTTCATATTTAAGTTTTGGACCTGTTTAACATCAATTGGAGAAGAATTGATAAAAAGAGCAATAAATTGGAAGATATTTCAAAAGTATGAAGATCAAATTATATTCAATTGAAGCTTGAAGGACCATTTTGAAAGTTATTAAAGTGTTGAGGACAAAAAAAGACAAAATAGAAAGATGAAGGACTAAAAGTACAATTATAAAAGAACTAAGCTCGGCGATACCAAGAAACAGGGAGCAAAATAGCATGCCTGGGCGATCGCCCGGGAATGGCTTGGGCAATCGCCTATGCTATTTCTGGCTGCGGATTTTTAAATTTCTTTTTTTAGTCATAATACACTTAGGAAACTTTTTGAGCCGCCAACTCTATAATATTTGGACAAATTAGCTCATATACCTACTTTTTGAAAAAAAAAATCAAAATATACTCTATTTTAAATTTTATTAATATATACACAAAACAAAAAAAAACTTGATGAAAAAAACATCTTTTATATCATACAAATATTTGTCAAACCTTAATTACAATTTAATTACTTCTCTAACGAAAATAATCAATACCCCCAACTACTTTCATCTTTCACCATCTCCGGCGACTTCCACGACTACTATCGTCGATGCTTCCGCTACCAATCACTACCATTTTCTTCGCCGTCACCTTCTCCATTGAAAAATTTTAGATCTAATTGCAGATCTGAAAACTAGATTCGACGTATTCGAAAGTTGCCATCTGTCATCCACTTCTTTCTCCGCCATCGTTAGCAATGGCCATTGACGCTGCCGCCGCCCTACAAGCACCGCTACTGTGTTCTTCATCTATTCTTCAAACTCGATCGCACAGATCCAGATATGCGCAAATCCAGATCAGTGGATTGAACAGCCGATCTGTATTATTCTAGAAATAGAGAGAGGAATATAGACAGAAATAGATGAATATAGACAGAAATATAATGACGACTTTTGAAACGGCAGCGTATAAGTATTTTTTGTATTTTATCAGTTGACGGAAAAATCCAAGGAGAGTTGGGGGGTTTGACGGCGACGGTAGAGGAAGGGAAAAGATGGCCGAGAGTGGTGAGTGGGGAAAACACATGTAAGAATTCTATTGGATGTGTTATTGGTATTTCGTTATCGGCGTCTTTGCCAACACAGTTGGTGGATTCCTTATTTTTAATCTGGTGACTTCTGCCAATGACTTTATCATCCTTGGTTTCTATCTCTATTTAGTATTTACTGAAACTTGACCCTTTGAAGGGGAATAAAATATGTGCACAGTGCTTTAAATGTTTGGTAAATTTAATATATTTTAAATGCACAGTGCTTTAAATGCTATGTAGGATATTTTAATTTTAGTTTCAATTAATTATATTTTAAATAAAAGGATAATGATAAATTTTTATGAGCTTTGAACAATAATTTAAATATTTTATGGTGAAGTAACATATGTGTTACCCTAATTTTTATTACGGTAACACGTGCTATTGTGGAATTGCTTATAATAGTATATGGTGGTAATAGTGGGGAAAGATGTGGTGATGGTAACACAATAATTTAAATTAAAATAATACATGTATTACCCCATCTGTGGTTAAGGTGATTATGGTTGTATATGGTAATTGCAGATCTAACATCGATTGTGGATGGTGAAAGGCGATTGGTAATGGTAACACATATGTTACCTCTATAAAATTTTGTTTTCAAATGAAAAATGGATTTTAAATTCCAATAATATATTTTTATAAATTATAAAAGGAGATAAATGATAAAATATTGATTTTAATAAAAATGGGGAAGTAACATAGGGTAATAAATATGATAACACATATGTTACACGTGTTGAAATATGTTTCCAAATGAAAAAATTGAAATTTTGATTTTAAATGAAAATAATATATTTTTAAAAAATTATAAAAAGAGATAAATTGTAAAATATTGATTTTAATAAAAATGAGGAAATAACATATAGTAACATATATGTTACCCGTGTAAAAATATTGTTATAAAATAAAAATTGAAATATTAATTTTAAAGGAAAATAACGTATTTTTTAAATAATTATAAAATATTGATTTTATTGCAAATGAGCAAGTAACACATAGTAACATATATGTTACTAGTATAAAAATGTTGTTTTGAAATGAAAATTTGAAATATTTATTTTAAATGAATGTATTTTTAAAAATTTATAAAAATAGAGAAATAGTAAAATATTGATTTTAATGAAAAATGAGGAACTAACATATAGTAACATATATGTTATCTGTGTAAAAATATTTTTTTAAAATAAAAAAATTAAAATATTAATTTTAAAGAAAAATAACACATTTTTTAAATAATTATAAAGTATTTATTTTATTACAAATGAGCAAGTAACATATAGTAACATATATGTTACTAGTGTAAAAATGTTGTTTTTAAATGAAATATTGAAATATTGATTTTAAATGAAAATAATGTATATTGATTTTAATGAAAAACATATATATTACCTGTGTAAAAATGTTATTTTAAAATAAGAAAAATTGAAATATTAATTTTAAAGAAAAATAACGTAATATTAAATAATTATAAAATATTGATTTTATTGCAAGTGAGCAAGTAACACATAGTAACATATATGTTACTAGTATAAAAATGTTGTTTTAAATGAAAAATTGAAATATTGATTTTAAATGAAAATAATGTATTTTTAAAAAATTTATAAAAATAGAGAAATGGTAAAATATTAATTTTAATGAAAAAAAAATTAGGAAATAACATATAGTAACATATATGTTATACGTGAAAATGTTTTTTTAAAAAAAAATTGAAATATTAATTTTAAGGAAAAATAACGTATTTTTAAATAATTATAAAATATTGATTTTATTGCAAATGAGCAAGTAACAGATAGTAACATATATGTTACTAATATAAAAATGTTGTTTTAAATGAAAAATCGAAATTTTGATTTTAAATAAAAAGAATATATAAAAAATTTATAAAAATAAAGAAATGGTAAAATATTGATTTTAATGAAAAATGAGGAAATAACATACAATAACATATAGTAAAATATATGTTACTCGTGTAAAAATATTTTTTTTAAAATAATAAAATTGAAATATTAATTTTAAAGAAAAATAACATATTTTTTAAATAATTATAAAGTAATGATTTTATTGCAAATGAGCAAATAACACATAGTAACATATATGTTACTAGTATAAAAATGTTGTTTTTAAATGAAAAATTGAAATATTGATTTTAAATTAAAAGAATGTATTTTTAAAAAAAATTTAAAAATAGAGAAATGGTAAAATATTGATTTTAATGAAAAATGGGGAAGTAATATATATAGTAACATATGGTAACATATATATTACATGTGTAAAAATATTCTTTTAAAATAAAAAAAAAATTGAAATATTAATTTTAAAGAAAAATAACATATTTTTTAAATAATTATAAAATATTGATTTTATTACAAATGAGCAAATAACACATAGTAACATATATGTTACTAGTATAAAAATATTGTTTTTAAATGAAAAATTGATATATTGATTTTAAATGAACAAAATGTATTTTTAAAAAATTTATAAAAATAGATAAATGGTAAAATATTGATTTCAATGAAATATGAGGAAGTAACATATATGTTATCCGTGTAAAAATGTTGTTTTAAAATAAAAAAAAAAATTGAAATATTAATTTTAAAGAAAAATAACGAATTTTTTAAATAATTATAAAATATTGATTTTATTGCAAATGAGCAAGTAACACATAGTAACTTATATGTTACTAATATAAAAGTATTTTTTTAAAATGAAATATTGAAATATTGATTTTAAATGAAAATAATATATTTTAAAAAATTTATAAATATAGAGAAATGGTAAAATATTGATTTCAATGAAATATGAGGAAGTAACATATATAGTAACATCTATGTTACCCATGTAAAAATATTGTTTTTCATTGAAAAATTAAATTATTAATTTTAAATAAAAATAATATATTTTTTAAAAAATAATAAAATGAGTAAATTATAAAGTATTAATTACAATGAAAATGATGAAATAACACATATGTTACTCGTATAAAAATATTATTTTTCAAATGAAAAAGTCAAAATATTGATTTTATGAAAATATTGCATTTTTAAACAACTATCAAAGAAAATAAATTGTAAAATATGATTATAATTATTATTATATTTAAAATAGTGTACAAATATGATAGTTGGTAGTGGCAACACGTGTTAATCTAATTTAAATTAAAGTAATATATGTGTTACCATAATTTAAATTAAAGTAACATATGTGTTACTATAATTTAAAATAGTATACAAATATTTATTTTGTTAGTTTAGGTGAAAATTCGAGTGTAAAGTCAAAGAATTAATTGAAAGTGCACTTATTTTAACCACTAAAATTGCACTTATTTTGGCCACTAAAATCAAGGATTTGGAGGAACAAACTTTGAATATGTATAAAGTTGAAGGACCTAAGATACAATTTTTAGAGGACTTAACTGAAAGATAATTGAAAATTTGAGGACCAAAGTGTAAAGATGTAAAAAGTTGAAGGACCTAAGATGCAATTTTTGGAGGACTTAACTGAAAGATAATTAAAATTTTGAGGACTAAAGTGTAGAGATGTAAAAGATTAAGGACTTAAGTTGCAGTTTTTGGATGACTTAATTGAAATATAATTGAAAATATAAAGACTAAAGTGAATATTGTATAAAGTACAAGAACTACCATATAATAAATAAATGTCACATCATCATGCTACAATATAAAATATTGTTTTTAATGAGATGATGTAGTTTTTAAATCAAACCATGAAAATGAGGTATTTTTTGAAAAAAAAAAAAGAAAAAAGAGGTATTTTTCAACTTTTTTACAAAAAGTAGGGCACTTGTCAACTTTGCCCATAATATTTTTGTATCTTTTAGGGCACATTTAGGTAACTATATATATGAGTTATTAACTCATAACAAGTGTGTGGAGTTTTAGGGGCCGATTTTTGGGAGAAAAACAAGAACGAAGATCAAGATTTATCTTTGCAACAAATTAACGAAGCTCAAGTTCAAGATTTCTTCTCTTCAAGTTTTCTTCCGTTTCGGGTGATGGCTTTCATGTTTTATTTCTCTTTAAATATATGTAAACCAAATTGAAGATTTTATTTAAGGTTCACCTACTCATTTGTTAGATTTCCACAAAACATTAACAATCGAGAGATTTACAAAACTATTGAGAAAATTACGCCACTATTGATTCATGATTTCGAGATCTACCCTCTCATTTGAAAATTTTCATTTTACCCACTCAATCAAGAGATTTAGTCTTCTATCAATCCATGGGTTTTTGGTTCATTTACTCATTTGAGAGATTTACGTCCACCAACTCAGTTAATACGCATCTATCAATTCTATGATTTGAAGTGCACCAAATCTTTTAATTAATTTACTACATCCACAAACTTTAGTTGGGAGATATACATCTATATAAATTCATCATTTTGAGGTCCACCTCAGTCGTTTGAGAGATTCACATCCCCATTCATTGTCGAGGGATTTTATTTCAGTGTTCTCTTCTTATTTTTCAGACCACAACACAAGATGGAAGATAGGAGAATTATGAAGACAGTATGCTTGTTGGATACTTTATGACTCTACAGATCATCCAGAACCAATCTAGCACTGATGAGGACAACATGCTTGTTGGAGATTTATTTGCAATGCACCAGGCCAATAAAGCGAGATATGAGACTACTTCTGAAATTGATGAGGATAACATATTTTTTGGATATTTCATTGCAATGCAGCATGCCAATATGGCGAGATATGAGGCTATTTCTGAAATTGATGAGGATAACATGTTTTTTGGAGATTTCCTTGCAATGCAGCATGCTAATATAACAAAATATGATGCTACTTCTAAGATTGATGAGGACGACATGCTTGTTGGAGAATTCATCACAGATCATTCAAATTTCTCGTGGAAGGATAATTACAATAATATCAGACCACAAGGTCCTCCGTTTCAACAGCCAGAAAAGAGTACATCATTAGAAGACTTACTCGGCAAAATCATGTTGAAAATTGATCAGTACATAGAAACTACTAACCAGTTCATGAGAAAGACAGAGACCTATTTTCAAAATCAATGTGCTTCAATAAAAAATCTCGAGACACAGATGGGGTAGATGGCAGTTGCTCTATCAGACAGAGTGTCAGGTATGTTGCCAAGCAATACAAAGGTGAATTCCAAGGAAAATGTTACGGCTATTACTGCCAGAAGTGAGGTTCAATTACCAGAAATTCATGTAAAGATGTCATTTGCAAATAAAGAAAAGGTATTGCCCACTGATGAAGAGTACGTGGAACAGATTGAGCAGATAACAGATATTAAAGAGTGTTCAGATACACCACAGGTTAAGACAACCGTTCCTATCAAACCATATGAGCATCTGATCCTACTTCTTCAGAGATTACAAAAGCACAAGATAGACAAGCAATTCTCCAACTCTCATTTTTCTTCTAAAATTGATTTTGTGATCAAAGTCGACGAAGAAGTTGAAATTTTTGTGGTTGTGTTCGAGTAAAGTTCTTCACTAAAATCCTATTTTTATGAGGAGCATAAATTCAAATTTTTGAGGATAAACGAAAAATAGTGCAAAGTCAATAGGTGTAAGCAAAACAAGTCCTCCAAAGCACTATTTAGAGTGTCGTAAAGCAACCAGACAATAAGTCAAGCTAATGACTATAAATAAGCGCTTAATGGGAGGTAACCCATTTTTTAACCCTTGTATTTACTTGCTTTATATGTAGCAGTTTTAGATAGTTTAAATAATTCATTAGTTTTTATTTTTTTGTTTAATGCACTTATAAAGCTTCACCATGTCAATTGCAGGATCTCACACTTTGCGAGCCGCTTGGATAATATTTATGACATCATCTTTTGACCAAGAGTCCCAGCACTACATCTGAGTCCACTTTAACCGGACCTTCAGCCAGCCAGATCCATATTCTCCACATCTATCTCTGGAGAGTAACTGATCTTTTCCCTCTTTTATTTGTTTTATTTTGTTATTATATTGGAGACAATCTAATGTTTTAGTTTGTGGGTGCGTTAAGTATCAGGATACTTAATTATTTTGAATTTGCTTATTTTTCAGGTCTTGCAAATTTTGAAATCTATATATATAAAGTGGATTAAGTATCATGATGCTTAATTATTTTGTATTTGATTATTTTTTAGGTCTAGATAACTGCAAATTTTGAAAAATAATAATAAAATATATATATATATATATATATATATATATATATATATATATATATATATATATATATATAATTTCATTTTTTTTAACAAAAAAATAGTTATTGTTGAATATCTTGCTGCTAATGATAATATTTGTTTGAATTTAAGTATATTTTTAGTTAGAATATTAGACAACACTTGAACTCGTACTTTTACTTGAATACTTATCCATGTTAGACTAGATTTGAAGCACATAATCACTATTGACTTATCACTTATTGAAAACATGACTTGAGTATATGTATTGATATTATTGACCTAGGATTATTATGAAAAATCATGTTCCTAAATCTTTAGACTAGTAATCAAACTGTTTGAGAACAGTTTGGGGTATTAAAGTTAGTACATGTTTTTGTAGAATTTTGATGGTTTAGGTTTTATGGGTCTCATATTTGGTTGAATATGTTGTAGTCAAAGAATCTAAATCAAGCAACACTTACTGTTGATAAAATATATATATAAAATATCTTACTCGAATAATTAAGCATGTTAGGGTATCTTAAAACCTGATGCCCTATGACCATCTGACTTCGGAGTCATCGGCCCAAAGGTCGCTACATGGGTCAAATAAAAAAAATTAATTTATATCTTCACTTCTCTATTAGCATGTGGGACTCGAGCAATCAAGTTTATTGGAGTATTTTAAAATCTGGTCCCTATAGTCATCTGACTAGGGAGTCATCGGCCCAAAGCTCGCTACAAGGGTCACATAGAAAGATAGTGAGAGATAAGTATTGCACAAGATGTAAGATCGTTCATATTGGTTAAATAAAATAAAAGAGTTAAAGTGCTCGGTAAGAATTGCTAGGTTAGAACCTAAGAGACTGAAGATGAGAATTTAGAAATCACTTACCATCATAATTCTAAGATTACAAGTTTCTAATTTCTACCACTTTATTTGAAAAAGTATTATGTTGATCAGTATGAACTAAATTTGCTAGAACACTTTGGGATTGGAGAGAAAAATATTAGAAGTGTGTAATTTACGAGGTGTAAGGAATAAATGACTACAAAGGTTCAAAATTGTAAAAATATCAACAACACAATATTAGTCGTGGTCTAATACAAGTGTAAGCTCAATTTTCGGCTAATCATACACTCACTAAAGGTCGAGCATTGGATAAGTAAAAATTATTTGTTGTGTTGTTTAATATATTTCTAAAAGTGTTGTTTTATTTTCTAACTTGATGCATATGGTAAGAAATTTAGCATTAACTCAATTCATGTTAATTCTTTTAGCTTAGTTTAAATTTGTAGTTTATTTTTATTTTTGTTCGAGGACGAACAAATGTTTAATTTGAAGGTGTTTGATAAGTACATTTTGTACAATTATTCAGACATTTAAATTAAGTTTTTATCCTGTCATTTTATTGAATTTATACTTAATTTAGTGTTTTATTTTTCATATTTCAGTTTTGGACATGTTTAACAGCAATCGGATAAGAATTGATGAAAAGAGCAATAAATTGGAAGATATTTCAAAAGTATGAGGATCAAATTATATTCAATTGAAGCTTGAAGGACCATTTTGGAAGTTATTAAAAGTGTTGAGGACAAAAGAAGACAAAATAGAAAGATGAATGACTAAAAGCGCAATTGTAAAAGAACTAAGTTGGGCGATACCAAGAAACAGGGAGCAAAAAAGCATGCCGGGCGATCACCCAGGCTATTTCTGGCTGCGGATTTTTAAGTTTCCTTTTTGAGTCATAATATACTTAGGAAACCTTTTGGGCCGCGAACTCTATAATATTTTGGTTTCTTTTAGGGCACAATTATGTAACTATATATATGAGTTATTAACTCATAACAAGTTTGTGGAGTTTTAGGGGCCAATTTTTGGGAGAAAAATATGAATGAATATCAAGATTTATCTTTGTAACAATTCAACGAAGATCAAGTTCAAGATTTATTCTCTTCAAGTTTTCTTACGATCCGGGTGAAGGCTTTCATATTTTATTTCTCTTTTTATTTTCTTCTTCTTAGCATGTTAGGTTAAACATTTTAGTGCTAGGATCATGATAAAACTTGTATTATAATCCTTTAATTGTTTGAACCTAGTTTTTGATATTTAAGCACGTTTTTAATTCTGAATAATTGATATTGATTTCTTTTCATTTACAATTATGTACGCAATAGTTGTATGATTCTTGTAACTTATTTTTAGCTTATTTTACCTTCGAGAGATGAAAAATAAGTTATACATATATCAATTATCGTAGAGTCCGATATAAGATAGAGATATACTGCTGTGCTTTACGTGATCTTTAAGTATTCACAAATTCTAATGTATTTTTGTATGTTCGAGTCATATATAAGAATATGTTTAATTCTACTCGAGAGAGACTGTTAAACAAATTAGGATTATTGATCTTCAAAATTAAATCATGTTATCAAATTCAACGGTTCGGAGAAATTTGTTATAAGTGGATTTGGGATCCTAGTACGATTTTCTTTTCTTTTCTAATTTTAAATTAATTCTTTTTTAATTTAATCTTCTGTTTGTTTGAATTATAATTAGTTAATTGTTCTTAGTTTATAGTTTAACTAGTTCTTAATCATCAATTTTCCAAAGTTCATTAGATTCGGTTAAGGTTAGTGTAATTGAAATTGAATTATCTAAATCTCTATGGGTACGATATCTAGACTCATAATCTATTATATTACTTGTGCGGAGTACATTTGCAGAATATTAAAGATATAAAATCACTGACAGCAACTCTATTGGTCATAGAACTTTAAAAATGTGTCATTTACTCAACGAGTTCTTTTAGCATAAATTGCAGTATTTAGAAAATCGGACCGGACCGGCCAGTTCAACCAGAAAAATTGGGAACTGGCCACAAAACTGGTCCGACTTACCAATTTAACCGGCCTTCAAAAAATCGTACTGGAAATCGAATTTTTTAACGGTTAAACCAGAAAAATCGATTAAACCGTTCGGTTTTAATGAAAACCGAGATTTTTTTTGGATTAATTTTTCATTTTTTAATTGAAACTTATTAAAAGTCTATTTCAAACCAAGTTTTGTGGGTAATTTTGTCTATAAATATTGGTTTATTTAAAAATAACTTATTTTTAGAAATTTTATGAGACTTTTAGATTAATTTTTTATTTTTTAATTAAAATCGGTTCGACATTGGTTCGACCCGGTTCGACCTTTTGACCTTTGAGCCGTTGCCTTTTTCGGGTCGATGGTCGGTCCGGTTTTCTGAACATTGATAAATTATAGTTATAAAATTATTTGGTTAATTTCACTAACGGTCACTGAAGTTACCTTAAAATTTTAAAACAGTAACTCAAGCTCAAAAGTTACAGCGGTAGTCACTAAAGTATACAATCATTTCACAAATGGTCACTCCTTTAAATTTCTAACTTGAAATGGTGATGTGGCATGAAAACATGTCATACAATATACATTTATTTATTGCATAGTAGTCCATATACTTTATATAATATTCATTTTAGTCTCTATATTTTCAATTTTCTTTCAATTAAGTTCTCCAAAATTGTATCTTAGGTCCTTAATTTTTTTTTACATATTTACACTTTGGTCCCCAAAATTTTAATTATCTTTCAGTTAAGTACTCCAAAAATTGTATGCTAGGTCCTTCAACTTTATAAATCTTCCAACTTTGGTCCCCCAAATCATTGATTTTAGGGGCCAAAATAAGTGCAATTTTAGTGTTTAAAGTAAGTACAATTTCAATTAAATTCTTGACCTTACACTCAAGGTTTTCGCTTAAACAAACAAAATAATATAATTAAATAATAAACTACTTGACAAAACTCACAAATGTCCTCTTTTAATGGTCAAAATAAGTGCAAAATTCGCACTTATCACATGGAGTTGTCAATAAAATATATTTTTATCTATTTTTGTCAACTCTAAGTAATAAGTGCGAGTTATACACTTATTTTAACCACTAAAAGTGGATATTTGTAAGTTCTATCAAATAGTTAATTTTTTAATTATGTTATTTTAACCAACATCAATTTATTTTCTACCATGCCATCTCACAAGAAAAATTAGCAGCCAGACGGTAGTTTGTTTTGTACAAACACTTTAGGGTTAGGTTTTTTGGAATATTTTATTAGATTGCAAATTGATTGAATTGTTAATTCACCTATTTTTTTTTTTTTCTAATTTGAAGGAAAATAAAAAATTATCTCTATATAAACACTTTAGGGTTAGGTTTTTGGAATATTTTATTTGATTAAAAATTGATTGAATTGTTAATTCAACTATTATTTTTTTTTTGCTAATTAGAAGGAAACAAATATCAATATCTCCAGCTATATTTAATATTAGAGGTGGTAAAATAGGTCAGTTCGACAGGCCAGCACAGATAACCTATATTTCGAGCTGAATGACCCAATAAAAAATTGGACTGACCCAATAAAAATCTTGGCCCAAGTCTCCAACCTCCACCATGTCAAAACTGCAACAGTCAGAGGGAATTCTCCCTCTGCCCCTCGGTTGTTCAAGAAATAATGGAGACATGGGAGATAATTCTTTCAATTGTTCACGAAACCAGGGTTTTGTCCTTGGTTTCCTTTCAATCAATACAACCCTATTGGGTAAATTGTGGGGATGAGATGAGATGGGATGTGATGGAGGGATTTTGTGGAAGAATATCAAACTTTTTTTTTTTCAATTGTTTTGAAAATATAAAAAAAATTAAAAAGTAAAATGGGTTGGCTAGTGGCCTGGTAGCCCAAAAGTAGGTTGGGCAGGCCCAGCTAATTATTGGCCAGTATAAAATTGGGCCAATGCCAATTCAACGGAATTTTTTCAGAAACAACCACAATAAATAAAATATTTTTAAACATACGGTCATATTTTTTTATTCTAAAAATAGTGTTTTTATTTTATTTTTGTAACACTTGTTGTTACATTTGTTATTTTAGTTATAATAAATGTTAGTTGTAATAAACGTGTTACATTTGTTATTAACAAACATAAAAAATGTAACAACAAGTGTTAAAAAATAAAAAACAGTATTTTTAAAATGAAAAAAGTTAAATAATATTTTTTAAATTATTTTATATTTTGTAGTATATGGTGAAATTATCATCCAACTCAACCCTGCCCAATTTTTTGTGTGGTTAGTCTCGTAACAAGTTGGGCCGAGCCAACTGGCTCATTTACCACCTCCATACAATATATACAATATATGATTGGAGTATTGAACTATAAAACATACAATAAATAAAGTCATCAAGACGATATTTAATTGCATTTATATATCATTGTATTCAATAGTAATGTATGAAAACATGTGTATACGTGTCGACGACGAGATTTAGAAAGAGCTCGACATCAAAAAACTCTCAAAATTCATAGCCTCAACTAGATGAAAATAAGGAGAAAAAGATCAATCAATTGCAAGAAAAGTCGAATTCAAATATTAAGAATTTGAAAGCAAATGTAAACTCCAATTCAAAAGTGAGTTCGGAGAAGAGATTGAGGGAAAATGGAGTTGCAAGGTTCAAATGTGAAAATTAAGATTTGAAATTTTATATCGTGCTAGTGGCGGCTGTGGTGGGGGTGGAGTCATAGTGACAGCGCGTTGGATGAGGTGGTGGAGTGCTAGGGTTTGGTAGTGTTTGGTTAATTTGTATTTAAAAGTCGAATTGACTGTAGGTAGTTGTGGCGAGTTGGTGTTTATAAGAAGAGAATATTTAGGGTTTTGTAGTGTTTGAACAGTGTTTGGAATGGTAGGAAAAAATATGGAGTTTAGAAGGGGATTTGTTTGATTATAAAATGGTAATTATTATTAAGAATAAAAATGGATGTATTTCAGTTTTTTATTTTTTTTATAATTAGAAGAAGTAGGTATATTGTACAATTTCCTCCTTTTTAAAGTTTCCAACTTTTTTTTTTTTATACGGCTCGGGTCCACGTTATGTCCAATTGTCCAAACATAAATTGTACTGTAATTTCAACATCTCTTATTTGGATTGGACCGGTCCAAAAATTATGTGTCTTGTTAATTAATCCAATCCAAAATGTTTAATTTAAGGTCCTACCGGGAGTCGAACCCAGGTCGCTGGATTCAAAGTCCAGAGTGCTAACCACTACACCATAGAACCGTTAGCGACAAGTTTCCTAAAGTTTAACATAATAATCGTTTATCTGAAAACACTTTTATTAAGTGGGTTAGGACATCAACCATTGAATTAAATTTGTTCTTTGCCTGAAATTAATGCAAATTATATAAGTCTCTAGTATTGTTAATTTATTTTAAATACAAACTATCAATTTTGACGGGTGAAGGATTGAGACATATTCTAAACGATATTATTTAGAGATGTAAAACTATTGACTCTTCGTTCATTAAGTGTTCAATATTTACTACATTCTATATCTAACAAATTTAAGAAGTACGTGTCTCGAACAGCTTCGACATGAGTGGTATCGAACTTCCTCTAAAATTTCAGGCACATGATTCAAATTGACATTATAGCAAAGTTACTCAAATCTTTTCATTAATATTAAGTAAAATTTTGACTTTCCTATTATTTGTATTATCTTGTAGTCGGACGGATAATGCGCCATAATTACATGAATACTGAAAATTGATTTTATTACTTCTATTTTGTTTTATTTTATTGAAAGTCAGATTTCATGTCACTGTGTGTTGAAGAGATAGTGAATACTCTTTAATACTTTAAATTTTTTTTACGTGAGATGGTGTTTTCTTGATTTTTAGAAAAATTTCGGAGATTTTTAGGAATTTTAATAAAGTTTTGGGTCGAACAAGTGAATAGTGAAACTTTTGGAAAAAAGATAATTACAAGAATTACCTTTAGGATTTAATATTTAAATAAGAGATTTATCTTAATTGTAATCAGGCATCTGGTGAAAACTATAAATATGGGTATTTCCAAAGTTTTGAGAGAATCTTGAAAGTAGGGTGCTCGATTATAGAAGGTAATTTTCCTTCGATTTGTGTTTTAGTTTCTTTAGATAAGTAGAAACGATAATGAGACAATATAAATGATCCATGGATTGTATGGCGTCTTTGAAACATGAGAAACGGGACGCTAGACAATTCCCGCAAACGGTGTGGTCGACATCCTAGAGATTTTTGGCTTCTAATCTTAGGGATTAACACTAGAAGTGTATTATTGAAAGGTCGAAACTCTATATTCATTTGCTAAGAGATTGACAATCCTAGACTTTTTGGCAGGGGGTCGACCCCCATGCCTTAGGGTGTCGATCCCCACCCTCTATTTTCACTTCATAATCCCATTGTTGATATTTTTAGCTATGTTTGACCCATAAGTCAATCCGTGGGGGTAGTATTGTAATAATTGATATATGAATACTTGATTTATATAGGTTCTAACCTAAATACAACAAATTTGTGTATATTGACGTTCTCCACGCGATGCAGAAGAATGAAACCTCGAATGCAAAGATGTAAGTAAGAGTTTAACTACAATGCAATGTAATATTATCTATATTATAATGTGCTCTTATGTTTTCTCTGTTACATGTAATATGATGTTGCCGTTAAATATTTGTATATGATTCAAGTACTTGAGATATGATTGAATTATATGATATAGTTATCAATGTACATGAATTACATTGGAACAGTGTCATATGTCCTTATGACTTATAAATGGTACACGAGATGTCCTATAACATTCATGTGTGCATGCATTGCATGGGCATGAAGGAAATGGTCAATAGTAACTTGTAAAGAAAAAAGATAACGAAAATAAAGAAAAATGATAACTTAGAACATAAGAGAATCGCCTTGCAGGTGTAATGTACTACTCTTCAATTCTGAATATATATACCAGTTGAGATTCCAATGGTCATTAAGGATAGTTGATAATAAGAAATTGGCAGTCTGGCGTGGGTATATGGGCGGTGTTAGGAAGTCTCCTGGTGGCCTTGAGATTGTGGATCCGTATAGCGAGCATTGTACAATAGGCCATGCCTAATTTGTATATTTTTCCAGTGCAGTATAATTAGTCTTAATGGGCGACAACGGATCCACAAGCACTAGATGCCGCGTTTGTTATTGGGCGTATTGATATTTGAGCTTATAAGATAGACCGTAGTAGAATTCAAGATCCTAAGAGATAAAAGACGAATTAGTTATGAATTTGAGAACAAGTAAAGATATTGAGAAAATATATGAATTTCGAGAATGAAATTATTTTAAGAAAAAAAAAATTGAAAATCATGCACATGATGGCGCATATGTTCATGCATATCATTACTATTGAGTATTCTCTCATATTGTTTTGTATTGTAGATCTCACAATGTATAAGCTGGAGAGTCAACTCTTAAATGACAGGACGGTTGTGCACTTGGTACCAGATCATAGTTTAATGGACTATATATCACTAGAAAAACCCGAAAAAGGTTAAATATAATTCTAAAAAAATTATTTAACTTTTGAAATAGTTAATATATTTCCTACTGTCAATTTTCTACTGTTTTTCACTATCTATTTTATGTAAACATTATATATATCAAGGGCTAAGGTATACTATTTTTATCAATTAGGCTTAAGTTAAATATTAATGCAATAATATTGAAAATATGTATTGTTTGAAGTATATCTAAATGAAAGTAAGATAAAAGATTTTAAAATTAAATACTTAATTACATTCGTAAAATATTGTTAAAGAATTTAAAAATTATTTTTAGAACAATATCATAACAGTTTGATAATATTATTTTATTGTTTGCGGCATCAAAGTTTAACATGATATTATAGTTAAAAAAAAAAAAAAAAAAAAAAAAATCTAAATTCATAACTTTACCGTCACTAATATACGAAGATTGTGCAAGTGCAAACAAAATTTAGACTATTCACACTAAATTCTCTTTCTTTTAATAGAATTTTCGTACCACGAATATGCTTCACGATTCTATGGTTATCATGAAAAATTTGAAAGTTAGACATTGCAGCACCAACTTATAAGAGTATCTCCAATACTACACTTTTTGAAAAAGTCTAGGTGGCAAAAGAGAGAAAAGAAACGAGGGGAGAGAGTGTAGAAAGAAAAAAAATTAGACGAGAGAGATATATACAATTTAATGAAAAAATAAGTAGAAGGTGTCTAACATGATGTCTAAAACTAAACAGTCTATTGGACGGCCTTCTACAATAAATACTGCCACATCAATTTCGTTTACTCCACATAATCGACACATTAGTTGGATATTGTTGTATTGAAGATGCTTAAAAAATTGTCATATGTATTATTGATGATGACATGGGAAGTTGGCAACCACTGATTGGTTCTTTATTTGGTTTTTGCTGAATTAGAGTACATCTAGGGTTCAAACATGGGAGCACCAAATAGTCATATAAACTATAAGTATGAGTTGTAAGCCTTATGCCCAAGTGGGTTGGTGGATGGGTGACACATCAGAAAGAGTCCACTAGTTTGGGCTTAATACCTGCAAAAACTGGAAAAAAGAGTCCTTGTGAGTGATAGAAACCCTATAAATATGGTAAAATGGAGCATTACAAAAAGTATTTTGGATTGTTATAGAATATCAACAATATTGAGTCCTTCACAACTGTAAAGAATTCAAAAACAGCCTTTCACCCTACCCTACTCGTAAAAACGCGTGACACGATCACACGAAGCTATTCGTTTTTGCTAAATGTAATAAATCTATTTTTAATCTATTTTTTAGCATCATCTATCTACAACCTTTTAATTATCAAGCAAAACTAGTCATCCCCTCCAATTTGACCATTAAATAACGAATTTTTCATCCTCTTTAAATTAAAAAAGAAAAAAAAAGAAAAGAATAAAATAACAAAAAATAAGAGAAAATTGCAAAGAATGTCTCAATTAAACTTTCAAAAAATATACTTAAAACAGTTAAAAAAACATATTCATCTTCTTGAACTCACCACCCACACACCAAAGGTCCCCACTGCACCACTTGCAATTACTGTTGGCATTGCCTGAAACATACCCAAATTCAAATTCACCAAAGAATGATGATATAGCTCCTGCAGTGGGCACTAATTATGGTGTTCCACTGTCCATGTGGCATCGTCACATTAGTTATTTTTTAATGCTTTGCAGTAAATCCCCAATATTCAACAAACTATGCAGTAAATCCCCAATATTCACAACTAGGGCTCTGAATACTAGAGGAACGGTTACCACCAACTCCATTTCGATGAATTGAGACCATTTGTTTCACTGTGAAGAAGAATAGTTAGGAGTAATGAATCTATATGTGGGGCTAGCCTGATAGCCTGATTTGGATCCGGGCAACATGGATAAAAATTCAGTTGCAGTGCACATTCAAATCTGTAAATAGATGTTGTCTTCTTCTTCTTCTTCTTCATCAATTGTGTCTAAGAACTTGAGGATTAGAAGCAAGATTTGGTAGGCTAATGATTTCATCTTTTTTTTTTTTTTATTGTGCGTGTATTAATATGTATTTAAATGTGGTAAGTGTGATTTATTTTTACTTTTTGAAAAGTCAAGGGACTTTTTTTTGCAATTTTCTCTTATTTTTTATTATTTTAATGCTTCTTTTATTTTTATCTAAATAAAGAGGAGGATAAATTCGTCATTTAATGACCAAAATAGAGGGAATGATGAGTTTTGTTACATAATTGAAATGTTTGAGATGGATTATGCTAAAAAAAAATTGAGGGTAGATTTGATACATTTTTCAAATGTTAGAGACGAAAAGTGCAAATTTCTTTTATTTATTTTTAAAGTTAAAAGCAACACAGCTCCGCCTAATTATAACTAGACTTCAGACACATATACACTACGGTTGCAAGTTACCTCGCACCTTACATTTTTAGATGTATCGAGCTATCAAAAATATCATTCGTACTAATTGATTTTACATTCTTACCCCAGCTCCCACAATTGCATTTGGTACTTTCTCAACCCCCCTCCTTCCATGAAATTGACACAATTCAATGTCCCACCTCCTCTATATAAATGAATTAACACAACATTGTTTGTCAAGTGTTTGTTCTTCCTTTGAATACACTTCTAAGTTGTGAGAGGCACAAGGATTAAGAAGAGTTGTGTGTATTTTTTCGATTTTCGTCGAAATTCAACTATGAGTCACTTGGCTTTTGCATTTGGCCTTCTAGGTACAATTAATATCAGTATTATCTTCTCCTTTTTATCTCCCAAATGTTAGTATTTTTGCACATAAAATATTACACTAATATAATTGTTTCCACGAAAACACCCTTTAATTGTGCTTTTATAAACTAATTAAAATTATGCTAGTTCACACGAAATATTTTAACCCGAAATCATTGGTTTTTAAGTTATATTCAAAACCCTATTTGGAGATTTTATAATGTTTGTATATACTTATCAAGAAGAAACAAAGCAACATATATAACAAAGAAAAAGCTTTTCTATGACAATTATAATTAGATCTAACTAATTATAATTTGTACAAAACTATATTATATATGCTAATTACATATATTTCTTTGCCTTCTATTTGCAGGCAACATTGTATCATTCATGGTTTACCTTGCACCAGTGTAAGTAACTAAGTATATCCTTTATTTTTATTACTTATTTTAGCACTTAAAACAACTTATTTGGATGAAATTAACTTTTTTTTACAGGCCAACTTTTTATCAAATTCATAAGAAAAAATCAACACAAGGGTTCCAATCTGCTCCTTACACAATTGGCTTATTCAGTTCCATGCTGTGGATATATTATGCATTTCTCAAGCCAGACACTACTCTTCTTATTACCATAAACTCAGTTGGATGCTTCATTCAAACCATATACATTTGTTTCTACGTCTTTTACGCGCCAAAAGATTCAAGGGTACGTAAAATAATCCATACTTTCGACGTCGGATGTAGTTTCAAATTTTACGATAAAGTAAATTATAATCGACTTTTCACATTACAGATCAAAACTGTGAGGCTGCTGCTTCTGCTCAATGTGATCGGCTTTGGTCTGATAATTCTGCTAACTCATTTTCTAGTAAAAAAGGGATCCCATCAAGCCATTATTGTTGGATGGATTTGCCTTGTTTTTTCTTTAGCAGTATTTGTTGCACCTTTGTTCATTGTGGTAAGGTTAATTTCTTCTCTACATGTTTGGTTAATTAAGCTTAAAAAGTTTACTTATTAGTAAAAAAATAAGTTAAATAGAAAATATATTTTTTTATCAAAGTTGAAAATAAGTTACTTATTTTGAGAATTAGATAAAAATTATATTTTTCATTTAAAAGTAGGGGCGGACACAGAGGAAGAATCCCTTTTGCTGGAGTCTCCCTTACCCAATTTTTTTTTAATTTTTTTTCATATATTAGTTTGGTCTAAAGCTTTTTTTAGCCACCGTCTGTATATCCGCTCCTACTTAAAAGTAAGATGAATAAGTTATAAGACCAAAAGTTACTTTTAAGTAATTTTTAAACTTAGCCGAACATGTTATAGGTCATTGCAATTAGACTCTTTTATGGACTAACATTTTCTCTTTTTTCTTGATCTACAGAGACAAGTTATAAGGACTAAAAGTGTGGAATACATGCCATTTCTTTTATCATTTTTCCTCACATTAAGTGCTGTTATGTGGTTCTTCTATGGCTTATTTCGCAAAGACTATAACATTGCAGTAAGTCTATACTATGTCTACGTGCATGTTGAAATAATTTTTTAAGTACTTATAAGTTGTAGATTTTATGAAATATGTAGATAATAATTGAGTACTAAGTTGTGGCTTATATGAAACAAACTGTAAAATCTACCTTGACATACAGTTCTAGTTCCTCCATGCTCGGGAGATTCGTCACCATATTAATCGATAAAATTAAGTACATAAGTCGAGGTTTCATGACTATCTTGTCCAACCCTATCCATATTGCTACGCTTTTGATATCATTTTTCCGTGTTTTGAAATTTTTTATTTTTTTCGAGACGAGATACATAATTGTGAGTTTCTAATATTTTTTTACCTTTTTTTTTTCCTTTCAATAGATTCCAAATGTGCTGGGCTTTATCTTCGGAGTACTTCAAATGGCGCTTTATGTATTTTACAAAAATGCAAAAAAAGTGATAGAAGTAAAGCTTCCTGAAACACAAAACAAACTAATTTCATTGGAAAATCAGAAGCTTCCAGAACTGAAGGACCAGATTATCGATGTTGTGAAGCTAAGTGCAATTATGTGCTCCGAAATAATTCCAGTGGTTCCACAGCTGCTGAAAAATAAATTATCCAACTTGGAGGCAGATAAACCCGAAAAGAACTCGGTCGAGGTGTGAAATAGAACATGAAACAACAAACTCGCAAAGAGTGAGTTGTGTAACGAAATCCCGGAAGCCTCTAATTGAAGTTTGAATGAAATGGAAGTATTAGACTATATGATCTAATTCGCTACGAATTAATTCCAATATTATGTACTTTGTTATTTCGAATTATGTCGTTATTGCTTATGAATAAACTTCTATTATCTCCAACTATTTGAAGTTTTAAATAATTAATTTAGTTATTTAATAATTTGCATCACGAAAATGCAACAACATTAACATAGTATTAGCAAACGATGTTTTGATGCAATGTCTGTCAATGGGTATTTTGCTAATTTTTTGCCTTTTATTTTTTAAAAGAGAAATTGGCGCAAATGATATCTAACTTATGCCCATCGTGCCCATCGTTTGTGAACTACACTAAGATGCACATAAACTCATTAGCAGGAAGAACAACGACTAGCAATATGAGGAAATCAAATAAAAAAGGGTTAGGGTTGTTGCATTCCTCCTATATGGCATCCTTCTGTACTCAAGGTCATTTCCTTATTTTGGTCTACTAGCTCGTCTTTTTTTTTTTTTTTTCTATTTTGATCAACCGGTCTAACGCAATGTTCAGGTATTTTTATGCATGACACCTAACTAAAAATTCTATATGAACCTGGCTCGAGAACAGCTTCGTACTAGTAGATAACAATTCCCTCTCTCCTCCTCAACACGACGTTTGGGAAGAGGAACCCATGCATGGAAGTTCCAGCTCTGTCACTGGAAATTCAGGAGCTAAATCCACCCTTAATGGAGGAAAGTTTGCGGCTGCTGGAGCCATTGGATAAAGACTGTTTCGACATTAGAAACAAGACTAATAGTGGATTTGAAATTGTAACATGCCTTTTATCTTCGATACATAACTAAACATGCATGCAGCCGATAATAGAGACAGATATATAGTCCATAACTTTTTATTTTTGGTAGAGAGGTCCAGGTCTTGAACATATGCCATTAGATATGCAAATGGTCCATTTGGATAGATTCGGTCCAAAATATCTGTTAATTTTGCATGTAGACTCTACTTTCTTTTTAAAGCAAAAGCAAATTTGTCACATTCAAAATATAATAAATATAATATATCTTTTTCTTCAGCCACCCACCTCCAACCTCCACCCCACTACACTCATCAACACACACCGCCACCGTCAAGCCACCGAGGGGGGGGAGAAGTCCCCCTCATTTTCTGGTAATGGCAAGAAACGAGGAGGACTTCTTCCCCATAAATATGCCATTAATGGGTACTAAAGATCTCCCTCCAATACATATGAGTAGAATTCTATATGTTTATGATTTTATAGAGTTGTAGGGGACCTTCCTGATTGAGCTTGCTGAAATTCCTTTCATAGCTACCATCCCTTCCATTTCGTTGCAAATCTCGAAATCATATCTCTTAAGTATACTTTGGGATCTTGCAAAATGAATATTGATACAATGGTGTGCAAAGGTGTTGTCTTTATGCTATTTTACAGTTTGCATGTTGTGTTACATTAGGTATTATTCCAATTTCAATTTATTGGAGGGACATTCTTCACAAAGTTGAAACTCCATAAAAAATTTATTCTTAATTGATTTTGGGGGAGAAAAGATCTATTAATAATTAAGGAAAAAAAAACCCCAACAAGTTAGTAAGAGATGGAGGGAGGGAATAGAGAATGGCACTGTTCTAAAAGTTTGTCAGAGTGAGGCATGACTTTCACGTCTAGCCACATTTCATACCTAGTCCTCGTCTAGGTCAGAAAATCTTAAAGCTCAGCCTCCACGCTTAGCCACACTTTACACTTTTTAGAATATTGAAAAATGGTAGATTTTGAAGGGGGAGTCCCCGGTGGCTTGGCGATGTGCGTTGATGAGTGCGGTAGAGTGGTTGAAGAATATTATATATTTTATTTTTTTGTTTGTTGTTTTAATTTTGTTTTTTATTTATTTTATTTTAGATGTAAGAAATTGTATCCTTATTTTAAAAAGAAAATGAAGTCCATGCGCAAAACTAGCAAAACTAACATGTACATATCCTCTACGAAAGGACCATACCTACAGGCATATGTCCAGTCGCCAAAATTGAAAAGCTAGAGATCATTTGTGCACGATAGACATACATTAATGATGATTTGACCTAATTTCTCTTTTTAAAAAGACAAATCGACAATTTTAATCGCTGAATTATATCATAAACACTTCTATTAAAATATTCGTAAGATTAAAAAATTAGAATCCACTATTGATTTTTTATCACAAATTTTGTAACTACTAGTTAGAAACACATGCGTTGCAGTTGGTTTTGTAATAATTTTGTTAATTTTTAATGTTTTCAAAATTTCTATTTTTTAATTATTAATAGTTAAAATGTTAAAATAACAATTGTAATAAAGATACAACAATACGGTTCTTGATAACATGATGTCTTGTATTGTTCGATATTATAATAAATAATGTTGATATTTTATTTGCATTTATAGAAGTATAATTGTAATCGAGATGAGTTTTATATTGTGGTAATACCAACACTAATTTGAACTCAATTAATATTTTTTGGTGATTTGAGCTATGATGACTGACAAACCCTTGATATTAAATCTTATGAAATTGATGATATCTTCACCGCTGTATTTTACGAAGAATAAAATTAATAATTACTAATTTTAGTATGAGAAAATGGAGGCATACATGTTATAGTTGACATGTATCTTATACTTTCTTTTTACTTTTACCCTTCTTTAGGTAAATTTTATTTCTACTAAATCAAAAAAAAATTCAACATATATCTTAAAAACTAAGGAAGTAGTATATTTTTGAATTTGTCTACCCCCTCTCCCAAAACTTGTAGTCCACTTCACTATTCTTGAAAAAAATTCAAATGTGAGACATTAATCCAAGTTTTTCGAATCAGTTTTGATCTTAAGTCTTCAACCCATCAACAAAAAAGTCACATTCGTATTCGAAAGTAAATGAGTTAATTCTTTGAATATATTAAGAAAAATTATTTAACATGGATGGGCACTATAGACCCTTATTAAAGAGAAAAATGAAGAAATTAAATAGAAGATTATGTTGAACTTAAATTAAATGGGTGGGCATGTTATTTTTGGCCTACTATGATTCAATTTAAATTAAAAATAAAATTGTTTGGATTAATGGCGTTTTAAATTTTTTGTTACTTCTAGACTTGGATTGCTTTAATAAAGGTAATATGACATTCTCCAAGTCGTTTCGTGGCCCGATTTTGAGGCTTAAAGGTATTAGTCTTATCGGTTTAAATATATAAACTACTCTGATTTATTAAATAGTATTATGAAATTTTAGTTATTTATAGTTAGAAGAAATAGTTATGTGAGGATGTGTCCTTGCTTGTTGCAGTTTTATGTGATATTGCTTTAAACACAAATGGTGAAGACAATATATAACATTTCTGTAGTGATTGATGTGCAAAAGATAATTCAGGTAATTGTTGTATCTTGTTATAAGGGATGCTTCTCTAGTTATATACATGTTCTATTTAAATATATAATAGATTATCTCATAATCTCCAATATACATGAAAAACTTCTATACATGTCAAAGTAGAGATTAGTCTATGCATTCCATCGTTTTTCAAAAAATAGGTACTTGTTAATTCAATTCATTATTTGCTAAAGTATGATTTTTATTATTGATATGAATCCCAATGGATAAAAATTGACATAAAAGAGTAAATTTACTTTGGATTTCTCCTTCGAGCAGTATATTAAAGTAAATTTAAGAGATACAATGGTGAATAGTCCGTGCAAGCTGGTACAACTCTTATTAATATGACTGAGTATGCCAAATTGTTGAGCACTTGTAGATTGTCTACTGGATAAGTATGCCACAGACAAACCTAAAAATGAGTTTGTAAATCATCTCTCATTGACATTTTGGTAGATATGCAGGATATCATATTTTAATGCTTATTATCAAGATAATTGTGAATTAATGTTGTTCAACCCGTAAAACTTTTGCTTTTTCAAATGCTTTTATTTGTTAAATGTGATTTATTGTAGGAAACTAATATGAAAAGTTTATTTTACTTTACTTTACTTTTTTGAGAATTGATATTGGATAACATGAATTAAATATCAAATCTTGATAATTTTTTGTATGATAATTACATATTTTTTTGATGGTCTTATTGCTATATAATATTTGGATTATTGGAGTATGAGAAAGTACTATATTTATTTTTATTCTTTTGTGCATGATTATTTATATTTAGTTGATTGTTAATACTTCTTCATCGAGTTATTAATTCAAGAAGTATACAAGAAATTTATATACTGATAACAAATGTATAATTGTTTAAGTACATATAAATTTTGAGGACAAAACTTCTATAAATAGGAGTATTAATATAATATTGCGATATTTTATATACGTCTACCAATAGTGATGTAGTTGAATAAATACGAAAGACGACTAACATTCCAAAAGCTCTTTAATTCATAAAGAATACCGATAATTTAGACAAAATATGAAGAAAGAGTCTCATAATATTTTATTATCAACATAGAGAGAAAATAACACCAAGAACTTTTGGTTGCTACTCACGGTTTTTATAAATACATTGTCGAACATTATAAATATTTCAACCATAGTCTCAAATATCTCTTAAAAATAATTATTACGTTCTTATTTAGTAAAAAAAAATTAACAATAAAAAAGAATAAACCACAATTTTAAATGTTTAAAAAATTTAATTGTACATTTAATAAATTGTTAAAAATTTAATGTAGGATCATTGAAAGTAGTTTTGGGAGGGAAAAAATTGTTTCATGAATGAATACAATTTTAATTTAATTAGGTAAACTTAAAATGTAATATAATAAATAAAATATTATAAGATAATTGTACATTATTGAACACTAAGAGTAAAAATAGAATTTTAAATTTTTTGTAAGATTAGAATAGTCAAAAAACATTTCTTCATTTTATGACTTTTAGATGTAGCATAAATAAAACTATCGAATTGTCAAACATTATAAATATTTCAACCATAGTCACAAATCTCTCCTAAAAATAACTATTACATTCTCATTTAGTTAAAAAAAAAAAACCCCATAAAATTAGCATTAAAAAGGAATAAACCACAATTTTAAATGTTTAAAAATTTTAATTGTATATTTAATAAATTGTTAAAAATTTAATATAGAATCATTGAAGGTGGTTTTGGAAGGACAAGAGATGTTTCATGAATTAATACAATATTAATTTAATTAGGTAAAATTAAAATATAATATAATAAATAAAATATTATAAGATAATTGTACATTAATGAACAATAAGGATGAAATGAAATTTTAAAATTTTTGTAAGGATAGAATAGTCTAAAAATGTTTATCTCTTTTAGGCCTTTTAGATGTAACTAGTTAGAAACACGTGCATTGACTGTGATTTCACAATAATTTTGTTAATTTTAATATTTTTATTCATTAATTATTAAAAAGTTGAAATATAAAAGTAACAATTACAATAAGATAAAAAAGCACAGTTCTTGATAATATATTGTATATTATTTGATATTATAATGAATAATGTTGATATTTTATTTACATTTATAGAAGTATAATTGTAATAAGAGATGAGTTTTATATTGTAAGAATATGAACAGTAACTTGAATTCAATGATTTTTGTGATTTGAACTTTGATGATTGATGAACTATATATTGATATCAAATCTTATGAAATAGATGCTATGAAGAACAATCTTTGTTTCAATAGAGGTTGAATGAAGTCTCGACAATAGCAAAACTAACTATTTTTTAATTAATAAAAAAAATAGGTGACTAATAAATTTTAAAAGAAAGAAATGAATTACATCATGGGTGGCACAAAACATTCTCTACTTGTCGATGTGATTGTACAAATCATCCTTATTTATGAAAGTTTCGTCCATTGCCATCTAAAGAGCTCTGTTAAGTGGCATCCTCAACACGATTCATACCACTTTGAAAGGGTACATTTGTCCACATACGTATTTTTCATTTCCTCTTGCTTAAATGGTTTACTTCTCTATTTTGCCGACGAAATCTCTTACTTCCGGCTACAAATGTAGGCGAAATATGAGATGTAAATTTTCCATGAAGGACATGCAAATGGACACTACTACCAGCACCAAATTAAGGTCTCACATTTTGAAATTTTTTTTTTATTTTCCATTTGCACATATGTTTTTTTTTTTTTTCAAATCATTTTAATTAGTATTGGGGTTTTTTTTTTGTACATGTCTCTTGATTAAAGTTTCTTTAGGCAATAATGTATTTATTCAACTCACATATGATTGTTTTGTTGGTGATATCGCATTGTTGTTTTGTTGGTTTTGCTGTTGTTTTTATTTTTTGTTGTAAATGAATCCTAAGCAATGACGTTTTAAGCCAACAATACAATTACATAGGGATGCTCTTCACAACAAACAATCAAAAATAGGGACGTTATATACAAAAAAAAGGGTAATTAGCACAAAACTAGGGATGGCAAAAAAACCCGCCGACCCGAACCTGCCCCGCCCCACGAAGTAATAGGGGCGGGTTTGGGACAGAAAAATCTGCCCCGGGCCGGGTCCGGGGCAACCCCGCCCCTCCCCACGACCTGCCCCTAAAAAAAAAATTTTTTTTTTTTGAAAAATCATAAAATATAGTAGAAATTATGATTTTCACTAAAAATAGACTAAAGAAGAATCAAATCCGGGTTAAAACTTATGAATTACTAACATTAACCACTATACTACAACCCAAATCTTATAATTTTTTTGTTTTGCTTGGTATTAATATTTTAAAAAATTGTATATATATATTTTTAATTATTTTTCAGTTTAATAAAAAAAAAAAAAAAAAGTTCACAGAGTGGTTGGCGGGTCCAACAGCCGACCCGCCCTGCCCCGCGAATTTGCGAGGCGTGGCGGGCCAAAATTTTCGCGGGGCGGGGCGGGGCCGACCCGCCCCATTGCCATCCCTACACAAAATGTCCCTACCTATTGCTGCAATTGTGCAAAACGTCCATACCTTCTATTTTTTGGTATTTTCACCATCACCTACTGCATTTTGTGCCCAAAAGGTCATTCAGTCCAAAAATCAGCCGCTAACTTACTTGACTAACACGATTCGTGATATCAGTTAAGAGTAGGGATGGCAAAAAAACCCGCCGACCCAAACCCGCCCCGCGCCCCGAAGCAATAGGGGCGGGTTTGGGGCATATTTTTCTGCCTCGGGGCCGGGTCCGAGGCAACCCCGCCTCGCCCCGCGACCCGTCCCTAAAAAATTTTTTTTTTTTTTGAAAAATCATAAAATATAGTAGAAATTATGATTTTCACTAAAAATGGACTAAAGAAGAATCGAACCCGGGTTAAAACTTATAAACTACTAACCTTAACCACTACACCACAACCCAAATCTTATTATTTTTTTGTTTTGTTTGGTACAAATATTTTAAAAAATTGTATATATATATTTTTAATTATTTTTCAATTTAACAAAAAAAAAAAAAAAATTCGCGGGGCAGTTGGCGAGTCCAACATCCGCCCCGCCCCGCGAATTCGCGGGTCACGGGGCGGGCCAAAATTTTCGCAGGACGGGGCCGACCCGCCCCATTGCCATCCCTAGTTAAGGGTAAATTTGTTCAGCAACATTTATTCTCTTTTCCTCGGTTTGAAACCGGAGTTGACTCAGAAAGGTGGTGGTGCCGCTAGATTCAAACAAGGTCTTGGATTCTTTTCTACTACTTTCGCTAACAACGCCGTTCCAGCCAAAGGCTTCGCTATCCCTACCACCTCATCTTTTCCCAGCAATTTCGTCAGAGCCTCCAGTCCTACCGCATTCTCCAGTTCCAGAAAAGAAGCCCAGCTTAAGTCCATCCAAAACAAGCTCAACAAAGCACCCAAAGAAAAAGCCCCAAAACAAGATAAAAATAGTCGAAATTCAAGCCGCCGGAGCCGGAGCTAGAGTCCGGATCGAGATAAAATTAGAGATAGACATTCAAGGTGCCGTAGCTTATCCCCAAATCGACATTCAAAGCTTCGGCCGAAGCCCAATTAGACATTCTAGCTGCCGAAGCCGAAGCCGAAGCCTTGATAGTTATTCAAGGCGTCGTCGCCGAAGCTGGGATAGGCGATCAAGGCGAAGGAGCAGGAGCTCGGAGTATCATGGGTCAAGGCGTAAGGAAAGAAATAGAGAGATGAGTAAGAGGAGTGGGCTACCAAGGGACACGACATCGGAGAAGGGTAAAAAGCTTGGAGAGAATAAAGTTGCTGGACAAATTTACCCTTAACTGGTATCACGAATCGTGTTGGTTAGGTTAGTTAACGACTGATTTTTGGACGAAAGGACCTTCTGCGCACAAAATACAGTAGGTGATGGTGAAAATGCCAAAAAATAGAAGGTAGAGACGTTTTGCACAATTACAGCAATAGGTAGGGACGTTTTGTACTAATTCACCAAAAAAATAACAAAGGTAGGAACGATAAACACGATGTTATTAATAGGTTAGAATGTTTTACACAACATCAATTATAGACCAAAATGGTACACAAAGTTTCCAATTCAGCGGACTCAACACACTGCATTCTTCACCACTAAAGCTTGATTTTGATTTCGGCAATATTACAACAAGAGTCGTACATGAGTAGCCACATCACTACAAGCTCACTAATAAAATATAACTACAAAATACTCATTTTAGAACAAAATATAACTACAAAATACCCATTTGGATTTTGTATCTGTACAATCAATTTGCCATTATTCTTGGTAAAATATGGTTTGTTTTATGTTATTCTTCTTCCTAGAACATTTGATTATCATATTTCGTCTACATTTTTACGGTAGGAAGTAAGAGATTTCATCAGCGAAATAAAGAAGTAGACCAGTTAGGTATGAGGAAATGGAAAATAGGTGTATGGACAAAAGTACCTTTCTAAAGTAGTACGAATCGTGTTGAGAATGCCACTTAACAGAACTTTTTGGATGACAATAGACGCAAAAGGTGGATTTGATGGTGAAAATTCTAAAATTTCATAGGTAGGGACGTTTTGTGTGAATTACCCTTACATTATCATGCCTATCTAAAGATCAATTATATTGCATATTCTTCTATGATTGTATTCTTTATTAACATTAATGTATTATTCCAAGAATTTTAGCACATAAAACGCTTGGTAAACATCAAATACTCAACATTTCTCTCTTGAAATTGCAATCGAGTTTTTTTGAACCCTACTAAATCCATAAGGACATAATTATAGCAACAATGCTTATACAACGTTTCTCGCAGAATGCCTTTTCTCCTATTTAGTGAACTTTGTGCAAACTACTTCAATTAATAAAACTCCAATCAATCAACATTCTCATTTTTCTATGAACATAGTCTATTGTGATAGATACACATTATGATTATAAGAAACAAAAATGTATGAAGATTATATGAATGATAAACTAACAAAAAAATGATGACTCACTTTTTGTCTACTTCATGTCTCGAAAAATGAATTCGTAACTTGAATGCCTATCCTTGATAGCCAGCCTGAGAATCAAGCCCTTGTTATACATATGCGTGTTACAATTTACATTCATAAGGACTAAACAAGATAATAAAATGTAATGACACTTAAATGAATATAATAGAACTGGTAGATATAATGAGAATGAAAGAAAACATGTTTTACATAGAAGATGTTAAATTGGTGGAAAATGTCAGAAATTTTCTTAATTTAAAATGTAGGCAATTAATCAATGATGATTAAAATATAAACTGTGATATTTATTAATATCAGACATGTTATTTTCACGTTAATTATGTTGCTTAATACTTAAACTAATAGAATTCTATTCCTTCTCCCCTCGGAATTCGATTTTGTTTATATTAAAAATGATTATTGTATGTTCTTTTTTTCCCCTTTAGACACATGTTTCTACCGGTTTCAAACTAATGCCAAGGAGTTGTGATAATTTCCAATTTTAGTTGACTTAGACTATAGGGACATTTTTGCTGCACTAAGTTTGACTGACCAATAGACAAATGTTTGACATGTCATTGTTTTTTAATTCTATTCAGTTATCTTTAGTACTGAACATATCATCTATCCCTCCAAAATTCATATAAAGTTCTATACAATTCATACCACATTTTATAGTGAGCAACCAAATTATGTCGAACGGAAAACTTTTTTACATTTTTTCATTACATTTCATAGTGAAAAGACCGAACTATATCGAATGAAAATTTTTATACATTTCTTTATAACATTTCATAAGTGACCAAATGGAACAATACAAACGGAGGGGTCCATTAGCACATCGTGTAAGATTAAGAAAAAAATTATATCAAGTTGAAATGACCACTTGTACATAAATCTCACCTTAGATTTCTTGAAAATGAAAACTGATTGAAAATTTTGAAATTTTTTGTGTGTTCTTCTACAACTTTGAATTTTCACTTCTTTCATTTTCTTTCTTTTGTAAAATTTTGAAGAAAAATGAGTTTTTTGTGTGTAATACGTTGTGAAAAGAAAATGACAAAATGAGAGAATTTTGAGAGAAACTTTATGAAAAGTTGATGCTAAAGTAAAGAGGAGAAGGAGTTGATCATCACAAGACTTTTCTAGAGAAAAAATGATAAATTTTGATATCATTATTGATAAATGAAAGGTCTTTTAGCTCCCCCATTCTTAAATCAATTTTTTATGATCCTAAATACATACTTAGAAATTACATAATCATCATATGACCATTTGTGTTCCGCAGTTAAAAAAAAAAAAACTAAAGATAAGTTTCCAAAATGCTCCAAACAACCCTTTATTTTGTTCAATAATGGTGGGAGAGGAAATTTTTTTGAATTTTTTTAATTTAACATGGGAGGGTAAAATAGTCCAAAGATGTAATATGAGAAGGTAAAATAGTCCAAAATTGTTTCTCCCTTTTAGGGCCTTTTAGAAGTAGTAGAGATATAATATAATATAATATAATAATATAATTATTACGTTAAAATATTTCTTCCTTTTATGACATTTCAGATGTAGTATAACTATTACGTTCTCATTTATTGGAAAAAAAAATCCTCCATAAAATTAGCAATAAAAAGAAATAAACCACAATTTTAATTGTATATTTAATAAATTATTAAAAATTTAATGTATGATCATTGAAGGTGGTTCATGAATGAATACAATATTAATTTAATTAAGTAAATTTAAAATATTATAAGATAATTGTACATTAATGAACAATAATGGTGAATATGAAATTTTAAATTTTTTGTGAGGATAGAATAGTCTTTTAGATGCAGTATGGACATAGATACAGATTAGCAACCACAAAATATAAAATATATTTTAACTTTTACTACATACTGAATATATATTTTTAATTTATAGTTTGTTTGGCTAAACTTATCATACATATTTTTTATCTACATATTTTATAGGACTCGCAATTTAATACTCACTTATTATTCACAAATTCCATATAACCCACAACTCATAAGTACTTAAAAAATAATTTTAACACTATCAAATATTCACTTGTACTCAACTCAAGAGAAATGTCCAAAATGTACGTTCGTAGTTTTAATTTATCGCAACTCATAAGTAGCTTAAATTAAGCTACACTGTCAATAATCATTTACCATATACCAATAATTAAAAGAATTTTCATTCAATTCATGACACGAAAAGAACAAAAAATACTTCCCCTCGTAACATTTTCAATATCTCCATAAGAGTCCAAAAACTAAACCTTCGTGTAATCAAATAAGATCCCATTTACAATTTCCCCAAAAGTCTCCCTTGGAGCATTAAAGCATAACAAGAAATCATGGGAAAATCGGGTCCAAAAATGCAGGAAGTTCTTTTCACGTGCTTCTAGATATTCCTATGCAGCGGTGTAAGAGAGTATTAGGTATATAGGACTGCATAATTATAAAAGAGTAAAAATATTGTCTCGGCCTCTACGATATTGTCTACTATTAGTAAATCTTTTCTACACATATTTAGCAAGTTAGTAGTGTCTTAAAACCGAATTTAGTTAGCAAGTAATTGAAGAAACAGAAAGGGGATAACGGAAGGTGTTTGCGTATTGGAAGGAGAGCGTACGACCATTGATAAGGGGTTTGCCGTCATTGACTAAACAATCGTCAAAGTGAAGCCGCTTGAATACACGAGGGTTGATGAGTCGAGCAGAGCTGAACCATCCACAGCTGATGTGGATCCTCGAAATGTCACAACCCGCCATGCACGCGTTCATGATCTCCACGGTGTATGTAGGTATCCCATTCGGTAGCGGCTCCGTGGCTCCTTGGCTTATAACTATGTCTGATTTTGAACAGTTTTCGCTCCATATCCTGTTTGGGTCCACCTCATTTTCCTTTTCCTCTTCTTTTCCGCCTGCATTTTAAAAGCAAGTATAAGCGGACAAAACAACTATTTTAGTGCATGTTTGGTAATGTTAAAATTATTTTTTAAATAATGAAATTATAAATTTTTAGTGAATGTGTGGATAAAGAGTGGGTTGTAAGTTGTGGTCCTAAAAAATGTATGGCTAAAAAATATATTTTGCCAATTTAACTAGCTAAAATTATAATTTAAGTAACCTCGAACATGTAATTAACACCAAAAACTACTTTAGTAAAAGAGCCATGTTTTGTAAAGATTTTTATAAATTATAAAAAATGAGTCAAACAAATTGTGTAGATTAAAAATAGATAAAATTTGTAGATCGAATAAAATGTGTAAATAAAAATAATATTTAACCAACTTATAAATACCGCGTGTTCTAGTTTCAAGAGTTTTTTCATATTTTTTACTCCTTTGATTAAAAGTACAAAATAAATCAAAACTTTATTTGTCGTCACCTCCAATGGTACTCAATACTATTACCAAATATGTATATTATATTTAAAGAAAAGGTCTAACCTAGAAGTGTCAAAAGTATTGAACTATCTAGCTCGAACTTCCCAATATAGAGACAACACGGACCGTGGACCAGCTACCGTGATCACAAGCTGGGCCATGGGCTTTGTCGAGGTTCTCAATGTCGGGTTGTGCCAACCACCCTTGACTCGTGTAAATAGTGTTAAATGATCAGGTGATTTGACAAAGTTTTTTTGAATGACCGTTGACATATTTTACAAACAAATTATCAAATATATCAATGCATTTTCTTTCTCGCTTATAATATTTCAAACGATTTAAAATTCATCTTTCTGTGTGTGCTGAAAAAAAGAAGACTTCTAAGTTAGAATCTAACCTATTTTAAGGTTAGAATTCAACCCAATTTCATCTATTTTACGTTAAAAATTCATCTGTTTCTATCTTTTTTTTTTTTAATTCATGGTAGAAATTGTGAATTTTATAGTATAAATTATATGTATACATTTGAGTATGAGTTGTGATTTTTGTTTTAAATTTCTGTAAATCAAAATTCGTTTGAAGTTGGTTAATTGAAAAATCAATTTAAAATGTGTAAACTCACATTAAAAAACCAATGGTATGTTAAAGTCAATTTTGGTTTTAACAGACATGTGATCTTTTAATAGTTTGTTGACACACTATCTATTAACATACTTCAATTAATGAAGATATTTAAGTCTTTTTTTATGTGAAAGAAATATTTTTAATACAAATTATATAAGTTAGACACTTTTTCAATTCGACTTGTTTGACACGACCATTCAGCCAAAGCGGCCCCTGACTCCTCAAGACACATGAAGACTAAACTGTAATGTTGAACAAGATGTCACTTTTCAGTTTTCAAGGTATTAATTAATAGACCAATTAAACTTTTGGGAGGTGCTGGAAAGGCGAAAGGAAAGAGACAATTAAGCCAAAAAGAGGGTGGTAACTTTCCCAACAAAATTTCGCGCCCGTGACAAATTGCTTTCAAGTCAACCATGCCAAAAGCGGACATGGATTAGGGAAGAACATAGGCCCTTTACTTTTTCATTTATACATTCAGTCTTTCTTCTCACTTTTTAACCTTACTAATCTACTCTGGAAAGCTAACATGTGGTCGCATTAAGTGTTGAATGGATAAGTCTTAATCAAAGCACACGTGATCCAACCTCTACTCGAAAGCAAAATAATGGAGCCAAAATCTTTATTACCTAAGTACTCAGTTACAACTTTTCAAGAACACATAATCACAGGAATATAAGACTTCAAGAAACAGGAATAGGCTCTAAGTAGACTGTAGAGTGGTGCGTGGGTATCCGGGTGTCCGGTCCCCAACTTTTTGTCCATTTTATAGGACTGCGAGGGATGACTCGCGACACTGTCTATACCAGCCAGGCTGGAGCACGGTGGCTACTTAAGCTTGGACGCACAACACATTTTGACACCAAGAAGGGTGCAAAGACGTACCACCCAAAAAGAACTTGAAGTAGGCTAGGAGAGTGGGGAGGGGGTGGAGCAAAAGGGGCTGAGGACCTGGTGGCTAAGGTAGAATTGTACACGACAACTGAGAGAAAAAAAGGTGGCTAAGGCTGTGGCAGTGCTGCCTGGTGGTGCAGTATAGAAGCGACAACGTGGAGTCTTGCGCACAGTGGCAGAGTCATGTTTGTGCCTGTCGCATATATACATGCAAAGGACAATGCAAAAAGCAAAACAATCATAGTATACAGAATTACAGATGTATACACACACACATATATACACTGGGCATTCATAGTTTCTCTTTTTTGGCCTCTTTGTTCATGCATAATCCAAATCCCATTAATGCAGGAGGCTTATAGCTATACGGACTGTTTGGATTATTTTTCAAACTTTGCTTGATCTAAAAACAGTTAAAACTCGAAAACATAAAGATAAAGAATGGATTAATTACCAATAATTAGAAGCTTGCGATGAGCAGCAAAGGAAGTGTTGTTCTTCTGGGCAGTACTATTTATGCTCTTCTTTTCTGATAAAACTGGACTGAACTCCATTAAGCCATGAGCTGAAACTAAATTAATCAAACAAAAAATTAGATGGTGGGGAAAAAAAACCCAATTCTTAAAAAATGGAGCAATATTATTCAATTCTTTTTTTGGAATTTTTAAGAATAAAAAAGGCAAAAAAAGAATTGGAATCATTCAATAATTATGAATAAATAAATTTATACGACAAGAACAGGACACAAAAGTGGGATTAAATAATGAAATCAAGCATGTTGTCGCTGAAAGAGAAGCCATATTTGAACAAATTAAAGCAATGTGGAAACTCCACCAACCCAGTAATTCAATAAAACACACACATACACACACGTATGTGTTCGATGATCACTGACCTGTATAGATTCCAATGACTAGCAACAATAATGTGAGCGTAAACACCGCCGTTAATGGAGCGTTTCTCCGCCGCCTTGTTGAAGATTCAAAACACATATTTTTATCAAACAAAGCCCTAAAAATTAATCTCCGAGCTAGATTATTATTGAGTAGGAGAAGAAGAATATTTGAGGGAATCGAGTGAGTTGAGTTGACTCGGAGATAGCTGCTATAGCCCTCGGACCTAGACCAGCAAATCACCGCCAAAACGGAACTGTAAAATCTGTACACTGATGAAATCTCAGCTTTATATTCTTCTAATCTTTGACTGAAATCCGATAGAGAGTAGAAAATGCATTGAAATGACTGGACAACTTGATTACCAATACGAACTCTGCAACACCATAGCATCACACGATTAATTTTTCACATCAATATATATAGATTCAAACTATTTACATTATATATGTATATATACAGTTATACACATATAAACATTATTCATACATCAGGAATCAAAGAAGGAGGTAGAATTCTGGCTCTGAAAGGATCAATCACGTGGGGTTTTTTTTATACATACTTTTGTGTATATATAGAAGAAGAAGAAGAATGGGAATTGAAAATACTTCTGGAATTTTCTCAGAACAAACTCATCAATAAAAGAAAGTTTCCCAAAACTGTTTTAAGGCAGAATCCCGGGAAAAGTGCCCTGTGGAATTTCATCTAAAGACAGTGTTATTCCTTTCCAATTTAATGCAAACCCAGAAGGAAAAAAAAATCAAAAAATGTTAATACATTGACTTATACATGAATATGTGTTTATATATATATACGTAATGCAAATCCAGAAGGAGAAAGAGAGAATAAAAAACTGATGATTCATGGACTTATACATGAATATACATGGAAACAGAATTATGCAGCGTTTGCTATATCATTTTCACCTTTGATTTTGAAGAGAGAATTTAGAGAGAGAAATGGAGAATAATTCAATTCGGAGACGCGTTTGTGTAAATTGCAATTCCCTGCTAAGAGCATTTGCTGCAGTGTAAGACCATCTCCAATAAAACATAGTAAATTCTTGCACATGTGGAAACAATTATTAACACCGATAGAATAAATTATAAAAAATTAAATAAAAAAAAATTGTCACATATTTCGTTAAACATAAATTATAAAAAAATTAATAAATAGTGTCTAGTATATCTTCCACTTTTTTTCTTTCCATGTAAATAATTTATAGTGATGTGCCACACTATTTAGTGTAATATACAATAGCATTAGAGATGCTTTAAAATGGAGATTTTGGGTCTTAAAGCAAGAAAAATTTCATGTCAAAAGGCATATGATATTAATTTGGGAAAATAGCATATTTCATCACAAACTTTAAAAAAACGTTGGGATATACCTTTAACTTTTAAAAATAGCATCACACATCTCCAATTTTTGAAGCAATAGACATGATAGGTCTCTAATGACATTATCCATCCATTTTAGTTGTTAATGTAAAATAAAAAGACAAAATTGTTTTCTTCCTTTTTAATAAACAAAAAACAAAGGGCAAAAGAAAAAATAAAAAAAAAAAGAATAAAAATATAACCAAACATACTCTAAAAAATGAAGAATAACAAATAAGTCATATTCTTCTTTCTTCTATCCACCACCTACCCCACCAATCTTCTTCTTCCACCCCCACCACCCACCACCCACCTCAACCACCACTATAGTACCAACATTTTTTCATTTATTCCTTTTTCTCAAGGTCAATTCCTCGCTACCATTGTCGTCGTTCTATGCCGGAGTTCCTATTTTCCTTCTCACGCGCCACAATTATAAAATCATCCCCCCAACTCCCTGACTGCCCCTCTCCTGATTTTCCTCTCAGATTCGTTTTCCTTCTCTTCCTCATCGACCAAACCCACAATCCGCATTCTCTTAATCGCCATAGGCAGTGGAGAAACTGTAGAATTTTTTTCCAGGTTTTGTTTTTAGGATTGCTTGAAGGACTTCTCGTGTCTGGTTAACCTAACGACAGTTGTGTTATTGCTGTCTAACTGTAAGAGGTAAGCTTATGAGATCAACGGGACGGATAAGCTGATGAGGCGAGTAGATTATTGAAGAAGACGTCCCAAGGAATGCCACTATCATCCACCAGAGTATAGTCATATCTATCATCATAACGCTTAAGATAAAGATTCAAATGTTTATTCGTGAGAGATCGCTGATAAGTGCATTTTGTGCACTTATTCGGACCTTTAAACTAGACTTTTATCTCATCATTTTATTGAATTTATACTTAATTTTGTGTTTGATTCTTCATATTTCAGTTTTGGACCCGTTTATAAGCAAATGGAGAAGAATTGACGAAAAGAGCAACAATTTGGTGAAATCGATGAGTAAATGAAGAAGAAGATAAAATCAATAAGTTAAGGTGTGTTGGAGTGACAATGAAGAGTTGAAACAAATAATATATCATTGGAAAGATAATTGAATTACGAGTATACCACTTTTTACGGATCTCAATTTAGAGCTTCCTACAAGAAGTTATGACCGTTTGAAAAACAGCCGCCCAGTGTTATTTTTGCTGCGGGAATTTTATTTCCTTTTCGAATTCCAATTCGATTAGGAAACGTTTTAACCCACGTTTTTTAAGGACTTTTAGGGATAGTTTTGGGCACAAATTAGGTAACTATATATATGAGTTATTAACTCATAACAAGAAGGGAATTTTGGGGAGCCGTTTTGGGAGTCATTTTAGAGAGAAGAACGAGAGAAAAATCAAGAACGGAGATCAAAATTCATCATTTCAAGATTAAAACGAAGATCAAGTTCCAGATTCTACCTCCCAATTATTTTTTTCATATCCGGGTGATGGCTTCCATATTTTATTTTTATTTTTAGTATGTTAGGCTAGATTTATTTTAGTGTTAGGATCGTGATGAAGTTTGTATCATGAATCTTTAATTTTTCGAACCTAGTTTTTGATATTTAAGCATGTTTTAATTTTTGAATAATTGATATTGATTTTCTCTTCATTTACAATTATATGCGCAATAGTTGTATGATTCTTGTGGCTTGTTTTACCTTCGAGAGATGAAAAATAGGTTATACATATATCAATTGTCGTAGAGTTCAATAGGGGATAGAAATATACCGCTATGCTTTACGTGATTTTTAAGTATTCACAAATTCTAATGCATTCTTGTATGCTCGCATTCGTCATAGAAATATAGTCGGGTCGCATATAGGAATATATTTAATTCTACTCGAGAGAGATTGTTAAATTAAATTAGGAATATTAATCTTCATAAGTAAATCATGTTATCAAATTTAATGGTTCGAGTTAAAGATAATTGATATAAGTGGATTCGAGATCCTAGTACACTTTTATTTTTCAATTTTAAAGTAATTCTTATTTAGTTTAATTTCTTATTTGTTTGATTTATAATTAGTTAATTAATTTTAGTTCATATTTTAATTAGTTTAAGAAACAAAATCTTCAAAAGTTCATTAGATTCGGTTAATGTTAGTGTAATTGAACTGAACTATCTAAATCTTCGTTGGAACGATACTTGGACTCATAATCCACTTTATTACTTGAGCGATCCGTGTACTTGCGGAATTATTAAAGATATAAAATTGCTGACAATTGCTACGTGAACAATAGCAAATTTTGAATTAATTGGAAAATCGTGAATTTTTTTAGAACGATGTAACTATGTAAGTTTTTTAATTTTCATTTTAAAGAATTTGAGACTACTCAAATTTCTCTAAATCTATCGAATTCAAATGATAGAAAATTGATAACCAACTATACACCAATGTCAGCTTTTTTTTTTTTTTATTTGCAAATGTTTGTACAAATATTTCAGAAGAATATTGTATTATCACTCTTATAGATGTACAAATGTATAATCAATGTTCCAATGGAATATTTATAGAAATATTATAATATTAATCTTGAAGAAATGAAAATTTACATATGAATATTATATTGTTACTCCTAAAAAAAGCACGACATTATACTTACTAATATTCTAAAGAAATTTGTGTATTATTTCAGAAAAACCAACAACTTTATATATAACAAAATTGATAAGAATATAACACAAGCACTCTAAAGGAGTAGAAATTTAAACAAATCAATTTTTTAGACGAATATGACATTGATATTCTTGAAAAAAGACAACCCACATATATAAAAATATTCAAGAAAAATATTTTGTTGTTATTATTGAAGAAGTACAACTTTATAAAGACCAATTTTTAGAAAAAATATTGTGTTAATGCTTCCGAATAAGCATGACTCTCATGCTAATACAATAAATAAATATTATGTGGTTACTCCTAATGAAGAACAATTTTATATATTAATAATTACATAAATATTATTGCTCTTGAAAAGCATAACCATATTTTTGAAGAATATTGTGTTATTACTCCTGAAGAGTATAACCTTATACAAATTAATAGTTTAGAATATCATGTTGTTCCTGAAGAACAAGTTTATATAGATCGATATTTCTCAAATATACGTTGATGCTCATGAAGAAGTACCACTTCATATATATTCATATATAAATATCTCAGAAGAATATTGTACTGTTTTCTAAGAAGAACAACTTTATACACCTCATTATTTCAGGAAAAAAAAAAGATTTAAGATGAATTGTCAAGATGTTTGATTGAAGACAAAAGATATTTTTTGGAATTAACATTAACAAAAAAAATGTAAATACATTATTATGTTATCCAAATCTGATTGAAGGCTCTAATAGAGCTAATATTTTGTTACACAGATAAAAAAAATTAAATATGTCATTTGTTCTCCAATAAATGAAAAATTTACATGCTACATTGTATTAAAGATTCAATAACTTAAAATTTTATTGATTGACATTACCAGTTATACTATCCTGTATCAAGAATAATGTGAAAGTTTATTGGGAATTCGTATCTATATTTAAGAACAAAAAGTGTCTTCAATATATTGAATTCTCACGTGCTGCTTGTTGTCGGGACAAATTGATCATTGTATTACTAGCTAAAATTAGAGCCCAATTCTCAATATTTCTAGAAGATATTTAGGGTGAACTTTGTGGGCACATCCACCATCCATATAAACCACCTAGAAATGTTAAGATATTAAAATATATAATGTCACGCCTCTTAATAACATATCCAAATGGCATATGACGTGTAACCTTAGTTAACAACTCAGCTCCGAGTAGGATTGACCACATAGCGACACTTGGAAAGTGCCTTAAGTTCATCTGGACTACCTTTGTTAAGTAGCCCGGAGCATCAAAAGGAGTCCTGTTTGACATGACTGACTGATGGGACAACTGTAATGATGCCATGTTAACCTGTCAGACACAAATTATATAAATAGAGTGAAGTGACTGCCTATAAACCCGAATTCATACGCATACAAGAACAGCGACAGTAACTTATTGAAAGACATAAGTCAATCAACAACGTGTAGGAACTAAAAGCCCTCAATATTAAGTTTACTTAAGTGAATAGAAACTTACCTTGTTCACATGGCTTATATATATATATATATATATATATATATATATATATATATATATTAGAGATTCTTAGAAGCATTTTGGTTAAGTTGATCTAGTCCAGCTAAAATACGAATTCTAATTTGAGAGTCGGAGTGCATAGGGTAGCCACTTCGACTACCTATGTTGACTGACAATCTTATGTAAAGTGTGCAGGATGAAGATATCTAGAGCAAATGGTTACAATTCAATGTTGATCTAGAATCCAACTAGGACTTGAGGTCAACATTTTGGCGCCGTATGTGGAAAGACGAACATTGGAAACCACGAGGAAACAAGTGAAAAAGCCTAAAACAGCTCAGAGGTATATGGAGGTTTGATCTCAAAGCTAAAAGGGTAAAGCCCTTAATGTTATAAGGAAAGCCCCATGTTGGATGACCTAATTACATAGGCGTTGAAGATTGCTGGAATCCCTTTGAAAAAAGATGAAATTTGGTTGAAGTGTTATGGTTGCACTTTTCCTTTGGAAAAAGGTGAAATTTGGTTGAAGTGTTATGGTTGCACTTTTCCTTTGGAAAAAGGTGAAATTTGGTTCAAGCGTTATGGTTGCAAACTTTCCCTTTGAAAAAATGTGAAACTTAGTTCTAGTTATTTTGTTATAACTTTATCCCTTGAAAAAAAGGAAAGATTTAGTCCAAGTCTCACTATTGTGAAAGTATCCTTTGCGAAAAAGAGGAATCAAGCTGAAAGCAAGATTTTTTGTGAGAATTTCCTTTGAAGAAAATGAAAATTTAGTCCCAGGTGAACTGGTAAGAAAAGATCCTCTTTGTATAAAGTGGGAAGAGCAAACTCCGATAAAAATCTCGTAGACCGAATAAAGAACTTACACGATGAGTGATGGTGACCGAGATACTCAACCTAGGAAAACTAATGAGTGATCGGATGGAGAAGCTGAGGAAGTTCTTGAAATTGCACAACCACTGAGACGAGGAAGGCGCTCTAGGGCGCGCCTGGATCGCAACATAGAGTTCACGACAGCCCAAATGCTAGAAATGTAGAGGCAACAATCAGCTCAAATTGTCGTTCTTAATGCTTACCTACAGCAAGCATCACATGTATACCTTACATACCTGCTCCGGGGACTACGAGGATCAGCATGTGAATGAGGAAGATCAGGATCACTATTCATACACTTCGTTAACCCAGCCGAGGGTTCCATTTTGGAGAAATGAGGAGATGGATCCATTCCAATACCAAAATCAGAGGTACAATATGAAGGAAAATTATGTTAACCAAAATATTTCTCCTATATACTCTTAAGAGCCGGAAACTTCTCAGGCTTCTAGTGTGTTCGACAGATTAGGAGGTAGACCTCCTAGGAGTAGAAGAGAAAGAAGTGCAGTTGCGGCCGCCAGCTGAGTGCCGCATATATCTCCACCACATCAGTATCAACCTGTTCATGCAGAAATTCCATCTACTAGTAAATTGGTGCAAGAGCTAGGTGATGGAATACGACAAACCTAACGGGTTCAGTCCCAGTGATGGTCTTTCTACCTCACCTTCGGTCATACGAGATAGATGACGATGAGGAGATAAGCTCTTTTTCGGAGAGAATACGACAATGTATGGTTCTTCATGATTTTGATATGCTTGAGATAGGCAAATATGTTGGATGAGGGTATCTTGACGATCATATTTTAAACTATAATGCTAGCATGGGTATTACCAGAGTAACCCTAGCGCTAAAATGTAAAGCCTTCCCTTAACATTAGAGGAAAGTGCACTTAGATGGTACCAAAAGCTCCCTCCCAGAAGTATCCACAACTAGAGAGACTTGAAAATAGCTTTCAGAAACGAATTTGTATCCACAAGACCCAGCCAGCTCCCCCTTCAGCGCCTGCAAGACTTGAGGCAAGGAAAGAATGAATAACTAAAAAGCTACCTAGCTCGATTCACTGAGAAAATACATAATTGTGAAAAATATCACAGAGGCAGAAATGTTCTCCGCACTCAAAAGAGGGTTGGACATGAGTAGCATATTTTTAGAGGGATGTTCAGAGTTGAAAATCCCGAGATTATAATACTTTAGTGGACCTAATGAAAGAAGATATGCTATCTAATGAGATGGCTATGGGCTAGAGATAATCATGTCCAACAGCATTACAATCATATAGGACGGGTAAATACCAAACCATTAGACGGGAGAGCGCGCCACTAGACTGGATATCTCCAGAGAGGTCACCAGTGTCCATTCCCTGGGTCTGGATCCAGCTATGCAGCTGAGATTACGGAGGCTATCCAAACCTTGCATGCTGGGGTGAATATTTCTAATCAGGGAGTGTTTGCTGGAGAAGCAGGCTCCAGCAAGTCAAAAAAGCCATTTAACGGGCCTTGTTGCGCTTGCCACATGTTCTATGGGCATAGGACTGAGAACAAATGATGCAGAGAAATGACCATCCCTCTTTTGGAGGAAACAGAGGTAGAAATAGCTCCCTCTTACGGGTCAATTGAGCTACGTCGTGGACGATGCCAAGGCGCCAGAGATGAAAGGAAAAGAAGGAAGACTGGGAATAGGAGCGTGGCCAAAGTCAAGAAAGGAAAAATGTTCCAACGATGGAGAGACTGGACATGAATCATCTACATCAGCCAGCCTAGCCCTATATCTGTAAGATTGACACCATTATTAGAGGCCCACATCCCGGTGAAAACTCAAATAACTCCCATAATCGTGAAGCTAAGGAGCCTGCAAACGTGATTTACCACATGCATATCTATCCAGTGGGAACAAGAAGAAGTGACCCCATCACCTTCTTCCCTGCTGATGAGTGCATTTTCTCCACAATGATGCTCTAGTTGTTCGAGCTGTGGTGGTTAGAAATGGCCTGGAGAGAATGCTGGTAGACGACGGGAGTTTTGTCAATATTATGTATGGGACAATATACGATAAAATGGGAATAGAAACCCCTTTGACCCCAGCTACATACCCCATCTATGGCTTTACTGGAGACTCTATCATTCCTAAGTGAACCATTGTCTTGATAATAGAAATAGGGGAGACCAATGACCATCAGAACTCCCATTGAGTATTTGGTAGTCAATAAAAGTTCTTCATATCACGGTATTCTTAGAAAACCAGCCCTCATCGACTTAGGAATTGTGACGCACACCAAATTATGCATGGAGTTCTCCACATATCGTGGGATCGCCATATTGAGAAAAAATAAATTTGAATCAAGGGCATGTTATACAAATGCCATAAGGAAGTTTGTGGACCGAGAAGTCCATGTAATTGAATTGAGATGAAGAAAGCCCCCACGGATCCTGAAAAAATGGATATGGGGCCCAAAGAGGATAATGAGCACATAAGAGAGTTGGAAGACCTTGAGGACTTAGATTCATGTGTGATTGTGGCAGAGCTTCGAACATCTCCATCTGAGAAGCTGGAATGTTTTCCTGCGGACCTCATTGATCTCACTAAGGAGTTGCAAGTGGGGAGCAAATCTCCAACAGATTTTAAAGATCGCTTAAAGAAGTTATTGTCCAGAAATTTGGATATATTTGCTTGGAAGCATGGAGATATAATAGGTATTGATCCAAATGTTTTGTGCCATAGGTTGTAGATAGATGTAAAACATCTGAGGCATAGGCAGAAGCGATGACCCATGGGCCCGAAATGGGTTTCCAACCTTGTACTGGTGACCAAGTCTAATGGGAAGATGAGGATATGCATTGACTTTTCCAATGTCAACCAATCATGCCCAAACGATAGTTTTTATCTTTCCTTACATAGACCAGCTGGTCGATGCCACGGCTGGACACAAAGTGCTTAGCTTTATGGACGCATACTGCGGGTATAACAAGATCTCCATGTACTCACCAGAGAAAGAACATACATCTTTTATCAGGATAGAAAATTGTACTATTATAAAGCCATACCTTTGGCTTGAAAAACATCGAAGTGACATATCAAAGGTTAGTAAATAAGATGTTTGCCAAACATATGGGCAGTACTATAGAGGTATATGTAGATGACATGCTGGTCAAAAGTCTAGTAAATGTTGATCATATTGATCACTTGAAAGAGACATTTGATATACTGAGGAGATATAAAATGAAGCTAAACCACTCAAGTGCGTCTTCGGTATCACCTCAGGAAAGTTTTTAGGATTACTGGTGAACTAAAGAGGCATCAAGGCAAATACTGAGAAGATCAGGGCGTTGCTTTAAATGAACCCTCTCCAGACTTCAAAGGAAGTGCAGAGTCTGACTGGTAGAGTTGCTGCTTTGAGCCGTTTTATCTCAAAGTCCACTGATAAGTGATAAGTTCTTACATTTCTTCAAGGCACTGAAGGAAAAGAGGAGATTTGAATGGACCACATAATGTGAAGACGCTTTTTAAGCTTTGAAACAATACTTAAGAAAAAGCTCCGCTCCTGGTAAAACCATTTGAAGGGGAACCTCTGATGGTGTACATGGCCGTCTCTGAAGAAGCAGTCAGCACATTACTCATCAGGGAGCAAAATGGACACCACCAGCCCATTTACTATGAGAGTAATGTTTTATTCTATGCTGAAACATGCTATCCAGACATGAAAAAACTTGCCTTAGCTTTGGTTACATCTTTCAGAAAACTCAGGCCCTACTTCCAATCACATACCATCTGTGTGCTAACCACATTCCCTCTAAGACAGGTGTTGCAGAAACTCGATGCCTCCGAAAGATTAATGAAATGAGCTATAGAGCTGAGCCAGTTTGACATTCAGTACCAGCCTTGGAGTGCCACCAAAGGCCAAGCTTTGGATGATTTTATAGTCGAGTTCACCCATATTCCAGAATTAGAAATGATTGACCAACCTGAATCCACCCAACCTTGGAAATTATTTGTGAATGGATCTACAAGTGAGTTCGAAGCGGGTGTAGGAATGATGTTGATAAGTCTGGAGGGACACAAATTGCAAAGCGCCTTGCGCTTTAGATTTAAAGCGTCCAGTAATGTTGCTGAATATGAGGCCTTCTTGGCTGGATTAAAGCTTGCCAAAGCCTTACAAGTCAAAGATGTAGTTGAGTGTTACGATTCTCAACTAGTCGCAGCCAAGTGAAAGGAAATTTTGAGGTGAAAGATAGGAACATGGTTTCTTATCTTAATAAAGTGCAAAACCTTGACCGATAACTACAATGTCGACGCACTATCAAAACTAGCCATCAGTAAAAACTCAGACCTCCTCGGATGCGTCTAGGTTGAGTTCCTCTCCAGGCCCACCACGGAGCAAGATGATAATGTTTTCACCATTGAGAGTGCGGATTCATGGATGAAACCTATTAACACATATTTAGCAGTGTAGGTCGTTCCAGAGGACAATAATGAAGCACAAAAGGTACAGAAGCTTTCAGTCCACTTCGCTATTCAGGATGTGATGCTCTATAAGAAGGGCTACTTCTTTCATTTCCTTATATGCGTAGGTCCAGATGAGGCAGACTACATCTTAGGAAAATCCATGGAGGGGTGTGTAGCAACCAATTAGGGGCTGTTTCATTAGCCCATAGAAACCTCCAGCAAGGGTTTTACTGGCTTAATCTCAAGAAGGACGCTTTTGATTTTGTCCGCAAATGTGACAAGTGCCAACGCTTCACTTACATGTATAGACAGCCCCACGCGATTTGCAGATTGTATCAAGTGCATGACCTTTTGATAAGTGGGGAATAGACATTATCCATCCCATGCCTCAAGGATGGTGTAATCGTTGTTATGCAATTGTGGCTATTGATTACTTTACTAAGTGGGTTGAAGTAGAACCACTGATGAAAATCACGGAAGCAAATACTTTAAAGTATTTTTTGATTTGGTGTTCTCCACTCGTTAGTCTCGGACAATGCCAGGCAAACTAGAAACTGCAAATTTGAATAATTGTGTAACAACTTAGGGATAAAACATTATTTTTCATCCCCGCATCATCCTCATGCTAATGGTCAAGTAGATGTAGTAAACAAAACCATAAAATACACATTAAAGAAGAAACTTGAATATGCAAAAGGAACGTGGGTTAATGAGTTGTCCCAAGTATTATGGACGATACGCACTACCTCCCAAAATGCTACTGGAAAAACCCCATTTTCCATGGCGTACAGAGTTGAAGCAATGTGCCCCGTAGAGGTCGAACTGTCATCCCATAGGCATATCTGCTTTGAGAAAATTTCCAACGAATGATCCCGTAAGACAGAGTTGGATCTTTTCCAAGAGCAGAGAGACTAGGGATGGCAATTTGACCCGCGCCCCGCGCCCCGCGCCCCGCGCCCCGCCCCGTTTGTGGCTGCCCTGCCCCGGACGATTGGATAAATGGGGCGGGTATGGGGCACACGAAGCTGCCCCGTCGCGGGTTCGGGGCGGGTCAACCCCGCCCCGTGACCCGCCCAGTATAATTTTTTTTTTAATTAAAAAATCAAGAATAAAGTTGTATAATTGTGAATGTGAATTGTAAAAACTCCAGCCATCAAGATTTGAACCCGGGTGGGGAGGAATTTTTTTTGACTTCTTAACCATTACACCACAATCATAACTTGTAAAATTTTTCATCTTGTTCAATACAAATGTTAGAAAAATCCAGTGTATTCAAAAGTCAAAACCCTAAAATAAAATCATTTCTTCATTTCCCATTTTTCCTAATTCCCTCCTTCCATCTTCGGTCTTCCTCTTCCCTACCATTGCTGTTGCGGGCTTGCGGCACAGCACCAGTGTACCACTGCCTGCTCCTCGGTTCCTCGCGCCGTCTACTCCTCAGTGTAAGTCAACCTCGCGCCCGCGCCTCCTCGGTTCAAGTTTTGTCAAGGTATGCAACTACCACATCTCTATGGTTAAAAAAGAGAGAGTAATCTGCAAGAGAAAAATGTCTTTGGTTCCTCTCTGTAATAAATTTTTATTTTTTACATATTGCAAGATGATTTTCTCAATTTAGTTGAGATTATTATTATTCAAAATTAGGTTTGAGTCCGTCTTTATTTTCTTGTTAATAGAATGTTTTCATATGGGTTATGTGTAAGATTTTTCTTGTTTTCTTTTATACTTTTAGGCGTAATGGTTGGTAATTTTCAATTGCACTAGGGATTTTATTGATTAAAGTGTCTGGCTATACTACAGCAGAAGCAAGATGAATTAAAATGAATTAGTAAATTCTTTGAAAAATAGATTTCTAAATTTGCTACTATTTCACATTTTCCCACATTATAATTGAAATTTATGTAATTTGACTCTATTCTTGATTACAGTATGTGATAAGCTTTTCCAAATTGTGTGTTTGTATGTACTAACTTGTTATATGGTTAAGGAGGATTGGCCTCTGCTGAAATACACTTTCTATTTGCTTGGTTGGAAATTTTGTTGGGTGGTTTGTTGAATCAAACTAGATTTTGAAATTTCAAGTGACATGATTCTTTCACAAACTAAAGGTGAATACTCGAAATTTACTTTAGGTACTATTGGAGAGACTGAACCGAAGTCTTAAGTTCAAATATTTGAATGGTTTTCTTTAAGTTTGCCTCTTTTTCATATATGAACTGAATTAATCTCAGGGATGAAGTCTTGTTTTAAATTATCCCAAATTCTCCCTAACCATATAATGTCATTTATGAAATCCCTTTTCCATGTAAAATAAATAGTCCCAGCCATTACTAGCTTAAAGTCTTGTTTTAATTTCATAGTGTCAGTATTAACTATGAAGATGGCAACGATAAACTTATGTTTTATAATGTCGTCCATTATAAAGTCCTTACTCATTCAAGCCAACTACTAATTTTTTTTCTATCACTCTTCTATTTTCAGGATGTCGGAACAAGAGCATTGTTCAATAGGAAGTACACATGGAACCCCGCAAGTGCCTTGTGATAGATCAACGCCAACGACAAATGATAGCAATCCTCCATTATTATCGGGCGAAGAAAATTCGAAAGAAATTCCAATAAGCATAGATTCAGATGGAGATCATACAACCGATCTTGGTGTATTGGGTAGAAAAAGAAAACAGACATCTGAGGTATGGAATCATTTTATGCTCAAGAATATTGCTAATGAGATCAAGGCTATTTGTAACTATTGTGGAGCGAAGTTGGTTGGTCATAGTAAAAATGGGACAAATCACTTGAAAAAATATCTAGATAGATGTGCACTTCGCAAATGTAAGCAAACTGACATTAGGCAGGCAATATTGAACCCTACAAAGCAAGCGGGTGGAAAAGTGGTTATGGGGACTTATCATTTTGATCAAGACCACGCTAGGACGGAGTTAGGAAAAATAATAATTTTACATGAGTATCCGTTTTGTATGGTTGAGCATGTTGGTTTTAGGAATTTTGTGAAATCTATTCAACCGCTATTTAGAGTTGTGTCTCGGAATACCATCAAAAATGACATTATGAAGATTTATGATTTGGAGAAAGTGAAAATGATGCGTTTATTGGAGGACAACAAGAGTAGAATTGCCATAACAACGGACTTATGGACTTCAAACCAAAAAAAAGGTTTCATGGTCATCACTGCACATTTTATTGATGATGCTTGGAGGCTTCAAAGCCGAGTTATGAGGTAAACAACATACAATTTTATGTATGATATGTTTGAATTTTTTTTAAACAATTATTAACATTTTGCAAATTATTTTGTTTGGTTTTATATGTAGGTTCATATATATTCCTTGTCCACATACGGTAGAATCACTATCTACAACTCTATTTGAAAGCCTTTTAGATTGGAATATTGATTGTAAGTTATCTACTCTCACTGTTGATAACTGTTCAACGAATGACGCTATGATCAATATCCTTTTGGATAATAAACTTTCTACTGATTCACTTTTGGCAAATGGTGATTTATTTCATATGCGGTGTTCTGCTCATATATTGAATTTAATTGTGAATGAGGGTTTAGAAAATATTGAGGGAAGTGTTGAAAAAATTCGTGATAGTGTTTCTTTCTGGATATCAACACCGAAAAGATGGAAAAAATTTGAGAATACTGCACGTCAACTTAAAATCAGTTGTGGTAGAAAGTTAGTACTTGATTGTAAGACTAGATGGAATTCTACATATGTCATGCTACACACTGCTTCGGAGTACATTGATGTATTTTTTTGCTTGAAACAAAGAAAACCCCCGTATAAGAGTTTACCTAGTGATCAAGACTGGAAGTTGGCCAAAGAAATATGTGATAGGCTAAAGTTGTTTTATGTGATAACTAAACTATTTTCTGGAACTAAGTATCCTACAGCAAATCTATTTTTTCCAAAAATCTGTGAAATAAAGTTGTCAATTCGTACTTGGACCACTTCTGCTTATTCTGAGATAAGGATGATGGCTTTAAGTATGATGGATAAATTTGAGAAATATTGGGATGAGGTTCACGGGATGTTAGTTGTAGCAACTGTTTTGGATCCTAGGTTTAAAATGATGTTGATTGAGTATTATTTCCCTAGGATATATGGCAATGAACGTGCAGCGGTTGAAATTGTCAATGTCAGTACACTTTGTCAAAAGTTGATATCTCAATATGTAGAAAATAAGTCAAGTGTGAATAATCCTCAGTCTTTATCTTCATCTTCCTAAATTGGGATTTCTTTAAGTGTTGGATTAGTGGATGAATTGGATGATTTTGATTTGTTTGTTACCAAGAAAGTGGGAACTAGTAATATGAAATCAGAGCTTGACTTATATCTGGAGGAGCCGATTTTGCCTAGGTCTAGTGATTTTGACCTATTAAATTGGTGGAAAGCAAATTCAAGCAAATACAATACTTTACAGAAACTTGCAAGAGATATCTTGGCAATTCCTGTTTCTACAGTTGCTTCTGAGTCTGTATTTAGTACGAGTGGTAGATTTGTGAGTCCACATAGAAGTAGACTTCATCCATCAACATTGGAGGCATTGATGTGTGCTCAAAACTGGTTGTGGGCTGACATTCATGGTATAATAAGAAGCCTTTTAGTACTTTTTATATTTATTAATCTTGACATTCATTTATTCTTAACTTGATAAATTTTATTGTTAGAAAACTTTCCACCATCGTCGTCGTACACCGGATGTTGTTCTACTATAACTCATGAGGAAACTGAAGAAGAGGTAATTTTTTTATTTCAATGCACAATGTTTAAATTTTTTTATATTTATAATAATATTTAATGTATGTATTTTCTTACTCGTTATACAGGAATAATTGGGATCCGATTATTTTACAACTACGCAAGAAGAAGAATTAAGATTGTATATTTATTCCAAAAATTTAATGTGGTGGTGTTGAATTTTGTAATCGTGATTCGTGTCATATTTTAAACAATTTGATTGTGTTAGTTGTATTGTTTATATTTTTGATGTAGAATTTGATATTTTCAAAATGGGTCAAAACATTTTACTTAATTGAGTCGTACCCGTAATTGTGTGTTCTTTATAATTTTGGTGGATGTCATTACTTTATCTTGATTATTGTAATTAGAAAATGGAAATATATTCTTCCTAATGGGGAAAAAAAACAGGTAAGGCAAATTTTATATTTTAAAAAAATAAAAATAAAAAATTTGGAGGGGCAGTGGGGCGCCCCGCCCCGCCAATTGGCGGGTCTAGGGACGGGGCGGGGCGGGGCGGGTCATACCGCCCCATTGCCATCCCTAAGAGAGACGATGCACAAGTAAAACTGAAGTACTACCAGCAAAAGATGGCCCGTTATTACAACAAAAGAGTGAAACTCGCTCATTTCAAGTGGAAGACTTGTTCTCGATGAAGGTGTTCATATCTACCTAGGATCCCGGTGTGGGCACTTTGGGCCCAAATTAGGAAGATCCTTACAGAATCATAGCTGAGGTTGCCCTAGGAACATACAAGATAGATGATCAGTAAGGAAAATCGTTGCAGCATCTCTGGAATGCAGAACACCACCTCAGATTCTACCAGTAGATTTTTGATTATGTATTCAATGGACTCAAATTACTTGGATATTCTGCTTTGATTACTTGGAGTCCGAATTAATATGAACTGACCATTGGTTAATCACTTTTAAATTTTCTTCGGAACACGAATGTCAACTTCAGTAATTATTACACAAAATTAGAAGCATGCATCAATTTCTCAATATGGACTAAACCGGTCGATGATCAAAAAGTTCAAAATAATATGAGTAGTAAACTGTCGAAGCGCTTGAGTTGGTTAAAATTGGTAAGAACTTCACGAAGTGATGATAACACACTCACGTTAGTTTGGTTCCTTTTAACACTCGGAGTGCTAACAACTTTATTGGCATATTTGTTCATTTAGATGCAAACAAGTTAGGGGGGGGGGGTAGGAAGCGCCTTACACTTGTTATGATTACCCCAGTTCATCACATCTAATACGTTTTTGCTGAAGCACTTGTACTTGGAAGATCAGCTGGTTTATTGATGTTACATTGTTAAGGAGATAGATGAAGTGAAATTAAATTATTTTAAGCCCATAGACTCACATGAATGATTTAGTCCTAGGCTTAGGGGACTATTGTTATGCCTCTTAATAACATATCCAAATGACGTATGACATGTAACCTTAGTTGACAACTAAGCTCTGAGTAGGCTGACCACATATCGACACTTGAAAAATGCCTTAAGTTCATCCGGACTATCTTTGTTAAGCAGCTTGGAGCATCAAAATGAGTCCAATTTAACATGACTAACTGATGAGACAAATGTAATGATGCCTTGTTAAACTGTCAGACACAAAGGGTGTAAATGGGGGTGAAGAACGATGACAGCGATTTATTGAAAGACATAAGTCAATCACCCATGTGTAGGAATTGAAAGCCCTCAACCTGTCTAAACTCCCACTATAAATAAGAGACAGAGCCGTGTGAAGAAGGTAAGTTTCTATTCACTAAGTAAACTTAATATATATAGGAATGATCTTCTAAGCACCAATGACATGACATAAATAGTTGTAAAATAATGGTGGATCCCATATATTCAATATATAAATGAATTATATATTAAATAGACATGTCATATCATGGGTGCTTAGCTTATCATTCCTCTTATATATTCTTTAGAGATTCTGGCAAAAATATGAATCCTAATTTCAGCGTCGGAGCGCATACGGGCTACCTATGTTGACTGACAATCTTGTGTAAAGTGTGCAGGATAAAGACATTTGGAGCAAAGTGTTACAATTCAGTGTTAATCTAGAATCCAACTAGGATTTGAGGTCAACATATATATCCATTAGATGGTACATATGTGTGTTTATTGCACACTCATAACATGGTGTTTGAGAGATTGTTTGTTCAATTATTCGATTACAGGTATAATTTTCAGATTACACAATTAAGACATTTCGTCTTGATAATGCGAGTTAGTTTGCATTCCAAAAACTTTTGATAATTATTATTTGGGATAATGGTGGAATATCTTATTTCCCATGGTTTAGTAAAATATTTATTAAACGCTTCTAAAGAATTGTTAAATCATTACTATTGTGAACAAAATGTTTCCTTCTCTACTTAGGGAATGGTATTTTATATGGAGCTATATTGGTACTCATTATGCCAACGTCAAGTTCTCTCCATTAAGTTAGCTTATGGTCAGGAGTCTTATATATTCCATCTAATTTTTTAATTGTGCAATATATATCTTAATTTCTCTACCACGGTGTACAAAGATGGGTCATTAAAAAGTTGAGAATATATATTGGATTTGAATCCTCTGATGGGTGATATTATATGGTGCCGTATGCTGACTATTATTTTGATAAAACAATTTTCTCAACATTAGGAGAGAAATTAAGTAGCTAGAAAGAATACATAAAAATGCAACACATTATGTTTTCTAGATCCTTGCACGAGACAATACGAAAAAGAAGTTTGAAAAATAATTCATTTGTAAGTTATACAATTGACATATGTATTTATTAATTCAATAGATTAACCAAATCTTATATAGCAATTTTCCATCTCCGATTGACATCTTGGAAAGACAATCCGTTAATTATATCTGATAGATTAATGTTACGTCTGAAGCGTAATGACATTTGATTCGAAAACAAAAATCATTAAAAGAAAAATTAAGCAAATAGTAAAGATGATCCTATTGAGGAGGCATATACTCTTGGAGAGTATATAGACATAAATAATTGTAAAGTCCTAGAAGATGTTCAGCTATCTGAAATATTGAGAATAAAAAGATCTTGATAAGTTATGTCGTTATGGAGAAAGAATCAAATCAAAAATAAATAGTTGTCGACAATATATTTATAATACAATATAGTGTGCAATATTGTGAATAAAAGCGAGGATGTTGAATCAAAATCCATCGAATAATGTCGACGTAGAAATGATTGGCCAAAATAAAAAGACGCAATCTAGGTAAAATGGAATTTACTAAAATCTTGAAGTTTTTGAACCTAGTTTGAACACTGTGTGAAGCCAATAGCACTTATACAAAAAATAAAAATAAAAATGAAGTTGTAAAATATAATATACGACTTTCAACATAATGACTTTGCAAAGACTTGTATAAAAAGATAATTCTCTTGTAGTGGATCCAATCACAAGTCACTATCTTGTTAGTCTGTCAATGCTTGAACTTGATATATCTAAGTAATATTAGTCATGCCATGTGAGTTGGTTGTAATCATATTCATTATATATATAATGAATATGATTACAACCAACTCACATGGCATGACTAATATATATTACTATGTATATGAATCTCTAGAAGATTTAATATGCCTAAATCATATAGTTCAATTATACGTGAAACTTATTCCATCAAATTAAAGATCTCAAGTGATGTTATCATGAGGAAAAGTAAATGTGCGTTGTACTCTCTTTTTCTTGACCGAAGTTTTATCCCATTGAATTTTTTCTGGCAATGTTTTTAATGAGGCAAATTTGTAGTGTATTCAAAAGAATAATATACTATTTTTTCCTTCACTAGCATTTTTCTCACGGGGCTTTTCCTAGTAAAGTTTTAATGAGGATAGTCTGTGTAAAGGACATCCAATGGAAAATGATATAAATATTATAGTTATGAATGTCTATAACCTACAATACATTTATCCTCAATGTAACTCTATAATTTCATTATCGTGTGTTCTAAATTGTATACAAGACCCCTAGAGGAAGTAACAACAATGTATATTTTCAATGTAATTGCATGAGACTGTCATGATGACTACAATTAACAAAAAATAGATGACTATCTTTTATAAAGATGGTATTGTTTGGAGGTTATAACATGGTGCATATTTTGCCAGGATTATTTTATACAAGTTTTAGAAAGATGATGGAATTGAAGACATTGAATTAGGAAATATGAATGGTTCAATACAAAGATTTTTATTGATTAAAAGTAGGAGGGCTAATTACTGTACTCTTTTTTCTTTCACTCATGTTTTGTCCTATTCATTTGTTTTAACGACACATGATTGATTACTCCAAATTTTTATAATTTTTCCCCTTCATTTGGTATTTTTTCCAATTGAGTTTTTACTAAATAAGGTTTTTAACAAGATAGATATTGTGTAAATAGTCATCCAACCGAAAGTTTTGTAAAACTATAGAAAATATTGAACGACTATTTAGTTTAATACAGAAGAGTGTATACTATTTGAATTGTAACTCCTATTAACCCCTATAAATATAAGTCATTGTTATAATAAATTTAAATACTTGAGTTTTGGCTCTCTTAATTTTCTTCTCTTATTCACTAGTTTTATAATAGTGTGATAATTATCGAAAAAGGTAAAAGGTCAAGGAACAATATGTCGGATCAAGGTCGAATTAGTAGTAAAACTAAATAAATAAAAATGATGATTTTGGGTGGTGAATTTTGTTAGGAGTTTATTTTAATGGTTTTCAAATTTTCGAGTTTTATCCTATAATTGGATCGATCTTTGAATGGATTCCCAATTTTCTAATAAAATTGACCAATTCGGTTAAAATTTAATGGCTAATTATACTAATAGTCTCTATTCTTTCAGGTTTGTAACGATTTCAGCCCCATTCAATTTTTTTAATATCATCATCATCCTTTCATTTATTTGCATAGATGGTCCCCAAATGACTATTTTAACAATTCTTTGACTATTTTGCCCACTGACTTAAATAAATTCAAATGATAGAAAAAAGAAAATACAATAGAAAAATTACAATTGGACCCCTAACCTTTTCAAAAATACAAATAAATCATAAACATTTTATATTATTCAAAATAAAAAATAAAAAAACTAAACCCCACTTCATCTTCTCCAATCCACCCCCACGAACCAACCCACCAACCAAATCAACCTGCATTGCTATTTAAACACCAAAATAAGCAAAAAAAAAAAATCGCAAAACTGATTATTGTCATTCAAACTGTATTGTCATTAGAAGGAAATCTCCCATAACTTCGTCCCTCAAAGAACATAGTAGATTTGGTTAGTACATCTCTGTAGTTATGAGAGACAATGTGGGGGTGGGGGTGTAATTTTTTCTACATTCCATATTAATTTTTTCTTGAATTTTTTTGAATTAATGGTGTAATTTTTGGAAGTTTGTGAGAGGGGAGGGGGGGGGGGGGGGGGGGGGGGGGAATAACTTATATTTTCTTGTCTTTTCTTGACATTTTTGTTCTATATAAGGCTGATCTTTTCTTGAAGAAACGGCTTCTCTATGGAGTTATCAAGAGGTGGGTCATTTATTAATCTCATTTAATTGCTTATTTTGGTTCAGTGCATATTTATGGCCTTGCCCAGGGCTGGGCATTTAACTCGCGGCCCGAACAACCGACTTGGCCCAACCCGACAAAATCTGGTTGGGTCGGGTCGGGTAGTTTTAGGTTTAAAATTATATGGGCCGGTTCGGTTAGCAAATAGTGGAAAGCCGAGATTAAAACATTTAAAAAAAAAGCAAAGATCAAAAGCAAATCGGAGATCAAAAATCGATTGTGAGATCCGTGAAGAACCCTATCCTCATCGCGTCATCACCTCAACGCCGAAAAAGATGATTGAATGCTGGAGAAATAGGGTAAGGAAATACAGCAAATCGGAGCTTCCGCGACTGCAATGGACCCCCGAGCTCCATCAATACTTTGTTCAAGCTGTTCAACATCTTGGTGGAAAACACAGTAAGTTTCAACTCCATCAACACTTTAGATTCCTTTAGATTGCTAATTACTTGGGTTTTATTATGAAATGAGGTATGTATACTGAATTGGGTTTCAATAAATTTCATTGCTAATTTAGAATTTCTGTATGGGCTATAATTTGTATTCATGTTTATACTTATCCATTCCTATATTCCATTTTTTTGGGTGAAATCAAATCCTATATGGAAACCAAAAATTTCTTAGAGATCTATTTAGATCCTTTGAATTATTTTCTCATTTCGTTGAGTCGATGGTGGTTTATATAAATGATAAGGCAAGACAAACAGCTTTTGGGGATGGAATTGAAACGTATGGGTTTGTGAGAAATTTTGATGGCTTTGTTTGATTTATATTTCTGCTGGCACTAGTGAGTTAAGGACTGTGATTGCAAATTGATTCATCGGCTTTGATCAAGTCAATGGTTTTTATTCACTTGTGGATTTATTCACATTATTTACCTAGTTGTTGTCTTGTTGCAATGGTTTTTGTTTTAGGTTCTTCTTTAGCAATTTTTAGCATAAGTGTAATATGAGGCTCTTAGCATATTTTAATTGTAGTATGTGCACCGTGATGCAACAGGATTTGAGAGATTAGAGGAGGATGATGGACAGTACTTAAGTTATTTTCTAGAGAACGATGGTGGGAGAAAAAGGGGTGGACCTCCTACAGCTTTTGATTGGGAAAATGCTTATGTTTTTGTTAAGTTTATTAAAGGTTTTTACGAAGTAACTTTGAAATTTAGTACTTCATTGCATGTGAGCTCTACTAAATATCTTCATGAAGTATGTTCACTTGTAACCGAGTTGGAAGAATGGAGTTCAAGTGGTGATTATCTTTTGGGAGAAATGGCTACTAACATGAAGAAAAAGTTTGACAAGTATTGGGGAAAGATGGAAAATGTTAACCAATTGTTGTTGATTGCTACTGTGCTTGATCCAAGGTATAAATTGGAGTATGCTGAATATTGTTTTGGTGATATTTATAAGGATGATGAAGTTGCTTGTAACATGACCACGAGTTTGAAAGAGAATATGATGTCAATCTATGATTGGTATGTGGGATGTGAAGTAAGTTCTGAGAGCAGTCAAGTATCTCTTGATGTGAATTATATGAGTGGGTTTTCTTCTGCAACAGAAAGTCCTACTTCAAGTGTGTCTTCTACTCGTATTTCCAGGTTTAAGAGAAAACAAGCAACAAAAGATTTGGTTGAGATAAAAAATGATGTGGACAGATACTTATTGGATGCTTATGAAGATATAGAAGACAATGATTTTGATGTTCTTAGTTGGTGGAAGGATAATGGAGATAAATATGGTATTTTGTCCAAACTTGCTAGAGATGTTATGGCAATTCAAATATCTACTGTGGCTTCAGAAAGTGCTTTTAGTACCGGAGGAAGAATTCTTGATCCTTTTCGTAGTTCTTTAACCCCTAAGATGGTGGAAGTTTTGGTGTGCACCCAAAATTGGCTTAAAGATTCTCCAAGTATGGATAGATTCTATATGAAAGATGTGGAGGAATATAATAAATTGGATGAAGGTAATATAACTAATTGTATTTCATTATTATGTTAAAATTTGTGTTTGTATCAATTCTATTGTTAATTTAATCATTATTTTTTGTAGAGCTTTTGGAAGTAGTGAAACCAAATGAAGGCTAAATCAAAGTGATTCAAGCGTTTTCTATTTTTTTTAAAGGTAAAGTACAATGTTTGGAAACCATGTGATAAAGTTTATGATATTTGAGTGACTATTAGATCGAAAAAAATGTCATTTACATTCTCTTGCTAGGATTGCTTTTATTATTCAGGGTAATTGCCGCGACGTTCTGTGGGACACTTGGGAAATGGTCAGCCATTTTAAAATTAGGTTTGCAAGTTTCTCGATGAGAAATGGTCAGCCAAATTTGTGATGATTGTTGCACAGAAAAACCACCACACAATTTTTTCAACCCAGTTCTCCTGATAATGTGCAGCCAGGTAATTCTAAAAATAGTTAGGAAACAAAATTGCTGTTCTCTTTTTTTTTTTCTTTTTTGTGGCCAACTTATTTGATCAACAGCTTTTACAATGATCTGATTGAATGACTTGGACATTTAGCAATTCAAAACTTAATTGCATATTGCCATGCTTCATATGCAACTTGGGAATTTTTATGGGGCTGCCTTATCCGTAAATTCAACTTCAATTCCTTACTTGATAGCAAGAGCATATAGTTGTACTTATTTGTACCATGTTTGAGTTACAGGGAACTAGACCTACCATGTCCTATTAGGCGATGTTGGTTTCTCAATAGATGAACTGCAGGAGCTGGTGCATTCCCTTTCTTACTTTCTTATAGTAAAGAGAAGGCGAAGGATTACTGTATTATTTTCAATTTTTAATTGGATGACTGTAATAATTTTTATTGTTGGATGACTGTAATAATTTTTAATGATTTTTAATGTTGGATGACTGTAATAATTTTTAATGTTGGATGACTATAATAATTTTTAATGTTGGATTACCGTAATATTTTATTTTAATTCCACTTTTAGTGTTTGATGGTAATCTTGATTTATTTGGGATGTGAAAATGTATTTTTCTATTTAGGCTCTATTATTATTTGTTAATGTAAGAAATAGAATGAGAAGGCCCAAAAAAAAAAAAAAAAACCATTATTGCCAAATGAGAAGTCTTATTTACACAGAATTCAACCCATCTCAAGAGACAACCGTTGGAGTGTTTTTTGGCACTCAATTGAAAGGAAAAGATTCATTGACAGTAATTTGAGAAAGAAAATATTAGAAATGAAAGATGAAATTTGGACAGGAGTGATGGACTCCCATTGGGACTCTAAGCAGTGAAAAAAAAAAGCCACTATTTGGGCTTAAAATCCGACCCGAACCGGCCCGAATTGGGTCGGATTGGGTCGGTTTTTGTTACAGACTTGGGTCGGGTCGGTTTCAGATCTGGGCCAAATGGTCCAGATCGGATCGGGTCGGGTCGGGTCGGGTCGGGTGGGTTCAAAATTGGGCCCAACCCAACCCAATGCCCAGCCCTTCATTGTAAAGATTCTTGGAAGTTTGTTTAAATTCCATTGAAACTGGATTGTCATTTGATTTTAATCACATTTAATTGCTAATTTTTGACAGCTTAAAATTCTTGTTTTGGTTAGGCATGTTTAGAGCCTTACCTTCTTTGTAATGATTCTTGGAAGTTTGATTGAATTCCACTCAATAAATTTTCAGGGTTTTACCTAGATCCACATTTTTTTTTTTTTTTGGTAGAATCAAGTAAAGATTTGTAAAGCCAATGAACAAATTTTGTGTAAAAACAAGAAAATTTGATTTGGTTTGTTTCAATTTTTTTGAGGTTTTCTGTTTCTTAATCTCAATCAAGAATCTCTTACTGATTTAAATGGGGTGTGGGTGTATGAAGTTGGGTTTGGTTTTTTTATTATATTTTTAATTATTTTGAATAATATAAAAGGTTTATGATTTATTTGTACTTTTGAAATAGTTAATGGTCTAATTACAATTTTTCTATTGTATTTTCTTTCTTCTATCATTTGAATTTATTTAAGTTATGAGTAAAATTGTCAAAGAATGGTCAAAATAGTCATTTGGGGATCATCTGTGCAAATAAATAAAAAGATAGGGATGATATCTGCTAAAAAAAATGAATGTAGATGAAATCGTTATAAACTTGAAAGAATGAGAACCATTAGAGTAATTAACCCAAAAATTAACAACATTCTTAGGCTTGGTTTGGTATTGCAGTACTTTTAAGAGATTCAGTGGGAAGAATCAGATAAGTGTTTAATAAACTTTTGTTTCAAAATTACTGTTTGTTTCAAAAGCAACATTTGAGCATTTGGTAAATAAAAATGATTTATTACTGTAACGGTATTAAATTACTAAAAAGGATATTGAACATAATAATATTATTTTGTATTATTATTATTATTATTACAAGTTGTAAAATTCATTTTTTTCCTAATCATATATTTTTTAACAAGACAATGCATTCATTATTATTATTTTAAACTAAAAATAATAAACACCTAATAAATTTCAAGTTTTATAAATATTACAAAATAAAAGTATAGTCAAATAGTGCAAAAATTAATTGTATTTATATTATTTTTTATACATCCAACTCGCTTTAATTTGATTTCTCAAATGAATATTAAAAGAATTAATTTAATTAATTAGGGGTACAATGTGTATTTTAATAATATATAAATATAAAAGTTAAAAGTAGAATCTGAAAAGCTGCATTTTTGCTGCTTCTCAAAATCTGCTGCCAGGTAAGTCAGATTATTTTATAATCATTTCTAAAAAATTTGCTAAACGCCTAATCAACTTGTGATTATTTGAGAATCAGAAGTTGGACTCCAAAATCAATCCCAAACAAGACTTTAGTCACGAAGAGTTTGTCAAATGAACCAAAAATTGTAGTGTTATTAGATAAAGTTTTAGAAAATTAGGCACAAACTTACTTTAATTTCTTATACTTCAAAAATCCTGCCAGTATATAATATTTTGACAAATCAAATTACAAATTAATTTATTTGAAATATTAATACTAATGTAAAATTAATTACCGAGTCAAGTTTCACCCTCACTTACAAAAAAACAGCATATACGTTTCTCTTCAAAAAAATAAAATAAAATTAATCTCTCTTCAAATTTTCAATTCTTATTTCTTTACAATTCTTCAAATTTCTCTTGTTATTGTTCATCTTCACTATTCTTCAACGCGAGCAAGCTTCTACGGTCAGATTCCACCGATAATTGGTATACTAGTTAAAAATAAGAAATTAAAAATATTATATTTCTCATCACATACGAATGAATGTTGTTTTCGTATCTCCAATCAATCCCTTAAAAAAACTCTAATAAATCCTTTATCAATTAAAATCTTCAATACTAAGAATCGTCAATTGAAAACCCTACTCACACACTCTCTCGGCTGCCCAGATTCAAGAACACAAAAATCCCATTTGAAAACCCTAATCAGAACAACTGAAAATATTCAAGAACCAAGATTCCAATTTTTACCATTTTCATCATACTGAAGCATGGTCGTTACAGTGTTGTTCGGCCTTCTATTTCAAAGTCCAAGGCCTCCGATAAGAAAGATAAGAAGTGGAAACACGAAGAAATCGAAGTCAAAAGTCGTATAGAAAAGGGGACAATGTTTGTTGGAGGAGATTTTGAAGAAATTTCGTACACAGACGATGAAAGGGTTGGACAATTTTGAGAGATTTAATATATTTTTAGTTTGGTTGATTATTTGCTACGTAATTAATTGAATTTTAAATATATTTATGACTTGTATTATTTTCGAGAGATTTAATATATTTTTAGCATTTTTTAACATAGGAAATAGAAATATACTCCTATGATTTACGCAATTTTTCTGTAAATAATAATTGAAATTGAATATATTTTTACATACTCGTATCCTCCATAGAGATATTGTAAGGTCGTATGTTTGACATTACTTGTGAAAGATTGTTGAATATTTTTGGATCATTGATTGTCAACTCAAGCACATATTGACTAAATTGCAAAAAATTAAAAATTAAAGTGAATTACAACAACGGAGTGGGTATCCTAGTTCTTTCGTCTTTTTGAATTTTCTATAAAATTCGTCACAACTTTTAAATTTCCTTCTTTACAATTTTTAGTAAAAATATAGTATAACACAAATCATACTCAAAAGTTGAATATTTCAATTAAAATTTAGAATATTTGATTTCATAACTAGTCACACATTCCTCATGAGACAATATTCAACTCACTCACTATATTACTTGTCTTTGGCACCGTACACTTGCAGTTTTAGTAAACAATGAGTAGAGGTTACGGTTCAAGGATATATGCATGACTCGTGATACAATTATCAATGTTTCATATCAACATATTCAACTTAAATGTCACATTTTTGTTTACCTATGAGGTCATATTCATGTAATTACTGTGCAACTAGCTATCCCGAAGCAAGGGCAATGAAGTCATATTCGAAATTTGCCAAAAATAATTATTTCATACCTCAAAGCGTATGTGAAGGAGACTTCATACATGATCGTGAGATTATATTTATAAAAAGGGTCACAACCAACCATTTGTAAGTCACACAAATTTATAAAGTCTTATTTTAAAATAGATCTCAATAAAAATATTTACTCAATAGTGACCGTCACAATTACGCAAGACCACTTTAGTCAAATCACAATTAACCTACTACTCACAATGCAATCATCAAATTTTAGTCACATTAACTGAGTATCTCAAAACTTATGCGAATTTGATTTCATATGTGACCGTCACAACCAAATTGCAATTGAGGGTCACAATCAAGTAATTAGAAGCCCTACCAAATTTGAGATCCACGTCGTCTAATAATAATTACATCTACAACAGGTCACATACTAGAAGTATGGACTATGCTACTTGTACACCATCATTTACACTATCACTTACACTATTACATTTGTCAAATACTAGTTGGTTCAAATTATTATTTAGTTGGCCAAATAAATAAAGTGATCCAATTATTATTTGACAAGTGTGAGTGTGTAAGTGAGGGTGTAAATTTTGTGGGTACAAGTAGCATTTTCCCTAGAAGCTTTCCGCACATTTACACAACTTCAAGCACGGGACAAAAGACACATTCATCGTCTACTTGCACATTTATTTAAAATCCAAGAAATTCCACACATGAAGTTTTTATATGCGAAATTTGTGTATGTCACGGTCACAATTTGACCAAGATGGAATCGTTGATATTGTAATATAAAACTAATTCAATTAAAAAAAAAAACATGTAAAATTGGAGAGAGAAAATTTAATTATAGGAAATGACATATTATAGCGGGATTATAGGGTTGGATATCGGCAAAAAATCTTTTTATTTATTCTTTAAGAATAATGCTATTCATAGTTGCTCAGTACCAGTAGTCATCCAATTGAGTAATGCCATGTAGAATGACTATCGACAATGAGCAACTATGAATAGTATTACTCATTTTTTCCGTTTTCCAAACATTATAAACTAGTAGGTTTTCTCAAAATTTCATTACAAAGTTTTAAGTTTTGGGCTTGGTTGAACGGATCTTGGGCTTTAGTGGGCCGAGTGCAAGTTATAGCATTAAAATTTACTTATTCACTTATAAGTATTTACTAATTTTTAGCTTCAATCAATACAAAAATTGTTAATATTAAAATTTACTCATTTACTTATAAGTATAATTTTTTTAAGCTTAACTCAATATGAACTTATTTTGATTGCTTTGAATAATTTAAGTGTCTCATTCACATACTTGGGCAATGATATGCCCATATGTTTTCTATGGATAAGAGGTCATCTGTCTCTTTTGTTAAATGTTAGGTGGCCTAAATGTAGTCGCTTGTTATGGTCCATAACAAGACTTATAGGGATGGTTAGCTAAAGTTTTAAAGTTGAGATTTGTCCCGAAAATGATACGCTTCTACATAATATCGTATAAAAAAATATCTCTGATTCAAGTATCGTCTTAAGTTTATAGATGAGACAGTGTAATCTCATATCTCTTTTTTTTGAGCTTTGGTACTGATACGGTTTAACATTTCAATGTCAATCTCGTATCTTTTCGTTTGGTTATGAAAATCATATGCCTTGATGAGAATGGATGCTTGTCATTCTCTCAAGTTGTTCGTGCAACGGATCTCTCTCTATCTATAGATACAAGACAAAAACGCGATTAATTTTCAAATTTTGTAGGCTTTTCTAATCGAGCTAGAATGAAGGAAACCGAAAGAAGTGAAGAAGTGACAAATTATTGTTTGTTGACATTGAATGGAACAGGAAATACAGTACTGCCACTTTCTTTGTGTATTCAGGAATAGAATTTCAACTCTGCACCTCAAGTGACATTCTAGCATCAACTGCATTGAGGGATCAACAATAAATTTACGAATATATAACACGATTGAACAAGATAATTTCAATAAGGAGATTAACCAACAAAGGATCAATAGAGAAAACAGCAGTGATTCTGTTTTCTTAGATCTGCATCAGCTGTTCAAATGTTTTCATGGCAGGAGCAGGCAATCCAAGAAGCACATTAATGCTTTTCCTTTCTTTTCCATGTGCAAGAAAGAGAACCACTTCCTTTTCGGGCAAAGCTACGGGACCTGATAGCACCGGCTCTCCCCATCCGAAATCTGTTGTATGGAACGATAGCCTCGACCATGTAGTAATGAGCAGGGTTGCTGTCAAAGAAGGCCTAGCTCGAGTTGCCTCGAAATAGTCTATAGCTGATCTCATGTAACTGTCTGTTACCATTTTCACTGCCTCTTGAACTAGTTTTACTGTGAATGAAAATGGATTGTCCACTAATTCACCTGCCCTGCAAAGTGAATTTGTTAACACAATTGCATTGCCAAAGTATCCTTCCGGAATTGGGGGCTCGAATCTAGACCGTCCATCGACTGCAAAGAGCAGCTTTGTTTGTTGATCCGGCTTCATATTTAATGCCTCGCTACGAGCTTTCCATACATATGCTGAGAGGGCTTCGAACGTGCTGCACTTCTCTAGAGTCCCATCTTCTAGTGCTTTCTTTTTGAGGTGCTCGAGCTTCTCCGGGTCAAAACAGAATGACTTGTAGAGCATTTCTTCTTTGTAAAGTTCGGTTGTACTTGACATATCTTCAATCTCAGCAAATTCATGGTGGGGGAATTCCAACTTGGGTGGATTTCTGGCTTTGAGAATGCTTCGGTCCATAAATGGGGGAACCTTGAGTTTAAGGCCTCTGGCAGTTTCACCCCAAGAATTCACAAATTCCATGGCAGCAATACCATCAAACATGCAATGGTTCATGCACAGCCCAAGAACAAAGCCTCCACATTTGAACTTTGTCACCTGAAAAGCAAGTTAGCCCTCAATAAGGATGTCTAGGACGAGCATGTAATGTTTGGTAGAAGTTCGGATCTTGTTCATTGTCCTGTACAATATCATCAATTACTACGTACCGAACACGAAGTTGAATACTCTACGGGACAGATAATAAGTAACACAAACGACACTTGAGCAAAAAGAGTCATTCTTAGGCTGGATATTTCGAACTTGAGTGTGTTAAAAATCTTGCAAATTCAAAACAGACGATATGTAACGACACAAAACAAAGTTAAGACTGGTTTAATCATCCATTCATGGAGCAAAAATCTTCCAAATCCATATTTATAAATGTGAAACTGTCTTATATAAACCAAGAGATGTACTTACTTGAGCCACCAGAGGAGGAATTTCTAGTATGTTTTTGGCACCAGGGATGTCGTAAACTAGCTTCCCAAGAGTCACGGGATCAGGCTTCGTAATGTCACCTAAATCTTCAAGCTTACAATCTGCCTCAGCCTCGACTAATACAGCACCTTCCCCTGTACAATCCACAATAAGCTTCATTTCCGGGCTAATTGTCAGCCGTCCTGCAAGAGGATAATAGTGCACCAGAACCTTCGACAAGGCATCCTTAATCACTTGCGCAGCACTCTCATTTCCCTTTTCCTCCGATTTAAAGCAGTAAATTGTACGAACTATAACTGCAATATTTTGATCCAGATTCGACAAAAAGTAGAGCCCCTTCTTCGTCTCCTCGGCAGGAGAAACCAGAGTAGGCTGCCCTTGTTTAACAGCAAGCTCAAACACATTGATACTATCGTTCGCCATCTTTCAAACTCCTCAAACGTTGAAAACCTTGAATCAGGAAAAAAAATAAAAAATATGTTAGCAAGTAAAGTTAAGGATATTCGTCCACTCGTCCATGTAAAATGAAGCTTTAAAAAATAAGAAACTAGAAAGATGCCTGTTAAACAGAAGTATATTACAACTGCCCGGATTCAAAAACTGAGATTAATGCCTAAACAAGATTAGAATTAGAGCAAATATATAGGCAGAAAATGATTCAAGAAAATAAAAAATGGTTAAGTTTTGGTTAACAAAGATGTCCTACTGATAGGGACTGGTGGCAATCTTAATCTTTGTTCATACACAATGCTAAGGAAGAAAAACTAGTTACTTTGAACAATTCCTTGAAAGATTCTGCAAATGTCATGTAGTTGAGGTAGGCTACTTGCCATGTTACTAAAGTATTACCAGTCATCAAATGTTGCGTGGGAGATTTAGGGACTTGGGGGTGGGGGGGTGGGATGGGTTTGGTGGGGTTGGTATCCAAATCTTACTTGCTTGATTTTATTAAATTTGATTTTTTATATATGCCCTTCTTGTCATTTTGATGATATTTTATTTCCACCATCAAGTTAAAGGACAGAATAGAAGATTATGATTAAATCCTTAATCAAATTTTGTTCCCAAAAAGTAGGATAAGATTGCTTCATAGTAGATACTTTATGTCAAAACATTATTTGGCTTGTGGTAAAAACTTGTCTGTACCTTTTTACCCGGCCAAAAAAAAAAAAGTTTTCTCACATTTGATCTCTATTATAGATAACTACATAAATTTATCTGAGCTCGACCCGGCATTGCTTAGCCTAAAGGCTTGTGTCGCACATGAGGCCAGCCCGCACAAGCATAAAGAGCAACGACATCCATAACATAGAAATATTGAGATGATGCAACATTATATTGAAAACGATATCATTAACAATTTCAAAATATCGATGTAACCCTTCAATGATATTTGTTATCATATCCGTGCAAATGACTTGTAAGTATCAACTTTTTAGTTGGCTCATATTAAATTATAATACAAATAGTCAACAAATTCAATATATATATATATATTTTTTGACATTTATATCTTCCTTTTGAGTTTCAAAAAATGATTTAAACATGTTAAAAAGAATTGAACCAAAGGCTTGACCCATATCAACCCGACCCATCTCTAGGCAGGCCTCACAGAGAAGTGGTGAACCGAGCTCAACCTATCTAGCTACAGAACTTGGTCAACCCAAGCTTGACAATAGACGATCTTGGATCCAACTCAGACTCATTTCACACCACTACATTAATCTCCCAGTTTTACTAACACCCCAACTTTTTGGGTGTTTTTTTTTTTTTTTTTTGGTAGTTTTTTAATTTTTTAATATATAATTTAACTTTTACCTAATATCAGGATGACAATTAGATCCATTGATCCAATATCAATTTAAGGTTGTTTGGTATAGTTTATAAATTAGTTTATTTGACAGAAATTATTTATTTGACAAAGAATAGTAAAAAATATCAGCCTACCAATGCAAATTTTTTGGTCAAATAAACTATTTTTTATCAAATAAGTTATTTTGGTTAAATAAACTAGTTCATAAATTATATCAAACTGACTCTTAATGTAAGGCAATTGGACCTATTGGCTTAATAAAATTAATAATACAAAATTACAAATGATTGGCACATTCCTCAAATGATAATACAAAATTAATAAAGTCATTTGCTTGTTAATACATATCGTGTTCAAATAATAATTGTATATAACACTATTAAAAGGGTTTAAATTTGTTTCCATCGACTACATAGCTTAGTTTTAGATAAAATAGATATAGATTCTATTTTTGTGTAATAACTTTTTATAAGTTTTTTAAAGACTATGACTTATAAAAAAATATTAAATTCTCATAAGGACAGGTTCAGTAATTGTGGTTTGAAGGGAAAAAAAAATCAGAGGCAACCCCGCGAGCCCCCCCTACCCACCCTTATTTGGACCCCCAACATCAAAAGTCTGACTAATTTTACTCGTGCTGATGACTTATATAACATGGCCCTTGTCAAAAATAAGCAAGCCATTAGCCATGTGCTATTTACTGTCAGAAAATTCTTTCTATCATTAGACACTTTTTAATGACAATCTACAAGTCCAGTCTTGCATTATTGAGATAGATATTCTTGAAATGACAACCTACGAGCACACCACGCGTCTTCATTACAGCCATAATCATATGTGAATTAAGTAGCCCTCTAAAAGCATCTCCAATAGGACCAATACAACAGTAAATTGCTATATTTCTTTTGCACATAAGTAAAAATAGACAATTGGTAAAAAAAATTATCTCCCCATACTAAGTTGTCAATGACTGTTAAATTGCTGTAACCAAAAGAAAAGAAAAAAAACGTTTAGAAAATAAGATTATTTATCACCACGGGTGATCATGACTAGTTTAAGTAGCAATTATGTTGACGATAAATAATAGGTTTAATGAAACGTAAAAATATAAATCTCATTTTTACATTACTCATGTCTACCGTCTAAATTCAGAAATTTCACTAGACATACTTGACTAAAAAAATTTAAATTTCGTATATAGATTTACATTTTCAATCCATATTTAAATGTGAATTTGTGTTTATTTTAAGAATAAAAGATACAGATAACAATCTATTAGATAGCATTAAAGACCAATTTTGAACTTGAGTATTTATTTACTAGACATCCATTCCACGTAGCTCGAAAGTCTTCCAAATTTTGTGCTACCTAGATAGCAATCCATAGAATGCAATAGAGATGCTCTAACAATAATCAAAATAAAATTTAACTAACTACTTCTTGCGACAATATTAATTTACCTTAATGAAAATTGTCCTATCTTTCTCACAGCCCTTCTCCCTCCCTATTTGCATCTATATGGGCCTAGTAGATGCAATTGGGGGCGGGGCATCAGTGGTAAGGGAGGTCGGTAAGAAAAAATGACCAACATATCTTGCGTAGACTTAAAAACCTCTCATTCACAAGAGCGAGCCAACATCGTTGTAAGAAAATATACAAAGATGAAGTGCTGTTGCTATATCAAAATACCTACAGCTTTTGAGGAACATTTGCTATCATCCTGATGTAATGTCTAACAGGACCATTAATTCTTCAATGGCATTAACTAACAAACTATCAAAATACAGGTATAAATGAGAATTTTCTAGCAACATCAATGGCCCATTTCATTTACAGATGAAAAGAAATACTTGCGTATTTTGCTTTCATTCATATACCAATGGCACTAATTCAACACAACAGGATATGGACATTAAAAATATCCTCCTATAAGCGGCAGCCAAATTTGTGTCCAAAAAGGCTCTCTACAAGTTTCAGGTCGTTGTCTCATCTCTCGACAAATTAGATGAATATCTGAAGAGAATTAACTCATTTACACGACATCCAAAGCTGTAACTACTGAAAGCACAAGAACACCACAACAGATGGAAACTTTCGAACACCTCAAGAATTATCAAGAAAAACCAGCTTATTTTGAATTAACCATAGCTCGATACTTTAGAACCCATACAATGTATTCACAAAATTCTTGCTCTTATTTTCTTGTTCTTTTGGTACTCTAGGTGTTTACATTACACATACCTGGTTGAATTTGTAAGCTTGAAAAGTGACAAATCTACTTCCAGATCAGTCAAATTTAATCTCAGGGGACAGAAGAGAATCTGGATATAGAATTTTCTTAAGTCCAGGGAAATCCAAGATTTTCTTGCTAATTGCTTCTCCCGGTGGAGTTCCTGGTTCAGTGAGAAAGAACCAGCGGTTGAACCACTCTATTACTTCGGGGAAAAACATCTTATAGTAGAATGTAGACAAGAACCAAAATGGCTCCATCAAGTACTCGTCTCCCCGGCAGGCACTGTCAACAATTGCTTTCGCACATCGTTCTGCAGTCTCTATTGGAACGGCACTAATTACAACCTGAGAGAAAATTGCATTCAAGCACTTCTCTTAACAATTAAACATTCAAGAAAATATAACTAAACCAAATTTGTTCACAATTATGTCAGGGAGTAAGCCCTAATCCCTTCTTGCTGGAGCAACAATACATAAAATGAAAATAGAAACTGGGCAAAGCAATCGCACAGATTCATAGGAGTTCACCTCAATGTGAGAGCTACATCCACTTGTCAATGTCGAGAGGATAAGATTAAAGTATGATTATGCTCCACATTGTCCAATTAATTATTTTCTTAAATATTCACTATAAAAAGAGCTTACATCTCTCATTTCTTGGTCCACCACCATTGTCCCTTCCTTGGTAAGGAATTTTCCCTTTGTCATTTCCGACTCGATCAATCCCGGAGTCACAATTGTAATCCCTATCTCAGATGCAAACTCGACTCGCAACGTCTCGTAGAAACTTATTACTGCAGCTTTACTTGCCTGAAACAAGATTGCAGTTGAACTAGTTGGTTTAACTCGTTATTAAAACAATCTTTGAAAGATGATAAATACTTACACTATAGAAGCTCAGTCTTGGTGCATTCAACCAACTAGCAGAAGAAGCAATTACTATGATCTTGCCCTTAGTTTTCCTCAAGTGGGAAGCTGCAAAATAGGTTACATATACGTAACCCCAGAAGTTTATATCCTATGAAGACACACCAGCAAAACATTTTTTGCATTAGGTCTCAAGTTTTCACATTTCAAGAGCTCTTAATTTTATTTCTAGGAATTAATGAATTTGTAATGTACTAGGAACAGTTTAGGGTTATTGCCCAGTACATTACCATAGAGGGTGCCAAGTTTCTGATTTCAGTGGGACTGCAATCTTCAAACATGGTCAATGGAGTGACCCCAGCAACATTCACCAGATGATCCACTAATTCAAAATAATCTCAAAATTCGTTACTCACAACAAGAAATTAATATTCCTTTTTGTTTTCTCAAAAAAATAAAATTTATGTTCTTGTTTCATAATAATTAATGAAATGTTTTGATGATATACAAAGATAGACTACATCGAATTAAAGAAAAGGAGATAAAAATCCACCCCTACAAGTGTGAAGAGCTAAATTAAGTCCAAATAAGACTATGGTCCGAGTCTAAAGAAGACTCTATCACACAATACGTCCTGTTACTATAAATGCAATCTCCTACAAACTTTTCAACTAGAATATTTCCTTTATGAATTCTATACATATATTGACTTGAGCATCAGTGTTGGAGGTAAATAAAGAGAGTATCCCTCCTCCTTTTTATCGGCACACTTTTCCATTTGCCATTCCCGAAGTTATTTTTCGGATAGTTAATTGTTGATAGATTTATAGTCGACTGAACAAATTTCATTATCTGATTAAATTGAAAAACAATTGTATGGTGGGAAATTTCATGAAGGCATTACCACAACTACCATGGCTTCCAACCCCCCTCCCCCGCCACCCCACCTCGAAATATAAATTAATGAATAATTAATTTGTGTTTGATGATGTTCTTACATCGACCAAAATGGTTTATAGCTTCTTGAATCAATCGTTTGGAATCTTGGACTTTGGAAATGTCTGTTGGTACTGTAATAACATCAGGAGAGCCAAGCCAGTAGGCCCTCTCTGCTACTTCTTTCAGACTCTTCTCTCTTCTTGCTGCAAGTACCAAATACGCACCTCTCCTCGCGTACTCGTATGCCAAATGCTTATACATAGAAACAATAACATCACCAAAACAATAACATGTATGCATATATAAATAGAGAGACAAGGCTACTATGATATATTCATTAACATGTTTGGCTAAGCTTTGTAAAATTTACTTCTAATTATCTTTTTGGACCCCTTTGGTATAGTTCATTGGATAAAGATAGGATAAAATTTGTCTTATCCTAGTTGGACAAAATTTGTGTCCGGATACACTTTTATTTGAATAACAATTTAAGCCAAAAATGAAGATAAGTTTTTTCTTCAAAAGGAAGACGACAAAAAATTTTATCCGGATAAAAATTCACTCAATTTATAAAAGACGAATATTCTTTTTGTAATATAGAACAAATCTATTTTTGAACATCCATATCCTAGAATAATTGTTGCCACCCACTGGCGGCCACCACCGTCCGCCCTCCACCGGTCCATAAATTTTTCTCTTTTAATTTTTTTATTTACTTTTTTTCGTTTAATTAAGAATAATAGTAAAATTATCTTTTTTACAAAAAACAGTGACTTCTTCCATTTTTATACATAATTAAATCAAACAAAATAATGATAAACCTCTTATCCTGATATTTATTATTGGGATAACTTTCATGTGGATAAATAATTTTATCTACAAACCATATTGAGTTAATAAATGGTCACCGAACTAATTTAGAGTTACTACTTGCTTACTCAACTTAAAAAGGTTTCTAATTACTCATTCAACTTTCCAAATAATTTATCATCCATCACTCATTAAGAAAACGTTAGGCTAAGCGGACAGAAATTGCTACATAGTGAACAGAAAATTGAAGTGGCATAGTTAAATTGTTGAAATCGTCTACGTAGCTAAATTATAGCAAAACACGCATTTAACTTGTTTTAAATGACGTTTCTCCATGCTAAAGAAGTTTTTCACAGTTGAAGAAACGTTTTTCAAAACAATCTAAAGTCGTGTTTGGCTATTACAATTTTGTTACATGGACAATTTTAAAAATTTAATTATGCTACATCAATTTTTCATTCGTCATATGGTAATTTCTATCTGCTCAGTTTAACGTTTTCTCGTAAACTATTTAAGAATTGGGTGAGCGATTGAAAACATTTTTTAAGTTGAGTGAGTTAGTAATAACCTCAAATTAGTTTGGTAGCTATTTATTAAATTTACACGTATCCAAACATATATATATCTTACAGTTTTTTCACTATTGTTAAAATTGAACTGAACCAATCAATTCAATCAGAAAAACCGAAAATCAGTCCAACCAAACTAGCCAATTCACTCTCAAACCGACCATTCAACCATAAAACCAACTCGCTCATTCGAAACTGGCCGGTTCACCCATAATTTTTTGTTTTTTTAAAAAATTATTTAACTTTTTTACCACGCCTTTGATCCTTAACATTTTTCCTTTCCACGTCCGGCCAGTTTTTAAACATTGATTTTCATTTTTCATTTTTAAGTTAAAAACTACTAACCTATTTCTAACATTATTTACTTTTATAATTTTCAAATGTGCTTATAAGTGAAGTTTTTAAGCTTAGCCAAACATGCTCTAGGGATTGGGTTTTTTTAGATGGGTACAAACCTCCAATACCGGAAGAAGCTCCGGCAATCAGTACCACCTTTCCGGCGACGTTTTCGCTGAAAATGGAGCGCAATATATACTGGCAAATCTTGAAACACGCGTAGACGGGGAAGAATGAGAAGAGCGCATGTATGAACAAATTCGGCGCAAAAATATCAAGTAATTTGTTGATCAAATCCATTGTATTCTATACTCAGAAACACGCACCACACGGTGTAGAAGAGAAGGCAAGGTGCGAACTGCGAAGGAGTGTGTGTGTGTGTGTGTGAGAATCCGAAGGGGAAGCAAAGTGGAAAATAAATTGCATGGAGTCCAAGCGACACGTGTGGGATGACATGGAACAAAAACACCCTAGTCATTCAAATTTTAGTTCAATTTTATTTTGGTTTCTCAATTTTCTTAGGGCATGTTTTAGGAGATAGTTTTCGAAGAGTTCAGTTTTGTGTGATTTTAGTAACGGTTTTTTAAAATAGCCAAATTCATGCTTGTGAGTTTATTATTCATCGATTTTTAATTTTTTTAAAAGAATAGAATTTTGTATATAACCAAATATTAAAAAATATAGGTATTTGTAAATACTATGAAGTATATAAAAATTTAGATATAAATATATATTCGACTGCAAAAATTTGTACAAATAATTCAATAGCACATAAAAAAATTATTATTTAGAGAGGAATAGCAAATTGTGCGTTTAGAGAGAAGATGAATATGAAATATGTATTTTAAGTTTATAGTAGATTTATAAATACTTGTTTTAGAGAAGATAAAATTAAAAGATAATTTGAAAAACGAAAAAAAAACCACAGATTTTGGAATTGAGAAATGTACTCCAAATTACATTACACTGTTTTTTAGTAGTATTTAAATCAACCAAAATCATTGCTCCAAAAAACTAACAAACACTTATTTCCAACACCTCATAAATGGTATCACCCAAAATCGCTCAAAAGAAAAAAAAAAAAAAATACTTCTAAGCATACCCTTATTATTCTATTAAAATTCACAATTGGCAAACGGCTTATTAGACTTAAAGCAAACTTGCTCTATAGGATTTAGAGTCAATGGCGGAGTCATGATTTTTTGAAAAATGAGTACTATTTAAAAAATTTACATTTCAAATCAGACTGCTAATGATGATTTTTTTTTTTTTTTTACACTTCAAAAAATTGATTTTTCCATAACAGAACCAAACTACAGTCCAATCCCAATAACTATCTCCCTCCCCTATCTAGATTTGATTTGGTCCATCAAGTTTCACCCAAGTTAGTTGCAAAGTCAGTTGCAAAAACAAAAGCAGCCGAAAACTGGAATGGTGGGAATTTGAGTAGTAACTAACGGATGGGTGATCTCTTATTCATAGTAGGTAAGTATTATTTTGTCCACATTTAATATAGTACTTGCTTATTTGATTAATTATTTATTTATGAGAATAATTCATCCAATGAACAAGTAGTACATTAGATGTAGATAATACTTGTTCATTGAAAATAAGAGATCAGTCTTGGTAACTCATGACTATCTCTCTTGGTCGATAGAAATACGAGGTGTCATCTTTTAGCAGCCATGCCAATTGGTTTCTGCAAGAAATGAAAACAACCAGTCCAATTTTCTCTTTAAAAAATAAAAAAGAAATTTAATTGGGACGCTTATTTAATAACACATTAAATTGATAATGCCAATTTATTTTGAATAGTAAAACCATTAATATTAAATATATAACATGTGATGAATCTCATAATGAAATGATAAGAGATATTATTTGTACTTTTTGTCTCTAATTTTTACGAAATGTAATAAATTTAACTTCAATCTTTTTTTAACATAATTTATCTCCACCCTTTCAAGTATGTTGCAAAACTTGTCATTTATTTTATTTTGGTCATTAAATAACAAATTTTCTCTCTTTTTAAAATAAACAAAAATAAAAAAAATCAATAAAATAAGAAAAAATTACAAAGAGAATCTCATAACTTTTCAAAAAGTGAAAATAAATTATAAGTTAAATACATATTAACAAAAAAAATGATGAAATAATTAACCTACAAAATCTTGCTTATAATATTCCTCAAGTTCTTGGAAACAACTGAAGAAGAAGAAGAATCAATTTCTACAACATCTATTTAAGGATATGAAGGTGCACTGCAACTGAATTTTTATCCCTACTGCCCGATCCGAATTTGGTCTATTTGTTTAGCCCCTCATACAGATTCATTACTCCTAACAATTCTTCATCAGAGTGAAAAACACGGGCTCCAAATTCATATAAATGGAGTCGGGTGATTACCCGTTCATCCAGTATCTGAAGCCCTAGCTGTAAATATTGGAAATTTATTGTATATTTTGTTGAATGGAAGATTTCCTATTATTTATCACAGTGCGGTTCCGGATCAGAATATGCATAGGATTTTGTTGCATATTTTTATGGATCTCCGTCGAACTCCAATGTTGGGTCATTGTCGAAGCTAAGCCTCTGCTCCCGCGATACCGTTCATAATATTGAGCAGGTTTTCTTTTCCTTTTTTTTTTTTTATTTATTTTAATTAAAAAAGGATATAACAAGTGTTTAGGTCGTTGTAGACAGTGGTTTTTTTTTTTTTTTTTTTGATGAGATGGTAATTGTTTTGGTGATTTTGGATTTTGGTCTGGTTGCAGGCAGTGCTGACATTAATTGCAGGTGCTACTAGCAGTGATGCAATATATTGGGCTTGTGGTGTGTGGGTGATGAGTTGAGGAAGATGAATATAATTTTTTTTTTTGGTGTTAATATGTATTAAAATGTTTTAAGTAAGATTTATTTTTTATTTTTTAAAAAATTATAACACTTCATTTACAATTTTCTCTTATTTTTTGTGATTTGATTATTTTTTTTATTTTTATTTATTTAAATAAGAAGACAAATCATTCATTTAATGGTTAAAATAGAAAGAATGACTAATTTTATTACATAAATAAAAAATTGGAGATGGATAATACTTAAAAAAATCAATGATAGTTTTATTACATTTCACAAAAGTTGAGAATGAAAAGTGCAAATTTTCCCTTTAATTCTGGGTGTGTTTGATTCATGGATTTTCTATGGAAAATGCCACTTCCATGGAAAATAATGTCAAATCCAACACTTTTATTTTCCACCTTTGTTGTTTGATTGTCACATGGAAAAGAAAATACATTTTCTAGGTACAAGCATTTAAAGCATGGATTTGCCTTATTTCTTGGAAAATATTTTCTTACCTAGACAGTAGAATTTATTTTCCTACTTCCATGGAAAATATTTTCATTTTCCACCCTTTTTCCATGCTACCAATCAAACACACCATTTATTTCAGAACCTTTCATAATTCATAATATATTATATCTTCTTGGTCGCATTGAATTTTTTAAAACGAAATACATTCGTAAAAGGTTGAGTAAATTTCCCTTTTAATTCAAAATATATTTAAGAACCTTCTTTAATATATTACATCTTCTTTAATTCAAAATATATTTTAAAACATTTCACAATATATTACATCTTCTTGCTCGTGCGTACTTGTTAAAATGACATACATTAGTAGTCCTTTTACATGTAATAGTAAAAAGTGGATGTCGTTTGATTAAAATCATTTACATAAAATAAAAAAGGCTAAAAGTGAAATAATACGAAGATCACAACAATTTAAATTGAAAAATTCTTATGATTTGAATACTTTATTTGATAACAATGGTTTCTTACTTGATAAGGTCAAATATGTCATCCCCAAACATGGTCTCAAACTTCTACCCCTAACGCTGGTGGTTCCACTCTAAAGTCCAATCGAAGGATCTCCTGTCCCAAGGACAATACTAGAATCCTCCAGGGCTGCACCATTACATTGGGCTTGGGTGCCTGCCAATCCCAATCCCTTGAGTCAGGTTCAATTCAAGGTAACACCCCGAGCTCAGTGTACAACTCTCATTCGACCATCCTCACATGTTTAATCCCACTAAGAATCTACCACTAGAATTCTACCATCCCCCAACCAAGAATGTTAATCCGACTATGAGAGTATAAATACTCAATAGCGTCCACTAGTTATATACTAACAATACTCTGCAACCTCATCACCAATTTTTGGGGGCTCATTTGGCCAAAAAAGGGACGGAGCTGACGACCCAACACATTTTGACGCCACTTTATAGAGAACATAGCTATTTGACAATATTTTCATGCAATCAGCACTCCACACAACAGTTTCAAGTTTATTGAAATCATACTATGTACAAACCATAGTTGTTGATACCTCAGTGTTACTAACAAAATACACAAGCACCTCTAGACAAACTCAAACCTATGAACATCAGAAAAACATCTCCAGTTCAGCCTTAATCCTTCTTTGTTTCCGGTGTTTGGACAGTTTCCGGATAAAGAACCGCCTTTGCTCCGGTGATATCAATTAGCTTTTTGCCATGCGCCTCCTTTGGTGAGTCCCCGGGGCTGGTGATATATAAAAATCTGTACATCCATTCAAGGACCTCCGGGCAGAAAGTCTTCCAAAAGAAAGTGACCCTAAACCATGCTGGCTCAGTCACATATCTATCACCCCGGCAAGCACGGTTAACAATTGCCTTCGCGCAGCTCTCGACTCTCTGGATGGGGTTTATATTCACTTGAACCTAGTTCAATAACCACAAGCTTTAATTGTGTCTAGTACTACAAAACAAATTTGCATATCATAGGATGATATTCAAAGCACTTACATCTCTCATGTCCTGATCAACTTCAAGTCTACCAGCTTTACTTATGAATTTTCCTTGTGTAAGTTCCGACTCTATGAATCCAGGCGTGACAAGCGTTATCCCAATGTCGGGCCCGAATTCGATCCTCAATGTCTCAAAAAACTGTGCAACTGCTGCTTTACTTGCCTGGTATCATGATACATAAAACTTCATTATACTGATGCCTACAAAAATTGAATATATAACAGAAACATAGATGCTTAATTACATTGTAGAAACTCATTCTTGGTGCTGGCAACCAAGAAGCGGACGAAGAAAGTACAATGATTCGACCCTGGCTGTTTCTGAGGTAAGGAGCCGCAAATTTCGTCATGTAGGCATAACCCCAGAAATTGATATCCTGTTAGATCAAACCACGCAATTTAAAGGCCAGAACTCGTGCAAATCACATTGCTTATACAGCATCAGTAAAATTGTTACATGGCATCAATTCCGTAATTTCATGTCAATCTTTAAAGTATAACTTCTTAGTACACGGTGAACAAGCATTACTCTAGCAACTTAAGGGTTCTATGTTTAAGGCATGAACGAGACTCGGAAAATAATCCGTTTCTTGAAAATCTGTTCAATGAATCCCATTGACAAAAAGGAACAAAATTCCAAAATTTCCTACCGTTTAATCCAAGACACGTATTGAAGTCGCACTCAGATTTTAGCCCTAGGTCTTACCATGATTGCTCTGAAATTAGTGACATCTTCAGCCTCTTCCAGCATTGAAACAGCCATAAGTCCAGCATTATTAACCAGATGATCCACTGCATAAACCATATATGGAGACAAAAAAAACTGCATTAATAGCAAGATTTTATCATATGTGATTTAGGACTTGTTCGGTGTAGTTTTTTTTTGTTTTTTTTTCAAAAAATGGGTTTTTTTAGTTATTTTATTACTTTTCAAACTTTTTTGTAGTGTAAAAATGTTGAAAAGTCAAAAATAGTAGGAAAAAAATGGATTTTTTTTGGGAAAAAATAGTTATCGAACATGCTTTTAGTAAACATACCTAAAGACAATGATCATGTTGGGGGCAAGCGTTAAATAATAGTAAAATTACTTTTAATTAACATTTTTCCCATAAAATGTTTAGATAACTTATTATTTTCCCTACTTTTTAGTAAAAATGTTAATTTTTTTTTTAAAAACTAACTCTCATCTTCTTATCTTATAAGTATCAAGGTAAGTATCTTAATTACCTTTCACCAATTTAAAAACACTTTTTAACTTATAAATAAACTTTTTAAGCTCATCCAAACATGCTTCAAATATTCACCAAGAAGACAGGCTAAGGCTCTACAACTCTACCAGGCCTTAAAGCCCCATCAGGATTTTTGGGAGGAGGGGCAGGAAAGGATTTTTGACAGGCGTTTAATTAATTATTTACTTCTTTAAATGCGATTTGAATTTAAAAACATAAAACTTAAATAAAAAATAAAAATTCAGAGAAGTACAAGAAATTCGGGACGGGGACCATTACCACGGGGATTCCCTACCTCGGAGGAGGTATTTTGCCATTCCTAAATTGTTTTTGGTACTAGAATAGAACGTATTGTGTACAACGTTATAACTTTTATCTTGTAGTAATGTAAATCCCACTCGACTTTTCAGCTAATTAATCGATGACGAAAATCATAAACAAAATAGGTATGCCATGTAATCTTACTCACATCTACCCAACTGATTCATAGTCTGATCAACAACCTTTCTGCAGTCCTCAACCTTCGATACATCAGCACGAACCACTACAACATCCGGTGCTCCAAGCTCTCGCGCCCTTTCGGCTACTTCCTGAAGACTCCTCTCCCTTCTCGCAGCAAGAACTAAACGCGCTCCTCTTTTAGCATACTCGTATGCCATATGCTGCAATATTTTCACAAATTTTCATCACTTATACATATATACCGCGCAACCAGGGCATTAAACTGGCACATTTGGTACACAATATTAGACAAAATTAAACATCGATCTAAACACAAAAGGCATAAAAGTTACAATTTTATGTTTATAAGCACAATATTTGATTTTTAAAAAGCTATTTAATATTGATTTAAACACTGATCATTTGTTAATTATTCGTTGTATAAAGGTTAAAAGTATGCAATTAAGTGCTTGTTCAGTTGCTTTTTTCTCCAAAAAAAACCCATTTTCTTTTTCTCCAAAAAAACTCATTTTTTTCCTACAATTTTTGACTTTTCAATCCTTTTTACACTACCAAAAAACTTGAAAAGTCAAAAATAAAATAAAAAAAAAAATCCCATTTTTTCCCAAAAAAAACTCTACTGAACAAGCCCTAAGTAATTTTTCACTCAAAGCACACAATTAAGGCGTGTGACAAAGTTTTGATAAAAAAATTTAAAAACTTGAATAAAATTTCATAAAACGTGTAGTTAAAAAATTAATAAAAAATATTGATCCTATACATTATATAAACTTTTTGAACAACTTTTTAAAGTGAACTAATTTGTAATTCTAAATCAAAGTGATCAAATATTTTAGTTTGTTTTTGTTGTATAATATTGTTTACTACTGTCTAGTCGAACTTATAAAACACTATAAAAACATGTAGTATAGTCTATATATTCTTGTGCCCTTTTCATGAGAGGTTTTTACATACCTCGCCGATGCCGGAGGAGGCACCGGTGATGATAACAACCTTCCCTGCAACATCTTCAGTGAAAATGGAGGCCAAGATTGAGAGAAAGAACTTAAAAAATTTAAATGGTGGCAAGAAAAGCAAAAGGGTGAAGAAGGTAAATGGAGGTGCCACTAAGTTTAGAAATGTGTGAATTAAATCCATTTCTTGAGACAAAAATGTAATGAGAATTTAGGTTATATATATACAAGGATATATATATGTGTGTGTGTGTGTGTGTTTTGCTGAATAGATGTGCATGAATAATCAGGAGGTATCGGTGGCACCACTGCATGGAAAGTTTATGACACATGGTATTTCGAACGAATAGGTTTGCCATTTGTCTCTATCCATTCCGTTTCTTTTAATTTTTTTAAAATAATATTTTTAAACGTATCGGTTTGCCATTTGTCTCTATCGGTTCGAATTGTATTTTGCATTTCGTTTCCGTACAACTTAGCCAGCGTATACTTACAATAGGCCACGTTATACTATAAACTACTTGCAATAAGTTTATAGTATCAATAAATAGAGGTAAGATGAATAAAATTAAGAGTCACAAAATTTATTGAAATATTAAAATTACAAACAAACAAAAATCATAAAAAAAAAAAAAAAATCAATAATCACATTAGCAACCACAATATATATTACAAAATACTAATACGAGTCACACATACTTTAAATTCAGCATAGTCATCACACCAAAATATTCTACCGAACATCATCAAAAGTTAGATATAGATTCACATACTAAAAAGAGAGAAGAGTAGCATGTCATACAATAAAAATCGCAATAGTACTAAATAGAAGACTCAAAATCATTATCTGCCACCACTGCTGGCTTTATTGATATGAGAAAGGCAAAGTTCCATCCACCAAGTAGGTAAATGTTGTTCTAGTGAAATATAGGGTTCTAAGGTTGTTCTACGTAAGTAGTTACAGTTACAATTTTTTTTTATATTTTACGAACTATTATAAAATAACTAAAATTTAAGCTCATAATTATTAATAAATATGTTAATTAAATTATTTTATTATTATTAAGTAATTATATTATTTAAATTTAAATTTTTTATTTTATTGGTACAACATAAAAAAAAAAAATTTGTCACAAACTTGATACTTAGATACTTTTATTTAATTGACTTATTCGTTTATTAACTACAAATATTAGAGCTCCAATTGTATTCTTTATATTTTAATTTATCGTTCAAAAATAAAGAATATATAATGCATAAATAAGTGCAATTTTAGTTGTCAAAATAAGTGCACTTTCAATTAAATCTTTGACTTTACACTCTAATTTTTACTTAAACGAACAAAATAGTATAATTAAACAATAAACTATTTGGTGGTCAAAATAAGTGTAAAATTCACACTTATCAATTAGAGTTGACCACTAAAAGTAGACATTTTAGTGGCTAGACCATATAATATTATTTTGTTCATTTAGGTAAAAATTCGAGTGTAAAGTCAATAATTTAATTGAAAGTGTACTTATTTTGACCACTAAAATCAAAGATTTGTGGGGACCAAAGTTTGAAAATGTATACAGTTGAAGGACCTAATATATAATTTTTTAGAGGACTTGACTAAAAGAGAATTGAAAATTTAGGGACCAAAGTGTAAATATGTAAAAAGTTGAATGACCTAAGATGTAATTTTTGGGTGACTTAACTGAAAGATAATTAAAAAATTTGGGACCAAAGTGTAAAGATGTAAAAGATTAAGGACATAATATACAATTTTTGAATAACTTAATTGAATTATAGGGACTAAAATGAATGTTATATAAAGTATATGGACTACTATGCAATAAATAAATACCACATCATCATGTCATGTCATCATTTTAAATTAAAAATTTAATGGAGTGACCATTAGTGAAAGGATTTTTAACTTCCGTGACCACCACTGAAATATTTGAACTTCAGTGACCATTTTGTAATTTGAAGGTAACTTCAGTGACCGTTGGTGAAATTAACCCATTATATATACTTAAAATGTAATAATTTTACATTTTTCTCTTATGAAAAATTTAATTGACACGACAATAGTGATATATTGAAAATATTAAATTAAATATTATTTAATAAATGTACCAGACTCATTTGCACATTTTGCAAAGATTAAGAATTCAATTACAATTTTTTCTAATTAAAAGTAATGGCATATTTGTCTTTTTATCAAATAAAGACCAATTGCACACCAAAACATACATGTTAAGGGTATTATGTACAAAAAACAAACATTATGAATGATTTTTGCACTGATAACAAAGGTGAGGAACCATTTGTGCCAATTTTTTTTATTAATTTACATTCATGAAAATCGCTTATATTTACACAAAATCCCAACTTAAATTTAATGAACTTTGTATGATCTTATTTTCGTGTAGTTAAGTTTCGAATCCTTACATTTAATGCACTTTGTGTCAAATTCGATAGTTCTTGAACGTTACCAAAATAGTACATAAAAAGCTTGATTTAGTTTTTCAAAAAATATATTTTTCTTATAGAACAAAAAACTCTATATTCATTATTTCAAAAAGATTCTAATAATTTTTGTAAATAACCACATATATACTTTTACAAAAAGATATCATTATAATGCTATTCATGTTATTATATCAAAATGTTACCAACTTATACTTGAAGATGATAGTTCAAGCGTGAAGAAATATAATGAAAATTATATATATTTTATGATTTGTGGGTACTATTTTGTGCAATTACATATTCTACTTTCAAAGTTGTTCACCAATCAATAAGTACAATGAATTTTTATTCACACAAAAAATAGACATTTTCACAAAAAAAAAAAAAAAAAAAAAAAAAAAAGAAAGATATATTTGACTTTTTGCTTTCAAAAGTGCTCATTTTCACAAATGTTTTCAAACTCCCCTTCTCAAATTTCACGTGTTTTTCTTAAAACGTGGTCAATGTTCTAATTTTGTAATATTTTATAAAAAATAGTATTTATCAATTACCCCTTATTTTTGCCCTATTTGTGTAATTTACCCTTTTAGAATTCATTATATTGGTATATATATATATATATATATTATATATAGTTGATACCTCAATCGACAGATTTTGATAAAAGAGGCTTTTGAGAGTTGGTCTACTCGTATTTGAGATTAAAACGTATGTACACACCACATTATTGACATTCTATTACTATTACTATTAGTTTAGATATTTCAAAAGACATTTATAATACAAAAACGAATATAAACAATTAAAAATTTATTTTTTTAAATTTATTTATAAACATTTATTAAATGAAGTAACATAAAATAAAACTTCATATATAATTTTGGAGAAATTGTAACTTTGTCTCTAATATATTATTCCAAAAGCACGTTTATCTTTGATTTTTAAAATGAGAAATTAATCATCAACCTTTTATTATAGTTGCACAATTCGTTTCTAATAGTAGGAACTATCCAAATCCCTGATTGAGCGTCGTGCGACTCTCGATAATGATTAAATGAAGTTGAAAGTTTTCGTCGTTACAGACTGATTATGCAACTATTATGACATGCCGCAAAATAATTTGTTGAGATAATCAATTTTTTTTTTTTTTTTTTTGAAATCCCAAACTACAAATTCATTTCAGTTAAAATCTCAAATCATATTAGTTTAAAACTACCATCCCGTCTAATATATTTTACAAAAGTTACATCGTTGATACAAACAAGAGTCTCTCTAATAAATAATGATACGATGACCACACAAGTCTCTACATTTCCGTGTAAGCCAGTAATGAATGGAGATGTCTCCATTTTCTCCCCCACTCAAAAAAGTGGTTCACCTGCAAAAGCTCATTTCCTCTTTGTCATTCACACGTTAATTATATCATTTCTTCTAAACTTTGTATTTCACTTTTTAACATCAAATTTCAACAAGTAGTTAGCCGACTACCATTAAAATAAGCTAATCCTGCCCACAAGTAATGCAACATTAGCTTAAATTTGTTCCCTTTTTACTCTTTTTTGCAAACAGATTAATGAAATTTTAGCAGCTGCATGTAACAATGGCACTTATGCAAAATGCTGCTATCCATTATTGGGAAGATTTATACAATTTTTCAGACCAAAAAAAGAAGGATGTTTTTAGCATTAATCCTTCACAGAATGTGACTTTCTGTGCTTCAAGAATCAATGGTTGTAGTAATAGGAGATGCTTGAAGGTGAATGCAAATATAAAAGGTTACAAAAACGTCGATACGATAAACGGGAAGAAAGTGAATGGGATTCATGTTGAAGAGATGACATTTTTAGGCCAAAGGAACACTGATTTGATTAAGGATAGAAGCATAGAAGAGCCAAATCATGAATATCTTCTTGGAAGGTTTGTGGAAGACAGGTTTGTTTACAGACAGTCCTTTGTTATAAGGTCATATGAAATTGGACCAGACAAAACTGCTACAATGGAAACACTTATGAATCTTCTTCAGGTTGGTTTTTCCTTTTCCTTTTTTTTTTTTTTTAATTATCCCAATTCCTTCGACCGAGTGGAGTGGTGAAGAAGGATTTGTGTAGCCGACCCTGAATTTATTGGGAAGTAATGCAGTTTTTTGTTGATCTAATGCAATTAATTTACATGCACTACAGGAGACAGCCCTGAATCATGTGGCAAGCTCAGGTGTTGCTGGCAATGGATTTGGTGCAACCAGGGAGATGAGCCTCAGGAAACTCATTTGGGTTGTCACTCGAATACACGTTCAAGTCGACAATTACAGCTCCTGGTACGCTTTCTTTTTTTTCCGTTTTTTCTGTAACTTCGAGCCTAAGATTAATTGTCACCACCTCGTCTCAAAATTTTAAGATGTTAGTTTAGTTTCACCGTGCTACTCTCTCATCAAATATTTGACACGTGCACAAATTTTATAAATGGTGACAGCTAGCAATGCTGGTTTCCAAGACCTTGACCTACTCGAGTTTTATTTTAGGTGGGGCAATTTGATCATTAACATTTCGGATCTGATGTCGAAAAATGTTTACAGGGGTGATGTTGTAGAGATAGATACATGGGTAGATGCAGCACGAAAAAATGGAATGCGCCGCGACTGGATCATCCGGGACTACAATACTCACAAGATCATAACAAGGGCAACAAGGTTCATCTCATAAATTCGCAATGCATGTTTGGTACACAACACTTTTTTTATTCTTACTATATAATCGTCCTTACCAAACGTGCCATAATCGTATGCAGTACGTGGGTGATCATGAATAGAGAAACAAGAAGATTGTGTAAAATCCCTGATGAAGTGAAAAATGAAGTCCAGCCCTTTTACCTAAATAGAACAGCAATTGCAACAGAAGATATTGACAGTGAAAAGATTGAAAAGGTCACGGATGAATCTGCAGAGAGAATTCGAACCGGTTTGGCTGTAAGTAATTTTATATATTTAAGGATTAATTTCATAAAATTTTGATTTTTTCAACAAAATTGAGTTGTTTTTTCAGCCTCGATGGAGTGATATGGATGCTAATCAACATGTTAACAATGTGAAATACATTGGCTGGATTTTGGAGGTATGTCATGCAACATGTTGAAGTATTTTCATCCCTGCTTGTTTCAATTATTTTAGCTCATTAAATCATTTACGACATGTTTACTAAAGATGGTATGACAAGAAAAATAAGTATTAGTCTTGTATATTATGTTATTCAACACTCCTGAACTCCTGCCCCTCTGTGGGCAGGTCAGCATGTGGGCAGTTGATTGAAAAAACAGTTTTTTAATCAACTGTCCACATGCTGACAAGTCAGCATGTGGGCATGATATCCTGCCCACAGAGGGGCAGGAGATCATCCTACTGTTATTCAATCTTATGGCATATCGAGTATGTGTTTTAAAACATGGCCTGGCCCGACTTGTTCAACCGGAAACTCAATGACTCGCCAGGTCACTTTATTGGACTCGTATACATTCGAACTAGTTCAAACTCGAAAAATCCGAAAGAATTTTATAAAACCCGTTGATCCAAACTCAAAAAATCTGGCGGGTATTACTTTACTAAATGCGTATTTTGTTGATGAAGTTATTAATTGTTGTCTTGTTAAGATTATTTTTACAAATTTCAAATACATTGTTTGCTATAAGTGATTTTTACTCACAAGTGACAAATTAATTTTAATGTTGTAATGCATATAAAATATGATAATGATTTGCAGCATGTATTGATGATAACAAGTGTAAATAATGTAATATGTATAAAAATAATTATTATTATCTTTGAGAGTAAACCATGGGGTTAGCGGTTGAACTACAATGACCTACCATTTGGTATGGGTCAATTTATGGGTCGGGTTGTAAAACACTGTCTATAATTGTATGGTACCAAAATCGGTGGAATATGTAACCTAGGCAATGAAATTTGTGCCCTAACTGATATTTTTTTTGGGTGCTAAAAATTCATGTTGCAAAATCCCACATTTTTTATTTAACAGAGTGAATTTTGTGGCAAATGGCATGTACATTAGCCCCATTTCATCAGTTAGGTCACAAGTTCCATCGACCAGGTCATGAAATCAGTCAGTTTTGGTAACGTACGAGGTACTAAGTCGAACACAATAATAAAATAAAAAAGATTCATGTACTCAACTTGAAATTCATTTAACTTAGGACTAGTTTATTATTATTCATAAAAATATTACGAGTCGAGTAACTACAAAAGATTAACATTCTTTTTGACATTTTACGTGCAGAGTGTGCCCATAAATGTACTGGAAGATTATAATCTAACAAGCATGACTTTAGAGTATCGACGAGAATGCCGCCAGTCCAATGTTCTCGAATCCTTAACAAGCATGAAAGCAAAAACAGCTGAAAACAAGCCTAATAACACTGCAAAAGAAGATTTCAAATGCACGCATTTGCTTCGTATGGAAGATGATAACGCAGAGATCGTTCGAGCAAGATCGGTATGGCAGTACAAACAAAAACATATGATCTGATCAATTAATTTGTTGTGTTTATATAAATATTCAATCATTTTATTTTATTTTCCAAATTTTTTAAATTTTTTTTTTTTTTTTTATTTTTTTTTTTTTTGAGATTTTTATGGACTTTTTAATGCATATGTAATGTGATACTTAGTTTCTATATAGAGTTGGGATCTTGAAGCATTTGTATGTAGTAAAAAGTCAGTGGAAAAAGAGAAAATTTTGAGACAAAGGTTAAGATTTGAGAGTGTTGTTTTCATTTAGAATGATTCAAATAATGGAAGAACTTAGCCTTCAGTTTCCTCTTGAAATTTTAAGTTTTCCTATATTTAAGTACATTTTCAAATACAATATTATCTCTGTTGAATTTGACGTTAACTCATTAAGAGTATGTATCGAATTTCCTCTAATTTGTTCTTTTATTTCAATTTAGTCCTCTTTTATTTGCAATTCAAGTCTTTCAACTTTTGGATATTTACAAGTTGATCTCTATATCCAAGTCTTCGTACACTTTCAGTCTTTTTTCGCCTATTTTGCTTTGTTTTTCTTCAATTCCATTCGAACTCGGGTTTTGACCTAAAACAATTAATTCAACACATAATTAAGTAGAAAATTACTTAAAAGTACTCAAAAGCGTCCACTTTTGATGGTCCAGATAAGTGTAAAACAACACTTATCAAATACCCCCAAACTTGAATATTTGTCCGTCCTCGAACATGACTATTTACATAAACAATCAAACAAATAATATTAAATTATACTATAATAGATAGCTTGCCGTATTTGTCTCATGTTTTTGAAACAACTCAATCAAATCATAAAAAATTTCTAAATTATGCTACCAAAATCAATTTTTACTTATTCGATACTCGATTGATATATGTGTGTGCGTATAGTCAATCCAATCAACATAAACATTTAGGTTGGTAATATACCGCCTCCAATGATCAAATATTTCATTTCTCTCTAGTAAAAATACACACTCCTATGTTGATATTCATTCTCTCACCCTGGATATTAACTTTAAAGTTGCCCTCAAAATACTTATTCTTTTACTGCTCAAAATTTGGTTAGGTCTAGCCAATACAGTTGCTATCTAGATCTGTGATGATTCTCCTTTTATTGAATGCTTTAGCTATCAAGCTTCCACTAAGTAAGTCAAACCCACTAGTTATCTAAATTCCCAAGTTATGCGAACAAATGCTCCATCTTGCTTTTGCTTCTTTTATATATATATCTTATGTGTAAGCTCACTCACTTAAGCTTTCTAGATGACCCTTGTAGTGAGCTTTAGGTCGATGGCTCCCATGTCTGATAGACTTTAGATTTTATCACTCGAGTCAACTAGGCTACGAATAGATGTATAAGATAATGCAAGTGCAATGTCTTTCATTTTTTTTTTTTTGCAAGATAAATAAGAGGGGATTAGATTCCTAGCATCCGGTCAATACCTAGATTCCACCTGGTAGCCAAATACACTCCACACAACTATTACTCAAGCACAGAATCAACACATATCTAAACATTTTCTGCAATAGTTTAACTACCTCCAAACTATCTTTTCAACTAGTTAGGTAATTGAGTTGCCAATTAGTGGTCTTGGTTTTCACAACTTAGGTTCACTATTGTATTCTATTTAATATACCAACCAAAGGTAATGATAGTCATGACTATTGTGTTCACACTTAATCATATCTCACATGGATAAGTATAGTCTATAAAAACAGCTTAATTAGCATCATCGAATCATAATTCATGAATTGATAGCAGTTTCAAGTATATGTCATCATTAGCCGGCAAGGCTATTCAATATACAAGCACACAAAATTTTTTCCCCACAACACACATAACAATAATGAAAATAATAAAGTCACATCTCAAACTTAAAATTCACATTGTCCTCAATGTGACTAAAGAAAGCAAAAGAAATAAGAAAGTAAAGAGTTAACTCGAATCAAAAGGTGTGGAGACAACATCGGACTTTTCAGCTTGTCAATACGCATTGGGATCAGAATGACGATGTGTAGCCTGAAATATAAAAACAATTAAATGTACTTAATTACTAAAAATTGGGAAACGTGCTCTACTTCTTAATGCAGTTCTAAAATTTTAGATGCAATGCAATAAACATAAAAGAGATGGAAAAATGAGTTGCCTCCCATTAAGCGCTAGATTTATAGTCTAGAGCTCAACTTTTTGCCTGGTTGCTTTACGGCACTTTAAATAGTGCTTTGGAAGACTTGTTTTGCTTGTATCTATTGACTTTGTACCATTTTTCGTTTATCCTCCAAAAATTTAACTTGCGCTTTTCAGATAAATATAATTGTAGTTTAGCACCTTACTCGAACACCACTACAAAAACTTCAACTTTCACATCGGCCTTGATAACAAAATCAATTTTAGAATAAATACGAGAGTCGGAGAATTGTTTGATAAGTGCAATATCATTGAATGTCAATTTTTTATTTTGCTCATTTAAGATCAACTTCATTTTTTTCACATACTCTTCTTCTTTTGATTTTGCATCTTGCTTTCCAGCTTCTTCTTCTTCAATTACCAACTATTTGTCATTTTTCTCTGACATTTTCACATGAATTTCAGGCAATTGTACCTCGCTCCTAGTAGTGACTTCATTTACATGTTCATTTTGATTTGTCACTGTATTGTTAAGCAAAATGCCTGGTTTCCTATCTGACAATTGCAGGGCTAATTGGCCAATCTTAATCTCTAATTTTTTTATCGACGCCTGTTGATTTTGACAGTTTGTGTCTAGCCGCTCCAATACTTTATCAGTTTTTTCCATATATTTTTGGAACATCTCTTCCAAACTTGGCCCACTTTCTTGCTGAGCATTATAGGCATGACCACTTTGTTGATTCTCAGACCACCTAAAATTTGGGTGTTGCTTCCAACTCGGATGGTATGTTTGTGATTATATTGCTAATGTGTATTATTCAGCACAATATTGACATGTTCTGAAGAGGTCAATAACATACAATCTAATGCCGAGTGGTTAGCCCCACATTTTTTGCACAAGAGGGTTGCTTTGATGGCATTCATTATTTGCGTCTATGTTCTGAGTAAGAGCTCCACCTGCTTTATCAATGCAACAAGTTGTGCATTAGTAGCATCTGTCATTTGAAAAAAATAGACAAAGAAGAAATAAAATAGTAATAATAACAATAATAAAATAAAACAATAATAATAATAATAATAATAAAACTAACACTAACGATTAATCTAAACTAATATTAAATAAGAATAGTCCCCGGCAACGGCACCAAAAATTTTTTGTGAAAATATTGTGATTGCAAGTGTACAATATCGCACAAAAGTAATAAAGTAGACCTAATGAGTCTGGATTATCGTTCTCACGAAGACTATCTTATTTATATATTAGTTCAATTAATCTTTAGTGATTAATATGTAGAATGCACTATAAAACAATTTGAATTGAGTTGATTTGAAAGATTTAAATTAGAACTATTAATTTAAGGAAATAATATAATAACGAATATCAAGAATTAATAAAATATGGTTATTAAAGAGCTTGAACAAACGAATTCACCTAGTTATCATCTCTAATTTCCCTTCTCAAGATTTGTTCTTAAAGTTGTACTCGATCGAATTCACGAATTTAACCTAATTTACCTCTCTCGAGTTCAAATTAGTCCTATCTGATTAAGTCAACTTAGGTAGTCAGAATGGTTCTTAATTAGATGCATTAATTCTCCTAAGAATTCAATTCGGACCGCAACAATAATAAAAATGTATCTCTACCTTTTATCCAATTGCCAGATTTTACTACGTAGTCTAAATTAATAATTTACTTCTCAGTTCACTACAATCCACAAAATCAATGAAATAATGGCCAGTTATTCCAAGCATTAAGAAAAGAAGTCAAATCAAATACTTACACAATTTATTAGTCAAAACTTGAGATTCGAAATTAAAGAATTAAGTTAAGCTACATTGTTCATCCAAATTATGAATTTAGCTACTCATGATTCGGGAAGAAGCAAACATTAGAAGATTTGAATACATAACTAGGTTCTGAAGAAAAGATGAAAAGATATTGATTATCTTGTACCAAGATATATTGATCTTCACGTTCCAATCTTCTTGATCCTAGTCGTTCTTCGTTTTCTTCGCCATTCTTTTCTACGTCTTCTCTTGTGTTCTCCAAAAAATTAATCACTCTTATTTTGACCTAGGTTAGGCCTTTATATAGTGTTTTACTAAATTTGCAACTCATGTACATGAAAAGACGAAAAATTCCCTGACTAGAATTAAAAATAAACCAAAAAACACACAGACGCGTGAACAGCACATTGCCATGGTCGAACTGCGGTTTGCAAACTGCAGTAACAATGTGGCAAACACAAAACAAAATCACCAAAAATTGATTCCAATCCATATTTACGCACTTGGTCCTCTAAAGTTTGACATGTAATTTATTTGGTCCTCACTTCATATTTTGTCATTTTTTCCTCTTATTTGCAGACCAAGTCCTTCAAATTTAAATTTTATCTTCTTTAGTCCTCTAATTTCTTCTTTCATTTCAATTTACTCATCTTTTATTTGCAACCCAAGTCCTTCAACTTTTGGATATTTGCAAGTTGGTCCCCATATCCAATTCTCCGTACACCTACAGTCCTTTTTCACCAATTTTGCTTTGTTTTTCTTCAATTCCATTCGAACTCAGGTTTTAACCTAAAATAATTAAATCAACACACAATTAAGTAGAAAATCACTTAAAAGTACTCAAAATCATCTACTTTTGATGGTCCAGATAAGTGTAAAACAACACTTATCATTTTACAATTAAAAAATTTTGGTTCATAGAGAGAGAAAAAAAATATTATGTCTGTGATTGAAGAAAAGCGTTGTGACTCGAATATAAAACATTGTGACTAGCGTCTCTGAATGGATGAGTCACACAATTAATCATCAAATACTAAACTATTACATCAGGTCACAACAGTCACAAATTATAACTAATTAACCAGAGAAAAATACACCAGATTATAAAGTCACAAACTATCACAATAACAATATTTTTCAAATACTTAACATAAAATTAAAATCACAGGAAAGAGGTTACACAATTAATCATCAGATACTAAACCATAACAGTAGGTCATAACAGTCAAAAACTATTACCAGATTATCAGGTCACAAACTATTACCAGATAATCAGTCACATACTATCACCAAATAATCAGTCACATACTATGACCGGATAATCATGATAAATGACACACAAAAATCAGTGTTATTATAGAAGATTTGGAGCTATGGTTTTTGAAATTTGGAGTTGAACATAAATTGAAATCAATTTTTGGATTTTGTCCAAGCTTAATTTTGAAGAATTTTCCAAAATACTTTCTTGAATCAGGTAGGTGATGAAGGTTTTGGCAAAATAGATTATCTCCCTGTTTCGATTTTGAAACTCCCCTTGCGGATGATGAAGTTCAATCAGTTTGTTCAGGGTAGTGTTTGGCTGTGACAGAGTTTTAAATGCTAAAATCTCTTTTTCTTTAACAACCTGATATATCAGTTCCTAATTATTAGGAAAGATAAATACAAATAGTGATAATAAATCATTTTATTATTAATTAGTTAGTTAATTAATTTGTTGGATTTTAATTTATTAATTAAAATAATACTTTATTCTTCAAAAAAATAAATTGTTAATCTGATTTGTCAAAATAAATATGTAAAAGTAGTGTTAAGCCTAATTATCTCTTTTATTAATAGGCCAACAAAAACAAATTATAGCTCGGCCTGAGATGATGTGGTCTAATTGATTTAATGATTTTTTATAATTTTTAAGTTTACCGTCCATAACATATTGTCAAAATTGTAGAGCAGTCGCTATTGTCCAAGTCCAATAAAAAGAAAATTTTAAAAAAGAAAATAATTTGGGGTTTTTTCATAAATAACCACAATAAATAAAATATTTTTAAAATACTTTCATATTTTTTTATTCTAAATATACTGTTTTTTTATTTTTATAACACTTGTTGTTACATTTGTTATTTTAGTTATAATAAATGTGTTACATTTGTTATTAACAAATATAACAAATGTAACAAGTGTTACAAAAATAAAAAATAATATTTTTAAAATAAAAAAAATTATATTATATTTTTTAAATTATTTTATATTTTATAGTATACGATGAAATTGTTCCAAATAATTTTCATAAATAGGGCCAGCTAGCCCAATATGTCCAAGTCCATTATCAAGAATAACTCAAAAAATAAAAAATTCCATTAATAGGCCAACAAAAACAAATTGTAGCTCAATGATGTAGTCTAATTGATTTTTTAAGTGATGAAATTATCTTTTAAGTACTTATAATATAAGTTGTTGGTGAATGTGTGGTTAAAAAATGTGTTGTAAGTTGTGGGTCTTATAAAATGTGTTGATAAAAAGTATGTTTGACTAATTTGATCAGTTGAAATTATAATTTAAGCATGTCCAAACATGTGCTTAATGATTTCTTTCAATTTCTACTGCTACAATCTATAACCTATTGTCGAAATTATAGAGCTGCTCAAAATGAGGTAGTCAAATTGCTTTAAACAAAAATGTATTTCTGTATTGTCAAAATCCACTTTTAAATTTTTTTTTATACTAGCCATCCTATGATTGAATCTTCCCCCTGAGCACAATATATTGTATTTTAACTTCTATATGTTTTTTTTAATTATTATTGTTCAGTGCTGTTTTCGACAATGTTGATTGTTGAGGAAATGCTGGGTTGTTAATTGACAAGTTAGCGTCAACAGATACTAACAAAGGGGACTAATGTGAAACAAAATTTAAATTTGAGATATTAATTTGCAATAAATTGAAGTTGACTGATCAAATAAAAACTGTCTATAAGTTCAGTGATCTTTCGAGTAATAGTTCAAAGACTGGGACTGTAAATTTTAACTAGACTCGTGTCATATTTTACTAAAATTGCCGACAACCAAATACGTCGATAAAAAAGGTAACAATTAAAATTTAATTCGACTGTCAGTACTCAGTAGTACAATTTTCAAGATGTGAGTGCCATACTGCTACGTCATCTACAAGGTAAGATCATTTGTATTTTGCTATTCATACCTCCTAAGGGTGGTAAAAATATTCGATCCATTTCAAATTTGATAGATATTCAATCTAAATAGGGTAAAAAAATTTCGATCTGCAGATTAGCGGAGTGGATCACGGGGAGGATCGTATCAGGCCTGATCCGATTCGATCCGCCCCGTTTTAAAAAAAATAAGATTAAATAATAAATAGATGAAAGATTTGAGCTTAAATTACAATTTAGAGGTAGTTGGACTTAGCTAAAAAAAATTATTAAAAAAAAACGGATCATGGCTCTGATCTGCCCCAATCTGTATCCGATTCACCTCGAAAAATGACAGATTACGAAGTAGATTTGGATCTCTTACAATTATTACGGAGAGAATACGGATCACGCCGATCCGCCCCGATTCGGGAATACGGATCAGGCCGATCCGCCCCGATTCGCCCCATTGCCATCACTACTTACACTTGCTTATGTGGCAGTGGAATTTAGAACTAAAATATTTAACCAAATATTTTATTTTCAGTTTTAGTTTTATTATTTTATTTTACCACATAAGCAAGTGTAAATGAAAATGTACAAGTAGCAAAATCTAAATCATCTTTCCCACCTCATCTCCTCCGATCACTCGAATGAGGGAAAAAAATGGTGAACTATCAAGTCTCGGACTGTTATGGCAAGCAAGTTTCTTCTGCACTACAAATTTTTCCCCTGGAACATTTAGCACATGAATTGCAATATGGAATCACCAGCACAAATGTTGCAAGGTACCAAGAAAATAAAACCCATTTCACACTGGAGCTTCACTCAAACTACATATAAATTTCACAAAAAAAAAAATGTTAAATTGGTCATTGTACTATGTGCGGATGAATAGAATTGGACAATTATTGGAAGCCGTTTACAACTCTGCCTGTGGATTATGACCACCAAAACTAAAGTACTAAATTTACCATCCAGTGATCCAGCAAGCTTTGCACTCCAATAATAGAGTCCCCCAGAAGTAGGATAAGAAGAGCATATTTCTGTCATGGACAAACCAACAAACATGGTGAAAATCTTTGAAAATAAACTATTTTGTCTTTATTATATTGGTTAAATTTAGGTCACGGATATAATTTTTTTGTTAATTAACGGACAACTGAACGAAATTTGTAGACTCTAAATGTCTTTTTGATAAACATAATTAGAAGTTTTGAGACTTGATAACACATTTTTTATTATTTTAAGTAAAAATCTGTAAATAAAATAAAAATATTTGGAATTTATTTGTGCTTTTGAAAAAGTTAAGGTCTCAATTGTAATTTTTCATTGTATTTTCTTTTTTCTATCATTTTAATTTATTTAAGTCATGGACAAAATTGTCAAAAAAAATTATTTGGTGACCATCTGTGCGAGTAAAATGAAAGAATGGGGACGATATCTGTGAATAAATTTGAACGAGGAAGATATTGTTACAAAGATGAAAAAATATGGACTCTGAGTGTAATTAACCCTTATTTTATTTATTAATTTACCCTCCTAATAAATTTGTAATCTAAGTTGTTCATTTTCTTGAATTTTGAATTGGGTCGATTGGACCTGAATTAGAATCATGTAGACTTCTTGATATCGCGAGTTTAGAATTATTTTGTGAACGATTTTAACTAACTGGAAATGATCTAATACTAACCTATCATGCCCACTTATCTTGTCCATGCCAAGGTGTTATCACATAATTGGTAAAAATGATATTTGTGAGACCATAAACTATTAATTATATGACGACACCTTAGTATGAGCAAGTTAAGTGGGCATGATAGGTGGACATTAGATCATTCCTACTTAACTAACATACATAATAATATATTACATGTCACATGAGTTAAGAATTATTTTGTGGACGATTTTATCCAACATATATTTAAATTATTTCAATAATGTCCTTTGAATTATTAATTCACATAATTATATTAAATGAATGCAAAGTAATGGTAAATAAGGAGTTGTAGAGACAAAAGAGTGAAGTGAATTAAATATGATGGTAGGTAAGGTGAATTAAATAAAAGATGTGCTGATGAAATTGATGAAAGACACAAAGTGAGAATTTTGAGGTCCTTACGAATATATAAAATTTTAGTTCTTTTTTTTTTTTTTAATCATGAATTATTATATATAGATTTTATCTATGTTTTATGTATTTGAGAGAGAGAGAGAGAGAGAGAGAGAGAGGGAATTTTTGACATACAGTATAGATGTAAACAATTTTATTATACTTTGCTTCACTTTATCCGTTCATTTGTTCATCTTTTTATTTATTATTAATGTTTTATATTATTGGAAGTGAAAACGAGTTCAATATCTCTTCGTAGGAAATTGAAAAATTACTTTTAAGAGGGCAAGAACAATTCAAGACAAAACTTAAATTGACTTCTTACAAAAATGTGTAATATTACTGTTGGTGCAAAGCATGATTTGCAGTCCTGAATTTTTGTTTTTTTTTTTTTTTTTATGGAATTACTTGGGATCCAAGTCAAATTAGCTTGAATTTTGAGTTTTGGTATATTTTTCGTCTGTGGCGGTGGTAGGAAAAGGAGAGGGCCTATCATTAAGACAATCATGTTTATTCACAACTAAGTATATGTTTGGTAAATATTTTTGTACATTATAAGCTTTGGGTCCTACGAAATGTGTAAATAAAAGTTGTAGGCAGGCCCAGTTTTGGGCCGAGTCGAGTGAGGTGACCGCCTCGTGCCCAAAACCGAAAGGGGCCCATTTTCGTTAAATAAAAAAAAAAAATTATTACTGAAGTTGCCCAATAAAAAATATTTGTACAAAAGTTTGAAATCCAACAAAGCAAAGCAAGCCACATTCTATAAGGTCGATGATCATTATTAAGTAGTAACCCAAAATTGAAGGGACCTATTTATTAAAGTCTCAGCCTACCAACAGCCGACTATGACTTCTTGATTTGGAGGCCTAAATTTTGGACTTCACCTCGGGCCCTGAAAATGTCAGAACCGGCCCTGGTTGTAGGTCCTACGAAATATATAGATAAAAATGATATTTGATCGACTTATAAATACTTATAAGCACACACAAACATACTATAAGAAACATCTCACGATCATTAAAGATTAAGTAAAAATTTTGATCTTTTTCTAATTTTTTATTCATCCTTTTTACCTTTAAATATTTTGATCTAATGTGTTCATGCATATGATATGTGAACTTGTTGGGAGAATAATAAGGGGCTAATAGTTGGTTTCTGTTTGTTTGGATTTTTTATATTTGGAAGCTGGAAGTTATTCAAAGTCAATATATAATTATAACTAATATGATATATGAACTGTAAGAATTAATGTGTCCAAGGTCCAAATAGTTGAGTCGGACTTAATTACTTATTGGACCAAATTAATTAATTAGATTAATTAATTGGGCCCGTTTGTTGATGGGTTCTAGTTGGACTAGAACTAGGGCTAGGATTAGCCCTACCTATATATACAAGGCCACAACAGATAAATCATGAGAGTTGTTTTTCCATTACTTGCTAGCACAAGCAAAAGACAACCCAATCAACTTCTCCCAAAATTCCGCTTTCATCTGTTCTTGATTGTGGAGTTCAGGTCTGTTCTTGCTGTGTGGATCACCATTGGAGGCTGGACAATTGGACAGCTGTGGTATTGAACATCGCACCTTCAGCCAATCAGATAATCAGATTCAAGACATTAATCAAAGGTAATATTCTATCACGAATCCTATCTAAGTACAAGGTTGATCCGGGATTATAGGAATTGAGCATTTAATTTCCGCTATGCATGTATACCTCAATTCCTTACAGTGGTATCAGAGCCAGGTTGTTACTTGTTAGAGTTCGTTAGATTGCTTTGATAAATTGAACAATAATCGTTATTGACATATTAATTTAATTTGAGTTTTGACAATAAATAAAATTGTGAATTTTGAGACCAAAATCTGAAATTGGATTTTAGATTTTAATTGTTTTGGATTTATTTGGAACGGAAATAACTGGCCGGAGAAGTTGGCGACCGGTGGCGACGCTTTGGAAGTCTGTCACTGCCGGAGATGGCAACCAGAGGCGGAGTCCCGCTGCCTTTGGAAGGCAGCGAACTCCGCCGCGAGAACAGCGGTCTCCACCGCTTGTTCTCGCGGCGCGACCCACGGCGCATGCTCTCGAACAGCAGCTGGAAGCTGCTGTTCGACACAAACCGGCGGTGGCCAACACCGGCGCGACCACCACCAGCTGGTCCGTTGGCGGCGCCGTCGCAAACGGCGCCGCCTTGCAGAAACCCTAAAGGGTTTCTGCGTTTTGTATTTTGGGGAAGAGGGCTTCCCATGCAATTTTGGAAATTGCATGGGAAGCCCCCTAATTTCAAAAGGAAAGTAAAAGAGCATCTGATGCAATTTGCGAAATTGCATGAGAAGGCCATTGTTTTAAAATTCAGAAAAAGGGTCAGCTATGTAATTTCTGAAATTGCGTTAAAGGACCACTGTTTTAAAAATTTTAAGGGCTGACTATGAAATTTGAGAAACTGCACATTAAGTCCTCAATTTTATTTAAGGGTCATAAATGCAATTTTAATTGTTTTTGGAAAATTTGTAATTATTAATTTATTTAATGTTGGTCAAATATTCAAAAATTAAATTAAAATCGTTTTTAAACTATATTTTGAATTTCTGACCAGATTAAATTTTTACTTATTATTTTATAAAATTGTAATTTTGACCCTATACAAATGTCTTTTTCAATTTAGAGTATGACTTTAAATTGATAGATAAAATAATTAAAAAAAAAATTTCCCATTATGAATAAAATTAATTGATTAATTGGATTAATTGATTATTTTTATTGTTAGAAAAATTAATTAATTAATTAGATTAATTATTTAATTCCGTCTAGTCCGTTCCAAAATATCTAAAAGGTTTAGACTTATACTGTCAAAGCTACAAATTTAGAAATTAATATATATTTAATATTAGATATTAATATGAATGTTTAGTGGATGATTATGGACTCGACCCATGTGATTGGTTGTATGGTTAATTATTCCTGTTGCTTATTGGTTGGGCCTGCGAGCCTATTATTTAATTAAATGGGCCTGCGAGCCTATTATTTATTTAATTAGATTTTCGAGTTATTTATTTATTATGGGCCTGCGTGTCCATTGATCAGGGCTTGCGTGCCAACTAGTATAGGATACAGGTTGCAGCAGAAGATGTAGATGATTGCATTTAGCATTCGATGAACGAATGCAATGTCCCTTAGGAATTGACCAACTAATCTTCTTTTTGGCTCAAGAAGATTAGATAGATAAAGTCCATAATCATCCACGCTTATTATTATGTATGATTTATTGCATGTTAGATGTTAATTAATATATATACATAATTATGATGAGACAAACCCTTCTTTATCAAAAATATTAAATTCGTATTAAATGGTTAATACAACGTGCCTTCTATTGTTATAGTGAAAAACCAGAGTCCATTATCGATGTCAGTTTGTTGAGTCACTCAAGGCTGCTCGCTCATGGATATGTTTATTACTATGAAACATTTGATGTTTTTGAACAATGGGTCGAATTTAACTAAAATTTTATTTTTTGTTGAGTCACTCAAGGAAATAGAATTTTAGGGGCACAATCAAGTAAACACATAATATGTGTGCGACAATAAGTTGTCTACTTGATGATCTAGGAGTCACATAGAGATGTGATTGATAGAAGTATCTACCTGGATGTTTTACTAGGATTTGTTGAGTCACTCAAGGTTCTAATAAAACAAAAGGGATCCTAGCCCACTGGGAATCTGACCGGTTCTATTGATTAATGTTTGAGGGTCATTAATTCAATTTAAATAGTGGGAATACAATTAATTTAATACAAGTCCATAATTAAATTAATTTTCTATATTTAATTAATTTTCTGTCTTGTTATTTCAGTATTGAATCATGAGTAACCACATGAATTTGAGAGGCATATTGGATGCCAACAAACTTACCGGGCCAAATTTTCTGGATTGGCACCGCAATTTGAGAATTGTTCTCAAGCATGAAAAAATTGGATATGTCGTTGAGCAACCTATGCCGGAAGCTCCTACTGAGGAGGCTACGCCGGAGGAAGTGCAGGCTTATAATAAACACAGCGATGACGAAAATACTGCAACATGTGTGATGGTTGCAGCTATGTCACCTGAGTTACAAAAGCAGCACGAGGGTATGGATGCTTATACCATTATAATTCATCTCAAAGAGTTGTATGATGAACAGTCACGCACTGAACGGTATGAGACATCCAAAAAGTTATACAGATGTATGATGGCAAAAGGATCTTCAGTCAGTGCTCATGTACTGAAAATGATTGGTTATATTGAAAAAATAAACCAATTGGGTTATGCCATGGACCACGAGCTGAGTATTGACTTGGTTCTACAGTCCCTGCCTGATAGCTTTTCGCAGTTCATCATGAACTTCAACATGAATAAGATTCAATGTACCCTATCTGAGTTGCTGAACATGCTAAAGACTGTTGAGCCCAATATAAACAAAGGGAAGGGACAAATTTTGGCTATTGATACCTCTAAGGGCACTAAGAAGAAATCAAAAAGGACCTTTCAGAAAGGATCCAAGAAGGCCAAATCTGCTGGAAAAACAGTCAAAGCAGACAAGACAAAATCCAAGTCTGATGATCCTTGTTTTCACTGTGGAAACAAAGGACATTGGAAGAGGAACTGCAAGGCATACCTCGCTACCTTGAAGGGAAAGAAGTCTACTGAGGCTTCTACTTCAGGTATCTTTTTCATTGAAATTAATTTATCTACTCCTTCAGCTTCTTGGGTATTAGATACCGGATGTGGATCTCATATTTGTACAAATATGCATGGGCTAAAGAACAGTAGATTACTGCAAAAGGGAGAAGTAGACCTACGCGTTGGGAATGGAGCAAGAGTTGCTGCCTTGGCTGTAGGGACATACTTTTTACCGTTGCCTTCGGGCCTTGTTTTAGAATTAAGAGAATGCTATTACATTCCTGCTATTACTAAGAACATCATTTCTATTTCATGTTTGGACATGGATGGGTTTTTCATTAAGATTAAGGATAAACGTTGTTCTTTATATCTTGATGATGTGTTTTATGGATGTGGGAATTTTTTTAATGGCATCTATATTCTAGACTTGGAATGTCCTATAATGAGTATAGACAACAAAAGACATAAAGGCAATAAGGTTAACAACTCATACCTTTGGCATTGCAGACTAGGTCATATAAATGAAAAACGCATCACCAAGTTACATAAAGATGGATACTTGGATTCAAATGATTATGAATCATTTGATAGATGTGAGTCATGCCTAATGGGCAAAATGACCAAGACCCCATTTACTGGAAAAGGAGTCAGGGCTGCAGACATTTTGGGACTAGTACATACTGATGTATGTGGACCAATGTCTACAGATGCTAGAGGTGGCTTTTCTTACTTCATCACGTTTACAGATGACCATTCTAGAAATGGTTTCATCTACTTGATGAAATTCAAGCACGAAGCCTTTGAAAAGTTCAAAGAATTCAAGCAAGAGGTAGAAAGGCAAACTGGGAAAAATATTCTAACACTTAGATCTGATCGAGGTGGAGAATATTTGAAGGGTGAGTTTTTAGACTATCTAAAAGAGAATGGGATTCTCTCGCAGTGGACTCCACCGTATACACCACAACTAAATGGTGTATCAGAAAGGAGAAACCGCACCTTGCTAGATATGGTGCGATCAATGATGAGCCGCGCAGTTCTCCCAAAATCGTTTTGGGGATATATACTTAACACTGCATGTCACACACTAAATCGTGTCCCATCTAAATCGGTCGATAAAACTCCATACGAGTTATGGAAAGGAAAAAGGCCCAATCTTTCATACATAAAGATTTGGGGCTGCGACGCTTATGTGAAGCGTGTAGAATCAGACAAGCTAGAAGCTAAATCTGATAAATGTTTATTTGTGGGGTATCCAAAAGAAACTGTTGGATACTATTTCTACAATCCCATCGAGATGAAGGTCATCATATCGAAACATGCTATATTCTTAGAGAAAGAGTTCATTCTAAGAGAGGGCAGTGGGAGCAAAGTAGATCTTGAAGAAGTTCAACAAACCACTAATAAAATCGACCAATTAGATGAATCAATGGCTGAGCCTGCATTTGATGAGGCACAGATTGAAAATGGGGAACCTTTAGTCCCCGAGGACACAGCAGCTCTACGAAAGTTGAGTAGGGTCATTCGTCCTCCTAGGAGATACGATCTCTTAATTACCAATGATGCATTGCTAATCGAGGAAGATGAACCCACTACTTACGCAGAATCGAAGTCAAATGTTGACTCAAAGAGATGGCAGGAAGCCATGGAATCTGAAATGAACTCCATGTATGAAAACAAGGTTTGGTCCTTGATTGACCCGCCTGAAGGGGTAAAACCAATAGGCTGTAAATGGGTTTACAAGAAAAAGGTCGACATGGATGGTAATGTTCATACTTACAAGGCAAGATTGGTTGCGAAGGGTTACAAGCAAAGACAAGGAATTGACTTTGATGAAACTTTCTCACCAGTAGCCATGTCTAAATCAATTCGGATTCTGCTTGCAATAGCGGCATATTATGACTATGAGATATGGCAAATGGATGTTAAAACCGCATTCCTTAATGGGAATCTAAGTGAGGATGTGTACATGACACAACCAGAAGGTTTTGAATCTACAGAGCCAAACAAGATATGCAAGCTACATAAATCCATATATGGATTAAAGCAAGCCTCTCGGAGCTGGAATCTTCGTTTTGATGAGACAATCAAAATGTTTGATTTTATCAAAAATGAAGATGAACCATGTGTGTATAAAAAGGTTAGTGGGAGTAAAATCGTATTTCTAATTTTGTATGTGGATGACATACTATTATTAGGAAACGATGTCCCAATGCTAAAATCAGTAAAATTGTGGTTATCCAAAAATTTCTCCATGAAAGATATGGGAGAGGCAGCATACATTCTCAGAATAAAGATCTATAGAGATAGATCTAAGAGATTGCTCGACCTATCTCAATCTACGTACATAGATAAAGTCTTGAGAAGATTTAGTATGGAAGAGTCCAAGAGAGGACTCTGTCCTATCAGGCATGGGATCTATCTCTCAAAAGAGATGTGTCCAAAGACACAAATTGAAAAGGATCGCATGGATAGAATTCCTTATGCATCAGCAATAGGATCTATCATGTTTGCCATGCTATGTACTCGACCAGATGTTTCATATGCTTTGAGTGTCACAAGCAGGTTCCAAGCGAACCCTGGCGAGAAACATTGGATTGCAGTCAAGAACATCCTTAAGTACTTAAGAAGGACTAAAGATATGTTCTTGGTGTATGGAGGAAATGAACTTAGAGTTCAAGGTTATGCCGATGCCAGCTTTCAGTCTGATAAAGACGATAGCAAATCTCAATCTGGATATGTATTTACTCTAAATGGTGGTGCAGTCAGTTGGAAAAGTTCCAAACAAGAAACGACTACTGATTCAACTACAGAAGCCGAATATATTGCTGCTTCAGAAGCAGCAAAGGAAGCAGTCTGGATCAAGAAGTTCATTTCAGAACTTGGAGTAGTTCCTAGCATTGTTGATCCAATATCTTTGTATTACGATAACACTAGAGCCATCGCACAAGCGAAGGAACCCAGATCTCATCAACGATCCAAGCATATATTGAGGCGATATCATCTCATTAGGGAGATAATCCTGAGAAATGACATAAAGATAGAAAGAGTCCCAACTGATGACAATGTAGCAGATCCTTTGACAAAGCCGTTGTCCCAGTACAAGCATGATAGTCATGCTAAATCTATTGGTATTAGATACATGAGTGATTGGATCTAGTTTGTATGGGACGTTTTATATACTCTTTGTTAGACATCGAAGTGTATGAATAATTTTATTAATTAAATATTTTGTCTACATTTTAATGGCAGATCTATTATTATTTAAATTTTATTATTGTTATTTAAAATAATAGAGTCCGAAGAAAAGTTCATAGTAACTTGTTAATCACAAGGTGTTGTGATTGTGAGATACAAGTTATAAATAACTTATTCTTGAAATATCCCTAGTCATAGTAATAACGAGATACGGATATCATTATTGCAGATAGACTAGCATGTGTTGCATTTCTTTTAAAGAAAGTAGCTGATCTCACGAGCTAAGATGTAGAGGGACATCTGAATGAACACATGAATGCATTGTTATGAGAACATGACATTGGATGATCCGCCTAGAGATTCCACATGGATAACTATCCAAGCGTCAGTGGTAAATCTCTAATGCGCGGTTGTGGATTTGGTCTTTTGACTTGAGGACATCATAGAATCTTATATGAGGACCACTGTACTTTGGCGAGCGTTTGATGGGGCTCGAAGATTTAAGTCACCAGGAAGACGTCGTACGGGTATAGTGAGAATCATATGAAGGTTGTGAGTGTCCAATATGAGGATTCGTCACTCCTGGAAAGTAGGAGATTATAACCTGCATTTTGTTCACTTAAGTTGATATAAATTTCCTCGGCCGGGGTGGAGTTATGAGTTGAAAAATGTTTCAATCATAACTAGATTAGATCAACGAAGAGTTGAGGTGAATAACATAATTGGTTGAAATGAGATTGACGCTGATCCATATCTCTTAACCAATTGGGTTATATTGATGAAGGGATTATATTTCTACGGTAACCGCACATATATTGGTTCTGTCATACCACATGACATTTTCCTTCACATGGATTGCCTTGACACATTGCTAGATGTCAATCTTGGACGGCGAAGTGAATTGATCGATCTTGGTGAATCGATTAGAATATCACTGCGTTTGCCATCGTGAAAGGGAACCTAATGGGTCACACACATAAAGTGAGAATTGAGCATCTGGAATTGGACCTTGTCCAAGTGGGAGATTGTAAGAATTAATGTGTCCAAGGTCCAAATAGTTGGGTCGGACTTAATTACTTATTGGACCAAATTAATTAATTAGATTAATTAATTGGGCCCGTTTGTTGATGGGTTCTAGTTGGACTAGAACTAGGGCTAGGGTTAGCCCTACCTATATATACAAGGCCACAACAGATAAATCATGAGAGTTGTTTTTCCATTACTTGCTAGCACAAGCAAAAGACAACCCAATCAACTTCTCCCAAAATTCCGCTTTCATCTGTTCTTGATTGTGGAGTTCAGATCTGTTCTTGCTGTGTGGATCACCATTGGAGGCTGGACAATTAGACAGCTGTGGTATTGAACATCGCACCTTCAGCCAATCAGATAATCAGATTCAAGACATTAATCAAAGGTAATATTCTATCACGAATCCTATCTAAGTACAAGGTTGATCTGGGATTATAGGAATTGAGCATTTAATTTCCGCTGTGCATGTATACCTCAATTCCTTACATGAACTTGTTGGGAGAATATACATGCTTTCAAAATTTAACTATTTTTTTTTTCTTCGTTGTTCATAACATACTGAAAGTCTCAAGTAACAATTTCATCGATAATTACAAAAAAGAACATATCATGATTATTTGTCATATTTCAGTTGCCTAACAAATAACTTATTAAATTTTCTCTTCTACTCGTAGTGTTTTCTATAAAAACTCATAATAGTTGCACGTTGATTACAACTAGTGTAAGTAATGATCAAAATGAGATTCAATTGTAATCAAACCCTATTGAAAATAGAATTAACTAATTGTTTCGAAACAACTAGAAATACATCTATTTATTTTTGTGCAATTATTCTTACGTACTTTCACGCCCTTTAAATCCCAAAAGAATAAACAAATCCTTGATGAATAGCAGTGAAATTTAGGTTTAGGACCTTTATAACAAGGACATTATGTTAAACAAATTTCTTTTAGAATTAAGTGTCGATTTCGCTTTGTTAAAAGTTAATTTTTGAATAAATTTTTATAAAATTTGATAAAAATTGTGAATTTTATAAAATATATAATTAAAATTAATTATTGAGTTTGACTCAAAATTTTATCAATTTTTCTTAAGTAAAATCAAATGAAGAATAAATTATAAAATAGTCTCTAACGTATACCTATAGTGGCAAATAGTCTCTAACCTTTTATTTTTGGCTGAGTGATCCTTAACCTATCTATTTAGGTGCGAAATTAGTTCTTTTGGACATATTCCGTTAAAAATGTCTGTTAGTTTCGCGAGTTGGTTAAACTCTCATTTTATTTGTCATTATTGGATCAGGTAAAATTGTCAAGTATTATTTTTTTCTTTTCTTTCATCTTCCGGAGAAATATCAAACTCTACTTTACTACACCCCACTCCCACCCTGCCAAACTCAATGGTGCCGGAACCTCATCCCATTAAGGTTTGGACTTCGCGACGGGCGATAAAGATAGTATCCGGAGGAGGAAATTGGCGCTGCGAATGCGATGGCAAATGGAGGGCTTCCTGATGTATGGCGTAGGTGAATCAATGGTAATGTCACTTCCAACGTTGCTTTTATTGTTGCTACAATTGCTTTCGTCTTCAGAGAAGATACCATGTATATCTTTGAAGGAAGAACAAGCGAATTTGGGGAACAACGCGTCATGGAGTCAAAAACTTGATTTGCTTCGCCTTAGCCACATGGGTTATGAGATTTAATCAATTTACACAACACCATATCATGAAAACTTACTGAAACAATTGAAAAATGCTTTTTGTGAATTTTGAATTTCTTTAGGATAACTAGTGCATTTGGAGGTAAAGAGGCAATGGAGAATGAGGGAGAAGCTGGAAAAGCATAAATGGATTTGGCCCATTTGGATAGGGTATGGCAAAATAGAGTTTGAGATTTCTCCGAAAGATGATATATACAACGAGAAAAAATAACATTTGACGATTTTACCTCCTCCAATAAAGACAAATAAACAGAGAGTTTAATCCACTCGCAAAATTAATGGACCTTTTTAACAGAATTTGTTCAAAATGACCAATTGTGTACTTAAATGGATAGATTAAAGACTAATCTACCAAAAATAAAAGATTAGAAAGTATTTGTGCACTACAAAAATACATTAAGGACCATTTACGCCAATTTTTCATTATAAAATGATCAAATTTGGCCCAATGTAGTTAGTTTTCAGTTGTGAATTAAAAAATTTGACCCTGGGAAATAACGAAGGGCCACCAACAAACCTATTGATGTGATGGTAAAACAGAAAATCTTTCAATCATAGTACTATAAGATTCCTTCAATTTGAATACATTTTACCATTAGATTCATTTGTTTATTTATTTATTTATTTTCAAAAAAAGTTATAAAAAAACCCAAAAGATTTTCATTAAATCACATAAAATTAGTATATAAAACACAAATTATTTATAGAATTTTTTGAAATGACAAGTGTGTGTTCAAGCAAGAATCAAAATGAAATTTGCATGTTTGAGTAGGAGTTAAAATGAAAATTGCGTGTCCAAGTAGGATTGAGAACAAAATTCCTGTGAGGGTACAAATAACGCGAGCACATTTTATTAAAGTAGGGAGTTTCATGTGAACCAAATATTGTAAATTTAATTTTCTACTCCATTTTGTTCAGCAGTAAGCATATTTAGATCATGTTCGGTAGAATTTTTTCTCAAAAAAATATATTTTTTTGTCTACAATTTTTGACTTTTCAACCATTTTTACACTACAAAAAAATTTGAAAAGTCAACAAGTAATCAAAAAATCTATTCTTTCCAAAAAAAAAAAAACTTTACCGAACAATCCTTTTAAGTTTTTTAAATATGTTTGTTAAAGTTACTTTTTATGGGAAAAGGTAAATAGCAGCAGAAGTCCTCAACCTTTCACACGAGGTGTATATAAGTCCCCAACATTTAAATTTGGCATTCATGGTTCTTTTGTACGATGCTATGGCACCGTACAAGAAAATGTTAAAATGACATGAAAGTTTGAGAAATTGACGCAAATGGTTCCTAACCTTTGCTCTTGTTGTGCAAATAATTTCTAACTTTTTATTTTTGGTGGAGTGGTCTCTAACCTATCCATTTAGGTGTGCAATTAGTCATTATTTGATTAAAAAAAAAAAAAAAGATAAATCTGCCTTTATTTTTATTTAAAAAAATTTCAATTGAATTCTTAACCTTTGTAAAAAGTACAAATAAGTCCGATACTTTTATTTTTCAAAAAAATTAAAAAAAAAAACTAACAAATTGATAATATTCTAATTATTTTGTATATTTTACGATAACTAAAATTTAAGCTCATAATTATTAACAAACATGTAAATTAAAATTATTATTTTATTATTAAATAATCATTAAAATTTAAACTTTAATTTTATCATTACAATATTTGGTGAAGTTTAAATTATAAAATTTACTCTTTTTTTTTTCCATTTATAATATTTGGTGAAGTTTAAATTATAATTTCAACTAATAAAACATATTTTTAATCTACACATTTTGTAAAACACACAACTTACTAATACTACCCACTGCTTATCACATTCCATAAAATTCAAAATTTATAAGTAGTTAAAAAATAATTTCAACACTACTAAACATATTGACAAGTGATTACAGTTTGAATGTCGTCTAATTAAACTGATAGTTCAAAATGACATCGCAATTTTTTCCTCTCATCCTAAAAACATTTTGTATCGAAAACGAATATATCCAAAGAAAGGGTAAAGGATATGAAAACTAGTGTACTTTAAACACTTAAAATATAATCCATATGCTAGTATTCTAGTATTATTCATAGTATGTGACAAATATTACAATAAACAAAAATTAAAACGTACAGAAGCTTCACAAAATTCCATAGCCTCTGTGTAGATTTATACTGCGAGACCCCAGACAGGGCCACATGAAGAGCACAACATGTCTAGATAGAAATGTCAGTTACCCATGTGCCCCCAATCACCCCCAACCCCACCACATATTTTCCCTATTTTACCCCTAATTTCCTCCAACATTTACATAATAGAACATGCATTTGGATTCTCATCACTGAAGATTTGTGGAGGATATGAATACATGTCTTGAACAATCCTTTGAGGATAGACTTGATAGTTCTGAGGGTAATATTGGTTGAACTCATTCTTTTTCAACTCCATTTTGGGTTCATCAGGTTCTGCTTCTTGTTTAGCTGGTGGTTCTTCTCCTTCTCCGCCTCCGCCGCTGGCTTCCCCGCCCCCTTCCTCGTTACCTTTGCCACCTTCTTCACCTTTCTTGGCCTCCTTTTCGCCTTCCTCGGCCGGTTTCTTCTCTTCTTTTTCCTCCTCTTTCTTCTCCGGCTCCACCTTCACGATCACGGCTTTTTTTCCCATCCTCTTGTACACGTAATCAATAAGCTTTTCCGGTTCAAATGCCCCTTTCACTGTCACTTCTGAGTTCTTTAGGTCTGGCTCCGCGCTTTCCACTCCTACATTCAAATTCTTGGTTATCAGCCATGATTCCGAAAAGAATAGTTAAAAAGCGAATTTTAGGATCAAACATGTTAAATAATGTGCAGATTGCATCAATACTTAACAAATTGAGTATGAATTCAAACAGAATCAAAAGAATTGAATATTTTATTCCAACTAAAGAATGTACAGATTGCAATATTTCACCTTTCATTCTTTGAATCCGCTTTCTGGTTTCTTGAGCACAAGCCTCGCAATGCATGTAGACTCTTAAAGCAACTGTAATCACAGGAGGCTGTAACAAAACATTAAAAAATATATAAATTAAAGCAAAAATGTTGGAAATTAATGGTGAAATAATGAAAAAATTAACCTCTTTTTTCTCTTCAGTTTGGACCTCCTCCTTTTCTTCAGGTTTCTTTGGCTTATCAGCCGCCGGTGGTGGAGGCGGCGGGATTGGAGAGAGAAGCTCTACTTGCCGGTGGCTCTTCCTCTGAACCCTCTCAAGAACCTTAATTGGATCAGCCTTTTCACCTTTCACAACCACCCTACTCGTCTTGTAATCCGTCATGACATCCTCCACTCCTGAAAAAAAAAAAAAAAAAAAAAAATGTACATTTGAACTTCACCCAATTTTTCTTGGCCGGTCCCGAATCCCGTAATAAAGAAATAAATGATGATAACATCAAAAGGATCTCATTAGTACCATCAAAGTCCTTAAGGCATCTGCGGACTTTTCTGGCACAACCTTCGCAATGCATGTAGACTCTCAAGATAATTTCTTGCGGCGGAGGTGGCGGCGGCGGCGCCTCTTTAGAATCCTCGTTTTTGTTTTCTTCTTTCTCTCCGTTGATTGGTTTCTCATCCTTGGCGGGTTCTTCTTTTTTCTCCACCTTTTCGTCCTCAGGCTTCTTGGCTTCCTCTGGCTTCTTCTCTTCCTGCAAAAACCAAAACTCCATTAGTATCAATACAAAAACTAAAAAGCTTTTTTTTCCCCATGAAATGAGCAAAAAAAGATAGGAAATTTGGTTCAAGAAAAGTAAAAAAGTGATACCTCCCCCATTGTTTTGTATTTTCTCCACTGGTATCAAATGGACTGGAAATGGAAAGCCAAGATCTTCTAAAAAACGCAGATACAGAGGCGCACAAAACTGCAATCCTACTACCTAGTGCCGCGTCTATTATATAAAGCGTGGCACGTGCATAAAAGCGTGTTTACAAGCGATTAATGGTACGCGTTTTTCGAGGGCGTATAGAAAATCAAAGGGAAATTGGCGCAAATGGTCCATAACGTATGATCTTAGTGTGCAAATGGTCCCTAACCTTTCATTTTTGGCGGAATGGTCCCTAACCTATCTATTTAGGTGCGCAATTGATCCTTTTATACTGATTCCGTTAAAAATTCATTACAAACCTTTCATTTAGGTGCGCAAATGGTCCCTCTTATTTGTTGTCTTTATTTGTAGGGGTAAAATAGTCAAATTACATTATTTTTCAACCTTTCAATTGGCGCAAATGGTCCCTAACCTCAATTTTAATTAAAAAAATTTACAATTAGATTCCATAACCTTTACAAAAAGTGAAAATGGGTCCAAAACATTAATTTTTTTAAAAAAAATTCCCCCACCCCTACTGATGAAGGAGCGGCGCCACCTGATGAAAGAAGCAGTGTACGCCAAACACCACTTCGCCTCCGCCCACTCTGATTAGTGCCGCTCCTTCCGCATCACTGGCTTTGCCCTTGTCACATTCACTTCCGGTGAACAGCTCGCCGTTTCTGATCACACCCCAGCGGTCCTCCTCCGCAATCCCTCATCCACCTCCAACGCCACCACCGCCAACACTTCCAAACCCACTTTCATCCCTCATCCTCGTCACATCCCCTCCCCTTCCCCCTTTCTCTACCACCTAAGTCCACCACCTCCACCCACCGATTCCACCAGCAGCAGCCACCATGCCGTAAAAAATCAATAAAACTTCCCCACATTCTGTCAGACTCCAGCTTTTCATCCTCCCCACCACCACCGCATAATTTGGACGAAAAATTTACTTACAACGCTAGAGCGAATTCGACTTACTCCAGCATACCTTCCCAGGGCTACTCTGTATGGAATTGGGAGAACTTCTACCCTCTCTCTCCTCCCAACTCCGAGTACTTCCAGAACATCCAAACCAACAAGAACGCATCCCGAATTACTCGAGAAGACAACGATTCTGGTGATGATCGATACAAGAACGACGACGACGACAAAGAATCCAGCATTACATCATTTTCTAATATTCACGATCAGATCAATAGCTATCAAAATCCTCTTAGCAGCAGTAACGCCAAGAAGCAGTAAAATAATATTAAAAATGAAGAGGGTGAGAGAAATCCCCCCTCTCTAGCAGTGGGGGTGGGGGTGGAAGATGGTGGATTTTTTAAAAAAAAAAAATTAAAGTTTTGGACCCATTTTTCACTTTTTGTAAAGGTTAGGAACCATTTGTGCCAATTGAAATGTTGAAAAATAATGTAATTTGACTATTTTACCCCTACAAGTAAAGACAAAACAAATAAGAGGGACCATTTGCGCACATAAATGAAAGGTTTGCAATATATTTTTAACGGAATCAGTCCAAAAAGACCAATTGCTCACCTAAATAGATAGGTTATGGACTATTCCGCCAAAAATGAAAGGTTAGGGACCATTTGCGCACTAAAGTCATACGTTAGGGATCATTTGCGCCAATTTCCCAAAATCAAAAGATTGCCACCACCATTTTTTTGAAGTTATTGCAACAAAGTAGTTTTATATTTGTTTATTCTCACATTTATGTTTTAATTTTTTTTATTATATTTTAATTTTTAATTTTTATTAATTAGTATATATTGTTCCTAAAAACAATTTTTGTAGGCTTGGAAAGGTGTAAAAAGATATGTTTGTCCCTTACATTTTTAAATAAGTAAAAAAAACAATACAAAAGTGCGACAGAATATTTGTCCATCATTCAGAGCATGCTAACAAAGTATTTGGACAAAAACCATCATCAAGAACTAGATGCACTAATTAATGAAATATTGAAAAAAAAAAATAATACAACAAAAAATTGAAGAGATAAATGCAACAATCAGCAAAGACTAAGAACTTGTAACACAATTAAAAAGTAGTGCAACAAAATCAACGATGATGTCAATATAACTACCCAGATAAAAAATTGGATTATTTAATTACAAATTAAGCTTTTCATTCCTTCGTAAATGTGATGTTTCAGGTTTATTGTAAAGTTGTTCGATCTAGATTTGATATTATAAATTAAATTCTAAAAATTGATTTGGAATTAATTAATTTGACTTGAATTCGAGTAATTTGATTGATTGGTATTTAAATGTGACTCTAATTTACATAATCTGATTATTGATATTTATTAGCTTATCATGTCAAAAGTAATATCTTCCAAAATTAACTTAACAAAAAAAAAAAAACATTTTGCTTATTTGAGAAAAGAAAAAAAAAAGGTTGTGCAAGTCAATTCACAATGACACTCTTGACTAAATTTGAGTTAAATTGGCATAATTTAAGAAAAAATTGTATATAATTTCAAATTTGACTCCACCTAATTGACTTCGATCGATAAAATTTGGGTTAAATTCGAATAATTTGAAAAGGACAAAAAAATTGTGTATATATATGTCAATTCAAATTGAATTAAATCGACTTTAAAATTATTTTACTTACTGATTTTGTATAGGTGGGATATGCATAAAAGCAAGCTCGATAGGAATTAGGGTCGTCCTACTACTTGCTCTTAGTTACTGTCAACTAAGACTCGTTACCTTTTTTTGGCTAAATAAAATTTTAAATTACCTTGCGTGTACAGAAAATTCGAACAAATATTGAACATTGAATCGAATTCAACTAAATTAATTGATTGATATTTATTACCTTAATGTGTCAAAAGTTAATAATATTCCTGAATTTATAAAAAACTAAATTACCAAATATATGTTTCCTTGGTACATGGAAAATCGGAACACAAGTTTTTACCCCTTCACAAATGTGTTGTTTCACGTTGAGTTTTAAGTTGTTCAACCTCGATTTGATATTGTGTATATAATTCAAATATGTTTTGATTTAACTCTAATTGGATTGATCTGAATTTGATTTGAATTTAGATAATTTAATTGATAATTTTCAACTTCGTATCGAATGATAATGAACTCAAATATGAGTCAAAATCGAATAATTTGATTGATATTTATGAACTTACACATCAAAAGTAATAATCCTCCTGAATTTATATCTATCTTCCCAAAATGAATTATGAAAAAAGCTGATTATGTGCACTAATTTGGGAAAAAATTTATATAATTTAATCATAAAAGAACAAGAACGATTGTTGTCAACATTATGGATACGTGAATAATTTTAATTTAGCAAAAAATAATAATAATTTTGAAAATATGTGCCAATTACTAAATGAACATATTATTTAAAGGTTAAAGTGTAGAAAATAATAAATTTTATTTATTTATGTCTCTAATCGAGCAAGATTCTTGTAATAATTGAGATACGACTCAAATACAAGAAAAAACTTGATGAAACGGTCATATATGCACAAATGGTAAGACCGCCGGTTGGCTTTTATTTTTTATGTGGGATACATATTAAAAATATAATCATATAAATGATCTGTTGATTGGGCTCTAGAAATATTTATGTGACAATTTTGCTACATATTTGATTCTCTATTAAAATTCCACAATTACTTTTTCATATTTTAAACTTCAAAAATAAAAAAATGTAACATACATTTTTTTTTAAAAGATATATAACAAATATAACAAATTTAACATCAACTGTTACAAAAATAAAAACACTATTTTTAGAATTAAAAAAGTTAGATAATATTTTTTTAAATTATTTTATATTTTGTGGTTAATAGTGAAACTATCCCAATATTTATTGGTATGGATTATATAATGTGTAGAAATATAATACTAATCTAATTAGAATTGATGGAAACATAATTAACTAGTATATAAAAAATATTATATGGTTAGTCCCCAATGTCCAAACATTCATTAGCTTCGAGGGTGTTCTCTTTGCCATTTTCAATCCGTTTTTTGTTTTCTGTTTTTGAAAATAGTGAAAATGTGTTTACTTATCCATTTCTGAAAATCCATTTTCCAAAACACCTAAAAAATTTACAAAGAAAATGGAAAATGATAATTTTATCATTTTCTGCGTTTTCTTCACAAAACACGGCTCGTTTCTAAAATGGCCAAAACGCGTATTTTTGGTGTGTGGTCTACATTTCGAATCACAAATGTGTCGTCTGCATTTCGAATCACAATGGTGGCCTTTTTTTTTTTTTTTTAAACATTTCAACTGTTGGCAACATATGCCAAATTATTGTATTGGTATCAATTTCTTTATTTGAAATTCTGGTGACGTTTTATTACGTTTTGATATTGTTTGACTTGGTTTGACACATATTTATGTATTAGAATTGATAATTTATAAATATACTTGTTAATGTATTGAATAATCAATAATTGTTTGAATAAAATATTATAAAAACTTTCTCAAAAATTTCAAGTAAACGCATTTTTTAGTTTTCTGTTTTGAGAAATAATTTTTGAAAATTTCAAAAACAACGTATTTTCATCCATATCAAAACAGACACTCAAAATACAAAACTGAAAATGAATTCAAAACTCAAAACAGAAAACTGAAACGCAAATAGAACACCATCTTTGTTTTTCTCCTCTATCCTCGTCTTGGAGCGATATTCTGTTGAGCACTTAAGAGATTTAGTTGTGGAACATCCTAACTATCTCAATTTCAACACAATTGACCTAGGTATTATTCTTCAACCACTACTCTTGATAATTTAACACGATGATTTTGAATTATCTAATTATCTAATTATAATTATAGATTTATGCTTAAATCTAAAAAAAAAGTATCAGAGCAGGAAATCATCTTAAATTATTAGGATATTTTTAATACATACTTTGATTATGAATGAATATACCTATAAAATAAATTTAGGTAAAAAATCATTATATAAATGAATTTTTTGTTTGATTTGTTGAAGAAGATAAAGATATAAAGTAATAAAGAATTAAAGAATTTTAACAAAAAAAATACGGAAGTTTTTGGGACACACCTCATATATATATAAATTTAATGAATTCAAGATTAATGTATAATTTTTAATACAAGTCCTTAAAGTTTTTATATTTTTAAAATCTTAGCTTTTAAAGTTTTAGATTTTTAGATTTAGACCTTAAGGTTTTGGATTTTAAATTTTAAGTCCTTAAAGTTTTCATATTTTAAAATCTTGGGCCTTGAAGGTTTGGGGTTTTGAAATTAACCACTTAAAGTTTTGAATTTTAAGATTTTGTCCTTAAAGGTTTAGATTTTGAATCTTAGGTCCTTCATGTTTTAGATTTTTTAAATCTTAGAACATTAAAGTTTGAAATTTTCAAATTTAATCCTTAAAATATCTTCAAATCCTTGAATTAATCGTCTTATATTTCAAAATAAATAAATTGAAACGATATGTTGTCAAAGTTACTTCTATCGTGTAGATTCGTTTTATTTTAAAATATTAAGATGTGTATGTCTGTTACTTATGCGAACAATGACTGGTACAAAGGAATGTTAATGTTTGACAAAATGGCAGACATATATGTGGTAATAAATATGTGATAATTATCAAGTTTCATGTGGACAATAAGTCGGTCCAAAGAAAGATTTATTATTTGATAGATTAATTATCAATATTTGTTTATTACTATCATTTACAAGCTGGTGTTTCTGTCCAAAAAACTAAATATCAATGTTGTACTAGGTATCTTGTGATGGGGCCCACCGTTATATAACTTGTCATACATATGTTATGACATGATCATTAATTGTGAGTTTGTTATATTATCTTGTTTTCAATTTCTAATTCTGCTTCTATAATATGTGCCAACATTAATTTCATCATGTGTTTAATGGCAAAAATTTCAAAAATTAGAAAGAGAACATTATGATTGTTCTCGATTGTATAGATCTTGACCTTGCGCTTCAGACAAAATGACATCCTACTCTCACTGATAAAAGTTCCACTGAGGATAAAAAGGACTTGGAAAAATGGGATCGTTCTAAACGTACGAGTCTTATGATCATGAAATGTTACATTCTAGAAATATTTAGAGGCGCTATGTCTGAGGAGAAAAATGCTAAGACGTTCCTTAAGGAAATTGAAAAGCGTTTTGCCAAAAAGGAAAAAGGCTGAAACAAGTGCTCTTCTGGATTATCTTGTTTCAATGAGGTATAAAGGAAAATGAAACGTAAGAGAGTACATTATAGAAATGTCTAATCTCGTTTTTAAACTAAATGCACTAAAGTTAGAGCTGTCTGAGGACTTGCTCTGTACATGGTTTTGATTTCTCTCCCTGCATAATATGGTCAATTTAAAATGAGTCACAATACCTAAAAGTATAAATAGACTCTTAATGAGCACATATCTCACTACGTGCAAGAGAGGAAAGACTTAAGCGTGAGATGACTGAAAGTATTAACTTATTAACCACTCCTTAAGACAAGAAAAGGAAAAGAAAAAAATGAAGCTGCAGTTGGGGTACCACAACACAAAGTGCAAAAGTAACATGATAAAGAGTTCACTAGTTACTTTTGCAAGAATGGTGGACACATGAAAACGAAATGCCCCAAGTTCACTGCATGGCGTGTTAAGAAATGTATGCTTCTCGCTATGGTTTGTTATGAAGTTAATTTAGCTTATGTACCTTGACACACTTGGTGGATTGATTCTTGTGCTACCACTCACATAAGTATGTCTATGCAGGATTGCCTGTAGAGCCGACAACTAAGTGATGTTGAAAGATTCATTTATATGGGCGATGGTAAAGCAGTTGCAATTGTGGCTGTAGGGACTTTTAGATTATTATTAAGGATTGGTCATTATTTAAATTTATAAGAGACTTATGTGGCACTGTTGTTCAGACATAATTTAATTATTGTTCGTGCATTGGACAAAGTAGGTTATTGTTGTTTATTTGGAAATAATAAATTTAGTCTCTTTTGTGATTCGAATCTTATTAGTATTGGTTCTTTATCTTTTAATGAAAACCTATATTTATTGGTTACAATTGCCTCGTATATTGAAAACTTGCATATTAGCTCACGTGGTACAAAAAACAAATTAACTAGTGAGGATTCCGTTGCATTGTGGCACTAGCGCTTAGGATATATTATTAAACAAAGAATTGAGAGACCTGTGTCTGATGGGATTCTTGATCCTTGACTTGACACATTTTTCAAGTCTGTATTGAGTGCATAAAGAGAAAACAAACAAACATTGGGAAATTAGGTGCCAATAGAAGTTCTAACATCTTAAAAGTAATTTATACTGATATTTGCGGACTATTTCCTACAATTTCTTGGAATGACTAACAATATTTTATTACGTTCACAAATGATTATTTGCATTATAGCTACTTATATTTGATTCATGAAAAATCTTAATCACTAGACATATTTATGGGTTTCAAAGCCGAAGTTGAAAACCAACTAGACAATAAGATTAAAGCTGTAAGACCTGACCTGGTGGTAAATACTATGGCATATATGATGAATCCGGTGAACAACGTCCATGACCTTTTGCAAAGTTCCTAAAGGAATGCAGTATTGTCCCACAATATACAATGCCAAGCAAACCTAGCATGGATAGTGTTGCCAAGAGAAGAAATATGACGCTTAAGGATATGGTAATAAGCATGATTAGTCATTCTTCTTTACCAGAATCCCTATGGGGAGAAGCACTAAAGACTGCAGCATACATTCTTTACAGGATTCCAAGCAAAGCAGTGGCTAAAACCACTTATGAACTTTGGATAGACAAGAAGCCTAGTATTAGGCACTTGCATATTTGGGGTTGTCCAGGTGAGGCAAGTCCTTGTAGGCCAAATGAAAAGAAACTGGACTCAAAAACTGTAAGCTGCTATTTTGTTGGGTACCCTGAATAGTCATTAGGTTACAAATTCTATGATCTCTCGACTAGGTCCATTTCGAGACGGAAAATGCAAAATTCCTTGGAGATATTGAGCTTAGGAGGGGAGATAAAGTTAGGGACATGGTCTTTGAATAGGAGTTCGTTTTTCTTCCTGCTATTGCTATTGAAAATGATCAGACTCCAATTCCTAACATTGTTCAAAATGCAAATCTAGATTATCCAGAAAATATTAAAGAGCTCCCTATCCAAAATAAAAGAGTTACTCCTAATAAGCAATATCAACAACCTTAAGAACAAATACTATTGAGAAGATCCACTAAAGAAAGGAAAAGTGCGATTCCGAATGACTATATCGTGTTTCTCCAAGAACACGAAGTTGACATAAGAGTGGTGGAACATGATCCAATCAACTTCCATCAAGCCAAAAAGAGTTCTAATTCTCAAAAGTAGATTGATGCTGTGGAAGATGAGATGAAATCCATGAAAGACAATTACTTTTGAGATTTCGTCAAATTGCATGAATGTGTGAAGCCTATTGGTTGCTAATGTATACTTAAGACCAATAGGGATTCAAAAGGCAATGTTGAGAGACATAAGACTCGTCTTGTTGCCAAGGGTTTCACTCAGAAAAAAGGCATTGATTATGAAAAGACTTTCTCTCCGATTTTATCGAAAGACTCTTTTAGGACCATAATGGTCATTATAGCTCATTTTGATTTGGAATTACATCATATGGGTATACAAATTACGTTTCTCAATGGTAACATTGACGAAATGATATATATTGTTCAGCCAGAAAACTTTGTGAGCGGTGATCCAAAGAAAATAGTATGCAAACTGAAGAAATCCATTTATGGTCTCAAACAAGCTTCTCGTCAATAATATCATAAATTTCATCAAGTTATTATCTCATTTGGATTTGAGATAAATGTAGTTGACAATTTTGTGTACCATAAGTTTAATGGGAGTAAATATATCTTCTTGGTGTTATATGTCGATGATATACTGCTAGCTAGCAGCGATATAGTCTTATTGCACGAAATCAAGACATTTCTAACTAAGAATTTTGAGATGAAAGATCTTGAAGATGCCTCTTTTATATTGGGCATACAGATACGTTGAGATCGCTCTCGAGATATCATTGAGTTATCACAAAAGAGCTATATCGAAAGATTACTCAACACATTCGGCATGAAAGATTGTGGACCGAGAGATACGCATATTGCTAAAGGAGATAAGTTCAGCCTTAGTCAATGCCGCAAGAATGAGGTTAAAGTGAAAGAAATGAAAAAAAAAATTCTTATGCGTCGGCTATATGGAGTCTTATGTATGCTCAGGTATATACGCGTCTGAATATAACACTTATAGTAAGATTATTAGGTAGATATTTGAGTAACTATGTGATGGATCATTGGAAAGCAGCCAAAATGGTTATGCGCTATTTACAAAGAACAAAAGATGTCATGTTCACCTATCGAAAGTCATATCATTTGGAGATCATTGGGTATTATAATTTCAATTTTGCTGGATGCCAAGATATTAAGAAATCCACATTGGGCTATTATTATCTACTGGTTGGAGGAGCTATATCCTGGAAGAGTGTTAAGCGGACGCTCATATCTCTATCTACCTTTTTATGAGGCATCTAATAATGGGATATGGGTGTGCAACTTTGTCATTGGGCTGCGTGTTGTAGATATTATTGAAAGACCATTGAAGATATATTGTGACAATAAATCAACTGTACTCTATTCCAACAACAAAAGAAGCTCTACGAAGTCGAACACATAGACATCAAATTTCTTGTTATTAAAGAGATAGTTTGGAGTAGTCAGGTGTGTATAGAGCATATTAGAACATAAAGCTCATATGGGTGTTGTATTGTTTGAAGATGTACTTGTTTAGTGAGATTTTTGTATATTTGATGCTTTTTTAGTAGTATACACATTTTATGATTATTTTCTGTAGAATTTGGTCTTTCCATTTGTGATTTAATATTAAGATTAGAAAGCTTTGCTATGATCTCACCAAAAAAATAAATTTGGCCTAGTTGGAAATAAGTATGTTTCAAATCACATTGTATGTAATTTTCATACTACACATCCATACTTGATATATGTCATTTAATATGTTGGTGTGGTGACCATTAATGGGTCCAATTACCAATATGTGTGTAACGAAGGCCCTTTGATCTCATGCTGATATAGTAGATGAACTAGACTGTAACTAAGGAAATGTTTCAACGCAATATAATATTTTTGTGTACACATAATGTTATATAATATAATTATTTCAAATAACATATATAGCCTAAGTGGGAAATTGTTGTCTTTTATTTATTACTAATTGAAATCACGACACATCAGATGTCAAATAGGTAAGAAAGAGAAACATGGTGGGTAGATAGACCCACTCGGCATCTAAAATGTCGTGACTTCGGAGGTATATCTTACTTTATTATAACATATAATTGTATTCAATTGTATTTCAATTATTACAAGATCTAAAACAAACAATCTTTTGGAACTCTTTTAGGGTTCAAACTTGGTTGCTCTGGGTAAGTATTGGATACGAGAAAATACTCAAATAGTATAATGGACAAAAATTTAAAATTTTTTAAAATTCAATTTTATCAATTATTATACCATTCAACTTTATTAAATAAGTCTCGTAAATAAATATATTGGAATGTATTATGAATATCATCATTATAGCACATAGCTGTGTAAGTGAAGTCGGGAAAAATAATAAATGTAAGTATTAAATTGTTTAGTACAATTGGAGTGGTCCATCAATATATTTGTACCCAAAAACTAGGCACATTTATAAATTCATTATGAGAAATTGGCTTCTCATAGCAATTGTTAGCTATGCATTCACTTTGGTAGTTATGAAATTAAGTGTGTGTTTGTTCAAGATGAAAAACCAGATTATTTCAAGAAGTCAAATAAACTACAGCTATCGGGTCCACCACCACGTTAGAGTTAGATTACAATATTTCATCTTTAACACAAACTTCCCAAAACACCTCTATTTCTGTACATGATTGCTACTGCCGGGCCCACTGTACAGAAAATTTTTACTCCATGCAATAATGGTCATAGTTGAAAGGTCAAATATTGTGACTCAAGTGTAGGGTAAAATTGTAAATGTGTGCTCACATAAAGCAATTGTCAGATGAGATACTCTGTGGTCAAATTCACATAAACTATAAACTGTTTATAATCTATAACAAACACACGTTTAGATGAAAATAAGGCGCTCATTTGATATAGTTTTTAATATACTTTTTTTTTTTTTTTTAACTATTGCACATGTACTCTTTAATAAAAACTTTAAAATCTGACACATTGGTACTATAAACTAAAATTACACAAATGATCATCAGCTTACAAATAATACACATTTGTGAATGCCAAGTGAATTGATGGACAAAATAGTCATTTATTTTTAACGTCTAGATAAGATTGGAATGTTTAGTGACGGTTTAACAGGGTGATTAACATTGAAAATAAATTGAAATTTGGTGATTTGATTATGAAAAATTAAAGTTAGATGACCCAACAGAAAGACCAGTGACCAAAAATAAAAATTAACTCCATAATATTAATTAATAATAAAATTAATTTTTTTTTCAATAATATTACAAAGTCCTACTCATTACTCAATATATCTTTCGAAACATGTCCTATACTAGTGTAAATAAATTTTGTTGTTTACCATTTTCGTTTGTTGAATTACAAATATAACCTCGGCAATATTTATCTTTTTCCTTGATGTCGCTCAAGGATCGTTTAAAATATTTCGTGTTCTAGCCTATAGGTTCTAGCATGAACTGCCAATTTATTTTTATTATTGCACATTTTATATGATTTTAAGATAATGTACGGCAAATATATGACTTTTTAGAGACGAGTTCATGTAGTAAAAAGTCTTTGTTCCGTAGTTTTATCAAAAAATAGTTATCGAGAGAATTTTCAAGATTAAAATTTACATCATTAAAAATGAAATTTCTTATAACTGCATAAGAAGCATAATTAATTTTACTTCAAAGAAACCCTTCTATATATCGATATATTAGAATAAATCTTTGATATCTAATTATTCACTAGAAGGAAAAATAATTTCCCTAATGTTGAAATTTGATTGTAATGCCAAAGTTGTAAGCACAATGCATGAAAGTGGAAAATAATTCAATTGTCGAAGTCGAATTCACCACCACATCTCTTTATTTTGACCGGTTGAGGTCGAGCTCACTTGCCTACCTCTCTATCTTGCAAGTTTTTAATAGATTTCTGGCTTCAAACATTTACTCCAAATTGAGTATTATTTGCTATTAATTTTTCTCAAAATTTTATGGGTTTTTTCCCTCCTTTTTGTGACGCTGCGTTAAGGAAATTATTGGTAGTTGGAAGGCAAGAGACAAGAATATTCAACAAATGAATCAAGAGTAGATATGACTACTTAGCCAATTTCAAGGATGGAGAAGAGTTGTACAAGAAGTCCACTCTATCCCCACCATTTTGTACCTTTTAGAAGTTGATAATTTTGATTCTCTTCCAAATTTAAATAATTTTTTTTTTAATCTCTGAGTCGAGTCAAATCAAATAATATTTTTTATATCAATTTCAATTCTTATCGAAGCAAATAATATGAACTTTTTTATTTATTTATTTGAAGCTATTTCATTTCCAATTTGAGTGGCATACATCATCATTCGAAAAGCAATACTCCTCCATGTCCCCTCTTTATCAATTTGACTTAGATGGTGGGTTAGGGTATGATTTGTTAAGAACATCCCTTTTATAGAAGAGAAATCCTCGAATTTCACGTAACTTTTTAAAGACCCAATTAAAAACTTATTCATCGTGCACAATTCCTGCATGAATATTTTGTTCTAGAAGTACAAGTTTCAACATTATGTCTAAAAACTTCGCTTCATAAAGTTTCTTTACTCTATGAAAAATGTCAAATTTTATATGGTATTGCATACACCGTCTTCATCATTCCATTTCTTTTTACTCCCATTTTTCTATTTAATTGAACTTGAAGTCATAAAGTCATTCGACAAATCTAATGCCGAAATTGGATGAAAACTATGAATGCGGATGAACTTGCATTGAAAATGAAAGTTTGAGGCTTTAAATGCCAAAGCAAAGATTGGGGACCAATTTGCGACCGACCTCAAAGATTGGAGATTGTGTGTGTGCAATTTACCCATTTCTATATGTTCACAAATTGTTGACCACATACCCCATGCAACAAGCAAGTGGAGTAGTCTTTATAGAAGAGATATATGGCTATGATTCATGTAAGATAAGAGAAGATATGCTTGTGCATATATTAGACGATTTATTAAATAAATATAAATACTCTGGACATAAGTCAATTAGAGATAAACCTAATTAATTCAAGCTTTTAGGTTTGGGATGATTTGGAATCTAATTGCATTCCTAAGCAAAAGCAACATGCCCCAATTGACCCCCCCACCCCACAAAACAATCTGTAGGGCTGATTACAAGAATATTTTTTCCTTTTAATTTACTGCTTTTATTGCTAAGATTTTCCTCTAACTTACAATCATTGTAAGCTAGTAATTTTAGATTGTAGGCATATTTTCAATTTTAGATTTTAGAAAATTTCAATTTTTTCTGCATACAATAAAGTCTCAATCAAGACAATTTAACAAGTATATATCTAACTTGAAAACGAATTCAATTAGTCTCCAAATGGCGAAGGGTCATCACGAAAATTATTTATGATGTAAGACAAACAAAACCTAATGAATAATATAAAAATCGATACTCAGTGTAAACAAGATAGCAAAAAAAAAAAAAAAGATAAATCATTCTTAAACTTGAGACTACGAGATAAACATCTTTATGTTTCACCCAGTTTTTAGACGGGCTATAGTTGTCATTTACTTTTCTTCTAAAAATAAATGTTTATTGTTGTCTAAATAAAATTATTCAGATCTTCTTGATTAAAAAAAATACACATTCTCGTGATTATATCCATGAGGCACTTAGAAATTAAAAGGTTGACCTATCTATAGTGTTTCTATTTTAAAATTATTTTCATAACATAACAATTGACGTCGTCGTAAATCAGACTTTTGCATAACATATATGTATACTCATGGGTTTTAATCTCCTACTCATTTATGTTGCTCACTTATAATGTACACGTTAAGGTGGTATCACATGATTAGTAATTTATGGTCTCACACTTATTATTTTTACTAATTATGTAATGTCATCTAGCAATATAAATAGGCAGGAGATCATTTCCAGTATACTCAATGCGGATGACGATTGTGCTAATGTTTTGTTCATAGAGGGAAAGGAAAGGCGAGACTCGAGAGAAGGGACATATACAAACTGTCTAGATCTATGATTATATTTACTCATAAATTTAGTTTTTGTTTAATAAATTAATAAAAAATTTACTCAAAATCAACAATTAATATTAATCACTCATTTAATGAGACCCACAACTTTTTAACAACATATTTTATCGACTTTCATCAAAATCTGCTATAAAATTAATTTTTTACTAGACAGGTACTTAATAAATAATTCGTAAAAATAACAGATAATTTTACTTTGTTGAGAATCTAAGTTTATTTTCATTTTCGTTCTCAAGATTTGACTTTATGAAAAGGAAAAAAAAAAAAGAGCGAACAATTCAAAACTAAAGGAAAATCACGTTCAGTGACAAACAGTAATTTATCCACTATTTAAATTTTTAAATCACAAAGTATTTCTCTATTATTTTGTGCAAATAGATATTTTTTATAGGGATTATTGCATCAAAGGTCCTCAACGTTTCAAAATCGTTAGAGATATGCTCCTAACCTAAAAAAAATAGCACTACACATCTCAACGTATGAAAAACTTGGCGTGGTTGGTCCTTTATGACCAAATTGCCATTTTTTTTAAATAAACAAAAAAAGAAAAAAACTAGAAAAAAGAAAAACATAATTGAAAACTAATCATATGTACCTCCAAAAAATAAAAAGTAAAAAATGTAATCCAAAAAATAAAACAAATATGTCATCTTCTCCAAAAAGTCCTAAAATTTTATTTGTACCAAATTTGTCGGAAAACACCACAAAATCAACAAAACAACCACCCATTTTCTTTGGGTAGGGTCTCTTATCTTGGCAAACCGTTTACTCCACGGCCACTGCAGTACGTTCCTGAACTTCCGAGCACCACCACTCGCCGCCTTTTGCTTCGCCCCTGTCAACTTCATTCGCTTCTGCTTGACCTGAAGCTCACTGTTAATGCCATTGACATGTGTTTTTTCAACTTTTTGGATTTTGATTACTTGAATGTAATTCTAAACCTCGTCGTCCTTTTCATCGTCGGAAGAGCCTGTTGCATCTGGGTCAGTTACCGTTATCCGAAGAGTTCTGTGAACATTAGATTTCTACTGTTTTTGGGAGGAACTTTTGGAGTTTAGATTTGAAGTTTTAGTGATTTTTTTTTTTTTTTTTTTGTAATACTTTGGTGTTCGGTGAATTTTACCGGCCATAATATACTGTCATCCATTAACACCTTCAAAATTCAAACTCCCAGTTACTGTTTTCCGGCGAATTTGGTACAAATAAAATTTTAGGACTTTTTGAAAAAGATGACCTATTTGTTACTTTATATTTTTTTAAATACATTTTTTACTTTTTATTTTTGGGGTACATATAGTTAGTTTTTAATTATATTTTTCTTTTTTCTTGTTTTTTCTTTTTTTGTTTATTTAAAGAAAATGACAATTTGATCATAAAGGATCTACCACACCAAGTTTTTCTTACCTTGGGGATGTATAGTACTATTTTTTTAAGTTATGCACATATCTCTAATGATTTTGAAATGTTGGAGACTTTTCATACAATTATCCTTTTTAATTTGACACCTATCTTTACTAATGTCACATCATAATAGTTTTTCTCCATTTCCTTCTAATTCCTTTACGGTCGCCCACTAGTCTTTTAGATGCTAGCTTATTCACAAGTACAAAACGTATCCCGACTACTTAAATCGTTATTTTTTAATTTATTTCCAATTAAAGTCATCTGCACTCATTGACGTATATTGTAATTTTTTATTTTATCTATTTTAATATAATATCATATTTATCTTAAAACCTTCGTTTTTCGTTACGTTTATGTTATCGACTTTTATATTTTAACAATTCATTATTTAATGTCTATTTGATTTTACTAAAAATTAGATTTTTTATAAATTTTGATAAAAATTAATGAAATTTGTGATTGAAATTTTGATAAAAATTGTGGATCCCATAAAATATGTGGATAAATTATTTGTTAATTTTAACTTCAATTTTTTAAGTAATATTCCCAGGCAATTCTTGTGGATAGGATTTAGGGTTCCACACTAGCTAGTCTAGATTTGATTATTTATCTAAAAAGGCAAATTAACATTTATATAGTAATTTGGATTAGGAATATATGAAAAGGATAATTTAAAGTGTTAAATAATGCCATATATTGAAAACAACAATAAGCAAAGCTAATATCATCATCCAACCCTAAGAATACAAGATAAACATATAAGTTGGAAGCAAAAATAAGTGCTTTTACACTAGGAAACCCATAAATCAATTATATCAACATCATATTGCATAGATATTGGTTGACACAAAGACATCAACTAAATCTTCAAATTAACTATATGAGGAAAAATATATTTAAAAACTTCATAAATATCGATTATATGCCATTTTACACGATAGTTTGGATGTTAGAGGATCTACAATATACTTTGTATATTACTTTTCAGACGTGTCATATAAGCACAGATAGACAGAGTTATAAGAAAAACTCTCTCCAATACTTGTTGCCGAGAAATCTATCTAACTGATGTGGCACACCAAAAAATAGACCCCGTCTAGAAATCTGTCTAAATTTAAACGGACTTCTAAACAGAGTAACTCAGCAAGTGTAATTTAATTCAGTATTTTATTATAAAAAAAAAGTCAAATGAGTTTAATAAAAATTGATGACTCGTTAATTTAAAAAAAAATAAATGCCACATAAGTGATAATATTAATTTTAAACGTAACATATCCGAAATGAATTTATAATTTGACAGTCTATTCAATAGACGTAATGCCATATGGAGTAGAATTCTGTCTATTTTACCTGCCACGTAGACTACAATAGACAGAGTGCATTGAAGATGCTCTTATCCATCGTATAATATTTCTAGAAAAAATATCATCCTATTTTTTTAAAAAAAAATTTGCACATTGTTTATTATATAATATTTTTATTTTAAAAATTCATATTATTGTTGTTACCACACGATTACGATATGACTGCCACGTCAGCACAGGCCCCATCCAAGTCCAGTAAGGGCCCAGTTCGTAATCTATCAAGAACCCTATCTGGGCCCTGCTAGGGCCTTGGAAGGGCCCGTCACACGCTTGGGCCTTCGGCAGCCAGAAATCTGCAAGTCATGTGGAGGGTCTCGGCACTCACATGCGAACCATAGGGCCTCGTCAGGCCTCGCATCATTCGTTAACCAGCGAGCAACTCGATATGCTGGGACAACCAGAGAAGTAATTAAAGAAAGATTGCGTTGGATTAGGCGCACGAATCCCCACAAGGAAACCGAATCATGATCTCCTAAAATCATGCAACGTGATAAACTCAAGGAAGGAAAGTAATCTTGGGTATCTTTATCTCATAAGGAATGAGGATCCGATTGAAGACCGAATTGATTTGTCTTCCAAATCAATTAGAATTCTTGCGCTATAAATACAACGTCTCCGGTTGTTCCAAGGTACGCACTTTTTACGCTTAAGAATCCCACCCTAAACTCTGCTCAAATCTCTGCCTGCTTGTCTCTCCCACACCCCTTTTTGTTCTCGTCCTCGTGTATCTCTCATATACCGGCAGTTGACTTGATCGTCGGAGTGCCAACGATCGCCGGACCCTTTTTCTCCAGAGATCTTAGTGCCTAACGGTCGTCCTAGTGTACAGATAACATACGAGCTGGCAGAGGAGTGATTGGAGATCTGTTGGCACGTGGACTGGTGCAGGTTCAGACGTCAACAGATTGGCGCCGTCTGTGGGAATCGAAAAACCTTACACGGCCAAGTGTTTGTGGTAAAACGTGTCTTCTACCTGAAGGAGCCAAGTGTTTGTGGTAAAACGTGTCTTCTACCCGAAGGAGCATGACATCCGAACAGTCCACAGAAGAAGAGGTGGAGTCCCACCACACCAACCTGTGACAGGAGAGTGTTCAAGACCTACAGAACGTCACCCGTCGCCCGTCGCAGGAAGAGAAGACATCAGAAGAAATGGACGATGGAACATGAGAACCAGGACCTCAAGATGGACAACGCCCGGATGAAGGCCACGCTTGAATTGTTGGAGAATCAATCCCTCCAACATGGACCCAAGCGCAGCTGTACCCGGAGGAGTCCCTCACCCACCAGTTCGCTGGACAGCCATGGTTCCTGAGAGGAACCCCCCGTTTCTAACGGTCGGAACCCTGAGAACCCAGTTCCGAAGCCCCCACAGGACGGTCACAAAGGGAGACCCTTCCCTGTACGAGAAAGCCATCCGGTTCCTGCAGCTAACGTGTTTGATAGGTTGGGAGTGGGGTCTTCGATTTCACCCCCTCAGCCCACACACAGCAAACGCAGTGAACATAGCGAGGCCCGTACGGAAAAGAAGAAGGACCCGAAGAATCAAGAAAAGGCCGAAGACGAAAAGGAAAGGCTGGAGTGTTATGAGGACGATGATGACGAGAACCTACCGTTCACCAACTACATGAAGGCAATGGAGGTGCCAGCCAACTTCCGAATGCCTATCATGAACAAGTATAATGGAAGAGGTGATCCCACGGACCACATAAACACCTACAAGACAAAACTCCAGGGCCAATCCCCCGCAGTGAAGTGTCGAAATTTCCATACCACACTCACGGGTGACGCGAAGAGGTGGTACAACAAGCTGCGGCCAGGGAGTATCCGAAGCTGGCCACAACTTAAGAGGGAGTTCATCAACGCCTTCATTGGCAACCGGACGATGATTGCTGACATCGCCCAACTCTATGATATCCGGCAAAAAGAGGGAGAAACCATCAAAAGCTACTTTAAACAATTCAGCAACATCATCAACAAAATCGAGACGGTGACCGATGAGAAGGCCCTGGATGCGCCGATAACGGGGCTCCACATGCGAACTCCCTTTTGGAGGGACGTTCAAAATAGTCAAACGAAAGTCTACAGCCAGCTGGTGGACATGATCCAGCGCGAAATCCGATCAGAAGAAACGATCGAGAACAGAGAACGAGCTGAAAGGGAGAGAGAAGATCGGTACAGGAGAGAGGGGCGTCGCTCTCCAGAGCCTCGGTTCTCCCATTTTCAGAGGAGGCGTTCCCCAGAACCAACCAACAACCATTACCGGAGGTTCAATCAAACGGAGGTAGCCCCAGCCCCACGGGCACCAGTAGCGGCCCCCTACCCGCGGTGATCCCGCCCAAGTTCTGTCGTATACAAAGGACCAGGGTGCATAACACGGAAGATTACCCGGATGTGAGAGAGCTAATCAATCGCAGAAACCACGGGCCAGGTGAGAGGGATCAAGCGGCGCAAGGACGTCGAGGACCACCCACATAAGGGCGAAGACCTTCTCCTCAGAGCCGGAACGATGGACCTCACCGCGACGGAGGAAGGAACGAGGGGGACAGGGACCAACCGAGGGCCGAGAGGCCCCAAGGAGCCCCACCTGTCCGAGAGATAAATACCATCTTCGGAGGACCGTATGTCGAAGGAAGCATGATGAACTCGTGACGTAACTACGCGAAGGCAACCAGGGGAGAACCTCTGGAGAGTTGGCAGGTACACGGGCATCGGCCTAGAGTGCCGCCAATCTCATTCACTGAAGAGGACGAATCCAGGATACATTACCCGCATTGTGATGCCCTAGTGGTACGCGCCATTGTCGCCAAAAATGGCCTAGGCCGAATGTTGGTCGACGACGGAAGCGCCGTGAACATCCTATTCGGCAATGCGTTCGACCAAATGGACGTGGATCACGAACTGACGGCCATCACCGAGCCGCTATTTGGTTTCACAGGGGACAGTCTCGTCCCGCGAGGAAAGATTACCCTGGCGGTAGATTTCGGGGAACCACCTTGCCACCTCCAGAAATTCATAGAATTCCTAATAGTAGACACCCGCTCCGCCTACCATGGGATCCTTGGTAGGCCCACGCTGAAGAATTTACAGGCGGTTACGTCTATACACCACTTGGCGATGAAATTCCTAACTCCCGGAGGAATAGCTAAAATCCGTGGTAATCAGACGGAGGCACGGTTATGCTACATGAACGCATTACGAAAAGCTGCCAAACACGAGGATATCACCCCAGCCGCAGCAACCTGAGACCTTACCGCCGGCATTTCTGTTTTGTCTTTTTCCTGCATTGTTTTGATCTCTTTAGAGATTTTTCTTTTTGCCGGACGCCAGGAAACTAGGCGCCGTTCAATAATATTCATCTTTTATGAATCCAAAGCGTCCCCCAAGCGGAGAGTACCAATACGGTAGCGAGAGAATGCTGTTCGCGGCCAACTCTAATTAACTCGATGGGTAAACATTTTACGAGTAAGAAAGCAAGTACAATTAACCCGGCAGCGAGGGAGTGTGGTTCGCGGCCAACTCTAATTAACTCGCTGGGTAAACATTTTACACGTAAGAAAGCAAGTATAAAGAACACGGCAGCGAGGGAGTGTGGTTCGCGGCCAACTCTAATTAACTCGCTTGGTAAATATTTTACGCGTGAGAAAGCAAGTACAAAGAACACGGCAACGAGGGAGTGTGGTTCGCGGCCAACTCTAATTAACTCGCTGGGTAAATATTTTACGCATAAGAAAGCAAGTACAAAGAACACGGCAGTGAAGGAGTGTAGTTCGCGGCCAACTCTAATTAACTCGCTGGGTATCTCTCACGTGTATCTCTCAACAGATACAGAAGAAGATATAACTACAATATATTCTAAAACCCCGCCGCGTCATTGGGCCAGCACATAAATGGAGTAACTAGGTCTACTAACCCTATCCCCTGGTCTACGCTGGCTCCGCCCAGGTTGGGGAACCTGACTTCACCATGATTGGGAGTCTCCCAAGCCAACTTGAGTTAATTTGATGGCTTATTAGACTATGCTGCTCAAAAAAGGCCGTTGATGCCTTTTTTGGCAGTGAGAGATCCTTCCAGCCCCATCAACCGTTCAGGAGAGGGTCGGGCTAAGGCTGCTAAACCTAGATCCCGACCCCGAACGTTTGGTCTCCTGAACGTTGATTGACAAGGTCTTTGGTCCTCTGAACATTGATTCTCAAATTAACGGGCATCTTGGATACCAGCCCTCCAGCCACATCACCATCACTCGTTTGCTATATCTATCTCGGTCACACGATAACGACAGGTTAGTCACACGTGGCTCACGGTGGAAGAGTCCTAGTGCTCTTGCATCCTATTTATAAGGGACTACGTTGGGAATAGGTACAAGGCAATGAATACAGTCATAACAGGAGGTTTGGAATGACGCACCGACGTTCTATCTCCCTAAGGCATTGAAGACGCCAACTTTCCGGATTTCACCAGGCGTCTGCGTCATCAATGCTAGGGAAATGATTCTCAGATTTAAAGCGTTTTTCCCTCCACGCGCACACAGAATCGAAACGTCGGATAAGCAACAAGTCAACTTCAATTCTGTTTCAATTAACTTAGGCAAAACCAGACAAGGATTACAAAGTATGAGTCCTCCGCCGCCTCTTTAAGGGTCGGCATATTGTGGGCCTTCCTCAGTTGGAGGGGGTGTTCGATCGCCTACTAAACTAGGCCAAGCATCACGAACCTGAGCCTCGGATGAGTCCTGCCGAAGAAAGGAAAGGTCCCACTCCGGATGAAACTCCATGATGCTCTCCACCACCCGGCCCCTTGAAGTCCTCACCCATCATAAATGTTCGACTTCGGACTTGGGGGACTATACTGGGTAGGTTGAATTACTTCCTACCGAACCACCTTGAGAATATATTTCCCGCGAAGCGCATCAGCATTCCGTTCCTGCGAGGCACATCAACATTCTGTGATGCGAGCCAGGGACCCGCAGACCATGGACCGACTAGCCAGGACTCAACACATAGTTCGATAGGAACATTAACGAGGGCAAGAGCTAAGAAGATCAATGAAGATATGCAAGGTCTTGTTCAAGCTACGTCGGCTGAAACTGATACCAAGAATCCGATGCCAACTTTGGTACACTTAATTCAAGCTAAGGACTATATTGGAAGTATATCAGATTCTAATGGCAGATCGGGGGACCAAAAGGAGCAGGTGACAAAGTTGGAAGACCATAATGCAAATATGGCAGAAATCCGCGCGGAGGCTCAAGGAAAATTGCCATGCGATCGCATGGTTATACATAGCTGCGATCGCACGGGTGATAATTTAAAAGCAGAATGTAAATTGGCCAAACCATGCGATCGCATGTATGTTGCCTATACGATCGCAAGGCATATTCTCGGATTAAATCCGGGTTTTGGCAAGTTTTAGTTTCATTTAGGGTTTAGGACTCCTAATTCAATTTAGTTACTTAATTTCGATTTTGGTTAGAATTATTCATCCGTTTACTATTTAAACATCTTTCATTGTAAACAGAAGACAATTACGTTATTTGTGAGATTAATCAAAGTGAGGATTCACTTTCTTCCTAGTTTGTAATCGAACTAACCTAAACTTATCAAAGAATTCGCATATCTTTGTGGCGTTCATAACTTTGGTTCGTTGTTTCAAGAATTCATTGGGTCAAGTTTTTGCGGCTAGATTTTAGCTTTCTTGGGGTTCAGATCAAACCTTTGTGGGTCCGGGGTTTAATACTTCGCGGGTTCGCATCAGTTGGTATCAGAGCTTTGGCTCTAAAATCAGATTTTATCTTTTACTTTGTTTTTATCAGATTCATCTTGAATCATATAAAAAAAAATCTCTTTCGTTTTTCTTTTATTGTTCAGATTCATCTTAAATCATATAAAAAAAATCTCTTTCGTTTTTCTTTATTGTTCATATTCATCTTGAATCATATCAAAAAAAAAAAAAAAAGATTTCTTGCTTTTGATTCTTTTTTTTTTATTTCTTTCTTTAGACCGCAAAAATTTAAAAAAAAATGAAAATTCAAGAATTCAAGAAAGTGAAGAAACACATTCTTTATAAATTCTTGTGTCATAATTGTCATCCAGTGCGTAAATCTTATGCTTTTATTAATTTTCTTCTTGATCGTTTCCGTTATCTTGTATTTTCTTATTTCTTGTTCTTGAACGTTACAAAAGCTGAATTACTGATTGAGTTTGGTTTGTTGTTTAGAGAACTTGGTAAGAAATACAAAGAGAGGTAAAATGTAAGAGTAGTGAGATAATTATCGAGAAAAAAGCCATATAGAGTGAAACATGAGTGTAAACACGTGAGGCAAATATTATTTTCTTTCCTAATTTCTATTTTTTATTATCCTAAAATGACCGAAAAAGGGAACTGCCAATCTTTATTGTTAAGAGCAATGCAACAACAATTTGAGAGGATAAACATGGTGTTTGGCGAGATGAGGGATAACAATAAGGAGATGATGGGTAGGATTGAGAAGCAGGGTAAGGTGCTTACAAACTTACTAAGGGAGAGACAACTCAGGATCCCTAATGTTAGGAGACAGGATAGGCGTGATTATAACATTATGGCTGACTTTGAGGATGAAGATGCTTATAATTATATGGCTGAGAAATGTAGGATGAAGCGTAGAGAAGATAGGCGTGAAAGGGCACCTAGAGGAGAAGACTATAGAGACCACGATGGAGTAGATAGAAACTTTGGGAATGTGAAAATAAAAGTACCTTCTTTCCAAGGTAGGAAGGACCCTGAAGTCTATTTCAAGTGGGATAACAATAATATGAGTGATAGGGTTGTTTCAAAAGAGACAACCGAACCACCTAAGGGAAGAGATGAGGTGACTAGCAACAACATAGTGGGGTTATTGCGTGATAATGGAGTCGTGGTATCCAAGGATGAGTGCGATAGTGATGTCGTGGAATCTAATGATGAGTGTGATAGTGATGTGATGCCTGAGCTGAAAGATGATGGTGTAAAATACCCTGTAGATGATGAAGTTCTAATTGCGATGCCTGCTCTTCAGACCCAAATTAAAACAGAGACTTTTGATCAGCAGTTTGATTTAGATGTACAAGAAACGACGACGATGGAGGAAAAAAGTCAACAAATGATTTTGCTAGTATACAAAAAATTCCACCTTGTACTACGAAAAACTAACCAATCCCTTCCCAGTTTAGCTATTTCTTTGTTGCAGGAATTTGAGGACGTGTTTCCAGAAGAGATGCCTAGTATCTTGCCATCCATTCGAGACATCGAACATCAAATTGATTTTGTACCCGGCGCTGTTATTCTAAATCGCCCAACGTACAGAAGTAATCCAGAAGAGACCAAGGAGCTTCAAAGGCAAGTTGAGGAGTTGATGGGCAAAGGATATGTGAGAGAAAGCATGAGTCCATGTGCAGTGCCAGTGCTACTTGTGCCCAAAAAGGATGGGACTTGGAGGATGTGTATTGATTGCAGGGCAATCAATAACATTACGGTAAAGTATCGTCATCCCATACCTAGATTAGATGATATGCTTGATGAGTTACATGGATCTTGTATTTTTAGTAAAATTGATCTTAAGAGTGGATACCACCAAATAAGAATGAAAGAAGGAGATGAATGGAAAACTGCTTTTAAGACTAAATATGGTTTGTATGAGTGGTTAGTAATGCCTTTTGGTTTAACTAATGCCCCAAGCACTTTTATGAGATTAATGAACCATGTTTTGCGTGCCTTCATAGGCAAATTTGTGGTAGTCTACTTTGATGATATCTTAGTATATAGTAAGAACTTGGATGAGCACATTGAACAGTTGCGTTGTGTGCTTAATGCTTTAAGGCATGAGAAATTGTATGCTAATCTTAAAAAGTGTACATTTTACATGAAACAAGTTGTTTTTCTTGACTATGTTGTTAGTACAAATGGTATTGAGGTCGATGAAGAAAAGATTAAGGCTATTAAAGATTGGCCGACGCCGAGAAGTGTCACTGAGGTGAGGAGCTTTCATGGCTTGGCTAGTTTTTATAGGCGTTTTGTTAAAGATTTTAGTACACTAGCGTCACCACTCACTGAGATAGTAAAGAAAAGTGTTGGGTTTAATTGGGGCCTTGATCAAGAAAATGCTTTTAATATTATTAAGGATAGATTGTGTTCTGCACCTGTGTTAGCGCTACCTAACTTTAACAAAACTTTTGAGATTGAATGTGATGCCTCAGGTATAGGTATTGGAGCTGTGTTAATACAGGAGAAAACGCCCAATTGCCTACTTTAGTGAGAAACTAGGTGGGGCTGCCTTGAATTATCCAATATATGACAAAGAATTATACGCTTTGGTTAGAGCTTTGGAGACTTGGAAACACTACCTATGGCCGAAGGAGTTTGTAATCCATACCGATCATGAGTCCCTAAAGCACTTGAAGGGGCAGGGCAAGCTGAATAGGCGGCATGCCAAGTGGGTAGAATTCATCGACACTTTTCCTTATGTCATTCACTACAAACAAGGTAAAGAAAATATTGTGGCTGATGCGTTGTCTTGAAGGTATACCCTCATTGCTACTTTAAATACCCGATTATTAGGTTTTGAGTATGTTAAGGACTTATATGCTAATGATAATAATTTTGCTAGTATGTATGGGGCATGTGAGAACAATACTTTTGGGCAATTCTATAGACTAGATGGCTACTTGTTTAAAGCAAATAAATTATGTGTGCCTTTTAGTTCTTTACGTGAGTTGCTTGTGCGTGAGGCACATGGGGGAGGCTTAATAGGACATTTTGGGGTGAGGAAAACTTTGGATGTATTACATGAACATTTCTTCTGGCCTAAAATGAGACGTGATGTAGAGAGATTGTGTGCAAAATGTATCACATGTAAACAGGCCAAATCTAGAGTCTTACCTCATGGTTTGTATACCCCTTTACCCGTACCTAACGAGCCTTGGATTGATATCTCTATGGACTTTGTGTTAGGCTTGCCTAGGTCAAAACAAAATAAGGATTCAATTTTCGTGGTTGTTGATAGGTTTTCTAAAATGGCGCATTTTATATCTTGCAATAAAACAGATGATGCTACTAACATTGCTGAATTATTCTTTCGAGAAATTGTCCGCCTACATGGTGTTCCAAAGAGTATTGTTTCTGATCGAGATGTTAAATTTCTTAGCTACTTCTGGAAAGTCTTGTGGGGTAAGTTGGGGACTAAGTTGTTGTTTTCAACTACTTGTCACCCTCAAACGGATGGCCAAACTGAGGTAGTAAACAGAACTTTATCTACTCTATTACGTACTGTCATCCAAAAGAATCTAAAGAATTGGGAAGACTGTTTACCTTTTATTGAATTTGCATATAATAGAAGTATGCATTCTACTACAAATATGTCTCCATTCGAAATTGTGTGTGGTTTTAACCCATTAACGCCTTTAGATTTGATTCCTCTACCTGTTGATGAAAGGACTAGCTTGGATGGACACAGGAAGGCAGAAAGGATAAAGCAGCTCCATGAAAGTGTGCGACAACAAATTGAAAAGAAGAATAAACAGTATGCCACCAAGGCCAACAAAGGTCGTAAACGAGTTATCTTGGAACCTGGAGACTGGGTCTGGGTGCATATGAGGAAAGAACGGTTTCCTGCTCGGCGATGGTCTAAACTACACCCTAGGGGGGATGGGCCTTTTCAAGTTCTTGAACGAATAAATGATAATGCTTATAAAATTGATCTTCCAGGTGAGTTTAATGTTTCGGCTACTTTCAATATTTCTGATCTTTCCCCCTTTGATGCAGGTTATGATTCGAGGTCGAATCCTTTTTGGGAAGGAGGGGATGATGCGAGCCAGGGACCAGCAGACCATGGACCGACTAGCCAGGACTCAACACATAGTCCGATAGGAACATTAACGAGGGCAAGAGCTAAGAAGATCAATGAAGATATGCAAGGTCTTGTTCAAGCTACGTGGGCTGAAACCGATACCAAGAATCCGATGCCAACTTTGGTACACTTAATTCAAGCTAAGGACTATATTGGAAGTATATCAGATTCTAATGGCAGATCGGGGGACCAAAAGGAGCAGGTGACAAAGTTGGAAGACCATAATGCAAATATGGCAGAAATCCGCGCGGAGGCTCAAGGAAAATAGCCATGCGATCGCATGGTTATACATAGCTGCGATCGCACGGGTGATAATTTAAAAGCAGAATATAAATTGGCCAAACCATGCGATCGCAGGTATGTTGCCTATGCGATCGCAAGGCATATTCTCGGATTAAATCCGGGTTTTGGTAAGTTTTAGTTTCCTTTAGGATTTAGGACTCCTAATTCAATTTAGTTACTTAATTTCGATTTAGGTTAAAATTATTCATACGTTTACTATTTAAACATCTTTCATTGTAAACAGAAGACTATTACGTTATTTGTGAGATTAATCAAAGTGAGGATTCACTTTCTTCCTAGTTCTTAATCGAACTAACATAAACTTATCAAAGAATTCGCATCTCTTTGTGGCGTTCATAACTTTGGTTCGTTGTTTCAAGAATTCATCGGGTCAAGTTTTCGCGGCTGGATTTTAGCTTTCTTGGAGTTCAGATCAAACCTTTGTGGGTCCGGGTTTAATACTTCGCGGGTTCGCATCATTCTGTTTATCCTCAAAAGTCCCACGCCCATTATAAATAATAGGCTTGGACTTGGGAGACTATTGTTACCACACGATTACGATATGGCTGCCACGTCAGCACAGGCCCCATCAAAGCCCAGTAAGGGCCCAGTTCGTAATCTATCAAGAACCATATCTGGGCCCTGCTAGGGCCTTGGAAGGGCCCGTCACACGCTTGGGCCTTCGGCAGCCAGAAATCCGCGAGTCATGTGGAGGGCCTCGGCACTCACATGTGAACCATAGGGCCTCGTCAGGCCTCGCATCATTTGTAACCAGCGAGCAACTCGATATGCCGGGACAACCAGAGAAGTAATTAAAGAAAAATTGCTTTGGATTGGGTGCACGAATCCCCACAAGGAAACCGAATCATGATCTCCTAAAATCATGCAACGTGATAAACTCAAGGAAGGAAGGTAATCTTGGGTATCTTTATCTCATAAGGAAGGAGGATCCGATTGAAGACCGAATTGATTTGTCTTCCAAATCAATTAAAATTCTTGCGCTATAAATACAACGTCTCCGGTTGTTTCAAGGTACGCACTTTTTACGCTTAAGAATCCCACCCTAAACTCTGCTCAAATCTCTGCCTGCTTGTCTCTCCCACACCCCTTTTTGTTCTCGCTCCCGTGTATCTCTCATATACCGGCAGTTGACTTGATCGTCGGAGTGCCAACGATCGTCGAACCCTTTTTCTCCGGAGATCTTGGTGCCTAACGGTCGTCCTAGTGTGCAGGTAACATACGAGCTGGCAAAGGAGTGACTGGAGATCTGTTGGCACATAGACTGGTGCACGTTCAGACGTCAACAATTGTTATTAATTTCAAAGTAAAATTTAGTTAAAAAACCGAAGAAAATTTTTGTTCTCTTTGTGATTTCTACAATAATAAAAAGTTAAGGAGTGTGGGAAAGTGTATGTCGTTTTTTTTTAATGATACTTGAGGGTTTGAATTGAAAGATTTTATATAATTGTAATTAACAATTTTTCATATAATGAAATATAGTTGTCTTTGACGAGTCCGTAATTTTTCTCCGATTTAAAGTTGTAGGTAAAATTTTTGAGTTGTTTTTCTTCATATATCTTATATTTTCTCTATCTTGTTAATATTTATTCGAACAAAAATCATATTAGCAAATTGATAAATTATTCTCAATTTCCAACATATTTAAAATGTAATGATATCTTGTCTAAAAGTTTCAAATGTTTTGAATGAAATTTAATTATATTTTATGCTTACATGTCTCATTGTGTGCAAACAAACCTCATGTTTTCATGAAACGTGTTATGAATGCAATTTTCGTAATTAAAGTATTTTGTCTGCTTCAATATCATATTGAACCATTTGAACTTAAATTGTTAGTGCTAGAATAATTAGAGATGATTTTATTTTAAGACAATAAAGAACATAGTCAAGACAAATAATAGATTTTTTTAACCTCCAACACTACTTATAGTTAAGTAGGAGAAGTTTAATAATAAGTCATTTCAAATTGATTTATATTTTTTAAAAACTTTAAAATAGAGTTCGAACTTAATTTGATTTACAATGGATCAATCTCAAACAAACTTTTAACATGCTTGAATAATTTGTATATTTATATAATTTATTAGATATTAGTTTATTAGTCAATTAACTCAAGCCAAAATGGTAAGCCTTAAACTACGTAATTTCAATCTAACAGTTTGTTTGGCTAAATTTAAATTAATTAAACTGATCAAATATATTTTTTATCTCCACATTTCATAAGACTCACAATTAATTATTATTCACTTATTATCAACACATTGTGTAAGATTTACAACTTATAAGTATTTAAAAAATAGTGTCAACACTCTCAAACATGCGTTTAGTTTGACTATAAACAATCGTAATCTAACATATAGCCAAATGATGTCAAGTTGAATTTAAAGCAACTTAATTTTATGGCCTTATAAGTTGTCGTAGTGATAACTACTCGACTATACAGAAATTGCATTACTTGAAGATAGCACACTGAGCTCTCTTTATTCAAATTTTGTATTAACCTTTTAATAAAAATAGTCTTAATAGAGAGAAATTCGGGTCGGTATCCATGCTTCCAAACAGATGTCTATATCCATGTGGGTTTGTGTAAAGAAAGCTAAAAATAGTTAACCCTAATATATACTTTAGTGAAAAATTTAAGGCCTATTAAGCAAATTGATTTTTCAAGATAAATACTTTAAACCAAAATAAGAGTTAAAAATATTTGGTGTAATTAATTGAGCTGGATGGAACGTTGTGGTCTTGTCATTGGACATAAATTTCATATTAATTGTGAGGATTGCGGTCGGGTTTTGAACCTATTAAATTTGTGAAAATGGGTCTTTAACCTTTATTTTCTGACATTTAGATATTCAACCTTATAAATTTGTAGCATTTTGGTCCTTCGTGAATGCTTTTCATCAATATTACCATTAAAAAAGCACATGACTGTCGAATGTTTTACTTTGAGGGGTAGAACGTGTGATTGCCATTTGCCTCTATACCCTACTCCCTAGCCTTATGGGTGCCAAAGAGTCGAGCCCGGACCTTTGTCATTATGGCCTGTCAACGGGCCAACTAGTCCGTTAAATTATAAGGCCAAGCTAGGGAATTCCCGCAAGCACTTTGTTAATTTTTTTTTTTTAAATAGATTTTTTCTTACTGTATTTTACCCAATCCTCCTACTCTTGCCTATTAGGATTTGGAATTACATCTTAATCGAAGCAACAAGTGAGAATGCAACACCTCCCCATCACAACGCATGGATGCCTCCAATACCTTTGTTGCGGTGCCGACTACAACCGTTCCCACCACCTCTCTAATCCCATTTGAAATTCTTCCCCCCTCATTTCCATAAAAATCTCTGATCATACTTCTCTAAAACTTACTGTCACCGACTATGCATCATGGAAACTCCAATTTCATACTTTCCTCATCGGGTATGATCTTATGGGTTTTATTGATGGAACCGACCATGCCCACTGTCCACCATCATTGCCAATGGAGTCACTATCACTAATCCTTTTCAATCTTTTTGATTCCATTTTAAAAAGTCAATCTAGTTAAAAAAAGTAGCCAATCCTTTATATGTTGTTTATTATTTTGGTTTTACCATTAACATGCTATGCAAGATTGCGACTTGTTTGAGCATGTCAATCTTAAAACCTATGTGCTCATTTGAGTATTAATCGAATCAAATTATTCGTTTGAACTTAATTAATGAGTTCTGATCATATCATATTAGGATTTGAGATTCTATCTTAAAAGGTCAACATTCTTAAGAAGAGTACAATATCTTATATATTATTTATTAATTGAATATTTAATTGAAGTGATATTTTAATTTTAACATTGACTCCATTTTTCCCAATCTCGTATGTACAATTTTTCCTTCTCCTCCTTGTCTGTAGTTTTCCCACCCCCACCCCCACCCCCATCTATTTTCTGTCTTCCCATCCCCAGCCTATACTTGGTAGTTTGGGTGGAGGGGTGAGGAGAAGGGATGGATGAGATAACAAATTTTGTATTTTATTCTTTTCTTGTTTAGTTTATTTGTATTTTTTCATTAAAAATAACTATATAATCATTTTTAAGCAAAATCTGATTTCTTTAAAAGTCAAATGGATAGAAAACGTTCATTGGTATTCATTGTTTTAAAAACTTTAAATGTAGCAAATCAATTTGGCACAAGTGGAGGATCAATTTGTTATAATACTCATAATGTGTGGCACATTCTACAAAAGATTAAATCGTACCGAATAATATTAAAAAAGAAAGCAAAAATATAATATTGTTATTGAAGAATGATCTAATGCCCACCTATCATGCCCACTTATCTTGCTCATGCTAAGGTGTCATCATATAATTGGTAGTTTATGGTCCCACAATCATCATTTTTACTAATTATGCGATGACACATTGACATGTGCAAGATAAGTGGGCATGATAAGTGGACATTAGATCATTTCCAGTTTGTTATTATACTGTTCAGTTATATTTAATATTTTACCCCAAATATGCAGTAAAAGATTGCAGACTTCTTTTGTAATCTTTCCTAATTTTCACATCCACATTCAAGGGACTAAAAGCAAAAAGACTAAAGTCATTAAGCACTTTTTAAGGTATATTTTCGGTTATTTTTATAGTTGTTTGACTAAAGTCAATAAATATTTTTTGATTGAAAAAAAGCTTAAAAAGGCTATTTTGAAGAAGCTCAAATTTTGAGCTTCTTTAAAAAGATATAATTGAGCTTTTACGGAAAATTGTAATTAACATTTAATGAAACTTCAAAATTAACAAAATTATTATTAATACATCAAAAAATAATATTAATTTATTTACCACATTAATTAGTTATATTAAATTTTCGCTTCATATATGTATATAAAGTGAAAAATAAATGTTGGCGTATTAAATAATATAATATAAATTACACATAATATCTCTGATTTAAATTAATTAATTTTAAGTAATATAATATATACTTACATAATTGTGTTATCATAATTTAAAAGATATTAATTTTAATAGTTGTTATAGGATATAAAAAAATATTATTTATAAAAGAAATAATATGAGATATCTAATAATTAATTATTATTTAGTCAAATAAATATAAAATTTATACAAAAGTACTTTTATAGTTATACAACCAAACACTCAATTTAATATTTACATCACTTTTTGGATTCACAGCCAAACAGTCGATATTTTTTTAACAAAAGCTATACTCATAACAATTGTGCCAAACGGACCTTAATATATTAAATGGTGCATATATTGACACTACAATTTCTTATAAGTGCACTACATTTTAATTTTACATAAGGTCCTCAACCTTTGTTCGTTGTAACCCTTATGTTCTTAATTTTTTTGGTCGAATCTTATTTTCAACTTCCATTAATTAGCACCTCTCATCTTTAATGATAGTTTACATGCTTTGAAATGAGAGAAAACATATGTTCGTACTTTTGTATTTATTTTATTTTTATAAGATATGGTGTGAAAATAAGTTATTTTATGTCCTCTAGCGAATTATTGAGACGGAAATTATTATCAGACATAAGATGTGTTAATTGATAAACAATTGAGGATAAGAATGCGATAAAAAAAGTTGGGGACATGAGTACTATAATGAGTAAAGATTGACTACATTAAGTGTAGTTAAAATGTAATGCAACAAATAAAAAGTGTGGTATGAATATAATTATCCTATATTAAATTCTTAATCTTAAATTCGTCCCTTTCACATACAAATTGATTCATTCTTCATAAAAAGTGTGAAACCATGTAAAAAAATTTAAACAAGAGTCGAGAAGATTTGAATTCAGATCTTTTGCCTACATCTAATATACCATGTTAATCATCTCATTTAAAAATTAAAACTTGTTAAGATATAAACAAATCCTCCCAAATCATAGGGCATCAAGGCTGCTATGATGGGAGTGGATAACTTATTTATTGAGCATTGAGGAAACACCATAAATCAGAGAAGATTGATACCAAATCAAGACCTAATTATCATTGAACACAATGAGTTTAGTTGGATTTTAGGAACAAGTTCAGAGAAAATGTATCAATTAACCTTTATTAATTGAAAGTCTATGCACCTTATCAATTAAGGTCCAAAAAAAGACTTATATAAACAGACATATAGGCAGGTAAAATTCATTCAAAGAGACAACTTCCACTTATTGACAATTTAATACACACACAAAATGATGTTTTTATGGTTATTTTCATACTGTTCAATCCACTTGAGTGTCGGAGTACATCCGTTAAACAACTATGACAAGTACTACTTTAGACGTGTGTTCTTTTTCAGCACGGTTTGTAGAGCATCAACATTTGAATTTTTGTACACTTAGATTGTTGGCGAATTTTGACGTCAATAAAGTTGTTAAAAATTATATTGGAATTTTTTTTAATGGAATATATGAAATATTGTCAAGATGTTTCGTATATAAGTTTAAATTGATAGAGAACGAAATTATTATTTTAAATTATCGTAAAATTTGCATAGATAAGTGGTAGCTAGAACATATAATTTTGTGTGCTTCAGAACAATATTAAACTACTTTATTAAAAATTGATCATAAATTGTTAAAGATAAAAAAAAAAAAAAAAATTAATTCACTTTTGTTATATCATGCAATGAAAATAGAATATAAGTGATTAAAATTTTCTTATCTCTGGCATTGTGTTGAAAATAAAATTTTAATAAAAATAAATTTACCAATTCTTTAATAGATTAAGTTTTGTTTTAGACTATTAGATGGAATAGTGGCATATGTCCCATGTCCATGTGATTGATTCTAGGATGCATCTTAGTCAAACCGACCTTTGAATAATTATAGTAATGCTTCAATGATCCAACTTTTAGGCTGTCCATGCATGGAACAAGGAGAATGCACCCTAAATGTCTTCTCAAGTTCCCTTATCTTCAAATAATTTCTATCAAACCATGCTTCTTCGTCTTGAAAAATAAACAGAAAAGTGAAAAACACAAATTTACGTAGTTCAATAAATTTACTCACGTACGCAATCGAAAATAAATAATTAATTCACTAATTAATCTATAAATTATTGAACTTTTGTCATTTTATTCATTTTTCTCTATACACAACACTATAATTCATAATGTACGTACCTCACTTTTTGTGTAATTTTCTTTTCTCCCTCTATCGATTCTTTGTGTTTTGTGATCACCTCTTTGTCGTATTTTTCTCTTAATCTATGCTACGTTGTGATATTTATAATAAAGTCCCTCGACTTCTTTTTGTAAGTTTATTTTTCTTCTCTTTTGATCGATAAAAAAGATATTTTCCAATTTTTCATTTTTCTTTGACATTCCATATATTTTTCCTTGATTTTAATTTGAATCAAAATCAAAGAGTCTGTTGAAGATGTTTATAGCAATTTGCACCACAGATGAATAGGTCTTAATCTTTGATCAAAATCAGATATCTTAACCGGACAATTTGGAGGTGATGCGAATAGTAGACAAATTCTGAGGCTGTTCACAGCTTTACAAAAGCATAAATGTCACAATTGTTGGAGTAAAGCCCGACATATATTATGGTACAATTATATGATAGGAGATTCATGCATAAGATGAAATTTGTGTGGAGGCCGATTTAGAATCTTACGGGCCAATAAGTACAACTAACGAAGCAATAAAATGTTATTGAGGCCCATACACAGATGAAAGAAGAAAATTGATTTGTTTCTTCAATAATGTGACCCTCTCGTCAAAAAAAAAAAAAAAAAAAAAAAAAAAGAAAGAAAGAAAGAAGAGTGAAAATTAGGCACAGTACCTTTTTTTTTTAAATAAAAAAATATGATATCTACCCTATTTTTATGTTTACTGAGTTTTACTTTAAATCTAATAGCAAGGCACAATTAAGTGTAAAACACTTTTCAATTAAAAACGAGAAATTTCATATTACATGAACATGAAACAAAAAATTAAGTAAACTGCAGAATTAAAACTGAAGGGGAAAGCAAATCGATGCCTGTACAAGACAGTTTCCTTAAAACAGATTCGTTCCCTACTGTAAGTTATGAACGTCTGTTTCCCAAGATACAACGGTAGAACTGGTTGTACCAGCGAACCGACCTACTGCCCGAACAATATCACCGAAAGAGAAAAGAAATTGGAAGAAGACAAGATGAATTTTTTTGATGTGATGAAAGAGGAAAAATGACTTGTTTATATAGGCACAAAAATGACCTTCCAATTCCAAATCTACCATTAACATGAGAGTTACGAGAATTATAGAAGTTGGAAGGTCTCAAAATATGAAGAGCTTTAATTTTCCATTCATCTTACTTATTTTCCAACAATCCCCCACATGAATGGAAATTAATAAAGACACGGAATATATGGTGATAAAGTTTAACGTCCGAATCCTGCATAGGATAGGTAGGTGTTACCCTTTGAACCTTTCCTTGTGAAAATATATTTACTTCACTAGCTGACCAGTAGACGCGATGTCCTTGAACTGTTTTGCCTTTTGTGTGATAATATACCTCACACAGAATTCATCCTGACATAGTTCAGTTCTCATTGTTATGTTCATTTATGGCTGTGAACATATGCCTGGTTCTGGGAGAGTTTTTAAGAATTGAGCCTTACACAATTCTCTTAGAAGCAGCCCCACTTCTCTCTCACATAGGTGATTTCTTATTAAGAGTAGCCCGCTCTACTCCGCTCGTAAGAATCATTAAAAGCTTATTGCTTATCCTTTTCTCTACGGGTATCACTGTTTCATCATAGGAATGAATATGAGAGAACCCCCACAGTGATCTAATTAAGTATTTACAATTATGTTGTCCCTTTAAACCTAGATCTTGGGATCTTCAATCAACTAAGTTGAGTTTCCATTGTATTAACTTATTCTTCCAAAGGCTTAAGTCTCATTCCTTTTGACGACTTTTCAACTAACTCTCTATTCAAACATTTAGTTAGTGGATTCGCAATATTATCATTTGACTTTACATAGCCAATAGAGATAACTCCAGTTGAGAGTAGTTGTCTTATGCTATTATGTCTACGACGTATGTGTCTAAATTTACCATTATACATGTTACTCTGTGCCCTACCAATTACAGATTGGCTATCACAATGTATGCAAATTGCCGGCACAGGCTTTGGCCAACTAGGAATATCCTCTAGGAAGTGACGTAACTACTCAGCCTCTTCACCACACTTGTCCAAAGCTATAAACTCAGATTCCATATTGGATCTGGCTATAACCGTGTGTTTAGAAGATTTCCATAATATAGCTGCACCTCCCAGTGTGAACACAATTCTACTTGTATACTTTGAGTCTTTTATATCAGATATCCAATTAGCGATATTGTATCCTTCAATAACTGCTGGATATCTAGTATAGTGCAGTCCATAATCACGAGTATATCTCAAATACCTTAGTATTCTTATTATTCATTTCTAGTGGTCAGCTCCTGGTTTACTCGTGTATCTACTCAGTTTGCTAACTGTGTAGGCTATGTAGGCTATGTCTGGTCTTGTACAACTCATTAAGTACATCAGACTTTTAATAATTCTAGAGTATTCTACTTGAGAGATACTCTCGTCTCTGTTCTTTGATAGATGCTGACTGGTATCTATCAGTGTTCTAGCCATACCAGAATTATCTTTGTTAAATTTATCAAGAATTTTGTCTACATAGTGTGATTGACTTAGGACAATTCCCTCTGATATTCTTGAAATTTTAATTCCAAGTATTATATCTGCTAAGCCCATATCCTTCATGTCAAATCTTAAATTTAACATGTCTTTAATAGATTTAATCATCTTATCGTTACTTCCAACAATAAATATGTCATCAACGTAAACACATAAAATGACATAGTCATTTTTAGTGTCTTTGATATAAACGCATTTATCGCACTCGTTGATTTTAAATCTACATTCTATCATGACATGATCAAACTTTTCATGCAACTGTTTTGGAGTTTGTTTCACGCCATACAATGACTTCACCAATTTACAGACTTTGTTTTCTTGCCCTGGAGCAGAAAAATCCTCAAGTTGTTCTATGTAGATTTCTTCATCTAAATCTCTATTTAGAAAGGCAGTGTTCACATCCATTTAATGTACTTCGAGATTTCGCAAAGCTGCAATTGCAAGTATCATCCTAATAGATGTTATTCTCGTTATTTGAGAATATGTATCAAAATAATCAAGGCCTTCTCGTTGTCTGTATCTTTTTATAACAAGCCTCGCCTTATATTTTTCGATTGTTCCATCTACTTTTATTTTCTTCTTGAGAATCCATTTGTAGCCTAGTGGTTTGCATCCCGAAGGAAGATCCACTAGCTTCCATGTATGGTTTTGCAGAATAGAATCTATCTCACTTTTAATTGCATTTTTCCATTGAGGTCCTTCAGAAAAGTTCACAGCTTATTTAAAGCTTTGAGGTTCACTTTCTAGCATATAAGTCAAAAAATCTGGACCAAACGATTTTTTAGTTCTAACTCTTTTGCTATATCTTGGTTCAACCTTATCTTCTTCTTATGATGGTTCTTTTTGGTCCGTTGCTTCATGTGTCCGTTTAAAGAAGCTTTCTTCCTCTTTAGATTTGTATGGAAATACATGTTCAAAAAATGAAGCATTTCTCGATTCCATTATCGTATTTTTGTGTATGTCACTGCTGTTATATGCATAGCCAATAAAAATACAATCAACAGTTTTTAGACCTATTTTCACATTTTTCGGTGTAGGTACAGCTACTTTAGCAAGACACCCCCACACTCGCAAGTATTTATTGGAAGGTTTCCTTCATTTCCATAACTCGTATGGGGTCTTCTTTTCTTTCTTTCGAGACACCTTATTTAAAAGGTAATTAGCTGATAAAACCAGCTTCTCTCCACATGTTCTGAGGTGATCTAGAACTTAATAGCATTGTATTTATCATCTCTTTTAAGGTACGATTTTTCCGTTCAACAACACCATTTTGTTGAGGTGAATAATGTATTGTTGTTTCATGTTTATGTAATATGAAGTTTCTCGTTTTTAATTGAAAAGTGTTTAACAATTTGTTGTGTTTAGAATGAAGAAAATGGACATCCTTATATAGGCCTTAGAGTGACCTTCCAATTCCAAATCTACCATTAACAAAAGAGTTACAAAATATGAAAGGTTGAGAAGATGGAAGGTCTCAAACAAATGAAGAGTTTAAAATTTTTCAAAAATTGTTATACATACGTCAATTGAAAAACATTAAACAACATATTATAATTAAAATGAACAGTAAACAAATGGAGTAAGGAAACTTCAGAATAAAGAATTGAAGAGAAATGTAAACCGAGACCTATACAAGTACAGTTTTCTTAAAACATATTCATCCCCTACCGTAGGTTATGAACGTCTGTTTCCAAGGATACAACGATAAAACTGGTTGTACCAGCGAACCGACCTACTGCCCGAACAATATCACCACGAGGAAATTCGAATGCCAAAGAAGAAAACGAATGCTAAAAAACCTAAAAAGGAAAAGTTGAATTGTTTTGGTTTCATGTGTGATTCTTCTTTGTGCACATAATTCAGTAAATAGTGATTCATATTCACCACATCTATCACTTCTCAACACTTTGATCTTCTTGTTGAATTGATTTTCAATTTCATTCTTATAGAAAATAAATTTCTCTATAGCTTCGTTTTTACTTCTAAACAAATACACAAAACAATATTTTGTGCTATCGTCAATAAAAGTAATAAAATATTTGTTGCTTCCCCTTGTTTGTAAAGATTTTAAATCACATATATCAGTGTGAATTAGATCAAGTGGTTCAGTTTCCTTTCACTTGTGTTTCAGGTAATTCTTGAAATCTTTCCAAGCCGGAGGTAGCTTTTCAATAATAGCTGCCACTTGGAAAGTTTCATTCAAACTCATTCCCTCGGCGTAAATCTCATGCAAGATCACTTGCAATTCTTGTACTTGACTGATCATGGGTTTTGAGTCTACCATTTTATAATCCAAGAAACGGCCGACAATAAATTTCTTAGCCCCTGCATCCTCGGTTTTATATTTTCGATCTATAGACTCCCATAATTCCTTCGCCGTTTTCATTATACTATACACGTTGTATAGTGAATCTGCTAAGCTATTTATGACATAATTCCGGCATAGGAAATCAGAATGTTTCCAAGCTTCAACAGCGCTGACAGCTTGTATGTCTCCGTCACCCTGTTTGAGTTTCAGAGCATCTTCAGTCAACAATCTCGCAAGATTCAAGGTGGTCAGATAAAATAGTATTTTCTGTTGCCACCTTTTGAAATTTAATCCATTAAACTTCTCCGATTTTTCTCCATGGTTAACTGGAACATTTACAAGACCAGTTGAAGTCAAAGTTTGGGTCGCAGCAAAACTTGGCACTTGTGCCACAGTTTGGTTTTCAGTAGCCACAACTTCAATAATCGGATCAGTTGCCATTTTACGAAACAAGAGAAAATTTTTAGTTCCACTTTTAAAATAAACAGAATAAACAAATCTGTTTTTCAGTTTAGTTACACTTGCAATTATGAAATTAACTCATTTCTTTTCGTCTTGTTAATTTGAATAACACGCAACAAAAAGGCTTCCAAGTGAGGAGGGGGTCACAAGTGGACCACTTAAATCCCAAGCTCTCCTTAGACAGTTTAAGTCCTTTTGACAAAGCCTTCCAGTTTTGCGAATACACAAATCAAGAAAACTCCAACCAAAAATGAAAGTATCTAAGATTGTTGCAAACTAGTTTTATACGTATGAAGTTCACTCAGTTTTATGAACAAACTAGTTTCACACGTATGAATTTTACTGTTTTTCATTTTTTATGTAACATGAGTTTAGCAAGAATCTGTTTTAAGATTTTTAAACACTTTTTAATTAAAAACGAGAAACTTCATATTACATGAACATAAAACAAAAAATTAAGTAAATTGCAGAATTAAAACTGAATAGGAAAGCAAATCGAGGCATGTACAAGACAGTTTCTTTAAAACAGATTCGTCCCGTACCGTAGGTTTGAACGTCTGTTTCCTAGGATACAATGGTAGAACTGGTTCTACTAGCGAACCGACCTACTGCCCGAACAATATCACCAAAAGAGAAAAGAAATTGGAAGAAGACAAGATGAATTTTTTTGATGTGATGAAAGACGAAAAATGACTTGTTTATATAGACACAAGAATGACCTTCCAATTCCAAATCTACCATTAACATGAGAGTTACAAGAATTATAGAAGTTGGAAGGTCTCAAAATATGAAGAGCTTTAATTTCTCATTCATCTTACTTATTTTCCAACATTAAGAACTTTCAATCCTATTCATATGCACGTTAATAGCAAACCCAAAATCCAAACTCGTATCTGCATTATGAAAAATCCCAATATTTTCGATAATTTCCCGTCTGCATTATGACAAACACCATGAAGGGAAAAAAAAAATAATAAGTTTAGCACATCGTTGCAATTGTCATAAAGTCTTACAGTGGATAGAGATATATCACTATGTTTTGTGTAATTTTTATTTGAACTCTTGTTTTCCACGCATTTTTGTATAGTTTCATCCTTCATAGATATTAATTGTCCTAAAGTCCGATATGAGATAGAAATATAACAATATGCTTTGTGTGATTTTTATTTGAATTCCCTCATTTTTAACACGTTTTTGCATATTTCTACTTGAGAGAAATTATTAAACAACTTAAGAATATTGATCATCAAATTAATGCAACGTGTGTCAATTACAAGAATTAAGGTTAAAATGAAAAAAAAAAAAAAAAAAAAAAAAAAAAAAAGTGAATTCCAAACCCTAGTGCCTTGTTAAGTTGAGTTTCTTCTCCAAAGCTTATCAATTTACTTTTACTTGTTAATTATTTAGATAATTTAAGGAAAATTTACAACTTCAATCTTCAATCTTTTCAATTTTCTATTAATCTATCTCCATCAATTTTTATAGCATCAGATATCATCAACCTTTCAATTAATTGTAAATCACGTCCATAATAACTAATAATGACAGATTTGCCCCTCTTTAAATAAACAAAAATAAAAGAAATTTAAAACAACAAAAAACTACAAAAAAAAATCCATAACTTTTCAAAAATTACAAAATATTTTATTTTTCACACACTCTACACCCACCTCCTCCACGCCGCCATCAGCATACTACAACTCCTCAATCTGTCATTAATGGTAGATTTAAGATGAAAATTTTTTTCTCTTAAATTTGTCATTAAATATTTATTAGTACCATAAATTCATCAAGTTCATGATCAACTACATTTTCACTGTAACTAGAAATAATGAGGTAGGTTTCTTTTATTTTCATTGCATTTTCACTTTAATCAAAGATCTATATAAAAATAAACACCGATTCCTGTTTTTACATTGTCAGTTTTCAAAATCTTAAAGATTTTTTTTTGCTTTATGGTTGCTGTTGTAGGGTGTGATTCTGCATCAAGTTCTTGGATTCAATTTAATGATTCAAAAAAGAATGTGAAAAAAGGTTTAGGGTTTCATATTATTTATCTTTTGCTATAAGTGATTCATGAAAGAATTTTAAGATTCGCTCTGATGCTTTTAAATCTGAGGTCAATAAAGTTTACAGAAAACTTGCTCTTTAGGTCAATAAATCTGAGATCCTAATTATTTAGAACTAAGCATATAGTTGGGCTCATCGCAACCGTTATCTATATTGCGCAATAACTACACAATCAATCTGCACATACTTCTAATTTTCAGCAACTTGACTTGTTATTCTTAAAAATATAACAAATCTCAATATTTTTTATATTTGCCACTAATTGACTGTTTTCAATTATATATCCAAAACCCCTATAAATAAATAAATTTTAGAAATAACTTACGCAATGTTAGAAACTTCCCCTTTAAAAAATTCCATCCCCAAAATTTACACTTCTAGATAATACTATTTATTTGGATAAAAATTATCTAAATAACAAATTTATTGTTATCTTGTTTGGTTCAGTTAGGTATAAAAATGAAAAAAAATCCACTGTTAAAAAATCAAATTTTCGTTAAAAAAATTATATACTTATTATTAATTAAATAAAAAAAACTAAATAAGAAAAAAAATGAGTAGAGTAGGAGATGGTGGTGGCTGTGGCAGGCTGGTATTGGTGGTGGGCTATCGCGGCCAGTCAAGGTGGTAGAGGATGGTGGTGGTTGCAGTGGCAGTAACAAAAGACTATAGCGAAGAATAGTTGCACTGGCGAAGGGCCGAGGCAGAGGACAGAGGGCGGCGGGTGGTAGCGATTATTCTAAAGTATGGATGTTCAAAAATAGATTTATTATATATTATAAAATGTACGTTTGTCTTTTAAAAAATGAGTGAATCATCCAGATAAAAAAATTTGTCCTCCTATTTTCGAAGACAAAACTTATTTTTATTTTTTACTTAAATTGTTATTCATATGAAAATTTATTCGGACTTCAATTCTTTACTCAAACAGGATAAAACAAATTTTATCCATTGTTTTTAATTATTGACCGTATACTAAAAGGGTCTTTGATGAATGTCACCGGTTATTTTGGAAGTGATTAGGATTATAAAAAAGAAAACACTCAGAAAAAATTGAGACTATATATATATATATATTTTAATTAAAAACAGGCCGACCGTGGAGCTGGATTTTGTGTTGCATTTTCAGTTTAACATCTTTCTTCACTTGAGCAAGATGCAGGCAATTTAAGATTAAGTAAGTATAGTGACAAAGATGAAGGCGTATGTACAAAGCATGACATTTGTTATCTTTTAAATTTCTTCTACGATGGCAAATCTTAAAGTTTTGATTCATCAAAATAAAAAGAAATATGAAAGACGATGATGGTTTTGCCTCCAAAATAGTTTTTCGAAGAAAGAGGATTTCTAGACGTTTCAAATGTATGAGATAGTGGATTTGGAAAAGATAAGATTTTATGATGATGTTATAGATTTTGAAGTTTCTCTCACTTCAGTTTGAAGATGAACGTCTCAAGCAATGGGTTTGGATGTGGAATGACTTAGATTTTTTGATGGTGTTTTAAATTTTGAGGGCTGTCTCTTCAAAAATAATATCGCTTCCTGATTATTAAAAAACGATAAAGAAAAGCTGTATATTAAATTAAAATTATATGAATTAATTAGTTTAATTAATTAGTTACATTTTAATTCACTATTTTAAAAAAGACCTGATTTTACAAATTTATTTTTCATAACCTGATTTGTCAAAATACGTAGTTAAGAATATTGTTTAGTCTAATTATCTCATTCGATATTGAGTAATTTTACGATTGGGCCTAAAAATTTCTGTAGATGAATTACGCATCAAACTCGAAGCTTTTGATCTGGAGAGGCATTCTGGGCTCTCTCTAGTTGGGCTTGGGACTGGGTCTTTTAAGTAGGGAAAATTAGCTACAGTACCTTCTTTTTAAAAAAAAGTTAAAAAATACCTACTTTTTTTATTTTTTTATTTTTACCTACATTTAATTATACATTCTTAAAACCTGCCCTTTTTACATTGTACATATATTTAATAAACCTAATTCTAATCCTAACTAAAAAAATCCTAACCCCAACGCATCCCACCATCAATCCAACTCATCACCCATCATCTCCGTCGTCGGCGACCACCTTTATCACCGCCACCATGGATCAAACCATCTCCATCAAAACCACTATCAGATCCACACAATAAAATTCGAATTCTCCCTCTTTTACCATTGTTAACCCAATTTTTTTGCCATCAAATTCATTTTTTCATTACTGCTTTGTTTTCCTTACTTCCATGTGCCGGCAATCGATTCTGGCTCACTGCATAACCGGCTCCTACCGACATCGAACATCTGGATCTTGATTCAAGTAGGATCTGGATCTTGATTTGAATCTGGATCTATGGTTATGGTGGTGGTTTAACTGTTGCAAGGAGTTCTATGTGCCGATAATTTTTAAAATTGTTTGAAATTCTTGTTATGGTTGTAGATCTGGACTGGAAATGCATGAATCACGAGTTCACTTTTTGCATCTTTAGGAAGTGCCTTGTGTCTGATAATGAAATCTACAAAGATTATTTATTTGTAAAGCCTTCAGATTACCAAGGCAATTACACATACACACACAATTTCCAAAACTGCTCTCCATTTACACCGTGAAATGACCGTGCTGCACTCCCATCACACGAATTGCACTTCAGTTTTATGAGGGTAGTTTGGTAATCTAGACTTTCACATGGTCAACAATGGCATAAAGATTGTCAGGGATGGAGTCCAAAAAGCTGAATTGAGATGTAAATTTTACAATATAAAATGGGACAAACAGTGATGATCAAAAAGTATTTTTTTTTTCCAAAATTGATTTAGACACACCCTTAATGAAAATATATATTTTATAAAATGAGATAAATTGTAAAATATTGATTTTAATAAAAGTGATGAAATAACTCGTGTAAAAAATATTGTTTTAAAATGAAATTTTAAAATATTGATTTTAAATAAAAATAATGTATTTTCTTAAAAACTATAAAAAGAATATACATTTTAAAATTTTGATTTTAATGAAGACAATGAAATAATATATGGTAACATGTATGTTACTCGTGCAAAAATTTTGTGTTTAAATGAAAATTTGAAATATTTATTTCAAATAAAAATAATGTATTTTTAAAAATTTATAAAAAGAGATAAATTGTAAAATATTGATTTGAATGAAAATGATGGATTAATATATGTTAACACATATGTTACTTGCATAAAAATTTTGTTTTCAAATAAAAAATTGAAATATTGGTTTTAAATGAAATGATGTATTTTCTTAAAAACTATAAAAATAAGATTAATTGTAAAATATTGATTTTAATGAAGATGATGTAGTAACATATGGTGGTAAAATAGATGTTACCCGTGTAAAAATATTTTTTTCAAAAGAAAAAATTGAAATATTGATTTTAAAAGAAAATTATAAAGGGAGATAAATTGTAAAATATTGATTTTAAAGAAAATGATGAAATAACATATAGTAACACATATGGTATCTGTATAAAAATGTTGTTTTCAATTGAAAATTGAAAATATTGATTTTAAAAGAAATTAATGTATTTTTAAAAAATTATAAAAGGAGATAAATTTTAAAATATTGATTTTAATGAAAGTGGGGAAGTAACATATGGTAACACATACGTTACCTGATAAAAATATTTTTTTAAAATAAATATAATTTTAACACATATGGTAACACATACGTTACTTGGTAGCGGGGGTGGTGGTGGTGGTGGTGGAAGGCAATTGATAATGGTAACACATTATCCATGTAGAAATGTTGTTTTGAAATAACAAATTGAAATATTAATTTTAAATGAAAGCCAGGAAGTAACTTATCGTAACGTACATGGTAACACATATGTTACCCGAGTAAAAATGTTGTTTTTAAATGAAAATAATGTTGTATGTGCTATATAAAGTTTAATACACGTGTTACAGTGTATTAAAAAAGCATGAATCATAGTTATTCATCTTTAGTAACATATATGTTACTATATGTGTTAGCACATGTGTTATAATATAAAGTTTTGTAACATATCATGTGTACCTTAGTAGTAGTAGAATAATGTTGGTGATGGAGAAAGATAGTGGTGATGGTTACACACGTGTTACTATATGTGTTACTATATATTTTTCAGTGCATGTTGTATTGAGTAACACATATGTTACTTTATATTAAAAAGACATAAATTATAGTTATTTTCATTAATAACATGTGTATTACTATATATGTTATCATATGTGTTACTATATAAAGTTTCGAAGTGAGAAACATATCACGTGTACCTTAGTGTGTCTGAATTGTTATTGTCACTTGCTATTTTTGTTATATTTTTAATATAATTAACATGTTAAGGTAATTTATTGTCTTCAGTAATATGGTATGTTATATGTGCTATATAAAATTTAATATACATATGTTGCTGTGTATTAAAAAAGGATGAATCATAGTTATTCTTTTTTAATAACATATGTGTTACTATTAGAAATTCGAATTGAGTAAGTGTACCTTAGTGGTCATGGTGATGGTAAAGCAGTGCTAGTGGTGGAGAAAAATAGTGGTGGTGGTGGTGGTAACACACGTGTTACCTTACAAATAACACATGTGTTACTCTATGTTACTAGTACAAAAATGTTGTTTTTAAATAAAAAATTGAAATATTGATTTTAAATTAAAAGAATGTATTTTTAAAAAAATTATAAAAATAGAGAAATGGTAAAATATTGATTTTAATAAAAAATGAAGAAGTAACATATATGTTTCCCATGTAAAAATATTGTTTTAAAATAAAAAAATTGAAATATTAATTTTAAAGAAAAATAACGTATTTTTAAATAATTATAAAGTATTGATTTTATTGCAAATGAGCAAGTAACACATAGTAACATATATGTTACTAGTATAAAAATATTGTTTTAAATAAAAAATTGAAATGTAGATTTTAAATGAAAATAATGTATTTTTAAATTTTTTATAAAAATAGAGAAATGGTAAAATATTGATTTTAATGAAATATGAAGAAGTAACATATATGTTAGCCGTGTAAAAATATTTTTTTAAAATAAAAAAATTGAAATATTAATTTTAAATAAAAATAAAGTATTTTTTAAATAATTATAAAGTATTGATTTTATTGCAAATGAGCAAATAACACATAGTAACATATATGTTACTAGTATAAAAATGTTGTTTTTAAATGAAAAATTGAAATATTGATTTTAAATTAAAAGTATGTATTTTTAAAAAATTTATAAAAATAGAGAAATGGTAAAATATTGATTTTAATGGTAAAATGAGGATGTAACTATATTGTAACAAATATGTTACCCGTATAAAAATGTTGTTTTAAAATTAAAAAAAAAAATTGAATTATTAATTTTAAAAAAAATAACGTATTTTTTAAATAATTATAAAATATTGATTTTATTGCAAATGAGCAAGTAACACATAGTAACATATATGTTACTAGTATAAATATGTTGTTTTAAATGAAAAATTGAAATATTGATTTTAAACGAAAATAATGTATTTTTAAAATTTTTATAAAAATAGAGAAATGATAAAATATTGATTTTAATGAAAAATGAGGAAGTAACATAACTATATGTTACCCGTGTAAATATATTTTTGTAAAATAAAAAAATTGAAATATTAATTTTAAAGAAAAATAACGTATTTTTTAAATAATTATAAAGTATTGATTTTATTGCAAATGAGCAAATAACACATATTAACATATATGTTACTAGTATAAAATGATAAATTGAAATATTAATTTTAAATGAAAAGAAGGTATTTTTAAAAAAATTATAAAAATAGAGAAATGAAAAAAATATTGATTTTAATGAAAAATGAAGCAGTAACATATAGTAACATATATGTTATTCGTGTAAAAATGTTGTTTTAAAATAAAAAAATTGAAATATTAATTTTAAAAAAAAATGTATTTTTCAAATAATTATAAAATATTAATTTTATTGCAAATGAGCAAGTAACACGTAGTAACATATATGTTACTAGTATTAAAATATTTGTTTCTAAATGAAAATTTGAAATATTGATTTTAAATGAAAATAATGTATTTTTAAAAAATTTATAAAAATAGAAAAATGGTAAAATATTGATTTTAATGAAATATGAGAAAGTAACATACATAGTAACATATATGTTACCATGTAAAAATATTATTTTTCAATGAATTATTAAAATATTAATTTTAAATAAAAATAATATATTTTAAAAAAAATAATAAAATGAGTAAATTATAAAGTATTAATTTCAATGAAAATGATGAAATAACACATATGTTACTCGTGTAAAAATATTGTTTTTCAAATGAAAAAAAAATGAAAATATTGATTTTATGAAAATACTATATTTTTAAACAATTATCAAAGAAAATAAAGTGTAAAATATGATTATAATTATTATTATATTTAAAATAGTATACAAATATGATAGTTGGTGGTAGTAACACGTGTTAATCTAATTTAAATTAAAATAAAATATGTGTTACCATAATTTAAAATAGTATACAAATATTTATTTTGTTCGTTTAGGTGAAAATTCGAGTGTAAAGTCAAATATTTAATTGAAAGTGCACTTATTTTGATCACTAAAATTGTCCTTATTTTGATCACTAAAATCAAGGATTTGGAGGATCAAACTTTGAACATGTATAAAGTTGAAGACCTAAAATGCAATTTTTAGAGGACTTAACTGAAAGATAATTGAAAACTTGGAGATCAAAGTGTAAATATATAAAAAATTGAAGGACCTAATATGCAATTTTTGAAGGACTTAATTGAAAAATAATTAAAAATTTGGGGACTAAAGTGTAAAAATATAAAAGATTAATGACCTAAGATGTAATTTTTGGATAATTTAATTGAAATATAATTGAAAATATAAGGACTAAAGTGAATATTATATAAAGTACATTGACTACTATACAATAAATAAATGCCACATCATCATGCCACATTGTAAAATATTGTTTTTAATGAAATAATGTATTTTTAAAATCAAATCATGAAATTGAGGTATTTTTTGAAAAATTAAAAAAAGAGGTATTTTTCAACTTTTTTACAAAAAGTAAGGCTGTTGTCAACTTTGCCCTTTTAAGTAAACCTTTTAACGGGCCAAAAAATCTAGAAACTTTGTCCATGCAGCCTAACTCCGTTGGGTGCGTCCTACATTGGTAGAAAATCAAGGGTTAAATTTATAAACATTTAGAGACTTTAATTCTATATCATCGAGAGTAATAATATTGTAAAAAAAAAAATAGGTACAAGAATATACAAATTTTATAGAGGTTCATTTCAATGTAAGACTATGTCTCCTACCCTACGTTTCCGATGTAATAATTCATTAATAAAGAAAGAGTGGTTTACAAAAGAAATCGATACCTTCAAAATCTCTGTGTTTTATTTTTTCTAGCTAGTTATCTCTCTCTCGCCCTTATCGCAAAGGTCGACTCACGTACAGGCTCTGCGAAAGACAATAATTAAGCTATACAATTTAACAATTAATGCGATGAACCATGCATCACTACGTTTTTTGACGGATAAGAAGACTTATGGTGGCTTGTATTGCAACTTCTATATTCATAGAGTTGGGGACAAATTCTAAGGAGAGAGAACAGAAATTCTACAAAATATGGCCCTAACGAGAAATAATTAATTTCTTTATTAATAGTTGGAAAATATGTATATTCATCTATGCATTTTATTTTCTATTATTAATAATTGAAAGAGAACAAATACATTAGAAGTACATAGTTTCTCCGTATAACTAATATTTCCTTTGTTAATATACAATACAATAAATTAAAATAGCCTAGAAGAACAAAAGAAGAACCAACATTATCAAACAAACGGTATAATAAAAATACTGATACAACTGATTTATATAATAAGGTAAACTCTAATATATATTAAGTAAATCAATTAACTAATATATTATAATATATTGGGACAATCTTCTAATATATATGAAAATTTTCTAATATATATTCTAACAATATTAAAGATAGAACACCCCCAGCAAAAAGACTTTTAGAACTTTACAGGAGATTTCCTAGCAGCAGATGAGTGATTTCCCATATGAAAATTTTCTAATATATATTCTAACAATATTAAAGATAGAACACCCCCAGCAAAAAGACTTTTAGAACTTTACAGGAGATTTCCTAGCAGCAGATGAGTGATTTCCCAGCAGCAGACGTCTACTTCACTCAAAGAAAATAACTATAGGTTCTCAGTTAAATAAACTAAAACCTATTATGCAAAAACATTATGATCAATATGTCCGCTATTTATTGTGAATTTCAAAGGAAATCAGTTTTCCAAGTGCAGAACGAACAGATAAAACTTGAGAGAATGAAATGTAGCTGAATCAAGGCCGTACCATTTAATGGGAGATACATATTCAGACCTACAAATACAAATATGATTTGTCATATTCAGACCACTGTCTAGGAATCTGTTTTAAACCGTATACAGATATTTTAAGAAAATAAACATGATCAGGTTTGTTTTTATATTCAAAACCTTTTGGTTCATACATGAAAATCTTTTCATCAAGGTCACCATGTAAAAAAACAGTTTTTACATCATGTTGTTCAAGTTCCGAATCATAATGAGCAATCAATGCAAGCATGATACGAATAGTGATATAGTTAACAACAGGCGAAAAAAACTCATTATAATCAACCCCTTATTTCTGTGTGTACTCCTTAGCTACTGTTGTGCGATTATAATTCCACAAGTAGACGGATCGTTTACAAGTAATAAAGTAGTGTGTAGAGGGTCGAAACCACGAGTACTAGATACCAATTTAACCTATTAATTTATAATTCAAACTTTAACAATATGAATAAACACAGATTTAAATTGTGGTTTTGTGATTCTAATACTATTTTAATTAAACCTAAATTATCAAACAATTAACTTTAAAATAGAGAGAACGAATTCAAGATTTACTAATACTAGGATTCACAAATCCACCTATACGCTTTATAATCAATTATCCGTTAATCACTTTTTAGCTTCTAATTACCTTGGATTGAAAATCGACTTTCCTAAAATAATCAAAAGCATCTCTCGATGGTCAATCAATTCTATATGTTATGCGAACCTAATTATTTCTAATTAAGCTTCGAATATAAACACATGCATTAAAATCTCAACAACACCTAAATGGATTTCATAAAGTATAATAGTAATCTCTATCTATTATTGGACCCTATGTTATTCAATACCACGTGCTTAATCTATATTGAATCTCTCGACTTCAATATAGATCACAATATATTCTAAAGGTGATCAATCATTAAAATAATATAAAAACTGAATAAAGAATAATCAACCCAAAAGTAATTAATTACTAAAAAGGAAAAACTTCTAATTAATTAAAAAGGCGAGATTTCATCGTTCATCCTAGAAAAAGTAAGTTTAGCCGGACATAGTTTCATCAATTATTACAATAATTGAATTCATCATCATCCAGAAAAAGAAGAAAACAAAAAGTAAATAAAACCCGTGATCCTGGCTCAATGATCTTCAATCCCGTGCCTTGATATTCGATTCTTCCTTTGTATCTTATTCTCCCCAAAATTTGTCGTCCGCAAGATGTCTATTCTCGGCCTTTTATATTCGTCCCCAAACCCTCCAAAGCGTGGCTTAGGTGGTTGAATTAATTTGGACTTGGTAGTGTTGTACTCCAATTAGGAAATTGCCATTTGGTGCCCGTTTGACCCATGCGATCGCATGGTTTTCACTAAAAGAGTTCTGCAGATTTTTTATCCTTCACGCGATCGCACCAAAGTCTCACCATGCGATCCCATAGTTGATCTTGGTGCTAAATTTGAATTTTCCTGTTTGATATTTGCACGTCAAGCCCCTGAAGTATCTTTTCTTAGCAGTTTGAGTCCCCTTTTCTTCATTTTGTTCTCTTTTCATCCAAGTGATACTTGAATTTGATTATTTCCTAAATTAATAAGAAAATAACATGCAATTAAACTGAAATCAAATAATATGACTCATAATCGTCTCTTTTTGTGAGCTCCAATAAGTACAAAATTGTACTTATCAAACACTCCCAAATTTGAACTTTTATTCGTCCTCGAATAAACTAGCTAAAGATAATCTTGCACTTAATGAAATAATCAATAATAAAGTTCACAATATAAATAGCTTGCCGTTCTTGCTTCAGGTTTTACAAAAAGAAAAACTTATAATTCATGAGTGTTCAGGTTATATAGTTGTAAACGTGATTCTACTTAAAACATACTTGAGATGTGTGTGAAAGCAGTTAATCTGATCAACTTAAATTCTATGGTGGTAATAGCCCAACCACTAGGTCAATTGTTCATTTCCCTCTCGTAAGGTACACTTCCCCAAAAATAATTGTTTTTTCTCAAATTCCCGAGATTTTTGGGTCTAAGGTTATGGTTCACATTCTTTTCTTTCTCAAGGCTGGTTGAGAAAGCTGATGATCCTGACATCTAGGTTTATAAAGATTCTCCAATTTCTGAGTACACTCGACCAGAAAGTTTCTACTAAGTAAGTCAAACCCATTAGTCATCTAATCCCCAGATTTGCTTTGCAAAAGATTTTTCATTGGACAGAAATAAAAATAAATTTTAATTAAAATTTTTATTTTTTATTTTTTATTTTTTTTATAGATCTTATGTGCAAAACTCAATCCATTAAGCTTTATAAATGACTCATGTAACAAGTTTGAAGTCGATGACTCTCAAGTCTTTCGAAGCTTAGGGCATCGGGTTTTGAAAAATCCCGACGGGCCTTTTCACTCGAGTCAAATAGGCTACGAAAAGAGTTATAAGATATTAATAAGGTGCAAAACTCAGTCCATTAAGCTTTCTAAACGACTCATGTAACGAGCTTGAGGTCGATGACTCCCAGGTTTTTCGAACCTTTGGGCATCAAGTTTTGAGAAACCCCGACGGACCTTTTCACTCAAGTCAATTAGGCTACGAAAAGAGTTAAGCAATAATAATAAAAAATTTGTGCCTTGCGTGCAATAAGTTCATTCTATGGGACTAGATTCCTAATATTCGGTTAATACCTAGCTTCCTCTAATTGGTCTACAGTGCTCCACACAATTTTGTTTTTCAACATACACGGAATCAATCATAACCTAGATAGCCACCATCACATTTTATTTACTTCAATCACTCATTCTATTGGTTACTTAGTTGAGATGCAGATGATTCTAAGGTTTAGAGAAGGGTATCCTATTGTTTTCAACTTAAGTGCACCAACATAGCTACAAATTATCATAACTGGCCGACACAACACGATATCAGATATGATTAAATGGCCTCACATTGAAACAAAAGTATACTCTGTTCACAAGTCACAATTTAAAGCTAAAATTAAATGAAACGTAACAACATTAGCCGGCAAGACTATTTATATCACATAAACATGCAAACAAAATAAATTTTTTTTTTTATATTACTAAAATGAAAATAAGTTAAAAATCAAATATCAAATATCATGAATTTTTCAATTAAGCAAATTTTCATTAACCACCCTGTTGACGTCGGAACTTCACCAGTCCACGTGCCAACAGATCTCCAGTCACTCCTCTGCCAGCTCGTATGTTACCTGTACACTAGGATAACCGTTAGGCGCCAAGATCTCCAGAGAAGAAGGGTCTGGCGATCGTTGGCACTCTGACGATCAAGTCAACTACTGGTATATGAGAGATATACGGGGGCGGGAACAAAAAGGGGTATGGGATAGACAAGCAGGCAGAGATTTGAGCAGAGTTTAGGGTGGGATTCTTAAGCATAAAAAGTGCGTACCTTGGAACAACCGGAGACGTTGTATTTATAGCGCAAGAATTCTAATTGATTTGGAAGACAAATCAATTCGGTCTTCAATTGGATCTTCCTTCCTTGTGTGATAAAGATACCCAAGACTACCTTCCTCCCTTGAGTTTATCACGTTGCATGATTTTAGGAGATCATGATTGGGTTTTCTTGTGGAGATTCGTGCGCCCAATCCAGCCCGAGAGTATGGTTTGAAAAGTTCCGATCCACTATCCTTGGCTTTTCTTTCACTCAGAGTCAATATGACTCTTCCCTTTTTCTACAGAGGACATCTAAGGGCATAGTTGTCCTTCTTGTTTATGTGGACGATATCGTTGTCACTAGTTCCGATATAGAGGCCATCTCTAAGATTCAGAAATTGTTGCATTCTACTTTCCACATGAAAGACCTTGGCCCACTTACCTACTTCTTGGGGTTAGAGGTGCATCATCGGCCTCAAGGTATCTTCTTGAATCAGCACAAGTATATTCAGGATCTGGTTCAGTTAGCTAGACTGACAAACACTACTTCTGTGGACACTCCCATGAAAATTAATGTGAAATATCGACATGACGAAGGAGAGCTTCTTGAGGATCCTACTGTCTATCGGAAGCTAGTTGGTAGTCTTATCTATCTAACCATTACCCGACCAGACATCTCCTATGCTGTCCACACCGTCAACAAATTCATGCAAGCCCCTCAGCATCTTCATCTGCAGTTCGATGCCTCATTCGATACATCTTTGGCACACCTAGTCGTGGCTTATTCTTCCCAACTAGTTCTTCACTCCAGCTACAAGCCTATAGTGATACTGATTGGGCTGGCTGTCCGGACACTAGGAAATCTACTACCAGATGGTGTATGTTTCTTGGTGATGCTCTTATCTCTTAGAAATGCAAGAAACAGGACCATGTCTCCAAGTCATCCACTGAAGCAGAATACCGCGCCATGTCTACTGCATGCTCTGAGATCATTTGGCTGCGTGGTCTCCTCACAGAGCTTCGTTTCTGGCCAGTTCAACCTACTCCACTTCATGCTGACAACACTAGCGCCATCCAAATTGCTGCCAACCCTGTCTACCACGAACGCACAAAGCACATTGAAGTTGACTGCCACTCTATTCGGGAGGCCTATGACCACCAAGTTATCACCCTTCCACATATCTCCAATAGTCTACAAATCGCAGATATCTTCACCAAATCCATGTCGCGTCAACGCCATAATTTCCTAGTTAGCAAATTGATGCTTGTAGATTTACCAGCATCAATTTGAGGGGAGGTGTCAAAGGAAATTAGCTGGCCAGCAGATTTTTTGCCTTATACAACTTTGATAGCTATCTTCTATATTTGTAAATCTTTTATTTTGTCCTTAATTAGAATATACTAATTGTAGACTATATTTAGACATATTTGTATATGGTAGTTTAGCTATTTAAGGGCTGAAGATCAGCCTTTATTCTTTCCATATATCAGCTTGTATTCTTTCTATATAATGAGAATTCTCCATTGAGAGAACACACTTTTGCTCAAAGCTCTTAGTTTATCATGGAGAGCAGGAAGAGGGGGATGCTTTTATGTAACTATAGATACCATTCTCTCGTCCACAACACCCTAATCCAAGCACAAGAATGTTCACAAAAAAGGGGATCATATTAATGATCTTGAAAGATACATATAATTATCAATCAATACTTAACTCCTAGTTCTTAAATGTATCCAATTTGAACAAAGAATTCCACCCCAACCTCTTCTTGTCATAGCATGAGACAATAGACTAGACAAGCATAAGAAAAATGTTTTTTTGTGCACAAGCCACACACGCGCACTAATAAACAGAAACAAAACAAACCTGTTCAACATTGAGTTTTCTCTTCAAGGTCTTTGAGCGTTGTGGTTCATCTTTATCCCATGTGATATGAAAGTTACTGTGCTGCAATGCTCGAGTTTGAAAATCTACACCTTCATAGTCTGTTGGTGCCTACACCGAAGAATTAAGAAATTTAAACAAACAAATCGAGAGAGAGATGTATTAACAGAACTCAGTTATTATATACTTGTTCTTCAATATGAAGAGTGTATTATAGGCATTCTTGGGAAGTAACCCAAGGCAGGGTGATATCAAAAAGGCAATAGTTAATCACAACAATAGTTGCATGATTTTCTTAGCATCAAATGTAAACCATAAAAACATTCGTCCTATGATCAAAAGACAGAATTTTACCTCAGTCGCCACATCCTGTGGCTGATGCTTAAACTCCATTGTGTCAGGAATAAATCTCAAATCCAACTTATTTGATGATCTTTCAAACTCAACTCCATCACATGTTTTGTAAAGGTAATCTGCTGTAGCACTTGAATCACATTCCACCACAGCATAATAATACCTAAATACGGAAGGTAGAGAAATGAGAAAGCAATCTCTGGCATTGGACGATTAATCATATAAAAGGGACATTACAAGAACATGGCACACCAATAAAATAAACATTCAGTCGTGCACATTGAGTGGCAAAGCTGACATTTCCATTCTGAAGAAAGGGAAAGGAAAGGAAAGAAAAGAAAACCGAAAGGAGAAAACATTGAAACTTGTTTCAACTACATATGAAAAAACTCCTACAGTCGTGCATTCAAAATATTTTACGGCCACAGAATAAATTACAAGGGAGATAGGCTAATCAACATTAATTGGGACTTCACTTCGTTGTTTTTCTTTTCTTTCTTTTTTTTGTCAAATGATTTTCTACAACAATTTACAGAAAATTGAATCAACATATTTCATTTCACTTATCTCTGTGATGCACGGACACTCCAAGGGAAGAATGTTAGTTTTCAACACATCAACATCAACGTGCCTTGGACATGGCCCGACAAATCAAGGACATAACATGCACCATTCTATAAATCTTGGAAACTAAAACTAGAGAATAATTTAATTATTACAATATTTGAATAAAGAGTAAAAATGATGTGAGAAAAATTGTACCAATTTCACATCAATTTATTCTTAACTTAATTTATAATACATGAATATTTTTATTTTGTTACAAAAAACAACACAAAGTTGGTTTAATATAACAAATCCCCACTTCTCAACTTCAAAGATTTCACATGCAAAATTCAAAATTCAAAATCCAAGCTGAACAAGAGTACTAAAAACAAAAAAAAAACAAAAACAAAAAAAAACTGTAGAAGAGATATTATACAGTAATTTATAATTCTAAAACACTTTAACCAACATATTTGTGTCCTATTTTGATAAAATATTGTGAGCTGATGCATTCATCATGCGGTCTCCGTATCAATGCTTCATAGTTGCCTTTCTACAACCCATGAAATAAATAGCGCACTTTCGATGTAGAGTTGTTTAACACCAGAGACTAATCATGGGAAAATGTTCTTCATTTTATCCACGGAAGTGCAATGAAGACTACTATTAACTCCATATAAATTTCAATGTGTTTCATATAAACAAAGAAATACTTAAAATAGGACAAAAATTGAAAATCCACAACTTAGAATTTTTTTCACCTTAGCCTACTTAGTTCATAGGCACGCAGTTTTTTTTTTGTCAATCTCGTCATCTTGTTCATCCTCATCATCATCATCAAATAGTCCAACAGGACCATGGACAGCCTCCTCTTCCATGCGCTTGAGTCCAAATTCAGATGGATAGACAGCCACTGACATAATTTGACCCCCTTTAGGGAGAAACGAACTTAGCAACGCATACGAGTCAACGGCCTACATATTGAGATCCAATTCTCAGCAATTAGATTCAGTAAAAAGAAACACCTAAAACAATGGCAGTTAACAGTGCATTCAAATTCTACGAAATACATCAAGATATCAGTTACAGTGTTTCCAAATTGAGGTGCCATTTGATTAATTACACGTAAAGACACTTCAAATACTACGATATTACGTATCAGATCATCATACTAAAATTTCCAAAAACCTTAAGACAATGCACTCAATCTAAACGCTGGTTTCAAAGATAAATATCCAGGCTCCGTGTGGAGAAAGATCATCTTATGCAACCGAAATAATAAATGATTATAAGCAAAAATTAAATCAAGGAAAAGTTTCAATTACTCACCCTCACTTGATTCCAGTCCAAATTAACAACTGCAAGTCTGGGGGTTTCATTATCAATTTCCGGTATGTTCTCCTATAGATTCAGAAAATGAGACATCAAAATTTTTAAGTGAAAGCGGTTCTCAAAATTTGCAGCAAAAATATAAAGAAATTGAGCTCCAATCTAAACCTGCTGCATAAAGGCGTCATCATCCTCCTCCTCCAAATACACCTTATCATCTGAATCTGAATCTATAGTGCTACTCAATGACGATTCATCACTCTCATGGCTGTTATCCTCCTCAGAGTCACTTGATTCTTCCAATTCACTTGTCGATAGTGATTTGCTTTTCTTCAATTTCTCACCCTCGCTCTCACTTTCATTTTCACTCCCATTCTTTTGGCTCTCACTTTCTTCTTCTTCTTCTTTTTCTTCTATGGTTGCAACTTTCTTCAATTCATGCACTTTTTCTACTTGGTTTTCTTCGTCTTCTAGACGATAGTAGTGTTTGAGAGGATTACGAGAGTGGGAGTTATTTCTAAGTTTCCCTCTCTTGTCTGTAGGAGCCTTGGAGGATGCAAAGTTCTTGTCAGTGAACATGCGGTCAAATCGAGAGTCAATAACCACTTTAGAATTTCGCTTTGGAGCCTCCCGAAACTGAGGGTCAAAGTGTATAGAAGAGAATCTAGCGTCCGTGATCATTTTTCCACCCTCATTCTGGGGACGGCTGTTTCCTTCATCTCGGCCGCCTTGCTTGCCAGTTTTGTTCTTCTTCTTGTTGCTTTCAGTTCCCATGGGTGCCTATAGTATAAAGCAGCACAATTATCAATGTTATTTTACTAACTTGGAAGTAAGATTGCCCAAAAACCGGTTCAGACTAGTTTTCATTGGAATCGGACCAAATTAAATGAATAAATGAATACTACAAATTAAAAATTACTCTATGATGACTCTATTATCATTTCTCACCGAAACACATATTTTGTGCTGAATCGCCCTCTAAGCCCATGTATCAATATTATTCCCCACTTACTCTCAACAAAAGAACAAACAGCAATAAGAATTTTGAAGCCATGTCACTGAACAATCTAGATAGGAAAAGTACAGAACAGGGTTTTCAAGAAACTCACTGACTGTAGATTTTTATTCAGCGTTTGGAGGTCTTCAGCAACCACTTCAAACAAATTACTCAGTGAGGCCGGGTTTCTCAACTCGTGATCCAAATCCAGAACCGGTGGAGGAGCCCCTGCAACCCCTACAATCGCATCAAAACCATTACAACATCCAAGATTCAAGCTTTGAAATGTTAATCCAAACCACAGAATTCAGAGTAACTGAACAAAGTCAAATGAGAACAACATGTTGAACTAATTCAGCTCAAAATTGTCATAAAAAAAATTCAGCAACAAAAACAAAATAAAAACATCACAACAAATCAGCACAAATTAGTGGCGATAGATGACTGGCGAAAATCTATCATATTTGGGCTCGATTTTGTTTCAAAAATCCGTCATATTTGGGAACAATAATTAATGTTCAAGTCATATTTTTTCATAATTCCATAAGATTTGAGGAGAAAATCATTTTTATTCCTAATCACCTTTCAAGATTGAAAAAAATAAAAACAAAAACAAAAACAAAAAACTGGACGGGAAGTACATCTAGTCAACTATACACTATTCAAACTTCAAAGCCAACATCCAAAATGATTCCATTAAAAGAAAAAGGGGACGAAATTGAGAAAAATAAAAATCAGAAAAAATAAAAAAAAAGTAAAAAACTCCTGCAATAGAACTAACTAATAGATGTATCTAGGTACGAGAAATGCTGGATTTTGAAGTACAAAATAGCTTTCGAACCGATATATCACAAGTATGTTGTACATAGAATTGAACTATAACCAAACTGGTTAGTTCTAGACAGGTTGTGCTGTGAGCTTGTGACAAAAATTTTCTAAAAACAAACTAATTAAATTTATTCAAAAACGAACCACAATATTTTTCCACTTGCCAAAATTTTTAAAAAAAACAAACGGATACCTCTGTTGACAGACTAGTGACTCCAAGCAATAAGAAAGAAGAGATGATAGAAATAAACAAATATTAAGTTAGAGAAATCGGCCAATTTGATTTACCTGTTGAATAAGGAAATAGAAAGATCACTGCGATGGAGCCACAACTAAGTGGAAGAACGTGGGCAGCGTACAGAAAAATTAGGTATTAGAGTTGCACTCGATGCTTTGTTGGCAGACAATCAGGTTAATTTAATGAATCAAGACGATTTTCCAAATGCTTATGAATAGAGCAATAAATAAAAACGCAAAAAATAAATAACAAGAGGATATATAATCTAATAAAAGTCCTAATTATAATGAAATATTATAACAACCTAATTAGAAAGGCAAAATTTTGAAAAATACCCTTATTTAAGTAAATACAAATAACGTATACTTTTCAGGTCGATCCGTGCTCATTTCCGCAAAGCGCAACAAATTAGACTCCACAACTTAACACAAATTCCAACCATTTTTTCATTCAGTGAAGAAGAGAAAAAGTACTCTTTTTTAGCTTGTAAATCTATCAAAAAATTACATTTTAAAACATCTCAATTTATTAAAGACCACATTTAAATTTTCGCCTAAGACCCCAAAAATCTCAGGACCACCCTGATCATGAAGCAGTTCAAACTTAAAAGAATAAACACGGACAACAACAATTGATGAACAACTAGAAAATTAAAACAATAAATAAGAAAATCAGATGTAGGCAACGAAGATATACATATTCATATCGTGATCTTAAACTAGTATACCACTTTTCTTTGCGATAGAATTTGACTATAGAGGATTTTAATGAATTGAGCAGTTGAGAAGAATGAGAGAGATATAGTTTTGTTTGAGATGATTTTGATAAATATGAAAAAGAATATAGAGAAATTGAAGAATTGAGAGAGAAATATGAGTTTTAGTTTGAGATGATGAAAACGTAGTAACGGACAAAGAATTATTTTTTTTATGCTTGTAGTAGAATAAACCTCCCTAGGTCGGTGATTATATAAAAAAGGCACAAAATTTAAAAAATCAAGAAAATTCAGTCTACCGACTTTCGATCAGAAAAAGAAAATTTAAGCAAGCTGGAGAGGTTTAAAAATAATTATCAGAAAAATACAAAAATTTCGCGTAATCAAGCAAACGAATACATAACAAAATATCGAAAATTCATGTAAAAACGGACAATCAGACGGTGAATTTTGCTAGGAAAAAAAAAACTAACCTCGTGTAATCAGGCGATTAAGATGAATGATCAATTGAAAACAGTGTATATATAGATACAATAGACCCACGAGAACACGGCACAGAAAGAGATAGAGATAGATTATATAGAGGTTAACTTGTGAATCAGCAATGCCTCTGGTGGGTGGATCGTTGTTAGAAAATTTTATAATTGTTAAGAGAAAAAGACTCAAAATCTCGCTTTAAACATTTGTATATGTAAAATGTTCTATCATTTAATGTCTTTTGCACAAATCATCATTATCATTTAGATTTTTTTGCGTTAATTAACTATTTTGATAATTTTAACGACAAATGTTAACGGATATGGACGACAGTGACCTTCTCTACAAAAAAACGTTTATTTAGAAATTTAGATGCCAAAATCTAAACGATACAGATCCTTTGCACAATGAAAACAAACATTATGGATGAAATGTGCTAATTATCCTAATTTTACCTTGTTTTCTTTTTCATGAAAGATTGGTTGGTAAAATTATCAATAATCTGTAAAGAAGACGCAAAGTACATAGTTCAAATTTCGTCACCTAATTTTGAAAATTGTCAACATCTATTGATAATAAAATGAATTTAACAGATTGATGGAAAATCTAACAATTCATTCTTTTGGTCTACCATAAAGTATTCAAAGAGAAAAACAACATAAAATATTCTTATTGACGGTGTCATTTGTGATTTTTGTTTTTATTTTTTCACTTTTAATTAAATCACATTGCTTGATGACATGAGGCGCGTTTCTATACCAGTTTATTTAAATCAAAACATGGCACTACTAACTTGTGTTGACTATAACTCCTTATTTCCCATATATGTGAAAATTGGCAAAATGAAAATATAAAATAGACAATGCGAGATAAAGACATACTTCTTACAAGAGCATCTCTAATTCAATAATAGTCTTTAAAAAAAAAATTCATCTACAATGCAAGTTGACAGAGACTCCATCAAATTGATAGGTTTGAAAAAAAAATAAATAAACATCGTTTGAAGCAGTGGCGGATTTAGGGTTGAAGTTCAGCTAGGGCAGACGTTGACTGGTCAACAGTCAAATATTGACCGTTGACTAGTCAACGGACGATACTTGTAAAAAAATAATGTGAAAATATTTTTAATAAATACGTAACTTATAAAGCAACAAAAAAATCATATAATAGTGAAATATAATTCGATACAAGTCGTAATAATTCTTGTTTGATGACCAATTACAGTGTCTTAGTCAAAATGGGAACGAACAAGAACTACAAATTTGATAGTTTAAATAACCTACCTTCCTCGAATGAAGCATCTCCTTCTCTTCCTCTTTGAGCTCTGAAAATGCCTGCCAACAAAACGATAATCATTTATTAACATGATAAAATACACGTCATACATGATAGCCAACACAAGGGGCGGACCCAAGATAATGGTTCAGTGGGGGCGATAAAGATTTACATAAAAAATAATTTAAAATAAGACAATAACGATAATAAAAAACTTAAAATAAAGTCAAATCTATGGTAAAAAAAAAAAAGCAAAAGTTCTGATAAATACTTTCTATATTCTTCAATTTTGACCCCCCCCACCCCCACCCCCACCCCCACCCCCACCCACACCCACCAACTCTCTTCAAATTATGCAATTATTACATTAAAGAGAAATAATAAATTCTTTAATTGAGGATTTATTCATGCAATTATCTTATTTTTTTAATTTTTCAAAGTTCAAGGACCACAAATGAAATTTTAATTTTAAAATAGATATTCCTTCTCTCTCTCTCTCTCTCACTCTCTCTCACACACACACACACACACACTGTTTTCAACCCAAAAAATTATATACAACATATACATACACTACAGTCTACACGCAGAACAGTAGAATGCACAGGAAAAAAAATTGATGAAGCCAACACTATTTTTTCGCGAAATTCCAGTACGGGCGGACACGTGGTCTCGCCATTTTTCCTTACAATGATTTCTCTTTATTACTTAATAATAAAAATAATAAATTTATTTGACATGTTTATTACTAAAGTGTTAATTCAAAAAATAAAATACTCATTAGTTTTTTTAAATTTTTTTATAAAAAATAAAAGTATTGGACTTATTTGCACATTTTGTAATGATTAAGAATCTACATACAATTTTTTCTAATTAAACTAAGGGTATATTTGTCTTTTTCATTCCATAAGGACCAATTTCGCACCAAAACACTTAGGTTAGGGACTTGTTTGTCAAAACATAAACGTTGGAGACCAATTCTACCATAAGGACAAAAGTTAGAGACCATTTGCGCCAAAATCCCAAAAGTTTAACAGAATATTGGATAGATTCCGTTCAAAATGATGATTTGGGCACTATATGGATAGGTAAGGGATGTAATTGCCAAAATTTGAAAGATAAGGATGATTTGCGCACCGGGCACTACATGGATAGGTAAGGGATGTAATTGCCAAAATTTGAAAGGTATGGATGATTTGCGCACCGAGTCCATACGTTAAGGACGTTTTTGGCCAATTTCCCAAATGATAATGGAAGACAAATTGTTTAAGAGATTTGATGGTAGTTTCGCTTAAGCTGGGGGATTTCTCTCCCCTCTCCTGGTTTAGGAGCCAAATTTCGACGAGTTTGGGTTCGAAAAAGGGGTAGAAATCCCTCCAGTTTTGCACATATCAGGTCGGGTCGGGTCGGGTCGGGTCGGGTCGGGTCGGAGATGTCTCTTTTTTTAAATTGTTTTAAATAATAAAATATGAAGAGACTATTTTATCCTTGTTAAATTAGTCAAATTTAAGTCACGTGTTTCACTTTTTGTTAACTAAGAGTCCGTTTGGTATAGTTTATAAACTAGTTTATTTGACCAAAAATAGTCAAAAATGTCAGGCAACCAATACAAAAAATTTGGTCAAATAAAATATTTTTAGTTAAATAAAGTAGTTTATAAACTATACCAAACATGCTATAACACATATTTGGACAAAATCCATCATGACTCGACTCCAAAAGTCCTTTGAACATAGGTGTTATATTAGAAGGTTTATGATTTATTTGTACTTTTGAAAAGGTTGACTCCATCTTTAATTTTTTTCATTATGTTTTTCTTTTTTTCTTTTTTTTATTTTATTTAAGTTATAGGTAAAATTGTCAAAAATGACCATATGTACAAATTAATAGAAGGTTGAGGATGATATATACGAATAAAATCAAATAAAGATGAAATTTGTTATAAATCTAAAAAATAAAAACTGTATGCGTAATTTACCCTTTTTCCCAAATTCTGGTTCTTTATTGCCGATGCTACCTTTGTCAGTTTCATGTAGATTTCTCTCTGCAACCTTTGTTAATGTCCAATGCACCTTTACGTACTGTTGCTATTATTATTCATATCATTATTTTTAGGATAAATTATTGGAAAAATTTCCAACTTTTGGACTAATTTGTACTTCAAGGCTGTGTTTGATTGCAAGTAGAAAATTTGGGTGGAAAAAAAATATTTTTCATAGAAATGAATTACCAAGAAATTATGGGTTGGAAAAGGTTAACAAATTTTCCATGGAAAATAAATTCTCTTATCCCAAAAAGAAAATATTTTCCTTGAAAATAAGGAAAATGTGGCAAAAAGTGGAAAAATTTAAAAAAAATTTCCATGGAAAAAAAAAATTACAATCAAACAAAACAAGAAAAATAGGTGAAAAAATGCATTTTTCATGGAAAATTTTTGGCAATCAAACAAACAAGTTAGAAAATAGGCGGAAAAAAGACATTCTCCATAGAAAATAAATGCCAATCAAAGACACCCTAACAAATTTATCTCAACCCTTCACTAATTCACGCAATAGTCGCTTCTAACAATTTTACCTTCCAACCTAAATAAAACTAAAACAACCAAAAAGAGAAACAAAAGAAAATTTGCAATAGATATCCTAAACCTTTCAAAAATGTACCCTAAAGTTTACTTTCTAATTCTACCACCTAAGTCCCAACAAAAGAAAATAAAAAGAATTAAAATATATATATATATATATATATATATATATATATATATATATATCCTTCCCCTCCCTCAACTCCAAGCCCATCATGCCCAAACCCACCTCAACCAATCCATAGATTGCCACCCTACAAACGCTGCTTCCTAATCTTTCCTTCTCAAATCAACCACCACCATCTAAGGATGGAAATTTGACACCACAGCCCTAGACCCACCCCACTAATAATTTTTTTTAAAATATTAAATAAAATCCAAATTGTTGAGAATGGAATTCGAACCGGAAATTACAAAGCTTAACCAATACACCACAACACCAATTTTACAAAAAAAAAAATTTGTTTACTCTTTGGTTTAATTTACAATAAAAAATTGTAAAAATAATAATAATAATAATCGGGATAGTTGGCGGCATTAAGGACGACTTGCCCCGCCCCGCAAATTAGACGGGTTGACTCGTTCCATTGACATCCCTCTCGTACACCACCACTTTTGCCATATCTTCCATCATCACTTCTTCTGATACTCAAAATGTTTCCTTCAATGTCCTTCAACAATATTTATCCTCCAAAAATTTTCGCAAAACCAACGAAGAAACGCATTGCCTCCTAGTTGAAGAAGCAGCCTAGAAACACGACTATGTCTTCTTCTCCGAAGTCAAGTTCATTCAAGAATTTGATCTCAAAACCATTGATGAGCTATGAAAGTAGTATAGCGACAACAAAATTTTAACTAAAACCTTTTGATTTTAGTTTGAAGATGTTGGTTGAATTTGGTGATTGTTCTTCGGTGCGTGGTGGTAGTGCCGTTGGGAGATTTCTCCCTCTTTCATCTTGTGGTGTTGGGGATGATGTTGTTGGGATAGGGGGTGGGGAAGATGACAAATTTCTTAATTTTTTCTTTTTGTTTTTTCAATTATTTTCTCAAGTTTTTTGTTGTTTCTGATTTTTTTTTTTTTTACTAAATATATTCACACTATATTTTTCTATAAATGTGCCACATTTAAATTGCATGAAAAATTCATAACCTTTACTTATTATTACACTTGTGTTCCCAACGTTTTTTCGTCGCATTCTTATCATCAACCTTATATTAAATAGCACATATTATTTCTGATAACGGTTTCCGTCTAAAAATTATATTAAGAATGAATAAAAACAATCATTTGCCCCTCATATTTTTAAATAAGCGAATAAATAAATAAATACAAAATTTCGACTAAATATTTTTCCCCCATTTTAAAGCACACTAACAAAATTTTTAGATGAAAATCATTAGTAGGGACAAGATATGTCAATTAATGGAATGTTAAAGATAAGAATTCGATGGAAAAAAAATTAAAAACATAAATGTGATAATAAATAAACATTAAGGACTTCTAATGTAATTAAAATAGGATATATTTATAGTAAAATGTTGTGCGAATATAACCATCTTTTTTTTTTCTTTTTTACTATTTTAATTAAGAATAATAAAATGATAATTTTGTCCTTTTTAATTTTTGAATGTACACGTCAAGTGATTGATTAACGCAAAAATGAAAGAAATATATGCATTTGGATGAATACTGCTTATTTCTAAAAGTTGGGGACAGAGTTGTCCAAAAAAAATAAGGTTCGGATTAAAAGTTATTTACAAATAACTGTACCGTTGTAATTAATTTCATTATCCAATAACAAAATTGTAAAATTTACAAATAATTGGGACACACTTGACTTGAACTTATGCCTGCACTATACAAGCTCGATTTTGAAGAAATAATAAAAAAAAATTGTAAAATTTTTAATGTAGAATGGTGATATAGCACATACAGTGGGCACTAATTATAGTGACTATTGTCCACGTGTCATCACTTCATTTATCACTTTTTAAAAAGTTACTAACAATTTTTTTGAACTTTTGAAAAAGTGACCAATGTAGTGATGACACGTGGACAGTGAACACCATAATTAGTGTCCACTGTGGGTGCTATATCACTATTCTTTTAATGTATTATATTATAAAAGTCTGTTTGACACAACTGTTGTGAGTAGAGTCTTTGATAAAAAGCTACCCACTGTTTAAATGTGAATACAAGAAGTACTATAAATATTAAATTTAGTGTTTGACTGCATAATTATAAAAGTACATTTTTTATAAACTTTATATTTATTTGATTAAACAGTAATTAAATTATTATATATGTCATATTATTTTCTTTTATAAATAATAATTTTTATATCCTATAACAACTATTAAAATTGTTACCACACGATTACGATATGGCCGCCACGTCAGCACAGGCCCCACCTAAGGACTATATGGGCCCTGCTAGGGCCTTAGAAAGGCCCATCACACACTTAGGCCTTCGACAGCGGGAAATCCGCTAGTCATGTGGAGGGCCTCGACACCCTCATGCGAACCATAGGGCATCGTCAAAGCCTCGCATCATTCGTAACCAGGGTACGGCAGGCAGCCAGAGAAGTAATTAAAGTAGGATCGCGTTGATTTGGCGTATGGATTCTCACAAGGAAACCGAATCGCAATCTCCCAAAATCATGCAACGTGATAAGCTCAAAGAAGGAAGATAATCTCGGATATCTTTATCACATAAGGAAGGAGGATCCGATTGGGTATCAAATTGATTCGTCTCCTAAATCAATTAGATCTCCCGCGCTATAAAAACAACGCCTCCGGTTGTTCCAAGGTATGCACTTTTTACGCTTACGATTCCCACCCTAAACTCTGCTCAAACTTCTGCCTGCTTGTCTCTCCCACACTTCTATTTTGTTCCCGCCCCCGCGTATTCTTTATATACCGGCTGTTGACTTGATCGTCGGAGTGCCAACGATTGCCGGACCCTTTTTCTCTGGAGATCTTGGTGCCTAACGGTCGTCCTAGTGTGCAGGTAACATACGAGCTGGCAGAGGAGTGACTGGAGATCTGTTGGCACGTGGACTGGTGCAGGTTCAGACGTCAACAGATTGACGCCGTCTGTGGGAATCGAGAAGCCTTACACGACCCAGTGCTTTTGGTAAAACGTGTCTTCTACCCAAAGGAGCATGACGTCCGAACAATCCACAGAAGAGGAGGTGGAGTCCCACCATACCAACCTGCGACAGGAGAGCATTCAGGACTTACAGAATGTTACCCGTCGCAGAAAGAAAAGACATCAGAAGAAACGGACGATGGAGCAGGAAAACCAAGACCTCAAGATGGACAACGCCCGGATGAAGGCAGCGCTTGAACTGTTGGAGAATCAATCCCTTCAACATGGACCCAAGCGCAGCCGTGCCCGGAGGAGTCCCTCACCCATTGGTTCGCTGGACAGCCATGGTTCCCGAGAGGAACCCCCTGTTCCTCACGATTGGAACCTTCAGAATCCGGCCCCGAAGCCTCCGCAGGACGGCCACAAAGGGAGACCCTTCCCTGTACGAGAAAACCATCATGTTCCTGCAACTAGCGTGTTTGAGAGGCTGGGAGTAGGGTCTTCGGTCGTGCCCCCCCAGCCCTCGCACAGCAGGCGCAGCGAGCATAGCGAGGCCCGTACGGAGAAGAAGAAGGACCCGAAGAATCAAGAAAAGACCGAGGACGACAAGGAAAAACTGGAGTGTTATGAGGACGACGACGAGGAGAATCTACCCTTCACCAGCTACATGAAGGCGATGGAAGTGCCAGTCAGCTTCCGAATGCCCATCATGGATAAGTATAACGGGAGAGGTGATCCCACAGACCACATAAACACCTACAAAACAAAACTCCAGGGCCAATCCCCCGCGGTAAAGTGTCGGAACTTCCATACCCCGCTCACGGGTGATGCGAAGAGGTGGTACAACAAGCTAAGACCCGGGAGCATCCGAAGCTGGCCACAACTCAAGAGGGAGTTCGTCAACGCCTTCATTGGCAACCGGACGATGATCGCCGACATCGCCCAACTTAACGATATCCGACAAAAGGAGGGAGAAACCGTCAAAAGCTACTTTAAACGATTCAGCAACATCATCAAACAAGATCGAAACGGTAACCGACGAGAAGGCCCTGGATGCGCTGATAACAGGACTCCACATGCGAACTCCCTTCTAGAGAGACGTCCAAAATAGTCAGCCGAAAGTCTACAGCCAGCTGGTAGACATGATACAACGTGAAATCCGATCAGAAGAAACGATCGAGAACAGGGAAAGAGCTGAAAGGGAGAGAGGAGATCGATATAGGAGAGAGGGGCGTCGCTCCCCAGAACCTCGGTTCACCCACTTTCAGAGAAAGCATTCCCCGGAACCCACCCACGGCCACTACCGGAGGTTCAATCAAACCGAGGTAGCCCTAGCCCCACGAACACCAGTAGCGGCCCCCTTACCCACGGAGGCCCCACCCAAGTTCTGTCGTATACACAGGACCAGGGTGCACAACACAGAAGACTGCCCAGATGTAAGAGAGTTAATCAACCGCGGGAACCACAGGCCAGGCGAGAGGGATCAGACGGCGCGAGGACGACGAGGACCACCCACGCAAGGGCGAAGGCCCCCTCCTCAACGTCACAATGAGGGACCTCGTCGCGAAGGAGGAAGGAACGAGGGGAATAGGGACCAACCGAGGGCCGAGAGGCCCCAAGGAGCCCCGCCCGTCCGAGAGATAAATACCATCTTTGGAGGACCGTACGTCGGAGGAAGCACGATGAACTCACGGCGTAACTATGCGAAGGCTGCCAAGGGGGAACCCCTGGAGAGTTGGCAGGTACACGGACATCGGCCTAGGATACCGCCAATCACATTCACAGAAGATGACGAATCCGGGATTCATTACCCGCATTGCGATGCTCTGGTGGTACGCGCCATTGTCACTAGGAACGGCCTAGGCCGGATGCTGGTTGACGACGGAAGTGCCGTGAACATCCTATTCGGTAACATGTTCGATCAGATGGACGTGGATCACAAGCCGACGGCCATCACCGAGCCGTTGTTCGGTTTTATCGGGGACAGTCTTGTCCCGCGGGGAAGAATCACCCTGGCGGTAGATTTTGGGGAACCACCGTGCCACCTCCGGAAATACATGGAATTCCTAATATTGGACACTCGCTCGGCCTACCACGGGGTTCTTGGTAGGCCCGCGCTGAAGGACTTACAGGCGGTTACATCCATACACCACTTGTCGATGAAATTCTCGACTCCCGGGGGAGTAGCGAAGATCCGCGGTAATCAGACGGAGGCACGGGCATGCTACATGAACGCGTTACGAAAGGCCGCCAAGCGCGAGGATATCACCCCAGCCACAACAACTTGAAACCCTGCCAATGGCATTTTTTTTTTTCGTGTTGTCTTTTTCCTGCATTGTTTTGATCTCTTTAGAGATTTTTCCCTTCCGCCGGACGCCGGGAAATTGGGCGCCGCTCAATAAACATTCATCTTTTATGCAGCCAACTCGTTCCCTAAACGGAGAGCAACAACACGGCAGCGAGGGAGTGTGGTTCGCGGCCAACTCCATTAACTCGCTGGGTAAATATTTTACGCGTAAGAAAGCAACTACGGAAACACGGCAGCGAGGGAGTGTGGTTCACGGCCAACTCCCTTAACTCGCTGGGTAAATATTTTACGCGTAAGAAAGCAACTACGGAAACACGGCAGCGAGGGAGTGTGGTTCGCGGCCAACTCCCTTAACTCGCTGGGTAAATATTTTACGCGTAAGAAAGCAACTACGGAAACACGGCAGCGAGGGAGTATGGTTCGCGGCCAACTCCATTAACTCGCTGGGTAAATATTTTATGCGTAAGAATGCAACTACGGAAACATGGCAGCGAGGGAGTGCGGTTCGCGGCCAACTCCTTTAACTCGCTGGGTAAATATTTTGCGCGTCAGCAAGCGATTACGAAGTACTCAGCAGCGGGGGAATTCGGTTTGCGGCCGACTCTACCAAACCCGCTGGGTAAATATCTTACGCATTATTGATCAAGTAAAAACGACCCGACAGCGAGGGAGTGTGGTTCACGGCCAGCTCTGCCAACTCGTTGGGTAAACGTTCTACGCACCTGTATGTAACCATGATCCATTTGATAAACGAGGAAAATTAATCATGACTCGCAAGCCACCTCGCGCTACTAGGGGCGCTGTTTATGGCATCGGATTCGTGCCCACAAATCTGTAAGAAACACTAAACGCCGATGATACTCATAGCAAACATGCAATACAGGGGCACGATAAGGACAAGCGCACGCGAATATGAAAGTAACACTGCATCCTTTTTATTTCATACGATACACAATACAAGAGAGAACATAACTGTAATATGTTCTAAACACCCCGCTGCCTCTCCGGGACAGCACATGAATGTGATAACTAGATCTGCTACGATATGGCCGCCACGTCAGCACAGGCCCCACCTAAGGACTATATGGGCCCTGCTAGGGCCTTAGAAAGGCTCATCACACACTTAGGCCTTCGACAGCAGGAAATCCGCGAGTCATGTGGAGGGCCTCGACACCCTCATGCGAACCATAGGGCCTCGTCAAAGCCTCGCATCATTCGTAACCAGGGTACGGCAGGCAGCCAGAGAAGTAATTAAAGGAGGATCGCGTTGATTTGGCGTATGGATTCTCACAAGGAAATCGGATCGCAATCTCCCAAAATCATGCAACGTGATAAGCTCAAAGAAGGAAGATAATCTCGGATATCTTTATCACATAAGGAAGGAGAATCCGATTGGGTATCAAATTGATTCGTCTCCTAAATCAATTAGATCTCTCGCGCTATAAAAACAACGCCTCCGGTTGTTCCAAGGTATGCACTTTTTACGCTTACGATTCCCACCCTAAACTCTGCTCAAACTTCTGCCTGCTTGTCTCTCCCATACTCCTATTTTGTTCCCGCCCCCGCGTATTCTTTATATACCGGCTGTTGACTTGATCGTCGGAGTGCCAACGATCGTCGGACCCTTTTTCTCCGGAGATCTTGGTGCCTAACGGTCGTCCTAGTGTGCAGGTAACATACGAGCTGGCAGAGGAGTGACTGGAGATCTGTTGGCACGTGGACTGGTGCAGGTTCAGACGTCACCAAAAATTAATGTCTTAATTAAATTATGATAACACAATTATTTTAGTATACATCATATTACTTAAAATTAATTTATTTAAATCAGATATATTAAGTATAATTTATATTATATTATTTAACACACCAATATATATTTTTCACTCTATATAGATATATGAAGTGACAATTGGATATAAGTAATTAATGTGAAAAATAAATTAATATCTTTTTTTATATATATTAATGATAATTTTGTTAATTTATAAGTTTCGTTAAATGTCAATTGCAGCTTCCTCTAAAATCTTAATTAATTTTTTTTTGAAAAACTCAAAATTTAGGATTCTTCAAAAAAAAACTTTTTAAAGTTGTTTTTTAATCAAGAAATATTTATTGACTTTAGTCAAACAACTATAAATACTATACAGTCGGAATTTAGTTAAAGATAGTAGAAGCAACTCGCTCATAAATAATGAGTTTTGTGAGAAAAGTCGAAGCAACTCATGCATAAGTAATGAGTATAATGAGAAGTGACATTGTCTCTAAAAAATAAAAAAAGTGCTATGATATACAACAGTTTTCAACATTCTTCTCTCCAAAAAAGTGCTAAATTTTTTGTTTAAAAAAAAAAAGAGTACTAAAATAAAATATATACAGTGCTAAGAAATAATTACTCGCAACATTTTAGTGCTATTGGCCTCAATTTTGTGAACAGCCACATAATAACATCAAATAGTAGTTGAGGTTATGAGATAGTAAGAGTTAGGGGTATAAACGGTTCAATATGAAATTATTTTTGACATATTATTAAATCAAATTGTTTAAAAAAAATTAATAATATCTCAAACTTAAATCAAAATGTTCGATCACCCAACCCAAATTGCAATTGGGCTTGCATGAGTTGTAGTACGTAACTGGTACTAATGTTCCACGGGGTTCAATCACCCTCCACCATCCTAATTTCCGCTACCGTCCATCGCCATCGAAGAAACTTGCCCACGCAATCCAACTTCAGTTGCTCTCACCAACGTTGCGCTAAGCACCACAACTTGTACTGACCAACTCACCTCGATCCCCATATGAAAGCTATAGCAATATGGGTGGGTTTGGATCTAGATTTGTAATTCAGATAGTTGGCCATGGTTGAGGATGGTTCTTTAGGTGTATTGTAAATCGGACTTGAGGTGGTTGAGGGTTGTGTATTAGGGGTCGACGACCATGGGGGCGATGGTGATGGCGAGATGGTGGTGATGGCGGTGGTGATTTTTGGGTGGTGGTGTGGGCTTTATGGTGGTGTAGATTTGGTGGCGGGTTGCCATGGTGCAAACTAAAAGTGGTGATGGTAGTGATAGTGTTGAGATGGAGAAGTGTTGATGGCGGTGTGGCTTATGGTAGAGGCAGGTGGTGGTGGCCTAGTGATAGTGCGACAGTGGCACAGATGGTAGTGCGACAGTGGCACCTATGGTGGCGGGTGGTACAGATTATAGTGTCGATGGTCTTAGTGTTGGTGGTGGTGGAGGTTATTGTCAGCGTCGATAGTAATAATAAAATAAACTAGCTGAATGTGCATAACACCATGTAACACATTGTGTTAAAAAGGTGTAACTTACGTATTACACGTATTAGACTTTTTATAACACAATGTGTTGTAACGATGTGTTACAAGTGGCAGCGGCAGCAATGGCAGAAACATGTGGCAAAATGTACGTAATACGATGTGTTATAAGTGTTATATTTTTTTGTAACAAATGCAATGTACATTGTTTTTAATAAAATGTGTTACAAGTTACCACTGAATCAACCACAAAACAATCTTTGTATCGAAGGCCCTCTGTATGCATGCTTAAGAAGTAATTGACTTCAAAACTCCACATATGACTTTTTTGGGGATGGGTTAATTAATTAGTCTTTAATTAAAGGAATTTTGCCTAACTTAATGGTACAAAATTTAAATGGTCACATGGAGCAAGTGGGGTTTGAAAGTAAAGAAGAAATAAATAGTTATCTTTGTACATTAAGACATGAAATTATACGCTTTTAAGTAGTTATTGACTTCATAAATGCGGGGAGTTACAATTTCAAAATGTCTTGGTCTATACTAACCGAAAATATATAGAACAATAAATAAAATATTAATTAATACTTATATTTTATTACTGGTCTAAAAAGATAAGTTGAATACTCCACGTAACGTCCAAACTCATCTAATTTACCACAACAAAGCATCATGGCGGTGGCTACCTAAGGAAACTCCGATTCGAACCACCCTTTCTAATCTTTATGGACACACAAGGAAGAGCCGAGCATCTGATGATCATGTAAAACGAATTAGAAGGTCTAAAAACGAGGAAGTGTCTTGATTCAATAGAATATGTTCCGTAGGCATTCATTCTGAATAGAAAAATAAACTAAAGTCAGTCGATAAAAGTTGAAATTGTCACATTATGACAACCTAATTGTAATAATGTTTCTTCTTTAAAATAGACCCTTTAGTAATGTGCAAAACACACACTATAAGTACTTGTTAATATAGAAAAAAAATTAAGTTTTTATGCTTCTCCTTTTACAAAAGACACAAAAAGTAATAAAAATATAGAATGAATAATAATTGTAACATCATCTGAAATTTTTTTTTATCTATATTTATTTATATATAATAGAATTAATTTTAAAAAAAATACAACTTATATTTGCACATTTCTTCATTTCTATACGAATTTTACAAAGCTTTTTTGATACTTAAATTGCTACCGTTACAATGTGCTTTAAATGGAATAATAGTGCTATATTTGGCAATATTTTAAAACTTGGCCCATTGACCACAATAAATGGATAAAAGTTGGGTAAATAGCACCAGGGGTCCCTAACCTTTGAACGTTATAACGATTGGGTCCTCAACCTTTGTTTACTAGCAGTTGAAGTCCCGAACCTATGAAACGTTAGCGACTGAGGTCTTTTTTTGACAGAAACCATCAGTTTGACCTTTAAATAGTCAAAATTTTATTAAATAGACAATTTTACCCTTAAATTGAATAATTAAAAAAATAAAAAAATAAAAAAATAAAAATTGCAATTAAACTCCTACCAACAAAAACAAATAATTGCAACTAAACCCTACCACCGTCGCCGACAAATGACAGTCACAAAAATCCAGTCCCAATTTGGTGTATTCGATGCTCCCATACAATTTGGAGTATCCGATGCTCCCATACAATTCAATCTCTTCACCATGGATCTTCTTACACTGGAAGTATAATACTGTATATGCCACGCTCAAGAATAAATTACCTAGAGAAGAAAATACCATCATAAACAACCCATAAATTGTTAAATTCAGTAGCCCCTTTTCACCTAGTATGATCTTGTAGCCCTGGACTACAATCAAACCCAGCAAGTTGAAGAAAATGTTAAGCATGAAACCATGTAACCTCTTGCCCTTTATAACTGTGGCAGCTTTTCCGACTGTGAAAGGTGGGTTGTGAGATGTTGCCGGCTGTTGGCGGGGGCAGAAGGTGGTGAATGGAGAAGTTGAGGGTCGCCACCTGCGTCGGGAAGCACAATTACATGGAAAATGTAGTCGCAATTTGGAGGATCTCTCGCCGGAAAATTTCAAGTTTTTCAAGTTTTTGATGGCCATGGTGGTTCTCTGTGAAAAATTTGGAAGATTCACTGTGTAAATTTTGGAGGATCTCTCGCCGGAAAATTTCAAGTTTTTGATGGCCATGGTGGTTCAGTCAATTCCCTGTTTTTTATGGCCATGGCGGTGAAAGCTTTCCGGTGGTGGTGATGGGGCGGCAGTAATTTTGGAGAAGAAGAAGGAGTGGATGAGTTAGGGTTTAGTTGCAATTATTTGTTTTTGTTAGTTGGGGTTTAGTTGCAATTTTTATTTTTTAATTTTTTTAATCATTCAATTTAAGGGTAAAATTGTCTATTTAATAAAATTTTGACCATTTAACGGTCAAACTGACGGTTTCTGTCAAAAAAAGACCTCATGCGCTAACGTTTCATAGGTTCGGGACTCCGGCTGCTAGTAAACAAAGGTTGAGGACCCTATCGTTAAAACGTTCAAAGGTTAGGGATCCCTAATGCTATTTACCCATAAAAGTTTAACTAGATTCAAAACATCAACTTAGAATTGAAATGATCATAAAATAAATAAAAATAAATAAAAGTTTTTACTCTTTTTAAGAATTAAATCGATACTAGAAAATCGAGAAGTTCCTAAATTCTTTCAATGAGTTTCATATTTACAAATTTTTACATATAATTAGAGTAAATTTTGAACGGATTTTCGATTCTTTCAATCTAGTCAATCGGTCTAATTTGACTTTTGTAATCTGATATTTGATACGTAAAATTGAATAAGATTAACCAAATTAAATAAAAATTCCAAGTATGTGTTTGTTTGGTATAGATTTTAATGGGTTTTTAGTTTTTCATTTTTTTACTTTAAAAAAAAAATGATCAAAATAATTTCATTTTCTAGTCAAATATTGCGGCTATCTTGAAAAACAAAAAGTTATTTTAGTCATTTTCTATCAAAAGTAAAAAAATAGAAATAAAAAAATCCATTAAAATATATACCAAACAAGCTCTAACATAGCCAAATATAACGTTCACATAAATAATTAATACAATTAGATCACCATAATATTAATTAAAAGAAACACCATCCGTCCGATCAAAAAAAAAAAAAAAAAAGAAACACCATCCGTACGTGTTTCTAAACTTTAAATAATTTAAAATACAATTTTAAAAAATGTAGATCTCAGTGTGCCCACATCAATAAATACCTCAAAAGTATAGAAAAACATGGCTGGCAGCCCATGTGACCCCAACAATTTTCACCCTTTCAAAAAGCCCCGTCAACCCTTAACCCCCACCCCCCCGCTCTCAAAAAAAAAAAAAAAAAAAACTATTATGTGAAGTGAATTCCACTATGCATTCACTCCTTCCTCGTTACCATATTAACCCAGACCCCACCCCACCCCACTCCCACCCCACTCCCAGGCCCCAACCCCCTATATATTCACCTTCATTTCTCACCAATTTTCCATCCACTTCTCTTTACGGAGATTATATATCTACTATCTATACATACACAAAAGGGTAAGTTTTTTCTTGAGCGAAAATGACAACGCCAGTGACACCGGTGGCGCCGCCGCTGAAGGATGAGTTGGATATAGTGATTCCGACGATAAGGAACCTGGATTTCCTCGAAATGTGGCGTCCATTCTTTCAGCCATACCATTTGATTATAGTTCAAGATGGAGATCCCACCAAAATCATCAAAGTACCCGATGGATTCGATTATGAACTCTACAATCGGAATGATATTAATAGAATTCTCGGCCCCAAAGCCTCCTGCATCTCCTTCAAGGATTCTGCTTGCCGCTGCTTCGGATTCATGGTTTCAAAGAAGAAGTACATCTTTACCATTGACGATGACTGTTTTGTAAGTTCTCTACCCTCTCTATGTCTCTCTATATATATGTGTATGTATGTGTGGGTTGACTCGGTGAGTTGCAGAGCGAATTTGGGTTTGATCTGGATTTGGGGGTTTGATTTTTTTTGTTGGGTTTGGAAAGTCAATGCGCCATTAAAATAGAATATGCTTGGAAGAAATCTTTGTTAGAGAGAGAGAGAGAGAGAGAGAGATAAGATTCAGTACTTTTCGCTATACTGAAAGATGGTGTATGATGCTCGTAAGATCTTGAACGTGGATTATAATTTATAAGTCGTTTATGATTAATAAATGGACCCACTGCCTTTTGCCCCTTATTGGATCTTTATAATTTTGGGTCCCACTAGACTGAAAATTCAAAAGAAGAACAGATCTGTTGATTTTTGGGTGCAATAGGGTCAATTTAGAATTTTGTAGATAATTGGGAAAATTTGGAGCAGAGGTCCCCAATTTATGATTGTTATGGTAATTACGTGTTTTAACTTTTTTTCTCGATATTTTGGTTCCAATCTTTATCTTATATAGCACTCTAGTCCTAGTAAACGTTTCGATTTTGTTGAACAATTAACATAGAAAAATGAAAAGAAATTTTTTTCCCCCAACCACCCCGTCCCACCCCACCCCGAACTGTCCATTACAGGGGGAGTCACACGGGCCTGAAGTTTATGGCCGAGGCATCCTCGACCTGATATGGTACACGATATTTTTCGGGTCGGGCAGAGCTTTCACTAACTAGTGGCAGTTCACCTACCATAAAATAGACAAGTCACCAGCTAATTCATCCTATGTTTAAATATAATTTAAAGCCATTAAGAAACTTTATGTCAGATAAAGACCAGCCAATCAGTTACTCTTCACTTTCATTTGTCCCATTTTGTTCTACAAAGAAACAATACTTGGGGAATAAAAAGTTTGACTTTTGAAGAAAATTTCTTAATTAGCTAGTTGTAAATGGGACAAAGGATTATCCTGGACCTACACCGAGGTTGACGGTGATTTTCAGCGTCGAGGAACATGTACTAGGGTGTAAGTGCGACTTGTATAGATCATGAGTTGGCACAAAAAAAAGCAAGAAAACCGCTTTCTAGTCATGTTAGTGAAGTGGCTAGTGACAATATCAGATGCCCAAAAAACTATGTTATTCGAGGAAACATGTTTGGTGTCCCGATCTGAACAGGACAACGGACGAAAATCTCATGTCTTCTTTTCCTCCAATGATCATTCTTTCATGTCTTCATTATAATTTGGGTACGGTTTATCTACAGTAATAATTTTCTTATTCATTGTATTGGAAAAATTGAAATGGAAATAGGTTGCCAAGGATCCAACTGGAAAAGATATCAATGCATTGCAACAGCACATACATAATCTGCTTACACCATCGACGCCCTTCTTCTTCAACACACTGTATGATCCATATAGAGAAGGGGCTGACTTTGTCCGCGGCTATCCATTTAGCATGAGGGAAGGAGTGCCAACTGCCATCTCTCACGGGCTCTGGCTCAACATCCCCGACTATGATGCCCCGACTCAGCTTGTCAAACCTCGCGAGCGCAACACCAGGTTAGTTCCTCAACCCGACAATGATCTCGCTTCAAGATCAGTGCACATCGTTCATTCTTGGAAAATCTTAGTTTAGCTCGTGAGTGAGTTGGTCATTATTGTCTTTTACCTCAATGCTTGCTTAATAAATACTAAACACAGGTATGTAGATGCTGTATTGACAATCCCCAAAGGCACTATCTTTCCTATGTGTGGGATGAACCTCGGATTCGACAGAGAACTTATTGGCCCTGCTATGTATTTTGGGCTCATGGGTGATGGCCAACCTATTGGTCGATATGACGATATGTGGGCTGGCTGGTGTGCTAAGGTAAGTTACTCCGCAGACCCCTTTTATACATACTTGTTGTTTACGATATAAAGCTCGAGTTTGTATAACAAGTTACAACCTAAAGGCATGTTTGGCTAAACTACTCACCTTGCCCTGATCAATCAGGCGGTTAGACAAGCTTAGACGAAAAAGTGGTCTGAGCTCCAATAAACGTGCCTACCTCCCTCGGAGAATGATATGATTGACATTTCATTTTCATTTCCAAATATTTGCTTTGTTTTGCAATTCTAAACCTATCAAAGCTGGTAAAGCTTCTTATAATCTATGGAACTCTGTGCTCTAATTCATACAATTGAGTATCGGACCCGACTGTAGAGTGACAATTTTAGCCCCTTTCTTAACACCATCCACAACTGTACAATCCACCTTACCCGAGAGTTTTGAAAACTTAATTTTGGCATTCTCACAGGTAATTTGTGATCATCTAAGTCTTGGAGTGAAGACGGGGCTGCCGTATATCTGGCACAGCAAGGCTAGCAACCCATTTGTCAATCTGAAGAAGGAATACAAGGGTATATACTGGCAAGAGGACATTATTCCATTCTTCCAGTCCGTAACCTTCTCAAAAGAGTCCACAACTGTGCAAAAATGCTACATTGAGCTTTCCAAGATGGTCAAGGAGAAGCTCAGCAAAGTCGACCCGTACTTCCAAAAGCTTGCGGATTCCATGGTCACGTGGATTGAAGCATGGGAAGAGCTCAATTCACCAGCAAAGTCTGCTCCTGCAACCAATGCTGATGCCAAGAAGAAGTAGACCACTTTTTATATTCTTTCATTCCTCAGTTTAAAACACTTCTATTCTCCGGTGATTCTATATCATGTTTTCACATTATCTTTTATGTTTTCGTAATCTTTTTAGAGAAAATGGGTCGTCATTTTTGAAGGCTTGGAGATCTCAAGTTATTTGAATAATATATTTGTTGGCTGGAACGTAATGAGCAATATATTTTGAATAAATCTGTTCTATCAGTTGCCATGTGATATTCAAACTGCACCTTTTAGTTGTTCTTTAGCATATTACCGAGGCTTTAAACCTCTGTACTTGAATTGATAATTTCTTTTCTACAGTGTTGTTGGTCTTTCTTGATCACCCATGATTTCCTGATCATGAAGTATCAGCACAGCCAAAACTTTTGATCTTTCTAACAATTTGACACGACGATTACTTAACAACATTGGACACGCCAATTGACAATTCTTGTCACATCTCTGGTTTTTAATCATGTTCAGTAAATATTGGTGCCTCAAAGTATCGCGTTTGATATTATACAGATATATTTAATCTAAACTTCAAACTTTCATTCACCGAATGGTTTATGTATATGACACGAACAATTCTCTGTTTCCTGTATAACAAGTAATTAAGCAGAATTTACAAGTGAACAAGGTCGTGCAACTCACAAACAATGAAGCATATCATAATTCTTTGCAAGGAAACATTGAAATGGTGAAATATTAGACAAATTTTCACTAATAAATGAAAACCCACAAAATTAAACTTCGATTACATCAATCTTTAATACTACGGCTTTTATTAAAAAAAAAAAAAAATCAAACTGAGTTCTGGGTGAGTGTGTGCGTGAGATAATTTTCATGACATTATGTTGGAATAAGAATTACCTCTTTTTCAAGCACATAATTACCACTGCAACTCATTGAGATAATTAGGCCAAGAGTAAACAGCATCGACACAATAGCAAACCAAGCTAATGCACGCACGCTCCTTTGACCACCACCCCTCAAATTTCTACTTACTCCTCCCTTCTCCTCCACGCCTCTCTCCACCTTTGTCCCCCCTTCTACCACCAACATTTCACTAATCTCCGCCTTCTCATCCGAAAAAGAACAAGTTTGACGAAAATAAGTACCAAAATCTTCTTGGTTTTTCTCCAAGTTTTCATTATTCACTTCCCTTTCTTGAAGCATGTTCAAACAATCACTACATATTTCGTCATCATTCCAATCCAATTCCACTTCACTTGCCCTCTCCACCGCCTCAAAAAGCTGCCTTCCTTTAAGTTTACCACTCATTATCGCCACCCTTCGCTCTCTGATTATTTCCTCAACAGCCATATCTCTGTTCTTCACCTTCCAAAATCCATTAGGAAACCTTCTGTGTTGAACAGAAAACATAATTAGAGGCCAGATGCAGATTTTTCGAAAGAGGAAAAATTGATATCCGAGCCTGCTCAACACTGAAAAAAGTTGTCTGGTTTGGATTTTTGAAGGGTGCTTGAACTGTTTTATTAGTGCTTGGTTTTCTCTTTTCACTTTCTTTTGGCTCCAGCTTTTGATGATTTTTCTCTGGTGGGGTTTGTGTTTCTTTTTGTTCGTTAATCATTAGTTTCGTGCATGGTGGGGTTTGACAGAATGATAGAAGATGATGCACATCTCAATACAGCGGATCTCAACATCCCACATCCTGAAATTTATACTTCTGAATTTATCAATGAAATGGTTTCCTTACAGTTAGTATCGGGCACCCAAACCGAGACGAACCAGTCATAGGTTTATCGAGTTTATCAGTTGCTTTCTTTGAAAGGAACAATTTAGCCTCAGACATATCATGCTACGTTTAATGTCTGATTATTGATAAAATTTTCATTTTATATTGATATCAATTAACTTGTATATTTCCTTCAGTAACAAATTCATGGGAACCACTTGAAGCTCCTAGAAGAGATAGGTACCATCCCAAAATATTTAAACAAGACTTATCATGCGTTAAAAATATTAAACCAAATATTTTATCTACTGTATTGTATTGCTCATAACACATCCACCCACCCGGCGTGTACCATCCACAAAAAAATTTATCTATGAACATACACATGTCGTACATATTAGCATGCAACAACATACACAAATTAAATACATGATTGTGTGTCTCAGTGTGTGGGGCAAATTAATCACACAGATGATTTATATAGAGTTAATGCTAAGAAATATTGGGCCTACAAATAAAAGTACCCTTTAGCAATTGATTACCTATTGCACCCAATACTAAGTTTTTGAAACTGTTAAAATGGTAGTTCCAATTACACAAGTTTTTAAATAATGGCTAATTGTCAGAATATGCTAAATAAGTCCCTCATACCAAAAGTAAAGTCGTGCCTCCACAAATTAGTGGTTCGACTGGGGACGCAGCAGTTAAAAGTACAATCATCCAAAGGATCAGTTATAAATTCAACGAAGATCAGCTTTTCCAAGAAAGTGTACCACTATTTCTGAGTTCCATCTTGGAGAGAAACGGAGTCTTGAGCCTAGCCTACTGCTTTCACTTTAGATATATCCTCTATTATGCCTTTCCCATCCATCGAATCAAAGAAAAAGAAATTTTTTAGAGGATCTCCTTTGCCTGATATTGCCTTAATAACTTCCTGCAGCAACGAAAAATCCAAAACGTCAATAAAGTGGTGAAACAATTTAGCACGACAAGTGCTTGCAAGATTTAAAATAGTTCCGAAGCACATCACCACCTGTCCAAGTATCCCCCCAATGATGGCACAAACAGGAGGAAATTCTGTTGTACTTGCTAATAATCTCTCTAGAAGGGCATCTGGAATCATAGATTCACTCAATGACTGCATAGGTAGAGGTGAAATTATTAGACAAGGAAAACCATGAAAAGGGTGCATAACAGCTAAAATAATATCCAGGAGTCATACATGTGCCTCGCAAAGTTCCTTCCTCAACTTTTGAACATTTGGAAGGTCAGCAATTGAAGTATCTCCAGGATTGCGAGATTCAAGCTCTTCAAACCTTTCTATCACTAGAAAATGTACTCCAAGTGTAAATAACAGTCCCCAGAACAATTTTGGAAAATAAATCCACATTTAGCATAAGCACAGTGTTTGAGGTATAAGTGCAAGCATGTTAATGTAATAAAAATAAATAGTTCACCATATGTAACAAAGTTGTATATTATCCACCGTAGATAAACTTGCAAGCAACTACCAACCAGTGAAAAAGTAATTAGCAAGGAAGCAGGAAGATAAAGAATAGGTGATCCTACTAGACGTTATCGTGTCTGGCTAGCATGACCGCTAAAATAGCAATTTCTGATTGATTTTATGAGAGAATTTGGATAGTAGTTGTAATCTTGCTGATCGGAAAAATTTGGCTAGCATGAAGGACAATAACACAGTGCATAAAAGAGTTACAACTTCTTTGAAGTTCCAATACACTGTTTAGGCTATTTTGGTTTTCCAATCTTGAAACACATTCAAGGGGAAAAATATTTGTCCACTAATTAATAATCCTAATGTCTCCATTTCAACAAATGAATAGGCCAAAAGTACCTCTCATGGCTAAGTACAACTTAGACACCCTCCTGGGAAGAGATCTCCATGGGATAGCAATAGCTTCCTGCAAGTAAAAAATGAAATGCAACTTTAACCACATGGCAAACAGAATATCATAATTCATAAGTCTGTATGTAGGTGTTGTGTATGTCTGAAAGCAAGTATTCAATTTGATGTGATCAAGTTCGCGTTGCTAGTGATTTCCTGTCTTAGATTTCTTAAAACTAGTTTCTAAAGGAGACAAATGTCAGACAATGCTGCAAAAGTATAACTGAAGAATGGTCAAACACACGCCTACAACAGTTCATATCGACCCCCTCAACATCAAAGTTCAAAAGCTTCACTTTCGGACTTGATGCATCAAGACATGGGGTGTATATGTGCGGGCAGGCAGAGCCAATCAATTCCATTTCTGTCTCCGACCTCTCGTTGTGATTAATCATCTTCTGCTGTCCTTCTTGCTTACTTTTTATGAGAAACGAATAAATTTCTAATTTTATCAGTTTCACATATGATTAACATGAAAATATTATAGATATCAGAGGAATTTTTTCTGCGATTTCTGTAGTCCCCAGCACCAACAAATGGGTCATAATGGTCCTAGTATGAATCTGAGGTCTTAATAAATTCATTTAGGTACTTGAATATTGTCTAGCTGTCCCATGATCTATCTGACAACAAAATTCAAAGATCGCAGCCATTTTCTTCTTCCATTGAGGTAGAAATCAAACCATGTCTACTTACAAATTGGCATAAAATCAATTCACATTGACATGGAAAATGTAAATAACTTCATCTTATCTTACTAGACTTCGTATTGTTAATACACAATCAACTCCAAAGAGTCGAAGTTGAATAAAGTTTAAGGGGGTGTATTTAAATTAGGACTTTTAAGCATTTAAAAGTTTATGGGTATTCAATGTACTATTTTTATGACTCTCTAAAAAAGTATTGATGTATTCAATAGAGATTTTTAGAGACTTTAAAAAAGTCTTTAAAAGTAGGGGATATTCAATTAAAACTTTTTAGAAGTCTCTATAAGTCATGAGATATTCAAATTAAGAATGATTTTTAAGAAATCTCTATTTACTAAATTTTTAGAGACTTTTTGGTGGAAAGTATAAATAAAAAATCTCAAAGAAAATCTCTCGTATACCCGTGAGATTTGTGAAGACTCTAGAGCCTCAAAATAAATAACTTTTTTCTTTTCTCGTATCTCTTCTCATAAGAATTTGATGTTACTTGTTCTAGATACGTTATTTTCTAATTTATGTGAAATCTGAATTTACTATTTTTCAATGTGCGCTTTGCTTGATTGCATAATGGGATATTTTTAAAATCAATCAATTTTTTGTTTAATGAGTTCTCATAATTGTAACGGGTCGTTTTGCTTTCTAATTACGACAATTGTGCCTTTATTGATTTTTTCAATGCATGATGTGACATAAGATTCATTTGTCCTCAAAAAATATCGTTAGATTCATGTGTTTTATCTTGAAATCACTTTATTTCTTGAGTCCATTTTGAGCAGTTCATTAAAAAGTCAAATTTCTCTCCCCACAAACAAACTTCCTGTTAATTGATTAATATGGTAATACAGATGCTCGTGAATGTATTTGAATTTAGATTGATTTGAAATAGGATGACTGAGATTGAGGTTAGAATAATTTGATTTTTGAATACTTGCTTCTGAATCTCAAATAAACTTATCAAATTGCAAACATTTTTTATTGAACATTATTAAAATGTTATTATTCTTTTCGGTATTTAAGTTATTTGTTAATAGGTTACTTAAAAAATATTTTTATTGACATGATAAATATGATTTATTACTTTGGGTTCTTACTTGCACGTGTTGTGGATGATTTGGATATACAAGAAGTTGTTCAAAATAATGTTACATTATATAAAAATTTAGCTTAATATTTTTAAAAAATAAAAGTTTATAGAATTCTATAGAAGTCTTTAATGACTTTTATTAATTCTTAAAAAATATAAAAGTCTTTAAAAGTCTCAATTAAATACACCCACTAAGAAATATAAATCAACATGATATTTCTTCTCTAAAATCATATTATATTCATCAAAATCAAAGCCAAAGACAAATACCCCGTGCCAAAATCCATTTTTTTTTTATCTAAATACGCTTGAATTTTAAGAATGAGAACGTTAAATAAATTTCTTCATGCTTATGTAGTTAAAGAACCTCAAAACTTTATTTAGCAGTTACAGCAACCTAAATTTGAAACCTATTTCAGCTCAAGTATAAATAAGATAATGAGAACACAATAAATTTGAAGCCTATAAATCCAAGAAAAGAAATTGAGATTTGTTCACGACATTTTTTTTTTTGGGTGTAGTTCAGTGAAATTTATTTGACCTAATGCTCTCTTTGACAAAATTCCGGTGAATCCACAGGCACAGCTGTTTGATATTTAAAGTAGAAGAAATACACATCCACAAGTAAATAAGATAACGCCAAGTCATGGAAGAGATTAAAGTTGCTAACTGAGTTAAGTCATACCTCAAAACTTGAGTATTCTAAACGGCACTCTATCATTTCAGCATCTTCTTTCTGCACGGGGGTGGGGGTGGGGGTTGGGAGAGAAAAAGGTTCAAAAGATGTTCAAATTCTACAAGCAGCAATTAACTGAAAAGGCGAAAGTTGAATCCTTTTAAAACCATTCCAATATCATACATAAGCAGTTTGTTAACAGAACAAAATCTGGGGGCAGAAACAAAATATGTGGTCAATAAAACAAAAGATCTCATGGATACATATATTATTAGACAGTGAATATAACCTTGGAGTAAACGTAGTTCTGCAAGTCAACAAATATTTCACCACAGGAGTCTCTGCAGTCTACTGTATAAAATGCAATACGTTTTGACACTTTGCGACACTTCTCATTGACTAATTTCTGCAGCAGAAACATTTGAAAGGGAAACTGAAAGGAAGCCTTAAAAGATATCTGTCTAAAGAATTACACAAGTGACAATGTGCACGAGGTATGTGCAATGTAGATATGTTTGCAAAGCAATCACATAAAATTCTAATTTTCTGTATGTAAGAAAGAGTGGTAGTACTTTGGTTGAAAGAGAGCAACAACTGACGACTACGGCGTCAAACTTCTCAATGAAATCAACACTGAAGCTTGACAAATCACCTGCAACATTAATTTACTCTTCTCAGGATTTCAAGATAAGTTCCTATTTGACATTTAGAATCAACATAAAGCATTATTCTAATGGATGACAACGGCTATACAAGATAAGCACATAGCATGACTCACTCCAACATCCATCAAGTAGTCATGTTGTGGACTAAACACCCAAGATGGATCATCGAATGTAACTTGGCCACATCTAATCAAAACAAAAGCTAGGAAGTATACCTATTGAATAGAAGTTAAACAGAATCGTGCACAAAATTTAAGCAGCATGTTTCACTTATTGCCCATTAAGAACTAGTGAAACCAGGGAAGGTCCACTCGACTGCTCTCTACTTACCTGAAAATTCATATCCTTCTCCTTTTAGTAAAACAAAACCCCAATTAACCATAAGAAATCAAAACCACGAGAAAACATCCAAAAGAATGAAATATATGCATGCTCTTGCATGTCCTCTAACATGAATTCATACAAGCTGGTGTGGGGCTCGAACATAAACTGATAGCTAACAATCTTACTCAAGTAGCCAATTTAATGAAACCTGGACAGAGAATTAGGATGTAATAAGATAAGCCAGCCATTCTGAAAGGACACGCACAAAATTTTCTGCCCTACATTTCAATTTGTTTTCACTCATAAGTCAGCTAATAACTCATAAGACAGCAGATAACTTAGGTCAGCAGCCAACCTTTCTGAACAGAAACACGAACCATAGGATTGAAATCTTTCAAAGAATGACAACAAAGCTCTGCAAGAGATTTCCCAGCATACACATTCTCATCGTGAGGAATCAAAAAATTGGCCGCCAACAATTCCTCAGTCACTACACGATCATCGTTCAATGTCACACTACCTACTCCTGCTAGCACGATATTCTTGCAGAACTACAACATAAAAACAATACTTTCATATACCCACTAGCTATATAAAATAATTTCAGAACATTAACAAGCACCCATACATATATTTTGAGCAGTGTCCATAAATGACACAAACCATAAACAAGGAAATTATTAACAACTAAGAAATGGGTGTTTCAATAAAATCAAAACACAATCAGACCCTACGGCATACTGTGCATCCAACAATAGTATAACCCATACTTGGGGCACGTTCAAATGAACCTTGATAATGAATAAATATAAAGTATTCCTGTCTGGTCTGGTCTGGTCTGGTCTGGTATGATATGAAATAAACTTATAATCAACTCGATCATCAGATTATAATATAAGTTGATAACAGTATCCGAACGAGAACTAAAGGAAGAATCGCAGGAAGTGCAATAATAGTAGTATATACAAAAAATACCTCAATTACAGTGCCTTTGAGTCCACTGACAAGTATATGGGACTTGCTCAGCCTGAAAATACAACCAAATAATCAAATATAAATAATAATTCATTCCTATTAAACCATGAATTATATCCATAACCAATTTCCACACACAAACACACAGAGGCGTGTGTATAAATTAGTACCTTCGTTGAGCATCGGCACCCCAGACACGAATTTGACGATCATAAAGGGCGGTTTCGTGCTCCGTCAATTCCTCCCCGTCCATTCCTAACTTCCGACGTCAATTCCTCGCCTTCGCTCCTGTTAGAGAGAGAAATTGCTGAGAAAACCTAAGTAAAAAATGAGAGGGGTTCCAAAGTCCAAACGGAAACGAAGCTTGGAGCGCGGTAATGATAAATGAGCGATTTTATTTTTAAGTAAAGTCGTGCGATTCCCCGCGAGAAAAAGGTAAAGTCGCATCAAATGGCATGCTCTGTTTCTTTCATTTTTGGAAAACTTGCACAATTCGTCTTCAACGTATCATCTCATAAGCAAGTTAATCTAAAACTTTTTGAAAAGTACAAGTTGATTCTCAATATTTCATTATAGTTGCAGAATCAGAAAAACATCCAATCTTTATTAAACTTTTACATGTCTTCACCTTTCTAGGTTTATAAAGATAGGTGTTGTATTTCAAATTAGATCACGAATCAAAATTTTAAAGTCAAATTTGTTTAGATAAAGACTACGTAACAATTTTCTTTAAAATAAAATGAATTGGCTATTGTTTGTGTTCGATTAAATTGATGCACATTGGCAAATATACACATGTAATATATTTTAAATTTTTGTGAAATAAAAATTGTACGTCTCACAGGACGAGTCTAAGGTATCAAAATATTGCATTATATTTTGTGTGATTATATAGTAACATACATTTGAGCTTAATCAAGCTTAAAGTCTAGCCACATGGTGCACATTTGTCCATTCAAGCTATGTAGGGCAAAACCTCAACTCCGACATAAGTATTTTATGAATCAATTCACTTTACAAGTCTACGTACTCTTTTTGGAGAGAAGAAAATCTTTTAGTTTACAATGGTTGAGTTATGCATTTGAGTAAGAAGGTGGACAATGACTTGTTAGCTTCGAATTATTAAGGTCAAGGTATAAAAAATCATCTCTTCAAGAAAGCAAGAAAATTATCGGATTAATTGGCCAAAAAAATTGGCTAGTTAGAAAATTTTCCTGATAAAATATAGTATACAATTGTTTGGTCAACTTTAAAGACATATTTAGTAAGTATTACTGGAAAAAATTAGACATACAATAGAAACTATATAAACTTTATTGTTATTACTATTTTTTAGAACTCGAATTTAACAAACAAAATCGTATTTAAAAGTATATTAAATAAGTTAAGAACGAATAGGTAACATGTTGACCATTAAAATCGAAGTCAACAAATCCTCGACCACCTCCCTGCTTGAGTGAATAAATCAATCATCTGTGAATTGCCGTTTGAAGATTGAGATTCCAAAAGCAAGATTTTGGCTAAGGTTTCTAATTGTTCTTCTTTTTTTTTTTTTTTGATTAAATTTGAACTATTTATAGGTGTTGCAAGCCTTTGGACTTTTCAATCTTTTTGCCTCTTCTTCCACGTGTCACCTTTCTATTAGATGACCCATAATTCTAGAGGATTCTATGACACATGGCAGAAGAGTGTTGCATCAGTCATTCTTTTCTCTAGATTTGGCTGCTATTCTCACGTGGGCTCTTTGTAACTGTTTTAACCACGTGGAGATCCACCATGTGGTCTCAGGTATATTCTATTGCTTGGAATGAATGGGTGGTACTAGGGCTTATGCTCGCATCCTTCTCTGAACAGGTGTTCTTAATATGGCGAAGGTAAAAATAACATGTCAGGGTTAGACTTAAATAGTTAGATGGTTGGTTATTAAATCATGTGCCTTTGCCTATCTTTAGGGATGGACGAAGGTTTAAGTTTAAGCAAACTGTGTAGATTTTGTTCTGCTGACGTCTAGGCTAAACTTTGATTCGACTTTTTTTTGCGAGGTATAACAACAGTATCCGAAGTCCGAGTCTAAATATTCATATTAGACTAAGGACTTTAAATTAAGACGAAGGTTCGAAGATCTTGTCTGAGGTCTTTATTAACACGAGCCTTAAAACTCTATCTTCGGACGCACTTCTTCCTTTATATTCCGCATATATAAGTATAACAATAGTCCTCGAAGTCCTAGTCTAAATATTCGTATTGGACTAAGGACTTTAAATTAGGATGAAGGCTTAAATTTACCCTTCATACAACATACATGTAGGTGTAACACTAGTCTCCGAAGTCCGAGTCTAAATATTCATATTAGGCTACGGGCTTCATTAAAGGGGAAGCTTTAGACTTACCATTCACTCATTTTGCTTGTCAATGTAGAAAAACGCGTGTTAGCTTCTCCAATGGAGTTGGAGTGTAGGCATTAATGGCACAGCATGATTTCTGCCTTCAATGCGTACGGTTTGCGTGCGCATTGGGAAGGGTCACCTATCATGATTGTAGCTGTTATTTATCTGATCGATGATTACTCCTTACGCGTCTAAGGGCATGTACATTGCACATGTTATAACTTGGGCGTCCATTTGAAACCTTTTTTGCCGCTCTTTCAACTTCAAGGGTCAAGATGGATCAGATGTTTAAAGGTTTAGATTAAACCTTGGCTGATCTGATGGTCTCATTTGCTAAATAGAAACTATAAATAAGAGACCAGTCCTTTTTGGAAAAGTTTCTTACTTTTTGCACCTGCTTGACTTAATGTTTCAGAGAAATCTTTTTCTTCCTATTTTCTTCTTTTTCCTTGTGGTGTTTTCGTCTGAGTTTGCCTCGCTATACCATCCTTATTCTAGGTATATTTTCCTTTGTCTTTCTACTTTTTCCTTCTAATTGACAAAAAATGTCTTCTCAAACAGATTCTCAAAATTCTAATAGTAGAGTGGGGGTTTCTGTAGACGAAGTCTGTGTTAAGTCCTCATCCGCCTTCGTGGAGGTTGCAGTGTTTAACGTATTACCAAATATGAGGGTAGGGCCCTCCAGCGAAGTCCTTACTATGAAGGATCTCGATTGTATGATAGGTGGTGGGGCTCCAAAAATTTCCAAGTTTCAATTAATTGACGAACCAATTTCAAGAGATAGAATGGTGGTGGAATAAGGTTGGGCGAAGGAGTATAAAGGCCTACCCATGACATTTATCAAGCATGCAAGATCTTTTCGTCCATTAAAACGGACGAGGAACTTGCCAACATCCGAGACCTATACAACATCCCTAATGACATAGAGCTTATCCTTTCTGGTCTATATCAAATGGTCGACAAACCTCCACTCGGGTGTGTTGCCATTCATTTACTCTCTATGGAGTCCGGCCTTCGTTTATCTTTTCACTTTTTCTTTTGCAAACTTTTGAGCGAGTATAGACTTGCTCTTTTTCAACTGGGGCCAAACTCATGGACGGTGATGGTGGGTTCCTTCTTCTTATAGAAGAAGGCCGAGTTAGATGGAGAGTTTTCCTCAGACATTTTTCATTTCTTCTACCATGTCGTTCAAGCTGGTAATAAGAAGAACCCTAGCTGGGATATTACGACATTACCCTTAGGTCTAAATCCAACTTGAAACTTGTGGAGAACCCGAATAAGGTTAAAGACTGGAATGAATCCTTTTTCTTTGTCTAATGGAATTGAGAGTTCCAACAAGCAGACCCAAAATCCCAAAGTTTATGCCTCGCTTCTATGGCGAGCTTTGTGAGTCTCTTATTAATTTTGGCTATTTTCATTTTCTGTTATTTTGCTTTTGTGTGCTGACTTTGGTTGTTTTTACTTTTCAGGCAGAGACAGGAGACCTCGCTTTTTTGAGGACTAGATTTCTAGACTTTTCGCTAAGATTGGTGGGCCTTTGTTCGATAGTCTGAACCTGCAGAGGGAGACTAAGGTTATTTTACAACCATAGAATACAGACTTTTACAAACGTCGACCTAGAAATGACTCTACCCAAGATCAATTTCAACAGAGCTAAGAAAAACCCATCTTCCAGGACTGAGACTCATTTGAAGACAGTAGTACAAACCAAACTTCCTATTAAGTTGAAGGCTCCATCTCTAGTGAAGAGAGTGCTGATCATGGAGCGTTCTCATCAATCAAGCAAAACCACGAAGTTGTAGAAAAAGAAAAATGAGTGTGTGAGGAACATCCTCCAAAGTCAAAACATTCATCATTTCCTCCCCCCTCCTCTAAGCTGAGCAGTTCTAGACCTTCATCCAGTAACAAGCAAGGCTCTGAGGAAGGTTCAAGTGACCTTTCTCGGAAGGTGTCATGATCTTCCTCTCCATCGTCTCTGCCTTTAGGTGAACTCTTCACTAGCCAGAATGAGAGACTTCATGATTCTTTGTTGACTCTACTTCTTGACTTCGTAGCGAGGACAGCTGACTCCATCTTCTACTTTTTCAATCAACCCTGGGAGAGTTGGTCTGAGACCTTGACAACTCGCCACAGGGCAGTGGTAATTGATGGCCAACTGGCACGAACAATGGTCCTTGTTCAAGATCAGAACAGGGAACTAGAGGTCAGTATAACCCAGGCGGCAAAGTTGGAAGAGAAAGAGGCTGCTCAGCAAAGAAAGACCGTTGAAAAATTGGAAAAGGATTTGGAGTCAGCTAAGAAAGACTTTAAGGCGGAGAAACTTTGCACTGACGTTAGCTGGCTGATGACAAACCTCGAAGCTTCAAGGATTTCTGCTACAGCCAACGAGGAAAAACTTCAGAAGCAGCTGAAAGAGAAGAAATATGAGTTGAACGTGTTCCGGGCCGAGCAAAAATCTTGGGATGAAAGATTGGCTCTGAAGGATGAAGAGCTGGGCCTCCTTACAAAAACTGTTGAAACACAAGGCCAGTCCCTCGTTGGCTTAACCTTGGAGGTTGAGGGCCTTAGAATGGAACTATTTAACTACATGGAGTCTGCTGAGGGAAAAGAGCTCTATGAAGACGGAAAACAGGCCAGGGGCAGAAAGTTGTTGGCTCTAATCCAGGACGAGCATCCTGACTTCAACTTTGATTTCTTATATGAAGGCAGTGATGTCGAGCCTTCAGAGAGAGCTCTACCTGCTGCTCCCGAGCCTACTAAGACTATTCCTTTTCAGGTGCTCCTTTAGCTCCTCCTTTGGAAGCGACCCCTTCTGCTGGACTCTCCAATCTTTCCATTTTTTATAATTTGCAAGACTTGTAATTGCTTTATTTGTAACATTTTGTTAATAAAATTTCTTTCCAAGTATTTTTCCTCGTATTGTATCCTCGATGGCCTGTTTGTAATGTAGCTCATCTAAAATTAAAGCAAATGAAGCATCTTTAACAATTCGCCTTAAGCAAACAAAGCATAATCCTTAATAAACAAAGCATCGTCAAATTGTTTATACTTTGTTAAACGCACTTTAGAGTAAACGAAAACTCTTTTATGCTTCAACTTAATAAGCACAAAGTATTTTTTCTCGCATTGTACTCTCCAATTTATGTTTATCTTTTTCAAGTATAATAGTTCGTAATGTATCTTCGAAGGTATCCGAGCATTTGCTGAAGTTAGGCTCGTCTAAGAATAAAATAGACAAAGCATCACAAATAATTTGTTTGCAATAGGCTTCTTATAACATAAGTGAGCGAAACGCTTTTGCCTCTTTAAACTTTACGCTTTAACTTAATAGACTCGTATCAACATGAAGCAAATCAATCATTAATTAGTCGTCGTAAAATTTGGAACTGACAAATTAACAACTCATATGAATTTTTAAACAAATTCGAATACCAAAACTCATACGATCTATGATTACTTTGCTGATTTCATAATGACCTTTATGATTGTGTTATTTAGAAGATAAATGTTAAGGGACTTCGCTCAAAGTCCAAATACCAATACGATGATTCAACGGAGGCAGTTCTTTAGAAAAGGTAATTGGTCTGATCAAGGTTCCAACTCCGTTACCTCCAATTCTCATCAGAATGTTTTAACAAAAATATTCTTCTTATACATTATTTTTGGCTTTACAACCTTTGCTGATACAACAAAAAATAAATGAGTGCAACATTTTTCAAAATCATTGATAATACTTTTGCAAATATTGAACATTCCATAGATTTTTTAGGGGTTCTCCTTCGCTGTTGATGAGCCTATAGGTTCCTGGAACAATGATTTCGTCTACTGTGTAGGGTCTTTCTCAATTGGCACCCAATGTTCCAGCTCCAGATTCCTTATTAGTTTGGAAAACCTTTTTTAAGACAAGGTCTCCAACTTTGAAAGATCTGAGGTGAACTTTTAAGTTATAATACTTGGTCATCTTCTTTTGGTAAGACGCAAGTTTTAATTGGGAAGACTCCCGCCTTTTTTCTAATAGGTCTTTCTCCATTCTCATAGCCTAATCATTTTGATTTTCATTCAAGTATAACCTTCGGGAAGAAGGTAAACCAACCTCGACTAGGATCATAGCTTCGACGCCATAGGCCATCGATAAGAGTGTTTATCCAGTTGGAGTTCGGACAATTGTGTGATAGGACCATAAAATCTGTGGCAAGTCGTCTGTCCATGTTCCCTTCGCAATGTCTAGCTTTCTCTTTAAAATGTTCTTGAGGGTTTTGTTCACAGCTTCAACTTGGCCATCAGCCTGATGATAATATGGAGTAGAGAAGTGCTTCTGAATGTCCAGCTCGTCGCATATTTTTTGTAATTTCCATATTTTGAATTGTGTGCCATTGTCTGACACGAGCGACTATAGTAATCCAAACTTATATATAATGTTTTTCCACACAAATTTGCAGGTGTTAGCTTAAGTGATATTTCACAATAGTTCAGCCTCAACCTATTTGGCAAAATAATCAATTGCTATTGTCCTGCTTCAAGGCAACATGCCAATAAAATCAATTCACCACTTGGCGAAAGGCCAGGGGCTAGACATTTAGTGATTTTTTGTGTATGTTGTCTCGGTATAGTGGCGAACTTTTGACATTTGTCACATATTCAAAAAAACTCAAAAGAGTCTTTTCGCATGGTAGGCCAATAGTAACCTTGTTTTATTGTTTTTTGTGTGAGGGAGTGACTCCAACATGATTACCACATATACTTTCATGAATTTACTCGAATTACATAATTAGCTTCATTTTCTCCAACACGCCTTAATAGGGGTGAGGTGTATCCTCGTTTGTATAAACTTTTGTCAATGAGAACATACCTAGCAGATTTCAAGCGGATCTTTCTGGCTTCATCCTTATCAGTGGGAAGCTTCTGCTCGTTCAAGTAATCTGCTATTTTCAGTATCCAATAAGTCACTCATTCGACCCATAGGGTTTTTGCCAACCTTTTCTGAAGTGGAAGGGCTAGGAAGTAACTCAACCGGACAGTTTTGAATAGCTCGGCATCTTGCGAACTAACGAGCTTTGATAAGGCATCAGCGAAAGAGTTTTAAGCCCTCAGAATCTGTGTCAGTTCGTATTTTTCAAAGTTAGTAATTGATCTTTGACTTTCATGAGATAAGCAACCATATTTTTATCTCTGGCTGCGAATTTACCAATTACTTGACTTACCCCCAGCTGGGAGTCACTGTGGATTCCAATTTCATTAGCGCTCATTTCTTTTGCCAAGAGAAGACTGGCTAGCAGGGCTTCATACTCAGCCACGTTATTTGTCGTTTTAAAGCTAAAACGAATGGTGCAATTAAGCTTATACCCCCTCTGGACTTATTAGTATGATTCCTACCCAAAAATCGGTTTTGCCAGATGAGCCATCCACGTATAGCTTCCACGCTGGAAATTTTGGTGTGATGGTGGTCGAGCTAGTTGTATCTCCTTTTGATGACTCGGCAACAAAGTCTGTCAATGCCTGCCCTTTAATGGTTGCTCTGAGCTTAAAGGTTGTATCAAATTGCCCCAGTTCAATAGCCCATTTCGTCAAACGGCCCGAAGTTTCAAGCTTCTGCAGTAGCTGTTTCAGTGGATAGTTCGTTAGTACCGTAATTTTATGTGATTAGAAGTAAGGGCGAAGCTTCCTAGAAGCTATGATCAGGGCCAAAGCTAGCTTTTCCATTTTTGGGTACTTAGTCTCCGTATCCTGAAACGCCTTACTTACATAATATAAGAGTAGTTGTAGCTGGTCTTCTTTCTTCACCAGTACCGAGCTCGCAGCTACCTCATAAATTGCAAGGTACAAGATTAAGTTTTCGCCCGGGTTCAGTTTAGAGAGTATGGGAGCTTTCCCAAGATGGTTTTTCAACTCATCAAAGGCAGCATCACATTCTTTCGTCCATTCAAACCTCTTTTTGGATTTTATGTTTGGAAGAAAGAGAAACATTTATCGATGGCTCTTGAAACAAACAGACTTAAGGCGGCGACCATACTGGTGAGGCTTTGAACTTCCTTCAGCTTACTATGGGGTCTCATATCAAGAAGAGCTTGAATTATTTCTAGATTAACCTCTATGCCTCGCTGGTTCACCATATAACCTAAGAATTTACCCGATACGACCCCAAAAGCACACTTTAAAGGGTTTAGCTTCATTCTGTACTTTTTGTGAATCTAAAGCATTTCATCTAGGTATTTAAGGTGATCAACAGCTTTGATGTTTTTGACTAACATATCATCGACGTATACTTCTATGGTTTTTCCAATTTGATCAGCATATATTTTATAAACAAGGCGTTGATAAGTAGTACATTCATTTTTAAACCGAATGGCATTACCTTATAATAGTACAGGCCTCGATCGGTGATAAACAAGGTGTGTTTTTCATCAGGATAGAACATGGGTATTTGGTTGTACCCTAAGTATGCATCCATAAAACTCAGCAATTCAAGGCCCACCGTGGTGTCTATCAGTTGATTGATCCTTGGTAGAGGAAAGCTATCATTTAGGCAATACCAGTTGATTGATCCTTGGCAGAGGGAAGCTGTCATTTGGGCTAGCTTTGTTCAGATTTGTGAAATCCTGGAAAGTACTCCAAAGTCCCTCATTCTCCTTACTCATCTGCCTTCACTTCTGAATTCTCGGCTTGACCTAAAGATCAATTTTCAATGCATGACATGCCACCTGGGGATCTATCGCAACCATGTCGGAGTGTTTCCAGGCGAAGACGTCAACGTTTGCCTTCAGGAACTCGTTCAAACTTCTTTTTATCTTAGGTTCAAACCCACACCTTATTCATAGTTGCTTAGATTGGTCATTTTCGCTTACTAAGAATTCTTTGAGTTCTTTCACTGTGGTAGCTCCGAAACTAGACTCGAAGATCCAAAGGTTGATGGTATCATCCATGCAAATCTGACCCTCCGCTTCTACTCAGGGACTTCCATATCAACCATCATAATTGTATCTGCAACAAAAGCTCGTAGAGCTTTCTTCACGCCCTGACTCTTGGTTGTATTTTATAGTGGCAACCTCCGTTAGAGTGGAAAATTTCATGGAAAAGTGATGGATTTATGCGACAGCCATCAGCCGTTTCAATGCAGGCTGACCCAAAATTCTATTATAGGCAAACTTTCGATCAATGATTAAGAATTCTATGAAGTTCCTTGCTACCAATGGCTCTCTCTTAACTTTTACTGCGAGGATGATCTTTTTTCGATGGATGATGCTATCTCCTATGAATCCATATAATGATTCAGACATCGGCATCCAGGGATGGTCGACCTCCATCGGTTGAAAAGGCTACCAAATAAGATATTCACCGAGCTTCCGTTATCAATTAACATGCGTTTGATGGTGTTTCGGGCAATTACAATCTGGATCACTAGAGTGTCATAGTGAGGGTAGTGGACATTAGCTTCATCCTCATCTCCAAAAGTTATAGTGGGAGCCAGAGGCTTCATCTCCCTACGAACCCAATAGTTTTCCAGCATGGGCCTTTTGGCTGTCCTTATATAATTCATCCTTGGGCCATCATACCTCTTCGTCCTCATGCTTCTTTTTGTTTTTGATTGTCTCCTCTGTCTGAATCTCATCCTTGATGAGGTCTACCAATTGATTATATGTACGAGGATTCTTGTTTCTCATATCCTGCCAAAAGATGGTCTCCATCATCAGCCAATGCCATAAGGCATCTAGTGCTTTCTCATCTGATATGGACTCCACTACAATCAATTCATTCTAGAATCTGTTGAAGTAGTTCTTGACGGATTTACTTATGCCCTGTCTAATGTTGTTTAGCCTCGTGGCAGGGGCTTCGCCTAAGGTGTGGCCTTGGAAGTACTCATGAAGGCTTTCTTTAGTCGTGGCCAACTCCGAATGGAGCCAGGCTTCAACTTCAAGTACTACCTCTTAGCTACCCCAATGAGGGTCGTATGGAAGGCCATGCCTTTCAACGAGGGTAAAGAATTATTTAGCGTCATTTCAATTTTGTAATCGGCCAAGTGATACACGAGATTGCCTCGCCTTGTATATTTATCCAACTTGGGCCTCACGAAGCCTCTGGGGATAGAAGTGTTTCATATTTATGGAAAAACGGGAGATCGTCATTATCATCATCTTCTTCAAAAGATCTGGTGGGTCCATACCCTTTATCATCGTAAGAGTAGCCTGGTTCTTGCTGTGGGTTCACTATGAGCGATCCTACTCTTCGCCCTTCATAGAACCATAGAACTGGGCCCTCATTTGGTGGGAATCAACTTCTTCACCAAGTCGATCGAAGGCACTGGCTAGGGCTGGGCAAAAACTGACCCAAACCGCTCAACCCAACCGACCCGAGCGGTTTGGGTCGATTTTTTAGTTGGGTTTGGGTTCTGAATTACAAAATAAGGTAAGGTCGGGTCGGGTTATAGGTTGGGTCGAGAAACCCGACCCGACCCAACCCGAGGCAATAAAAAAAAATTGGCTGAAACTTGAAAGACGCTACCCTAAACTAAAAGGGCCAGGCACATAAGCCCATTTCCAAAAACCTCCAGCCTCCACTCTCTTCCTCTCCAAGTCCTCTCCAAGTCTCCAAGACTCCAACAGAAAACGTAGCCGCCAGTCGCCAATCGTTACTAATCGCCTCCATCAAAGTTATTTACACCGATTCTGCCACCAGCTACTGAAGTTATTCTACATTATGTTGCTGGTTCCGTTTGAATTTGTGCTGGTTCCGTTTGCTGGAAAATATAATTATGGAAAATTTTAGGTTAGTTTAGTTTAGTTTATGGAAAATATAATTAACTTAATTATGGAAAATTTTAGTTTAGTTGCTGTTAGTGTTTGTTGGTTTAGTTGATGGTTATGTTTATTTTAGCTTGATTATGGATAATTATACTATAAGGTCTCCAATTTTCAAGTTTAGTTGCTGAATTTGTGCTGGTTCCGTTTGCTGAAATTTTTGCTAGAATTTATTTTGCTGAAATTATTTTCTTGAATTTTTTTTTACTGAATTTTTGTTACTAAATTTGTTGATCTGGATTTTGTTTGCTGAAAACTGCAAGTTTGAAAAAAAAAAAATTATATCGAAGCCCAAACCACAACCCGACCTAACCCGCCCGAAGCTTGATCAGGTCGAGTTGGGTCGGGTTCAAAAAAGTGTGCGGGTTGGGTTGGGTTGAATTTTTGTTAAACAGATTTTTTTGGGTTGGGTTCGGGTTGGGCCCAAAACCGACTCAACCCAACCCACGCCCAGCCCTAGCACTGACAAACCTTGCGGGTCTACGCTCTTTAAGCAGGTCAACAAGCTAATAACGCCTGGAATATAGAAGATCGATGTAAGGATGGGAGTGACTTGCTGCTGGAGCCCTAGCTTCATCTCCACCATTTTCTTCATCCGTGCCTCACCCGCCAGCCACAATACTCATTGCTCTGTTTTCTTGTACTAATATTTGAACTTGCTCTGCTATATTAGATACGGTCTAAGCTATGGACATCTTCTTATGCCGCCTGTTTTGCTTTTTCTTGGGAATTTATCCCCCATTCACTAACAACTATCTCCAAAATTTCTTATCTCCATCTTTTAGGATTGAAGTCACTATTTTCAAGAAGCTTGCTTTGTCTCTCCAATTCATTCTCACATGTTTCCCCATCCAAATCACTCATTGTTTTAGCCATTTTTCACAACGAAGATTCTAGAGTTTCTTGAAGTATGCAAAAACTTTCATCCGCGGTTTCTAAATTTTGTGGAAAATTGTGCATTTCCCATAGACGGCGCCAATTTGTTGACCATTAAAATCGAAGCCAACAAATTCTTGGCCACCTCCCTGCTTGAATGAATAAATAAATCCTCTATGAATTGCCGTATAAAGATTTAGATTCCAAAAAGCAAGAATTTGGCTAAGGTTTCTAATTGTTATTCATTTTCTTTGATTAAATTTGAACTACTTATAGGTGTTACAAGCCTTTGGGCTTTTTCAGTATTTTTGCCTCTTCTTCCACGTGTCACTTTTTCATTAGAGGACCCATAATTCTAGAAGATTCTATAACATATAGTAGAAGAGTGTTGCATCAGCCATTCTTTTCTCTAAATTTGGTTGTTATTCTCACGTGGGCTTAACCACGTGGAGATCCAACATGTGGTCCAGGTATATTCTATTGCTTGGAATTAATGCGTGGTGCAAGGCTTTATGCTCGCATCCTTCGCCGAACAGATGTTCTTAACATGGCGAAGGTAAAAATAACATGTCAGGGTTAGACTTAAATAGTTAGATGGTTGGTTATCAAATCTTATGCCTTCGCCTAACTTTAGGGATGGATGAAAGTTTAGGTTTAAACAAATTGTGTAGATTTCGTTTTGTTAACGTCTAGGCCAAACTTTGTTTCGACTATTTTTTGTGAGGAATAACACAACTTATCCTCTTTTTTTATTATTATACAAAACCATGTTCTAAAAGTGAAATTAAATCATTCAAATTGGGAAGTAAAGAATGTTTATTACAGTTCTTAATTATAAAAGATGGCTACTTTGACATTATTTCCAACAAGAAACGAATTGATAAAGATTCACCACAGCCAAATTTGATGAAGATTCATACTAAAAGCAACACTAATAATAGTATTTTTACAATTCTATCACACTAATTAATGAGTTGACTATATTAACCAAACCATTATACAATTCTTAGCAGCTATTGCTATAATCATAATTTTTTTTTTTTTTTTTTTGTTGGGGTTGGGGTGGGGGGGGGGGGGGGAAGGGGGTGTACTTAATTTGCTGCAACTCCTCTTATTAAATGCACTGATAGATCAAACTTGAGCAGTCTTCTTCTACGGGTAGTGCTTGATGGGCTCCTATTCAATCCTAAGCGAACAAAAAAAATGCCGAGAACACGTTATTTCGATTGAGCAGTTTCGTTAGAGTACTAACACATGATTTCAACTATAGTGTTTGTTTGGTAAAATTTTTGTAGATTATAAGCAGTATATTATACAAAATATGTGGATTAAAGTTGTGGTCCTACAATATATGTGCATAAAAATAATGTTTGACCAGTACTTTAAAACGTATGCGTACTTTTTTCTTTTTCTTTTTCTTTATTTGTTGGCCAATTCTACTTATAATTTACCTTTGAAATGTCCCAATTGCATCCGCTTCTAGCATGCTTGAACTTGTATTTGCTTCTTGAAGTAATTTGACCTCAATTAAGGAACAAACAAACAAGTTAACATCTCAGAATTGAAAAGGAGCTGTAATTTTTCAGTTATAACTAAGACCAACCAAAAATAATTATAAGCTAAATTAACATTCTTAAGATCATACTTACTTTCTTTTGGAGATGAAGGCTCTCTTCTTGTAGTTCTCGGTGCTGCATTCATGAACACAAAAGATGTTTCGTTTCAATCATATAATTCATCAATTCTTGAAATAATACGTGAAAAAAGAGCATAATAAGGTGATTCTGGTGCATGTTTCGTGTACTTTTCTCCAATAGTTCGCTTGTTGTGTCAGCGTGCATGTTTTCTTTCAGACTTATTTGCAGCTCATGACAACGTAACATTTTATGTCAAAAAAGAAAAAAATGGGTGCGTCAATCATTTTTTTTCTTTCTACTTAGTGCTTGTTCAATTGCCATTTTCTCAAAAAAAAAAAACCAATTTTTTTACCTACAATTTTTGACTTTTCAACTCTTTTTTTTACACTACCAAAAAATTTGAAAAATAAAAAAGTAACAAAAAAAACCCATTTTTTTTCAAAAAACACTCTACAGAACAAGCCCTTAATCTGATGTAAAGTTAGAATTGGTGTGGTGTCTCCTATACAAGGATTGGGTTAAGAACCTCACCTTTCTCTTCAGATAAGTGATTTGTTCTGAAATGATACGCCTCTGCAAATTCACATATTATGAATCATCAAATAAGTTATTCAACATCATAACCGTGAACGCAAGTGATTTTCAAGAACGAGTTTTTTTTTTTTTTCAAAAATGAAAAATATGTTCGATTATAGTTACCTTCTTAGAGCGAATACGCTCAACCCCTAATCTTAATTGGCGTTCTAATTGTTTCAAGTCTTTAATGCCCAGCGCGGACAGATTTTGTCCAGCTAAGTGCCTACAAAATAGAATTACGCGGATCAAAATCGCGACAAAAAAAAAAAAAAGGGTGGTTGAGAATTGCATAGAATACACACATATGTCTTGCTTCCAAATCATGGATTGTTCTCGTTAAGTGATCAATCTCATTTCTCCAAACCTGTAAACCAGAAGAAGAGTTTTACTTCTTGTCAATTTACATTTTGCAAGCCACAAGAAAGAGTTGCTCTAGTGGCATGTCTCGTATACTAGACTGCACAATACTGGACTAGATCGATACGGAGAAAGAAGTTGAAATTTTTTCCGACATCCTGTGTGGTGCTAGCCCAGTATACCGAACATGCACTAGACGTCATCATCAAAAAATTTTACCCATCTGTCTACTATAATAGGTACCTCCATGGTTCTGATACCTTGATCATCTGAGTTAGGTAATCCTACTTCAGTTTTGTACTTTGCAATTGTCCTCTGTATGCTGCGAACCATAAACCATATGACACAAATTGCATGGCTTTACACATATGATAATGCACTGAATTTATATCTAGACACCACGTTTAAATGTCACCTGACAATTTAATTTTTTAGACCAGATATTTCAACATGGTATCCGAGCATAGCAGGTAGAGGTTCCATTCATGAAAATTTTGTACGTAGGCCTTTGATGAAAAAATAATATGAATTGTACATAAGGGAGCTAGTTGAAGACTAAATTTACACAAATAAATGCATCCATTTGTCTAACGACTCAAAATCTTAGGACTATTTTCTATATACAATTCTATTTCAGTTGGAAATTGCGGTATGATATTTGGCACAGTATAAGCGATCAAGGGGTAGTAGCCCACTACAAAAGATTTCACTTTTAACTACGCATTTTTTTATCGTAAAAAGTCATTATCAAGTTGTTTCTTCGAAAAATTATCGCCGAAAAATTTTTCAACACATATGTTTTTGTCATTAAAAGTGAAATTTCTTATAGTCAGGAAACTTCGCACAGAGTTCTATTACTATTAGCGTGTGGCTCCAGAATTTCTTATGGGCACAGACATCCTAGGTAATTTACATGTTAAGGTTCTTCGTTATTTAGATATAGCCCTAGTTGAATTCGTCGAACGTTCTCACACAATAGAAATTCACCGTTGCGCAAGATCGACTCGACTCCATACTTCCATGCATATCAATTGTAGACAATTGAAGATGAATAAAACAACTTACTCATGACTGGCAAATTGGAAAACCTTTGCAGAGGGAGAAAAAATGAGAAGAGCAACCTCAGCATCACAAAGTACAGATAACTCAAAAGCTTTCTTGAGCAATCCATTTCTTCTCTTTGAGAATGTAACTTGTCTGCTTGAGGGATTTTCAATTCTTTTCAGTTCTACTTTTCCTCTCCCCATGTGGAAAACTTTTCCCACCAAGGAAAACTATTTTCCTCTCAAGAAGAGCAAGGAATAAATAAAGAAAAAAAAAAAGGCTTAAGGCAAAGTACGTTCAAAATATTCTTAGAGGGGTTACCTATTTATAGCAGGGCCATACATTTTATGTAAAGGTATCTCATGATGTAATCCACCACTAAATGACACGGCTTTCGAAATGTCATAGTTTATTTTGTCGTTTGTTAATTAATATTGTATATTTGGTAAAAAAAAATTTGTAGATTATAAGGATCTTACAAAATATCTGAATAAAAAGTAGATAATTATTGTAGGTCATACGAAATGTGTGGATCTAAATGTTGTTTGACCAGCTTATAAATACTTATAAATACACACAAATATTTGCTAAGTTGAATTTTTAGTAAAGGTCTTAGCTCATGTACTATCATTCGTCTATGAAAATTCTACGCCTTTCGTGGATTAACATGCTAGGGGCCGTTTCTGAGATATTAATCACTATAAATCTTTGTTTAGTCCAAATTAAAAATATGTTAAAAGTTCTAGTCAAAGTCAACAACGAATTTTAATAATCTATTTCATGGAACCCACAACTTTTTAAATTTTTAACCAAATATCTTATTATTTTTTATCAAAATCTATTAAAACACTTTCTCAAAAAAGTTCTAAATAAATTATTTTCTTCCAACATATCAAACCATTATTGTAATATTGAACTTCCCCAAGGATCCATAGTATTTAAAAATGTCATATCATTGTTTTTGTGTTTAAGATGAAGAAATTATTCCCTTGTGATTTGTAAAGGAATATGCTCGTACGTTCGAACAATTTTTTTTGTAGGAGTGGTGATCTCCTCCCCACAATAGAAAGATTTTATATTGCTCACTGTCTGCATGGTAGGGAGCAATTGGCCAAAAAAAAATCGTGAATCTTACAAATTATATTGATAAAAATAATATTTAATCAACTTATAAGTACTTATAAGCACTATCAAACATAATTTATATTTTGAAGTATTTATAAGTTACTCAAAAATTATTTTATCTACACATTTTATAATCTACAAAAAAAATTACCAAAAAAACCCGACATGCATAGTTTTGAAATACAATAATAATCCAACAGCTCAAGTTCAACTAATACACGCAATGAATGCACAAGTACAAGAAAAAAAAGTCCCAAGTTTCATTCATTTGTTCATAATGAAGAAAAACATTTTGAAATTATAGCATTTAAATAGTTGCTCGGGAAAATTTTTTTCATTTATTTGTGTGGCAAAGATTTTTATTAAAAAATTTAACAGATTTTGATAAAAAATGATAAAAATTTTAAAAATTGAACCAAAAAAAGACTTTCTTTCTCCAAACACGAACTCGGTGTAATGTGTCATCTTTTTAAAATTGCAAAGCAATATATGCCTTTTACCCCAAGTAAAAAAATCATAAATAAAGAGTTAATTTCACAAATAATCACTAAAGTACAAATAAAACTTCTAAGTTAGTCATTAAAGTATTTCATGACCAATTTAGTGCCTGTTTGTTAGGGATTAAAAACTAGAAAATGGTTTTTTTTTTTTTTTAACCAAATAATCAAATTCTGACAGATGAAATAAATTTGGATAAAATTACCAAAACCACCCTAGAGAGAGATAAGAGCAGCCGCAATAATTGACCATTCAAGGGGCTTTTTTGGAAATTTTTTGTGGACTTTTTGGTTTCACACGTGAAGGTGGGCCCTTGTGTTTGAAAAATTTTGACTAGACCAAATAAACAATTTTTAATCTCAATCAAACATGCCCTTAATCACTAAAACTTAAATAATATTACATAATTAGTCACTATGTCAGCGGCATGCACTACAAATATGACGTCAACCTGTTAAACCTTCTGATAAGGGGAAAGTCCCGAAAGCAAAACTTCCCACCTGTGTCAGAAGTCTATTGACCAGGCATGTTGTAAATCGAGGGATGCGCACGAGTGTCAATGACCTGAGGGAGAGAGCCAACAGGCTAATCCCCAAGACAAACCTCCACAATATTTCAGTGAAAATATGCCTCACACAGAAATCAAACCTGCATTGCCAGAGAATTTATCCACACGTTACCTTAGGCCTTACTAACTCGCCTATACCCCTGGTGAAGAACCTTTTTTTTAATTATTATTTAGTAATTGGTATGAAAAATAAATTAAAATTTTAATTGGTCATATTTTAATCATGGGTATAATTTTTTTGTTAATTAACGGACCACTGGACAAAATTTATAGAGACTCTAAGAGTCCGTTTGTTTTCAATTTTGATTTTGCTAAAAAACTAAAATCAAAGTCAACAATTAATTTTAACTATACATTTTATGGTCCTATAATTTTTCAACAACTTTTATCAAAAAATTTGATTTTAATCAAATACATTTTAAATGTCATTTTGGTGAACAAAATTAAAAATTTTGGGACTTGATGACACATTTTTTATTATTTTAAGTATAAATCTGTAAAAAAAATATAAAGAATTAGGATTTATTTGTCTTTTTGAAAAAGTTTAGGAGTTATTTGTCTTTTTGAAAAGGTTTAGGAGTTATTTTTAATTTATTTAAGTTAGAGGTAAAATTGTCAAAAATATTTGGGTCATATGTGTTAAAATTGGAAGGTTTTGGGACTTTTTGACATATTAGGAACTTTTGCTGCAAATTTTTCTTTATTTTTTAAATCAAAAATATTCCAGCGTCAAATTTAACGGAGGATTTGATCGAAAATTAATGAAAATGACCATTGTCGTCAAAAATATTTGAAATAAGAGTTAAACTGTCAAAAATGAAATGATAAGTCTTCAACTTGCAGTAAATGCAAAAGTTAGGGATCATTTGTGCAAAAAAATCAAAAAAGAAAGGTTGTTTGATGAAATTTAAAAGTAGTTTTTTTGTAAAATTTTATTTTATTTTTATAAAATATTCTATACTTATAAAATATATAATTTAAAAATAAATTATACCAAACATACTATATATTTCAGGTTCGTTTTCCCAAATTTAGTACAATTCCCACTTTAGAGTGGTACACAATTCCTACACCAATCATTTTCTCCCTTGGCCATGCAAATTTCAATACCAAAACGACACGTATTGATCATAAAAATTAGAGCCCTTGTGAATTTCGACACGTATTTAGATAAACTGATTGACTGATTGATGGGGGAGATTGGACATGATCGGTTCCAAAAAAAACTGAAAAAATTATGAACACATTTTGAATAAAGTGGAAATTAGTCAATTACATTAAACTTATAGTACTTTTTAATATTAGATTAGAATAAGGTTCAAATTAAAATGTAATTAAAGATTAATGTAATAAATAATGTAGTATTAATACATTAATACATTAAAAAGTAAGTGTATTGAATTGTATGATACTGTATTGTAACCAATGTTCTAAAATGTGTAAAGTGTGATTAAGCGTAAAAGTCGAGTTTCAAGCTTTTCGGATATAGGCGAGTTCTATGCAAGATAAGAACAAGGAGAGAGCGATGCGTGATGCGTGGTTAGGTGTGGATGTCGAACTTCAAATCTAGATGGAATTTAGGCAAAGTTTAAGTGAAATTTTTAGAACAGTGATTATAACAAATGATATTATTTTTTAGTTTTACCATCTTTTTCGTTAATTGCTAGTTACAGTTCAATAATTGGCGATAGACGACGCAAGTGATGATTTTTGTAATTCTCACTATTTGACAAACTATCAAATTTGATGACAGTCGAGAGTAAACTACTAAACTCATCACCCACAACAGACTATAAAAGACAGTCGTCATTACTAGCATGAGTTGGTGCCTAATATGTGTATACATGTATGTGTAGCTTCTCGTTTTTTAAATTTTAATTCAAACACCAAATGGGTGCACTTATTGACGTTTGATTCTTCAAACAACTTAGAATTTTTCGAGGGATGTTATAGACATTGTTAAATAGAGTTAAGTTTTAAAAAAAAATTGTCCTCAAGGACATATGCGAGTTGATAAGGCTTGAGATAACGTGGGGAGAAATCCTCCGGCAACGCATTTTCAATTTCCGTGTGGGGTAGATTTTCACTGAAATATTGTGGGAGTTTGTTCTGGGGGTTGGCCTGTTGGCTCTCTCCCTCAGGTCCTTGCCACTCGTGCACATCTCTCGATTTACAACCCGTCTGGTCAAAAGGCTTCTGTCATAGATAAGGAGCTTCGTTTTCGAGACTTTCCCCTCGTTAGAAGTTTTAAAAAATTTAGAAGAGTTGACTAATATCACAAATTTTAAAATTCAAAAGTGATAATAATTACTAGCATATAGACACCAGACAAAAAAAAAAAATTAGTGCTTAAATGTGTTGTCTATATGTAGGAGTGGTCTTTCTATATCAAATAAACATTAAAGTTTTAATCCGACAACTAGATAGACGTGTTTGCTTGTGCTTGATTCCTAAAAACGCTTAGAATTTTCCACGAGACACGGCATACCTTAATCAATCGAGTTAAGTTTGAAGAGAAAATAGAAGTCCCAACTAGTATGGCGAGCCTTGAAAATTCAAATGATTCTCCAATTTTGATGCTTTCTTTTGTTAGAAAAGACATTAGTGGTCCAATGTAGTATCCTTGTTGCAGGCAAGTTCATTGATTATGTTGGAGAAAGTTTGTGCTTTTTTTGTTGCCAAAGTCACAAGTTTTCACTTCTATTGATATGATTTTAGGTTGAATAATGAATAATGATATTCATAGTCGTTCATTACCATAGTCAATTTATGTGGTATTATTCAATTGGAGTATCTAATTGAATGGCATATTAAGTAATGTTTTACTCCGATTGAGTAGTGTCATGTAAACTGACTACGATAGTAAGCGACCATAGATAACATTATTCAAACTGAATAGTACTATTCATAGTTGCTCATTATCGTAGTCAGCTCCAATTGAGTAACGTACGTAGACTGATTACACTAATCAACAACTATAAATAACATTACTCTTTTAGAATAAACTAGAAAGATTACTTTTATATGATTGTAGTATGACTATATAAGCACGGAATATAAAAAAGGTTAACAATCTTGTGAATCGATGCAAACATGTTAATACTTTTGCACTACATATTATGCTTTTGGAATGTTTTTTCTTGAGACACTCTTGATATTTTAATAGTGATACTTGACTAAGTTTGTCTATGTCTTTGACTTGTTACGAAAAATTTAAGATTAGACATATGTTTTTCCAATAAAATTGAAAAGGGGGACTAATTGCGTATTTGCATGTCGGCTTGGTGTGGGTTGAAAGGAGGAAGATTTTTTCTTTTTCTTTCTTTTTTATCGTTTACTTAGAAAAATGGTAATAGCTCGTTATACCTTTGAATAGTATTTAATGTTATACTAAATACGTCTGAAAAGGCCCCCATACTACACCAATGGAATATTTTACTCCTCTTGGGAATAAATAAATAAATAAAAGAAAAGAAAAAAGAAAAAAATGAATGGGGACCAAACGCACATTTACGTATAGATTAAGGACTTTATGTGTAATATATTATTGCATAAAGTTTGAAACACACGCAAGCAAAAAATGCGAAAAGAAAACAGAACTTTGCTTTGAGAACCTAAAAATTATTGTCACACTTCTAAAGCATCATGCAGAACACTAGAGACGTACAATGTAACCATGAATTGTTAAGATAAGATTGTCACCTAAATAAAATGAATAATATTTAAAGAAATTCATTTTGAATGTAAATGTAATAAAAAGAAAAAAAATAAAACAGACATTATGTTAACAAAAAAAAAATTACATTAAAAAATTCTGTTAAATATGCTGACTCGATAAAATTTATATATTCTATGTAAGTTATGTTTTTTATGCAGATTTATATGTAATTTTATTTTTATTTTTATTTTAAGAAAATAAAATAACATCTAGACATTATTATTGGGTGTAGATAATATTTATTGAAGCCAATTTTAGACTTGAGTGTCTATTTATGGATATCAATGTTTCGTAGACTAAAAATCTTTCATCATCTTGCATGCTACATAAACTAGTATACCACTTATTGGTGGTTCGATTGTAAAAAGTGAATGAAAATTGATAGGATGAATAATGTTGAGAAGGAAAGATTTGGAAAAGAATGATGAAGAGAAAGAGAATTAGAAACGAGAGAATTGAAGAAATTGAAAAAAAAAAATTAGAAAAAGTTAAGATAGAAATATACAATAATATTAAATCAGTAGAAGAGAAACTCCCTACAGTCGTAATAATAATCTATAGAATGCATTTGAAATAATCTTAGAATCATAGAAATATCTTTCCACTTTAACAATATTCAAAAGGGAAATTGACACAAACAGTCCTAAACATTTGTACTCAGTGTAGAAATGGTCCATAATGTTTATTTTTTGGCCATTACCTATGTGTTTTGATGCCTAATTGGTCCTTATTTGATGAAAAAGACAAATATGCCCTTATTTTGAATTAGAGAAAATTTTAATTGGATTCCTAACATTTACAAAAAGTACAAATGTGTCCAATACTCTTATTTTTAATAAAAAATTAAAAGAAACCAACAAATTGATAATATACTAAACTATTTTGTATATTTTACGAACTCTTATAAAATAACTAAAATTTAAACTCATAATTATTTAACAAACATATTATTTAAAATTATTTATTTATTATTAAGTAATCATACAATTTAAAATTTAAACTTTTATTTTATCTTTACAACATAAAAAACTTAGTTTCGCAAGCCTTTGTCATTGTCAGTCAACTAAGTAGGGCCTGAGGCCCCCTGCGAATCCGTAAATCTGAGGAGCATGCCGCAACAAAAGGATGGTCACAAACTTGATATTCAAATATTTTTATTTAATTGAGGTATTCATTTATTAACTACAAATATTAGATCTCAAATTGTATTCTACATATTTTAATCTATCGTTTTATTATCGTTCAAAAATAAAGAACAAATAACGTGTAAATTAATTTCTATTAGTACTTTTATTTAAAAAAATATATAATAAAATTAGTTTAATGTCATAAAGTTATGTATGCCATTTTTTCATTTATTTAACTTAATTTTTATTCAAGTTTTTCACATTACATAACATTTACATATACCTAAAGTGCAATAATTTCATATTTTTCTCTTATGAAAAATTTAATTGACACGACTATAATGATATATTTAATATTCTAAATTAAAATTTATTTAATAAATGTATCGGACATATTTGCACATTTTGCAAAAGTTAAAAATCCAATTAGAATTTTGTTTGATTAAAACTAAGGGTATATTTGCTTTTTTCATCAAATAAGGACCGATTGCGCACTAAAATACATAGGTTGAAGGCGGATCTCCTGCCCCCTTGTGCTAAAAAATAAAGGTTATTGACCATTTGTACAATAAGGGCAAAGGTTATGGACCATTTATGCCCATTTTCTATAGGGTAATTATATTCACACAACACTTTTTATTTTTTGCACCATATTTTAATTACATTTAACATCCTTAATCTATGAACATTATAGCGCTCATGTCTCCAACTTTTTTTTATCACATTTTTTATCCTCAACTTTTCATTAATTAACACATCTTGTGTTTGATAATGGTTTTCGTCTAAAATATTTATTAAGAATTCGTAAAATACTTATTTGTCTGTCATACTTTTTAAAAAAATAATAGTTACAAAAGTACGATAAAATATGTTTCATCATTTCAAAGTACGTAGATAAAATATCTCGATAGAAACCATCATTAATGATGAAATGTGTTAATTAATAAATGTTGAAGATAAGAATTCGATGACAAAAAGTTAATAACATAATTACAACAATAAATACAAGTTAAGAATCTTAAGTACAATTAAAATGTAGTGCGCTTATAACAATTTGTTGTGTGAATAGAACCACTTTTCCCATATTCAAAATGTGGTATGATGTAAGTGTGAATGCTATCTCATGATCCACATAATTGTAATTATTTTGTTAAGTATTTTGTTTAGGAACTCAAATCCATTAAAATTACTTTAAAATCACATTTAGCGCATATTTGATAGTACTTAAATTATATTTAAAGTGTTTATAAGTTGTAAGTTTTATAAAATATGTAAATAATATATATGTAGAAAATTGTGGATTCTGTAAATTGTGTGAATAAAAAATATATTTAATTAATTTAATCAACTTAAATTACAATTTGAACATTGACAAATCAAAATGTGTTCACGTTAGATAACATGAAATGTGAGCATATGTGCATCAGTTCTTTAAAAACAGTGGTACTTGGGTCCTAGCAGTGGCGGATCCAGATATTTTAAGTTTGAGGGTCCTAAAACAGGAGCGGTTGAGAGGAAATTTTTTTTTTCTCAAACTATAATTACTAAATCCATTTTTATGAGAATATAATGTTTTTGTATAGCAATTCGACTCTTCGATTCGATAGAAGAACTCAAACGACATGATTCTTACTGTCACCTGCCTTGCGTAAATCGTGATTTGAATTTCACAGACCAGAAGACGTGAAGTCCGATGACAGAAGAAGATGAATATGAATCCATTTTTGGGCCTTCTTTGTTTATGTTATTTATCTTTGTATAGGTTATGGAGTCTTTTCACAAAGAACCACAATAAATAAAATATTTCTTAAAATATTGTCATACTTTTTTATTATAAAAATATTATTTTCAATTTTTATAACACTTTTTGTTACATTTGTTATTTTAGTTACAATAAATGTGTTATATTTGTTATTAACAAACATAACCAATGTAACAAGAAGTGTTACAAAAATAAAAAACAGTATTTTTAGAATAAAAAGGCTGGATAATATTTTTTAAATTATTTTATATTTTGTGGTATATGGTAAAATTATTATTATCACTTAGGTTATTCATTTTGGGCCTTCTTTATTTAGTAAATAAAAAAAATGGGTAAATTCAAGGTCGGTTATAGGGATGGCAATGGGGCGGGTCCGGGGCGGGGCCGCCCTTGACCCGCCAATTGGCGGGGCGGGGCGGGGCGGGGCGGGTGGCGGGGCGCCCCACTGCCCCTATTTTTTTTTAATTTTTAACCCACTTGGTATTAATGGGAAGAACTACACTGTTTGTCATACAATATCAGCTTGAAGGTCTTTCACAGTTTCACGTCTTTCACAGTTTCACGTCTTTCACAGCTTGAAGGTCTTTCACAGTTTCAAACAATATATTAGAGAACTTAACAAAATCTAAACAAGAATGGAAAGCTGACCGTTCACTGGCGACTGGAGTCGGTGCTGGGTCACGCGGCTGGCGCTGGAAGCTGGAGTCGTTGTTTCAGCGGCTGGAGCTGCTGGGTCAGTTCTTCTTGTTGTGCTTGCTTGGCCGTGGAGTCACTGGAGTGAGGCGGCGTGCGCTGGCGGAGGAGTGCGCTGGCGGCGTGTGTGTGAGAGTGAGACTGTGTCTGTGAGGGTTGCCGGCTTGGGAGAGTTGGAATGTTGGAAGAAATGAAGAATGTTGAATATGATTGAAGAATTAGGGTTTAGTTTGAAAAAGAAATTTATGGATTTGTTATAATATATTTAGTAGACAAAATATGTTACATGTAAAGGTTGTGGTGTGGTGGATAAGTGTTCTTAGATTTTCTTTGCAACCCGGGTTCGACTCTTTGCCACATTTTAGATTTTCTTTGCCACATTTTCAGTTTTTTACTTAAAAAAAAAAAAAAAAAAAAAAAAAATTAAAAACATTAGGGGCGGGGCGGGTCCGCCCCGGACCCGCCGCGGGGCAGTGTTCCGCGCCCCGTACCCGCCCCTACAACCCGAATTTTCGGGGCGGGGCAGCCCAAAGCGGGGCGGGGCGCGGGTCGGGGCGCAGGTCACGGGTTAAATTGCCATTCCTAGTCGGTTACTGTTTCTGTACTTATGAGCTCTAAAGTCATATGATCAAAACTTAATTTAATTAAAGTCACATTTTAGAGCTAAAAGACTAACATACCCTTAATTGTAAAAACACGCTAATTTAATGATACTGTTTTATTGTGATACTGTTTTATTGTAATACTGTTTTGTTGTGATATTATTTTATTGTGATACTATTTTGTTTGATACTGTTTTATCTATGATACTGTTTTATTATGACAATGTTTAAACCAATGATCTTGTACTACTAATGGAGTATTTTAAGAACAGTATCATTACTTAAACTAGTAAAATATCTTGTACTTAGTTTTATATATATGCTGTTTTATAAATATGATATTATTTTAATTTATGATAATGTTATTGAATGCAAATAGTATCAATAGTCTTATATTATTAATGAAACATTTTAAGAACAATATAGTTACTTAAATCAGTAAAATAATTCTATGATACTGTTTTATTTAGATAAAGTGATATGATATACTTATATCATGTTTTTTATCTTTGATATTCAACCTATGATACTGTTATTTAATCTATGATATTATTATTTTATTGGGTTATAGTTTGTATATGTTTTATTAAGATATTTTTAATGTATGATACTAATATATTAAGGTACATTTATATGTGATACTGTTTTAGTATGTATGATACTTTTTTGACAAGAAAAATTAAAGATTGTCATTTTAAGCTAAAGAGACGATTTCAAACGGCTAAAATCTATCGCACACAGTGGCAAATTGAGTGGTCTTAACCGGATCGATGAGACCATTCTGAAAACATATTATAATAAAAATTCTTAGCACGTATGTGAATTCCATGCTCATTTCTGTTATGATACTATTTTCTGTGATACTGTTTTTCTATAATACAGTATCAAACAACACACATGACTAACAAATACAAAAAAATAATCTAATTGTCAACTTAATACAGTATCAAGCTATTATTATATAATACAGTATCAAATTATTTCCTATAATATAGTATCAAGCTGCTATTTACATCAACAAATTATGGCCACAACTTATATAATGATACTATTTTCTATGACACTGTTTTCTATAATACAGTATCATTCCTACAGAAAATTCAAACTACTATTTACAGCAACAAATCATGGCCACTTTACTCCAACTATCATGGCCACTCATAGACATACATATGCACCTTCATTCTCATCATCCAGATCCTTTTCCAGCTTGATCTGTTTCTCTGCAGCTTGCTCAGCTTTCTTGGTTTTAGCTTCTAAGACAGCCTCAGGTATACGCCTTTCCTTTTGGTCACGTGGCTTAGGCATTGCAACATGGAAGCGGTTTAGGCAGTTATTCAACTTTTTCGACTTCATTTTTAACTTCACCCACTCTCTGATCCAATAGCCTCTCAAAAGATGCATTCTTTACTGCAATTACACCCTCCTCAGTTAACTCTTCATAGTCAAGTGCACGCCATTGTCGTTTATTAGCTCACCCCCTTGACTTATCTAAGTTTTCATAGCTTCTGCTTTCATCTCCATGACCAACTTCTTATCATCTTCTTATCCACACATTCACTTTCCTTCATCAAAATTACCTCCTTCAAAACCCTTCAAAATTACCTCCAACCCACCTCTTCCCACTTTTTACAACTATTACTTGTTAAGTACAAACTTAAATTGATGAAAAGAATTAAATAAATAAATTAAGCAATTTACAAGTTCGACAATGAAGATCTTAAAAAGGAATAGATTACTATCTCATTCAGCCTTCATTTTGTTCATCCAATCAAAGCTTTTATATTAGAAAAACTAGGGAAATTGGCGCAAATGGTCCCTAACGTATGACATTAGTGTGCAAGTGGTCTTTAACCTTTCATTTTTTGCAGAATGGTCCATAACCTATCCATTTAGGTGCGCAAATGGTCCCTAAATTTTTTTTGTCTTTATTAGTGGAGTAAAATTGTCAAGTTAAATTTTTTTAACTTTTTAATTGGTGCAAATGGTCCCTAAACTTAGTTTTAATCAGTGTTTAGAAAAATCGGATCGGACTGGCCGGTTCAACTGAAAAAATTGGGAACCGGTCGCAAAATCGGTCCGATTTTCCACTTTAACCGTGTATCCAAAAATTGGACCGGAAATTGGGCTTTTTACTAGTTGAATCGGTCCGATTTTCAACAAAAACTGGATTTTTTTGGATTTTTTTGTTAAAACTTATAAAAACTCTATTTAAACCTAAGTTTTGTGAGTAATTTTTTCTACAAATGTTGATTTATTTACAAATAACTTATTTTAAAATTTTGTGAGAATTTTGGATTAATTTTTAATTTTTTAATTGAAACCGGTTCGACCTCGGTTCGACCTTTTAACCCTTGATCCGTTGCCTATTCCGGATCGATGGCCGATCCGATTTTTTACCCATACTAATAAAGACAAAAAAAAAATTATGAACTATTTCCACACCTAATGAAAGGTTTTTAACAGATTTTTAATGGAATCTGTAAAAAAAGACCAATTACGCACCTAAATGGATATGTTATGGAACATTCTACCAAAAATGAAAGGTTAGGGACCACTTGCGCACTAATGTCATACATTAGGGACCATTTGCACCAATATTTCGAAAAACTATCTATTGCACCACCAGCTCTGCCGTCTCCACTGGCGACGACGGTGTTTCTAACAGAACACGAGAACTCCCGGACCGAAAAATCTAAGAGACTACAAGTTCACCTTGATCAGTCTATAGAAAGACAGACAAGCATAAAAAAGAATATGCACAAATCTACGAGGGAAAAAAATTTGCAATTTTGGAAGAACTCGCCGGAGGTGGAGACGGTTTGTGGAGTTGGAAGAATTCGTGGATAAAAAATATGGATTATAGGGGTGATTTTAAAATTAATTTAAAATATTGTTGAAAGTATGACTTAATCATAATTTTAAAAAAATGTTTTGACATAATTTAAAACAAGTCATATGAAAGTGATTTATAAACAATTTTCCCCAAAAAAATTCAAAAAATTAAAAAAATAAAATTAAAAGTTGGGGGTCCTAATCTCCCCCAGACCCCCTCACCAGGACCCTCTCCCCTCCGCCCCTAGGTCCTAGATAAGGTAGGTAAAGAACTCAAAAACCAAGGCAAAATGCATTGAGCTGTATATCAAATAATTGGTTAAATTCATTAGTTTTCAAGACTTTACTATAAATTATTTGAAATAATATATGACAAAAAATGTAAAATGAGAGAGTTTATACTAGAATTAAACATGAATAAGCAAATTTAGAAATAAAGAAAACTTGAGATTGCACAATAAGAGAGTTAATATGAAGATTATAACTATTTCAAATTGAGAAGTTAGAAATCTGTGGAAAAAAAAATGAAGTGAAGTTGGGGTTTATATAAAAAAAAAAAATGATCGTTTTATATATATATATATATATATATATATATATATATATATATATATATATATATATTATTTTAACCATATGACCATTTGCAAACGATCATAATAGCCTACGAGCCGCTAGTTTTTGTAACAAGCTCGTGTGTCGAATTTTGAGTCCGGCCCAATTCATACCCATGTTCAAACGAGCCAAAGTCATTCATGGGGATGGCAAAATATCCCGTCTTGTTAAATAATAGGGATGGGGACGAGGATTATGGCCCTCGCCCTAAATATTTTTATTTTATTTTATGTTTATGTTTAAAAATTTAAATCGTATTTAAAAAATAAAAAAATAATAACATTAAAAAAGTAATTAATTAATTAAACATGACATTAAAAGAGAATATTTTAATCTCGTCTTGATTTTAAAAAAAATTCGACGAAACGGAGATGATAACAACCGGTCTCTTGCCATCCCTAACCACCCATGGACCGAGCCCAAATGATTCGAGCTCGCGAGTCCATGGAGAAAAATAACAAAGGGACAAGTGAGAAAAATAAAAACATAATATATAGGCTGTGTTTGATTGACATATTTTCCATGAAAAATCTTTTCCACCTTTTGTTGTTTGATTGCACAAGAAAAATGAAAATGATTTTCAAGGTACAATCACCTAAAGCACACTTTTGACCATTTTCTTGTAAAATATTTTCTCACCTATTTGGTAGATTTTTTTTTTCACTTTACATGGAAAATGTTTTCATTTTTCATCAATTTCCATAGAAACCAATCAAATACACCCATAGTGTAAAAGAAAAGAAAGAAAATGAAAGGAATGAAGAAATATAAAAGAGAATACAGTGCAAAAAAGAAAGTACAAAAGTTAATAAATACGATTTGAAGATACTTTTTTTTTGTGTAGGAAGGGGTTTCGATAGTTATAGTGTTTTGTCTGGGAGAATTGTTATCTATGCGATTGTGTGTAATGCACGTGATAGAGTTGGACTAGTGAATTTAAGATCAAATTGTTCAATATAGTATCAGAACAAAAAAATGTTATAGATTCAAGTCTTACCGCCACCTTATTAAAATTATATTTGTGCTTGCGCTAGGCTTTGATTAAAAAAGAAAGAAAAAGAATTTTTGCTTATACATAAAAAAGCATGTTAAAAATAATATTTAAATGATATAAGTCTCTTCTTCTGTAAGACTTTAAACTTTTAATTAACTATCTCAACTATAAATAAAAGATATAGATGTGACAGTGTGCCTCATGAGGAGAAGAATGTGGACTTCTGCTCTTTCTTCCATCCTTACTTTATAAGTGGTACTTCCTAAAATAAAATAGAAGCACGTGTCATCTTGAGCTGTTAAGGAATAATCACAAATTGAATAAAATTAAAAATAAATATACAACATATACTACATCTCTTAACAATATTGATCTTTTAAGATATAACTTATATCTTAATATAATATCAAATTCTATTAAACTCAAATCAAACGAACAATCGAATTCTAAAATTAGTTTTTCGAACGCACCACTATCTTGCAAGAAAATCTCAATGGTTAATTTCACATCAAATAAAGAAGAAGAAAAAATATACAATATATAAGGTTATGTTCTCTTTGCGTTTCAATTTTGAATTCACTTGCAGTTTTCTGTTTGAAGAGTCTGTTTTAAGATTGTTGAAAACACGTTTAGTATGTCAATCTAAAAAACTATTTCTCAAAATAAAAAATTGGAAAACAAGTTGTGTTTGTAATTTTGAAAAATTGTTCTATGACATTTTATTTAATTAAGTTGATTATTCTGTAAAATAGAACAATTTTATACTAATATATTATCAAATAATATATACATTTTAAAGTTGGTGGATCTTACAATTTTTTTTTGTTACAAATATAAAATGCAAACAAATAATAAATTGACAAAATAGAAAATAAAAAAATAATGAAGTAGACTGAGAAATTTAATAGTTTAAATAACCAATATAGGCTTGAATTATTTTTTTACTATTTTAGAATTTATTTTTATTTTTATAGAATATAATTTTTTTTAGATTGTTAGGTTTTTTATAATTTTATAATTTTATTTATTTATAATTTTTGTATTTTAAAAATTTAGAATATATTATTTTTTAGAATTTTTATTTAAATATTTTTTTTTCGCGTTTTGAGTGTTTTCACTAAAAACACTCAAAATGTCTGTTGATACGGACGTCGGAACCTGCAACGTCCACGTGTCAACAGATCTCCAATCACTCATCTGTCAACTCGTATGTTACATGCACACTATGACAATCGTTAGGCACCAAGATTTTCGGAGAAAAAGGGTCCGGTGATCATTGGTACTCCGACGATCAAGTCAACTGCCGGTATATAAATGATACACGGGGGTGAAAATAATTGGGTGTGGGATGGACAAGCAGGCAGAGATTTGAGCAGAGTTTAGGGTGGGATTTTAAGCGTAAAAAAGAACGTACCTTGGAACAACCGGAGACGTTGTATTTATAATGCAGGAGTCCTGATTGATTTAGGAAACAAATCAATCAGATACCCAATCGGATCCTCATTCGTTTTGGGATAGGGATCATTCCTTACCCAGGCAATCTCCGAGATTATCTTCCTTCTTTGAGTTTATCATGTTGCATGATTTTAGGAGATTGTGATTCAGTTTCCTTGTAAGGATCCGTGCGCCAATCCAACGCAATCTGCCCTTAATTACTTCTTTGGTCATTCCAGAATATCCTACTGCCTGTCAATTGCGGTAAATACTAGGCCAGCGAGGTCATATGGATCGGCCGTGAATGTCGAGGCCCTCTCTAGGCCTCGTGATATTATGGCTCGAGAGTGCTAAGACGTCTGATGGGCCTCCGACCCCCTTTCTAGGGTTTGTGAGGCCTTAGCGGGGTCTCTATGGGACTCCGGTTGGGCCTTTGCTGACGTGGAAGCTCTATCAAAATCGGGTGGTAACAATAGTCCCCCAAGTCCGAGCCTATTATTTATAATGGGCGTGGGACTTTTGAGGGTGAGAGAAGAAAATTTGGTCTTCGCCAAATAGAACTATGAATTGAACTTAAATTTGGTCTTCGCCACGTTGAACAAACCAAATTGAACTATGATTTTAACTTACTCACGTGTAAATAGTCCCCCAAGTCCGAAGCCGAACATTTATGACGGGTGAGGGCTTCAGAAAATCCATCGTGCTTCCTCATGGCCGCGAACCACACTCTCTCGCTGTCGAATCGTATTTACTTGCACATTTACGCGTTGAATGTTTATCCAGCGAGTAGATAGAGTTGGCCGCGAACCACACTCTCTCGCTGCTGAATTGTATTTGCTTGCTTGTTTACACGTTGAATGTTTATCCAACGAGTTGATAGAGTTGGCTGCGAACCACACTCCCTCGCTGCCGAATCGTATTTACTTACACGTTTACGCGTTGAATGTTTATCCAGCGAGTTGATAGAGTTGGCCGCGAACCACACTCTCTCGCTGTCGAATCGTATTTACTTGCACATTTACGCGTTGAATGTTTATCCAACGAGTAGATAGAGTTGACCGTGAACCACACTCTCTCGCTGTCGAATTGTATTTGCTTGCTTGTTTACGCGTTGAATGTTTATCCAGCGAGTTGATAGAGTAGGCCGCGAACTACACTCCCTCGCTGCCAAATTGCTTTGACTTGCCATGGAACACTTTCGATTCATAACGTGATGAATTTTATTAAAAGACGCAGTTTCTCAAGGCGCTAGACAAAATGTTGGAAAATGAATTGTGCAAAATAAAACTATTGGTGATACGGCCGCAGATGGGCGATGTTCCAAGGGTGCCTCGTCTCCTTGCCTTCAGAATCTTCCAATCTGTAAGTTCCGGTGTGGATTTCCTCGATGACTTTGTAAGGTCCTTCCCAGGTGGGTTCGAGGGTTTCGGCCTCCATCTCTTTATTAGCCTGGAATACCTTCTTCAGGACGAAGTCATTGATGTGGAAACTCCTACCCCTAACTCTGGAGTTGTAGTACCTGGCCATCTTCCGTTGGTCAACTACGAGGCGTAGTTGCGAGTCTGCATGTTTCTCATCTTATAAATCGAGGTTTGCCCTGGGCAAACCCTCATTGGTCACTTCGTCGAAGTGCAGGAGCCTGGGTGAGGGTATCCCTATTTCGACGGGAATCATTGCCTCCGCTCCGTATGACATGGAGAAAGGGATTTTGCCAGTAGCCGTCCGAGAAGTTGTTCGATAGGACCATAGGGTTTCGGCCCATCCTTTTTTAACGGATTCCAGTTTCCGTTTAAGTGTATGCTTGATGATCTTGTTCACGGCTTCTACCTGGCCATTAGATTGGAGGTAGTAGGGGGTGGAAAAGTCCCTTTCGAATACCAAGGTTCTCGCAATTCGAGTTGAACTTCTTTCCCGCGAACTGTGTGCCATTGTCAGAGATTAAAGAGTGAGGAATCCCGAAGCGGTGGACAATATTCTTCTCCACGAACTTCTATGCGTTTTCCTCCGTGATCTTGGCCAGAGGCTCGGCTTCACACCACTTGGTGAACTAATCCACCGTTACAATCGCGAACTTGACCTCACCTCTTCCCGTCGGGAGGGGTCATATGAAGTCGATTCTCCACTTGGCGAAAGGCCAAGGACTGGTGACTGGGGTAAGGTTCTGAGCCGGGAGCTTAGGTATAGTAGCGAATCTCTGACATTTGTCGCACTTCTTTGCGTAATTATGGGAGTCTTTCTTCATTGTCGGTCAGTAGTACCTTTGTTTTAAGGCTTTCTGTGCTAGTCCCATCCCTCCTGAATGGTTGCCGCATATCCCATCATGTATCTCCTTCATTACGTACACTGCCCCCTCCTGTGTCAAACAGCGTAGAAGGGGGGTGGCTGAAGCCCCTCTTATACAGGATCCCGTCTAGTAGCACGAACTTCGCGGCTCTTCTGCGAAGTCTTTGTGCTTCTTGTCTATCGCTGGGTAGTATTTGGTCGGTCAAATATGCGATGATTTCCTTCATCTACCCAGGGAATTCAGATGTCGTCAAGACAGTGAATGCGGGAGACTCGTTGATGGAGGGTCGGTTGAGCCTCTCAACCGGGATGGCCTTCATCAAGTCGGAGTCTCTGCTGCTCGCCAATTTCGAGAGGGTGTCCGCATAGCCATTTTCCACTAGTAAAATCTGGAGTAGTTCGTATGCCTCAAAGTGGGATAACAGGTCTCTGACCTTTGTCAGGTATGCCATCATGGATTGCTCGCGTGCTGTGAATGCCTCATTAATTTGACTGACGACCAGTTGTGAATCGATGTGAATCTGAAGTTTCCTCGTCCTCATCTCTTGTGCCAGCCTCAAGCCTGCTAAGAGTGCCTCGTATTCCGCAGCGTTGTTGGAGGCCTTAAACTCCAGGCGAAGTGCGCAGTTGAGATTGTGACCGTCAGGGCTAACCAATAAGATCCCGGCTCCAGCTCCGACCTCACCTGAGGATCCGTCAACATATAACTTCCATGTTGGTACCTCCTGGGGTTGGACTTCGAGCGAACCTTCGGAGATGTGGCCGAATTCAGCTACAAAATCTACCAAAGCTTGTCCTTTTACATAGGGTCTCGGCTTGTAGTTGATATCGAACTGGCTGAGTTTGACCGACCACTTCATCAGCCTCCCTGATGTGTCCGACTTTTGGAGTATCTGTCTCAGAGGGAGGTTCGTCAAGACATCTATGCTATGAGACTATGGCCGGAGTTTTCAGGAGGCGGTGATCAAAGATAGGGCGAGTTTTTCCATATCCGGGTATCTCGTTTTCGCGTCCTGTAGGGCCTTGCTTACATAATAGACAGGAAGGTGCACCAGACCTTCTTCCCGTATTAAGACCGAGCTAACAGCCTTTTCAGACACGACAAGGTAAACGAGCAACGTCTCCCCATTCTTTGGTTTGGATAGTAGCAGGGACTTTTCGAGGAGGACCTTGAGGTTCTGGAAGGCTCTCTCGCACTCTTCAGTCCACTCGAACCTCTTCTCCCCTTTGATGGTCTGAAAGAAGGGCTGGCAACGATCGGTCGCCTTAGATATGAATCGATTCAGGGCTGCCAATCTTTCCGTCAGGCTTTGGACCTCCTTGGGAGAAGACAGTGACCGTATCTCGATAAGCGCCTTAATCTTCTCGGGATTAGCCTCTATCCCGTGCTGGTTGCCCATATAGCCGAGGAACTTTTCGGACGCGACTCCGAATGCGCACTTCAAGGAGTTTAGCCTCATGCGATATTTACAAAGGACTTCGAACATCCCTCTTAAGTGCCCTATGTGGTCCTCGGCATTCACGCTCTTTACAAGCATATCGTCGACGTATACCTCTATGGTGTTCCCAATCTGTCCTGCGAACAAGCGGTTTACCAACCGCTGATATGTGGCTCCCGCGTTCTTTAGGCTGAAGGGCATCATCCTATAGCAGTACAATCCTCAGTCAGTGATAAACGAAGTGTGATCCTCGTCTCCCGCAAACATAGGGATCTGGTTGTAGCCCGAGTATGCGTCCATAAAGCTTAGTAGCTTGTGGCCGGCAGTCGAGGTCGATGCGTGGTAACGGGAAGCTATCCTTAGGGCATACTTGGTTCAGATCCGAGAAGTCTATGCAGACCCTCCATTTTTTAATGTTCTTCCTTACCAGCACTGGGTTAGATACCCATTGGGGGTAAACAGCCTCCCTGATGAACCCATTGGCCAACAGCTTGTCAACCTCATCCTTCAGGGCACTATACCTTTCGGCACTCAAAGGTATTCTTTTCTGAATCTTGGGGCGTAGGGATGGCAATGGGACAGGTCCGGGATGGGTCATGTCCGTCCCGTCCCGCCCCACCAGATTTTAGGGGTGTCCCGCCCCGCCCCTTGACCCGTCAATTGGCGGGGCGGGACGCCCCACTGCCCCTAATAATTTTTTTTACAAGCAACAGTTTGGATTTTATAGAAAATAGTAGAATAAAGAATTCTCACAATAAATAATCGAATATAAATCAAAACATACAAAATAACAAAAACTAACATATGATAATCAAAATTATAGAACATTCAAAATATCAAATTTCTAAAACTAACAACATGTGATTATCAAAAACTAACAACATGTGATTTTCAAATTTCTAAAACTAATAACATGTGATAATAAAAAACTAACAACATGTGATTTGTCTCATATTCAAAATATCAAAATTCTACAACAAAATTATAAACAATACAATCGAACACAAAAACATAAACAATAAAACCCAATACAACCCAAATACAAAAATCAAATAGTTTCGAATAATACACAATTCATAAAGTTCAACAACAAAGGCCAATGAAATTGAAATTAAAATCAAAATCTACAATCTTTAGTCTTCCTCTTGCGTAGTTGTGGCATACTCGGATCCCAATAATTCCTGTACAATAAGTAAAAAAAAAAGTACGTATGTTAAATAGTATTATAATGTAAATAAATTTCAACATTGTACATTGACATAAATAAGATTACCTCATCCTCAATTTCCTCTTCAGTAATAGTAGAAGAACATCCAGTATACGATGACAATGCGGAAGAGTTTTCTAACAATAAAATAAATCAAGTTAACAACAATGAATGTCAAGAATAATAAATATGAATAATACTAAATACTTTTTATTATACCATGAATGTCAGCTCACAACCAGTTTTGAGCACACATCAACGCCTCCAAAGTCTTCGGATGTAGTCGGCTTCGATGTGGACTCAAGAATCTACCACTCGTACTAAATGCAGACTCAGAAGCCACAGTAGAAACGGGGATGGCCAAGATATCTCTTGTAAGTTTTTGTAAAGTATTGTATTTGCTTGAATTTGCTTTCCACCAATTTAGTAGGTCAAAATCACTACACCTAGGCAATACCGGCTCCTCCAAATATAAGTCAAGCTCAGATTTGACATTACTAGTGCTAAATTTTGTTGTAACAAATAAATCAAAATCTTCCAGCCCATCTACTACTCTAACACTTGAAGAAATCCCAGAATTGGAATGCGAAGATGAAGATTGAGGAACATTAACAACTGTATATTGAGATACCAACTTTCGACAAAGTGAACCAACATTGACAATTTCAACCGCTACACGTTCAGGTCCATAAATCTTAGGAAAATAATACTCAATCAATATCATTTTAAACCTAGGATCTAAAACGATTGCCACAGCTAATATCTCGTGAATTTCATCCCAATATTTCTCAAACTTGTCCATCATACTTAAAGCCATCATTCTAATATCAGAATAAGCAGAAGTAGTCCAAGTACGAATTGACAATTTTATTTCTCAAATTTTTGAAAAAAATAGATTCGCTGTAGGATAATTAGTTCTAGAAAATAATTATGTAACCACATAAAACAACTTTAGCCTATCACAAATTTCTGTAGCCAACTTCCAATCTTGATCACTAGGCAAACACTTATACTAGGTTTCTCTTTGCTTCAAACGAAAAAAAACATCAATGTACTCAGAAGCAGTGTCAAGCATGAGATATGTGGAATTCCACCTAGTCTTACAATCAAGTACCAACTTTCTACCACAACTAATTATAAGCTGACGTGCAGTGTTCTCAAAATTTTTCCATCTTTTTGGTGTTGAAGTCCAAAAAAATACACTATCTCGAATTTTTTCAACACTACCCTCAATATTTTATAAACCCTCATTCACAATTAAGTTCAATATATGCGCGCAACACCGCATATGAAAGAAATCACCATTTGCCAAAAGTAAATCACTAGAAAGCTTATTATCTAAAAGGATATTGATCATAGCGTCATTTGTTGAACAATTGTCAACAGTGAGAGTCAATAACTTACCATCAATAATCCAATCTAATAAGCTTTCGTACAAGGTGGTAGATAGTGATTCAGCTGTATGTGGACAAGGAACATATATGAACCTGTATACAAAAACAAACAACAACATTAATTAGAGATCGACAAAAAAATGAACATATTATTTTTTGAATTGCTTAGTATTTACCTCATAACACGGCTTTGAAGCTTCCAAGCGTCATCAATAAAATGTGTAGTGATGACCATGAAACTCATTTTTTGGTTTGACGTCCACAAGTCCGTTGTTACATCAATTCTATTCTTGTTGTCCTCCAATATACTCATCATTTTCACTTTCTCCAAGTCAAAAATCTTCAAAATGTCATTCTTAATAGTATTCCGAGACACAACTTTAAATAGATGTTGAATAGATTTCACAAAACTCCTAAACCCAATATGCTCAACCATACAAAGCGGATATTCATGTAAAATAATCATTTTGCCTAATTCTGTCCTAACATGTTCTTGATCAAAATGGTAAGTCCCCATAACTACCTTTCCAATCGCTTGCTTTGTAGGGTTTAATATTGACTGCCTAATATCAGTTTGCTTACAATTACGGAGTACACATCTATCTAGATGTTTTTTCAAATGATTTGTCCCGTTTTTACTATGTCCTACCAACTTTCCAGAACAATAATTGCAAACAACCTTGATCTCGTTGTCAATCATTTTGAGCTTAAAATGGTCCCATACCTGAGATGTCAACTTTCTTTTTCTACCCACTACACCAAGAGTCATTGTATGATCTCCATCCGAATCTATGCTTATTGGATTTTTGTTTGAATTTTGGTCCACCGATAATGATGGGGATTACTATCGTGATGTACTTGCGGAGTACCATGTGTACTTCCAATTGAACAATATTCGTGTTCCGACATCTACAAATACAATACAAAATTATGATTACAAAAAGCTAAAAAACAGGGAGCAATTAACACAAGAACAAATGAAAATTGAAGACTAATTTTTCAACCAGCAAATCAAGTGACATGCACAAGAAAATCAATCTAGATTCAGGTTAATAATTATTTTGTCAATGATTAATTATTAATTCAGCATTAAGAAACTATGCGAGCTAAAAAAAATTATTCTAACAGAATATAAATTTCATAACGTGGGCCAATCTTGCCAATTTCTTTATTATAAATTTATTTGCTACCAATCTTGCCAATTTCTTTTCTGGTTATGCTAATTTGTCCAGCATTTATAACGTGGGCCAATCAAGGGACTCGGTTGACTAAAGTATTTTGTACTGGAGCCACCATTGCTCTTTATCATTGCTAGTTATGATAATTTGTCCAGTATTTTGCTACCATTGCTCTTTGTCCTTGCAGAAAAAATGTTCGAGTTCTGGTACGTGCAACCTTTTTTGAGATATTGAAAATGAAAGCCTTTATTTACTATATGAATGAAAACAAAGTAACCTTAAGATTTGGAAAATGAAAGAAGCAAATGGAGATGGCGTGGTGGTGCGGTGAATTGACGGCGGCGACTGCGAAGTGCGGACGCTGGCGCAGCGGCGCTGAGTCATGCTGCTGGGTGCTGGGGTAGCAGCGCTGGGTCACGCTGTTGGGTGCTGGGGCAACGACGTTAGGTCACGTTGTTGGGTGCTGGCGCAGGTGCAGCAGTTCTGGCTGCTAGGTGGGTGCTGCTGTGCTTGGCTGCTAAGTGCTAACTGGCGAGTGGCAACCGCTGAGACTTGGCTTGAGAGTTGAGAGGAATTGGATTGAAGAAATGAATTGTATTAATTAGGGTTAGTAGAAAAAAAAAATTTATAAACTTGTTATAATATATTTAGTAAACAAAAAATTTTCATATTAAGGTTGTGGTCTGGTGGATAAGTGTACTTATTTTACCTTTGCAACCCGGGTTCGATTCTCAAGCAACAAGGAACCCATTTTGTTTAATTGTTTTCCTTCAGTTTTTTATACGTAAAAAAAAAAAACAAATATATATATATCTCATTAGGCGCGGGGCGAGGCAGATTTCTCTGCCGCGTACCCGCCCCTACAACCTGAATTTTTGGGACGGGGCAATCCAACGTAAGGTGGGACGGGGCGGGATGGGGTTCGGGGCTCGGGGCTCGGGGCGTGGGGCGTGGGTTAAATTGTCATCCCTAATCCGAAGGTGCGCCCTATTTGGGGCGCACCTTCAGATCCACTTTTAAGGCGTGGCACGCCACAAATGGATTGAACCCGACCATATCGCTGTGCTTCCATGCGAAGACGTCAGCGTTCTCTCGAAAGAACTGCTTCAGTTCCTCTTTCACTTTTCCTTCAAGTTTTTCTCCCACCTGCAACACTTGAGTCGGTTCTGATGGGTTCACCCAAAAAGCTTCCAGCTCCTCGGCCGGGGAAACAAGAGAATTCGAGCCTATGATCCGAGGTTCTAGGCCTTCGTCTAGTACTCGTCCATCTTCTCGTGGTCAACGCCCATTGGTTCTGAATGTATGGTCATCACTGTTGGGACAATGTCTTCGTGTTTTACGACTTTCTGCAATGCATTCATATAGCATGCCCTTGCCTCCGTTTGATTGTCACAGATCTTGGCCACCCCTCCGGGCGTTGGGAACTTCATTGCCAAATGGTGTATGGATGTGACTGCTTGTAGATCTTTCAACGCAGGTCTCTCAAGGACACCGTGGTAGGCAGAGCAGGTGTCCACTATCAAAAACTCCATAAACTTCCTGAGGTGGCACGGAGGTTTTCCGAAGTCTACCACGAGGGTAATCCTTCCTCGTGGGATGAGGTTGTCCCCCGTAAAATCGAATAGCGGCTCCGAAATAGCCGTTGGTTCATGATCTACGTCCATTTGGTCGAAGGCATTGCCGAACAGGATGTTTACGGCTCTTCTATCATCGACCAGCATCCGTCGTAGGCTGTTTCTGGCCACGATGGCACGGACTACCAGGGCATCGCAATGAGGGTAGCGTATACCCGCCTCGTCCTCTTTAGTGAAAGAGATTTGTGGTATTCTTGACTGGTGTCCGTGTACCTGCCAACTCTCCATGGGTTCTTCTCTTGTCGCCTTTGCGTAGTTGAGCCGCGAGTTCATCGTGTGCCCTCCGACATATGGCCCTCCTATAATCGTGTTTATTTCTCGGACAAGGGGGGCTCCCGCGGGCCCTTCCACCCTCGACGGGTCCCTGTTTTCATTATTCCTGTTTTCATCGTGGCGGGGTCCACCGTTCTGGCGTCGAGAAGGAGGTCTTCGCGCCCTGTGCGGGTGGACCTCGACGTCCTCGCGCAGGTTGATTCCCCTCTTCCTGCCCGTGGTTCCCGCGATTGATTAATTCCTTCACGTCTGGGCAATCCTCTGTATTATGCACCCTGGTTCTGTGTATACGACAGAACTTGGGCGGTGTTGCAGCTGGTAAGGAGGCCACTACTAGCGCTCTAGGATGGAGGACAGGGGCTACTTCCGTCTGATTGAACCTCTTGTAATGGTTGTTTGGCAGTCCTGGGGAGCGCTTCTTCTGAAAGCGAGAGAAACGAGGTTCGGAAGAGCGTCGTCCCTCTCTTCTGTAGCGATCTCCTCTTTCTCTTTCGGCCTTCTCTCTGTTCTTGATCATCTCCTCTGATCGAATTTCATGCTGGACCAAGTCCACCAGCTGACTGTAGGTCTTCAGTTGACTGTTCTGTACATCTTTTCAAAAAGAAGTGCGCATGTGCAGTCCAGTTACCAGTGCATCCAATGCCTTTTCATTAGTCACAGTCTCGATCTTGTTAATGACGTTACTGAACCTCTTGAAGTAGCTCTTGATGGTTTCCCCTTCCTTTTGTCGGATGTCGTTGAGTTGGGCAATGTCGGCTACCATCGTCTGATTGCCAATGAAGGCATTGACGAACTCCTTTTTGAGTTGAGGCCAGCTTCGAATGCTTCCTGGCTTTAGCTTATTGTACCATCTCTTCGCGTCAGCCGCTAGCGTGGTATGAAAGTTCCGACACTTCACTGCAGGGGACTGGCCTTGGAGCTTTGTCTTATATATGTTTATATGATCAGTAAGGTCACCTCTCCCGTTATATTTGTCCATGATGGGCATTCGGAAGTTTGCGGGTATCTCCATCGCCTTCATGTAGTTGGTAAACGGGAGATTCTTGTCATTGTCATCCTCGTAACACTCTAGCCTCTCTTTCTCCTCCTCAGACTTTACGTGACTCTTCAGGTCCTTCCTCTTTTCTGTACGGGCTTCGCTGTGTTCGCTGTGCCTGCTGTGTGCGGGTAGGGGGGTGCTATGGAAGACCCCACTCCCAACCTGTCAAACACGTTAGCAACAGGAACGGGGCGGTTCTCCCGCACAAGGAAAGGTCTCTCCCTCTGGCCATCCTGCGAGGGCTTCGAGGCGAAGTTACGGGGGTTCCAGCCGTTAGAGACGGGCGGTTCCTCCTGGGAACGGTGGCTTTCTATTGAACCGGATTGCGAAGGGCTCCTCCGGGCACGACTGCGCTTAGGTCTATGTTGGAGGGAGATTCTCCAACAGTTCAAGTGCGGCCTTCATCCAGGCATTGTCCAGCTTCAGATCCTGGTTCTCTTGCTCAACCGTCTGTTTCTGCCGTTGTCTTTTCCTTTTGCGGTGAGTCACATTTTGTAGGTCCTGAACGCTTTCTTGTCGTAAGTCAGTGTGGTGAGACTCGACTTCTTCCTCCGTGGAATGTTTGGTTGCCATGCTCCTCCTGTAGAAAACACATTTTTACCACAAGTTTTTGGTTGTGTAACGTTTTTCGTTCCCACAGACGGTGCCAATCTGTTGACGTCAAAATCTGCAACGTCCACGTGTCAACAGATCTCTAATCACTCATCTGCCAACTTGTATATTACATGCACACTAGGACAATCGTTAGACACCAAGATTTCCAGAGAAAAAGGGTCCGGCGATCATTGGCACTCTGATGATTAAGTCAACTGCCGGTATATAGATGATACACAGGGGGTGAAAATAACTGTGTGTGGGAGGGACAAGCAGGCAGAGATTTGAACAGAGTTTAGGGTGAGATTTTAAGCGTAAAAAAGAACGTACATTGGAACAACAGAAGACGTTGTATTTATAACACATGAGTCCTGATTGATTTAGGAAACAAATCAATTACATACCCGATTGGATCATCCTTCCTTATGGGATATGGATCATTCCTTACCCAGGCAATCTTCAAGATTATCTTCCTTCTTTGAGTTTATCACGTTGCATGATTTTAGGAGATTGTGATTCAGTTTCCTTGTAAGGATCCGTGTACCAATCTAACGCAATCTGTCCTTAATTACTTCTTTGGTCATTCCAGAATATCCTGCTGCCTGTCAATTGAGGTAAATACGAGGTCGGCGAGGTCCTATGGATCAGCATTGAAAGTCCATGCCCTCTCTGGGCCTCGTGATATTATGGCTCGAGAGTGCTAAGACGTCTGATGGGCCTTCGACCCCCTTTCTAGGGTTTGCCAGGCCTTAGTGGGGCCTCTATGGGAATCCCGTTGGGTCTTTATGGGGCTCCTGTTGGGCCTCTATGGGGCTCCCGTTGGGACTTTGCTGACGTGGGAGCTCTATCAAAATTGGGTGGTAACAATGTCAAAAACGTTTTTTGAGTTATAAATTTAACTTTGTTTTCGAAAATACATTTTTAGAAATATGAAAGTAAACAAGTTTTTGGTATTTTACAAAACTGAAAACTAAAAACAGTTTGAAAACAATAAAGAGAACACGGACTCTTAGGTGGTGTTTTCTTTGCGTTTGAGTTTTGTATTTTGAGTTTTGAATTTATTTTGTATTTTGTGTTTTGAGTGTTTGTTTTGAGATTTTTGAAAATGCATTCTTTTTGAAATTTTCGAAAATTGTTTTTGAAAATAGAAAACTCGAAAACGCGTTTACTTGAATTTTTTAGGAATTTGGATTTACTTGGAATTAAAAACAATTCAAAATAATTATTGTTGGAATTAAAAACATTGAAAAGTAATTAATTATTTGGAATTAAAAACAATTAAAACAATTATTGTTGGAATTAGAAACGATTTTTAATTAAAAAAATTCAAAATAATGATTGTTGGAATAAAAACATTGAAAAACAATTAATTATTTAGAATTAAAAACAATTAAAACAATTATTGTTGGAATTAAAAACAATTAATTATTTGATTAAAAACGATTAAAAAAAAATTATTGTTGGAATTAAAAACAATTATTGTTGGAATTAAAAATTAAATCATGAAAAAGGGGAAGGTGACTTGAACCCCTGACTTTCCAAAATTTCTCGCGCGTGCTGACTGTTTTGGAAATGAGTGTTGTTTGTGAAGAAAATGCGGAATTATTTGATTAAATCATTAGTTTTCTTGCCCAGCGTAAAATGTTAAAAAAAAAAAAAAGACCGGCTTCTTGACTCGAAACGCAGACCTCCCTTGCCGTTTTGAAAAATGTCCATGTTTTGTTAAGAAAACACGAAAACGGCTAAAAAGTCGTTTTTCATTTCCTTTGAAATTTTCTTTTGTGTTTTGAAAAATGCATTTTCGAAAATGGCAAATAGAACACGTTTTCACTATTTCCAAAAACACAAAATGAAAAATGAGTTGAAAATGGACAAGAGAACATGCCTTTAGAGTTTGAACTATATTGATTTTTTAAGATAAAACTTAAATTTTAATACATGTGAAACTATTAGGATCTCATAACACAAAACATAAGGTGTGCGATATATGTAGTGCATTGCCACAAACATGCAGAAGATTGTATTTGAATAGTAGACATATCATTTTTCTGCTAGACATCAGGTTCGTTTGGCACAGTTATTGTGGGTAAAACTTTTAACTGTAGAGTTTTTAGAAATAGAACTTTTCGCAGTAGACTTTTGTTATAAAGTTGTTGACTGTTTAGATATAAATTCAAAATGTGCTGTGAATATTAAATTGAGTGTTTTGTTACATAACTATAAAAGTACTTTTGTATGAATTTTATATTTATTCGACTAAACGGTAATTAATTATTATATATCTCATATTAATTTTTTTAAATAAATAAAAAAATTTATATCCTATAATAATTATTAAAATTAATATATTAATTTAATTATAATAACAAAATTATTTTAGTATATTGGACTAAACAGTAATTAATTATTATATCTCATATTATTATTTTTAAAATAACTAATATTTTTTTCATATCATATAATAATTATTAAAATTAATGTATTAAATTAATTATAATAACATAGTTATTTTAGTATACATTATATTAATTAAAATTAATTAATTATTTAAATCAATTATATTATGTGTAATTTGTATTCTATTATTTAACACGCAAATATATATTTTTCAATTTATATAAATATATGAAGTGACAATTTGTTACAAGTAATTAATGTGGTATATAAATTAATATTTTTTTGATATATTAATAATAATAGTTTTGTTAATTTTTAAGTTTATTAAATGTTAATTATAACTTTCTGTAAAAACTTAATTATAGCTTTTTCGATAAATTCAAAATGCGAGCTTCTTTAAAACAATTTTTTTAGTCAAAAAATACTTATTGACTTTAGCCAAATAATCATAAATATAACCAAAATTACTTTTATTTTTTTAAAAAAAAAAAAATTTAAACCTCAAAAAAAACCTCTTCCAAAACACGCTATTCATCAAACACTTGCATTATCTATCACTATTGGGCCTATTTTCTGTCTCAAACTAAAAAGAAAAAATGAACTAGTAATTCTTAGACATGTTTGGTTCACTAGTTAATACTTTTCGCTGCAATCCCCAGTAAATGTCCGTCAAAGCTTAAATTATATTTTAAATTAATTAAATTAGTCAAATATATTTTTTATTCATATATTTTGTACAATATAAAATTTACCATCCATCTATTACTTATACATTCAATAAAATCCATAATTTATAAATATTTAAAAATAAATTTTAATACTACCAAACATGTACTTGTCTATATAGAAGTTTGTGAATTTGATCGTTTGGGTTTTTTTTTCTATGGGATTTCCCCTAGTATTTTTGTCATCGTAGATGGGAAAAACACCTTGTTACATGGTATGGTAGGAGGGCTTGGGGTGGGAGCGGAGAATTATTATAATTATTATTATTTTATCTTTTGTTTATTTTTTTATTTATTCTTTGATTTTAGATGGATATTGTCGAAATTTGCTAATTTCTGAAAAGTCGGGAAAAAACCCGAATAAAAATGAATAGTGCAATTTACCCAAAAATTATGCCACTTATTTGAACTAATGCCGGTAAACAAATTCAAAAAATTAATTTGTTCTCGTCTTCGTTTTCATCAACGTCTTGTCCAAACACTCCAGTTGCAGGACATAACAGCAATCAACCCGCTAGAATGGTCTCATTTCAAGTTAGACATGCAAATTAGTATTAAATATTTTAATTGTTACGATACTTTTTTCAAATATTTTTCAATTGTCTTTAAAGTTTTAAATTTTTTCGAATTGCTATTAAACTTTTTTAAATATTTTCTAATTGTCATTGAACTTAACATAATGTTATCCTATTTGTTACTCGCTATTTTAAAAGTTAACAAACTTAATTACACGACAAACTAATAACATTTTGCTAAATACATCAAGTCATCAACTTTTAAAATAACAAGTCACGAATGTAATAATAGATTGACAAGTTCAATGAAAACTCGGAAATATTTAAGAAAGTTCAGTGATAACTCGAAATTTTTTTAAAGTTCAACAACAATTGTGATATTTGAACCTGCAAATTATCCACCCACTTAAACGTTAAAAATGTATAATAAATAAAATTTTAATATTTGTTCTTTCAATACTATCAACCAAGAAATGTACAACTTTTTTTCTTTCTCAATATTATTTAGGGTGTGTTTGATTTTGATTAAAATCAAAATCTTTTATGAAAGTTGATGAAATGTGTGGTTGAAAAGTTGTAAAAAATTGTGGATCTATAAAATATGTTATTAAAATTAATTGTTTACTTTGACTTCAACTTTTTAACAAAATTTTAATTGATAACTTAGTTTGTTTGACCAAACATGTCACAAGTTTTGCTCGAAATATATAGCAAAAATATGCTTCTTCTCTATTTTCCAAGTGAAAAATGCACTTGTAAATGGAATTTAAGTATTTCAAAATGGAAAATATATATTGCTGCTTTTAATTGTCTTAAAAATTAATCAAATTATACAACAAAAGTTGTCAAATATTGCATTTGTCAGTTTTCTAAAAAAGTTTAAAATATAGTTAAAGTGTGGAGATTGAGCTTCAAATTTTTTGAATTTAGTCGACGCCGAGATAAGAGCGAAGCGAGAGCGAGACGTAGAGGCCACGCCTCATGCGCTCTAGGCAAGTTTGTTAGAACAATGGTATTTATTATAAAATTATAGAAAATTATTGATAACCATAACTTAGATATATCTTACTTGCTCTACAAATTTTTAAAACTTTATATATATATAGGTTCATTATTATGATGAAAAACCCAAATTCTCTTTAGGGAAATTGGTGCAAATAGTTCCTAACGTATGACAATATTGCGCAAATGATCCATAATCTTTTATTTTTGGTGGAATGGTCCCTAATCTATCTATTTAGGTACACAATTAGTCATTTTAGACGGATTCTGTTTAAAACCGATCCATTTAGGTGCGCAAATGGTCCTCTCATTTTTTTTTTTTATTGGTGGGGGTAAAATTGTCAAGTTATTTTTCTTTTTCTTTTTTTCAATTGGCGCAAATGATCTCTAACCTTTACCTTTAGTGTAGAAATAGTCCATAACATTTATTTTTTGGCGCAACAGTCCCAAACTTATATGTTTTGTGCGCAATTGGTCCTTATTTAATTAAAAAGACAAAAATACATTTAGTTTTAATTAAAGAAAATTGCAACTAGATTTGTAACCTTTGTTAAATATGCAAATAAGTCCGATACTTAATTTAGCATATTAAATATATAATTTATCGTATTGATATAGTCGTGTCAATTAAAATTTTCATAAAAGAAAAATGTAAAATTGTTGCGTTTTAGGTATATGTAATTGCTATGTGATTTGAAAAACTTGAATAAAAATTAAGTTAAATAAATAATAAAATGCATATATAATTTTATGACATTTAACCAATCTTATTATGTTTTATTAAAATAAAAATACTAACAAAAATTAGTTTACGCATTATGTATTCTTTATTTTTGAACGATAAATTAAAATATGAAGAACACAATTTGAGCTCTAATATTTGTAGTTAATAAACAAATAACTCGATTAAATAAAAATATTTGAGTATCAAGTTTGTGACAAAGTTATTTTTCTTTTTATGTTGTAACGATTAAATTAAAGTTTGAATTTTAAATAATATGATTACTTAATAATAAAATAATATTAATTTGCACATTTGTTAATAATTATGAGCTTAAATTTTAGTTATTTTATAATAGTTCATAAAATATACAAAATAATTTAGTATATTATCAATTTGTTAGTTTCTTTTAATTTTTTATTAAAAAAATTAAAGTATCGGACCCATTTTAACTTTTTGCAAAGGTTAGGAATTTAATTGAATTTTTTAAATTAAATAAGGATCAATTGCGCACCAAAACACATATGTTAGGGACTGCTGTGCCAAAACAAAGGTTAGGGGCTATTTTTACACTAAGAGTAAATGTTAGGGACCATTTGTGCCAAAATAGAGACTCGCCCAAAATAGATAGAAAATTCGAGAGCAATAGTTTAGAAAATTCGCAAAATCTAGGCAGCTTACTTCTGTGGTCAAACGAAAATATTTCAACTTTTGGTTGTCCGATTGTTACTAAAATTTGGATAGAAAATTCAAAATTCTTATTTCTTCAAATCCAAAGTTAAGATCAAAATCCAACGGTTTATTTGTGATAAATCACTACATGAACAATAGTAGTTTTTATTTGGTTGATATTATTTTTGCTATGGTATTTGATTATACATTTTTCTATATTGATAAATGGTAAACAAATATTGTTTGAATATTATTAATTATTGCATAACAATATTTTAAAATAATATTGTGTTTTTATTTCTAAATAAATATCAATTTATACAAATCAATATTTCAAAAGAATATTTAGTTGGTCTTCCTAAAGCAACATATATTATAGATATTAATATTTTAAAAGAATATTATGTTAATGTTGCAGAAGAAGAACTATGTTCATATCTATATTTTAGGGAGTTATTTTATTTTTGCTCTTGTAGTAGCACAATTTTATAATATATCAATATATTAACAAATATTGTTTTGTTACTCCTGAAAAGTACAATACTTTATATGGATATTGTGTTGTTGTTTTCGAAGAAAGCACAACTTCATATTTATCAATATTTTAAAAGAATTTTGTGGTATTTCTGAAAAACTAAAATTTTATATTTATTAATATTGATGATAATATTTTGTCCTTGTTCTTAAGGAAGCAAATATTTATAAAGTTTAATGTTTTAAAATAATTTGTTTTTGCTATATTAGTATTATGGCAAAATATTACTTGCCCCCGAATAGCTTACAAGATTTAATATTTAACTAGTTTTTCTGAAGAGCAAATATTTAAAATAATTTGTTGTTGATCATGAAGAAGTACAATGTTATATTAATATTCTGGTAGAATATCACTTGGTCTCGAAGATTATAATTTTATAAGATTTATTATATATTAAGCTATTGTTTTTTAAGAGCAAATCTTTATAAATTTAATATTTTAAAATAATGTGTTGTTAGTCTTGAAGATGCACAACAATATATTAATATTGTGATATATTATTGCTCGCTCCTGAAGAGCATAATTGTATAAAATCTAATATTTATTATGTTTTGTTTTTGATGAGTAAATCCTTATATAATTTAATATTTTTAAATAATAATATGTTAGTACCCTCGATGTAGCACACCATTATATTAATATTCTAGAAAAATATTACTTATTAATAAAGAGCATGACATTATAATTTTAAAGAATATTGAACATTAGTCTAAATTAAAAAAAATTATGATAAATATGCATAATATATAAACTAAAGCTTATCTCTGAAGGAGAGCATACACATAATGTTTTGTTGATATTGATTATTGTGACTCCTTGATCAGTTGTTATATGATTATTAATTATATTTCCTTTTGATTTAGAAATTTAGCTTGAAATATGTATTTACTTTCATTAAAATTTGAGACTTTAATTTGTATTATTAAACTATTTCATTGTTTATTGAAGTATTGCTTTTAGTTTAACTCCACTTAGTTATAAACTCAATTCTTAAAAATATCTATTTGGCCATGTTTATAGATTCATAATGAATTGCCAAGACATAATGTTCTTTAAGACAAAATATTTTTGGACTTAACATTAACATAATATAATGTTAATGCGATATCAGGTACATCAAATATTGTTGAAGGCTCCGGAAGAGGTAGTATTATTTTACCAAATAATACAAAATTGCATATAAACGATGCACTTTATTCTAGTAAATTCAAAAGAAATTTGTTTAGTTTTTAAGATATTCGCTGCAATAGATATCATATTGAGACGATGCAAAATAATAATAATAAATATTTTTGCATAACTTATTTTGCATTTGGCAAGAAACAGATAAAAAAAACTTATAGCACATCCATCTGGTATGTATTATATATTTATAAAAATAATTTAATCAAACAATGTTATGAACTCGAAGTTCGTTGAACAAAAAAACTTTATGTTTTGACATGATCGACTTGGACACCCAATATCAATAATGATTCACCGAATAATTAATAACTCACATGAACATCATCTTATTCATGTGCTACTTGTTCACAAGACAAATTAGTCATAAGACCTTCTAGTATAAAAGGTTAATGTTGAATCTCCAACTTTTCTATAAAGGATCAATAGAGATATATGTGGGTCGATACACTCATCGTGTGGACCATTTTGTTATTTTATAATTTTAATTGATTCTTCTACTAGATGGTCACGTGTCTACTTTCTTTCTACTAAAAATGCAAATTTTGCTAGACTACTTGTTCAAATCATTAAATTACGAGTTTAATTTCTCGATTACTCAATTAGGATAATTTGTCTTGATAATGCTGGTGAATTTAGATCACAAGAATTAGATGAGTACTGTATATCAATCGAGATTGTCATTGAACATTTGGTTGCACATGTCCACACACAGAATGGTTTAATAAAATGGTTTATCAAATGTCTGCAGTTGATTGCTAGGCCATTACTTATGGGAGAAAAAATATTCTCTTCAGTTTGGGGTCATGCTATATTATATACTGCATCATTAATTCGTATAAGACCAATGCTTATAATCAATATTCACATTTACAACTTGTATTTGGTCATGAACCTAATATTTCTCACCTACGAGTTTACAATTGTGCTGTCAAAGTCCCAATTTTACCCCCATATCATACCAAAATGGGTCCACAATAAAGATTTAGAATTTATGTTGGTTTTAATTCACAATTCATTATTAGGTACCTTGAACCTTTAATAGGTGATTTATTTACTGCACGTTTTGCAAATTGTTATTTTTATGAACTCATTTTTCCAACTTTGTGAGTGGCAAAACTACATCATGAAAAAGAGCGCACAATTTCTTGTATGAAACAACTTTATCTCACTTTGATCCTCGAAGCAATTAATGTGAGCAATAGGTTGAAAAAAAATCATTCATTTGTAAAGCGTTGTAAATCAATTACCTGATGTGTTTGTTGATACTAGAAAAGTGATAGAGTCATATGTACTAGCAAAAAATATTCCAACAAAAATTGATGTCCTTGTAGAACAACCTCTCATAGCAAATAGATCTTAAATACGCCAGAAGCGCAGTTGATCAATTGGTGCCAAAGACTCTACAAGAGAAAATCCAACTAAAAATTTTTAGAAAAATAATGGTAGTAACGATTGATCAATCAAATACTGATAATATGATTTCTAAAAAATCATAAGTGTTGAAAATAACGAGATTATAATAAATTATTTATTATTTCATAAATTATGGGAACGAAATAATATTTTCATGGACAATATCTTCGCCTTTAATGTAGCACTTAATATCATGCAAAATGAAGATCTTGAACCATAATCTATTAAAAATTGTTAAAATAGAAATGATTGACCAAAATAGAAAAAACATATATATGCGGAGTTGAATTCTTTAGAAAAACATTAAGTGTTTAGACTAGTAGTTCGAACTTCTGAAAATGTAATTCATGTAGGATACAAATGGGTCTTTGTAAAAAAGATGAATGAAAACAATGAAATTACAAGATACAAAGTCTGACTCGTAACCCAAGGTTTTCTCACAAAGACATGTGATTGACAATGAAGAAACATATTATTTCGTAATGGACACCATCATATTCAGATTTTTAATAAATTTAACTGTGTCACAAAGATTTGCTTTGCGCCATATAGATATAGTAATTGCCTATCTGTATGGTCCACTTGATATTGTCATATACATGAAAATTTTTGAAAGATTTAAAATGCTAGAAGCTAATGATTCATTCCTCAGAACTATGTTCTCAATAAATTACAAAAATCATTATATGGATTAAAACAATCCAGATGAATGTGGTATAATCGTCTTACCAAATATTTGTTGAAAGAAGAACATAAAAAAGATGATGTATGCTCTTGTGTTTTCATAAAGAAAACATATATTGGATTTGCAATTGTGGTGTTTTAAATTGATGATTTAAATATTTTATGAAATTCTGAAGAGCTCAACAAAATTACAGATTATTTGAAAAATAAATTTGAGATGAAAGATTTGGAAAAAATCAAATTCTGTATTAGATTGCAAATTGAACATTTTCAAGAATAATTATTTTTTCATCAATCTTCATATACAGAAATAGTATTGAAATATTTTTATATAGATAAAGCACATCCATTGGCATTGTCTATTGTCGTTCGAACACTTCATGTGAAACAAGATCCATTTTGCCAACTAGAAAATGAAGAAAAAATTCTTGGAGCTGAAATACCATACTTAAGTGCAATTGATGTATTAACATATCTTGCAAATTACATTCGACTGAAAATAGCTTTTTCTGTAAATTTATTTGCAAGATATAGCTCTGCACTGACTCAAAGACATTGGAATGGTTAAACACATTATTCGTTACCTATAAGGTATTATTGACACACACAAAAAAATCTTCTTAAGTGAGATATGCAAATGGAGGTTATCTCTATGATCCACATAAAGCTAAATCACAAATAGGATATGAATTTACACGTCGATGAACAACTATTATGGAGATCTATGAAGAAAACATTGACAGCAACATCTTCAAATCAATTTGAAATTATTGCAATCTATGAAGTAAGTTAAGAATGTCGAGAATGTCGAGAATGTACATGGTTGAGGAACATGACCTATCATATTCAAGTATCATGCGGATTAACTTCAACAAAATATAGTACAACAATATTGTATGAAGACAATGCAATTTATATTGCACAACTCAAATGAGGCTATATCAAAGGGGACATAACAAATCATATTTCTCCAAAATTTTTCTATGCATATAGACTTCAGAAGAATGGTGACATCGATATTTGATAAATTTACTCAAGTGACAATGTGACTGATTGATTTACAAAAGCGTTGCCGACATCTACATTCAAAAAATTGGTACATGAGATTGGGATGCGTCGACTTAAATATCTTTAGTTATTAACATCAGGGAATAGTTGTACTATTTTTTCTTAGTTCAAGTTTTGTCCCATTGAATTTTTCTAACAATGTTTTAATGAGGAAATATTATTTTTAATACTTAAAACGTTAAGAATAACTGTACTATTATTTTCTTTCATTTGATTTTTTGTCCAAGTAGGTTTTTGTCAAACAAGGTTGTAACGTCTCAAATTTTTCTCGTTTATTTTATAAATTTTTAGGAGTATTTTTTTTGGGGTGGGGTGGGGTGGGGTGGGGTGGGTGGGGGGTTTAGGGATTTTATTGGAAAAGTTGTTAATTAAAGATTTTCTTAATTAAAGAAAAACAAGAATTTAATAATTGTAATTTTTACCATATGTCAAAAAAATATAGTTACTGCCTCTCTTATAAATAAGATAGGGGTTAGTTCATTTTGAAAAAGTTAGAAGTTAGCCCATTCTTAAGAAAAATGTTACTTTTGGTCTTTTTAAAGTATTTTTAATTTTATATAATAATAGAAAATGACCCCCAAGTAGTAAAATACCACTTGTGCACAATTTACAAGCTAGACAACCACGAAGTATTTTTTACCAAGGGGTTGATCCCATTACATTTCATTAGGTGGTGCGATCAACCCCTGCCTATTTGGGGGTCGACCTCCCCAAAAAAATGGACAACCTCCTGCCCGAGGACGAGACACACCATCTTCCAATCCCTAGGATCGGCCATCTTCCTCTATCTTTTCTTGGGGTCGACTCCAAGCACCGTTTATCTCTTGGAACCCGTGTTTTATTCTTAAACCCACATGCGCCCTGTTTGAAGCTTACAAGTTGAAATAAGTTATTTTGTAGAGATTAACTAACAAAAAAATATTTTCTTTAAAATATATCAAGACGTTGTAATCTAAGGTCAAAGTAAGTATGATAATTTCACATACGGTGCAAAATACTATGACATGCAAGGTATTTGCAATGATGATTTGTTGCGATTATATGTTATTAATATAAAACTTGGTGATCTTTTATGAGTATTGCTTGGAGTCGGTGGATCTCTCTAACTTGAGTTATACTTATTGGCATTCATATTGAGTACATTGATATTGTGATAAGTGTGTATCCCGTTATAGCATACCGTACATAACTTCGCTCTGGATATATACACTAGCTTGAGGCCCCCGACGGCCATTAAAGATGGGTGAAGAAAGCGTATTGGAGGTCCTGGACTGAGATATACGGTCGGTATCGTTGGTCCCTAGATGGTCCAAGGACTGCGTAGCGGTATGTCAAGTACAGTATATAGTAGGCTAGGCCTAATTGTGATATTTCTACCGATGTAGCCTCTTGATTTGTGTTTGAGACCATGGCGAACGCACATACATCGATAGATGGTGCGAGCTTATTATTGGCTATGTTGTTTTTTAGATAATGCGGGATTTGGGCCCATGTGTGATTGGCATTCTATTAGCTATTACCATGTCATCATATTTACTGAACATTGTTGTTCACATACTGTATTTTGTATCTATAGATACCAATGAGATACACTTAGGATATGCGTATGCATAGGCATGCCGAACTTTTGACCGACGGTACGACTATATGTGTGATCTGGACTAGGCAATACTACACTCGATTCTATACTCTTTTGGATGAAAAATAAGAATTAGAAACTCATATAGATGTTTTAGACTACATTTACACTATAATAGAAGTATACGACTCCTTTACCTGCCACTTCATCCATACGATGAGGAAGGTCGAATGATTTTCTTTTTTGTTTATGGTTATAGTCTGTCTATAATAACTTTGTAGATGATGTAACTGTATGTACAAAACTGGTTTGAAAATAGTATGGATGTCACCCCCACCTCCGATTGTCTTGTCAATTCTTTGGGATTGGCATATATTCTTTTGTTCTTTTTTATATTATAAAAATTTGGGGTGCCAGTACCGATTGTAAAGAAAATTCTTCTTGTTAAGATATATTAGAGCGGTGGATACATTTTGCTTCCGTTGTTTATATTTAACTTTATTACTCGTTTTAGCAAAATACATTTATATATAAAATAAAAAAACCTCGTACTTTGGGATGTGTGCCCAAAATTAAAGCGTGACATTTTAAAGTGGTATAGAACCTAGTTTTAGATAACATCTTGTAAACTTGACACATATGGTCGTCAGTAGGAGAAGGAGTCGGCATGCCGGTATGTATCTTATTGTTTTATACTCTTATTTGAGCAGAATGTGATTTAATTTTGTAAATTACTTGTTTGATGGCTAATGCATCTAGTGATACGCAGAAATCAAATTCATAAATAATTATACAATAGAGCATGATACATGAGTCGAATATAGTTCCATGGGATACAAAAAACTGGGAAACATCTAATCCTGGGAATGAGGAAAATAACCATAAAATCGAGCATAAAATTGTCTCTGCTCTTCTTCTTCTCTAAGCTGGCTTTTCCATGCGATGATGTAAGCATAAAATTGTCTCTACTCTTCTTCTTCTCTAAGTTGTCTCCCTCTCATATAATCTATTCGGGTTGATAAATCACTTATTTGGCCAGATATGAGTGTAATTGGGACATCAACTGGTTGAAGGTGTTGATGTGGGGATGTACTGATCGTGTCTTTTCTGGAGCGATGGTATAATCTTCTGGAATGCCCGTTAAATGAATGTTCTCCACATCACATCCTTCCTCATCTCTACTCCCTTCATCATGTGATGACTTTTCCGGATGCACTTTCGGTCTATGCCACTCTCATGTCTTTTTACATGATTTAAATTATAAAGTGTGAGCTGGCCTATGTATGTGCTTGATGATGACTTTAGTTCTGTAAACCTTATAATATATGTTCGGTCTATTTTTTGCCATAAAATCTGATTGACAACCATGAAGGTGGAAATTAGGCTTGACTTAAGAAAATATCTGGCTCTAAAATAATTTTTTTTTTCTTGAATATGGATAAAGTAAATGCATCTATGATCAATGGAAACAACCGAGATGACGTGGTCGAACATCTAGCGGCTTTAATATAAACAAATCTCAACAACTATTTCAACATATCCAACCTCAACAAGTCCCAAGAATTGACGAAAATGCAGGGAAAAGATTTAGGAAACTGAACCTACAAGTCTTCGAGAGAACGATTGACCCAATGAAAGCTGAAGATTGACTTAGAATAATAGAAAATATGTTTAAGTACAGTCGGGTCCCAAATATCGAAAGAGTCAACTGCGCCTCATTTATTTCAAGAGGTAGTGCTGGGTTTTGGTGGGACACTATACATTGCATCGAGCAAGTGACAACAATAACTTGACTCAATTCAAATAAATCTTTTTGAACAAATATTTCACCGCAGCAGCTAGGCAACAGAAACTAAACAAGTTTTTTCAACTTAAGCAAGGCATGTTATCAGTCGGGAATATATTCAAAAAATTTGAGAAATTGTCCCTTTTTCCCCTCATATCCTTGATACTGATGAACATAAGATTGAAGGTTTAGTAGAAGGGCATATGGCCAATTTTTATCGGGACGTAAAGATCGTGGGCACTCAAGGAATGGCTTTCGCATCTATTACGAAACGAGCTTTAGAAGTAGAACAAACAGAAAATCGAATTGTCCGAGCTAGAGAACTTCACTTTATTGTTTTGCAAAGGCCCTCGTAGCAGATATATAGTTATAGTAATTATTTTAGAAGAAGGCCCATTCGAGTTAAGAATGAGACTCGACCACTAGTGAATAATAATTTGGGAAAAATGCCCCTTATAGAAAATCAGGTGATGAATTGAACCATATGTCCGAGATGTAACAAGCCTCGTTTTGGTCTGTGCATAACGTGCTTTAACTATAGAAAGCTAAGTCATGTGGCCTGCGTATGTTCAAAAAAGCCAAAGAATACAAAAACTATGTTGTTGCCAGAGTATATGCTCTTGATGGTAATGCAAATGACAAAAACCCAATTGTTATTACAGGTAACCTTCTAATAGCTGGAATCTTTGTATATACTTTATTCGATTTTGGAGCTTCACATTCCTTTATATCTATTAAAATAGTTAGAATGGCCCTTCTGTCTACCAGTACTTTAAAATTCGAATTAGACGTCCTTATACCTTCAGGATCGACATTACGAGCCAATCATATAGTGTCAAATTGTGTGGTAAAGATTAATTCTTGCTCTTTTTTTGACGGATCTTGTACTTTAGGAATGAGAGACTTTGAAGTTATCTTGGGTTGTCGAGATACCATGCAAATTTGGACTGTTTGGGGAAAGAAGTAACATTTCAATTACCTGGTAATAAGGTAATAGTTTATCAGGCAATGCAATATTAATATACGAGCATTCGAAAATCATTAAAAATATTTTTTATATAATGCATTATTAATTTAAGAGTTATAACATGTCGTAAATTTGATACTTAGAGTATGTTTGGCAAATATTTTTGTAAATTATAAGTAGTGGATCTTACAAAATGTGTGGATAAAAAGTGTGGATTTTACAAAATGTGTGTATAAAAATAATGTTTACTTCATTTTTGGTTCTTCGCTTCTTCGAATAACCAATTCCTCGCTACACGATATCTATCACTTATTCAAAACTGGAGAGTGCACTTTGATTCCGTGCAACATACTTCGTACATTTCTTTAGCTCGAACTCATACTAGTTTATTGTTTGAGTGTGTTGTTCCTCTCATACTTTAACAACAATTTTATATTAAGCATATGTTTGGAGGTGCTGAAATTATAATTTAAGTGCTTATATTATAAGCAGTTGGAAAATGTTTGAATAAAAAGTGGTTGTAAGTAGTGGGTCCCATGAAATGTGTAGATGAAAATTATATTTGACTAGTTTGACCAGCTGAAATTATAATTTAAGTTATGTCAAACATATGCTAAGTCAATGGTTTGACATTTAAATCAGTGATTCACAACCTTGATCGAGTCATTAGCCGGGCCGGTTTTAAAAAAAATACCTACTAGTCTCATAATTATGCTTTTAAACGTTGAAAGTCAACTTGTTAATGAGGCAATAAATCGAGGATAGGCCCCACAAATTTTGCCAAAATATGATGATAAATTCAATCCTGGCCAAAGAAACGCAAAGAATTGAATTCGATCCATTAAGGATTTTGGACCCCCGAATCTTTTAACCAAACTTTCTTACCAAAAATATTAAATTCCAAAAAATTCTCCACCCTCCCATTTCTGAGCCGGGCATTTTCCCTTTTCCATCTCTGGACCCTCTCCTCTGAGAGTTCATGTAAATTTAATCAAATCAATTTTCCGGAAAAAATAAATCCTCTTTGACTCATTAATATCGTTTTCACCATTCGATTTTGTGTAATCACGTCGGGTTAGATTTTTATTTATGTTGAGTTTAATATGTTTTTGATTTGATTTTTGTGGTTGATTAATATTGATTGTTAATGGATGAATGTGTTGTAGGTGGTGGATTATTGATAGATTAGATGACGAGTCAAGGAGGGTCATCAAGGAAAAGCATGTCGTTGACCAGCTCATCGTCGCTGGCAAGGAAGAAAGCCGCCGCTGAGAATGGAGGCGTCGGAGGAGCTGGCGATTCCTCATCTCACCGCAAGTCTATTTCCACTTCTCGTTCTATGTAAGCTATGCCGATAGAAGCTATATGTATATATTTGTTTATTTCATTTTGCAATAGGTGGTGGAAGGTTTTGGCTATATAAGTTATGCATATCCATATTCAAGGAGAACACTTTTATCTATGTTTTGTTTTTAGACTATTTGTTAGTCCGTCTTTTAAATGTCGCGACATATGATAGTCTAACTTAATCTTGTGTTTTCATTGTTGTTTATTTATTTTTCCTCTGGTTGTCTTTTCTACTTTGTCTAATATTTGGCTTTGTTGGAATTGTGGGAAGCACAATAAAAGGAGAATTTGATTTTAATGTTGTTGGTTAAGTAGGGAAATAGATAATGTTCAGTCATGGTTTTAAGTTGAATTCTGGTATATTTATAATAGTTTCAGCAACCTGGTTAGTGCCAAACATTATATTTCTAAATTCTAGTATTATCCTCTTCTGAACATTTTAAAAGAAAATTTCAACATGCACATACTAATGAAGTTGGTTACATAAATGAAATGAAGTTAATCAATAATATGTGGTGGGCTCAGTCATAATAACCAAAAAGTTAAAATGTTTAGAGGGAAGTGTTGGTTTTTAGCTTATTCCTTGTGTCACAAGCTTCTCACAGAAGATATAAGCATTGGCTGGAAGCTCAACTTTTACTAATCCAAAAGGATGCTAGAAACTTCTCAAAGTTCTTTCTTAGCACAATATGTACATCTGTGCAAATAATGCAGAGTCAACACCATCAGATAACTAGATTTTACACTTGCATTTTTCATTGAGGGTGCCCAAATGTATGAGAAGCAACCTGACACTCACTATCAGTACATTTGGTATTGCTAATTAGATTCTCTCACATTTGGAACAGGGGACTGACAGGCGAGCGGACAGTAAAGAGATTGCGGCTGTCAAAAGCCTTGACAGTTCCTGAAACGACAAGTATTAATGAAGCTTGTCGTCGGATGGCTGCTCGTAGAGTTGATGCCTTACTGCTGACAGATTCAAATGCATTATTGTGTGGAATCCTGACAGATAAGGTACAGCTTCAATTGCACATTTGATAAATCTGAAGCAACTGGAAGTCTAGATCTTTCTCTTACACTTCTTTACTTATTTGGTTCCTTTTTTCTTTTTGATTGAAGGATATCGCTACAAGAGTTGTTGCTCGCGAGGTTAATCTTGACGAAACGCCTGTTTCCAAAGTTATGACAAGAAACCCAATTTTTGTGCTTTCTGACACTCTTGCTGTGGAAGCCTTGCAAAAGATGGTTCAAGGTTATCTTCATTTCAGATAACATGTTTTTAATACTCCGTTATGCGTCTTTCTTTAAATCCTGCTTTTTACAATAATATACTTGTCTGCAGGAAAATTTAGACATTTACCTGTTGTTGAAAATGGGGAGGTTATTGCTTTACTTGATATAGCAAAATGCTTGTATGATGCTATTGCTCGTATGGAGAGGGCAGCTGAGAAGGGAAAGGCAATTGCGGCTGCCGTGGAAGGTGTTGAGAAACACTGGGGTACATCTGTGTCTGGTTGGTGGCTAATGTTTGCTCTCAATGTTCCTTTCCACATTTGCCTTTTGTCTTCATATGCTACCCATTTGTAACTGTTTATGATTCTTATGTTTATTTACTCAGTCATTTTATCTGATACAAGTTATGATTGGTTGATATGTAGGTCCTAATACATTCATTGAAACACTACGAGAGAGAATGTTTAGGCCCTCCTTATCTACAATACTTTCTGACAATTCAAAGTAGGTAATATCTTCCCATTTAGTTCTAACATTTGTGCGGTTTATCTTTCGACCATTAATAAATAATTACAATGATCATTGACATCAAGTGTGTAATCTTATTACTCATATCATGATTTTTTCAGGATTGTTACAGTTTCTCCAAGTGATACTGTACTAGCGGCTGCACAAAAGATGCTTGAATTTCGAACAAGCTCAGCCGTTGTAACAGTAGAAAACAAACCAAGGGGAATTTTAACGTGAGTATCCTCTCATGTTGGAATACATATTTGCATCAGAAGGAAAATCATACAAATTCTGGTGTTTTTTCTTACTCGTGATATTGATAATAGAATGATTGCACACTGTAAATCTATTTCAGTTCAAAGGATATGTTGATGCGAGTAATAGCTCAAGAACTTCCACCTGAGTCCACTTTGGTGGAGAAGGTAACCATCTCTCCCTTCTCAGCAGTGCAGTTATTTGTAATAGAATTTGTATCCTTGTTTTTTTGGAGTTGCACATCTTTTCACGGTCCGAATGCTAGCATTTCATTGAATTTTCTATAATTGTAGATGACTTTCATATTATTTTTTTCTGCATATGACTAAAAGAGTAGTTCCACCAGTGGCATATTATTTTGCCTTTATGATGATTCTGCAGGTGATGACTCCAAATCCAGAATGTGCAACAGTCGATACACCTATTGTTGATGCTCTTCATACCATGCATGATGGGAAGTTTTTACACCTTCCAGTTGTTGACAGAGGTACATACGCCTCCATAACTTGCTGAAAGCTCGCGATAGATGTTCTACTATTTTTATGAGTTATTTGACGTTATATAATCTAATTAACACCTATGGAAATTATCAGATGGAATGGTTGTTGCTGTTGTTGATGTGCTTCATATAACTCATGCTGCTGTAGCTACAGTAAGTTTAATGTAGTCCTTTGGTGCCAAATTAGTTCTTTAATGGTTGACATCTTCTTTTATTTGCAAGCATTATGCAGCAAAAAATATGTTCACCAAGTGAATCACAAGTATTTGTGGTTGTATGTTTTTACCTGCTGTACTTTACTAGGTTGGAAATACTGCTGGAGTCAATAGTGAGGCTGCAAATAATATGATGCAAAGGTTCTGGGATTCTGCAATGGAATTAACTCCTGATGATGAGGAAGAGACACGAAGGTCATAGGCTTTACTGTCAATGTTTAATATAGATCTCAATTCCTTGATACTTTTCTAACACTTGTCAATGATTTCTCAGTGAGAATTCCTTGAAGATGGCTTCTGAAGGTGCAGAGACTGGTCGAACTCTTCCCTATCCTATGTCTAGTGCTCCCAATACTTTTGCTTTCAAGATTCAAGACAAAAAGGGAAGAATGCATCGCTTTAATTGTGGTATGTTTTCTTATTTTTCAATAACGCGAACTGATCTTCTGGCTCTAATTAATTTTTAACAAATATTGCACGTGAGTCACTGCAAAAATATGGGGTCATTTTCCACCCGATACATGTTATGAATTTAGCATAGAGACCCCTTTCCGGATAGTGAGAGTTGTGGATTTTATATAAGCGACCAGTTGTAAAATTTCACGTTTTTAGTACTTCATAGTTGTCTGGAAAAAAGAAAATTAATCAAGTATGAATTTTACCATTCATTATACTAAATCAGTACAGTTGAAGAAATCTTCTACAGTCCTGACAATTTACTGCTGTTTCTGAAATCAGATACGCGAAATTTGACAGACCTCATAACTGCAATCCTTCAGAGAGTAGGGGACGACATTGACCGCAACAACCTTCCGCAGATTCTGGTATGCTGTGGTGTTGCTGTTTAACTCTTAAGTCTTTTTTCTCCTTGCCAACTTATATGCTTATGGATTACCACTCTCCTGCAGTATGAAGATGAAGACCATGACAAGGTTGTGCTTGCATCAGATAGTGATCTTCAAGCAGCTGTAGACCATGCGAAGCAAGCCGGTTGGAAGGTATTGATTGCTTTTCGTCCCATAGTTTTTCTTTTGGAAAAGAATTTGAACGAATTAGCAGTTTCTCTCTTTTATTAATTGAATTGATTAACAGTTTTTAATTGTGCAGTTGGACATTCATAGTCAAATGTCCTGTTACTTTCCATTCTCTTTACATACAGCGTGTAATATAATTACTAATGACGATAATTCACCTGAACAGGGATTGAGATTGCATTTAGATTTTTCAGGGGCCCCTCGTCGTCGGAGGGGTTCCAACTCTGGAAGTCTTGATTATGCTCAACCAGACGCGTGGGCTTCTGCATATAGTGCTGTGGCAGCCGGGGCTGCACTTGTTGCTGGTTTAGGTGTATTAGCCTTCTTGAGACGAGCTGGGAATTAATTATTTTTGAGTAATTTATGGCCACTTTCACTCTACGTGGAAGTAGACTTACCAAGAAAGTTTCCAAATATTGAAATCCAGTTCAAACCGACTGGCAATCAAGTGTACCATTGGTTTTGTAGATATACATATATACGGGGGAGGTAAATTTTTGTGCCTGCTCTGTTAAAGTTTGGAGTTGTGCCTGTGAGAAGTCGAAATTTTCATCATACTAGTCTGTAACGTCTTGAATGTGAAGTCGTTTTCAATGTACAAATCTTGCATAAAGTTCCCCTAATGAAAGAATGCAATTGGATAACGATGCTATTTTTTGTCTGTTCTTTTCATTCTGTCAATTAAGAAAAATGATGGTAGTACTCTGATCCGCTTATCATGCCATTACATTTTACTTTGTTGATGCATTTCTTGTTTCTTGATGTTTGCCTGTGTAATTCTTCATGGTTTGTGCCGTAGAAGAACATAATTGAACTCGACTGGACTGATTTATAGTTCTGTTCTACTTTCAGACCTGATTTTGTATTTAATTAGAAAGCAAGTAAACCTAGTTCTAGAAGTTCAATGTTTGTTTTTCATCTATTCGAACTCGATCAAACCAATTGCTTCAATTTGTTCTACTCCAAGGTTCATTTGATCTCAAGTGCTTCGTTATAGTTTTAAATATGAGCTTTGGGCTTCTAGGCATGACGTGATTAAATGTTTCTTGATCACAATTGTCATGTATTTCTAAAATTAAAATTAAAATGGTCGAGATTCCAAATTTTAATCTTTTTATCTTGGGGCCAAGAAAACAAGAATAGGAAGAAAAATCTTTTTCCCAATTTTTAGAACTTCAAATAGACTTTTGAAGAATATATTTGTTAAGTTGAATTAAATAAAACTCAACCTGATGAAGAATCTAGCTTGTGATAAAATTTATTGTTTATTGCGTCTAAAAAAACATACAAAAAATGTCATAACGATTTTTGGGTGATGATATAGCAATTACAATAGGCACTAATTATAATGTCCATTATCAATATGGCATCACTATATCGTTTACTTTTTAAAAAGTTTAAAAAAGTTTAAAAAAGTTGTCGGCAACTTTTCAAAAAGTGACTAACATGGTGATGCCAAACTTATGAAAAAAAATTATCAATTACAAGTTTACTACTCTACCTGACTTTGAAATTTATTTGGATGTTTTTTTAGTCTAAATGAGTACCAATAATAGAAAAAGTAGAGGCAGGGAAAAACGAGAAAAAAACAACGTCGACAGCAGGGTTCGAACCTGCGCGGGCGAAGCCCAACAGATTTCAAGTCTGTCTCCTTAACCACTCGGACATATCGACAGTTACGATAATTGTCCTGCGTTATTTTATAACTAGGCAGAAGCATCCCCTAGAAGGTCTGATTTCTTTTTGTACCAATAATTTGTCGAATTGAATCTCTCATAGGGGGAAAACTTGTCATTCAATTTAAAATATCTATACTAATTCTAAAAGGTCCTAAAAGGAGAAACAATTTTGGACAATTTTACCCTCATATATTATAACTTTGGACTATTTTACCCACCTACATTAAATTAAAAAATCTAAAACCATTTCATCTCCTGAACTATTTTACCTTCCTACAATAAATTAAAAAATTCAAAACACTTTCATCTCCCACTATTATTAAACAAAATAAGTTGTTTGAGACATTTGGACAATTTATTTTCAGTTTTTTCCCCCCATTGCGGAATACAATTGATAGACCCTAAAAGAAATAAACAATTTTGGACTATTTTACCATCATATATTACAACTTTGAATTATTTTACCCTCATACATTAAATTAAAAAAAATCCAAAACTCTTTCATCTCTCAGACTATTTTACCCTCCTACATTAAATTAAAAAATCCAAAACCTTTTATCTCACACTATTTTTGAACAAAATAAGTTGTTTGGGACTTTTGGATAATTTATCTTCAGTTTTTTTCCCACTGTGGAATACAAATGATCATACGACGATTCCAAAAATCTTTCATTTTCCACCATTATTGAACAAAATAAGATGTTTGTTTGTGCTTTTGGACAACTTATCTTTAGTTTTTTTTAGATTAAAATTGATTAGAGAAACTTGGATCAATGTCTCATATTTAAATTTTTTCCAAGAATAGCGAAGTGGACTACATGTTCGGGGGGGGAGGGATTCCAAAAATACACTTCTTCCTCCGTCTTCAAGATGTATGTTGTAATTTTTTATTTTATTTTTTAGTAGAAATAAAGGGAATTCCAAAAATACACTTCTTCCTCCGTCTTCAAGATGTATGTTGTAATTTTTTATTTTATTTTTTAGTAGAAATAAAATTTACCTAAAGAATAATAAAATTAAAAGAAAGTATAAAATACATGTCAACTATGAAATGTATGTCTACCATTTTCTTATACTAAAATTAGTAATTATTAATTTTATTCTTCATAAAATGCAGTCATACATCAATTCTATAGGATTTGATATCAAATGTTCGTCAATCATCAAAACTCAAATCACCAAAAAATATTTATTGGTTTCAAGTTATTGTTGAAATTACAATAATATAAAATCCATCTAGATTGTAATTGTACTTCTATGAATATAAATAAAATATCAACATTATTCATTATAACGCGAACAATACAATACATCATCAACAAACTGTTATTTTATCTTTATTGCAATTGCTATTTTAACATTTTAACTATTAACAATTAAAAAATAAAAATTTTGAAAATATTAAAAATTAACAAAATTATTACAAAACTATGTGCAATACACGTGTTTCTAACTAGTATCTAGAAAAATCTCCAACCCACAAGATTGCATTAGACAATTTGATAATTTTGCAACGGAATGAAATTTTTGTTACAATTGGAATGTATAGTTGGTATGTTTCGAGTGTGAACTACAAATATTATAATGAATTAATTTTATTAACGTAAGATATTGATTCACTTTACTAAACAAGTTATTTTTGAAATTAAATAAAGTAATACGAGATAAATTTGGCAAAGAGGTTAGGTTGGTAGCTAGAGTAAGGCCACATTTGAAACTGGATCAAATCGGCCTAGTCAGTTTTGTGTGGGCCAAAAATATGCTGGCCCAATCCAATCTATCGGGCCAATCTGATCTTAATTTTCTTTTCTTTTTTCCTTTTTTATAAATATTTTTTTTATACAATCTAATACATTACATCAAATACAATCTTAATTGCCATGTTCAATTTGACGTACCAAGTTAGGTCAATAATATGGAGTATTGATCATTAATACATCCACACACACAAGATACAATTTGATATAGAATTAATATTGGTAATTTGATATAAAATTAATATTGGTAACTTTTCAAGAACTAAATGAGCCAAATTAAAACTATCTTTTGTTCTAAATTTTTCAATACCTCGTAGAATGAAACACGGTAATCTATCTTAATTAACTCCATATGCTACTATAGAATGCAATTGCACAGACTGTAGATATATATTTTGAGATTTTTAAAGAGATTAATTTATAAAATTGGGACTCTCATATATAAATCAATAGATAAACATCAATTTTCTTTCAAACTAATAATATTCATTTGGTTAATTGTAAACTATTTATTGACACCTTTTTCTAAAACATAAATAGTAAAAGCATGCTAGCCTTGTTGCTTTGAGATATAAGCATGTTTGGGTTAAATTAAAAAGTTTACTTATAAGTAAATTTAAAATAAATAATTTATTTGTCACACTAAACATAATTTGGATTAAAACTTGAATTAAATAAAAATCTAAACAATTTTATGTTGGAACTTGAGATTCTTGGACTAATGTTTTAAAAAAAATCAATTTAAGTTGGAGATTTGAACTTAAACCATTTTAGATTGATATTATATGGATAATGTATTGGAGCTATTCATAAAATGGGTGATTAGTGTCAAGGAGAAAAAAAAATTTGCGAGCTAGCCGGGTAGCCCAACCCAAAATTCGGGTTTATCTCGGGTCGGACTTGTTTTGCCACCTCTAATATTGGATATCAATTACTCTCTCCATCCCAAAAAGATAGACTTACTTATATTTTCACATAGATTAAAAAAAAAATGTAGTTATTATAGTTGTAACAATAAATTTTACTAACGTTATTCCTAATACCCCTATATTAATATCGTTATTTTATTAAAATTAGTTCACACTTTGTTGAAAACAAAACACATTAAATATGAGCATAATAGGAACTAAAAATCTATTATACTCTCAACAAGAAAAAGTTGCATATAATTTAAGATGAATGAAAAAAGAAAACAAATTTATCTCTTTTTTGGGCGGAGGGAGTAAATTCCAATGGTGTTTATACCATATTTAGCGCATGTTTGGTACTGCTGAAATTATTTTTTAAGTCCTTATAATATAATTTGTTGGTAAATGTGTGAATAAAAAGTGGGTTGTAAATTGTGGGTCCTACGAAATGTGTGGATAAAAAGTATGTTTGACCATCTGAAATTATAATTTAATCATACCCAAACACATGCTTATATATCGAACTCTATATCAAAAGGAATTTCGATAAAAGATCATTAATTATTTTTAAAAAATTCACATAATTTTAATTAATTATGGTGCCTTTTCGCATTTGCTGAATTTTCAAATTTGATATTTTTACAATGCACACTGTCAAAATTAGACTTATGGCCCATTTGTGATTGATTTTAGAGTTTAACTTCTAATTATTTCAAACAATCAGAAGTTGTTAAAAATGAGGAGAAACTTTTTTATGTTCTCCCAATTCAGGAAGTCAGACATGGCTGGTTGGGTTGATACTACCAAGAAAGGCATGTGAATTTTTCAATCTGTGGTATACTGAATACGAGCCCAATCTTGATGAAGTGAAAACCTATAACTAGATCGTCCTGAAGACGGATGTGACTGGAATAAGTGGCATTTAGAAGTGTTGTTGACTTAACATTTAGGTCTCGGCATAACAACGGAAAAAAACAACCTCGTGTTTGATTTCTATCTTCTTTTTATGCTTATTTCGCTTTGTTGCCTTCAACTTGAGATGATTCAGGCCTACGTCGGATTGGAATGGTAGAGTAGAAAATTCGGATCTAGGGTAAGAATACAAGAACATGATCTTTAACTTTTTTTGGGCGTTTGGTAAATTTAAAAAAAATTGATTATAAAAGAATATGTATCATCTTACAGCAGATTTTGAGAAGCAACAATTGAGTAACTTATCAGATTAAGCTTTTAGATTTTCTATTTATCTATTATTAAAAAAATAATTTTAACTATAATTAATTAAAGTAATTCGTTTTATTTTTATTAATATTTTAATTATAATGCATCTTCACAAATAATTTAAATTTAAATCTAATTAATTTTTGTACTACACGACTTTTTTTTTTTTTAATTTTTACGATTTTATAAATTTTGAGATTTAATAGGTTTATTATTTTATTTTAAAATAATTATGGTGAATGCATTGTCTTGTTATAAAAGTAAAAATTAATTTTACAATACTACTCTTCGTAATAATAATATAAAAGAACATTATTAATGTCCATTTCAGTAAAATTATACAATCACAATAATAAATCAATTTTGTTTACCAAACGCTCAAATGCTGATTTTGAAACATACAACAATTTTGTAGAAATGGCAAAATGACTTCCGCCTCGTTCCTCGCCCCGTTTAGGATTGGCCCGCCTCGAACAATCATGTATTCGAGATGGGTACGGAGAAGAGCAATTATTATTATTATTATTATTATTTAAAATTCTAAAAATTTAAAAAACTATTTTGTTGAAATGAGACTAAAAGGAGTCGAACCCGGAGTGTTGGAATGAAAAGGTTAATCCACAAATTCTAACCACTACATCACAACCTCTTGATTTGTATTTTTTTCATCTTGTTTTGTCAACATGAGGGGTGATCTCATACCCTTAGCGGACAAGTGTTATCTTGTCCACATCCAACGTAACACTTGCCTATTAGATGAATTATTTATTTATGTGGACAATTCATTTATTGATGGGGGTAAAAATGCTTCAGTTTGAACGGGTTTTGACCTATTTTTAAATCAATTCATTTGAAAAAGTTTGAAAAAAAATTCTAAACCAATACATTTTTGCAGTTCAACTTGGTTTCAAACCATGATTTTAGTGATAAAAATAACGTATTTCAAACGAGTGAAAAAATGAATATGCTTTCAATCAAAAAAAAAAAAATAATAATAATAAAATGAATTTGCTAGTCTAAAATCTCGATATGACACTTTAATTGAAATTTTTTAAACATAAAAGTTGCAATACTAATATATTTGTCTCAAAAAGCTTAAAGCAATGAAATAATACGAAGTTCAACCATCAAATTTAAGCTTCCAAATTCATTCTTGAACTAATAAATCATATATCTTGGGTACGACAACTATTTTTTTTTTTTTTTTAATTTTTTTAATTTAAGTGGGCGAACAGTTCAGTTTGATTTCAAGAGATTTTTAATTATAGAAACATAAATCGAATCGTATCTAAACATTTTAGTTAGTTTCAAAACTAAAAAGTTGACGGGTCCGCGTGAATTCAAACCAACATTATAAGATCAAGGTTTCAATTTGGTTTGACGAGTTGGTGGATTTTTTTGTTCTCCTCTAATTTGTTGCACTCATGTCCCAAACTTTTTAAAATTGTGGTACATACAGTGTTCTAAAAAGCGTAATGCGTAATCAGACTTGAAAGTCGAGTTTCAAATTTTTCGAGTTTAGACAAAGCCTATGTGAGAGTGAGATAAGAGCAAAGCAAAGACGAGGCGTGAGGCGTGGCTAGGTGTCGAGGCCACGCCTTACACATAGGCGGAGCCTAAACGAAACTTATGTGTGCTTTTTAGAATAGTGGGTACACATGTATACAACTGACATAAAAAGTTTATTTGAATATTAGATGACTTCCTGATATTCACACCAATGTCAAAAATGAGTTCAAACAATGGGTCTTATAAAGAATTTTACCCTATTTCGATTATTATTAAATGAAAGTTGAAGTCATCGTTTGAATTGTTTCAAATAAATATATTTTTTTTGTGGACAATTTTACTCTTTCAATTCGACATTGCGCGAGTGTCACGTGATCATTTAACGTTTTTTGTTATCTAGGGATGTTGGTGCCAAAATATTAAAAGATTGAAAACATGAGTGCAAACAATAGTAGGTCGGATACATGGATATCATACTTAAGAAATATTAGGGACCCCTGGTGGAATTTTCTCAATATAATTTTTTCGCGATAGAAAGGCGATTTTGCGGCTAAGGAAGCGAGATTTTGGGAAATATTTTTAACAGATATGCCGTTAGGATCGAGTGGTCACCTTCTCCGTCATTTCATCCCCACGATCTCCATTTCCAAACCAAGCTCCAGCAATGGCGGCAAGGCAACTGCTATCAGTTGTAAAATTCTACAAAATTCCAACAATAGTAATTTTGCGAATTCAAAACCAGTTTTTGGGTCCAACAACATTATATCCATAGCCATTGTCTTGGCCCTCACCACTCCACTGCCCACTTTAGCCATCCCATCTCTTAATTCTCAACCTTTTTCACTTCCTTCCACTCCATTTTCACAGGCCAAGGACTTGCCTACTGGGTTGGATAATGGGTATTTCTTTTTATTATTATCTGTTTTATTGCGGTTTCGTTCAATTATCTCGTGTAATTCTTGCTTATTTAGCTTATAACTTGATATTTTGAATAACGGGTATTTCCTGTTTTTCAATGATCTTGTGTAATTCTTGCTTATTTTGCTTATATCGTGAAATTTCAGTTCTTATACTGGTTTTAGTGTATTTTGCCTTATGCATTGTCTGTTATTGCTTGAAACTCATAGGGGATTTAGCAGAAATCATCTGTCTTCATTGGTTTCGGAAACTCTTGGTAATTATGTTCTAATTTAGTATTCTTCATTATCGGGATAGCTAAATTCGTATTCTGCTCTATTTTAGTACAAAATTGAATGAATGACTCTTAAGACAATATCTAAATGAACATGTATTGCCACTATCTAATAGCTTTTCAGTTTTTTAGTTGAGAGCCTTTGAGTGGCGAAAAATGAACCTGGCCTAGACTTGAGGGTGTGGAAAATGTTGAAGACAAGATTTAAATAAATACACGTGGTTGCTCTCTAATTGTTTAAACTTTAAGAGGAGATGGTCTCAAAGTTCGACCTTCCTTTAATTTTCTTGTGATTGGAATTCGTAAAAGTTAATTCAAATGTTTGTGAATCATTTCTCAATTCTTATTCTTATCATTTTGAATTGATTTATACTGCTCTTGCTAATTATAAGATTGTTTTAGGTAGTCTTACCGATAATAAAAATATATTCTGTAAAAGAAGTGCAATTATATGCTTTGTAATAGAATTTGTTGGTGGCCATGCCAGATGACTTATTTTCTCACTGATTATGCCAGTTTTACTTTTAATCTGCAGCAAGCAATTATTTTGCAGGAAAATCGAAGAGATTTTGATTATAACTGGTTACATTATCAGTGCTCTCCTATTGCAGAAAAATCCGACCTTGCCCCTCGATAAATCCAGGCTGTGTATCAACTAATCCCAAGTCATCATCTTTTGCATTTCCGTGGAGCATACCGGGGAATTCTTCAGATAATGCAATTCAGGTTACATGTTCATGAAAATTTTATATCTTTTTGTGCTCTAGTTTGCCTTTTGTGTGAGAATTACGAGTTACTCCATTTTGATAGCAGAAATTGCAAGATGCAATTCTTAGAACACAGAAAAATGTCAAGATTCAGCTTGTTGAAGATACACCAAATGGTAAGTGTCCGAAACAGAATCATGGATAGTATAAGCTGTAGGGGTAAAGCCATTTGAGGGGCAAGTTAATTCACAATCTTTAAAAGGGAGCCAATTGGTTCTCAACCATTCATCATAGTTATTCGTCGTTAAATTGTTACATGGCCCTCGTGAAAACATGGCTCATTGTGAATTTCTAGGAACCACTTCAAGTTGGGAAATAGAATCTAACTTGTTAAAGTTGGACATGTGAGGGCCACGTAATAATTTGATAGAGATGATTTACGCTTTCATTCGTTGGAGATTGATAGTGCAATTAGAATGAGTGTCGAGGACCAATTTGCTCCTTCTAAAGGTTGTGAGTTTCCATTTAATATTTACCAAACTAGCAGCCGTGGTTTTATGGAAAACAGCTGATCTTTCCTTTCGATAAATTTACTTCTTAACAAGAGCCGAGAAAACGAGCATTGGTTTTTGAAGAAGAGCTACATTTGGTAAAGAGTGAGTAAATTGTTTTCGTATTTGAATTCTTTATTAATAGTTGGAACAAATCCAGGCCAATATCTGCAAGCTGAGGTCGATGGAGGATTTGGTCGAGACGTTCTTGAGTTTTTGGTGAATGGAGATGTAGTTACATATAGAGCTATGGCAACCAAAGTAACGTACATATACCCCTTTACAACGGCCTTAGGGGACTCGAAAGGTCAAGAAGAAAGAATGATTAAAATCTTGAACGAGTTAGGATGGTATGCTCCAAGTTTTGACTCCATGGATTAGATTGTAAGAACATGTACACTGATCTTACTGTTATATCTTATATCAAATCGAGGATTTTAAGTTCAATTGAGATTTCTTTTCGTAATTTAGTTTGCTCTTGTTGTAATGCTTCTTAAATTTATTTCTTGACGAGTTATACGTTATAGGACTACCCTGAGTGTTTTAAGATAGTTTTTCGCATAGGGAAAGCATATACGAAAGCATATACGAAAAAATTAGATTTTTGATCGATAGAACTCGAGGTTTAATATTATGTGGTCCCTAATGTTTGTTGTATCATCAAATGCTTCAAAATTCTTTAGCTTCTAATTTCATAATCTTTGTAGGTCAAATTTTCCGCAACCAATAAAATCTTGGACATTCAGACACACACAAAGAAAAGGAATACTCCGAAAAATTTCTACTAGTAAATCGATTTTTAAAGAGGCAATATATTTATTATTCATACTTTTGTTTCAATGCGTATCATCATGAACAAATTAGATTTTTTTTTTTCTCTATCAAAAGCTTAACTTTGAATAATTTTCATCATTGTAATGATAAGTTCACATAGGTGTGAAGTTTGGCCTCCACGTCTAATCACATTTTACGCACCGCTCTTGTCTCGATGCCTGGACCCAAAAAGTTTGAAGTGCTTTCATGCTTAGCAATATTTTACGTTTTATACTTTTTATAACACTGATTTTTATAAATAAGTGCCAACAAAATTTGAACTGATATTATAAAAATTTAGGTTGATTTTGCTAAAACTCAATTTTTTAGTAGATTTTGATAAGTTGATGAGATATGTAGTTAAAAAGTTGTGAGTCCCATGAAATATGTGGTTAAAATTAATTGTTGAATTTGAATTTATTTGTTTAGCAAAATTTTAATCAAAATCAAACAAATTCAGGCGTGCTTGAGAGTTTTGGAGAACTTGTTAATGATGTTTTTTAAAGTATTGGTTTTGGACATCTATGAGGGGTCTAATTTTGGGTGGTTTTAATAGCAATTTTTTAGAACAGTCAAATTCATGATTGACAATTTATTATCTAGTAGTTCTGAAACTTTTTTAAAAGAATAAAATTACATATAACTATATATTAAAAAAGATAGGCACTTGTAAACAACACTTCAATTTAAATATAAATATATATTCAACTGTAAAAATTTCAAAAATAATTCATAGTACATAAAAACAAATTATTGTTTGGAGAGAAGATGTAAAATGTGCGTTTGGAAAGAAGAAGAAGAATAATGAAAAATGTATTTTAAGTTTCACTTAGATTTAGAAATAATTATTTTAGATACGATAAAATTAGAAAATAATTTGAAAAAAGGCCAAAAACTAACGATTTGAGGATTGAGACATACATTCTAAATTACATTATACAAAAAATTAGTGCAAAAAAAAAAAAAAAAAAAACCTAACAAATACTGATTTTCCTAATTTCTTATAAATGGTACTACCCAACACTGGTAGAAAAAAACTCTCAACCAAACTCTAAGGACTTGTTCATTTTGCGTTTCAATTTTCAATTTTGAGTTTTGAATTTATTTTGAGTTTCTTGTTTTAAGAGTCTATCGCGTTTGATTTGTCATTTTGGAAAACTATTTCTACAAATAGAAAATTAGGAAACACGTTTTGTTTGAAATTTTGAGAAATTGTTTTATGACATTTTATTCAATTAATTTCATTATTCAATAAAATAGAAAAATTTTATATTGATATATTATCAAGTAATATATACATTTTAAAGTTGGTGGATTTTACAATATTTCTTTTTGATACAAAAATAAAAAACAAACAAATAATAAATTAACAAAATAGGAGAAAAAAACGTGGACTGAGAATTTGAATTTATTTTTATTTAAATAAAATTTTTAATTTTTTTAAATACCCAATAGATGCTTGAATTATTTTTTTAGTATTTTAGAATTTAATTTTTTTTTTCATTGAAATTTTTATAATTTTATTATTTATTTTTAGAATTTTATGTTTTTAATATTTTATTTTTTAAAAAATTAGAATTAAATTTTTTTTTATAGAATTTTTATTTAAATAAAATAAATTTCTTGTATTTTGAGTATTTTCACTTAAAATACTTAAAACGTCAAAAATATGTTTTGACTTTTGTGTCATAAATTAACTTTGTTTTTGAGAACGTATTTTAAAAAATGCAAAAGTAAACAAGTTTTGGTTGTTTCAAAAAAACTAAATACTAAAACTCAAAACATTTTAAAAACAACGAAGATCTCTTCCAAAATTTACTGAAATGTATCTCTCTGATTCGATTATCTTTCTCAATCAATTATCTTCAAAATCTGCTCTCATTCTTAATCTATTTTTTTCAATTGATCATCTTTTACTGATCTCTAAAATTTACTTACCATTTTAATTTATCATTATACTAGAACTACAGTCGAACAGCGGAAGTGGTATAGTATTAATTATATTTTTGTCGTCGACAAAAGGAATATTTATGAATTGTCACTTTACTTTCCCATGCCCACGAAAAGTGAAGAAACGTCTATTACCAACTCGACCCCCGGCTCACCCCCGAAAGTTGTGGAGTAACAACTCACGATCGCAAGCCCGTTAATGTCCATAATTCTTCATGCACGAACATTCCACAATCTATATACTTGTTAAACATTTTTGTAATGAATGATACAGTTTGAAGAAGACCAGTTTTCGCGACTGTTTTGGAATAGAATATCTGTTTGGGTGCACATCAATGGTGATTAAGAGCTCCATGGGATTACAATAAGAGGCAGTTGCCCAAATTTTGGATGGGGACAAAGGATTACTGGGGTTGATTGCTGGGAGGCTTTGTCATTTGTGAGTCTTGCGCAGAACTTTGTTGGATATGGTGTGGTTTTGTTCATTATAACTTTGATTTTATTTATTTTCTTTGCTTGTCAAGATCAATCTGTTTAATTATTTGAGCATGTTGTGATTTATAGTTGTGTTTGATAATGTAATTAAAGGATGTAGAATTAGGAACAAGCTTTTAGATGGATTCTGTTGAAAAATAATTAAGTCATGTTTGACAAAACTTTGATAAAATGAAATGAACTTTTTAGCTGGTCAAAACAATCACAACTTTTATCAACTTTTTAACCATACAGTTACATCAACTTTTATCAAAATTTGCTAAAACTTTTATTAAAATCTTTGTCAAACAAACCCTAAATGTTTACACTTTTCTCCAAGAGCTTAAGTTTTTAAACGTGGTAGTTCAATATGGCATCAGGGTACACGGAGTCCTAAGTTCAAGTTTTTCCATCACCCACTTGTAAAAATTGTGCATGTGACAGGGTTTTGAATAATAAATGAATCCAACATGCACGGTATGGCTTGTTGAAGACTAGATTTGAATAAATAATTGCGTATCTCCTCTTTAATATTTTTAACTTTTAGATGAGGTCGATAAGGTGGTTCAACTCATTGAAGGTAGTATTTTCTGTTGTAAGAATATATAGAATTGAACTGGTTGTGAATTCACAATTCTTGAAAAGTTTGTGGGTTTAAGATTTCGTAAGCGAGGGTAGTAATGGTAGTATCATGTAGCATAATTTTTGAGGAGTGGAAGTTCTGATTTCTCAACCAACATAGGTGTGACAGTAATGGTTCTATAACTGTTTTATCTGCACAAGTGGCGTACTTTATGAGAATAGCAATATCCTTTGAGGGTACTATAAGTAATTCCAAGTATATAACAAGAAGAAAAAACTAAGCCTTGTGTATGAATCTTTTTTTGCCACTGCTCGGTTCACTGCATTCCAATTATATATAGATTGAAAAAAAAGAAGAGGAGAACAAGTAAATGACCTTCTTAACTCCTGCCAATTTTACATAACTCAGAGTTCATTTGGTAAAAAATTCACCGCCATATAAATAAAGTGATTGCTTCCTTTGCAATGTTTAACTTGGGGATTGATTAGGTATTATTTTGAAGAAGAATACAAATCTTCCAAATGGTAATAAGCTTATGTATTTATGGGGGCACCACGATAAGAAAACTGACACATTAATGATCTTCTCACGTGATGGATGATGGTTTTCAAGATTTAACGCATGCTAGCTTATTGAACAATATGATCAGTATATTTGTCTTTTCTTAGAAGCAGGAATTTTGATGATGTGGTTATGGCATTTATTGTCTATCTGTTTGATGTAAAGGCGCATAAAAACATTACTAGATTGAAATTTATACTCAATTTTGTATCGGCTCTTAATTTTAAAGTACCTCAGGCAACCAAAATACTTGAACTAAATGGATTGAGATAAACAAGAACATGAAATGAGAAAATACCTGACTCTCCAGAACCTGATCGACTTCCTACACATAACAATATAGTAGTTTGGGAGAAAAGGTGATTCAGTGGATGAATTTGCACCTAAGACTGTTGTGTAGGCAAAAAGACTGACAAGCCACGTTAAGATGGTTTTCTAAATGTGAAGTAAATGAAAAAGGGTGTTTACGTTGAGTAGCTGATTTATAGGGGAATGCGTGGTAAAATTTCTTTCCTATTTCTTGATATCGTGACTATGTTGATATCCAAGATTCAATAGCCTATAGGCTTGTGCTAGTTGGTAGGGAGCCTTCAAAATTAGTAAGCAGAAATTCAATGCATTAGATTTCTTTATGGATGGACTTCAGTTCAATTGAACTTTTGAATTGAAATGTGCCATCACCAATCATTCTGAAACATCAAATGTCAATTCCAAGTAAACAAATGATGCATGGAGGGAAGAAAAAACTCCACCAGTAGCTGGCTGCTTTTAGCTGTGCATTTAGAAAATGTGGTGTTACCCATCCTCCGTTTGGTACAGGGGCTAGTGGAATCAATGTTGTAGGTGCATACATTGAAATTATATGCATGAATGGTGGCCCTGATAAATCATCTTACATGCACTTTTGGACAGAGTGAGTGACATGCAAGTGCTTCTTATGCACACACAAATCGTAAATGAAAAAGGGTGTTTACATTGAGTAGCTGACTTGATAGGGGAATGCATGGTATATGGAAAAGTGTGTTTATGTTGAGTAGCTGACTTGACAGGGGAATGCGTGTTAAAGTTTCTTTCCCATTTCTTGATATCTTGACTGTTGATATCCAAGATTTTAATAGCCTATAGGGTTGTTCTAGTTGGTAGGAAGCCTTCAAAATTAGTGAGCAGAAATGCAATGCAATAGATTTCTTTATGGATGGATTTTGGTTTTGCATTCCTTGAACTTTTGATCTGAAACATCAAATATCAATTACAAGTAAACAAACGAGGCATGGAGGCAAGAAAAAAACTCCACCAATAGCTGGCTGCTTTTACCCTTAGCTGTCCATTTAGAAAATGTGGCATTACCCGTCCTCACTTTGGTACAGGGGCTAGTGGAATCAACATTGTAGGTGCATACATTGAAATTATATGCATGAACAGTGGTCCTGATAAATCATCTGACATGCACTTTTGGACAGACTGAGTGACATGCAAGTGCTTCTTATGCTACACAAATCGCATTTACATGTATACATCATGTTCGGTCTTGTTAGCATGGTCAATATCTAGGTCATCTGTCATATTTTTTGATTTTCTAGCACCACTTCTGGGTACAAATTATGTGCTTCAAATTTGCCATTTTTGTATGCTGATGATTGCTTTATATGCAAGTACTTACGACAGCCACAACCAATTTAGTCTTTTTCCTAATTATTTTGCTGCAGTATAGCTCTGGCTCCAAATTTTTGTATGCAGATATGCATTTCATATTTATGGGAATCAACGGCGACACACATTCATTATGGAGCTCAAGTTTTCTGCCTGTAGAGCTTTCTGAAAATCGTGTTCCACTAGTGGGGATGAAGAAAGGATTTTCCAGGTTGAGCAATGCAATTTGGTTAAAGTATATGCTAGGATTAATATCCTCAATCAACCATCATTACTTTTGTTAGAGCTAAATTTGTCCATCTTATAATTCAAGCTTGTCCAGAGGAGAAAGGTCCCTGTGTTGGGGGAGGGGGGATTTTACTTTACTGCATTTACTCATGAAGGCAAGTTTTTATCTCCATGATACTAGCTTCTGTTACAGTAATCGGCATTTTCAATCAAAGTGTCAATGAGAATAAGATATCAATACACACATGCATATGAAACTTTCATGGTTCAGTTGCTCGGTTCAGGTCAATATGACAATTGCAGTTTTGTTCTATGCACTAGGTGGCCAGGCTTCATTGTATGTGGTGACCTAGTTGATTGAATTTGATATGAAGCAAATTGTGCACTTTTGCCAGCTGTAGTACCTGCGCTGTTTGTTTTGAAGAGCTTTGGTGGCTTTTATAATATACTATACTTGCAAGTCGAGCTGGTTCTCTAGTGTTCTCCTTAAGCTAATGGTATATATGACTACGAGGCCAAAAATTGCCTGGGACATAAAATTCTGATATTTTGACATCAAAGTCTATCTTGGGAGGAGGAATCACTCGTTATGGTACCGTATGATAGTTTCATGACTTTGCACAATTGCAGTTACCCTGAACTTGTTTTATGTTCCTCGAACTACAAGAGATCACATGCAACTTTATGGCAAGTCTCGTTTGATCTGTGCAATAAATGTGATCTGAGCACGTGGACAAGGATGTTTGGTAGGTTTCCTCTCGTACCTTAGCCGGTTAGTTGGATGTAGTCTGAATCATGTAGAACTAGCATGGATGTTATCACCAATTTCCCCCAACCACGAAACCAACCTAGCGCACATAGTTTATTTTGACGTTCTTTACTTCACTGATAGTGGTTTATCTTGTGGAGGGTTCATGTTTATTTCTGTTCTCGGGGATGTATTCATCTGTACAATATGGATCAGGATCCCATATTGTGACCTCATTAATAGCTACAATATGTTATCGTAAAAATAAAGTTGTCGCGTATTATTAGCATTCATTTATGTTGCATCAGTTGTCTTCATGATTTGATAAATTTAGTCTGGATCTTTGTTGTTACTACTGTTAATGAGCTATAGTCAACACCAAGATATTAAATTTTGATTTCAAATTGTACTAGGTACTTGAGACGAAGAAAATTGCATTGAAAGGCGAGGCTTCATCCTAGTAGAGTCATAGAGCCTATCCCATACTATGACTTGAGAGGCTCCGGAAAAGCTATGGAGACTCGAGAGACCAACTTGATCGTATGGTTTTCTCTTTGTTCAAGAGTTTCACGATTGACTTCAAGGTTGGGACAGTCCTATGATCATCTGGTAGAAGGAAGTCTCTTTGCAACTCAAAGTTCAGGACATCCTATGATCATCTGATTGACTATACTACATGATTGATTTCCAGAGGATGAAAACTGGCTTCATTCGGTTACAATTACAAATTCCGGACAGTTTCTCTGCAACGAGTCAGCTGCCAGCAATCTTGGAGGATGGCAGCTTAGACGTGTGCCACCGGCCCCACCACACGCAACGATAGATTCAACCTGGAATGAACTTCCTACATACTTTGGCAAATGTCATGCAGTATATGAAAGCTGTGTACTGGATCCCTCAGATTCTGATGAATATAACTATGACAAGAGGATGATGTTATTACAAATTTACAATATCTGTCTGTATAGGAAATTTCATTAATCCATACAAATACCATATAGGATGAACAGCAAATGATTACAGGTTTATAGGCCAAAATGTAACTGGTATTTGAAATATAATTAATAATACGGAAAGAAAAAGAAAAAAAAAAAAAAGAAGCTTCATACGTATAATATAGTGTCAGTTTTTTGCACGTAACTTGGCTGCATGAAGTCGATCAAAAATTGAAAAGTTCTGAATGATCTTATTAACAGGAAAATGTGGCATTTCATTCAATAATATAACGCTATTTACCTTTGAAATGCAGTAAAAGAACAACGTGTAGACGTGATCGAGCACTAGATCCTCGATTTCGATCCCACGTCGTAAGGAAAAAGGGTTTAATTTATTTGAAAATCAGACAGTCAAGCATATAATGTCTTGAATCCAAAAAGCCACACAAAGCAGCAAATTCCATTTAATGCGAAAAAACTCCGGTTAAATTCAGAGTAAATTTACATAATCCAAATTTCATATTCAGACAATTGGGCAATTAACCAGGGTTAAGATTTAACCATGGTTAGGGTTTTTAACCCCAAATGGCTCCCAAACACCCCCACGCCTCTGATTACTATAAATTCAGGAAATCCCGGCCATCTTTTCTCGCACTCCTCTTTAAAATTTAAAGAATTTTTATCGAACATTTTAGAAATTTTCTTTCTGCACAAGGGTTTCTTAAATGTTACAAGAACATTTTTTTTCTGGGTAAAATTATTGTACTCTGGGTTCTCAAAAGCTGCAGAAATTTTTGTTCTTTTCTTTTTTGTTTTGCAGGCGCCTCAGAGATTCACATTACTGCAAAGCAGAGGTATTTTTATATATCTTTATGGTTTTCTGCAGGCACGTGAAGACTTGGGTATTTACCTTCATTTCTGCTTAGTTGTGGTTTTATCTTGTATATATGTCTTATTTGTATGTATGCATTCATTATTGATTTTATTGGTGATTTCATGCTTATTTATGATATGGGAATTCAGGGTATAGTTAAATTTTCTGTATCTGACTTTGCATGTGTGTCTTTTGCATGATGGCTTTGTTGAATTTTTGAACTTAGATGTCATTTCAAATAGTCTGTACTTTTTCCCCTTTTTAGTGGAAGATTTATCTGTTCATGATTTTTTTCTGTGTTTTTCAATTATTTTGGTTTCAAAAATGACAAGTTTGAAGCATAAGATGATTTGCAAATTTTTGCTTGCAAGTTTTTTTATTTATTTATTTATTTTTAATGGTGGGGCCTGGGGGTGAGGGGAAGTAAGTTTTTCACTTGTATGATACTGAAAGAATGTAAGAACATTTCTACCATTTGAGGGGTCGTGCTGTTAAATGTGTTGTAATTGCTTGGATGGGTGCCTGTTTTCTTAAAGAAGATATTACCGAATCCAATTGAAGCATTTGTTGATTCAAAAAATTTTGCTTGCCTTGTAAAAGGGGAAAAGAAATGAGTTTCCACTTTCATTGAACATTGGAATCTTTTATGAAAAGTTAAAGAAGCCATGAATGATAAATACAGGGTTTCAATTGCTATAATTAATTTCTGATATCTGTTTAAATTGTTTAAAGAATGTTGTTTTGGGACTTAGTTGTAAAAGTGCCCCCAGGGAGCTAACAGGGCTAGAAAGACTTTTTCTTTGGGTTAACTGACTGTGGGGGGACTACCTCTACTCCACAATAACAGAGAACTTTGGTTTCTTTTGTGTTTTCTTAAATGCACGTGCATGGGGTTTCGATTTCAGTTTGGCCTGAGGTTTTCTATATTCGGTAATTTAGTTTGTCAATCCTTGTTGTTGCCTTTATCTTCTCTTACATAACCTTATTAAGGTGTTTCCATTTAATTAATCCTGTTCAAAATGATTTAACAGAAACATGCAATGGATTAAATTATGACTTTATAGAACGCACAGAATATGGTAATCCCGTCAAATGGTGCTTTTTAAATATTCATCATACTTTCTCCCACCTTCTACTCATTTTTTTGGCTTCTCAAACTTCTACATAAATTTAAGTCGATGTACGAAGTCATGTTTAATTGGATGGAATTTTCCAATATGGATTTCTTAAGAATTAGTTATATATTTTATAGGGTTATGTTATTGCCTATAATGCTTCTGGTTATCCTTTATTTTCAGTTAATACTCATTTGAAATGTGTATCCATTACTAGTATACGTGGTCGTGGAAGTATGGTTATAATGAATATACTTGTGGCATTCAGAAGTTCGGTGATCTAGTTTGTCGGGTGTTGTTTCCCTTTGGATGTTTGTGAAGGTATTGACGTCTTTGTTATCATACTAAATGCGCTTGAGTGTATACACCTATATGTATTCTTTAGTGTGTGTGCGTAACTACAACATATGCATGCATATATTTATGTAATGTCTGATGTCCGTTTTGGCTTAATTAATTTCTAAAGTGGCTTTTTTTAATTTTTATACAATAAATTAATCTATATAGTTTCCATAAGCATAGTGGTATGGATTTCTTCTAATCTTGATTCAAGGGTTTTTCTATTTCAGGTCCACTTATGGCTATCGCTGCTTAATTCATTTCTAGATTTTATGCATTGATCCCATGTGGTTAACAATATTGTTCTGCTAAATTACATTTCTTATTCTGAACTCAATTTTACTGGTTTACTAGGTTTGCAGAGACAAATACGACCGTGTCTAAAATGGACTGTAATAAAGATGAGGCTATTAGGTGTAAAGGTATCGCCGAGAAGAAATTAACGCAGGAGGACATTGCCGGAGCCAAAAAATTTGCTTTAAAGGCTCAAAGTCTATTTCCTGAGGTTGACGGTCTTTCTCAATTCCTGGAGGTCATTAACCTCTATGTTGCCTCTCAGAAGAAAATAAATGGAGAAGCAGACTTGTATGGGATTTTAGGGGTGGATCCCTCTGTCGACGATGTTACATTGCGTAAAAAATACAGAAAAATGGCTCTGATCCTTCACCCCGATAAAAACAAGTCTGTTGGGGCTGATGGAGCATTCTTCATTCTTTCTCAAGCATGGGATGTCCTGTCAGATAAGGACAAGAGATTAGCATATAATCAGAAACTGAATTTAAGAGCTCCGCATCCTCCATGTCCAACTGACAAAAATGGTTTCCGTAATTTCACCAGCAGCTCCAGCTCACAGAATGCGAGGAATATGGAAACTGCCGCTAAGCCCCAGTACATACCAACTCGGTCAAGGACTTCAGCTACTGCCACCGGTTCACATTGCAATCCTCCACTCTGGCCAAGGAATCCCAAAGCTGCCACTGGTGCCCAGCATGTTCCCAGTCCTAAAAAGAGACAAAAAACCGCCACCAGTTCTAGGTCCGCTGCAACTCCACCGCGACCAAGGAATCCTAGAACTGCCACCACTGCCCAGCACATTCCCAGTCATCAGAAGACTTCCAAAACTGCCACCAATTCTATGTTTGTTCGCACTCCATCCCAGCCAAGGAATCGGACAACTGCCCAGCACACCCCTGCCAGCAATCCTCAGCCGATCCCCTGTCCTACTCCATCAGGACCTGGAACATTTTGGACATCATGCAATAGGTGCAGAATGCAATATGAGTACCCGAAGATTTATCTCAACCAAAATCTTCTGTGCCCCTACTGTCGGGAGGTCTTTTTGGCAACACAGAAGCCTGCCCCCCCATCTGAAAGCATTCACAGTTCACCTGGTTGTTGTGCCTTCCACCATCAGAAGCCAGGTTCGTCTTCTGTATCCGGGGGTTCTGGAAGTGTGACATCTTCAGATACCAGAGCCACACAAACTGCACAGAGGGTCCAGTCAGGTGTTGAGAGTCTCAAGAGAGTACGTGAAGAGGCAGTAGCTGTGGCGGGGAGTAAGGAGGCTCTACAGAAGAATAACATTGCCCCAGACACAACTGATGCTCCCTCAGCTTCTGAGAATCCAGTGAAAAAGATACATGTAGATGGACAGAAGTGGAATGATGCCAAAGAAGGAAACCGATTGACAGCGCATAATATGGCTGCCCATAGAACTTCTCTGGAAATCTAGAAGGCAATTTGGAAGCTGCACGAGTTGTTTCTGCTAGTGAAGAGCCCAGACTCATGATCATCAGACTAAATTAAAATTTTTGAGTAAAGAGATGCCTGAATGTAAGAAGAACCCAGATACTCACAGTCGGCTAATAGTGTACCATGTCTGGTATTGTTATTTAGTATATCTCACATTTTGGAACTGGGTACTGACGAGAGAGCAGACAGTGAAGTGATGGTGGCTGTTGAAAACCTTGATGACATGTTTTGCAGGGAGGATTGCATAGTACAAAACAATAGCAGGGATATAAAAGTGGCTATAATTTTGTTTATTAAAACATACAGTGACAGTTGTTGAAACCAAAAGTATTAATGAAGCTTGTTTCGGCTAGTAAAGTCTGATTTCTTAGCCCACATATTCAAATGCATTATTGTGTTGATACTGTGGTAACATTTTATAGCATATAACCATATGTTTCATGTGTGAAGGTCGATGGTCATTTCATCAAAGAGAAATGTATCAGCCTCCAAACAAATTGAGATTCTAATTTGTACAAATTTCCTTGATAAACTTTCAGACTGATCAAGGAATTTACTTTATCTAATTTCACAAAAGAGAGAATCTTTTCCTCATAAATTGGACACTTTCCCAAGGCAGGAAAATATTGCTGATGCATTTGCTGTGTCTGCCATCAGATGGGATTGTGCACTTGCGTAACAGATATTCTAGGCCTTCTAATAGCTGGTCACGGATAAAGTAGGAGGGTTGTAATAAGTTGACATGAACTCTAAAGCTTTGTTAAATCTTATAAGATGAATTAACTCACATTTTGTTTGAGCGACTCCTGCTGGTGACATATTATTATTGCCAATGATATAGTTGCTTTACATCTTTCAATTTATCAGCAATGAATCGAATGAAGTGAAGAAAAATGATCGATATAATCGACTCTAAAATTCATTGAGAACTATCTTACAAATGTCTGAATAATGAAATAAATGAATTAGCTTCTCCATATTTTTCAGAATTCCAACTTAGCAATGGTGAAAAACTCCTGAGTCTGATCTATTGAACTTATACTGATATTGTAGTATCAGACACTACTATTCTTTTCTTTCCAGGATTTCTTTTTCTTTTTTTCACCCTTTTCTTTTATTCCCAGTCCTGTCAGAATAGTTCGCCAATCTGGTTGTTCTTAGTTCTTTCAATAGCTGCCTTTGTCAGCTGACCAATTTTCTGCATTCTGTTCAGGTTCAAATTCAACTGGGACTGGAGCAGACTCGAGTTAATGCAGGTCATCAACCCCCTCTTGCTTAGAACACAAATGATTAAATGTACGTAACTAAATCTTTGTTTCTAAACATGTTCGGATAAGCTGCACTTTTCTTATTTACCAGTAAAAAAGTTACTTATTTTGATGGTAAGATATATGTTATTGTAACTTGGTAATTTCCATCTTCGGCTAACCAAAACAATTATTTAGTTTAAAAATTACTCATTTACTTTATAAGTAAACTTACTAATATGTAATGCTTTGAAGCTTAGACATATATAAACTTTGCTTGATGTGTGGCTATATGATTAGTAATTTTATTTTTTTCAAAATTTTAGACTTGATGCCTAATGTTTCTGACAAGGCATTGAGAAATGGTGGAAGATGAGAGGGAAAAAAAAGACAGACACCTGAATGTTTCTGACAGGTGAAAAGAAAAGAAGGAAGTCAAGAATCATTAGAAAGATTGAAATAAGAATTTTGGTACTAACCTTAAAAAATCTAAAGAAAATAAGAATTATGATTTCAAAACCAAGTCAGCTAATGCATTGTGGGCGTCATCTCTTTATGTCCTAAAATTCTAAGTTACGTCTAATTCTGAAAGTTATAGGGTTGCACTATTTACTTAGAATCAGTCCACCGGGTGGGTTTCTTTATCCTTCTAGATTTGAGTGACTTCTTGGAATGGAATTCGTTTCCTGGACGATACAAAATAAACTTAACAAAATATGAGCACTGAATAATACATTGAAAATGAGATAAATGTTAAGCCATTTCAAGAAAGCTGTCCATATTAGAAGGAGCATATCTATTAGTGCAAACTGATCACTTTATAGTGCTTCTAATAGTTATGTTCAAGCCAAAAAGATTTCCGACTGGATGTTCCTACCCTACCATTCCTGTCCTTTTACCTTACCTTGAGAAGAAAGAGGAGGTATGAAGCGTGGGAAAGAATGCAAGAAGTGTATGGTACAACAGGTAACCTTAAGGGTTGGCGGCAAACCTCTTGATTTATCAACGTGAGTGAACTTTGCTTGGACGTTTCGTAAAACCGCACTGCTCTACGAGAGGAGCTGATAGATGAGTAGGCTTCCTTTTTTAATTCACAGAATGTGATCTGGAAATGATGGGAGTTTGCGTGTCTCAATAGGAAAGAGATCACCAGAGTATATAGCACAAGGTCGCCTTTTCTTGCTGCCATGGGGTCGACCTGTGACATATAAAAACTCAACCAAAGTGAATGCTGTTTCAATTTTAAATTATCTTAAATACCTTTTTTTTTTGGATAGAGTGAGTGATATACTGATACGCAAGTGCTTCTTCAATTTTAAATTATCTTAAATGCCGTTTTTGGATAGAGTGAGTGATATACTGATACGCAAGTGCTTCTTGTGCACACACAACATATTTACACGTTCAGTCACGTCTGCATGGTCAATATCAAGATCATCTGTTATACTACATTTGATTTTCTAGCAACACGTCTGGATGCAAATTATATGCTTCAAATTGCCTTTTTAGTATGCTAATGAATACTTTATAAGCAAGTAACCAAATTTAGTATTTCCTTAAACTATTTTTCTGCCATAAGGCACCCACTCTGAATGTTCATGCATGCATTTTAATAATAGTGGGAACAAATGGTGAGTCATACTTCATAATGGAACTCTAGTTTCTGGCCTGCAGAGTTTTCGCAAAATATGCGGTTCACTTGTTGAAAGGATCTTCCAGGTCAAGCAATACATTTTGGTTTATGTTCATCGTTGGCTCTGGACAATCGATTATGTCATTGACGTTCATTGTTAGAGCTGTTGGAGATCATAAACAAGTTATTCCGTTTAATAGTTCAAGCTTCCTATTCATACAAACCATTGGCCTCATCAAAACAGCACTTCTGCTGGCAGTCCTTTTTGATAGTCGAGTCAGTCTGAACCAAATTTTGGTAACAGTATTAAACTTAGTCTTGTTTGTTCTGATATTGTTTCCGAGAGAATTCCCATTCAGTTAATATTTTGCAGCCCAAGATCTCTAGTTGACAAGAGCCTCCTCCCTGAGCCTCAGAAATGGGAAACCAGTAGATTTAAGCAGAACACCAATTAGGTCATCCTTGGCGAGGTCGAAGATGAGAAAATTTGCATATGGAACTTTCTTGGTTGAGTTGCGGGCAAATATCTTTGTAAGAAGATTGTAGCACATGTGAGCATGCATTACAAGGAATTATTAGAGAATAAATTCATTCAGCCTTGTCTTTCCCCTGGAGTAAGCCGGTCTTATTTGTATGGAAGAAGGATGAGTTGTTCCAACAAATATGTGTTGAACAGTGATATAGCAGCCACAGTGGGCACCAATTATGGTGCCCACTGTCCACGTGTATCATTTTTAAAAAGTTCAAAAAGTTGCGATACCACGTGGACAGTGGGCACTATAATTGGTGCCTAATGTGGGTGCTATATCACACATCATGTGTTGAATACCGGCAGTTGAAACATACCCTATACTGATATTACTTGTTTTTGGTCAAGCTCTTGAGGTTGATTTCAAAACCAAGTTAGCTAATGCATTGCGCATGTCATCTGTTCATGTCCTAAAATTCTTAGTTAGTTATGCCTAGTTGTGAAAATTATAGGCTTGCACCATTCACTTTAGACTGAATATTCCATTGGTATCGAGATAAATATTAAGCCATTTCAAGAAAGCTTGAAACTTTAGGAGCATATGTATTAAGGCAACATGCTAACCGACCCCTTTATCGTGCTTCTAAAAATTATGTTACATATATAAACTCAACCAAAGTGAATGGTGTTTAAATTTTAAATTAGTGTTTAAATTTTAAATTATCTGACATGCATTTGTGGACAGAGCAAGTGATATGCGAGTGCTTCTCGTGCACACATGAAACATATTTATGTGTTCCATCATGCATTTGATTTCTAGCACCACATATGGATTCAAATTATATGTTTCAAATTGCCGTTTTTAGTACGCTGATGAATGCTTTATATGCAAGTACTTATGACAGCCCACTACCAAATTTAGTATTTCCCTAGACTATTTTTCTATCATATAGTACCGGTTCTGAATTTTTCGTGCAGCTATGCATTTTGATGATTGTGGGAACAAATGGCGAGGCATATTTCGTTACTGGAGCTCTGGTTTCCGCCTGCAGAGTTTTCCCGAAATTTGTGGTTCGCTAGTGGGGATGATGAAAGGATTTTCCAAGTCAAGCAATACAATTTGGTTTAAGTAAATGATACAATTGATTATTTTATTGATGTTCATTATTAGAGCTGTTGGAAATCATAAACAAGTTAGTCCATCTAATAATTCAAGCTTTTTAATCACACACAGCATTGGCCTTGTCAGAACAGCATTTGGCAGTCCAGTTTGATCATCTAGTCAGTCTCAACCAAATTTTGGTAACAATATTAAAATTACTCTGTTTGTTCCGGTATTGATTCAATGAGAATTCATGTTCTGTCGGTATTTTTATATCCCAAGATCTCCAGTTGACAAGAGCATTCTCCCCGAACCTCAGAAAGGCAAGAAGGAATTGCTGAATTATTTCGAGCAGCTGCAGAAAGAGCAGAGGAAGTCAATGAGGAGAAAGGGTCGAGGGAGGTTTGGTGTGTGGGGGGGGGGGGGGGTGGTTGTTTCTTTACTACAATTACTCGTAAAGGCATATTTCTCTCTCCTGGATGCTAGCTTCCAGTTAGTCGTTGAAAATTTCAATCTGCTTGTCAATCGTTAGGCATGAGGCATGCCTACACATACTTGTTCCAGTGATTTGCATGTGGAATTTCCTTGGTTGAGTTTCCTGCAACTATATTTCTCAGAAAATTGTGGGGTATGTGATATAGTTTCACTTTCTTCTATGGAATTCTTTTCAACTGCCTAGTGCTAACTATTTGTAACGATTTTGCCAGAGAATATGCACACACAGACCAATAGAAATGGCGGTGGCTCAAATCAATATGGTGATTGTGCTCCTGTTTTATGCAATAGGTTGGCCAGGCGCAATTTACTTGCTCTCCCAATTGAATGAATGTGATGTGGAGTGCATTTGCAGTTGTACAATTATATCGCACTTGCAAGTCCTGCTGGTTCTCTAATCTTCTCCTTAAGCTAGAAGAATATACGACTGCGAAGCCAAGAGAAAAGTTCCCTTGGACAAAAAAATCTGATATTTTGACTTCAGTCATGCCATATGATAGTTCCTCACACGTGGTAACATTTCAGGCCTTGCAGTTATCCCCAATTTGTCCTATGTTCACCGATTACCAGAGTGTATCCTCAACTTTATCTCAAGTCTCGTTTGATCTGCAAAATAAATGTGATCCAAGCATGATGATGAAGGCATTTGGTAGCTTTCATCATACCTTAGCTGGTCCGTTGGCTTTATTCTGAGGCACCAAATATGAGGATGCTTGTTACCTGGATTATGTTCATCAGGATCAGGATCAAGATCATCACATTTTATGATCCTCATTTGTAGCTACAATTTTTTATCCTTAATAATAAAGTTTTCGCACATTTTTAGCATTCGATTTATATTGTTAATACTGCTAATTAGCTTTATCTGATACCAAGATTGTTGGAAATCCTCAAAATTTAAAGTACAGAACGTCCTTTGCCAACCATATGCTGCTAACTCATTTCTGAATGTAGAGTATTAAAGTTGGACAATGCTGTATGATTTACATCAGAGGATGAAAACTGATGTTATCTGGTGCTAGGTACATACACACCAGATAATTTCGCTGGGACGAAAAACTACAGCTGTCCCCCATGATGACAGCTCATATGTGTGTCGTGGGACGCCTTTGGTGATGACAGCTCATATGTGTGTCGTGGAACGCCTTTGGTAATGACAGCTCAGATGCGTCTTGTGTGTCCCACTCTCATTAACCTTGGACTGGCTTGGCAAATGCTGGTGCCATGCAGTAAATGAAATTGGAGTGTAACAAACTCAGATTAGAATGATGATCCTAACAAGGTTACAAAGAATGATGTTATTCACAATACTGGCCTTCGGTGATGACAGCTCAGACGTGTATCGTGGGACCCCAAATACGTGTAACAATAGATATAGCCCTCATTAACCTCGTGCTGACATGGTTAAATGCAGTAAATGAAAATGCTTGCAAGAAACTCAGATTCTGATGATCATTACCAGGTTGCATAGACTGGTGCAATTAACAAATGTAATCTGTTAAGTAAAATTTGATGAATCCATACAGATTGCATAGAATCTGTATATATGTAGCCTCATCAATGCATTAAAAAAAGTAGAAGTGATTTGGAGAATGAGCAAATAAGAAGATAATAAATAAGCTTTATTTTAGGACTCTCTTTTATGAAACATAGCTGCATAAGATCAATAAATAAATTCACTAAATTTTGAATATTTGCTTAAATCATATTAACTTTAAAAGTACAGCAATAAATCCGATAAATATCTCGACTTGTATCGGGAAAAGAGTTTATAATTTAATATCTCGAATTTTCGAAAGGAAAATACATAAATGTCAAAAAAATCATAAAACTATGAACATAAAGAGGAAAATACATTTAATGCAAAGCCTCCAGTAAATCCAACTAAATTACAAATATCAAAATAAATTCATATATTTGGCCAACTAACCATGGTTAAAATTTAACCATGGTTAGGGTTTTAACTTTAAATTGCTCTAAACAATCCAAAAATAAAAGTGGCTCTTCAACTGCAAAAATTCCGTGGCATTTTCATAAAATCCTTCCTCTCTGCAGTTCTCTTTCACAATTTTCTATCAAACACATTTCGGGTTTCTTAAATTTTACAAGAAGATTTTGTTCTGATAATTATTTCGATCCGGGGTGCTCCAAGAAAGCTGTAAAAGCAATAATTCCATCAATTTTCTTCTGCAAGAAATTCATCAAACGGCGCCTCAGATTTTCAGATTTCTAATGAAGGAGGCAAATTATATATATCCTGATGATTTTCTGTATGTATCTACGTGTATATTTATCTCCATTGCTGTTTGATCATGTATTCATGTCCACATATGTATGTATTCATAGAGCTCAGAATGTTGATTGCATGTCTATTGATGATATGGGAATTCAGGGTTTTAGTCAAATTGCTACATTTGGTGATTTTGCATGTGAATTTGATCATGTATAAATCTTTATCTTATGGGTTTTTGAATTTTGAATTTCCATACCAATTCAAGTGGTCTGTTTATAATTATGCTTTTTTCTTTTCCTTTTAGAGAACATTTCCGCTATCATTGAGGATTGGAATCTTTTATGCTCACTCAGAAATATCAGGTATGAATCACTGGGTTATGTGTGAATTATTTGATGGGTGTTTTTGAATTATTTGATGAGTGTTTCTGCTGCTTCTGTTTCGGCTGCTTGGAACTTCTTTTAAAAACATATATTTCCGAGGTCCATTTGAAGCATTTGTTGAATCAAAATTTTTGCTTGCATTGTATAAAGAGAAAAGAATTAAGTTTCTACTGTCACTGAAGATTGGCATTTTTCATGAAAACTTGAAGGGCTTCGAAATGATGAATACAGGGCTTCAATTGCTTATTATTTTTATGCCGATACACCTGCGAGTTCTCTTGAAGGTTGCTGATATCTGTTTGAATTATTTAAAAGATATTGCTTTTGCTTTCAGTTGCATTAGGGTATAATACTATGTGTGCGGATATAGGTTTGTGTGGAGTTTTAAAGCCGGTATGGCATGGGGTTTCGGTGTTCGGTATATTTAGTTTTTGGGTTCTTGTGGATGCCTTTAACTGTTATTACATGATATCATTATGATGTTTCTATTTGATGCGGAAAGACATATTTAATTTTGTGGATCTTACCAATTTGGATTTCCTAGTATTATGTTTTGTCGGATTATGTTATTGGCTTATGGCTTTTAATGCTTCCGTTATTTCAGTTACACTCATTTGAATGTGTATCCCACAATGAATATAGCTGGTCACCAGTGTGGTTGTTTACAATTATGATTACGGCACTCAGAAGTTCGGTAATCTAGTTTGTCGGTTGTTGTTTCCCTTCTGATGTCTGCAAAGCTATCAACATCCTTTTTAATGATAATATGTGTCTATGTGTGTGTACGTAAATATGTATCCATTAGCGCGTGCTTACATACATACACGCATGCATAGGTAATGATAATATGTGTCTATGTGTGTGTATGTATCCATTAGCATGTGCTTACATACATACACGCATGCATAGGTAATGATAATATGTGTCTATGTGTGTGTGTGTATCCATTAGCGCGTGCTTCTACTTACCTATGATGCATGCGTGTACGTATGTAATTACTGATGTGTATTATAGGCTTCATTGACTTCTTGATTTGCGTAATTTCCGTAAGCATGATACTATAAATTTCTTCTAATCTTGATTCAGGCTTTGGCTAATTCAGATCCACTTCTTCAAAAATTTTCACATCTAGTTAGTCATTTTTCCCCCCTTTTTCTTTTGTTCCTTTTGTTTGGACCAGAAGTCATGTGGACTTCTCTAGTATGAGTTGAAACATGGAGTTCTTCAAAACTAAAAGTGAAATTGTATATAAAATGATGCATATATCCTACGATTTTCATGCCTATTGGATTTTCTTTTTGAAAGAAAAAAAATTGACAGATTAATTCTGCTGGCTTCTGTTATATTGAAATGTGTGTGAAGAATATAGGTAGCTCAGAAGTACAACACCAGTTTTAGGGTGCCTTCTGTAAGCCCCCATGCCTAGTAACTGGATTGCGTGCTTTGTCCATTTCTTTTAGCTACCATTTTTCAGTATTTACAGAAGGTATCTATATGATTACTATCAAATCCTTTAAGTTCAGAACATAGAATCTTTGAATAAATGAGACATTCTATTGCATAATTGGAATTGGCATAAAATTACTTGAATACCTTATTGGTGGCTTCATTAACTTTTTGGTAGAAAGATGCATTCATTCACATGTTTTTCAACCTTTAAGAGTGGCTTCTTCAGGATTTGGTGATTTTTGTCCGTTTTTTCTTCTGTTTCCTTTCGAGTTTGAATTCATTATTGAAAGATTAGTGCATCCCCATTATATTCATGCTTTCTCATTATTTCTTACAACTGTGAATTGATATATGTCCTTAGCAATATGCTTTTGCAAAATGATGTTTCTTATGTTGAATTTAATTCTGGTGTACTAGGTTTGCAGAAACAAATACGAGAATTTCTAAAATGGAATGTAATAAAGATGAGGCTATTAGGTGTAAAGTTATCGCTGAGAAGAAATTAAAAGAGGAGGACATTGCTGGAGCCAAAAAATTTGCTTTAAAGGCTGAAACTCTGTTTCCTACACTTGATGATCTATCTCAGCTCCTCAAGGTCATTAATTTCTATGATGGCTATGAGAAGAAAATAAATGGAGAAGTAAACTGGTATGGGATTCTTGGTGTCGACCCCTTTGCTGACGAGGACACCTTGCGTAAAGCACACAAAAGAATGGCTCTGGCTCTTCACCCTGATAAAAACAAGTCCTTCGGGGCCGAAGAAGCGTTCAAAATTCTTTCTCAAGCACGGAGTGTGCTGTTTGATAAGAGCAAGAAACTAGTGTATGATCTGAAGCTGAATTTCAGAGCCCACCAGAGGGTTTCAGTTGGAAATCCTCCATTTCCAGCCGATAAAAATAGTTTTGGGAATTCCACCAGCTGCTCCAGCTCACTGTCTGCAAGGAATGTGGCAACTTCTGGCAAGGCCCAGCACGTACCAATGTGCCCAAGGAATACGGCTACTGCCACAAGTTCACATTGCAATCCTCCTCCACTCTGGCCAAGGTATCCATCAACTGCCAATGTAGCCCAACAGATTCCCAGTCATCAAAATATTCCAGAAACAGCCACCTGTTCTCAGTATGTTTCAACTCCACCCTGGCCAAGGGATCCGACGACTGCCAGCGGTGCTCGGCACATGACACCAGAAACTTCCGCCAAATCTCATTATCTTCCAGTTTGTAATAATCAAAATCCTCCCGCAATAGCCACCAATTATCGGTGCTTTCCCACCCCGCTTGTTCCAAGGAACCAGACAACCACCAGGCATCATCACCACACTCCTGCCAGCAATTCTCTGCCAATCCCCAGTCCTCTTCCATCAAGACCTGAAACTTTTTGGACGTCATGCAATAAGTGCAGGATACTATTTGAGTTCCTGAAGATTTATCTCAACCAAACTCTTATGTGCCCCCACTGTCGAGAGCCCTTTTTGGCGAAAGAGAAGTCTGCTCCCACATCTGGAAGCATTCACGGTTCACGTGGTCCTAGGTCCTTCCACCAGCAGAAGCCAGGTTCGTCTGCTGCATCAGGGAGTTCCAAAAATGCGACAGCTTCAGCCACCAGAGCTGCTCAAACTGCACAGAGGGTCCAGTCAGTTGGTGAGAGTCTCAAGAGAGGGCGTGAAGAGGCAGTATCTCTAGCGGGGAGTGAGGAGGCTCTGCAGAGGAATAGCATAGCCCCAGATAAAACTGATGCTCCCTCAGCTTCAGAGAATCCAACCAAAAAGAGGCATATAGATGGGCAGAAAAGGAACAGTGTGAAAGCCAGAAAGCAAACAACAGCAGGGAGTAGGGCGGCGCATACAATTTCATCTGGAAATCTAAAGGGCAATTTGGGAGCTGAAAGAGTTATTTCTGCTAGTGACGAGTCCACAAGCACGAAGGAGTTGTCTCAATCTGAACTTCGTGCCATGCTAATGGAAAAGGCTAAGACAGAAATCCTCAAGAAGCTAAACCAGTGGAGCATTGCTGCTGAATTGGAATCTGCAAATAAGAAGGGCATGAACATGGAAAAGGAGAAGCCATCAATTTCTATAAATGCTATGCCAAAAGCTGCCATCGATGATCTGAAGATTAATAAAAATAAATGTGCTGCATTTCTTGGTTCCAGCAAGACATCCCAACCCCAAAAGTCTTCCATGTGTGATGGCATTGGTGAGTTAAATGCAAATGTTGAAGAAACTGTGTTGATGAGCGTGCCAGATGCAAATTTTTGCAATTTCGACAAGGACAGAGGAGAGGCATCTTTTTCTGATAACCAAGTTTGGGCTCTGTATGATGACGACGATGGCATGCCACGTTACTATGCTCTGATCCGCAATGTGATGTCTAGAAAGCCATTCAAGATGCAGATTAGTTGGCTGAACTCGAAAGGAACTACTGAATTTGGCTCCCTCAACTGGGTTTCTTCTGGTTTTGCCAAAACTTGCGGGTATTTCAAAGTTGGAAAACCTGAAGTCAGTAAGAGTTTAAGCTCTTTCTCACATCAGCTTAAGTGGAGAAAAGGTCCTAGAGGGGCAATACAGATTTTTCCAGCAAAGGGAGACGTTTGGGCTTTGTATAGGAACTGGTCCGTGGATTGGAATGAGCTCACTGAAGATGACGTGATACATAAATATGATGTGGTGGTAATTGTTGAAGATTACATTGAAGAGAAAGGTGTCGTCATCTCTCCTTTAGTAAAAGTTGCTGGCTTCACGTCAGTATTTTGCCAGCATTTGGACCCAATAGAAATCCGTACAATTCCAAGAGAAGAGATGTTTCGATTCTCTCATCAGGTCCCCTCCTATGAGCTAACTGGTCGTGAAGCTCAAAATGTTCCAAAGGGTAGCAGGGATCTGGATCCTGCTGCTCTCCCTTTGGAACTTCTTCAACTCGTGACAGAATCCGAGGAATCAGTGAAAGATGCTGAGAATCCCGTGGAACTTAAACAGTTGGATGGAAGCATTGAGGCAAAGAAAGAACCAAGCAGCATAGGAAACGCCAATACAGAGGACGGAGGAGCTTCTGAAGATGCCAAGCATGCTTTCTCAGTACCAATTTTGAAATATTCAAGAAGAGGCAAGAAAAAGAAGATGGCTGGAGATGCTGATCATGCTAAGTAGTTCTTGGTTGAGCTTCGAATCGTGTATAAGTAAGATAGTTACAAATGTGGTTTTCATAGTTAGAAAACATACAGAGTTATATTTACAGCAGACAGATACAAATGTCTATTTTTTGTAGCAGACAAATTTGTCTTTGGATGTTTTGTTTATGTTCATCGAAACTGTTGGATTTTCATTAGATTTTTCTCATGTTCCTTAATACGGTTTGAATAGATCAAATTAATATGGCATAATGTGGTTACAGTAGATTTGATTTCATTGAATATTTTGGTGAATGAAGTGATAGATCGAACTAGTGGCTCGAAAGGATTCGAACAGCCGACTTTAAATTTCATGCATACTTTTCTCGTATAACCTTTTTGCTACTTAAATAGCAACTCCAAGGTAATATTCCACATGGCGGCATGCTCAACCCATGCAAGCTGGACGGAAAGTAGGTTTTCAATCAATTTGTGCAATTTGTGCAAGATTGGTGCATAATTTGTGCAATAAAGCCCGACACGTGACCAAGCATAATTTCTCTTCAATTTTTGCATCCCCATTATGGTTGTTAGCTTAAATAACTTGCCATAGGAAAATGCATTCAATCACATGTTCTCCAAGCCTTTAAGAAAGCCATTCAAGATGCAGATTAGTTGGCTGAACTCAAAAGGCACAGCTGAATTTGGCCCCCTCGACTGGGTTTCTCCTGGCTTTGTCAAAACTATCAACTGTAGTCAAAGTTAATGGCTTCACGTCAAAGAAGCTCGAAATCTTCCAATACTGTTAAGAGATATTTGACCATCGAATAAATTTATTTATATTCATGATATTTTGAAATAAAATATTAATAGATTAAATTGATTTGAGCTAACATTTGTTCGTAAATCATTTTGGTATTATAAATCAAGTGCTTCAGTTGTTAGATACGAAAAGATTCGATTTGTAAATTCGATATAAATTTTGTAGTCCACGATCGGTAAATAAAGACGGACACTTTATTTTGATAAGATCGTCCCATTTTTATTAAAGTTCATCTTTAACTGTTGTAATAAAATTGAGAGTACATTTGGAAAGTATTGGACTCGACCACATGAAATTTAGTATTTGTTTGGTTTTGCTTAAAAAAATTGATAAAAATTAGAGTCAAAGTCAACAATTAAATTTAATTACACGTTTCATGGACATTTCATCAACTTTTATTAAAATCTGCTAAAAAGTTGAGTTTTAGTAAAACCAAACATGCACTTAATTTGGAATATTGATCACATACATGAATTTAATTTCACTTGATTGTCCTACTAGAACCTTAATTCTGAGCAGATAATAGATTTCGATTTCTAACTCGAAGTTCTTTGATGTATCAATGAGTACGGTCAAATTACTGGTCAATATATTGGTGCATTGAGAATTAGAGTGAAATAACAAGGAACATATATTTACAATATGAAATCCCTCACCTATTTAATAGACATGATCATCGCTTCAAAAGATTTTCTAGTGGACAACTAAATTTAATCTCAGTAATTCAATATTGATTGTCGAAGTTAATAATTGTGATGTGATCACATGGAACTATCAGATAGAAAATAGGATTTCAAGATTTACATATATTTGGAAAAAGGCGTTTTGATCATTTCAACATTGTTCTAAATATTCAAAATAGTCAATGAGGCTAGTACGTAATAACGACAAGTCAGAGGATATAATGATTGATTATACAGCTTCAGTAATTTTAATTAGACTGAGGGTGCAATCTCATTCTTTTAGCTGAATAGAATATAATTAATAAGTTATCTTAATCGAACAAGAGTTGACCAGATCAAGATTAATTTATTGAAGCTTATTTTAAGTGAGTCCGACCATGTTCCTTTTGTGGCTTCAAAATAAGAATATGATAAATTATAAGGTTTATAATATATCATGAAGTGCAGTAGAAATTAATTAAATTGGACGTAGTGCCACGTAGGATATTGTGACAGGTGCACGTTAGACGTGTACCAAGCGTGTGCTAGATGTGTGCTAGGCTTGTGCCAAATGTATGCCTAGCGCGTGCGGGATATGTGCGAGCTATAGAGCGGATAATAGATTTCGATTTCTAACTTGAAGTTATTTGATGTATCAATGAGTACGATCAAATTATTGTTCAATGTATTGGTGCATTGAGAATTAGAGTGAAATAATAAGGAACATATATTTACAATATGGAATCCGTCGCCTATTTAATAGACTTGATCATTGCCTCAAAAGATTTTTTAGTGGACAATTAAATCTGATCTAACTAATTCAACATTGATTGTCGAAATTAATAATTGTGATGTGATAACTATCAAATAGAAAATAGGATTTCAATATTTACATACACTACAAGAAACATTGCAGTCGTCGCTATAGATCGAAAAGTCCCTGCTATAATGTTACAACGATGACATTTTGTTGTTACTATAGGCGCAGTGATGACTTTGTCGCTACTATAGGAGTCAAATTTTTAATAATTAAAAAAAATTAATTTTATATACTTGGTGGGCCCCTGACCCAATCTACCAAGTATGAGCTTGAAACTTGACCTACCAAAGGCCCGACCCGATCCACTAAGCTTTATCAAGCATTTTTAATTTAGAATGAATGAAATGTGATTTGAACCATTTACTTGAGGATTGTGAAGTCACATCAAACCAATTGAAACAAATGAATTCTTGTTTATATTTGTTTCCATAATATATATTAGTTCAATAAACAACATTTTCTATAATTTCTTATAAAATAAAAAATAAATATTAGTGAAAAATCAAATTCCACACATAAGTTTTTCAAAAAAAAAAAAAATAATAAAAATGCCCCTATAGGGGTGACAATGGCGTCTCTATAGGTAGACTTTGTTGTCGCTATAGATAAAAAAGGGCAAAGCTTCCCGTCATCTTCCAAAACAAAAGCGACGACTAAATTGATATATAGAGATAACAAATGTCGTTGCTATAGCTCTCACACACTATTTTGACGACACATTTGTATCGTCGCTATATATACTATCATATAGGGACGACAGGGTAGTCGTCGCTATTTGTTGTCGCTGTTGCTACTATTTCTTGTAGTGATAAATTTGGAAAAAGGCGTTTTGATCATTTCAACATTGTTCTAAATATTCAAAATGGTCAATGGGGGCTAGTACGTAATAACGACGAGTCAGAAAATATAATGATTGATTATATTGTTTAAGTAATTTCAATTAGATTGAGGGTGCAATCTCGTTCTTTTAGTTGAATAGAACATAATTAATAAATTATCTTAATCAAATAAGAGTTGAATTTATCATTAAAGTCAAACCCATTTCAACTATATGTCGGTGTTTTCTTTCGAATACCCTATTTATTTAGTTCATGCTCCCCAGGCGGGGCTCTTGCCCTGGGGCCACATCTATCTAATTGATTGAGAAAATCAGATTTTCGTCGAAACAGATAAATACAGGTAAAACGAGTACAATCATTCACAAAAATAATGAAGCTCATGTTCCTTTTGTGGCTTCAAAATAAGAATTATGATAAATTAAAAGGTTTATAATATATCGTGAACTGCAGTAGAAATTAATTAAATTGGACATAGTGGGTCATGTGCACGCCAGACATGTACCAAGCGTGTGCTAGATGTGTGCAAGGCTTGTGCCAGATGTATGCCAAGCGTGTGTGCGGGACATGTGCCAGCTGTATATAAGGAAATAATTTCCAATAAATGAAAATAAAATTTTCTTTTTCTATTTTATGGATTTTTTTCATTATCAAATTAATTTCAATATAATATATATAATGTTGTGTCCAATTAGTTTTGTTGAGGAAAATAAGCAACTAAAGAATCAATACAATTCTTAAATTTTTGAAGAACACCGGAAAAGACTAAATAATTCCAATGTAGACTCGAGAAGGGTATTGAAGAACAATATAAAAGATTTTTTTGTAAGACATTATTGCATTCTAGTCGATGCACAATAATTCAATTTTGTTCACGAGAGTTTTTGTTGTCAGAGGCAAAGATGCTGAGAATCCCGTGAAATTGGAAGGATTGGATGGTGGCAATGAGGCTAAGAATGAATCGAGCAGCGTGGGAAATGCCAATACAAAGGACAGAAGTGCCGTTGAAGATGCCAAGCATATTTCCTCATAACCATTCTTGAAATTTTAAAGTGAAGGCAAGGAATAGATGCTCGGAGATGCTGTTCAGCTCTGAGCTTCTTATCGTGTATTTTCGTATAAGTAAAAGTAAGATATTTACACCATTTGTGCCCCAAGCCTCAAAATAATATTATGCTAGCAACTTTGTACTACTCCATAATGGCAGCTCTGAATCACGTTATTTCTGCCTAATACTTGCACAAGTATTCATTTTGCAGGCCAACCTAATCGACCTGTACTTTTTAAAATCCCTCCACCTCACTCCAATCCATGTCATACATACGCACTGGAATTTTGTATGTTTGGTGAGTTGGGATGACTGTAATTCCAGCAACATGTCTATTTATAATTTATTAAGAGCGTCTCCAATGCAACAATGTCTAGCTCATGTAGCAATGAGGCGGATGAGACAAAACTGATGTAACAACATTTATTGTGGAATGTCGTCCAATATGCCGTCTAGTTTTAGACATCCTATCAGACACCTTCTACTCATTTTTTTCATTAAATTGTGTCTATCTTTCTATCTATTTTTCCTTCCCTTTCTTCTTTCTACACATTCTCTCCTCATTTATTTTCTTTCTCTTGTCACATAGATTTTTTTAGAAGATATAGCATTGGAGATGCTCTAAGTAACCATTGATGGCTTTTCATTTTCATCTGGTTGACGTTGAAATCTATGTGGCAACTTCTACTCAACGTTTTTGGTGTATTCACGAGGGAATCCTACAAAATGAACAATCGATTAGCTTATTTGACCATTGAATAAGAGGGGAATGTAACCACAGAAGACGCTCAAATGTTTAATTTTGTAAGATCAAAAATATATGAGGAAAATAGTTTTATAATACATCGGAATTTAGCTTAAATGGTCCATAACTTTTGTTTGCGCATATGTTCCTAACATTTATTTCTTGACACAGATGCCACGAACCTATGTGTTTGGCGAGTAATTGATCCCATTAGTTAGAAAAATTACAGCTGGATCCTTAACTTTGCAAAATGTGCAAATGAGTCACACACTTCTATTTTTTATTTTTTTTTATACCAAATTAAAGGAAACTAACTAGTTTTTTTTTTTTAATCAAATTGATCACATACATAGAGTATTTTATATATTTTACGAACTATTATGAAATAACTTCAATTTAATCTCATAATTAATTAATCACATCACAAAGCAATTAACATATATTTAAAGCACAAAAATTTAATTTTAATTATTCCTTTTGAAAAATTTAATTAACATGATATATTTAATACATTAAATTTAATAAATTTAATTAATGCGACTATAATGACATATTTAATACCCACGAGAATTAGTCATGTAATAATACTTATGATACATAGTTTATTGTGCTTTGTACACATGAGAATTTATCACACATGCTATTGATTATCGTATAAGAGCATCTCCAATGCAACAATGTCTAATATTTATATGTGGCAAGACATTAACATTATATCAAAAAACTTCTCCAATGCAACAATGTTCATTGTGCAAATGTGGCAAATTATTATTAACTTTTTAGAAAAAAGAAAGAGAGAGAAATGTATTGATTGGATATAAATTTTTATATTAATGGTAGACATTGTCAAAAACAATGTCTAGAATTAGACATTATGTTAGACACTTTCTAGTATTAATTGTGTCACATAAGCACTTTTTGGCCATTTATCAAAAAAAAGTACTAAATATTGTGCTTGACATTGTTGTATTGGAGATGCTCTAACAAGAGAACGTTTTGATATGTTATTTGCCGTTAGTTGTACTCAATGCGCAATGTACAATTAAAATATAAATTTACATTATTTTTTATTTACTATCTAGGCAAATGATATATTGCTAATTTTTTTGTTCATTAGTGTACCAATTTGAAAACAAATTCTGACTAAAATCTTTAATATTACTTATAACAATAAAAAAATGCATCATTAGTTATTAATGCTTGAAAACTACATTATCGACACGTTTGGTATATGGTCAATAATTAAAGATAATTAATAAAATTTGTCTTATCTTGTTTGGACATAATTGACATTCACATACACTTTTATTCGGATAATAATTAAGGTAAAAATTGAGAATAGATTTTGTCCTCGTTTATACGGATAAATATTCACTTAATTTTTTAAAAGACATGTGCACCATTTATAATATAGAACAAATATATTTTTGAATATCTATAACCTAAGATAATCGTCACTGCAAGCCTCCGCCTCCAACTCCACCTCCACCTCCACCTCCACCTCCAACACACTGCCATTACACTTATTTTTTTTATTTATTTTTTTTCGTTTAATTAAGCATAAGGGTATAACAGTCTTTTTTGACGAAAAACTTACTTTTTAACGATGATTTTTTTCATTTTTATTCGTAGATGAACCAAACATGATAATGATAAATATGTTATTCAGCTTTTATCCAGATAAATAGTTTATCCACAAACTGATGTCAAATTTTAATTAACTCGCAAGTGTACGAATCTATTGGAATATAGATAAGTAAAAACGAGGTCGATCCCACAGAGACTGCTATGAGGAAGGTGTAACTTAATCCCAATTAACTGTTATTCTAGTCTAGTTGAGTCGAAAAGATTTGTTGTTGAAATTGTTTAACTAAAAGACTAAAGAAGTATGCTAAAAAGATGAATTGAGAATTCAAATTGTGTAAAAGGCCAAGGTTTCGGAATCCACCATTGTCTAACTTAGCAATCATCCAATCATTCATTAATTCCCAAAAAACACACACGACAATACGAAATCAATCTATTGTCGTCCCTAAAGATTTATCAATTAAGTCCAGAAAAAGAAGATCTAATATAGGCTCCCCTTATGCTTCAAACATAAATCACTTAAGCATTTTTCATATCAAATTTCATTGAAAGAAGACAAAGAATCAAAGATCACCTAAGCATTCCATGTATCCCAATATGAATAAAAGAAGATGAAAAATCAAAAGAAATTAATAGAACCATTTAAGCATCAAGCATGGATTAATTAAACCAAGATCTAACTATCAAAAATACATGATATTTAAGATGAAAGAAATCATGTTTAATTAATTTAATTAAGAACAAGCCATAAACGTTAAAGCTCTTAAGAAGGAATTAGATGAATAACGGAATAATCACTTAATCAAAACAAGGTTTCATCGTCTACCTTAGATAAAGAAAACTAGAAGAACATGATTAAACTAAGAAAACAATAAATGATAAAACCCGGCATGGATTCAAGGAGAAGAAATCTTTGAAGAAGTCTTGATAGTCGAGGAGTCTTGTTGTCTTGATCTCTTCCGTCTTCTCTTGATTTGCTCTCCAAAAATCCAACCTTTGTTATGAGAATATATCTCATATTTATATTGCCTCCATTGTGCCACAAAATATCCCAAGAAGACCTAAAAATTTCGTCCAAAACGTTTCCTAGTTGGATTGGGACTCAAAAAGGAAAGAAAATAAAACCAAAAATTCGCAGCCAAAATTTACACTGGGCGTTCGCCCAGTGCATTCCCGGGCGATCACCCAGGCATGTTTTTTGCTCTCTGTTGGTGAAATATTGTGCTGGGCGCTCGCCCAGATATAAGCCTGGGCGATCGCCCAGCTTATTTTTTCCGGCGGCTGATTTTCAAACGGCCATAACTTCTTGTAGGAAACTCCAAATTGAGATCCGTAAAAAGTGTTGGACTCGTAATTCCATTATCTTTCCAATGGTATATCATTTGCCTTGTAGAGATTTTAATATCAAAAGTTGTACTCTAATTTCTCCACATGCTTCGGTGGGTAGTTTCCCAATTCGGTTCTTTGGCTTTCCGGTGTTTGATCCATTGATTAAACTCTTCGTTGTCACTCCAAAACACCTTAAACTTATTGATTTTCCCTTCTTCCTCATCCTCAAATGTTTGGCTCTTGATATTCACTTCAAAAACTTAACTTGCTCGTCGATTTCGCCAAATTATTGCTCTTTTCGTCCATTCTTCTCCAATTGTTCACAAACGCGTCCAAAACTGAAATAGAACAATAATATACTAGATAAGTAGAAAATCAACTATATGACAACATAAAAGATTAATTCAAATGCCAAAATAAGTGCATAAAACGCCCTTATCAAACACTCCCAAACTAAACCTTTGTTCGTCCTCGAACAAAAACAAAACTAAAATATACTTTAACTAAGCTAATTGATTCCACGAAAATCTGTCAATGTTAAATTCCTTACCATATGCCTCAGGTTCAAAAATAAAGTAACACTATTAGAAGGATATCACACAACAGCACAAAAATTTTTACTTATCCGATGCTCGACCTTGTGTGAGTGTGTGAATAGCCAAACATTGAACTTATGCATGTATTAGACCCTGACCAATATTGTGTTGTTGATATTTTAGCAATCCCGAACCCTTTGTAGTCATTTATTCCTTACACCTCTCGTAAGTTATCACACTTCTAAAGCTTTTCTCTCAAGTCCCGAGGTGTTCTAGCGAAATTGGTTTCTATTGATCATTACAATGCTCTTTCTTTTCAACAAAAGTGGTAAAACTTAGCACTTGTATTCTGAGAATTAGGATGGTGAGAGATTTCTAAATTCTCATCTTCAGTCTCCAAGGTTCTAATCTAGCAATCATTTCTGAGCACTTCTACTCTTTTTATTTATTCAACTCATGTTAACAGTCTTACATCCTGTGCAATACTTCTCTTTCACTAGCTTTCTGTGTGACCCTTGTAGTGAGCTTTAGGTCGATGACTCCCAAGTCAGATGACCATAGGGCACCAGGTTTGAAAATACCCTAGCAGACTTAATTGCCCAAGTCCCACAGGCTAATAGAGAAGTGAAGATGTAAATTTATAAATGTCGCTCTCTTTTCTTTTTCTTGTTTTAGATACAGGGCTCATGTAGCGAGCTTTAGGCCGATGACTCCCAAGTCAGATGACCATAGGGCACCAGGTTTTAAGATACCCTAACAGGCTTAATTGCTCGAGTCAGATCTTTTATTTAAATTTATCAGCTGCGAGTAGTGCTCAGTTTAGATTCCTCGACTATAACCCATTCAACCAAAGATGAAACTCAGAAAACCCAAACCATCAAAAGTCCTAGAACAAAAGTAGTAACTTTAACACCCCCAAACTGTTCTCAAAACAATTTAGTCACTAGCTCTAAGAATGTAGGAACGGAATTTTCATCATGATACTCAGTCAATAATATCAACACAAACACTTAAGTCATGTATCCAATAAACGATAAGTCAATAGTGGCTATGTGCTTCTTTAATCAGGTCTAACATAGATAAGTAATCAGATAAAAGAATGAGTTCACGTGTTGTCTAATAGTCGACTAAAAATGTGCTCAATGTTGAACAGATATCATCATTGGCGGTAGGATATTCAACAGCAACCAGACAAATATTTTTTTTTATCAAAGCCATTTTAGTTACACAGACCAGAATGATAAGCAAATCAGAGGTTCTTAAGTAACATGATATTTTTTAACCCACCCCCAAACAAAAACCTTACATTGTCCCCAATGTAAGAATAACATAAAACACAGAGTAGGAGGGAAAAGATCAGTTACTCCCCAGGGATAGATGTGGAGAAGAAGGAGCTGCCTAGTATGTAGTGGACTCAGATGTAGTGCTGGGACCCTTGGTCAAAAGATGATTGCTTAGAAATTATCCAAGCGGCTCGCAAAGGTGGGACATCCTGCGCATGACATGGTGAGGTATATAAAAAAAAATGCATTAAACAAAAGAAAAAAAAATAAAAATAGAAACTAATGAATTATTAAACCTATCTAAAACTACGACATATAAAGCAAGTAAATAAAAGGGTTAGAAAATGGGTTGCCTCCCATTAAGCGCTTATTTATAGTCATTAGCTTGACTTATTGTCTGGTTGCCTTACGGCACTCTGAATAGTGCTTTGGAGGACCTGCTTTGCTTGCACCTATTGACTTTAGCACTCGTTGGAAGTGGCTCAATTGTCTGTTTCCATTTAGTTGTACCCATGACAGGTGCTGATCCAAACAAAATATTCACTTCTTCTATACCACTATCAACATCAAAATAAAAACCCAAATGAGTTAAGCACATGTTTAACGCATCATCACAATTAGTATAAGCAAGACAATCATCATCTAGTGCCTCTATCATGTCCACATCAGCAACATCCTTACTATCATGTGGTAGCTTGTTGACATTAAAAATATTCAGTTCTACTGTCATGTTGCCAAAGGATAGTTGCAGAACTCCATTCCTGCAATTAATAATAGCATTAGATGTTGCTAGAAAAGGACGACCAAAAATTACAGGAATATGTTTTGCAGAGTCTCGTACTGGTTGAGTATCAAGTACAACAAAATCAACAGGAAAATAAAACTTGTCAACCTGTATCAAAACATCCTCTACAATTCCTCGGGGTACTTTCACAGATCTATCAGCAAGTTGTAAAATCATAGATGTTGGTTTTAACTCGCCTAGTCCAAGTTGCATATACACAGAATAAGGAAGAAGATTAACACTAGCTCCTAAATCTAGCAAAGCTTTCTCAATTTTATGGTTTCCTAAGATGCATGAGATAGTAGGACAACCTGGATCTTTAAATTTCGGAGGAGTGTTGCTTTGAATTATAGAGCTAACTTGTTCAGTTAAAAATGCCTTTTTGCGCATATGTAGTTGTCTCTTTGTTGTACATAGATCTTTCAAGAATTTAGCATAGGCAGGTACTTGTTTAATAGCATCAAGTAAAGGAATATTCACACTTACCTGCTTGAAGATTTCCATCATATCATTGATAGACTTACCTTGCTTTACCTTTGTGAGCCTCTGAGGAAATAGGGCTTTTGGAATGTAAGATGGCTCATTGTCCTCTTTGGGAGCTTCTTGGATTGAATCATCAGTTGGAACAGTACCTGGAGAAAGTGGTTGAGAAGTGGTTTGCTTTGAGATGTCCACTTTGTTGTCAAACATTTTTCCACGTCGCAAAGTCATGATTGATTTAGCCTCTTCATGTTGCACTCCTTTAGGAGTAGGAAATGGCTGACTAGGAAACTGTCTTTTCTCAATGGTTGTTGCCAACTGTTGGACTGATGAAGCAAGTTGTCCCATCATGTTTTCAAGATTGGAGATGGATTGTGCCTGAGAGTTCTGGCTGGCACGTACTTCATTCTTGAACTCAGTGATGGTGTGGTTCTGATGCTCTAAAGCAGCTTGTGTAGATTTTGTCAAGTTTTGAATTGCCTCCTCCCATGGTTTTGGCTGTGAAAAATTGTGATTGAATTGTTGAGTAGCCTGCTGAGGGGCTTGACCTGCTGTGTTATCCTGTTGGCTACCCTGTGACAAAGAAAAATTGGGGTGGTTCTTCCAACCTGGGTTATAGGTGTTGGAGTAAGGATTGTAAGGAGGCTTCCTCATCATGTTGAGGGCATTAGCCTGCTCAGCACCCGCTTCTGGTTCTGTAGAACTATTGGCTGTCAATGAGGTCAATTTGCGAGAGATGTCTTCTATCATGCATTTGACTTTTTTGATTTCTGAGCTAGCTTCACTGCTGCGAATTTCATAGATACCTCTTTTCTTTGGTTCAGTTCTAGAGGATCGGCTCCGCTGTTGTGAATTGTCAGCCTGCTTTTGAAAGAAGGTCCAGATCTCTGTAGCGTTCTTAGACATAAGCTCTCCACCGCTTGTGGCCATCAACCATTCTTGAATATGTGGTAGCAATCCCTCCAAAAAATATTGGCATAAATGCCATTTTTCATAGCCGTGATGTGGACACTTCATAAGAAGCCCGTTGAATCTCTCCCAAGTTTCATAGAAAGGCTCATCGTCTCTTTGCACAAACTCTGAAATTTTCCTGCGAATAGCATTAGTTTTGTGAACAAGAAAGTATTTATTCAAAAATTTAGCAACCATTTGTTCCCAAGATGTAATACTATTTGCAGGCAATGTATTAAACCAAGATCTAGATCTATCTTTCAAAGAAAAAGGAAATAGACGAAGTTTAACATTATCAGGGGAAACATTATCATATTTAAATGTCTCGTACACAGCATAAAAATCAGTCAGATGATTATAAGGTTCTTCACTATCTAAACCATAGAAAGATGGAAGACAGTTAAGCACACTCGGTTTAAGCTCAAAATTTCTAGCAGTGACCTGAGGGTATTGTATGCATGAGGTGCTCAAATTAGCTAATGGACTAAAATAATCCCTGAAAGGTCTCTCCTCAATTTCATCCCCCATGACTACTACTGTTTCGGTTCTTCCAATCTTATCTAAGTTGGTAGGTCGAGATCTCTGATGAAAAGTTCTTTCTATCTCACTATCTAGAGGCTCTAGCTTAATATCCAAAGATCTACGACCAAGCATGCACAATGAAAATCCCTTTTTTTTTTTTGTTTTTAATAAAATAACAAGAAACAAATAAAAGCCTAAATTATAACTAGTCAAGAATAAAATTAACTAAAATTAAATTAACCTTCAGACGCAGTCCCCGGCAACGGCGCCAAAAACATGATGTCAAATTTTAATTAACTCGCAAGTGTACGAATCTATTGGAATATAGATAAGTAAAAACGAGGTCGATCCCACAGAGACTGCTATGAGGAAGGTGTAACTTAATCCCAATTAACTGTTATTCTAGTCTAGTTGAGTCGAAAAGATTTGTTGTTGAAATTGTTTAACTAAAAGACTAAAGAAGTATGCTAAAAAGATGAATTGAGAATTCAAATTGTGTAAAAGGCCAAGGTTTCGGAATCCACCATTGTCTAACTTAGCAATCATCCAATCATTCATTAATTCCCAAAAAACACACACGACAATACGAAATCAATCTATTGTCGTCCCTAAAGATTTATCAATTAAGTCCAGAAAAAGAAGATCTAATATAGGCTCCCCTTATGCTTCAAACATAAATCACTTAAGCATTTTTCATATCAAATTTCATTGAAAGAAGACAAAGAATCAAAGATCACCTAAGCATTCCATGTATCCCAATATGAATAAAAGAAGATGAAAAATCAAAAGAAATTAATAGAACCATTTAAGCATCAAGCATGGATTAATTAAACCAAGATCTAACTATCAAAAATACATGATATTTAAGATGAAAGAAATCATGTTTAATTAATTTAATTAAGAACAAGCCATAAACGTTAAAGCTCTTAAGAAGGAATTAGATGAATAACGGAATAATCACTTAATCAAAACAAGGTTTCATCGTCTACCTTGGATAAAGAAAACTAGAAGAACATGATTAAACTAAGAAAACAATAAATGATAAAACCCGGCATGGATTCAAGGAGAAGAAATCTTTGAAGAAGTCTTGATAGTCGAGGAGTCTTGTTGTCTTGATCTCTTCCGTCTTCTCTTGATTTGCTCTCCAAAAATCCAACCTTTGTTATGAGAATATATCTCATATTTATATTGCCTCCATTGTGCCACAAAATATCCCAAGAAGACCTAAAAATTTCGTCCAAAACGTTTCCTAGTTGGATTGGGACTTAAAAAGGAAAGAAAATAAAACCAAAAATTCGCAGCCAAAATTTACACTGGGCGTTCGCCCAGTGCATTCCCGGGCGATCACCCAGGCATGTTTTTTGCTCTCTGTTGGTGAAATATTGTGCTGGGCGCTCGCCCAGATATAAGCCTGGGCGATCGCCCAGCTTATTTTTTCCGGCGGCTGATTTTCAAACGGCCATAACTTCTTGTAGGAAACTCCAAATTGAGATCCGTAAAAAGTGTTGGACTTGTAATTCCATTATCTTTCCAATGGTATATCATTTGCCTTGTAGAGATTTTAATATCAAAAGTTGTACTCTAATTTCTCCACATGCTTCGGTGGGTAGTTTCCCAATTCGGTTCTTTGGCTTTCCGGTGTTTGATCCATTGATTAAACTCTTCGTTGTCACTCCAAAACACCTTAAACTTATTGATTTTCCCTTCTTCCTCATCCTCAAATGTTTGGCTCTTGATATTCACTTCAAAAACTTAACTTGCTCGTCGATTTCGCCAAATTATTGCTCTTTTCATCCATTCTTCTCCAATTGTTCACAAACGCGTCCAAAACTGAAATAGAACAATAATATACTAGATAAGTAGAAAATCAACTATATGACAACATAAAAGATTAATTCAAATGCCAAAATAAGTGCATAAAACGCACTTATCACAAACCAAACGGACCCTAGAAGTTAGTTTAAATTATTTAAAAAGATATTAAAAATCTATGCTTTATTTGTAGCGACCAAATTTTTTTTTTCTTTTTAATTGAAGGAAATAAAATTCGGCGTCGCTACAAACTTTCGATTACGATTTAAAATATTTTTGTTGCGTTAATTTTTGCACTTGCTTGCCTTATATTTTATGTGACGAACATACAATTTTATTAATCATCGAAACTAATTAATTTTTCTTAACTCGATTGTTTTTTCTTGAGTTAATTTTGGGTTAAGTTTAGATCAATCATTTAAATTAAAAACCAACAAAAATATAAACATCTTTTCGGGCATTTTCGGTCAATTTGTTCATCTTGGTTTCGACCCTTTTTGCCGTTTTTCACTTAGAATTAGCCCTATTATCATGCCACAATATTGCAAGAAAGACTTTCCCAAACAACCCCTTATTTCCCTGCAAGATAAACACCCAAATAGTCTCTTATTCTTTACCAAAAATATGTTGTTCTTATGTATATTTAAATGAATGGTATGTCGCATGTTAATTTCGTATGATTTTCTCTTATGTTAGAATAATTTTTTACTAAGTGTTTCTTTTGAAATGCTATCCCAAAATTATTAAATCTCTAGATTGATATAATTGGCATTGGTGTGATGACGTAGAGTAGCGAACGTGAAGAAAATGGCATAGTTTTAGATTACTTATTTTTTGGCGTCGATATAATCGAGTCATTTATGATGTAAAGTTAAATACAATATTGAATCTGCTTTTCTTTAATATTTTAAAGTGGTGGAAAACCGAAAGTTTGACGTTTTGGAAATTTGAAGAAGAAGTGTTAAGTAGTGAATTCTAAAATTTTCAGTTTTCTGCCCGTAACTTTGACATATGATAACTTTTTGTGTACTTTGAATTTTTTAGTCACTATAGTGGAGGCTGATAGATATATAAGTTATATGATAGCATAAATTAGAATCACCTAAAAATTATATTGTATGAATTAATTATAACCGTTTTACCGGGCTGCGTCAGTCTACCTGGGACAATTTTTCATTCAATTTTAGATACATTTTTTGCATATGAAATGACATGGACTAGGTCTAAAATTTTGATATGTTGTAGCATAAGATTCCAAGTATTTATGGTTTAAATCTCATAATTTTTAAAGCACGTTTAGATGGTCAAATATTTTGTAGCAACACATAATGCAGTTTGGTAAAATCCTTAAGACTTTAGAAGTTAACTTCATTTTTCGTTGCGTGCTTATTACTTTTCTGCATTTGTTAAATTTTAAAATCATTGAAAGGCACATAAAAATTCATATAGAGTCATCAAATGTTATTTAAAATTTTTTAAGTGACTCTCCGATTGAGAAAGTCTGGGCATTACATTATTACTATCCATTAAACATATAACATGATTAAGTTTACAAGCTTTGAAGTGACACGTAATTTGATGCCTATCGGGTATGATGATAAATATAACACATTGAGTACAACAGGGCTGATCTAACCCCCACCATGGGGAGTTAGTATAACTCCCACTTCTGATGTAGCTGGATGACTGGGATCAACTAATGCCAACTGGGATAAAAACAAATTTAACACCAAACACTCCCTCCTTTCCTCCCTCACTCCCGTTTCAGCCATATCTCTTTCTCCACGATTTTGGCCCCAAATCGTGCCCTAGCTCCATGCTGCCTCGCCGTTGACCACCATCGCCACTGTCGCAGAACCCTCTCCGCGCGCTCGCCGTTGACCACCATCGCTACTGACCATCATCGCCACTGTCGCAGAACTCTATATGCGCGCTCGCTCTCTGACTGTGAACCATCACTGTCACACGCAGACATCCTTCCCATCGTGTACGGGCTACTCCCTGCGCGCTCTCTTTGCGCGGTGACATCCCACACCTTGAACCACTACTGTCGTGCATTAAAATTGCCGTCTCCGCCGTGACCCACCATTTTCAAGACCGATACTGATTGTGCCCCACCATTACAAATTTCTAGTACTGATAATTTTTGTATTGTGTTCTGAGGGTATAGTGAGATTGCGGAACAATTATGTTATTGCCAATCGTAATCCTACCCAATGATTTGCCGAATGTTAGGGTTTGGACGTTTTCATGGAATCTGAAATTGGTGATGAATTTGTGATGATTTATGGTTAATTATGATGACTTGTGATGATTAGAAGTTTTGTTGTCTGATTTGTGATGACTTGCCAGATTTGTCATGCTTTGTCTGAAGGCTAATTTTATCTCCATCTCCATCTAACCCAATGATTTGTCCCGTTTATTGTACGAGGGGAGAGGGAGATAGGGTATCTGATGATAATGTGAGCAGTAGATCATGCCTGATTATTTGATGAACGGGCTGTGATGATCAATGTTGACTTGTTGTGATTGTTGGAATTCGGCAACTATACAATCAATCACGTATCTTGGCTTGGCAGCCCGGATGGCATGAGTGAAGGGGGTAGCCCGTACGTTCATGCAACCGGTGTTTTGCAGCCATGTCGGTGCTAATGAATGTAGTCCGAGAACATGATCTGAGCCTCCAATGAATTTGTTAATTCGTAATATAATGTATAGCGTATGGAACTTATTGATATTCTTGTGATATTGGTGTGACCTTCGAATAATAGATATGTAAGGATCGATGTCTTCTTCTAGTGGAAATGTTATACATGCACGACTTAGATATAGATGTGGTGGGTATATGAAGATTCATACCTCGTACTCCGAAAGGAACCTACACCGTCGATATTGGAGATGTCATAGTGTGAAGGTAAGTAAGTTTTAATTTGTATTTTTTGGATTGTTTAATTGAATTGACCGGAATGATATTATGTTATTGCAGGATGGTGTCATGTGCGGAGTCTTTAGTTGGGCCGACGAGGTTGAATCGAACTTTGGATCGCAGTTAGAAGGACGTGAACATACACGTACATAATTGGATGAACTGAAGTGTGATGTGCAGAGCTTATTAGAGAAGGTAGAGAAGTTAGAAAACAAAGTTCATTCACTACGACGTTTTAGAAATAGGGGATACAATTGCACAGATGTTGTAATGATTTCATGCATCACTGTAATTGTGTTTTTTGTAATGAATTTGTTGGTGTAATTTTTTATGATAATCGTTCACTTCGTTTATTGTCAACATAATTTGTAAGATATGGATTTCATATTTTCTAAGTTGTTGAAGTGAATCGTTATGTGTACCACTATCAAGATGAAGATATATTATTGAACATGATCATTCCACATACAGAAACTCATATAGTAGTCAAATGATTCATGTCATTAAATCTGTATAAATTCATTGTTCCAAAAACACAATTATGAACCATTGGCTAATAAAATACACACAATAGCATTGTTTGAATTACATAAGGTAACCAGATACAAAAGATTTGCTACAAACCAAATCTAAAATTCATTGCATCATTATTCGAACTACAAGCAATCGAAGTGAAAGTGGCATCCTCTCTCCAACTATCTTGCAGGTCATCGTAGTCATACTGGTTCTCGGGTATGTTCGGTACATTTGATCCACAAAAATAATGATATTAGTATAAATCTGTTAATTTCATAAATTAATGTGAAAGCAAAAAATAATATGCAAAGTTACCTATCATTAATTCTCGAGCAAGTTCTTTTGCCATGTCCATTTGCTCTACAAACTGAACATTGTCTACTCATTTTGGAGATTGCTTTCTCTTTTGAAGACTTCAATCGTTTTCCACATCCCTTTGCTCGAACTGCATTAGGATCTTGTATCTCTTGTTGGACCTCATGATTTTTGGAACTTGACTTGCTTTTACCGACATTTCCACCATTGTCAACTCGGTTGACTCTCAAATTCAACATTTCAAACTCACTTCATACAAACGTACTGCGGGCATCTGTTAAGGCCACATTATCTACTAACATAGATACCTTGTGAGATAACAACCCATGTCGGGACATTAAAGATTGGATAGTTGAGTCATCCATGTTGGAAGTTGCATTAGTGTTGCAAATATTACCCATTTTGGCATTCTTTGTCCAACGCCGAAGTATATATTTTTCTAGATGTAAAAGAACTTGTTTTTTCTTCAAAAAACATACCATGTGGCGACATGGATAACCTTCAAACTCGAAAGTTCGACAATTGCATGATACATAGTCATTTTCCTTATGATATGTAAGCTCCCGTGGCCGATCAACATTTTTTCCAGCTTCATATCTCCGCACACTGTAAGTTTTCCCACCAATGAAAGTTGATCTCTTCGAGCAAATGTATACATTACTCTTATCAACTTCTGTTTGAAACAACATGAACACTTTCTTCGTGTAGATTTCAACCATTTGACGTTCCATCACAAGACTGGACATCAAGCGGGGTTGTTCATTCAGATCAACATAGTTAGCTACTAGTTCCTCGTGGCGTTGATGACTCAGTGCCCTATTAAACCTAGTAATGAATCCCATCAGTAAGTTCTTTCTATTCACGTACTTCTTCAGAAATGAGTGACCACTCTCCGATCGTTGACTGCTAAACATTCCAGCACTGAATATGTGATTAACGTATGATGGCACCCATCGACCTCGGATATCATATATCGATTGTAGCATTCATTACAATGTAATCCTGTATTTACCATTGTATCATTCCAACGTTCCTCAAATTCAGCTAGAGTATCTGAATTTTTGATAATGTTAACCAACCTATGATACTGCTCATTGTACACCATAGCGTTAATTTTCTCTGAAAACTTATTTAGAATGTGCCATATGCAATACCTTTGGAATGTCAACGGACCATTGATATGGCCTTCGCAATTGCAGCGTCCTGATCAGCAATAATCAACGATGGAGCATGATTGGAGATCGATTCCATGAACTTCAACAACAACCACACAAATGACTCTGTCGTTTCGTCGCTCAAAAATCCGCACCCAAACAGAATAGTCTGACCATGGTGATTTACGCCTACGAAAGGGACGAATATCATTGAGTACCTATTCGTGTTGTATGTTGTGTCGAATACCACGGTATCTCCAAAACAACGATATGACCGTATAGATTCAGCATCAGCCCAATAACAATGAATAAACTTATTTGCTTCATCTATCTCGTTGTCAAAGTAGAAGTTCGGATTTTTCTCTTTCTCAAATGTGAAATGCTCTATTAGTGTTTCAACGTCATGAACCCTTTGCTCTTCTCGAATGTTTCTTTCATGGTTCCTAATATCTCTCTCCACACACCCAATCGATGATGGACCACCAGAATCTATCTCCATAAGCCTCAATTGCTGGCACGTTGGTATATTAGCGTCAGTAAATTGTTGAGTGAGTGATTTCTTTATAGTCGACACCGTCCGGTGAGATCTCAACAAATGCACTCGACTATGAGTAGTAAGGGCATGATTGTGTTCCTCGATAAAGTTATTCACTAGCTACATTTGTCCTGTTTGTTGCTTGACCACAGTTAATCTAGCACCACAACCAACTCGTGTTTGCCCACGCTTTCTTTCCCCAGCACGCGGCACAATATCTTTATATTTCCTCTGATATTTGTCTTCAGTCTTCCATTCCTTCGAACATACAAACAATTTCGAGTACATCTCACCAGTAACCTTATTCTTTTTACTGTTCTCAATTCGTGTACTAAATCTAGCCTCCCGGGCATAATTATTGTAAAAAACGTATTCTACCTCATGTGATTCAAATTCTTGTCCAGTTGCAGGGATACAATGAACTGAAACTTGAGGAATATACACATTGTCTGCACTTTGTGATTCCATTCCTATCACATACGAAGTAATAAAAAAAACAATCATCAATACAAATTTATCAATTACAACCACTTAAACTGAATCCCATTGCAGCTAATTCTAAAATAATAAACAATGATGATTTTCAATTTTTGAATATACAGCCAAATCTTAATCCCATTGCATCTGATTTTGAAATAATCGAAGAAAAAACCATTATCAATACAAATTTATTGATTACTGTCACTTAATGTTAATCCTATTGCAGACAATTTTGAAACAATAAACAATGATGATTTTCAATTCTTGAATATACAGCCAAATCTTCATCCCATTGCATCTAATTTTGAAACAATCAATAATGATGAATTTCATTTTTTTAAAAATATACAGTCATTTTTCAAATTTAATGGTGGGGCACAATCAGTACCGATCTTGAAAATGGTAGGTCGTGGAAGAAACGGCCATTTCAGCGAGCGACAGTAGTAGTTTAAGGCGTGGGATGTCACCGCACAGGGAGAGCGTGCAGGGAGTAGTCTGTACACGGTGGAAAGGATGTCTGCGCGTGAAAGTGATGGTTCACATCGAGAGAGCGAGCGCGCAGAGAGAGTTCCACAACAGTGGCGATGGTGGTCAACAACGAGCGCGCAGAGAGGGTTCCGCGACAGTAGAGATGGTGGTCAATGGCGATGCAACGTGGAGCTAGGGCACGATTTGGGGCCAAAATCGTGGAGAGAGAGATATGGCTGAAATAGGAGTGAGAGAAGGAATGAAGGGTGTTTGGTGTTAAATTTTTTTTTTAATCCTAGTTGGCATTAGTTGATCCCAGTCATCCAGCCACATCACATGTGGGAGTTATACTAACTCCCCATGGTGGGGGTTAGATCAGCCATGTCCTTCCATAATATTTGTTTCTTTATCATTATTTCTAGCTTGTATGCATTGATTCCATGTCATTAAAAATATGCTTCTGATAAACTATGTTTCTTATACTGAACTTACTTCTTCTGGTGTACTAGGTTTGCACAGACGAATACAATCGTTTCTAAAATGGAATTTAATAAAGACGAGGCGACTAGGTCTGAAAGCATTGCCGAGAATAAATTAATTGAATGGGACAATGCCGGAGCCAAATAATTTGCCACTGATTATCGATGCTTTCCCACTTTGCTTGTTCGAAGGAATCTGACACTCACAAGAAATCATCACCACACTCCTGCCAGCAATTCTGAGCTGATCCCTAGTCCTCCAAGACCAAAATTTTTTTGGACTCCATGCAATATTTGCAGGACACAATACGAGTACCAAAAGATTTATCTGAACCAAAATCTTATCTATCCATACTGTCGGCTGCCCTTTTTTGCGACAAAGAAGCCTGCTCCCCTATCTGGAAAGATTCACAGTCCATCTTTTCCTTGGTTCGTCCAGCATCAGCGACAAGGTATGTTCATTAGATCAAGTGGTATCGGAAGTGCTATAGTTTCGGCTTTCGAAGCCACTCAAACTGTACCATAGATACAGCTAGCAGATGAAAGTCTCAAGAGACGGCATGAGAACCAATAGCTATGGCCGGGCCCGGGAGTGAGGATGCTCTGCAAAAGAATAGCATGACACGACATAAAACTGATTATTCCTCAGCTTCAGAGAAGGCAATGAAAAAGATGATCATAGATAGGCAGAAGTCAAAAAGTGCCGAAGACAAAAACCAAATGACCGTAGGGAGTAGGGCTGGCCATACAATTTTATCCGGAAATCTAAAGGGGTATATGGAAGATGAACGAGTTATTTCTGCTAGTGACGAGTCCCAAAGCACGAAGGTGTTGTCTCGATTTGAAATTCGTACCCTGCTGATGGGAAGGGTTAAAATAGAAATTGTTGTTGATTTTAATCCGGCAAGTGGATAGATCAATTACAAGTAATAAAGTGTTGTGTAGAGTGTCAAATCTACGAGGACTAGATACCAATTAACCTGTTAATTTATACTTGGAGTTTTAACAATATAAAGACACAGATTTGTTTATAATTTCAATTCTAAAATTATTCTACTTATGTTTAATTAAATCTAAATTATCAAGCAAACGAAAATAGAATAATTATCAAATTCAAGTTTTACTAGCACTAGGATTCACGAATCAACCATCACTTTTCAACAATTAATTATCAATTACTAGTCTTCACAAATTATTCCCATAGGTCGAAGATCGATAATTCTAATATAATCAAAAGTCTCTCTTGACGGTTAATCAATTATATACCTCTATATGAACTTAACCATATCTAGTTAAATTTTGAACACAAATATATCACAACGATCATCTAGAAAGATTTCACAAACTATATAATAGTAATATCTATCTATTATTGGACCGTATGTTATTTATTACCACGTGTTCATCTAAATTGGATCTCTCGAAAGCAATCTAGATCACAAAAATATTTTAATGGCGATCAAACATCAAAACAGAAATAATGAATAATAAATAATCAATTCGGAATCAATAAATTTACAAAAACAAATTCCTATGAATATAACGATATTAATAAAAGAATTCATGAACCGGAAGAAAAAGAAGAAGAAAATAAACAACCATTAATCTTAAATTAATCCAAAATCTCCGATTGCATTGTGATGAATGTTGCCCAATAATTCTTCTTTTCCTTGCTCTTGATCTCTATCTCTCTTTAATTGCGTAACCCTTTCAAAAGACCTAGAAGAGGTCTCTTTATAGTCCTTTTAAATGTCTTCAAAATAGTATCTTAAAAGAGTCCTAATCTCACTTAACTTTAGAAAACCGCACTTACGACTTTCTTTCAACGTAGGTCGCGCCTAGGTCGTACCTAGGTTGCGCCTAGATTACACAATACATTCTGCTACCTGGGAGCGACCTCCAGTAAGTTTTCACTATTGCACCTATGTCGCACATAGGTCGCACTACCTAGGTGTGACATTTGTTTTAAAAACTTACAATTTGGTCCCCGATTTATCTTCTGATGTATGATTTTAGTCATTTCTTCTTTAAATCTTCTCAATTCAATCCAAAAGCTTCCAAATGCATTCTAATTAGTCCTCACCCTTCTAAAGGCTTCCATAGTGGCCTTCCAACTATTCAAATTTGTGCAAATTAGTCCCCAAACTTTTAGAAATCTGATTTTTGCTCCTGAAACTTTTGAATTCATCACCGTAAGCGTCAATTAAGCTTTAAACTCTTCTTTTTCGTTCCAAACTCATCCAAATTAGATTTTGTACCTACGTATACAATAATTGAACTCATTTAAATAAAAATCAGCTTATTTAATGAATATATAATAAGTTTACAAGTATAAATAAGCGTATAAAATACACTTATCAGAAATCCTAAACCAATGGAACATTGCTGCTGAATCGAATTCTGCACATAAGAAGGGCGTGAACATGGAAATGGAGAAGCCATTGGTTTCTATAAATGCTATGCCAAAAGCTGCCGTTAATGATATGAAGATCAATAAAAATAAATGTGGTGTTGGTTGTAGCAAGACACCCCAACCCCAAAAGTCTTCCATCGGTGGTGGTACTGGTGAGTTACATGCACATGTTGAAGAAACCGTGTTGATGAGCGTGCCAGATGCAGATTTTCACAATTTCGACGAGGACAGAATAGAGGAATGTTTTTCTGAAAACCAGGTTTGGGCTCTGTATGATGATGATGATGGGATGCCGCGTTACTATGCCCTGATCCGCGATGTGATGTCTAGAAAGCCATTCAAGGTGCGGATTAGTTGGCTGAACTCAAAAAGCACAACTGAATTTGGTACCCTCGACTGGATTGCTTCTGACTTTGTCAAAACTAGCGGGTATTTCAGGGTTGGGCAATTTGCAGTCAATAGAAGTCTGAGCTCTTTCTCGCATCAGGTTAACTGGACAAAAGGCACTAGAGGGGCTATCCAGATTTTTCCGGCAAAGGGGGAAGTTTGGGCTTTGTATAGGGACTGCTCCCCTGATTTGATAGAGCTCAGCATAGATGATGTTATACATAAATATGATGTGGCATTAATTCTTGAAGATTACAATGAAGAGAGAGGTGTTATTGTCTCTCCTTTAGTCAAAGTTGCGGGCTTCACATCAGTATTTCACCAGCCTGCAGACCCAATAGAAAGCCGGATAATTCCGAGACAAGAGATGTTTCGGCTATCTCATCAGGTCCCGTCCTACATGCTAACGGGTCATGAAGCTCGAAATCTTCCGAAAGACTGCTGGGAGCTGGATCCTGCAGCTCTCCCTTTGGAACTTCTTCAAATCATGACAAGACTCCAAGGAGGCAGAGGTGGTGAATGAAGAAATGGATGGAACTAGCAGCCAGAAAGGATGCTAGTCCCCGATTCCAAATTTGTTCTTGTTTAGGAACTTAAATTAACTAGATAAGTTTTACTTAATTATTTTGCTAATCTGCTAGTATCTTGATTGAAGGCAACTTTTTACTTAATTGATACTTTTCTTGTATGAACTTTTTTCTACTTGAACAGCAATCCAAGGTGATATTGTCCAGTTTTCTGGGGGGAAAAAGAAGCTAGTGTTTTGAGGTATGGATGGATATAAGCATTTGGCGTTCTTTGATCAGGAAAATTTGTAGGCATTCTGTTTATTTATTGGTTCAGTGCAGAATGAAGAAGCTTGTTATGAGTGTTCAAATGAAACATGCATATGGTTAAGTATAAGTTTTAATTTCAATATACAAAAATGCATTCAAATGATATATATCAATTTGGGCCAAGCACAAACACGTCCCACGACCTTGTGACCTAACCCAGCTCCATTATTTATTGATCAATAGCTTATAAGGATTGGTGCATAATTTAGCTTATGAGGATTGGTGCATAATTTGTGCAAGATTGGTGCATAATTTGGCTTATAAGAATTGGTGCATATTTTGTGCAAGATTGGTGCATAATTTGGCTTAAAAGAATTGGTGCATAATTTGTCTTATAAGAATTGGTGCATAATTTGTGCAAGATTGCCCAAACCCGTGACCAAGCTTAATTTTTCTTCAATTTGTGCATCCCATTATGGTTGTTGCTTTAGCATATGTTTGGTAGTGCTGAAATTATATTTTAAGTGTTTATATTATAAGTTGTGGGTGAATGTGTGGATAAAAATGAATTGTAAGTTGTCGGTCCTATGAACTGTGTAGATAAAAAATATGTTTGACTAGTTTGATCAGCTGAAATTATAATGTGTGGAGAATTGGGTAGATAAAATTTATATGATTGTAACAATTTTTCATATAGTAAAAGTTATAACAGTCCGTAAATCTCTCAATCTTTTTATATTTTTCTGTTTCGTTAACTTTCTCTGAACAAAGATCTTGTGGACAATAAGAAATTAGTCTCAATTCCCAACACAAGATGCAAATTAGTTAGCTGAACTCAAGAGATCGTCATATTGGGTTCGACCAGCTCATGAGTCATGAGGATCTTTATTAATTTTATTTCAAAAGATCATTTAAGAAGACAAAAAATCAACATGTTCGATAATTTGGATTGGCTGCACAGTTGTAAGCTCATTATGAAAAAGCTATCATTGATGGCGCTTTTCGTTTTTACAGTCAAAGTCTACATGGCAAATTTGATTACGTGTATTCTAGAGTAAATCTTTACTAAAATGAATTAGCCTTGCCAAATAATTTCTTAAGTGGTGACATAACTTTACTAGCTTTCAGTGTAATCAAACCTTTCTTTTGATAATGAAATGTTAATTTAAGAGTCAAGGTTGAACATAATGTGATGATTTCAACAAGTAATGAGCTTGAACAGCATTATGTAAACAATCTAATAAATTTTATCAGTCACATTCAACAAAGAGGATGTGATGTATCTTCCCTTCATGGTGTTATCGCTCCGTTGATTTACTGCTACCACAAGGCAATTAGGGAAGTGGTTGATTTCGCTACGATTAAGAGCCCGTTTAGTAGAGATTACAAACTAATTTATTTGACCAAGAATGGTGAAAATGACAACTAACAAGGCAAACAAATTTGTCAAATAAAAAATTTTAGTCAAATAAACTGGTTTATAATCTCTACCAAACAGGCTTTAAAGAATATACATGGATTTTAACGCCATCACTTTTCTTAAAGCAAAATTCATCCTGCACGACAATTTTGATGGATAGTCAAAAACCTTATAAGATTTTACGCGCATCAGATAAAACACACAGTATAAATAATGGTAATGCATTGTTGTGCATCATTATGCAGAAAGAACTTGGCATGTTATAGTATACGATGACTCAAGAGTAACAACATAATCAAATTTTATACAAATATCTACAACCAAAAAAGTCGTGACATTAATGCCAATAAATTGCACTAATATCTGAAAAAGCAAAATTGCATGCAACATCAGCAAATCAGTTGTGCTCAGTCAGCATATGAGTAGTTTCAACTGCAATAAACGAGAGTGAAGCATAGTCAATGTCTACATTTTTAATATATCAATAAAGTCAATTCGGACTGGTACGCCCTCCATAAATTATATGCAACTCAAAAAGAGTTACTTAACAGGGAAAATATTAAACCGAAAAGTAATGCAAAAGAAACAATGATAAAAAGGGCAGAATTGGCATTAACATATTTGCATTCGAACGTTGCCAAGGAGAGAACCATACAACGTTAGACAGTGACAAATTCTATCAAAGAATCTTCAATATATATGCAAGAGATAATTGATCATCTGAAGCTGAACGAAGTTATACACTAAAAATACCATTCTTGGGACATATGTGCCAGATATTACTAAGAAGCATATCGTAATGATATGACAAATCTCATCTTCAACAAAAAGAGCTGGAAATAATGATGAGGCTGATGAATAGCGATCACAGTGAAGAAATAGTAACAAATATTGGAAAGTCAATATTTTTGGCAACGTAAATTGTTATCAAAGATGGTAAACCAGAACCTCCACAATAACTTTCCACCCTAAGGCTTAAGGTTAAATCCATGTAGTATGAATCATGTGACTAGACTGATGTCTCACAAATTTAATAGCAACAAATTTCTATAATCAAAATTCACTTTGAGTATTGGACAGTGTACTTCACCAACAAATACACCCATTCCGTCATTCCAACTTACCAAACCAAATACTGCCTTTGCTCCACCATGGTTTCAAGCCCTACTTCTAGTCTGAAAAGGCATAACCCACCTTTGTTCTTGGAAACCTTGTCCACTAGTATCACAGCCATCTTCGACACATTACTGCCACCAAAACCCCAAGTTAACCCCCCCCCCCCCCCCCCCCCCCTTCTCCCTTTCGACCACCATATTAAGAAAATCTAACTAATTAAGCAATATGGCATTCATCTGGAAAAAACTACCAAGAATGTTTGCTTTTATGTCTTAGAAAGGGAATTTGACTTTGCTTTTTACAATTATCAAGCCACGTGGCATCACTACCAAGACTATTCGACAAAATTAAGGAAACAAAATAAGTCCACATCATTTCACATACTAACCTCAACACGTGATGTTTGTCATTTAGTAAGTCAATGTTGAACCACAGCCTCATGGTTCAACCAGCATCTTTGATTAGAAGGAGCCATAAAAGCAGTAATATATATTCAAATATTCAGAAATTAGGATATATGCAAAGAAACAAGTAAAATAAACATGCCCATAGTCGATCTACTCTGCTTCCAGACCATGGAATCTAATTTACTCTTCGAATTCGTTTTTATCTTTCAAAAGGTTGTGACACTTTATCCACTCAGTGTTACGGTTTTGGCAGTACCAGATACCTCAACATCTAAACCTCCGCTGGCCCTGGTCCAAACAGTGATGACGGTTATTAGTCTCCTCCAGGTTTATTCCATGGTTTTACAGTGAGAAATGTCCCTCTTCCATGGTGGATTAGCGCTGAATCAACAGAAGTTATTAACCCTACTCCATCCCACCATGGAAGCGGGATTCCCACTTAAAACTTAAACTCCATGGACAAACAAAATCTTTTTCCCCACCCTCATGACTCTTCAATTTTTTTCCTATTCTGCTGTTATTTAAGGAATTAAGGAATTGTTAAGGTGTGAAGAACACCGAAGAAAGGTTGTGAAGTGAAATGAGAAGTTGAAGTAAAGGCAGTGAAGTGAAGGGAGGTTGCAGCTGTGAAGTGATTTTTAGGGTTCTCTCAACTCAGTCAACTTGTATATCTCATAATCACCGACCACTAACATCCTATAAAAAGGAATTTGATTCAGTTTTGGTTTGCCAGCAAAAACCAAGAACCAGACCACACTGTTAAGTTCTCGGATAAAAACAATCAAAATGGATTTTTCTTGTAAAACGAATTATCCAAACTCCCTAGTTCCATCCGGTTCGTGCGGGATTTATGACCACTCGACCACCCCTAGTGATACCTTCACAAGCTTATTTGTTTATAACAAACTACCGACCAAAATTACGGTCTTTTAGTGGTGGTGTGGATCTTGAGTGTGATAAATGCCATGGATTTATCACTTACATGCCTAGAAGTGATCGAAGCTTACGACAATAGTTGCATCATTAACTGTTTAACTTTATCATCTCAACAGGGTGAAAGGTCTCTTGTATTAATGTAATGATTAATTCATAAATTTTTATCTATTTTGTCAAATAGAAGGCAACATTAAAACTGGGATCAAGCAGGTTAACTATGAAACTTCAGGGGTGTAATTATTCGCTCAAAAATCACATAAATAGAGAGAATCAGAGAAAAGAAGACATCTTGAAGTATGTCATTGTCTTTGCAGACTAGAGAATATTCGTCTTCCAATGTTTCACTTTTCAAGACTAACAGATTTGATAACTCAACTGCAAACTACCTCTCTCATTTATTTTTTCTTCAATTTCTTCGGCCCTACTTGCAGAAATCGACAATTTTCCTTAACTTATGGGATATGATTCTCTGTATTTTATGCAATTAATTGCATGGTATGGACTTTATCAATGGTTTGTATATTAGGACAGTTGTATAGTCAGATTTGTCAGAATTATGTTCATAGCCAACTGCTCTCTGAATAAACAATTAGCAGAAAATTAAACTGACACATCCTGAGAGTGAGTTAACTAACTAACGAATTCTCCTCTCTCAAAAATTATAAACATCACCCATTTCAAAAAAGATTCTCCTTTAATAATTTCTAAGGCTTGTTTAAGGGAATAAGTTTAAGGGAATAAGTTTAATGGTTAAAATCTCCTCCTAAAAAATTAAAATACCTAAAAGATTTCCTGAATTCCCTACATTGAGAGTGGCTTCACTCTAAATGGGGTGTAAGTGTTTGTTTAATTATGTCTTCCCTTGCTAGTATTCCCCTTAATTTTAGAGCAAGTGACTCCATTTAGGGAATTTAAAGAATTAACAGATTCCCCTCATCTTTAGCAATTTAAACTATTAGTTGAATTGGTTTAGCACTAAGAAGCTATGATGGCAATTAATAAAAATTAAGAGATTTATGCCCTATAAGTGACTAAAAACCAAATCACTCCATTATTTCATCCATGTCTCGCAGCAACTCAAACCATCTAATCAACACACCTTAAATGAGAATAATCGCACATCTCTATTCCCATTAACATACATGCTGTCAGCTTTACGCAATAACAAGACTTCACCTATCAGGAAAAATAGACTTCATGAATTTGACACCTGAAAGTTGTTTCTTTAGACCAAAATACTACATGACACGATCATCAATACAAGAATGATGGAGGGAGAAGCACAAAAAGAGTAGACATGAGCTAGAGTTAAACTTCTTGTCCAGAAATTACAACCAAAAAACCCAACAAACCTTGAAGTTCTCTATCCGAATTATGACGCTTACGCCAAAAAAAAAATTCAGAAGGTTCTCTTCTCCATTCCATGTTAACAAACCAAAAGAAAACATTAGAAATTTCGAGCTTTACTAATTAATGACAATTAACTAATAACTAGGAATTTTTTTCTTACCATTTTAATTTTAGGGCCACACTTTCTCGAAAAAGCTATCATCATTAACTTCTCATTAAACACACCATGAGATGACAGTAACATTTTCTCTACGTTTTAGAACTATACTCCACCCCTCTTCTCTCCCATCTTTGCATGTACACATTCGCACCTATCTTTTCCATTTGGATACATTTCTCTTGCTTTCTCGCCTGCACGTATCCTGTTTTTCCAATCTACATGATTCCATATGCAAATGATTTTGATATTCGAAGAAATATTGATATTAATTTAGTCAGATACATTCTATTCTTCTTACTTTGTCAATTGCACATTTAATTTACGCACACGCACCAGGATTCAAGGATAAGAACGCTCAGCCATCGCAATCGGTGGACATGTTCTGCAAAACAACACATGCATGTTGCTAGTCTACGATGATTCATATCTTACGGGAACTCTATCAAAGACTAATAGAAAGATAAGTACATTATCTCCAAGCATTAGTCTGGAAAAGGTTGACGGAATACATCCTAGAATAAGTTCTTATCCAAGGACCAGGGTACATGTTCAGATGTTCTGAAAAATGTACAACACCAACACCAAGTGTAGTCCTTAGAATATCAACTTCGACAGCACAACTAAAAGAACCATATTTTCATTAAAATTACGTAAACCGAAGTCAGAATATATGTGTAAAGTTTCATTCTTTAAAATAGAAGAAGGAAAAAAAAAAAAAAAAAAGAAAGATAAAAAGAAAGAAACTGTAAAAAGACAACCTTACTCTTGACCGTCCAGGTTTGCTTGATTGCTGCTTGTACCACCACCACTGGCATAGGACCCATCATCCGGCGCGGTCTGCCACACGGACTGCCACGCCTGGGAGGGCGGAGGAGGTGGGGCCTGCAGATACATCCCCGGATCCAACCCAGGCACTGCGGGCTGCCCCATCATTGGCTGGCCCATGGGTGAGTAATAGTAGGGCACCCCTGTCGCCCCGCTCGCCACCACAGGAGGGCCCAAAATCGCTCCCAATGTCCCGGCCTCTTCCTTGATCTCGTCCCTGGGGACAATATCCACCAGAAAATCGAATATATCGGTTCGCGTGATTGCAGCAGCAATGTCGTTCTTCTGGAGGGTCCTCCGCTTGTTCTCCTCCGCGTGAAGCCAGGATCGAATGGTGAGCTCGAGAATGAACAGCTCGCACGCCTTGGCGAAGAGAATCGGGGCCTCTGCGGAGATCATGCGGACATCCTCGTCCGCTTTCATGATCTTCTTAATGCGGGCCAAAGGCAGCTGATGGTTCCTGAAATCGTTAACCTGCTCGATCTCTTGCCGCTGATAGGTCCAGAACATCTGGAGTTGCTGCTGCTGCTGCTGTTGTTGCTGCTGTAGGAGTTGCGGGTACGGTGGCTGCGGTGGATACACCGCCGGTTGTGACGACGGCGCCGCCGTATGATGCGGGTTGTTCTCCATATTGTGGATGGAATTAGGGGTAAAGGTGGAGAGTGAAACGGCTCTACTGTGAGAGGAGACGGTGTTACTTTAATAATAGTTTCAGTTGCACCATCACGATAATTTGGCCTCCATTTTTTCGTACCAGAACGTAACGCTTTGTCTACGTGTTCCGTTAGTACTGCCACATGTACAACGAATTGTCCAATTTGTGAAGTCGTTAGACGATTTTAACTTTTTTATTTTTCGTTTTAACTAGTTGGAAAATACACTAGTATATCATTTTTTTGTGCTAGGATTCAACCGTAAACTTTATTATAATAATAGATTAAGATAGTAAACAGATTATTGAAGATGAACGGTGGAGAAAGATGATCTATTAAGAGTGCTGAATTGAGAAGATGAGCATATTTTGAAAATAGTCGGTTGAGGAAGATTAGGGGTGGGTGTGGGTCGGTTCGGGTCGGTTTTCGGCCCAAACCGACCCGAACCGACCAAAAATCGGTTTGGTGAAAACCAAACCGAAACCACAAAAAATTTGGAAAAAACGGGCCCGAAACCGACCCGAACCGACTCGGGTCGGTTCGGGTTTTCGGTTTGGGCCGGTTTAAAGAACAAAAAAAAAAAAAAAAAAAAATTTTTTTTTTTTTTTTTTTTTTTTAAATAAACCGAGTCGGTTTCGGGTTGGGTTTACCCAACCCGAAACCGACCCGAACCGATTCGGGTCGGTTCGCGTCGTCGGTTTGGCGGGTTTTTTGCCCAACCCTAAGAAAGATGTTGAATAATAAACTTTGGAGGAGATAAAATTAAAGACGTAGTGACAATGTCACACACGAATATTTAAATATTTTTTCTTCTTATAGCGAATAAAACTCTCTACAGTCGTTATAATTCTCTAAACAATAAATCTGGTTCAACCGTCTTCTTAGAGTTCGTGCTTTTTATCTCGTAATTGTCTGAGCTACAACCCATTTTTGTCCCCAGATGTAATATCTAGAACTAGAAGTCAGATATGGGGTGAGTCGGGTGACACAGGATTTTGGACTGGTAGTGGGCAATTGGTATATTATTAATATTGGTGGTGTAAAATAGGCTCGGAAAGATGGTGTATTTTGTTTTTATTTTTTATTTAATTCAAATCAAGGGTATAATAATTATTCTAATAAAAAAAAAAAATTGACTTTTCCAACTGTCAAACCTAGAGTTTTGCTAATTTGGGACTTAAAATGTACGATGTAATATATGTTAGGGATCCAAGTGCTCGATTTTTTTAAGTTGAGAATGCATATGCTCGCTCTCGTAAAGGTTAGAGTCTCAGAGTGATCCATTAGCATTTCGATTTAGAACTTAATCTAATAGTTCAGTTCTAATTTTGTAGCTAAATATCCATCTGAATCCAAATTAAACAATCTGCAAAAATGAAAAAATATATATAATATATATCCTATCTTATCCTAATCCTAATATTTTAATAATATATAAGAGTGAGTTGTATTAGCACTATTCATACTTCAACCAATACGATACAGTTTTGATGATCTACTATTCAACCACAATTGTATTGCACTTTTTGTCATTTTCCCATTCTTTCACCGTCATTTATTCCAGCCCATTTTCTCTCTTTGCTTGGCGGTTTTCTTTCCCCAACCGGCCAACCCTTTCTTTTTCTATTTCTTTTTTCTGGTGTGCTAAATTTGATGTGGTGTAAAAACTTAAGATTTGATACTATTAAATGGGATTTGAGGGTTAGAGATTACGTGAAATTGGATGAGGGTTTTGATAGTAGGACCTAAGAGGAGGCTGCGTTGTCGTCGTCAGGTTGTAGCGGAGGGTGGTTGTGGTGTTTGGCAAAGTCATTGCAGGTTGAGGTGTTTTAGGGTTTATGGTGCTGTTTTCTTCAAATGGGTCGAACCTTCTTCATAAATAAGGTCAATTTTCTTCAAAGATGTCTCTTTCTGAATACTAATTTACAGATTCAAATGTAAATGCGTTCATATAAATTAAATGTGAAAATATAGTTCTGGACTACAAGTGAATATTGTTGTTAAATGAAAGAGAACTTATTACTCTTTTGCTCACTTTTAGAGAGTCCAACTTCTTGTCTTGTGAAAACACATATAGTGTCAAGCGCAAAAACGAGGAAAATCTACCAAATGATGAAATCATTTACTCTAATTCAAGGGATTCAACTAAGCCACGAGTCAGCACACTTCTTGTTATAACCCGATTTTGGTGAGGCCTCCACGTCATCAAAAGCCCAGAAGAGGCCCAAGTTAGGCCTCGTGAGGGCCTCATAATCCTTGCGAGGGCCTTTTGTATTCATAAGAGTTTTGCGAGCCCAATAACGAGTTGGCACTCAAAAATCAAAGTGCAACGAATCCCATTGTAAGCCTCACCTCTTATGACCGATCTAGTATGCTTTGCTAAGTTCCGTATCCCTCGTGATCTACAGGCATCATAGTATTCCAGAATGACCAGAGATATGTTTAAGGAAATATTGTGTTTGATTGACACACGGATCCTCACAAGGATACTAAATCTCAATCTCCTAAAGATTAGATAACGTGATTAACTCAAATAAGGATTGAAATCTGGAAGATTTTCTTGACAACCGATCATCCATATCCCATAAAGAATGATGATCAAATCAGATATCTAATTGATTGTTTTCCTAAATCAATTAGAACTCTTGTGCTATAAATATAACGTTTCCATTTATTCTAAGGTACGCACTTTTTACGCATTATTTTCACCCGAAAACTTTGTTCAAATTAGGCCTACTTGTCCTTCCCACACCTATTTTTTATGATTCTCCGTATATTATTCCATATACCGGCAGTTGACTTGATCGTCGGACTAATGATAACCGGACCCTTTTTCTCCGGTGATCTTGGTGCCTAACGGTCGTCCTAGTGTGCATGTAACATACAGGTTGGCAGAGAAATGACTGGAGATCTATTGACACGTGGATAGTACAGATTCTGACGTCAACAGATTGTCAACATCTGTAGGAACACACGTAAAAGCGAGAAGGAGATCAGTGAAATAGCGTACAAACTCAAATAGTTAAACCCTCTTATTTTCCACCGTCCAGTTCAAACGACACCATCTAAACCGTTCAGTGGGTGAAAGCGTGTCAAAGGTAAGGCAAAAGGCGAGAAACAAAACCCCATGCATTTAATGCAGCAAAGTGATGCACTCCACATGCGCCTCCAATCATCCTGCACGCGCCAACATCATTTATGGCGTTGATTCATCAACTCATCATTACCTGACTTCTGAGATAGCTTGATGGACAACCTGGACAAAATCACACCAACCGCAGATACGTCAGCAATTGAAACCCTCACCCATTATAATAAGTAGGCTTGGGGGACTGTACTGTATAAATCAATCAAAAACGCACATGCGAAGGACCCCATTGAATATCCTCAATCAATGAAAGTCGTATGAAGCGTCTTTGTCAAATTCGTCGAACAAAAACGCGGATTATCCAAACTTTCTTCCAAAGTCCCACGACTACCATGAATAATAGACTTGAACTTGGGGGGAACTATTGTTACTACCCAATTTTGGTAAGGCCTCCACGTCATCAAAAGCCCAGAAAAGGCCTAAGTTAGGCCTCACGAGGGCCTCATAATCCTTGTGAGGGCCTTTTGTATTCATAAGAGTTTTGAGAGCCCAATTTCGTGTTGGCACTCACGAATCAAAGTACAATGAAGCGCATTATAAGCCTCGCTTCTTATGAATGATCTAGTATGCTTCGCTAAGCTCCATATCCCTCATGATCCGCAGGCAACATAGTATTCAGAATGACCAATGATATGCTTAAGGAAAGATTGTGTTTGATTGACATACGGATCCTCACAAGGAAATCAAATCCCAATCTCCTACAGATTAGGCAATGTGATTAACTCAAATAAAGATTAAAATCTGACAGATTGTCTTGACAACCGATCATCCCTATCCTATAAAAAATGAGGATCCAATCAGATATCTAATTGATTGTTTTCATAAATCAATTAGAACTCTTGTGCTATAAATACAACGCCTCCGATTATTCTAATGTACGCACTTTTTACGTATTATTCTCACCCTAAAACTTTGTTCAAATATCTACCTGCTTGTGTGACGCCCCGAAACTTAACCTTCGGGTGTCAAGAGTTACTTAAAATCAGGATTTAAAATTTACAAAGATTTTGACTAAATAAAAAAAATTTCGTTTGATACCTAAATGGTATCGTTGAACTGCAAAATTTTGGGGAAAGCACTATTGATTAATATTCTAATGATATGCCAAATTTGAAAAGTTATCGGCGCACGACCTATTTATAATAAATTTTGAAAGATGCTTGGTCGCTATACATATTCAATTTGCGCCTTACTAATAAGAAAATATGTATAAACTTTTATACATATTAGAAAATAGTAAATCTAGTGCCTAATGAAATATAATTCCGTATATAATTTCTTGAGAAGAAAATAGATGTAAAAACTTCAAACTTCACAAACTTCACTCCAAATACACGGAACCAGTGCAGTTGCTGTTGTCAGGTATAGTCACTTTGAAGATTTTTATAAAATACATTTCAAATCCTTTTTCTGTAAAATTTGTGGGGTTAGAAAGATATTTTCAATTAGTTTCCTATATTAAAATATGGAAAGTTACCAAGATCATATGATATAGACGTTTTACTAAAAACATTGAGGTACTGGACAGACACTTCAGATTGACCTTTCAACATTTAAAAATTTATATCTCGTGCCACACATGTCCAAATTGAGTGATTTTTGTGCTCATGTAAAGAAAACTCAAAGAAGAACGCAGCAGTATTTTTAGAGTCTCAAATGGATGTTTTAAGAGTTCGTAATGGCACTTTGAATTGACCCTAAGAATCTGTCCAGTCTCTGCCTCTTTTATCATTGCTCCAAAAAAAATCTATAAAAATGCCTTTTAGCATAACATGAAAGGTATGATTTCAAAATATACTTCCAGTACCATATTATATCATGTCTTATACATTGTTATATTCAAAACCACAGGAAAACACATGGAAAGCTAGTTTTTGAACAAAATATACGAAAAGGAAATTTCGATATAAAATAACTTTGTCCTTGACCCATCATCGAGTATGCCAACTGACTCCCATCAACTTCAACGATCATACATCTAAAAATTTAGTATAAATATTATGAGTATAAAGAATACTCAATAAGATACCATGCTCGAATTTAACATGTTAATATTACACAAAAGAAAGCATTCAAACACATACTTGCACATTCCGGCTTGTAGGTGCCCTTCGGATTTGTCCTAAGGCTTAAATAGATATCTAACTTTGTGGACTTGTCCACATATTTCATATTATGGTTTTCATGCATAACTTAAGCATAGATATTACCAGGAAATCCTACCACTTGAGCATAGCAAGTATCTTACCTTAAAACTTGGAATAATTTTGGTGGAAAAGTGTACTTGAAAGTGTTAGTCTTTGTTCTTCTTCTTCTATTCTCACTATATCTTTTCTCTTTACTCTCCTTCACTAACTCTTGTTGTTTGTTTTTCTTTTGAAATTAGTTTTCTGGTTGTATAAAAATTAGCAAGAAACATTACTTAATTATCTAAAGGTAAAGAAAATCTATGGACTAAGTAAGGTGTAAATGTGACTATCTACCAAGTTGAAGTTTGGTACCTCCACGTGAGCTTCACCTCATGCTTAAGTTAAACACATCGTGCTTGCCATACTAGAAAAATTACTTCACTATAAAGATAGCTTGCAACTAATTGACACCTCATGCTTGCTATATACTACTAATCTAGGTCATTAAAAGTTTTGAAAAATCAAACTATCATCCTAAAAAAAATTAAATGAGCAAATTAAACCAGCATAAAATTTCGGAGTATTACATCCATCCTTCCTTAAAAAAAATTCCGTCCTCGAAATTAGTTGAAAAGTTCTGGATACTTGGTCTTGATTTCCTCTTCTTGTTCCCAAGTTGATTCTTCGACATCATGGTTTCGCCATTGAACTCTCACTAATGGAATTTCTTTTGTCCTCAGTTGTTGAATTCTGCAATCTAAGATTGCTACTGGTTTTTCCTCATAAGTCATGTTTTGTTTGATATCTAATGATTGATAACTAACCACATGACTAAGATCTGACACATATTGTATACATTGACACGTGGAATATATCATGAATTGCTGACAAATCTGGTGGCAGAGCTATTCGATAAGCTGCATTTCCAACTTTCTGCAAAATTTCAAAAGGACCCACGAATCTTGGTCGAAGTTTTCCCTTCTTTCCAAAGCGATAAACTCCATTCATCAGTGCCACCTTTAAGAAAACCTTATCACCAACATTGAATGCTAAATTTGTTCTCCTTTTATTAGCATAACTTTTTTGTCGGTCCTGAGCTGCCTTGATTCTAGCTCTTATCTTATCAACTGCTCGACTGGTTTCCTCAATTATTTCTAGTCCCAAAACTCTTCGCTCACCTACTTCATCCCAATAAAGAGGAGATCTACATTTTCTACCATATAGAGCTTCGTAAGGTGCCATCTTTATCTTAGCTTGATAGCTATTATTATAGGCAAACTCTACCAATGGTACATAATTTTGCCAACTGCCTCCTAAATCAAGGACGTAGGCACGTAGCATATCCTCCAAAGTTTGTATAGTCCTCTCTGACTGTCTATCTGTTTGAGGATGAAATTTCGTATTAAAATTTAACTTGGTTCCCATAGCTCATTGCAAACTTTTCCAAAATTTAGAAATAAATCTTGGATCTCTATCAGATATGATCGAGGATGGGATACCATGTAAGCGGATGACCTCTTTGATGTATAATCATGCATATTGATCCTTACTGAAATTCATTCTCACTGGTAAAAAATGAGCTGACTTTGTTAATCGATCTACTATAACCCACATAGCATTATTTTCCCTAGCTGATTTTGGAAAACCCATAACAAAATCCATAGTTATATGCTCCCATTTCCATTGTGGAATTTTTAATTGTTCCAACAATCCTGACGACCTTTGATGTTCAGCTTTCACTTGTTGACAAGTCATGCATTTCCTAACAAAAAGACCTATGCACCGTTTCATATTTCTCCACCACAATATACTCATTAGGTCTCGATATATTTTTGTACCACCTGGATGAGCACTATATGGAGTTAAGTGTGCTTCTTCAAGAATTTCTTTCCTCAATCCCTCGTCCTTTGGTACACACAACCTTCCCTTAAAGAGTAAGGCTTTATAAGGGACAAATTCAAAATCATTTCGCTTGCTAGTACCAACTTTCGATTTAATCTTTTGTAGGAAAGAATAACCATCCTGTGCTACTCTAATTCGATCTCTAAGTATTGGTCGAATCATTAGAGCCGATATCCTGGTGATAGTTTGGGTTGGTAGAGTAATTACTTCTAGATGTAAGTTATCGAAATCCTTTAACAACTGGTCTTGCATAGTAATTAACATTGTTAAATGTCCAACCGTCTTTCTGCTAAGAGCATCTGCTACTACATTAGCTTTACCAGAATGGTAAATGATAGTGCAATCATAATCCTTCACTAGCTCTAGACATCTCATCTGCCTCATATTTAGTTCCTTTTGGGTGAAAGAGTACTTCAGACTCTTGTGATCAGTATATATACCACACCTACTTCCATATAAGTAATGACGCCATATCTTAAGGGCATGAACTACCGCAGCCAATTCTAGATCATGCGTTGGCTAGTTCTGTTCATATTGTTTCAATTGTCTAGAAGCGTAAGCTACCACCTTTCTTTTCTACATCAGGATATACCCTATGCCCTATTTTGAAGCGTCACTGTCTATGACGAATCCATCTGATCCATCTGGTATTGTTAACACTAGAGCTATTATTAATCTTCGTTTCAACTCTTAGAAGCTTTGTTCACATTTCTTTGACTATTGAAATTTTATCCCTTTACGAGTCAACTGGATTAATGGTCCTGCTATTTTAGAAAATCCCTCGATAAACCTTCTGTAGTAACCAGCCAATCCCAAGAAGTTACGTATTTCTCCAAGATTGGCTGGTCTTGTCCAATTATTCACCGTTTCAACTTTAGTTGGGTCTACTTCAATTCCTTGTGCTGTGATTACATGCCCCAGAAAACCTATCTTATCCAACCAAAATTCACATTTCTTGAATTTGTCATAATGCTTCTCTTTTCTTAGAGTTTCCAAGACAATCGTGAGATGTTTCTCATGTTCTTCATCACTCTTCGAATAAATTAAGATGTCAACAATAAAAACTATGACAAATTGATCTAAGTATTCATGGAATACTCTGTTTATTAGATCCATAAATACTGGTGGGGCATTAGTTAATCCAAAAGGCATCACCAAAAATTTATAATGCCCATAGTGTGTTCTAAAAGCTGTCTTAGGATTATCATCTGACTTAATTTTCAATTGATGATATCCTCATCTCATATCAATCTTTGAAAATACTGTAGCCCCATTGAGTTGGTCAAATAATTCTTCTATTCTCGGAAATGGATACTTATTTTTTGATAGTAAGGCGATTCAATTCTCAATAGTCAATGCACAGCCTCATTGTTCCATCCTTCTTTTTCACAAATAGCACAGGTGTACCCCAAGGTGATACACTTGGTCTAATAAAACCCTTATCAAGATGCTTCTTCAACTGTACTTTTAACTCTTGCAGTTCCAACGGTACCATACGATATGGAGCCGTTGAAATAGGTGTTGCTCTTGGTACTAAGTTGATGGTAAACTCTACATGCCTGTTTGGTGGTACACCTAGAAGATCTTCGGGAAAAACATCTTTATAGTGTTGGACTATTCGAACATCCTCAATAGACAACTTATCTTGTTTAATGTTGTGCATCGATACTAGAAATCCTTGACATAATTTCTTCTTCGACGTCCTTTCAACATGAGCTTCTGACACTATACGAGGCAAAGTATTTGTCTCAGTTTCCACAAAATGAAACTCCTTTTCGCCCGGTCTTTGGAAAATCACCACTCACTCGGTACAACGAATGGTTGCATAGTTTTTAGACAACCAATCCATACCAAGGATAACATCAAAATCTTTTATCGTTAACAGAATTAAATCTACTGCTATACCTCTACCATCAATTTCCATCTTAAGATCTCTAGCTATTTGGTTAGCAACAAGTATCTTTCCCGATGGAAGAGAGATTTCTAAGGTATACAGAAGGAATTCACATTCTACTTTGGACTTTGCAATAAATGAAGAAGAAATGAACGAATGTATAGCTCCAGAATCTATAAGTACAAATGCAGGCATATTGGAAACAGAGACGATCCTGCTAGGACATTAGGGTCTCGTTCTACTTCTTGCCTAGATAAGGAGAAAACTCTTGCTTTCCATTTCTTGTCATCTCCAGCCTTCTGTGTCAGATTCTAGGGGCATTCTTTAGCAAAATGTCCTGATTTTCCACACTTGAAACAAATATTTTTTTTCCAATAAGCATTCTCCTTTGTGAGGTCTATCGCACTTAGGACAACGTTCAGCTCCTGATGTCTCAGTTTTTCCTTTCTTTGGAGCATTATTCCCTTTTTCTCTACCGTTATTTTGTCTGTCCAAGTTCTACTTTCTCTTACCGGAGGAATTTTGGACTTGCTGGGAATTTCTAACATTTTTAGTTCTTTGATAAGAAATGGTCTGTGCTCGCTTGAGGACTTCTCGTTAAGTGCCCAGCTCGAGAACTGATACTATATCGCAAACATAAGGTTGAAGCCCACGTTTGAACCTTCTAGCCCGTTTTTCCTATCCACTAGATGTGGAGCAAATCTTGATAATTCCTCAAACTTACGCTCATATTCCACGAGGGTCATGGTTCTCTACTAGAGTACGAGGAATTCCATCTCCTTTCGAACTTTCACAGCTACCGGGAAGAATTTTTCTTCTACAAGTTCCTTAAACCTCACCCAAGTTATATTTTGTTCTTCGGCAGGTGTTAACGACCTGGTAGTCATGTCCCACCAATAGCTAGCCCCATTCTTTAACATAAACACTGAAAATGTTATTTTTTCAGCATCTTCGCATCTTATAAACTTAAAGATACATTCTAGTTCTCGTAACCAGTCTTCAACTGCTAAGGGATCAATGCTCTCCTCAAACGATGGAGGGTTCATTTTACGAAACTGCTCTATCATTGCAGTTCGATCCCTCGAGTTAGGTACTATTTGAGGTTGAATAGCTCGTTGGTTGGGCACCTGTTGATCATTTGGTACTTGTTGATTTGGTGTTCGTTGCTCAGTGAGAGGTGGTGCCTGTTGTTGCTGTTGTTGTCCCAACTCCCGCATTACGGCGAGCAGTTCTCGTGCAAAGTTTGCTACATTTACTTCGCCACCACTAGAACTAGCATTAGCATTGCCGCTGCCTAAGTTCATATTGGAATTTGATGCACTTCCGTGGTTGAGCTTTGGAGGCATTTCATTTGAATGAAAATATTCATCCAGTTAGAAATACTTCAAAATGTAACACTAACTTTGAAAAAAAACAATGGTATATATATATATATATATATATATATATATATATATATATATATACAAACAAGAGTCATATTAAGGTACAATACATACATTCAAAAGTAGATGTACGTATTACATCCTATTATATTTCAAAAACAAAGATAGCTAGATAAGATGGTGTCTAATCTTCTATTTCTTCTGGATCCTCATCGGGGTCTTCCTCTAACATGCCTTGCTTTGAACTGTCTAGGATTGGTACTGGAAGACTTTCCTTGAGAACTCTGGAGAAGCACTTAGCCAACAGTCCATTATCTAGCCTAGAATTGGTAGCTCGTAGACTTGTATTCAAGGATAAGGTTATAGTCTTCTTAAAGTTTCACTTTAAATTGCAGCTAATTTCATAACTTTCTCGAAGTAAATATGTAATGTGCCCATATGAAAGGTCATCATCAGACCATTGCACAATATCATTTATGACTAAAGCCCAAGGTTCTGAAACAGTTTCATATAACCTCGGTATCTTCACCTTATCCCTTATGCTATGGTGTACCTCCCACAACATCTCAATAATGCAGTCTAGCAGATCAAGGTATTGCTCGAGGCTATGGAGCGAATGCATACAATAAGTATAATAAAATTCCAATAACATGTCCCTTCTGTGCAATACCACAAGCTCCTGTCCTAGTGGGGGTTCTTATCATTCTTGCCATAACTAGGACATAAAATTGATTACGTTACTATACTAGGCTCTAATAAATAATTACATATAAGCAGTAATGACTTCATAATCTCAGACATGACTTAATTCAAAATATTCCTATATCCAACAATAGATATAACAGTTCATTGCATAAGAAAACTCATAAACTTTGAAAAAGATTTTTACCTTGATCGCCGATTGAAAGTCAGTTGCTAGCTTGCTCGATGATGATGGACACTAACTTTCTTAAAAAGTTATGCATAATTAAAAACATATAAATTTCATACTGAACTCATTAAATATACAAAAAGTCTACAGAAAAGTATAACCGCTCTGATACCACGCTTTGACGCCCCGAAACTTAACCTTCGTGTGTCAAGAGTTACTTAAAATCAGGATTTAAAATTTTCAAGGATTTTGACTAAATAAAAGAAATTTTGTTTGATACCTAAATGGTATCGTCGAACTGCAAACTTTTGAGGAAAGCACTATTGATTAATATGCTAATGATATGCCAAATTTGAAAAGTTATCGGCGCACGACCTATTTATAATAAATTTTGAAGGATGCTTGGTCGCTATACGTATTCAATTTGCATCTTACTGGTAAGAAAATATGTATAAACTTTTATACATATTAGAAAATAGTAAATCTAGTTCCTAATGAAATATAATTCCTTATATAACCACTCTGAAAAATTTTATGACAAGAAAATGGATGTAAGGACTTCAAACTTTACCCCAAATACACGAAACCAGTGCAGTTACTGTTGTCGGTTGCAGTCACATTGAAGATTTTTATAAAATACATTTCAAATCCTTTTTCTGTAAAATTTGTGGGGTTAGAAAGATATTTTCAATTAGTTTCCTATATTAAAATATGGAAAGTTACCAAGATCATATGATATAGACGTTTTACTAAAAATAGTGAGGTACTGCACAGACACTTCAGATTGACCTTTCAACACTTAAAAATTTATATCTCGTGCCACACATGTCCAAATTGAGTGATTTTTGTGCTCATGTAAAGACAACTCAAAGAAGAACGCAGCAGTATTTTTAGAGTCTCAAATGGATGTTTAAGAGTTCATAACGGCACTTTGAATTGACCCTAAGAATCTGTCTAGTCTCTGCCTCTTTTATCATTGCTCGAAAAAAAAAATCTATAAAAATGCCTTTTAGCATAACATGAAAGGTATGATTTCAAAATATACTTCCAGTACCATATTACATCATGTCTTATACATTGTTATATTCAAAACCACAAGAAAACACATGGAAAGCTAGTTTTTGAACAAAACATACGAAAAGGAAATTTCGATATAAAATAACTTTGTCCTTGACCCATTATCGAGTATGCCAACTGACTCTAATCAATTTCAACGATCATACATCTGAAAATTTAGTATAAATACTATGAGTATAAAGAATATTCAGTAAGATACCATGTTCGAATTTAACATGTTAATATTACACAAAAGAAAGCATTCAAACACATACTTGCCCATTCCGACTTGCCGGTGCCCTTCGGATTTGTCCTAAGGCATAAATAGATATCTAAATTTGTGGACTTGTCCACATCTTTCATATTATGATTTGCATGCATAACTTAAGCATAGATATTACCATGAAATCCTACCACTTGAGCATAGAAAGTATCTTACCTTAAAATTTGGAGTAATTTTGGTGGAAAAGTGTACTTGAAAGTACTAGTCTTTGTTCTTCTTCTTCTATTTTCACTATATCTTTTCTCTTTACTCTCCTTCACTAACTCTTGTTGTTTGTTTTTCTTTTGAAAGTAGTTTTCTGGTTGTATAAACATTAGCAAGAAACATTACTTAATTATCTAAAGGTAAAGAAAATCTATGGACTAAGTAAGGTGTAAATGTGACTATCTACCAAGTTGGAGTTTAACATAAAAATACTAATAAAAATTAATTTACATATTATATGTTTTATTTTTGAACGAAAAGTAAACGATAAATTAAAATATGAAGAATATAGTTAGATCTCAAATATTTGTAGTTAATAAACATATAACTCAATTAAATAAAAGTATTTGTTCATCAAGTTTGTGACAAAGTTATTTTTTTATACAACAATAAAATAAAAGTTTAAATTTTAAATTTTAAATAATATAATTACTTAATAATAACAATAATAATTTTATTTGACATGTTTATTACTAAAGTGTTAATTCCAAAAAGAAAAAATCATTAATTTTCTTTTAATTTTTTATAAAAAAAAAGTATTGGACCTATTTGCACATTTTGTAATGATTAGGAATCCACATACAATTTCTTCTAATTAACTAAGGGCATATTTATCTTTTTCATCCCATAAGGACCAATTTCTCACCAAAACACATAGGTTAGGGACATGTATGTCAAAAATAAACATTATTGACCAATTCCACACTAAGGGTAAATGTTAAGGACCATTTGCACCAAAATTCCAAAACGAATTAATGGCTAACGGTACAATTGGACGGATTCCGTCCATAGAGACTAGTTTTACAACCAAATGCATAGGTTAGAGACCTTCTAGCCACAAATAAAATATTAGGGACCAAAACCGCAGAGTGCATACATTCAGGGGCGGATTTAGGGCTGGGCCTCACTAGGCCCAGGCCCAGCCCTATTCTCCACCCTAAGTATAAATTAGTGTAAAAAAAAAAAAATTTCTTTACTAGGCCGAGTGATGAATATAATTGGCCCAGCCACCCAAGTACAAAACCAATAAACTTGAAGCCCATTTTCTATTATTCCATCACCAATTAGTATTGGATTATTGATTAAATTCAGCCAATTCCATTTCTTTTGCTAATTTTATATCTTGAATATTTTTGTGCAATGACTTATTGTAAACTTTTTAATGATTATGACTTATTTGAAAATATTATATTCTCATTCTCATTAAAATAGGGTAAAAAAAAAAAAAATTTCGGGGGCGCTGCCCCCGAACTCCTATATAATTTCCCCACCTCCGGCCCACTCCTATACCATAGCCTAGCTCCGCCCCTGCATATATTAGGGACCATTTGCCCCAAAATTCCTCAAATAAATCTTTAAGTACTCGTATTGTGTCCTGCAAATATTGCATGATGTCCAAAAAGTTCCTGGTCTGAATGGAGGACTGGGTATCGGCTGAGAACTGCTAGTAGGAGTGTGGTGATGATTTCTAGTGGGTGTCAGATTCCTTTGAACAGCATAGTGGGTAAGCACTAGAATCGGTGGCAAATATTTGGCTCTGACAATGTCCCCTTCAGTTAATTTATTCTCGGCAATACTTTCAAACCTAGCAGCCTTGTCTTTATTAAATTCCATTTTAGAAATGATTGTATTTGTCTCTGCAAACCTAGTACACCAGAGGAAATGAGTTCAGTATAAGAAACATAGTTTAGCAGAAGCATATTTTTAATGACATGGGATCAATACATATAAGCTAGAAATAATGATAAAGCAACTAATACAAATTCAAAAGGCAACAAAACAAATCACCAAAATCCTAAAGAAGCCGCGGTTAAAGGTTTATTCAAGCGACCAATCATGTACTCAAATAGAATAATGACCCATATGCCCGTTCGAACTATTTTAGTTTTCAGAGCTTAAAGGATTGATATTCAATTTATTATCTAAAAACATCTAAATACACTAAGAAACACGAATGCGTCATCGGCACCGGAGTGTCGGTGTCGAACACGTATCGGACACGGACACGGACACGGACACGGACATGTCACGTGGTATTTGTTTAGGATTTAGAAAATATAGGTCAATCTATATGGTCTGGTCAATATTTTAAATGGGCCTATAATTTGTTTGTTAGTGTTAAAATTGATTAATCATTTTTGAGTATTTATTTTTTATGCAATAAGTATAGAAATTATTATTTTGTTTACACTATAAAACATTTATAAAAAAATTTTAATCAACGTGTCGACGATGTGTCGGTGTCGGTATGTTTTCGAAAATCGTGTATCGACGTATCGATACGTGTTATGTCGGACACGCATATCCGTATTGATGCATCATAATAAATATTCAAAATTTATTCCCAATACAAGTCATGATATTTATTGGATTTATTGCTGTACCGTTTAACTTAACACAACTTAAGCAAATATTCAAAGATGTCATGTTATAGTTTAAATGTTAAGCTTATTTATTATCTTTTCTTATTTGCTCATTTTTCAAATCACTTTTACCTTTTTTTAATGGCATTGATGAGGCTACTATCTATATAGCTATGAAGTCTATATGGATTCATCTAAATATATCAGAGAATAAACTGTTGATATACCTCAGATGTCAAAGGATGTTATTGATGAGGCTACTATCTATATAGCTATGAAGTCTATATGGATTCATCTAATGATCAAAATATATCAGAGAATAAACTGTTGATATACCTCAGATGTCAAAGGATGTTATTGATGAGGCTACTATCTATATAGCTATGAAGTCTATATGGATTCATCTAAATATATCACCGTCCCACTTCATTAACCCGAGGCTCTCTTTGGCAAATGCTGGTGCCATGCAGTACTTAAATTGGCGTGTAATTATCAGTGTTCTAAAAGGTCCGCTTAGGCGTCGCCTAGGCGCGCCTAAGCTCAATGCGTTTGCAAAACGCATCGCATTGGGGGTATGCTCGTTAAAATGCGGTCAACTCTTTTTGTTGACCGCCTAGGCGCGAATAGACGAGAATATGCGAGAATAAACATGATTAAGCGAGAATAAGCGCGAATAATCATGTATAACACGCATTAGAGCAAGCAAGCTTCTTTTTATATTTTTTTTCAGATTGGGCCAAAATAAACATTTTTTAAATCTACAAAAGACGCTAGAAATGCTTAAGATAAAATAATAGAACCCGACGAAAATGATTTTGTATCGGATGACACGGAAGATGAGTTAGATGAAGAAGAAGAGCTTGACTTATAATCCGATAAAGAGTTAGACAAAATTTAAGCTATGTTGGTATGTAATAAATTGTAGAAAATTATTGAGTAATTTGTGTTTATGTTTGTGGTATTTAAAATTTACTAACTTTTGAAAACTATCATGTTGGACTTTTATTTTGTAGTGACTATGATATTAAAATTAGTCCTGCAAATTTTGATTTTGAACCACGTTGAATGTGATATGTTCAACCATGATATGTGCCTTAATATAAATCTAATTTTTTTCAATGTTACAGCGTGCATCTAATTTTGAAAATTCATGTATTTTTTATGTGTTTTTTGAAAACTAGGCCTGTAATTTTGTAATCTAAATGAGTATATTTTAGGCTATATTATTAAAATTTAAAATTTGAGCATTAAAAAAAATTAAAATTCAAAAACGCATTTTGACGTCTAGGCTTCGCATAGGCACGCTTAGGCCTATAATTCTTGATGCTTCACCTCGCCGCGTCGTCACGCATTACGCATTTTTGAACCTTGGTAATTATTACAAATTAATGTCAGTTCTTGGAAACCAGGGATCAGAACCACATATTGTGATCCTTATTTGTAGGCTACAGTTTTTTATCAGTAAAAATATTGTTGTCGCGTATTATTAGCATTCTTGTGTCGTTAATACCTAAGAAGTACTGACATGCCACCGCCACTGGTGTGTCGGTGTCGGACACATATCGAACACTGATATATATCGTATACTTCGTCAGGTATTTGTTTAGAGTTTAAAAAAAATAGTTCAATTTATATGGAATGGTCGACTAATTATTTGTTTGTTAATGTTAAAATGGGTTAATCATTTTTTAATATTGTTTTTATATGCAACAAGTATAGAAATTTTTATTTTCTTTAGGCTATAAAATTAAAAATATATATATTAACAAAATTTAATTGGCGTATCGGCGATGTGTCGGTGTCAGTACTTTTTTAAAAATCTTGTGTCGACGTATCTAATACGTGTCGTATCGAACATGCGTATCCGTATTTGTATATCATAGGTTAATACTGCTAATTAGCTTTATTTGATGTAGAGGTGGTGTGGAAATCATGTCAAAGTTGGAGCTGCAAAACATCCTTTGACATAAGAAATTATCTGGTGCGTGATCCTAGCACCATACATGCAGAAAGGAGTTAGCAGCATGCGGGTGGGAAAATGAATCATAAAACATTCTGTTTCTATAAATAGATAGATAGCAATATATAAGTGGGCGAGAACAAAACAATGCAGTGTTAAATTTGTTTTGGGCGATGGCAAAAAGTGCAACTAACGAGCATCCTTGTCTTCGGTGCCTCACAATGAAGTCAACAAACCAGCGCATGATGAAAAAGCTACCAAATGCCCTTGTCTTCATGCTTAGATCACATATACCGTGCAAATGCTACGAGGCCTGGGATAAAGTTGCGGGTGCACTCTTGTAATTGGTGAACATAGGAGAACGGGATAACTGCAATTGTTCCATGTCCTAAACTGATACCACATGAGAGGGACTATAACACAGTGTGTAACTCTTCCTCCCCAAGATGGACTTTGAAGTAATCCCTGAATTTTCTATTTGATGAAATGTTTTCTTGGACCCATTGTTCTATAAACAACTCGCTTAAGAAATAGGTGATTTAGAGAATCAGCAAGCTTAACAAAATTGTACAATGCAACAAAGCTTTTTAAATCAAACAGCTCGAGAACTGCAACTGCCAAATGCACTCCATATCACATCCACTCAATTAGGAGATAGCATATATTGTTCTTGGCTAAACTATTGCATAGAACAAGAGTGAACCACGACCATTTCTATAGGGCTCGGTGTGCACCATACCTGGAAAATGATTACAATTAGTTAGTAAGCATGAGGCAGTTGAAAAATAAAGTTCCATATGCAAATCACTGGAACAAGTATGTGTACATTGGTATACCTATTGATTGACAATCTGATTGAAATCTTCAAGAAAAATCTGCATTTATGAGTAATTGCTGTTGGCTGATTTATGTGGAAATGACTCAAAGCAATCAAACTGAAAATGGAAAGGATGAAAATACACCGAGGCAAGAGTTGAACTCTTTGTCCTTAAGTCTATTTTGCCCCGCAACGGTGCCTACGGTATATGGCAAATGACTCCCAAGATACAACGGCTTCCTACATGTGGTTGAAGCACTACAAACCACAAGCACAACGAACCAGAAATCGGTTTTGTACTCCAAAAGATGAAATGAATATGAAAACCAGAAATTCAAGCAACAAATGCAAGAATTTTTTTGATTCAAGAAGTAAGGAATTATGAAGGATGTTATGCAAATCGTTTTTGTATCAACAACTCTGTAAAATGGACGTCCAGAGTCCCTTTTTAACGTTGAAGATCAGTTGGAAACGAAAAGGTATTAAACCAAATCGTGCAACACTTCAAAAGGACATGTCTGTTCACGCAAACCCATGCGATCGCATGGTTTAACCAAGCTACGATCGCAAGGTACAAAAAAATAGAACAGATCTTCATTCATAATAACCATGCGATCGCAAGGCTTTTCCTCCTGCGATCGCATGGAAGGACCAAATTACATTCTGTTAAAATTTTAGCCATATTGCGATCGCAGGTTTACATACCTGTGCGATCGCATGGTAAAATATTTGACCCGATTTTGTCCTTTTTTGTAATTTCTCATTCATTCGATATTGGTTTCGAGATGCCAAATATACCCTTTAAATATACAGATAAATCTAAATTTTCTTTGAGCCCCCACGAGGGGCGCTGCCCCCTCGACCCCCGCGACCTGACCGGGCAGGTCGATACCCATTCCGGGGGCGTTGCCCCCGAAGCATGCGTCGAAGTGGCAAACAAATTTGCCTAACGGGTTGGGTCGGTTATTGTATATTTGGCTAAGTTGACACGAAGTCACTTAGTTAATTTCTCGACATTTTAAACCAATTTCCAACAATTGCAGAAAAGTAAAATCCTCCCTAATACTCCCTGACATGGACCCTTTCTATATCTGCTTTTTTTGCTGCTGCTTGTAATAATTTAGCTTCAAATTAAGTAATTATTATAAAATGAGCAATTATTTCTTGCCTTTACGAGGTTCGGAGTAAAGGCTCTTTTCAACTAAAAATGTTGGGCACTACGGGGTTCCCATCATGGGCAGTCCCATGGTCGGGTAATATAGTAGATCATCCGTCACCCCAATCACCGTAGGCCCCAAATCCTCCCCAATGTCGCAGCCTCTTCCTTGATCTCATCCATGGCAACAATATCCACCAGAAAATCGAATATATCCATAGGTGTAATCGCCCCAGCAATATTGTTCTTTTGGAGGGTCTGCTTCTATTGAAGCTGCGGGTAAGGTGGCTGCGGTAGAAACACCGCCAGTTGTGACGCCCACGTTCGATGCGGGTTATTTTCTATTATTTTTCTTTACTCTTGATACTAAATTAATATATATCGCATATAGTTAAATGTTGGGGAATTTTGAAATATATCCACTATGACAATTTTTTATAATATTTACAAATATGTCATTTTTTAGATGTAAAATGTCGAATATATCTTTTTGTAAAAATGACTACTTTTTTGTGTGATTAAGATTAATGGTAGTTGATAGTCATACAATAGCTTCTAAGAAAATTTATCAGTCTAAATATTTCAATATCAAAAAATATCGACAAAAATTTTGTTGGCATCGACAATATTTGGTCGACATCAATCAAATAATGTCGATGTCGATAATTTTTTTGTCGATGATATCAAAAAAATAGGTACAAAAAAATGGACACTATATTAATACTTTTTTTATATTGCCCATTTTGTCGATGTTAAAATAGAAACCAATTTGGTTCTCATTTTGTCGATGTCGATAAAATAGGTCATTTTGTCATATAACAAAATGAGAATCAAAATGGGAACCAATTTGGTTCCTATTTTGAACAAAAAGGGCATCCATTTTGTCTATATCAACAAAATGAACGCCTATTTTATTTATATTTTTTGTCGATGATATCGACAAAATGATAATCTATTTTGTCGACGAAGAGACGAGTTTTGTGCTCTTTTTTTGCATATTTTTCGACCAAATGTAAACAATTTCATTTTTCAATAACAAAATATATCAACAAATTATATCGAAAATTTTTATAAATTAAACTCAATATCTAATACAATCCACCAATATACAAATATAGAAAAAAATTACCCGCCAACATAAAATATATCGACAAAGAAATAGATATACAATATATCAAATTTAAGTTTTATGTAATATACATAAAAATACACTAATTTTTTCAATTTTTATTAGCTTATAACTAATTTCAAAATTTTCAAATTGGTCAACTTCTTCAAATGGCTCAAAAATCAGTAATAGATCTGACAATATATTTGAATTTGGATAAGAATGAGAGAATCTGGCCAACAAAATAAAAAAGGAGAATGGAAAATGGAACTTATGGCAGTGGCAGTAGGAGTAGGAGTGGCGGTGGCGAATGAAGTAAGGAGAGAGTGTGTTTAAGTTGGAGAGAGAAAGAGTAAGTTTGAGAAAATAAGAAAATGTATATAATAGATATTTAGTTGGTAATCTAGGGATAATTTTGTCTAAGTTTTTTAAATTTGGTCAATTCATCAAATGTTATAAAAATAGGCATATTCCAAAATACACTTCTGGATCTAGGTAGTTAGTACAATTCTCTCTTAAATGTTTTAATAATACTGAACTTTTAGTCGCGTCTTTGATCACTTATCGAACTTTCAAATATTGCTGGGTGTTCACTGCATTTTAGAAAGTTACGCTCCGTTAGTTACTCTTCACGATTCCGTAACTGTCAATAGACGGAAGTACACACGTAGCTGACGGAATGACCATGTAGCACACATTTGAAGTTGAATGCTGGAGTTAAATCTTTCAATTATCACTGTCAATAGAGGCCTTTGGCTGCTTTTTTGGATCATCAAGAAGCCAGAAATAATCTTTAGAAATTTTGTTTCATATTCTTCCTTAAAATCATGTTTCTATAAATTATCTGTTGGTTCAAAGTTCGGTTCAATTTATTACATCGTTTATGAAGGCTACATTGCAAAACATTCAGCTATATAATGTGACACTTCACCCGGCATCGACATGGCGAAAACAGCAACCACCTATCCGTTATGATTACTACAAACCCCACCAGGCCACCAACACCAAAGAATTCATCGCCATCACTAACTGAAGCATCGACATTCATTTTAAGATTGTTTGTGCATGGACACTTCCATTTTCTTTGTCCAACTAGTAGTGGTTGTATACAGTGGCACAGTCAGAAACTTATCATTGAGCCACAAATTAGCATGGTTTCTTTACAATATGCGCATTTTTCAGATTGAAAAATAACGAACCAAAAACAACTGTTAGAAGTAAATTTAATAATCTTCTTTTTTATTTATTAATTCTCATTTTGCCGTCAACTCTTCGACTTACTTTCAGACTAGGTTTTTCACTTGTCGAGTAGGTTTTTGGTACTGCATCAAAGTATTTATGATAAATTTCACAATAAATCTTTCGAATTGAAAATCCATTAAACGGCTAGTTGAAAGTAACGAGCAAAATATGACTGCTAGACACAAATTTAATCATCCGATTTTTATATCTATTCATTTCTATTTTGGTGTCACATTTTTCAGCTTATTTTTGAGTTATAGTCTTCATTGGTCATTGGTACCATTTTGAAGTATTTTTGACAAAATTCGTAATACTTCTTTCGGATTGAAAAATCATTACACAAAAAGTTCAAAATAACAAGGTAACTGCTAGAATTAAATCCAATAATATGATTTTATTCTATTTTTAAATGTCAATTTGACTGGTATCCCTCGTATAATTAAATATAAAAATATGATTAAACTTTGAGACGTTACCCTAAGTAAAATTTTTTTTTATAAAAACCAATTAAAATAAAGTAAATAAATTAAGAAAACTATTGACCAAAATGTTGATTCAATCTTTGACCAAGAAATTGAAGTGGTGATTTGAGTTCAAAAAACGTGCTTTTGTGTATAAACTTGTCACATAAGGTTTTTTGTACATTATGTATGCGTTGTATAGATTTTTTGAAAGAACTTGTACAAAAGTAAACTGTTTCCTTGGTTTAATGTTCAGATGTTCTTTTGATGGAGTCATCTTGCACGAAATAAATTAGATGTTCTTATAAGCAATGGGTTCCACGAAATGTGGATAAAAAGTAGATAAAAGTTGTGGGTCTTACGAAATGTGTGGATGAAAATAATGTTTGATCAACTTATAAGTACTTATAAACACTCACAAACATACACTTAATAACTCTGAATTGTTGTCAATCGCTGAAATATAAGTTGCATGATCTGTTAAGCCTTTCTTGTTTCTTTTTTGAATAAACAAGATTTGTCAGTGTGTTATGTCCAATGTTATAAAAAGCGTAAGGAGTGGATAGGCGTCGAGGCTGAGATTCAAGCTTTTCGAGCCTAGGCAAAGCCTAAGCGAGAGCGAGACAAAGACAAATCGAAGGTAATGCGTGAAGCGTGACTAGGCGTGGATGCTAAACTTCACGTCTAAGCGGGTTTTTTAAAACAGTGGTTATGCCATTCTTGATTTAATAAGTGTTTTTGTGAGGTGATAGAAGATAAAATATTGGAGAAAGGATTTTTATGTTATATTCTCTCTCTGCTGGAAGTGGAATACAAAGCTGGATTTTATATCCAGTAAATCCATGAAAAAAGGGGAATTTACAACAGAAAGAGAAGCCACCTGTCCTATCTAGAATGACCCAAATTAACAGAAAATAGATTACAATTTAATCAAGATTAGGAAATACTAATATGGTTTAACATCCCCCCTCAAACTTATTGGGCGAGGAAGCACAGTAAGTTTGTTGCGAAGTTCATGAAAGCGAGCAGCAGCTAATGGTTTTGTCAAGCAATCTGCGATTTGATCAGTTGAGCTGGTGAAAGAGAGTGAGATAGACTTGTTGGTCACTCGTTCGCGGACAAAATGATGATCTATTTCGACATGCTTTGTGCGAGCATGCATCACAGGATTGGAAGCCAAGTGAATGGTGCTCATGTTGTCACAAAACAAAGTAGGTGGTGCAGGCAAAAGAAAACCAAGTTCGGCTAGTAATGATTCAATCCAGGATACTTCAGCAGCCCCATTGGCGAGTGCACGGTATTCAGATTCTGTGCTAGAACGGGACACTACCTTCTGCTTTGATGAAGACCAAGAAATTAAGTTATTTCCCAGAAAAACGCAGTAGGCGCTGGTGCTTCGTCTGTCATCAGGGCAAGACGCCCAATCTGCGTCTGTATAGCAAGTGAGAGTATGATCTTGGTTGGGCAATAGCAGCAAACCCAAGTGACCAGTCCCCTTTAGATAGCGAAGAACTCTTTTGGCTGCTTGCATATGAATAGTGGTGGGAGAATGCATGAATTGGCACAACTTATTGACGGAGAATGAAATATCTGGCCTTGTGAAAGTGCAATACTGTAATGCCCCAACTATGCTACGGTATTCAGTAGCATTTTCCAAAGGGTCGCCATCATGAATAGACAAAGTGCCGAGAGCCAAGGGAGTGTGGATAGGCTTTGAATCGAGAAGACTAGTTTTTGTTAAGAGATCACGGATGTATTTGGCCTGATTGAGGTGAAGACCAGCAGAGGAGCGATGAACTTCCATACCAAGAAAAAAATGAAGAGGTCCAAGATCCTTTACCGCAAACTGTGAATGGAGATAGGCAAGCAGACATGAAATGGCACTAGAGCATGAACCAGTAAGTATAATGTCGTCAACATAGACGAGTAAAAAGAGAACAACCAAGCCAGACCGATAAATGAAAAGAGAAGCATCTGCTTTTGAAGCGACAAAGCCCCATTGTGTGAGAGCATTGCTGAGTTTGAAGAACCATGCGCGAGGCGATTGTTTGAGTCCATAGAGAGACTTGGACAGCTTGCAAACATGGTGAGGATATTGAGGATCAACAAATCCTTGTGGCTGGCTCATATACACAGTTTCGGTCAAGTCACCATGAAGAAAAGCATTTTGGATATCGAGTTGTTGTATAGGCCAAGCAAAGGAAAGAGCAATGCTGAGAACAATTCTTATAGTAGGTGGCTTGATAACTGGACTGAAAGTCTCATGAAAATCAAAACCATATGTTTGATGAAACCCCTTCGCTACCAAACGTGCCTTGAACCGATCTACAGAACCATCAGCCTTTAGTTTAACCCGGTATACCCATTTGCATCCCACCACTTTATAATGATCAAGTTTAGGAACCAACTCCCAAGTGCCTTGAGATTTCAGAGTCGAGAATTCAAGCTGCATGGCATCTTTCCATTCTATATGTTTGTTGGCCTCAGTGAATGAGGATGGCTCGACTGGTATACCTGCAGCAACACTAAAAAATACACGAGGTTTAAAAATGCCAGATTTGGCTCTTGTCACCATTGGATGGTCATTACAGGGTAATGGTGGATTCTCATGAGAGCTATGCAACTCTTCTGCCACGGGTATAGAAGGAGGTGAAATAATATTGGAGTGCTGAGAAGAAGGAGAAACAGAGGCAGGAGAGGGTGATGGAGTGGTAGTTGATTGAGAAGGAGAAAAAAGGAGAGGACTAGATGTATGGTAAGGCTGTAGTGGTGATTGATATGGAATGGGAGAGGCGTGAAATGGTATGGACGGAATTATATGTGGTGGTGAAGGAACGAGTGGAGGCTGCTGTTGTTGAAGAGGAAAACTGAACTCATTAAAAACCACATGACGAGTAATGTAAATCCGACCAGTCTCATAGTGCAAACAAAGATAGCCCTTATGTTGGCTACTGTAACCGAGGAAGACACATGATTTGGAGCGGAATTCCAACTTGTTGGTGTTATATGGTCGTAAGAATGGGAAGCACTCGCAACCAAACACTCTTAAGTGAGAATATGAAGGGAGTTTGTTGTAGAGAACCTGATACGGAGATGAGAGACCTAAGACTCGAGTGGGCAGCCGATTAATTAAATAAACAGCAGCAGTAAATGCATATGGCCAGAATTTCATGGGAAAAGAAGCATGTGCAAGTAATGCGAGGCCGGTTTCAACAACATGACGGTTTTTACGTTCAACACGTCCGTTTTGTTGGGGTGTGTAGGGGCATGATAGCTCATGGAGAATACCATGAGAAGTGAAAAATGAGGAGAGTGAACGAAACTCCCCTCCCCAATCCGAACGAACACGTTTAATGTGTGATTCAAATTGAGTGAAAACCATTTTGTTAAAAGTGAGAAATGTTTGATATGCTTCATCTTTGGATTTAAGTAGATATAACCAACTAAATCTAGAGAAGTCATCGATGAATAAAAGAAAATATTTCGCACCAGTAATAGATTGAAAAGGAGAAGCACCCCATAGATCCGTATGTATTAATTCGAATGGCTTAGAAGCCCGAGATACAGAATTTGGAAAAGAAAGTCTATGAGACTTAGCTAATTGACATGAACTACAAAATGAAAAACGATGTGCGGAATTAGACTTGGACACATTACAAGAAGACAAGACTCGAGAAACAATGTCACTAGCTGGGTGTCCCAAGCGACAGTGCCACAAGTTGGAGTCATTGTTGAAAGTAAGAAGGAGTTGTGGGGCGAAGGTGCTGGCTGGAGAAGAGGATGGATCACAGACATGATAGATACCTTGATCAAGTTGACCCGTGAGAAGAACCTGCTTGCTGACCTGGTGTTTCACAATAAAACAGTGAGGATAAAACTCCACAAACGCATTATTGTCATGACACAGTTTGGACACACTTAAAAGATTTTTGGAAATAGATGGTGAATGGTATACCTGAGATAATTTAAGAAAAGAATGATAGGCAGGAAGTGAAGCATGACCAACATGAGAAATGGGAACAAGCTTACCATTACCAACCGTAACTTGATCAGCCCCGGTGAATGGTTGAGCCGCCTCCAACATGTTTAAATCCGGTGTAAAGTGATGCGAAGCACCTGAGTCCATATACCAAGAGGGGTCACCAACAGTAGAGGGATTTGCAGTGGGTGAGTGAACAGATGCTGATTGTTGAGATAGATAGGCATTAAAAGGTTTTGGAGGAGGTGGGGGTGGTTGGTACTGCAGATTAGTCCGGTGGTAACATATGTTGGCTGTGTGACCAGGTTTTTGGCAAATTTGGCATCGTGGTCGATTTGTTGGGCGCGGTTGTTGAGAAAAATGAGATGGGGACCAGGATTGAGGTGGCTGTGGGGGACGTGGCTGATGGTTTTGTTGAAATTGGGGATGACGAGGAGGGCCTTTAGGAAAAAAACCGTTGTTGTGGTGTGGCTGGGACGATTTCGGCTTGGATTTGTTATGTGGGAGATTAGCGACATTGGCTTGAAGGGAGCTTAAGGATTCAGCAGCAATCTGTCTTTCCAGGCGGGCATCATAGCTGAGCAAAAGACTGTGGACCTCCTCAATAGAAGGTTTGTCAGCTCTAGTTTGAAGAGAGGTGACAAACGGATTGTAATCCCTACCAAGACCGCCGAGCAGGTAGATGAGATGGTCACTGTAAGTGACTGGTTCACCAACGGAAGCAAGAGTATTGCAAATAGATCTGAATTTCTGAATATAGGCGATGGCAGAGAGTCCATCTTTCTTCATGTGTTGAAGTTGTGTTCTGAGTTCAGTCAATCGAGCAAAAGATGCCGCTGAGTAAAGTTGCTCCAACGCTTGCCAAATCTGAAAAGCAGAAGAATAACCAACAATTTGGCTAAGCATTGAATCACTCAAAGATGCATAAACCCAACTCATTATGAGTCGATTATAGCGTTGCCATAGATGATACTCTGGATTGGGTTGTGTATCCAAAGCATCAAGAAAGCGAGAGGGACACGGCCGAGAGCCGTCAATGAAGTCCTCCAGTCCATTTGCAATAATGATGTTGAGCATTTGATTTTTCCATATCAAATAGTTATTTTCGTCCAACTTGACTGCAAGAGGCTGATTTACAGAAGGTAAAGTGGGTAAGGAAGGAGAAGAAGGAGGTGCAGCTGGGTTTGGGGCAGGTGGTGGTGGTGGTGGTGGACTGGGGGAGCTGATTTCCGACGCCATGGATACTGTTCAAATCTCTGATACCATGATAGAAGATAAAATATTGGAGAAAGGATTTTTATGTTATATTCTCTCTCTGCTGGAAGTGGAATACAAAGCTGGATTTTATATCCAGTAAATCCATGAAAAAAGGGGAATTTACAACAGAAAGAGAAGCCACCTGTCCTATCTAGAATGACCCAAATTAACAGAAAATAGATTACAATTTAATCAAGATTAGGAAATACTAATATGGTTTAACATGAGGAATAATTGCTCTCTGCAAACCATTAGTTTTAATATATATATATATATATAAAAGGTCTGATTCTTTTTTGTAAAACTAAGAAAATGGCTACAACTACTTAGATTTAGGATTACAAGAGTGATCTCCTCCCTACTAGTGGGGAGCTTATGCTCCCCACTTGGACACTTGTCCAAGTGGGGTTGGAGGAGCTTATGCATAAAGTTAGGGTGTTTGAGATTAATATTGGGATGATGAGCTCCCCACTTGGACACTTGTCCAAGTGGGGTTGGAGGAGCTTATGCATAAAGTTAGGGTGTTTGAGATTAATATTGGGATGATGAAAGAGAAAGTAGTACTTTTGCAACACTTTTGCAACAAAGATGTACAAACTTCGAAGGACATAGATGAAACCTAACTTGCACATCTTGATGCTAATAAGAATATTGAACAAGATGAACTTGGAGTTCACTTTTCCTCCTATCTCTCTCGTAATGTGATCAAAGAAGTTGGAAAAATAGTAGTTTCGTGGAAAAGATTTTTCAATTGTACCAAACTAAAAATTTACAAAATAAGTGATTGTATAAGCAGTTTTATGTCTTTAAGTTTGATCGTGCCTTAGACTTAGAGGTAAACCTTAATAGGTTTAAGAAATTGACACAAGACCTAACAAATTCTGGAGAAAAAGTGTCACGTGAACAACTGGTTGTGGTCTTACTAAATTCTGTTGGCGGATTTTGTGTATAAGTCTCCAAGAAACCGAATGAAATAAGGATGATATTCAAGACGAGGCAAGTGTTGACCACTTTGTACTTAAGTCAAATTTTCCCCGCAACGGTGCCTAAAGTATATGGCAATTGACTCCCAAGATATAACGACTTTCGCTTGTGTTTGTAGCACTTTCAAACACAAACACAACGAACCAAAGAGGTCTTGTACTCCAAAGGATGAAAAAGAAATGAAAACCAGAATTTTGTATGCAACAAATGCAATAAAATTTGGTTCAATGATGAAAATATGAGGTTAAAGTGTTTGCTTATTTGTTCTCTGTCAAAAAAGAACGTCCATAGGCCCTTTTTTAACGTTGAAGATCGGTTGAAAACGAAAATGTATAGAACCAAATCATGCAACACTTTAAAAGGACATGTCTGTACACGTAAACATATGCTATCGCATAGTTTTACCAAGCTGCGATCGTAAGGTACAATTTTAAAGACAGAATTTAATCCAAGCTAACCATGCAATCGCATGACTTTATCTCCTGCGATCACATAGTAGGACCCAAAAACGTTCTGCTTAAAAATTCAGTCAGTTGCGATCGCAAGGCAAAATACCCATGCGATCGCATGGTCAATACTTGACCCAAATTTGTCCTTTTTCGTAATTTCTCATTTATTCAATATTGATTTCGAAATGCCAAATATACCCTTTAATACATAAGAAATTTGAATTCTCTTTCGGGGGCGTTGCCCCTGAGCCCCCTCGACCCCCGTGACCTGACCAAGCAGGTCGATCTCCGTTTCGACGTTTTGAAGCGGCAAAGTGGCAAACTACTTTGCCTAAACAGATTGGGTCGGATCTTGTATATTTTGGCCAAGTTGACACTTAGTCAATTTCTCGACATTTTAAACCAATTTCCAACAAATTCCTCATGAGAAAGGTATAAAAATCTTAGAAATGCCTTTGAATATGGAAAAAAAGACTCGACTGTAGATATTATCACCCGTTCCTTGAGGAATAAAGAATTTGAACGTAAAAGTGAGGGAAGCGGTAATATTCATGGTGAAAACCTGAGGGTTAAGGATAATTTTTCTTCTAAAACATATAAGGTTGTGTTTGATTGCAAGTGGAAAATTTAGGTAGAAAGAAAATATTTTCCATGGAAATGAATTACTAATAAAATTTGGATTGGAAAATGTTAACAAATTTTCCATGGAAAATAAATGGGTTGTAAAAGGTTAACAAATTTTCCATGGAAAATAAATTCTCCTATCCCACAAAGAAAATATTTTCCTTCAAAACAAGGAAAATATGGCCAAAAGTGAAAAATATGGAAAACATTTTCCATGGAAAAACAAAAATTCCAATCAAACGAAAGATGGAAAATAGGTGAGAAAATACATTTTCCATGAAAAATTTTGCCAATCAAACAGATTAAAGTTGAAAAATGGGTGAAAATTTTTCATTTTCCATAAAAAATGAAAGGAATCAAACACACCCTAATAACCAAGGTAGATGGAATAATAGTAAGAAAGTCTAATGCAAAAGACAAAAATTTAAGTTTAATGCAAAAGACAAAAAAAAATGCTATTTTGTTGTAAGATTTGACATTTTATAAAAGAATTGTTGTATTGAAAGAAAAACATATATAGATGAGGGGTGCAGTAGCTTATAAAGAAGTCATAAAAAATAGTGAAATGAAATCTATGCGGCTTCATCTAAATAAAATGGTTAAGAGTGAATTTTTTATTCAAGTTGTACTTTTCGTATGTGTCTCATAAAAGAATGATTTACTAATTTGTTTGTGACAAATGGTAGCCAAGTCGTTATAGAAAACATCATATGTTGTAAAATCATAAGAATTGGTAAAATTATTCTTAAACTTGAAAATTAAAAAAAAAAAAAATTGATTTTGAAAAACAAGATATGTTCCAGATCTTCGAAGGAATCTTATTTCCTTGGGAATCCTTGATGATCTGGACTATGACGTAGGGATACGAAAGGGTTCTACTAGAGTTTATGATAACAATGCTATGGAAATTATAGTTGCTAAGAAAAATGACATTCACATATTTGGCCATACTTAAATTATAATTTCAAATGATCAAACATATTTTTTATCTATACATTTTATGGGACCCACAACTTACAATCCACTTTTTATCTATACATTCACCAACAACTTATATTATAAGTACTTAAAAAATAATTTCAACACTACCAAACGTACACTAAATTGAACAGAGTGACGAGATGATTAATGAAATAGATATTTATCCGCAATTAAAAGTGTACTTACTGTCCAAATAAACTAAAACAAAGCCACCTTTTAGTAGAGGTCAAACATGCTCTCAAAACCGGCCTTAAATTTATTAGAGAATTAAAATAATTTAGGAGCCCAATCTGATCCTCTCTCTCAAAAGGTCTTCCACCAAGCAGTTTCAGGTAAAAATTTAAATAAAATGCCAACTTTTAATTTCGAATTAAATAGAGTTGTAGCTTTCTAATGTTAGGTATTTTACTAAAAAAACTATTAGAAAATTTAATCAATCCTCTAATCAGACAGCAGTTAAGGTCTAAATAATGATTGACCTAGCACAATATTAAATATATAATCATGGTTCCATCTTAGTTTAGAACTCAAGAAGCATGCCAAAGAAGTAGTTTAACCATGGTTATGTGATGAAAGTGAAGTTATTCATGCCTTTTCTTACTTGATGAATTTTTAAAATGTTGAATCAATCATTAGTAAATTATACAACAATTAGCTTCCATTGTTCTTTGACCTCGTATAACAACAAATTAAACTTTGTTCTCAGTAAATACACGATTCATGTCATAAGAACTGTCAAAATTATATGCAGGGTGTCAATCTACTATAACCTCCCTCCTTTAGTGGAACTTGAGACCGGTTATGAAAAACATAGGTGAAATTATCTTTTAATCGTTATAAAAAACCCAAATTGATTCAGTAAAAAACTCGAGAAAACGTTGCCTTTGTCTTTGTTGGCAATTTTGATGCCATTTTCTCGTCATCATACTTTGACCCTCATCAGCAAACAACAATTTGTTGTCATTAGACTTGGCTTGGTCTACTCTTTCATCTTTACCTATGTTGCTTCTTTGCAACTTGATCATCTTTTAGTACACCAACTCCACAAGAATATATGCAATATCAGCACATCCTTCTCCTTCACAATTCTGTGTTTCACTTTCATCCCAGGTCCGTTTTTCTTGCCACTTTTTGGAAACTTTAAAATGAGTTTTGATTCCCTCGAGAACCTTTCTGAAGGTCTATCTTCCCATTGTGATTGGAAAAGGAGTTGCCTTTTCTGGTAGTTGAACCTGCTCGAGTGAAAAGTCGAGCATCTCGCTTATTTCTTCTGGGGGAGCCTTTCTACCTAGATTTCTTCACCCACCTCTTGCTCTTGCACAATATACTCTTCTCTTCCTAGGTTGTTCCTATCAGCCTAGAATCCTTTACTAATCTATGAGTGGGGAGAAATCATCAACAATCATGGGACAGAACACTGAAAACCATGTAGTTCCATCACCAGGAATGAAGGTACAAACACACTTCTCTATCTTCCTATAATGTTAGCATCTCAAAATAGTCATTCTGAATCTATGGTAGTGATCTTCTAAAGAGCCCGGGATCCGAAATCTTGATGTTATCTACTAATCTATGAACCAGGGAACAAAGGAAGATCTGAGAAAATCTTTATTCAGTTCTGTTGCAAAATCAACAACAGAGAATGCAAGACCAAGCAGCATGGTAATTAAGGTAAGAGCAAAACTTCCATCTCTTTTGATATTTTATCCCAGGAAAGGCATATCTAATTTTGTATCAGTTTCGTCATGCTTTGAAATGAAACAGAAAGCTAATACAGTAATTCCAGCTCACATAGTTGCAGAAGCTATATCAACACTCCATGGCCTTGACCTCAGATGGTCAGGACCCATAACCCCAACTGAGATGCAATATGTAGAACAATATGTCCTAGCTAAATATCCCGAGTACTCGAATGCCCTTGTAGAAGGAGGAGAAAAGACTGACCTTTATGATCTTTGCATTAAAGAGAAGCTCTCAGAGCCCCAGACAGATGACACACGAAAATCACCTAGAGGTGTTTCCCGAGAAACTTTTACACCTTCCTCCGGAAGCAGCCTCCCTGATCTTGAGAAAACACAGTTGGAGCCGTCAAGATTGCTCAATATCCTCACTAAGAAATCCTCTTTCCTTGGGAACTTCATCTCAATCCCTGAAATTCAAGCTCGAAACAAAGTTCTGAAGCACTGTGGATTACCAGATGAGGAGTATCTTGTTCTTTTCACTCAAAACTACAAGGAAGCAATGATGCTGGTTGGAGAGAGCTACCCATTCTTCAAGGGGACCTTCTATCTGACTATTATTAGAGAAGAAGCTGATTATGTAAGGGAATTTGCAACCTATAAGGAATCAAGAGTGATCTTGGCACCAGAGACTTGGCTTGATTTGAGGATTAAGGGATCACAACTCAGCCATTACTTCAGAAGAAAGTGCAAGCACACTCCCAAAGGACTATTTTCTTACCCGACTGAAGTGAACGGAACTCGATACACGATGCATTGGATTTCAGAAGCCCATCGTAACTCGTGGCACGTTCTGCTCGATGCAACTGCCTTGGTGGTGGGTGAAGATCAGCTGAATCTCACACTCCATAGGCCAGATTTCCTGCTATGCAGTCTTAATAATACAAATGCTCATTCTTCAAAGATTACGTGCCTTTTAGTTAGGAGAAAATCCTTTGACATGTCAGCGTCGGCTCAAACGCATGAATAAATCTAACTGTAAACCTGTGAGAGAATATACAAGTCAGCCGACATGGTTAAGGAAATGAAAACTCGCAGTTCACAAGGATATCAAGAAACAACTGCTGCTAATTTCCATCTATGCCACTTTTGAATAGCATGATAATTCCTTCTTTATGGATCTCAATCCTCATTATTGATAAAAGAATCTTTCATATTCCTACAGCTGACTAGCACATTTCATTTTACAAGTATACTAGCTAATGAATCAATGATCAATCTGAACCAAAGATTATTGCTTGGAGACCCCCTTCTACAAGGCTGATTTTAAAGGTAAGCTCCCCCAAACTCCTTTCTCTAGTTTCCAGCATTCTTGTTTGGTGATCAAAGTAAAATCGACAACTGGATTTCAATAATAACATGCAACCAGAACAGTGTCTAAATAAAACAAAGAACTCTAGAACTTGCAAAGATTGCTGAAACTTGTTAGTTTTAGCAACTTTTCAGTTCAACTTATTTGGTGGAAAATATGTGCCCATTTGCACTGATCTGTCTGTGCCTTCTTCTGAGAGGGTAAGATTATGCGCTAAAGAAAGAAAAAAGCAACCTTCATGGTTGAGGCATTGTTACTTAATAATTGGAAACTTCATTAAACACACTTATTGGCATAATAATCTTCTCGTGCCAATATCTGATTGTGATTTCCTGCATAGAACCAGATATTATCTTGAACCATAAATCATCAATTAATCTACTCAAACGTGCAGGACTAGATCTGATATCAAATAATTGGACTCAGATGTTTTTCTCATGTTTCTAACTTGCTAAAAGCTTATTGTTAGGAATATAACAAAGGGACACAAAATGACACATTGATGTGTTGCATCTAATCCTTCCATAATGTACTAGTATATATGGACGCCACCCAGATTTGGATCCAAATCTTCTTTGAGGGTCTTGGATGATGTTTTTTGTTTGCAACTTGCCTTGTGCTAGTAGAGAGGAAAATTGGTTGTCTACGCTTGTGCATATGTTTGGTTGTCTTGTTGGTGGGTACAAGGACCTAAATCAAATGCATAGAAGTGCATTTGCACTTTGTCTTCAAGTCAATCTTCTTCAATGTAAAGGATCTTTTCCATCCTGAAAGCATCAAATGTACAAACCCTTAAGCTAAGAAGAACTTGAAAGGATCCACTACACTATAATTGCATACAGATATCATGCAGTATAATTGCATACCGATATTTCTGGATGTTTATATAGCTTGTTTGCTGTGTTGAACTGTGTTAGTCTCAACTGCCAAAGCCCCAAAGTACAATATCTTCCTAGAAAACTGCAGAGTTTATATTGATATAGGCTACAAAACCGAGGGATCTTCGCTGAACAATCATTGTCAAGGGTGTGAATCATTCAATGGTTTCCATTTAGTTTTTTCGTAAGTTATATTCCCACAGCAACAAACTTCAAAATCGAATAGAATTGACTAAAACCCAAATACAAGTACTTCAGGAAAAGCTAGCTCTAGAGTTCCCCTTCATTTGTAAGCAAAGGTGCGAAAGGTAGCAGACCTCTGGAATCCCAAATAGTAAATGGCTTCTCTATCAGGCAGAAAAATTTTGAAAGGTGCTTCCAGCGCTGAGTTTGATTCAATTTGATATCTTAGATATCAAATATATGGAGTTTCTTTTTGTAAATTATAAGGACGATCAGATTCGCAAGGACCATGAGTGGGAATCATTTGATTGTCTTCTCCGAGGAAGAGGCAAAACTTCTCTACAACTTCATTCTATTTGAATTACCTTACTTCAACAGGTCAGTCAGTGCCTCAGTGGCTTAGCAATCTCTCCAGAGTTTCTAACAAATGTCCTATGATAGTGTTTCACATTGCAGGTATAACATGCACCATAACTTCTCCCAAGGTAAATTCAAACTTAATCAATCCTGTGTCCAAACTATGGTCTACATGAATATCAAGCTTAATCAATTGGCTTTCAAGTCATTAAATTGGAACGTTTAACCCGCACAAGATTCAAGAGGGCACTCTTATCAGGTACTTCATTGTCCAATCCGAACTTTTTACTCATCTTTGGTCCATAACATCCCATTCCTTCCCCACGTTTTCATGCTTGAAATAAGACAGAGTCAGCTTCCAAATCGCCCTTTTTATTTCACCGCCTATGTCGGAGTACAGGTCCTCCCTTATAGAAGATCACTTTACTCATCCGAACCCCATCTTCTAATTGTCAAACAATCGGATGTTATTTTAAGCAATTGGTAAATTTTTGAAATTGATTCTAAAAGAATCTATATCATCTAGCAGCAGATTTTGAGAATGAGCAAAATAGTAATTTTTCAGATTGTGCTTTTAGTTTTTCTATCTATATATTATTAAAATACCTTAATTAAAGTAATTCCTTTTATGTACCGATTTATTATATTATAATTATAATGCATCTCTACAAATAATTTAAATTTAAATTTAATTAATTTTTGTACAATATTACTATACTTTTATTTTTTAATGTTTTAAAATTTTAAGATTTAATAAATATATATTATTTTTATTTTAAAATAATTATGGTAAATGCATTGTGTTGAAAAAATATTTGACAATATTATATTATTATAGAAGTAAAATAATTTTACAACACTACTCATAATAATAATAATATTATAATCAATATCTATTTTAGTAATTTTATACAATCACAACAATAAATTATTTTTGTTACCAAACGCTTAAATATTGATTTTTAAAATATCATTTCCAAACATGTGCTAAGTCTTATATCTTCAACACTGAACCAATACAACATTATTTGCAAAGAGTTTATACAAACTTCTAATTGCCATATAAAATTCACTTTAGACCAACCAACAACAGGAACAATATAAAGTATAAACTAGTCTTGCAACATATAAAACATCAGGATACTACTAACTTGTAAAACAAAACTCTGAAACTCTAGTCTCTTTCTGCGCACGAGTTATGTGGACAATAAAACATCTAAATCCAGTTATGGTGCTCCTTGAATCAATACTCAGTTCTTCCATCACCCTCGGTGATCACATCTTTAAAGGCTCCCCCACTTGGGATCATAGGCAAGACATGTTCTTGATGAGGTACAATCACATCTAATAAATATGGCCCGGGTGTATCTAACATCTTCTGAATTGCAGCCCTGAGATCATCCTTCTTTGTCACGCGCGCTGCAGGTATATCACAAGCCTCTGCAAACTTCAACATATCTGGAAAAATCTCTGACTCTTTGGAAGGATTTCCAAGATAGGTGTGTGCCCTGTTAGACTTGTAGAAGCGATCTTCCCACTGAACCACCATACCCAAATGCTGATTATTCAACAACATAATTTTAACAGGAAGATTTTCCACCCTGACCGTGGCAAGCTCTTGCACATTCATGATGAAACTCCCATCACCATCAATATCTACCACAACACAATCGGGTCGTGCAACAGCGGCTCCAATTGCTGCAGGAAGTCCAAAACCCATAGCCCCCAAACCACCCGAAGTCAACCACTGCCGAGGTCTATTGTACTTGTAAAATTGAGCAGACCACATTTGGTGCTGCCCAACGCCAGTACTAATAATTGCATTCCCACTCGTGAGCTCGTCAAGAAGCTGAATGGCATATTGAGGAGGAATGGCATCTTCAAATGTTTTGTAACCCAAAGGATAATTTATTTTCTGCTCCTTTAGCTCCTGTCTCCAGGCTGAAAAATCCAGCTTAACCTTACCTCCTCTCTCTTTCTCCTCCAATATCGAATTCAATCCCTGCAAAGCCAACTTAATATCTCCACAAACGGACACATGAGGTTGCTTGTTCTTTCCAATTTCAGCAGAATCAATATCAATGTGCACAATCTTTGCTCGGCTAGCAAATGCCTCTAACTTCCCAGTCACACGATCATCAAACCGAACCCCAAAAGCAAGCAACAAATCACTCTTGTCCACCGCATAATTAGCATAAACAGTCCCATGCATTCCAAGCATTTGCAATGAAAACTCCTCATCCGAGCAAGGATAAGAACCAAGACCCATTAAAGTACTGGCAACAGGAATCCCTGTTAAATCCACAAACTGTCTCAACTCCTCGCTTGAATTCAAGCACCCACCACCCACGTAAAGGACGGGTCTTTTTGAATCGGATATTAACCTCACTATTTGCTCCAACAACATCTCACTTGGTGGCTGTGGCAACCTAGACACATAACCAGCTAATCTCATTGGTTGGTCCCAATTGGGAACCACCATTTGCTGTTGTATATCCTTCGGAACGTCAATCAAAACTGGTCCAGGTCGCCCCGATCTAGCTAAAAAAAATGCTTCTTTAACAATTCTAGGAATGTCCTCCACGTCTAAAACAAGATAATTATGCTTGGTAATGGAACGAGTCACCTCAACAATGGGCGTTTCCTGGAAGGCATCGGTGCCAATCATCCTCCGGGGAACCTGGCCGGTGATGGCCACGAGTGGGACACTATCAAGCATAGCATCCGCCAAACCAGAAACCAAATTAGTAGCTCCGGGACCGGACGTGGCGATACAGACACCGGGGACGCCAGACGCCCGGGCGTAACCTTCGGCCGCAAAAATCCCGCCCTGCTCGTGGCGGGGGAGGACGTTACGGATGATTTTAGAACGCGTTAGGGCCTGGTGGATCTCCATAGACGCACCACCGGGGTAAGCAAAAACATCTTTAACCCCCTCCCGCTCAAGAGCCTCCACGAGGACATCGCAGCCTTTTCGGGGTTCATCAGGGGCATATCGGGAAATGTAGGTCTCTTGGGAAGCTTCCTTTCGTACGGGTGAAACAACATTGGTGATTTTCAGACTGCGTGTATGGCGGCAATTATGAGAGAGGCGGGGAGTGGTGCCGGTGGGTACTTGGGAACGGAACTGGATGGAAAATTTTGAAAGGAATTGTGACGATTTCAAGGAGGGTGAGGCAAGAAAATAGTTTTTGGAAATGGTGGAGGACGGGGCGGCGGCCGCCATTTTTGACGGTGGAGAGAGAAGGGAAGGTGGTGGCGATGGATTTTTGTTTAGGGTTGTGACTAAGTGAGAGGGAAACATTTGTGGACGACAAATCTTATTATTCAAGTATATCCGACAGAAAATTTCATTGGAGGTTATCCAATTTATAGATTTGTTTCACTTTGATCATTAAACTTCAGTCTATTTCAATTTGATCACCTAGCTTATATTTATACTTCAATTTAATCGCCTAACTTATAATTTATATCAATTTATTGTGCAAACGTTTCTACAAAGTTCATAAATTGACAGACGAAATTTGCGACCTTGCAAATGAAATAGGTTCAACAAAAGTTAGGTGAGATTTATAATTTTAGGTTTCAAAAGTGTGCTGTTAAAAATATAGGTTTAGGGTCAGTCAGTTATGAATTTCGTGAAATTATTGAAATAAAAATATAAAATGAGTAATCAAATTGAAATAATTGAATTTGCACGACCTCCAATGGAATTTCCCCATATATATGTGTATGCTCTTACTATTTTTTTTTTCTTACTCTCGATATTTATATTATTTTTTGTCCAACAAAAATAGAATTATTATTTTTATTTATTTATTCTAAATTTTAGTCTATTTTCGTTATTGAGAATAATATATAGTTGATTTTTTATTTTTTAAATATATCTATATTTAATGTATCTTGTTATTAATAAACATGATTTATTATAATATTAATGTAGGATTATATTAATAAAATGTATTTATAGTAATATTAATTATTATTTTTTAATATGTGTGGAAATGAAATTTGTGTGGTGATGAATGCACTGGGTGAGTCAGTCAGTTGGGAGATTGTTCAACACTTTAATGAAGTTTGAACAGAAGGGAATCAGGAATTTGCATATGGCGGCTGGCTGCAGAATTAATCTTTGGACTTTTTTGTCCCTTGTTTTTAGACTTCTATTTATGTGTCTTATCAAATTTTTTTATTTTTCAATTGATTTCTAAGGGTATGTTTAGGATTTTTTTTTCGACTTGGGTGGTATTGTTTGTGTTTGTTAGTTTTCTAGAATACTGATTTTAGATGGTTTAAAAATAATTTAAAATTAGTACAGTGTAATTTAAGTTGTATTTATCAATTCTCAAAAGTCAAATTGATAGTTTTTTGTCGTTTTTTAAATTATTTTCTAATTTTACTATTTCTAAAATAATGATTTACAAATCTACTTTAAATCTAAAATACATACTACATTCTTCATATTCTCTCCAAAACAATATATTTTTATGTACTGTTGAATTATTTTTGAAATTTTTTGCAGTCGAATATATATTTATATTTAAATTTTTACATACTTCATATTGTTTAGGGTAAATAGCACTAGAGGTTTCAAACATTTGACCTTTTTGACGATAGGGTCCTAAATTTTTGATATCTAGCAATCGAGATCTTAAACTTTTGAAATGTCTATACATAAGGTCATTTTGTAACGGAAGATGTCAATTTGGTTGTTAAATAGTCGTTATTTATTGAAATGACAGTTCTACCCTTATTTTAATTTAGAGAAAATAACACTAGAAGTCCTTAACCTTTAAAATTTGTGACAATAAGGTCCTAAATCTTTGATTTCTAGCACCCAAAATTTTAAATCTTTCAAACGTATGTGCTCGAGGTCTTTTTATGATGGAAAAAGTCAATTTGACCGTTAAAATGTCAAATTTTGAGTAAAATAACCCAATTCCAATCATCCACCTCAACTAGTGTGTCATGATAATTGATTTCTATTTCTAAATTATTAGATAAAATCATTGGTTTGAAGGGAGTGGGGGTGATTTATTTTTTTTCTTTTCTTTTTAATAGTCAAACTACGTTTTTCGTCACATAAAGACTTCAAGCACAGACAATTGAATGGTTTGGGATCTCGGGTACTAAAAATCAAATATTCAGAATCTCCTTGTCACGAAGTTTAAATTTTAAGGACTCCTGTGCTATTTATCCTAAACTAAAATAAAAGGTAAAACTATCATTTCAATAAAAGTTTGACCACTGAACCGTCAAACTGACTTTTTCGTCACAAAGACCTCAAATGCAAACATTTGAAAGGTTTTGGATCCGAGTTTTAGAAATCAAAGATTTGGGACCTCGTCATCACAAAATTAAAAGGTTCGGAACCTCCAGTGCTATTTACCCTATTATTTACACATACATACTTTTTTTATTGTATGGTTATTTACCCTATTATTTACACATACATACTTTTTTTATTGTATGGTTATTTATGTAATTTTATTATTTTAAAAAAATTTCAGAATTGCTGAATAATAAACTTTTTAACATGGATTTGACTATTTTAAAAACTGCTACAAAAACTATCCATAACTGGACCCCTCACAAATGCTCAAAATTGATACTTTAAAAAATTTTGATAACAAGTACTACAAAACTCTCAAGTAGACATTAAGTGATTGTATTTTGTAAGGGATGGTAATGAGTAGAGCTCGTGAACACATGGATGGGGTGAGTCGGGCTCGAACTCATGAACACGTGACAAGTTGGGCTCGAAATTCGTTAAGCAAGTCGAGCCCATTAAACTCGTGAACTTTACGAACCAGGTCGTTGGATTAATTTAACAGGCCACTTCAATTTGTGGCAATTAAATCAAGGCAACTACGAGTTAAAAGGCTCTAAAAATACTAGGTTGTGGGTCTACGTCTTATATCTTTAGTAGGTAGGGAGTTTTAGGCTTTTAGCTCTAATTTTTAATAATATTAGTAGAGCATATATGATTCATTTCTTAAATATAAAAAACTCATACTATACTAGGCTCGTTCAAAAGAGAGACCCCATGGTAAGCTAACAAAATAGAAGGAGAGGTTAGGGACGACAATGATGAGTATGTAGGTTTAGGCGCCACTTTATTATTTCTTTTTGCCTATCTTTAATAGCAGGTTTGTTATACTTACAATCGAATCTCGTCTGAATCATAATATTTCAGACTCTTTAGACTAGATTATTAATTATCTACATTCCTAGGGATGGAGTCAGGACAAAGAGGTCAATTAACCCCGCAAAAATTTTGAAAATTGTTCAAGCTTCTTTCTAAATTGGCACAATCTCAAATCTAAAAATATAAATTAACCTAAAATAACTCAAGCTCAAATCCCAACACATATTGTTTTAATTCAAATTTCACCTAAATTTGAATTCATATTAGCTGCTCAACACTCAAATTCTAAAGCCCAATTGATATTATCTATTCAATTATATTCTATGTAGATAACCGTGTCCTAATCTGATTTTAATTTTCACTCAATTTCTTCAAATTAAAGCTATAATAAGCCAAAATAATCTCTAAATTTGTTAACCGAGCTAGCCAGCTCGCAGATGGACTATGATAGGAGAATTTAGTTTGCTCCCTTCGTAGTTATTCTTTCAAAGAGAATGACGTCCAGCTGAAAAGGGAGATCGACCGAGACTTAGATAATTTCTTTTTAAATCAGCCCTAAATCCGTTAGCATTTATGTAAATTTTAATGTCTATATTGCTTTTGAATATTTTAGTTTTGATTTTAGAATTTTTTCTTCTTGATTTTTTTTTTTAAATTTATATATTTACTAATTGTTACTAATAATAGTTTGTTTGTGAATGAAATTGTTGGATGTTTGTTGTTGTCTTGTCAGTTTATTTTATGTCTTATCTGTTTATTATAATATTATTATTGGATTATTGTACCTTGTTAGCTTATTTTGTTGTCTTATCGATTAATTATTAGATTGTTGTGTCTTGCTGACATATTTTGTTATTTATTTAAATACTATTGAATTTATTGTCAACAGTTATGAAATATTTTGTAAAAAGAAAGTTCCATTCTATTGAAGAAAAAAAAAATTGATGGAAAGAATCAATAGTAGAATAACAGTTTTATTGTATATATTGAGAAAATATATTTCATGAAATTGATAATGATAGAATTGTACAATGTTTTGAAAGTATGAAAACGCGTAAGGAACAATTGTAGTGTTATATTATTATTTTTTTTAAAAAAAATTGCTACATAATTTTTGCCCACCCAAATAAAATTTCTTGGCTCTGCCACTGTACATTCCTGTTTAAGGATGAATACAGTTTGATTTAAGTAGTTTATGTCCTGTTTACAAACTAAATCACTTAAAACGTTTTGAAATTTTTTTTAAATCTAATTAATCCATTACGTTTTCCAAACCAAATTGATTTTGACGGTTTACTTAAAGACACAAAAGTAACAACTTTGAATCTAGCTAAAAGAAAAAAAATTATGAACTTTTGTACTATAATGGACCCTTTAATACATACGAGGGAATATTGTTTGAGAATAAACAATGATGATAAATATTTTCTTTCTTTTTCAAGGACGACGATGACGATGATGGTGGTGGAGACCTGCAAAAGGTGATGGAACTTTTTTCCCCTCGTATCCACTCCGGTTTAATAATTAGTATAATTAAGACATATGTGCAGAATAGCAATATAGAGTATATAAGAGTTGTGTGTTCTCTTTTTACGTGGAAGATTGACCTCTATTTATAGGGATGACCTACAGTTATTGATGATGGGTGCCCCTTCATCTCCCTCATTTGATGACGGGTGTCCCTTCATCTATCTCATTATTAGGAGTCAATGAGGAATGTTTCATCTTTCCAATTGTCGCTAGTAACTGTCATTTTATGGGTCGTGTCTGGCTTGCCTAATGGCAGTTGGGTCATTATTGTCTATCTGTCAGAGATGAGCTTATGATACGAACGAGGTGGGCAAGTCGGTGAGACGGACATGTCATTATTGGCAGACAACATATAGCAGCTGTCATTATATCTATCATCATAAGCCCCTCTACTTTTCATAGACTGTCGTCAATGGGAAGTAGAAATAATCTGCCACACATGTTTTTCTCTAAATTTTTCAGACGGATGCTCATCGCCTTAATTTTCGAACAGAGGTTCATCACCTTGATTTTAAAATAGAGGCTCATCACCTTGTTTTTCAGGCAGAGGCTCTTCGCTAGGGATGGCAAAAACATTCGCCGACCCGAACCCGCCCCGCGCCCCGCCCCGCCCCGCCCCGCCCCGTCCCACGAAGCAATAGGGATGGGTTTGGGGCAGACTTTTCTGCCCCGGGTCGGGTCCGGGGCAACCCCGCCCCGCGACCCGACTCTAAAAAAAAAATTTATTTTTTTTAAATCATAAAATATAGTAGAAATTATGATTTTCATTAAATATGGACTAAAAAATAATCGAACCCGGGTTAAAACTTATAAACTACTAACCTTAACCACTACACCACAACCCAAATCTTATAATTTTTTTGTTTTGTTTGGTACAAATATTTAAAAAAAATTGTATATATAATTTTTTAATTATTTTTGAGTTTAACCAAAAAAAAAAAATTTCGCGGGGCGGTTGGCGGGTCCAACGGCGGCCCCGCGACCCGCCCCAGACCCGCCCCGCCCCGCCCCGCCCCATTGCCATCCCTACTCTTCGCCTAGATTTTTAAACAGATGATCATCGCTTTGTTTTTCAAACAGAGGCTCATCGCGTTGATTTTTTCAGATAGAGGCTCATCGCCTTGTTTTTTCAGATAGAGGCTCATTGCCTTGATTTTTAACAAGACTCGTCGCCTAGCCTTGTTTTTCAGTAGGACTCATCACCTAGCTTTGTTTTTTAGATAGTAGCAGCTGTCCTTGTTTTGAGACAGTAGCAGTTGGCATTGTTTTTAGAAAGTAGCAGCTGGCCTTATTTCTGACCTTGTTTTTCAGACAGTAGCAGCTGGCCTTGTCTTTCAGACAGTAGCAGTTGTCATTATTTCTGGTCTTATTTTTCAGATAGTAGCAGCTGTCATTATTTCTAGCCTTGTTTTTCAGACAATAGCAGCTGGCCTTGTTTTTCAGACAGTAGTAGCTGTCATTATTTCTGGTCTTATTTTTTTGTCATTATTTCTGGCCTTGTTTTTCAGACAATAGCAGCTGGCCTTGTTTTTCAGACAGTAGCAGCTGTCATTATTTCTGGTCTTATTTTTTTGTCATTATTTCTGGCCTTGTTTTTAAGATAGTAGCAGTTGTTATTATTTATGGCCATGTTTTTCAGACAGTAGCAGATGTCATTATTTATGGCCTTGTTTTTCAGATAGCGGTAGCTGTCATTATTTTTGGCCCATAAGCTCTTCTACTTTCTATTGACTAGAAATAATCTATTGCACCTACTTCTCTCTAAATTTTTTTTTTTTGTTACGGCTTGGCTCGTCTAGCCTAAATTTTTTTTTGTTTGGTTGAGGCTCAGTTTTGCTTGCCTCACCTAATTTTTGTTTTAGGGTTGAGACTCGGCTTGGCTCGCCTTGTTTAACTGTTGTAGTAGCTGAGAATGTTTTTATTGCAGATCAGGTCTAGTAGCTGTGTCGGGACTTCCTAGTTTACGTGATCCTTCCTTAGTGTCCTCATCATTTATTTTCCTTAGATGGTTTATTTTTTGCTTGCCTTTATCATCTCGAGGTTCGGGCTCGTTCCGAGTCTTTCTTTTGTTTGACTCAGGTTTCTTCCGATCTTTTATTCCTTTGGTAATGAGATACACTTCTTCAACGTCCACATACTTATCTCTTCTCTTTAGTAATTCATGCATCGTATTCGGTGGGTTTTTGGAGAGTTACATCTTGAAAAGGCGACTTCGACTTTCATTCATCATGGCAATGATTACAGCAGACATCTGTAGATCTTTGATTCTCAGTGTGGCCCTATTGAACTGGGCAATGAAGTCTTTCAGCATCTCATCTTTATCTTGGGTCAATTGCATCAAACCGATTGCAGTTTTCTTAACACGTTTGCTACTGGCAAAGTATGCAACAAAGCTCTTGAAAAAAATCGTCAAATGTATAGATCGATTTTGAAGGAATGTTGGCTACCCAGTCCCTGGCATCCCACTTGAGTGTTGGCTGGAAAGTCCTGCACATAATCGCATCAAGGGTAGCTTACAATCTCATCAAGTCGACAAAAGACCTGAGGTGATCGACAGGATTAGAGTATTCGTCGTATTTCTCCATCTTTGACTATTTGAAGTCTCGTAGCAAGGGGACCGTCATCACTTTTAGAGAAAAATGATCTTCTTCCAACTCTATAAATAACAATTACTTCATTCCTTAGACATAGCCTCAGCTATTTTGTGACACATCATGTTTTCTAATCGCTGCTCCATGTTTAACACTGGTGTCTCAACCAGCGTAGGCGTGGACACCCATAATAGTTACTCCCAATGTATATTTGGGTCAGATATCAATGAATGGAAGTAGTGTACAGAAGGCGGAGCCAAAGAAACTGGAGTAAGTGGTGGAGCTGTCGTTGGCGGTATTTCTATTATTGGAAAGTTAGGAGCCTGGGGAGGAACTCCTGGAAGTGAGAGCCCTACTGGTGAATGGCTAGGACCCTAGGGCAGAGCCCCTGGTGTTTATGATCCTATTGGCAGAAGGCTAGGACCGTGTGGTGACTAAGAAACTGTAGCGTTCCGATACTGGAGTAGAGCCGTTAAGGCTGCTACATGAGCTTGCAAAGGCAAATTCTTGTTGTAGGCGATTAATGGAGGCGTTAGACTCGATGTCTACATTCTCGATGGGGACTGGTAGAGCTGTTACATTCTTAACTATTCTAGTTCGAGCCATGACTTCTTGTGCAGTTTTTCACAGACGGCGCCAAATAATGATAAATATTTTTCTCTTCCTCCGAGCATGACGACGACGGTGGCAGAGACCTGCAAAATGTGGGGGGACTTTTTTCCCTCCTGTCCACTCCAGTATAATAATCAGTAAATGATTAAGACATATGTGCAGAATAGCAATATGGGGTGTATAAGAGTTGTGTGTTCTCTTTTTACATGGGAGCTGACCTCTATTTATAGGGATGGCCTACAGTTATTGATGACGGTTACCCCTTCATCTCCCTCATTTGATGACGGGTGTCCTTTCATCTCCCTCATTATTAGGAGTTAATGAGGGATGTTTCATTTTTCCAATTGCTGGTGTTTCATATTTTCAATTGCTGATGATAACTATCATTTTGTAGGTCGCATGTCTGGTTTGCCTAATGGCAGTTAGGCCATTGTTTTCGATCTGTCATAGACGAGCTTATGATACAAACGAAGCAGGCGAGTTGGTGAGGTGGGTGTGCCAGGACGACCACTATTGACAGATAACATAAAGCAATTGTCATTATATCTATCATCAAACAATGATGTCTTCTAGAAAATTGTTTGGCGGATAGCATATAATGCTATTGATATGTGATAAGAGTTATGGTGGAATTTCATATGTCACTAAACTCAATAATAACTAGGGTTAATTACACTAATAGTCCATATTCTTTCATGTTTGTAACGATTTCATCTCCAATCAATTTTTTTAGAAGATATCATCTCTATCCTTTCATTTATTCGCACAGATGGTCCCAAAATCACTATTTTTCACTATTTTGACAATTCTATGACAATTTTGCTCATTGACTTAAATAAATTAAAATGATAGCAAAAAAATACAATGAAAGTATTGCAATTGGACCCTTAACCTTTTTAAAAGTACAAATAAATTCTAAAACTATTTTATTTTATTCAGATAAGTGTTCTTCCATCAACTAAAAAGGAATCATATTTTCCAACCCCCCACCCCCACCCCCACCCCCACCAAATTGTGTCAGATATCGTGGAAACACAGAATTAAACTTAGGAAAATCACTTTTTTTTAAAAAAAAGAGAGAAATATATCTTTTTCTGGATTTAGCTCTTGATCATGGAAGGAGGCAATGATCACCTCCACTGCTTCAGCCAGAACAACTTTCTATTCCAATTGTTTGAAAAGAAAGAAGATTAGCATGATCAACTCCAGAGCGTTTCAATTCACTCCCTTACCGCCGGTAAAAAGGTCATACTCTTTCCCGTTCTCGTTGCTTTCACTCCGGCTTACAGGAAATTTCTGATATGTACTCATCACCTCTTCGCGGCCAAATGGGTCGGCAATTTTGTACTTCATCACCTCTTCGCCGCCAAAATTGCCAGTGAAGTGAAAGTGAAACCCATTTGTAGTTCATCAAAAATCAAAATCCATAGTAGACTTAGGGTTTCAACTATTCTATGAACTTCTATAACTAACAAGAATGAGTACCTAAATAGCAGTCAATACTATTTTTTTTTTATTTTTCTTCATTGGCTTTTTATATTTCTTGCGAGCTCAATACATTTACAGCTTTGGAGGGGGGGTTTAACCCATTAGTTTTTATAAAACTACAGCGGAAAATTGTGCAAATATCTTAAGCAGAGTCTTGGCAAAGACCACCTGTGCAAGTGGTGCGAAAAAGATAAAGAAGAATCATACTCGGCCAAAGAAAAAGACAATGGAAAGGACAAAATAATTGAAAACACAATGGATGATGAATTCTCTAAAGTGGCTTCGCTGGAAAGTGATGAGGCTGAAGACTCTTACAATTCAAATTGATTGAAAGAGAATCTTCTACTTTAATAAAGTATTCTTTACTTTATTAAAGAAAGAACGAAACAGAAGAAAATGGCAGACAAAGCATCTTTGAAAATATTGGACAGATGTTTCCCGATGAAACGAGTTCCAATAAAAGACAACAACTTTCGATGGAAAAAGAAAAGATTCTTTCCTTGTGGCAGATAAGACTTTTCAGAAAGCAGAAACATTGAAGGACAAGTGGAAAGAAACTGTGGAGACTTCTTTCTATTTAAACAGAAGACTTTCATTGATAGAGTTAGAGTTTTTCGGAGCCTTGATTTTCTTTTCTGAAAAATTGTAATCTTTTCAATGTATCTGGGCTAATCACCCATTAGACAGTAAATCCATTTGGATCATAGACTTTGTAATTAAATAAGCTTGTTACAAGCCTTCTTTTGAATAAAAAAAACATTGTCATGTTTTGAATTCCATTACTTCCCAAAATTATGTTTCAATTGAAATATTGTACGAATTCATACAGTCACAGTCTACCGGAGTACCATCTAGGACAGGAGATCCATTTCTGGGAAACAACAGACTATACTACATTGGTGAGGCAAAATTTTCAACCAAAAGCTTGTCATTTGAATTAATAAAGACAGTAAAGTCGAGCATTTGAAAGCACAGTGTTCGCAAGAACATCCGGGTATTCAAAATCTAACAAAATTACAGACAAATTGTTCGCAAGAACAGAATGACATTCCAAGTCCAAAAAATGATGAACCACTAGTTGCAGTTGGAACATCAGTACGAGGAAAGAAATTCTATGTCATTTTTGATGGCCCAGAAAAAGGATTTTACACAAATTGGACTGAGGTTAAACCTTTAGTGAAGCACAAACCTTATAAGAACAAAAGTTTCAAATCTTTTTTAGAAGCCCAACAAGCTTTTAATGATTTTTACAAAAACGAAACCCCAGTCTTATACAGGCACTTATTGGACCAAAGTCAAATTAGCCTCAGGCCCAATTATCAACAACAATCAATTAGGTCTAGGCCTAGATTACTAGACTTTCAAATCAAACCAGCCTTCCTAGATTTGAGATTTAAATCTTTTAAAGAAGTAGCCCAATCAATTCCAGAAACAATTCCAGACCGATTCAAAAGGTTAGGAAAAGCTCATGTCCAAAAAGAAGAGTCAACCGTTTCAAACATTCACCTTCAAGATTTCATCCATCTAGAAGAAGAAGTCAGAATAATATGAGCATCAGCCCCTGAGAAAAATTGTTTTGGTACTTTTGATAAAAAATTTAGGCAATTCATTTTTGTTGAAGGTGCAGAACCAAATTTAGTTAAGACAGCCTTTTACTGTGGACTTATTAAAATGATAATCCTAGGAAAAGATCTTGAAGAAATTAAACTTATTGATGAAAAACTTTTTCATTCGTTAAAAAATTTTCTGAAATATGTTGTTAAAAACCAAGACCTTTATCTTATTTTGAAAATTAACAGCACTATTCCTTTTTGAAATAAAGACAATCTTCTTTTTAAAGGTTACCACCACATACATATAAAAACCGTGAAAGAAGCTTATTTGGATGAGCCAATTGAAGGAATACCATGCAATGTTGATTCAGATATTCTTAATGAATGGAGATGACTCTCTTTTCAGAGGATTTTGACTGGACTCAGATCAATTAATGGAGAATCAAAAATCAAAGTTAATCATTCTTCAGAATACATTTTAGTCACAAGCAAAACAAGTGCTCTGATAACTAAAGAGAATATCAAGATAGTGTGCAACTTTGAAAAAACTTTCTATGGAGAGTTTAATTTTCATAGTGGCTACAGTGGACAGTTGTGCAAATATCTTAAGCAGAGTCTTGGCAAAGACCACCTGTGCAAGTGGTGCAAAAAAGATAAAGAAGAATCAAATTCGGCCAAAGAAAAAGACAAAGGAAAGGACAAAATAATTGAAAACACAGTGGAGGATGAATTCTCTAAAGTGGCTTCGCTGGAAAGTGATGAGGCTGGAGACTCTTACAATTCAAATTGATTGAAAGAAAATCTTCTACTTTAATAAAGTATTCTTTACTTTATTAAAGAAAGAACGAAACAGAAGAAAATGGCATACAAAGTATCTTTGAAAATATTGGACAGATGTTTCCCGGTGAAACGAGTTCCAATAAAAGACAAAAACTTTCGGTGGAAAAAGAAAAGATTATTTCCTCGTGGCATACAAGACTTTTCAGAAAGCAGAAACATTGAAGGACAAGTGGGAAGAAAATGTGGAGACTTTTTTTTATTTAAACAGAAGACTTTCATTGTTAGAGTGAGTTTTTCGGAGCCTTGATTTTCTTTTCGGAAAAATTGTAATTTTTTTGATGTATCTGGGCTAATCACCCATTAGACAATAGATCCATTTGGATCATAGATTTTGTAATTAAATAAGCTTGTTACAAGCATTCTTTTGAATAAAAAAACATTTTCATGTTTGAATTCCATTACTTTCCAAAATTATGTTTCAATTGAAATATTGTACGGATCCATATAGTCACAGTCTACCGGAGTACCATCCAGGACAGGAGGTCCATTTCTGGGAAACAACAGACTAGACTACACTGGTGAGGCAGAATTTTCAACCAAAAGCATAAGCGCAAAGGGAAACAACCAATTAACTATAACAAGAAAGTATCTGTTTTAAGTTTATTTAATTATTGTCTATCCATATGAATCTATTGTCTAGTTTTATATACACACAAAAGATAAAATTTAAATTCCACAACAAAAAAAAGTACGTTTATGCATATCGCGTAAAAAATGGTATCAGAGCCAAGTTTAATACAATAACATGATACAGTGTAGAATGTGTAACAGATACATCATAAATATTGATAGTTATTTTATACAGTATAACTATCACTGTGAACGTTATATTTACATAAGTTGTGTAGGAGTACACAGATCTGCATCTAATTATCAAAGAAGTAAAATGAACTCAGAATTATTTAAATATAATAATGAAATTGAATGCTTCATTTAGGGATGGCAATGGGGCGGGTCCGCCCTGCCCCGCCCCGCCCCGCGAACTTTTTGGCCCGCCCCGCCTCGCCCCGCGACCCGCGAATTCGCGGGGCGGGGCGGGTCGGGTCAGGTCGGCCGTTGGACCCGCCAACCGCCCCGCGAACTATTTTTTTTTTTTTTTAAACTGAAAAATAATTAAAAAAATATATATACAATTTTTTTTAAATATTTATACGAAGCAAAACAAAAAAATTATAAGATTTGGGTTGTGGTATAGTGGGTAATGTTAATAGTTTATAAGTTTTAACCCGGGTTTGATTCTTCTTTAGTTTATTTTTAGTGAAAATCATAATTTCTACTATATTTTATGATTTTTCAAAAAAAAAAAAAAAAAAAAAAAAAATTTTTTTTTTTTTAGAGGCGGGTCGCGGGGCGGGGCGGGGTCACCCCGGACCCGGCCCGGGGCAGATTTTTCTGCCCCAAACCCGCCCCTATTGCTTCGTGGGGCGGGGCGGGGCGGCTCTTGGCGGGTTCGGGTCGGCGGTTTTTTTTGCCATCCCTAGCTTCATTATGCATTATCTTTTACATCATCATGTGTAGAATTTGTAATGCTTATAGTAGTACTTTCACAAATAAATACAATTTGTATAAATTTCATGAAAAATATATCTTTATGATTATTTTTATGATGAAATGAACAGTAAAAAGGAAAAATATAAATACAAATATAATGAAAAACTAAAAGACTTTGTTCTGCATTATGCTATTTATCATTACTCTAAATGAGTATTGTAGATAACATAACAAAAGAAGAATTTGGAGAAGTTTTTGAACAAAACGAATCCAAAGAAAATTACTCTAAAAAGATTTTAATCTCTGATAAAATACTTGCAAAGATTTGTAACAATACATCCCAGTGAGGTTTTTGTTTAACCAAACTTTATTACCAAATTCATAAATAGAAACAGACATGTATATTATGGCGTCTCTCAAAAAGAATTTGCTATGCATGTACAACACACCACTGGTAAGATAGGAATATCTTTATTAACCAAACAAGACATTAATAAAGCTAAACATAAGGTTGACTTAGACGACAATAAAAACCTATATTGGGTACCATAGGAGTTATTAGGATTTTGATCCATAGTACCTTAGCTGACAAAATTGATCAACCAATCTCTATGAGTTTGATTGATGAAAGAATACAGAACCCAATTGAAGGATGTCTAGGTTCTCTTAATGGAAATTTAGCATGTGGAAAATTAATATTTACAGCTTTCCCTAGACTATCAGTTATTATTACCAATTATGAAATCAATTCCCGTTTCCAATTGATAAACTGTAGGGATTTTAAAGTAAAAGGTTTTTAGTTCCTTATTATGATGTCCGCAAATTGCAACGTCAAGATTTTTAATAATTTTAGAAGATGTAACATTTGATTCATTTGCAATTTTTAAACTCAATATTTTTTCTGCTTTTACCCAAAAGGCTTCTAGAATTATCCATTTACTAGCTGTACATACTGAGGCTCCAGTATCCACATAAGCATGGATTGTGTATTTCCTATATCCTTCAAAGCTTGGCTTAATAGGGATATATATAGAGTTTGGATTTGTAATATTCTTATTACTCATTTTCAGAAGATTCTGAAGATGATTCAAAATTCGAGTCTGTATCAGTAGTCAGATAGTAAAGTGATTCAGTATCACTTGGGTCTTCTATAGGGTAAAAACTTTATTTTTCAAATGTTTTTAGAAGTTTAATCTTGTCTTCGTTTCCTATTTTTGCAGGACATTCATTTGCATAATGTCATGATTCATTGCAGAGCCAATATCTGCAACTTTTTTTTTTCCTGAGGGCAAAACTTCTTTTTGTCTTCTTTTTCTTTCTTACCTTTACTAGGTTTTTTATCATATTTTTTAAAGTATTTTTTTCTTTTATAGAATTTCTTTTTATAGGGTTGTTTATATTTTTTAAACCTATAATTTTTCTTTTATGTTTTTTCTGTCTTTTTTCAGGTTTACAACCATATTGTCCAGAGATTCTATCAAGATATCTGTTACAACATATTCTAAGATTTCTTGTAACTGCATTTCTGCTAATTCTGACGAGATATCCTTCTTTACATTTTTCTACAAGAAGATTTCTTGTAATTGTAGTTGCTAAACCTAAAGAATTGTCTATTTGGAGATTGACTTTAAAATTTTCTTTACTAGGTTTCTGTCTTTCAATTGCTTCATTAAAAAGTACCATTACTTCATTATTAAATGGTTATGGTAATTTTCTCATAAATTTTTCTGTTAGATTTTTCCAATCTTCAGAGGAAGAGATGTAGTAATATTTAGAGTATTCACATGTATATTCTTCGAAGAAACACATATCACAAATTGATATCTTTTCTAAATGGTTTATAGCATCTGCTACATCAATTGTAGACCTAGTATTTTTAAATACTTCGTATTTGACCTGTAAATTGTTTATAAATTTGTTCCACAATTCTTTTAATAAATTGGGGAATGTCACCCTAGGTTTCTTGCCAAATGGCATTTTTAGTTGCATATGTTATAGTTTTAAGGAAAGCTTTAACATTTCCTCTTGTACTGGCCATGACATAATTATAAGAATTTGTCTCACTTATGTGAATTTCTTTATTAATAATTATAGATATCATGATATTATTATACCAGTCTTCTATGATAATTTCTGGATCAAGAACACAATCAAGATCAAGAATCTTTATGTTTGTTTGGATTTTCTTTGGTTTATTTAAGAGATATGATGGGTCAAAATCATCTCTAATTGGTTTGGGTCTAGGGATATTGTCTCCTATTGGTCTTTTTCCATCTCCAATTGGATTTTGTGAAGGTGAAGGTTCATAATCCATTGGTTATGTTTCAATTTTTGGGTCTCTTAATTCTATTCCTTTTTAAGCAAGTTCTCTATTAGGATAGAATCTTTCATGTATGACAATGTCTTCTTCTGAACTAGTTTCAGAATCTTTAATAGGTTCTAAATTGTCTAGTTCATCTCCTACAGATTTGGCTGTAAGGATAGTTTCGTGGTTGTCAATATTAACTCTTTTAACAATTGATACAATTTGCTCAAGCTCATTGTCTTCAAAAGCTAAAAGAACATTCAACAATCCTAAATCTTGGGATATTTCATAGACTTTTTCTAAATTTTTCCTAAAACTTGTCATTCTGAATTTGAATCGTCAAATTCAAATTTTCCATTTTTAATTTGTTTTCTGTTTTCTACCTCCCCTCCCTTGGAAAATTCCAAAAGTTGTCTTTTTGGTCGATGTGGAAGGTTTATTTCTAATTCCAGCTATAATTATGGCTGAATGTTGTTCCATTGATTTTTCTTTGTCTAATTTTAGATTTTTAAGAGATGTCTTTATCTCTTCGATGTCTTCTTTTAAAATTCTTATTTCTCTTAATATGTCAGCAATTGACATATCTATTCTCCTAAAATTCGTTCTGCTATTTTGTTGACAGTGTCATTTAATTGTCTTAATTGACTTTCTTGACTAAATTCTGGTTTTTCTTTCCACCTAATTTTAGTTTTCTGTCTCATGGATGTAGTCCTAAGGAAAAGCGATTTTTTGGTTTTTTACTAAGGTCATTTCTTGTTCTAAATTTATTTCAACAGATTTTCTGGATGGTTGAACCACCCAATCAAATTCCGTTTCTTTATGTTCAAGATAGTCTGCAAACAAATGATCAATTTTGATTCCTTTTGGTTCTCTTACAATTGTCATATTGTGTTGATTATGCACTGTATAACTAATAAGATATGATATTGAAAAGGGAACATTGTTGTTTTTGACTAAATCTGTTCTTCCGTACTTATGTACGAATGATAAGATTCCATCAAAATCCTAGTCATGTAGACTAACTGATAGTCTAGGGAAAGCTGTAAATATTAATTCCCCCCCCCCCCCCCCCCCCCTCTTTTGGGAGTTTTTGTTTCAGTCTGATAATTTTCTTCTCTAAGATAACAATTTCTTGTTGTCTTGTTGATATTTCCATCAGCTTTGTCTCTAATTGAAGCTCTAAGTATTCAATTTGATCTTGAATGTCTGTCATTTTGACCTACAAAAGAAAATTCATGAGTTAAAGCATATGCTAGAGACTTTTCTTTACTTTTAATCAACTGAATTTCAAAATTATAATGGCTGAACCACATCTGCCATCTAATTAACCTACCTTGTTTGTAATCTGGGTGTACCTAACATTTCAAAAATGATTTGCATGTTGATAAATCTGTTCTAACAATAAAATGATTAGAAATAATATATAGTCTAAACTTTTGTATAGCCTTTTTCAAAGCTAGAATTTCTTTTTCATTAATATGATAGTTTCTTTCTGCATTTGAAAAAGTACCAGAAGAATAACTACATAGTTTTTCTTCTTGAGTTTGACTGTCTATAGCTTTGAGGATTGCACCCCAAAATTCTTGCGAAGCATATGTTTCTATTATCATTTTATCATCTTTATGAGAATGATAAAGAGATGAAGATTTTTCAATTTTTTTTTTTTTTTTTTTTTTTGCTTTTTTGAACATATAAACTGTCTTCTTTAGACCAATTCCAATTATGATTTTTCTTTAATTTCTTTTGTAAATGACTTCTCATTTTAGCAAGATCCTTAATGAAAGATTCTGCATAATTAAGACATCCTACAAATCTCATTAACTGTTTTTGATCTTGAATTTCATTAGGAAATTCTTGAATGTGAGTTAAAATGTGAGGTTTTAACTGCTTAAATCCTAGAGCAATCTCTAGTCATAAGTAACCAATTTTTTCTTTAAAAAGCTCAGCTTTCTTTTTGGATAAAACAATTCCTTCATTGGATATTTTTTGTAGAACCTGTAAAACGTGTTTTTCATGATCTATCTCATTTTCAGAAAAAACAAGAATATCATCAATATAAACACAACAAAATTCATTGAATTGTTTAAACGTATTATCCATATGTCTTTGGAAAATAGCTAGTGTTTGTTTTAATCCGAAAGGAACTACTGTCCATTGGAAGTGTTCTTGGGGACAACTGAAAGCTGTAAGTGGTTTTGTTTCTTAATCAAATCTAACTTGACGAAATCCTGATTTCAAGTCAAAAGAAGAAAATATTTTTTTTTCCTTTTATAAGCTGTAAAAGGCTTTGCATATTAGGTAAGATGTATCCATTATTTTTTTGTGTATTTATTAAGAGTATAATAGTCTATGACCATTCTTGTTTTTCCTCTTCTTTTTTCTGCTTCTTTTCTTACCATAAAGGCAGGAGAAGAGAACGGTGATTTACTTGGTTCAATTACTTGTAAATCAAGTAATTCTTTGATTTGGATTGAGAATTCTTCTCTATCCTTTGGACTGTAGGCCATAGCTTTAGATCTAATGATTTTATTTTTAAATTCATCAAGTAATTCGATTCTTGCCATAATTTTTCCTTTATTAATCTAAGGATCTAAAGGGTTTTCTGAACAACATTTTTCAAAAAGATTAGAAATATTTTCTCTTTCTGTATTTATTTTAAATGTTTCTAACTCATCTAATGTGATAAAAACATTTGAGTTTTGTGCAATATTCTCCCCTTGAAATTGAGAAAATGTTTTCTTATGATTATCAATTTTTAGAGATTCTAAAAAAAATTTCTGTAAGGAGTTAAAAGCAATAGTTTTTCTTTTTTTTGAAATCCAAAGTTTTTCTTTATTTAAAGTGAAACTGATTTAACCAACATTTACTGCTCTTTTTTGTGTTTTTGAATCAACTGTACGATCACAATGGTGTCACCTTTGCAGACTAACTAATTTTTTCAATAGATCTTCATGATCACCTCTTCGCCGGCCAAATGGGTCGACAATTTTGTTATTATATATTTGAAATATTTTATATTTGATTGGGTCAATTTTTGGCAAATTATACAAGTGCGTGGATTTTAGTTTCGTGCGTTTTTTGATATAGTGTGGGCAAGTTTTGCAGTATCAAGCATGTGCCTGAGGGTGAGGGTGGGGGTGGGAGTAGGTGGAGGTGGGTTGGAAAAGATGATTCTTTTTTAGTTAGGGAAGAACACTTATCTAAATAAAATAAAATAGTTTAAGATTTATTTGTACTTTTGAAAATGTTAAAGGTCCAAATACAATGCTTTCATTGTATTTTCTTTTTTCTATCATTTTAATTTATTGAAGTCAAAGGGCAAAATTGTTATAGAATTGTTCAAATAGTGAAAAATAGTGATTTGGATACCATCTGTAGGAATAAATGAAAGAATATGGATAATATCTACTAAAAAAATTGAATGTGGATAAAATCATTATAAACCTTAAAAAATGGAGATCATTAGTGTAATTAACCCTAATAACTAACATAGAGGCTAAATTTTGAGGTAGTCTTCTTTTCAAAATTTAAATTTTTTTTTAATATTTATAAATATAAATAGATTTTATAAATTTGAATAGAATTCCACATAATTTATAAGATTTCAAAAATATTCTATATTATAAATCTCAATAAATTCTTATTAATTTTCATAAGTTTACGGTCTTTATATTATAAATAGTAATTTTATATTGTCTTTATTTCAAATAGTTTATATGGAAAGAAAAAAATTGTTGAAATATAAAGACGAAAAAATTATTCCTCAATTTTGAATAAAGAAAATTGACTAAAACTTCTTGAAGGAAAATCGAAATAAAATTTAATTTTTACTTTCTTTCTACTTGTCTTTTATATAAAATTTCTTCTTTCATATTTGATACTAGATGATATATATTTATGATTCTTTCTCTTCCAAAATCAGTTGTTTAACACTCTTGTATAAAAAAATATTTTTTGACTTAAAAAATAATTTGCAGGTGTCACAGTTGATAGGGTAAATATTTCTGAGTTCAAAAAAGAAATTTTTGTGCTATATTGATTTTATAATCTATTATATAATTGCACTATATGATATTAGACTAACGGGACCGTTCCTTAATGAATTTGAGAAATAATTACGTCATTTAATATAAGTTAATTCAACGGTCTAGATCAGAACCATTAAAATTCTTATACCCACATTCAATCACATTTCAATAAAGGTTATAATATATCTAGACTGTTAGATTAGTTGAAATTATAGGCCGTTATTATTTGTCATTTATTTGTTAAATACATTGGTAATCAATAATGAAATTTCAAATACGATGTTTGATAATTGTAAAAAAAAAGGTCTATTATTAAAATAAGAAATCAAACAATTCAACAAATTTCCATGCTAATATAAATTGAAAATAAAAAACAAGAGTTTACTATACAAATTTGTGGCAAAAATAGAGGAGAGAGGCGAGAGGGAGAGAGACGTGAGATAAGGGTTGTATTAAAATTTTGAGGGGGTGGAAGTAGAATTCCTAAAGAATTTGATATTTATATTTAGTAAAATAGCATATTTGGTCATCAACTTTTGAAACACGTAAGGGATAGACTCCTAACTTTTAAAACTAGCACCAAACATCATTGAAGAAATAGACATGGTATGTCCTTTATAACAAAATTGTCATCCCTTTAAATAAACAAAAAAAAAAAGGAAAAAAAAAAAAAAAAGAATAGAAAAATAACCAAATATACTCTAAAAAATAAAAAATAAAATAACAAAGATGTCATCTTTTTTATCAAATCTCAAAATCCAAAATCTATCACCCCCTCAAATCTCAAAAATCCCAAAATCGACCAACCTAAAATAATTATGATTTAAATAGAATTAACAATTTTGATTTACAAAACCAAGAAATGCACACAAAACTATAACTGAAACACGTAAAAACACAAATGAATAAATTAATTGTTGTAATTAGAATTTATCATAATCTGGAAAATATTTGTGGAGTACTTGACAAGAGCATAACTTCAACAAAATCCTGCAAAAGATCTATAAAATAAATTCACACCACATAATCTATAACAACATTTATTATAAGGAAAAATCAAAACAGTCAGAACATCCAAATTCAAAAATAACCCCCTTTCTCAAACTCCGAAACCCGCAACATCTGCAATGCCTACAGAGCATCAAAATTCACGTCTCAAAACTTCAAACATTGAGATATAATATACATAGTCAATCTATAAAGTTCTCCAATCGATCGGAACGCATTCATTTTTTGACCATCTCGAATAGATTGTATATTGTGCATTTATCTTTCCAGCAACAAAATTGAGACCATCTTTCAATGGTGGCAACCTAGATAAAGTCTAATCTGGTGAGTTGTTTAACCATAGCACTTCACATGTCTCCTTGTGTTTAAAGTCACATTGTTTAGGATTTCGCTTATTTGATCTATTGTCCCACCATTTATAGGAATTTTCCACCAAGTGCTTCCAAGTCATGGAAGCAACATTTTGGAGCATTGCTGACCTACAGTCTGTCACCACTTTCTTTGTACTTAAAGTCTGGTATTGTTCTTTAACCATTCCATTAGACTTGATCTTCTTGGTTTGGGATGGTGGAATTTGAGATTTTTGGGTTTTTGGTGTGCTTGTGGATTTTGGATTTTGGAGATTGATAAAGAAAATGTCATTTTTTATTATTTTTAATTTTTTAAGGATACATTTGGTTATATTTATTTTTATATTTATTTTTGTTTAATTAGGAAGGATAATTTCGTCATAAAGAATCTCGATACCTATTTCTTCAAACATTGAAGATGTCCGGTACTACTTTAAAGGTTAAAGTTATATCCCTTTCGTTTTTGAAATGTTGGTGACCAAATATGCTTTTTTTCCCTTAAATTTATTTATTCAAAATCCATGCAAATTTGTTTATATCTTCTAATTAATGAAATCTTTACAAATTCACTAGTTGTTGGAGACACCTAGATTTCTATAGAATCTATTTTAAGTCCGAGATGAGAATACTTAAATTTCGATGAAATCTATTAAAATCTGAGTTGAATACACTCGACATTCACGAGATATTTGTCTAGAAACAACTATCACTTCTAATGATATCGAGATGGATAAAGAGAATAATTTTCTTTTTTTCTCAAGTCTAATTTGGCTTTTACATTTTTTTTCTTTCAAATCTTTTTCTTGGGCCATTGGAACTAGGGATGGTAATGGGGGCGGGGTGGGATCAGAACGGTCATTACCATCCCCGCTTCATTGGAGATTTTTGGTAGGTGGGGCAAAGATTGAAAAATTTTTATTTATCGCCTCGTTTAATTTTTAATATTAATATTTATTTTTTTAAAATACAATTTAATTTTAAAATATAAAAATATTTGAGGCGGGTTCAGAAAAATTAAGATAGGGACGAATTTTTTTGTCGTCCCTAATTGAAACTTTGGAACACAAGGAGGAGGATTATGGTGATTTTGAGTTTTATTGAATAAGTGAAATAATGAATGGTGGTTGGTTTAATTTTAAATTATGTTAATGGTTTTTAACTATAGAATTCTAAATTAAATTGTTTTTAGACCAGAGTGTGTTGATGTGTTTGCGTGGACTCAAATTAGCGATTTTGTAAACTATGGTTTGATTTGATTTTATTGTTTGATAGTTTTTTTTCCTTACTTTCCATTTCTACCATCTTAAATATCTTTAACAACAATTCTTCTAAAAAATTCATCTATGTAACGTTTAGGCAGAGTCTAGGTATAAGACCTGATTTCCATGCTTAGTCAGCTCATGTCTCATATATGTTCGAAAAATTTGAAATTCAACATCTATAATTAACTATGTTTTATACTTTTTAAAACACTGTTAATAGTACTTTACGTTTTTTAAAACATTGTCAATAAAACTTGGATGGCATGACGGTAAAAATAGTATTTCTTCGTGTCTATTTATGGTATTTAATATGCCGTCATCCCCCTTGACTTCAACCAATCTAGAAATTTCCCCTTCGAACGGCCAACACGCTCTCTCTCTCTCTCTACGCCCACACAGTATAAAAGGGCTACTACGCTTTCTCTATATATATTTATGAAAATCTTATAACGTCAGATCTGAAAAAGAGAAGAAGAAATGGATGCTTTGGACTCAGTCTTTGATCCACTGAGAGATTTCGCCAAGGACAGCTATCGTCTTGTCAAGCGATGCCACAAGCCTGATCGTAAAGGTATAACTCTTGTATTCTCATTGTACAACGCGAAATTTCTGTTATTAAAGGTTAAATTATAAATGTAATATGATTTATGCCGATTTATGTATGTGTAGAATTCACGAAGGTGGCGACTCGGACTGCGATTGGCTTCGTGGTTATGGGGTTTGTCGGATTCTTCGTCAAGTTGATTTTCATTCCCATAAATAACATCATTGTTGGTGCTTCTTAATTTTTCAATTAGGTACTATCCTTTTTCATAATTTTACGTCTGAGAATTTTACTTAGTTATATTTTTTGTGAACTATTTGATCTGGGTCATATTTTTTAGAAGGCGTGATTTTTTCCATTGCTGGTCACCTATGAATTTCACTGAGCTATAAATCCTTGTTTGCATACTCGCTTCGGCTAAATACAAAGATAAATCTTGATTAATTACATTTTGTCGTGTGTCATTAGTATGTGCACGAATGGTATTTAAATGTTGGAAGAGTAAGATCAAAACGAGAAAGAAATTACATTAGTGATAATTAACCAATATGTCACTTGTAGGGAAGGAGTGCTTCTTGTTATACATCACACACGCACACATGTTACCACAATAGCTATAATAAAGGAGAAAACAAAACTGGCATATTAGTGGTAAATTGCGCACACGATATTTTTTTGGTTTTTTTGATGAAAGCGCACTATTTTTTAATATATAAATACACTTATAAATTTGTGTGTGCGTGTCTTTATGTAGTGTACAGTAAGAACGGTGTTAGATCTTGTAGATTTTAAAAAAGCCAAACATGCTCTTGGTGCTGAGAAAAGAGAAGATCTCATCTTTTTCTATCACAAAGGACAAAAGTCATTTCTAATGTAATCCTTAGTCCTTACCACCTTTAAGAAAAGGAAGTAAGAAGGTGCCGATAAAGTACAAGTCCAATACCCAATTACACTACATAAATGTGCGTGCACGCCGCACGCGTACATACACACACAATATAAACATTTATTTGTATATAGGTATTAAAAAAATGGTGTGTATGTATCTATAACTATCATGAGTCACGATCATTTATGTTTTCTTAGTTCTTGTAGCTTTTATTGTAAATTTATGGGAATAGTGTTTAGTTTGTTATTATTGTTGCTTTTGTTGTAATATATGTATGTGTGTACACTCACATACATATTTGATTTTATAGATAGATAGGTCCATAGATATAAAGATGAAAAAAAGCGACAATGGACAATACGATTTTTTTTTTCTGTCTCACCTTTTGAAAATTCACATATATGCATTGTGTTATGTCAATAAAAAGGAAATATAATAAATCATACCTGCAAAAGTAAAAGTTAGAGATAAAAAAGCTACTCCAAAGTACAAACACAAAATCCAAGTTTTCTTCTTTCAATTTCAACTCATGGTAGGTAGGTATATAATTCGGAACGACGAATGAAAGGCAGGCAAGACCTAGGGAAGATCCTAGATAACTGGAGAGTATGTTATTTAAAATTTTGAAGTACAATTCAGATTCTTCTCTGTGCAGGAATAAACATTTAGTCAAAATTCAAAGTTAACAATAGATATGATGGAAATCTACCAAAAGAGTTAAGGTTTTAATCAAATGCAAGATTTATTTATCTATTTTGTAATAAATAAATCTTGAGGGAGCATTTTGATACGAATCCAAATTGTTCGTATTAGTTGATAATCCCCACTAAGACACACTGACCCACTAACATGATAATGCCAAATAATTAGCAAAAAATATAGCCATGACTCGTAGAACTAATTTGACCCCTTCAAAAAAATTAATAAATAACTAAAATATTACAATTATAAAATAAAATTAACTTTTATAAAAACTGAAAATAAGCATGTAATACATTTTTAAATGTTAGCAAAAGCCCCGGGGACGTAAAAAGAGAAATAGCCAGAATCACTATAGAGATATGTTGTTCATTTTATCTTATTTTAAATACGTCAAGGGCAAAATAGAAAATAAATATACCATTACAAAATCCTACCCGTAGATAAGACCCGGGGACATAAAAAGAGAAATAGCCAGAATCACTATAGAGAACCCTATGTTGTTCATTTTATTTTATTTTAAATACGTCAAGGGCAAAATAGAAAATAAATATACCATTACAAAATCCTACCCGTAGATAAGACTCTACTATTATATCTATTAGCATCTCCATCAAAAAGAAAGAAGAAAATTACTTCAAAAGGGACTGCATACGTCGGAATCAGCTCTCAGTGTATTGTTTTGCTTCTTATCTTTTTTCATATTATGGGAGTAAATTTTACCATCACTTAATCTCCCACTTGGAACCCAAATCCCTTTCTCCTTCGTCAGCATTCTTCTTTATCCACTTGAATGCCTTAGCCAAACTGTCTTTGACTCTCTCTCCTGCTTGCCTTGAGCAAATTCAATAATTCATATGTTGTTGGACAAGGACAAATTCAATAATTCATGTGTTTTTGGACAAGGACATCGAACCACCCTTGCTTCACCACTTCATGTAGTGTTTTAGGCATTTGCTCCACTGCCAATTCTGCCGAACTCATTCCTATAGATGAAGAACAGTGTATGTTTAGCCAAATTGAGCCATATCCAGCAACTTGATTCAACGTCTATACCTTGCTATCACATAAGGACTAAGACAATCCCCCAACACTACATTCATCCTTTTAGTTTGATCGTCTTTTCTGGCGATTTGTTGTTGAGGACTTCAACTCCAAACCCGTCATGTTAAACAACAATGTGAAAGGAGTATAACTATTCACTATCACCGACTATACAATCAGATAAACCAAAGCACTCATTTTTAAGGAAAAGCTGAAATGCCTTATCCAATGTGCACTCTTGTGGAGCTGGGATGAAGATCCCATATTTAGAAAATTTGTAGACCAAAAAGATATACTTCATTTCCCCAATCTGGAAAAACCTGTAATGAAATTTATTGCATTAGACAACCATGGTTTGTGCCGAATAAGTAAAGGTTGGAGTTACCATGCCTCTTTCTTCCTTTTTGTATTGTCTTGTTGGACACCAAGGTATTCATCAAATAACTTCAACCAGTAGTATGATTTCAGTAATAAGTTGGACATCCTTTCCATGATTTCGACAAAAAGTCAGACATCCTTTCAATGCTTGGATGTCATGCAAATCGAAGGCCATGATTCTCGCTCAACAATTCCTACCTCAGTCCCCCTCTGCTGGGCAGATATGCTTTGCCACCATGAGTATTTAATAAGCCATCTTCCAAACAATACCGTTTGTCCAAATCATCTTTGTTTGTAGCGTCAGCTTGGTATAAACAACATCCTGCTGTGCTATTTCTTTATCATGTTAGGAAAACTAGACCGAACTGTAGTCAAAGCACAATAAAGTTCTATACTTTCGTTCTGCTAACTGCATCCTACAACTGATCTACCTAAGGCTAAGCAAGTAATTTCCCCACCTTCCCTGTTTTGGGGGTAGCTTTTCTGAGTCTTGACATCCTTTAACTTTCGACTTTCAAAAGCAACCAAGTGCCCATCTTGCATCAACAGCCCACCAATAGCATGGAAGCATTAATGTGTACTTCAAAACGCAAATGGAAGTTGAGGTATCAGCGTGTACTTCGATCCTTCCTCAATAAATCAGGATTCACCTTCTTGGAATCGTCACCAATGGGAACCGGATGCCAACCTGCATTATCAACCTAATAATTGCACAGTTGGAGGTATACTTCGATAGACAAATTAAAGTCGGGCCACTGTAATACTAGTCCTGCGGTAATGGCCAGTTTCAAATTTTCGAAGGTCTTTTGACATTCTTGTGACCACTTCTATTTTTCGATCCTTCCTCAACAAATCTGTCAGGGAATCACCTTCTTGTAATAATCTATACCGTTGATAATAATTGACAAATCTCTGAAATGAATGAAAGTCAGCAACTTTTGATGGATGTGACCGCCAATCCAGAATGGCCTTCACCTTTGTTTGTCCATTTGATTATTCCTTGACCAACCCAATGCTCCAAGAACAATACCTCTTGCAAGTGCCTTTTGTGCACAATCATCTAATTAGCGATCCGGTTATTAAAGATGTCCACCGTGTAGCTTAATTCTCATATTGCAAGGTGTTTGGTTTGACGATGACTTGAGTCTTGAAGAATTGATTTTCTTGAAATTTCTAGGGCACTTGGAAAAGAATTTCTTCTTCTTTTCTTTCTTAATTCTTCACTTCTTCTTTCTTTTCTTTTGCCTCTTCTGTACAAGACTTGAAAGTTTATTTGTAGGTAAGACTTGGAAACTGCCTAGTCCAATTTTTGCTTCAATATATTTAAAATAATATCAAATGAAGTCCATGGCCTTCCTGTAGTGATCTGGGCTTCCTGTAGTAATCTGGGCTTTGTGCTATTTCTCTGTTATGGCCCCAAGTCTTTTTCAAAGATAATATTTCCAGCACTAAAATACAATGAATGAGGTGATGCATTGAGCATTCACTTACTAATGAGGGGATAATTTAATATTAAAAACCACATAAATGCAACTTTAACCTCAGGGAAGTAGCACGAAATTGCCCTATTTGGAAAGTTGACTGGAATGTTTCTCTCTCTTCTCTTTGTGCATGTTTGACTAAGCTTAAATAATTTACTTTGAAGCAATTTACTTATAAATATGTTATAGAATAAATGCAACATCTCTTTGTTCGTCCAAGTTGAAAAGTAATAACTTGTTTGAAAGTAACCGCTACCTTATCGTTAAAATAAACGAAAAAATAAAACACGTCAAAACGTGTGGAAAAAGGAAGTGACTTAAAAGTAAGTTTGACTTTTAAGATTGGCCTAAGACGCTTGTCTCTCAATTTTCTGCTTTATGAATTTGAGGTAATTATACCCATCACAATTATAACAAAATGTATATAGTTTCTTTGAGGAAAACCTTTTAAGGTTATAGTTGGCACTACAGCAGGAAACTTTCTTACGTTCAATTTTTTTATTTTTTTTTATTATTTTATATATTTTTATGTTCTGGTTTGGATTGCCAAAAGTGAACCTGCCATCTATGTCTGTGTTGTTATTCTGCAAGTACTTGGATAAAAGAATTAGGGCCTGTTCTCTTTGCTGTTTTGGGGCCATTTTCTGTTTTGAGTTTTTCAAAACGGCCAAAACGTGTTCTCTTGACCATTTTGGAAAATGGATTTTTGAAAACAAAAAAAAAAAATACAAAGGAAACCCAAAACGGCTAAAAAGCCGTTTTGGGCGTTTCCTTCACAAAAATGGGCGCAACCAAAACGGCCAAAACGTGCGTTTTGGCCGTTTTGGTCTGAAGTTCGAATCCCTTCTGCCCCTTTTTTTTTTTTTCTGAAATTTAACGTTGGGCGATCGCCCAGCATAAATCTGGGCGATCGCCCAGTTCAAACAGTGGGCATTTATGCTGGGCGATCGCCCAGATTTATGCTGGGCGATCGCCCAACGTAAATTTCAGAAAATTTTTTTTTTTTTTTTTTTTTGAATTTCAATCACATTTTTATTACGGTTTGCATCTTTTGACTTGTTTTGATACATATTTGTATATTAGAGGTTATAATACATAAGTATAGATGATTTTCATGTTGTAAAATCAATTATTAACATCAAAATTGTTAGAAAATATATATACGAAAATCAAAAATCAATTATTCAACACACACCTATTCACATATATAGAATCAAAATTTTCTTTCGGGGGCAACGCCCCCGTGCCCCCACGAGGGGCGCTGCCCCCTCGACCCCCGCGATCTGACCGGGCAGGTCAAACCCCGTTTTCCCGAAACGGCGAAGTGGCAAACAATTTGCAAAACGACAATAAATAAATAGTGAAATATATATAACAATTGTATTAGCATTAAATTATTTTAAGAAAGTATTCAAATGTATTAGTATTATATAGTCTATCTTATTAGAATTTTCATACTATATTAGCATTAAAGTATTAAAAAAATTAAATAATGAACTTTTTTGAATAACATATCATACAAAATCATTTCTCAAAATTTTCAAAGTAAACACGTTTTCGAGTTTTCTGTTTTCAGAAACAATTTTCAAAAACACCAAAAAGAACGTATTTTCAAAACTTCAAAACAAACACTCAAAACACAAAACACAAAACGAATTCAAAACTCAAAACACAAAACTCAAACACAAAGAGAACACTACCTTAGTGTTCTTTCTGGAAATGGAGTTATGGTTTTGATGCTAATTACTGAATTTGAATTTTTTGTATCGAAGTACAGGCTTTTTCTTGGGGCGAGGAGCTTGTAAAAGAACTCGGCATCAGGAAAGTGTGTCCATCTCAGATGATTATTATCCGCTCTTTTTAAGTTTTGCAGAACTTATGTATGTTATAGTTGCAGTGTTTCACATTAGAAATGTCATCTATGACTTCATTTCGTGATTTTCCCTTATCAATTTTAAGGAGTTAGCTGCCTCATTTACTTTGTTTTGGCATTTGTTTTGTTTTTAATTGAAACTCAACTCCATGAATGGCTATGCTCCTTTTTGATGGAAAAAGTTCAGACACCCAATTAATAATAATTACAGAGTAGAATTAGACTTTATATAAATTCATTTGGATTGTGTTCCAATTCAGTAGCGAGAAATCTTGAACTATGAGAATATTTGCTGTGTTAATAGTACGTCAACTTTGATTTTTAAAGTTATTTATTAGGTAAATTTGTAGCCGAGGTCCTAAACCTTTCAAAAATATGTTGTCAGGTCTCAAATCTTTTAATCTAGCACCTTCATTTCAATTTTTTTGATAATTGTGCGCCTTAAAGAACTCTAGATGGTTTCGTCCAAATGACCGTTAGTTTATTAAAAGTTATGCTTCTAACTCTAGTTTGACCAATTTTAGAAAGAGCAAAAATGGTTTAACATTTAATTATTTAAACAAAGAAAATTTGTAGCGCAGGTCAAACCTTTTAAAAATGTGTTGTCAAGTATCAAATTTTTTAATTAATGTGCGTCATAAGGATTTCTCGACTATTTTCATTCAAATGACTGTCTTGACCAAAAGCCAAGTGTTTGACCTAATTTGTCCAATTTTAATGAGGGCAAAATAGTCTTTACAAAAGTCCATAGGTACACATTTATTAACATGTTTGAAGATTGATGACAAATTCCCATTGTTTTAATTAATTAGACGGGAAAGACCATGTTTCCCTTATTAAAATTGGTCATACCAAGATTAAACGCTTTGACTTTTGATCAACTGACAACTCTTTGAACCTCTTTGAACGAAAACCGTCCAGACGTCCTTAGGGCATGCATTTATTAAAAAGTTTAAGATGTAAGTGCTAAAATTAGAAAGTTTTGAGCTTAACAACACATTTTAATAATGTACGCACGTTTTGAATCCTTCTTCGGACATTCCCCTATTTTTTATAACCTCGATATAACAACAAATTAAACATAACAAATTCGAATAAGTTGTGATTTAGTCATGAATGAAGAATCACTATCTCTATCAAAAGATCCAAGGAAGATGAGAAATATTATTCTTACCAAGTCGAACAATATCATACAAACTGCAAAAATGATTATCCTACAAACTCCAATGTTAATGGAAGTATCTATGATTAATTGGAAACAGACAAAATGAAGTGTTGCAGACACAACATTTTAAGATTAGATAAAGGGCATACTATCACTAATCCAAACCTACACTTCTGAAACTAAATGTTGTACAGAATTGAAGAGCAATCAGCTAGTTTGATTCCTTGCTTTGCATCCTAGCCATTTGCAGCTCTCAAGCGGGTAATCAACTCATCCTGTTTGTAGAAATGCAGACACGAGCGACCACCCAAATAGAAGGGAAATTATGTCAGAATCAACCTATGCATGCTAATCAAAAAACTAAATCGAGGCTGTTGATTAGTCTGGAAAACAACTTAAAAGATAATACCATGCATCCCGGGTATAATGGCAACATTAAACTTAAGTAGGACCTGTTAAAGTAGTATGGCTACGAGAAATAACATGGTACTTGCCTTTTTCCCCTTCACTGGAAGACCTTTCTCCTTCAGAAGAGCACGCAGTCTCTATGTAGATTGTCAGGCTCGCGAGATTGTGATCCCACTGATTGTTCAAAGACTAATTAGAAATTTCAAGGATAAGAATGTGCGTGCCACCAGTGCAATCGTTAAGCAACATAATAATATATACTGAAAATAAATTAGGCATATATATTTTGTTTTTTTAACTACACAACATACTAATACAAGTCCATGCTCAAAAGATTTAATATCATATTCGTCATTTTTCGTTACTTCAATTGGAGGGTATAAATCTCTTCCCCAGTGATGGCAATGACAATTGACACAGATGATGCACATGGTATATTCAAAAGCCTAATCAACAGGCTATATACCTAGGGATTTTATACAGATAAGCATTGGCTTCAGTTTAAGATTGACTCAGGAGTCGAAACAAGCTGCAATTAAGCTCATAGGCTTCAACTAAACTCAAGCTCAGCTTATTAATCAATCTTTCTAGAGATCAACTCAAATTCAGCCCAACAAAAGTGTAATTCGAAGAATACATAATCCTAAGTTGTACATTTTCAAGTACTCATTCATGATTTCAAACAGAGATTGAGCAATCTAAAGCTCTGCACAAGAATTTGCCAAATCAGGAGTCGAAACAAGCTGCATTTAAGCTCATAGGCTTCAACTAAACTCAAGCTCAGCTTATTAATCAATCTTTCAAGAGATCAACTCAAATTCAGCCCAACAAAAGCGTAATTTGAAGAATACATAATCCCGAGTTGTAGATTTTCAAAGTACTCATTCGTGCACACGAATTTGCCAACACACCTAATAGTACCTAGACAGGGTGGATGAGCAACGTGACTATTTCATATGAAGCACTATCAACTTTAGAGAGAATTTCCATCAAAAGTAGATCAGCTCCATCAATCATCCCCATCCTCTTCAAACTTGCAAGAGGGTAACAGAACAGGTGAAATCATGTAATAATAAACAAGCCACTTAAGCAAGATAAACTTTGTGGTGGAATGATATTTCTCAAAGTTCTATAACTTCTACATGTGTTCCATGTATTAAATCACATAACAGTATGATATCAACAGCTCACCTTGAAGTTGAGAGCACGACATGGCCATCTTAGATGCCTTGTCATCCAAAGGTCTCTCAGCAGTCCTGAAGAGTTACAGTTGGAAGAAAGATGAAGCAGAAAAGTTCAAAAAGAGAGCAACATTATCCCACAAGAAGATGTATTTAATACCTTTTCCTGACACCCTGATTCAGCAGCAGCTTTCCCATCTTTTGAACAAGAAACGCTTTTCTGATTCTTAAGCATAAAAGACCTAATCAATATATTCATTTGATTCGTCGTTATAAGCTGGTCCTCTGATACCAAAAAAAAAAAAAAAAAATCATGGTGAGAGGTTCCATTAATTACAATGGATTGCAGCATAGAAGAGACACAAACCCATTACAACACCACCCAACTTTCGCATAACCTCACATGGGGATCAAAGAGGCATGACTTGAGGACTGCACCAAATAAACTTGCAATCCAAGTTTTGGCAAATACTTTAACCAGATTTATAATTACCCAAGTTGATGCCCCTAACTTGAGACAAGTAAGAAACATGATTCAAATATATTGTGAACTTTAGCAATTGCTGAAAATTAAGTACGAATATCCCCAAGATACAAGAAATCCTAACCGAACTAATCATTATATTCATCCTAAGCGTAAAATCTGATGCATAAATGCTAGATGGAAATTTAGAGAACAGAACTTCTTGTAATCAAGTTCCAAAGTTGAAACACTATTGTAACGCCCCCAATTTTCAAAGAAACTCATTTCCTCAATCCATAGCACGCTGAAGAAAAACATTTCGTTTCATAATACTCAATAAAATTAACATGCTAGACATTTTAATTAATCACAAATAGTTAGATTACACAATTTTCCATGCACCAAAATTAAAACAACAAATAATAAAACTCTAAAAATTGACATGTACGAGCAAATAATAATCATTCAGGTTTTTTTATTTGTCCAAAAAGGCTGATTACAAGTTAATGAACTCGATCTAAAGTAAGAAAATTTTCTTCAATGAACTCTAAAGTTATACAAAAAACAATAAATAGAGAAAGAAATCTAGCAATTTCTTTATTTCAAATATTACTTGGAAGCCCCGTGGCAAGCCCACTTTACCACACATCCAATCGACCCAAACTAACATGTAAATTTTTAATGGTGCCAAAATATTCAACAAGATACTGCAATTCTTATTCAAACATAAATTATAACGTATCATACCAAATCATTTTGGAGATTTAGAACAACTCGCGATAACAGACAGCTCAAGAAATTTCTTAGAACTCCTATATCTCGAAGTATTTACTTAAGAGTGACCCAAAAGTCATATCCCAAATGATTTACATTTCATTAAATTGTTGCAGCAGCCGATAAGCATTTTGTGTAATTTTTTACTTAGATATTATGAAGAATAAGAATTTAACCATGTACATCTTGTGTATGTTACTTTAAAATTTTAAAAAACTGGACATAGCTGATAAAGTGAATACACACTTTATTTGATAGTTATTCATTTTCTAATGAATTAAATGAAAAAAATAACTCGACAAAATAAGTGGGTATATTTTATAGGAAGAGGGGAGAGAAGAAGGTAGAAACCGTTTATAAGTGATTGAGAGAAAGAGTAAAGGTTAACAAGTCCACTTTCTTTTGGACTTTAGTGAGTTCAAATTTAAATAACCTTCTCTCTCTTGATAAGATACACACACATATATAAGGACCATTCCTCCTACCAATAAATTTGACAAATAATTACCACTTTTAATTTAAGTTAATCTAAGTTATCTAACGATCTAGATCTTTTAAATCTTTTAAAATTTCTATATCCAAATACACCCCAATAAAAATTTTAATAGATCTAAATCGTTAGATTAACTTATATTAAGGGTTGTAGTTATTTGTCAAATTCATTAGTAGAAGGAACGGTCTCCATATATATTTATAACATATTTTTAACTTGTGCATTTGGGAGTAAAATGAGATTAGTCGGACATGTCACTTGACGCTACTCAATAGGTCCGGACGTGACCTTTGACGCAGAAATAGGATGAATTTATCTGGATAATGCATCTAACTAAAAATATTATAAAATATTTATGTTTTTTTCGAAATTGAATTTTGATAACTTCAAGATAACTGGTCTAAATAAATAATTTAAAATAGAAGGCAAGAATAATGATGTGAACCCGCGAAGGATTAAATCTCGGAACCCACAAAAGATTTGATCTGAACCCCAAGAAAGCTAAAATCTGGCCGCAAGAACTTGACCCGATGATTTCTTGAATCAAATAACCATAGTTATGAAAACGCCACAAAGGTTTGCGAAATCTTTGATAAGTTTTAGGGTTTGTTCAATTAAGAACATGGAAGAAAGTGAATCCTCACTTTAATTAATCTCTCAAAATACTGAACTGTTCATGTTTACAATAAAAAATGTTTATATAGTAAACATTGAAAGAAACCTAATCTAATTCGGAATTAATTTAAAACTAATTAAAAATAAGAGTTCTAAATGAAATAGGAAACTAAAACTTGCCAAAATCTGGATTTCTTCGAAAACGTGCCTTGCAATCGCATAGGCTTAATGCGTGCGATCGCATGGTTTGTCGCCATGAAGTTCTGCCTTTGAAAAGCCCTCTTTGCGATCGCATGAGTTTATAACCACGCGATCGCATGGTTATATTTTCTGTCCTCTTGCGCAGATTTCTGCCCCATCTGCGTTTTGGTTCTTCAACTTCGTTTCACGCTTATTTTGGTCATCCAATGTTCCATTAGCCTCTGATCTACCTCCAATATGGTCATTAGCTTGAGTCCAATATAATAAAGGTCAATAGCTTGCCTGGATCGCATCATCCCCTCTTTCTTCAAAAGGATTCGACCTCGAATCACTACAGGTATCTAAGGGATAAAGATCCTTCACATGCTTCCAAAACCAATTACCAGGCTCAAAGATGAATCTGCAGCCTTTATTTGCTTTAATTTGATGTATTTAAAGCTCATTCATCATCCCATCTGGACTGCTTCTATAAGTTGGTTGTTTTGTAAGAACAGCTCCAGGTACAAAATGAAGTTGATGTGCAATATCTTGAATAGGTAGTAACCTACTAGACATTTTCTCTGAAGATATATCATCCAATTCTTGCAATAAAGAAATAGCCAAGTTAGGAAAGGATTGGTTAATGTCGCTAATTACAAGGTAGGATTCTTTATATACTAGCAAAATCAATGGTTGATTTTCCATGAGAGCCCTTTTAATCTCACTTTCTTTTGCGAAAAAACTCACTTTTATTTTCTCTCGTGATTTCAAATTATTTTCAGCTACACTCTCATTTTTTTCTTCCATCATCTTCTTTTCATGTGCCTCTAACTCATTTCTTTGTTCCATCTCTTTCTTTTCTTGTACCTCGCCCTCACTTCTTTGTTCCATCTCTTTCTTTTCTTGTGCCTGGACCACATTCTTGTTTTTCTGATCTGCCTATCATTTTAGTTTTATTTGGGCATCGTAGACCTGTTGTGATGTTAAAGGGGCAAGTGTAACAGGTTTTCCATCTTTGACAAAGCTGTACCTGTTCTTTGCCCTATCATGCTTCACCTTCCTATCGTACTGCCATGGTTTCTCCAATAAAAGATGGCTAGCATGCATTGGAACCACATTACACAATACTACATCACTATACCTCCCAATAGTAAAACACACGAAGACTTGCTTGGTAACCTTGACTTCTCCACAATCATTTAACTACGACAACTTATAAGGCTTAGGGTGTTTTAACACAAACAAGCCTAACTTCTCAACAAGGGTGGTACTAACTATATTGGTACAACTCCCCCTATCTATGATCATACTACACACTTTGTTATCAACAAAACATCGAGTATGGAATATGTTCTCTTGCCCAGGTGTAATGTCATCATTATTAAACATTTGGAGAGAAATAATAAATACTAAAAAAATAGAAATTTTAAAAAAAATTCTTAATTTTCGTTTTTTTTTTCTTTTACTTTTGCGATCCAACGCAAGAAACAAAAAAAATAAAAATATCACAAAGCAAGAACTATAAAGAATTAGCTTTGGTTCATGAACAGGTCGTGCCCAAACAATTCTTTAATGTTCTTTAAAAAAAAAAATTTTTTTTTTTTTTTGGATATGATTCAAGATGAATCTGATAAAAACAAAGTTAAAGATAAAACCTGATTTTAGAGCCAAAGCTCTGATACCAACTGATGCGAACCCGCGAAGGATTAAATCTCGAAACCCATAAAAGATTTGATCTGAACCCCAAGAAAGCTAAAATCTGACCGCAAGAACTTGACCTGATGATTTCTTGAATCAAAAAATCATAGTTATGAAAATGCCACAAAGATTTGCGAAATCTTTGATAAGTTTTAGGGTTTGTTCAATTAAGAACATGGAAGAAAGTGAATCATCACTTTAATTAATCTCTCAAAATACTAAACTGTACATGTTTACAATAAAAGATGTTTATATAGTAAACATTGAAAGAAACCTAATCTAATTCGGAATTAATTTAAAACTAATTAAAAATAAGAGTTCTAAATGAAATAGGAAACTAAAACTTGCCAAAATCTGGATTTCTTCAAAAACGTGCCTTGCGATCGCATAAGCTTAATGCGTGTGATCGCATGGTTTGTCGCCATGAAGTTCTGCCTTTGAAAAGTCCTTTTTGCGATCGCATGAGTTTATAACCACGCGATCGCATGGTTATATTTTCTGTCCTCTTGCGCAAATTTTTGCCCCATTTGCGTTTTGGTTCTTCAACTTCGTTTTACGCTTATTTTGGTCATCCAATATTCCATTAGCCTCTGATCTACCTCCAATATGGTCCTTAGTTTGAGTCCAATGTAACAAAGATCCATGGCTTGCCTGGATCGCATCAAATAATTATTTCATTCTTTTGCAAAAATACTACGTGCGCCTATGGGCAATGGACTAGGCTTGGATTGACTTGGCTAAGCTAGAACATAGATTAGGCTCTCTCTCTCTCTCTCTCTCTCTCTCTCTCTCTCTCTCTCTCTCTCTCTCTCTCTCTCTCTCTCCACTCTATAAAGTATATTCACTTATTTTGTCGAGTTACTTATCTCCTTTGACTCATTCGAAAATGCATAACAATCAAATAAAGTTCGTCTATTTACTTATTTACTTTATTAGCCAAAATTTTCCAATTTTTAAAATCTCAAGGTAAATTACACAAGATGCACGTGGTTAAATTTGTATTCTTTATAATATCTAAGTAAAAGATTACATAGAATATTTATCGACCTTTGTGTCAATGAAATGTAAAACTTCAGTATATAGCCTTTGGGCCACTCTCCAGTAAATCATTCGAAATACAAGGATTATAAGATATTCTTTGAGCTGCCTATTATAGTACTCAGCTGCTTATGATCTACCAAATAATTTGATACTACAGGTTATGATTTATGTTTATATTATGTTTAAAAAAGAATCGCATGTATCTTGTTAAGTGTTTTCCGAAATACTACCATGAAGAATTTTCATGTTAGTTCAGATTAATTGGATGCGTGGCTAAGCGGTGAAGTGGGCTTGCTCAGGGACTCCTAAGTACATTTCAAATAAACTACACTTCGTTTTCTATTTAATGTTCAAAGGTATTATTTTAGAGTTCATTGAGAATCTTACTTTGGATTAAGTTCAACAACATGAAGTCAGTTATTTTGGAAAAATAACTTGAATATTTTGCCGGTTTATTATTTGCTCATACATGTCAATGTTTAAACATTTTATTATTTTGTGTTTTAATTGTGGTGCATGGGCACATCATGTAATCGACCTATTTATGACTAATTAAAATGTCTAGCATGTTAAATTGATGGAGTATTATGAAACAAAATGTTTTTCTTCCTCGTACCATGAGTTGAGGAGATGAATTTTAGTAACTTCCCTGTTTCTTTGAAAATTGGGGTGCCACAATTATGTCGAGTGTACGTAAACTTAAACTATTTATTTCTCAATCAAACGACAAACCAATGGTCAGTTATGACAAAATACAGCTGAACAAAAGGCTCATTCCAAAAATCCACTCTAACCCCCGCATACATCAGCCTGCAACACATCATTGAAACTCAAGCTGTGCAATACATTTAAGCATATAAATTATGAAAAATCCTGGACAAAGAAACATTTAATTTACAAAAGATCCACATGCAATTTGGTAACTGAAGCTATTTCTTGTACAAATCAACCTCATTACAGTATTCATGCAATAGTTACTCTTTCTCCTGGGCCATAAGTAGTGAAGAAAAGTCCAATAATGATGACAACACAAATCTAAGTTTTAGTACCAAAAGTATATAAAATATAAACAAGAAGTGATCTTTTGTGCACGAAGCATACATAGACCAAAAGCAAAATTCAGTTACATGGAGTTGCTTCAATATCACACTATAAATGTGCAAAATAAGATTTCATGCTATCTTTCCACAATGCAAACAAAGAACAGTTCCACTAATCTCAATGAAGACGAATATCTTCAGAAAACAAAGGGATTCAACATTACTAACGTATGTAGAAAAGAACCTGGAGGTGATGCATCATGATCGCAAATATAAACCCGCATCCCACCCTGCATAAATTTTCCAACATGTAAAACAGACAAATATATGAAAACCCGAAGGATACATAAGAGGATCACCGAAAAAGATAATATCATCAGTTCACACCCACACCACACCAATATAGCAGCAATAGATGAGAAGATAATGAATAATAACTAGACTTCAACATTCAACAAAAATAAAGCAACCTCCTTTGTCATGACTTGGCTTAGTGATAATTAAAAAGAATAAAAGTTGCTGACTGAGATTCCCAGAGAGTTAAAAAATCAAGCATATATTGTTCTTGGAAATCTGGTTATCCGATCACTCTACAATCCATATTTCAATCAACAAATGGCTTTTCAATTCACGATTTATTTTGATTCTTGACAACATATTTTCTTCATTATGTCAGATTATAGGCACATATTCAACTTCTGGAATATGTTTGGGGTGGCTTATTTCATGCGTACAAGCATGTTAGAGTAAAAGTATCCCCTCGCATACTTTCTCTCTCTCATGCTTATAAGCCACCCTAAACATGCTCCTAGTATCATTACTTCACATTAAATGTTGTTATAGAAGAGTGCAACATTTGTTGGAAATTATAAAAGTAACAAGTCAAGTTCACAAGAAGAAGCTAATAAATAACATATTTCTAGAGTTAGACCAGTGTGGAAGCATCTAGACAAGTGTCCAACAACATTGGAGTCCAACCTCCTGGATGCAAACATGTGCTCTTCTTGGATTTAATGCTTCCCTCTCGCCTTCTAATGACCGTTGAATCACTACCCGCAAAAATTTAAGTTATCAAAACATGTCAGTAAGCCCGGGCACAACAGAAATACTTCACGAGTACAAACCTTTTATAGAAGACCGCAATACATTAACCAGCGTCAGTCTTCTAAAATTTCTCTACCACATAATTTAAATTTTTTCGGCGCAAAGTTCTAACTAAAGGAAAATTCGTTCCTTCAGTTTGCCCTTTTCAAAATTAAACTAGAACCAACTTAACATTGAACTAAATTAATCTCACTAGAGCAGAGCTAATTATTTCAGAAGTTCTATCAATTTAGTAAAAACTCGATTCTCAATCATATCAGGAGAGAATCAGCAGTGTCTTTTTCAGTTCCTAAAACAAAAACTCCTCAAAGGCCAAAGCTCTCTCCAATCACCACGCTTAACCACAATTAACAACCATAAAAGATCAACACCATCACATATAAATTAAATTATCGATATCCGAGTAGTAATAAATAAAAGAAAAATTAAAAACAAAAAAATTAAGATCTTTAGAGAAAAACATATACCGGGTTGGCGGAAACAATGGTGGAGGACAAGAGGCCGCGAGAGGGAAGGTCGGCGAGGTATTTGGCTGCTCCGCCACCGCCACCCTTCGAATTGAAAGGCAGAGACGATGAGCAGCTACAATCCATGGCTCCTACCAATCTCTGTACAAAACTAAGAAAAAAATTGCAGAGAAGAATAGTAAAATTCTGAGGAAGGAGACTATTTAATGATTGAGCGACTGCACATATGAAGTCACAAGATTTAATGTTTTTTGTAAGTAAAATTTGCTAAACATGCTTTTAATGTCTGTCTAGTAGGTATCTACGCTATTGCTAGGAAATCTAGAGATTGCTCAATTTTGCTCTGATTTTTGAATCACAAGTCAAGTTCGGGTACTTGAGTGAAAAACATTTAAGTTAAATTCGAACTCATAAAATGTGTAAATAAATATTCTAAAACAAAATTGTAATTCACATTTTTTAGCGTCTAAATGTCTTAATGTGAGTTGTTTTTGCTACATAAGACTAACCTTCACAAAAATCATCAAATCCGTTAAATTGATTGAAACATTTTAACTGGAAAAATGTACAAGTTTGATGACGATCTATAATAAAAATACTTCAATGATTAAACCAACGCAATCTTTAAACCAAGTAAAAGTGATGTTGAACAACAAGTTGGACCAAAAATTGAACTATCATTGCCAAAATGACCAAAATATCAATTTTGTCATTTGAAAAGACATAAAGGGGATTTTGAATTATGTCTTTTCAAATGACAAATTTGACATTTGGCAGTAGTGGTTCAACTTTTGGTTCAACTTGATGTTCAAGTAGCATTTTCCAAGTGATAAATGTGATTTTTTAAATTTTTTTTCTTTTTTTTATCGTTTCTTGATAGATTTTCACTCTCCATCCCCTTCAAGGTTGTGTGTGCCCAATTGTGCTGGCCTAACATATATGCAATTTTTCAGGCATGGATGGATCATATTGGGATTGGCCTGATATTTCAGGACGACAGCGGATCGACTGCGACGATGTGCTCCAAAGTTATTGATGGTGGTGTGAATGCCATTGCTTTGAGGAAAGTCTTACTTTAGAACAAAAATGTGGTTTAAGCATTGTAATTGGCGAGAGCGACTCCCTTCAAATAATTCAAATATTCAAGCTTGCAATCAAGCTTTAGCCTTGCACCCAACTTCTATTTTATTTAATATTGTAGTCTCACTTCGAAATGTCTTATCACTCTTTCTAAAAATGAGTTTTTCGACCAACATGTCAAGTTCAAACAAGATACAAATAAGAATATATCATTTAAACTTCAAAAAAACAAACTAGTTTTAAGTCAAACTTAAATTCTAATTTCAACTGACTAAACACGTTAAACGTGTTAAATATTTTCATAATTTATTTATTTATTATTGTTAAACAAATAGTTTACCGCTTGGAAACGGGGATCCATTCATTCCAATAGACACACCTTTCTTAAATATTGAGATTGTTGTTATCTCACTAAACACATTAAACGTGTTAAATATTTTTCATAATTTATTTATTTATTGTTTTAATACAAATAGTTTGCCGCTTTGAAACAGAGACCTATTCATCACATTGGACACATCTTCCTTGTATATTGAGATTGTTGCCATTTGTAGATACAACATAAACAATTTTCATTCTTATTTCTTTTTTCGTTTTTCCTTGGCATCATCAGTTTTTTCTTAGAGTGTTTTCTTAGTTTGATCAAACTGTCATAACTTGAATCAAACACTTCCATTGTATCCTGAAAGAGATTTTTATTTAAAACCCCATTGTGACATTGTTGATAGGCAAGAAACATCTCTTAAAAGATAGCGTGTCCGTGCCTTGGAGTTTATTCAGATTCTTTATATTTTTTCTGGTAAAACGTACTTTTCATCCACATGTTTTGTAAAATTCACAATTTACTATATACTTATTATCCATAAATTCTATAAAACGCACAACTTATAATCACTAAAAAATAATTTCAACACTACAAGTATACATCTAAACTTACCTATCATGAAAAGAGCAATGATCTAATATTTCTATTGGTCACTTCCAGGGGCGGATCCAGGATATGACAAAGGGGTGGGCTGGTTTATGGGGGTTTGCTGCTCCCAAATTTTTTTTTTTTTTAAAATCACAAATACTTAGCCTATTTTTATAAGAATCTAATTTTTTATATAAGTCATAATCTTTAAAAAATTTACAAAAAGTCATTACACAAAAATATTCAAGATCTAAAACTAGCTAAATAAAGTTGTACCTGACGATCTTTAACAGCTGCAAATTTTTCTATAATAGAATCTATATCTATTTTATTAACAAGATATCTCTCAAAAAAAATTGTTATGTAAAAACATATAAAATCATAAGCACTTTTTTTCTACTTATTGAAATTTGAAATAATTTCTCAAAATCAAGTAAACATCATTATTCATCACTCAATGACAAATCAAAATTCATATAAAATTCACTCAAGTAAACATAGTTGCCGACAATATGTTTAATGGGATTAAATTTTAAATGGGTTTGGACTTTGGACTTTGGGGCTGTCTTAATTCTTTCAATTTTTTGGGGGCTGGGCTGTAATTTAATTAGTTGCTTCACCTTTTTATTTTGGGCCGGGTGGACTTGATGCCCTGGGCTGGATCTGCCTTGGGCTGGATCTGCCTCTGGTCACTTCTTATAATGTTCATTAGACAAGTGTCCAGTGGACATTGAATGATGAAAAAGTGTGTGACAAATCAATCAAATACTCGTTTAATGTCCACTGAACAAGTGTCCAATAGATATTATAAGTAGTATGTTACGTTAGATCATTGTCCATCATAAAAAATAATCAATTAGATCAAGTAATCAATGGGCAATATATCGTCCAATTTTATTTTATTTTGTCTTGTCTGTTTTCAATGGCAATTGGGAAGTGGCCATGATAAAAAATAGGATAAGTTTGAACTAAATAATAGAACTCTCATGGATAAGAACCAAAGCAGACCCGCTTATACCGGATTCATTACTCTGATCAGGCAACTCTGTCAGGTGATGGACACATCTCGCCAATAGAATCCATACACGTGTAATATGATCAGACTGAAACGGACAAGATCAGACACGTAGCTCCCTGACTACAGTATTAACCTACACACCGTTGTATCATAGCACAACACCTCACATATTATTTTGCGATAATGTACAATCATCAAAGCGTCAACTTTTCAAGAAAGCAACATTTAACAAGTATCTAAAATCTTGTCTTTCTCAGTAGTTAAGCTTCCCATTTGATTGAAACAGTGTGTGAAATTTGAGTTAAAGATTGATTTTGAGAGAGAGAGAGAGAGAGATGGTGGTGAACGCCGATCAGGACGGAGAAACGCCGCGGAGCCCAGAAGCGAAACTGGGTATGCAGGTGGAGGATTTGTGGGATGTACAGGAGGCCCAGCTGAGTCCTACTGAGAAGCTTAACGCTTGCTTTGAGAGCATACCGGTTTCTGCCTTCCCTCAGGCTCCTTCTTCGCAAGGTAATTTCACTGATTTCTGCGTGTATATTTGACAATTATATGGAAGAATTTATTGTTTGATGCTTATTTTTTGCCCTCAGGTGGATTGGATTGATTGATTGATTGATTGTGTGTGTGTGTGTTTAATTTGATTTGGTGCATGATCTAAGGTAAATTGAGTGATCAAGAAAGAGAGTGGAAAACTGTGCTAGTGTGAATTATACAGGAGTAGAGTTGTAAATGTGGCAGCGCGGCCTGGCCCGGACCGGTGCCTGCTCTCCTTTGGAAATTAAACCAAAAATGCCTTCACGGCCCGGCCTGTTTTCACCTCCAGGAGGGATATCTTTGTAGATTGACTGCAATTTGGATGATCATCTCCATATGTATATACTTGTTTTCTTCCTTTCCTACTGTGTATTTATGTAGGTTTAATATGAGAGATAGCTAATAAACAAGAGTGGTTGTTTAATATTAGATAAAATATATCTAGGAACAATGTCAGAAAATTGTATCCAAATATATATAATTTAGTCAGATTCTGTGTGTTTGTTATGCTTAGCCAAGATATATAACTGTAGGGGGTGGGGACTTACTGTTTACTTAAAGCAAGCATTATTTTGTTTCCCGGATTTTCTTGATGACCAAATTATTATAAGCGGCAAAAGTTTTGGTCATATTGTGCACTAAAGGAATTTCTTTGTATTTGTGTAACAACTGAATATATCTCCATTTGGTGTGTTTCTAGCAAGTGGCAGATATCATAGAGATATGCTGTGTACTAATGGATGTAAGGTTTGGATTTTGTCCGTCTCTGTTATTGGATTGTGTTTTGATCTGCATATGTTTGGTCGATAGCTGCATGCATTTGACAGCTTTGGCATTTAACGTGGATAAATTTTAGGTTATCTACACTTCATCTCCCCGTGGTTCCTCAAGTTGCTAATGTTTAACTTTGGTATGATAATAAAATAATCCCCTATAAATTTAAGAGCTGAGCAAGTAAGCCGTGGACAGTTTTGCACAAAAAAGTTAATTCTAAAGATTTAAGAGAGCGAACGCATTCAATTATTTACATGTTTAGCACACCTCCTCTATGTAGTCACGATGTCTCAAAGGTTTAGCAAATGACAATATTGAGTAATAGCAAGACTGATCTCATGACTTTTGGTTGCTCTAATACTGTATTACACAATTCTCATCTAAAAGTTTAAGCTATTAGAATGAAGAAGATATTATGCCTTTTAACTGTTTTCATATCAGACTTTAAGTTTTTAATTTCTCTGCAGAATTTCTAGATACGTCAGCCTCATTTAACTTTTCTGTACAGTTACTGAGATAAGCTCGGATTCCAGTCTGGCTGAAGCCGTGAAGTTACTGGCCCGGAATAAGATCCTAAGTGCACCTGTGGTGGATTGCAAAGCGCCTGAAGATGCAAGTTGGATTGACAGATACATAGGCATTGTAGAGTTTGCTGGCATTGTTGTGTGGATATTGCATCAGGTTTGTAGACTTGTGTGAAACATTGTTGGAAGATTTCAATTCTTTGACCAAATCTCCTTGATTTGGTCAGACCTTTCTATTTTTGCTAAGTGTATATTTGATGTAAATATAGTTTATTTCTTTCCTAGTTAGGCTGATTGTATCTTTAGCATTTAAGGATATTTCCCAACTTAGTCTATAGTAAATACTATAAAAGGCTGTATTGTTATTCGTGAATTAATAAGAAAACATATTCTTCTGCTGCCCTAAATTCTAGATGGTATCAGAGCCATAATAGGTCATTTGATTATTGTCTTCTCCAGTTTTTTTTTTTTTTCTTCTTCTTCAGTTTATTTCTCTGTTTTTTGATTCCTAGCCACACCTTCCAGTATGTCTGAACAATCCAGCGACACTACTGTCACCTCCCAAGGTACCAAAACCTTCGAACCGAAACTTACCCATACTGAATCCAACCATTCTGTCCAGATTACAACTATTAGGTTGAACGAGGAAAATTTCTTGAGGTGGTCTCAATCGGTTCGGATGTATATTCGTGGACGGAGTAAGATTGGTTACTTAACTGGAGAGACTAAGGCACTCGATACTTCTGATCCTGCTTATCGTGTCTGGGATGCAGAAAACTCAATAGTGATGGCATGGTTGGTGAATTCTATGGATGAAGAAATAGGTGCCAACTTTATGTGTTTCTCTACGGCAAAGGAGCTCTGGGACAATGTTTGTCAGATGTATTCTGACCTTGAAAATCAGTCCCAAGTCTTTGAGTTGGAATTGATGCTAGGAGAAATTCGCCAAGGGGAGAATAGCGTGACTCGCTATTTTAGTGCTCTTAAGAGGTTGTGGCAAGATCTGGATCTCTTCAATGATTATGAGTGGAAGAGTTTAGATGATTTTAAACACCACAAACAAACTGTGGAGAAAGGCAGAATCTTTAAATTTCTTGGGGGCCTTAATATTGAATTTGATGAGGTCAGGGGCAGAATTGTTGGTAGGAAACCTCTTTCTACTCTTGAAGAGGTGTTTTCGGAGGTCAGGAGGGAGGAGAGTCGCCGAGGGGTGATGCTGGGAAAGAAGCCTTCTGGTGGTACAGTTGAAAAATCTGCTCTCGTTGCTGATCTTAATGTTGCTCGATCTTTCCCCACTCAGAAGCCTCGTGTGTGGTGTGATTACTGTAACAAACCACGACACACTCGTGATACTTGCTGAAAACTTCATGGCAAACCAGTAGATTGGAAGAGCAACAAGGGTAGTAACAAGAATAATCGAGCAATCTCCACTGTCAATGAAGTTGAGAGTTTGGAGAAAAGTCTTAACAAAGAGCAAATGGATCGCCTCATTAAGCTGCTGACTTCCAGTCCAATTCCTAGCCAATCTAGTGTTTCCCTTGCTCAGACAGGTAGTATCTCTCAAGCTCTCTTTAGTCACTTAAATTCTACACCTTGGATCATATATTCAAGTGCTTCCTATCATATGACTAGTATGTCAAACTTGTTCCATTCATACTCACTCTATCCAGGTAATAAAAAGGTTCGAATTGCTGATGGAAGCTTATCTTCCATAGCCGGGAAAGGAACCATCAAATTATCTGATAACATTGAATTAAAAAATGTGTTACATGTACCTAAACTCTCTTGTAATCTTATCTCAGTTAGTAAATTGGCAAAGGATTCTAACTGTCGTGTTACCTTCTTTGATTCTTCTTGTGAATTCCAAAATCGGAGCTTGGAGAAGATGATTGGCAGTGCTAGTTTGCTAGAAGGTCTTTACTATTTTGATGGTCATCTTTGCGGTAATAAACAAGCTCAAGGCTTGACTAGTAGTATTAGTTCAATCCCTGTTCAAGATCAAATAATGCTTTGGCATCTTAGACTAGGGCATCCTAGTTTTTCTTATTTACAACATCTATTTCCAAGTTTATTTAAAAATATTGATTGTACTACTTTTCATTGTGAGAGTTGTTATCTTGCTAAAAGTCATCGTGTTTCTTATAAAACTATTGGTTATCGTGCTTCTAAGCCTTTTCACTTGATCCATAGTGATGTGTGGGGTCCTTCTAAAATCACAACTTTAACTGAAAAAAAATGGTTTGTCACTTTTATCGATGATCACACACGTCTTTGTTAGGTTTATATGATGCATCAAAAATCTGAGGTTGAAAAACTATTTAAGGATTTATATAATCTGGTTGAAAATCAATTTCAAACCAAAATAAGTTTGCTTCACACTGATAATGGGACTGAATACTTCAATATGTACTTAGGGAGTTTTTTAAATGAAAAAGGGATTACTCATACTTCCACTTGTCGTGACACTCCACAACAAAATGGTATTGCGAAGAGAAAAAATCGTCACTTACTTGAGGTAGGTAGGGCAATTATGTTTTCAATGAATGTTCCAAAATATCTTTGGGGTGATGCAATTTTAACAGTCTGTTATTTGATCAATAGGATGCCAACTCGTGTTCTCAACTATAAAACACCCTTAGCCTATTTTAAAGAATTTTTTCTTTTTAATAGGATAACTCCCAATCTACCTTTAAAAGTATTCGGCTGCACAGTGTTTGTGCATATTCTTGCTCAATTTCGCTCCAAATTAGATCCCAGGGCTGAAAAGTGTGTGTTTTTAGGCTATGCCTCTAACAAAAAAGGCTACAAGTGTTTTAATCCTCAAACTCGAAAAACTTATGTAAGTATGGATGTCCAGTTCCTTGAAAATCAACTCTATTTTGCCCAAAATTCTCTTCAGGGGGAGAAAACAGTAAGTGAAGACCAATTTTGGGAGATGTCGTCACCTATGCCTAATCTGTTTTTTCCTAGTTCAACACCTAGTCAGGACATAAGTGTTTTAAATGAGAAAAATATGGAAAACTCTGATCTACAGGAGTCAAACTTAGAAGAATCAAATGCAGGGGGAGAAATACTATCACAGCCTGAACTAAATGTGTACACTCGCAAGAAATACCATCACAATAATAAAAATCTACCTACAGATATGGCACAACACCAATCATCAACTCCAGGAACCAAGGTCCGAAATAAACCAGGTAACATTTCAACTTCTATTTCTTTGCCATCTAATTCATCTCTTTCAGACTTAGATCTACCTATAGCCCTTAGAAAAGGAACTCGCACCTACACAAATCATCCTATCTCCAATTATGTGTCATACCAAAAGCTATCCAGCAAATATAGAGCTTTTACCACAAATCTGTCCAAGATTCTAATTCCTAAAAACATTGAACAAGCCTTAGGTAATTTAGACTGGAAGTTAGCGGTTCTTGAGGAGATGAATGCTCTTAAAAAGAATGAGACTTGGGAGGTTAGTGAGCTCCCGAATGATAAAAAGCCTGTAAGTTGTAAATGGGTGTTTACTGTCAAATGTAGACCTGATGGGAGTATAGAGAGACTTAAAGCAAGATTGGTAGCAAGAGGGTTTACTCAAACACAGGGCATTGACTACCAAGAAACCTTTGCTCCTATTGCCAAAATAAATTCAATTCGTATTTTATTATCCTTTGCAGTACAACTTGACTGGAGTTTACATCAATTAGATGTAAAAAAAGCATTCCTTAATGGGAAATTAAAAGAGGAAGTGTTTATGGAGCTGCCACTCGGATTTGAGGAGGAACTTGGCAAAGGTAAGGTCTGTAAACTAAAAAAGACCTTATATGGCCTCAAGCAATCGCCAAGGGCATGGTTTGAGCATTTTAGGAGTGTTGTAAGAAGTTATGGATATATCTAAAGTCAAGCAGATCATATAATGTTTTATAAACACTCTAAGGAAGGAAAAATATCTGTCTTGATTGTTTATGTTGATGACATTATATTGACAAGGGATGATGTAGTAGAAATTGGCAGCTTAAAGAAAGCTCTTGCTTCTGAGTTTGAAATTAAAGATCTAGGTGAGTTGAAATACTTCTTGGGCATGGAGTTTGCTAGATCAAAAAGTGGTATTGTTGTGTCACAACGCAAGTATGTCCTAGACTTGCTTAGTGAAACTGGTTTACTTGGTTGTAAAGCTGCCGAGACTCCCTTAGAACCTAACCAGAAGCTTCTTCCTGCTAAAGCTGAAGAGGTAATAGACGTGGAATTGTACCAACGCCTTGTGGGACGCCTAATTTACCTCTCTCACACGCGACCTGATATAGCATTTGCAGTGAGTCTTGTGAGCCAGTATATGCATGCTCCAGGTAAGGAACACTTTGAAGCGGTGTCTAGAATCCTTAAGTATCTAAAAGGATCACCTGGAAAGGGACTATTATTCAAGAAAGCAGGGCATTTACAAGTGGAGGCCTACACAGATGCAGATTGGGCTGGCAGTGTAATTGATAGAAGATCCACTTCAGGGTATTGTACCTTTGTGGGAGGAAATTTAGTAACTTGGCGAAGCAAAAAACAGGCAGCAGTGGCTAGAAGTAGTGCTGAGGCAGAGTACAGAGCTATTGCCCTAGGAATTTGTGAAGTTCTTTGGATTAAAAGGATCTTAGAAGAACTGAAAATTACCAATCCACTACCAATGAAGTTGTACTGCGACAAAAAGGCTGCTATTTCAATATCACATAATCCAGTGTTACATGATCGAACAACGCATGTGGAGGTCGATAAGCACTTTATTAAAGAAAAATTAGACACTGGAGTAATATGCATGCCTTATATTCCTACAAGTGAACAAGTGGCTGACATTCTCACAAAAGGATTGCCTAAAAAGCAGTTTGAAAATATGGTGTGCAAGCTGGCCATGGAAGACATATTTAGACCAGCTTGAGGGGGAGTATTGGAAGATTTCAATTCTTTGACCAAATCTCCTTGATTTGGTCAGACCTTTCTATTTTTGCTAAGTGTATATTTGATGTAAATATAGTTTATTTCTTTCCTAGTTAGGCTGATTGTATCTTTAGCATTTAAGGATATTTCCCAACTTAGTCTATAGTAAATACTATAAAAGGCTGTATTGTTATTCGTGAATTAATAAGAAAACATATTCTTCTGCTGCCCTAAATTCTAGATACATGAATACGAATATGTATTTGGATAACTTGTTATAACTCACTACAGTTGTCTCATCACTATGCAAAGCAATTCGTATTGAAATGGAAAGTGAAATTAAATGATGATGGTTATTCTACTGCAGAAAGAAAAAGGGAAGTCACCGACACGTTTGTGTTTCCCTTAAATGAATCTTTAATACAAACTTTTGTTCCATCACCTTAAGGTGGGCTTTTATGACAGAAATTGATCTGCCTAGTACGTCTAAAACTGTTGTTCTAAATTAAAGCACTGACAAGGACAGGCTGAGGTTAAGGAAATTTTTCGGTTTTTATATGTTTTAATGACTAGAAGTTTGAAAAATACGTTCTTCAATGCTCTCAAACGTTTGAAGGATTTCACGCGTTCTATCTTTTTTCTTTAAAATTCTTTGATTCTGTATATGGAAAATCTGTAGCCTCAAGATCTTGTTTAAAAAATTACAAGGGAACTTGAACAAAGTATAAAATGTATTTACTCGATTATCTGTACAATACTTAGCAGATTCTACTTTCCTAATTATTTCAAATTGTCAAGTACCTTTTGTGGGTCTTATTCACATTCTTTCCTTTAAATAGGAAGCTAAAAGGCAGATACATTTTAACTTTTTTGGCAGTCAGAAAAGATGGAAGGCGGCGATTTCTTCGATTTGGCAATGAATAGCTCAGAGAATGATTTTGGTCCTGCTGTTGCAGCGGCAACTAATGGTATGACTTCACCCAGGTTTAGAAGTATACACCCTGACTCTCCTACAGCAACTTGTGGAAAATTTTTTGAGATGCTTACTTCTTCCAACTTCTATAAGGACACAAAGGTTACTCGTTCTACTTCCTGCTCTAACTCCATAATTTCACTATTTCTCATGATCATGAAAGGACATTTTTCCTTTCAGTCTTCGAGTCTTTCTTCCAAAGTTAATTCTGTGCATTAATTGATGAATAAACAGGTTGGGGATATCTCGGGATCTTTTCGCTGGGCTCCATTTCTTGCGTTGCAGAAATCCAACTCTTTTTTAACGATGCTCCTGCTGCTATCAAAATACAGAATGAAGAGTGTTCCTGTGGTTGATTTAGGGGAAGCAAAGATTGACAACATCATCACGCAATCCGCTGTTATTCACATGCTGGAAGAATGTGCCGGACTTCATTGGTTTGAAAGCTGGGGATCCAAAAAACTGTTTGAACTTGGTCTGCCACTAATGAAATCTAGTCACATTATTAAGGTACGTAAATAATTATAAACTCATGTGGATCGAGTCCATAACTAGACGCAAAATCTTGAATGGATGCAAGATCTTAGATGTAAATGGTATTTTCAATGTGTCCCATATTGTGGCCCGGGTACAAAACATTGGAGTGATCTCATGTGTTATTTAATTTAGCCACCCCCACGGTTGGGATTAAGCTTCATTGATTACTATGTGGTGTCTACATTATGTCTTCATATTAAACTGCAAAATGTTAATTCCAATGTTTATTAAGGACCTCTGCATTTTGCATTAAGTCAGATTTCTCTTCTGTTGTCATTTAATCAGTCTGAATTAAACACATGTAGCCTGTAGTTTGCCTGCTCCTTTTTGTTTTTCTTTCCACGTGATTTTGTTTCTCCCTCCCGTTCTCTTGCATGTGCTGTTTGGGGGGTTGGGTGGGAAGAAATTGCACCAATTTGGCTGGCATTTTAAGACCTAACTTCTATTCTTTTGTTTGCTCAAATGATGATTTTATGGGTATAGAATATAATTGTACTTGTTCACCTGCATCTTTTGGTCTTTAAACATGGATCTCTTCTGTTTCTGTTATTGTCTAGTACTAAGCTGCTTAAATCAGAATACCACAGTTACTTTAAAACTAAATATCTTTAATTATGTATCTTCATTTGAATAACAGAGCTGTGAACAAACATTTATTGCACTTAGTTCCTACATTTCCGGAGTTCGAGCATATATCAGCAAATATCTACATCTTAAATACAGATTCTATTTTACTTGGGATTCTCAGAGACTTATTTTATTTGTTTCTTTATTTTCTTCAGGTGTGTGAGGACGAACCCGTGCTGCAGGCATTTAAAGTAATGAGACAAAAGGGAGTTGGAGGACTACCAGTGGTTCAAAGTGGTGGAAATAAGGCAATTGGTAATATAAGCATCAGAGATGTCCAGTTCCTTCTCATTACTCCTGAAATCTACAACGAATACAGGTTCGTAATTTTCTCCCTTTTATTGATGGGAGGGCATCATATTCAGTTCCGTTTTAAATTTAAATTCCCGGACTTCTGAAGACTCAAAAGCTATGGAAAGGTGTGCAGTATTTGAATCTGAATCAAGGCCCCAAGTTATGAGGTCACAGATTCAAATTGCACCATATGTGGGTTATGGCCGGTCCTATGTGCACATATAGTAGGACCGTCCACTCAAATCACAACATTTCGGAGACGCTGAGTGGGTCCGCCCACTGACTTTAGTCATTCGATGAGTGGGACGGTCCTTCCATGTGTGACTGCCCTATTGAAGTTTTTCTCATGGGTTATTTAGTTCTTATTTCTTGGTAACTAGTTATGGGTTATTTTTCTAAGTCATGATCATTCGTAAATAAATTCTTGTACATTGTATTGATTAAATCTGAATAAATAGCTATTAATCGAGAGTTTTGATGCACTCATACAGGTCTATTACAGCCAAGAACTTCCTGACAGCAGTGAGAAGCTATCTAGAGGAGCATCAAAAGGAGTCACCATTGTTGAGTGGCATGGTTACTTGCCGGAGAGATGATACACTGAAAGAAGTCATCGGGAAACTTGATTCGATGAAGATCCACCGGATTTATGTAGTGGATGAGACTGGTGATCTAGAGGGGGTGATTACGCTAAGAGACATAATCTCGAAGCTAGTACACGAGCCCCGTGGATACTTTGGTGACTTTTTCGATGGTGTTATTCCCCTGCCTGCCAACAGTAGAGTCTAACTTGAGCCTAGTTTGTTTTTCTAATGGAGTTTTGTATTAACAAGATTTGTCATTTTGGTCATTAATTTGACTACTTTCTGGTCTTTCTGTGTTTTTCTACCTTGGCTGTCAAATAATGGACAAAGTTCTTATTAACTGAGTTTTCTGTCTTTTAATTTGAGTTTGTTTATACTAGTTACTTATTAATCTGAATCAATTATTCACATCCATTCACCAATTTTCATTTACAAAAACTGCAAAAACAGGATTGGATTTGGATCCGCCGATTCGGCCACGGGACTAGAAACCGGCCTAATCATATGCCAAAGATGGAATAAATAAAAATGGAAATAGAATCTGTCAGTAGGTCGATCGTGTTAATTGGGAACCAATCTAGAAAATGGATCTATTGTCTTGTTTTCAAAGAAAAAAATTAAAGTTTCATGTCACCTTCATGCTAAATAGTACTCGTTTAACAGAGATTATAAACTAACTTATAAATTAATATTAATTTATTTGAGTTAAAATTGTTGATTTTTCAAAATACTTTAACGTAAAATGATAAAATTGTCCTTTTTACTTTGAAATGACACTTTATTGATTAAAGTTAATATGGTCATTTAATTTTAAAAATTGATTGAAAAGTCAAAAAAATCGATTAAAATAAACTAGTTCTGATTTATAATTCCTACCAAACGGTAGCTATATACTCTCCACATTACAAAAAATTTGTTTGGTTCTTGATATTGTTTCATAATTTGAAAAACTTAACTTATGTTTGTACTTTACATATGTATATCTATTTAATTAATTGTTTTTTTGAGAAATTAGGAATTGACTATTCAATTAGTACGACTTTTGAGTTTTTAATTAATTTAAATATGTGAATTTAAATCCACACGTGATGAAAAACTACAACGTAGACATCAGCATGAGATTTTAACGTCCACATTCACCGTCTCTAACATGCAAGGATCCAAATTCGAAGATTTGAATAGTTCAAGGACCCAGAACTATGCTACCTAAAAGATTGATGACCCTCGGTCCAACAGAGTCACTTCAAAAACATTATAGAATAGAACGAGGATACTGTTGACATATTTGAAGTGTCCAATTTTGCCTTTGACGCAAAGAGTTGACTGATCACATGTACATAATCGTGTTTAGGAAAAACAAGAATCTTATAACAGGATGAGAAAATAAATATAATTAAAATCAAATCAAATCAAAATAGTAGGAAGACCAACAATGTTTTCTATCTCAAGTTTTACTATATGTTTGCGTGTGCTTATAAATACTTATTAACTAGTCAAACATCATTTTTATTCACATTTCGTAGAATCTACAACTTTTATTCATTTTTTATCTACACAATCCGTATTTTCCTGCCTATTCACTTTCTTTCATCCCATTGACACCAAAGTCAGGAGCTTGGCCCTCTTGACTTGAGATGTCAACGCAGATATGATCATATGATCAGAACCTTGTTCAATTTTTCTCCTTTACCCAACAAAAAAGCACAGCAACCACATGATTAAAAAGAAAAACTAAAAGCAATAAGAATCTTTAAAAGTTTTAAGGAAAAAGATTTGTGTTTTCTATGGGTTCCAAAATGTAACTACTACTAAACTAGAGCAGTTTAGCTAGCATGGTCACTTTCATTTCTGAAGACAAAATTTGAAAGCAACAATCATTATCAAATTCAAACTATGGAATACATTCACATTTCGTAGATATTCACAACACAAGCACAAATACGTGGATTAGTGATTAGAAAGAGAGTTCAAAAGATGAACAAGCTTTCAATAGCAGCAGTCATATAAACAAAGTAAAGGGAAGGGTAAGCACCCGAAAGCCATGGATGGTTCATACGGAAGGAACAGGGTGACATGAGGCTTCGTGCTATATGCACTAGCAATAGGATCAGATCATCTCTGGAACAGAAGAAATAGCATGGCCATTCAAGGAATTGACAGTTCAATCAAGAGCATCATAGTATCAATATCAGATAGTTATTTTCCTTTCGGATAAAAATAATACATCACCCAATTATCTACATTCAATGAATTTTGAGAAAATGTACACCTTCATATACATAGATTAATTTTTTTGTCATAATTTATGGGAAAAGGTTGACATTTATTTAGAACTGATTGCATCTGCCTGGTTGCACTTTAAGTACTCCCTCCAATTGAATCGACTATGTTGGTTTGTTTAGCTCGGAGATCAAAACATCTGCCATGCAAAGCTAAGAGGGACATAAAGTGGGTATGTAAGTTGCTTTGTCTTTGTCTAAGCATTCAAAATTTAAAAATAGACAAGTCAGTCCAAATGGAGTATCACAGCATAAGAATCCATTCTACAAAAGCAGACATTATTTTCATACAGTTCTAAATAGACCGGGAGACAATTTGAAACTTGAGGAACAAAATAGTGTCAAAGAAGTTTAGAGTCAAGGAGAAAATTCCATGGCCATGCCCACCCAAAATGGAAATGAGTGGCATCTCAAATGAGGTTAACACTGATGGCGTATAACCAACTGTGTTTGAGCGAGAGAGAGAGAGAGACATCAACAACAAACTAAGCATTATTCCTCATAAAGTTGGGACATGCTCCACCAATCCTTTTTCATTTCAGTTTGCTGCTACATCTGTGCTGGAAGATCCAATACGATCAGATAATTTGCAATCACAACATACAATATTAATTTGGAATACCTCTACTTCATTCAATTCAACCTGTTCTCCTAAGATCAAATCACTCTTATGGACATAGCTTTCTGCTTCCTTCAAAGTAAATTGGTACAATGGTGAGTACTTGATGGTCAGCATCGGGTAACAACCACAGTTAGCTGGGGTCAAAATCGTGATTATAACATTGTACTAACCCACGTCTGACATGATTCTTACGTACAGAACAATAGTTCCTACACTATTAGAAAAAGAAGGCATGAAATAAAAACAGAAGGCAAAAAAGGAGTGATCTGTGTCAATCACCTGGGACGTCAATCCTTGGAGACTTGGAGTTGAATGTACCAACAGTATTTATCTCTAGATAAATGGTCAGTTTAATTTTAATCCACATTTATGCCGGAAGCAATCCACTGTTCATTTCAAAATTCTGCACGTGCTTCAAATTTTAAAACTTTGGCACTCTAGATTTTGAAGGCAGTATAATTGTAATCTATCCAAAAGATGGTGACCTTACAATAAATTAGGTCCCATGTTAATGAATTACCAGCCACACTCAAAACAAAGTAAAGGCTCTACATTGTAGCATATCATGTCACATAATCAGACACAGTAATCATATAACCAATCCAAGAATACCTGCCAAACTAAGCTAATTACTCAATCATTAAAACAATATCCTGAATGCTATGCCACACCTCATGAATAATTTATGGCATGTAGAAACTCTTGACTTGCAAGGCAGCAAATAAAAACTATATATAACTAATGGTCGTCTCTCATAATTGGTTCACCACATAAACTACCAAGTTCCATAACCAAACACGTGAGATTACATAGAAACCCCAAATGGAACTTGTTGCCGAACACTCACTAAAAAGAAGAAAAACCCTCTACTCTACAAAGAAGAAAAATCATCTCGAAGGAAAAACTCAGTTTGGAGTACACTACACAGCATCTGCCACAGGTAGCTTCAAATCCCCACTCCATCCAATTTGTTTTTCCTTTTCCTCTTCAAGGTAAGCAATCTTATCAAGTAGCATGTCCAAAATTGAAGTCCTATATGCTGCAAGGTATTGACCATAAACAGACTACAATAGCTTCCAGGTAAGATCAGATTGTTACCAGGATATCTTCCAATTCTAAATGTGATTCATGTTAATAAATACATGAAACAAAATTAGTTCAAACACATAAAACATAGTACATGTACATAATTAATACAGTATAATGAGAAGGGTAGACATCTTTCACAAAAATTTGTGTTCAACACATCCAAACCAACAAGTACATGACCAAGCTGAATGTAGGGGGGTGCAACTACTCGCTGAATGGGGCAGAAAGCATACCTGTTTCCGGTCTTGCACTCTATGTACTTTTTCGTCTCAAATGGTGCAGAATAAGTGGTGTTCCCTCAAATAGATCCAACAAATGATTCTCTAAATCCTCTGGAGTGTATTTTATGTATTTACCAGCATTCCTCCCACTTTCTAGATGACTCCCAAACCTACCCATAAATGAGCGATAAGCTGGTAACACTTTTTCAGAAATGGATATCCGGAGCTCTTCGCGAAGCTGACGATCTGGGACCTTCCAACCCGTCTGAATCCTATAGATATCTTCAAAACACACGTTGAAATTCTTAAACCTTTCCTTCAAAGCCGCCTTTGATGCATTACTTGAACTCCCACCAATCCCTTCATCTTTCAAGCAAGATAAGGCCTTGCTCCATGATGCCCTAAGATATTGGGTAGCATACTGTCGAATCTGACCCCGTCGCTTTCTAATCCAGTTGTCTCCCAAAAGGTTTTGAAGCTCTGAGTCTTTCACTTTCTGTACGATATACAATATATTATTCATTAGAAATATATACTGCATTCCTGTATCCTCGTACATTCTCGATTTCTCTTCAAGATTTGATTCCAAAGATTTAATCAACGCCAACAGGCGCTGACCTATCAGGGACATGCTTTTCATCTCTGAATTGTCCATGTTCCTGCTCTCCACCCGTCCTGACTCATCCTCTGCATTCTCCTCTGCATTCTCCAAAAGTGCATTGAGAGTATCACTATAATCCACTAGAAACTTCACATAATTCATAACATATCGAGTGAGTGGGTGAATTTCACCATTCTGCAATGTCTTCCTAGAAGACTCCGTCTGAACTGCATTCTCAAACTCCACAAAAGTCCCAATGGCAGCCTCACCCAAACCATCCAATACTCCTTTCGCCTCACTACATACCATGTCGCCTGCCTCCTCATCCATAAATAGTGACTGCAAATCTGGCAAAACCCCTGCCAATGCATCATACATATCAAGAATCCTAAAAAGTTTCTCTGAGGACCTCCTCCCAATAGCGATAGCTTCTCCAAAATTCAACAACTGCATTACGCAGCCCTTTGCTGTCTCCAAAAAGCAAACTTCCTTGATTAAATCAGACCCAATAAATATCTGCTCGCAGAGGTCTTTTTCACTCGGCAAAAGACCCCGGACAATTACTTTAACTGCTTGAATCCATTTCTTCATTTTATCATCCAGCAACCGCCACTCCACCCTCTGGACCTCCTCAATGCTCAATTTTTCTACCCCGAGAATCACCATACATTCATCAAGAACATCCCGACGGACGCTACAATAGACCTGGCAGCATTCCTTTTCATACCCCGATCTGATCATGCGATCAGCGATCTGTCTCAAATCAATTACTGCATCCTGGTGTATCAAATCGAGGGACACGTCATCTCCCCCAAAACTCACGCCCCGGCCTCGTCGGTGGTGGCTGTACCGCCCACTACTGACATCTTCCAGACTTTCGCTCACATCATCATTAAAAAAATCAGGGACCGCAATGGAGACGGTAGATGAGGAATGAGAGGAGCGATGGAGCCGCTCTGGGTCCAGGGGCACCGTGTTTCGGATCAGAATGTGGCGGAACTCGTCCTCCAAACGCATCATCGCCACCTGCAGCGCGTTCTCCGCCCGTTCCATGACGTCACATCTGGTGTCAGCCGCTTGGACCCCATCCTGAAGTTCCCCATCTCGATAATTCAAATTCAATTCCTCGGTCGATTGAATCAACTCATCAACCGCGGAAAAGTAATCATCGGTTAAAGACGACGAATCGGCCTCGTTTAAAATGATCTGCTCGGCGGCCTCAAAGCGAGGGTCCACGGCAGAGGAGGCAGACTTCTGGGTTACCGATGAAGGGTCATCCGACGATACAAAGGAGGATAGCGTAGAGAGACGGTTATCAAACGCCGAGAGGATAAGAAGCATGTCGTCGGTGTCGGAAGTGTTGTGGAGGCTCTGTACGATGCGCTGCGCCGTGGCCAATACTTTATCCTGTCCTTCCGTCGTCGCAGCCATCGTTGTGGTTTGGGGGTACGAGAAAATGTGTAGATACAGAAGATGATGTATGTATAAATTAGGGTTTGGGATTTGGGGAAAACGGGTTGCAGATTCTTGAGATTTGGGGCGCCTTCGGGGGAGTTGAAAGTTCAAACCTCTGGTGTTAATGAGGTGTCCATTTCTTTTCTAATTTTCTTCTCTCAAAACCGTGTGAGGTGTGAGTCCGATGATTGGATTTATAAGAGGGTTATTTTTTCTTAAAAGGCCAGACAAATATATTATTTAAACCTTAATTATTCTTCGTATATTTTTTAGGCCCCTTATTTAGAAAAAATTTATACTATCTTTATTATATTTTTATATAATAACTAAAAGCCCTTTAAGACAAATGACCCATAAAAGATAAACCATTAAGCAACAATCTCAACCCTTTAACAATGTCAATTGCGAAATTGAAGAAACCCTAAGTTCAAAAAATTATTTCTCCCTCCAAAATTTTTGACTGTAATCTTGGCTTTCTTCCTTCATTTTTTGTGGGTCAAGAGAGAGAATTGCCACCGATAATCAAGTTTTCTTGTTGCATGTTATTCATTGATAATATATTCTCTTCCCTTTCATTTTTTGATCTGTATATGGCACTTGTTTAGTCTGTTCGAATAATGTTATTCATCTGAAATGGTGGAATTTATAATGGATGTGTATTAGTTGTGGGCGGTGAAATGTCGTAACGACTGTATTTGTGTTGAACGACAGTAGTCATTTTAAACGACATTAGTTGTTTTAAGACGACTATTTGTCGTTGTAAACAACGAAACGTAGTTTGAACTACTATTGCATCCTAGTTGAGGTTGTTTGAAACACAATCTTTAATTTTTTGAAAAACAAAATTTTTATTTAGATTACATACGAAAAAATTTAAATGAATTGCAGGAATGGACTCAGCAGTATGGATCGCTGTATTTTATTTTTGTAAGTTTGTTAAGGGGGATCAGGGCAAGTGGAATTGGAAACGAGTTGATAGTCATGTTGTGGATGGACTTAAAATTTCTATTTGATGATGCACTATTTACGGATCCAAACTAGATTACATTAGATAAACATGTGCACACCAGATTCCAATAGGTGACAACAAAGAAGTAGATTATTGTAGTGTCCTTTTTTTCTTTTTATATAGACAACAAATTTAAATGTAATCTCTTTACTGTGTGAATTGAGATTTATCTTTATGTGAACTGCAGATATTGTGTTTATAACGACTACTTATATCTCTATCGTAGTTAAACAAAATAAATATTTGCTACAAGTTGTTAAGTTATTTATTTTTCTATGAATTGCAGATGTTATGTTCTTTAGCTGCATGGCCATTCCTAGTTACGGAGTGAAAATATGCTGCAAATTTTAAAAAATAACATTTGTTGTTTTAAACAATCACAGACGTTTAGTCCAGTATGACTGAATTCGTTATAAACGTCTTCAGACGTTCTCTGTTAGAGATTCTCCAAACAATTGAACAGGTTTTGAAATGTCTACCGTCTTTTTAAACTACTGTAATCGATTAGTCTAGAACGAATATATTAGTTCTGAATGTCTACCAATGTTATTGGTAAGGAATCACAAGATAACTTGATCGTGTCGATGAATTGTAAATTACATCGATCGTATCCCATTATACGTCTTGTTTAACTAATCCACATTCTGATGTCCATCGACTAACTCGATCGCGTCAATGAAATATAAATTATGTTGATCGTATCCCATTATCTATTCTGTTTAACTAATCCACGCCCTGATAACAATCGACTAACTCGAATGTGTCGATGAAATGTAAATTACGTTGACATACCTCATTATACATTCTGTTTAACTAATTCAAACTCTGATGACCATCAACTAACTCGACCGTGTCGAAATATAAATTACGTTGATCATATCTCTTATACGTACTATTTAACTAATCCACACTCTGATTAATATCGATTAACTTGATCATATCGATAAAACGTATATTACGTCTATCGTATGCCATTATACATTTTGTTTAAATTAATCATCATTCCAATGACCATTGACTAACTCGATCATATCGATGAAATGTAAATTACGTTGATCGCACTTTATTATACATTATGTTTAACTAATTCAAGCTTCGATGACCATTGACTACCTCGACCGTGTCTATGAAATGTAAATTACGTTGATCGTACCACATTATGACCATCGACTAACTCTATCATAACGATTAAATATATATTACGTTGATTATACTCCATTATACGTTATGTTTTACTAATCTACCTTCGATGACCATCGACTAACTCGATCTTGTTGATGATTTACATTGGATCATACCCCATTATACGTTCTTTTTAAATAATCCACGCTCCGATGACCATCAACCAACTCGATCATATCGATAAAATATATACTATGTCGATCGTATCCCATTATACATTCTGTTTAACTAATCCATGCTCCGATGACAATCAACTAACTTGAGCGTGTCGATTAAATGTATAGTACGTCGATCGTAACCCATTATACATTCTGTTTAACTAATCCACGCTCCGATGACAATCAACTAACTCGATCGTGTCGATTAAATGTATAGTACATCAATCGTACCCCTATTATACTTTCTATTTAATTAATCCACACTTTGATGACCATCGTCTAAATCAGTCATGTCGATGAAATGTGTACTACGTCGATTGTACCCTATTATACGCTATGTTTAAGTAATTCATGTTCTAATGACCATCGTCTAACTCGATTGTATCAATGATATACTAGAATGACACAGGTGTTTTAAAATGACTGTAGTCGTGTTTGAAAAAATCTCTAGTCTTTTTTCAAAACGACCAGGGCTGTTTAGATTGACAAAAATAAAACGACTTCGTCTTTATATAACAGCTCTAGTTGTTTTACAAAACTACCACTTGAAAACTTTTTTTTTTAACTTTACTATCCATAGTTATTTTTTGGCGTGTTTTGGTTTTTGATTTTGATATGTTGTTGTCTGGTTTAAATACTATAGATATCAAGGTTGAACAGTTGTAAATGTTGGTTAAGATGTACATTTCAAGTTGATAGTCTTTTGAAATGACACAAGTAATTAAAGAACGACAACAGTAGAACACTTATAGTCATTTCCAAACATTAGTAGTCATTTTAAACACATCTGTTGTCATTTTTTGAACGTACTAGGTCATTTTGGTAGAATTTTTTTTAAGGTTGTAAGAATTTGTGGGATTTGGACGTTTGTTAGTTAATTAGTGTGTTCACATTCAGTTTGTCAATGATGTTTTACTTATCTAAATTCACTATATCTTTGTTGTGACCGCAGTTGGATGCATTACGAATTAAATGTGCTAGTAGTGATGTTATTGGGACGAAGGTTAATGAAACAAATTTGCAAATGATTCAGATAATAAATTGATAATTCAGTTTTCACTACGACTATAATTGTAAAACTCTGATAATAAATTGTTGTTTCTCCAATACAAAAATAAAAAATAAAAATGGTTCATTCGATCAGATTTAAAGGACACAAACAACCTTTTTGAAAAAATAATTTTTTATTCATAATAAACTTTTACACAACTATTCAAACGTAAAATAACTTTTCAAGCAACTATTCAAAATCATTCATCCATCGATATAATCAAACAACTATTCAAACTACTCAACCTTCAAAACAACCTTTCAGACAACTTAACAAAAAACCTTTCAGACAACTATTAAAATACAACTATTACAATTACTCAACATTGTAAACAACCTTCCAAACACAAACCATTAAAACAAGTGATAAAGATAAATTTCACAATCTCGACTGTTAATCATCTTCATCCGACTGCTCAATCTCTTTCTCCATGTCTCCGGTCTCCAAAAATCGATAGTAGACTTCATTGAAATAATCAGAAGGGTGCAGAAACATGTCAAGCAAAGCTTCTAGTTTCTACAGTGCAACAAAGTTTGATGGGTATTCTGAACTTTCCAGTGGTGGTCATGCTTCGCAAGAAATACATCAAATATAAGCTCATCTAACTGCACCTTAAATGTGGCCAATAAAACATGAGGGTTGAAGAAGAAAATATCAAAATGATCCTACCACTAATGAACATCTTACTACATTATCAAGCCAGTTTCCATGAGAGAAATGGATGAATTGTGTGACATTGAAATAATTATAGTGCATCTGTATAAGAAAATGCAGCTGATGAGTACTTGGGGTTCAATTGGTTGGAGAAGATGTCCTTTGGATGCTATCAGTATGATAGAAAAAGAGCAGAAGAAAAAATCAATAGAAAGTGATAATAAAAAATTGCATAAGACGCCAAATTTATAGCACATAACAGAGCAAATCAAGAGTTATTAACATATCGAGAAGGAAAAAAGCCTTACTCCCTTAGTGATCATACGAATTATTATTTACCAATAGTCATTAACACAAAGAGAATGTGAAACTCCTTAATGTCTCAGTGACCATTCAAATTATTATTATTTACTATGTGTCATTTACACAAAGGGGATGAGAAAAGCCTCAATGCCTCAGTGATCATTCGAATTATTTTCTTCTACATTTTTAAATGCATTAAAAACTACAATAATTGTTTAAAAATGAGCATAGTCGTTCCGAAACGATAATGATCCTTTTTAAATGACTATTGTCGTTCCACGACAATTTTATAGTTTCACAAATCGTCCTGAACATCTGAGTTTTCCATAAACCATACATTCAACAGACATCCAACATCAAAAGCAAATACATATGGCTACCATTACCCATGAAATTTTAATTTAGATCAGAGATAAATAGTATTACAAACTCTACATAGCTTCTGGAAAATCAATAACAGCTAAACAGTGTACCTTAGCCATAAAAATTATTATCACATTCTTCTTTGTGCTTTGAGGATTCATGGGAATGTTGTCGAATTTGAACACTAGTGTCATTACAATTTGTCTGCATCTTTGGATGGGTCTAACATCGTGAGGAAACAAGGACGTTAACTAGATGGAGAGGATGATTTGGAACTAAACTCACGTTAAAAGGAGGGATAAAATGGAAAAACATAAATTACACAATTTCTACCTTTTTTTAATTCCTTAAATTTAGTCAAAGGCCTTAAAAGTTTAGTGTGCGGGTTATCCAGCCATTTGGGGTGATTTTCACTTTATAAGAGAACCAGCATCATAGTTTTTGGAACCAACCCGAGTCCCTGACTCGATTGAAGTTCTTTAGTTCATGTCCAAGTTTTAGAGCTTGACCGTAGGGCTGTACTAAAAAAAATCGTCAAATTGTAAATCAAATTGATTCCGTTGGTTTTAAATGGTTGGCTCATATCTATGTGGACTCGTCAACGTTTCAATTTTAAATCAAAATGAATCATTCGAAAATAGTTTTGTTTAATTTTCAATGTTTAAAAAACAGTTTAAGTGCATGTTTGGTAGAGTTTAAAAGTAATTTTTTACGAAATTTTAAAAAAGGTAATTATATTCACACTACAGTTTTTATTAATTGTACCACATTTTAATTGCTATGAAATTCTTCCAACATTTGATATTTTGACACTTAAGTCCATAACTTTTTTCATCGCATTTTTTCATTAATTTTCACATCTTGTCTCTGAAGATAATTTTTGTCCAAATATCCTGTTAATGTGCATTGAAATGGGTGACAAATATTTTTTATTTGTTATTTATGTATTTTATACGAGATGAAAAAAAAATTGACGCCCTCCTAATTAACTTTTTGGACATAAATCATCATCAAAGACAAAGATAAGATGTTCAAATTAATAGGTTGATGATAAGAATGTAATAAATAATAGTTGAGGACATAAATACAAAAATGAAAAATAGTTGAAGATATTCGTTATAATTAAAATGTGGTGTGGTTACCAAAAAATAGTATGAATATAATTACCCTTTTGAAAAACATTAGTGAAATGTGTGGTTGAAAAGTTGATAAAAATTGTGGGTTTCATAAAATAATTTATTTTAAACTCTACCAAACATATACTAAACACATTTACAAAGTGGGCAAAGTACAATGCAATACTAAATTTATTGGGCTGACTTTTTTAATTTTGTCAAACTATTGGGTCACTGACTCATAACCAACAAGTTCATAACAAGTTCATTATTGGACTCAATTGTTTACTAATTTCTATTAATTTCCTCCAAATTCTCATTTATTACTATGACAAATATTAATGTAATGTAACAATTGGGACAAATATTAATGTAATATAACACTTGTGTTTAAAAAATTCTTGTTTAAGCTTATATTGATAATTTTAGACCAATTTACTTATGTTTAGCTTGTTCTAAATGTGTTACTATTATGTCGATAAGTAAACAATGGTTTAAAATTGAATCGAACTGCAAATAATAGTTTGGTTTAATTTGAAATTGTCCAAACCGTTTTAAATAGTTTGATTTGAAAATAAGTTAAAAATTGATCAAATCAAACTGTGTTCACTCCTAATTCAAGGTCGTCTTCAGGGTGTGTCAAAATATGTATTGATGTTCTATAAGTAGACATGATCCGATTCGATCAAACTTGGATGAGAACCAATTCCAATCGAGTATTACTAGAAATTTTATACATGGATGGTACGTTCCATCTATAGTGATAGAAAAGTATGAACCATAATTAATTAGTTCTTGTTCGATCCAGTTTGATTAATTTTGTGGTTGAGAAATAAATTGTACAGTATCAACATTGTCTAAATTTTCTTGTTTTACTTTCATTTTTGTTTTGTTTTGTTTTAGATGACAAAACTATAGATAATATTTTTATTTATATTAATTCATATTAATTAATTTACTATCAATACTATAAGAGGGTTTATTCAATTGAAATTTTTAAATTTTTTTTATGAATTTAAAAAGTTTAAAAGTATTCAATGTATGGGGTTGTATTCAAATTTAGACTTTTAAAGACTTTTAAAAATTTAGGGATATTCAATGTAAACTTTTTAAGATTCTATAAAAATATTGATTTATTCAATAAAAACTTTTAGAAACTGTTTTAAAGCCTCTAAAAGTCATGATCTATTCAATTAAAACTTTTTAGAAGTCTCTATAGGTCATGGAATATTCAAAATAAGAAGACTTTTAGAAAATCCCTATTTACTATACTTTTGGAGACTTTTCACTAGAAAATATAAATAACAAATGAGTAATTAGTATGTTTCGTCCCTATTGTTTGGGTCTATTGCGCAAATCGTCCTTATCTTTTGAATTTTGGCATTTTTGTCCTTAAATCACCAATTCTTTGCGCAAATCGTCAATGCCGTCTGATTCTATCAAATTAAGCCGTTAAGTCAGCGCGTATTCTATTGTCTCTCACTATTTGAAGGTCAATTTCGTCTACTCACCAGTTGTAATCTTTCCGCCAAATTCAATCATCATCCTACAACGATAATATATATATATATATTCCATACAAAATCTGCTCTCCATTTCAGCACAACAATGCATCGTTCTTTGTGTAGGTGTGGAACTCGAATAGAGATGAAGACATCTTTGACACAAGCCAATCCTAGTTGACGATTCCTGACGTGCCAACGCCGTTTGGTAGTTCATCTCGCACATGCTTCCCTTTTCATTTTCTGGATATTTTTATGGACACTGAAACTGTAATTTTTTCGCAGCAAAATGGAGGTTGTGGCTTCTTTTCCTAGTGTGATCCACCTATGTGTCCCATATCTGTGGAGATAATAAATGGTTTGCTTAGATCCAAGAATGCTTATGAAGAACAAGTGTTGATTCTGCAGAAAAACAAAAAGATGCTCCATTTTAGAATATAGTGTATAGGGTTTGTTTGTGGGTTGGTTGTAATGTGGATTATGAAAGCAAAGCAACATCTTGAGTGTGGAACATGGTCTTCTGGGTTTTCTTGGAGGGTTGGTTTTGTGAAGTGATTGTAATATGTATGTGTAAAGTGGTAATGTAGTTGGTGTTATCTGGGAAAGTAATTAGCGGATGGAAGAAGATGACCTAAAATTTGGGATGTAGTAGTTTTTTTGTGCAAAACGTCCCTATGCTATATACCTTTTGCGTAAATCATCCCTATCGTATTACACTTATCATTATGGTTTGATTGTTGAAAACATCCCTATCCTATTATATTTTTGCGCAAATAGTCCCCGTGTATTTACCATGAAATCAGCCTAATATTATTTACAGTGAACAAATTCATCAACATTTTACCAACAAATTAACACAGCCAATCAACACAAAGTAAGCAACAGAGACATTCTTCATACCCAACAACACAGTTAACAAAATATTGTACAATAGTTAAATTACATCACTTGATTTTTTTACAGAAAACAGTGGTTGAAGAAGCAAAAATTTAGAAATGGGCAGTGATCACAGATTAGTAGCAGGTGGTGGAGTTCCTTTGCAAGACATCTTGTTGTGCCCCGCTTGACCGCACTTCTTGCACATCAATGTTAGTCCTTTTCTGCTCAAGTTTCTACTTGTTAAAGGTGTAGCATTTGCAGCTACTTTCGGTGTAGCATTGGTTGTGTTTTGCTCACTTGCCTCTTTTTTTCTGCTCTTCTTTGGTCTTCCAGCTTTTTTGGTGTAATAAGGTGGAGTCAGTGGGTTCAGTCCCGGATTTGGCCAAGCTTGTGAACTTGTGATAGGAGAAATACTTGGGTGGGATGTATGTCCAGAGATATGCATCTCGTTTTTAGATATCATCAAAGTGATCCATCAAGGTCATGCCACGAAAATGCAACGCAGCAATCACATGACAACATGGGATTCCAGTTAATTGTCAACCCCTACATGTGCATGTCTTTGCACTAATGTCAACAGCATGGAGGATGTTCCATGCATTGTGACGTACTTGAAACTTCATTTGACCACAGTAATCAGCATACTCTGATCTGGCCAGTTTTCCATTATTTTCCAATTTTTTTTTTTTGTATTATGGGGCCTACAGCTCCATTCCACTTCTCACATGCTTCCCTTCGAGCCACAATCCTTTTCATTAAGTATATTTGAATCTCCTCAAGTATTGTTAAAATGGGCTTCTCTCTTGCACCAAGAATTGTACTATTGAATGATTCGCACAAGTTGTTGAGCAACATATCGCACCTATTATCTTCTTGAAAATGTGATTTGCTCCATTGTGAAGCTAGCTTCAACGCCAACCAACCATAAGCTGCTGGGTATATATCACACATCTGCTGAATTTTTTCCAGCCACTGTGGTATAGTTGTGGCTGTTGCGACTGCCACAAGAGACTCTTCAACGTCAATCCCTTATGAAGTGAACTAAAGTTGTTGTACAAATGCCTAACACAAGTCCTATGCTCCACGTGTTCAAACAATGATCCAATGGCATTCACCAACCCCTTTTGTTTGTCTGACATGAAAATCAGTCCATTGCTATTGTGAAGGCCAACATCCTCTTTCAACAACTCCTAAAAACCATCTTCAATTCTCACCATTTTCAGTCTCCACCACTGCATATGCAACTGGGTACAATCCATTGTTTCCATCAACTCCTACATCAGATAATAATTGGCCGCCATACTCTGTCTTCAAGAAGCACCCATCCACCCCCTATTAGCCTCTTACAGAAATACCTTATTGCATGCCCCTAAGTAAATGTACTCATCACCATTCCGTTCTACCTGAGCAGTGGTTTATAGATTTGTATATTTCAACTCCTCACAATAATCCCATAGAACTTTGTAATGCTCTATCACACTACCCCTTATCTTCTCCAATGCCTTTTTCTTCGTCCTATACACCTGCCAAACTAAAATGTCCCCCAAACGATCTTTCTTCACCCTTATCAATAAATCCACCAACTGACATGTTAAGTTCAGCCCTCCAAACAAATGCATACCTCTCTGCTAAGTATGTGGAGCTTACTCGCTTATTTTCATACACCATCGGGTAAGTGTGCTCCCCTCTAAAGGTCTTTATAATAAAACTAGACTTATCATTCTCCTTCGTTGCATACAATACGCACGTGCAATCTCTAGGACACACTGCCCTTACTCTGTCGTTGTCGTCCTTTTTGTACTTGATTATTCTATTGGTCACTACAGAATGTATAGTGATTGCAGCCTTTAGTATACTTTTTTACTCAAATATCAGTCATGCGAAGTCGAAAATAATGAAGTTAGAACAAGCATAATGACATTGAATAAGCACACTATCATATAGTATAGTATAGTTACCAGTTCTGAACATTAGCTCATCCATGTCAGTTGTTGGATTGAAAGCATCAACTCTACTTCTTTTCTTCGAACTTGTTTCCTCTTCGTCTGCACTGCTCATACTCCTTAGTTCATTAGAGTCTCCGTAGTTTGTGCCATTTGCTCTAACCTCTTGACCTTCAATTGTGCCAAACTCAAAATCACAATTCACCTTTTTAGCAGGAGCAGTTGCAGGCAGCTCCTCATCCAATTCATAATCTAACTCCACTAATACTTCCTCGGATTCACCTCTAACTGGCTCTCTAACTCCTCCATCATCACTTACATTGCCTGCATCAGTTGGGAGATCATTATACATAAGGGACTCCTCTAAATGGCTCCATATATCTTATTGATGGAAAATATATTCATCAGTATTATCTTCATCCACCTCCATCTTACTACTGCACTGCATTGTAGGAACATAACATCCACCATTGTTGTCACTTCCTAAACCAATCCCTTCATGTTCACACCTTTATCATGTTCTTTGAAAGCTTCCATCGCCAATGACGGGGATGCCTGTGATCCAACAACGGGGATTTGTACAACCCTCTATCCATTTCTATCCCTCAACATCTCCCTCACGTCTGCTTCAGACTTCAATCTGACTAACTCCTTCCTCAAACTCATTCATCGCTTCTTGTAATAGAATTCCATTTTTCCCCAAGACCTACATGCATCACAAAATTTGTCCAACATGCCTCTGGTAAAGTGCTTAGCCAGCACGAAGTCGACGAACAGTACGTACCCGTGTTCGTACACTACATTGTTTGGGTTATCTAATAATTTACCTTCATGATGCACTTCAAGAGTAAAGAAGTCATTTTTTCCACCTGCATGAACAAGAAAACACAAGTCAAACATTCAGATATAATGTTCCATCAAATTGAAGTAATTTATTGTACAAAATAAAAAACAACTAGTAGTAAAAACTTCTAGAAGTGCTTCATCGAGGAGATTGCAGTCGCCAAATCATACATACTTACTATATTGTGGTGTCTCCTTGCCAAAATGTCTGAATCTTGGTATTGACAACATCTTAATAAATGATTTTCTTGGCTGTATGACAAAAATCAAAACAAAACTTCCGTCAACCAAAATACACAATTCGTCTTCTTCCCCATGTACCAACAAAAAAAACTCACGAATAATGAACGATATTGTCTAACATTGACTTATCTAGTTGCTTAAAGACAGATTTTTGATAGGGTAATGGTGCAACTACACTTTTTCGCCTGCGACCGGAGTACAGAAATTTGGGAATTTGAATTTTGTGACTCTTCGCTTTCTTTCTCCCCAAACAGTTTTTCATCAACTTTTGGTCTTAGCAAACACGCCCTACACATTAAAATTGGTGAGTAGACGAAATTACCCTTCAAATAATAAGAGAATGTAGAATACGCGCTGACTTAACGGCTTAGTCTGACAGAATCAGACGATAATGACGATTTACACAAAGAATTGGTGATTTAAGGACCCAAATGTCAAAATTCAAACGATACATATGATTTGCGCAATAGATCCAAAGAATAGGGACGAAACGTGCTAATTACCCATAACAAATCTTTAAAAAAAAAAAAAAATCCTGTATACCTGTGAGATTTGTGGAGACTCCAGAACTCCAAAATAAATAACTCATCTTTTCTTTTCTTGTATCACTTTCGGTAAGAATTTGATTTTATTAGTTTTAGATACGCCATTTTATAATTTATATGAAATCCGAATTTATTATTTTTTAGTGTACGCTTATCTTGATTCCATAATGTGATTTTTTAAAAATCAATCGATTTTTTTTTAATGAGTTCTCATTATTGTAATGAGTTGTTTTACTTTCTAATTATGACAATTGTGCATTTATGAATTTTCCAATGCATGAAAGTCTATATTTCATTTTATATCAGATTTGTTTGTCCTAAAAAAATATCATTGGATTCATCTGTGTTGTTTTGGAATCAATTTGCTTATTGAGCCTGTTTTGAACAATTAATTAGGATGTCAAATTTCTCACACACATATTCTGTTAATTGATTGATACCTTTACTCATGAATGCATTTGGATTTAGATTGATTTGAAATGAGTTAACTGAGATTGAGGTTGGAATAATTTAATTTTTAAATACATGTATCTCAATCTCAAATATACTTATCAAATTACAAGTATTTTTTATTGAACATTATTAAAATGTTATTATTCGTAGTTCTTAAGTTATTTGCTAATTTAATTGAGGTGACTTAATTTTTTAATTTTTTTAAGGAAATATGATTTATTACTTTAGGTTTTTAATTGCATGTGTTGTATTAAAAATAATAGATTGAGTCTTTAATGAAAATCTATAGAAGTGTATGAAAGACTTTTATTAATTTTTAACAAATTAAAAAAAGTCACTTAAAATTCCATAAATTCTATCAAAGTCACTCACTTATAAAAGTCTATTAAATTCTTTAAAAGTCAATTAAATACACCCCATAAAATTTTTAAGACTTTCTAAAATTATTGGTGTATTCAATTGAGACTTATAAAAAAAAGTTTTTAAAAGCCGTTGAGTATTCAATTAAAAGTCTCTACAAATAATAGAGTATTCAAATTGAGAATGACTTTTAGAGAATTGTCTACTTACCAAACTCTGAAGACTTTTTGCTGGCAAGTATAAATAACAAATCTAAAAAAAAAAAAAAACAACTCATATATACTCGTGAAGTTTGTGAAGACTCTAAACCCCTAAAATAAAGAACGCATCTTTTCTTTTCCCGCATCTCTTCTGGTAAGATTTTGATTTTACTTATTTTAGATAAGATATTTTTTAATTTATGTGAAATCCGAATTTACTAAAAATCAATCGGTTTATTTGTTTAATGAGTTCTCATGATTGTAACTGGTTACTTTGCTCTCTAATTACGAAAATTTTGCTAGATTTTTTCGATGCATGATAGTTTGAGTTTCATATGATATTGGATCGTTTTGTCCTCAAAAAGTATTATTGGATTCATGTGTTTTGTCTTAAAATCACTTTGCTTCTTAAGTCTGTTTTGAACAGCTAATTAAAAAGTTAGATTTCTTTCTCCCCCACACACGCGCACAGACTTCCTGTTAATCTAGTTGAGGTGACTTAGATTTTTTTTTTTTCTAATTTTTAAGAAATTTTTTTATTGACATGAGAAACATGATTTATTATTTTGGGTTCTTAATTATATATGTCGTAGATGATTTGGATATACGAGAAGTTGTTCAAAATAATATTACACTATATAAGAATTTAACTTAACATTTAAAAAAAATAAAATAAAAGCCTATATAAGTATACATAAGTTTGTGGAAGAGTTTTACTAATTTCTAACAAATTCTTAAAACTCACTTAAAAATTTACGTAATTCCACAAAAATATATAAAAGTCCTAATTGAATATACACCTAAGAAAAATTAATGTTAGAATCAAACTAAAATACACTAGTACCGAGAATTGGTCCAGAACCGTATTGATTTTAAGAAACATAACCAATTACATATTAACTAGTCAAGATCATACCGATTAACTTGGTCTGATTCGGTTTTGCTCACATAGTTCTGGATAAAAATGTCTACCTTACATTTTAAGCATAACTCGACTGGATGCAGATCATGTCATGAGCTTGCCCACCCCTACTGTCCAATTCCAAATGGGCCCATAAAAACCCTATAAAACTTGTACAAAAAAAGATTGTACTATGTTGTAGTTGTGGTAGCTTACAACCTTACACACCAGCAAAATGGAACGAACTCAAAGCAATACTAAACAAGCAACAACATTTATTTCCATCTTATTATTCAAACCTAAATGTCGTCATCAACATAGAGCTTGGGAAGCTTGGATTCGGTGAAAGCCTGAAAATCGATAATTTCATAGCAAGATTTGAAGAGATCGGACGTCTCGTGATTTTTTTATAGAGCTTCTTTCTTTTTTTAGTCTACTAAGTGTCTGTTTGTCGTGATTTTAAAGTAGTTTTTTAGAAGATTTTGAAAAAAATTAGTGAAATGTGTGATTGAAAAGTTGATAAAAATTGTGGATCCCATTAAATACATGGTTGAAAATAAGTTTGAAAAAAAAAAAGAGTTAAAAAAAAAACTGGGCCGAACATATGCTAAGCATTGTCTTGGAGGGTCTATCATTTGATACTTGGAATTTTGATCTCCTGCCCCCAGGTGGACAGAAGATCTTGCTCACATACTGACATATGTAGACAAGAAATTCATGTCCACTGTGGATAGGTGATCAGGACTCTTGATACTTGTTAGATAGAAATGTATGTCGATCTTTAATGTCCTTTTATTCCGTAATTTCTCTATTAGAGCAATTTCTCTTTTTGAGAAATCAAGAAAAAACAATCACCACTAGCTTTGACGCTCAACCGACCAGCCCTGCTAAACACAATGTTCTCAATCTAATCATAAAAAAACTAGCTATGGAGGATCAAGTGTGGAGCCTTATACCATGGACTGAGATTACTCTGATAGTAATTGTAGAGGATGGAAGTGGAAGCAGCTCCAGGCTCCAGCAGGTTTATCCAAAACAGATGCCCGGGCCAGAGTTTCATGATGTGTTCATTACTGGGCTGGTCTAAATGAGAGGAAATGGGCCAAATTGAAAAGCATTGACTAAGACCAATAAATTAGAAGATTGGTTAAAATGAGAATAGCCCTACATTTTTTAAAAAGGTTGAAAATTAACCCTCATTTTCAAGATGTTAAAGAAACACTCTACAAACTGACAAACATGTTGAAAATTACCTAAAAGCTATAAAACACAATTTTTCAGACAAAATTGAATGTTATAACAATAGAAAAATCGTTCCAAACAAAAAATTAATAAATCTTTCCAATTTCAACAATTGATGTGCCCAAACTCTAAGAAGAAAATTCTTACCAATTTCATCGAAATTGAGTGCACCCAACCTTTAGAAACTATCCCCCAGCCACCCAGCCACCCAGAAGTAGCAACACTAGTAAAGAAGAGAAATCCATGGTCCGCCAGCAAAGAAGGAAAATAGTGTTGCCTTTTTTTTTTTTTTAATGGTGACACATAGACTACTAATATTGACGGTGTTAACAGAATGACTTTGTTGTAAGAGTATCAAACGTCAATGATTAGTAGTGTAAGGAAACAACTACAATAATAATTTTGATTTTTTTTTAAAACTTCAATGACTGTTGCACGAAATTAACTCAAGAAAAATAAGTTAAAATTTTATTAATTATAATTATATTGGTCAATTTAATCTAATAATGCATACTAAACATGCACTCAAAGATTGATCCATAGCATAAGATTTATGTATTATGTATATAGGCTTCCTTTTGTTTCTGATAGTCTAATTTTTTAGTTCAAATCATTTCACTTTCTTTTAGAGATTGCTAGAGCTGGCAAATAGGTTAGGTTGGACCAGCTAAATCTGTCAAAGCAGGACTACACATAAAATTGGACTAGGTTAGCTCAGCCTAATTTTGCATAGGCCAGAAATATGCTAGTCCAGTCTAACCAATTGTCCCAACTTGATCTTAATTTTTTTTTCTTTTTTTTAAATAAATTTTTTATACAATCTAATACATTACATCAAATACAATCTTAGATAAATTTAGACTATATATTTTGAGATTTTTAAAAAGATTAATTTATAAAATTGGAGTTCTCATGTATTAGTCAATAGATAAACGTTAATTTTCTTTCAAAATAATAATTTTTTTTTTTGTTAATTGTAAACAATTTATACACTTTTTTTCTTTAAAAACACAAATATTAAAAGCATGCTAGTCTTATTGTTTTGAGATATAAGCATGTTTGGATTAAATTAAAAAGTATACTCATAAGTAAATTTAAAATAAATAATTTACTTGTCACAACAATATATTTTAGATTGAAACTTAAACTAAACTAAATTTTAATTAAATCTAAACAATTTTATGTTAGATCTTAAGATTTTTGGACTAATGTTTATTGGTGATTTGGGCTTAGATTATTTTAGATTGATATTATTTGGATTATGTATTATGGCTATTCACAAAATGAGCGATTAGTGTTAATGAGCAAAAAACAAAAAAATTCAAAATCGGGCTGTCCAACTAGCCCTCGGGTTAGGCCATGCCATATTGGCCCAGTTTTATTTGGGCCAGGGCTAGCCCAACCAAACCCAACCCAACCCAACCCAACCCAAAAAGGCTAGCTACATGGGCCGGCCTGCGGATCGGGCCGATTTTGCCACCTCTGGGGATTTTTATGCTCCAATCCCACGTGGCGCTCCATGTAGGCAAAGTCAAAATCAAGATTGCCTAGTAGGCTGCCACCATTCTCTCCAAGGCTGTATCCCTATATGCCGAGAAGGTTTGGGAAGAAGAGAATGAGAATAAGATGTTTTTTTTATGTCGAAGCGGTTGGGGAGACGAGACTATCAAAGTCCGACTCTGGTTGCGTGCTGAGAAAGCCTTCCCTACCAAACCTGCAATTTAGTCTTAAAAAGACTGATGGGACAGCCTGCCAATATGATTTGTCACAATCGTAGCCTCCTAAATTACGGCTGAAAGGGACTTCTTCATTAAAGCCAATGATGTGACGTCCAAGATGTGACTCAAGAACTCTCCGGATCGTGCCACGTGTCGTGTATCGAATGGGGGGACAATCTATTAGAATTTGCCTATAAATACCAAACACATTTCCACAAGAAAATGATGTTGAAATTATTACTCTCACATAAGAAAAGAAAGTCATCTACGCTAATTGTTCTCCAAGTGTTTATTAACTATTTGAAAATTTGTTAGTTATGGCCCTAAAGCTACTACCTCTGCCGTAGTGTGTTTCCTTATCTCTTTTGCATCATATCCACCCGTTCCTAGGCTTATCTGCGTGGTTGAATAAACCACGCAGCAATCCAAGTGTGCAAGAAAAGACATGTAGAAATAGGAAGCGTAGAGTTCATGTTGGCAGCCATTTTTAGAGGTCAACAGAATCATAAGTTGTACTTTTATGGCAATGATATCAAATTAAAATGTTCAATAAGGGTTATAATAATAAGTTCATCTTAGGTTAAGATATCTTCATCAGTTATATTAGTTACTAACATTATACACTAAGAACAATGTTCTAATGCCCCCAAGTGGGCACTATGTAGTGCCCACTTAGGGATGTGGCAGCTGGAGATCATTTGCCTAAATGATCTCCAGCTGCCACATCTCCAAGTGGGCAAGATGTGGTGCTCACTTGGGGGCATTAGAACAGTCCTCACTAAGAACAATGTTCTATACACTAATTATATTTTATCTTCCCCAATCCAAGTTGTATTAGACTAAGTTAATTGTATCATAATACCACTTGGTATCATGTATTTATATATCTATATATCCATTCAATTCATTGTTCAAAAAAAAAAAAAAACATTGTTTATACAATTGTTAATAACGTGTCAGAGCACAACTCTGACGAGAAAACACATGTCGATCCTACCATTATCGGACATAGCACGACCACTAGCGACTCGACAGCAAACGTTGCCGCCAACCGCCAACCTGTAGCAACAGTTGCTGCCGCGCCTTTTCTCTCCATCTCATCTCTCAACATATCAACCCAAGCACCCATTAAATTAACAACACCAATTATCATTCCTTGAAATTGCAATTGTAACACTCATGCATTTAATTAATTTTACCTAAAATTTTTGAAACAATAAAATAATTTTATATCAAATAACTTTATTTTCATTCTAAAAAACGTTTTTAAATCATTTAACAATATTTTATAGCCATATAGAAAGCAAGTATTTAATTTTAAAATCCTTTATCCTACTCGAATATATATATACACTTAAGTAGAGGTGTTAAGACGGGCAGATCGGTCGAACCCTCATCGGCCTACCCACTTTGACCTTTAACCACGGGCCAGCCCGTGAACATAGCAGACCGGTCACGGGTTGAGGACGCTGAATCGCTGACCCAGGCGGTTAAGCATCTTACGACCACTGGCCCGTTTGATAATTTAAAAAAAAAAAAAAAAAAGAAATGTAAATTTCATGTAAACATTTTTTGTTATAAATAACAAATGCGAATTTATTATTATTATTTATTTTTTATTTAGTAATTTAACACATTTTTTGCTATAAATGTAAACATTTTTTTAGGAGAATAAGTTAGTAAAGTTTTTTAGTAATTTCAAAAAAAATTAATTTTTTATTCATACGTGCCGAACTAGGTCGAACTGCAGCCCACATGGGCTCGACCCGGATGAGCCAACAGGTGGGCCAGGCTCGTGTTTAATTTTTGTGGGCTGGATTGACCCGGCCTGCAACCTGCCGTAGTGCAGACTTTTTCTAACGCGGCCTGTCACTGGGCTTAATCAGATGCGGGCCAATCCGGCCCACCTGACCCGAATTGACACCTCTATACTTAAGATAAGACATACTTTGATAATATTTTATTAATATTTAATTTAACCCAAATTAACCAAAATAATATAGTTTTGAAACTTGACCGTATATACTTAGAATAGGGAGCGGAAGACAATTGCTAAGTAACATTAATATAAACTATTTTTAACTATTTTCAATAGCTAATATCTTCATATTCAATAATAACGTTTTTTAGGTTCTTTGGCGATAGACCCACTAAATCATAGTCAACTACTTAGTACACAGTTGTCCCATCATCTGAGAATAGGCACCAATCTTCTTTACAATATATTGTCACACTTAGAATGCAAAAATATATAAGTGAACGCTCAGTAAATAACGATATGCATGAACATACGTGTGATCATGTGTATAATTCCTCCTCTCATTTGTGTCTTTTCTTTCTTGGGCCCTGAATCCCACTATGGTATACCCTATGAGCCCAAATTTCATTATGGCCAATAACAAGAAATATCCTTATCTACCAATACATGTGTGTCCCTCATAGTCTCAAACACGACTCAGGATACCACACATGTATGAATATCATAAATTAGGCATGTCCTATGTATGAATATCTCATCGTGCAGCTATGCAATCTCAAGACCATCGTGGGACCCACGGATACCGGCCACATACAGGTGCCAGACCTCCAAACACCATATTACCGATTCTCCTTAATAACCGATGGAAGCCTCAAACGATATATTTATCTGATACCAAATAGTACGATACACACGCATGACGATTCCATTATATTCAATGTTACCATCTCTCTTTATTTTCAATCTCTCTTCTTTTACTAGTTAGGAATGACCACTTCTTTTAGGTCCACGCAATGCATGTGTATGAATGCCATAACATCTCTCATGAATCATTTATAAGTCATAATGACATATGACAGTATTTCAATAAAGAACAACATGATATCTCAACTATGTCCATTATGTACAAATATTCAACAATAATATCATATTCTATGTACATTTCAAGTAATTACAAAGGAACATATTATAATATAGAAACTATTGGTTTGCATTGTAGTTGGAAGAAAAGAGGTCCCTTAGTTGGGTGATTGATTGGGGCGGATCCTCGCCAATTTGACTAATGGAAGAGTGATGTTAACTACTCAAAAGACACTCCACATCTTGTGGAGGGCCTAAGATTAATTTAGGACCAGTTGGTTGCGTGTGTCGTCTGCTCTATTTTTAGATTTTGACTAAAATTAGATTTTTTTGTAAAAGTTGATAAAAGATGATAAATTGTATGTTTTAAAAGTTTTGAGTTTTATAATATGTGTGGTAATTGTTAATTTTGACTTTAGTTTTTTAGTAAAATTTTAATTAAAATCAAACAGATACTTAATCGAGTTGATCAAATTGTACGCAAATGTGATACCGATGACTAAGAGATTAGTTACGTGTGCTGTCTACGTACTTTGTCTACTTAACTAAAGTTTTATTATTTTCACAGAATTGTTCATGAACATTATGAGTTTGAGGTATGACATTAATAATTACGGAAAATTGCACTGTTGGTCTTCAATTTTTCACCAAGTTGCAATTAGTCCCCAGCTTTAAAAAAATGAGCAAATTAGTCATCGATTTTTCACCAATTTTTCTTGCCTGGAAATTAGCCATTTGAGTTTTGAGGAGTTCATTTTGATTTCAACTATGACTGAAAACATTGAATCAATGATGAACCACTTTATCATTTGAACTTTATTGTTGCCAATAATAAAAAGAATATCCCACTCCAAACTGTTCTCTCTCATTGCACTACAATGTTATGGTGTCATCCACATTTCAAATTTGTCAGTTTTTAAGTCCCACAAAAAATGAAAACTTGCCCACCTTCAAAAGTTAGATGCCATGTTCTCTGGACTAGTTTAAACTTCACTTCAAGGCACAATCTTGTTAAACTTACCAGAGGTTAGAGCAGGTTTATATGTATTCACTTAAATCTTGTCTTCAGTACGATCTTCCACGTGTATATTAAAATTTAATAATGTTCTAATAGTATAGTTTTATTTAATTTTCTTGTTTTCAATAAATCTTCAAATAATTTATGACACTAGTTTCGGGACTAAAACAATAGTTGGAACAACAAATATTCATTTCGGGACTAAAATTTTGATCTTGATTAAGTAAAATATACAAGGCGCACGAGCATTATGCTAGACTTACTGAGCCTTAAGCTTAGCTCGAATCAAAAAAATAGGATTCTAACATCAAGTGAGTGACATTTTGTACTAAATACGAGGTCAAAAATACATCTTACGCCTAGGTCGAATCAGAATATACTAACTTTATAGGATCACTTAATCAAATCTGTGGATATAAATTGTATGAATTAAAATATAAGTGTCATTCCTAATGCAGACAATTTGAAAGGACAAATGTTAAAGGATGTGTCATAATAACTGCATTGATTATCACTCAACCGCATGGACCTACATCTTTATCAAAATTTTGATTTCTATGGAGTTGGTTACATGAATCCAAATCATAATTAAATGACAGGAAATTCTAGAATATAAAAGCTGTCATATTCGATGATCAACAGTCAATGGTGTTATTATTAAGTCGTACTGTTCAAAATAATACAACGTACATAAAAAAGATTGTGAAATTACTATGCTGTCTGGGTTGATGTTCTTAAGGTTAATTAGCCTTTTTAGTTCCAATACATTGCTGTTGCTATTTACAAAAGAAAGTAGTTTTTAAAGGACGACTTAGAAAGTATTTTTACTTATGTTTGGCAATGGGTAATTATATTTGCACTACATTTTGTTTGTTAGCAATGCCATATTGGGTAGCGCAGCGCAGCGCATCTGTTTCGGGTATAGAGGCGACAAGGGGTGCTAACCAGGCCACCCAGTGCCGGAAGGTCAAGAAAATTGGTGAACTGATGACAGGGGAGCCGACGACCGAAACCCCGGTGTCTTACTTATTCAGGGGGGATGAAAGAAAAATAAAGGGAACATGGGGTTTTATGATCGGAGTAAGAGAAGGGGCGTGGTTGGTGTGTCACTGAGTTGACAGCGGAACCCGTAGGAATTTGGCCATGAGATACTTTTTTAAGTCTTGCAAAAGAAAGGGCCTACTGATAGAGCCGGGCGGGGAGGCGATACTAGTTATTAGGTCAAAAAGAGGACTTGCCCGTAAGCTGGACCCTTAAAAACCCATTACTTAATAAGGATTTGTTACACGCAATATGCCGATGACTTACTATTGGGAATCGTGGGTGCCGTAGAGCTTCTCATAGAAATACAAAAACGTATCAACCACTTCCTACAATCCGGCTTGAACCTTTAGGTAGACTCTGCAGGATCAACAACAATAGCTGCACGGAGTAAGGTAGAATTCCCCGGTACGGTCATTCGGGAAGTCCCTCCGAGGACGGTCCGCTCCTTTTAATGGAAATTCTTAGCCGTCCTCCGAAGGAAGCCGAACCTCTAATCAACCTAGACTTTCTTGTCTGATCTCAGGATCAAATCTTCAGCATTGAGATGCTTAACGCAATTTATTGCATTGAAATCAAAGTTTGGCCGGCTTGTTGCAACCTTTGCATTTCCTGCTGAGATCCCAAGTCTCCAAGTGGGCCCTCGATTGCAATTAAAATATGGTGTGAATGATAAAAATGTCAAAGGTTAAGAGACCTTCATTGCAATTAAAATATGGTGTGAATGATAAAAATTATATTGTGAATATAATTACCCATAAAATTGGGGCCCCAAATTTGAAATGAAGAAAAATAATTTAAACTTGAATATTGTAGTAGTTTTGATTCTGAAATTCGAGTTCAAAGCTAACAAATTCTATTCCCTATTTCGAGAGCTATAAATGAAACGAAACAAAGAAAAATTAGGCCCCGGTTGATACGTGATGAAGAAGATAAGTATCATTAGACTCCACACAACCAAAAAGGATTATTCTCATGCCGGCGCGTAATAGATTATGAAATCAAAATAATGTGTTTGTAGATTGATGAAAAATCAAGAAATGAAAATCTTGAATCCAATGGGTATGATCACTGATCTTATCCAAAAACGTTCCTATTTTTTTTTTTTTTGGGTGATGGATCCTAGACATAGATAGTGGGTTAGATTCAACTAAAGTTATGAAGTTGATATACAGCTATGTTGTCTTCTTCATAATGAATTGGTTTACTTTTTGTTCTGATTTATTTGCCTTTTTGAACCTCTACAATGTTCTGAACTTGGCTGTGATCACATGGAGTTGGCTCTCTAAACTAATCACTCGGAGGGCTAACACAAAGCATTCAGCTTTCGCTCTAAGTGCTATAGGAGATTCATCCCACGTCGATTAACTATTGAAATTATAGCCAACATATAAGGGTTTGTGCTACACTTCTTAATAAAACTTCAAGTCTTAATATGATATCAAAGCATATTAAGTTCAAATAAGTAATTCGGTTCGTGTAAAGCTCAAATGAGTATTCAAATTCTAAGATTGATGTACTCAAACAAGCCACAATCTTATGTTAAGGGATAAATCCCACTTCGATTAACTATCAAAACTATAACTAACATATAATGATTTAAACTACTCTTCTTAACAATATTGACATTTGAATATGAAACCTAAGTCTTACTACATCATACTCTACTAGTTCCATGGTACTAACGTAAGATTCAGCAAAGAAACTTCTAATAGAGATTGTAAGTGTCAAAAACCATGCATTTTGCAATGCCAATCCAAATCCATTGTGTCCTTACTGTTATCGTATGAAGTAAACCCTGGCAGTTCCATTTGTCCAACTAACGGACATGGACAAAATGAGTACATCGTAACAAATGAAGTTTAGTGACGAACATGAAATTTCAACTCAAAATGTGGTTAGATGTTTTCAAGGTCTAAACTTTTGTCTACAAGATTGGCAAGTGATTTCCCTGCAGTTAGAATCAATATGTCTAATAGCCATGGCCTTCATTTTCTCAGCCTTGTCGACCTCTTCTCGAGCTCTCTCCCACGTGTATCTGGCACGCATAAACTCAGACTGTGCTATTTCCATCTCTCTCCTTGTAAGCTCCTTCACGCGCTCTGCATAAGCATTCTCCATTGCTGCTAATCGAACGTGCTCAGCAGCCTGCCATTTCAAGGCCTCAGCACAATCTGCAGCCGGCTTGAGTGAACTGACACTACTTAGTGACAATTGAAGGTCTAGTGACGGTCGACCTTCAAAATGATCCATTGATCTGAATATCGTCGAAGAATCTGACGGCCAAGATAAAGCCTGTGATGAAGAAGATGCAGTATATGGAGTGCTAGAAAGTAGCTGCAATTCTTTATTGATATCTTCCATTAATAAAATGATGAGGGAGGCTTATGCAGGAGCAAGAGCAGGAGCAAGATTGAGACCTATATGTAAGCATTTCATTTCAAAAGGCTAATTTCAAAAATGCCCATATTCGCCATGCAAAATGACAGAAATTAGCATTAGTGTCATGAGCCCCACGTTTTGAACTCTTGTTAGCACTCGTTCTTCGCTCAATCCTAGACGTGATTTAAATGAATAAATGTGGGTTTTTGTTAACAACTTAAGCATTTAGATGAGATAGTTAACTTTATACGAGAGTCACAAAGAGGGCCTAGGTTCAAGTCTTAAAAAAAATGTGCACGTGTTGTGTAAAAATGAATGGAACCTATAGGCGAGGAGCATGTTGAAACATAATAAATGAATACATGTAGTCAATTGCTAACGTCTAACTAAGGGTTTATTATCTCAGTTCCTATTGAATTTTTCTAAATATTTTTCAGTTGTCATTGAACTTTAAAAGTTTCCAGAGTTGTTATTGAATTTACCAAAGTGTCATCACACTCGACACTCACTATTTTAAAAATTAGAAAACTTGATGACATAGTAGACAAAATAACGAATGTGATACTATTTGAATAAGGTCATCAAATGTAACGTATCAACATAACGTTCTCATATAAATTTAAGATTAATAATTGACTTCAATATGATATGGTGGTGAAGCCTTGAAGGGAAGTGGGAATAGGGATTAGCAATAATTACATTTGCACGTGGATTGGATATGTGCTGGTTCGATTCCTATTAGTGGAATTTTGTGAAGGGCACTTTCGTTTATGGGTGGTAGACCTAAGGCTGTCGGCCCTATTGCATAAAAAGCTATCAACTCTTAACCAAAATAAAACTACAAGTACGGATGTAATATTTAAATTGGTTCACTTTAACATGAAATTTATGTCTAGATATGGATGTTGGTTTTTTACCAATAATAAAAGAGTGTGCGATAGATGTTTCATGTTTTTTTTTGTCTTAGAAAACGACGTATATTAATACATTATTCTAAGAATATTAAGTTAGTTTACATTTGTTAAGAACAAGTACATGATATTCTTTAATAAAAGGTGAAAGAATAGTTCGCAATGTAATCACTGTATAACTACGTGCCTCAATAGGTCATTGAGCCTCACTCTAAATAGCAGCTTCTTGTTTTAGCCAATTATTAATAACCGACATGGGATACCTGCATTATGTTTGGCAAAGCTGTTAAATATTCTTTGTATCTACATTTTCGTAGGCCCACAACTTACTACACACTTAGAGCATCTCCAACGCAACCTTAAATTGCAAAAAAAAGAAAAAAAAAAAAAATGTGTCACGTAAGTAAAATAGACAATGTGTAAAAAAAATTTCCTCCAATGCAATTTGTCAAGCTGACGTGACAAAAAAAATAGACAACATCTAACGCTAGCTCCATCTAGTTTCAAACACTTCGTTAGACATGTTGATTAAACAATATTTAAATTTCATAAGCATATTTAAATGCAATCTAGTGTTTATATTGATAATTAAAAGTATATTTAACTAATTTAAATTATAATTTAAGCTTAGACAAACAAGCACCAACCCACCCGCAGCGCCAAACTTGGTCACTAATAAACCTGTATTTTTTTTGTGATCTCTTTTGATATAACATTGATTCACCTTTATGCAAAGTAGACATTTTCAGTTTGAATCCAACAAACTGTTTCATATTAAACCGAAGAAATGATGATTAAAGTTATACCAAATAATTTTTAGTTTTTTACATAATACATAATGCGAAGAGCTCCTTTGTAAATAAATAACTATATATAGGAAGAGAAAAATGCAAAGGGAAAATTATAGTTAGATCCTCAATCTTAAGAAATAGAGCACTAAGGTCCACAACCTTTAACAATTATTACCCTTATTTTAAATTAAATAAATAGACAAAAAGAGAGAAAAAATTTCTAAACAAAAAGACAAAGAAAGTTAAAATATATAGGAAGGCCCCAAAAAATTTGAAAATGAAACATGAAAAATAACGGGGTGGTTTTGAGAAGAGTCCAGATATACTGTCTCACCACTAAAAGTTTAACTCTTTATTAAAATTTTAATGTGTCAAAATGTTAGTGGATATAATTGACCGTGTTAAAAAGACAAAAAATTGTATGTATTTCATTAAAGCTTTGACGCTTTAAAATTGTAATGAGGCGTCAAAATTTTCATAGTAAGATAACCAAGAGAAAACAACAAATATAAATGCGTTTGAATAGGAATCTTTTCTCTTTAATTATATTTTTCCTTTTTCATTTACTATAAATAAAATGAAGGACAAGATTATGGCTGGGCAAATATCTACCCAAACTGGTCAAACCAACCTAACCTGATCGATTTTGGGCATAAATTAGGTTGAGTTCGGGTTTGAAAATCTATTTTGTGGTCTGATTCGATCGGGTTATGGGTTACCTCATAAAAACCAATCTAACACAATCTAACCCGATCCATTTATTAAAAAATACTTAAATAAATTAAAAAATAATAAAATCTGGATAAAGACTTTCAAATTTTTAATTTTAATGTAATTGACATTTGACCCAATTTGAATTTGGTTCAAACTTTAAAAAAATCTTAACAAATTCAACAAAAAATACTCCCAAAATATATTTGGACTCAAAAAAATTGTCCAGCCATCAATTTGGCCTCAAAAAATTATTGGGGCCTAAGCCCAAACCCAAACTTGATCGGTTTGGGTTGGGTTGGGTTTCAACCCAAGAGTGGGTTAATTTGGTTTGATTTTTTTTGTCAAACTGAATCTCTTGAGTTGGGTTAATTACGAGTTGTTTTCAGGGTAATTAACATAAAATGTCTTTACCTATTGAAGTCATTGTGCAAATCGTTCCTACTTTCTGAATTTTGGCATTTAACATCCTCACCTACTCCATTTCTTATGAAAAACATCATTCCATCCAAAAAGCTGCCATTATCTCAACGGACCAACATGATTCGTAATATAACTTAAGGGTAAATTAGTCCATCAACTTGTCTTCTTCTTCATTGACTAATAAAATCATACTTACGATCTTGGACAGCAGTATCAACTCATGTTCCTATTTGTTCCCTATCCATTGACTCATTTGAATCCGAAACGTCATCAGGAATCACCGGGGCATTTATACCGTATCCGATCCTCAAACCAACTCTCTTCTTCTTTCGAATTGAAGTTTGCCGAGACACAGTCAAATTCAAAACAGGAGTAGAAGATTCATGAGTGATTTAGACTTGACTAGGAGTCATGAGAGTAAGATCGGAGAAGAGATTCTCATCTAGCGGCTGAGATACAGCAACATCAACACTAATATCTTCCGGTGCATTGGAGGCCGCTTCGGTAATGATTTCTGTTGATTGTTTTGAAGGATTTTCGTCTATATCGGATACTATTTGAGATGGACTAAACAACACCATCCACTCGAACAAAGAACCCATGTCGTCCTGCTCCAAATCCGATGCCATCTCTACATTCCTCTGTCATATCTCTTTCTATATCTTCTTAGATCTGCTCCGACAGGCTGCACAACCGAGTCTATATATTACACAGCAGAGCTTCTAGTCACCAGCTGAGTGCCACTGACTTGTGGGAATGCCGGTGGGCCCATAAAATTTTCTAAAATTTCCTGTCCAACTTGTAAATTAAAAATCCTCAAAAGGAATTATAACATAGCATACCAGACATGGAACTACCTTCATCATTTTGCAGATCAAATTTGCGAACCCAATTTTTTTTCGGACAGCCAGTCCTTTTTGCTTTTTACCTATGATAAAAAAAACTAAAATTCAAGGTTCTACAACCAGAAATCAGTGGCCGACAAAGCAGAATCAATCTGGAATTAATATTCAGGCAGAATTTGAATATTAAATACTGAGCAAACACTTATGGTGGTGGGGTTCTTGCCGTGAGTATGATTACATTAGTCAATGAAGAAGAAGACAATTTGATGGACTAATTTATCCTTAAGTTATATTACGAATCGTGTTGGTCCGTTGAGATAACGGTATATTTTTGGACGGAATGATGTTTTTCGCAAAAAATAGAATAGGTGAGGATGTTAAATGTCAAAATTCAGAAGATAGAGACGATTTGCACAATGATTTTAACAAGTAGGGATGTTTTATGCTAATTATCCTTGTTTTTACCTTCAAATATATGTTATTTAACGTCTAAATTAACAGAAATTGTAGAAATAATTAACTATCAAGACACTGAAGGTTGAAAATTTAAATGTCTAGATTTGAAGGTTTAATTTTGTAACATGCAATAAAGGTTAAAGCCTAATTATGCAATTATTTCATTATTTTTAATTTATTTTAACCTCGATTTATGTGTTTACTACCTCTAAGAAACCAAGCCACACATAAATAGAGCATCTCCAATGCAATCTTGGATTTTGAGACAAAAAAAAAAAAAAAAAAAAAAAATTGCCAGTCAATTAGATATTGTCTAAAAATGTCATCTTTAATGCAAGATGATGTGACAAAACAATATATATAATATCTAGAGCCTCGTCTAAATTCAGAAGCTTCATTAAACATGCTGACTCAGCAAAATATAAATGTTCTATGCATATTTAAATATAATATAATGTTTCTCTTAATAAAATAAAATATACTTAGATAAGAATACATAAAATATACTTAGATAATATAATATAATGTTTCTCTTAATAAAATAAAATATACTTAGATAAGAATACATAAAATGCATTGGACATCAAATTTGAGCTTGAATGTCTATTCATTGATCAGTTTCGTTCTCCGGCCCATGATGGACAGGAGTTATGATGTCCACAGCTGATGTGGCATGGCCATGTCAAGAATATTTGCCATATCATCTGTGCCACATTAGCAATCAAGCATAGCTCACTGCTGTTTATTATTATTATTTTTTTTTTACTGAAATTGATTTTTCTTGTGGTCGCCGGTGGTTGGCTCAAAGTATTAGAATCTGGTAATAGCCCAATGTTGTCTTGAGAACTAAAAAACCATTGTACTTTTGAGTGTTCGTGGTGGTGGTTGGGGGTTGGCGGTGGAAAAGAGAGGAGGCGGAAGAGTTGGCTGCCAGATCTGAGTCCTTTTCAATTCTGAGCCACCAGATCTGGCCGCAGATCTGAGTCCCTTCACTTCTGAACAGATCTAGCCACCAATTAGGTGCCAAATTTGAGCCTTTCACTTCCAAACAAGGAGGTGGTGGTGGTGACTTTTTTGGTGGTTGGAGGTTTGAGCAGATCCAGATTTTATTCTGAAATTTAAACAACTCTAATCTTGTACAGTTTTTGTGCAAGGATGAGTATTTAAAATGAATCGACATCTATGAGTCAATAATCAAAGCCTATGCATCTTATGTTAAGCATCTAAAAGACGAAGCTTCCAGAGATGATCTGTAAGAAAGCAGCTCCAAGGCCGACCCTGCCGCCTGAGGCCTTTACCATTTAGGGCCCAAAAATTTTGGCCCAATCTTTTTTTTTTTAAGAAAAAATTTTGGGCCGGTAACTATTAGTGTCATGGTGGGCTAAAAAGTCATATAACCTCATCTTAATTCAACTAAAGTCATATTTTATTACTAAAAGACCAATATGCCCTCCAATTGTAAAAATTGCCATTTTAACACGTAAAAACCCAAGAAATTATCTCAGTACCTATTTAGAAACTCCTCCATTTACTTTTAGCAATTTTCATCTTCTTCTTGTGTTTGATTCTTCTCACCGTAACCTGTAACCGCATACAAACAATTCGAAGGCTGCTATTTCAATGTCGAACATTTTTTTTTTGTATAAAGAAACCATTTTTAGTTAAAAATAACTATGAAAATGTTGAGATATTATTCCAAATAAAACATATGCAATGCAGTTAATGAACGGAGTTTAGATGAACTGATTCAACTAGTTTTTGATAATGTAGTTGATGTGAGTTAGAGTTTTATCTAACATGCAAAATAGTTGATACTATTTCTAATGATAGTGAAATTTGCTAATTTTTTCCTTGTTTTTAATAATAGTAAAATAATAAGATATCTTTAATATGTTGATATATTAAGCCACTAGTATCTATGATACTATTTTATTTAGATAATATGTAGTTGTATACTTATACCATGTTTTTATCTTTGATACTGTTTTATTATGATAATGTTTCAACTTATGATACTATATTAAAACAGTATCATTACTTCAACCATTAAAATATCTTGTGCTTAGTTTTATAATACTGTATTATTATGATAATGTTTCAACATATGATACTGTTTCAATCTATTAAAACAGTATAATTACTTCAACCATTAAAATATCTTGTGCTTAGTTTTATGATATATTTTTATTTATGATACTGTTTTATTTGAATTAATGTGAATTAGTATACTTATATCATGCTTTTATATTTGATACTGTTTTTATTATAAAAATGTTTCAACATATGACACCGTTTCAATCTATTTGTTTTATCTATGATATTGTTTTATATAGATAAATGTGAATTGATATATTTATATCATATTTTTATTTTCGATACTGTTTTATTATGATAATATTTCAACCTATAAAATTGTTTCAATCTCTTTGATTTATCTATGATACTATTTTATTTAGATAATGTGAATTGGTATACTTATACAATGATTTTATCTTTGATACTGTTTTATTATGATAATTTTCAACCTATGATATTGTTTCAATTTATATAATATGCATTGATATACTTATATCACATTTTTATATTTGATACTGTTTTATTATGATAATGTTTCAACCTATGATACTGTTATTTAATTTATGATAATGTTATTTAATGTATAATACTGTTATTTTATTGAATTGTAATTTGTGTATGTGATACTGTTTTATTAAAATATTTTCATGTATGATACTAATATATTAAGATACATTTATCTATAATACTGTTTTGACAAAAAAAAAATTAAAGATTATCATTTTAAGCTAAAGAGACTACTTCAAACGGCTAAAATCCATCACATGCAATAGCAAAGCTAATAATCTTGACCGGCTCGTCGAGACCATTATGAAAACATATTATAATAAAAATTTTGAGCACATATACAAATTCTATACCATTTCTATTATGATAATATTTTGTGATACTGTTTTGTATAATACAGTATCAAACAATACACATGACTAACAACACAAAGAAATAATCTAATGACCAACTCAATACAGTATCAAGCTGCTATTCTATAATACATGATCAAATTATTTTTTATAATACAGTATCAAGCTGCTATTTACATCAGCAAATCAAGGCCACAACTAATATAATGATATTGTTTTGTATGATACTGTTTTCTATAATACATTACCATCTATACAAAAAATTTAAACTGCTATTTACAACAACAAAATCATGGCCACAACCTATATACTCATAAACCTTCGCTTCTATGCTCATCCCATCACAAACAATATACTTATACACTCATTTGTTGTTATTAAGTTGATAAATATATTTGAATTTGTCATGAAATATCTTCTCCATGCCGCTAATGCTCCACCAGTAGAATTATAATCTCCAACAATGGCTTTATTGATCTGCACATAGACAGTCGGTGCTGAAATTTCGGCATCGAAAATTCTTCAATACCATCCAAATTCAGTTTCAACACTGATTTTTTACTACATTCCGGCAAGATTCTTACACTTCCGATCGATTCTGGACATTTTGCAGTAGAATTAGAAGTTAAAAATAGTGCGTCCATGTCGGAAGCTATCACCGGATTATTCAATCTCTTCATCGAGCAAAATACATAAATCTGGTTTAAAAGATTTCGTGGTCTTCATCAGAAAAAAATACATAAATTTGGTTTAAAAGATTTCATGGTCTTCATCAGAAAAAATATATAAATCTGGTCTTCATCCAAAAAAATACATAAATCTGGTCTTCATCTTCTCTCAAGTTAAAGAGATTTCATATTTACGGGGAAATAAAGTGCATGCGTGTGCGTTGATGAAGATTAAATATGATTTAAAGGATTATAGGGGTAATTAGGGCATTGGCTGTCATATTGTCAATTTTAGAAAGTGTTTGGGTTTAATTTAGAATAAGTCACCTATGGATGACTTATTGACAATTTTCTCTTTTTTAAATCTGCTTACTTACATATGAAATCAACCTAAATAGAAAATAAGTCCAAATCTAACCTACATTATCTACATTAATCTAGTCTTTAAATTGTACACCGTACAATTTTTTCCTTAAACCTCGTTTTAGAAATATTTATCTTGAATCAAAACGATTTTTCAAGGCAACCCAATGAAGGTTCCCTAATTATAGTGAAAGTCTAAGGCAACTCAATGAAGGTTTCTTAATTATAATGAAATATTAGGACAACCTAATTACAAAGGCTACATAGCTTAACACAAATTCCAAATATTTTTTCATTTAGTGAACAAGAAGAAAAAAGTACCATTTTTTGATTTGTAAATCTATTTATATGTATACACACCCCTGCATATGTTACATGTGTGTTTTTTATTATATATTTTCTCTTTTCTTTGACATTGTCAACTATTTTTAATTCGAAAAAATTTATTTATTTTTGTTAAGTAAAAATGATTTGATTATATTATGTGTCTCTTTATTGTATAACAGTTTGAGTCTTGTGTGGAAATTTAATTTTGATCTAAACAAAGTTTTATAAAATATGTCTGTGAATGCATAAAGTTTTAATTGTCTGTCAAAAATTTACATTTTAAAACATCTCAATTTATTAAGGGTCCCATTTAAATTTTCGCCTAAGGCTCCAAAATCTCAAGACCGGCCCTGAGCAACTCAAATTGCAGGAAAAAGTTTTTGACATCTGAAATCGCATGTCCAGACTCCATTGGTTCTGAAGCTATGGATCGACTATGTTTGATGAACTTTGTTGGTACCTAGATTTGCTAATTTACAAATAATGTGGAAGGGGATAAACTAGAAACGTCGTGCGGGGACTAGGAGGTTGATGGTTGGCGGCGGCGGCGACTACTATGGCGCAAGTTCGGATGCTATGATCCATGGAGAATTTGACAATGTTGGTGACATTGATGGTTGGTAAATTGTGGAGCCAGCGGCTGAAAGAGTATTGTAATCCATTTAACTGGACTTACCATTTGTTTCTTTGGTAATTGATATCATGTATTAGACTTTTTCTATAAAAAAAATTGATCGAAAAATATATAGTTTTATTGAAAGATAAATACGATCTTAAGAATCATTGAATCTTTTCGTCTATAGAATGCGCTATCAACTAAATAAGGACGGTTCAAACCTAAAGAGCCCTAATCAATATAAAATAAATTAATATTTGCCAAAGTCATGACTAATTGGAAAATATAAGTATATATTAAAGGCAATTCTCCATAGGCTCCTTTTTTTGGCGCGAAATTGGAAACGTATATAACTGACATATCCGTAAATAATGAAATGACAATATCAACCTTGATCATATTTTCTGTTTGCATGAATTATCGTGTAAATTTTCAAGGTCACAAGGGTAGTTTTGAACTTTCAGTTGAATACCAACTGATTCCAGTTATTTCCTGTCTTTGATTTTCTTTTCCCTCTCTAGAAAACAATCATCAATATATGTATGCAGTAGACATACACAAATTCTTCATACCATTTCTTGATTGAATCCCTTATTCATTCATTATACAAGAAATTGTTTAGAAATAGGCAGAATCCCATTAACAAAAAGCATTTACAGAAGCAGAAAATAGTGAAACTCGAGCAATTTTCATGGGGAAAGCAGCAAGGAACATCAAGAGCTCTTTGATCACTCTAAACCCAATATTTTTCACCCGTTTACTTTCAATTTCACCATTGAAATCATTCGTTTTCTCCCCGAAAAAGAATTCAAGAAACCAGAAAAATCACTGTTCATCAGCAAATCTGACTTTACTGTTCTTCCTTTCTCTGTTCATTCTTTGTACTTTTCTGGGAATTTGCATTCTCACTTTCGTTCCCATTTCTCAGAACTCGATTCCGTGTTCTATGATCTCTCCTTCATCGCCATTTTCACCGTTTGTTTTGGCTTCGCTTTCGTCCATAGTGAAAGACTATTCGAATAGTCTTCTTGATGAGCAGCCGACAACATTGTCTACCAGTGCTATGGTGCCATTGCCGCCACATGGATTTTCCGGTAACCTTTCTGAGGAGGAGAGGGAGTTCTGGCAGCAGCCAGATGGTGAAGGGTACCGACCTTGCCTGGATTTTAGTCTGGGGTATCGGAAATTATCAGCTAGAATTTCAAAGGAGAGGAGGAAATTCTTGGTTGTTGTGGTTTCAGGAGGATTGAACCAGCAGAGAAATCAGATTGTCGATGCAGTTGTTATCGCGAGGGTTCTTGAAGCTGCACTAGTGGTGCCCGTTTTACAGGTTAATCGCATTTGGGGAGACGAAAGGTAAAGAGAATTTTTTGCTGTTCATTTCTTTCAAGTCTTATAATCATGTGCATCTTTGAATGTCTTCTTGATAAGTTTGATCGAGTAATTTTAACACGTAAAGAAATCATATCCTTGCATTTTTAGTTTGCGAACTATCTTTAACGCATTCTGTCAGTCAAGTATAGATTAAGACTCAGATGTTTGATTTTGCAGTGAATTTTCTGATATTTTTGATGTGGAACATTTCAAGAAGACTTTACAAGCTGATGTTCGAGTTGTAATGTCCCTTCCTTCCACTCATTTGGTTTCAAGACAGTCTGTTGAAAATCAAATACCGTCTCATGTATCACCAACCTGGATACGTGCAAGATTCCTCCGACAGGTAAGAAAAGGAAATCATGAGCTTATGTTCAGAAATTTCAGTCTGTTGCAGAATAGATGGCTCAAGAAAAGAAATTTATGGCATGTTCCATTTGTTCGACTGGATAGCATTGGACATGATTAAGAAAGAAAAAAAGTTAAAATTTTATTGTTCGTTTATTACTTCTCGACAGACATGTCCTTTAAGGTATCTTGTAGGACAAAGGCATTTGGTGGGGTGGAGGTCAGGATTGGGGGGATACCTCATTCATTACTGATCAGTACTTAAGCTTTGTTATGTTTGACAAATGTAGCTAAATGAAGAAGGCCTTCTCATATTGAAAGGGTTAGATTCTAAGCTTTCCAAGAGTCTTCCACCCGACCTTCAGAAGCTCCGGTGTAAGGTAATATTGAAAAATCTCTCTCCATAACAAAATAAGATTATAAATCAACATGAGATTGACATATTTGTTTCTCTCCTTATCCTTCTCAAAGGTAGCGTTTCACGCCCTAAGATTCTCGACTCCAATCCGGGAGCTTGGCAATCAAATGGCTAGGAGAATGTGGATTGAAGGTTCTTATGTAGCCATTCATTTACGGCTAGAGAAGGACGTGTGGATCAGAACAGGATGCCTCACTGGTTTAGGACCAAAACATGACAACATTATAGCCCGGGATCGGGAGTCTCATCCGGATTTCCTAACGGATAAATTGAATATGAGCAACACAGCACGACGCCTAGCAGGATTCTGTCCTCTTAATTCTCTAGAAGTTGCAAGGTAAACCAAAGGTGCTACATCATATTTGAATAAAGTTAAACCTCTTTCATAATATGAACTATAGCTAAAGAAAAGTCTAATAGAGGGAAAGTGCAGGCTTCTAAAGGCTTTAGGCGCACCAAGCAATGCTCGCATTTACGTGGCAGGAGGGGATCCATTTGGGGGCACCTACGCATTGCAGCCTCTTGTAGAAGAGTTCCCTAATATAGTGACGAAGCAGATGTTGGCAAGAGGGGACGAGCTTAGTCCATATACGAACAGACCTTCTGTTTTAGCAGCCATCGACTATATTGTATGTTTGAGTAGCGATGTGTTTATGCCTTCCCACGGAGGTAACATGGGCCGTGCTCTGCAGGTAAGTAATTAAGCCTCCAAGGCTGTGAACACTATCAAGGCACAAATGTAATAAACATGTACTGATGGCAATAGTATGCCTCGTTTTTCAGGCCAATTATTGAGGCACAAACATGGTTTAGGAAATTGATTATGTTGTCTGATTTAACAGGGCCATCGTGCATATGTTGGACACAGGAAATACGTAAAGCCTAACAAGCGAATGATGATTCCTTTCTTTGAAGACATGTCCATTTCGGAGGAAGAATTTAGCAGCGTTATACAGAAGCTGCATAAAAACTCTAAGGGCCAACCTGAGCAGAGAACTAAGATGATAGACAGAGATGTGTTAGCATATCCCGTCCCCGAATGTATGTGTAATCATTAAGGACCTTCTCGTCAACTGCAAGATGATTGTATTCATTTTCGTAACAAATTCATTCCAATTGTGGCTGAGATTTAAGAAAAGGAATTCATTGTAAATCATTTTCCTTTTAAGAGAAATTTCTTAAGAATTGCATTACATTAGTTTTTAGTAATAGAACTTCCCTGACTATGGTACTGGTGTTTTAATCAACCAATACCTTTTGTGGCTATATTAGGCCCCCCGTTTGAGATTGACAATCAGAAGTTGTTTTACGCGTTTGGTATAAACTTTTTTTTTAAAAAAAGTGATTCTATATTATCTTGCAGCAGATTGTGAGAAGCAGTAAAATGTTAGTTTATCAGATTTTGCTTTTAATTTTTTCATTTATCGATTACTAGTATACCGTTTCACTGGTGGATCCGACCGTATAATCTATGAGAATGAGTCATTGAAATTTGATCCTCTTCATTTTGTATAGAGTCTTGATAGGTGAGGATGAATTTAAAGATTACGATCTGAGTTGCGGTGTCTATGGTTTTAGAGTTGAGATAGTAAGTAGAGCAAAGAAAAAATCGTTTTTTTTCTTTCAGTAGTGAAAAAAACTCCATACGGTCATAATTAAAATATCAATTTAAACCATATTAATTAAAGTAATTTTTTTATATCCTAGATCTATTATAATACATATCCGCAATTAATTTAAATTTAAATTTAATTAATTTTTGTACTATATCCTAGATCTTAAGAATTGCATTACACCAGCATTAGTTTTTAGTAATAGAACTTCCCTGACTATGGTACTGGTGTTTTAATCAACCAATACCTTTTGTGGCTGTAGTTTAGCACGAACAGGTAGAAGCAAACTATATTAGGCCCCCCGTTTGAGATTGACAATCAGAAGTTGTTTTACGGGTTTAGTATAATTTTTTTTTTTAAAAGTGATTCTATATTATCTCGTAGCAGATTGTGAGAAGCAGCAAAATGTTAGTTTATCAGATTTTGCTTTTAATTTTTTCATTTATCGATTACTAGTATACCGCTTCACCAGTGGATCCGGTCGTATAATCTATGAGAATGAGTCATTGAGATTTGAATCTCTTCGTTTAGTATAGAGTCTTGATAGGTGAGAATGAAGATAAAGATCACGATCTGAGTTGCGGTGTCTATGGTTTTAGAGTTGAGATACTGAGTAGAACAAAGAAAAAATCGTTTTTTTTCTTTCAGTAGTAGAAAAAACTCTGTACGGTCATAATTAAAATATCAATTTAAACCATATTAATTAAAGTAATTTTTTTATATCCTAGATCTATTATAATACATATCCGCAATTAATTTAAATTTAAATTTAATTAATTTTTGTACTATATGACTATGCTTTTATTTTGAATTTTTATAAATTTTAAGATTTAATAGATATTTTCATGTTTATTTTAAAATAATTACGATGAATGCATTTGTCTTGAAAAAATATTTACATATTATTATAAAAGTAAAATTGAATTTTACAATGCTACTCGTGATAATCTATACTAATTCTAAAAGTCCCTTAAAGGGAGAAACATTTTTGGACGATATTGCCCCTCAAATAACTTATAATTTCTAAAATCATATTTCAATTAATATAATTTATTTTGACTTTAATCTAAACAATTTAAAACTATATAAATATTGTATTTTGATCATTAAAAGTGATTTGTCTCCTTAAATTCCATTATTTATTGTAATTAACGAAAATAAATAAAAATATACTAATAAAATTTTTAATATATTGAAATTATTATCTTTATTTGTAAACAATCAAAGAATCAATCTTATTATGCACGATAATTTAAGCAAATTCCTTCATCAACATAACAAAACAAGATGAATTTGGCTTTGCATTTCGACTTTCTTATTATTGATTCATACTTTCTTCCTCTGTTCCAAATATGAGAGAAATATTTATGGACTATATTGCCCCTCAAATAACTTATAATTCCTAAAATCATCTTTCAATTAATATAATTTATTTTGACTTTAATTTAAACAATTTAATACTATATAAATATTGTATTTTGATCATTAAAAGTGATTTATCTCCTTAAATTCCATTATATATTGTAATTAATGAAAACAAATAAAAATATACTAATAAAATTTTTAATATATTGAAATTATTATCTTTAATTGTAAACAATCAAAGAGTCAATCTTATTATGCACGATAATTTAAGCAAATTCCTTCGTCAACATAACAAAACAAGATGAATTTGGCTTTGCATTTCGATTTTCTTATTATTGATTCATACTTTCTTCATCTGTTCCAAATATGGGAGAAATATTTATGGACGATATTGCCCCTCAAATAACTTATAATTCCTAAAATCATCTTTCAATTAATATAATTTATTTTGCCTTTAATTTAAACTATTTAATACTATATAAATATTGCATTTTGATCATTGAAAGGGATTTGTCTCTTTAAATTCCATTATATACATTGTAATTAATGAAAATAAATAAAAATATACTAATAAAATTTTTAATATATATACTAATTCTAGAAGTCACTTAAAGGAGAAATATTTTTGGACGAAAGAAATAATTTTAGACAACTTTACTATCATATATTACAACTTTGGACTATTTTATCCTCATACATTAAATTAAAAATATCCAAAACCCTTTCATCTCGTGGACTATTTTATCCTCCTACTTTAAATTAAAAAATCCAAAACCCTTTCATCTTCCGGACTATTTTACCCTCCTACATTAAATTAAAAAATCCAAAACACGTTCATCTCCTACCATTATTAAACAAAATAAGTTGTTTGGGACATTTAAACAATTTATCTTTAGTTCTTTTTTTCACCGCAGAATACAAAGGATATGCCATAAAAGGAAGAAATAATTTTGGACTATTTTACCATCGTATATTACAACTTTTGGACTATTTTACCATCCTACATTAAATTAAAAAATCCAAAACCATTTCATCTTCCGGACTATTTTACCCTCCTACATTAAATTAAAAAAAAAATCAAAAACCCTTTCATCTTCCACCATTATTGAACAAAATAAGTTGTTTGGGACATTTAGATAATTTATCTTCCGTTTTTATATCAATGCGGAATACAAACCTTTGAACAAAAAAAGAGGTTGTTTGGGCCTTTGGACAATTTATTTTCAGTTTTTTTTTAAATGTAGAATACAAAAGGCCATATGATGATTATGTAATTCCTAAATATATATTTAGGATCATAAAAATAAGACTATTTTACCTTCATATATTACATCTTTAGACTATTTTACCCTCCTATATTAAATTAAAAAAATTTAAAAATCTTTCATCTCCCACCATTATTGAACAAAATAATGGATTGTTTGGATCATTTGGACAACTTATCTTCATTTTAAAATACGTATTTAAGATTTAAAAAAATGGAATTTATGAATTGGGAAGTTAAAAAGACCTTTCTCGTCCCACTATTATTAAATTATATAACACAATCTCATTAAAGGTTTACATAAAAAATATTGTTTACAAAGAGTTACTACTTCAATAAAGGTACAATATTATATAGTCAGTCATTACATTCTCTTAAAATACAATTATTAATTATTAATTTTGTTCCTTGTAAAATGTAGCAATGGAGATCCATGTTAATACATCATCAATTCCATAAGATTTGATATCAAAATTTTGTTAATCATCAAAGCTCAAATTACCAAATTGTATTCACTGCGTTCAAATAGTGTTGGTATTACCACAATATAAAACTCATATCTAATTGCAATATCAACAACCGTCTTGTTTAACTTTTACCGAAATTACTACATTAACATTTTAACTATTAACAATTAATAATAATAATTTTCAAAATACCAAAAATTAACAAAATTATTGCAAAATCACGTGCAACGCACGTCTTTCTAACTAGTAATAATACAAAAGAATATTATTATAACTAATGTCTATTTTATTAATTTTATATAGTTACATCAATAAATCAAGTTTGTTAACATAACTAGATGTGGCAAATGGTCCAGATAGCCCAGCCTGACCATAAATTAGATGGGTCAAACAAAAAATTGGACTAGACTGAACTGGCGCGGACCTTATTTTACACTGACCTATATTTACTGGGCGAAGGGTTAATGAGTCAGCCCAACTTTAAATTTAATTTAATTTTTTCATAACAATTATATTAAAAATATAAAAAAATAATAATAATAAATTAACGTCTTCACCATCTACATTCTCCAACACCCCCACCCCTCGCGCAAGTCACCAAATTAGGTCCCCCCTGGTCACCGAGAAAAAATCAAGGGCGGATTTTCCCAGCGACCGAGGGGAAAAATCCCATATTGGTCTGGTTGAAACCATGGAGAAAATCTCTCTGATTTCGCGAAAACCAGTTCACCAGAAACGGGATGAAATTCCCCCCTGTTTCCGACATATTACGAATCGGGGGTGGTTCGGTAGATGAATGAGGTGGGTGATTTGTCAAAAAAATTTACCGGACCAGCCCAGCTTCAACTCGATGGGCTAATTATATCGGGCCAAATATGCCCGATTTTTACTTAATCAATTTTTTATTTGGTTGACCTAGCCTAGAGTCCGAGTTATCTAAGCAAGCTTATTTTTGTCACCTCTTAACATAATGCTCAAATACTAATTTTGAAACAATAGTTTATCAAACACTTATCTGATTCCAATAAAATTCGATTATCTTAAAAGTACAGCAATATCAAAATAAGTCTTAGTCCACACCAGTCACAAATCCACCAACACTAACTCACATGGACATCAAACATATATGGCAGTTGAAATGAGGACGATTGAGTCTCTCTAGATGAGAAAAATATCAATGAATATTATGGAGTGAGACGAGTCAGCTATAACCTCGAACTAAATTTCTACGTGAGTATCGAAGTGATAAATGATTCCCAATGAGCTCCTTACACAAGTCAATACCCTCAACCAAGGAGAATTACGTGATTCAAGATACTTTACGAAGTTGTTTACTTGCACTCAATATACCAAATTATCATAGTTTGTTGCCAACTTGATTGTCTAGGTAGAGCACCACATTAATATTAGGTTATTCAACCAAAAAGCAATTCAGATTATCGACCAATAAATTTGAAAAAAAAAAATCGAGATTAAATCTATAGTTCTATACTACACATAAAATGCTCTAAAAATGAAAAATATTTTTGGACTATTATAATTTTACAATTTTCTTAAAATTCTATATTCACCTTTAGTATTTATTAATATATAATTACTTTTTAATATTTTATTTATTACTCTTTATTGTCCATCATTATTGTACATTAAATTTTTAACAATTTATTAAATATATAATTAAAATTTTTAAACATTTAATCTATTAAATTAAATATGAAAGTGAAAAGTTTCAAATTTTTTTTTTTAGGGTATTAAGTAGATGAAAAGAATGAAAAAATGGGTTTAAAAAAAATTGAATGAGAAAAGTTTTAATTTTGTTTATTACCGCATTAAAATTCAAATCATAGTTATCAAAACTAAAATGAAAATGAAAATATTATTTTTAATACATTAGATTATAGTGATTATGAGCATGTTTGGTTCAATTTTTTTTTTCTCAAACTCATTTTCAATCACATATTTTGTGGGACCTACAACTTTTATCGACTTTTCAACAACACATTTTACTAATTTTTTTAAACATCTCCTAAAAAACTAGTTTTAAACCCCACCAAATATATATTATAGTTCAAAACTAACTAACGTTTGAAACTTTTTTTATTTTGTTAATATACATAGAACGTTCATCTCATTTACTTTCCCTCAACAATAGTCTCACAACATAAGAAAGCATTGACACTGTCCCCAGGAGCATAGGCGAGTTGGTAAGACTTGAGGTGATGCGGGGAGAAATCCTCCGGTAACGCAGGTTCGATTCCCGTGTGGAGCATATTTTCACTGAAATATTGTGAGAGTCTGTCCTGGGAGTTGGCTTGTTGGCTCTCTCCCTCAGGTCCCTGCTACTCGTGCACATTCCTCGATTTACAACTCGTCTGGTCAAGGGGCCTCTGACACGGATGAGGGGTTTCGCCTTCGGGACTTTCCCCTTAACAAAGAAAGCATTGACACTTCTTTAACTTTTGTTTCTTACTTACAATTATTACGTTTTCATTTACGTTAATCAGACACGTCTAACAAAAATGAACATACACAAACAATATCGTTTACAATGAATTACTATTCCAACAAAGATACAATATTATGTAGTTAATCATTACATTCTCTCACAAATAAATTAATAATTAATAATTTTATTGTTCGTAAAATACAGTCTTAGAGATCATTAATTCCATAATATTTGATATCAATGGTTCGTCAATCATCAAAGCTTAAATCATCAAAAGGTCTTCAATAAATTTAAGTTATTGTTAGTATTATAACCATATAAAATCATTTTTTATTGTAATTGTATTTCCATGAATACAATTATCTTTTAATATTTTATTTATTACTCTTTTACTATTCATTATTATTGTACATTAAATGTTTAACAATTTATTAAATGTACATTTATAATTTAGAGAGAGAGAGAGAGAGAGAAAGAGAGAGAGTTGTCACTTCTTTAATTTTTGTTTTTTATTTATATTTATGTTATTTTTCGTTTACAACGTCAAATCATACACACCTAACAAAAAGAGAACATACACAATAAATATTGTTTATAATAAGCTACAACTCTAGTAAATTTACAATATTATATAGTCAATCATCACATTCTCTCACAATAAAATTAGCAATTATTAATTTTATTCTTCGTAAAATGCAGCACTGAAGATCCCGATTAATACATTATTAATTCCATAAGATTTGAAATCAATAGTTCGTCAATCATCAAAAGTTCTTCACTGGGTTCAAGGTACTATTCGTATTACCAATATATAAAACTTATCTCTAATTGCAATTGTACTTCTATAAATGTAAATAAAATATCAACATCGAACAATACCAACATGTTATCAAGAATCATGTTTTTTTATCTTTATTGCAATTGCTACTTTTACATTTTAATTAATAATAATTAAAAAAATAAAAATTTTAAAAATATTAAAAATTGACAATATAATTATAAAAATACGTACAATACACGCGTGTCAAACTAATTGTTCTAAAAACTCTTCTCATATATACTAATTTTGAAACTCAACTCCAATTTATTCTGATTAAGTTTTATTTAATATTAAAATCTTGACAAAAAAATAAATGAGTCAATAATAAACAAGTTTAAGCAAATCCCTTTTTTCAAAAAGAACAAAAATATAAAAATGAAAAAGAGAGGAATGAAATTTATGGGTCCCACTTTTACACGTATGATGAGTTGTCTTGACGATTACTTAATGAATAATAATATTCGTAATCGTTTACTATCTATAGTGAATCTATATAATATTACTCAATTATAATTATTATTTATTTTAATTAAATAATATATTTATATTCAACAACTATGAATAATTAATTCAATTAAATAATACTTGTCGCTTTTCCTATTTCTGCTTGGATTGAAAATACTAGCGTTACTCTTATCTAATTAAATAATCGCCACGTGGCGAGCAAATATGTGGAGACCTATGTGCATTCCCCTGGTCTCACCACCACCGAATCACTCCTACAGAATTGTCTATTTTCCCCTTCTTTAAGCTTAGCCACCACAAAACCGACACGAACCAACTCACTCTTTGTAAAGATTCAAGAGTTAAAGGTACGATATTTGCATAGAAACATATACAAATCGTTATACGTAATCTTGTTTTTGTATTTATCTGTGCGTGTGTGGATTTATATGTGTTATAGTTATTGGAAGGATCTATGTTTTTACACGGGATTTGATTTGTTGATCGATTTGTTTGTTTGGAATTATGGGTATAGTTTATTGGCTAAAAGAAGGCACATCCTGTTCATGTAGATGGGTTTGAAAGATATGTTATTTTTCTTTTGAGTTCATATGAATGAATTTGGGGTTGGGGTTGGGGTTGGGGTTGGGGTTGGAGACATAAAACATGAAGTAAGCAATAAATTATTTAGCTTTGCTGTATCTATCTTGAATTCTTTCGGATTGGTGATCTTGGAAGCAAATACAGTTTGATGAATAATTATGTTTGGTTACAATATTTATGAAGTTCTCCAATTTTTATTGGATTGATTCCTAAATTATTGGCATTTATTTGGAACTCCGTTGAAAAATTTATTCCATCAAATAATTGGTTTAAGTAGGACAAGGTCCCTCCGGGATTTTCTCTGACCATGAGTGACATACTCGGTATGAACTCGTCCTTGAGGTAACTGAGCTAAGTGTAGAAATCAGAATATCATGGTTCCCCTCGTCCTCATAATAAATTGAGCATGAGAAGTTTTGATTCAAAGATGTCTGCTTCACAACTTTCTTCGGCAAGGGGGAGTTTTGGGAAGAGGCAAAACATTAGGCAAACCATAAATGATGTGCTTTTTGCCGTCTCTATTTTGAGTGCTTCTGGATTGGTTGGCGTGGATGCAAATAGTTTAAGGAATAGTTATGCTTTGTTAGAACATTTCTGAAGTTCTCTAAAATTTATTGTGTTAATTGCATAATAGATTATCATTCAAATAATTGGTTTTATTTCTATTGAACTTTTCTGATCTTGTACACAGTCATCAACATTTATTTAGTTAAAGTAGTGGTTTTTCGCTTCTGCTTTTCATTTATTGCTAGAGTAGAAAACTTTTTGCATTTAAATAGTTCTCTTTTATTGAAAAAAAAGAGTACGAGGTCCATTCAACGGTAGAATTAGATGTCCATCATATTAATGCTAAGAATATGGATTTTGTTAGGCAAAAACAGAATTATGAGTTGGTTCAACAATGATCTATCTAAGCATTTCTTGCATTTTCTAAGAGTCTTTGGCTTTGCAATGGTGCTGCATAAAAAGGTGACTTCACACTAGTAAACAGTGGGCAAATCGTATACAACTTATGATTCAATGAACTGATCTCATAAGTTGGTGCAATAGTTCTGTAGTTAAATGTTGAGCTATAGCAGGCGCGCACCATTTCCCTGAATTATTTAAGATTAGTTGCTTGCTTGCTTCTTTTTTTTTTTCCTCGTATTGGTCTCGTTATCATTATCTCAGTTATCCAGTAAAGAACGGTGAAGACGCTTCATCTGTTAGACCTGTTAAAAAATTTTATGTATAGTGGTATTTTATCTGTCTCCTTTGTCATCTGAAGAAGTTCTAAACTTCCAATAATGTGCTTTTGTCAAAGTCACTTGTGCCTTGAGGTTTCTTGTCATTTGCGGGAGTGATTGAGCTTCAGGGAAAGTAATCTAACATATTTGAGCTGCATTGTTGGTTTCATTTCTCTGGAGCTTCTTAGAGGCTTCGATATTGACTTCCATATCTCTAAATTAGCCACAATAAACTGCCCCAAAATTCTCTAACGAAACAAAATATAGTCTATTGAGCAATTTTAGTTTATCATGGAGCTGTCCGTGTTGCTTGTAGTTGTAAATTGACATATTTCTCTTAATTGTCTGACACTGCTATTATGACCTTGCAAGGTTTTTGAGTTCCAGACTCCTACATGGCTTCCTTCAAAGCATTTTTAAACAGTCCTATTGGTCCCAAAACGACTCATTTTTGGGGTCCCGTCGCTAACTGGGGATTTGTTATTGCTGTATGCTTCTCCACCTGAAATGACAAATTCATACTTATTTTCTTAATGGTTCCAAATTGATGTTATGTAGTTTTGCAGGGGCTTGTGGACATGCAAAAACCTCCAGAAATGATATCTAGCAACATGACTGCAGGTTGAAATATTGGCTTTTAAAAAGTGAACATTCCGATAAATAGTTTAAGATTCTTATTCTCTCTTTTGAGTTTTGGTGCTGCAGCAATGTGTATATATTCTGGGTTGTTCATGAGGTTCGCATGGATGGTACAGCCTCGCAACTATCTACTTCTTGCCTGCCATGCTTCAAACGAGTCAGTGCAACTTTATCAACTCTCCCGTTGGGCGAAAAGTCAAGGGTAAGTAATCTATGATGTGGTCTGCTACATGAGCAGTGTTTGTGTCCTCTACTCTTCTCTGCTTTATCCCAATTGATAAATTAGCCGAATTGATTTTATTCCATACAATTCGAGTACAATCTTATTAAGTTACCAGTCTCTGCAAGACATCTAGTGGATACATTCATTGGGAGACAATAAGCATTTGCTTGGACCGAGATACTTCAATGCTCAATAAGTATTTTAGAACCTCAAATCCTTCATTTCAAATTCTTTGGCCATATATCTCAAAAGTTTCTGCATTTCACTAGAGTTGCTACATGTAGCAATTATGTCATCGACATACACAATAAGCAGCGTGATACCATCACCATAGTGTGATAAGCAGCGTGATACACTCTATTGGCTTCTTTCTCTTGAGGTAGCTTGACCATCGCTCAAATAGAGTTTTCTAAAGAGCCTTTATCTCAGTGCAGACTTTCACTTAGGATCTTCAAAAGCTTTTTAAAAATAACCAGGAATAGACATAAAAGACATGAGAAAAAAATACTAAGTGAGTCTTAGATAAACGATGATAAAAAAATAAAATCAGAGATGTGATAAACAGCATTAGAAGTAGATTTGGAGAAGTCCAACCTATCTAGTTTTTTACGATTGCAGGTCCTGATTATCAACTAGTAGATTCAGGGCAACAGTTTCTTAAGCTATAGAAGTTAAGTTTTAAAAAGGATAACATGTCCCTCATGATTAATTGTGGAGGAGTCATCCAATGGCACGATAGTCTTTTCAAGTGGTCAGAGTCTGGAGAGGGCCCAACAACATTATGAGTTTGGTTGGGGGTCAACTTAAGCACCCTCATTTCTTCTTGTATAACCTTTTTGAAACAATCTAGGTGATCTTTCAATTCTAATTTTAACCCATTTCTTCAGTTTATGATTGTGGAGTAACTAAAGGTCCATCTAAGGACTCCCTTTACCCGAAATCCATAACTTCTTCTCTTCTAACCACATATGTTTCTCTTATTTACTATTAATCTCTCATGAATAAGAACTAATGGAACATCCCTCGAATAGGACTCTAGTTGTGAACTCAACATCAATAGACACATAAAATTTCTCTATACAAGGATAAAAATACTTATAACCCTTTTAAGAGTTAAAATATCCAACAAAGACATTTAGGAGCACGAGGATCAAGTTCATCCTTGTGGTGAGATTGCACATTAACATACTACGCACAACCAAATACTTTAGAAAAAAGATTTAGAGCAAATGAGATATAGTTAAAAGGGGACATCATCCTCAAAGGGGTTTGATAGTTAATGATACGAGCAGATATCTGGTTAATAAGAAAGACAGCAATCATGACAACTTTATCCAAGAAACGTTTAGGAACATGCGTAGTAAAGAAAAAGATGGATGGGCCTAAAGGACAAAGCCAGAGCTGAATTTCTCCCTAACAGATGTTTCTCCCACTACTTCCCACTATTTGGAAACTCTTGCCAGATTTTAATTGCACCCTTGCCCTCTCCAAATAGTAAAGACCTCTCTTTTCTCTACCAGTGTCAATTGTCATCTACGTTAGATTGTCCTAAAACACAAAATGGGTAGAATAAACGGTTACAGAAAAATTAATGTATTTTGTGATTTTGCTAATAAAGAGAAGACTATTAGAGAGATTAGCTGCAATTAAAACAGAGGTCATCGATAGAGACGAAGATAGAGACATTCCCTGCCTCAAAATTTGCATAGAATTCTCATTAGCAATCGTGAAAATATGAGTGAGTCAAACAGGGAAAAGTTCCTAGTCATATGACCAGTGTCCCTGAATCAATGACCCAGGAGTTAGCGGTAGCAAAATTAAAAACTGAACTAGAATTACCTCTATAGAGATAGTCGAAATACATGAGAAGTAGAAGATGAAGAGGTGACAGTGATGGCAACCTGAGTAGATTTCTTCTTCTTTTCAGCTTGTTTAAGTTTGAACAACTCTAGATAACTTTCTACCTTCCAGCAAATATCAACTGTGTGTCTAGTACTGTGGCACTGAGTGCATGACCTGACAGAAGTGGCTGAAGGAGCTAGCCAAGAGTGATTCTTTTGGACAGCTAAAGTGGAAGTCTCAGAGTGTATTTTTGTCCTCATTGTAACTTTCCTCTGCACAATAGGCCTTTTCCAGATTCGGAAGAGTTTACATAGTCAAAACACGACTGCTAACTTGATCCAAGGTATGATCAAGACCTGCAAGAAACACGTAGACTCGATCCTCAACAATTCGCTTCCTTTGTTTCTCAATATCAGGTGCACATGCCATATTATTGGGATTTCGATATTCTCATTCCATGAATATGGAGTTTAGTTCATTGTACTATTTAGCAAGAGGTCTATCACTTTGACGCAATTGGAACGATTTCTTCACAGTTCATATACATGTGAAGAGTCAAACGACAAGATAGCTCTTTTTTTACTGTATCTCAAATCTTCTTAGCCGTTCCATATTGAATAAAATGCGACATCAGGTTGATAGTAATGGAATTTATAAACCAAACCTTGACTAAAGCATCTTCAACCACCCATTCATCATAGCCCAGATGATTCTATGCAAGTACAACCTTCTGTTCGTGTAATATAGCCCTTTTTCTTTTTATCAACAATATGCATCTCCAGAATCTTAGACCACACATGTTGATTAGCCCATCCAAGTTAATATGAATTGGAGAGGAAGTTTCATGAAGAGTGGAGAGAGAGTCTTATTGTCAGAAGTGGTCGTACCAGTTTTTCCATACATTTTGGCACCTAAGGTTTGAGATTTCAACAACAAATGATTGGAACAATAGGAAAGCACCCACAATAGAAGGACCAAAAACATGTCGACATAGTAGAAGGGTTGCCAGAGCCTGGTTTGTCAAAATAGAGGGTGAGTAGCCATGGGAAAGTGCTTCGCACACTGTAGCAGATCTCGGCAGCAAGAAATGGTTGTGAAGCAGTCGTGAAGCGGTCTAGACCACGCTAGAAGGGTTGCGAAGCAGTCGCGGAAGAGCCTAGACCACGCCGGAATGCTGGGTCTACCGTGAAGACTTCGCAGAAATGGTCTGACTTTGTGGGCTTTAGGCGGATAAGGTTAGGCTTAGGGTTAGGGTTCAGTTTCAGTTTCGATTGAGAAAAATTCCTTGCTATGATACAAAATTGATAAATTAGCTGAATTGATTTTATCCCATACAACTCAATTATATTTATACTGAGTACAATCCAAGGAAAACTATATACTCTCATTACTATATTAATTCCTAGCTAAATAAGGAATAAGATACAAAACATCTATACGTTCTATCCCCATACCCTCATATTAATGGGAAACGAAAGTGGTGATATACTTGGGATCATAGTCAGTATTTCTTCACATGGTGGCCTGTGCTGGGGCTTGTGTTATCACCTGGGAAGCATCTATTACTTCCGTAGTGTTTTAGTCTCTCTGTCAAATATGTTCAACCTACTTTTCTAGTGCTGTTTGGACTTATAGTATGCTAATTTTTCACGACAATGTAGAACAGATGGAGTGGGGTTGCCTGAGCTGCAAGTGAAGTAAGATTGTCTGCTAGTACATATAGTTGTGTCAATTGGGCCTGGCGCTGCTGGGTGTAGAGAGGCCCAGGTTGACCCGCTTATGGGCCTGAGTCGACCTTGACTTTGTGGCGGGACATACCATGCCAGTCCCATCCCAAGGTGGGCCGGGGCAGGCCTATGCCCTAACACCTAGTCTTCTTGGGTTATTTTCCTTTTTAAGTTTGGTCTTTTTTTGTCTTGCTTAAGAGCCTTCACATAGCATGCAACTAATCTATGTACTTTGTATATTCTTAGGTATTTGGGGGGACAGAAGAAGGATGAGGCCTCGTCTCAATGAATCAATGCTGCTTCTGTTTCTTCTTGGACAATCGCTTCCTCATAGAAACCTCCTCCGAAAAGGAGCTTTTGATTGTGGATTTCCATGCAATTCTTTTCAATTTCATCTTCAAAATATTTGGATGTGGATTACTTTTAATCATTCCTGCACTAGCAAAATGAAACAAATGATGTACTGTGCAAAATAAAAATTAATAGTATGTTTGTCGATGTTGAAATTATTTTTTAAGTATTTATAAATTATAAGTTCTACATAATTTATAAATAATAAGTGAATAATAAATTGTGTCCTACGAAATATGTAAATAAAAAATATGACTAATCTTATTAGTTTAAATTATAATTTAAGCATGGTCAAATAAGGACTCAGGTGTCATTTGAAATAGAGTGTCCGTGTAATATTTATCCCCATAATTGTCTATTTTCCGAAAGGTACACCCTGTACATAATGTTCTTTAGGATTAAGGTTTTAGATGAACGTTAGTACAAATTTTGGCATTTCATTAGGTTGCCTTGATCAAAAACGGTTCCAGTGTTCCTCCAAAATCTCCTATTGAAAAAACAAATAAATTAAACCAGCTGAGGCACTTTTTAAGCGATTTTACACCGTCCACACTTGTGTATCAACCGGACCCTTGTTTCCAATAAGATTCAAGCGTACATCCAAGTGATGAAATGTCAAAAGTCCTCAGCTTTTAATCTTCCTCGGTAGTTTTCCTGGATTTCTTTTTCCCGCTTCGACTGTCCCCATGCCCTTTAGACGTCTTTTTCCTTTTTGTGGTCGTTGCTTCATCTTCGTCTTGGCAAGATACCTCATTCACATCTTGTGGCTCAGGAGCAGAACCAGCAACATCTGAACAAGCACCATGGCATTGCAAAATTTTAGCTAAGAAACATTTGCAGTCAAAACTTCTCAGTAAGATATTCAAGCATCTATACAGGTAATGAAATGTCAATATTCTTCTGCTTTAAATCTTCCTTACTAGTTTTCCTGGATTTCTTTTTCTTGCTTCGACTGTCCCCATGCCCTTTAGATGTCGTTTTCCTTTTTGTGGGCATTGCTTCTTCATCTTCGTCTTGGCAAGTTACCTCGTTCACATCTTGTGGCTCAGGAGCAGAACCAGCAACATCTGAACAAGCACCATGGCATTGCAAAACTTTAGCTAAGAAACATTTGCAGTCAAACTTTTCAGAGAGAACCTAGTAAAAGGCCGTGAAAATTAATAAATGCTTGACCTTGAGTACGAAAGTGAGAATCAAAAACAACATTGGTGAGATGCTGCTTCAAGAAAACCTGCATCCAATTAAAAACAGAAACATCAATTGCAAATTATGTTTGCCATTGTATAACTCAATAAAGTTCGACAAGTGATATTGTTGAGTTCATCAACATTGAGTTTTGTCCTTCGCCCTTTTCTTTTTCTATTGAATTGTATTGTATAAAAACTTTATTTCCTCGAGGACCAATCGATGTTTTAAATGTTTCCTCTTGCAGATCTCAGTTACCAGATAATGGAAAATATATATTATCAACATACCGCAGAGAGAAGTTGCCTTGAATGTATATCCCAAATGCGCAAGTAACTGTCCAACCCTGTAACAAAGACAAGTCCTTTAAGCTCAAAAGTCTACATGAGAAATCTGAACATAATCGAAGCGGCAAAGATATAAATTATTTTGTAGAGCACTGAACCACTGATCCTTTTTAGAAGGATGAAATAACAAATTCAGCTGGGCCTTAGACTATGTTCTCAAACAAATTTGACGAAGAAATAGACAACATTAAGAAATGGTCTTTAGCATTTTAGGTTATTATTCTAGAACATGAGAAAAGGACCCAAAGTGGTGGAAAACAATAATAAAAATAAGGCTGCTTTCATGTTGATATACTCACCACATGAGGCAATTATGGGAAGTTCTGGGTGCCTGGCTATAGATCTTATACTTCCGGAACATTTTCCGATGAAGCATCCCAACAGTTTCCCTACAATATTCAAATAATATACAAAGAACAAAAATCAAGTCCACAATAAAGCTTGCTAGCTTACAAAATGAATTAAATTGGTATGGAACACACTCCACAAACCCAAAAGGTAGGCAAAAGAGGATAGTTCAAACTGATCAATGACTAACATTTTCAAGGTATCTGGGGTTAAAATATTGTCAGTCAGCAAGACATAGGAACTGCGCAGAAGCAATTTGATCAATTCAGAGGAATTTGTATAAAACTGGGAGCATGAAAGAACTGGACAAAACAACATTGGAGGGTGGGAGGGTGGGAAGGTGGGAAGATGATGATACAAATTAGAAACTGAGAAGTGCCTGTGTACAAATTCACACAAGCAATCCCAACAATCTTGCCAAGGGAGCATCATTCATGCAGGAAAAACAAACTAAAAAATAACAAAAAGGAAAAGAGGAAGGATAAAGTTTTAGAACTAAGTAAAGCCATATGGCCAAAAAAGAGAGAGAGAGAGAGGAGAATAAGCGAGTGTTTCAAAGTAAGTATCAACTACAGATGTAAAAGGTTTGAATCATACCTGTGCGTATGTCAACAGAAGCAAGGTCACCTGAGCCATTTCCTATATATACTGTGTGTCCATCAAGATCCTCTGCAACAGCCTTAATAGGGGTCTCTCGAAAATCAAATGTAATAACAGGTCTTCTCTGAGCAGAAATATCATAAAGACGAACCTGCCAAATTCGTACAAGTATTATCAACCTGTCTTTGCCATTCTTTAAAAGGAGCAAAACCCTTGACAAACAAATAAAATTTTACAAGCATTAATCATCCTGAAAATGCCAAATATAGTAATGATAACGGACAACTTTACTAATGATCCGCTCATTCAATGACTTGGACTTCTCTGTTTAAACCTCAGTGTGTTCTGCCCACTCAAATTTTCCAACGAGGACAAATCTAAGCAAACATTCAAAATCTGTAGACAAGCACTGGTTTGCCATTTCAATAAAGGGATTGGTGCAGATGGTCTCTAACCTTTACTCTCAGTGTGAAAATGGTCTCTAACATTTGTTTTTTTGACACGGACGTCCCTACCCTATATGTTTTGGTGCATGATTGATCCTTATTTGACAAACAAGACCACTATGCCCTTAATTTTAATAAGGAAAATTTGTAGTTGGATTTCTAACCTTTGTAAAATGTGCAAATGGGTCCAGTACATTTATTTTTTATAACAAATTAAAGGAAACTATAGAGTTCTTTTTTTTTTTTTTAATGAATTAAGACTTTATTGACCAAATTTATATTATTCGTAAATTGCTTTTGTATATTTTTACGAACTATTATAAAATAACTACAATTCAAGTTCATAATTATTAACAAACATGTTAAATAAAATTATTATTTTATTATTTAAAATTTAAAATTTTATTTTATGATTATAACAAAAAAACGAAAAATAACTGTTACAAACTTGATCATCAAATACTTTTATTTAATTGAGATATTCATTTGTTAACTACAAATACTAGAGCTCTAACTATCTTCTTCATGTTTTTATATCATCGAAAATAAAGAACACATAATTTGAAAATTAATTTTTATGTTAAATAAAATATAATTGGTTCAATGTCATAAAATTATATACGTCATTTTGTTATTTATTTATCTTAATTTTTATTCAAAATGTTCACATACATAGTAATTATATAAACTTAAAGCACAATAATTTAGCATTTTTTTTCTTACGAAAAAATTAATTGACACGACTATAATAATATATTTAGTTCGCTAAATTAAATATTATTAAATAAAATTACTGGACCCATTTGTACATTATGCAAATGTTAAGAATCTAAGAGCAATTTTTTCTAATTAAAATTAAGGACATGTTGGTCTTTTTCATCAAATAAGGACAAATTGCACGACGTCCGTGTCAAAAAAACAAACGTTATGGACCATTTTCACACTGAGGGCAAAGGTTATGGACCATTTGCGCCAAATTCCCGTTCAATATACTAGCATGATCCATCTGTACTCCTTTTACCAGTTCAACATTCTAAATTGGAAGACCATAGAAAACATGTTCTTTCCTCTCCAGGCAATACTTTTATCATATTCTATAGACAGGTTTACCATTTTCTCTCATTTCTCTCTTCTCACTTTCCTCCAAAACATTCTTTTCCGGTCTTTCTGCGGCGTATGAAACTAGATACTAACCATTCACAAGAATAATATTGGAGCCTCTTCCAAAGCTACTCTAAGATCAAAGCAATAAAACTAGCTCCCTCACAAAACTTCCCATATCTTGTTTGTTGGGCTTCAGACAAACAAACTAATATGCAAGTTTAAATCAGATTGATTTTATATTCTTCATTTTTTGCAATGAAATGCTATTAACTAAATATAACATTGTTTTCCATCAGTCAGTGGCAAAAGAGCACATGCATTTCATATAAACTTCAGTGTACTTTATCATTCAATGCATGTAAAAAAGGTGTTTGTCAACCACCACAATGCAAAGGAAGACAACTTATTAGAACATTTTTTCTGCAGAATTCTAACAACCTTTAGTCATGCGTGCCTCACGTAGTTGTCTACCAAATGCTTTAGAACTTTTTACCACACAACCACACCAAAGAAGGAGGGGTGGACTAGCATAATGAATTTGCACTGGAGAAAGTGATTATTTTTCTCACTTTAGCCTAACTATAAAAACTGCTTCCCTGAGAGGAACTAAAACTACTAAGATATTTGTTGTGGGATTAGAGGCGAAGTCACTGTAGGACAGTACCTGATGACAGTTGGTGCCAGCCACAAGTTTACGATGATCATCTTTGCTTAAGAATGTTGCAGATGTAAACCACGTAGGGGTAAATATATCAAGGCTGTTTTTAGGGGGCTGCACAAGATAAATTCAGCAAACCAAATGCTTGAGACAATATTCTTTCAAACCAAAGGAAAGAACAATGGAAAAACTTGCTAACTTACAGATTTTGCAGTCCAGATTTTAGTACACTTTTGAAGATCCCATACATTGACTTCAACACCCTTCCTGAGTACGAAATCAAGAAGTTACAATCCCTTGGAGCACGATAAATTACCATCAACTTCAATTTTAAAATGAATACTTATAGGAACTCACCCTCCATACAAAGCATAGTTTTCATGTTCTTCCACTTTTGAACACAAAATATTACCCGACCCACATACATTCCACGTTGTTGGAGAAGGATCGCGGATAGAATCTGCTGGAGATTTGCTGTCCTCGAAAGATTCTATTCTTACAGATCCTTTTGTGGTGCATGAAAGCAATGTGCATGACCTAAATCAAGATAGCAGTAAATTAATAAGTGCAACAGAATCGACATCTTCCACAATGTTACATAAAATGTAACAAATATGGACTATACGGATAAGTAAATGCAGCATGAAAAGTAGCAAAACAAGGAAAGCTCAATGTTGAAGAAGCTTAAGTGGTCCACGATAGAGGCATTTGAAGCCATACTAAGTCCATCAGACACGGCAGCACATAGGAACGATTGCCAAACATGTATACAAAGGCTACAGAAACAAACATACTTTTTACCAGCACACAAGTAGAACAATGAAGATTACTAAAGTTAACCACCCAGCCCACTGCCAAATCATGTCATTATTTCCAAATTCTCCTATACAAGAGAGAGAACATAGAACTTATGTCACTAATTGGGCAAAGGTACGGGAATATGTCCACATCGTGCATTAATCAATTACCCAAAAAGTAATTTAACGGTATGTTTAGTAAAACTGAATTAGATTGAATTTAAACTCATTTTAAACACTCGATATCACATAAGAAATGATTTAACAAGATATATTTACGAGAAAATGTTTAGAAAAGAGAAAATTACAGATGACTCCTAGCGTCTAAGTCCTAATAAAACATTTAAGCTCAATGAAGCCCCGGTTAGGAGGAATATCTCCAAAGAAGTCCTAATTAGATAAAGCATTTTTTCAAACTTTTGTCCTTTTGTATTCAGTTACAATAATTATTCAGCTCCTAAATACTAAACTTTCTTGATTAAATTTCAATTATTGATTTGGATTCGAGTTTTTTTTCATCTTTTTACATTGCAATTATTTTTTAATTTATTGCAAATCTTAAAGTAAATAATAAAATTTACCAATATTTGTGAACATGTTAGTATGTTGGCAACTATACTACGAAATCGAAAAAATAAGACAATCAATTTTGCAAGCATCAAGTTCTATTATTTTTTGGATTAAATCATTTAATACTCTACAGTTTAATACTCTACGGTGCCAATTTTTTAATTGTTGCATTTAAATTTTCAGAACACCAAACTCAACACAACAAAAACTTAGGCTCAAATCTTCATTCCAGGTATCCGAACCCTCTACATCTGTTATTTCACAATTTATCATCAATAGGGAATACCTTAATGAAATGCTAAATATGCTCATTTCTAGTTCTTTTGTTTTAACAGAAGTCCATTTTAAGATTTTACACGCAAACACACTGAAAGTTTTAAATAAAATAAAATTGGATCTAAAGAAGATAAACAAGATATAGTCCATACAGAAGATAGAATAAAAAATTATATATATATTAAACAAGTAGAGTTAATTGTGTAACCAAAATTTGGAGAAAAGAAAATGTGCTTCTCTTAGCTTTCGGAGCTATTTGAAAATATTTCTAAAATGTAGGGCTCAGACACATATTAAATTATTTTAATATACCTAATTCGAATAACATTTAGGACTTGAATCTTTCAGTTTCAAGATATCAGTATTTTCTTTAGTGATATCATCAGTTTTGCACATAAAGTGGACTCGACACTAAATCCATAGCCGCAGCCAGCCCTATTCCTGAGTTCACATAACATAGCATAGAACAAACACAAAGCAAGAGTACAAATAATTCCTGTAATCCAGTCCTGCAAAAAAAAATAGCGTAGTTAACAACCAAAAGGACACAGTAGACGATGTTCAATAGAGTGAAAGTGAAGGGACAGGAAGGCAGGAAAAATGAAAACCAACAGCATGCAGCTCTACTATAAAACTATGCAGGTAGTAGCATTTTGTACACTAAATATAAATATTGAATACCCTTTAAAGGGCAAGGAAGCACACAAAAAATCCACAGGCTTATCTAATAAAAAATGAAGACGGAAAACGAATGAACCAACATGCAACTGCAATAATACAAAAACTATGCGAGTAGTATTTGAAGAGAAATTGTAAGTGAATTGCCCCTTTAACGGGCAAGGGAACATCAAGCACAATACTATCCAACTAAAGTGTATCAAAAGCATAGCTCATGTTATTCCCTGTTACCAGTCAGTGACAACTCTCTTAATGTCTCTATAGTTTCTCTTAATGATTAAAAAAAGATACTGAATCATGGTTAGATTTATATTTTTAAAATTTTCTTCAGAAATTAAAGAGAAAATGAGAACATTTACCAGATAAAAAATAACTACAAAAGCAAGTTATGATACCTTGTTGATGACTCTGATCTCTGTTTCTTGAACAAATGCAATTTAACGATGGGATCATCCTCAGGTCTAGTTCCATCTTGACAAACATTAGGAAGGGAAAGACGAAGATCCCCATTTATAACACTAATCACCTCTATCTGCCAAGCAAATTTACAATCCAAAGATGTCTGAGAAGGCTTAAAACTCAAGCAAGAACACATGAACCCCAACATATGCACTAGATTTTTAAATTTTACAAGCAAGAGAACTACTTACCAAACCACTTTTTCGTGCAACACCCAGCAGCTGCAGAAAGTTAAAATATAAGTAACTAAAGCATCAAATCACAACCTAACAGAACTGGGAGAAATTGCAGAAACAAAATGCAGAAACTGTTCGAACAGAAGCACAAGACATAGAGACATCACTCAATTAGTCTTTGTTATTTAATGTCAAATAGAAACATGACAGTATTCAAATATATGAATTTGAGGTTGTCGCCAAACATACATGATAAAGAAAGATCTGCAGTCCGTAAGCAGATAGCATGTGCAAGACTAAGAAATAGTTTCAACTCTCACAGCTCAGAGCTTCTGTTCAAACTTCAATATTAATATTAAAATCAGTGGATTCATGACCTTTAGATACTAAAATCCATATTTCCAGATAAAGAAAAAAGTTTATCTGGAAAGGCAGTTGTACCTCTTCAATAAATTGTTATGTTTCTCTTAGCTAACGTATAATCAATACTAGCTCCTGAATACTGTTTCGACAAAAAAAGTTCAGCTTTTTAGCATTTTATTTCTTAACGTCATAAAGTAATTAATCCCCAATATTTTTTCAAATGCACCCTGCAGTAACTCCAGGGCCAAAATTTTATATTCTTACAGATTTGCTAGTAAATAAATAATGAGATGAGATCAACATACACGGATGTAAGTCCAAACCACTACTCTCTTTATCAACATACACAGATGTAAGTCCAAACCATTACTCTCTTAACTACCTTGAATTTCATAATATTCCACTTTCAAATGTTTCTACTGCAGACTAAATTCCCAGTCTGTGGGAGTAACGTTGGACTCCGTCAATGAAGTGTTCCATTATAATCAAAGAAAACTACAACAGTCTGACACTATTTTGGTGAAATACTCCTTAATACCCTATCAAAATGAAATTCAAAAGCTCCTCTTCCCACAAATACACAGATCCTAAGGTGGGTTTCAATTTATTCAATCAAAAGTTATGAGATGGCTGTCATTAAACTCACAGCTATTCAATTTATAAGATTTTCAATCATTGAAACATCTTTCTTCTATTGTACCAATGACACAACAAGAATTGCAATTTGCACAAGGTATATAGTTGAGTACAAAATATAAATCACAAATAAATTGTAGTTGCAGCATTTCTTTACCTTGGATATACAAAGTTCAACTAAAAAGCCAATAAAAGTAAATCTTAACAAAAAAAGCACACAATATAGATGCCACTGCAATCTTTGATTCAATACTACAACTGTATTACAATTGCAAAAAACAAATTTCACTTACTAAAACAACCACCTCCATTTGAAAAAAAAAATGCAAAATATACCTACCGGGTCCGTCTTTCGGTCGAGAATTGAAGCGGCAAGCACGCATTTTGAGGAATCCGGGTCGCCCCATCTCTCCACAACCTTTGCAGCAGCTCCACTTTGCTCACCCCGTGACTCAATAACTGTTCAAAACACGCAACAGTAGCAGGAAAAACGAAAAAACACACTCGTTGAGTTTAATTAAAATTTTCTAAATTACAGCACATCATTTTTTATTGTAAGCATAAACATTTGCTTCAATATTTTACCCTTTACAAGGCCGAGAACATCGGCAGTCAAAGCTCGAAATGGAGGGCAACCGGGACTCTCCACCGTCGTTGTACGCGGCATCTGTAAATATTTGTGCGCAAAACTCTGTTTGGGCGCCGTCTAGAGAGATGAGAGAGAAAGCAAGCTCTGCAGCAGCGGTATAATCTCCAAGTTTATTTATGGGCCTTTACTGTGATGGGCTTCAGGAGGGCCATGTGTATTCATTTTATAATTTTTCCATAAATAACTACTTTTTTTAAAAAATTGCAAAAATCTATTCTTGTTACATATATTTTAAAAATACTATTTTTAAAAAATAATTATTTTAATTTATTATACTATATATTACATATAGTAACTGAATCTTTAAAAATCGGAATTGATTAGATTACATATATTATATAATCTTTTATTATTATCAGTTGGCATGCAATAGGAGCTGATTGATTCTTGGCCAAAATTTTAAAAAAAAAAAAAATCATCATTTACTACATATCATAATTAAAGTGTAACATAACTGTCAAATATATATCATTTGTATTATAAATAGCTGTAATAACCACAAACAAAACTTTGATCTCTTCAATTTCAACATTTGTAACAATCTGTGTTACAAATAGAGATGTAACAGATAATATTAGTTTTCACACACACACACAAAAAACTTATTATATACTCAATTGTATCATACAGAATATCAATTGGAGTGACATAATCTGCATTAAGAATATGTTGACGTCGAATTCTGCACCAACCACGTGTCAACAGATCTCCAGTCACTCCTCTGCCAACATGTATGTTACCTGCACACTATGACGACCATTAGGCACCAAGATCACCGAAAAAAAAGGGTTCGACGATCGTTGGTACTCCGATGATCAAGTCAACTGCTGGTATATAGAACAATATACTGGGAATAAAAATAATTGGGTGTGGGATGGACAAGTAGGCAGAGATTTGAGTAGAGTTTAGAGGTGAATAATACGTAAAAGTGCGTACCTCATAATAAATAGAGACGTCGCATTTATAGCACAAGAGTTCTAATTGATTTAGAAAATAATCGATTAAATATTCGGTTGGATCCTCCTTCCTTATGGGATTGGGATGATCGGTTGTCATGGCAATCTTCCAGATTCTGATCCTTATTTGAGTTAATTACGTTGCATAATCTTTAGGAGATTGAAATTTAGTTTCCTTGCGAGGATTTGTGTGTCAATCAAACACTATCTTTTCTTAAGCATATATCTGGTCATTCTGAAACATTACGTTGCTTGCGGATTACGAAGGATTCGAAGCTCGACGAAGCATTCTGGATCAGTCGTGATATTTGAGACTTGTCATGGACTTCACTGTACTCCGACTCATGAGTGCTGACATGTTGCCTGGCCTTAGAAGTATTTGCGAGGCCTTCGCTAGATGTCCGAGGTTTTTAAGGGCCTTCCTGGAAGGCCCTCGCTGGGCTTTTGCTGACATGGAGGCATTATCGAAATCTGGTGGTAACAGAATCAAAACATCAATGTTACAAACATCAATTGAACAATAATATGTTGTAACATATTTAGCAGTCAGTGTTACATAATAACAAATTGTGTAACATAATTTGTATTTCCATGTAACAATTCAATAAAGAACATTTAAATATAAAAAATAGAGTGATAAACCAAAACATCATATTAACATCAGTGTTACAAAACAGTGTATCAACAAAACGTGTTATATACAATTAACCAATAACAAGTTGTAACATTTTTATAGTCAATGTTACAAAATAACAAATTGTGTAATATAATATGTATTTCCGGGTAATAATTCTATCAAGAACATTTAAATATAAAAAATAGAGAATTTTGGTGTGTTTAGAAATAACAAAATTTCACTTGATTTATGGGTCGTTTTCCTTTTCTTTGCGAATTCCAAGGGCAGTTTGAAAAAATGATTGTGTATAATGTTATATTTTGTTTTGATTTTATTTATTAACATAATAATATATGAGCAGTATTTTTAAAATAAAAAAATTAAGTTTTTAACATTAGAAATATTTTTAAAATGGTAAGTAGTTGTTGTAATTTTCCCTTATTATAAAATAGAGCTAGTTAGGATGAAATTAAAAAATATCATTTCTAAATTATTTTACTTGTTTTATTTATAGGTAGTATTTTTTAACAATTACATTGGAGGTAGGCATTTTTATTCCAAAAACCATCCTAATTGAACCAGAATTGTTTTAGCATATATTTGGGCATGCTTAAATAATAATTTCAGTTGGTTAAAATGGTCAAACATATTTTATCTACACATTTCATAGAACCTGTTGACCTCCAAAAATGGTTGCCAACAGGATCCCCACGCTACCTATGCCTACATGTGCTTTCCTCCCACTAAGACTGCCACGTGGTTTATTCAACCACGTAGATAACCTCCCGTCCGGATGGAATGAGGATAAAAGGTCGAAAACACTCTTAAAGCAAAGGTGAAAGCCTGAGGGCCTCCTACTAACAAATTCCCAGGCGGTTGTAACACCTCAAAGTAGTTAGAAAGGAGGATTTGTTATATAGGTAATGAGAGTAATATTTTCAACATCCTTGTCTTGTGAAATGAGTTTGGTATTTATAGACAAATTTCATGGGAACGATCCCTCTTGATGTGCGACACGTGGCTCTATCTGAGGGGTTCTCAAGTCACATCTTTGGTGTCACGTCATTAGCATTAATGGTAAAGTCACTTTCAGCCGCAAACTAAGGGGCTATGACCATGACAAGTCGCATTGGCAGGATGTCCCATCAATCTTTTCAAGGTTGAGTTGCAGGGAGGCTTCCTGGACACGCAACCAGGGTCGGCCTATTAAGCCGTTCCGACCCATGGGCCTCGGTAACCTGCCTCCTCAGTCCAAATCGCATCGAAAAAGGGTTAGATGAGGGCGTATTTGTTTTGACTGTGCTTACGTGGCGCGTGGGTGGGACTATCTCGCCCTCGTGGGCGGCCAGGTAGGACAGGCATATAACAATAGTCCCCCAAGTTCAGATTATGTCATTCATGTGGGATGCTGGACTTGGATGTACGCTGATCTCGTTTTTAAAGTTTGAGCGTGAGCGGGATAGTCCCCCAAGGCTCGGAATGCTCATTAATGTGGATGGGGAGCCTTGGAATCATTGGTGCTCTCGATCGTGGCGTAAATAGCTATCCGGGCTGTTTGGATAGCCGAGTCCCATGCTGGGAGAGGCTATTTGAAATAAAGTCGAGTCCCATGCTGGGAGAGGTTGTTTGAAATAGAGTCGAGTCCCATGCTGGGAGAGGCTCTTTGAAATAGAGCCGAGTTCCATGCTGGGAGAGGCTTTTTGAAACAGAGCCGAGTCCCATGCTGGAAGAGGCTTTTTGAAACAGAACCGAGTCCCATGCTGGGAGAGGCTTTTTGGATAGCCGAATCCCATGTTGGGAGAGGCTATTTTTTTTTTTTAACAGAGCCGAGTCCCATGCTGGGAGAGGCTTTTTGGATAGCCGAATCCCATGTTGGGAGAGGCTGTTTTTTTTTTTTTAACAGAGCCGAGTCCCATGCTGGGAGAGGCTTTTTGGATAGCCGAATCCCATGTTGGGAGAGGCTGTTTAGATAGTCGAGTCCCGTGCTGGGAGAGGCTTTTTGAAACAGAACCGAGTCCCATGCTGGGAGAGGCTTTTTGAAACAGAGCCGAGTCCTATGCTGGGAGAGGCTTTTTGAAACAGAGCCGAGTCCTATGCTGGGAGAGGCTTTTTGGATAGCCGAATCCCATGTTGGGAGAGGCTGTTTTTTTTTTTTTAACAGAGCCGAGTCCCATGCTAGGAGATGTTTTTTGAAACAGAGCCGAGTCCCATGCTGGGAGAGGCTTTTTGGATAGCCGAATCCCATGTTGGGAGAGGCTGTTTTTTTTTTTTTAACAGAGCTGAGTCCCATGCTTGGAGAGGCTTTTTGGATAGCCGAATCCCATGTTGGGAGAGGCTGTTTAGATAGTCGAGTCCCGTGCTGGGAGAGGCTTTTTGAAACAGAACCGAGTCCCATGCTGGGAGAGGCTTTTTGAAACAGAGCCGAGTCCTATGCTGGGAGAGGCTTTTTGGATAGCCGAATCCCATGTTGGGAGAGGCTGTTTTTTTTTTTAACAGAGCCGAGTCCCATGCTAGGAGATGTTTTTTGAAACAGAGCCGAGTCCCATACTGAGAGAGGCTTTTTGGATAGCCGAATCCATGTTGGGAGAGGCTGTTTGGATAGTCGAGTCCCATGCTGGGAGAAGCTATTTGAAATAGAGCCGAGTCCCATGCTGGGAGAGGCTATTTGAAATAGAGTCGAGTCCCATGCTGGGAAAGGCTTTTTGAAACAGAGCCGAGTCCCATGCTGGGAGAGACTTTTTGGATAGCCGAATCCCATGTTGGGAGAGGCTGTTTTTTTTTTTTTTTAACAGAGCCGAGTCCCATGCTGGGAGAGGCTTTTTGGATAGCCGAATCCCATGTTGGGAGAGGCTGTTTAGATAGTCGAGTCCCGTGCTGGGAGAGGCTTTTTGAAACAGAACCGAGTCCCATGCTGGGAGAGGCTTTTTGAAACAGAGCCGAGTCCTATGCTGGGAGAGGCTTTTTGGATAGCCGAATCCCATGTTGGGAGAGGCTGTTTTTTTTTTTTTAACAGAGCCGAGTCCCATGCTAGGAGATGTTTTTTGAAACAGAGCCGATTCCCATACTGGGAGAGGCTTTTTGGATAGCCGAATCCATGTTGGGAGAGGCTGTTTGGATAGTCGAGTCCCATGCTGGGAGAGGCTATTTGAAATAGAGCCGAGTCCCATGCTGGGAGAGGCTATTTGAAATAGAGTCGAGTCCCATGCTGGGAAAGGCTTTTTGAAACAGAGCCGAGTCCCATACTGGGAGAGGCTTTTTTGATAGCCGAATCCCATGTTGGGAGAGGCTGTTTTTTTTTTTTTAAACAGAGCCGAGTCCCATGCTGGGAGAGGCTTTTTGGATAGCCGAATCCCATATTGGGAGAGGCTGTTTGGATAGCCGAGTCCCGTGCTGGGAGAGGCTTTTTTAAACAGAGCCGAGTCCCATGCTGGGAGAGGCTTTTTGAAACAGAGCCGAGTCCTATGCTGGGAGAGGCTTTTTGGATAGCCGAATCCCATGTTGGGAGAGGCTATTTTTTTTTTTTTAACAGAGCCGAGTCCCATGCTGGGAGAGACTTTTTGGATAGCCGAATCCCATGTTGGGAGAGGCTGTTTGGATAGCCGAGTCCCATGCTGGGAGAGGCTATTTGAAATAGAGCCGAGTCCCATGCTGGGAGAGGCTCTTTGAAACAGAGCCGAGTCCCAGGATGGGAGAGGTTTTTTGGATAGCCAAGTCCCATGCTGGGGGAGGCTATTTGAAATAGAGCCGAGTCCCATGCTGGGAGAGGCTTTTTGGATAGCCGAATCCCATGCTCGGGATGGCGTGTCACCAGGGCACTTTGGCGATTAGAATTTCTGCCGTACGTCTCTTCGGGCATGATGAAAGGACAGCTGCAGGTAATGATTATATTTGCATTTAATTTTGGGGGCTTTGGTGTTGCCAAGGAGATACGAGCCACGCGCGCGTGGAGTATACGCAGGCACGCTGACCTTTGATTTGAGCGACCGTTGGGTTCGGACGGCTTGGACGTTCTCAGAGGTTTGTACGGTGGGGATGGATCTTGGCAAGATCTGAGGGTGGGGGATTAACGGTCATCGCCTATATATAGTTGAGTGGAAGTTTCATTTGTACGTTTGTGCTTTTTGAGAGTTTTTGAGAGATCTTCAGACGAACATTTCCGGCGACTGGTCTACCTTCTTTGTTTCCGGTGAAGATATAGTGTTAAGTAACTATCTCTTCCTAAAAGCTTTTCTTTGCTAAAAAACAAATACTTTCATTTTATTGTCATGTCTGTAAGGGGCGACTCTTCTCCTCCTGTTTCTCCGTCGATGGAGGGGGTTATGCCTATCCGAGGCGTGGACGTCGACACGGGCGAGTTGTTGACTATATCTTCGGCTCTGAGCTTGAGGGAAGCCGAGGATCCGTCTAACGCCGACCCCGTAAGATGGGCCGCCGGGAATGTTGAGTCCATTATGAATGAAAAGGACTTGGGCTTATTGAGGGAGGCTTACAGGGTCCCCTCAGGTATTGAGTTGCTGTTACCGGAGCCCCATGAAAGAGCATGTGCCCCGAGGAAAGGGTGCACCGTCTTGCATTTGAACGCTTTTGTGAGCGGGATGCGCCTGTCTCTACATCCGTTTTTTCAGAGGATTCTGCGGGCTTATGGCCTCTCACCGACCCAGGTGGCCCCGAATGGGTGGAGCCAGATGGGCGAGAGTTTGTACATCTGGTTCTGGCACTCATTCGGGAGAGAGATGCCTTTGCACGTGTTCCATACGGTTTATCAGCCGAGGAAGAAAGGCAGACAAGAGGAGCCAGGGTGGTACTACTTCTGCCCTTGGGGGTCTCACAAGCCACTGGTGGCGGACTGTCCGTCGTCAATCAAGCAGTGGAAAGAGTCGTGGTTCTGGGTGGTGGGTGGCGGGAGATTGGCAGAGGGTCGCCAATGACCCGGAGCCTGATCTGGACGACCCCGTTCCTATGGGATAGCCAGTGAGTAGGATTGGTAGAAGCAGTTGTCTAGGCATTTTTCGTATATTCTAACGATCTGTTTATTTTCTATTGCAGACGCTCTTCCCTGTTGCGAGCTGTCCAGCGAAGACGTTGACTTGCTTCAGTCCATATACCAAGCCTCTCCAGCAACCCGCCGATACGGATTTCTTTTGAGTCGGCATAACTGCTTGGTGGAATTGGGCCGATGACGTCAAAAGGTAATAAAGCTGAACTTTCTTTGCCTTGGGAGCCAATAACTAATGGTTACTTGTTTTCGTGGCAGAAGCGGTTAAGGGAGCGCGTCCTCGACCTTCTCTCGCAACTTTGGCGAAGAAGAAACCCCGGACCCTGGCTCCCGATTCCACCGAAGAGGTGAGACAGAGGAAGGTCATTGAGGACCTCAGCCGAGAGGGCACCCGAGAGGAGGCTGAAACTCCTGTGGAGGTAGGGGACTCTGACCCCACAGAGGCGGAGGTTCCTTTGTCGAGAAAAAAGAAAGCTGGAGCCCCCTCTCAATCGAAGGGGAAAAGCGCTGAGATGGTGGAGGACCATGTGGTCTGCAGTGTGCCGACCGCCCAGCGGACCCTCGCGATAAACTCCTCAGGGGAGGTGGTTCTTGAAGACCCTCCCCAATCGACTCAGGGTTCTGGGGTTCCCGCCCGGGGGTCTTACAACTCCAAGAAGAAACTGAAAGAGTTGATCGGCGCTCCGAGATCGAAGATCTTGGGCGAGGCGCTTCAAAACGTGCCCTTCTATCCTTTCCTGGGCGCCCAGGCAGTTAAAAAGTACTTCACCCCCAAGTGGGAAGAGTTTGCTTCCCACGGAGACTTGGGAGATGTTCTGGAAGTCGGTCTGGCCTCGACAATAAGGGCTGCTGGGATGCAATTGAAGGTGCTTGGAGAATTCCGTACCCGCATGCAAGAGCATAAGAAGCTTGTTGCGGAGGCGTCCAAATCTGACAAGGTGCATCAGCAGGCTCTGGAGGGATTGAAGGCCGCGGCTGACAGTGCCCAGTTGGCTTATGAGCAGCTCCAGGTGGACCTGAGGGAGTTCAAGTCCAACATCCTGTAGCTGACCAGGCGGTTGGATAATGCCAACGCTGCTCAAGCGGTGGCTTCCGAGGCATTGGAAGCGGCCAACATGGAGAAACGGCGGCTGCAGGATGTGTGCGATGCACGCGAGCTGGAAGTTCAGAGTCTGCGGGGGAGCCTTGAGGCCGCTGAGCAGGGGAGAAAAGATGCCGAATCTGAGGCTACCAAATTACTTGGTGAAAAGGATGAGGCGTTGGCTAGGTTGGGGAATTTGGAGGCGGACTTTGTAGCCAATTTCCACAACACTGAGGCTTACACCAATTTCTCCGACTACTTTGCCAAGGTCGGGCATCAAGAGGTTTTGAGCGTGCTGAGGACGGATTATCCGAACCTTGATATCGGGCCTTTGGAGGCTAGGTTCCCCCCGGCTGATGTTGAGGAGGATGACTAGTTAGGAAGTAGTTTGTAATAGTTAGCGCTTGTTTTAATGGAATTGCTTCTTGTAACTTTTGTAATGGAGCCTTCTTCTGTTTTTAATGAAGTTATTTTCCGAAGCATTTCTGGTATTTTGCTGATATTATTATGATAATGGTAGTGCTTCAATCAAAACGGAACGAAGATAATTTGTAACTAAAAAACGGAACCAAATATGGATAGACAAACATTATATTAGTAACGATTCCCCTTCTATGCTATTGGTAATACCGACGCAAATGTTCCGCGTTCCATACATGGAGCTGCCGTTTGCTACATAAGTCCTCAAGGCTATAGGTGCCAGGTCGTGTCTCGCTGATAACTCGGTAGGGACCCTCCCAGTTGGGACCTAGGGTCCCAACGCCCGGCTCCTTAGAGGATAAGAACACTCTTCTCAAGACAAGATCTCCAATGCGGAATGATCGCTTTTTCACCCTTTTATTGAAATATTTTACCATCTTTCTTTGGTAAGAGGCCAGTCGGACTTGGGAGTCGCCCCTTTTTTCGCTGATTAGGTATAGGCTCGTTCTCATTGCATCGTCGTTGGTTTGTTCGTTGAACAATAGCCGGCGGGGAGAAGGTATGCCGATTTCGACGGGGCACACAGCTTCGGATCCGTAAGCCATGGAAAAAGGGGTTTCCTCGGTAGGGGTCCTGGCAGTAGTTCTTATGGCCCATAAAACATGGGGGAGTTCATCGACCTACACCCCCTTAGAGGCCTCTAGCTTCCGTTTGAGGGTGTACTTGATGGTTTTGTTGACAGCTTCGACTTGGCCATTCGCCTGAGGGTGGTGGGGGCTCGAGAAGTGTTTTGCGATCCCCAATTCCTCACACAAATTCCTGACCCTCCTGTTGTCGAACTGCCTCCCATTATCTGAAACCAGGGAATGGGGGATTCCGAACCTGCAAATGATGTTCTTCCATAAGAATTTGGAAGTGTTTGCCTTGGTGATCTTTGCCATTGGCTCCGCCTCCACCCATTTCGTGAAGTAGTCGATGGCGACTAAGGCGTGGCAAGCATTTCCTCTCCCCCTAGGCATCGGGCCTATGAAATCTATTCCCCATTTGGCGAAAGGCCAAGGGCTAGATACGGTAATAAGCTCTTGGTGGGGCTGCCTCGGGATCGTGGCGAAGCGTTGACATTTGTTGCATCTCCTCACATGAAGCATGGCGTCTTTCCTCAAGGTGGGCCAGAAGTACCCCTGCTTGAGGATCTTTTGAGCTAGGGCCATCCCACCGGTGTGGTTGCCACATATTCCCTCATGGATTTCTCTGAGGATATATCCTGTCTCGCTGGTGCTTACACATCTGAGGAGGGGCAATAAATAGCCTCGTTTGTATAGAACGTCATCCGAGAGTAGGAAGTGTGTTGATCGCCTTCTTAACTTCCTTGCCTCCGACGCGTTGTCGGGGAGGGTTTGATTTTTGAGGAAAGCGATGATAGGGTCCATCCACGTGGGGCCTTCCTCAATTGACAATATCTCCTCAACGCCGTCGATGGAAGGTTGGACGAGGTGTTCGACTGGAACCATTTTGAGGAGCTCCGAATCTTTGCTGCTGGCCAGTTTGGATAGTGCGTCTGCATTGGAGTTGTCGGCTCGAGGCACGTGGACCAACTCAAATTTGTCAAAGCGAGGAATGAGATTCCTTACCAACTTGAGATACGCGGCCATCCCTTTTTCTCTGGCGACGAAGCTCCCGTTCACCTGGCTCACCACGAGCTGGGAGTTACTTGCCGCAGAGAGTTTTTGAACCTTCATTTCCACGGCGAGGCGGATGCCTGCCAAGAGTGCCTCATATTCTGCGACATTGTTTGAGGCTTTGAAGTCGAATCTGATGGCGCAATTTAACCTGTGACCCTCCGGGCTTATAAGGACTAGTCCGGCTCCCGATCCCATGTCTCTCGAGGAGCCATCTACAAATAGGCACCACGTGGGTGGTTCACCCAATGCCATAGGGTCGTCTACATCGGGAGGGTTGGTAAATTCTGCCACAAAGTCGGCCAGGGCCTGTCCCTTGACTGCCGCTCTTCTCCTATAAATAATGTCGAATTGGCTGAGCTCAACGACCCACTTTAGCAGTCTTTCCGAGGCTTCTGGCTTTTGCAAGACCTGCCTTAATGGGAAGTTGGTGAGGACATGGATACTGTGTGCTAAGAAGTATGGCCTTAACTTTCTCGAGGCTGTGATTAATGATAGCGCCAGTTTCTCCATATCCGGGTAGCGCGTCTCTGCCCCTACCAAAGCTTTACTTACATAGTAGACGGGCAACTGGTGTTCTTCCTCTCGTATCAGGACCGAGCTTACTGACTCTTCGGAGACGGCAAGGTACAACAGCAGGGGCTCGCCAGCTTTTGGTTTGGACAACAGAGGTGCGCAGCCGAGGTGTTCTTTCAAGGCCTGGAATGCGTTTTCACATTCTGTTGTCCACTCGAATCTGGTGCCTCCTTTCAAAATTTTGAAGAAAGGGATGCACTTATCCGTTGCTTTAGAGACAAACCTGCTGAGGGCGCCATTCTCCCCGTTAGGCATTGCACATCCTTCGGCTTTCTTGGCGAAACCATTTCAACTAAAGCTTTAATCTTTTCGGGATTGGCCTTGATTCCTCTTTGGTTGACCAAGTACCCCAGGAACTTCCCAGAGGCCACTCCGAACGTGCACTTCAGGGGATTTAGCCTCATCCTATATGTTCGAAGGACTTGGAATGCCCTGTCGAGGTGGTGTATGTGGTTCTCCGCTTTGAGGCTTTTAACCAACATGTCGTCTACATACACCTCCATAGTCACGCCGAGCTGGGAAGCAAACATCTTATTGACAAGCCTCTGGTACGTGGCCCCGGCGTTTTTCAGGCCGAAGGGCATGACTTTGTAGCAGTAAAGACCTTTGTCTGTTACGAACGACGTGTGCTCTTCATCTGGTGGATACATCAGAATTTGATTGTACCCCGAGTAGGCATCCATAAAGCTTAGGAGCTCGTGTCCCACCGTGGTGTCGACCAGCTGGTCAATCTGAGGCAGCGAAAAACTGTCTTTGGGGCAGGCTTGGTTGAGGTTAGAAAAGTCTATACAGGTCCTCATCTTTCCATTTGATTTCTTAACCAACACTGGGTTGGATACCCACTTCGGATATCTAGCTTCTCATATAAAGTTGCTCTGTAGGAGTGTGTCTACTTCCTCTTTCAAGGCTTTGTACTTTTCAGCATTCAGTGGCCTTCTTTTCTGCCTATGTGGGGGAAATTTGGGGTCGATATTGAGACGATGGCAACTTATCTTCGCGTCGATCCCAGCCATATCTTCGTGTCTCCACGCAAAGACGTCCAGATTTTTTTGAAGGAACCTTTTCAGGGCTTCCTTGGGCTCTTCAAGGAGATCCTTCCCTATTTGAAGCTTCCTCGTCGGGTCTCTGCCATCCACCTGAAAATGCTCTAATTCTCCGCTGGAGGTGGTTTTGGAATCAGCCCCCGTTATTCTTAGGTCATTGTCATCGGGGGTTGCCACCTCCTCCATCGTGACATCTCCAGGTTCTGTTATTGTTTCCGCCATCTCCACGTCCAGCAGAGTCATGTTAACCTCTTTCTTTTCCGCTTTTCTCAAGGCGTTCCAGTAGCATTTCCTAGCCTCGGGCTGATTGCCTCGCACTGTTGCTATTCCCCCTTCTGTGGAGAATTTCATGCAGAGGTGGTGGATGGAAGTTACAGCCCAAAGTTCCTTCAAGGCTGGTCGGCCCAGGAATTTGTGATAAGCTGACCTTCTATCTACTACCAGAAACTCCATGAAAGTATGGGATGCGATGGGCTCTTCTCCCATACTAACGGGGAGGCGCACTATCCCTTTCGGGGTCACGCAATCCCCGGTGAACCCGTAGAGGGGCTCAGTCGATGGTTCCAGCTGCACATCCACGTTCATTTGCTCATAAGTGCTTAGGAAGATGACATTAACGGAGCTGCCGTTGTCAACCAGCATTCTTCCCAGTCCATTCCGAACCACCACTGCTCTCACAACCAGGGCGTCGCAGTGGGGGTAATGTACGCCATTCATGTCTTCCTCCGTGAAGGTGATAGGATCGGCCCTATTTGATCCTGAGGGCCTGCTATTGATGAGCCAGTTAGTCATCTGGATCCCTTCAGCCTCTTTGGCATAGCTTTTCTGGGTGTTCCGTGTCTGCCCACCAATGTAAGGTCCTCCGTGGATGGTGTCAATCTCCCGAATCGGAGCCTTTTCTGGCCCCTTGATCAGACAGGGCTCGGGGTTGCGCTCAATCCGAGGTTGTCTGGCCGGGCTTCTCGAACTACATCTCGATCGCTACTCATGACCCGGAGGCCTCCTATCCCATTGCTGGGAGCGCCTATCTTGAAAATAGGTTCCACGTCCTCTCGCCGGGGCCTGATCCCCTCGCCTGGTGTTGATTCTGCGTCTGGCCCTCGGGTTGACCATTCTCCGATTGGCAAGTTCTTCCACCTCTCGACACTCGTCCGTGCTATGTCCATAGCTTCGGTGAACGCAGCAGTACTTCGACTGAGTTCCTTGAGGAGAAAGAATTACTGGAGGCGTGCTGGTTCCGACCTCATAGTAGGTGGATAGGGGCGTACCATAATTGTATAGTCCGGCCACGGGGACCGACGGTAAGGGGGCTGTGTAAGGGGGGAGCAGGCCTTCTTGTGCAGAGGCCACATAACTCATCCCAACATTTGGGTCGGATGGGTAGTTTCTCCATCGAGGATTGTGTTGGAGAACTGCTCTGTTGGAATTTTGAATATACCCGGTCCTTGATGCCGGGTTGGCTCCCAACCCGCCTCGATTCCTGTGGAGGATCATGTTCTCATTGGTTATCTCCTCAGTGATCATTTCCACCAGCTGGTCAAAGGTAGCCGGGTTCTTATTGCGGACGTCCCTCCAGAACGGATGGTTAATGTCTAGTCCTACCTTTAGGGCGGACAAGGCCTCGGCGTCTGTTATCCTTTCACAGAACAACATTTTTTCATTGAAGCGACCTAGGTAACTTTGCAACGGCTCGATTGGGGCCTGCCTTACATCGTGGAGGCGTTGTACCGGGGCTGAGGCAGGCTTTTGCGAAGAGAAATAATTTATGAACGTCTTTTTCAGCTCTGGCCAGCTGGAAATGCTTCATGCAACGAGTTTGTTATACCACCGCTTCGCTCCCCTTGACAAGGTCAGGTGGAAGGCCCTGCATTTTAGGGCCGGAGTGGCTCCTCGGAGGCTCATCTCCATTTTGTATCTGTTCACGTGATCCAATGGATCGCCCCTGCCTGTGTAGGGGGTAATCTTGGGTACGCGAAACTCGTGGAGAATGGACGCATTCCTGATCCCGGCTGAGAAAGGAAGGTTCTCATCATCGTCGTCTACCTCGAATGATCTCGTAGGCCTCGGATATTCTCCCCCGGTGTTAACTTCTGGAGGTAATGGGGCACGGCATTGGGCTTGCTGTCTGCCCCCATAGTTCTACTGTGGTTGCACGGTTGGCTGGGGTGCGTATGGTTGGTGATCCGATTCTCCCCTTGCCTCGGCTTCCCTCGCCCTCCTTTCCCGCCTATTTCTAGGGGGACTTTGGGGCAGTTCTCTCCTTTGCGGGTTCTCTTGTGGCCATCTTCTGCTTCCCTGTTCGCCTAGCCTTTCGAACACACTGGCGGACATCGTGGGCTGGGGCCTTTTTTCCGAAGCAGCGGCTTTGTCCCCTCCCTCGTTGGTTCTGTCATGAGATGCCTCTCCCCCGGCTTGCTGGTCGCGGAGGTGCCTGCTGTTAACTTCTTGTTCCTCCTCGAGCTCGTCTGGATCAGATTCTTGGGGGCGGTTCTCACCCATTGCATGCATCATTTGGATATACCCCTGCATTTGCGCGTGGTGCTGAGCCAGCTGCCTCACGCTGGCGGCCATCGTTCTCATCTCTCGTTCAAGATTTGTGGGAGGCCTTCTACCTCGCCTCCTCCGAGGAGCTTCTTCAGCCCTGACTTCGTCGTTTGTTGCGGGCCTGGTTCTTCTTGGGTTCTCTTTTTCGTTGCTTCCACTCATATTGTGGGTTGGTTGATCCCTTGTTCAGGGAATTTCCTTTGTTCAAGGAAATAGAATCTTTTTGTCACGTTTCCCACATACGGCACCAATCTGTTGACCTCCAAAAATGGTTACCAACAGGATCCCCACGCTACCTATGCCCACGTGTGCTTTCCTCCCACTAAGACTGCCACGTGGTTTATTCAACCACGTAGATAACCTCCCGTCCGGATGGAAGGAGGATAAAAGGTCGAAAACACTCTTAAAGCAAAGGTGAAAGCCTGAGGGCCTCATACTAACAAATTCCCAGGCGGTTGTAACACCTCAAAGTAGTTAGAAAGAAGGACTTGTTATATAGGTAATGAGAGTAATATTTTCAACATCCTTGTCTTGTGAAATGAGTTTGGTATTTATAGACAAATTTCATGGGAACGATCCCTCTTGATGTGCGACACGTGGCTCTATCTGAGGGGTTCTCAAGTCACATCCTTGGTGTCACGTCATTAGCATTAATGGTAAAGTCACTTTCAGCCGCAAACTAAGGGGCTATGACCATGACAAGCCGCATTGGCAGGCTGTCCCATCAATCTTTTCAAGGTTGAGTTGCAGGGAGGCTTCCTGGACACGCAACCAGGGTCGGCCTATTAAGCCGTTCCGACCCATAGGCCTCGGTAACCTGCCTCCTCAGTCCAAACCGCGTCGAAAAAGGGTTAGATGAGGGCGTATTTGTTTCGACTGTGCTTACGTGGCGCGTGGGTGGGACTATCTCGCCTTCGTGGGCGGCCAAGTAGGACAGACATATAACAGAACCCACATTTTACAACCTATTTTTTATCTACACATTCACCAACAACTTATATTATAAATATTTAAAAAATAATATCAGTATTACTAAACATGCGTTTAAAAATTCATTGTTTTTTCTAACTCGTGAGTCGTGACAATTAAATGTATAAGGAAATTGGAGAAAATGTCCTCTCTCCAATTGACATTTGCAAATATTGCCACCCTTTAAAATAACGAGCTGTGCGATGCACGTAATCGTATTTATTATATTTTTATTTTACGAATTGATTTGATATTGGTAATTTAAGTAAAAAAAAATAAAAATTAAATAACAGACGATTGAACAATAAATATAAGCATGCCTATAACTTAAAACATAGTTTATTAAAATTCATTACAATAGATGACTTAAACATATGATAAAATTGAATTCAATTTACTTCATAAAAGTCACTATTCTTAAGTACCATTTTCTCTGAATTTGCATTCCTCATCAAAGCTTGAGTTTATTCCTTTATAATATTTTAATTACGTAAAGAAAGATGAATGCTTTTGCATTAAGAAATTTTATACTTGTTCCAGAATAAGACTCTGAGCATAAATACCTACAACAATATTTGCATATCAATTTCAATTTTTTTTCAAATAACTTAAATAAAAGATAAATAGAGGGTTGAATTGAGCTTACATCATCAAATATTTTAGTTTTCAAGAATGAAAAATTATGCTTATTCAATAAGTGTATCAATTCAATCATCACTGTGTTTAGTTCCAAAATAAAAAATTCATAAAAATTTTCTTTGTTGCTTTAGATTCTGGAGATAACCAATAGTTAATTGATCAAATTGTTTCATGTTCGAATTAAAGCTTTTAAAATAACATAATTTTTAAAAGTAAATAAATCACGTTATAGTTGTTAATTAAGCATGCTATTGAAAGTTGTATGTATTTAATGCAAGTTAGAGATTGTGGTAAAAAAGGGCCACAAAAGGGTAAAAAAAGTAAATAGGTCAATAAACATATTAATTACAATTAAAATTGTTCCACAATTACCTGTGTGTAAAAAGTAGCATCTTAAATATAAATTTCTAAAGTACTAAATAGAGTTTGCATTGCTATCATTTTCATAAATAATACTCTAGAGTTGCATTAATATTCAAAAGCAAAAAATAATAATAAAATTATATACGCCATTTTGTTTTTTATTTAGGGACCATTTGCTTCAATTTTCCTAAAAATTAAGTTAAAATATAAATAATACAATTGGAACTCTAATATTTGTAGTTAATAAACGAATAGCTCAATTATATAAAAGTATTTGAACATCAAATTTGTGACAAAATTATTTTTCTTTTTATGTTGTAACAATAAAATAAAATTTAAAAATTTAAAAAATATAATTACTAAATAAAAAAAAATTTATTTAACATATTTATTAATAATTATGAGTTTAAATTTTAGTTATTTTATAATAGTTCGTAAAATATACAAAACAATTTAGTACAATATCAATTTACTCAATAAATTGCAATTAAAAAAACTCGTTAGTTTTTTTTTATTTTTTATAAAAAATAAAATTATAGGACTTATTTGCACCTTTTGCAAAGATTAGAAATCTAATTACAATTGTCTTTGATTAAAACTAAGGGCATATTTGTCTTTTTATTAAATAATGACTAATTGCGCACCAAAATACATATGTTAGAAGTGTTCAATGTAAAAAATAAATGTTGTGGATGATTTATGCATTGAGAACAAAGATGATGGATCATTTGTGCCAATTTCTTTTTTGGTTGACCATTTTGAATAGTAACTTAACATTCACACTTTTAATATAGGTAAGATAAGATACAAAGCAAAATAATATCTTTTCAAAAAAGATGTCAAAATTATCCCTATCACATATTGTAAATTCCAAATTTGTACGACTTTAAAAAATATCTCTACTCTCAAACCCTTTTCCCCTTTGTCTCTCATTCCTATGTTACAACCATTTTCGACAAAAAAACAAAAACGAACCCTTAAAAACCCCATAATCCGACAACATTTGACTTCTTCGACAGATGATGACAACTCTAGTATTGACTATAAAACCCCATTCTTCATGCAAAATGTCAAAAATCTCTACCAATTATTGAGCAATTTTTGTGACGAAGCAGAATTGTATTAGCAACATCTCATAAATCGAAGTTTGAACTCCATATTTGCCAAGGTAATTTTTAAATTCTATCTGCTAATATAATGACATGAAATTTCTACTAGTTTCTTAAGTTACGATTTGAATTAATTGTCATTAGCTATTTGTGGGCAATGGGTTTTTTTTTTTTTTTTTTTTTTTTTTTTGGAAACTTTGAACAATGTGGTTTTTCATTTGTTTGTGTTTTTACTGTCTTCGGTTTTTGTTTTATATTGAGATTGATTCGAAAAAGGTGGGTTATACATAAGTGGTCTTCAGTTATTTTCGACATGCATGTGTGCCACTGTCAAAAACAGACTGTGGCTATGCCAAGTCTAGCTGTTGGCCCAAGTGGAACTAAGACTGTGGCTATGCCAAGTCTGGCTACTGGTCCAACTGTGACAGTCCCGGTTAATCACGGGGAAAAGTCGGAGAAGTTCAACGGTTCGAATTTCAAGAGGTGGCAACAGAAAATGTTGTTTTACCTCACGACCTTGAATCTTGCGAGATTCTTGACTGAGAATGCTCCAGTGCTCCAAGAGGGTCAATGAGACATTCAAGCAATCAGTGCAGTGGATGCTTGGAAGCATTCTGATTTCTTGTGCCGAAATTATGTTATGAACGGTTTGACCGATTCATTGTATAATGTGTACAGTACAATAAAAACGGCTAAGGAATTATGGGAGTCTTTGGACAAAAAGTACAAAACCGAGGATGCCGGTGCCAAGAAGTTTCTTGTTGGCCGCTTCTTGGAATACAAAATGGTGGACTCCAAATCTGTAATCAGTCAAGTACAAGAATTACAAGTGATCTTGCATGAAATTCATTCCGAGTGAATGGTTGTGAGTGAATCCTTCCAAGTGACATGTATAATTGAAAAGCTACCTCCTGCATGGAAGGATTTCAAAAACTACCTAAAGCACAAACGAAAGGAAATGAACGTTGAGGAACTAATTGTGCGACTTCGAATTGAAGAAGACAACAAAAGCTTTGAAAGAGGGTTCAATCCGGTTGTGGCCAAAGCCAATGTTGTGGAGCATGGTCAAAGCTCCAAGACCTACAAGAACAAGTATGGGCCATCTGGTGGGAAAGGGCCCAAGTTGGGACCTAAAGGTGGAATTTTTAAACAGAAGTTTTCTGGAAAATGCTTCAATTGTGACAAGATTGGTCACAAGTCTACGGAGTGCCGTTTTTCGAAGAAGAAAAAAGAAGCAAACATGGTTGAAGATACATCTGTCATGAACCTTGCAGCTGTCATTTCTGAAGTGAACCTGGTGGGTTCAAATCCGAAAGAATGGTGGATAGACACTGGTGCCACCCGACATGTCTGTTCCAACAAGGAGATGTTTAGTAGTTTTGAAGAAGTAGATGGAGAAAAGCTGTATATGGGAAATTCAGCAACCTCTGAAATCAAATGCCATGGAAAGGTGGTTCTAAAGATGACGTCTGGAAAAGAGCTGACTCTAAACAACATGCTCTATGTGCCAGAAATTCACAAGAATTTGGTGTCTGGCTCGCTGTTGAACAAGCATGGATTTCGTATAGTGTTTGAGTCAGACAAAGTTATTTTGTCTAAGTCTGGAATGTTTGTAGGAAAGGGTTATGTAAGTGATGGGCTCTTTAAGCTCAATGTTATGGCTATTAAGCCAAAAATGAATAAAATGAAAAACTCTTCCGTTTACTTGCTTGAGTCTTCCAATTTGTGGCATGGTAAACTAGGACATGTTAATTACGATACTTTGCGGAGACTAATTAACTTGAATTGCATTCCTACATTCCAAATTGATAATAAACATAAGTGTGAAACTTGTGTTGAGGTAAAATTGACAAGGTCATCATTTCAATATGTTCAAAGAAAAACTGAACCACTTGATTTAATTCACACTGATGTATGTGATTTAAAATATGTACAAACAAGGGGAGGTAACAAATATTTTTTTTTACTTTTATTGACGATAGTACAAAATATTGTTTTGTGTATTTGCTTAAAAGTAAAGATGAAGCTATAGAGAAATTTGTTCTCTATAAGAATGAAATTGAAAACCAACTCAACAAGAAGATCAAAGTGTTGAGAAGTGATAGAGGTGGTGAATATGAATTACCATTTTCTGAATTCTGTGCACAACACAGAATTAAACATGAAACAACTGCACCTTATTCACCTCAACAAAATGGTGTTGCTGAACGGAAAAATAGAACATTGAAAGAAATGATGAATGCAATGTTGTTAAATTCTGGATTACCTCAGAACATGTGGGGAGAAGCTGTGTTATCAGCTAATTACCTTTTAAATAAGGTGCCCCGGAAGAAAAAAGATAAGAGCCCCTACGAGTTATTGAAAGGAAGAAAGCCATCCTACAAATACTTATGAGTGTGGGGGTGTCTTGCCAAAGTAGCAGTGCCTACACCAAAGAAGGTGAAAATAGGACCAAAAACTGTTGATTGCATATTTATCGGATATGCACATAATAGTAGTGCTTATCGATTTCTTGTGTATGATTCAAAAATTTCTGATATACACAAAAATACGATAATAGAATTAAGAAATGCATCATTCTTTGAACATGTATTTCCATACAAGTCCAAAGAAGAAGCGAGCTCTTCTAAACGGACATATGAGACTATGATTGAGAATAGTCAGGACCAAGAAGTAGAAGAGGAAGTTGAGATTGAACAAAGACGTAGCAAACGAGAAAGGACAGAAAAATCGTATGGTCCTGATTTTCTGACTTATATGCTAGAAACTGAACCTCAAAGCTTCAAAGAAGCTGTAAACTCTTCAGAAGGACCTCAATGGAAAGAGGCCATTAAAAATGAAATAGATTTTATTTTGCAAAACCATACATGGGAGCTGGTGGATCTTCCCCCGGGAAGCAAACCACTAGGCTACAAATGGATTTTCAAAAAAAAAATGAAAGCGGATGGAACTATTGATAAGTACAAAGCCAGACTTGTAATTAAAGGTTACAAGCAACGAGAAGGCCTTGACTACTTTGACACTTATTCTCCGGTAACGAGAATAACTTCCATTCGGATGATATTAGCGATTGCAGCTTTGCACAATCTCGAAGTACATCAAATGGATGTCAAAACTGTCTTTCTAAATGGAGATTTAGAAGAAGAAATTTACATGGAACAACCTGAGGGGTTTTCTGCACCAGGACAAGAAAACAAGGTGTGTAAATTGGTGAAGTCATTATATGGCTTAAAACAAGTACCAAAACAATGGCATGCAAAATTTGACAATGCCATGATAGAAAGTGGATTTAAAATCAATGAATGTGACAAATGCGTTTACATCAAAGACACGGAACATGGTTATGTCATTTTATGTCTTTATGTTGACGACATGCTCATCGTTGGTAGCAACGATAAGATGATTAAATCTACTAAAAATATGTTGAATTCAAAATTCGACATGAAGGATATGGGTTTAGCTGATGTGATTCTTGGAGTTAAAATTTCAAGAACATCAGATGGACTCGTTCTAAGTCAGTCACATTATGTGGACAAAATTTTGGAAAAATTCAATAATGATGATACTGGCATGACTAGAACACCGATAGATACAAGTCAACATCTATCGAAAAATAGAAACAATAGTATTTCTCAAGTTGAGTACTCTAGAATAATCGGAAGTCTTATGTACTTAATGAGTTGTACAAGACCAGATATAGCTTACGCAGTTAGCAAACTGAGTAGATATACCAGTAATCCAGGGTCTGACCACTGGAAAGGAATAGTAAGAGTACTGAGATACTTGAGATATACTCGTAATTATGGACTGCACTATAACAGATATCCCGTAGTTATTGAAGGATATACCGACGCTAATTAGATATCTGATATTAAGGACTCAAAGTCTACCAGTGGATTTGTATTCACTTTGGGAGGTGCAGCGATATCGTGGAAATCCTCTAAACAAACAGTTATTGAGAGATCTACCATGGAATCCGAGTTTATAGCTCTGGATAAATGTGGTAAACAGGCTGAATGGCTACGCAATTTCTTAGAGGATATTCCAAGATGGTCAAAACCTGTGCCAGCAATTTGCATACATTGTGATAGTCAATCTGCGATTGGAAGGGCACAAAGCAACATGTACAATGGTAAGTCTAGACACATACGTCGTAGACATAATACCATAAGACAGTTACTCTCAACTGGAGTTATCTCTATTGACTATGTAAAGTCTAAAGATAACATTGCGGATCCGCTAACCAAAGGGTTAAATAGAGAGTTAGTTGCAAATTCATCTAGAGGAATGGGACTTAAGCCTTTGAAAGAATAGATTATTGTAATGGAAACTCAACCTAATTGACTGGAGATCCCAAGATCTAGGTTCAATGAGAAAACCTAATTACAAATACTTAATAGGATCACTGTGGGGGTTAACTCCTGTCCATTCTTGTAATAACAGTGATGCCCGTGGAAAGATGATAAGCAATAGGCTTTTAATGATTCTTATGCGTCGGAAATTCGAGCGGAGTAATGCGGGTTACTCTTAATTAAGAAATCACCTATGTGAGAGAGAAGTGGGGCCGCTTCGAAGGGAATTGTGAGGCTCAATTCTTAATAACTCTCACTGAACCAGGCATATGTTCATGGCCACAAACGAACATACCAATGAGAACTGAAATGTGTTAGGAAGAATCCTGTGTAAGGTACATCATCGTTTACACAAAAGACAGAATAGTTCAAAGACACCGTGTCCACTAATCAGCTAGTAAAGTAAATGTACTTTAACAAGGGAAGGTTCAAAGGTAACTCCTACCTATCTTATGCAGGTTTCAACTATGGAACTTTATCACCAAGTATTCCGTGTCTCTGTCAATTTCCATTCATGTGGGGAATTGTTGGAAAATATATTGGTGGCAAATAGATTTTCACTATTGAATGTGAAATTGAATCCCACATTGCTTGAGAATTGGGATAGGGAGAAGAGCCTTAAAAGGGATTGCAATCCCACATTGATTAGAAATGAAAAAGTGGGAATTTATGGGAACTATAAATATTCCATCCCACATTGGAAAATGGATAAAATATGAAAATGTGTGGAAAACTTAAATAGATGTCCCACATCGGATAAAAACGAGATTGTGGCCAATTTATATATGGTTAACAATTTGTAAGGTGTAACCATTTGTTGCATAGAGAATCCTCCGTGGCCTACGCGCCCGCAGGGAGGAATGCAAATCTTGGACCGACTTGGCCTTCGAGCCTTGAACTTGTGTGCGGGCGAGACCTGCGCACATGAATGTCTGACCGAATGAACCAAAAATTGGCCACAAAGTGCAAGCTACGTTTTGGAATTTTGTTTTACGTTTTTTCATTTAAAAACGTAACTCCAAAACTGAAATCCATTTATTTTGTAACTCCAAAACGTCTGGAGTAAAAGCAGTCTGTACTGAATGCATAAGGCTCCTCTTTGCCTATATATACAGCAACAATCTTCAGTCCAGAAAAGCAACAATTCTTACTCCACCAAATCTCTCTGCATTCTCATTCCTGACTACTTCCAGTCGCTTGGTGATTCCGTTCCGGCACATTCTCAGTTCGACTGCTCAGTTGTAGTTCAAGCCGCTGTATCCTGGGAAGCAAGCGCTCGCGTTACTTCGGTGAAGGGCGAATATTGCTTTAAGGATACTGTGTTCAACACAGGCCCCGGCTCCAAGGCGTTGATTTTATTTGCCTATCCATCGCTGTCAATTTTACTGCTTAAGCATACTGTAAAAACTGCTTAACGACACTGCTTTGTTTAGTTCACTGTTTAACAAATTTCTGTAACAGTTTTCGTGGTTTATGTAGTCAAATGTAGATAGTTGATTTGGATATGTATAAGAGGAGCTTGTGATTTGTTGCTTTTCGATGCGTATTTGGATGTTGTGGAGAGTAATGTTGGGTGTAAATAGATATTGTTTTTTTATCGATAGAACACTACGCGCATGTTTGGTAGTATTGAAATTGTTTTTTAAGGCCCCTCGAGGCATAATTCAGCTGGTGGAACAATCAACATAAGGCTTACTTCCAGCGGTAGGGTGGGAGTTCGAATCCTGGTGGGAACCTGCGGTTGAATTTTATTCGGTATGGAGCAATCACTTTAGGGGCGGCTTCTTGTGCGCAGAAGTGTACAGTCGGATGAGGGGAACCTGAGAGTCAGTTGAAGCATATTCCGCGATTTACCTCTTCCAAGGTTCTAGGGGTAAGGGTCTTGGGGGGTCCAGGATTTAGTTTAACAAAGTTAGAATACTTGGGTACTAAAAAAAAGTGTTTTCTAAATGCTTATATTATAAGTGTTGGTAAATATATGGATAAAAAGTAGATTGTAAGTTGTGAATCTTATAAAATATGTGGATAAAAAATGTATTTGACCAATTTAATCATCTAAAATTTTAATTTAAGCACTCTCAAACATGTGCCACAACTGTTGCAATGTTTGAATTTGACAATTAAGTACAGTAGATAGTGAAATTTTTCCAATTTAAAACCTGATAAAATTGTACCAAAAGCGAACAAATCACTCCCAATTTTTTATTTATTTATCTAATTATTTATATGCAATTGTAATATATATACCCAAGCAGGGCGTGGGGCATTTGAAAAATCCAAGACACCTTATTCTGGGTGGTGGTGTACTTGTGAATAATGGAAGACAACTACCAACTTTGATAGCAGCCGTTCACCCTTCTATACAACATATATGTGTGCGCTTATAAATACTTATAAGTTAATTAAACATTATTTTTATTTACACATTTCGTAAGACTCACAATTTTTATCCACACATTTCATATAATACACTATTTATAATTTATAAAAATCTTTACAAAACATACACAATGTATAATTGAAGACTCTTTGTTTTGAGTGGTCGAGTTCTCTCACAATTGTTTCACACTACTTTTAGTCCGCTCGAGTTCTTTACTATTGATGCAATCAAGTTTGGACCGCCAAATTTGAAGCAACGATAATAAACGTAATAAAGTCTGAAAAACGATTCAAAAAGTTGTTCATTCGGAATGAGTACAATTTCTTTATTTATGTATTATTGTTCAATCTTTTATAAAAAAAAATACTATTCTTCACGTTGTTATCGTAAAAACAAATTTCATAAAGTTTTTTCGAAGTTCTTAATATTTTTTGTTTTAGTGAGAGAGAATAGTGCGAGAAGAAAACGAGATCAAATGCCCCCCGGGGCACAGCCAAGTTGGCAAAGGACGGGCATTGCGGGGCTTGCAACCTCAGGGTGGGGAGTTCGATTTCTGGATGGAGCAGCTAGGTGATGTAATATTTATTTATGGGTGGAGCAGCTTGGTGATGTAATATCCATAGAGGAAGGCTCCCTTGGGGCCAGAAGTATAAAGGGTGCACGAACCCTGGTCAACTTGAGCATATCCCGCGATTTACCTCCACCCATCACTGAGGGGTCGGGGATGGGTGGTCCAGGACATAGTCTGGTCTAACTGGGATACCTGGGTATCAAAAAAAAAAAAAAAAAAAAAGAAAACGAGATCAAATCATACAACAATGACAGCGAACCCTTCTCACGTGCCAAGTTAAACAGAAGTTAATTGAATGTCATAAGTTTCTTTGACTTGAACCATACAAATGTTGCTCATTTTCTACATTGGAAGGTTCGCTTTGAATTTTGTTCTATCTCATCCTAGTGTTCAATCTAGCCGGCAAAACTAAAATAATAAATAATATAACTTATTTTGATACTACGCGTTTGTCATTATTTAAATTATAATTTTAATTAATTAAATTGGTCAAATATATTTTTTATCTACAATTACCTATTTTGTGGGATCTACAACTTACTACTCACATATTATCTATATATTTTATAAGACCTACAACTTATAAATAACTTAAAAAATAATTTCAGATATTTAATGCTTGTCGATATGTTAAATTTAATACAATAAAAGATTAAAGACTCAAAAATTATGGAGTCGTGTTTATTTTGTGCATAACTGAGAATATTTATAAGTATTTATTAGTTGATCAAACATTATTTTTATTTATATATTTCGTAAAATTCACTTGTTTGTATTTTTTTATTGTAAGATCACTACTTATAATTTACAAAAATATTTATCAAACGAGCACTTCATCGATCGAGTCTCAAATAACATTTTCCACATAATATCTTAAATTACAAAACTTACATAAAACAAGTCACATTAAAGTAGTTTTTATTCTTTGAAGTATTTGATTAATTTGAAAATCCAAATTACTTCGTTGAAGTTAAAAGAGACACGTTAATTTCGTCTCTGCCACTTACCTTTCCAATATCTCTGTCGAGAACATTGCATCATTGGTACTCAATCTATTTCTTCAGTAGCAAAGGAGTCACTATTCTACTTTTTTGGTATTTACATCCCCAACGTATTATTTATGTTGCACCACAGTCCTTATTGGAAAGAAACCGTCCAATAATATTTTCATTAATAAGACAATTTGCCCTTGTTATTTATTAACAAAATACATTAATAAAAATAGTAAAAAACAACAATATCAAAAGAAAAAGAAACCAAAAGACTTCATCTTCTTTGATACTCAAGCCAACACTTGTGACGAACTTAGTAGCTAAAGGTCCACACCCAACTGCTCATTTTTCTTCTTTTCTATCCATCTTCAACCCCCATTTTTTCATAAACATCCTCATTTTGGTGCAATAATTGAGCTTCCTTAAAAGACTCCTTCATCTATGAAACATCTGACAATTTTTTAAAAATTTTCAGGACAATATGGACCCCAATTCTTTACTCATTGCAAATAAGGAGTTTGAAATATGAGAACTTCCTAAAATGCTTAGATTGCATTGGGATTGATTTGGTTTGGGAGGGAGAAGTCGGGATTGGAATGAGTTGTTTTAAAGTTTGTGTATGCTTCCCCAAAAAAAAAAATGACAATAAATAATAATTCCAACAAATCTTCAACTTTATTCTTTTTTTTGTTTTTTCAAAAACTAAATAATCAATAATTGCAATTGCAATTGCAATTACAAAAATATTTAATCTGCGAAAGTGAAAATCAAGAATACATCAAAAATTTTCATTTTATATGACTGCCAAAATAGGATTGAAGAAGATGAATAATTTATTTTTTTCTATTTTAGTTTATTTATTAATTAATTAATTTTTATTTAATAAAAAATAATGATAGAATTGTCTTTTTTTTTTTAACATGAAAAGTTGACCTTTGAATGGTGAATTTAACTGTTTCCATCCTATAGGCACTGTGATACAACATAAATGATACGTTGCAAATGTAAATGCCAAAAAAGATAGAATGAGGACTTTTTTGATATTAAGGCAATACGTTGGGTTCTAATTCTGCAATTTTCCTATCTCTCTCTGACTCTCTCTATATCACTATATGTATAGACTCTTTCTATGTATGTATGTATGTATTGCTTACAGTTATTACTCTTTACTCTTTCTGTCAACTTTCTCCCACTCAAACGCATCGCCAAGTTTGTACACCACGCATCAACACTTGCACCTTACCGCCATAGCCATGGCGCAATCTACGCAAGCCCCACTGGTAGAGTCCCATCCAGCCGAGGTCGAAACAGAGCTCGACAAATCCTTGAAAGCTCTCGAAAAATTTCTCGGATTCGTCGGCTTCTGCCAGTACACTTTCCTCAGCACCGCCCTGTCGTGGCTCGTATTCATTCTACTCGCCGTCGGTTTGCCCGTTATTTCAATCCAATTCTCGTACTGCTCCAACTGCGAGAAGTACGAGATAAAGAGTTTCGAGCTCGAAATTCTTGTGTCGCAAACAGTCGTTGCTGCTATATCTCTCCTCTGCATTTCGCATATTCTCCGAAAGTATGGCGTCCGGAAGATGCTGTTTGTTGATCAGTGCCATGGACATTTGTCCCAGTTTCGGCATCTTTACCTTCAAAAAATTCGCGTAAGATACACTATTATTCGACATCTACACAACTTATAGCGAAACTTTATGTTAATCACTGAAACTAACACAAAACTGTTTAGGGTTTCGATTCTAAGAAGTGATAGCCATGTCCATTTTCTAAAGTTCTGTAACAGACAAAAAAAATTAATTAATATAATATGTCGCTACAACACTTTGATACTTGACTTTGTATTAGAGTAAATGTGGGAAATAACAGCGAGATGGATGGAGTACTGTTTATGAGTGCATTTAATATTCTGAAGGATGCTTATTTCATCAATTATTTTTCATGCCAAGAGCATCTCCCAGAAGCCTCTTTGTTTTCAAAGAGCATTGAAACTTGCAATTTATGGTTTGGCTCTATTTTAAAAAGTTAAATTAAAGAGCCTATTGGTACCTTATTTTAAGGATTGTCTCTTTAAAATAGAGAACATTTTTAGCTTTAAAGAATGCTCTAATAGCATAAGGATTGTAGTGAATCCATGTTGTGCTTTGCATCACGAGTTATTAGTGAAATTTATCTCTGGCGGATGATGGGACTGCTGTTTTCTTTATTCATAGTTTTGGTTCTTGTATCAGATTCTATTTGTAGGCTTCGTTTAGTTTCCTCTTTAACACATAATAGATTTTCAACTCTTCTCTCTGTGTTTTTTTATTCTTTTCTTTCCTCTCCCTAACTTCTTATAATTATCATAGAGTTTTTCTTTCTTCGTGTATCTCAGTATATTTTTTCTCAAATAATGGGCTGCCTAAGCTGAATCAGAAGTCGAACTTTAGAGTTTTAAATCTACTATATGGTACAAATACAAACGACATCGACTGATTTCTCCCTTGAAGATGCTAAATGTATCCTGTTACCTGTACAATTCTGAGGTTTTGAGTAGCTTTTCTTGTCATGCTTCTGGGCAAGCCCTTGCTGAAAAATTTACTCACATTTAGCTTTATAAACCACGTTCGATGTTAATATAAGCCTACTGATTTTTTTTTTCCAGGTCTTTTACTGCTTATTGACTTCGTGGGCCGTTATTTGCCTTCTATTAAAGGTGGCTCGTGAGATTACTCGTGCGGTGTATCTACACCATGATTCTTGGTGGTGGTCTGCTTTGATGTTACTCGCTTGCATTGTATCGTATACATATGTAATTCTAGTCTTCTTTGCTGGCTGTGCCCTGTTCCACTTGGTGGGCAATTTGCAAGTGATACACTTCGAAAATTATGGGAAACTACTGGAAATGGATTTGGATGTTTCAGTTTACATCGAAGAACACATGCGTTTAACCTATTATTTATCCAAAATAAGCCACAGGTTTAGGGTATTTCTTCTTCTAGAATTCTTGTTTGTCACAGTTAGTCAGTTTATTGCTCTATTGGAGACAACAGGGAACCGTGGAATCATCAACTTCATCAATGGAGGTGATTTTGCGGTATGTCTCTGGTTGCCTTCTCAGATAGACTGATATTACAGAGTGTTATTATATGTTTTTCCTCCCTATAAAATAAATAAGTATATTAGCTGGAAGAGTGGAAGGAGTAAAAAAAAATTATTACTGTTGATTGACCCACATAATTTTACTTTACTGGATTATTGAAGTCTTTTATAAGTATTTGTTGAATCACTTCATCTATAAACTTAAACTGATGGAGAGGGAACGATTTTTTTAATTAAATCATGTCTTAAACACGCCCCCTCACATGCAAGCAAATTCATTTTTCCTTCAAATGCCTAAGACGCGCACAATTTCATAAATGGGTGACAACGAATCCATGATTCTTGAACTTAGGGCCTATGCTTACTCGTACCATGTTGAACTTCCTCGAGGTAGTAAAAGTTTAAGCCTCTAGAAAGTGGACAAACTTGTTTATTTAAATTATGTCTTAAATAGTTTCCCAACTGTTTTTATAGGGTTAATAATGAGAAATATTTCAATTTTCAAGCTTCTCAGCCCATGTGACAATAAAAAATCATCCAGAGTAGGTAGAAATGTAGCAATCCGCAAGGATTTCAACAAGAATTTGGACGAACTTCAATGTATGGATCTCTGATCTATCGTATGAAATTGTTTGACTTAAATAAGAATTTTAAATGCTATTTACTACTATATGCAGGTGTTATCTATTGTTCAGCTTGTCGGGATTGTGCTCTGTCTAAATGCAGCTGCAAAGATATCGCATAGAGCTCAAGGCCTTGGTTCAATTACTAGTAGATGGCATGCATTAGTTAGTTGCAATTCAAACGATGGTTCCTTTTCGGCCGTTTCAGATAGTGGTGGGAATTCTGATGTTCCACATCCTGTGCGTCCATTATCTGTGCATTATTCAGAAAGTGATTTGGAATCTGGTGATTATGTGCAATTGCCCACGAATTTGCAATTGACGTCTTCCATGTCATCATATCAGAAGAGACAAGCCTTTGGTGCGTATTCATATATGTTATTTTTATTATTTTATTTTATTTTCTACTTGTTTGTAGTCATGTGCAACTATGATCGGTATATTTAGTTCTAACTGGATATGGTCTCGAAGTGAGTGATTATATTGAACTCGTATATAAATGATGGCAATTTCTCTTTTAAACAAAATGATGAAATATGCAACTTAAACTCTTGTTATTTTAATCATGTAGGAGAAATTGCCTACCATAGCAGCATATTAGTCGAAGGCCTGTTCTCGAAGTCTGGTATTAAAATGGGAGTTACTGGAAAAGAATTAGGGACTGACTGCATATATAACGTCACATATTTAGTGCATGTTTGTTATGTGGTATTAGATGGGTACAATATACAAAATTTTAATTTCTTTATTTATTTTTAATTTAATGTTGTCCACCACTATCTAATCCATCTTCCTAAATATGCCATTTGTGTAAAGGACAATGCAATGGATATTCCCACTTTCAAATGTTGTCTGACTTAGTACTCTCAAATGCCGTGCACGTATCCCTTCAGAGTGTGAGCATGCATGTCATGTTTGACAACCTCAAAACTCTGACGGTCCTATAATTTGATATCTGATTTTGTTCTGGATAGGAAGTTCAGAGGATTCAATTTCGACATATCTTGGTTTAAGGGCACTAATGCTTTAGTCCTAATTGATTTTCATTGTGTTCGTTTGTCTTTAAGTTTTTCAATTATGTGGTGAAATATTATTATTACGTGTTAATTGTGTATCTGTAACGGAGGCTTACTCAATTTTGCTTGGTATGCAGTTACCTATGTGCAGTCGAATACTGGTGGATTTAGTATCTTTGGATGGATGGTTGATCGTATGCTCATAAATACGATATTCTTCATCGAGCTTTCACTGGTTTTCTTCGTCCTCGGGAAGACTATCACAATCACAACTAGATGACACAATGCACACACACCCCCTCTTTTTGAATGGGGGCAGCTAGAATAGTATGAAAAATATTAATGCCCGTGCATTGTAATGCATAAATCCACCTAGTTCAAACTGATGATATTATTTAACATCTTCTGATCTTCAGACAGGATTTTATGTAAGGCTGATCTGTAAACATGTTATATGTTGTTGTTGTTCTAATGCACGATTTCTTGACTGACCAATGTGTTTTAATTTGATGGACCTTCAGTTGCTGAAGATGCCATGGAAATAAGCACAGCACAAAGCTTCTTTTTGGGTAAACCAAAATTCTAAACTTATCATTTTTACTTTTATTTATGGAACGTTTGTATAATTGTATTTTGCGAAAAACTACAAATAGTCACGATTTGAGGTACATAATACCTAGTACTTTTGAAATGGTAGAAAGATGTATTGTAAATAGAACCATCGGTCCAATTTGAATTATTTTCGGTTTGATTCTGATAGGTTTTATAATTGAAGTTTTCAAAATTGTCATATTTCTAACAATTATTTTTATTGTTTGAAACAACCAAATAATCTGAAAAATAATAACTTTCAAATTTTAATCTCAACAACAATTTTTGAACATATTATTTCATCTCAATATAAAATATAAAATAAAATATTTTATTTTTATGGGTTAAATTTTTAAAAAATAATTAAAAAAACACAAAGGTCGGTTTAATTGTTTGATTTTAAGTTTAGAGCTCATAACTGAACCATAAATGATCACTTCTCAGTTCTAATATTTATTATCTAATTTCAAGTTAAAAAGAATCAAATTGAACTGTTTGGATCGTTTCGATTCTAATTTGATTAGGTACTTTTGTTTACCCATACTCACAACCACCTTACATTCACCACTGTCTTGGACGTGGCTATTTTATCAACTGTAACTTGCTACAGATTTATAATAATTAGGAAATAGTTAAAGTAGTTACAGCATCTCCAAAAGACTTTTTATGCTCTCTATTTTAGAGAGTTAATATTTAAAATTATATTATAAAAGACTTTCCAAATTAACTTTTTAAAATAAAGAGTGAGCAAAACACATTCTCTATATTTAAATGTATTGACGTTGGAAAATGGTTTGTACTGATTTCAAGGCAACTTAATGTTAAATACTTATGTCGGTTATGACTGTGATAAGCAGCAGATATGTAGATATATATTGGAAGAATTGATTGTGTAATCTTTCTAAGTGTACTTTTATTTCAGCACTCGAATATCCAACATGTAGAACATTTATGTCTTATATTTATAGGAAAATATGTAATAGTTACATGCATTTAATGACAAGCTCAACATTAAATGTCTACAATATATCTTTTTTTTTTTGGGTATTTATTGTGAAGTGACATTTGCATTAATTGTTGCAGCTAGTCTGACGTCTGACATATGAGAGGACATGCCATGCCAATGACATGAGCTTGACTGCAAAGGGTTGAAGTCCGACCAGAACATTCATGGATGAGGTCTGACCTGAATGTTGTCCAAACTGGGAAGGGGTTAAGACCAGGGAAGAGATCCGACCTGGATGCTGTCCAAACCCGGATGAGGTCGGGCTGATTTTGATTGGCCGATGGAGAATTATTTAGCTGATTTGACAGATCGGATCGAATACTAACAAAATGCATTTAAAGAATTCCAATTTTCAATACTCATACATTGACTAAATTAAATAGTATATACAAAATAAAATAGAAAAAAATTATATAATAATTATGACAGAAATATATCAAAATAAAATATAAAGTAAAATAATATATACTTATTAAAGAAGTAAAATAAAGTATTGAAAATATATATAGGCTGTTGGAGTATTTAAAAAAAATTTGTTCTTCAAATTTATAGTGCTTTTTAAAATACAAAAGATATTATAAAGAGATGCTCTTAGGACTGTAGTTTGTTTAAACTTTAATTGATAGTTACAACATTAATGAATAAAAAAATTATGTTAAAATTTGCTTATAGACTTTAAAGGAAAATTGCATTAATAGTCTTCAATTTATTGTTCGTATAACAAGTAAGTCTTCAACTTTGAAAAAGTAGTAAATTGACCTCAAACCTTTCATTACGATGAAATCATTCTTCATTTGCAAAAATTGTCTAAATTTTCGTTAAATTATCATATAAATTTTATACGTCTATATTTATGAAGTTAAATTTTATATTCTAACTTAGACTAGTACTTGAAAATTTGAAGTGTAACATATTTTCACGAGGATCTCGTGACAATATAATAGTTATTTTAGTGATTTGTGTCATTGAAAATTGATTATTGAATACTAATTTGTTATTGAAATAGGGGTAAATTGCAGTTAGTGTCTCCAACCTTTGATTTCATTTGCACTTATATCCTTAGTATTAAATTTTGGCATCCATCACCCCAACCTTTCATATAATTAGCAGCCAATGTTTTCACATGAGGGCATTGGCTGCTAATTTTATAAGTATATGAGGGCATTGACTGCCAATCATATAAAAGGTTGAGGTGATGGATGTCAATAATTAAATACTGAATATACAAATGTAAATGAAATTAAAATTTGGGGACACTAACTGCAATTTACCCTTGAAATAGTGAAACAATAAGTCGAAGACAAATAATTCAATATTTCCTTACTTATAAATAACTTATTTATAAGTAAAAAATTTAAGCTTAGCCAAACATGCCAAAATTTGACATAAAGCCACCTTCACTATCCTAACAAACTACACCTCCCGAGGTAGGCACAAAATTCAAAACCAATCCACAAATCCATATCCCATGCATCATCCCACGCACATAATTCCATGCATTCTCTATTCTTACAACATAACGATAACACTTTCTGTATCTATCCACTAACCCCCACCCACACAATCCCACCGCACCCCTTTATATATTTCCTCTTTCTTCAACCATTTTCTCTACCTTTACACAAATCCCATACTCTTCAATTCTTGAAAAAATAGCAATAATCCCAAGAAAATGGTGGGTTTTGAAACCTTTCTTGAACCTTCTTCTACAGAGAGAAAAACTGGCATGGCATATGATTTGCCTGAGGGAGTGGACATTCGGGGAAAATATGATGCAGAATTTGCAAAAATTTTGAGCCGAGATGCTCTGCAATTTGTGGCTGATTTGCAGAGGGAATTCAGGAATCATATTAAGTATGCTATGGAGTGCAGAAAGGAGGCTAAGATGAGATACAATAATGGGGGTTTGCCGGGGTTTGATCCGGCTACCAAGTACATAAGGGAAAGGGAGTGGGTTTGTGCCGCCGTGCCGCCGGCGGTGGCTGATCGGAGGGTGGAAATTACCGGGCCGGTGGAGAGGAAGATGATCATCAATGCACTCAATTCTGGAGCCAAAGTTTTCATGGTGAGTAGAAATATATAATTTATTAATTACTGTCTATTTGGCTAAGTTTAAACTTTACTTTTAAATTACAAGTGCAACTCCAACAAACTCTTTAAACATATAATGCTCTTTAGTTTAAAAAGCGAACACTTAAAAATATGCTTCAATGCACTCTCCAATTTAACTTTTTAATTTAGGGAGTAAATTTGGCAAACCCACACTCAATTATTAAATACATTCAAACAGTTTCAAGTTTCAATACATGATATATTGACTTTAATTAAATATATATATATATATATATTTGGAGGGAAGCAAATGAAAAAAAAAGGATGAGATGAAAATATAATAAATACTTCTTGGAAGAAGTAAAATGAAGAGTATAAATAAAGAGGCGGTTGAAATGTTTAAAAAAATTGCTATATAGATATTCTTTAAAATGCTAAAGATGTTCTTTAAAAGTTAGTTAAGCTATTGTTGATGGTCTAAGTAAGTTTTTATTAAAAAGTTGATAAAAGTTGTTTGGTATAATTTTTTAGCAGATTTTAGTTTAGTTATTACTTCTTTTTAGGCTAAGCTAAACATGCTCTTACGAATTCTTTGCAACTTGTTTAATTGATTGTGATTAAATTATTGTAATTTAAACAAGTGAAACTCGTCGACCATACTTTTTATTCATGCGTCTCGTAATATTACAATTTACTAACTATTTATTATTCACACATTTTATACAATCCTTAATATTCATAAATTTAATAGGATTCACAATTTATAAGAACTTAAAAAGTAATAGTTAAGAAATAAGTAAGTTAAGAGCTACTTTTGAAAAAATAACTTTTTCATAAATGTTATCCAAACATGCACCCGACGCGATCTCATCCGAAAATGAGGTAGTACTCTAGCCAAGTATGAACATGATGTTTATTTGTTACTAAAATTTCAAATGGAATTAGAGGTGTAAAGTTGTGTTGGGCGACGCTTCCCGTACTTTTTTTAAAATCAATCAAATAATAAAATGAATCCACTGATTTAATTGGCTGCCCAGCCCCGTCCCCGACCATTCTTGCCTATTGTATTAGAACTCATTTTTGTTGGACGGCTTGACTTGACCTGTCCAAAATTGTGGTTCGTGCCGGACATCTCTCGGGCGGTCCAGCCTGGTCAACCCGACTTACACCTCTGAACATTTGGAGAAAAAAAAAGGATGCTTGGTGGCAGTGTCACAATAATCAATTTACAATTGAAAATGAAATTTCAATTGTTCTAAAGCCAGTAATACAATTGTTCTAAAGCCATGGTATCATATTCACAATTTACATTTTTCATAGGCTGATTTTGAGGATGCTCTCTCACCAAGCTGGGAGAACCTAATGCGTGGACAAGTTAACTTGAGGGATGCTGTTAATAGGACTATAAGCTTCCATGACAAAGCTAGAAATAGGGTTTACAAGCTTAATGATCAGACAGCTAAGCTTTTTGTCCGTCCGAGAGGCTGGCACCTACCCGAGTCTCATATCTTCATTGATGGTGAACCAGCTACCGGATGCCTTGTGGACTTCGGTCTCTATTTCTTCCACAACAGCAAGGCATTTCGCAGGACTCAAGGGGAAGGCTTCGGGCCTTTCTTCTATCTCCCGAAAATGGAACACTCGAGGTAAGGATTTGTATTTGAGTAGTAGGTAGTGTTATTTCCTAATATGAGTAATTTGATGAGTGTTTTTTTTGCCCATGTATTTCAACAGGGAAGCAAAAATTTGGAACAATGTATTTGAGAGGGCCGAAAGATTGGCTGGAATTGAGAAGGGAAGCATCAGAGCCACTGTCTTGATTGAAACACTTCCAGCCGTTTTTCAAATGGATGAAATTCTTTATGAACTAAGAGACCATTCTGTTGGTCTGAATTGTGGTCGATGGGATTACATATTCAGCTACGTCAAGACTTTCCAGGCTCACCCGGATCGCCTTCTGCCCGATAGAGTTCTAGTTGGAATGACTCAGCACTTCATGAGAAGTTACTCTGATTTGCTCATCAGAACCTGTCATAGGCGTGGCGTGCATGCCATGGGAGGAATGGTCAGTGGTCAACTAAATTATTTAAGTTCTACAAGATAATAAATGTGTGCTAGATTTATGTTCGGACTTGGGATTAATGTTTGAACTTTGTCTCCGTAACACTCTAGTTGGTCACAACAATTAAATAGTAGAATATATGTTCTATAAAGGATTAGGAAATTTTTTATGTGATACTTGTTCAAATGTCGAGTACACTGTGATCTGTTCTTGCAAGGATTCAAATGTGAACTTGTTTTGCTTGAACAGGCAGCTCAGATTCCAATCCGGGATGATCCAGTGGCAAACGAGGCAGCTTTGGAATTGGTAAGGAAGGACAAATTGAGAGAAGTGAAGGCTGGGCATGATGGAACATGGGCAGCCCATCCGGGACTGATCCCGGCCATCATGGAAGTCTTCACCAACAGCATGGGCAACAAGGCGAATCAAATTCACACCATGAAGCGTGAAGATGCAGCCAACTTGACTGAAGAAGACCTCCTGCAGAGGCCGAGAGGTGTACGAACCATGGATGGCCTCCGTCTCAACACCAGGGTCGGAATCCAGTACTTGGCCGCATGGTTCACGGGAACCGGATCCGTTCCCCTTTACAACCTCATGGAGGATGCAGCAACAGCTGAAATAAGCCGAGTTCAGAACTGGCAGTGGTTGAAATATGGAGTCGAATTGGATGGAGATGGCCTCGGTGTGAAGGTGACTCGTGAACTCTTCGGGCGAGTAGTCGACGAAGAAATGGCTAGGATTGAGAGAGAAGTTGGCCAAGAGAAATTTAAGAAAGGAATGTACAAGGAGGCTTGCAAGATTTTCACCAGACAATGCACAACACCAATTTTGGATGATTTTCTGACCCTTGATGCCTATAATCGTATTGTCATCCACCACCCCAAGGGATCATCCTCTAAGCTCTAAAACTTTTCATCCCTGCTCGACCGGTGGGTCTTTCTGCTAAGCTCCTAGTTCCAATCCGTCCTTGTACTCGTTGGCCAATCTTCGTCGTGCACGCCATGGAGATGATCAGTAGTTTTAAGGATCTTTGTTACATCTTCTATTCCAATTCTAGCACCATGTCTGTATTGTGAGTAGTACTACTACTGTAGCAACTAATAAATGGCATAAGCTGGTGTTCATTTTCTCAAATTAAAATTGCTTATTTCTTTTGTAAGAATTTGAAGTATGAAAATAAAAAACTTGTCTGTTTCTGTTCCTTGCGTCTTCGCCAGATTCTTATTGAAACTGAAACTTTCAAGATGATTTGTGGCTCTCTGAGTCGCTATTCATGGAAGTCAAAAGCAGCATGTATCTCTAATATGTCCTCTAAAGATGGTGGTTCCATCATATAACTTTATGTCTTTGTAGTCCCCGAAGAAGACCTTCAAAAACTTTAATAGCCAAGTCTTCATCATTCATAAGGGCGTCCATGATGGCCAATTCATCTTGTAGTTTGTGATCCTTTGGAAAGAGGAGCAATTTGGCTTTTTAGTTGCATGATACGCCCACGTGAAGGCTTGGTGTAAGTTGTTGCAAGAGTTGTCCATGATTGACAGGTTGTAGAAGAAGAAGTGATAAACGAGATAGTGGAAAGAGAGAGAACCTAGAACTGCATGCATTGAGAATAATTTTGTAAGTTCAAGGGCATGTTCGATAATTATTTTTTTTTTTAAAAAAACCTATTTTTTATCTATAATTTTTGATTTTTCAACTTTTTTACACTACAAAAAAGTTTGAAAAGTCAATAAAGTATCCAAAAAAATCTATTTTTTCTAAAAAAAACTACATCCAACTTGCCCTAAAACAAGAAACTGATATTTTTAATCTCGACGCCATTTTGAGTTAAAGTAGGAGGAGAACATGGTCGAGCACCATTTATAAATATTCCTAATATACAAATAACATATCTCAACTATAGTTGAATACAATCTTTGATGGTTACATATGAATATTACAAAGGATATATATACAAGTCTATCTACAATTAGGAAGGATTATGTTTATAAAAAGCATATAATATAAGATGTGTTCTTAGTCGTTTTTAAGGTGGTTTTTATTTAATCTTATATTTATAAAGTAATTGATTTTATTATACAAAGACAAAAAATTATTGAATTTAAAATTTAGTTAAACAATATTAATTGATTTAGATTAAACGGTTTTGTTCTAATGTCCATGGTGGGTATTGTTCTAATGTCCATTAGAACACTTGTTCAACATTCATTGTTGGATAATAAGTGTTTCGGTGAGCATTATAACAATGTCCACCGTGAACATTAGAACGAGAGTGTTCGATAAGATTGAACCAATTTTAATCGGGTCAAAATCGATTTTGACAATTGATTTGATGACTTGGGGTGATTGTCAATGGTCAGAGTTATAACATTATTCGACCACGTGTCTACTTTCTAGAACTTCCACAACTGTACACAAAATCCTGTGTGGCCCGCTTCTGGATCTAGTACTTGCCACTGCACCTAATCTGATTGGCTATTGTGTGGTCGGGACCCACACGTCTTCTCCTATTCGCCAATTAGGGCTGCTCCCCCTTGTCCTTCTGCCACGTTTCCAACTCCCCCAACCAATTACTTTTCTTGCACGTTCGGATCCATGCATACGTGTCCCACAAATTCTCCTCCTCCATTTTCGTATAAATGATAGACCACTGTTGTTCCTGTTGTCTATCTCTTCTGTGGGCAAGAATTTGGTGAGATATTTTGAGTGAAAATGGATGGGTGGGGTGGGTGCTGTATTGCGAGGAATGCTGGGAGTGGGAGTGCGTATAGTATGTCGAAAATGGACCGGATAATGCTGAGATTCCGTCCTATAGCGCCAAAGCCGGCAGCAGCGGATGGGTCGTTTTCTGGTAGCGATGGAAGCAGCTCCTCCGCCCTGGAGAAGAACGATCTGAGTTGCAAAGATGGTTATGGAAAAAGAAGGTACGCGAAAGATGGTAATATTAGTGTAAAGAGGTGTAATACTGGGAGGAAAAGAAAGGCTTCATCTGAAGACGGTGTGGTTAATGGTAAAACAGCCTCCAGTGAGTCAGTTTCCGGTGGAGAAACGGCGGTGACACTGCCGATGTTGCCGGAGACACCTGATGTGAAGGAAAGTTCGAGAAAGGGGCCACAGAGTTCTCCTTTACGGTTGAGTTTTGGGAATGAAGGAAAACAAGTCGGTTACGGCATGGATGACCCGCCTGCGGCACTTCGCCGGGTGGTGGTGGGATCATGGGTGAAGGTTGAATGCATAACCGACCGGTGGGAGCATTGTGATGTGTACGGACTAGGGCGTACGGACGAGGAGAGAATGATGAATTTATATCTCGACCCGTGTCCGGGGTTCGTATCGGACCGTCTGAATAGGGTGAGGTGGACAAATTTGGGCTTCAAGCAGATGGTACAAGGTGATGGGGCGGGGGCGGGGCTGGTGATGAACGACGGGGTGGCGCTGCCGGTGAGTTGGCCTTCGTTCACATGCCGGGTGAGGGTGGTGACGTGCAGATTGAGGAAGAATCCCAACACCTCTCTGACAGTGCCATGTGATGTGTGGAGAATGGACTGTGGAGGATTTGCATGGAGGCTTGATACAAAGGCTGCCCTCTCTCTAGGTCAACAAATGCATTAACCTCTAATTAACCTAGTTGGGATACGAATCCTTTTGACCGTCTTTTCAATAAAAATCTTACATATTATCTATAACAGCAAGTATGAATGCATTAGATATTATCTATAATCATCTCCTCATTTATTTATTTGATTATGTGTAAGGATTTTATTGGGAGACAAACCAAGATAACATATATTTGAAACAGTAAATCTGGACTCGTCGGGATTCTGTGTCGAGCTCTTGCCAACTCATGAATCCCGAACCATTTTGAAAATTGTGAATATTAGTCATATATTTTCTTTTCGGATTTTGAATGATGATGAATCTTGATCTTATTTTTGGGTTTTTGAAGTTTGGCTATTATCTAATCGTGCTTAAAAGTCGTTCTTGTCTAATTTTGTTTTATCTCTTTACATGTTTTGGTCTCTAACCTTTTTAGAAAAGGGGTGTGAATGGTCTCTAAGACGCATATGCGGTTCCTAATGTTTTCAATAAAAGTACGCAAGTGGTCCCTAAATTTTTTAATAAAGGTGCACAATTGGTCCCTAACGTATGTAAAATGGAGCAATATTATTCCTAAACCTATTGAAAAAGTTGCACGAACATTCCCCTCAAACAATATTTGCAGAGAAATTTTCAATTAACTGGTATCATTTACACATTTGCAAAATCATAGAAATTTTCTAAAAAAAAAAAAAACATAGGATAATACATTTGAGACCTACAAACTATTAGTGTCATTTACACATTTGCAAAACCAGAAACATTCGATCAGCACACCAGTCCTAAAAAACAGTTTATCCAACGCAATCTGATTTTCTTCTCATTGATTTCAATTTACGTTTTTTGCAATGATTGAATGAGAATTTTCTCACATTTCAGTGTGGTAAGAGTTTTTTTTCCTTCAAAATTCTCAAACCATTGTTGGGCAATATGAAGACATGTAAAGTTAAAGGGAAAAAAATGTGTTTTGACAAATTTGCTCCTGCAGGTAAAGACAAATTAAAGGAGATTTCACCCTCACGCACCCAACTAATTGAAAATTTTGAAAGAATCCGTCCATAGGGACCACTTTTGTACCCAATGGCATAGGTTAGAGACCTCCTAGCAAAAAATGAAAGGTTAGGAACCAAAAACGTATTAAGGGCATACGTTAGAAACCATTTGTGCCAAAATCCCTTTGTTCTATTCTTACGACCTATAATTTATTAATATTTATTATCTATACATTTCGCAAGATTTAGTGTTGGGTCCGCCTCATATTTGAAGGGCCCATTGCAAATACATTTGGCACTAAGGACCAAATTGGCAAATTTGGTTAAAACCCATTAAGGTAATAAGTTTGTGGTTGCATTAGGGAATGTCTTCCGCCTCAAGAAACATAATTATGGTAATTAAATCTCCCTAATTATTCTATATAAAGAAGATAATTGGAGCAGCCATCAAGAGAGGAAAAACGAGAGAAAAGAGAGAGAACCTAACTTTAGCCTCAAAAATCGAAACAGCAGTAAATTCGCACAATTCTAGACAGCTTGCGCAGCGGTGATAAAACAGTGATATCTCAGCGCTCCGTGGTCGGATCGTCGTGAAATGTTGACAGCAAGTTTACAACTGACTGATCTTCAAATCCTACGGTTAAGATTAATATCCAACCGTCATTCGTGAATAATTATCATCTGAACAGTGACAAAATTTGGTGAGATCTTTATTTGTTGGTTTTGAGTAGTATTCCAAGAATATTTATTCTTGAGATAGGTATGGTTAGATTAATTGTTATTGTTGGTTTTTTTGAGGAGTTCCATCTTTGATAGACGAGGATTATTTGTGTGCCAAGAGTTGTTTAGTTCTTGATGATTTGGTGTGCCTCTAGTGTTATCTAGAGAAGAACGTTGTACTCATTATTGTTGATTATAGTGGAGGATTATTTGGAGTTGGGTTATTGATTTAGGCACATTGCCGAACCACGTTAAATATTGTGTCTTTAATTTTGTGCATTAATTTTTTGTTATTGCTCTATTTGATTAATCCTTATTAAGTTAACACAAGAGGGGAGAATTAATTAGATTCCGTTGCGTGATTTGTCTAATTGGTGTTTTTCTCCCATCACTTAGAGCATCTTCAATGCAACAACGTGGACTGTTGTATATGTGGCAAATAAAATAGAGACGGAGAGAATATTATCTCTAATAGAGATGTAGATTAGAAAAATTATGGTCCACGTGTACAAGAGCTATTGGTAGATAAATTAAACAAATTAATTAAAGAATTATTAGCATACATTTCGATGGAGATAAATTAAAATAAAAGAGGTTTAACACACATTTAGATAGATATTAAATAAATAGAGGATATCTAACACACCGTCCAATTGTAGGTGTGTTAGACATCATTCACTTTTTTTTGTCATATAAGCAATTTAGGGTGATGTAACACACTTTTTAGTGCAATTCACGTTTGTATTAGAGATGCTTTTATAATTTATAAGTACTTAAAAAATAATTTAAGCACCATCAAACATAATTTAGTGATATCAATCCCATATTATAACCACAATTAATTCGTGAAATATGATGTAAGTTTATGGGATTATGTGAATATGCCATTGTAGAATATTATTAATTTATTTAAATTTTTGTCATCAAACCGGCTGCATTTTATGTGTAGGTAATTAATTAGACTTATATTTCATTCAAACTTTTGTGCACATACATTTTTATTTGTTTATTTTAATATATCATATTGTGCCAATAAATCTAAGCTAGATACAAATTACTAGTATTGAATGTATCGATGGGTTTGTACCGAGTCAAATTTGTCCATTATATAATGTTTTCACAGCCTTTTCTCGTTTCTCTTGAAACTCCTCTTCATGTTGAAATTACCAAAAAAAATGTACATTTTTATATTTAAATTTAATTCCTAAAACAGTTGATTTCTAATTAAATGGGTCACTTGTATAATAGCTTCTACTAGTTGACAACATTTTGAATTGAAGTTTAATAAAAACTACAATTCCGTGTTATTTTAGCACCGGTTCAAATAATTAATTAAGTTGATACTTAGTTAGAGCGATACTTGATTTATTATTATAGATATCGTACACTTTATGATTTTCACAAACTCATACTATAGAGTACACAGGGAACAAAGAATCAAACACGTGCTTAAAAATGAGTTGGGGTGATATGATGAGAAAACCACGAAAGGTTTTGAAAGGTTACTTGTGTGCCTGACAGTCGGCATGCTATAAAGATATTAGGATTAACATAGAATATGTTTAAAATTACTTAAAAATATTTATAAATTAGTCAAACATTATTCTTAAGCACATTCCGTAGCATCCACTGTGTTTAATCTAAAAAAAAAAAAAAACTTATCAAACAAGTGCATAGAATTGACTGCTTGCGAGGACTCTTGTGCTCTGAAAAGGAAATGCATTCGCTTGAATATGAACGATGATAGGTTGGGGAAGAGAGGTCTTTATGCCTCAAACCATTGGCATCTGGACTTGAAGCTAATTAGACCTTTGCATGGATATGAAGAATTTCATCAGGGCATGTGTGGGATTCTTTTTGAAATGATTTTGGTAATCACACACGTATATAAATCAACATTTTGTTCTTTTACTGCGTGGTACAAAGTATCTGCTTGTTGGGTCAGTTCACTTTTTTATTTTCTTTCATTCTGTAAAAATGGAAATAAAAAATTAGCAATAGTTACAAGTCAGCAAATGCTGTCCTCGAAACAATTTTGTCGTGTTCTGTATGTCATATCTAAGATGCGTGATCTTTCATTCTACCTAACTGCATAGACACAACAATAATCCAATCAACTAGTTGCAATTACAAGTGAACCGTGTCTTTGTCGAAAGACTCATCGGCAAAAGCATAACAGTTGGCTACAACAGATTGGTTGTGCTGTCGCTTACAGCTTGGGATGAGACTTCGTGTCATGTAAGACTAACTCGAGGGAATCTCGATACACCAAGCAGAAAGAGTGAATAAGGCCAAGGACCTTCAAAACCTTACAAATGTTCACCATAATCCAGTAGTTGAAAGATATTTAAGCACTAGTAACAGTCCTTGTTTTATAATCATTGCAGGTATAGATATTTGCTTGCCTACCACTTACTAATTCACAACCACATATCTTAACTACAACAGAGAAAGGTAATAACACCAGGGCAACTCGATCCAATGTAGGATCAGTTCAAATACCGCGGGCAGGATAAAAGCATAACATTATAAAGCATTTGACATTCCGCAAAATAGAAAATAGTTCAACATTATTTTATGCTCGAGGCAAAACTGCATACAAGAGATAATTGGGATATTGCACGCCACAAAAATCCTTTAGAGACATAGTCTACATCCCATTAAAACAAAACATGCACGACAGGCATAGGCAACAAACTGCATGCTCTCCGGCTCCCTTTATTCTGACTAGCTTTTACCTTCTTTAGAAGAAGTGACACCATGAAGAGAAATGCTAAGGCATATAACCATTGTGCAGCATCGCATACAAATTACTTAGTTGAAGCCATGTGCTTGATCAAGTCAACCACACGTGTGCTGCAATATTGAAAATGAAATCAGATGCGAATAATTCCAAGAAAACGCAACTAAGCTTCTTCAAAATGTGGTAGGTACACAAAAAAAGATGCATTGAAATTACCTGTAACCCCATTCATTGTCGTACCACGAAACCAGTTTGACAAAGTTCTTGCTCAAAGCAATTCCTGCCTTGGCATCAAAGATGCTTGACCTGCAATTGAAAAAGAGCAATCAAGCTCGTTAGTTTGTGAGAGCAGCCAATAATCTCTCCTTATAAAGGAACGCAGGCATATCTACTATAGACTATTAGAGGGCAGAACAACAAGCCAATCCCAACTGATTAAACTGTGTCCTGCCTATTCATTTGTAAGGATCTGCTCTTTATTTGAGGTGTAAAAGCCATTAAAGGAGAGGCGAAAGTGAAATGTCCTAAAAAATTGCAAATAAAACAGGAGAGAGAGAGAATGCAAAACAAGAATCCAAACCCAATTACAAATCCACTAAAAAAAAAAAAAAACCTAACCTGCTGTCCCCCACAAAGTCAGTAGACACCACGTCATCTTCGGTGTAGCCCAAGATTCCCTTCAACTTTCCCTCAGACTCCTCCCTGTCAAATGCTCAAAAACAACAATCAAACTGGGTTTATGTATGTGCATTATTCTAAGAGCCTGTATTTTATTTATTTTATTCAATTATATTATATTGATACAGCATCATGGAAAGAAAAACATGAACACATACATAAAGATAAAATTAAAAACCATGCATCCTTAGTTCCTTACTTGATGGCTGCCTTGATTTCATCATAAGTAGCCTCTTTCTCCAACCTCACAGTCAGATCAACCACGGAGACATCAACAGTAGGCACACGGAAAGCCATTCCAGTAAGTTTTCCATTCAGTGCAGGAAGAACTTTTCCAACAGCCTTCAAAGAAAGAGGCAAAATTGGTAGGAAGTGTTATCGAGAAGGCACCAGCTAAATTAAAGGCAATGGAGAACTACTGTTTACCAAGCTCGATCTTCTTTTAACTATCAAATTGAGAACATCACACATGTTTATACAACTTTCGAAGAATTAAATACCTTGGCAGCTCCAGTGCTGCTGGGAATGATGTTGAATGAAGCAGCTCTTCCACCTCTCCAGTCCTTGGCAGATGGTCCATCAACAGTTTTTTGAGTTGCTAAATAACAAAAAGAAGCAGATGAGCAACAACACAGTTTCGAATGACACAAAATAAATGAATAAACCTACCTGTGATAGAGTGGACTGTGGTCATTAGACCCTCGACAATTCCAAATCTATCATTAATAACCTGAAAATTTAAGATGTATCAGACTGTTTTTATATTGACATTACAGAACATAATAACAAAAACACAAGATAGCAACAGTAGCTGCAAACCTTTGCCAAGGGAGCAAGGCAGTTGGTGGTGCAGCTGGCATTGGAAACAATGTTAAGTTCGGGCTTGTATTCCTTCTCATTGACACCCACAACAAACATGGGAGCATCCTTGCTTGGTGCAGAAATAATGACCTTCTTTGCACCACCCTAATTCAAGAAATTAAAGGGAATCAGCATAAACAAAAGACAAGACAAACAATGCTGGAATTGCTCAAAACTTAAAAATGCAAACTTTCCCATGTCAGATCATACCATATTTCAGTTTTTGCATATTTTTGTATCTCTATTTTAAAACTGAGATTAAAAAGATGATTATTTTAATTGAAAAGTGTCATCTAGAAACTACCATAATGATTTGACCCAAAACAAGTCGCCTACTACCTAAATATAGATGAATAATATTTGTAAGGATTTTGTCCTGTAAATATTCTGTGAAGAATTATACTTCACATAATAAAGATGAAATTATCAGGAGAAAGTTTCCATTGCCACAAATCAAATTTGCAGCTGCTCGTATTTAATAATGACTTTATAAACAGCATTAACGGCCAGACTACCAGTGCACACGAGCAGAAAAATACATCACAAATAAACATGTATACTGAATCATTATTGGTGATGAACGCACCAAAAAAAAATCATTTAACAGAACTGTGTAGCAGAAAATTATGAATAATATAAACCTACAGAGCTAGGAAAATTTTTCACCAACATCCACATGTCCCTCCAGGTGCCATCTAAAGAAATAGCCAAATAATTTAACAGATAATGATAGGAAAAATCCAATCCCATGATCTTTCAGTGATCACAAACCTTCAAATGGGCTGCGGCCTTGTCCTTGTCAGTAAACACTCCAGTTGACTCCACAACGTATTCAGCGCCAGTTTCAGCCCATGGAATCTCTTCTGGGTTCCTTCAAATATAATTCAATTTGGAAACAAGAAATCAATAACTAGCTCAGGACACATAATCAGACACTCAAAAAAGGTCGTATAAAGCAACACATGATTACCTAATGCCAAAAACAGTTACAGTCTTCTCGCCGAATAAAAGGGTCTTGTCATCCTTGACCTTTAACTCATGGTGCTTCCATTGACCGTGAACACTGTCATACTTGAACATATATGTCTGCAACAAATGCACAAAATATAACATCACTACAAACTCATTCCATAACAACTTGTCAAATAATTAATAGGGAGAGATCCAACTCTCAAATAAACTCGCAATGAGATTACACTGCAACAACAAGCGCAATCATGTATATAGGAACTACACCTAAATCATACAAGCAAAGCGATGACTAGTTATAATCAGAGTAATCATTAAAATAATGTGAGAGTTATAACTGGTTTTACAATGTTTGTCAAGCAAATCGCTCACTCAACAGATCCCAAACTAAAACCACAAAAGAGTACAAGAAGAGTAAAAACCCAGCGAAAACGAGAAAAAAATACCATATAATCAACGGTGATGAACGGATCGTTGACTGCAACAAGCTCAACATCATCTCTCTGCAAAGCAACCCTAGCCACCAATCGGCCAATTCTTCCAAAACCTTCAAATAATCAAATATATTATACCAATCTCCGTGAAGTAAACAAACATTTAGAAAAACAAAGAAGTCGTTGAGATCAGATCTAGTACCGTTGATTCCAATCTTAACCTTGCCTGTAAAACACAAACAAGTAAAATAATTAAACTAATAATTAACAAAAACTATCAATCAATTAGCACAATATTACAATAAACAAAAATGAAAATACTAAAAATTACCCATTTCAGTAGTTGATTGTAGAGAGAGAGAGACCAGGGAGAGTAAACAACGACAATGTGAGCAAAATGCGTGTAATGAAGATAGATCTGGGGTACGAGTGGTTTTTATAGTTCGGAGGATATGTTATTGTACATACGGTGTACTTTTAGTTTCGTGCTCCATTTAGTGATCAACTATGATTACAAATGAGATCAAATATATACCGTCAATTTTGATGACTGATGTTCGTGTGTAGATCATTAAGGTGGGGACGCGTGAGAGTATGTGAAGGTAGGTTCTCGAAGGTGTGTTTTGAGGATCACGTAATTTCCATTTGTGAGGTGTCTTTTTGTTGGGATTTTTATTTTTTAGTGGAAAAATTAAAGGAAATAAGAAGCTATTGTGGGTTGGCAGTTGGCATATGTGCTGGAAGGGGAGGTGCGGGGGCGGGGGCACTAGTGCGGTACAGTTGGGCAGCCACGAAATTGTTCAAAAGTAGACACGAGACCACTTGATTTGCGTGACAAAAAGATAAAATAATAGTTTTCTTTTAATAGCAAAATGTTTAATCCTCCCATTCAACGTAGAAAAATAGGGTTACAGTCTTCAACCGCATGGAAATAGTTTGTACATTATGTAGTGGGGGTGAACCAAGAATTTTCTTTTAAATGAACAAAATTAAAGTACTAGTTGATGTATAAAATATTTTTAATATAAAAGTCTAAAATAAAGACTTAAAATAGGAGGTTCAGACACAAAGCTTAAGCGAATTATCAAGACGAGGTCCAGAATTGAGCGAAGCATGTAAAAGCCTGAACAACAGGGTAAAATGGAGGCAAGACTTGGACGAATGAAGTTAAAACTGCATTGCACAGATAATTGAGCAGTTTTACATGTAGCATATAATCCAAAGTAACCGTTAATTAATAGAAAAGACATTATGGAAAGTTATGGCAGTCATGAGAAGTTATAAGGAGTTATTTGAAAAGTAATGATATATAGTAGTTGTAAGTTATGGGCGAAAATGGTGATCGACTATAAATAAAGTGGAGCAACTGAAGAAACAAGACATAACAACTATTTCACAAAGAAATATGTGAATTTAAGTTTAAATTTTTTACTTTCTATTTACGAACTTTGTAATTTTGTGTGTTTGTGCCCATTGGAGGCAAGTTGTATAATATAATCTTTCAATTCAAACACCCCTTGTTGAGACATTGTCTTGTTCCTTACACATTATTTGAGTAATATTTTAATTGTTAGCATGAATAAAAAATGAGCGAAACAATTTGGCACACCCGATAGGACACTTGGTGTTAGAAAAATTGGAAGCATCATGTCTCAAAAGAATTCCGGCAAGAAGCCAGTAAACCAACAGCCTGTCCATTATGTGATCGAGCAATTTGAGGGTCAACAAGGTATCCCGGAGGTGGAGAGACCAAGTGCTAGTTGTTATGAGTCAATGACGGAGTTGAGCCCCCTTTTCTCCCCCGGCACCATGCGTACATTAATGGATGAACTCACGTGAAACATTGTTGAACAGGTAAGTTTGCAAAATATTCATAATATAGAAAAACTCACTCGAAACGGAAACAATCATTATGACAATATGGCTAAACAATTGAGTATGTTGAATGAACTTATGAATAAAATGGTAAGCCAAGTATGTTAAACAAATCCCTTGGGTGTAGAAAATTATTTCCAAACCAGGAGTCTTGTAGGTAATGGCTTACAAACTGCAAACACGAGCCAACAAGTAGAAGCACCTCACATGGGACCAACCACAATCAACTTAGGGTGTACCGGGACATCTAACATGGGAGGTAGCTCTAACATAAGAGAAAACCTTCAATATATGGGACAAAATACTACACGTGTTAACGATGAAGGGAACCCACATATCAATGGCAACAATGAGCCAAATATTGGCACGTTCATACCCAATACAGGGCCAAACATTGTTAGACATTAGGCAATGTCATACATACATTAACACATGTGAGTTCCTTTTGACCCCAATACTATATTAAGAGATTAAGTTGTAGAAATCATGCATAATCAGTTGGCTTTTGGAATACAGCCAGTTATTCGACCAACGTACAAAAAGCCTTACCCAGATTGGGTAGATCAAGCGTATCATTGGCCTAGAGGTTATAAGGGGGCTGAATTTTCTTTGTTCAGTGGCTTAGAAAAGGTATCAACTTTGGAACATGTAGGGTATTTTTCCACAAAATGAGAATATTCTCAAATTCGCTAAATAGGGTAGCCTTTTCATGGTTCATTAACTTGTCAGCAAATTCTGTCAAAACTAGGCAACAACTGGAACAATTATTTCACGCACAGTTTACAAAATTGAATCAGAAGTCACTTTAACAGATTTAGCAAATTTGCTTCAAATGCCAAATGAATGGGCTGAATCCTGTCTTCAAATATTTAAAACGACCAGGAACAAGTGTTTTGTTCATTTGTCTGAAAAAGAGTTTGTCAAAATCGCTCAAAGTTGTTTGAATTTTGATTTTAAAAAGAAGTTCCAAGATAGGGAATTCTCCGATCTCTTTCAACTTAGCGCGAATGTGATAAGATATGAGCGATTATTTAGAGAGGATGAACAAATAAAAGAATTCTAGTAAATGGAGAGACCCAAATTTTGACATCTACGCTATTGACACTAGTCAAGATTAGGCCAAAACTAAAGTATATCTAGTCGAATTGGTCAAAAGAGACGCTTATGCGTGTCCTATGTTGAGCAAGTTAGAAGTGCCTATTAAGAATGAGCCAACAAAAGAATAAAATAAAAAAGCTAAAACATTCTCATTTGATGTAACAAAAGCCGATGTAATATTTGACCGGTTATATAAAGATGAACAAATAAATGAATATAACAAAATTAATGATTAATATTAATTCAGCCATATTAAGAGGTAATTGTTGATGCATAAAATATTTTCAACATAAAGACCTAAAATAGAAAGCTTAAGTATGAAGCTTGAGCGAATTATCAAGACGAGATCAAGAATTGAGTGAAGTATGTAAAAGCCTAAACGACAGGGCGAAATGGGGACAAGACTTGGGGGAATGAAGTAATAAATGCATCACGTAGATAATGGAGCAGTTTTACAAATGACCCATAATCCAAAGTTACTGTTAATTAATGGAAAAGACATTTTGGGAAGTTATGGCAATTATGAGACGTTATGGTAGTTATGAAAAGTTGTGGCAGTCATGGAAAGTTATGAAAAGTTATAAGGACTTATTTGAGAAGTAGTGCTATAGGGTAGTGGTCAGTTATGGAAAAGACATTATGGGAAGTTATGATAGTTATGAGAAATTATGGTAGTTATGAAAAGTTATGGCAGTCATGGGAAGTTATGGAAAGTTATGAGGACTTATTTTGAGAAGTAGTGCTATAGGGTAGTGGTCAGTTATGGACGAAAAATGGTGATCGACTATAAATAAAGAGGAGCAAGTGAAGAAACAAGACAGAACAACTATCTCACAAAGAATATGCGAATTTACGTTTAAGTTTTTTACTTTCTATTTACGAACCTTGTAATTTTGTGTGCTTGTACCCATTGGAAGCAAGTTGAGTAATATAATCTTTTAATTCAAACACCAATTGTTGAGATAATGTCTCAAGATGTCTTGCTCCTTACACATCGTCTAAATAATCTTTTAATTGTTAGCACAAATAAAAAATGCACGAAACATTAGTAAAAAAGTTTTGAAATAATATAACACTAATAAAAATATTACAATACATTACAACAATTTTTCTTACATGTTTTCATATTTTGAAAATGTTTTGTAATTATATCATTATGATGAGCAATTGATATTGTTGATATCGCTTCATTCACGTCAATATTATTTTATCTAGACACTCGTATTTTATATGTCACTCAAAAACTATTCTAGATTATAATAAAATTTTGTCATCTCTGCGCCTCTGTCTGGACCGTCTCTTCCCTCATCAAGCTCTATTCGACTATTCCTTAGCCAGTTAGCATAAATCTAAGAGGCGGGAAGAAGAAATTACACGAGTCTAGGTCTATCTATCTCTTTTCAGCTAGACACCGTTCATTTTGAAAGAATGACAACGAAGAGAGCAAGCTAAACCCTCATCTCCTGGTCCCTCTACGAGCTAGTCGACTAGGTTAGTGGATTTATGGTTTGGCTTGTTGTAGTTTTAATTTGAAGAAATATAACGAAAATAACAATCGAATTAAAGCGCACTTATCTGCAGATGAGACAATTGAATGTATGATATCAATTGAGCTTGGAAACTTTGGGTATTTAGAAGTTGATATGAATTAGAACTTGGGACTTGAGTTAATTTGGATCGAAACTTGAATTAAAACAATTTAGGCTGAGACTTGGACTATTTAGGCTAATTTATATTTTTTGATTTGGACTTGAGCCATTTTTAAATTCTTTGCGGAGTAATTTGATCCATTTTGTCTCTTGGTGGGTATGTCCCCGCCCTTAGGTTTCGATTCCCTACTCTATCTAATTATGTGAATTTAAATTCTCACATTCATGAAATTTGTTAACGTGACACTTAAAATGTCAATTTTTATTTAAAAATACTAATATACCTCTTATTTTGAATTACATAAAATAGAAAGAATAAAAAATAAAAAGAAAAAAGAAAGGAATGAAATGTGCCAAACAAAAATAAATAAATAAAGGAAAAAGAAAAATCAATCCATCATCTCCCCACCCCCACACCCTGTCGACATTGCGGCCACCCGCAACCACCTTCACTGCCATGCTGTTTTCCTAAAAATTTTGAAAACTTTTGCACCATGACCAGCTACCACCACCACTAAACCAGTCACAACTGCCCAATTCTCAGGTCCATAGTATATCGAGTATGCATGTACACCACCATATAGGGTATAATGTTAAAGGGCGCTTGAAATACTCGAAAGATCTGATTGAGATACATTAGACTATGTCGGTAATCTTTTTTGGGTTATTGAATTATTATAATATCTCCAGTGCTATTATGTAAAATACAATATTACTTTTGGGGGCTTGTGCGCTACAATAAGTCGGTTGTTTGCTCGGTGAAACGCAATGTAACATGACTTATATTATGATCAAGAATTAGTAATTCATGACCGATGAGCGAGGGTTATCACCTTGTTGTTTCTAGGTCGTAGTGTATAAGCTTTTCTACTAATTCCACCAATTGGAGTGAGCGATTTGTCCTAATCACATAATATATTTTTTTAGTAGTTATACAACTGCACTGGAATTACATTGGAGTAAATTGTGTGTTAGAATTCAATTATAATCGCGGGGAGATTTAAATTCCATGTGAACATCATATGAATTACTTGAATTCCAAACATGATACCTAACATTATTCATGAGTTCCGATGATTTTTTATGTGTCAAATAGTGAAATTAATTAATATGATAGAATACCTCGACGAGTTGGAAAATTAAAAATGAGCAAAGTAATGGACATCTATTCTCGTTAGAGAATTGTCCCTCAATAAAGGTTGAAGAGGTAATTTTATGTATCTCAGTGTTTAGCGTTGGCTGAGTTTCGTCAATGATTGATTCACGGAGATTGTTGAAGAAAATGAGAACTTAATAAATAAAATAACTAGAAGGGCAAAATAGTCTTTTTAATCCAGTGCCATTATCGATGTTGGACAAGGTAAAATATTAGCGTGGTAGTCAACAGTATGTAATTATAAATTAATATATGCTTATATGATTTATATAATTCAAGAGTGCAGTATCCTACCTTTAATGAAATTAGTTAGAAATACGTGCATTGCATGTGATTTCACAATAATTTTATTAATTTTTAATATTCTTATTTTTTTAATTGTTAAGAAGTTAAAATATTAAAGTAGCAATTACAGTAAGATAAAATAAAAACACGGTTCATGATAACATGTTGTATTGTATTATTTGATATTATAATGAATAATGTTGATATTTTATTTACATTCATAGAAGTATAACTAATTAGAGATGAATTTAGTATTGTGATAATACCAAAAGTAACTTGAACTTTGTGAATATAATTCAGTGATTTGAGCTTTGATGATTGACGAACTATTGATATTAAATCTTATGGAATTGATGTTATGAAGAATCTGAATTTGACAAACTTTTAATAATGGTCAGATCCCTATATTTTCAATTCAATATTTGTTTCAATAGATTGAATTAGGCCTCGGTAGTAGCAAAACTAACTATTTTTTAATTAATAAAAAGAGACGTGACTACGAAAATTAGAAAGAAAGAAATGAATTTTATTATCATGTCTAGTTAAAGATCATTTATGTTGCATATTTTCCTTTGGTTGTATTCGTTATTAACATTAATATATTATCCCAAGAATTTCAGCACATAAAACACTTAGTAAATATCAAATACTCAATATTTCTCTCGTGTTTTGAAATTGTAATCGAGTTTTTTCTTGAACCCTGCTAAATCTACAAGGACATAAGTATAGCAACAATGCTTATACAACATTTTTCACGAAATGTCTTTTCTCTTTGTGCAAGCTACTTCAAGTAATAAAACTCCAATCAATCCATTTCTTATTTCTCTATGAACAAAGTCCATTTTGATAGAAACACACATTATGATTATAGGAAATGAAATGTATGAAGATTACTTATTATTTATATGAAAGATAATTACAAATATTTTTAAAAACTAATAGAAAAATGATGACTCACTTTTTGTCTACTTCATGTCTCAAAAAATGAATTCGTAACTTGAATGCTTCTCCTTCACAACCAGCCTGAGAATCAAACTCTTATTATACATATGCGTGCTACAATTTCTATCCATGAGGACTAAACACAAGATAATAAAATGTAGTAACACTTAAATGAAATAATTGAACTAGTAAATGTAATGAGAATGGAAGAAAATGTGTCTTACATAGAAGATATCAAATGAACTGAAAATGTCAACAAATTTCTTAGTTTAAAATGTAGGCAATTAAATAATGATGAACAAAATATAAACTGAGATATTTATTAATGTCAGACATGTTACTTTGCGTTAATTATGTTGGTTAATATTTAAACTGATAGAATTATGTTCCTCACCTCTCGAGAATTCTATTTTATTTACATTAAAACTGATTATTGTATTTTTTTTTTCTATCTTTTTTTTTTTCCATTTGGACACATGCTTGTACTAGTTTCAAACTAATGTTAAGGAGTTGTGACCATTTTCAATTTCAATTGGTTTAGACACTAAGCTTGACTGATCAATAAACAAATGTTTGACATGTCCATTATTTCTTAATCTTATTCAATTATCTCTAGTATTGAACATGCCATCTATCCCACCAAAAATCATATAAAGTTCGATACAATTCATATCACATTTCATAGTGAGCAACAAACCATGTCGAACGATTTTTTTTTTTTTTTACATTTCTTCATTACATTTCATAGTAAAAAGACCGAATCATATCGAATGTTATACATTTCTTTATAATATTTCATAAGTGACCAAATCGAACCATATCAAACGGAATGGTCTATTAGCACATCGTGTAAGATTATGAAAAATATTATATCAAGTTGAAATAACCACTTGCACGTAAATCTCATCTTAGATTTCTTGAATATGAAAACTGGTTTTTTTTGTTCATCAACAATTTTGAATTATCACTTCTTTCATTTTTCTTTCTTTTATAAAAACTTGAACAAAAATGAGTTTTGTGTGTGTAATATGTTGTGAAAAGAAAAAGACAAAATGAGAGAATTTTGAGAAAGAAACTTTATCATTCTAACTTGTAAAATTTAGGGTAATTTGCACTTTTGGTCCCCAACCTTTCAAAACTATAACAAATCTACTCCAACTAATTTTTTTAGTATCAGACATCTCCAACATTTGAATTAATTGCAAATTAGGTCCCCATTCATAGTTTTCGTTAAATTGTGACATTTGAACACTAGTGTAGACCTCACGCGTCACAATTAATTCTACCAGTGCGTCTGAGCACTTAAGGGCATATCTGTCCATTTACCAAAAGGCTTCTCTCTAAAAATACATATATATACACACATTCCTAGGTTATATTGCTTTAATTCCTCCTAAATTTGCTCCTTTGCTCCTGTGTTCTTGTTCTTCATTCACTCTCACTACTGACATTTTGAATATAGAATGGAGGGTATGCAGATATGGAAATCGCATAGACATGAAGACATCGTGGACGGATGCGAACCCAGCTAGAAGATTTTTTGTTGTGAGGTGATATTATTACTTCATATCCTCAATTTTTCAAGATTTAAGTAGTAGAAACCCTAATTTTTTTGTGTGTAGGAAAATCATTGTGGTTGCTTTGCTTGGTATGACCCTTCTATTTGTGATCGGGCAAAGCAGGTGATACCCGAGTTGTTAAATTCTAGGCGAAGAGATGAAACAAGATAAATCAGTTAGAAGCACATGTTAAGAGACTGGAAGCAGAGATCAAGAAGCTAGAAGCAGATATCAAGTGCATCGAAGAAGAAAAGATACAACTAGAAGCAATAACAAATAGTACAGTGTTGGTTAAAGAAATAAAACCCCCAAGCAGTTATTTTTGGATTTACGTAGTTGTAATTGGGATTATTGTAGGTTGGATGTTCTTAGTTTAATGATGTAAACTCGTTGTATTTATTGAGTTTAATAGAATGTTTTACAGCTTGTAGGTAATTATGTTGGTTTTGTAAAATCATGTTGTGTCGTCAATGTCTTTGTTTTGGATCCATTTGATGTCCAGAAATTGGGGATCTGATTTGTAAACGATTGTAATTTTTGGGGACTAGAAATTGAAATAACGTAAAGGTTGGGGACATACTATGCAATCATATATGAAACTTGGGGACTGAAATTGCGATTCATATACAAAGGTTGGGGACCTGATTTTCCAAACGTTGTGTATCAAAAAAGGCGTATATATTCCTCATCTTAGCAGAACTCTCTGGTCAAAACATCCATCCATCAGATTCAATAAAGTTTTACATTCATCTGGGCAACAATTTCACAAATACTCTAGCTATTTAACCTTTTAGATCATTCATTCAAAACATAAACATATCACAATCATCCATCAGATTCAATAAAGCTTTACATTCAAAAAAATGCATGCAATTTAGACATTCAAAACAGTTCAAAACAACCATTACATTCAAAACATGCTTTCATTTTCCACTGTAAATTCAAAACAGCGTTGTCAAGATTTTTGTTTCTTAGATGGAGCTTTCTTCTTTTTAGTCCCGGGTTCTTGGCTGGAGCTAGCTGACTTGATCTTGTATGAAAGCTTATTGTGACCAATGTCTCCACAAATACTGCAAGTCATGTCCATACCTTGTCTTCCTCTTTTGTTGTTTGACTTTGAAAGCTCGTCCTGTTCTCTTTTTCTTAATTTCTTGGGCCCTTCCCGGTTGTTTTCAATAAGGGGGTGGAGCAATAGGATTCTTACCCTTTCCTGCCCAAAATTCAGGTCCTGACATTGGATGAATGAATGGATTGTAAGCCTTCATAAACATCCCCTTACTGTAACACTCATCGACGTAGTCCTCAACCTTCAGATGCCTGATTTGAATGCAACACATGGCATGGCAGCATGGTATTCCAGTCAACTGAAATCTTCTACAAGAGCATGTGTTCTGAACAAGGTCAACAACATATTTTTGGTCATTGTTATCTTCTACATTGTACTCCTGCCCACCTGCCCATATAGGTATACAGCGCCTGGAGTCATTCACATTTTTGTCAATAATTTTCCAGATTTTAGAAGCAAATCCATGCTGCCATTTGTTCACTAATTCTCTCTTGGTTGCCATCCGCGTCATGAGATAATAGCGTATCTTCTCCAATAAGCATACCGCTGGTTTGTCCCTTGCCTGCAAGATTGCGGCATTAAAACTCCCACACATATTATTGAGAAGTATGTCACATTTGGTTCCCTGAAATGTGACCTACCCCATTGCGATGCCGGCTTGCTCTCCAACCATTTAAATGCTCCTTCACTTACAACATGTATTTTTCCCATGCAAGTCTCAAATTTTGCTATGGTTCTTGAAGTTAGAATGTAGATGTCTAACATAGAATCGATGATCCACGCCACTTACCCACTTCTCTAGTGCATCAATCAAGCCCTTCTGTTTATCACTAATAAAAGTCAACTACTGAGAGTTTCCAACACCAATGTCATCCACCAAAAGCTCCAGAAACTAATTCCAACTACTTTTGTTCACAGCCTCAACTATCGCATATGCAATCGGATACATTGCATTCTCACCATCAATACCAACTGCGGCTAATACATGGCCACCAAAATCACCCATCAGAAAACACCCATCCAATCCTACAACCTTTCTACACCCATTAATGAATCCCTCTTTCAAAACAGCCAAACAAATGTAAACTCTTCGAAACTCTCTAACATCACCCGCCATCATGGTCTTCAATACAACTGTACTGCCTACGTTGCTCTTCTTCAACTGCTCACAGTAGTCCGACAAGATTGGAAACTGCTCCTTACTATTCCCTCTAATAACCTCCAAATATTTGGTTCTCGTTCTATAATACTTCCATTTCGAAGCATTAGAAGCACAATCCTTCTTCACACTCTCTACAAACCCTCTCATTCTCCAAGTGGGATCATTCCTAAACCGATCCAAGTATCTCGCCATCAAGTAAGAAGTACTTGCATGCCTAGTTTCATATGTCATACTACAAGAGTGCTCCAAATTTAGAGTATTAATTCTGAATGCACAAATTTTTTTTGGAATTGAGCATAAATAACCCACTTGCAATTCTTATCTTTGTATACAGCTCGCACGCGGAGCTTGTCATCCTTTACAAACTTCACATCTATAGAATGATGTACGGAGTACTGTGTAATGGCCTTCTTCAAGACTTTCTTTTTAGCAAACTTCTGACTTGCATTGACACAAAAGATTTGAAAACAACAGAACTTAGTTCACAAAGGTTGGGGACCCATTTCACAAACACATAAAATAATAGCATCAGCAGTTGTCAATTTGCATGGAAATGTACCTGCTTCAAAATGTGGATCACTAAAATCATCGTTTTCAACGAAGACATGATCTTTGTCCTTCTTTGCTCGAATAGGGTCGTCACCATCTACACTTCGTAGTTCATCTGAATCTTCTTCGTCAGCTTCGTTCACTGCCCCGTCCTCTTGTTGGAAATCTGTAAACTTGTCCCAGGTGTAGTGTCTCTCAAAATTTTCATCATCATTCAGTTGCGTATCCTCCTGTTCGTAGTCTGAATTTACAAGATTCTCCTTCTCTCCCACATCATCTTCTCTATTCTCATCTTTCACATTTGCAGTGTGATCTTCACTAACTCCAGTACCTCCATGTTGATAAGAACTACTACCTACTCCCACATCCGCAGGCTCCGTCATTATATCTACAAATTGATCACTAAAGTAGTTCCCATTATCATTTGCAAGTATGTCCTCTCACTCCCTAATAATGTCCTCGTACTCAGTTCCTTGAAAAGGGTTGTCTTAGGATGGAATCGGAGGTTGCGAACCAGTTAGTGGCTGGCTTTCAGCCACTTGCACTCCATCTTCTGATTGGTCAGCATTCTCCTCCAAAACCACATTTCTCCAAAAATCATTTGATTCATTTTCCTCCATACTTACACTTTTTGTTTCCATTTCTTCAAGTTCAAATATTTCTACGATGCCATCAATGTCAGAATGTAAAGATATTTACATCAATTTCTACCCCTATTTCTAACTCAGTAATGACCACATTCTCCTCATTTGGTCTCCAAGGTAGGACTAATACTTCAGTATATGTAACCACATACACTTTTATAGTCCTACACTTGCTAAGATCCTTAATCAAGCACAACACATCTTCATCAGTCATCAACCTCAATAACCTATTCATAAGATTCATATTCAGTAGTATCCTATAGGTGAATATGAATGGAAAATTGTTCCACATACATTTAGCCATGGCATATAACTCAAACCTTGACAGGCAATCGGAGTCCACCAGTCAATGTACTGTGTCTGTCCATGCAAGTACATGATGTTTGCCATTTTCATGAAAAACCTACCTCCATTGATGCATTTAATTGTGATGTAAGAAGATTCCTCGACTACAAAAAAAACTCCAAAAAAATTAAATTTTGGGTTAGAAAAGTTGAACAACAACTACAAATTAATGACAATGAAATAACAAACATATCATATTGTGGACCCTCTTCATCTTCTCTACGATATTGGTATTCTTCGAACGGCCTCATTTCTGGTTTATTTGCGACTGTTCGACTGCCCTTCTGAAAATGCACGATATGAGTGCTCTTTTGAAATGGAACTTTGCGTTGTTTTCTGGTTGAGCGTGGGTAGACTACTCCTTCAAAGGATGTCGCCGGTTTTCCAGAGTGAAAATGGTGCAACTTCTCTTCCAATCGTTATAATAAAATTTGAGGGTTTTCTTGTATGATATGTAATATGCCCACGTAAATTTTTGTTTCAAACTTCAAGGGAAGCCTTTTGGTAAATAGACAGATCTGTCCTTAAGTGCTTAGACGTACTGGTAGAATTAATTGTGACGCGTGAGGTCCACGCTAGTGTTCAAACGGCACAATTTAACGGAAACTATGAATGTGGACCTAATTTGCAATTAATTCAAAGGTTGGGGATGTCTGGTGCTAAAAAAATTAGTTGGAGATATATTTGTTACAGATTTTAAAGATTGGGGACCAAAAGTGCAAATTACCCTAAAATTTACATATAAAATATGACCATTTGTATTCCGCAGTAGTAAAAAAAAACTGAAGATAAGTTGTCTTGCCCCAAACAACTTATTTTGTTCAATAATGGTGAGAAGAAAAATATTTTTAAATTTTTTAATTTAATATGAGAGGGTAAAATAGTCCAAAATTATTTTTTTCTTTTAGGATTTTTTAGAAGTAGTATAGATAAGTAGAGATTAATAATCAGACCACGTAGTCCGACAAAAATTAAGCATTGCTCAATTATTGAAACTTGAAATATATAGTAGGTCGTGCTAAGTCCTTTAGTAACTCATTACTGTACTTGTAGATTCAAGAACACAGCTTATTATTTCCTACTTATGACAAGTGGTAGTCCTTAAAATTTTATGTTATGCAATCTTTTATAGGAAAACTGAATAGAAACAACATTTGGGAAGACAAAAGTTTAGGATCAAATAGGCAATTTGAAATAATCTAAAAAAGAAATACACAGAACAAGGATGATTTGATCATTTTATTTCACTGACAATTTACATTTTTGAGAGCTGAGAGTAATAGAGAAAAATAAGCTGAAAGAATGAATAGAATTGTTAATTTTTATGCACACAAAATTAACATAATCAGTTTATTTTCATCTGAACAGGTCACACACAATCTATTCAGATATCTTATTTTAACTGCAAACTTGTCTGAAATGACTGAAATTTTAGGCTACAAAACATTGTCATAGCCTATTATTATTGTTTTTTATCTTATTTTCTGTGAGACTCAATCCCTGAATCCCATATAAAGTTCAGAAAATGAAATTATTTTCAGCATTTCCAGCAAGAAGCAGCAACAATGGGCTTAGATTTCCACCCTAGAACAAGGCAACCCTTTTCTTCTACAATGGTGTAGCCTTCACAGACATTGATGTTTTTTAGCCATTGCTTGGCTTGAGCCAACATCTTTAGTGGTGCGGGTTGAAATCCAGCTCGACTCATCCTTCTACGCCATTGATCGACCCTCTCGTGCCTTTCCACCCTGGCAGGTCCTTCGCAGCTAACGATGTTCTTGATTTCCTCGGCGAAGTAGAATTGTTCCATCTTAGCGCGCTTGGTGTCATATTTAGGCAGCACAGCGTCGAGGGAGTCGAAGATTGCAGAGTAATAATGTAACGCTTCCATGAATCGTCCGAGAAAGAAAGGTCCATTGTGGCTTGAGTCCTGCTCGACGAGGACTAAAACCTTTGGGGAGAGCTCATGAATTATCTGAAGAACCGAGTTTAAGGCGCCCCGGCTTTCTTTCACCACACAATGTAGTTGCAGGATGCTGTTGACCACAAGGACCTCCCCAGGAAGTACCTTGATGTCTTTAGGCTTAAGGTGTTCCAAGCTGCTTTCTACCACTGAAAACTCCAAATACAGCCCTAGGCTTTGTGCGTAAGTCTCTAGCTCGTCTCCAATTACTTGAAAGCGATCGGCGCATAGGCCGACCGCCGTGATCCGGAGACGGGGATGTGGACCAGAGCGCTTGGCAAGGCTTTGAATTAGGCCGCGCCATTGGTGACCATTTGGCAGGCCAAGGGTCATGCCCAAGTCCATCACATGGACTAAACTCTCTCCCTCAAAGGCTTCCAATATTGAAGAATTGGCCACAAAGTGACCGAACTGAATATGTGGGCAAATTTCATAAACAAGGCGTAAAGCTTCCTCCTTTTTCTCCGAGGCAATGTCCATTATGTTCATTTTCGGAGCCACATAACCAACAGTGCCTAGGGGTTGAACTAAAGCCAGCCTATCAGCAAGTCCCTGAACAAAACAGGACGCCACGCGCTGGAACGAAGAACCAAAGACTAAAGCATTAGCCCGAAGCTCAGATAATAGGACTGAGGCATGTGACTTGTCCCGACAAGCCACAGCTTCAGCACAAGAAATGAGTTGTTGGACTAATTTCATTCCGTCTCCCTTGCTTTCTTCGTTTTCAGTTGTTGGACCAATGATGGCTGCTGCAGCCTCTTCTAGGGCCTCGGCTGCAAGGTATCGCTGAGTATAAGTCCATATGTGATCACGAAAATGAAGCCTTGGCACACTGTTCAAACTACTCGTGCTATTTGTACGCGCAATGCTGCGATTACTGCTGTCGCTGTAACTGCTGTCATTGAACGCGCCATCACTTACAGTTCGCTTCAGCCTCTTGATGTCACCGGTTTCATCAGACAAAACCGGCAACCAGAAGGCCGTAGCATTCTCCAAAATGGGCAGGCTCGGGTATGAAGCCATTAAATTGGTTCGATCATTGCACGAATCCCTTAACAAGAAACTGTAAGCCATATAATTATCAATGATCTCTCTACCTCTTCGCCCTTGATCTTGAAGCAAGGCTCTTGAAAGAACCACTTAACAAACAAAGGTAACTTAAATAGACAATCAATGGCCTTTCTTGTTACCATCTAAACAAAGTTTTTTGGATCATACTATAATGCCATTACACACATGAGAAAAATAAGATTTTAATGAATGTGTCCTGTTAAGAAGACACAATTATTGAAGCATAGACCTATCGATATGCTCCGAAGTTTTTTGTTTGGCATTACATATTTGGGAACTAGTCTTAATTTCCAAGCCTACGAGGCCACTACTTTTTATTAATCCCTCGAATTTAGACGAAACCTTAAATTTTGTAGCACTTCATAAATATTTTTATTTCTCGCCCCCATTTACTTATGGGTGGTTATATTCACACCACATTTTATTATAAATGCACCACATTTTAATTGTATAAAAGTCCTTAATTTTTATTTATTGTCACATATATGTCCTTAATTTTTTTTTTTCCCATCAGATTCTTATATTTAACATTCTATTAATTAACACATTTTGTTTCTACCAACAATTTTTCTCTAAATATTATATAAGTATGTTTTAAAACGATGGCTAAATATTTAATCAAAATTTTATATGTATTTATTTTTTTGCTTATTTAAAAATACAAAGAGAAAATGAGTCTTTTTATTATTTCTTAATTGAATTTTTGGACTGCAACCGTTTTCAGAGACAATATACACTAATTAATAGAAGGTTGATGATAAAAATGTGATGAAAAAATATTAAGGACATAAATATAATAATAAGTAAAGATTATGAATTTTTATGCAATTTAAATGTGGTGCACTTATAAAAAAATATGGTGTGAATATATTTAGCCTTTACTTATTTATCACGACCGTATGAAGTTTCTTTTCTACTGGCAAAAAACCCACATTACCACATATATGTATGTCTTCATCTTCATTCTCAAAATTAATTTTTCTTCATCATATCTCCTCTTCTTGAAATTCAATCTTTTCAAATCCACATTCTTCTTCTTCACGTGCTACATTATTCTCAAAATTGATCTTTCTCCATCTTATCTCATATGTTCTTCAATTCCTTCTCGTCAAATCAAATTCTCAAATCAACATTCTTCTTCACCAGCTACATATTTGAATTGCCATTAAATTTGAATAGTAACTTACAGTCGGATTCACCGCGAGAAAGCGGTATATACTAGTTTATTTTTATTTTTTTAAATATGATTTAATTATAAAACCATAAGAGTCGGGAGGAGGTTTGAGGTGAGAATGATGTTTTCATGTCCCTACTCGAATTCTTTAACGAGACGGGAAATTTTTCTTAGATAATATTGAATAAAATTTCATGGAATCAGTGTGCATAGAAAACTTGATGTGGATGTGGCATAGAACACTAAGAAATTAGAATCTCAAATTTTTAAGATTCTATCTCCTTCACCATCACTTATAAGTTAAAATTAGGGCGGTAAAAAGATTCTCTTGCATTCATCAAACTGTAAAATATAGTAATTAATTCCAATAATATATCCAATAATCATGGATTTTTGGTTTTATCTAAATGGATTATTTGAATTATAATCCGGCCCAGCATATTATGCAATTCATCATAGGTCCGGCCAACAACTGTTTCCTATATTGCATTCTATTACATGCCTGCTGTTGTGACCCAATCAAGCTTAAACAAAACTTTCCCTACAATTTGGTTTCGGCATGGTAGAAATGGTCAGCTTGAATCCCACGACAAGGGTCGTCGGGACAGCTATTGAGGCAAGTAGGTCTGCACAATTTGTTTAAGTTTCATGTTTAAAAAACTGCTTAAATCGAACTGAACTATTTTTAATTTTTTTTATAATTAAAAATAAATCAATTCTACTTGCTTACTTATTTACAAACTGAGCAAAGTGCTATGCAATACTAAATTTATTGGGTTGACTAATTTAATTTTTGCCAAACTATTTGACTACTGACCCATAATCTACAAGTTTATTATTTGACATAGTTATTTATTAATTTCTGTCAATTTCCTCACATTCCCCATTTTCTTCTACAACAAATATTAACGTAATGTAACAATTAAGATAAATATTAATGTAATATAACATTTGCGTTTAAAAAATTTCCGTTTAAGCTTGTATTGAGAATTTTAGACCAATTTACTTATGTTTTAAATGTTTTACTATTATGTCAATAAGTAAACTATTGTTTAAAATCAAATCGAACTGCAAAATATGGTTTGGTTAGGTTTGACGTTTTAAATAATTTGATTTGAAAATATGTCAAAAACAATATGAAATCGAATCATAGGAACAATACTAGTTCGTGTGCATTGATTATGTGTTCTAGCTAACTTGAGGTGATATCGTGTGGTGGACAATTTGCGGGCAAGTACAACTTGTGTGTCCACCATGCATTTTGGGAGCATAATTCAGTTGGTTGAAAGGCGAGAGTAATGTAATCTCAGCTTCGCTGACAGTTGTAGGATGGGGGTTCGATTCCTATCTTTGATATAGAAGAGGTTCTTTGTAAGTGCAATTAAAAAGCAAGCTCTCAACTCTATTCTATTGAGGCACATTCTACGATTTACATTATCCACTCAAAATTGTAAAGCTCTCAAAATTGGAGTTCAACTTTTATAAATGAATATATAATCTATAATAAGATAGATGAAAATATCCATCACTTGTAGGGGACACGGATCAAGGACACAAATAAAAGGAAAGACAGCTCAAACGATAGCCATAGCTTCTATGAATATGAAATAACACAAGATATTTGGGGTGGGGGTAGCAAAATCTCTCAATACTTGTAAACTTGCCACTTTCAACGGAGAAAAAACAAGAGTAAATTATATTATGGGTTTCTAATTTTATTATTCTGTAATAATTTCGTTAATATTAAATTTTAATATCACTTATCATCTTTAATTTTTAATAATTCACGCAAATAGTCTACACTACGAAACTTGTCAAAACTTTTTATTAAATTGCTCGGGGTCGTCCTAGAAGCTATTGCTTCCACATCTCTTGGCATGTCGCTCATAACTGGTACTTTATATATACTGGTCGGACTTGTAGAAGCAATGTGAAAAATAACTTCAAAAAAAAAAAAAGAAAAAAGAGAATAGTATAAAAAGAAATTACTGTCTTTAAAGTTAAATATACAAAAGACAAATAATGTCAATATATTTTGTGAATAGTACCAATACATAATTCAAATAATGTCAATCTAAAATAGCTTAAACCCAAGTCTTCAACTTAAATTGTCTTTTTTTGAAACATAAGTCTAAGTATCTCAAACTCCAACATAAAATTGTTTAAATTTATTTAAAATTTAGTTTAATTCAAATTTTAATCTAAATTATGTTTGGTGTGACAAATATATTATTTATTTTAAATTTACTTATAAGTAAACTTTTTAATTTAAGTCAAACATGCTTATATCTTAAAACAATAAAACTAGCATGATTTTACTATTTATATTTTTAAAAAAATTGTCAAAAAATAGTTTACAATTAACAAAAAAAAAACATTATTATTATTTTGAAAGAAAATTGATATTTATCTATTAACTAATACATGAGAAGGGAAATGATATACTCTCCATAATGGAGAATAGTTATCAAAGCAACTGGACACGTGTTCAGTGGCCATTGGACAAGTGCTTGACTTTAGTCCCAATTTTATAAATTAATCTCTTTAAAAATCTCAATATATATATTGTCTAAGTTAAGATTATATTTGATGCAATGTTTTAGATTGTATTAAAAAAATTAATTAAAAAAAAAAAGAAAAAAATGAAATTAAGACCGAGTTGGCCAATAGGCTGGGCCGAGACCAGCATATTTCTGGCCTGCACAAAACTGGACTAGGTCGACCCAGTCCAATTTCAAATGTGGCCCTACTCTGGCTGGCCGGGCCATTTGCCGGCTCTAATCCCGTCACACCATCTATAATGCCAACTACCACCACCCATGTAACGGCTCCCGACCACCACCTAAAATTCTCAATAGGAAAGGGAACCGTTAAAAACTTGGCAAAAAACATTCACAAAGAACGACATTACCGTGAAAAAATAAAAATGTTCTTGGCCAAGATTGCCCGAGTTAGAGAACTCGTCAAGTTCAACATCAAATGATCAAAGTGCCTCATTCCATCTTCTGGTAATCAACATGCGACTACTTTACTTTTATCATATCCTTGAGCCTTAAATCTTGTTCCTAAATACAATGTCTGATACCTGTCCTTTACAAACCTCGTCCATTTTCAGAGTTGGCCTTGGTATTACTTTTATCACATCCTCAAACCTTGTTTGATTCTGATGGGGCACAAGCGTGTGGGGCGGTAAATATGTAATAATTCAATAGTTTTTGGGTACATGTTTTACTTAATGAAGATGTCACCCCGCGCTTTTGTTTCAAGTGATACAAGATCTTAGAAGATGTTTCATTATTGCTAGAAGCTTGAAACTAATGTTCGTACTCAGATGTTTTTTAAAATTTGGCGTAGATTGGTTGAAAACTAAAAAAACAAGGGTAAATAAAAGAGTTGAGATCGAAATTACCACTTTCAAAGTTGTGTGTGAAATGGACTCAAGATCTCGACGATGAAGTGTTGAATTCAGTCCACAGATTGTTAAATACTTATAGATTCTGCCAAAATCTTACTTGATATATATGGTAAAAACAATTTCTTGAACTAAAGCCAAGGACTGTACACAAAACGATAATGAAAATTTTTATTTTACCAATTCAAAGTTCCACATTTGAATAGGGGAGCTTAATTGACACCTTTGACACGCTTGGGTTCAGATTAATGCTCTTCACTTTCAATGTGTCTTCTGCAGATTCAAGTGCTCGAGATGCTTGCAACGCCTTCTCAGCATGGAGTTGGAGACATGTCATAGCCAGCTGCATTAGAAAATATAAAACGAGCATAAATTGCACAGCCCCAAAAACGAGAAGGGAAAACACAGAAAAGCGTAGGCATGGGAAATCTGAAACCATTCATCGGTATGGTAAAAAAGAAAGAAACCGAGTAAATGGAACATTATCTGTAGCAGTTACAGCAGGAAACAGAAGGAAACATCAAATGGTGATATACACTATGGGGTTCACAGCATGGGAAAACAAAGAGAAATTCGAAAATGGTCAGATGTTACAGCTACCAAGGAAATATGCTGATAGAATATTGCTTTTGTAGCTAAGATGAATCATGCAATAACTTACACAATTCCAACCACAAAAGACATTACAGTGACGTAGAGAAAGGCTTTCCAGGAAAACGTGGATTTCAAATTGTTAGCAAATAAATTTGAATGCCTAGTAAATGGAATCAGAATGTCATTAATTGCCTTCGGAACCATGTAAAATCCATTTTAGGGCTTCAATGTCTAAGAATCACATTTTCTTGTCACGCTCTTATATTTTCTATTGAAGTTATTAACTCACGTGTGTCCTACAGATTGAAGGTTCAAATTCATCATCAAATGAATGGTCACAAAAAAATCCGAACTAAATAGAATAGAAATATTAGTACCTTAATCGGCAAGCAATCTCTCTCTCTCTCAAAACACACACAGAGAGAGAACCAGTCAAATCTGTTAATCTTATTATTCAAATCAGGTCATTTAGTACAGTTATTGAATATCAAGTACTGACTTGTCTTGATAGTAACTTGAAAATATGAATTAAATTGCGGCTCTTGGCACAGACAAATTGTTCCAGAAAAATAAAGTTTTTCTCCATAAATACATTTTTCCTTCACTTAAAGAAGAGGCAGATGAGGGAATAATTATTGGAACCTAAATAAGCAAATCTTCCGAAGTCAGCAGTAGAGGATAATTTTGACATTTAACTTTAATTAAGCAGTTCAAAGAATGAACAGAGGCAAGGTTCTTCCTGCTAACCATTCTTTAGAATCACAAAAAATGAGCTGTAAATTACCTACATGTCGTCATGTTCTTATAGTAGAACTTATGTTGCAAGATTTTATAAATAGATTCAACTTCACGCGGCGCCCCGCGGGGGGGACTTAATTAAAGACTTCACAATTCGACCGTTATGAATGATATACCGTAAAAGCAGGAATAACTTAGAAGAAGGGAAGTGAAGGCACAAATTTTAGCGTCCAAGTAAACTAATATTTTTTTTTTGGGTACCATGTAACATTCTCTATCTGTGTCTGATTCAGCAACTTGAAGGGCCCAAGTCCGCACCCACTCAAGTCCTTGTGAGATTTCAGTGTTTCCCTCGACCACGGCTGATGCAACATAAGAGGGATGAAGGGCCAACAGTACACACGAAGCTGCAAAAAGGACAGATCTTCTGACATATGGTTCGGCATGATGAGATATCTCCCTGTGCAATATTAGACAGAGAACTCGATTATGAGCATCCAAAGTGGAGGCTCGGGTGACTTCAAGAATGTGAGAAAAGCATGACTGTCATTCGTTCACTGTATACTATAAAGGTGAATATACTCAAGGATCAAGTCAAATAATATCTCTGACCCCACCTGTAGACATGAATAGTTCCCCCTACTTATTCTATAACAAATCTGTAAAATGGCAATACCTGGATCTTAGCATATCCAAAAGAGGAGATGCCAAAACAGAAGCTTCAGGATGCATTGCTGCGCATTTAATACAAACGCCAAGCATATAGATGAGTTTCCCCAGGACAATAACATCCCTCCCCAGCAAATCAACGCCATGTCTCTTCCTATCAAATCCCTGCATGGCTGGAAGCATAAATGCTGCTGCGTATTGGGGAAACCTATTCTGGGACCACTCCGTCTGGTTTTCCTGCATTGTTGATTTAAGGTTCCATCGACGTGTCTTCCCTTTCTTGATCTGACCTTGTCTGGATGGAAGTTCTCTTTCATAAGAATAAGACCAGTTTAATGGAGTTCCGGTTGATGAGATCTCCTTCCAGGACCCTGCTCCTGGAGGACCAGTGCTTCTCGGCATGAACCAGGGTTGGTCTGAAGTGGACGTTATGAGGGCCTTTGATTGATGTCGTGGCTTCTGGATTCTTGCATTTGCAAGCTCCTGAGCTGCATCTGTCATGACATCCAAAATCATTATCCGCTGGCTGATATCTACATTAGGTGAATATAGCAGTTTGTTCAAACTGTCTAGAGATTCCAGTGGGCTTGTGACAATCAACGCAACTAGTGCCTTTTGTCTTTTCTCTTCAGCTGATTCTTCTTCTCCTTCAACAGTTAATTCAGAGCATCGAACTTGTACAAGAGTTCTGACCATATCGCCTGCTATATATTTGAGCTCATCTGGTGATGCTCGAACAAGTGTTTCAGCAACATCAAGAGCCCTTTCAACCTGCAAAACAGGTCAGTCGTTCTCAACAGTTAAGGGAACAAGTTTCGACCAACTTTTGTAGGACAGCCCCTCAACAATCAGAATTTAATTAGCTATAATAGCAGCCATCTTTTCCAATAAGTTGACAACTCTCAAGACTTTGTAAGTGGTTGAACTTTGGTTACATAAACCAATTGTAGTTTGACATACCAAAACTGATACTTCTTGAAGCTAGTGCAGACATAAAAATTATATCAGAGGGAATTTCCTTGTATGAGAGCTCACCCGTATAATTTTATTGGTATGATCACAAAATGCTATTAAGATATTTAAGAAGAACATATAGAAAGGTAAATAATCTCGAACAACTTACCCCCTCAGCGTCATCTGATTTTCTTAGTGCTCCAACAACATCAACCAATTGTGAGAACTTTCTTTTCAAATCTGAGTCATCATCTGTTAAGTCGTAAGGCTGCAAAGAAGGGTCACTTGAAGTCTCAGAATCCTCACTTGCATAGTCACTGTCTTCTTCATCGGAGACTGATTCATTATTTAGTGTTGCCGGATCAATAACTTCATCTGGATCAATCAATTGAAGTATGGGCAGCTTCTTCCTTTTAGCCTTTATGGTATTATCATTTCCATCATCATCTGTCTTGTGAATCTCCTTTCCACATAAAATGGTAGAAGAACTCTCTCTTTTATTGGTCTTCTCATCCGTGCCATGCATTGTTGTTGCAAGCGAACCTTTGCTAGGGTTTGCCAACCCAAACTCCCAGTCAATGGTCTCTTCCTGGCAACTATCATCAAGATATAGAGGATTTTGAGGGTCAATAATCTTAGAAAATACATAAGCAATACTGCTTGCCATTCTGCGCACCAAATAAACAGGGCTCTCCAGCCTACCTGTCAGCAATTAGAAATGAAATACGATCATTAACACTAGCCAGTAAATTGAAAAAGAAAATTCCAATCAAGAGCAAAAGCATCAAATCCTACAACTAATTCCTTGAAGGATCAAGTGCAGTGCATTCTTAGTTGCATCTAGATCTTCTTTTGCCATCTTCTCTAAGCAAAGGCCTAAGGCAGCAGTTATGTCTGACCCTTAAATTAAGGAGCTATACGCAAAAATATAACAACAAAAGAATGCAGGAATATAACTGAGTCATCCCTTTTCCTTTAGTTTTTGTAACAAGAAGATGAAGAAGTTGATGCAAAACAATATGCACTCTGAATATAGATGTTATAATAACTCTCTGTATGAAAGATGTAGTGATTGAATCTCTGAAGAATCACATTTTTCACAAGAAAAAATGAACAAGGAACATGGAAATTTCCTATCCAGCTACAGACTCAAAAATCTAACCCGATTTGGTTACTATCATAGAATTTGTATCCCAAGAGCGATCACATGTTTGTTCCGAATAGATAAATTGGAAAGGATACAAGTTTGCTGCTCAGTTGGGGCTGATTGCACAAACTCTCGTTTGGACCATGTTGCCACAAGACGCTGCACTGCCTCTGAGAGACCACGAGCATTATAAGATTTCACTTGAGAAGTGTTATCAGGGACACATTCGAGCACAGCAAAGTGAAGAATCCACCTCAGGCAACAGATTGGAAAAACTTTCCAGATTAAAAATTTTTCAACAAAAGTAGACCTGAAAACACGGAGAATAAAAACTTTAAATTTACATAATATGCTTACTATTTCTGATTAACAAAGAGAATCAGGCTTCGCAGAAAAAAATATATGTAAAGCCCGATTAAATTAGGAACAGGGAACTGTATGCTTATTGGTAAAATGTCAGTTCTCATTTTTTCAAGAAAATTAATATGGTGTTCTATCATCTCATGATCTTGTACGTTTTGTCAGAATTCAGGTTTATGAAGACACACAGTTGACATGTCAAAGTAGAAACCTGCACTTTTTGAAGTTTAAACAACAATGCTAATGCATCTGAGCAGATGGGAAATACCTTAGCAATAACTTCAAACTTCCTAGCCAAAAAAGCATGATAATTTTACGCATACCTGGTTGATATTTGGCACTTGTAGGTCCGATGAAAAAGTATCCACAAGATCCAGTAACCTTCAACATCACTTGCATTTTGAGCAGCTAGTTGATGCAAGACCTGTTCAGCTATTCTTTCCACAGAATAGGGATCTTTTATTGCCTCCATGATCTTCAACCAAAAGCGAAAACCAGGTCTAGACTCGATTGTTTCATTAATTGCCAAATTAGTGGTTGATGATACCAAACTCTGAACATGCCCAAGAATCCGCGGTATAACCTCACTTAACAGCACATCTGCAAACAGTAAAATCTGGTATTACATTTTATTCTTTAAGCTAGCTTATGGTAAAAAATTAGTATACAAGGACTCTAAGAACTTAAAACTTCAGGCTCAAATATTTTAGAGTACCTGAAGATCCTCGACGACAAATGCGGGCAAATACTTCTCCAACAAAAAGAATAGCACTATTCATGTTGATGTCATTAGCAATAGCTGCTTCGTCAAATAAATTCATGTCGCATTCTTCCATTGCATTTAGAAGCTGAGTGGTAATTCTTTTGAAAAACAAACTGGAACACTATAGTAAAGGATAAACTAAACCACAAAGGGAAGTTGAGAAGAAAAAGAACAGGTAATTAAGATGAAATTCTAACATTCCAGTTGGTTTTGTATCCACAATAACTTCCCATCACTCCAAATGTTATGGAGTCTGCAAGGGGAAGGAATATCTGTAAGACCTATTGACTTCATTCAAGTGTTCCCTAGTTCTTCTATTATGTGCATTCCTAGCTTTAATCTTGTCGCTATATCAGCAGAATAAAGTGTTCTCTACTTGCTAGTTTTAGAAAAAAGTAAAAGATACTTATACATGCACGTGTTCAAAAAATTTCAGAAAGCACCTAACTGGTAGACACTGCTTCATGTGCACACAATGCACGCACGTCAGTATAAACTATTACGAAGCAATCTTATTTTAAAGTTGAGATAAGGATACTGTGGTGAAAGTGAAATAGGGGCTCCTCTTCTGGCTTTGTCAGGAATAGCTGTGACAAGCTGTGCCACCCTGGAAATAATCTGCTTGAGCTGTTGATGACTTAGATCTTCGGAGTGACAATAACCAGCAAATTCTTTAACCATCTGAAGAACCCCATCATTCTCAAGCAAACATAATACAAGTAACCTGTTATGAACATCAAAGTGAGAGAATATTGGATATCCATTTATTTTTATTTTCTAAAACATCCTACGAAAGAGATAAAAAAAGTTGGAATGCGTTTTCATCCCGAATGTAAATTCGTCTCAGATAATCACAATATAAAATTGTGCTAAAAGTCATGAAAAACACACAGCACCAGTATGGGCTTGTTCCTACTTTAATTACAAATAATACATCGCAGTAACCAAGACACAGTTGCTTGGTATTACAAACTACACAGCTTGAACCAGATGATATATTTTTTTCAACTCAAGTGTACAGCCCAAATTGCAGTCAAACTCATTATAAACAAAACCTGTGATCTAAGCCTCACAAATCAAAGGTTGTGAATTGTACTTTTTCAAGAAACAGAACGCCTAAATACATTACGAGAAGCAAAACCAATATTCCCAAAAAAATACAAACGCAATCATGAACTACACTTCAAATGAAATACTAGATTATGACACTGTTCCTTCCTTAAAACTCAATACATGCAGATGTAGAGTTGCCTTAACCAGCCAAAAATACAGGACATTCTAAATCTCAAAAATTGCAGGTCAACATGCAAAAAAAAAAAAAAGACGTAATATGCAATAAATCTAAATCTTTGAGAAATATTGCAATTAATTTTCTAAATACCAGTACAAATCATCAAAAGATCATTGAAATCATAGATACTATGATCCTAAATGTCAAAGTCATGCAACTTAGCAAGTTATTAAATCTGTTCCTTTGACTGCATTGAGAACAACTTTGCAAATAGAACATCCAGTGTGTATTATACATAGCATGGACATGAGACAATGAACTGCAGAAAGACAGTAGTAAATGCAACCTAATCAAGAGAGATGACGAGTTACATAATTCTTTGTCATTACCTCTCAGCATTTGCACGCACAGAATCAATATTGGTACTGTCATTTCCACTATGCTGTAGACAAGGAACAACCACCTGAACTACCTCGGCAGTGCTACCATTCACAAAGAACAAATCATACACATGTTTCCTTGCAGAAATTGGGAAGCATGCCAGCCAACTGGAAGCAATATCTATACACAATCAAATAACTTTTGAGAAACCAAAAAGAGCCAAACTGTACAGAAAATTGGCACAGTCGACCAATTGAACTTGAAAGGGGAATAGAGAAACAAAAAGAACAAAAAGAGAGTAATGATAGGTTATATTCAAACTAAGTAGGCACCATCATGATTTGGATGGTCCAAGAATTTCTATTGAGAACATGTAATCATAATGACCGGGAGATTTTCAACTGTCTATCAAGATCAATTTATGGAAGAAATTGTCAGTTAAAGACAGACATAGAGCATGTGTCCTATTGTTACATTTCAAACCAAAATTGGGTTTTGTCTGTCTCAACAAAATCCAAGTTGAAAAATACTACAACCATTCACCATGCAAGGTAAACATACTACAATCTCGAAAACAGCATTATACGTTTAAAAAATTTACACTTATCCCCCAGCGGGAGAATTTCTCTGGCATTATTCTTTTAGGGGAAAGAGTTCACATAGCCTCCCTTCAACATTGTTTTGTTCAAAAGGCCTTTGACCAAATTTAAAAAAAAAAAAAAAATCGAAAACCTAATAAAAAAGTAGAAAGACTTTATTACCCTTCAGATTTAATCCCACTTTTCTTCACTTTCATCCGCCCAAAAATCCCAAAACATGCCCTAATCCTCCATACGTCGCCATTTCCTCTTGGGGGCTTCATTTAAAAGACCAGTCAAACAAGACTCTCATTTAAAGAGCCCTCACTTGTTATTTGGATGAAAAGCCTAAATATTAAAAAAAAAAAAAATGGAATAACGAAATGACTAATGTATCCTTGTAGTTAGAAAGACATTATTGCCCAAAGATCATTTCACATTTACAGAAATAGTTGCTAGACGTGGGTGAATGAACTGACTTCAATGTTGCTCCTATATTATCAAATATTCTAAATTAAAATCCCTACCTCATATCTTTACTCATCATCATCATCTCTCTTTCATATAAAATGTAGTATTACCCTAAAATCTACATTGTTATTCCCTTGAGCAATCATTTGGTTGAAGTGAGAAATCAAAGTTTACAACATTGTTGTTGGGTATTTGGAGAAGAAGACAATGTATGGTTAAATTTCATTATTTGACTACTTTATTTCTCCTTATTGTTAATCAATTATTAATGTTGTGATTTGTGTTAATGGGTCTATTTGTCAAAAACAATATTAAAGTCGTTTTTCATATTGATATCGTTAGGAATAAATTTGTTCTTGCTACCAATGTTTCTATTAGTTGAAGTGAAATATAAGTTGGCAAATACATGTTTGGTTATTGTATTTTTTATTTCACTATGAATTTGTATATAACGATATCAATATCGTTTTCTGAGTTCAATGACGATATACATATCGTTACCTTTATTTGTATTATAAATACATATTGTTAGCCTTATTCCACTATGATGATTTTTAAAAAATTTATGTTGAATTGCAGCTATGGACAACGTGGATATGGTATAGATGTTAGTTTGTTATCTAGTTGAATTTGAGCAAACTATTGAAGACACATGGACTTGAAAATATGTAGAGAAATGAAAAGGAAAAACGACGCCTATTCATGTTTCAAGATCAATTTCTTATACGGAGTTGTATAATAAAGTTAAAGAGGTGTTGAAGGTTGATTCATGTCTATACGAAATGGAGATAGCAAGTCTTATCCTTGTAATGTCTAAGGCTCCAGCTGCACCGACCATAATTAATTGTGACAACAATATGAAGTGGTTCGTTTCTATCTGTAAAAAAACTTATCTTTGTATTACTCTTTCAAAAAAGATGCTGAAAACCACGAATAGTCTGAAGAGAGTAGAGAATAATTTGGAAATACGAACAATGAAGAAGAACTTGTTCAAATCGACGATGATGCCAACAATGACAATGATGAAACTATGCTTCTAGATTAGAATAATATTCACATAATCTAAAATAGTATCAAAAGACTTAATGCTCCTGTGTTAAACGACAATGACGGTAATTTGCACACAGATGAACCCACTAGTCAGCCACCTTATAGTCCGACTATGGCGGATGACAATAATTTTAATGTTTACACAATGAATCCAATAATCAAATTGTAATTGCAAGTGTTAGTTCGTTCCATTGTAGGACATCGGTAAGAATTCTAGAAAACAAAGATATGCAAGTCAAACAGTTGTTTCCAAATTTAAAAAAAAAAACCTAATATCAAAGAAGTGTCATTTTGAATTCAAAGTTAAAAAGTCAAATAAGAGCATTTATACAGTCGTGTGTATTGAGAAAAATTGTAAGTGGCGCTTGCGGTAAACAAGATCAAAGAAAGTCCTATTTTTTAAGTTCGAAAGTACAATAGTTATCAATCTTGCTCCATGAGTGTTCGTCGTAGAGACCATATACATGCTTCTTATATGGTTATTGGAAACCACATCGCCTTTTAAGTATCAAGATGCCAAACCAAGTTTACAAACCAAAAGACATCATTAGCGACATTCGTGGAGAGTTTGGCATAACCATAAGCTATACTAAGGCGTATATGGCTAAAGGTTTTGTATTCGGATTGATCTGCGGAAAACCTTATGAGAGTTATGCAAAATTGCCATCATATTATCATGTTTTAGAGGTACAAAATCCTGGTACATTGACATTGATTCATACTACAAATGATGAAAGATTCAAATACTTTTTTATGGTATTGGGACCAAGCATACGTGGATTCCTCACCTTAATGCGACAAGTAATTTCTGTGAACGGAATATTCTTGAAATCAAGATACAAAGGTACTGTACTTGTGTATTTTCGCTCGCATGGGGAGTAGTTGATTCGGAGAATGATGAATCTTAAACTTAGTTCTTTCAAAAGTTGCGGTTAATAATAAGTAATACAGACGAGCTTGTGATTATTTCTGAACGCGCAACATGCATTAAAAATGGAGTTAGAAATGTCTTTCAGTTTGCTGATCATGAAAATTGTATATATCACTTGCAAAAAAACTTAAAGACTAATTTTCCATGGTGTGATCTTGCAATTTTGTTCACAGTAATGGCAAAGGCCTATACTATAATAGAATTTGAGTCCAACATGATTGCACTATGCAGTAAAAAAGAGGGCTATTAGAAAAAGATTTCTACTATTGGATAAGAGCACATTTTAATAGAATACAGTACAATATAATGACTACGAACAATGCAGAGTCGCTGAATGGTTTGTTAAAGACTGTTAGAGAATTTTTAATAGTTGGTTTGATTAAATATATCCGAAAGACTGAACTAGACCACATAAAGATATAGAACAAAAAATTCGTGCTCAACCAACCTGTCTCAATCCATGTCAATTATTTTCTATTTTTTTGAAACCATTCTTCCGACCTTTTTGAAAAGCGCATACTTTTTCTTCCAAAAATGACCTTTCCAGTCGGGAAAGGCATGAGATATTTACCTAAGCAAGCTACCTTGAACAGATCCCACGTTAGTCCCAAGACGTTTCGAAAAGTAAATGCTTGAGCTTGAAGTCTCTCAGATATACTCAATCAAACCAACTATTGAAAATTATCTAGTACTCTTGAACAAACCATTTAGCAACTGCATTGTTCGTGGTCATTATATTGTATCGTATCCCATTAAAATATGCTATTGCCCAATAGTAGAAATATTCTTCTAATAAGTACTTTCTAATGCCCTCCTTCTTACTACATAGTACAGTCATGTTGGACTCAAATTCTATTATAGTATAGACCTCTGTTGTTGCCGTGAACAAAATTGCAAGATCACACCGTGAAAAATTAATCTTTAATTTTTTTTGCAAGTGAGATATACAATTTTCATGATGAGCAAACTGAAAGACATTTCTAACTCTATTTTTAATGCATGTTGCGCGGTCATAAATAATTACAGGCCCGTCTATATCACCTGTCATTAACCATAATTTATGAAAGAACCAAGTCTATGATTCATTATTCTCCGAATCAACTACTCCCCATGCGAGTGAAAATATTTGAAAATTTGCATCGTAACATGTTGCTACAAGAAGAATACCTTTGCATCTCAATTTCAAAAATATTCCGTCTACAGAAATTACCCGTGGTATTGAGGTGAAAAATCCACGTATACTTGGTTCCAAAGTCATAAAAAAGTATTTGAATCTCTCATTATATGTAGTATAAATCAATGTCAGTGTATCAAGATTTTGTACTTCTAAAACATGACAATATGATGGCAAATTCGCATAACTCTCACGAGATTATGCCAAACTCTCGACAAATGTCGCTAATGATGTCCATTAGTCTATAAACTCGATTGACATCTTAATACTTAAGAACGATATGGTTACTAATACCATATAAGAAGCATGCCTATGGTCTCTACAACGAATACTCATAGAGCAAGAATGATGACCATTGTACTTTCAAACTTCAAAAATATGACTTTTTTTTATCTTGTTTGCTCACAAGCACCACTTGCAATTTTTCTCAATACACACAACTGTATAAATATTCTTATTTAACTTCTTAACTTTGAATTCAAAATGACTCTTCACAATTAACAACTGCAATTTTGATATTAAGTTTTTTTATTTGAAAATAACTTTTGACTTGCATATCTTCGCTTTCTGGAATTCTTATTGAAGTCTCATAATAGAGTGAACTAACATTTACAATTATAATTTGATTGTTGAGTTTAACTATGTGAACATTAAAATTATTATCATCTGCCATAGTCAAACTATAGAGTGGTTGACTAATCGGTTCATCTGTGTGCAAATTACCGTCGTTGTCATTTGCCACATGAGCATCAAATCTTTCAAGACTACCTCAGATTATGTAAATATCATTCCAATCTACAAACATAATTTCACAATTGTCATTGTTGGCATCATCATCGGTTCGAACAAGTTCTTCCTCATTGTTAGTATTTTCAAACTATCCTCCACTCTCTTCAACATCTTCGTGGTTTTCAGCATCATTTTTCAAAAAATTAACATAAAAATAAGCTTCTTTACAGACACGAACCACTTCACATTGTTGTCACAATCAATTACGATCGTTGCAGCTGGAGCCTTAGACATTACAGGGATAAAACATGCCATCTCCATTTTGTATAGACTTGAATCAACCTTCAACACCTCTTTAATTTTATTATACAACTCCGCATAAAAAATTGATCTTAGAACATGAATAGGTGTTGTTTTTCCTTTTCCTTTTTCTACATATTTCCAAGTCCATATGTCTTCAACAGTCTGCTCAAATTCAACTGAATAACAAATTAATATCTATACCATATCTATGTTGAATCATCATAGTGGAATAAAGCTAACGATATATATTTATAATAGAAATAAGAGTAACGATATGTATGTCGTTATGGAACTCAGAAAACGATATTGATATTATTATATACAAATTCATAGTGAAATAACAAATGCATTAACTAAACATTTATTTACCAACTTACATTTCACTTCAACTAATAAAAACAGTAATAACAAGAACAAATTTATTTCTAATGATATCAATACGAAAAAACGACTTTAAAATCGTTTTTGACAAATAGACCCATTAACAAAAATTACAACATTAATAAATGATTAACAACAAGGAGAAATAAAATAGTCAAATAATGAAATTTAACAATACCATGTCTTCTTCTCCAAATGCCCAATAACAATGTTGAAAACTTTGATTTCTCACTTCAACCAAATGATTGCTCAAGAGAATAACAATGTATATTTTAGGATTTCTTCATAAAAAAATACTACACTTTATATGAAGGAGAGATGATGATGATGAGTAAAAATATGAGGTAGGGATTTTAATTTAGAACATTTGATAATGGAAGAGAAGCATTGAAACCGGTTCATTCCCTCATGTCCAACAACTATTTCTGTATATGTGAAATGATCTTTGGTCATTAATGTCTTTCTAATTACAAGGATATATTAGTCATTTCATACTTCATTTTTCCATTTTTTTTTAATCTTTAGGCCTTTCACCCAAATAACATTAAGTGAGGGCTCTTTAAATAAGAGTCCTGTTTGAGTGGGCCTTTTAAATGAAGTCCCCTTCATTTTAAATCAGGAACTTGAACCAAAGTTCATTTGCTATATTTTGCAGCGCAGATGACAAAGATTGAGATAATACAAGTGAGGATGAATGCACTAATGGGAAAGAAAATTTACCATGTAATAAAACTCGAGCAAAAGCATGAAATGAAGAACCTTTGTAGAAAACCTTCCACCATTCAGTCCTCTCATTTTCACTGGGTAACTCCACAGCATGTAGCTACCCCAAAATAAGGGGAAAAAAATCATTTTCTTTTGATTTAAGAATCTAATCCCATGAATTAAACGGCACAAATATGCATGATCACATACCTCGTCTCTGTATTTCTCACTAACACTACCTACATAATGGAAAAACAAATCAATTAGCACTCAAGAATCACAATAGCGCATGTGTAGAACGCGACTGCCACCAGACCTGTCTCAATGCTAATCATGTAGCCCAATTCTGAAATTTCTTGTATAAAATGTCGGTTCACACAATAATTAACTAATTTAAAATCCTGAAAATGAAAAGACAGTGCTGTTAATCCAGAACCTGAAAATGAGCGGGGATTCAGAGGGAAGAGGCAGGCGGCGAGAGAGTAGAGGGCAGTGATGACTTCGTCGACGTGCTTGCAGACATTGATGGATGTGATCGTGTGTTCCACCTTCTCCAGTACTTTTCTCTCCAGTTCTCTGCTTTTCTTCTCCGCAAAATCTTTACTTTCCATGGCTGGTGGAGGGGTTAGTAGAGAGCGAATACGCCAATTGAAACGAATGAGATTGTAACTTCTATTGCAGGTAGATTGAACTGAATTTTACTGTTTCTGAATTTTTTCTATTCTCTTTTCCGGCCGCCGGAGCCATCGACGAGGGTTTCTACGGCGGAACAAGACATTTCTGCAAATGGAAAAATTAGGGATGAAATCCTCAACCTTTAAGTTAGTGTGAATACGGGTCTGCAATTAAAAGGGTGTAGTATTGTCACCGCAAGATTTTAGTTTTGTACAGCTTATAAGAATAATGAAGTGGAAAAAGGTTTGAGATGAAAGATTTGAAGAATGGTTAAAAGAAAGGGTAAATTGCAGCTAGTATTTTCAATTTTTGATTTTATTTATATTTGTATCTTTAGTATTTAATTCTTGGTATCTATTATTCCAACTTTTTATATGATTGGCAGTCAATGTCCTCATGTTTTTATATAATTAGCAGCTAATGTCCTCATGTGAGGGCATTGACTGCTAATTATATGAAAGGTTGGGGTGATGGATGCCAAAATTTAATATTGAGGATATAAGTGCAAATGAAATCAAAGGTTGAAAACACTAACTGCAATTTACCCTAAAAGAAATGAGAAAGCGAGATTTTTAGTTTTGTACAGCTTTTTTGTATAAGAACAATGAAGAAGAAAAAGGTTGAGATGGAAGATTTGAAGAATCCCTATATATTAAAAGAGTGACTTTGGTATGACACTATTTCTATGAATGTGTGCCACCACTTTTTCTTTTCCTTTTTTTTTTTATTTTGTATTTTTAAGTTTTTTTTTTTTTAATTTCTTGAAATTGACACTTTTTTTTTTCTTTTTTATGAGTGTGACACTATTTTTATGAATGCCACCACATTTACTTCCTTTTTTTTTTTCACATTTTTCTAATTTTTTTAAATTGACACCGTTTTTTCTCAATCGTAAATCTTTTTCAGCACCATTTTCTTTTCAATATTTCGTTATTTCACTTGCATTTCTTCGTTCATATTTTTTGTCTTTCTTTCGATTTCAGTCATGTCTTTTAAAAAATCATCCCAAAATTTACAGATATGTTAATTATTTTGGGTATCCATCTAAATTTTATTTTATAAAAGTTGTTTCTGTAAATCTATATGCTTAACTTTTCACACCACTTATCCGAATAGATTTAAATGTTGCTATTAGCTCTTATTATTTCTAGGGTTCGTGAATTGACCATTACATGTAGTTATTTAGTTGTTTAAGTCTTGTATTTGTTAATTTTTTTAATACTTATTTGAATATGTTTGCTTGTTTGAGTGTTGATTTTTAATTCTCATTTTGAATTCTTAAATATTTCTAATATTCAGTATTTTAATATATTAAAAGAGGGATCTTCACAACTGTTATATTTTTTTTAAAGTTTTTTTTGATTTCCTAAAATTGACAATATTTATTTATTTTTTATATTTTTTTGGTGTAGTACTGTTTCTATGAATGTCCACCACTGTTCATTTTCTTTTCTCTGTTTTTTTTTTTTTTAGTTTTTCCTAATTTCCTGCAAAAGAATTGACAATGTAAGTTTTGTTTTTTTTTTTAATACAATAATAATATTAAATTTAACATTGGTCAAGATACAAAATATCGTTTCTAAATATGTGTTTTTTTACACTAATTTGTTTTTGTTTTTATTTTTATTTTTACCCAGATTCTTGATTATAGTAAAAATAATTTTTCTTATTTCTTGTTGACTACGGCAGAAGAATATAGTGAATATCACTCAAGATATTGAAATTTGCACTTCGGAACAAAGCTATTAAGAATGACAAATGTATGTGTTTCATTGCTAATCGTTATGTTGAGAAATTATAAGCATAAATTATTTAAATTCTAGAATGAACATTTATTTACTTTTTGAATTATTTTTGTTGATTTAAGCTATTGAGAGTTTTTTTTTACGTAATTTAATATCGTGAAGTCATATTTAAATCATTACAATTATATATGTAGATGGTATTGATGTGCTCTATACTTTACTATTGCGAAAACAAGTAAAATCTCATTAATGCACTTATTTTTATCAACTATTTTTGAAAATTTTGTTGGTTTTTCAATTTTTAAATTGAGAAAATAAATATAAAACAATAAATCAACACTTTTCCTCGAATTTATTGCTTATTAATTACTTCAAAAATCTACCTAATGAAAAATTACTAATTAACAACTTATGCTAATCTATAATAAGTATTTTTACTATTTATTACTACAAGTTCAGAAGTAATCTTTTGCATATCTCATGACACTCGTGTGATCTAAACTTTTTTAAATGTTTGATTAGAATAAACAAAATTAAATAAGTCAAATCATGAGAAAAAATATGAAACTTCAAATTTGAAAGCAGCAGAATAATTTTTGTACATAATAATTGAAGTATCTAATTCTAAGAATTACAGTAATCAATTTTGTCAGAAAGTACGTACCATTCATCACATCTAAAATTAAAAAACATTAAAAATCAATCGAAACTATATCGCTCACTCTCAAAAATACGTATTTTCTCCAACAAATTTTAATACATATTTTACTCAATTTTTTATAACTAAAAAAATAATTAAGAAACTCATAAATAATGGTCACGCTATTAAATACTTAATTAAAATAAAACACGTGCTTTTGCACGTGCATTCAACTAGTGGTTAAAAGAAATGAGAAAAGAGATTTTAGGAGAGAATTTTTTTTTTTAATTTAACACAGACATATATAAAAAAAATTTTGTAAGATAAGGAAAAAATCTCATTTACGATATGTGACTAATAAGTGGAATGAATGAATAAAAATAACTTTTGATCAATTTATAAAAGGTAATTATATTCATTCACACCATGGTTTTTATTATCTACATAGCGTTTTAATTGCAATAAATGTCATTCAACTTTTGATATTTTGACATTTATGTCTCTAACTTTTTTTATCGCATTTTTATCATTAATTTTTAATCAATTTTTACATCTCGTATCTGATGACAATTTTTGTCCAGATATTTTGCTAACGTACATTGAAATGAAGAAAAAATATGTTAAACTTTTGTATTTGTTATTTGTTTTGCGAGAGCAGAAAAATCTTTTTATGTCATTCTAATTAATTTTTTGGACGAAAATTATCATCAAATACAAATATAAGACGTGCAAATTAATAGGGTGATGATAAGAATGTGATTAAAAAATTAATAACATATATACAAAAATGAGCAATAATTGGAGACTTGTATTGCAATCAAAATGTAGTGTAGTTAACAAATAGTGTGGTATGAATATGATTACCCATTTATAAATACTCGGGAATACTCTTAAATATGTTCTAAGAGTTCTACCACATTTTAATTACATGAAAATTTTTCAATCTTTGTTATTATTGCACGTATGTGTCAATTTTTTTCATCGCATTCTTATAATTAATACTAGTAAAATATTACGTGTAAGTTACATGTTGTATTTTAATTAGGTATTTAATAGTGTGGTCATTGTTAGTGAATTTTTTTAATTATTTTTTCATTTATGAAATACTAAGTAAAATATATATTAAAACTTATTGAGAAAAGTACGTATTATTTAAAGGTGGGCGATATAGCTTCAATCTATGATTCTCATACATGGCATTCTGACCGGCGTAACCGTGTCGACACGACATGAGTACTGGTACGAAATACTGGTTGGATACTGCTATTTTGAAGCAGACACGGCAAATCGAAGGAAGAAGATAAGAAAGCTTATCAGTGAGAGAAAGATCGGAAAGCAGCTCAAACTGGAGGAATAAGATAATACTTCGCACGATTTTGGTTTGGGTTTTGTTGTGTTAAAGCTTGTGTTCAGAAAAAAAAAATCACTGTGAATGCTTAAACGAATGAGGCAGCAATGGTAGAAGAGGAAATGTGAGCTTAAAAGAAGAAGACAACAATAGTGGAAGAGGAAAGGGGATAGTGATGGTTCAGCTTCCAATAATCCAACAATGATGAATGACTTGTGAATTATTTTTTATTATATTTATGTACTTGTATACTGCCGTGTGCTTGAGAAATAGATACAACTACAACAATTTATTTTTTTATTTGTTGGAAATCAAATTTTCATTTATTGTTGATTTGATTGTATTTTATAAATTATAAGTTACATTGTAGATTATTTAAGACTCATTATAAACACTTTAAAAATTTTGTCAACAAATTAATTATCAATTTCACTATAAATTTGATTCAAATGAAAAATACATTTTTTAATAATTGTATGTATTCGATTGAGTACAAATTATAATTTAAACTGGAGTAGTGGAATAAATTTTATAATAAAATTGTGAGTCTTATAATTTAAATTCAAATCAAACACATGCGTGGTTAAAAAACTGTTAAAAATTACAATTACTTCAATTTCATTTATTTTTAAAATTAAAATTTTAATTTTAATTATTATTTATACAGCATGTCAAACTTATGAACGTCAATCACCAAACATTTCATCGTAATTATACACATGCGTGGTTAAAAAAGGTTAAAAATTACAATTACTTCAATTTTGTTTATTTTTAAAATTAAAATTTTAATTACAATTAATATTTATACATTATGCCAAACTTATGAACGTCGATCACCAAACATTTTTGCAAAAATTATACACAATAACTAACTTGAAAGTTGAAAATAATTAAATAAATGATAGATGATGAATAAATAAACAAAGATCTCATTAGTTGATGAGTTAAAGTGTTACTTATACATTTTCACTTAAAAGGTGTAGAACTTTTAAAAATAAATAAATAAATAAATAAATTGTTGTCTATGTAACAGTTGATTTTATACTATTTGAAATGTGATCACTCGTTATCATGATTGAACTCAACTAGTCTGTAAACGAAAATATTGGTCAGTGATCAAAATATCATCCATCTGCAAGTTAACCTTAATTAACTTGTTGTCTATGTAACAGCTGATCTTTTATTATTTGAAATACGATAACTCGTTATCACAATTGAACTCAACTAGTTTATAAATGAAAAAACTGGCCAGTGATTGATACATCATCCATCTACAAGTTAATTAACAAGTTAACCTTAATTAACTTGTTGTCTATGTAACAGTTGATCTTATACTATTCGAAATGCGATCACTTGTTATCATGGTTGATCTCAACTAGTATTTGAACGAAAAAACTGGTCAGTGATTGATACATCATCCAGCTACAAGTTAACCGTAATTAACTTGTTGTCTATGTAACAGTTGATCTTATACTATTTGAAATGCGATAACTCGTTATCACGATTAAACTCAACTAGTCTGTAAACGAAAATATTGGCCAGTGATCGAAACATCATCCATCTGCAAGTTAACCATAATTAACTTGTTGTCTATGTAGCAGTTGATCTTTTACTATTCGAAATACGATCACTTGTTATCACGATTGAACTCAACTAGTCCATAAATGAAAAAACTGGCTAGTGATTGATACATCATCCATCTACAAGTTAACCTTAATTAACTTGTTGTCTATGTAACGGTTGATCTTATACTATTCGAAATGCAATCATTCGTTATCACGATTAAACTTAACTAGTCTGTAAACAAAAATATTGGTCAGTAATCGAAACATCATCCATCTACAAGTTAACCTTAACTAACTTGTTGTCTATGTAACAATTGATCTTTTACTATTCGAAATACGATTACTCGTTATCACGATTGAACTCAACTAGTCTATAAATGAAAAAACTGGCCAGTGATTGATACATCATCCATCTACAAGTTAACATTAATTAAATTGTTGTATATGTAAGAGTTGATCTTATACTATTCGAAATGCAATAACTCGTTATCACGATTAAACTCAACTAGTCTGTAAACGAAAATATTGGTCAGTGATCGAAACATCATCCATCTGCAAGTTAACCTTAAATAACTTGTTGTCTATGTAACAGTGGAACTTTTACTATTCAAAATACGATCACTCGTTATCACGATTGAACTCAACTAGTCTATAAATGAACAAACTGGCCAGTGATTGATACATCATCCATCTACAAGTTAACCTTAATTAACTTGTTGTCTATGTAACAATTGATCTTATGCTATTTGAAATGCGATCACTCGTTATCAAGATTGAACTCAACTAAGCATTATCACGAAAATAGTCGTCAGTAATCAATTAATCACCTATTTGCAACTAAATTTACTTGTTGTCTATATAACCGTTGATCTTATAATATTTTGAAATACAATCACTAGTTATCACAATTTAATTCTTTTCCTTTCTATGATTTATTTGATTACTTTCAACTTAGCTACTGTGTATAATTTTTACAGATATATATGGTGATCGACATTTATAAGTTTGGCATATTGTATAAAATACTAATTGTAGTTAAAATTTTAATTTTAAAAATAAATGAAATTGAAGTATATTTAGATTTTTAACCGTTATTTAAACTCGAATATGTTTGGTTTGAATTTAAATTATACTTATTAAACTCTTTTTACTTATTTTTTAACTACAACATGATATAGGACTCACATTTTGTTTATAAAATCCACACAACTACTCCAGTTTAAATTATAATTTGAACTCAACCGAATACATGCAATTATTTTTACTTACTTTTTAACTACAACATGATATATAACTCAATCCAACACATGCAATTATCTCAAAAAATTATTTTTCACTCGATTAAAATTAATAGTGAGATTGATAATTGATGTGTAAATAATTTTTTGGTAATATTTACAATGAGTTTTAAATAAGTAATTATTGAACTTATAATTTATAAAATACAATCACATCAATAAGAAATAAAAATCTAATTTCCAACAAAAAAAATAAAAACAAAAAGGAAAATCTTTCATTTGTACAATTGTACCCAATGTCCCATAATTCGAGGACTAAACTGCAGTTTTGACTATTGAGTATACAACACACAATCATTATTTTAATTTGTATCTAAAGTCACTCTGGAAGATGAAGAAACGCCATTTCTGAACATGAAGAACGCCATTGCCATAAGTTCAAAAATCAAAGTCCATTGCAAGCTAAAAATTAAAACTCCATCTTCAAACTTTGTTCCACCATTCTTCAAGCCATTCTTATCATCCAGATGGAACCGTCCAGCTCTTCCCAAAAGAATTTCGAAACACAAAAAACACCTTCAAGACCATCATCTATTCATGGACAAAACCTATGGAATCATGTTAAAGTTCTGGGTGTGGCAGCAGGTGGAGGAGGAAATCGCACTTGGAGTTGTAACTACTACAGCTGGACAAAACCTATGGAATCATGTTAAAGTTCTGGTTGTGGCAGCAGGTGGAGGAGGAAATCGCACTTGGAGTTGTAACTACTACAGCAAGCAAGTAACTGGATCCTATTTTAAAGTGAAGGCTCATTTGCTAAAACTTCCCAACCATGGAGTTCAATGTTGTAAGATTGTTACTGATGATATCCTTCGAGACATGACGAGAGATGAAACGGGAGCACGAGCAAGCTGAATGAAAAAAATCAAAACATGAGTACAATGAAAGGCAAAAGGCTGAATATATCTCTTACCCGACGGTTTGGATTTGTTACAGAATAAACGAAAGAATGGAGGAGAGCTTGGACCTTTAGAAAAATCATTTGACATGGCACAGAGAGATATAGCTGATAAAGAGGCTACCCGTATGTTTTATGCAAGTGCTTTACCGTTTAACTTTGCAAAATCTCCACATTTCAGGCAATATTCAAGAACGTTGGTCAATAGCAACATCGCCGGTTACACTCCTCCTTCATACAATAGACTACGTACTACATTGTTTGCCCAAGAAAATGAACATATTAGCAGAAAATTACAACTCATAAGAGACTAATGGAGGAAAATACGAGTATCGATTGTTTCAGATGGATGGTCAGATAGGCAAAAACGACCTCTTATAAATATTATGGCTGCTTCTGCTGGAGGAGCAATGTTTCTTCATTCAATTGATGCTGGAAATACAAAAGATGGAGATTATATTGCAACATTGTTTCTAAATGCAATCAAGGAAATTGGAGAAGCAAATGTTCAGATCATCACAAACAATGTAGGAAACTGCAAAGCAGCAAGGTTAATCATCGAAACCAGGTTTCCTCATATCTTTTTGACTCTTTGTGTGGTACATAGTTTAAATTTGGCTTTAAAAAGTATCTGTGATCCTTTTGAAAAATCACCTCAATATGTAAATTGTAAGTGGATTGCAGATTTGGTGCGTGATGTTCAAATTGTTCATAATTTTATTGTCAATCATGGTATGACAGTTGCAATATATAATAAATACTCTAAACTAAGTTTGTTGTTGTTGAGAGTTGCTGATACAAGATTTGCATCAAGTATTATAATGACTAGACGCTTTAGAGAAGTTAAGCCGACACTTGAGAAAATGGTGATGGATTCTGACTGCAAGTTTATAGGGATGCAAACATTGATGGTAAATCATAAGAGGTGAAAAAATGTATTGTGAATGATACATGGTGGGATGATATGGATTATTTTCTGTATTTTACTGAGCCAATTCTTAATACGTTACGAGTTGCTGACACATATTCTCCAGTTTTGCATTCAATATATGATATGTGGGACACGATGATTGAAAATGTGAAAAAAATAATCATATTTGAGCATGAAGGGATACATATGGTTGGTGGTAATTTAACATTTTATAATGCTATTCACCAAATTTTGGAGAGTATATGGAACAAGAGCAACACTCCCTTACATTGTATGGCACATTCTTTGGTGCCAAAATATTATTGTGAAGCTTGGTTACAAGATGGAAGTAATGGAGTTCCAAGAATTATACCACACGAGGATCACGAAATTTCCATGAATAGAAGCAAATGCTTCAAGAGGTTGTTTTCAAATTCAAATGATTTGAAGAAAGCATATATTAAATATGGAGCATTTTGTAGTGGATCAAATTATTTCAATCAGCCGCATGGAGTTGATGCAAGAATGTTTGAAGAACCAATCTCTTGGTGGGCTAATCATGGTAGTTTTACACCTCTATTGCAATCTCTAGCTTTTAAATTGCTTTCGCATCCTGCATCTTCATCATATTGCGAGTGAAATTGGAGTACATATTCATTCATTCAAAGTATCAAGAGAAACAAATTGACAACAAGTAGGGTTGAATACCTTGTCTTTGTCCATTGCAATCTTCGTCTAATGTCACGAAATGAAAAAAAGTACAAAGAAGGGCCAACAAAATATTAAGATCTATGTAAGTTTATCATAAGCTTAACGACTTTATTCTTCTTTAAATAAATGTTTTGGATTAGTTGTTTGCATTAAGTTATTATCTGTTTATGTTTTTATTGTTTTGTAGGTGGAGATAACATTGATTTGGATGGACAAACTACTATTGAATTGGAAGAACTTTCTCTTGGTGAACCACAACTACAGACATTTATTCTTGATGATGATGAGTAGAATTGGAGGGAAATTGGTAGATTAATTGGATTTTGGGGACCATTTTGTTGCTTTTGTAATGAATTATGTCATTTCTAATTTTTTTTTTCATTTTCTATTTTTGTCATGCAAACTTATGTTGTTTTTGGTGTTTTATATGAACTTCTACTTAGTTTTAATATTTAAGTGACATGTTCTATCTTGTCAAAATTTGCATTTTAATTTTAATTTTACTTTTTACTTTTTACTTGTTAATTTAAAAAAAAAAAAAAAGTTCGGAATCCGTACCCACATACCCCGTGTCCCAAATTTGGACTCTTTTTAGCCGTTTCCCCATATCTTAAAGTTCAAAAAAAGAAGGATATGATACTTAGATACGTACCCGTACTCGATACCCGTACCCGAGTTCGAGCATCGCAAGCTTCAATTGATCTTTAACAAAAACGTTCTTCATTTTTAGATGATGTAATAAATGATGTGTAGTTCACTAATATAATTAATTAATACAAATCCTAGAATTGAATACTTCAATTATGATTATACAAGATTATTTTGTTGCTTTAAAGTTTAAACTTATTCCATATTTCTCCTCATTATGACCCGACATTGTAAATTTTTTCAATTTTTCAATTTAATTTTAATCATTCCAATGTATCAAACATTAAAAAAAGTTTAAATTATACAAATGTCGTGAGATATACATAAGATTTCTTGTAAACTTGCGGTAATAAGTAGTAAAAATGCTTATTATATATTAGCACAAGTTGTTAATTAGTAATTTTATTTTCTTGGTATATTGGACATGGTTGTACTTATAGATATATTCTCTTTCTATACTATTGTAATTTTCTATCTTGAGAGTAATATTCTCTCTCTTTTTTCTTGCATAATGCAAGATTTTGTATTTGTGGATAAATTTTCTTGGACTTAATTGCAGGGGCGGAATTAGAAATTTATTTGGGGGGACTTAAATTTTGAAAACAGTCAATGTACAAAAGAAATTCACAAATAACAAAAAAAATACAATAGCTATTAAATGTAGTATTCGACGATGTCCTATAGCATAAAATTCAAGATTTGAAGATGAAGGGTGGTTGATTTTGGGACATAAAATTGGAGGAGGTTTCATGGTGGGGGGTTAAAAGTATATCTTTATTTAACCCGTCAAGAAGTGTACTTTCACTTGTTTGATCGTTCTTCTTAAAGAATGAGAACACTATTTTTTTTTCTCTTTATAGGAGGTCGACCTTCTATTTTTCAAATTCTAAAAACCACAAAAACAAGATATCATTCAATACAAACATACAATGTACTAAGCCGGCAACGCAACAATATAATTAAAAGCAACTACTAACAACAATCTAATAATTAGCCAATACGGCAACAATATAATCAATAACAACTAACAACAATCTAATAATTAACCGACAAGGTAACAATATAATCTATAGCTCTAATAAAAAATAGAGAATGTAAATATAATTAACCCTACAAATTATTAATGTGAAAGCTATTCTGCTTGAATTTTTTCATAATTTACCCTTAATAGCACCCCAAAACCCTTATAAAAGAACACATTCTCTAAACCCGCCCCGCCCCATCCGACCCCGCCTCGTCCCACCCCAACATTGCTTCTCTCTATACTTATTCACAGAAACTCACAGTATAAAAATGGTGCCTCCAACCAAACAAACCCATCAACATTCTCACCCATCTCTCTTTTCTCTCACTAAAAAAATGCACTCCATCCACTTCCTACTTTTTCTCACGTTGTACTTTTCTTTATCTTTCAATGTAAGGATTTGTTCTTGTTCTTGAATCTTTTGTTTTCATTTTTGTTACATAATGTGATTGTGTGTGGTTTAAATGGGTGAATGTATTGTGTTGTGGTGTTTAATACAGGTGGGAGAGTGAGTTTCGGTGCCGGCGAAAACCCATTTACCCATTTACTTTTTTCCCCTATTTTTTTGAATCAAAAACCTAGTTACTGAATCACAATCAGATCTTTAATCTTACAAATTGTTGGAATTTAGAATTTGATCCATTAACCCAATAATTTAGCAGGGAACAAAAATATCAGATAAGAAAAAAAACCTTTCTTCAATTATTGGGATTTGGTTCGGCTATAGCAGTGCACTTCAGCCGTTCGGAGTTCTCTCCTCGCAATTCACAGGCCAACGACTCGGTGGCGGCGTGGTGGTGCACTGGCGAGTTCACTCTTCAGCTTCGGCCTTTGCGTTCGTGTCGCCCGGTCGAAGCAGAATTCATGTCTTGGATATTGGGTCTTCAATTTGGGGATGAAATGGGTTAAAATAGATTCATGGATTGGATTAAAGCTTTCCAATTTGGGCTTGGACAATATGATGAAATGCGTTATTTGATAATTTGGGTCAGAAATGGATTCATTTGGACCGGACTATAATTTATTTGGGCAAGACTAGAACTAAAAATAAAATAAAATAACTCCTGATTACGAGACCTGGGATGGAGATGGACTGGGCTATAACCCAGGCCTGCCCCCCTTTGAATCCGCTTCTGCCTAATTATTTGATTCAGTAATTGATAGAAAAAATAAATTAAAACTATGTATTTCTTGTAATATTCATAACTGTGTTGTTAACTTAATATAAGTAATTAATTGAAGAAAAGTTGTTTCGATTACGAATGATTTTAAAGTTCAAATTGGGTTACTTAATATATGTTACTATGTCTCGGCCTAAGAGGCCGAACCTAGAGCCTAATATATATATGTATATATATATATATATATATATATATATGTGTGTGTGTGTGTGTGTGTGTGTGTGTGTGTGTGTGTGTGTGTGTGTGTGTGTGTGTGTGGGGAACTGAATTTTGTTTCAATAGTTTAAGTTATTAGGAATTTGGATAGCTTATATTTGGAGAAAAACAAAAACAATATTTGATTGGGTATCCAAAATAATAAAAACATCTGTAGAAATTTTGGACGATTTTTCGAAAGACATGACTAAAGTTTGAAGGAAGATAAACAAGATGACCAAAGAAAGACAAGAAAAATGACAAAACGTTGAAAAAAAAATTGGGCTAAAAAAATCTACAATTGATAAAAAATGAAAATGATACAAAGGTTACGAAACAGGGAAAAGTTAAAAAAAAAAAAAGAATAATAGATAGGCATGTATTTCTATGAACAATTCCCACACTCAATTCACTCTTTTAATATATAGAGATTTTATTAATTAATACACTTTGTCTCTAACGACTCCTTCCGTCCCAAAAAATTTGTTACAAATTTGTTACGAGGGCGTAAAAAAATTTATTTCCCCCTCGTATCTTTAAATCAACATACAAAAATGGAACATAATATTTGCTCTTTATTTCAAAGCAAGTTAATAGAATATTTAGATATAAATCAAAGTTAGATATACAAATTAATGAAAGATCGATGATAAACATGTAACAAAAAATAAAGATTGGAGAGCTTTGGTGCAATTAAAAAGTGATGAAATAAAATGAAAAAATTAATTATATCACGATACATGTTTTATTTATTGCTCCATATTTTAATTTCGCTCCATTGATCTTTGTTTATTGTAGTAATCATGTACCTATTTTATTTCTCACATTTTTATCCTTAATTTTTTTTATTAATTATCATACTTTGTCCCTGGTAAGAGTTTCTGTCCAAAAAACTCGTTAGGGGACATAAAACGACTACCATCTAAACGATTTACGTATCATATTTAAAACAAAAATAAAACTTTATAAGTGAGATAAAATATTTTTTCTTAATTTCAAAGTAGGCAAACATAATATTTTAATAGAAATCATTATAATGTGCTAATTAATAAAAGTTGAAAATAAGAATTTAACAAAAAATTAAAGTTATAAATGCTATAATGAACAACGGTTGAGAGGTGAGGCATTTAACTAAAATTAAAATATAGTGTGAAAATAAAAATTGTTGTACAGATATACTTCTCAAAATGTTGGAGATGAATTGTGGAGAAAATCTAGTTTTCTTCGCTATGAAAATAAAAAATGACTATGTCTTTGTGTCATTACGTATTCAATATATTCATTCAAACGAAACTCTCCCTCAATCCTCCAAACTCTACTCACCGTTTCAATCCATCATCCTAAAACTATAAATTAGATTTTCTTATTTCTTTGGTTTTGTTTTGGTTACGACTTGCGACAATAGATTTTTCTTCGTTCCTTTTTTTTTTCTGGGTTTTTTATTAATATTATTTTTGTTGTCAATTTGTTTTCGAAACAAATCATACGGTCGGATCCCACATAGGGAGTTTTCTCCACTACGCGAAGAAAAAAGTACTTAAACGTCCGTGTATCACTACATCTTCAGTTTCTCTTCTCATAAAATTATATTCTCCAAAATTTGTTGACCGCTTCAATCCATCTCTCTGATGTGATCAACTTTCTCAACCGATAATCTCCAAAATCTGCCCATCTCTTCAATTCATCTCCCTCAATCGATCATCTCCGCCTACCGATCATCTCCAAAATCTGTTCATCACCTTAATCCATCATCATAATAGAACCTATGATTAGATCCCCGCACAAAGAAGCGATATAATAACCGACCTTAGGGAAGTTTTCTTTGCTATGGAAAGAAAAAAAGACTATGTCCGTATGTCACCGTGTCTTCAATTTCTCATTTCAAATGAAACTATACCTCAATCTTCTTTTTCAAACGATCATTTCTAAGCTCTACTCACCGCTTCAATCTAATCTCTAAGCTCTATCTAAGCTCTACTCACCGCTTCAATCTATCATCTTAAATAAATTAGATTTTTTTCTTTATTGTTTTTGTTTTAGTTACGACAATATATTTTTCCTCAATTTTTTTTATATTATTGTTGTTGTCAAATTTTTTATTTGTAAATAGATTATATGGTCGGATCCACTTATTAAGCCGCCGTACTTTTTTCGATTTTTCATTTCTTCATAAAATTCATAAAATTCATAAAATTAAAATTAAACTGCGAGTACCGCAGGGTTTTACACGTACCTCCTAAACTTTCCGAAGAACCAAACGCAGTCGTCAATTGTACTCTACCATATTCAGCACATTCTCCAACCCTCTGTCTGTCCCTCTCTCTCCACCATGGCGACGGCAGCGGTAGCTGAGGCCAGGAAGGTCCCGCGGCCGGGACGCGGCGGAGTAATCCATCACGGACTATCCGAGGAGGAGGCCCGTGTACGGGCAATTGCCGAAATCGTAAACAACATGGTGGACCTTTCGCGCAAAGGTCAAGATGTGGACCTTAACGCCCTCAAGTCCGCCGCGTGTCGGAAGTACGGACTCTCTAAGGCCCCGAAGTTGGTAGAGATGATTGCGGCACTGCCCGATTCCGAGAGGGAATCGCTCTTGCCCAAGCTCCGGGCCAAACCCGTTCGCACAGCGTCCGGGATCGCTGTTGTGGCTGTTATGTCAAAGCCCCACAGGTGCCCGCATATTGCCACCACCGGTAATATTTGCGTGTACTGCCCCGGTGGGCCGGATTCAGATTTTGAGTACAGCACGCAGTCTTACACTGGATACGAGCCAACCAGCATGAGAGCTATTAGGGCAAGGTAATATATATATATATATATATATATATATATATATTTTTTTTTTTTTTTAAATTTTTATGCAAGATTTTAAGGTCGCAGTATCATTATAAATTAGAGTTATTGTTTCTTCTAATTGCCGTTTTTGTTTTTGGAATTTGTTATAATGCATTCACTTCATTGAGCCCTGTAGGCCTGTTTTATTAATGTTGGGAAAAGTTTCCAAATTGGTTAATCACATAAAATCAAACAATAGATGTAAAGAAAGAAAATTGCTGGGAGGGAGAGGTGAATTTGTGATTTTTTATTTCCGGGGCCTACACAGTTGTTTGCTTTCCTGAAATAATCACCAGTGAAGATTGTGGTCAATGTTATATTAAGCTTTTGACAAATAACCACCAGTGAAGAATGTGGAGTTATTAATTAGTTTGTTCTACAGACTCCAATTTGATTTTGAAAAAAGAGAAAATAAATGATATATACAAAGTATTTTATTGATTACTGTTCTTCAATTTCTAGATATAACCCATATGTCCAGGCGAGAAGTAGAATAGATCAGCTTAAGAGGTTGGGTCACAGTGTTGATAAGGTATGCTCGTCTGTTCATGCTGAAGTTCTCCATGCAGTTTCCAGAACCTATCAAGATTCCTTGTTTTATGTTTGTGAATCTTAACAATGCAGGTGGAATTCATCTTGATGGGTGGTACCTTTATGTCACTACCATCAGATTATCGTGATTATTTTGTAAGGAATCTTCATGATGCATTGTCAGGGCATACTTCTGCCAATGTTGAAGAGGCAGTGACCTACTCTGAGCACAGTGCAGTAAAGTGTATTGGAATGACTATTGAAACGTGAGCTGCATTGATTTTTTTATTCTATTATGCGCATATAATGCAATTCCATCCATTCTGACCTTGCATAGTTAGTACCAATATTGAATAATTTTTCAAGAATTTTACTTACTGGGCATGGGTTGGAAACATAAAATAATGTGGATAAAGATTCTCTAGCTTTAATCAATACGTTTCTTTCAACTATTAGTTTTCGTATATTGTCAAGTTGTAGTTAAACCTTGAAAGGGATGAGATAAAATGGAATAACTTTATTATTCTTTACCCTGCCTACTGCTAGATGTCTTCACGGGAATAACAGTTTCTCTTCATATATGGCTGCGGTCTTTGGGATTTTATATTTTGTTGTGTGATTTTCTGCAACAGTTACAGCTCATTTTAAGTGACTGAGTGGCATTTCTTGTGATATAACAGAAGGCCAGACTACTGTCTTGGACCTCATTTGAGGCAGATGCTTACCTATGGTTGTACACGACTGGAGATCGGAGTGCAAAGCACATATGAGGATGTTGCCCGTGACACCAATAGGGGCCACACAGTAGCAGCTGTGGCTGATTGCTTTTGCATGGCAAAGGATGCCGGTTTCAAGGTGTTTCTCTCAACCATCTTGTATACCTAATTTTTTGTTAGCCATTCAATTACCTTGTGATTATGATCTTTTGTCTCGAATTAAGAAATTCCTCCCATATTTTCCGCAATAAATGAAAGTAGGTTAAGCTGCCTGCGAGGGTGTTCCCCAGTTAACATAACATTTGCATAGAAATACCTATTCATAGATAATGGGTAGGGTTTCCTAAAGATAATAGCAGTCTCTTGAATGAGTTAGTAGCATTTGAACATTTCTCCTAGTTCTGTGGTTTCGAAACTTGCTTAGTCTTGCCTTCAATTGGGAAGCAAGTTAAACTTGATAATTTTGAGGGCTATGAGATGAGAAGTTTGGTTTCAAGTTCCGGGAATTGGTGATACTTGCGGAGTTGAAGTGAGTGGTAGCATCCGAACATTTCTCCTAGTTCTGTGGTTTTGTGACTTCATTACTTTGGCCTTCACTTGGGACGTAAGTTAAGCTTGATATTTTTGACAGTTAGCGATGAGAAGTTCAATTTAAGTTCTGAACTGGTGACAGAAACCTAGGACTCACTCCTTGCCCAATTAGGCATTCCTAGGCATTGCACAATTTCAAGAGAGCCTCAAAAGCTTAAAATAGTTCAATAATCTAGCAGCTATTTGTCACTCGCCTTTAATCACATAGGAAAGAGCTTCGGACAATGTATCATCAAGAGTAACCTTCTTGATCTAATAGAAGTCTATGCTGTTTTATCAATGTCATTATGTCAAGATGTATGGAAGATTGAATCTATGACTACCGCATTGCTTCAAAGATCGCCGACATGGACTTTTGTCAACCGGAGAATCATGATTGAATCCCCGTTTTGGGCCTGGACCTTTTTTCACTTTACACATTGGGTCAAATCTGTTTGGGCATTGTCCCTTCTCTTGATTTCAGAAGAGTACATGTGACATATAAGCTTCAGAGGTCCTTCACACATACTAGGACTTGGCATGTCAAAGTCGTATAAACATATAACTAAGGGCATGACTTCTGAACCATAGAATGGCACCTACTAAAACTTCTGGTACAGTGTCTTAAAATAATACCCTTCAACTCTTATTGCAGCTCCTTGTATTTTAGGGAGTTCCCGAGACATGCTAGTAAAAACAAACTCCTGATGAATCAATTGAGAACCTACGTCATTAGTCAACACCCTTGCAGGTCCTCCATATTGTGCCAACTTAAAGGTTGTGTTGCGGAAGTATCTTCCCTTACTTCTGTGTAACGGGAAATGTTTACTGATATTTTGATTATTGAATATATCAACATCTTCAAGAAAATAAGTCAGGAAAAAGTAATTTCTTATGGTTTTGTGACGGAGTTACCACAATATGCTGTAATGCAGCACAACATCTGCTGTCATTTTGTTTTTCAACGTGGTTTGCTATTTAATGCTGTTTTCATGGCTAATCTTGCATGCTTTTGATTACAGATTCTTTTTTTTTTTTTTTTTTGGTGGTGCTGAGTCCCATGCATTTTATTATAGGTAGTTGCTCACATGATGCCTGATCTTCCAAATGTTGGGGTTGAGAGAGACTTGGAAAGTTTCAAGGAGTTCTTTGAGAGCCCTTCATTCAGGGCAGATGGGCTTAAAATCTATCCCACGCTTGTGATTCGTGGAACTGGTCTTTATGAACTTTGGAAAACTGGCAGGTACAATTCTGCTTTACACTTTACAGGCATAATATTCTCTCTTTCTTAGATCATTGTGGCTGGTGGCCAGAGCTATAGTAGCTAATATCGTATTATAAAATGGCAATTGTTGTTTGAAGATCACGATTGCTTATTATTATGTTGCTATGACTGTGTTCAGGTATAGAAATTATCCACCAGAACAGCTTGTGGACATTGTAGCTCGAATTCTGGCAATGGTTCCCCCATGGACTCGTGTATATAGAGTTCAGCGAGATATTCCTATGCCTCTAGTTACTTCTGGTGTTGAGAAGGGGAATCTTCGAGAGCTAGCTTTAGCTCGGATGAATGATTTGGGCTTGAAATGTCGTGATGTTCGAACACGTGAAGCTGGGATCCAAGTATGCAATCGATGTTTGTTTGTATTTGACAGATCTATGTTATATTTCTGCTGCGACTGATAATCTTTTGAATGAAATTAGGATATTCACAACAATATAAAGCCAGAAGAAGTTCAGCTTGTTCGCCGTGATTATGCTGCAAATGAGGGATGGGAAACTTTTCTTTCGTATGAAGATACACATCAGGTGGGTCAACTTTCATGCTTCTTTGCCTTTTCTTTTATATCTGGACTTTTCTCTAGAAGAAAACTACAAATGTAACAGAAGGGAAGAAAAGTCAATATTAAGAGGTTGCATATTAATTTGTATATTGTTTTCACATTTTCTCTTGCGAGGAGACTTTTAAATACTTCGATAGTCTTTTTTCTCCCCCAAGTGACTGACTTTTGTAGACTTCATGAACTTGTATTGACGTTTATAGATTTTTACCGACTTTCATAGACTTCCATAGATTTTTATAGACTTTCATTTTTTTTTTAAATCTTGAATATAAAAATATAAATGTCCCCATTGAAAAGTCTAGACACACTTTGTAATAACTTTTTTAATTGCATTAATATTATTAAATTCATAAAATATTGTTGAATGGACAATATTCTATTTATTTTATGCGAGAATGGTATGCTAAATTGAAGTCAACTACATGAAAAGTTAATGCATGAATTATTGGATTTTTCTTGTTTTTCTTGTTTTTCTTTTGAATAAAATTGCCTAATGAGCTTCAAAATGGCTCGTGGATAAGTTCAACAAAATATAGCATGCAGCTCGTTTTGAAAATATTTTTTCACGAAATTTCATCCAATTCCCAATCCATTAGTCACTTTTTATATTCGATAATCTATAGGCATTTATTATAAGCCACCTCAATTAGATATATAAATAACCAAAATACTAATTTTCTTTTAATACACTTCATTACTCTTCGATTAAAAAAAAAAGAAAAGAAATCTCTATACTTCAATATTATCAATGTACCCAATATCTCCTCACATTAGCAACTAGGGTAGCCCTCGACTCATTTAGCATATAAAGAATTGTTTGAATTGCCATTAATGAATACCTAACGGTTTCATACAATTCTTCTTCGATCTCTTCTTTCTCTACTTCATCATATTCTTGCATGTTTATACAAAAACATTATGAGCATGTTTGGTGTAGATTTTTTCCAAAAAAATGGGTATTTTTGCCTACTTTTTTTTACTATTCAAACTTTGTAAGTATTTAAATGACAAAATTGCCATTTCTACAATGAAATAACTAGAACGTCCTCAAAAGAAAATAAGAATAAAATTCGTGTATTTACATGGAATAATTTTTGATACGAGATTTATTACATGTACATATACGAGTTCTATTCTATTTATTTTTGAGATAGTTCTATTTATATAACGTCTCGTATTGATGAAGTAGAGATCGAAGTGGTATGAAATCATTAGATATTCATTGATGGCAATTCAAGGAATTTTTCATATGTTAAATGAATGGAGGGCTACTATAGCTGTTGACATGTAGAGTGATGTTGGACACATTGAAAATATAGAAAACAGAGATTTCTTTTTTTCATCGAAGAGTACCGAAGTATTTTAAAGAAAATGGTATTTTGGTTATTTATTTATCTAATTGATGTGACTTATAATTATATGTTACATATAGATTATTGCATATAAGAAGTGACTAGATAGATTATGAACTCGATGAAATTTTGTTGAATAATATTTTTAAATAGAGCCGCGTGTTATGTTTTCTTAAATTTATTCACGAGCCATTTGGAAGCTCATTAAGTAGTTTTACCCAAAAGAGGGAAATCCGATATTTCATGCCATTGACTTTAATTTAGCCGTAATATCCTCGCAAAAATAAATAGAACATAATTCAACAATATTTTATGGATTTAATTGATAATATTATGCAATTAAATTAGTTGTTACAAAGTGTCTTTAGACTTTTCGTTAGGGACATTTATATCTTTATATTCAAGATTTTTTATTAAAAAAGAAAGTCCTTTAAAATGAAGTCAGTAAAAATCTATAGAAGTTCATGAAGTTTACGAAAGTCAGTCACATATTAAAAATATATTGAGTATTTAAAAGTCTAAATTAAATACACCACCCTTGGGATAATATTTCATCTTTTTGAGTTTTCACTTATTATACAAAGATCTAGTGGCATATTTTATTCTGTTGTCACCACGCGTGTACTTTTTGGAACTATACTTTGAATAATGTTACCATTTTGTGATATGTTATTGTTTTTTACTTGCTGCACGACCAAAGCTGCATGCCCTTTAAGCATTTAAAATTGGTCTGGATTCTGTTAGTTATTTAATCATCTTTTTACATCTCCCTCCTATAAAAAAGAAAAGGAAAATTGTCTGATTAGCATTCTGTTCATATGGATGACTTATCAGTTGTTATGAACTTTGTTTTTTCGCTCTTATGGCATTACATTGAAAGTAACAAATTAAGTCTTCTGAAATTTGTCTTATTAGCATTCCGTTGATATGGATGACTTAGCAGTCATCATGAACTTGTTTTGTCGCTCTTATGGCATTATATTGAAAGTAACAAATTAAGTCTTCTGAACTTAATGACTCAATCTGGTTTGTGTGCAGGATATTCTTGTTGGGTTATTGCGCTTGCGGAAATGTGGACGTAATGTAACTTGCCCAGAACTCGTGGGGAAGTGTTCTATTGTTCGTGAATTACATGTTTATGGGACTGCTGTTCCTGTTCATGGACGAGATGTTGATAAACTGCAACACCAGGGTTATGGTACACTGCTGATGGAGGAGGCAGAGAGAATTGCTCGTAGAGAACACAGGTCAACAAAGATAGCTGTCATTTCTGGCGTGGGAACAAGGCATTACTATAGGAAGTTGGGCTATGAGCTTGAAGGTCCTTACATGGTAAAATACTTGATGTAAGTAGACTACAAGACGATTTGTATGCAACCCAACACAGTATATTTCATCGTGTCTTGGAGTTACATTTCCAGATATGTTATTTTAGATAGCGTGTATATTTAAAGTGCCTTCCATCTACAATGCTTCTTTCCATAGGCAACACGATATCTTATGTATCAATTGCTTTGAAAGATTTTGATACCAAGTGCCCTGAAAATCAGGTTTCCTTTATGACTGCGTGTGGCTTTATGATTGTGTCGTATGCAAGCAGGTTTGGCTGCGCAACATGTTGCAGTTAAATGGATTTTTGTTATGCGTGTGCATTTTCTTGATCGTACTGTCTATGCCAGCAATCTGCTTGACACCGATATGGAATTTATTGTAGCGTCTCGTTGACAATCTCCGATTTGTTATTGAATTGATGAAAAAAGGTGCAAGCTTGCCAATACTGTAACTATAAAATTGTTCATGTCCAAGTTGTGGATGCTGTCTTTAATCTCGGTGCATGTACATTATGAGTCTGTTCTAAAAGGTGATATAGGTAAGGCGTGAAAAAACGGCTTTTTTGCACATATGGTCCCTGACTTTTGCACTTATTGCGGGTTGATGACCTATCGTTTTATTTTTGGCAGTTTAGTCTTTATTTCAAATATTTTTGGTGGCAATGGTCTTTTTCATCAATTTCCGTCCGTGAGTGGAAAATTTTTTATTTAAAAAGTAAAGGAAAATTTGCAGCAAAAGTTACTAATCTTTCAAAAAGTGTCGAAAAGTCTCTTAACTTTCTAATCTTAACACATATAACCTCAAATTTTTATGACAATTTTACCCTCAACTTAAATAAATTATGGCTAGTGTGGGTTTTGGCGCTTGTATCTTGATCCCATTTACTTCAAAAATGGGTTGTGCTTTCAATTGCCGATTGTGTGGATTTTGAAAACTAGAGAATTATTAAGTAATTATTATAGTAATAATGATTTTGGTTTCTTGGTATGTATTATTTTATTTATTTAATAGTTGTGAAATTACTAAAATAATATTAAAAATAAATACATGCTTTATTTTGTCTAGGCTCGTAAGAGTTGAAGTTTAACTTTGCCGTATTGTCATATTTGATGATTTATGTTTTTTAAAATATTATTATTAATTCAAAATGTACTCAAAAGTTACGATCTTTGCTTGTGAACTATAACAATAAAAAAACCTCTTAGTTGATTTTGTTTAATAAATGAATGGATAAATAAAATAATAAAAATTCTATAAAAAAATGGATAGCAATGAGACAAATTTTTAAAAAATAACAAATTTTTTTTTTTTTTGTAATAGACAAAGTGAAAAATGTTGAAGTGGCGGTTAACCCAATCAACTCAATGAGTGGTTAAGTTTAGAAAGTTGAAATTCAATTTAATAAGTTGAACGCGCTAGATTTTCTATTTGATCAATTCAACAAACTGAATGAGTTGAGAATTTATTTGAAATTTATGCGCAGCGTTTTCTATAACATCTTGTTAATATTTCATTACTATAACTCCATAAATTTATTATATTCCAAATTGCTCTATACCATTAGTTTATTTGGGTAGAAATATAGAGAATAAGGACATAGAAATTGTTGAAACTTAATTTGGAATTATATAAATTACTAACTATATGTAAGATAAATCTAAAAGACACAATACATGGGTTTTAGTGATTTGAAAATTTTATAAACCAAATAAAATCATTTCGTGCTTATTTGGTTTTGTTAAAATTTAGGTTTTGAGTATATTTTGATAAAAGTTGATGAAATCAATGATTAAGAAGTTGATAAAAATTGCGAGTTCTATAAAATATATAGTTAAAATTAATTGTTGAATTTTACTCAAATTTTTATTAATTTTTTAAACAAAACAAAACCAAACTAAATCATTTTTAAGAATTTGGTTTGATTTCAAATTACGATCTACGCTTTAATAAGAAATATTATGATAGTTCATATGTAACACATATATCCACGTATACATGCTATAAAAATTATATAACTTCAATTTAAAAATTCTTCGTTCCAATTATATTAAACCTCAAGTAATAATTGAACTAGAAAAAAGAATGCGATCCCCGATTTTATTTTTTAATCAAAGGTCGATCACATACATGTATTAAAATAGTGACACTTTAATTTAAATTTAAATTTATATATTTTGATACGATGTTGAACTACTTTTTTGACAATTTAAATTTTTAAATGAGATGATTTAATATAAGGGAAAATTTAATACATACTAATATTTAACTTTGCATTTTGATAAATGACAAAACTATAAAAAATTGGAACAATAAATCACAAATTATAAAAATTAGGTGTACGGTCTCACTAATCTTCCATATATTATTTAACTAATAATTAAAACAATATTGTTTAGATAAAAGATAAAATTTTGGTAACCGACATTTAATAGAACTCAAGATAAACATGTGATATAAATATATAACTATATTATTTCTCATCAAATTCTATCCATAAAATTTAGGATTAGTTACTATCATGTTTTATGATTAAAAATATCCGGTTCTTAGAGAGAGAAAAAAAATATTCTATCTGAAGAAATTAATGCGTTGTGACTCAAATATGAAATATTGTGACCAGCGTCTATGAATGAAACCAAAACCAAAATAGTTTTTTATTTTCTGGTTTTTTGATAAGTATTTTGAATTTTAGACAGCCTCAGAAAATGGGTCACACAATTAATCATCAAATACTAAATTATTATAGCATATCACAACAGTTACAAATTATAACCAGATAACCAGAAAGAAAAATACACCAAATTATTAGGTTACAACCTAGTTGTTCTTCAAATAGTTAACATGAAATTAAATTCACAACCACATGAAAAGGGTCACACAATTAATCATCAGATACTAAATCATAACAGCATGTCACAACAGTAAAACCAGATAACTAGTGACAATCATATATTAGATTATCCGGTCACAAACTATCACCAGATTTTCATTTACAAACTATCACCAGATAATCAGTCACATTCTATCACTAGATAATCATGATAAATGACACACAAAAATCAGTATTACCATTGAAGATTTTGAGCTAGGATTTTTTAAATTTAGGGTTGAATAAAAATTGAAATCGATTTTTGGGTATTGCCCAAGCCTAATTTTGGAAGAATTTTTCAAAATACTTTCTTGAATCAGGCAGATGATAAAGGTTTGGGCAAAATAGAATATCTCCCTGTTTCAATTTTGAAACTCTCCCCGCGGATGATGAATGTCGATTAGTTTGTTTGGGGTAGTGTTTGACTGTGACAGAATTTTGAATGCTAAAATCTCTTTTTCTTTAACCACCTCATATCAGTTCCTAATTATTAGGAAAGATAAATACAAATAGTGATAAAAAAATTTTTTATTATTAATTAAATATTTAATTAATTAGTTAGATTTTGATTTATTAATTAAAATAATATATGATTATTCAAAAAATAAATTGTTAACCTGATTTGTCAAAATAAATATATAAAAGTAGTGTTAAGCCTAATTATAACACTATTTTTATATTTACATTTTGATAAATTAGATTAACAATATTTTTTTTTTGAAAAATCAGGTTTTTTTATTAATTAATAAATTAAAATCTAACTAATTAATTAAATATTTTAATTAATAATAAAATAAGACAATATCAATATTTATATTTATCTTTCCTAACAATTAGAAATTAATATCTGGTTGTTGAGAAAAATAAATTTTAGAATTCAAAACTCTTCTCAACCTACTCACAACAAATTGACCTATCTTCATCATCATCCGCGCAGGTAAGTTTCGTTCATCATTCGTGAGGAGGGTTTCTTTCATCATCCGCGCGGGTGAGTTTCAAAATCGAAACAGACCTAGAAAATTCTTCCAAATTTAGGTTTGGGTAAAATCCAAAAATCGATTTCAAGAATTATTCAACCCCAAATTTCAAAAACTCTAGCTCCGAATCATCAATGGTAATAATCAGGTCTGTTGATCGGTCCAAGAAAGTGAACAACAAGGTTTCAAATTGCAAAAGTAAGAAAAGGAAACGAAGTGGAGATGAAGAAAGCCCGAAGTCAATAAAGAGGAAGAATGTCCGTTCATTATCTGGTCATGAGGTAAATATCCTATAATGTTGGTTTTTTCATGTTCATAAGCTAAATTTCTAGGTATAAATTCTATTATACTCGAGATTTGTTTTTTTATAGTCACATTTTGGAGATTGTCACAAATTCTCCTGTGTAAATTTTTGTGCGGCACTCTAATTTTCTATTTTATTTTGAATGCATGTCTGTATTGTATGCTGTGACTTCTAAATTTTATTGGTTTAGCTAGATTGTATACTGTGACTTCTAAATTTCTGAACTTATGTTGTGTTGCTCCAATTATGTAACATAATCGATTATTGGAAATGTCTATGCTCAAACACAAAGTATATACGAGTCTACCTCTGATAAACAAAAAAATTAGTAAACTTCAATTTCACTAATAGCATTTATTCATTTTACTGCTGGGAGTACAAAAGCTTGTGACTTGTGTACGAATATTTTGAACATTATTTTGTGGCTTGTTTTGATAAGTTAGTTTTAATTTTTTTTTCATTGAATTCTTTTCAGGAATGGGACTTTATAATACCCCGTATCAACTGGTTTTTCGGCAAAATTACTACGTGTCCCACCAACAACGTGATTTCAAACCTGGCAGAGAAGTTAACTAATCAACAGAAGTCAATTTTCAGAGACACTTGTTTTTGCTACTTCATTGACTGCAACGAAATATCTTTTTAACCACAACTTATCCACTACATACTTTTGAGGAAAGTTAAGCAACCGAATAAAGATGAAATGTGGTTTAATATTGGAGGACGATTTATTAGATTTTCTATTACGAAATTCTACTTGGTGACTGGTATTCAATGTGTTAGATATGATGATCTTAAGAAACATGAGTCAATATATTCGGAGGTGAAGGAAAAGTATTTCAGTCATCTAAGGACGATAACAAACGAGGATGTGAATGAGGTTTTCTTCAACTTGCAGGACGCAGTTGATGAACATGCTGTGAAGATTGGCATATTATACCTCATTACATCATACTCGTATGCCACGTCATACAAGAAAGTTGTTGATCACTTTCTATTCGCACTAGTTGAGAGTTTTGATGATCTTGAAATTTTTCCATGGGGTAAGCAGTTGTTTAAGATCACAATATCATCTCTCAAGAAATCATTGTTGAACAAATCCACACATTACTGTCTCAAAGGATTTTTGATTGCATTTCAAGTATGGATGTATTAGTCAATTCAAAGTCTTAATGGAAAGATATGTACGTGTGTCCATTCATCTTGGCCTCGTATAATGGGATGGAAAGCAAACATGTATCCATCTTTCGTCATGCTGGAAACCGAAATTTTCTGCATACCCAATGTGAGAATGAATCTTAATTATTCGTAAAAATATTATATTCATACTATTATGTACCGTTATTAATTAAATTCAATTGTATCTCTATTGTCATTTTGTAGATGGAAGTTAATGATATTGAGCCTTCGAAGATTGAGATAAACGAGGTATATATGAATGGTCTAATTCACACGTCTCCTCGACAACTTACTGTTGTGGATGATGATGAACCTCAACACCACCAATTAAATTTTCTGATACCATCTGTTGGAGTGGATAAATTTCAAACTCGAGATATTAGAAATAACGATGATGACTTCGAGATTACTCCACTGTGTCACTTGAAGACTTCTGATGTACCAACTCCTTCGAAGCAACCACATCGTAAATGTAGCAAGTCACCGAAGTCACCTATATGCACAGGAAAAACGGTTAGTATTTCTATGTCAGCATTACTTTACAGTTTTAAGTATCATTTCATCCATTTAGAAGATGGTTTATTTATATTATTCGACGTATAAAATGTTTTTTCTATAGAAGTGTGGTCATTTAAACAAAGAGATGATGAAAATGCTTACCGATGTCCTATTGAAGAATCGAGAACTTTCATTGGAGCTCCTCAAAATGAAGTCACAGATATGAGCTATGCAATAAGAATTGTCCTATTCAAATGAAGAATCTATGAAACGGATGTCAGAAATTGTTGGCATACAACAACATATATTATCTGATTTGATTGATACCAAGATGAAGATGGATTCTATGACTGAATCCATTCAACAGATACAAAAGACTCTCAACGAAAATGGTTCGAAGCAATTTGATTGTCAGATGGTAGTTCTAACCAACGCTGATGTTATTGCTTTAAAGGTTTCAATACTCTAATATAAATTTAAAATATTTGTCAGTGTTTTTTAACCTGCTGTGTTAGAGATGGCAATGGGCCGGGGCCGCTGTTGTGTTAGAGATGGCAATGGGCCGTTGCCAAGACGGGCAAGGCACGGCTCATCAAAGAAATCGTGGCTTGGCCGAGCCACGAGCCACACTTGAACTTCTATTTTTTTTTGTTTTTTTTAATGTTTTTTAAAAGTAAAAAAAAAAAATAAGTTATGATAAAATTGACATTTTAACTATAAATTGTAGAAATGTAGAAAACTTGATAGTTAAAATGTATAAATCTAATTATAAATTGCACAATAAAATATCTAATGTTGACAATATATTTTTTTCGGATTGTATATGTTGAGAGAGTTTTGAATTTTTGAAGAATATGCCAACTTTAAGGGATATTTATAAGGAAAAAAAAAAAGAAAAGCCGTTAGAAGGAAAAAAATAAAAAAAGTAAGGATCAAACCACGGGCCAGTCCATGGGCCGATTACGATAAACGAGCCCAGGCCGTCCAAGGGCCGGGCTTTCACGGACCGGACTGATGGACGGCTCGGTCCGTTTGCCATCCCTATGTTGTGCTATGCTATCACTTTGAATCATTATCTTCGTTTTAACCTTAAATATGAATCAATTTTTTTTTATTCTATCCATCATACAAAATGAGGTTCTTTGATTGTTTTCTTTTATCTGATTTCTATCAAGTATTTTGATGGGCACGGAAACAATGAACAAAAAGCTACAACAACAATGGATATTATCTCACACGTGGATAAACCAAATTTTGGTGAGAATGACTTCCCATGTTTTGATCTTGGGATTGATGTAACACCCAAATTCATTGATGTTGACGTGGATGATAAGTTTTTTTCTAACGAAGAAGTCCAGAGACATTTGGAAGAGGCATTTGTAACTATATCAGAATCAACCGACCCCGATGAATGCAATGTAAGTATACCGAACACTCAATTGTATGTCGCATAATATAAATTTTTTTAACACTGAGAAATGAACTTATAGAATCAGTTTACATGTATGTTCAGTGTTTGTGAACGATGTTTTGCTATTCTTATTGATAGGGAACTGGTACAATCCCGGCTGCAAGCGTGGAAATCACTCCAGCGGCCCCATTGAAAAGGATATCCAAACTTGGGAGATGTCTCTTATATCCTTATTTACCCAATGATGGATCCTCACTTGGTAGTGCATCGAAATTAAGCGATGATACAATTGTGTTCAAGGAAGAGTTGGCTCCCCCTAACGACAGTGCCATTTTCACATTTGATGATTAGTTTAACAAGGGATACAAGCCACACAACAAGTACAAATCTTTATATTTTAATTTGTGCAACATAATAAAACTTATCCAATTTTTCACTTCTTTTGTTATTTGTGTGTAGGAAGAAGTTCAGTGATACCGATAATGTAATCGACCCACTATTTCAATTTGGCGCCATTCCAATCTGCATGAAGATATAGTGGCACGCGTTAACAGACATCAACTCTTCTTTGAGTGACATTGTATGTTTCTTTTATGATGAAGAGTCGGTTTCTTTGATAATTAAAACTTTTAAATCATATTGTTTATAACTTTAATCTATTAAAGAATCAACAAATTTAAGTTAAACTACCTTGTCTACTCAGTTAATTTTTTTTCATTTTTACATATTTTGTCATAACTTCCATTTTTTAGTCAAATTTCCAAGAATTGTTACCATACAATTAGTTATCACAGGATATTTACCACAATGATTAGTTTTATAACTCTAACCAATCACTTCTTATAGTTTATCATTATTGGTTAGTCACATTTTTCTTTTTCAATATGCTACTCATTGATGTATGTTTTTACTACATCTGCCAAATGGCAAAATACAGTATGGAGGTAAAGATAAGGGCAACAACTACCGACTGCTTCTTTGGGTTCATGATCATGAATGCATACGTAAATTTGTGGCAGACACAATTGTACTTCCTAAACATAGCGTTCTGACTTCATACGTGATCGGCAAAAATTTGCTTCTAAACACTCCATGGTGTGATATTGATCATGTATTCTTTCCAATATTGACACCGTCTCGCGCACACTGAATTCTTGCACAAATTGACATCAAGCAGCAACTTCTTTACGTATTTAATTCCAGTCAAAGGTCCATACGCGACCGTCAAATCGAGGAGGCAATCGAACCATTATCTAAAATCATTCCACACTTAATGGTTCACTCTGGATTTTGGAAGCCTAAATCAACTACAGATAAAGAAATACTGGAGAAGCTGTCGATCCAAATTGTGAAAGACGTCCCACGGCAGGAAAATGGGTTAGTTACAATGGACATTTCTAATTTTTTGGTTTTGCATATCTTGGTGGTGGTCAATTAAATTTATTATTCTCTTATAATGCATTCATGATTGCGGAGTTTTTGTGATCAAATACCTCGAGTATTTGCTTTACAACAAGCTTCGAAGTATGCCCAAACCTTTCAATACAAAGATGGCTCACCGTGATCTTGCCGTCTAGCCGTACAAGCATGGGAAGGACAGGCGCCAATGCAAACATGATAAGAAGAAGGCTAGATAGTATGACATTAGATAACTTTTGATTAAAGTCACTAAACTATATGTTAATATTTTATCCTTTCTATGTATAGTGGTTAGTTTTTTGGACACATTATCCCATGGTGAGATGACAATGTGGCAGTAGTTGTTTAATTTTTTTTTTTGAGATTCTGCTTATATTAGGATGATGTTAAATTAATTTCAGTTATTTTTAATATCTTTGTTACTGGGTGAATGTTGCATTTTTATACTTGAGATTTTGTTTGTGTTATGATGATGTTGAATCAATTCAGCCAACACAACAAATACAGAGGCACCCGAGCACTTTTGGCCACATATCTGATATGTGATCCTCTTTGTAGTTTAGAATTTCATGAGACATTGTGACTAGGTCTACTGATTGCGGAGTTAAATCTCAAGCACTTGAGAGAGTAAATCTGTGACCCGTGTTTACTGATATAATTAAATCCCAAATACTTGAGAGAGTAATCATGCTCCTTCAAGCACTTTGGGACACATATATGATATGTGATCCTCTTTGTAAGTTCTAAGTAGTTGTAGTTTAGATGGCATGAAAATATCAAAATGTTGTAAAATATATTATTATTCTAGGTATGTTTGATTACTAGAACGAAAGCTTTAACAAATATATTGGATGTCACAATTGAAACAAAATATTAAATTAAACAACTTTTAATATTCAAATAATCAACAATAGACAATGTACTTGTTATTTATTTGTTCCCGGAATTTTTTAACTTGATCGACTATGTCTTTAGGGGGTCTAAATTCTTGCATGTTCTTCTATTGTGTCTATATGCTCTACATCTTCCACACTTCATCACTTGTTTGAACTCTCTTGTGGATCGTATCATCTTCGCCGTAAGTCTCCCAGAACTTCTTTTTTTATTTGGAGCTTCTACAATTCTCGTAGTCATATTTTCTGGCACAATCTACTCATCTTTCCAATAGGAAATATTGTTCCCTTGTATGTTTCGATGTATGCCTCATTGATATAATAATTTGAGCAATAATGGTAGGGATCAAGCTTTAATGTTGCAATAATAGCCAACCCGTGCATGCATGGAATTTGATCAACTTGAAACATATTGCAAGTGCACGTTCTTTTGTTTATATCAACAGAATGTGAGGTGGTGTCGTACTTAACCTCAAATAATGTTTGGCTTGCAGCTGCTACCTGGTTGAATATAATGTCATATAGTCACATTAGCTTGGTTGAATATAATATACTAAATAGTCACATTAACAACAACATAACAAGTTCCACAATATGCTATAAATTTATATTACCAACCTTCATTTTATTCAGATCAGTAGTCTTATCTCTCAATATTTTTTCGAGCCTAGTAGTGAGTTTAGTGAAGATTTCGTGGGCATCATCTCGATTCTTGCAGAACCAATTTTGTAGTATTTGTCTTAAGGGCTCAAACAGAGCTTCTATAGGATAGTTCTTTGCTGCTCATGTAACTGCATTTACCAAATCCACAGTATTGGATGTCATAATTGAATACCTGTTCTTTAGCATGTATGCTCGTGACCATTTATCATGACTAACATCTTCCTATACATCCAAAAATAATTCAATTTTACAACAAATTAAATTCAGGTCATACTAGATAATGCTTTCAAATAAAATTTACAACATACCATATATTCCATAATCTCATCATGTATCATGTCTAGTTGCTGCATATGGTATTCAAATTCTCCTTTAGTGTATGCTCTGACAGGTGCATTATACGACTGAGTAATGTTCTTACCACTTTTACCATAGTGCATCTTCAAGTTTTTCAGTAAGTGGTACAAACATATGTCATGCATTACAGTCAGATACACAATTGTGACCGCATTTTTAATGCTCGTATGCCTATCTGATACGATGCAAAGGTCTTCTCGTTCTGCATAATTATGTCTTAACATAGTTAGAAACTATGACCATGAGTTATCATTTTCATTGTCACCAACCCCGAAAGCTAGCACAAAAATGTTGTTATTTGCGTCATGTGTACAAGTGGTGAAGAGAGTTCCTCCATAATGACCTTTAAGGTAGAGGTGTCAAGATAGGCGGGCCGACCGAACCAGAATCGGCCCACCCGCCTCGACCCAGAACCGCGGGTCGGCCCGTAAACCGGACGGGCTGTTCACGGGCCGAGAAGGCCAACCCGCGGGCCGAAGAGGCCAACCCGCCAGCCGGTCCGTGAACCGCTTTGATTTTTTTTTTTTTTAAAAAAAAGGGGCAGAAAATTCAAACTTTCATATTTGAAATGATATTTAAAAAAAATAAAAAAAACAAATGGCAGAGAGCCGTTTAAAGTGAAAGATGTGACATATGCATTCACGTTTTAGTCTTTAAATATATAAATAAAAAATAAAAATTGAATTAAAAAATTAACAAATGTGAATTTATCATTGTTATTTATTTTTTATTTAGTAATTTAACACATTTTTTGTTATATATGTAAACATTTTTTTTTTGAATTACAATAAGTAACTAAATTTTTTTAGTAATTTCAAAAAAAATTAATTTTTTATTCATACGGGCCGAACCGGATCGAACCGCGGTCCATATGGGCTCGACCCGTATGGGCCAAAGGGTGGGCCGGGCTTTTGAAAAAAATTTCTGGGCTGGGCCGACCCGGCCCGCAACCTACAGTGGTGCAGGCTTTTTTGAATGTGGGCCGTTACCGGGCCTCATAGTCGGCCCGCCTGACCTGAATTGACACCACTACTTTAAGATATGTCCCATCTATCACAATCACAGGCCTAAAATACTTCCATCTTCGAATTGATGCACCTAATGCCATGAGTATGTATTTGAATCTATTGTTATCATCAGTCTCAATCTTTGCTACTGATCCAGGGTTTGTCTTTTACAGCATGTACATGTAAGATGGTAGACGTCCGAACGATTCAATAGGATTACCTCTTATTGTCTTCAATGTATTCTTACGAGATCTCCAAGCTTTATTGTATATCACATTCACTCCAAATTTATTAAACATATCGTTCATTATGTCACTGGAGGTATACATAGTTCTTGACGATGAATACTTGTACTTGATGCATGTAGACACAATCGAACTTGTTATTTGTCGATGACCCCCTAAAATGATATTCATTGAACACGTATGACCATTTCCAACCTCCCTTATTTTGAATATGTTAGTTTTTTCCAGTCTTGAAGTCCTGAATGACCATTTGCATCCACTATCTATACATTGAAGAACATATTCTTTCCTGTCTGACCTACACACATTTAACTCGAACTAGTTGTGGATGGCATACAATGAGATGCTTATCTTAATAACTTCTTTATTTCGAAATAATTTCCCAATTAGTATTTCATTGGCATCAAGGGTTGAAATTATTGATTCTTGCTGTTCATAAATGGATTCTCCAACTCTTCTACGGATGTACAAATGTTAGAAGCAATATGATGTAGCAAGGAAAGCTCTACGGGCGTTACCATTATTATATCTGTACTTGTGGACTGAGTATTGCGAACATTTTCTCTACTGCGACCATTATCATCGACTGTAGGGAGGTTTACTTCGCTACAAGCACAAAAAAAGTACTTCTTTGTCCGTCACTACGTCTTTATCCTCTCAAACTAAAACCCACACCTCTCTCTTAATTCCTCAATTTCTCTATATTTTTTTCCATATTCATCAAAATCAAACTCCCATCAAACAAAATTATCTTTCTCTCTCATTCTTCTCAACTTCCCAATCCATTAAATTCTCTACGGACGGATTTCACCGCAAAGAAAAGCGGTATATTAGTTTACCGTTGCAACATCAATACATAATGGAAATCTCGAATGGTCATTTTCAATCATCTTAAGATTCAGATAGCATTGTATGTTGTTGTTGTTAGATATTTTTACTGGAGGTTGTATAATGTATTGTAACTGTGACCACTTCTGGATCTAACTGTAGTTTTAAAAACAACATATCAATGAGTTGTTTGTATGTACCATTTCGTGGGACCAAGATACCTATCATGTTGGACCCCATATATTTATTATCTTCAATCCATTCTCCTCTGTAACATAAGAAAATACTAGTGTACTCCATTATTGTAAAATTGTAAAATTGAAAAATTCGAATGTAAAAATATCTTAAAAGACTAAAAAAATCAGTAACTGTTTTATTTTTGAAATTAAGTCAATTATACCTCAGCCACACACCTAAGTCACTCCAATTTTAACAGTCCCGTATTGGACTCCAATAGCAACATTCAATCCTTTTTGTTAATCACATGTGACAATTATAAAGTCTCAAAAAATGGTCACAATATGTATAATTCAAATATGTTTAAGATAATCATTTTTTTTGGGCTTATGTAGTCACACTAAATATTATTTTGTGATCACATTTTTTTATATAACCAAAATAATAGTCATTAAATATTTAACCATAAAAGCAGTCATCAAATACTTAACATGAAAGTAAAATCACAGTTATAGGTCTATGGTTGCACAATTCATAATCAAATATTAAATCATATAGTCACAAATTATCACAACAACATCAGTCATCATATTCTTAACATGAAAATTAAGGTCACAGCCATAGGTAACAACAATTACAAATTATAACCAGAGACAAAAATACACCAAATTATCCTATTACAAACTATCAACCTAACAACATTATTCAAATACTTAACATCAAATTAAAGTCACAGCTACAGTAAATGGGTCACAAAATTAATCATTATTTTACTAAACCATAACAGCATATCATAACGGTTAGAAACCATTACCAGACAGTTTTTGACGCATACACCAGATTATCATGTCACAAACTATTACCACATAATCAGTCACATACTAATACCAAATAATCATGATAAGATGAATTATTACCAGATAATCATGATAAGACGAATTATTACCAGATAACTATATTTAATTAAATTATCAACGAGCGTGAGGGAATTTTCACCTCCACTCACAGAAAAAATCATACATACGTATGTCTTCACTTCTCAATTTTTTCTTCCCAATTCTCTTTCTCTTCACCATTTTCTCCAAATCTTCCTTCTTCTCAACCTTGTTCTTCCCATCAATCTTTATTTTTGACAGTCGGATTCCACCATTTAGGTATACTAGTAAAAATCAGAAATCAAAACAAATATGAATATAAAATATTGCATATCTCATTCACATACCAAAATTTGTTTTATTCCTATGCAGACATACATCATATAGCAGCAATATCTATTCAAAGACGCGAGTCACAAGATAGCAGTTTCGAGTCACAATAACTTTATTCAGTCACAGACGAAACAATTTTATCTCTCTCCACGAACCAGTTTTTTTAATTGTGAAACATGATAGTAACTAATCCTAAATTTTATAGATAGAATTTGATGAGAGATAATATAATTATATACTTATATCACATGTTTATATTAAATTCTATTCAAATGTCGGTTACAAAATCTTATTTTTATCCAAATAATATTGTTTTAATTATTATTGATACATAATATGTAGAAGATAAATGAAACACCTGATTTTACTATTTGTGGCTGAATTTTACAATTTTTTGATAATTTTGTCATTTATCAAAATGAAAAGTTAAACATTGGTATGTATCAATCTTTTCTATTTTACTAATTTTATGAAAAAATGACTTTTTTCTTTTCTTAAAATTTCAAAATGCATTCATCTAATTCACAACCACGTCACTGTCTTGGTGAGAAAGAGGGACGGAAGATAATTTTTTTTATTTTTTGTTTAATAATTGGGTAAACGTTTGATTTTAAGCTGTTCTTAATAAGTATCAAAACTTTTCAAAATCACATTTTGATTCCATTTTACAGTTTGACGGATTTTTTGTTCATCCCCGGAAAAAGTTCCATGGATGGCCCAGTTAATTCTTCAATGAAATCCAGCAGACATTAAATTTGATTGAAAGTAACCCATAAATTGAATCCAAAACCCTGTAAAATTCAATGGCATTGTGTAGAAACAGAATCCCCAAAACAACTCATCACATTATTCTTCTCTTCAAATTATCCAATCAAAATTTCATCAATTCAGCTATTTATACGAACAGACATGATCTTAATTTGATTCAGACGAAGCCCATTTGCAGCAATGCGAGTCGGAGCACGGTTGAAGCCCTGATTTCCATATTTACAAGGCGACCATTTTCTTTAGATACTCCAGAGCTTCAAGAATTAAGCTCAAACCTGACCCCTGACATAGTGGAAACTGTTTTGAAGTCCTTCAAGAATTGGAGAGTAGCGCATATGTTCTTCAACTGGGCATCCAATCAAAAGGGGTACGCGCACAGCTGCTATACTTATAATGCCATGGCTTCAATCCTATCAAATGCTCGACAAAATGCCCTACTGAGAGCTCTTGCTCTAAATTTATCGAATTTGCAGTGTTTCTGGACACCTGGGGCTTTCGGTTATTTTATAAGGTGTTTAGGTAGTCAAGGCCTGGTTAGAGAGGCTATTGACTTGTTTGATCAAGTGAAGAGCTCAAGAGTCTGTATTCCGAATAGTTACAGTTATAACTGTTTGTTGGAGGCTATTTCGAAGAGTGGAGATGTTGGTTTGATTGAGCTTAGGTTAAATGAGATGAGGAATTTGGGTTGGCAGATTGATAAGCATGCTTTGACACCATTGTTGCAATGTTATTGCAATGGCGGGGAGTTTGAAAAGGCCTTGGGTGTTTTTAATGAGATGAGGGACAAGGGATGGGTTGATGCACATGTATTGACTACTATACTGGTGTCTTTTAGCAAGTTGGGGGAGGTGGATAGGGCTTTTGAGTTGATCGAGGGGATGGAAAGGGATCTGAATATTAGTTTGAATGAGAAGACATTTTGTGTACTGATTCATGGGTTTGTAAAGGAGTCCAGAGTGGATAAAGCCCTGCATCTATTGGATAAAATGCGAAGAACGGGATTCGTCCCAGACATTTCAATCTATGATGTGCTAATTGGAGGTTTGTGCCGGAATAAGGAAACTGACAAGGCCTTGATGTTGTGCAAGCAAATGAGGGAACTCGGTATGATTCCTGATGTTAAAATAATATCAACGCTTTTATCGTGTTTTCGAGATGAGAGAGACATGATTATGTTGCTTGAAGAAAAGCAGGCAGATTTGGATTTGGGGAAAAGGACGTTGCTTTGTAATTCTGTTTTGGCTGGTTTTGTTAATAATGGTTCAGTTGATAGAGCTTATCATCTGCTGAGGGCAATGATTGGGAATGAAATGAATGGAGAGTTTGAGGCAGAAAAAATCCTTTTGGCCAAGGAAAATGTTCGCCCTGATACCACTTCTTTCCAAACAGTCATTGATGGTCTGTGCAAAAGTGATAAGTTAGACCTGGCCCTTGGCCTATTCTTTGAGATGGATCAAATTGGCTGTAAACGTAGTGTGTTACTTTTCAATAATTTAATCGATTGTTTGAGCAATGCAGATAGGTTGGATGACTGTTTTGATCTTCTGAATAAGATGAAGGAATCGGGATTCCAGCCAACACATTTCACCTTCAATTCCATATTTGGGTGCTTATGTAGACGAGAGGATGTTGCTGGAGCTCTTGATATGGTTAGGGAGATGCGTGTGCATGGGCATCAACCCTGGATAAAATATTATACCCTGCTTGTCAAGAAACTTTGTGAACATGGGAGGGCAGATGATGCCCGTAATTTCCTAGTTAACATGACTCAGGTAGGATTCCTCCCTGATATGGTAGCCTATTCTGCAACTATTTATGGTTTTCTCAAGACCAAGGAACTGGATCAAGCTTTGGAGCTCTTCAGAGAAATTTGTACACTTGGTTATTGTCCTGATGTAGTTGCATATAACATGATAATAAATGGGTTGTGCAAGGCCAAAAGGATACTGGAAGCTGAGGATGCTATAAATGAGATGCTCAGTAAGGGACTTGCTCCATCAGTTGTTACTTACAACTTTCTAATTGACGGGTGGTGCAAATATGGCGACATTGATAGAGCTATACTATGTTTTTCAAGGATGTTAGAGGAAGAACAGGAACCCAATGTCATAACCTATACAACTTTAGTAGATGGGTTATGCAAAGCTGAAAAACCAGATCATGCACTCAAGCTTTGGAGTGAAATGGAGGACAAAGGATGCGCCCCAAATAGAATTGCTTATATGGCTCTCATTCACGGGCTTTGCAAGTGTGGGAAACCAGATGATGCTCTGCTCTATTTGCAAAAGATGGAAGACATGGAGATGACACCTGATGCTTTTGTATATGAAGCCTTAATAGATGCTTTTATGTCCAATTCAAACACGAGTATGGCCCATGAAGTATCAGAAAAGATGGCCAGGCATAGAAATACAAGCTGAAAAGGTGATTTTTGTGTTTCAAGTTCAATTAAGTTATTTTCTTGAAGTTTGGTCACATATTTACCTTTGACCCAACTTTAAAATTCCTTTTTCACAGTATATTGGGTTTTGTTTGATATCTGCCCACTATTAAGGATTTCCTCCGAAAATAATGCACTTCGACGAATGCAACTCATGACAAATACATTAAATTATCCCCTCATAATAAGCGATCAATTGTAAAACTCCTTGGTCAAAATGTTTCTTGAGGTCTTCGTGTTCATTACAATTTCCTAGATTATAGCATTAAACCGTCAAGTGCTCCTTAAGAGATCTGTCATAACTTGTAGGTTGTGTTTTGGTGTTCAACATAATAGTGAACTTTGTTCAATTAGTTGTTTGTGGTGATATTAGCTTTTAAATTTTAATGTACACACTTTTAGTCATAGAAATTGTCTGGTTTGTTTGTTCATTTTTTCTTCTCTATCAAGTGTTCCTAACCATTCTTTATTCATTAAAATGACTATTATCGTTTCATATGTAAGAACATAATTTGATATATGCCACAAAAATTTTTAGGTAGGAAATAAATTACATACAGGTAAGACAAGAAGTTATTAAACCTGGAAACTATTTAAAAATGTTGTGTGGTTGAATCAACAAAAGAAATGGCGTTTTCAATAATTGTCCACTTATTCTCAGCCCCTTATCCTACAAATTATGTTTAACTAATTCTGAGAAATGACTTATTTAACAAGAGTACAACTTGAGTTTTTTAATTACAATTACCTACAATTATTTCTATATGTTTATGCATTAAAATGGTTATCTTTGTACATTGCAGTGTCTAAGAACTGGGAAGTGAGGCGACTAAATGTGAATAATGCTTTCCTAAACGGATTACTAGAAGATGATGTTTATATGAGCCAACAGAGCATGTTTGCAATCTTGAGAAGGCTCTATATGGTTTGAAACAAGCACCAAGAGCCTGGTATGACAGGCTGAAAGAAACTCTTCTTGACTGGGGTTTTGTAATTCACAACTTGATTCCTCATTGTTCTTTTGCAGAACTAAGACAGTGCTGATGGTGCTCATTTACGTAGATATGACGGTCACTAAATAATTTATGGAGAAGCTGAGTAAACTATTTGCAGTGAAGCACCTTGGCTCATTGCGTTTGTTTTTGGGACAGAAGTCTTCAGAGATGAAAGTGACATTTACAAATAGAGGTTCTTCTAAAAAGGAAAGGGCCTCCTGAATACTAAGACTTGACCAACTCCAGCAACTGTTGGAAGGCCTCTTTCTGCCACGATGGAGAACAAACGAAAGATCCTATAGCCTACAGAAGTTTGATTGGAGCCTTGCAGTATCTAACAAAACATTGCATTCATTGTGAATAAACAAGTCTGTTCTTGCAGGATTCTAAAACCTCATGTTGGAAGGCAATAAAGAGAGTCCCAAGGTAACTGAAAATAAATATCTCAAATATAGGGCTTTGTCTCAAGTCTCCTGTGAATTGGCTTGGTTAAAATCAAAATTTCCCTTGCATTCAGTTCGTACTGCTTGGAATTTTGATTTTAAAGCTCAATTTCTTGAGGGACAAACTAGGGGTCGTCAAAAGATCACCATCTCATTTGAGGGAGGTGTTGAATCAGTTAGCTAATGGCACCTAATGGAGGCGAGTGAGCTAGTCAAAGGGAACGAAGGCACCACTGTCAGTCTAACTGAAAGCCAGCCAGTTTCCTTCTTTCACTTGGATTATTTTTTCTTCTCAATTCCGTTTTGTGTTCGTTATTTGATTATTCGACTAGTTGTATTTCATTGTTTGTAAAACATACACATGATTAAGTTGATAGGTGGAAAGCGAATTTGAAAAAAAGTGCGCCTATTTTGTAAACAGATTTCATTTCCTTATTTGGTTATAAATAAAAGGATGGAGAATACCTCAGCTTGATTTTGAGCTGAGTGGTCTTCAACAAATTCCAATTTCCCAATTCTCCTAATATGGAACTCATGAAGCAACACCATACTACAACTCACCAAGAATTATTGAAAACAACCAATATCATCCCCGGTCGAGGATGGTCTATGTCACTCAATCGGAAGATTCCTTTCAACATTGCTAATCATTGAACCACTCGAGAGTTGAGAGTACTTCATGTTTGTTATTATTGAATATTAATTGTTATCAGCAATTTTTTTGCCAGATATCCTGAGGTGATTCCTGGCAATGTTGGTACTCTCACACAACGCCATGCTTTAACTGAAAAAGTCATTACAGAGTCTTGGTATATAAGGTAGGGAGCTTAAATGAGCTCGATTGAGTTTATTATGTGTTTGGGTGTACTTTTTTAGCTTATAAGATGGTCAAACACTATTTTTATCCACATATTTCGTAGGACTCACAATTTTTATATACTATATATCTACACATTTCGTAAGACCCAATATTCATAATCTACAAATTTTTTTACCATACAAACACTAGTTTAATTCATTCAATATGGGTTGTTAATATAAATCATCGTTAAAAATGTATAAACTCGAATCATTAATTACTTGAACTGACCTTGGATGAGATTTTTATCAAGTTAAAGTGAAGTCAACTTTATATCCATCTATTAAAGAAAGAAGATTTTGAAAGAACGATATTTCATCACATTACAAAATAAGTGGTTGAAATGGTAAGTGTAAATACTGGAACACATGAAGATAATAGTTATCTTCTGTTAAACAAGATAACAACAACTAAAAGGTACAACTGGAAGTGACTTATCCTAATATGTCCCCCCACAAGATTGAGCTCGATGGTAGAGGACAATCTTGGACTTGAGTGAAAGAAATCGAGGTCGAGGTGCAGGCTTTATCAAGGCAGCATCAATGAGTTGATCTGTGGAGGAAACATGATCAACACAAAGAGCCAACTTGAACTTGATTACGACTAAAGTGAAAATCAATAGCTATATGTTTCATACGGGAATGAAAAACAAAATTAGAACATAACTAAGCGTATGTTTGGTAGTGTTGAAATTATTTTTGAAGTGTTTATATTTTAAGTTGTTAGTGAATATGTGGATAAAAAGTGGGTTGTAAGTTGTGAGTCTTATTAAATATGTGGATAAAAAGTATGTTTGACCAGCTGAAATTATAATTTAATCATTCACAAACACGTGCTAAGTGGCCCATATTGTCACAATATATAACTAGAGAGCACAAAAGAGGGATAACCAAGATCAGTGAGAAGCGAACACACCCAATTCAATTCACCTGCAGTAGCAGAGACACATGGTCGGTTCTGACATTTTCGGGATCCTAGGTGAAGTTAAAAAATTAGTCCCCCAATGCAAAGTCTAATAAGTCATGGGCAGGGCACCGACTGGGCTTCAATACTTTTTTTCAAATAGGCTCCTTCAATTTTGGGTCACTACTTAATAATAGTCATGATACTTGTGGAAATGCGACTTACTTTACTTCACTAGTCTTCAAACTTTTGCAAAAAAATTTTTTTTGGCAACTTAGAGCATCACCAATAGACTCTCTATTTATAAAGAGCATCTTTGACATTTTAGAGAGCATCTATAAATTTAGAAAATAAAATTTTTTAAGTGCTCCAACAATCTCTTTATCTTTAACACTTTATTTTACTTCTTCCAATAAGTATTTATTATTTTTTCATTTATTTTCTTTTAACATGCCTCTCTCTTAATTATTATATGATTTTATTCCATTTTTTCTATTTTATTTTGTATACACTATTTAATTCAATCATTATATAGAGTATTGAAAATTAAAATTCTTTAAATACATTTAATTATTTTAAAAAGTTAATTTAGAGAGTCAGCTGAAGCATAATTTTAAAGTTTGACTTTTTAAAATACAGAGAATTTTATGTTTAAAGAGCTTATTGAAAATGCTCTTAGTAATCACAATTTTTTTTATTTATTTATTTTTTTAAATGTACCCTCTTCGGTTTTGGGTTCGAGACGATTGTCTCACTCGCCTCGACCCAAAACCGCTACTGTGCATTGTCTCTTTGAACTCCAAAATATAAGATTCCAGCCTAGGTAGACAATATAGGCACTGGTATCCTGATTGCCAACCTAAAATGCATGTAATGAAAGTGGAGAGTCAGGATAAACAAGAATGCGATCGTTCAATGTACCACAAAGATAACGCAAGACACGTTTCATAAGAGCCTAAGCCCAACGATTAGATGTAGGTTGATGCATAAATTGAGAAAGCTTGTTGATGGCAAAAGCGTTATCAGGTTGAGTAAGGGATAAGTATAGTAAGTTTCCACTATTTAACAATAGTGCTGTTAGAAGATATGAAAAGATCATGGTATTATTCTATTTGATATTTTTTCGATTGTATGAGATTACTTTTTTTTGTAGTTGATTGTGTGATTATTATACAATCTTTCCTTTTAGGACTATTGTAACCTTATAAATAAAGTCTTCTACCTTGTAATAAGTATTCAATTGAATCAAGACAAAAGAATTATACAATTCTCATCAATTGATTTAATACAGAGAATTATTTTTTCACACATATTTTCTCTCATATTTTACATGGTATCAGAAGAACGATTCTGAGTAATGATGTATCGCACAAACACAATAGAAGCGACGATTGCCCAATCGGATCCCATGGCTCTACAACAATCCAATCATCCCGACTAGGTATGTTAATTCGGGTTAGGTGAGCTGGGTCGGCCCGCATCCGATGAAGCTCCATGACAACTCGTATTAAAAAAAGCCCGTGCCACGGCGGGTTGCGGGCCGTGTCAACCCAACCCACAAAAATTGAACACGAGCCTGGCCCATCCGGGTCGAGCCCATGTGGGCTGCGATTCAACTCGGTTCGGGCCGTATGATTAAAAATTTAATTTTTTTTTGAAATTACTAAAAAAATTTAGTTACTTATTGTAATTAAAAAATAAATGTTTACATATATAGCAAAAAATTTGTTAAATTACTAAATAAAAAATAAATAACAATGATAAATTCACATTTGTTAATTTTTTAATTCAATTTCTATTTTTTTAAATATATTAAAGACTAAAACATCACGCATCTGTCACATCTTTCACTTTAAACGGCTATCTGCCATTTATTAAAAAAAAATCAAAATAGGCCAGCGGTTAAATGTCGAACCGCCCGGGCTGTGAACAGTCCGCCTAGTTTACAGGCTGGCTCGTAGTTTCGGGTCGAGATGGGTGGGCCGATGCGGGTTTGACCGGCCCACCCGTCTTGACACCTCTAATCCCAGCTTAATCCCTGTTTTTAGACCTCTTGATGAAAACAATTATGCACAAACAATAGAAGTGAAGATTACCCAACCGGATTCCATGGCTTTATACCAATCTGACCATCCCGGCTTAAGCTCCGTTTCTTATAAACTACTTGATAGAAATAATTATGGACAATGGTGTAGGGCTATGAGAATTGCATTAAGGCTTGGTTTGGTATTGATGTGCTTTTAAGAGAATCAGCTTCTGCTGTGCTGTAGAAGGAATCAGATAAGTGTTTGGTAAACTCTTGTTTTAAAATTGCTGTATGTTTCAAAATCAGCATTTGAGCGTTTGGTAAATAAAAGTGACTTATTGCTGTAACGGTATTAAATTACTAAAAAAGATATTGATTATAATAATGTTATTTTGTATTATTATTATTATCACGAGTGATAAAATTCATTTTTTCCTTAGTCAAATATTTTTTTAACAAGACAATGCATTCATTATTATTATTTTAAAATAAAAATAATAAAAACCTAATAAATTTCAAATTTTATAATAATTACAAAATAAAAGTATAGTCATATAGTGTAAAATGTAATAAAATTTATATTATTTTTTATAATCCAACTTGCATCAATTCGATTTCTTAAATGAGTATTAAATGAATTAGTTTCATTAATTAGAGATAAAATGGGTATTTTAATAATATATAATGAAAAAGCTAAAAGTATAATCTAAAAGGCTGCCATTTTGCTGCTTCTCAAAATCTGCTGCCAGATGAGTCAGATTATTTTATAATCACTTTAAAAAAATTTGCCAAATACCTAAATCAACTTCTGATTGTTTGAGAATCAGAAGTTGGGCTCCAAAATTAATCCTAAACGGGGCCTAATTGCCAAGAATAAAATTGGCTTCATTGATGGGAAATTAAAGCACCAGAAACAGAAGATGAGAAGTATTCTATATGAGAACAGAGTAATCACATGATGCTGTCCTGGATACTTAATTCGGTACATCTAAATATTGTCAAAAGTATCATATACTCCGAATCTGCCACAGAGGTAGGTAACCTACGAGATCGATTCGTTAGGATAATGCGCGAATATATCAGATTCGCCAGGAAATTATTGAGCATCGACAATGAAATCAATCGGTGTTAGCTTATTACACCAAATTAAATGGACTATGGGATGAATTGGATTCTTATCATAACCCAATTGGATGTACTTTTGGGAATCTTAAGGCAGAGTAAATGCCTGTATTATCTTTCACAAAAACCACAAATACACCATACTACTAATAGATCAATTTAATTTTCAAACTTAATTTGGTTTCTACAACACCATATTGAGTTTGAGGGAGGATGTTGAAGATATAAAAATATCGTGGTACTATGAAATATTTTTCCGATTGTATGAGATTACTTTCCTTTATAGTTGATTGTGTGATTATTACACAATTTTTTCTTTTAGAACTATTGTACCCTATAAATAAGGTCTTCTACCTAATAATAAGTATTCAATTGAATCAAGACATAAGAATTATACAATTCTCATTAATTGAATCAATACAGAAAATTATTTCTCCACACATACAGAAAATTATTTTTCCACACATATTTTCTCTTATATTTTACAAGCGCAACATTTTGTAGGATCCGAAAGCAGAGATGACTTTGTAAAAAGGCATTATTTACATCAAGTTGACGTAAAGTCTACCCACGGCCAATGACAATGCTAAGGACAAGACCGAACTGTAGTTGGCTTGATTACAGGACTAAATGTATTATGATAATCGATTCCTGACCGTTGATGAAAGCCTTTGGCAACTAAGTGTGCTTTCAACCTGTTAATAGAACCCTTAGAATTACGTTTAGTGTGAAAAATCCACTTGCAACCAACAATATTATGACTAGAGATAGACGGTATTAGCTCCCATGTGCCATTCCAAACAAGAGCATCAAATTCCTCAGATATGGCTTGACCCCAACGTTGATCTTTGATGGCTTGGGTCATGGTGGTCGGTTCAATATCAGTAGGCTGGGAAGATTGTTGAACGGGTACAAGCCTAAAAGATGGACATCTTGTAGCCGTGTGACCTTGGATTTTGTAGATTTGACACCCATGTCAGGACACAGGTGTGAAGATGAAGATATAATGTTTTTTTTTTTTTAATGATATTTGTTTTTTTTTTTATTTTTTTTCTGAATTTTAAACGTTTTTACCATTTCTAGCGCTTATTTTTGGGTCAAATAACGGAAAAAGTAGACGAATTCTATTATCAAGACTACTATGCATATTTTTTTAAATGTTGAAGGACATCGACTGTTATTTTTAAAGATTAGAAGCATATCTCTTACGTTTTTGAAAGATTGATAACCAAATATATACTATTATTAAAAAAAAGAAAGTTCACATGATCAAGTTTGATTAATATTAATACACGAGTAAGAGTTAGCATCAAAATATCCATCCTTGTTTGGCTTAAAGCCTTAAACCTTCCGCCCGAGCTAGATGGAATTAATTAAAAAATGTAACTATCTCCCATTTCAACCAATAATATATTTACTTATTTTAAACTTATTTACTTATTAGTAAACTTTTAAGCTTAGCAAAACAAACCCTTGTGTCGAAAAATTCAATAGCTCAACTCAATGAAAAAAAAATTCTGCTTTTAATTCTAGTTGCGGCTAGTGGGTCGAGCAGACCCCCTGGTGCTTGCGAACAAGAAAAGAGAAAGAAAACAATAGAAATTGAATGAAACATGAAAGCCTTCAAAAATCTACTATCAATGTGGTATCATGTGGGCATCCCATAGACTAAATAATTTCAAATTCTTGTCTTAAAAGTATAACCCATTTAGGATCTAAAGTCACAACAACATTAAAAAAATGAATTGATTTACGCATGCAATTAAAAAAGACATCTCTAAACAATAATTCCTATTAATTTTCAATTTTTTTCTTGTATTTTCCCATAAAGATGCATGTGTCAGACTCTTTAATTAAATTTCTTTTTCTTTAGTGCCATGTAAAAAAGCAAGATTATTATATTAATATTTTTTTTTTCTAATAAGTGATTAGAATCTTACAAGAAACGAGGAACAATTCAAGTTTTATGAACCTACCGATGTAAGTTTGATTTTCTTGGTTTGGACTATTAATTGGATATATAAGGGTTTCTTGATTTTTTTTAGTGTCAATATAAATCATGTTTTTACGTTTCGTAAAAAACCAATTATAACATGTTTGATATATTGAATTGGACCGAATTTGATAGAATGATACAATTAGATATTGCAATTCCACGAGGTCCACGACTCTTGATTAGTTTATTTCCTTTTTCGATTGTTTAATTAAAATAAGACTCATTGTTATTTTAATTCAATTTAGGGCTTTATTTGCAATTGCTATCCAGTTTTCTTTGAAAGACAGTATATTTTGAGAGTTTTCTCAAGTTCTTGTCAATTATTCGATATGCGACTATCGATTTTTGATTTTTTTAAATTTGCGAGTATTTTTAGAGTCAACACATTTAAGAATTAGACTTTACTTTAATTGAGTAATGTAACGTAGAAAAATTACGACAGTCATCGATTATAAATAACATTATTTGATAAGAAAATAGGGAAAGTACTGATTCATAATTGCTAGTCGCAAATATCAAAATAAAGAGTGTCGTTGGACTAGTATAAAAATTTCTACTCCTTATTTTTAGAATTTTTCTTCAATATGCTCTTTATTTTAGAAAAGATATTTTTTAAAATAAAGAGTGCTATTAGAGATGCTCTTAGGTCATATGGTGAATAGTAATTAAACATTAATCCGGTTTAAACGCTATTCTATAATTATTAATTAGAAATATTTATAAACAAACACTATTCAAAGATTGGATTCGATTTCTTCAATTAGGGTTCTACCAAAATGGGAATCTGGTTGTCTTTCAACAAAAGCATTTCATGTCATGAAAATACATTTTTTTAGTGGGTTTGGCCAATGTTTGGTGGATGTCATAAATCACTAATTAAGACATTTTCTTTTGTCTTTTGGCATCAGTTGGCCAAAGTTTTAATGATAAGGACTAATACCAAACCAGTTAATTGCCAACCACAATCAGCCTCGGCTTTTTTATTATTTCTTATTTTATTTTATTTTTAATTATTATTATACGAAATGAAAAAAGAGACAAGAGGAAGAGATATGATGAGATTTTTTTTCACAGTAGTGTCAAATATATTAAACTTTCAAAAATATAGACGAAATTGTCTCCCCTTTAAAGAAAAAAAAAAGAATAGAAATATAAAAAAAATATACCAAAAAAAAAAAAATATATATATATAACAAAGAAATCCCAAAATCTAAAATCCACCACCACCCCACAAAATCCAAAAATCCACAATCCCAAACCAATCCTTTCATATAAACAACTAGAAAAAAAATCCAATTTCATGTCCAGTCACTTGCGAAATCTCCCTCTCTTGGCGATAGTGAGGACAATTTCTTTTGCTGATGATATGGATGTAGTAACCGGATTTCAAGAAGATGATGGAAGGACTTCCTGATTCCAAACATTCGCCGGAATTATATTGCCAGTTTGTCGCCGAGAGGCTCAGAAGTGAAAAGTTGAACAACTGGTTTTATGAACTCTGGTTGATGGTCTCGTGAGATTTGTAAATTTATTGGTGGTTTTTAGAAGAATTTCGGCAGCGGATTGGCGGCGCAGCCCAGAAAATGTTACTGACCACGGACTTTCCCCTACAAGCCTTTCGCCCAGGGGCTATTCCGTGCGCTGTTAACTTACGTACTGTCCACTGGGGGTTTCATCCCAAACTGGATTTCTTTCGCGTCCCCAGCGATTCGAACCCTTGACCTCTCCCATAAGAGGAACTTATGGTGAATGCTGGTACCAATTGAACTCGCCCAATTGGTACCAGCATTCACCATAAGTTCCTCTTATGGGAGAGGTCAAGGGTTCGAATCGCTGGGGACGCGAAAGAAATCCAGTTTGGGATGAAACACCTAGTGGACAGTACGTAAGTTAACGGCGCACGGAATAGCTCCTGGGCGAAAGACTTGTAAATATGCCTATACACTATAAAGATCATCTTTGTTATTTTTTATTTTTTGGGGTACAATTGGTTGTTTTTCTATCTTTTTTTTCTTGTTTCTTGTTTATTTTTTATTTAAAGGGAGGACAATTTCGTTATAAAGGATCTATCATGCCTATTTCTTCAAACGTTGGAGATGTCTCGTATTATTTTTAAAAGTTAGGATAATATGTATTATACTTTTGAAAGATTGGATAGCAAATATGTTATTTTCTCTATTAATAAAAGGGCAACAAACAATTGAAGTTATTATTACCTCTGCACAGACATTGTATCACGTGCATCGCTTTAGAGTACAAGGGACATAATGATTTTGATATCATATTTACCTTCGTCTGATTTTTCATCCACAATTTGTTTATAATTTCAAATTAAAAAATAGTAACGGGTTGCAATGAAAAGATATGTCAAATTAACCATGAAGTGTTGTCAAGAACTAATCAATTTTAATGATTGAAAATAGTTGATTAGCCCAAAAAATTCATGATGACTGCAGAAATCTTTGTATATCGACCCTAAAATTTAGCATTAATGGAGATTTTCACGAATAAGGTATCAAAACAAGAAATTAAGGACTTGTGTGACAACATACTTTTACCAATGACAACTTCTTTAATGTTTTCATATACACTACTCGACAATATTGTTGGGTGGATTTTGTGTAAAGTGACTGGAAACAAGAAAAATAAAATGGAATTACGACAAAGTCGAGACAAGTGTTGAACACTTTTGTCCTTAAGTCGATTTTGTCCCGCAACGGTGCCTACGGTTTATGTCAATCAACTCCCAAGATACAACAACTAACACTTGTGTTTGCAGCACTTCAAAATAAAAGCACAACGAACCAGAAAATGGTTTTGTACTCCAAAAGATGAATATGAAATGAAAAAACCAGAATTTATGCAACAAATGCAAAAATTTTGGTTGAAGGGATAAATATAGGAATTGAATGTGTTTGCATATTTTCTCTGTATAAAAAGGACGTTCACATAGTCCTAATTATAGATGATGAAGAATTGGAAACGAAATGGTGTGGAGCCAAATTGTGCAACACTTCAAAAGGACATATTTGTTCGTGCGTAAATCTATGCGATCGCAATGTTCTAATATGCTGTGATCCCCGCAACCTGATCGGGCAGGTCTATCCCCATTTCGATACCCAATAGCGGAGAAGTGACAAACTATTTTGCCTAAACGGATTGGACTGGGTCTGAATATTTTGACCGAAGTTGACTCAAAGTCACTTTATTTGGTTTTCAACACTTAACTATTTTCTCGAATTCTTAAATCAATTTCCAACAAATATTGCACGTAATAACAAATAAGCAATGCTATTAAAACCAGCTCGGCTCAGCTCGACTGGTGAAATCGAGAACTGGACTAATTAGAGAATCTTTTAAAAGCCCGTCCAAAATCTGCCGAGGCCTCCTGGTTTTGAGGAACCCACTAAATCGTTTTCGGTTTCACTTGTTTTGAAGGCAAAATTTTAAAAATAAAAAGCCCTTATTTTTCATAATTAATTTCTGTCGATCTGTTCGGTTTTAAGAATCGTTAGTAACTTAATTATGGGCTTGTTCGGAAGAGATTTTTTGGGGAAGAAATAAGTGTTTTTGGTTACTTTTTGACTTTTCAAAGGTTTTGGTAGTGTAAAAAGGGTTGAAAAGTCAAAAATTCTAGGCAAAAAAATGGGTTTTTTTGGATAAAATGACAATTGAACAAGCCCTATATTTTGTAATTGGATTGAATAACACTTTGCTTTGTTGATTGTATTTGATTAGTTTTGCTAATTTTTTTCAAGCCGATTTCGGTAGTTTTTCTTCCTTAATTCTTATCTAGCAGTTTTCATTACAAGCGTAACAAACATGTCACACTAAGGTGCAAAAATCAAAGTAAAATAAAGTTTCCCTCATAGTATTAAATTTAAGAGGATGCCCTAATTATACCTGCCATCTTTAGCAACTACCCAAATTTCCTCAAAAGACATGATTTCTTTTTTGCTCTTTGCAATATCTGCACATTCAGTGAAAGTCAGTCCGCATGAAGCACATTAGACCAATATAATATCCCATAGACAACTTTATTTCACAAGTTTAAAAACACAAAAACATCCCACCAAACTTCATCACTCAATACTAATCACTCAATTATAGAGAGAATGGGTGGTGGATTCTGCAATACAATCAGCAAGCCATGGAAAAGAATGGGAAAATGCATAGATGAAGCAGTTTCAAAGAGCATTATTGGGAAGTTTTTCAAGTTGGAGGCAAGAAAGAGCTGTTTCAGCAGGGAGTTCCGCGCGGGCACAGCCACATTTCTCACCATGGCATATATTATTACTGTCAACGCTACCATCCTTGCCGACTCCGCTGGGACGTGTTCGATTTCCGATTGCTCCGTGCCTGTGAATCAAACTGCAAGTCCAGATTGCATGCTGAAACCTAATGCAGGTTACCAGAACTGTCTTTCCAAGATCAAGAATGACCTTATTGTTGCCACTGCCTTGTCATCTATGATAGGCTCATTTGCCATGGGTTTATTTGCCAACCTTCCATTGGGCCTGGCTCCAGGCATGGGACCAAATGCTTACTTGGCTTACAACTTGGTGGGCTTCCATGGGTCTGGCTCCATTTCATACAAGACTGCTATGGCTATTGTCTTAGTTGAAGGGTGTGCATTTCTAGCCATTGCTATTTTAGGGCTTCGAGCAAAGCTGGCTCGTTTCATTCCTCAGCCGGTCCGTCTGGCTTGTGCTGCAGGAATTGGACTTTTCATTGCATTTGTGGGCCTACAGACCCACCAGGGTGTAGGCCTGATCGGACCCGACCCGTCAACTTTGCTGACAATCACCGCTTGCAAGAGTACAAATCTGGTAACTGGTGAGTGTAGTGGAGGAAAGATGCAAAGCCCAAGTTTCTGGCTTGGTTCATTGGGATTCTTGATCATGTCTTATGGACTGATGAAAAATATTAAAGGTAGCATGATATATGGCATACTTACTGTTACATTAATTTCATGGATTAGAGGGACTAATGTGACAATTTTTCCTAATACCCCACTTGGAGATTCAAATTATAACTACTTCAAAAAAGTGATTGATTTTCATAAAATTAAGTCCACTGCTGGGATAATTAGCTTCACTAACTTCAACAGGAGTGAAGTTTGGTTGGCTCTAGTTACATTGTTATATGTAGATGTTCTAGCCACCACAGGTACATTATATACAATGGCAGAAATTGGAGGCTTTGTGAATGAAAAAGGAGGTTTTGAGGGGGAATACATGGCATACATGGTAGATGCAGGCTCAACAATTGTGGGGTCGGCTCTCGGAGTTTCCCCGATTGCCACCTACATCGAATCATCAGCTGGGATCCGTGAAGGGGGTCGAACGGGATTAACAGCCGTGATAATTGGAATATATTTTGGGTTATCATTGTTTTTCACTCCTTTGCTCACTAGTGTACCTCCATGGGCAATAGGTCCATCTCTAGTAATGGTTGGAGTGCTGATGATGAGAGTGGTTAAAGATATAGATTGGAACAATATTAAGGAGGCAGCGCCTGCATTTTTCACCATGATTTTAATGCCTTTAACTTATTCCATATCAAATGGAATTATTGGAGGAATTGGGATATACATTGCTCTTGGATTATATGATCATGTTGTCGGGTGGATCAAGTGGGCAATGAAAATGAGAAAAATGATGGTGCAGGAGCAAAATCAAATATCAGCAGATCATAATCTTGAAATCATATGATAAATTCAAGATTGAATAATATCCGTCTGATTTTCAAGTTTTGATGGATGCACAAGCCACCTTGAGAGATCATGATCATCATGAAGAGAACATGGAAACAATTTGGCACAGGAAACTGACCTTTCAAGGGCACTTGTGCATTTCTTTTCTTTCTGTAAAATTTTCATTGTAAAACAAGAATTCCATTGGTTTAGGCCATTGATGCATTTTTATTTGTACTCGAATTCTTTCCTTTTCCAGTTCGAATTTGATTATCATTGCGACGGCACAATCTATTTTATGCAAATGAGCCATTTTTAATTAGTTTAAGAAAGTGGGCCAACTGGGTTGTCGGCTTAGACAATCAAACCCAGCACGACCTCCCACTCGTTAATCGACCCAAATTGGCTGAGATATGGTGCACCTTTTGAGTACCCTTTCATTGGGTGGTCCAGCTACATACGGTTGGTCATAGTCTTGGTATCTTTATCAGCTAAGTAATTTCATCTTTCTCTCTCTCCTTCCGCTAAACTTCTTCATTTTCTGCCACATTTTCTTCCTTCATTCTTGTGGAGATTTGGAGTTAAAAGATTGTTGGCTTTACAGTTGGGTCATTGTTATCTATTTGTCTGAGACGAGTTTATGATACCAACGAGATAGGCGAGTCGGTGAGGCGGGCGTGCCAGAACATGCCACTATTGACAGACAACATATAATAACTATCATTATTTCTATCATCATAAGCCCATCTACTTTTCATAAACTGTTGTTAATGGGAAGTAGAAATAATCTACCACACCTGCTTCTCTCTAAATTTTTCAGACAGAGGTTTATCGACTTGATTTTTAAATAGAGGCTCATCGCCTTGTTTTTTGGACAGAGGCTCATCGCTTTTGTTTTTCTGAGAAAGACTCATCACCTTGATTTTTAAACATAGGCTCATCGCCTTGTTTTTCGGACAGATGCTCATCACTTTGATTTTTAAACATAGGCTCATCGCCTTGTTTTGTTTTCATATAGGATTTATCGCCTAGCCTTGTTTTCATACATGATTCATCACCTAGCCTTGTTTTTCAGACAGGACTCACCGCCTTGATTTTTTTTTTTTTAAAATCTTGGGCGAGCTCGCCTTGTCAATTTTTTTTTCAAGTCTTGGGCGAGCTCGCCTCACCTCGGCTCAAATATTTTTTAAGCCAAGGCTTGTCGCCTTATTTGACTATTGTAGTAGTTGAGAATTTTTTATGGTAGGTCAGATCCAGTAGGTACACTAGGACTTCCTAGCTAGTTCGATCCTTCCTTAGTATCCTAATCATTTATCCGCTTTAAATGATTCATTTTCTGCTTGCCTTTATCATCTCGAGGTTTGGGCTCATCTCGAGTCTTCCTTTTTGTTAGACTCATGTTCCTTTTGATCTTTCATACTTTTGGTAATGAGATATGCTTCTTCAGCGTCCACATACTTATCCCCTATCTTGAGTAACTCATGCATTGTATCCGGTGGATTTTTGGAGAGTGATATCTTGAAAGGGCGATTTTGAGTTCTACTCATCATGGAAGTGACTACAGCAGACATCTGCAGATCTTTGATTCCCATCGTGGCTCTATTGAATCGGACAATGAAATCTTTCAGAAGATCGTCATTGTCTTGTGTCAATTGTATCAGATTGATAGTAGTTTTCTTAACACATTTGCTGTTGGTAAAGTGTGCAGCAAAACTTTTGAAAGAATTATCAAATGTACGAATTAATTTTGGAGAAAGAGTGGCTACCCAGTCCTTGGCCTCCTGCCTAAGTGTTGGCAGAAAAGCCCTGCACATAATTGCATCAGGGGTGGCTTGCAACCTCATCAAGTCAAAAAAAGTCTTGAGGTGATCAACATGATTAGAGGATCTGTCGTACTTCTTCATCTTTGGTTGTTTGAAGTCTCGTGGCAAGGAGACTGCCATCACTTCTAGGGAAAATAGATCTTTTTCCAACAACATAGACAGTTGCCTACTACTTTTGTTAAACATAGCCTCGGCTATTTTGCGACCCATCACGTCTTCAAATCGCTGTTCCAGGTTTAACACTAGTGTCTCAACCAGCGTAGACATGGACATCCATGACGATTGTCCCCAATGTGGATTTGGGCCTGATGTCAATGAATGAAAGTAGGGTACGGAAGGTGGAGCCAAAGAAACTGGAGCGAACTGTGGAGCTGCTGTTGGCGGTATTTCTATTACTAGAAAATTAGAAGTTTGGGAAGGAGCCCCCGTGGTAAGGGCCCTACTGGTGGAGGGCTAGGACCCTGAGGCAGAGCCCCTGATGGTAACGATCTTACTGGAGAAAGGTTAGGACCTTGTGGTGGCTGAGAAACCGTAGCGTTCTGATCCTGAAGTAGAGCCGTTAAGGCCACCACCTGAGCTTGCAGTGCTACAAGTTGAGCGACAGATGCAAATTCGTGTTGTGGGTGATTAATGGCGGTGTTAGAATGTGTCTATATCCCCGACGGAGGCTGGTTGAACGATTACATTCCTAGCTCTTCTAGTTCGAGCCATGACTTCTTGTGCATTTTTCCATAGACGGCGCCAAATGATGATAAATATTTTCTCCTCCTCCTAGCACGGCGGCGACAGTGGTGGATACTTGCAAAATAGTGGCAGGCTTCTTTTCTCTGTGTTCACTCCAGTGTGATAATCATTATATGATTAAAACAGATGTGTAGAATAGCAATATAGAGTGTATAAGAGTTGCGTGTTCTATTTTTTACCTGGAGGGTTGGCCTCTATTTATAGGGATGACATGCATTTACTGATGACGGGTGTCATTTCATCTCTTTCATTTGATGTCGGGTGTCCCTTCACCTCTCTCATTATTAGGAGTTAATGAGAAATGTTTAATCTTATCAATTGCTATTGTTTCATCTTCTTAGTTGTCGATGATAGTTATCATTTTATGGGTCGCCTGTCTGGCTTACCTAATGGCAGTTGGGTCATTGCTATCTATCTGTCAGAGTCGAGCTTATGATACCAACGAGGCGGGTGAGTCGGTGAGGCAGGCGTGCCACTATTGACAGACAACATATAACAGCTGTCATTATTCCTATCATCAGGTATGTTTGCAATTAGAAACTTCTGGATTTTTATGTTTCACTATGTAAGTTGAATCTATTGCTGTGTGCAATATGTGAGTAAAACTTGTTGATTGCGTTTTTTCGTAAAACTGTTTTTTGTTAAGTATTATTTGATCTTCACTACAACAAAATTGTAATTTCGCTACAAGATATTTCGCAACATACAAAAATTTGTCGCAATAAGTAATTTAGCGCGACATTTTGTAACAAAAAAATAAGTACCAAAAAATTATAAGACGACATAAAAAATTGTCATGAAATGTCAAAAGGTACGACAAGTAATAACGACTGTCATAAAAAACATGATATGAAGCACGTCGCCAAAAAATATTTTTTTGTGGGAAATTTATGGTGACAAACTTTTATTTCGTGCAAAAATGTTTTTGTGATGCGATAGGGTATATATTTTTTGCGATAATGAATAATTATTGCTCAAAATTCGGATGGAGGAAAAAATTGGTGTCGTCATTGTTCTAGTTTGTAGAGATGGTGGAAAAAAAATCGTGACATCTACGTTCGTTGCCTATTAGACTTTGTGATGAACAACATTTGTCACAAGTCTATTATACTATTATCATAACTAAGTGGAGTGTATTTAATCTAGATTTAAATATATTTTTTAACTGACACTTTTATGGATTTTGTTACGCCCCCACGCCACGTGGACATGGCAACCCCGCTTGGAGCTCCACGTGGGCACGGTCAAAGTCAATGTGCTTTGGTTCAACCTAAATACGAGGACCTAAATCTGAGGCCTGTTTGTGCCGAGGAGGGTATGAACCCGATGCTAATAGTATTGCGTGTCAAGGAAGCCTCCCCTACCAAAACCTGCAATTCAGACTTGAAAAGACTGATGGAAAAAGACTGATGGGACAACCTGCCAACGCGGCCTGTCATGGTCATAACCCCTTAGTTTGCGGCTGAAAGGGAGTCCTTCATTAATGTCAATGAGGTGACACCTAAGATGTGACTCAAGAATCCTTCAGATGGAACCACGTGTCGCACATCGAAGGGGATCATTCTTGTAGAATTTGTCTATAAATACTAAGCTTATTTCTACAAGAAAGGGATGTTAAAATATTATTCTCACAAGAAATATCAAGTCCTCTATACTAATTATTCTTCAAGTGTTATAACCATCTGAGAAATCGTTAGTTAGGGGCCCTCAAGCTATTATCTCTACCATAGTGTGTTTCTCTTTATCTTTTGTTACCTACCCACTCGGTCTGAGGCATATCTGCGTAGTTGAATAAACCACGTGGTAGTCCAAGTAAGAGGAGAAATACACGTAGGAAGAAGAGGCGTGGGGTTCCTGTTGACAGCTATTTTTGGAGGTCAATAGATTGGCGCCGTCTGTGGGAAACCACACATTCAACCACGAGTGAAACGTGATCAAAAGCCTAAGCCTCCTTGAACAAAGGAGCCTCCCTGAACAAGGGATCAGCCGGCCTACCAGAAAGAATGAACTGAAGCAATGAGGATGAAAATCTGAAGAGAACTAGGCTCGCAACGGACAGATAAACCGTGGCGGGAACAAGAGTCGAAGAATCCCCCATGAGGAGGCGTGGGAGGAGGCCTCCCACCAATCTCGAATGAGAAATGAGAACCATGGCCGCCAGCGTAAGGCAGCTAGCCCAATACCATGCCCAGATGCAAGGATACATCCAAATGATGCACGTGCAAGGTAGAAACCCACCTCATGAATCTGACCCAGACAATCCCAACGAGGAACAAGAAGTAGACAGCGGTCATCCCCATAATCTTCGTGCCAGAGGGGAAGCCTCGCGCGCAATGACTCACATGGAAGAAACCATTTCCCTTACAGGCGAAAGAAGGCCCCAACCAATGGTGTCTGCTAGTGTATTTGAAAGATTAGGCGAACATGGAAGTAGAAATTGGCCTCGAGAGAATTTTCCAGGAAAAGAACAGCCTCAAAGTCCCTCTAGGAATAGGCGGGAAAGGAGAGCGAAAGAGGCAGAAGCCAGGGGAGAATCTGACTTCCAGTCGTACCTACCTCAACAAACTATACGCCACCAGCCTCAACACTATGGAGAAAAACAACTTCCTCTGGAAACAGATGTTAGGGGAGAAAATCTGAAACCGGCAAGATTATTCGAAATAGACGACGACGACGAGAACCTCCCATTCTCAGTCGGGATCAGGAATGCATCCATCCCCCATGAGTTTCGTGTGCCCAAGATTGCCCCGTACACGGGCAGGAGGGACTCCTTAGACCATGTAAACACGTACAAGACAAAAATGAGTCTTCGAGGAGCAACTCCGACATTGAAGTGCAGAGCTTTTCACCTTACTCTATTAGGAGGAGCAAAGCGATGGTATAACAAGTTGGTCGCTGGAAGTATTTCTAGCTGGACAGAGTTGAAAAAGACATTCACCAATTACTTCTCTTCACAAAAGCCTGTCTCGGCCCCGGTCCAACGCCTCCATGACGTGAGACAAACTCCCAATGAACCACTTCAGAGCTACTTGGGCCGTTTCAACGAAGAAATGCTATTCTGTGAAAGAATAACAAACGCTGAGGCCCTGTCCGCTTTAAAGACGGGGCTAGACATGAACCTTCCATTCTGGATGGATGTCCGCAATAAGAACCCGGCTACCTTTGACCAATTGGTAGAAATGATCATCGAAGAAATAACCAACAAGAACATAATCCTTGCCAGGAATCGAGGTGGATCGGGAGCCAACCTCGCGTCCAGGGTCGGATATGTCCAAAGCTATGGCAGGCCTCATCTCCAACAAAATTGGCACCGAAGAAACTACCATTTTGAACCAAATGTTGGCATGAGCTATGTGGCCTCTGCACAAGAGGGCCTGCTCTCCCCTTATGCCACCCCAGTGGCGCCAAGTCTGTCAGGTGGACTCTATAACTATGGTATGTCTCCATCAACATATTATGAAGTAGGGACTAGTGCACCCCCAGTGCTTCCTCTCCCTCAAGGGGCCCTTGCTAAATATTGCTGCGTCTACCAAAGTTATGGACGCAGCACGGATGAATGCCGAGGGGTAGAAGATTTGGCTAACGGAAGGATGGCTAACCCGGGCCCCAATTGCGGGGCGAATCTTAGACATGGAAATCAATCCCCGATAAGGGGTCGCCGGCCACCATACCAGGACAAAAATCCCCAAAATTAGGATAGGAAACCTTTGGGCCAAGAGCCACGGCAAAGGCATAATTTGAGAAGTCTAGCAAGGCAACCTCGACTGGAAAGTGGCCCAGAACTGTGCCTAATCAAGGGTCCTGAAAAGGCCCCCATCCGAGAAATAGACACTATTTACGGGAGTCCCAACATAGGAGGACAAACTTGGAATGCCCAAAAAAGCTACGCCAAAGAAGCTAAAGGTGCCTTTATGACCAATTGGCTCATTAACAGTCGACCCTCGGGATCAAAAAAGGTAGATCCTATCACTTTAACCGAAGAGGACATGAAAGATGTGTACTATCCCCACTGTGATGTCCTTTTGGTAAGGGCAGTAGTGGCTCGGAATGGACTGGAAAGAATGCTCGTAGATAATGGCAGCTCCGTCAACGTCATCTTCCTCAGCACGTATGAGCTAATGAACGTGGATGCTCCGTTGGAACCCTCATTCGAGCCCCTTTACAGATTCACAGGTGATTGCATGACCCAAAGGGGATAGTACGCTTAGCCGTCACAATGGAAGAAGAACCTCTAGCTGTCTACACTTTCATAGAGTTTTTGGTAGTAGACATGAGGTCAGCCTACCATGGAGTTCTGGGTCGACCCTCTCTAAAAGAGCTCTGGGCTGTAACATCCATTCACCACATGTGCATGAAATTTCCTATCGAAGGAGGCATAGCCACTGTACGAGGCAACCAGCCTGAGGCTAGGAAATGTTACAGGAAGATAGTTGAAGGTCATAGGTTCAACATTTGTGATTTGATCATCTATAGCATTTCCGAGTTCATTTTTCATCCAGATTCTCGTACAATGGCCTTTGGTTGCCTCATTACAATCCTTGAAAACGTCATAACGAGCAAATGACGATGCATCCTTGAACCACAGTGTAGGAAAATCCTCCGTAAAGGGCTGAACACCCCCGGCTCGCGAAGTGGAACCGCGAGTGGCCGCGGCTCCTTTGGCATTCTTTGCTTCATTTTTCTTGGTTTTAGATTGAGAAATAGGAGCCTTGCCTTTCCCCTTTTGATTTTTGGAAGAAGCCATGGTTGATTTGATGAGAAATTGTTAGATTGAAAGTTAGGGATTTGAGAATTTTGAATTTGGGAAAAATGTTAAGAAAGAGGGAGATGATTAGGCGGACAAAATGAGGAAGAAGAATGAAAGTTTTGGGCTAGAATCATGACTTAAATGGATAGTGGATTGGGTCATATAACTTTGGGTAATTAGTGGGCTTTTTGTGTGATTTTAAGTGAAATACTCATCATGGACTATTATTTTGGGCTGTATGAATTAAAGACCCAAAAGCTAAGAGTCTTGTGAATATATGTTGGGCCATTTTAAGATTTGTTGAATATTTAAATGATAATTGATTATGAGCGTATTTGGGAATTTATGATGAGAATTTATAGCAAATTAATGCATTGCCTATGCTTCAATAATTTGTCAATTTAAATTTTGACAAATTAACTAAAGTGAGCCCCATTTTAAATTCTAGAAATATAGGCAAATGGCGCGGGCAAATCAAACGATTGATCGGTTGACACAACTCATTGAACAACAAGCGCGTCAAATTGAGCAACTCGTGAATCGCCCCGCTAACAATCCAAATCAAGGAAGGGACCAAAGTAGTGAACGGTTCCGACGTCTGAATCCACCTACATTTATTGAGGCAAAGGACCCGGTGGAAGCTGAGAACAATGGAAAGAATGTTTGCGTATGCACATGTGGACGATGTTGAAAAAGTGACATGTGCATCATTTATGCTTCGAGGTAGTGCAGGCCATTGGTGGGATACTTTGGTCAGCATAGGAGAAACGACAAATTTGACTTGGGAAAGATTCTGTGAAATTTTTAGGACCAAGTATTTTTCTACGTCTGTCCGGAATCAAAAGATGAATGAATTTATACAACTACGTTAGGGGCTCATGACAGTATCAGAATACATTAGGAAATTTGAAGAGTTATCACGTTTTGCTAATCATATGGTCGGTACCAACGGACACAAGGTTGATAGATTTCTTGAAGGACTTAGGCCTGAATTGAACAGGGATGTATTAATGTCCGGAATTCAGAACATGACATTTTCTGAGGTTGCTGATAAAGCTTTGCTAGCGGAACAAGCCGAGCTAAAAATTTCCAAAGCCCGTGAGACGAGATATCAAAATAAGGACCAAAATTTGGGAAAGAAAGGGTTTCGAGGAAACCAAATTTGGAGAAATAATAAGGATAATAAGAATAAGAGAAAATGGTCAGGAAAGCCACAAGGAATAGGATCGTACCAAAAAGGACCCAACCAAAAGAGGGATAAAATAGAGAAAAGGCCGGGTGACCAAGTCGCGACCAATTGTACCAAATGTGGCAAAAACCATTCAGGGGAGTGTTTAGTTGGTAAGAATGTGTGTTATACTTGCCACAAGCCAGGTCACATATCCGTTAATTGTCCCACAAGAGTGAAACAAGGAACTGCTAGAGCTTTTGCATTAGTCAGGCCAGACGCTGGGACGAGTAATGACGTGGTGGCAGGTACGATTTACATTAAGTCTAAACCTGTTTATGTATTATTTGACTCTGGAGCAACACATTCATTTATAGCCACAAACATGCTAAGGATACTCGAACTAGCCACTGAACCACTCCCTTTAGAAACGGAAGTTGTCATACCCTCTGGACCTAATTGTTTTGTTAATCACTATGTCCCTGATGTGTTGATTGAAATTAAGGGAAAAACTCACCCTGCAGACCTAATTTCTTTAGATTTGAAGGATTTTGATATAATCTTAGGCATGGATTGGCTATCTCGATATCAAGCAACCATTGATTGTAGGGCGAAAACTTTGAGTATGCCTGGAATAGGGACAATAGCTTTCCCTAAGCCTGAGAAAACACCAAAATTAGTCATATCTGCACTAAAGGCATTGAAACTGCTAGAGAAAGGTAATGAAGGATTTTTGGTTAGTTTACACCAAATTCAAGCCCAAGAAAAGTATGAACCCTCATTAACCACCATACCAGTAGTGCAAGAATATCCCGATGTTTTTCCTGAGGATTTACCAGGATTACCACCTGAGCGAGAAATAAAATTTGGGATAGAAATTGTTCCAGGATCTTCACCTATTTCTAGGACACCATACAGAATGGCACCCATGGAACTTAAGGAGTTGAAAAATCAGTTAGACGAATTGATTCTTAAAGGTTTCATTAGGCCTAGTTCGTCTCCGTGGGGAGCTCCTGTACTATTTGTGAAGAAAAAGGATGGCTCGATGAGATTGTGTATTGATTATCGAGAGTTAAATAAGGTGACCATTAAGAATAAATACCCATTACCCAGGGTAGATGATCTATTTGACCAACTCCAAGGCTCTACAGTATTCTCAAAAATAGACCTCAGATCAGGATATCACCAATTAAGGGTTAAACAGGAAGATATACCAAAATCAGCTTTCAGTACTCGTTATGGTCATTACGAGTTTTTGGTAATGCCTTTTGGGTTAACAAATGCTCCAGCGGCATTCATGGATTTGATGAATAGAGTATTCAAGGAATATCTGGACAAATTTGTAATAGTATTTATTGATGACATTTTGGTTTACTCGAGGACAAAGGAAGAACATGCCACGCACTTGAGGATTGTCTTACAAATCTTAAGGGAGAAACAATTATATGCCAAGTTTAAGAAATGTGAATTTTGGTTAGAAGAAGTGGCATTTTTGGGACATGTAGTATCAAAAGAAGGCATAGGAGTTGATCCTAGAAAAATAGAGGCTGTTCTAGACTGGCCACGACCATCATCACCAACAGAGGTTAGGAGTTTCTTGGGTTTAGCCGGGTATTATCGACGATTTGTTCAGGATTTTTCTAAGATCGCAACCCCATTAACTCAATTAACCCGCAAGAACATACATTTCAAATGGAATGAGGACTGTGAACAAAGCTTTCAGGAACTAAAGAAAAGACTCACTTCAGCCCCCGTTCTAGAAATTCCTTCCGCTGAGGGCGGATACACTATTTATAGTGATGCCTCTAAACAAGGATTAGGTGGTGTGCTCATGCAACACGGTAAGGTAATTGCATATGCCTCTAGACAATTAAAGCCGTATGAGAAGAATTACCCTACTCATGACCTTGAACTCGCGACAATAGTGTTTGCTTTAAAGATTTGGAGACATTATTTGTACGGTGAAAAATGTGAAATATTCACGGATCATAAGAGTTTGAAATATTTCTTTACTCAAAAAGAGTTAAACATGCGGCAACGCCGATGGTTAGAGTTGATCAAAGATTATGATTGTATCATAAGCTATCATCCAGGCAAAGCAAATGTGGTAGCAGACGCGTTAAGCCGAAAGACACCAAAGAAATCAAGAGAATCGGGTAAAGAAATAGAAAATTTGGGTTTAGAAATTTTCACATCAGAAAATCTAAGGTTATCCGCTATGACCATTCAATCAACCCTACATGATCGGATTAGAGAGGCACAGAAAACAGATTCTTTTGCTGAGAAGATAAGGAAAAGAATAGCAACTGGAAAGCCCACTGACTATCAAATATCCACCCATGGACTTCTCCAGTATAAGGATAGAATTTATGTGCCTGAGGATGAAGGAATTAGAGAGGAAATTTTTCAAGAAGCTCACAATACACCATACTCGGTACACCCTGGATCAACAAAGATGTACCATGAAGTCAAGACATTATATTGGTGGCCAGACATGAAGAAAGAAATTGCAAACTTTGTAGCTAAATGTCTGATTTGTCAACAAGTTAAAGCTGAGCATCAAAGACCAGCAGGTACCTTAGAACCCTTACCAGTGCCAGAGTGGAAATGGAAAAATATCTCGATGGATTTTGTAGTAGGTTTACCAAGGACGGGTAAAGGATGTGACGCCATTTGGGTTATAGTAGACTGACTAACAAAGTCAGCACATTTTCTACCTATCAAAACAACATACAAGATGGATCAGTACGCAAATCTCTACCTCCAAGAAATTGTGAAATTACATGGAGTACCGAAGACTATCGTATCAGATCGAGACCCTAGATTTTTATCCCATTTTTGGAAAAGTCTACACGAGTCTTTAGGTACTAAGCTGCACTTTAGTACTGCCTTCCATCCCCAAACAGATGGACAAACTGAGAGAACAATTCAGACTCTTGAAGACATGCTTAGGGCAAATGTTTTGCAGTTTAATGAAAGTTGGGACAAGTATTTGCCTTTAGTCGAATTTGCATATAACAACAGTTACCAAGCATCCATAAAAATGCCATCGTATGAAGCATTATACGGTAGGAAGTGTCGATCACCCCTATACTGGGATGAAGTTGGTGAACGAAGGATGTTGGGACCAGATTTGGTTCAAGACATGACAACAATCATCGAGAAGATTCGAAGAAATATTTTTACGTCCCAGGATCGACAGCGAAGCTATGCAAATAAACGACGTAGACCCTTAGAATTCGAAGTTGGAGACAAAGTATTTATTAAAATTTCACCAATCAAGAGAATGTTTAGGTTCGGAAAGAAAGGAAAACTAACTCCGAGAGACATTGGGCCATTTGAGATCAAGGAAAGAATAGGAACTTTGGCCTACAAACTGGAATTACCTGTCCAGTTAGCAAAAGTACACAATGTATTTCACGTGTCCACTCTCCGAAAATATATTCCCGACCCATCACATGTACTTAAGGACATTCCTACGGAGATGCAAGCGGATTTAACATGGGAAGAACAACCCGTAAAGATCCTTATGCGAGAGACAAAACGCCTTCGTAACAAAGAAATACCTTTGGTAAAAGTCCTGTGGAGAAGCAACACGATTGAAGAAGAGACATGGGAACGAGAAGATGAAATGAAGAAGAAATTTCCTGAACTTTTCTAGGTAAATTTCGAGGACGAAATTTTTTAAGGGAGGGAGATTGTAACGCCCCGAAAATTTCGTTTTATAATTTTATAATTTAGAGAATTTAAATTCGTATTTTTCTTAGGAAAAACCCAATGATCTCCAAAAATTGATAAGTTTGGTATGTCAATTTCAATTAGTTTAGGAAGAAAGTATGTGAATTGCTTTGGATTAAAGTATTGAGGACTTTTTAGGAAAAATATTAAGTTGTGAAAATGTTTGGGCTTAATCAAATTTAATCCCATAGATAGAGAACAAGCTGAAAATTCTGGAAAAATGCAAGTTAATTACAGTTTTGCCATTGTTTCGAACCAACTTTGCAACAATGGTGTGTATCGTGCGTTGATCCATAGCTTATGCATGTTATACCATCGTGTAGTTCTTATCGAGATATTTAAATTGATACCAAGTTTAAGTATTTTTCAAGTCGGGACTTGCCTTGAAAGTCGAGCCAAAGTGGTATAGTGAGAATTTATGTAATGCAGAAATTTTACCAAAATTTGGCTAAGTATGGAAAACTAGTCGGGCAGTCATTTTTGAGCTAATCGTACGAGCTATCGACTGACCCATTTCTTTTGCATGTGTACTCGTTGTGAAGCTTGAAGCATGAACTTTACAACGGTATAAAGTTTGACCAAAACGGAGCTCGTCTCGACCCCCAAATGTTGTCCCAAACATGGCTACTTGAAATAAGAAATCTGGGAATTTTTGTAATAAAATATTGGTTGAGTGGGACACATGTCATTTTCATGATTATCACCTTAGGTCATGTTTGGCAAAGCTTATTATACTTAAGGATCAATGTCGTTTTAATATTCGTATAAATAACTGATGAACTAATAAAATAATCCAATAAAATAAGAATAAGTAAGAATTTTCATGGATAAGCTAAACCAAACATGGCCCTCCCAAAACTCTATATATACACCCTCTCTTCTTGCCTTTTTAAACCAGAAAATTTGTAAAGAAGCTCTGCTGAAATTCAGAAAGAAAAGAGGTAAGAATGAAAACAAAAATTGAAAGGAAACCAAGAACTTTTTTCCTTCTTCTTTGTATTTCTCTTGAGTTAGTGTGATGAAACACTAACCTAACAAGAGTTCATCACATTTACTCCAAGATAAGCTAGAAAGGTAGAAATTTCCGTCCATAAAGTCAAAACCCAGTTTACAGCAGTGATCCGAGGCTACTGGTAGCCTCAGAATCAACACAGTTTTGATTCTGGGAGCCCCGAATCTGCACTGCTGTCTGGTAGTTTCATTTCCAGTTTAATATAATGGGTTTTTGGACAGAAATTCCTCCATAGCCAAGCCTAAAACATAAATTTTCATTTTCTCTTATTTTTGATGTATTAATTCTCCATAATCTTGTAACATTTCAGGTCAATAATCTAAGATAAAAGATTTCCTTTGTACTGTGAGTAAAGTTTATGTGTTTTATGGTTTTATATTGATTATGACTATTAGGATCAGAATATTCAGCATGAGTGTTATGATAAATGAATCTCCTCTTATGACTTACTGTTACCCATCAATTTTCCTATTCAAGTGATAATAGATATTGAAATTAAGTGCTTATACATGAGAAATTATAAGTAATAAAATCTGCAGAAAGTTAACTTCATGTTTATGACTTTGCATGTCTCATAAACTTATGTTTAAGTCGATTTTTGATGAGTTTAGAATCTGCAGTATATGATGACTTTGAAGTTATGGTTAAAATAATGGTTTATACCTAAATGAAGCCTTGTCTTATGTATTATTATTGTGGCTTGTTAGGCAATGTTTAATGTTGAATATTATATATTCAAGTTGTGCTTGTTTGAGTCAAGAATGACTTAAAGTGTTACTGTAATAGCATGATGAATAGAAAGATGAAGGACTTTTAGAGTAATCCCTTGCATGTTGATTTGGGATTTACAGTAATATGTCTCTTTGAGGAAGAACTTGAAAGAATGTTTATGTGCAAGATTTCAAATGATGTTAGCAATTAAATCTTGTGTTTCCATGTGTTGCATCATGGCATCATTCAAGAATGAATTCATGATCTTAAACATTAAAGCAAAAAGTTATGTTTACATAATGATCATGAACAATTAAAGAATTCTCTATTTAGGTTGTACACCATGGGAGCAAGTCCCAATTTGAAGGTCACGGGCTACGAGATGCCCATGGGATGAGATGCCCAAAAATGAAATGAAAGTACTTGAGCAAAGTGCTCTAAGAGAATGAAAGTACTTTGAGCATAGAAGCTCTAATGATGTTGTGACCTTGTGTTTAGCAAAACACTATGAGCGCTCGGTGTACGACCCTAATATGGGAAGGGCCCAAAGAAAAGAAAAGAAAGAAGAAAAGAAAAGAAACGAAAAAAAGAAAAGAAAAGAAAGAAGAAAAGAAAAGAAACGAAAGAAGAAATGAAGAGAAAGAAGAAAAGAAAAGTAAGAAAAGAATAATGAATCCATTCATGGTTAATACATGCATAGCATTTAAAGGTTTAGCATCCATTCTATGCATATTGTATTGATTGTTTATGAGTGATCGTTAACGACATTTCATGTTGTCAATTGTTTGGAAGTTAATATGTGTTTATTATCTTATTCACTTATGTGAGAATTGGGCAATAAGAATTTCATTCAATTGAAGGTATGAATTATGTGCTTTCATGTTTATGTGTTACTTTGCTCACTAAGCGTCATTGCTTACAGTCGTTTAATGACTATTATAGGAAATGGAACGAATCTACGTAGAAGTAGCACATACCTATGAGAGGACATCGGCCAACGGAGTGGACTTCTATATCATCATGAAGAAAGACGTATGGGTCCGTTTTCCGCAATGGCCGGGATTATATATAAAAGAAAGATCTTACAAAACAATTTATGTCTACGATGCCATCACTTTGGAGCCGAAGGGGACTCTTTTTTTTATGTACTAGATAACCGAGAGTCATGATGGTGGTTTTTGTAGTATCAAGGATTTAGTATCCCTTAGTTAATTATAAACCTTTTAAAGTGTTAGTATTGAAACGTTTTGAGCTATAGGTTTATAATGAGTGTCATTTCGACCTTTTTGTTATCAAAATGACGAACCATATTATGAAAGAAAGGGATACTACACTTGTTGAAGATAGTGAAAATTGTAAAAGAAATCCTTGTGTAATAGTTTTGTAAGATGAAATTTTAAAGTACTTTAAGTAATTAAGCATGTGGAGTATGCTTGTACTTTTAATTACAAATGGTTTGTAATGCCCTTAATTTCTTTTCTAAGTGTTTTGAGTAATATTGGAATGAGGTATAAAACTTGGAAAAGTTTAAAAAGAATTAAGTTGAAAAATTTAATGTCACAGCAGGAGGATACTAGTATCCACCCGCAGCTGAGTTTTAAGCTTTACTGAAGGCCACTAGTAGCCCTCAGCCGAGAAAAAAAAAAATTTTTTTTAAGGAAATTTCAGAGGTCGTCATAGATGGGCTCAGGTGCTGGAGTGGTCCTCACCAGCCCTGAAGGCCACAGACTGAACTGTGCAATCAGATTCGACTTCAAGGCGTCGAACAATGTTACAAAGTACCAGGCATTGCTGTCTGGCATTCGCTTAGCCAAAGAAATAAAAGTACAAAGGCTCTCTGTAGCAAGTGACTCCCAACTGGTGGTGAGCCAAGTAAATGGGAGCTTCGCTGCTAGGGAGAAAAGTATAGCTTCCTGCCTAAAATTGGTGAGGATCCTCATCCATTGCTTCGAGAAGTTTGAACTAATTCAAGTACCCAAGGCCGATAACGCTAATGCTGATGCACTTTCTAAGTTGGCAAGTAGTAATGATTCAAAGCTCCTTAAATTGGTTCCCATCGATCATCTCAACAAGCCCTCCATAGAGGCCATCACAGAAGTAATGGTGATCGAGGACACTTCTACTTGGATGGATCCCATTCTCAAATTCTTAAAAGACCAGGCACTACCCGCCGATAAAGAGGAGGCTAGAAAATTGAGGAAGAGGACTGCACACTTCATTCTATCTAAGGATGTCCTCTACAAACTAGGCTATTCCATGCCACTCCTCAGATGTGTAGGGGTGAATGAGGCAGATTACATCCTTAGAGAAGTCCACGAGGGAATATGTGGTAATCATACAAGAGGCTTGGCCCTAGCGCAAAAGGTCCTCAGGCTGGGCTACTTCTAGCCCTCCTTGAAGAAAGATTCCTTGCTCCATGCGAGGAGATGTGACAAGTGCCAACACTTCGCTACAATACCGCGACAGCCCCACCAAGACTTTACCGTAGTTTCTAGCCCATGGCCCTTTTCCAAATGGAGAATAGACTTCATAGGTCCTATGCCCAGGGGAAGGGGCAACGCATGTCACGCCTTGGTGGCTATTGACTATTTCACGAAGTGGGTAGAGGCGGAGCCAATGGCAAAGATTACCGAGGCCAACACCTCTAGATTCATATGGAAAAATATCATCTGCCGATTCGGGATCCTCCATTCTCTGGTGTCTGACAATGGAAAGCAGTTTGACAACAAGAAAATCAAGAACATATGCGACGAGCTAAGGATTGCTAAGAACTTTTCCATCCCCCATCACCCAGGCTAATGGACAAGTACATGCTGTTAAAAAAACCATCAAGTACACTCTTAAGAGAAAGCTAGAGGCATCGAAAGGGGCATGGGTCGAAGAACTCCCACACGTTCTCTGGGCTATAAGAACCATCCCAGAACACCAACTGGAGAAACGCCCTTTTCAATGGCCTATGGATCTAAGGCTATAAGCCCAGTCGAAGTTGGCATACCATCGCACTGTCGACTGATGTTCAATGAACATACCAATGACGATCTGATGAGAGCAAGCCTGGACCTATTAGGTGAAAAAAGGGACGACTTCCTAATCCGGTTGGCCTCTTATCAGAGAAAAATGGTAAAGTACTTCAATAAGAAAGTGAAAAAACGATCGTTCCACCTCGGAGATCTTGTCTTGAAAAGGGTATTTCTGTCCTCTAAAGAAACCGGCGCCAGAACTCTTGGCCCCAATTGGGAAGGACCCTATCGAATCATCAACGAGACGCGACTCGGCACTTATGATATCGAAGACATGAGCACCAAACGGCAGCCTCACCCATGGAACGCAGAACATTTGCGTCAATATTACCAATAGCTAAGGGAGGTTCATTATGTTTAGCTTAGAATATCCACATTTGGACGGCTCAGTTAAGTCGGACCAATCCTTTGTTTAATATATTATCAAGTTATTTGTGTTGATTCATGTGGAAGCATGGCAAGACCCGAACTTGTGTGGCTTAAGCAGAGCTTATTGTTTGTACGATGCATTGACACTTAGAAAATATTTTTAATGGGCAACACAACAAAGTACGCTTCGGAAATAAAGTTCATTAAAAGAAAATATACTATCTAGTACAATAATCGGGTGCGGCGAACCTAACTATTACAATAACCCTAACTATCTTCATCATCCTCAACATCAGGTGGGGAAAACTTAGCTTCTAAAGGCTCAAAGTTGAGGCTTGGGTAGTCAGTTCTGAGCACGGTTAGGACTTCCTGATGCCCCACCCTGGCAAAGTAATCGGAGAAGTTGGTATAAGCATCGGTGTTGTGGAAGTTTGGTACAAAATCCGCCTCCACATTTCCTAACTTCGCTTCCATCTCCTTTTTCTTATTAAGTAGCTGGGCAGCCTCAGCTTCAGCCTCATTCCTTCATTTTTCAGCAGTTTCAAGGCTCTCTCGTAAACTACGAGCCTCTTGATCATGGACTGGGACTCATCCAATAGCCGCCTTTTCTCTTTATTGGCCGCCTCCAAAGCCTCAGAAGTAATCTTCTGAGCGGCGTTGGCATTGTCCAGCTGCTTGGTCAGGTTTAAAACGTTGGACTCAGACTCTCCCAAGTCTGCCTGGAGGCGTTCATACGCCATGTGCATGCTGTCCACGGTAGCTTGCAACCTATCCAAGGCCTGCTTATGCTCCTTGTTTGACTTGGAGGCCTCAGCAATGAGCTTCTTATGCTCCTGCATGCGTGTCCTGAACTCGCCGAGCACCTTCAACTGCATCGCAGAGGCCTTAATGGTGACATCCAGACCGGCCTCCAGCACATCTTTCAGGTCTCCATGAGAGGCGAACTCTTCCCACTTTGGGGTGAAGTACTTCTTCACGGCCTAGGCTCCCAAGGAAGGATAGAAGAGCATGTCTCGAAGTGCATCTTCTGGTATCGTGGACCCAGAGGCGCAAATCAACTATCTCAGCTTCTTCTTCGAATCATAAGGCCCTCCGACAGGACCTCTTAGGTTCTGAGTCGCTGGAGGGTCTTCAAGAACAACCTCGCCCGAGGGATTGACAGATAGGGTTCGCTGTAGAGGTAGAGCGCCACATACTACGTAGTTATCCACAACCTCGACACTCTTTCTCTTAGGCTGAGTAGTGGGGGCCTTCATTTTCCTTGAGAGGGGTATATCTCCCTCTGGAGGACCTGTATCCTCTATCTCTACTGTTATAGGGGCCTCAGCCTCTTCTTTGTTCCCCTCCCGACTCAGGTCTTCTCTGACCTTCTTCTACTTAATATCTTCAGCAGATTAGGACGCTAAGACCCTCAGCCTGTGCTTTGTTAGACATGCAATAGACGGTCGGGGGCGCCTCCCTTGATCCTTTTCAGCTGCACAAAAGCAATCATCAGTAGCTGCACGAAGGCAAAAGAAAGTGAAGTGAATGTTACCTTTGGAGGCCATCAAGCCCAATTCTATCAAGCAGTTGTGTCGGTTCAGGATGAACCCGTATTGCCGAGTCGCTGGAGACGCTTGTTATATAGACTGAAGTAACTCCAAGTCTTCACTTGACAGCTCGCAGCGAGGAAGATCGTCTGCAAAAATAAACACGTTAAAACACGCATAAGCATCCACATGCAATAAATTCTATCGACCCTACTCACTGGCTATTCCATAGACATTGGGCACATCCAAATCCGGTTCCGGATCGTCAACGACCCGCTGCCAATCACCCGCTACCCAAAACCACGACTTCTTCCATTGTTTTATGGATGATGGGCAATCTGTCACTAAATGCTTATGAGACCCCCAAGGGCAGAAGTAATACCACCCAGGCTCCTCTTCCCTGCCTTTCCTCCTCGACAGCTTCCTCGGCTGATAAACAGTCTGGAACGCATACAAGGGCATTTCCTTACCAAATGAATGTCAGAACCATAAGTACAAACCCCCCAACCATCTGGCTCCATCCATTCGGGGCCACCTGAGTCGGGGCCAGGCCATAGGCACGCAATATCCTCATAAGAAAAAGATGTAGGGGCAAACACATCCTACTCACGAAAGCATTCATATGTAAGGCAGTGCACCCTCTCCTTGGGACATATACTCTCTCATGGGGCTCCGGCAGCAAAAGCTCGATATCCGAAGGAACCTTGTACGCCTCTCTCAATAGGTCCAGATCTTTCGCGTTAATTATTAATGGCACATCCCTGGCTGCCCATCTCACTGCGTCTGCCCTATATAGATCATCAGCTTCTCTCAGACCTGGAGCCGAAGTTATGGCCATCAACTCGCTCATGTCCACATCAACACCTCGGATAGGCAGAACACCCTCTATTGACAGAGACACAGGAGGGGACACTTCATCCCCGCCATGCCTAGAGGCGTTATCCCCAGCAATTCTTACAGACATTTCAACAAAAACAAAATATTCGTGTTTAGCAAAGAAAAGATTTCGGGAAGAAGTGGTTACCTAAACCTAAGCGTTCACCAGAGATGCAGAAGAAGAAGCAGTCGCCGAAAATGTTCGTCGGAAATCTATGGATGATAGCTCTCTCAAAACTTCTCAGAAACGCATAAGGTTGACAATGAAACTTCCACCTATATATATAGACAACGAACGGCCATTCCCCACCGTTAGATCAAATCAAGATCCATCCACGCCGTCCATCACACCAATCCATCGTCACCATTAGAGTTCAATGGGCGTCAACAGCCTTTTTAAATCAGCGGCCACGATGCGGGCGTGCTTCCCACGCGCGTGTCACTTTTTAATCAAATCAAAGCCCTCAAAATTAAATGCCATCATTGTCCGCATCTGTCTTTTCACCATGCCCAAGGAGACGTGCTGCATGTTGCCCAATCAATCTGCGACTCATAGATTTAGCCATTAATGTCCCTGCAGCAGGCCTCTCCCTCTTTTGAATAAGCCTCAGCTTCCAAGCCTCTCCTACTTGGGACTCAGCCATCCCGCGGTAGGCCTCTTCCTCTCGTGGAGACGCCTTGGCTTCCAAGCCTCTCCCACTTGGGACTTGGCCATCATGCAGAAGGCCTCTCCCTCTTTTGAATAAGCTTCGGCTTCCAAGCCTCTCCCACTTGGGACTCGGCCATCCCGTGGTAGGCCTCTCCCTCTCTTGGAGACGCATAGGCTTTCAAGTCTCTCCCACTTGGGACTCGGCCATCCCGCGGCAGGCCTCTCACTCTCTTGGAGACGCCTCGGCTTCCAAGCCTCTTCCACTTGGGACTTGGCCATCCTACAGCAGGCCTCTCCCACTTGGGACTCGGCCATCATGCGGTAGCCAAGTTCAACACCCCTCATAAATGAAAGAGGTCTTGAACTTGGGGGATTATTCTTATACCCCCACGCCACGTGGACATGGCAACCCCACTTGGGGCTCCACTGGGCACGGTCAAAGTTAACGTACTTTGGTTCAACCAAAATACGAGGACCTAAATGTGTCGATGAGGGTTTATTCTTTACCAAGTTCAACACCCCTCATAAATGAAAGAGGTATTGAACTTGGGGGACTATTGTTACGCCCCCACGCTACGTGGACATGGCAACCCCACTTGGGGCTCCATGTGGGCACGGTCAAAGTCAACATGCTTTGGTTCAACCTAAATACGAGGACCTAAATCTGAGGCTGTTTGTGCCGAGGAGGGTATGAACCCGAGGCTAATAGTGTTGCGTGTCAAGAAAGCCTCCCCTGCCAAAACCTGCGATTCAGACTTGAAAAGACTGATGGGATAACGTGCCAACTCTGCCTGTCATGGTCATAGCTCCTTAGTTTGCGGCTGAAAGGGACTCCTTCATTAATGTCAATGAGGTGACACCTGAGATGTGACTCAAGAATCCTTTAGATGGAACTACGTGTCGCATATCGAAGGAGATCATTCTTGTAGAATTGGTCTATAAATACTAAGCTTATTTCCACAAGAAAGGGATGTTAAAATATTACTCTCACAAGAAATATCAAGTCCTCTATACTAATTATTCTTCAAGTGTTATAACCACCTGTGAAATCGTTAGTTAGGGGCCCTCAAGCTATTATCTCTACCATAGTGTGTTTCTCTTTGTCTTTTGTTACCTACCCACCCAGTCCGAGACATATCTGCGTGGTTGAATAAACCACGTGGCAGTCCAAGTAAGAGGAGCAATACACGTAGGAAGAGGAGGCGTTGGGTCCCTGTTGACAGCCATTTTTGGAGGTCAACAGATTTCATTAATTTTTATTGACTTTTATAGATTTTGATAGTTTATGTAGACTTTTATAGATTTTCATTTTGATAGACTTTCATAGATTTTCACAGACTTTTATGAACTTTTATAAAATTTTATTTTTTCAATTACATTTGAGGTCTATAATTGAAGAATGGAAGGTGGAATATCAAGCTTTTGGGGGCGTGTCATTTCTACGCATGAGTGGTGTGAGCCAAATTATGTTCATTCTTCATATATTGCTGAATTTTTCAATATCATCTCTAATGCCTCCTGCATTATTTTGGCACTGATTAATTTCCTTCACATATTAAAGGATGAAAACCTACTTAATAACTTGTTCTAAAAGTTTTACACTTGTAATTGACAGAATACTTGTACCAGTAGGTCACATAGTTTGATTTGGTTTGGTACCATAGCATGAACCAGGACCATAACAGCAAATCAAATGAAAATATTGCTTATTGGATTATTATTTGCTAGTCCTAACTGCGAATCACTCAGTTTTTTATATAGTTCTCAAAAGCTAATAGAAAAATGAGTACAATTTTTCAATCAAACCATCACCCAATATCATCCCAAGGATAAAGGGAATGAGAACCCCATAACGTCCAGCCATTATTATAAGGTGAATTGGCTTCTTTTACTTTATGGAAGTTCATTTTCCTTTAAGACAAATTCTCAATTTTGGGAAATTTGATACCTATACAAAGATTCAAGTTTCAATTCAATATCTGAAGAATTAATTGTACCTCTTGAAAACGAATCAAATTAATTATCCCTCTTCAAAACGAAGATTTGACTGTGATAATTGGTACGCCAAAAGTAAGTATTCACTTTATTTCAAGGTACCATCATTAATCTCCAGACTTCTTTTTGACAATCACCGAATAAAGAAGGAAAACCTATCAACCATTAATCAAGTTAAGTCTGTAACAACAATCAAATATCTCGAATTTTGGAAAATTTCAAAAACATAGCAGTCCAAGAATTAGATATAAGTATCCTAAGATCAACAATCCTAACTAGTGCAATCAATTTTGAAAGAGAACTCATTCAAAGGGGTAATAGTATCAACAATGACATCTGCCTTCTTCTCCAATTCCGATTCATCAACTCACATAGAACTTTGTCTATGCAGAAGCTTCTTGTTCTCCTCAACTTTCATTTCTATCATCCTCCAATATTCAAGCTTCTCTGCTGTTTCTCATCCGCGTCACAAGAATTAGAACATATATATCAGCCACAAAGCATGATGCTAGGTCAAATTGTTGAGAGAGAAAATCATAAAAGGCAGCAACTTTTATTCTTCCATCTAATGGGGTAACTTTATCCCAATTTTATAAGAAATTTCTTGATTGTTTTGCCTCCTCCACCCCTTAAAAAGATTGATTCATAGATATATGAAAAAGACAGACAAATATAGACCTAAGTAAGGGGAAATAATTTCAGATTTAAGTAAGAGATGCTTCAACATTCAAGTAACAAGTTTTCTAGTATTCACATCCAGAAGGATGATAGAGATCCAACTACGTACCACACAACATATAAAAACTCAACCAGATTGCAGACTATCTGCTTCAAGTCATGAGTTATTTTTAACGATGCAAGTTACATTTTCAAATAAATGTGTACCTTAGTAACAATTCTACTCTTGATGTAAGAAATTGAAAATTTATCAATGTTGTAAGTATTACGTGATGAATATTCATATTGCCACAAAATAATATTCACGTGTTGTAAAATAGAATGTCATATATATAAATAATTAAAACATAAATTACGCAACAATTACAGAGTGTTGCAAAAATGATGATGCGACAAATTCTGTGTTGTAAAATAAATTTAACTACAAACACAACTTAAATATATAGACAAATATTTATTGTCACAAAATAATATTTGTAACAATTTTATATGTTGTAAAATAAAATACACGACATAAATAAATAATCACAAAATAAATTACCCAACAACTACACATCGTTGCACAAATGATGATGCGTCAAACTCTCTGTGTTGCAGAATAAAGTCAACTACAAACACAACACGTGACAAACAAATCTCCATTGCAGCAAAATAATATTTGTAACAATTTGATGTGTTGTAAAATAAAATATGCGACATCTATAAATAGCCACAAAATACATTATGCAACAACTATATATCGTTGCACAAATGATTATGCGACAAACTCTATGTACTACAAAATAATTGAACTACAAACACAATCTGTTACATAATAACTTATACTACAAATATTGAATATCTTAAAATATATTGTGCAACGAATCAAAATCACTGTAAAACAAATTATGCGACAAACATTACTTGTTATAAAATGTATATTACAACAAACTTGTTTGGTTGGAAAATGGAATATGTAACAAATGTTATACCTTTAAATAGTATTCAAAAAAATATTTTTTCTTGTACAAACTTTTTTGGAATAATCATTGCGACAAATAAATTTGTTGCTTTTTAATTTTTCACGACATATGCATTAGGATGACATTATGGCGACAAATATGTTGTTGCTATTTCATACTTTCTGCGTGAAACAAATAATGTTGCGAGTTTGCTTATGTGATGAGTGATTGAAAGTTGTCGCATAATACATTTTATGGCGCTTAAAGCGCGACAATGCCCGCAATAGACATCTTGTTGTCGCTAAATTATTTTTGCAACAAAATCTCTATTTAAGCGACAACATTTTTTTACCCCGCAAAATCAGTATATTTTTGTAGTGCTTAGACAAGATCAGCTAATGTTGTCCAGAGCCATCACTCCTTCTGCGAATTCGGTATAGGTTTGAGGGTCGAATTATCAATATTTGATTGAAAGGGTGATTACTTGACATGGAAACAAAAATGCGAGCAATTTTGGTATAACAAAAAGTCTCAAAGGCTCTTGATGATCCATAAACATATCTTGATGATTTGAAAAAAAAAAACCTACTGAAATTGATGATATGAATGAAATTGCATATAGTTCCATAATTTTGTAATTATATGATAGTATAGTTAGACAAGTTGATGATTCAATAGCTGCAAGAGATATTTGGTCTGCTTTAGCATATGTTTGGTAGTGTTGAAATTATTTTTTAAGTACTTATTTTATAAGTTGTGGGTGAGTGTGTGGATCAAAAGTGAGTTGTAAGTTGTGAGTCCTATAAAATGTGTGGATAAAAAGTATGTTTGACCAGTTTGATTAGTTGAAATTATAATTTAAGCAATAGCAAACAGGTGCTTAGATGCTCTATTTTTGACCAAAATTTTGCCTAACAAGATTTATTTGCTTGAAAAATTGCCCAGTTTTAAAATGGATACTAGTAAATATTTAGAATCAAATTTAAGTGATTTTAGCATAATTGTAAAATTTGTCTCATAATGGGAAATATTTTGCTGTTGAAGATCTTGCTGTAATCTTGATTAATCTCTCTTTGATTCTTACAATGTTGTCAAGAATGCTATTAAGTGTGTAAGAGACACCTTGATGCAAGCTATCGTTATAGATGCTCTAGGTCTAGAGATCTTAAAGTTAAGAAAGAGTTTAGATAGGGGATAAAGGAATAAAGTCACTTTATGATAGGCAGGCCTGAGAAAAGGGAATGAAATAACTAGGGTAGGAAAGAGAAAGGTAAGTCTAAAGGGTATGTCCAAATCTAGGGACAAAATTAACAAAAAATGTTATCATTGTGTGGCAAATTAGGTCACTTTAAGAAAGATTGCTATGATTTTAAAACAAAGCAATAGGACCATCCCACAAAACACCAAAACAATGCTGCCCTTGAAAATGAAATGGATAGTTTGTATGTCATGATTGTCTCTAAAGGTAACCACAGTCAAGAGTGGATTCTTGATTCTAGTTGTACCTTCCATATGAGTCCTATCAAAGCCTGGTTCAATGACTATAGAGAAATTGAACTAAGAAAGGTGTATATAGGGGATAATAATACCCATGTGGATGTGGGGATATGAAACACTACCATAAGAATGCATGATGGCATGGTAAGAACTATACACAATGTTAAGTATGTCCCTAGCCTGAAACGAAACTTTGTAGCATTGGGGGCTTTTGAAGATGAAGGGTACTGGTTGAAAGCTGATGGTAGTGTGTTAAAGGTAGTCAAAGAGTCTATGGTTGTTTTGAAGGGGCCAAAGAAAAATGCCCCAGGGTGAGGTCCAAGAGGCTAATGATTCTGGTTCTTTTTCAATTAATGAAGATAGGACAAAATTTTGGCATAAAAGGCTTGGCATATGGAGAATATTGGGTTAAAACTCCTCAGTGACCAACAGTTATTTGGTAACGATCAGTTTACTCTCCTTTCTTTTTGTGAAACTTGTATCTTAGGCAAATCCCACATACTTAGTTTTGGAAAAGGGGTTCATAATTCTGTTAGACCCTTAACTTATATCTATGCTGGTATGTAAGCGCTGAAAAATACCCCACATATGGAGGAAATGTACTTCTTTTCTCTTATTGATGACCAAAGCAGAAATGCTTGGATATTCTTTTTAAAGACCAAGGATAAAGCTTTTAGAAACTTTAGGATTTTGGTAACTTTAGTTGAAAATCAAAAGGAGTCTAAAGTCAAAGTCCTAAGAACAGACAATGGTCTTGAATTCTGTAACCTAGAGTTAGTTTCATACTGTAGAGATATAGGGATTCAGAGACAGAACTGTAAGGCATACCCCTCAGCAAAATGGAGTTGCTGAGAGGTTAAATAGAATTATAATGGATAAGGTTAGATGTATGCTAATAAGTTCTGGCCCCTCCGAAGGTTTTTGGAGCGCTAGAACCATTGACTTATGATGAAGCTATCAATTGTCCTAGGTCAAAAGAATGGCAAGAGGCCATGAGAGATGAAATGCACTCTTTACTTAAAAATGAAACCTAAAAATTTGTAGTCTGCCCCCATAACCAAAGAATAATCCAGTGTAAGTGGTTGTTCAAACTTAAGGATAGTAATAATTCTAGTAACCCTCCCAGGTATAAGGCTAGATTGGTGGCAAAAGGCTTCTCCCAAAGAGAGAGAGAACGAATTGATTATAATGAAGTGTTATCCCTTGTCATTAAATATAAGACCATCAGACTTGTCCTTGCCTTGGCTGTTCAGTTCAAAAAGTGATTATGATGCTTGTCTCCATTATAATAGCAGTAAAAACAACTGTGTAATGTATCTCCTTTTATATGTTGATGACATGCTCCTTACCAGCAATAGTAAAAGTGAAATAGAGAAAATAAAATCCCTTTTAAAATCTGAATTCGAAATGAAAGACCTTGGGAATGCAAGAAATTTTTTTTTGGCATGGTAATCAAAAGAGATAGAAAGGAGGACATATTAACAATCACTCAAGAAGCTTATCTAGAAAATGTTGTAACAAGATTCGATATGAGAGATGCAATATGAGTGAATGTGCTCTTTGGTGGTCATATGATTATCTCATCTGCCCATTCTTCTAAAAATGAAGAATAAAGAAAGGATATGGAGCACATCCCTTGTGCTAATGCTATAGGATCAGTGTTGTACTCCATGATAACCACCAGACCTGATCTTGCATTTGCTGTAAGTCTTTGAGTGGATATATTGCTAATTCTGGTAAGTCCCATTGGTCTGGTCTAAAGTGGCTTCTCAGATATATGTGTGTAGCACTTTAAACATTGGTATATTAGAAATCAAATGATGCTTTATCTCTGATTGGATATGTGGATTCTGACTTTGCTGGTGACACGGACCACATAAAATCTACTACTTTTTTCTTTGGTAAGAATTGTATATCTTAGAAATCTCAGCTTCAGTCCTTGGTTGCATTTATCAAGTACTGAAGCTAAGTATGTGGCTATAATCGTAGCTGTAAAAGAAGGTTTGTGGCTTAAAGGGTTTTTATCTGAATTGAATATCATGAACAATGTAGTAAACATTTACACTGATAGCCAAAGTGTCTTAATGCTTTGCAAAAACCCTATTTACCATGAAAGATCAAAGCATATAGAAGTAAAATACCATTTTGTGAGAGAACAACTTTCCACTGGTGAAATTAATCTATTAAAGATTGGAACTTCTGAAAACCAGCTGACATGGTACAAAGATACTCCCAGTTGGCAAGTTCAATACATGTCTATCTAAAGTGCTGATTTTTTTTTTAGTCAACACACCATCACATCCCGAATGTAGTTGTTAGTCCTCCACCAAGAAATGATGGAGGGGGGGGGGGGGGTTCGGATACACTAACCTTATATAAATAACTCATAAAAAGTACATAGGAGGGAGGGGGGCATAAAACCTAACCTCCAATCAGAAGAGCTAAAATAAACAAATAAATGATCAAATAATAAAAAAATAAATAAGGAAGTACTACATTCCAAACATAAGTCCTAAAAGTTCTATAGACCCCTAATTGTAGGAAGCCCATGTCTATCAATTTGAACTAGGATGCGGTTTAATCGCGGTAATTCATGAGCTCTATACTCGAAATAACAACGACGATCCCAACCCTCTGAAGTAAGTAAATCAGCCACCTGTTTGCCCTCGCGATAAATATGAGAAATATTAACACGGTCTGAGGCAATGAGATGTCTGATGTGGCGAATAGTGGCCTGAATAGACCAAGGTCCTCCTCCTTTGGTGATGCAATGAATGGCTAAAGTAGAGTCGACCTCAATCCATAAAACCGAGAGTAAAATCCTCCGAGCAAGCATAATACCGTCAAGAGTAGCTTTGAGCTCGGCCTCCAAAATAGGGCACTTGCCATATGAAGAGAAGAATGCGCGAACACACTGTCCTGATGAAGCCTTAATAATCCCTCATCAACTCGCAAATCCATCTTGGACGCATCTATCAGTGTTGATCTTATAGGATCCTACTGGTGGAGTATGCCAATAAACTAAAACAGGGGGATGAAGGGATGGAGTATTAAGAGATATACCAAAAAGAATAGCAATATCCATATCCCCGTGCTAGTGAATAGCCCGAAATAAACGGCATGTGTGTAGTATGAGATAGTATAGTATACTCTCCAGATGATCCGTCTCGAATCTATAGATATATCCTGGTATTTCGCATCATTCCTCTCAGTCCAAATAAACCAGAGAATCAAAAGGGGAATGATCGTGCGAATATGACCCTTTCTGACAAACTAACATGAGAAATGCCAAGACTGAAAGCGATACTGAAAACTCTTCATTGGCCGAAGGGTTATATGAAAAATGTTAGAGAAATGTGCAAAATCTGGTCAGCAATACTACTGCCAATAAACAAATGCTGAATAATCTCAATAGCTGAGCAACACTTACAACGAGAAGCCATATGACTCCCAATCTGTCTCTGAATCACAACATCAACTGGGATAAGCCCCTGCCAGTCTCCAGCAGAAGAAAGATACAATCGTCGGGATAATAGAACTCTAAATCATGATGTATACAGCCTGAATAGTATGCCCCATACGAACTAGCTGCCATGTAGACTTAGTAGCAAATCTACCATCCGAAGTATCCTTCCACATAATTTGATCATGCACCTCAGCAGTGATAGGTATGTTTCTTATCTGTTCAACAATAATATATGGTACAAGCTGATGAAGTCTGCCAATGTTCCATCCAGTATCATCAAATAATTCTCTAACCCAGATAGAATAGTGTGTCAAGTGTGGGTGATGATCAGGTAATGTAGACTCGCCCATCCATCAGTCATGCTAAAAGAACATCTGTCCACGTCCTAACTTCCGAGCAGTGTGTGTCTCCGCCTGTGGTCCTATATGCTTCAGCCTCTTCCACACTGCTGAAGCATAGTAAGGAATAGTAGTCAGCAATGGATGGGTACCTTTGCAATACTTACTCAGTAACAATTGAGCCCATAATGATCGCTGAGATCTAAATAACCACCAGAGCTTTAGGGAGAATATATCAACAAGATCATCCAGTCTCCTAAAGCCCAGTCCACCCTCCTCAGTAGGAATACAAATGTCCTTCCATCTCTTCCAATGTAATCTGGGTGCATCGCCTCTGGAGTCCTAAAGAAACCTAGCGAATATGCCTTCTAACTTTTTCAAGATAGCCTTGGAAAGTTTTATAATCTGAAGGAGATAGAGAGGAATAAAGGATAGCACTGATCGAATCAAAGTAATCTGTCTCCCAAATGATAAGAGCCTCGAGGCCCAGCCTGAAATCCTACTCCAGACTTTCTGGACTAAGTCATCATACAAGAAGATCTTCATAGCTCCTTTAAATAAAAGAACACCAAGTTAAGTGAGAGGCTGTTGCTGATGACAAAACCCTGTCATATTCTCCAGTCTGTGTATCTGACTAGTAGAAAATCTCCTAGGAAAGATCATTCCAACTCTTATCTCTGTTCACCAACTGCTCAGAAGCCCCTTCATAGTGTTCAATACACTGTAATACTCGTCTGATAGATTGCTTCTGGCCATTGGCAAAAATAATCATATCATCTGCAAAAGACAAATGAGAGATAAGAGTATTACCCCTATGTTTGTATGCCATCGAAGGAATATGCTGATATTGCTGAGTGAGTAGTCGTGAAAAGTAATCTGCAGCAATAATAAATAGCGATGGAGATATGGGATCACCCTGTCTGAGCCTTCGAGATGATGAAAAAAAACCACATGGTCTGCCATTAAGTAAGATCGAGAATCGACACTCTGAAATACACCTTTGTATCTGATCGATTCAAAGAGCATTGAACCCAAAACCCTCCATAATGGATATCAAGAAGCTCCAGTCCATGCGGTCATAGGCCTTATCCATATCAAGCTTGAGAATAATATTATTCCTTTGCAATTTCGTATCAAGTATATGCATTAACTCCTGTGCAAGGATGACATTATCTCCAATGAGGCGTCCCAAGATGAATCCGCTCTGAGGAGCTGAGATGATCTGAGACAGTAAAGTACTCAGTCTCGAGTTCATCATCTTTGTAATCAACTTATTAAACACTGTACATAAGCTGATAGGACGAAATTCTAACCACCTACAGGCATTGTCCCGCTTTGGAAGTAAGACAATAGAAGTAGCTACAAAACCCTTAGGTAGGTGCCCTCCAGCATAGAAGTCCAAGACTGCCTGAAACACATCCTCTGATACTATGTCCCAACATACCTGGAAAAAATGAGAAAAAAACCCATCTGGCCCGGCAACACTATCTGGATCAATACTAAAAATAGCACCTCGTACCTCAGTCAAAGTAGGAGTTCGGTTAAGCTGCAAATTGTCATCACTGGACACCAATCTAGGTATAATACCAGGTCGAATAGGATTGACAGGCTAAGGAGCAGCTGACAGAAGTTCCTGGAAGAAAGATACTACTGAATGCTGAATAGTCTTAGGAGACTCAAACACCTCGCCCGAAGTTGAAGTAATAGACCGGATCCTAGCTCGAATACGTCGTCTCTGAACTATAGAATGGAAGTATCGGGTGTTATGATCACCCTCACAAGTCCAACGTGCCCTTGCCTTTTGTTTCCAAAAGGCCTCTTCAATAGATAAAGTACAGTTCAGAACTGCCTGAGCCTGATGCAAAGTATCACGATGGGAAGGAGAAGGATCTCTGTCATGGTCTAACTTTGCCTCGTCCATCCTACACTCTACATCTCTAATCCTCTGAAAAATATCACCAAAAACATTACGATTCCACCAACGAAGGCCATGTTTGAGCCTAAAAATATTTTCCCAGAGAGCAGCCATTCCCGTAAGATGGGTAGAAAATGACCACTTTTGAGATACAAAGTCCAGAAAATTGTGATGCCTAGACCAAACATTGAGGAATCGAAAAAGACGAGGCCCCAAATCATCATCAGAAGACCACTGAATCAAAAGAGGTGAGTGATCAGAAGTGTTTTGATTCAGATGACAAACTGAAAACTGAGAACAAAAAGAAGGAACCATTAAGTTAATTAAAATTCTATCCAGGCGCTTCCAACCCCTCCCATTTGTCCATGTGTATTGACTTCCAGAATACTCTGCATCCGTTAAACCACAATCCATCATCATATCTGCAAAGTCTGAAGTGACACAGGTTAAAATATGTATTTTGCAGGTAATTGAAGTTGGTGGCCATAGGGCAATGATGACATCAAAATTGAAAGGATAGCATTCTGCAAGGGATGGGCACGGGTTAATGAGCCAAGGTGAATAATTTTGAAAGTACGGTTCTCAAACCCGAAATTATCTATGGCTGAAACACGTTTTGGGGCTTTTAGTGGCCTATGCTACGTGGACCTTCCTAATTGGTTATGTGTGTTGTTGTGTGGATTGTACTTTCTTTTGATGGATAATAGCCATTGGATTAGATCCAATGGCTGAGATATGGTACACCTTTTCAGTACCATTTTCTTGGGTTGTTCAGCAGCATACAATTGTCATAGTCTTGGTATCTTTGTCATCCGAGTCCTTTCATCTCTCTCTCTCTCTCATTCTGCTGAACTTCTTCACTTTCTGCCTCACTTCTTCCTTCATTCTTGTGGAGATTTGGGTTAAAGAGTTGTTAGCTTTATAGCCTGAGGTTTGTGTGAACAATAAATGAGGGGTGAAAGGTCTGGTGTTCACCTATAGTGATGAACAATAACTCTAATCTTGAAATCAGACTTAGAGTAGTGTTTTGGCCTTAGATTTGGGTGCTTGAGTCCTGTTTTTGTGATCAAGAGAAACTTGTGCCTATACGTGGAAGGCAATTTGCAGCGATCCTTGGTAGTTTGTATAACCGAGCCCTATTTCATAGGACGTGGTCCTTGAAAGATTCTCGATCTATTCAATCTGATGTTTTTCATTGAGTTGTATATTCTTGATTCTTAATTTTGAAGCTGTAATAGTTGTGAATAGTTTTAAAAATATTTGTTGTCATACAATTCAAAACTTATTAATCAAATATATGAAATTTCACAATATTCTTCATAGTATTATGCCGTAATTCTGTTCTTTCGTGGCTTTTATTGTTGAAAAGAATCATACATTCTTCCATTTCGAGACTGGCTTAGCGCATTTCAGACCAGTTCAACACATTTCTAATCCATTTGAAATGTTTTTGAGGATGGTTAAGATGTTTTCTAGTCCAATTCAATTGCTTTTTGGCCGATTTATACTAGTTCAATGCTGATTTCTTCTTTTTTCTTTCTTTTTTTTTTTTTGGCAATTTTACATTGGTTTAAACCATTTCTTGAAAAGCAATCTTATAATTGATAGTTTCAACACAATAGAGCTCTGGATTGTTATCTTATTTATCAGTCGCCTTCTAACTCAATTGTAGTTCCTTTTTCGTACATGACTAGTCATTCAAATTTGTTTATTTTATATATTCCTTTTCAGACATTGGAAAGGACATTGAAGGACTTTTCTACTTCGAAAGTGAATCTATTGGTTCAAGAAATATATCCCGTACACACTTGAGTTCTTATACGTTACTTCAAAATAAGAAATTGAGCTTCGACATAAAAGTTGGGTCATCCAAGCTTTCCATATTTGAAAATGTTGTTTTTTTTTCCATTTTTCAAAAATAAAGTTATCCATAATCTTCAATGTGAAGTATGTGAGTTATCCAAATATCGCCGAGCTCATTTTCTTACGCGAAAGAGTCAAAACATTTTTCATTGATTTATAATAATATTTGGCGTCCTTCTTGTGTCAATAACATCTCTGGGCTAGATGGTCACTATATTCATCAATGATCATACCTGCACCACTTTGATTTATTTACTTAGAGAAAATCTAAAGCATCAACAAAATTCCAAAAATTTCATCACATGATCAAGACCCAACACTACAAGAAAGGAGGTCTATAGCGGCGACTTTTGTCGTCATTTCATATTTATAGAGAAGACATTGTCGTCGTTGTATGTCGTTTCAATAGATTAGTCCCTCTAGGTTAATAGCGACAACAATATGTTGTCGCTATATACATTTGAATCTATGCCGACGACATTGTCGCCATTACATTGTCGTTCTCTATTTCTCGAAATTAGAGAAAATATGATGACAAAGTCGTCGCAAAGGTCGTCGCTGTTATCTTAAATAGTAGTGACGTTGGCATCGTCACTATTAACTTTTAGATACCATAATTATTAGCGACGACAATTATATAATATATATAGAGACGACAATGTCATCGCTAATGTACATCAATTTGTTTTATTGTAGCGACGACTTTGTCGCCACTATAAACATTCTAATTTTTTTTAATTTTTTTATATTTTAAATAATATAAACAATTCTATTATATATAAATAAAATCTACAAATCCCCCAAACCCCCACCGTTGTTCTCATTCTCGTCATCGCCCTTGTCCTCATCTTCCTCTGGCACAACCCCCAGTATTTTATGCTTCATATTCGCCATAAGACGTTGAATTGCCCTCTCCATTCGGCACAGCTGAGCCTCATACATAGCAAACTGATGATCGTCATTCTGGGGTCTCTAGAGAACTGATTGGATGTTCCTCGTGAGGCGTTTGATGCAGCGGTTGAATCTAAGTAGGGAGATATGTCATTCGGACGTCCAACTCCACAGACGTGTCCTCGTCATTCTCCGAGAACCTTCTTTGTAGTAGCACGCTCGCCAACTGACGCGCCACTGGAGGTGACTTGTGTTTGTTAAGTCTTTCTCACCTCAATAAGTTTATCCTGTTTAATGAGAAAAAACAAATAATAAATAATTAATAAGATAATGTTAGATACAATTAACAACTAATTAAAAATTATAAGTTTGTCCTCACGTAGTCACCAGCTGCCACCGGATTCACTTAATTGCCATCCTAGAAGGTGTGGAAAGTCCGAAATGACTCAATAATGCCTGGCCATTGCTGGGTCTCGGGGTCCCTCTACAACAATTTCAGTGTGAAATTTAGTTAAAAACATGCCTATGTAATGTATTGAAGATTTGTAAACTTGTATTGATAAATTTACTTGTACCGAATCGTAACACGTGGCAGAGAAGCTCTTCGATCCCTTCACGCTCGGGTATTTAGCCTTACCCCGATTGGCTTTATTCTTTGCTGATTGTTCCTAGAGACATAAAAAATAAGAAGATTACTTACCACTTTATAGTTATAATAAAATTAATATAAAAACTTAAACACATTTTAATAGTATGTACCATGAAAGTAGCACTTGTGAAGAAGTCAATGCACTTTTACTAGTCCTCGGTCGACAGCTCGCCGTATGGACGGCTCAGCCAGTGCTCTTTGAAGTGATTATACACCTTAAGTTTGTAATCGCAGTAACGATCGGCCGCTAGGCAATCTACAGCGGCACAGACTACCCGGTACTCGTCAGGCGACCGATCTACTTGAAGGTCAAAGTAGCTCTGCAACAAGTGTTGTCGTTTTAGCTGAATGTACATTACAAGGAAAAAATTGTTTACAAATTGCACTAATGTGAAAGACCATTGTAGAATTTCCTTGATGATGCTACGTAACCGTGCTCGCTGCTCATCTGGAACCTCTGTATAGGAGGGGTAGCAAGGAGGCACGGTGAATCTGACCTGGTTCCCAACCAATTGTGTAAAAACTCTGCGTTATTTCTGATCGGCTGCATTGTGCGTTCGAAAAAGTTGAACGCGATGGGAAATAGCCTCTTTCCGTTTGCTTGCCAAACCTTCTCAAGGTTAATGCCTTTGAGAGATACCCGTGGCTTAGATGGCAGCCCTGGAAAAGAAAAAACATACGATATATATAATACGAATTCAACGATAATGAAGTCATTGTAAAAAATTGCACATTAAGTGGTCTTGAAAAAAATTCTTATTGGACTAGCAAGACATATCGAGCCGACAGGGTGGCTGATGTGGAGGATCGCCTGCACCATCACTTCCGTGGGACATGACGTCAGCCATGCTACTAAAGCCATGCTACTAACTAACAAAATAAAAAATCAATTAGCGCGGAAATGGTCCCTAAACTTTTATTTTTTGCATTTGAGTCCCCGAAATCATGGGTTTCTGTGCAAATGGTCCATAATTTATGTTTTCTACTTCACAAATGGTCCCTAATATTTGTTTTGCACATTAGCCCATAAACTCTATGGTTTTATACAATTGGTCCCTGAACTTTTATTTTTTTTGCATTTGAGTCCCTACATTATTTGTTTCAATGCAATTCATCATAAATTTTTGTTTTCTAGTTCAAAAATGGTCCCTGATATAGGTTTTGTACATCAGCTCCTAAATTCTATGGGTTTCTTCAAATGGTCCCTAAACTTTTATTTTTTTTGCAATTCAGTCCCTAAATTGCTCCTAATATATACTTTGCACATCGGTCCCTAAACACTGTGGTTTTCTACAAAAGGTCCCTCATCTTTAAATTTTTCGTATTTCACTTCCTAAATTATTTGTTTCTGTGCATATGTTCAAAAATTTTTGGTTTCTAGTTCAGAAATAGTCTAATATTTATTTTGCACATCACCTCCTAAACTCTGTTGGTTTTTACATTTTAGTCCCTAATCTTTTATTGTTACAAATCAGTCCCTAAACTTTTATTTTTACCCAATTCAGTCCCTAAATTTCTCCTAATATATATTTTACACATCAGTTCCTAAACTCTGTGGTTTTCTGCAAATGGTCCATAAACTTTTATTTTTTTCATTTCAGTCCATAAACTTTTATTTATTTTGCAAATTAGTCTTTGTACTTTTTTTTCACAATTCAGTCCCTAAATTGCTCTTAATTTATTTTGCACTTCAGTCTCGTAACTCAGTAAAGTCAGTCTTGTAGTTTTTTCGTAATTCAGTCTGCAACTCAGTAAAATCAATAGCAAAATCAATATTCAAACATGTTCAATAAATATTCAGTAAAATAAATAGCAAAAATTAGTCCAACAATTTTTTAAGAACTCAGTAAAATCAATAGAAAAATTAGTCTCTAAACTATTGGTTGCAGAAGATTACATCGAACAGGTAATGAACTTCAGTTTCAATAATGCGGCCGTGTTCAAAGAAGGAGACTTGGAGAAGATTACCAGGAATAGTGCATGATCGTTGGTGTGAAATCTCAGACGGAGAGTGCAGACCATAGGTGAAAAAGAAGGTCAGATGGAGTGTGTAGACAAAACAGAGAGAAAAGGAGAAATGGGAATAAGTAGGTCAGATGCATTAAATATAAGAGTATTGTCTATAGCGGCGATTTGTTTTTTAATTTTTTTGTGCACACGCTTAAAATGTGGCGCCCAATTTTTTCACATTTATGTCGTCGCTGAAAACATTGCTTATTTGCTGTTAGGTCCCTTATCTTTAAATATTATTCATTTTGGTCCTTATATTTCCTCTTATATTTCATTTTTATCCTATTCATTTTGCAATGTTAGTCCTTCAAGTTTCTTGGAGATTACATTTGGATCCCCAATTCCTTGTTTTTGTACAAATGAAGTCCTTGTTCGCCTATTTTTTGTTATGAATACCAACATTCAATCTGATTCACTAACAACAACAACAACTAAATTTTTATAAATTTATTTCATAAATTTTAGTGATGAACAAAAATATTCAATCTGATTCACTATCATGATAGGATTGATCCTCATCATCGTTACTGTTGTCCTCATTGCTTTCACTCGATGTTTCGTCATCCTCGCATTCTTTATGTGTCGTCTTCCACATCCTCGTCTTTAATGAATGAAGTATCTCCTGCAGTATCAGATGAGGCTCTTCTGATAATCGATATTCCTATCTCATCAGCTTCACCATCATCCTAGTGCAAGAATATGTGCTCTAAGTTGCCAAGATCAACAATCAGAGAAAAATGAGAAGAGTTTTTATTGTGGAGCAGGTCTATCTCAGTAATGTTAGATCCCATCGTATTCCACGTACTCCTATGATGAACTACTTTTACAAATCGCTAGTTCGGAACATAAGAAGGATCTTTAATGTAGAACACTTGTTGTGTTTGGCTAGCAAGTATGAACTGATAATCCTTGAATACCTTTACACTGATGTCAATACTGGTAACGTTATTTTTAGTTACCCTTCGTTTTCCATCACTCCTAAACCATTTGTATCGGAACATAAAAACTAAAAGTTTAAGTTTGAACTGTAGCTCTAGTATCTCTTGCAATTGCCCATAGTAAACCTCACCCCCAGTCCCTGAGACGGACACACCACTATGTGCATTTTTCTTTGAATATCACGATCATATATAAGGAAGTGGACTCCTTTTACAACACAGGCCGTATAAGACATAACCTGTTGGTAACATCCATTGGCCAACGAAAACAATTCATGAGAAACTTGATGGGCGTGGCTTTGGCGCATTTCATATACCTGGATGAAGTCAAAGTTGGTTTTAGTCAATGTTACATAAATGAAGAATGTGGACATATTTGAAATGTATTCGGTCGTTGTTCATTTACCTTCCTATAAAACCAACCGTAAAAGTCTCTTCTCTGCCTGGTCGATGTTTAGGCAGTCATTGTTCAATAGCTCCTGCCTATGTTCCCTGTACAAGACATATAAGATCAACTAATTAGTACATTTAAAATACCAAAGTTATTTAAGAACAAAGTCTTACTCCAAGAATGTCTCAATTTTAATGCAGTTGTTGAGGACGTAAAACATCGACTGACTTCGAACATGAGCAGGAAGCGTCGTTGGTGTCTTCTTTCCAATTGGGCGACACTGCGACTAAAAAATAGAAAGTTGTCTTCGTGAAACACTTACATCATCGTTTCTGTCCGATCGATTGAACCTTGTTTCTATGTCCTCGAAGTACATCAAACAAAAAGTCAATGACTCGTCAACAATATATTCTTCAGCTATTGAACCCTCGGGTCGAGCTCGATTTCTGACGTAGTCCTTCAGTTTATTCAGGTATCGCTTGAACGGATACATCCATCTCATGTTCATCGGACCTCCAAGGATTGCCTCTTCTGACAGATACATTATGAGGTGAATCATGATGTCAAAGAAGGCTGGCAGAAATATTCATTCCAACTTGCAAATCATGAGTATCAGGTGATCGTGGAATGCCACCATGTCGCCAACCTTTAGTGTTCTTGCACAAAGCTTCTTGAAGAACGTGCATAGTTCAATAATTGTAGTAGAAATAATTTTATTCAAGAGCGCACAACATCTGATTGGCAATAACTGTTGTATGATAATGTGGCAATCGTGTGACTTCAACCCAATAATGTGGTTGTCATTAGGAATAATATTCTTTTGAAGATTAGATGCAAAGCCATCTGGAAACTCAAACAATTGGATGAAGTTGCAAAACTTCTGACGATTTGCAATGGACATGGTGTAACATACGGCAGGCTTCATACACCTGTTCTCGTTATGATACAAGTGCAACTCTCTTTTGATCCTTAATTGTATCAGATCACGCCTGGTATTGACCGTGTCATTTGATTTGAATGGATCATCCAGAATTGTGCCGAGCAAGCTGTCACAAACATTCAGCTCAATAGAACACCAATACGACAACTCATAGAAAATGCTCATTTTTCTCCAATTCAGCTCGTCATCACTTCTCCTATATCTAGCATCTCCGTAGTTAGGGTACTTTCGTGGAATACAATGTCTCACACGGCTTAAATGTGCTAAAATGTCTACAACCCTTAACCGACGTGGAGGTGGTTGCTTCTCAGTCCTCCCGTCAAAGTCTAAATTACTCCTAAATTGATACCTGGATGGTAGGAACCGTTGGTGACTCATGTAAGCTATCTTACCTATCACATGGACTGAAAGAGTCTCCTCATTGCACGTAGAACATGCCATGTACCCCTGACCGCTCCAACTTGAAAAACTACTTCTCGCTGGAAAATCGTTAACTGTCAACAACAATGCTGCACGCATTCTGAATACTGACCTATTATTGGTTCCATCGTCACGCGTGTCAATTCCATTGGCCCACAAATCCTTCAACTCGTTCACTAATGGTCGTAAGAATACATCAATGTCCTTACCTAGTGCTTTAGAGCCAAGTATCAAGAGAATAAGCATGAGGTATTCAGATTTTATGCATAACCAATGTGGCAGGTTGTAAACATTTACAACTACTGGCCACATGCTGTACGCTAGACTCATGTCACCAAATGGATTGAATTTGTCTGCAGCCAAACCTAACCAGACATTTCAGATCCCACTTGCGAATACTAGATGTTTCATGTTAAAATCCTGCCACGCCTTCCCGTCAACGGGATACTGCATATCATCTTCATCCCTAGACCTTTCTATACTGTGCCACTACATGAGTTTTGTAGTATCATTTGTCGCGAACATACATTTTAGTTTGGGAACCAAGAAAAAATAGCACAACACCTTATACGGAACATTCTTCTCATTTACTTTCTTAGAAGTGTACACCCAACAACTTTTCTGGCAGATCAGACAAGTTTGTCTATTAGCATGCTCATTCTAAAATAGTGCACAATCGTTCTTGTAGGCGTGAATGGATTTGTAACACAAACCAAGCTTCGTCGTCATCTTCTTAGCTTCGTAGTGAGAGTCCACCAGGTTCATGTTTGGGAAAGCTAACTGCAGCAAATTCAAAAGATCATCGATAGACTTGTTTGTCTATTTGTTCACAACCTTAATATGCATCAACTTTACTAAAAAAATTTAAAGACAAAAATGATGAAACTCTCGGGTATAGTTCTAAATGCAGAGCTTCAAACAATTTGTCATAGTAAACATCGGTGTTTGTACGAACATGCTCATCACCGACTACGTCTTCCATGACATCTATCATCTCATCCTCCACACCCGCTCTCTCATTCTGTCTATACACATTCACAGTCTGTGTAACAAACTAAATTTTTTTGCATTTCAATTTCAAGTAAATAAAAATTTCTTACTTTCGGCGTCGCTTCGTATCTCATGGTTCATTTCAAATATTTAGTCACGTTAAAAAAATTTTGTGTGTGTTCGCTTCAAATTTTCGTAGTCGACGACTATGGAATTTATTTGAAAACAAACCTTGTTCTTTTTCTTCATTTGGTAAGTTTTGAATTTCAAGTTGAACGAGAAATAATTTATAGTTAGCCTAATTTTTTTAAATGTTGTTCTCCAATCCTATCTAAAAATCCCGGCCATTTATCTTCGTTTTCTTAGCCAAAACTTGGTTTACTTTCGACTCCAAAAGTTAACCAAAAATCTACCCAAACAACACCTTAAAAATCCACCAAAAAACTAGCCAAACAATCCCTTAAACTCCACCATTTTTCATCACCCAAACAGCCCATAACTACTAAAATAAAACTGCCCCATCATTTTTAGAAATCACGTCCAGCAGCCACCCTCATTTGCAGCCATTTTCCTGTATTTTCTTCCCACTTAAACTCCAGCCAACTGTCCCTCAATCTTCCCATTTCACCTCACCTTTCAACCACCAAAATAACTGCCTTTTTCCCTCCAAAATATCCCAGAATTCGGCACCCTTAAGTCCCAGTAGATCTCCATGAATCAGCAACAAGAAGTCCAGAAACCTCACTTTTTCCCTTTCCAATTTCGGCCTTCACCCATAGTCCAGTAGCATGGTGTTTCTTGTTTACTTTCCAGCAAGAACACCCTCAATTTCGTCCCTCATCCTTCCTCCATATCAGCCCCAAAATTCCAGCAACAACCCTTCCATTTTTAGCATTTGTTTTCCTCTATTGTCTGTCAACCGAATTCGGTCCAGCAGTGAGAAATCTCCAGCAAAATACCCTTTAGTTTCCCTTCATTTTCGTGCAACAAGAAGCCTTGAAACCTTAGTCTAAACCACCAAAAATACCCTAGAATTTATCCATCTTATTCCTTCTAATTTTGGCCAACACATAGCCTTCATTTTCTGCAAATCCTAGTCACCAAAATTTCTAGCAACTTCCTTCATTCCTGTCCAGATTTTTGGCTTGTTGAAAAGGGCCTTAACCTTGTTTTAACCTTCACAAAAGTTCCATATATATACATCTATATATAGCGTATTGGTTTGGAATTTTTGGAAAGCTGCATAAATAATTTTTCTTCATCAAAACTTCAACCGAAAACTCGCTTTCGAGGTAGTTTTACTTAATATTTTTACTGCAATTTTGAAATGAAGTTTCGAAAAAATTATGATGTTATTTGAATGTCATGAAAACTTATTTATGAAGGAACTTATGATAGTGATTGAAAGTAATCACTTTAACATGTTTGTGATTGAAAGAAATCACGTATGATGATGATGATGTTATGTAGTGTCGGCTACCATTGTATAAGTTATGATGTACGTTTCAAAATCATGGCATGTTGAATTCATGATTAAGTAAAATTTTCCACATGTCATAAGTATTGCTACTGAGTGTTTCTTATGAAATACTCACCCAAAACGAATAAATTTTCAGATTGAACTAATCGGCGTTGATGCGATGGCGGTAGGCTAACGAGCTTGTCATGGAAAGTCTTATTTAGTTTATGTTTTGACGTCGAAATGATCGAGTCAATTATGATGTAATTATTATATTTTAAGTATTTTATTTAGTAATTAATTATGTAAAATGTACGGAAATCAATTATTGTTTTAATTGTCGTTCAAAGTTTTAGGAACTTGCCTAGTTTCATTTTTCAGAATTTTTAGTTTACTGTCCTCTTTTTGAAAAATCATAACTTTTGCTACGGTTGGATTTTTTGAGTGAAATCAGTGGATATAGAAATCCCTATATGTTTTCTAATAACAGAAATTAGAATCACTCAAAAATTGCATCGGATGAATTTATTATGGACATTTGAACGGGCTGCCTTAAGGCACTCGGGACAGTTTTTCAATCATCTTCGGCTATCTTTTTCTCCTACCAAATGACGTAGATAAAGTTTGAAATTTTAACATGTTTTAGTCCGTAGTCCCAAGTATCTACAGTTCCAATTTTGTAATTTTTTGGAGTTCGTTTGAATGGTATAATAAATGGCGGCGACACCTATCATGGTATAGACAAAACTATGAAATTTTGAAGAAAATTCCTTTTCCTTGCACGCTTGTTATTTTTCCGCATCAATTTCATTTTTAAAACCCTTCAAGGGCATGGAAAATATTATTTAGATTCGTCATATACATTTACAGATTTATTTCAGTGACCCTCCGAGATGAGAAAATCCGGGGCGTTACAGTCTGAACCTCAATATCGCTATGGTATATCTAGGTGACATAACTCTCAGTAAAATTATGACGTAATATGTGAGCCTCGACAATTTCCAATAGATGTGTGAGATCGTTTAAATATCCTGTGCACGGACATTTAATCATTTTCTTGTCATTTATGTATGGCCTAGCCATGTTTATAAATATTTTCAAACCGTTCCGAAAATTTGGTCAATTTTGAGAACTCTAGCAACGAAAATTGTCATCTTAATATACTTTATTACAAATTACGAGAAGAATCATGATTCACGTGACTAACAACAACATCTACATATCTATTGTGATGACAAATATTGTCGTTATATGTACAAAAAAATGGCGCTAATTATTCCTACAATTTGGAAAGTATTTAGCGACGACTACCCTTTATCGTCGCTATAAATTAAAAATACTAGGGACGGCATATTGAATATAAAGATGATTTTCATTGTTGCTGTAACGTCCTGAACATTTCATGTCTAAATTTTATCGTATATTAATATACTTCAAGTTCAAATGATCAATTTCTTTAAGAATTGGAAATTTTCTTTGATGTATGATGTTAAAAAGTAGATATAAATGTGTAAATTAAGTTTTAAGGACCAACTTAGAAGAAATTGTAGTTGGACTATTAGGACCAACTTAGTCATACTTTAATAATTGGAGGCAGGAACCAAAAATCTGGAAATGTGAAAAATTTGAATAAATTACAGTTTTGCCATTGTGTTCGAGACTACTTTATGAGCATTTCGTGAATAGTACAATAAAGTTTGGGCGATGCATGTTATACCACCTCGGAATTCATAACGAAACATTCGTTTTGATATCAAAATTTTAGACTTTTTGAGTCGGGATAAGCACAGAAAGTTGAGCCAAAATTGAACCAAAGTTGAATGAAATGTAGAAAAATTGGCTAAGTATAAAAATCCGTGGACGAGCAGTCTACTTTGAGTGAGTCGTACGAGTAGTCGGATGATTCGTTCATATTGTATGTGTGTGTGTTGTGAAGTTTGTAACTAGAACTTCGCAACGATATAAAGTTCTCTCGGTTTGGATCTCGTTAGGACCCTCAAATATTGACCCGAACATGGCTTCTCAAATATGAAAATCTACTTATTTTTCTATTAAAATAATGATTTTGGGACACTTGTCAAGAAGTAATCATGACTTCTTAAGGACTGTTTGGCTGAACTTAAAATCAAAAAAATAAATTAATCCAATAGCACGATACTATTTTCGTATGTAATAACAAAATTTGGACAATCAAATATTAAATAAGTGAAAACAAGGAAATAAGTATAACCAAACATGACCTTTAAAAACTCCTATAAATAGAGCACTTTAGTCATTGAGGAAAATCACAGCCAAAGGTAAAGAAATAAAGTGAGTAAAACATTTATGTGTTTATAATTCTGCAGTAATTAATACTTTTAATTTTATTCTTTCTTTACCTTTAATATTCATACTGAAATTTGTAGAATTGTAGCTTAACATATGCCAGAACTAAGAAAATTTCTTTAGAAGTCTCTAATTATTTCTCAGCCTTCTTTCTTAAAAGTTTAGCATCAATATTATACATCTTATTACTGTAAGTTGCTGGTTTTTAAAATTATAATTTCAACCTTCCAGTAGTGAATTTTCGTACCCTAATATTTTCACTTATTGAAGTTCAGAAATTCAATTCTGCACTAGTTTATAATTTATTCATGCTTATCCTTTGTTTATGTTAAATTTATCGGTATTTATGTTGGAATTCCAGATTTTTATTCACCTATGTTGGATCAAAGAAATTTCCTTTAAGATATCTCTCATTATTCATGATATTTCAGTAATATAATCAAGTTGATTCCAGAGATTCAGCCATAGAAGTGATGAACATTGTTACTATTGTATAACAAGTGAAATATGATATTCCTTGAGTTTATTTTTGAGATTTCAGTTCCAGCAACATGGTTACTTGTTCTAAAGAATGATTTCACTTATTTAAATAAGAGTAAACGAAATCCAGAAATTCCTAAGGTGATAAAATGATAACTTGTATCTTTATATGTAATTAATTCATGGAGCTTTATCACCTGAAATCTATACTTCCTCATTTGGTTAAAATTTTCATGACCAATTATAGTTCAAGTCTTAATTCTATGATAATCCATTTATTTTCTTTTCTTAAGCAAATATTTTTACAAAGACTTTCACTGTGCTTATACTATATGATTGAACAAGTACCTTATTTGATTTTAGTTTCTCCTAGAATGAATAATTGGTTTTCTCTATGATTGTTAAAAATTAATGATATACTGCAGTAATTATTACTGCAGGGATTCGTGCTTCTAGTATCATGTATTCATGCTTCTAATATTCAGGATACGAGTTTCTAGTAGCTCTCTTATAGAACAACATATAGAAATTGTGCATATGTTATGTTCTGATTATTGTTTCATTTAAGCATGATTATTATGTTTTATTGAAATGAAAACATGCTTGACAAGATTTGAGATATTTATGATCATTGAGAAGTCTTAATTTATGAGTAATGAAAGAATCATGAATCATAACTAAGTTTTATACATAGATATACACCAAATCATGGACTTTAGGGTCCAATTACTAAGGTCATCGGCCAGGAGGGCCATATGAAAGATGAGGCCACGAGGGCCTTTTTATAAACTCCTAGCCACGAGGGCTGTTTGAGGAGTTTAGGCCATAGAGCCTTGGGATTCCAACGAGCAAAGAATTGCTCGAGAAAAGTATGATGACCTTAGTGCTATTTTAAGCACAATGTTTGAGCGCTCGGTGTACAAGTTTCTATGTATAGAACGGGCCCAAAGACAAGATAAAATTTGGTTGCATATGCATTTTGTATTCAAGTATAAATGATTGGTTTTTAGATGAATTTTGAATGCAGATTTTATTAAGAGCAGCCTTATGTTTTCCTCACATATGTGTATCAATGTGGTGATTAATATGAAGATGATGTTTCCTTATGATATTGAATGAATATGTATTAATTTTCATTTAGCACATATTAAATTATAAGCTAAGGCTAAGAAGTGGTATTCATGAATTGTATGAATTAAATGATAACATATTGGTATCTATTGTGCATTGATTGTTGTTTTACTTGCTAAGCTTCACCACTTACAAGTCATTTTATGACTTTTTTTTAAGAGAATGGATAGACAATACACTGATGTATTGAGGACTTGGAGTAGGACGTGCAATGATGGGAGGGAGTTTCATGTTATTACAAAAAGAGAAGTTTGGTCTCATTTTCTACAAATGCCCGGAGTATATATTAAGGAAAGAAGCTATACGACGGTTTTTATTTTCAACGCGATGACTTTGGAGCTTTTAAGAACTCTACACTTCATCACGTAAAATACAACCAATTTTTTTGATCTAACTCTTTTGAAGATTCTCTTATAATGTTGTTTTTGTTCTTTAATGTAAATCGGGAAACATAATTTTGTAAATTTTAGAAACCCAATATGTTTAGAAGAAAGAGAATCATATTTACTATAGTTGTGATTAAGATTATATAATCAAATTCATAAATTATTATGTTTGGTACATTCTTAAAGTTTTATTTTTAGTTTCAGTTTCAAAGTTTTAAAAATTGTATGTTATAATTTTAAAGTAAGCACTAGGAGTTAAGGTAACAAACTGAAAAATGGACATATGTATGTTTGACTTAAGACAGATAGAAGGATACTAGTATCCATTAGAAACTGATTTTCCAACTAAACTCGAAGATACTAGAAGTCTTCATACTTGAAGCAGAAAAAGAAATTCGTGTCCTGTATTCTTCAAAAGGATATTAAATTCTTTAAAAAAATGAAATTTTCTAGTTCAACTTGAAGCTACTAAGAGCTTTTAGACACAATGCAAAGATTTTAAAAAAAATAAAAAATTTACCGAAAATTTAGAGTTCAACACAGTCGCTATAGATTTTTAACTTATAGCGATGACATTTCTTTGTAGTGTACAGTACAAATAGAGGCGACATTGTGTCGTCGCTATTGGTGTCGTTGCTATAGCTACCTTTTCTTGTAGTGCAATTTGAAGCCAATATTCAAATTCTTCGAACTAATAATGGAAATGAATATTATTTTTCCTCAATTCTTGGTTTATATCTCACAGACACCTCAACAAAATGGGGGTAACTAAGAGAAAAAATAGCCATCTTCTTGATGTAACTAGTGTTTTAATGTTTAAATGGTGCAGTGAAGCTGCTGAAAATCTTCTCTTCACTTTATCTTTTCGGCCATAATGTTGGGTGCGGAAGCGAAGTGTCTTCTAAAATCGGAATTTTTATTAATAACTTTGAGTTGCTATAGCACACTCTTTTTACAATTGTTTTTACTCACACCACTGATAAGTATAATTTATACACTTATATCGAATCTTTAATGATGGATTTTTGTATAGTCTTAAGTGTTTTAGAGTTAATAACTATTGAATTTTGTTCACTTTCGTGATTGTAGGACAAAATTCTTGAACTCGAGTAACATTGGTGAAATCGGAAAGTAAATGAGAAGAAATTGAGGTTTTGAAGTAAATATCAAGAGTCAAACATTGGAGGTAAGAAACAAGATAAAATCAATAAGTTTAAGGTGTGTTGGAGTGACAATGAAGAGTTGAAGTAAATAGACAAACACCCGAAAGTTAAAAAAGTGAATTAAGAAACTTACGACAGAAGCATATAGGAAATTAGAGCACAACCTTTGATACAAAAATCTCCCAAGGAAAATGATATAAAATTGGAAAGATAATTGAATTACGAGTCCAAAGCTTTTTAGAGATTGTAAATAAGAGTTTTGTACAAGAACTTATGACCATTTGAATATGAGTCGTCGATAGCACTTATCTCTGTCCACTTGAGTAGGGGGCTCAGCTGAAAATCACCACGTTCAGTCCACTTGAGCAGCCGTGGCACCCGTTTGAGCGGACAATCCTGTTGCCAAATCTTCAGTTAGGTTAAAACTCTATTTTGGAGGTTTTTGGAGACTTTGAGCATGAAATCCAACTACAATTGAACCCTTATAAATAATAGAACTTTTAGACTTAAAGGGGATCTGAATTTGGGAGAAAACAAAGAGGCAAAACACAATATTTAACAACAATTCATTCTTCCGAGCAATACTCTTGAGATTTCAAGCAAGGAAAAGATAGAAGATTCTTGGGCAATCCATTGAAGACATACAAGGGGGCAAAAATTCATCATCAACCTTCTTTTTGCACTCAAATATTTCGGGTGATAAATTCTCCATTTATTATGTGTTTTTGTAAATCAATTATGATATACTAATTTCTTTGTGCTAATGATGATTATGATATACTAATATCTCTGTTACTTGAAATTGTAATTCATTCTTTTTAATCTTAATTTATGTTTGATTGATGGGTGTCAGTTTTAATTTTCCTTTTGAATGATGATCAACATTGGAACGTACTTGATTTTTCTCCGAAAACCATATTTGTAGGTGATAAGTGTTTATTTAATATGTTAAAATTCCCTATAAGTGTGTTTAGATGTGTGTTTTATGTGTTATAAGTATGCGTTTATGTGTGTTTTGTTTAAATCTATTTTAGGAATCAAGAAAACATAAAAAGAGTCAATTTTGGGCCAATTGGACATGGAGTACGAAACTCGGGAGACGAAAGGGAGGAAGATCACATAACTCGTCATGTGATTGCATGATAAGCCTATGTGGCCATATGGGTCACTAGAATTTAAAATAGTAAATTGTTGACAGAACTTCTCATGTGGCCTCATGGATCTGCGCATATGTGTTTCCTTTTTTAACTAGAAGTCTATTTTTGGGATGATTCTGTACACGATTTTCTTAGGGCTTTTTGAGGGATATAAGGCAAAAACAAGGGTAGAAAAGGGGGAGATTTTTAGAGAGAGATAATTTTGGAACTAACAAGAGAAAAAACCCAACGAAATTTTGTGGAGATTTTTGGAGAGAGAGATAATTTTGAGAACTAACAAGAGCAAAAACCTAACGAAACTTTGTGGAGATTATTGGAGGCGAAGAATCAAGAACAAGAGATTGTATTCAAGGAGGCGATAGACGATTCTTGGTGCAAGAACTTCTTACCTTCAAGATCAATTCTTTACCCGGTTATGAATTTATTAGTTAATTCAATTGTCTCTATGAATTCTATGATTAGCTAATTTTATTTTCTTAGGACGAACAACGTAGCCAAGTTGTGAACCCTAGTTTTGTGTTTATTGATTCGACTTATGACAATTAATTTCTTTATTAAATATTTATTGTGTGCTTAAAGCTTTCATCTTTTTAGCTAATTAGTGAATGTTATATTGGTTTATGTGGATTCGAGAGATCAAAACATGAATTAGATTTAAACAATAAAGAACATTAATTTGGACAAGATATATAGATATAATCTTGTGGTTAGTGCGATCATTTATGGTTGAATTTCAATGAGACTCTAATAAATTCTTGTTGTTAATGCATTTAAGAGAGTTGATAATGAATTCATCTAGAAATACGTGGGTTGACCTAATTAAATAGAATTAATTATTATCGAGAGAGATAGTTAATTAAGTTATGTGAATTCGATCGTTAACAAGAATTAGTTATCGTTGAATCAATGACTACGAAACCAGGAGGATCAACGATGGTGAAGTTGTGAGTCCCAAGTCCCAAAACTTATTTAATTAAGTCAAAAGTTATTTCATTATTTTCTTGTTTCCTTTAGATTAATTTAATAGTTTTTATTTTTCTTAATTTTAAAACACCCAAATCACTGCGTTTTCAAATAAAGCTTAAATATTAAATTTTGGTACTTAAAACTATTCTTTGTGGGATCGATACTTGGACTCACGTCCACTTTACTACTTGTTCGACCCGTACACTTGCGGTTTATTTAATAAATTATTCGACGAACAGTAGGTAGTTTAAATCAGTTATAGTATAGGCGTAGTTATAATTACTTCATTCGATCATTATTGTGTGTATTGGATTTAAGCTTGAATTGGTTGAAATTAAGCTAAAATCTAAATTCTCATTAATTTCACCAAACAAATTTTTGGTTCATTGCAATTTGCATTACGAGTTGCCCTCTATTTATAGTGCCAATGGAGAATTTTAGAGACACTAGGAAGATTACTAGACAGGGAAAAACAATTAAATTAACATTTCAATTTGATGTTTCCAAGTGCAGCCATTTGGTTCCCCATGTCGATACTTCTTCATCCAATGTGTAGAGTTCAATTTACCAAGCCTATTTGTGGTCTTCAATACTTTTTAATATACTTTGAAGATTGAAAATTAATTAATCATGACTTTTAACACATGCAAGGTAAGATAATGAAATTTGGATAGCAAATATTTGGGGTGTGCACCTATGTAAATGAAAAATGAATGAGAAAGAGATGAGCACAATTAATTAATGAAAATAGGGCGGAAACAAGAATTCGATGATGAAAAAGGAAAGATGGGTTGCATAATCTGTTTATGCATATTAATTAAGTGAAGGAGAAAAAAAGACAAGTATAGAAGAAAAAAAATAGTGTAAGGTAAGAGAGAGAAAATAAGCACCTTGGCCTCCATTTCTTGAGTTACTGTAAGTACATGAATTGAAAGATAAAATGGCAAGAAAGAAATAAGTGAGAAAATATAAAAAGGAGGGAAAGCTAATTGAACATACCTGTTCGTTTTTCAATTACCAAGAAGACAGGGAATGGTTCACTAGACTGAATGAATAATGAGGGACAGTCCCTTAAGGTTCTCGGCCGGCTATCTGTAGCTGAAGCAGTGGGGATGCGGGAAGGATTATGGTCCACCCATCTAGCTGGACTTTAGGTGACAGAGGTGGAGTGTGCTTCACTTCGGTTGGTACAAAGCCTTGATCGTAGATGGCCCAATTGTATAACCCTCTTTTTTTATTTTTTTGCCGACTGTTCGTGGCGATTGAATTAATGATTATTATCGGCTTGCGATTCAAAAAAGCTAAAAAATAAAATAAAAGGAATAATGGTTGAACTGGGTTGTTGGCTACAGCAAAGACAATGAAAGATGTAATTGGGAAAAGTTGTCTATTTTGAGTGCTTAAAATGATGTTCAAACATGCAACAGAAAGTAAATAAAAGAAAGTGGAAAGGAAAACAATAAGGAATGGGAAATATTAAGGTTTTGGCCTTGTGTTAATTATTTATATTTCTTAATATTTGACATGATTAGTTTTAAGTTTTAATGATTATATCGTTATTTCAGGAGACGACGTGGAAATTGGAATAATCTATCAGCCGAACTAAACTACAGCTAATGACTCTGTGAGTGGAAACTTAAATATTTTCTAAAAATAAGAAATTAATTATTCTATTTTGTCACGTGATTTTATGAATTAGTTGTCAATTACGTGATTTCATTTAATTGCTTATTAGACTATGATGTTTAATAAATTATAAAGATTGCAAATTGTTTATTTTCGAAATGATAAGAGAGAGATATAGTACTTAAAACCACCCAATGTACCAAGTGACCTTACCCCCTCTGGTGCATTGAGGGACCTTGGACCGTGTATGAAGGTGCTTAGCCCTTTGGGGACAGTCTATGTGTGTATGACCATATTACATATAGAGGGTACATTTTGTGATTTTTTAGTATATTACAATATTACGATATTTTCGAGTACATATTTGAGCTGATGATATTATGATGACTATGAGATCACATTATTTACTCAAATTTACAGTGATATACATATTCAGAATTAACATTACTGCAGATTGTGTTTTTCAGTATTGTTAAACAACTTTGTGAAAATATTTCATGATCTATGATTTTTACGGTAACAATTGAAATGAGATTTTATACTGTTGAACTTAATTTTTTGACTCTCTACTTGGTGAGTGTTTCAACTCATATATTTTCAAATGTTTTTCTTATCACTTACCAGTTGCATTTTTGGACAACCTTTGAAGAGCCTGTTGATTTCAGTGCCAGCACTTCACAACATATTGAGTTTGTATGTCTCATTTGAGTTGAGCATGTAGACATTATTTTTGCCACGTGTTTAATCTTGGAGCATCTCCATTGCTGGCTTCTATTTTGAATGCCTAGTTGATGTGGCGATGAGGTGGAGGAGATAAAATTAATGTAGCATCATTTATTGTAGAAGGTTGTTCAATAGGATGTCCACTTTTAGACGATTTGCTAGATACCTTTTACAATTAATATTGCTACATTGTGTCTATCTCTCTCATCTATTTTTCTCTCTTTCCTTATTCTACTCTCTCTCTCTCTCCTTATTTCTTTTCTCTCTCTTGCCACGTAGGCTTTTTAGGAGATGCTCTTAAAGTGTCATTCTTTTCTGAGTCATGTAATTAATAACAAACTACAGTCAGCCTTACTGGTGGGTTTGACATCTAGCTGCATCCATGGAACACATCTTGTTTCGGGTCCACGAGGGTGATCCGGGATGGGTCGTGTAAGTGGCACTGGGAATGATGTTGAGTGAATAAGGAGACTTTATAAGGGCATGCCGGATAAAGAGTTTGAAATCTGGAAGCAAAACTGCATCTTCTATTTCCTTGTTCTACAGTAGTATGCGTTAAAACATAGTTCTAGTTCTGCCGTTCTCGATGTGATACATCAGCATGGTGCCCATCTTCTGCTGCGGTGCATAACTTGAATCAGCACTCGGGGAAGACGAGTTGCAGATGATAATTATCATTCAGTTGATGAGTCACTCCTCGTTACATCTTCGCGGGGGCGGATCTAGGATCAATCAGCCGGGCTGGGGGGCGGGGCGCTGGGATCCAGGATGAACTGTGGTAGGGGCCGGCAGCCGTAAATGAAGGTTCAATGTTCTAGTTACACTGTGTCTTGTGGCGTGCCCATTTTCTGAGGCAGATTGTACTGCTCATAGTCCATCGGCGCTGCATTAAGAGACAAGGAGTCGACGTTTTTGGAGTTCTTTTGAGTCCTAGATTTCAGTTGAGTTTGCTTGTCTGAGGCTGTTTTCCTCCTTTTGTTATTGGACTTTGCTAAATCAGCATCAGTAGGCTCCGATTCAATACCCTGCAGCTCAGGGTTCCAAGATCCTCCAAAGATGCATCGCCCCTTGCATAATTTACAGGGGCGGATCCAAAAGTGAGCTAAAAAAGTTTTTATACCGAGTTAACATATGAAAAAAAAAATTTCATATAAAAAATTTGTTATTCCAATTATTTTTCCCTATACTAAAAAGATAGAAATTTTTAGGGCAAGGGGACTACAGCACAGGGGAGCCCTCCACGTATCCACCTTGTCAATCCGTATGCCCTTTGTTCCTCCTTTCTTCTACTAGACATCTTTAGCATGTTGTGAGTTTCTGGTCCAGTTGAGTGTTGTCAATCAGTGAAGATACCATGTCCTCCGGAGACAAGAGGTCACCCTGAAAATGACTGCCTGTCATGACAAGCAGCTGCTGCACATTGTTTTTCTGATTAGGTTGCTGCAAGATTTTTTCCTCGATTGTCTCTTTACGAATCAAGTATTAACAGTGGCGAAGGTGGCGATGTGACATCCCCGGGGGGGTGCTAAATATTTACGTTTTTTAATATATACAAAAAATTGTATATACGAGTTTGAAATCAAGATTTGAGAACTTTGAGATTATAGTTTTTGGGAATTGAAGTGGCAAGACCGAGTAAGAAATATCTCTCTCAAAGGAACTAAGTTTAAGATTTTCTCAAAGAAACAGACATGTTTCAATTTGTTGTAATGATTTCAAGTTGTTTGTTAATTGAGATTTCAAGTACTTGTGCAAGTTGTAATGATTTTAAGTTGTTCTTGCGCCTACATATTACTCTTTTTGGTTTGTAGGCAAAACGGAAATTATTGTTTGTCGGACTTATTCAAAAAAGTATTACTCTAAATGCACACCTGAAAATTACACGTGGGTAAATCTGCCAATATCATATTTAGCTGGTTGGTAATTAATAACTTTCATCGAAATAAAAAATTTAATCATAATTCATTCATCTCAGTTTTTCAGAACACAACAAAAGTAGGCAAAAGGTTATTTAATCCTGCAAATTTTTATTGTTAAAATCAAATAATTTAACGTCAATCATGTAAAGAAAGAAAGAGGTCAGAAAGTAATAAATTCAGGCCACCAAGACCTTCAAGATAAGATTTGAGGGTAGTAAAGCATGCTTGTGATCAGGTATACTAGAATACCAATTAAAAATTATGAAATAATATAAAAAAAATGATCTGGACTTATGTAATGAGTTCGTATAGGCTCGTTACACGCGTGACACACATCATGGATTGTCCTATATGGTTATAATTTTGAAATTCTGATCGCAACTAACACTTTCCTGGCACGCGCCGAACACATGTTTGGCACATGTCCAACAAGCCACGTGTCTTAACTTACCTCTGGTATTGATAATCGAGAGAATGAAATGCATAAGGTGTTGTGCGCTTTACTCTTGAGAGTTTCCATCACCCTTTTTGTATTTTGTATTTTTTATTCCAATACATTAGCCTACATTTCTGGTTTAGAATCTGGAAGCAAAATTCAAACAAAATAATCTGCTCACCTCTTTGATACAACCCAGGACTGCTATTTCCTTGTTCTACAGTAGTCGGCGCTTAAACATAGTTCAAGTTCAACCACTCTACAATACATCAATCAGCCGGGGGTGGGGGGGATACAAGATGAACTAAGGTAGGGGTAGCCGTAAATGAAGGTTCAATGTTCACATTAACACTGTTTGTTGCGTCGTGCCCGTGTTCTGAGGGAGATCGTCCAGCTCATGGTCCATTAGCACTCCATTAGGAAACAGGGAGTCGATGTTTTTTTAGTCCTAGGTTTTGGTTGAGGTTCCTTGTCTGAGACTATTTTCCTCTTTTTATTATTGGACTTTGCTAAATCAGCATCAGTAGGCTAGCTCCGATTCAGTACCCTGCAATTCAGGGTTCATAAGATCCTCCAAAGATGCATCGCATTCTTCATCAATCCTCAGGGGTGAATCTAGAAGTGAGCTATAAAAGTTTTTAGACCGAGCTAATATATGAAAAATATAATCAAACCGACCGTAGGGAGGTTTTTTCACCCCCACTCCCACAATCTCCACTCCCACAATTTTGTCATTTACATCTGTCTTGTCTGTCTTGAGAACCAAAAATGAAGACTCCATCCTCACTACAAATTCCAATCCTAATTGTTGGCAATCAAAAAATCACAAACTGAAAATCCAGATTCCACAACCAAAATCCAATTTCCACGATCTGGAAATCAAAAATCTCCATCCAAAATCAGCATCCTTGCGCAACGATCTACAATCTCTGGGCCACGAGATAGTTCAATTTTTTCTCGGTTTTTCGTGAAATTTTCGCTCTCAGATCTATTACAGTTTTTTGCAGTGGAGGCTCCATTTCCATCAGGTATGAATTTGTTTTTTTTTCCCATTTATTTGTTCAATTTGATCATTACTTTTTTTTCTATTTTAATGGCTAAACAAAATTGATGTGTATCTCCAACGGGCAACAATACTCACTCCATTATCTTTGCAATTTTCAGATTATTTATGGGAAGTGTGAAAACAATTAAGAAAAATGAGAGAGAGCTTAAATCCAGCAACAGGGCTTTCTTCTTGAACGTTTAATTTGTTTATACTTAATCAGGTACAAATACTAACATGCATATTTTTAACACATTTTGTTGGATGGTTTTTTTTAGAACTTCGTTTGATTTTTGAGCATGTTTAATTGGTCTGTGATTCAATTTTGGTGTTTGGTGTGTTTGTGCATTTGATTTTTGTTAATTTTGATTCCGACCTTGCTTAAGCACTGTAGTTCTATCATCGTAGCTTCTAGCTTTGAATCATTCATTACATTTAGAATTTGGATAATTTAGGTACAAAGTTGATTTGGAAAGGTATAAATCTTTTTAGTATTAATTATTTGGTCTGAATAATAAGCGGTATAAGTTTAAGCAGCTTCTCAAACATAAATAGGTAGAATGAATTGAATCATTTAAGTACTTAATTTAGTATGAATGAATTGTATCATTTAGGTAGAAAATTGATTTGGAAATGTTTTAATATTTTCATTATAAATTATTTGGTCAGTGAATACGAAGAGGTAGAAGTTAATCTATTTATCAAGTACAAATTGGCTCAAATTGATCTTCTCTCTCTCTAACTCCAGTGGTCAGAATTTTGAGAATGTTAACTTATATGCAGAAAACTCATTATTAGTGTCTTATATTGTAGGTTTAAATATTATTCCCAATTACATACAGGTTGTTGAGAATGTTAACTTATATGCAGAAGACTCATTATTAGTGTCTTATATTGTATGTTTAAATATTATTCCCAATTACATACAAATTGTAGTTTGAACTTGAATTTTAAACCCTAAACCATAAATGACTCAAGTTGAAATAGGCTAGAGATGTATTTCCGGTAGTGGTCATTTCTATCTGAACAACTTGGTGAGGTAGATATATCTCGTCAATTTATTTATTTCCATGTGGTATGCGAAAACACTCCGCTTCATAGTTCAGATTATTTAACATGTTATAAGAATTGTTGCATTTTACTGTTAAGTTAATGTAAATGCTAATTGTAGTGCAAATGTTGTATTATGGGCGGCTAAACATATAAGGAATGTAAACTATGCCCGAAGGCAGAATATGTTTCTCACTTGAGGTTGGATATTAAATCCAAAAAATTGAACTGCCTTGAATTTCCGGACACTGTTATGTAATTTGAGTCATTTCAGTTGGTAGTCATAAATATTATCATTTGATTTGATTTAAAAAGTGTGGTTTCAATCTGTACGTCCTCCAACATTCATGTGATGCTTTTTCGAGAAAAAGATAAGGTCCACTAATAAGTACAATTTTGTATTTATCTGGGCTCACAAAAAGAGTCAATTATAAGTTCTTTTAGTTGTTTTCAGTTTAATTGCATGTTGTTTTCTTATCAATTTAGGAAATAATCAAAGTCAAGTATCAATCGGATGAAAAGAGAGCAAAATGAAGACAATGGGACCTAATTGCTAAGAAAAGAGACTTCAGGGGCTTGACGTGCAATTACCAAGGCGGGAAATTCAAATTCAGCACCAAAATCAACCATGCGATCGCATGGCATGATTTTGGTGCGATCGCAAGGTGGACCAAAAATCAGCAGAAAGTAAAACGACTGAACCATGCGATCGCAGGTAATTACACCATGCGATTGCATGGGCCAAACGCGGCAGAATTTTGGCAGAAACCTGATTGGATTAGAATTCTACCAGTCCAGATTAATTCAAATACCAAACACACGTCTTGGGGTCTTTAGAGAGCATTATAAAAGGCGGGATATAGATATCTCGCGGTGGACGAATTTTGGAGGAACAAGATACAAAGTAAGAACGAAGATCAAGGCGCGGAATCGAAGATCATCGAGCCGAGATCACGGGTTTTATTTTACTTTTTGTTTTCCTTTCTCCGGACCATGATGAACTCAATTATTGCAATAATTGACGAAATCATGTCCGGCTAATTTACTTTCTCTAGGATGAACATGAAACTTCGCGTTTTTAATTAATTAGAAGTTTTTCCTTTTTAGTACTTAATTGCCCGTGGATTGATTATTCTTTATTCAGTTTCTATATTATTTTAATGCTTGCGCACCATTAGAATATATTGTGATCTATATTGAAGTCGAGAGATTCAATATAGATTTAGCACGTGGTATTGAATGACATAGGGTCCAATAATAAATAGAGATTACTATTATGCTCTGTGAAATCCATTTAGGCGTTCTTGAGATTTTAATGCATGTGTTTATGTTCGAAGCTTAATTATAGATAATTATGTTCGCATAACATATAGAATTGATTGACCATCGAGAGAGGCTTTCGATTAATTTAGGAACGCCGATTTTCAATCTAAGGTAATTAAAAGCTAAAAAGTGATTAACAGATAATTGAGTAAAACGTGTCAGTGGATTTGTGAATCCTAGTATTGGTAAACTTTAATTCGTTCTCATCTTTCAAAATTGCTTATTGTTAATTTCAATTTAATTAAGATAGTTAATTTAGTTTAGAGTCACACGAACAAAAATTGAATCTGTGTTTCTTTACATTGTTAAAATTTAAATTGTGAAATTAATTAGTTAAATTAGTATCTAGTCCTCGTAGGTTCGACACTTCATTCATCACTTTATTACTTGTGAACGATCCGTTCACTTGCGGGATTTAAATCGCACAACAAGTTTTTGGCGCCGTTGCCGGGGACTAGTTTTATTAATTACTGCGTTAATTGATAATTTAGTTTTAACAATTTTTTTTTATTATTAAATTTTTTATTTTTTAGTTGATCTACTTGTTTCTCTTGATTTCATTGCTACCAGGGAACAAAGATGAGCTAGGAGATCAAGCACAACACAAGATGACAGACTTTGAGATTGATAAGGATGATTTGCTCTTGGAAGATTTATGGAAACCACCGGTCAAACAAATTTTTTGTCCCTACTCCTACACTTACAATCAGGATTGGCAAAATCACTCAAATTACTCTTTATACAACAACCAATGTCAAACAGGAATATACAGGGTGGACATCAATTCGCTCATACTGGCAAAACTTGATTCATTGGCAAAGCAGATAGAAACACTGAAATACTCTCAATCAGCCAATATGGTTCAGATGTCCTTACCAATATGTGCAACTTGCGGGGCAAACCATCAATCATCAGAATGCCTTTTAACCAAAGTTGATATGTCATCACCTGAACAAGCTGCATATGCTCAGAACTTTCAGCTACATCAGAATAATCCATAATCGCAGACTTATAATCTCAGATGGAGAAATCATCAAAATTTCTCATATGACAATACCCGAAATATTCAAAATCAACTGAATCAAGAGAGACCACAAGAGAGTAAAGAAGAGTGGAAAGAGGCACTTGATCAGAGCATCAAGGCAACTGAAAAGCGCATAGAGAATAAAATTAATCAGATGATAAAGATGCTGACAGAGAGTCCACAAGGCACCTTTCCAAGTGACACTAAAGCCACCCCGATGGAAGACATGTCAAGCATTACAACAATTAGTGAGGAGCAACTACCTGAAATTTTGGAAAATAGACTAGTTGTCCAAATTGATGAAGTACCAACAAAAGAAGAAGAGTATATGGAGAATGAGAAGTTGATCATACATAAACAGAATGAAAAAGTGGCGTTTAATGATGCTGCACCAACTAAGCAATTTTCCAACTCCCATCTTTCTTCTAAAATTGATTTTGTGATCAATGTCATTGAAGAAGTTGAAATTTTCATAGTTAAGTTTGAGCAAGGTGATCAAATTAAATCATATTTTTATGAGAAGGACAAAGTTAAATGTTGGAGAACAAAAGAAAAATGGAGTAAAGTCAATCGATGCAAACAAAACAAGTCATCAAAAGCCCTATTCAAAGTGCCATGAATGATCACCACGACAAAGTCAAGCTAATGACTTTAAAAAAGTGCTCAATGGGAGGCAACCCATTTTTCTACCCTTTTATTTAAATTTTCGTATTTTTTTCAGTTATAAGATTTCAATTGACATTTTTGCACGTTTTAAGATTTTTCTAAGATTTTTAAAGTAGGCTTTCAATTCTTAGGTAATGAGGCTTTGGTCATCGTCATTTTTCTTTTAGTTTTTTTTTTAAAAAAAAAATATTTTGAAATACGGTTTAGGACTATGCGATCGCATGGTTACAACCATTGCGATCGCATAGGCTGGGCAGATTACATTCTGCCCAGATTTTATCATTCCTGCGATCGTTGGAACTTAATTCCATGCGATCGCATGGACCACCAGCATACTTAAAACCGGGGATCAGCCATTCAATTCAAAAATTCACCTTTTGAACTTCAAAACCAATCCCTCTTCAAATCCGTGACCTCCAAACACATACCGAACATCCTTGGATTTCAATTCCAATCAATCAAGCGTTCTTACACATCTCAATCCACGAATTACAAGGTAGGTTCCCATATTTTTTTATGCTAATTTCGGATTTTTCACTTTCATGAGCTTAATTTCCGCATTTTGATCAATATGGAGTGGAACGTGTTTAGATTAGGCTTGAATTGAATGGGATACTTGATTTGGATTGGGTTTAGTTGATTAAGTTGGAAAAAATTTTGGTTTTGTTCCTTTTCCCCCATTATTTCAATCCTTTGAAAAACAAACCATGCATCCTACATGTTTGAAAAATTGCCCCAACCACGACCTTTGCAAAATCTTGGGAAAATGGGTCATAGGTTAGTTTATTGGACTAATGTTACCACTTAGGGTCATCCAATTTGGCTTGAACACATTTTCATCATGGGATAATGCCAAACGTGACCATAGGGCCTGCAGGCTGCATGGCAGCCCACAGGCATGCCACAGCAGCCTGCCTCCGTTAGCACCTTCATCCACCATTCGTTTAGCCCAAATGACCTCGAAATCATGTGAAATTTGACTATGTGGTAGACCATATCATACACTTTCATGCCACCCTTGTCCGTTTCAATTTTGCAATTTCCTAGGTATATTTCTCGATACACGAAGTAACCTCGTCTATCACATTTTTCGAAAATTTTTACCTAATGTTTCAACTAGTTTGGGGGTGATGTCTTGAACCATATATGTTATCTTTCACATCTAACGTATTTTTGTTCATTTCACAGATTATGGCTCCAAAACGACCCCCGACCGTCGCCGAAAAAGGAAAAAAGAAGGCAACCGGCAGCACATCGAAGAGGGCACGGGTAGACACCGCTGACTCTTGCCTTTATCTGTCCAAGGAACACAAGGAGAGATTCACCAAGGTCTTGAGCCATTGGACCATTTGGGGGGAGCGAAGATTGCACTTGGATGACTTTCCTCACTCCGAGCTATTTAATCTCATTGATGTCTGCAGATGGTCTAAGGTGGCTAATACACCGCATACGATTTACTCCCAGCTTGTTCATGAGTTCTACACCAATTTCAACCAGGAGATAGACATTCAAGAGATGGAGCACTACGGGCAGACATGGGTACGGGGCACATGGTTCATGTTTACCCCAAGGGTCATCAATGACTTCTATGGCCTATCCACTGAAGATATTTACCCTCTGCCATCCATTCAGGATATGGGTGAGGTGGCCCAGTTTTTATATGGCAGAGCAGATGCGTGGCCACTACCCGGGAGGGACTTCGAGCACAGTAAGTTGACAGACTCCCTTCTCATCCTGAATGTATTTGTGGGCCACAACATCGACCCAACCAGGTATCGCACTACCATCAATGATGCTAGAACTCGATTGTTGTACCATCTGGCTCATGGGAGGAAGATCGACTTGGAGAATTATATCTACACCCTGATCAGCATACTGAGCTCCCAGACGGATAAGAGGCACACAGCCATCTTCCCAGCTCTGATCAGTGGTATCTGTGCAGCAGTGGGAGTTCCGATTTCACTTGCGGAGCCAGTTTTGAAAGCAAAGAGACCTATCAAGCGCTTTGCTTTAGAGAATGCTAGACGGGCCACTGCACGAGCTGTGGGGGCTACCCCAGCCGCAGGCAAGCATCCTCCTGATGAGCAGCTAGCCGCACCACCTGGAGACATAGCAGCTATGCTACATCGCATACTAGAGGGTCAGGCTGAGCAGACACGGCTCATTATTGCCACTCGGACTGAGCTGCGCACAGTGCACCAGGAGTTGACGACTCTGCGGTCTCGAGTGGATACAGTCAGACATACTCAGTCGGCTATGGAGTTTACCCAGAGTCAGTCTTTCCTAGAATAGAGTCGAATTCGGGCTGACTGCGACCAGGTCAAGAGAAGGCTAGACAGATGTGCGGGCAAGCTGGATGACATCCATGACCAGATCTGCCGCCCGACACCCATGCCAGCTCCTCCACTGGTTGATCCTTCCACACTCCTTCTCCTGGCACCCTCCGATCCACCTCCGGAAAGTTTCCAAATTTTTTTTATATGTTTCTTTGTTTTGCATGCAATTGGGGACAATGCACGTTTCAAGTTTGGGGGTGGTTGATGAAAATTTACTCAATTGACATATTCATGATATTTGATATTTGATTGTTGACTTAGTTCGTTTTTGATTTTTTCTTAAGTAAAAAAAAAAAATTATTTTGTTTACATGTATATGTGGTATGAATAGCCTTGCCAGCTAATGATGCAAATTTTCATTTAATTTTAGCTTTAAATCATGACTTGTGAACAGAGTATATTTTTGTTTAAATGCGAGACCATTTAATCATATTTGATATTGTGTTGTGTCGGCCAGTGAAGATGATATGTAGCTATGTTGGTACACTTAAGTTGAAAACAATAGGATCTCTAAACCTTCAACTCATCTGTATCTCAACTAAGTAACCAATAAAGTGAGTGATTGTAGTGAGTAAGCTGTGATGGTGGCTATCTAGATTATGTTTGATTCCGTGTATGTAAAAAAAAAACAAAACAAAACAACAAAAAACAAAAAAAAAACAAAATTGTGTGGAGCACTTTAGACCAGTTAGAGAAAACTAAGTAATGACCGAATGTTAGGAATCTAATCCCCTAGCATGAACTTATTGCACGTAAAGAACAAAGCTATTATTTTTATATAATTCATTTCGTAGCTTTTTTGACTCTAGTGATAAAGTCATTGACCAAAAGCTCGTTACATGGGTAATTTAGAAAGCTTAATGGACTGAGTTTCGCATATTATTAATATCTTATACCTCTTTTCGTAACCTATTTGACTTGACTGAAATGGCCAGTAGGGGTTTCTCAAAACTCGATGCCCTAAAGTTCAAAAGACTTGGGAGTCATCGGCCTAAAGCTCGTTACATGAGTCATTTAGAAAGTTTAATGGACTGAGTTCTGCACATAAGAAAAAAAAAAGATAATTCTTTGCAAAGTAAACATGAGGGTTAGATGACTAATGGGTTTGACTTACTTAGTATAAAATTTCTGGTCAAGAGTGCTCATAAATTAGAGAATCTTCATAAACCTAGGTTGTCACAATCATCAGCTTTCTCAACCAGCCTCTAGAAAGAAAAGAATGTGAACAACCTTAGACCCAGAAATCTCAGAAATTTGAGAGAAAACAATTATTTTGGGGGAAATGTACCTTACGAGAGGGAAAGGAAAAATTGACTAAGTGGTTGGGCTATCACCACCATAGAATTTAAAGTTGATCAGATGAACTGCTCTCACACACGACTCAAGTATGTTTTAAGTAGAATCACGTTTACGACTGTATAACCTGAACACTCGTCATGAATTGTAAGTTTTTCTTTTTGCAAAATCTGAAGCAAAGACGGCAATCTATTTATATTGAGAACTTTATTATTGCTTATTCCATCTAGTGCAAGGCTGTTTTTAGTTAGTTTATTCGTGGAAAAACAATAGTTCAAGTTTGGGGGTATTTGATAAGTACAATTTTGTACTTATCTGGGCTCACAAAAAGAGACAATTATAAGTTCTTTTAGTTGTTTTCAGTTTAATTGCATGTTGTTTTCTTATCAATTTAGGAAATAATCAAAGTCAAGTATCAATCGGATGAAAAGAGAGCAAAATGAAGACAATGAGACCTAATTGCTAAGAAAAGAGACTTCAGGGGCTTGACGTGCAATTACCAAGGCGAAAAATTCAAATTCAGCACCAAAATCAACCATGCGATCGCATGGCATGATTTTGGTGCGATCGCAAGGTGGACCAAAAATCAGCAGAAGGTAAAACGACTGAACCATGCGATCACATGTAATTACACCATGCGATCGCATGGGCAAAATGCGGCAAAATTTTGGCAAAAACCTGATTAGATTAGAATTCTACCAGTCCAGATTAATTCAAATACCAAACACATGTCTTGGGGTCTTTAGAGAGCATTATAAAAGGCGGGATATAGACATCTCGCGGGGGACGAATTTTGGAGGAACAAGATATAAAGTAAGAACGAAGATTAAGGCGCGGAATCGAAAATCATCGAGCCGAGATCACGGGTTTTATTTTACTTTTTGTTTTCCTTTCTCCGTACCATGATGAACTCAATTATTGCAATAATTGACGAAATCATGTCCGGCTAATTTACTTTGTCTAGGATGAACGATGAAACCTCGCGTTTTTAATTAATTAGAAGTTTTTCCTTTTTAGTACTTAATTGCCCGTGGATTGATTATTCTTTATTCAGTTTCTATATTATTTTAATGCTTGTGCACCATTAGAGTATATTGTGATCTATATTGAATCTGAGAGATTCAATATAGATTTAACATGTGGTATTGAATGACGTAGGGTCCAATAATAGATAGAGATTACTATTATGCTCTGTGAAATCTATTTAGGCGTTCTTGAGATTTTAATGCATGTGTTTATGTTCGAAGCTTAATTAGAAATAATTAGGTTCGCATAACATATAGAATTGATTGACTATCGAGAGAGGCTTTCGATTAATTTAGGAATGCCGATTTTCAATCTAAGGTAATTAAAAGCTAAAAAGTGATTAACAGATAATTGAGTAAAACGTGTCGGTGGATTTGTGAATCCTAGTATTGGTAAACTTTAATTTGTTCTCATCTTTCAAAGTTGGTTATTGTTAATTTCAATTTAATTAAGATAATTAATTTAGTTTAGAGTCACACGAACAAAAATTGAATATGTGTTTCTTTACATTGTTAAAATTTAAGTTGTGAAATTAATTAGTTAAATTAGTATCTAGTCCTCGTGGGTTCGACACTTCATTCATCACTTTATTACTTGTGAACGATCCGTTCACCTGCGGGATTTAAATCGCACAACATCTACCTTCATGGCTGTTCTTATGCATTTGACTATATGAGTTAACTATTGAAATGGCCAACTAATTTTGTCTTCATCTGTTGGTCTTAATTTAAATTATCTGATTGTATTACATTAGAGTTACACAAATTCAAATCAAGATTAACATGTGTGACGTAACTTCAAATCATTTTTTTTTTGCAGTCCTTTTTGATTGGTGATATTGAGTTGCTATTGAATTTGAATCATAACCCTATGGTCGGTTCCACCGTGGATAAGCGGTATATACTAGTTTATATAAAAAATTTGTTATTGCAAATTTTTTTTCCCTATACTAAAGAGAGAGAAAATTTTGGGCCAAGGGGGACTCCAGTCCCCCTTATCCGTATGCCCTTTGTTGCTCATTTCTTCTTCTAGACATCTTTTGCATGTTGTCAGTTTCTGCTCGAGTTGGGTGTTGTCAATCCATAAAGATACCATGTCCTGCAGAGCCAAGAGATCACCCAAAAAATGACCTCCTGCTGCATACTGTTTTTCTGAATAGCTCTCTACCTCGACTGTCTCTTTACAAGTCAAGCAATTGCAGTGGCGAAGTTAGGATTTTCACGTACCGGTGGCTATGTGATGTCCGGGGGGGGGGGGGGGGGGGGGGGGGGGGGGTTCAAAATTGTATATATTAAACAATTTCTATATAAGTAGTAAAAAATTTCCATATAAGAGTTTGAAATCAAGATTTGAGAACTTTGAGATATTTTTTGGGAATCGAAGTTGCAAGATCAAGTAAAATATATTTTTTTTCTCAAAGGAAGTACATTCAAGATCTTCTCAAAGAAACAGACATGTTGGGCTGCAAACCAGGAGATACGCCAAATGATGCTAATCAGTAATCACAATTTAAGAGTCACTGTTGATCACAGTTAAAAGAGGATGATACCAAAGATTGGTTGGTAACTTGAGTCTTGATAAATTTTGTCTCATATTAGAATTATTATTGCATTTGCAATTATTTTGGTAAGTTAATTTATGCATTCTATGTGAATGATCGAAGGTCTAGATCTGGGTATTGTACATTTGTTTGGAGGCAATTTGTTTATTTAGTAAAAAGAAGTTATGCTGGCCAGCAAGATCAAGTGCTGAAACCGAGTTTGGAGCTATGACTCAAGGAATATATGTGAGTTATTGTGGTTAAAGATATTCTTAAAGGAACTAGGAGCTACTAAAGAGGATACAATGAAGCTCTAATGTGATAACAAGCCTGTTCAACATTATAGGATCAAGCATGTTGAAGTTGATTGGCATTCTATTCCTTAATTAGCATAATTATAAGTTAGGGCATAATTAGAAGACATATGTTAGGGCATGATTGAAGAAGAAATATAATTATAGGAAGTTGTTAAGTTTTCATATATATTTGTTGTTGCCTTGCCCGGATTTATTAATGAAATATATGAAATTTCATAAGATTCTTCAACGGTGTTTAGATCTTGAGCAATAATTTTGTTCGAACCATTAATGATAAATTAAAACATATGAGATTGAAAAAGCATGTCTAAATTATTCACGACTCAATAATTGTAAAATAGATATGATGTTGGATTGTTTGTCTAGTTAAGAGTATTAAATTTGTTTCCTTGTTTCAAGTTGTTGTAATGATTTCAAGTTCGTCAAATTTGAGATTTGAAGTACTAATTCAAGTTGTAATGATTTTGAGTTGTTCTTGGCCCTACATATTTCTCTTCTTTAATTCTATGCGATCGATCTAATTCAGAATACTAAATATTCCATCATTAGTTTGTAGGCACAATCGAAATTATTGTTTGTCAGACTTATTCATTAAAGTAATACTCTGAATTCACATCCGAAAATTACACATATAACTAAATCTGCCAATTATATCAGATTTATTTGGTGGGTAATTAATAGCTTAATTTGAACTAAAAAAATGTAATCATAATTCATTCATCTCAATTTTTCAGCACACAACAAAAGTAGGCAAAAATTTATTTACCTGCAAATTTGGATTTTGAAAACAAAATAATTTAACATCACTCATATAAAGAAAGGAAGATGTCAGATTTACTTTAGGCCACCAAGAACTTCACGATAAGATTGAGGGTAGCAAAGCACGCTTGTGATCAGGTTTACTAGAATACCAGTTAAAAATTATGAAAATAATATAAAAAAATGATATGGACTTGTGTAATGAGTTTGTATAGGCTCGTTGCACGTGTGACACACATCACGGGGTTGTCCTATTTGGTTATATTTTTGAAATTCTGATCGCAACTGACACTTTTCTTGGCACGTGCCAGGCACATCTTACGCACGTGTCCAACAAGCCAAGTATCTTTACTTACGTCTGGTGACTGGTATTGACATTCGAGAGAATGAAATGAATAAGGTGTTAAGCGTGTGCATGTTTTGAAGGAGATCGTCCAGCTAATAGTCCATTGGCACTGCATTAGGAGACAAGGAGTGACATTTTTTGAGATCTTTTGTCTGAGGCTGTTTTCCTCTTTTTATTATTGGACTTCGCTAAATCGGCATCAGTAGGCTCTGATTAACCCAGCAATTCAGGGTTCATAAGATCCTCCAAAGATGCATCGCCCTCTGCATCAATCTGTATGCCCTTTGTTCCTCCTTTCTTCTTCTGTCTATCTTTAGCATGTTGTGAGTTTTTGCTCCAGTTAGAGTGTCGTGAATCAGTAAAGATACCATGTTCTCTGGAGCCAAGAGTTCACCCTGAAAATGACCGCACGTCATGACAAGCTGCTGCACTGTATTTTTCTGACTAGCTCTTTCCAAGATCTTTTCCTCAAATCAAACAATAGCAGTGGTGAAGCCAGGATTTTCACATAGGGGTGGCGATTTGACATTGGAGTTCAATAATTTTGTTTTATGTATATATTAAAAAAATTCTATATAACTCTATTAAAATTTCCGCCGCCGTCCCTCCACCTCTGAACGATAGACGAAACATCCTTATTTTTGTTTTATGTATTTATTTTTGTCAAAATATTTTTGTTTTATGTATATATTAAAAAATTTCTATATAACTCTATAAAAATTTCCGCCGTCCCTCACCTCTGAATGATAGACGAAACATCCTTAGTTTGATCCATCCAATAGCTCTGTCCATTTTCTGTAAATCTGAAGTTTTAGTTGGATTCCAATCGCTTTCATAAAATAAGACGGTGTTAGCAGCTGTCAAGTTTATACCCAGTCCACCAGCTCGTCCCCAGCTAGAATAATAAAATATCATTCCTATGCTGGAAGTCTATATCCCTGTCTCGACGATCGGTCGAGCCTTAAATACCTATAGTCTTTATAGTTCATATAGTCCTCAAGAATATACAACATTTTTGTCGTGTATGCAAAGAGAAGAAAACGGTGATTTTCTGCACGCAAACGTTTTCCGTCACTTGAACACATTCAAGATGGTAAAAATCTAATTCAAATATGTAGAAATAGACTGAAAATGATTCATAATGAGCATACCCCTGTAAGAATTATCCAATTATGATGAAATTCATAATTAATCTATAAATTCTGATTAGTAAATGAAATTATAAATGACAACACATTGTACCACAATTTGATACAGATTTTAAATGCAAAAATAAGGAGATAAATTCAACCAATTAAAACATACATATGCAAGTCGCGTGCAATCCAATTCAAAGAAACAAGAGAAAAACTAATGAGGATTACTCTGGTATTGACAATCGAGAGTGAAATGAGTAAGAGTTATGCTCTTTACTCTTGAGAGTTTCCGTCACTCTTTTTGTATTTTTTATTCCAACTATATATTCGCACTATATTTCTGGTTTAGAATCTTGAAGCAAAATTCAAACAAACAAATTGCACATCACTATTACACAACCAGGGCATGCTATTTCCTTGTTCTACAGTAGTCTGCGTTAAAACGTAGTTGAAGTTCAGCCGTCTCTATTGTACAAAGTGCCTGTCTTCAGCTGCCGTGCATAACTTGAATCAGCACTCGGGGAAGAGGAGTTGCAGCTGATTATCACCCACTTGATGAGTTGCTCCTCGTTACATCTTCGCGAGGGCGGAATCCGGATGAACTGTGGTAGGGGTAGTCGTAAATGAAGGTTCAATGTTCTCGTTAACACTCTTTGCTGCGGCGTGTCCATGTTCTGGGGGAAATCGTCCAGCTCATAGTCCATTGACACTGCATTATGAGACAAGGAGTTGACGTTTTTTGAGTTCTTTTAAGTCCTAGATTTCAGTTGAATTTTCTTGTCTGAGGTTGTTTTCCTCTTTTTGTTATTAGACTTTGCTAAATCAGCATCAATAGGCTCTGATTCAGTACCCTGCAATTCAGGGTTCATAAGATCCTCCAAAGATGCATCGCTTGCTGCATCAATCCGTGTGTCCTTTGTTCCTCCTTGCTTCTTCTGTCTATCTTTTAAATGTTGTGAGTTTTTGCTCCAGTTGAGTGTCGTCAATCAATAAAGATACCATGTCCTCCTGAGGCAAGAGGTCACCCTGAAATTTACCGCGTGTCAAGACAGCTGCTGCAGTCTTTTTCTGACTAGCTCTCTGCAAAAAAATTTCCTCGACTGTCTCTTTACAAATCAAGCAATTAACGCAAGCCAAGATTTTCTCATAGGGGTGGCAATGTGATGTCGGGGGGTCAAAATATTTATGTTTTATGTATATATTAAAAAATTTCTATATAACTCTTATACAAATTTCCCCCACCCCACCACCCCTGAACGATAGACGAAAACATCCTTAGTTCGACCCAGACGATAGTTCTGTCCAATGCCTGTAAATCCTAAGTTTAAGTTGGATGCCAATCGCTTTCACAAAATAAGACGGTGTCAGCAGCAGTCCAGTTTATACCCAGTCCACCAGCTCTTGTACCCAGCTAGAACACAGATATCATTCCTATGCTGGAAGTCCCTGACCATTTCTCGAATGTCTAGCATTAAATACCTATAGTTTCTATAGTTCATTTAGTCCTCCAGATTATTCAACATTTTCGTCGTGTTTGCGATGAGAAGAATAGGGTGATTTTCTGCACGCAAACGTTTCCAGTCACTTGAACACATTCAAGATGGTGAAAATCTAATTCAAATATGTAGAAATAGACTGAAAATGATTCATAATGAGGCATACTCCTGTATGAATTAGCCAATGAAAGTCATAATTAATCTATAAATTCTGATTATTAAATGAGATTATAAATGACAACACATTGTACCACAATTTGATACAGATTTTAAATGCAAAAATAAGGAGATAAATTCAACTAATTAAAACATACATATGCAAGTCGCGTGCAAACCAATTCAAAGAAATAAGAGCAAAACTAATGAGGATTACTCTAGCTTCATCAGTTCATACAGCCCATTGAGGCTTCCTCTAATTTCTAAAGCACGACGCACCTCATTCATTCAGTCATGGAGATGGACATGATAGACCTTTGCTAGTGTTGGAACAAAAGGAATAAAATGCTGAATGCACTTCCCATTTTTTTTTCCCATATCAAAACAATAATTTGATTTCTCAAGTAAAGAAGACCATGGAGTTGAATGCACTATTCGATACAAATTATCATCATAAAGAACAAAACGGGATCTGTGACGATAAACAGCATCAGAAAGTTTTCAGTTTTTGTTGTTCTTTCATATTCCTATGAATAATGCTATTCATTACCACTGGTGTTCATTACCTGCACGCCTCGCGCACGTGTTGGGCATAAGTCCGACACGCCAGGTGGCATGTGTCCTTTCATACCATTTGTATTGAGAACTAGGAGAATGGAATTTAATAAGACGGTGTCAGCAGCTGTGATGTTTATACCCAGTCCACCAGCACTTGTACTCAGCTAGAACACAAAGATATCATTCCTATGCTGGAAGTCCCTAACCATGTCTCTACAGTCCGTCGAGCCTTAAATACCAATAGTTTCTATAGTTCATATAGTCCTCAAGAATATTCAAAATTTTCGTCGTGGGTGCGAAGGGAAGAAAACGGTGATTCTCTGCACGCAAACATTTTCAGTCACTTGAACACATTTCAAGATGGTGAAAATCTAATTTAAATATGTAGACGAAATAGAGTACTGAAAATGATTCATAGCAAGGCATACCGCTGTATGAATTAGCCAATTATGATGAAAGTCATAATTAATCAGAACCATCACTCCATAATATACAATACATACCATATACGTTTTTAAATAAACGATAAATTCTGATTAGTAAATGAGATTATAGATGATAACATATTATACCACAATTGATACAGATTTTGAATGCAAAAATAAGGAGATAAATTCAACCAATTAAAACATGCATATGCAAGTTGCGTGCAATTAATCCAATACAAAGAAATAAGAGCAAAACTAATGAGGATTACTGTAGCTTCATCAGCTCATACAACCCATCGAGGCTTCCTCTAATTTCTAAAGCACAACGCACCTCATTCATCGGTCATGGAGATGGACATGAACAAAAAGAATATTCAAAAGCTGAATGCACTTCCTTGAGGACGTATACTTGAATATGTATGGTATACTTGGGATATATATACTTGAAGATGTATGGATGATGGAAATTCTTTGTAATTTTTTTAAATAGTTTTGGGTGTATTATCGGTGGATCAAATTTGCAGAAACAGAAGGACATATACATGTGGAGATGAATGCTCTATTCGATAACTTATCATCATAAATAACAAAATGGGAATTGTGACGACAAACAGCATCATAATAATTTTCAGGTTGTCTTGATCATTCATATTCATATGAATAATATTGTTATTCATCAGGTGTTCATTACCTGCACGCCTCATGCACGTGTTGAGCATATGTCTGACATGCCATGTGGCGTGTCCTATCTTATGTTTTGTATTGAGAACTAGGAGAATGGAATTTAATAAATTAACAACAGTCATAAGCTTTATCGCATGAGAGTTTTCATCTCATGAATTACATTCTAAGATAACGAAAAATAATTCAATTACAAAGAAATAGAAATAAGAAACATAAAAAATAATACCTTCATTATGTTTTTGTTAGTGTCTATAGTAGACTTGTTCATTTGGATTATATATATACAAGTCAAATGATGTACATTTATGTATTGTCACGAAATATTAAGCAAATCATCATGATCAGATTTATAAAATATGAATAGATTTATCTCACGTGATTACTCTTCTCGAATTCATGATAGCATTCCATGAGTTTCTGAAGTCCCTAAAACCTCCTACCCTCTCGTTACGTTTAATTTCTCTCTCTCTCTCTCTCTCTCGCTCTCTGAAAGTAAATCCCAAAACGGCCAGAGCGAGATGGATTTCGACGGTGGTGCGTCGTTGTCCTCGTCTTGCCCTGATGTGCTGAAGCAGCGTGTGTCTTACATCTAGGAGCTGACAACAGGCGACTACAACTATGGGCAGGGCACCCGATGAAGCCCTACCGCATTTGTATGGCCCACAATCTCATCGTCCTCTATTACCTTCATGGCCATATGAATTTCAGTTGGCCCTCCCCTGCCGGCCCCCAATATACGTGGACCCCTGACACCCTCCACAACCAAAACAACGTGCACGCGTTAAGCGCTTCAAAGTTGGAGACAACTGCCCCCTATTCAATGGCCTCTTCAGCTTCTGCCAAGCCTTGGCTGCCAGTTCTATCAATGCAGCTGTTAAGCTGAACAGCCAGGACGCCGACATTGCCATCAATTGGGCTCGTGGGTTACACTATTCAAAAAATAAATGAGGCCTCTGAGTTTGGCTATGGAGTGATTATGTGTCAGCCTTCCATATGGGAAATCTAAATTCCTTTAACAAAAAGAAAATCCCAGTTGCACGCTTGATAATCCTATCTATTGATGGAAAAGTGACAACTCAGGGAATTGTGATGTAGAGTACAAATTCATTTTAAACGAAATAAAATCAAATCAACATTTTTCACTTGATGTTTCTCCAAAGGCAGTGTACCTAACATTAAATCATCTTGTATGAAGCTTCCAATTTTATGAAGGTCCCCCAAAAGACTAAACCTTATTTAGAAAATCTGCTTAAAGCTTTTCCACTTGCGCACACAAATAATTGAATTGAACATTAAGATTAAGATAAATGTAATGTAACGCCCCAGATTTTCTCAATCTGGAGGGTTACCTAAAAATCTTTAAATGACACTTGACGACTCCAAATAAACTTTCCCATGCCCTTGAATGGTTTTAAAAACTCAACTATTGCGGAAAGTAACAAGTGCGCAAGGGAAATGGAAATAACCATTTAAATTCTTAAGGTCTTACCAAACTGCATTAGGTGTCGCCACAAATTATTTGACTACATAAACGTAATCCAAAAATTACAATATTTGAACTGTAATTATTTGGGACCATATGCTACAATATATTTAAGGGTAATTAGTACAAAACGTCCCTACCTTTTGAAGTCATTGTGAAAATCGTCTATACCATTGAAATTTTGGCATTCTCACCCTCATCTACACCATTTCTTACGTAAAATGTCCTTTCCGTCCATTGTCATCCATTTTCTGCCGTTATCTCACTTCCAAAACACGAGTCGCACCAATTTGGAAGGGTAATTTCATCCATTTCGTCACTTTCTTCTCTAGCACCATATGAGAGAGAACGAGATATCTACATCTCACCATTCCTAACAGAGCTTTGATGCCACCTTCAGATCTCAGCCTCATTTGTAGTTTATGTGCAATGCCATGGGTACAAAGACTAAGGATTGAGAAAATGCTAGATTTATTGAGAGCTGAACTACAAAATCAAATAATCATACCATTGCCAAAAGGGATATTCAGTTTAAAGAAACTGATCAAGCTTTTGCTACTGGGAAATTCTTTAACCGGAGGATTACCGCGTAGTGTAGCAAGATGTCAGTCTCTAGTAAGATTAAGGCTCGGAAAAAATTAGATTTCAGGTCAGATTCTGAAGGAGATTGGACAACTTCAAAATCTTGTGTTTCTTGATTTGTATATGAACCATTTTTCTGGTGATTTACATTCTGACATTGCTAACATTACAGTTCTTGAGCTGTTAGATGTGCACAATAATTATATAACGGGTGATATAGCGCCTCAGTTGGGGGCCTTCGTTAATTTGGAGCAGCTTGATCTTAGTAGAAAGAGGTTCACTGGCGAGATTCCATAGAGTTTTGGTAATTTTAGTTACTTGAACAAACTTATCCTAAACAATAATCTGCCCACATAAGAGATTCCAAAGTCCATTAGGAACTTGCAGAAACTAACTTTTCTCAGAAACTAACATTTCTCATGAGTCTCACTTCCTTGAATATTTCATACAACAACTTTTCCGGTCCAATACCTTTGACACCATTCTTTCAAACTTTAACCTCGAATACTTTTCTTGAAAATTCCCACCTCTGTGAATCTCTCTCAGATGGTGCTAGAGAATAAAGTGACAAAATTGATGAAATTACCCTTCCAAATTGGTGCAACTCGTGTTGTGGAAGTGAGATAACGGTAGAAAATGGATGACAATGGATGGAAAGGATGTTTTGCATAAGAAATGGAGTAGGTGAGGGTGAAAATGCCAAAATTTCAAAGGTAGGGACGGTTTGAACAATGACTTCAAAAGGTAGTGACGTTTTGTGCTAATTACCAATATTTAAGGGAATGAACAATAATTCAATTACAAAGAAATATAAATAAGAAACATAGAAAATGATATCTTCATTAAGTTTTTGTTTGTGTTGAGTAGACTTGTTCATTTGGTTTATATACAAGTCAAAATGATGTACATTTATGCATTGTCATGAAATATTAAGTAACTCATCATCATGAGATTTATAAAAAATGATTAGATTTTTCTCACGTGATTATATTTCTTGAATTCATGATAGCATTCCATGAGTTTCCGAAGTCCCTAACCTCCTACCCTCATACATTTTTTTTCTCTCTCCGTAAGTAAATCCCAAAGTGGCCAAAGCAAGATGGATTTTGATGGTGACGCGTCCTTCTCCTTGTCTTGCCCTGATGTGCGGAAGCGGTGTGTGTCTTACATTTAGGAGCCGACGATGGGCGACTACATGCAACTACGGGCAAGGCCATCCACTAAAGCCCCAACACATTTGTATGGCCCACAATCTCATCATCCCCTATTACCTTCATGGCCATATGGAATTCAGTTGGGGATACTTTCACCATACACCACAAAATATAAAATAATTTACAAAATACAATCTAACTTATTTTATTCTAAAAAAATATTATTTTTACTTTTGTAACACTTGTTGTTACATTTGTTATGTTTATTAAATTTCTTATATAAAATGTGTGTTACATGTGTTACAATTATTGCATTTAGAATTTAAAATGTTGAAAAGTAATTGGAGAATTTTAATATAAAATCAAGTATGTGGCAAAATTATCACAATCAGTTGTCCCTTTCCTGCCGGCCCCTATTATACGTTGACACCTGTCACCCTCCACAACCAAAACAACGTGCGCGCGTTAAGCACTTCAAAGTTGGAGATGACTGCCCCCATATTCAATGGCCTCTTCAGCTTCTGCCAAGCCATGGATGCCAGTTCTATCGACACAGCTGTTAAGCTGAACAACCAGGATGCGGACATTGCCATCAATTGGACTCGTGGGCTGCATTGTTCAAAGAAGAGCATGAGGCCTCTGAGTATGGCTATGGAGTGATTATGTGTCATCCTTCCATATGGGAAATCTACATTCCTTTAAGAAAAAGAAAACCCCGGTTGCATGCTCGATAATTCCATCTATTGATGGAATAAGTTATGATCCAATGGTTTAACTCCGGGAATAGTGATGTAGAGTACACACTCATTTTAACGAAACAAAAACAAATCAACATTTTTCACTAGATGTTTCTCCCAAGGCATAGTGTGCCTTATGAAGGTCCTGAAAAGACTAACCTTATTTTCCATTTGCACATAAAGAAAGAATTGAACATTAAGATTAAGCTAAATGTAAATTATCAAGGACAATAGTTGAAGTTAGATGCCATTACCTGCATTTTGCTTCTTTCACCATTACGGGATTTAGAGACCTCAGAACACGTATCCTACACCCCATGTTGGATTTTCCATTTTCCAATTATTTTTTGAATTTCTAACACACAACTGACACTTCACCACACGTGTTGCGCACGTGCCTGGCACGACATGTGGCGTGTCCCATCTTACTATTTTGTATTTAGAACCTAAAATGCAATGAACAACTACCATAATACAAATCAATCATTTGTTTCTCTCTCTATCCATTTATGGTCAGTCTCCTGTGCAGTATCTAAAATGGTCGCTTTGCTCCCTCCTAAAGAGGCCAACCTCTATAAACTTTTTGTCGAATCAAATGATAAAACACTATAAAAAGGGGCTAAATCTGCTGATACTATACTGAAGAAATTTCCTGATCATGGAGAAATTCTATCAATGAAGGGATTAACCTTCAACTGCAAGGACAGGAAATCAGAACTACTCAGGCTTGGTTTGAAGAATGATTTTAAGAGTCATGTTTGCTGGCATGCCCACCGTCTTCTGTACCAGTCTGACAGAGAATATAGGGAAGCAATTAAGTGCTACTGGAATGCACTTAGAATTAATCCGGACAACATTTAAATACTGCATAATCTGTCTCTTTTACAGGCACACCCACTTTCAAAAATGAACTCTTTAGTTTCTCCTCTTTTTTATCTTTTTGGTTATTTTGAATTACTCCAGTAGATCTTACCTCGGCGAGTCCGCGACGTGTCCGACGCTTTAATAAAAAAGAAAACCGACACACCAGCTTGCATTTCCGACAAGTGTCGGACACTGTCTCACCGGTGCCGGAGGCGTGTCCATGCTTCCTAGCCTACAACTAGTTCATCCATAAAAAAATGGGGTTTAATTTGCAGTTTCTAGAGAAAGCCCTAGAAGAATCTAGTGATGATTTGAATTCTGCAATAAAAAAACTGAATGAGCTTCACTTGAGTACCGTTGCAAGCAAAACTGCTTCTCTATTTGGCTTTGTCAAGTGATGTCACCGAGTCTGCATTTTTGTCAAATGATTTGGGTTTTAGATTCTTCTTTATAGGGTAAAACAGGGTTTGTCACTACTAGACAAAATAACAAGAGTGTAGTATTTTTTTCTTATTTAATTTGATCGAATATGTCTAACCGATCTTACTAAATGTGTCATTAGTTTATGGATGAAATAATTTAGCATCCGTATTTATTTTCATCCTACAACAACTCTTATCTAATAAACTAGTGAATTGCACGTGCAAAACACGTGTTGCATTTTAATTAAGTATTTAATAGCGTGGTCATTGTTAGTGAATTTTTTAATTATTTTCTCGTTTATTAAAGACTAAGTGATTGTAAACTGTGAGAATGTTTATATGTATTGTTTATCTTTAAGATGCAATTGTAATGAAATAACTACCGAAGACATTTCAGATAATACAAATCCATAAATCCTCCATATCGCTTCATGAGGAGAAATCCACGTATCGCGAAATTTCATCAATATCTACCTCATTTTTAGTTTCACTTATAGAAAAGCTTATTCAATCATGTCATTTGTAAACATATGTATATGAATACTTTACATGTTTAATGGTAGAACATATTTCAACATTGATAGGACAGTTATATTTAGCTGTTAAAAATGGATTATAAGGTACAACCCACTTGTTATCTAAGAGTTGTCCTCTAACCTTAACTCTTTGACCATCATCACGCCGCCTATATAGTGGATACAAATTTTCACCAAATGAAGTTGTCGTAGTATATTCTCTTGGATATTTATATCTACACATTTGATTATTCCCCACACAAAGATTGTCTACATTTAAAATTCCACAAGGACCATGCATCATATGTTTGTCTACTGCTGTCTATCTAATTAATCGCCTGCCGTCTCAAATTTTGAACTTGAGTCACCATACTATCGTTTGTTCAGTACACATCCTAGTTATCAAGCTTTCCATACATTTGGATGTGTGCGCTTTGTTCATCTACCTCCTCATGAACGTCAACTTGCTGCTCAATCTGTTCAATGTGCTTTCTTGGGTAACAGTGTCTCAAAAAGGTATTGTGTGCTTTGATGCTGTAACTCATTGCATTCGTATTTCTAGGAATGTGATCTTCTTTGAAAATCAATATTTCTTTCAAAACCATGTTGTTCATAGTTTTGATCTAGCTATGCTTCATAACTTTGTTGATGTACATCAGCCTGTTGAGCGTTTTAAACCAAGTGTTGTTTATCAGAGACGGCAATCTCCGCTTCTATTACCATCCCTTCCCGATCTTGATCATGATCCTAATCCTACTCCGGCATATGTGCCTACATCTACAACTCCCCGACGGTCATCCAGACCTTCTTGTCCACCCACAAAGTATGGCTTTTCCCGAGAAAGATATGGTGTTTCCCACACATCGCTCAATACAACTTTAGCTCAGGTCAGTGTGCCTAATTTTTACTCTCAAGCAGCTATGCAAGCCTGTTGGGTAAAGGCTATGGATGAAGAGTTGCAGGCTTTGCAGGAAAACCGCACTTGGGATATTGTATCTTGTCCTTCTGGTGTTAAGCCCATTGGGTGTAAATGGGTATACACCATCAAACTAAAGTCTGATGGTTCTCTAGACATGTATAAAGCACGATTGGTTGTGCTTGGTAATCGACAAGAGTATAGGGCGGATTATGTGGAGATATTTGCTCCAGTGGCTAAAATGACTAAAGTACGGACAGTCTTAGCCATAGGTGCCTCAAAGGGTTGGCCTCTACTGCAGATGGATGTCAAGAATGCCTTTTTTCACGATAATCTTAAAGAAGAGATCTATATGACTCCACCACAAGACTTGTTTGTTACTCCTTCTTTAGATGTGTGTCGGTTAAAATGGTCTCTCTATGAGTTGAATCAGGCTCCTAGGGCTTGGTTTGATAAGTTTCGGTCTACTTTGCTTGATTTTTCCTTTGTCCAAAGCCAATATGATTCTTCCTTGTTTATGCACAAAACTACCAATGGTATTGTGTTGCTTTTGGCTTATATGGATGATTGTTATTACAGGAACAGGAACCGATTATGTATTGATTCTGCACCTCCAGCAACATCTCAAAGCCTCTTTTCATATGAAAGACTTGGGCCTTCTACAGTATTTCTTGGGTTTGGAAGTAAAATCCACTCCTACCGGTACTTTTTTACATCAGCACAAGTATACTCAAGAGTTGATTGCATTGGCAGGTCTTCAGGAAGGGAATTCTGTGCAAACTCCCAAGGGGGTGAATGTGAAGCATCATAAGAATGAGGGCGAAATTTTACCTAATCCTTCCACCTATCGACAATTGGACGGCAGCCTGAATTATTTGACCATCACTCGGCCTGATGTTTCTTTTGCAGTTCAACAGGTTAGTCCATTTATGCAAACTCCCCGTCTTCGACACTTGGCTGCTGTTCGTCGCATTGTTCGATATTTGAAAGGTACTTCTTATCGTGGTCTTTACTTTCCTACTCCATCACCTATTCGGTTGGTGGCTTATAGTGATACTGGTTGGGCGGGTTGTGTGAATAATTGCTGCTCAGTCACTCGTTGGTGCATGTTTCTTGGCACCGCCCTTATTTCGTGGAAAAGTAAGAAACAGTCTCAGGTCTCCAAATCCTCCACTGAGTCCGAGTATCGTGCCATGTCCTATGCTTGCTCTGAGATTGTTTGGCTTTGTGGATTTTTAGGAGAACTTGGTTTTTCTCGGCACGAGCCTACTCCTCTTTATGCCGACAACACCAGTGCAATTCAAATCGTTGCTAATCTGGTCTTTCATGAGCACACCAAGAACATAGAGGTCGATTGTCACTACATTCGTGAGGCATTTGACGAGAAAATACTTTCTCTACCTCATATACCTACAAATCTTCAGACTGCTGCTGATATCTTCACCAAAGCTTTGCCTCGACCACAACATCAGTTTTTAGTTGACAAATTGATGCTTCTTGATCAGCCCGCATCAATTTGAGGGGGGATGTCAATATGATCGCCTTTCCTTGTTTACAGATTATTTTTCCTTTCTTAGTTATAAATATAATTGTATAAATAACTAGTTGATCATATATATAGCATTACCATATATAGCTAGGGATTCATTTCTATTTAATGGAATTCTCACAATGATGAGAATAGATTTTTCGGCTATTTTGTTGACTAGCAAAGGTCTGTCGTGTCCATCTCCATGACCAAATGAATGAGGTGCGCCGTGCTTTAGAAATTAGAGGAAGCCTCGATGGGCTGTATGAGCTGATGAAGCTAGAGTAATCCTCATTAGTTTTGCTCTTATTTCTTTGAATTGGATTGCACGCGACTTGCATATGCATGTTTTAATTGGCTGAATTTGCCTTCTTATTTTTGCATTCAAAATCTGTATCAAATTGTGGTATAATGTGTTGTCATCTATCATCTCATTTACTAATCAGAATTTATCGTTTATTTAAAGACTATAAGGTATGTATTGTATATTATGGAGTGATGGTTTTGATTAATTATGACTTTCATCATAATTGGCTAATTTATACAGCGGTATGCCTCATTATGAATCATTTTCAGTCTATTTCTACATATTTGAAGTAGATTTTCACCATCTTGAAATGAGTTCAAGTGACAGAAAATGTTTGTGTGCAGAGAATCACCGTTTTTTTTCTCTTCGCACACGCGACGAAAATGTTGAATATTCTTGAGGACTATATGAACTATAGAAACTATAGGTATTTAAGGCTCGACAGACCGTCGAGACATGGTTAGGGACTTCCGGCATATATAGGAATGATATCTTTGTGTAGTAGCTGTGTACAAGAGCTTGTGGACTGGGTATAAACATCACAGCTGCTGACACCGTCTTATTAAATTCAATTATCCTAGTTCTCAATACAAATGGTATGATAGGACACCACATGGCGTGCCGGACTGATGCCCAACACGTGCATGAGGCGTGCAGGTGATGAACACCAGTGGTAATGAATAACATTATTCATATGAATTGAAAGAAGAAGAAAACCTGAAATTTTTTATGATGCTGTTTATCCTCACAATTCCCTTTTTGTTCTTTATGATGATAACTTGTATCGAATAGAGCATTGAACTCCACATGTACATGTCCTTTGTTTCTGCAAATTTGATCCACAGTTAATATAATGAAAACTTAAAAAAAAAAAAAGTACAAAGAATTTCAATCATATCATACATCTTCAAGTACCCCAGGCTTCTTATTTTGCTCAGGAACAAATGCAGGGATTCATCACTCATGTAAGCTGCAAATTGGAGTTCAAAAAAAGAGTTTCGGTTCAGGGTGATCGCGCCTAAGGTTCATGAGCTGTATGGACAAATGCATCGGAGAAGGCACCTGAAGCAGAAGCATGTATTATAAATTAGGTCTTCTTTACTTGAGAAATGAAATTAATGTGTTGATAATAAATAAAAAAAAAAAAATGGGAAGTGCATTCAGCATTTTATTCCTTTTGTTCCAACACTAACAAAGGTCTATCATGTCCATCTCCATGACCGAATGAATGAGTTGCGTCATGCTTTAGAAATTAGAGGAAGCCTCAATGGGCTGTATGAACTGATGAAGCTAGAGTAATCCTCATTAGTTTTGCTCTTATTTCTTTGAATTGGATTTCACGCGACTTGCATATGTATGTTTTAATTGGTTGAATTTATCTCCTTATTTTTGCATTCAAAATTTGTATCAAATTGTGGTACATGTTGGTTGAATTTATCTCCTCATTATGAATCATTTCAGTCTATTTTTACATATTTGGATTAGATTTTCACCATCTTGAAATGTGTTGGAGTGACGGAAAATATTTGTGTGCAGAAAATCAACGTTTTGTTCTCTTCGCACACACGATGAAATTGTTGAATATTCTTGAGGACAACATGAACTATAGAGACTATAGGTATTTAATGCTCGACAGATCGACGAGAAATGGTTAGAGACTTCCAGCATAGGAATGATATCTTTGTGTTCTAGCTGGGTACAAGAGCTGGTGGACTGGGTATAAACTTGACTGCTGCTGACACCGTCTTATTTTGTGAAAGCGATTGACATCCAACTTCAACTTCGGATTTACAGGCATTGGACAGCCAGTCTGCAATTTGGTTCTCCTCAAATGTGTTATTTGAAAGTTCAAGAGTTGTCGGCATTGAAGTATTTGATCAATAAGAAACTGCACGTGCCATGCCCCTCCCTACTTGTTTTAAACACAATTAATTTCCAATAGAGAGTCGGGCTCAATCCATAATTCACTCAGTCCTAGCCGGGCACATAACTGAAGACCACTTAGCATAGGTCATCTACAATGTTTTCAACCACTTCTACATTATTGTTGAAAATTTCAAGATACATTTTCTTTCCATTTTGTCCATGATAAGTGTATTTTATACACTTATCCTAGCTTATAAACTTCTTGTTTAATTGTGATTTGAGAATATTTCTATTTAATTTTGTATAATATACTGTGATTGTAGGAAAAATCTGAAAATGAAGGTAAATATAACAAAAAGTAAGAATTGGAGCTTAATTGGAGTTGATTGGAAGCATTTGAAGATTGACATGATGGCATGGACGTGATAAGAACCATCAAAATAGCCATTAGAAGAATGTCACAAGTTTCAGAAGTGGATTTTAACTTACGAAAGTTTAAGGACTGAATTGTACACTTCTAAAACTTGTGAAAGACTCTTTTACAGGCACACCCACTTTCAAAAATGGACTCTTTAGTTTCTCCTCTTTTTTATCTTTTTGGTTATTTTGAATTACTCCAGTAGATCTTACCTCGGCGAGTCTGCGACGTGTCCGACGCTTTAATAAAAAAGAAAACCGACACACCAGCTTGCATTTCCGACAAGTGTCCGACACTGTCTCACCGGTGCCGGAGGCGTGTCCATGCTTCCTAGCTTACAACTAGTTCATCCATAAAAAAATGGGGTTTGCAGTTTCTAGAGAAAGCCCTCGAAGAATCTAGTGATGATTTGAATTCTGCAATAAAAAGACTGAATGAGCTTCACTTGAGTACTGTTGCAAGCAAAACTGCTTCTCTATTTGGCTTTGTCAAGTGATGTCACCGAGTCTGCGTTTTTGTCAAATGATTTGGGTTTTAGATTCTTCTTTATAGAAAACATGGTTTGTCCCTACTAGACAAAATAACAAGAGTGTAGTATTTTTTTCTTATTTAATTTGATCTAATATGTCTAATCGATCTTACTAAATGTGTCATTAGTTTATGGATGAAATAATTTAGCATCCGTATTTATTTTCATCCTACAACAACTCTTATCAAATAAACTAGTGAATTGCACGTGCAAGACACGGTTGCATTTTAATTAAGTATTTAATAGCGTGGTCATTGTTAGTGAATTTTTTTAATTATTTTCTCGTTTATTAAAGACTAAGTGATTGTAAACTGTGAGAATGTTTATATGTATTGTTTATCTTTAAGATGCAACTGTAATGAAATAACTACCGGAGACATTTCACATAATACAAATCCATAAATCCTCCACATCGCTTCACGAGGAGGAATCCATGTATCGCGAAATTTCATCAATATCTACCTCATTTTTACTTTCGCTTATAGAAAAGCTTATTCAATCATTTCTTTGTAAACATATGTATATGAATACTTTACAACTTTAATGGTAGAACATATTTCAACATTGATAGGACAGTTATATTTAGCTGTTAAATATGGATTATAAAGTACAACCCACTTGTTATCTAAGAGTTGTCCTCTAACCTTAACTCTTTGACCATTATCATGCCGCCTATATTGTGGATACAAATTTTCACCAAATGAAGTTGTCGTAGTATATTCTCTTGGATATTTATATCTACACAATTGATAATTCCCCCACACAAAGATTGTCTACATTTAAAATTCCACAAAGACCATGCATCATATGCTTGACAACAATTGGATGTATAAGGGAAATCATTTTTGTTAGGAATTTTGAAGCATACAATTTCATCCACCATGTCCACCGATGTCACTTTCGATCTAGATTTAAAAATTAACAAGAAGTGTGCATGCGGTAAGCCTCTTTTTTGGAATTCAATCACATATATATATATATAAGCAACAATAGGTCCAATGCAGAAGAAAGATAAACTCCTTCTTTATTAAATTTTTTCAATACCCTCGTGCCATCCAAGCTCACAGTGGGTATTGAAAATGATCATAACAACCAAAATAATAATGTACTCTATGTGGATCACCAGAATGGTTGTATATGGATATATCACGAATCTTAGTGTCTGCAGATAGATCAGCCATTTGTGATGTCGATGGTGTGATATTCACTCTTTGATCTAGTTCAAGACCACATCTTATTTGTATTCGACAAGTTTGTAAACCATAAACAACGCTCAAAGATCGAAATAACCTAGCATAAGGATTAGTTTCTAAGATATCAATTAACTTATGTAAGGCCGATTGACAAAATCTCTCCAAAAATTTCAAGCAATTTTGCACTTCATTTTCAGTGTCATAAAAGTATTGCTGCAAATAAGCAAATTTTTTATCATATGGTAAAAGTTGGTTAATGTAATGGTAAACTTGTCCGTGAGCTCTAAATGTGTAGATGTCCTTGTTCATTTAAAAAAATCTTTATCATACTTAACACCAAATGATGTAAAAGCAAATCGAGCAATGTTTTTAAACTGCAATGCTTCATGTGAATTTGAAGTGAACAAGTCATACAATTCATGAGGTACACTATTTATGTGTAATTTTATTTTTCCATTGGAACAACAAAAACTTTTACTCTCTTTATCAAATTTATTTGCAACACAATATTTACAAACATTCCCTTTTGCCAATACATAAGTTTCATTAGGAATATTTTTGCAAATTAAATTTTGTACTACGTTCATTAATTTTAACTATTTCATCATTCAATGTACCTTCACCTAGTTCATCCACCTTGACCCTCAACGCCTTGTTCTGAAGTACTAACTTGAAGATTTGAAAGAACATGATAAGTACATCCTGTAGCTGTATTAAATACTTTTCCATTAATATTTGAGGATATAGATAATGGAAATTGATTAACAGCGTTGAGAAAGAGCATATATTCATTTCTAATAATAAGTGAATTTCAAATGTTAATAAAACCTTGAAATTAATCTACCAATGGAGTTTGATATTCATTCTTATCTAATAAACAATATATACACAGAATTTCATGCTTATAATTTCCTAACAAATAGTGATTAGGAATTGAAACATACCCTCCTCTCATTGTTGATAGCATGTTTTGAAGTACAAATTTCAATGTCTCATGTTCACCACATTCTTCTGCTATATATAGCTGCCAAGAAATCGCGAAAAATATTTTTACCAAAATCAATAATGGAGATAAAAATACAAATAAAAACAAATAAGTGTACAAGAGTACACATTTATAATCTATCTTTTGTCTCTTGAGCAGTATAAAATTTAGTATTACTATTGTATAAATATAAAATCTAAGCTTGTTAATACCATAAACATCTAATATATACTAATGTACATTTTTTATGCATATATTATATAAGGGGAAAATTAAATGAATAAAAAATCAAGACTTTTTTTTTTAAATGTGATACTCCCTCCGTCCCACAAAGATTGACTCGTTTTTCTTATTTATCTATCCCAAATTATAGGCCACTTAGTATTAAATTTTTCTTTTTTCTAATATACTCTTATTTAGTTTACATTGTTATCAACCTAAATAAACTTAACATATTCCAATTATAATGGAAAATTACATAAATTTATTCACGCATTTACTCAATTAGGCGGTCAATAAATTCCAGCTTGCCTATAAACACTCATCCTCCAATAACAAAGTCAACAATTGAATTCATTATTGTTTCAATGTAATGCAATTCAAGTTCATTTGCATTCCAATTGTAACTTAATGAGCATTTAAATTTATTAGATTCATGAATGACTAATATTAAATGGGGGCATAATAGGAAAAGTGTGTGAAAAATTTATAATTTCAATTACATTAAATGAGATTTCTTAATCTGTGTGAAAAAAGAAACGAGCTTATCCTTGTGGGATGGAGGGAGTATTAAATAAATAATTAAAAAGAAATAATAACAACATTAAATCAATAAAAAATTTGAACACAAACCAATCTTCTAATGAGATGAATAGTATGCCACCACTACAACAAAATTTCTATTTCGCGACAATATATTTTGTGACATACATAAATTTGTTGCAATAAATGGTTTAGCACAACACGTTTTTATAGTTTGTCGCAAAAATTGTGGTGGAAAAATAGGTACCAAAAAATATAAGGCGGCATAAAAAGTAGTCGTGATATGTCAAAATGTGCGACAAGTAATAAAGATTATTGCCAAAAACATGATGGAAAGCATGGCGCCAAAATAATTTTTGGTGGGAAACTTATGGCAACAAACTTTAATTTCTTGCAACAAAGTTTCTTGTGATACAATAGATCTACTTTTGGGGACAAGGAATATTTGTTACTAAATATTCTAGAATAGATGAAAAAACTTGCGACATCTATATTTGTTATTGCTCTAGGTTGTAGGGATAGTGGAAAACAAATTGCGCTTATTAGTCTTTGTAACTGACACTATTTGTCACAAGTCTATTCTACTATTGTTCATAAATAAATATTTCAATTAAGGGATTTTGGCACAAACGGTTCCTAACGTATGCCCTTAGTACGTTTTTGGTCCCTAACCTTTCATTTTTAGCTAGAAGTGTCACACCCCGGATTTTCTCAACTCGGAGGGTCACTAAAATAATCTCTAAAATATATTTGACGACTCCAAATAATATTTCCCGTGCCCTTGAACGGTTTTAAAAATATAACTTTTGCAGATAAAAAGCGCGCAAGGGAAAAAGGATATTTCTAAAAATTTCCATGGTTTTGCCTATATGGTGATAGGTATCGCCACAATTTATTTGACCATCCAAGCAAATTCCAAAAATTCCATAAATTTTAATTGTAGATACTTGGGACTATAGACTACAACATGTTAAAATTTGAAACCTATCTACTTCGTTTGGTAGATGAAAATGTTATTCGAATTTGCTTAAAAAACTATCCTGGGTTGCTTAAAGCATCCCGCTAAAGCATTCATAATAAATTCATAAGATGAAAATTTTGAGTGATTCCAATTAATGTTATTAGACCACATATAGAGCTTTCCATAGCCACCAATTTAAATGAAAAACTCCATCCGTAGCATAAGTTATGATTTTTCAAAGTAGGGGCAGTAAGCTGAAAAATTCAGAAAATGGAACTAGGCATTTCAAACTTGATAATTTTAACAGCAAAGGAACCAATAACTCATTTTCTATAAATATTACATAATTAAATACCGAATCAAATACTTAAAAATATCGTATTTAAATCATAATTGACTCGTTCATCTCGACGTCAAAACTTAAACTAAATAAGGAGATTCCATGTCATGCTCGCTAGCCAATGCCAACCAATTCAATCTAAAAATTTATTCATTTTGGGGTGAGTATTTTATAAGAAACATTCAGTAGCCATACATACTAACATGTGAGAAAAATTATATGTAAACATAAATGCTCATGCCATCATTTTAAACGTATATAGGAACAACATAAAGTGGTAACCGGCACCACATAAAATCAAAAGTGATTACCTTCAATCACTAACATATTAAAGTGATTACCTTCAATCATAATAAATTTGCATGACATTTATATCACATAATAATTTCCCAAACATTATTTAAAAATCATAGTAAAAGTAGTAAGTAAAACTACCTCTAAAATTAGTTTTCGGTTGAAGTTGTGATGCAGAAAAATCGTTTCTGCAGCTTCCAAAAAACAAAACCCACACACTATATATATGGATGTATATATAAGTAACTTTTGTGAATTAAAAAGCAAGGAAAACAACTTTCACTGCTGGCCGAAATCTGAACTGAAAGTGAGGGAAAATGCTGGAAATTGGAGAGTGTATGCTGGCCTAAAATCTAGATAGTAAGTGCTGGAATCTTTGGAGAGTATGCTGGTCGAAAAGAAGAACGAAAATGGAACTTACTGCTGACTTTTGGAGGTTAAAATTTGGAAAGAAAGGTGAGGGAAATTGCTGGAATTTTCAGAAGTAAACTGGGGCTAGTTGGCCAAATTCATAGACATGAAAAGGAGAGTTTTTTTCTGCTGAATTTATGATAGTAACATGGGAGGATGTTGCTGGAAAAAGTGGCTGGAAAAGAAGAAAATTTTCTGGGACTTGAGTCCGATTTTTGAAGAGAAACTTGGAGGTTGTTTGCTTAAGTTAAACGGCTGATTTTTGGGGGTGGAACCTTATGCTGTAAGGGCCGAATTTGAGGTGGATTTGGAGGGAGAAATCAGTTGGGTTGAGGGCTGAAAAGTGAGAAAATTGGGATGAAGAAAGTGGTAAAGAATATGGGCTGATCATGGGGGCTGGGGGACGGTTTTTCAGCTGGTGGGTGGGCAGTTTGAATAGCTGAAGATGGAGATTTGGGGGACAGTTTCTGGGCTGATATTAGGAGGGAAGATGAGGGAAGAAAATGGTAAGGAACATGGCTGAACATGGGGGCTGGGGGGCGGGTGTTTCAGATCATGGGAGACATTTTTATTTTGCTATTGTAGGAGCTGTTTAGTTGAAGGAAAATGGCAGAAATTAAGGGTTTGTTTGGCCAAGTTTTTCGGTTGTTTTAAGGTGTTATTAGGGTCGGGTTTTTGGTTGAATTTTGTAGTCGAAATGAACCAGATTTTGGGCTAATAAAAATGGAGAATAAAGGGCCGAGATTTTAATTGAACAAGGCAAACCAAAATAATAAATCATGCTAGCCAAAATTTATTTTTATACCACTTAAAATTTAAAACTTAACAAAACTCAAAAATTGAACAAAGTTCGTTTTCAAATTAATATTCCATATTCGTCAAACTTAAAATTTAAAGCAAACTTGCGCAACATTTAACGTGACAAAATTTTTAAAAAGTACTAGGAGATTCGTATCGGTACCGAAATTAAAATTTTATTTATTTGAAATTAAAAGCCAAAAAAAATTCGGTTGTTACAAGAAGGTCCCTAACCTGTGTCATTTGGTGCAAAAGTAGTCCCTATGGACATATTCCGTCCAAATTTACTGTTAGTTGGGTGCGTGGAGTCGACTGTCTTTTAATTTATCTTTACCTGTAGGGTTAAATTGGTCGTGCCTCCATCAAATAAATAATTTCCTTTTGACTTGTCTACAATTTGTATTGCAGTTACAACATTCTAAACACGTTCAATTTCAGCTTTCACAATTACTAAATAATTTTAGAAAGCATATGCCTTGTGCCTCATTAATAATTTTATCCATGTGTTCAACATTGTATGTTGGTGGTATAGCTGGTCCAACAATGTCTGTACATATTGTCTTTGATCTTAATAATCAATTAATCATACATCAAATACACTCCATTTTCCTAGAGCTGCTTATGCAGGAAGTGCCAGTTTTGTACTGACTTTATTGTTTTCTGAACTGGCTGTTATCATCCAAGAAGAATTCAATGTATGGAGCTGCAAGAGGCAAACTTAAATAATCCCATTAAATTGATTACAAGCTCAGCAAGTCAAACCAATTGGGGAGGACCAAAAATAGAAAAATGGCAGAACCAGGGTTCTGAGAGAAAAACAACTTCTTAATGGTTAACCAAACTGTCTAAACACAAAGCACCCAACAAGTGAATGATTGGTGGCCAAACAACTTAACACCATGGGAAAATACACAATGTTGGCAGCTACAAATGAGGCAGAAAGAGGTACCATTAACTGAATAGCAAACCACTCTAATCTTGCTGCCACCACCACACTTCAACAGCCGCCAACCAAATAAAATGCAATAATTCCACAAGATCATATTGAAAGCCCAGAAGAAGTCATTGCAAAATAAAACACCATCGCAGACACAAAAATAACAGCCAAAACCAGTGGCAAAACTATCAAAAAAAAACCAAGAAAAGAAAAGGAATCCCACACTAGAGCCTCTCAAACCATAGAGTCTAAAGCAGCAAAACAATTGTGGAGAGGCCAAACACTAGGGCCATGTTCAGATCCTTGTAAGTCCCAACAAGACTTTATTCATTAAAGATCATCTGCTTGAATTTTGCTATCCTGTTATTTTTGTTTTTTTTTTTTAACTTTCTGTCATCTTTTGTGCTCACAGCAGCATAATCCATAATCTCGCAGAAGCACACAACCAGAAAAATAGACACAGAAAATCACCCATACAAACGACCAAAAATTACGCAAAAAGGAAATACTTTCAAATGCCACCAGAAAAAGAAATCTGTCCCTCCAAAACACCATGGCAATCCTTCTGAAACTAGAAAATCACACATACAAACAACCGAAAATTATGCAAAAAGGAAATAATTTCAAAGGCCGTCCCTCCAAAACACCATGGCAATCCTTCTGAAACTAGAAAAAGTAAAATAGTGAAAACTCGCCATCAGATTGAGACAAGAAGATGGCGGCCAACACAAAGTCCCAACCAATCGCTACCACCACCAATAGATCTGCCTCTAGCCAGGCTGTCAGCGCTAAACACCACCAAGGCTGGCAGCGAGACAGTGGCGACGAGGCATCGGTTTCTGGCTTTCTTCTTCAGTTCTTGGCTTTTCTTTTTGTTTAGCACGTCGATTGTGATTTGGGATTGAGAATTTGGGAGGTTAATTTAGGAAATCTTTTTTTTTAAGATTTTGATTTTTAAAATTTAAATTTGGAATTTTAAGATTAACAATGAAAAGAAAACAAAAATTAAATTTAAGCTATATTTGTGTGTGTTTATAAGTACATATAAGTCAGTTAAACATCATTTTCATCCACATATTTTGTATGATCCACTGCTTATAATTTACAAAAAAATTTGCCAAACATGCTCTTAGATTGAATAGATGAATATGTATAACAAACAATCTTTGATAAACAATAAAAAAAATTCAAAAATATCAACATGATATCAATAAGTAAAAATATATTAGATTAAGAGTATGTTTGTCCGTATTTATAAGCAATAATAAGTTGGTCAAACATTATTTTTATTCAGACATTTCGTAGGATCCACAGCTTTTATTCACTTTTTATCTACACATTCTGTAGGACCCAGTACTTATAATCTACAAAAATATTTACTAAACATATTCTAAAAAATAAAAAATAAAAAAACCACCAAGGTTGGAAATTGAATGAGCATACTTAAGCTGCAAAAGACTAAAATAAAAAACATGTACGTTAATTTTCCCTCTAAATACATGACCCAAAAAGAAAGAGGTAAAAAAAGGAGGGAAACAACAATTTCCCTCTAAATACATGAGCTAAAAAAAACATGTAGGATAAGTAAAAGGAAGGGGGGAAAATAGACAAATTTCCCTCTAAAAATATGAGCCTAATAAAATATATTCAAAAAAATTTACACGATAATTAAATTTCATCAATATTATAAACATTTAGCTGAACATTTAAAAATTTAGAAAATATATGGTTATATAAATTACACTTGATTAAATTTATAAAATTGGATTCTAAAAATTGTGTTATTATATATTAATACAACTACTTATTTAATCACAAATATATAGTAACCCAATTAATTTCAGCAAAAAATTAGAAAAATGTTAATCACTAAAGTTTTATATTAGGCTTATTTCTCTCGTATATATGTTTACATTATTTAATATAATTTCACTTATATTATTCTCTACGAAGTATCTTATATATAATAATCAAATTAATAGTCTTGACTAGACGTGGCAAATTCAATATAGTGCTATTTATAAAATCAAACAAATAGATTGTTTAAATTAAAAAATAAATACAATAATTTATTGACGAATGTTCCAATGGATAACTCTGTTGTAAACTATATAAAATAATTAGTAAAATAAAAAATTTGTTGATAAACTTTTTAAGTAAAATAAAAAAAAAAACATTATTACATAGTTACAAGCGGAATAAATTCCTCCAGAAATTTTAAAAAAATATTAAAAATTTTCCTACGGAAAAATCAATTGGCAATATTAAAAAAAATATTTTAATACAATAAATTCTAAACAATACACTACTGTGTAAACCCTTATGTTTAATTTCATTTAAGTTTAAAAGTTGCAGCGCTGGTCACTAAAATATATAATCATTTCTCAAACGGTTACTCTGTTAAGTTTTCAACTTGAAATGATGATATGGCACTGTTAAGTAATGATGTGGGCACACAATAGACCGTTAGTTATTGCATAGCAATCTCTGTACTTTATATAATATTTATTTCAGTCCCTATATTTTCAATTATCTTATAGTTAAGTCCTCAATAAATTGTATCTTAGGTCCTTAATTTTTTTACATCTTTACACTTTGATCCCTAAATTTTAAATTATCTTTCAGTTAAGTCATCCAAAAATTGCATCTTAGTTCCTTCGAATTTTTACATCTTTAAACTTTGGTGCACTGTTAGTTAAATCTTTGACTTTAGACTCAAATTTTCATCTAAACTCACAAATGTCCACTTTTAGTGGTCAAAATAAGTGCAAAATCCACACTTATCACTTAGAATTGTAAAAAATAGACAAAAATATATTTCATTGACAACACCCACACTTATCACTTTTAGTGGCCCGTTGCAAATAGAACATTTCATTATCTTCTCGTCATCATCTCTTCTACCAATCTTCTTCTCGCTATTACTTTTTATCCAAGTGTCCAAATGTATTTTTTGCCAATGAAATAAATTTTTGTCAACTCTAAGTAATAAGTGCAGATTTTGCACTTATTTTGACCACTAAAAGTGGACATTTTTGAGTTCTGTGAAGTAGTTTATTATTTAATTATGTTATTTTATTCGTTTAGGTGAAAACTCGAGTGTAAAGTCAAGGGTTTAATTAAAAGTGCACTTATTTTGACCACTAAAATTGCACTTATTTTGGCCACTAAAATCAAGGTTTGGGGAACCAAAGTTTAAAGATATAAAAAGTTGAAGGACCTAAGATACAATTTTTGAGGACTTAACTGAAAGATAATTAAAAATTTGGAGACCAAAGTGTAAAGGTGTAAAAAGATTAAGGACCAAATGTGCAATTTATGGAGACTTAATTGGAAGATAATTGAAAATATAGGGACTGAAGTGAATATTATATAAAGTATATGGACTGACATGTAATAAATAATGGTCTATTGTGTGCCACATCATCACTTAACAGTGCCACGTCATCATTTTAAGTTGAAAACTTAATCGAGTGACCATTTGAGAAACGATTATATACTTTAGTGACCAGCGCTGCAACTTTTGAACTTCAGTGACCGTTTTGAAATTTTAAAATAACTTTAGTGACCGTTAGTGAATTAACCCATATTATTATGTGAATATTAATTTGTGAAAAATAAAAATAAATTTATGCAAATAAAAAAAAGTATTTGAAATATTATTAAAACTTTTGAAAAAAATATAAATTATTTTAAAAAGTAATAAAAAATAATAAAATAGAGAAATGGAGAAAATAACAAAAAATTGGAATTGAATAAAGGATGAAATGAATTCAATCAACCTACTAATTTATTTGATTTTATTATTGTCAAATGTTATAAATAATATAAGCGTATTGAAACTATTTTATCACTAAATTTTAAAGCGCTTACACATTTGGACATTCAGTTACCAAGGTCAAGGTAAAAGGCCAACCTGATAACGTTACACTCTAATGTAGCAAGCACAACATTAATGAAATTGCCGCCTACATGAAAAATGGAAAAATTGAGAAAATAACAAAAAAATTGGAATTGAATGAAGGATGAACTCAATTTAATTCATTTGATTTTATTATTGTCAAATGTTATAGATAATATAAGCGTATTGAAACCATTTTATCATTAAATTTTGAAGTGCTTACACAATATTTAGACGTTTGGTTACCAATGTCAAGGTAAAAGGCCAACTTCACAACATGACACTCCACTTTAGCAAGCACGATATTAATGAAATTGCCACCTAAATGAAATCTCCCCATCGAAGAGATAAATTGCCCAACTCTAAATAACATTTTCTTCTTTCATTTAAGCTCCAAACTTCAACCCCCAATTCAAACCCAATGACATGTGGAAAGTATCAGGTTTGTTGGGAAAATATCGAGTTCGCCAAGCAATTATCGAGTTTACTTGCCAAATCTTGAGATAAAGGTTGAATCTATTAATCTAAAGACTTATCTTAGTCAACGGTTAAGGTTGAATTTACGAACTTGGATATGCGCAATCAGATTAAGTGGTATGATCGGCTTTTTCCATTGATCTAAGTTGGTAAATCATGTATAATTAAGATGTTATGCATGCTATGAGGAACATTGACTGTAAGTTTTACTAAGATTTATAGGGACGTTAATTGATTACTTATATTGAATGGAGTTAGTTGAACGGTGCCTAATACATACATTAATTGAATGGACGAAAATAACACCATGAATAGTTTACATTATGAATTAAAGTTGTACGACAATTAATAACTTAAAAAAATAATATATACACACACACACACTCAATCTAACCATAATTGTGTAGTCTATAATTATCTATACTACAAAATTAATAACTTAAAATAATTTAATAAATATAATTTATTTTTTCAATTAATTAAATATATTTATCAATAAACACGATCGTAGAGAGTTTTCTCCAGGAAGAAAAAAGTATTTAAATGTCCATGTATTACTACGTTTTCAACTTTTCCACTCACAAAAATCATCTTTTTCAAAATTTGCTAATCGATTCAATCCATCTCCCTCAGTGAATTAATGGATATAAGAAGAACTGAAGATACTGAAATAAACTTGAATGAGGAAGAAGGTTTCTGTATATTGTATTATGCAGAAGCTCACAGTACAGTGAAGAATTGTGTAGTATATATACACAGCTGTCTAATGTAAATACAATATAGTTACATACAGATATATAATTATCATAGTGTGTGCATGCAAAAACAGATTCTGTTACACCAGAATGAATAATACTAGAAGTTTCCGTTTCAACAGCAATATGGTGTTTTCATTTTACTCCTTTGTCCCTTGTCTTTATAATTTGTTCACTATGATCCATGGTTTCTTCTTCTCTAACACCCCCCTTCAAGCTGGAGACAACTTCAATTACTCCAAGCTTGCTACGTAGATACAAATGCCTAGAATTCATCAGAGGTTTAGTTAGTATGTCTGCGGTTTGATCTGCTATTGGAACATAACTTATTATCAGTTGTTTGGCTAGAACTTTGTCTCGAACAAAATGCATATCAAGTTCTATGTGCTTGGTTCGTGCATGATAGACTGGATTAGAGGCCAAGGCACTTGCTCCTAAGTTGTCGCACCAGATTCTAGGAGTTTCAGTCTGAGTTATATGTAGTTCTTGTAGAAGAGATTGAATCCAAGTAATTTCTGCAGTGGTGTGAGCTAGAGTCCTATATTCTGCCTCAGTACTCAATCTTGCTACTACATGTTGTTTCTTTGAACACCAAGAAATCAGATTGTCACCTAGATACACACAATATCCCACATTAGATTTCCTGTCATCTGGACATGATGCCCAGTCAGCATCTCCATATGCAACAATATTCAGATCTTGTGCTTCATGAATTATCAATCCCATATCAAGTGTCCCCTTTATATATATGAACAACCTTTTTAGCAGACTCCAGTGAACATTTGTAGGATTTTGAATAAATTGGCTAACTCTATTCACAGCAAATGTAATGTCTGGTCTTGTATGAGTAAGATATTGCAATGCTCCTACTGCACTTCTAAATTGAGTTAGATTTTTTAGGCTTACCCCTTCAGTTTTACCTATCAACCTTCCAGCTGCCATAGGAGTAATGCTGGGCTTCAAGTTTTCAAAACCAAACCTCTTTAGTATATCCATTGCATACTTCTTCTGTGATAGATACAGTCCAATTTCATCTCTATAGAACTCAATTCCCAAGAACTTCTTCAGACTACCCATATTCTTTAAGGCAAAGGATGCATTTAACTTCTCAATCAACTTCTGTAATCTTGATCTACAGTTCCAGTCAGTATAATGTCATCAACATACACCATCAAATAGGTTACATGGTCCTGTGAAATCTGATAAAACACCGAATTATCTGCTCTGGATTGTTTAAGATCCCACTCCAGTAATGACTCCTTCAAAGTATCATGCCAGGCTCTAGGGGCTTGTTTAAGTCCATATATGGCTTTGCTGAGTTTACACACAAATGATGGTTCAGACTGATCTGTAAAGCCATGAGGCTGCTCCATATAGACTGTTTCCTCTAGTTTTCCATTGAGGAATGCATTGTTAATGTCTACCTGTCTTATCTCCCATCCTTTTGAGACAGCTACTGTAAGTATAACTTTCAAGATAGATGCTTTGGCAACTGGACTGAATGTTTCATAGTAGTCAATGCCTGAAGTTTGTGAGAAGCCCTTTGCCACTAGTCTAGCTTTATGTCTCTGAATTTTTCCATTTGTATCAAATTTCAGTTTGTATACCCATTTACATCCAACTACTTTCATTGTAGGATCAGGAGGAACTAAAACCCATGTTTGATTTTTGATCAAGGCATCATATTCTTCCTTCATTGCTTTGCACCACTTTTCACTTTTCAATGCTTCCTCCAAGTTAACTGGTTCTATTTCATCTAGAGAGTGTGATACATCAGCAGTATAAGTTCTTGGTTTTACTATCCCAGCTTTTGATCTGGTTACCATAGGATGTCCTGTATTATTTGCATTTTTCTCAATTTCTGGCATATCCACCCAAATCCTGATTCCAGCTTGAGACTCCGAAATCTCAAGTTGTGTAACTCTTTGTTCTAACTGCTGTGATGATTCATTATCCATTTCTTCAACATGTTCACTTTCAGCAGAGGGTTCATGTACAGGTTCACCTGTAGACTTCATTACATCATCTGAATCTGGGAGTGTATTGTGGAGATTGTGTTCAAAAGGAATATGATGTAAGGTCATAGGAATGTTTTTGGATTGCTGTGATTTGTTGAGAAAGCCTTCCTTAAAGGGAAAATAATTTTCATCAAATACAACATGTCTAGAGATATAAATTCTACCATTAGAGTTTAAGCACTTGTACCCTTTGTGAGACACACTAGGTCCCAGATAAACACACCTTTGGGTATGAAAATCAAACTTATGTTTTTGATATGGCCTTAAGCATGGATAACAAGCACATCCAAAGACCTTAAGAAGTTTGTAATCTGTAATGTGTTTGAACAGAGTTTCATAAGGTGATTTATGTTGGAGCAATGGGCTAGGCATTCTATTTATAAGGTAAGTTGCAGTTAGAAAGGCTTCCCACCAATAGTATAGGGGCATATGTGCTTGAGCCAAAAGCGTTAAACCAGTTTCAGTTATATGTATGTGTTTCCTTTCAGCTTTTCCATTTTGGGCTGATGTATGAGGGCATGAATGTCTTAGTTCAATCCCTGATTCTGTGGCTAGTTTGATCAGATTTTTGTATTCTCTTCCCATGTCAGATTGTAGGACTTTAATTTTTCTCTCAAATTGGTTTTCAACTAGCCTCTTAAACTGCGTAAAGTAATGCAGGACCTCAGATTGATGTTTTAGGGGATAGATCCATGTATATCTAGTGCAATCATCCACAAATAGCACATAGTACTTAAACCCTGAGGTAGAATTAATGGGAGAAGGTCCCCAGACATTAGTATGTATTAGATTAAGTGGCATTTGTGCACGAGAGGATGATAATTTGAAGGGTAATGCATGAGATTTGCCAAACTGACATGCTTCACAGAAGGAAAAAGTTTTTTTATTGATAACTTTGAAAATATTACAAGATTTCAGGACTTGTTGTAACACAGAAATCATAGGATGACCAAGCCTTCTGTGCCAGATTTCAGCTTTTGATTCTAGAGAATTGTCACTGGTAGACTTGATGGACTGATTCAAACTAGTGTTAAGGAGAGTAAGGGAGTTGTTGGACTGATGATGATTGTCTGAGCTTGTGTTTAGAGGTCTTGAGTTGTAGTTAGGAAGATTCAGCTGATATAAGCCATCTTCAAGTTTCCCCTGCACTAGAACCTTCCTTGTTGGCAGATTCTTCACAACACAGCAATTAGGAAAGAATTCAATAGAAACATGATTATCATCAGTTAATTTAGAGACACTTATAAGGTTCTTCTTGATTCCAGGCACATGTAGCAATGTTTTCAAAACCAAAGAGTTATCAGATTCAACATCAAAAACTTTAGAGCCAACATGAGATATTTGTAATGAGGTACCATTACCTACCACCATTTTTTTCTTACCTCCATATTCCTTAGCTTCATCAATATTGTCTTTGTCAGTAGTGACATGGTGGCTGGCTCCAGAATCAACATACCAGGCTGGATCTTCTACTGAATTTGGACTTGCAATATAAGCAGAGGGATGAGGACTGTGATTCTGATGATTAGGCCTTTTCTCCATATATTTTCCATCAAATCTATTGTAGCACCAGGGAGCAGTGTGATTGCTTAGGCCACAGATTTGACAAGACTGTCTTGCTTCATTAGTTCTTCCATATCTCCCTCTACCTCTTGATCTTCCACTGAAATTCGAATTCCTTCCACCTCTATTTCCTCTTCCATTATAAGGACTTGGATTCTGTGAGTTTCATTGAGCCAGATTAATGGATCCAGAATTGCTTCTGACTTGACTAAGATACTCCAATCTACTTTCAAAGGTCATGAGTGTAGATGATAACTCATGCCAAGATACCTGATCTCTGCTATTCACTTGCACCACAATGGGGGTATATTCTTCATCAAGTCCAGCTAAGACTTGAGTTACCAGATCAGTATGCTCAATCTTCTTTCCAGCAATTTCCAGATTATCAGCAAGCTGCTTGATAGAACTGAGATATTGATCCATAGACATGGATCCCTTCCTGATTCTTTGTAGTTCAGTTGTGAGAAAGGTCACTCTGGACCTATTGAGAATTCTATAGTTCTCATTTATAGCCTTCCATAGGTCACTTGAGCTGTTACAACCCATGACACGCATCACAATATCTGAAGTCATGGAGGAATACAACCATCCCATTAGGAGTTGATCCACAGAAATCCACCTAGAGTATTCTGGATTTGGACATGTCTCTACTATTGTTCCAATTTCAGCACTGGCTTGGGCGTTAAGGAATTGTGGAGGGCATACCTTGGTACCCAGTAGATATCCTTCCAATCCATGGCCCCTTACAACAGGCATTATAACATTCTTCCACAGTAGAAAGTTATCTCTATCCAATTTCACAGATGCTGACTGTGTTAAGTTCAAGCCAAAGGGAGCAAGGTTGTTCACATGAAGTGGAGCTTGAATTGTTGAGTTATAGTATGAAATTGAGACTGATTGCTAGAGCTGATATTCGCCATTGAGAGGCTCTGATACCAAGTGAATTAATGGATATAAGAAGAACTGAAGATACTGAAATAAACTTGAATGAGGAATAAGGTTTCTGTATATTGTATTATGCAGAAGCTCACAGTACAGTGAAAAATTGTGTAGTATATATACACAGCTGTCTAATGTAAATACAATATAGTTACATATAGATATATAATTATCATAGTGTGTGCATGCAAAAACAGATTTTGTTACACCAGAATGAGTAATACTAGAAGCTTCCGTTTCAGCAGCAATATGGTGTTTTCATTTTACTCCTTTGTCCCTTGTCTTTATGATTTGTTCACTATGATCCATGGTTTCTTCTTCTCTAACACCCTCAACCGATCACCTCCAAAATTTGTTCACCTCTTCAATCCATCTCCCCCAATTGATCATCTCTATGTATCGATGATCTCCAAAATTTGTTCAATGCCTTAATCCATCATCATAATAGAGCCTACGATCGAATACCACCGCAAGGAAGAAGTATACTAGTTTAAATTATATCAATGTTCCAATCCTATTAGTGTGCTTACAAATATAAAATCTTAAATATAGGGAATATTGGCACAAATGGTCCCTAGCCTTTGGCCCCTATGTGCAAATGGTCCCTAACTTTTATTTTTTGGCACAGAAGTCTTTAACCTATGTGTTTTGGTGCGCAATTAGTTCTTATTTGATAAAAAAGACAAAATGGGTATTAATACATGCCACAATACACAGTAAGTGAGAGTTACAATTATTCCTATCTTTGAAAAAAAAATACGTGCAATTATCATCACTCGTGCAATTATACCTATCTCCACTCGCAAAATTTGTAGTGTATCAATACGTGCACGTTCAAAAAAAAACCCCAATACACGCTAAGTGAGAGTTACAATTATACCTATCTTTCATTGAATTGTTTATTCACATACATGATTACCAATTTTAAGAATGAAAGTATACCTTGTAACAATTGTGCTAAGCGTCGAGATTTTCTTTTGTACGATTTTTTTCCGCCTGCAATTCCGGATCAACCAATTCTCTAAACCTCTTAGCCAGTAGTTCTTTTTTCCCTATAATCAGTACAACAAATTTCTTCCCAATGTCATTGTTCAGTGACATTAAATAAAAGCTTCGAACAATACCTTGAACACATTGATCATTGTTAGCCATCAACGTCACATCAAAAAAATGAGCAACAAAATGAAAGAGCTTAGAGTTTAAGAATATCATTCTCATTTGGAAAATTATTGAATGAAAAAATATGCGAGAAAAAGCAAAAATTAGCCTCAAGTTCACCTATTCTTACTAAACTTAGTATAAAAAAATTATTATTTAACGCCGGTAAATTATGACAATAAACTTGAAAATACCACAACCAAACTATAAACAACATTATTAAAACGTGCATTGATTCCCCTACCCATATATAATTTGGTACTTGCAACCATTGTTCATTTAATTAAGGAAAAATTGTAATATTGGTTCCATTACCCATACCATTTGTAGCAAATTGGTCCCAGTTTCTTTTTCTTGGAACTACCATCCCCAACCTATAACAACCCGCTTTAAATTAGTCAAAGTTAAAATTTATTTAGTCAAAGTTAATAAAAATTTTGGTCAAGTCCAAGTCAAATTAGGACTTAAATTATAAAAATGAAATTTTATGGGCCTATTTGGTAAAGTATAATTACTTAGGGATTCAAATGATACAACATGGAAGTTGGGGACTTAGTTTGCAAATTTGGCATTTTGTTAAATGAATTGGGAACAACTTCAGCAACCAGAACCAGCGGCAGAGAGAGAAAAAAACGGGGAGAAGGAAAAAAAAAAGGAAAAGGAAAAGAAAAAAGAAGAGAAGAAGATGAGGAGGAGGAGGTCGACCGGCTCGACGTAAACCAACTATTAAGGCATGGATTCTTCAACTTCTTCCCCATTTTTCAAGAGGTAAGCAAGAACCCTACTTATTTTAGAAATGAGGTTAAATTTTAGGGTTTTTGCTTATTGACTACAATGTGAAATTTTTGGAGGTTAAATGATTGTTTTGAGTTTAATGGGCTAATTATTAAAATTTAGTGATGGAAATAATGGTGGAAATTTAGGGATCTTGAAACTAGTGGATTAAATTCAAGATTTAAGCAAGTTTAAGTTTATTAAGCCCATGTTAGTTTATTTCCTGTTCAAAAGGCTTGTTTTGGTAGAGTTATTTGAAGTTTAGCACACCCATGTTTATAGGTTAAATTTTGGCCAATTATGAAGTTAATTGGAAAAGAGATTAGGTATAAATGTGCATTATTGTTTAATTATAAGTTAAAGCGAGAATGTATTAGCCACTATAACCTTTTTTCCTGTGGATTTGAAAGAGATCTAGCCGTAGTGCTTGGAAGTAAACTGGGGTTTGGCTAGTAAATTGAATTTGGATTTACTTTGAGCAAGTGATAATTAATTGAGTTAACTTAAGTTTGATCTCAATTCCTATTTTAACTTTCAGGATGTGACATGGAGATTGGACAGGTTTATCAACCAAACTAGATTTCGGTCACTAGCTCTGTGAGTAGAAAAACTTATTTTTCAAAATATAAGAATTTAAATACCATGTATATTAGCTCATTATTATTATGATTTGTTAATATCACATTGATCTTATTTCCAGAATAAATAGTTAGACAAGCATGGTTTTTATAATAGAATAGAGTTTATAAATATATCCAGTTCAGTAAGTTCAAATTATTATTATGTTTTATCATGAGAAATACCATTATTCAGGTACAGTTTGTAAAACCACCAGAAAGTATCCTATATTGTTATCTACTCTAGTGCACACAGGGGCTTTGGGCCGTATACTATGGTGTATTATCGAGGTCTTAATGACCCATTCTTATACACATAGGGGCTTTGGGCCATGTATAAGAGTGCTTATCTTAGAAGTCCTTGGAACCCACTTTCGTACACAAAGGAGTTTTGAGCCGTGTACAGGGATTGCTCAGCCAGTCTATGCGCGTATGATTGCATTTTAGATTTCAAATTATCATTGATTTATGATACTTCCTGGTGTAATTTTTCGTATATGACAGTTTATCTAGTTAGGAAACACATGTTTGCATATAGTATTATCTGATGGCAGTTCTTTGTAGATTTACTACAATATCATTATCTAGTTTATTTATATTTTACAGTTTGCGTTACTAAGTATATAAAACATGAGAAATTAGTTTTCTTGTAAATTATACTTATTTGCAAACTATCCACTCACTGAGTTATGAGCTCACATATTTTTCCATATTTTCCTTATCAGATAGTAGTTGAGTTTTGAGCAGCTTTTGAAGAGCTTGTTGAGCCGAGTCAGAGCCACACGATCCATTAGTTTATATGATTCATCTCCATTGAGCATCTCATCATTTATTTTGGGATATATGTTCTAGGTCATTTTTATGAGTTATTTTGGATTATATGTAAATTCATATGCTTTTGAGTCATTTTTTAAAAGACATTGAAGATGATAGAGTTATCTTTACTTGATATGGGTTATTATGTATGTTGTGGGGCGGGTGGTCCTTAATTGTTATCGTAAGTATGTTTTGGGGAAAATTTTATGATAGCCCAAGAATAACTAACCAAAAGGAGGGTGAATTGGTTTTCTCAAACTTTTTCGTAGAATAATCTCAAAATAAGAAATTTAAGAGATATAAATTTAAGCAACTAAAAATATGAACACAATGTAAGTAAATAAAAGGGTAGAGAGAGTGCAAACAATATTTTTATAGAGGTTCGATCCAACCAATGATCTACGTCCCCCGTTGCCAAGCTCTCCAACACGAGCACGACATTTCCACTATCTTGATTGACTTATGGTGCAATCCAAACCCTAACAATGTTTTCGGTGACTTACAAACAAGGAGCACCGATCCTTATACAATATTGAGCTTTTAAAGAGACCTCAATATGACCCAAAGATATAAAGAAATAGATTTGAGATTGTATTTCTCTCTTGATGAATGATAGATACAAGTTTGATACTAAGAGAGACTAACACTTTAATGAATAGCAATAATGAAAAATCTCAAGTGTTAGAAATAAACTTTGTTGATAATGATAATCAAAAGTTGATTTGATCAAACAAAGTTTTTCAAGAAATGATTTTGAAGATATAAATGCATTGAAGCTTGAATGAATTTTCTCAACGTGATTTTCTCTTTTAATGTATATCAATGATAATAAATGAAGAGGTATTTATAGAGATGAATTAACTCATTTTTTCTGCTAAAACGGATGACCAAACGGTTGACCTATAAGTCAGACGTTCAGAATTAGTCGTTGGAACAGTGAAAATCAAAATGGACACTTATTGAAAAATGACAGCCAAACAGTTCACGCCAAACGGTCAACCATTTCATCTAAATGGATGACCGTTTCCACTGTTTTTCAAAAATCTTGAAAAATTAATTTGTGGCTTTGATAAAAATATTTTATGCAAGATATATCAACATAGGTTTTGTGCATAAAATTGTTTTTGAGCTTTCATTCATTTAATTGCTAAAAATCAAAGAATTGGTACCTTCACAATTTTATCTAGAAACCTATTCTTCGATCTTGAACTTTAGATCTTGAATTTCATGAACTCTTGTATTGATTGGCTTTGATCTTGACATGCTTGCGAGTTCGATTTGTAGTGCTTAGAATATTACTTGAAAATAGATCATTAGTAAACAATACTGATTTGTTTGTTATAATCAAAACATTAAGGTTTAAAGTTAACCATAGGTCAACATTTTATTTTTTTTTCAGATTTGGTTTAGTCCAATTTGAAGGGAAATTTTTATAAAATCTTTTTGTTCAAAGAAAAGTCTAAGTAGCCTTAATGGTGGGTCCGGCATCTAGCTGGCATCCATCATTGGCGCACGGCACGTCTTGGGTCCACTATGGTGATTTGGGACGGGTCGTGTCACGTTGGTATCAGAGCATTGTTTATAAAATCTTTGGGATTGCATAGTTCATGCATTAGATGTTTTAGCATATCATGCATTTTGAATATGTTAGTCTCACATGTCGTGGTGGCACAACTCACATGCCCCAATCTCTTGTCTGAAACTCAATTTCTCTTCGAGAAAGGGAAAGAGGATATAAAACCCGAGATGATACATGAATTTGTTTTGTAGAACAACTAGTATATGAAAAATTTGTTGAGATTGATGTGATAGTAAAAAAACAAAAAGATTACTGTACCTAGTGTGTATGTAGTTTATTGAAGTAAAAAGAACTCAATATTAAACCAACAACAAAATTGGGGGTAAGAGTTTTGATTTTCTCAACCCGTAGGGTCACTAAAAATAATCTATAAAAATATTTGACAACTCTAAATAATATTTCCCGCGCCCTTGATTGGTTTTAAAAATATAACTTTTGCGGAAGATAAAAAACGCGTAAGGGTAGAATGATTTTTCTTTAAGTTTCCATGGTTTTGCCAATACCGTGATAGGTGTCGCTACAATTTATTTGACCATTCAAATAAACTCTATAAATTTCAAAAATTGAACTGTAGATACTTCGACTACAGACTACAACATGTTAAAATTTCAAGTCTTAGTTACATCTTTTGGTAGGCAAAACACGTTAGCCAAAGTTGCTTGAAACCTGCTAAAACGTTCATAAATAATTCATACAATAGAATTTTTGAGTGATTCCATTGCTATTATTAGACCACATATAAGGATTTCTATAGCCACTTATTTTACTCAGAAAATCACAATGTACAGAGAGTTATGATTTTTCAAAATAGGGGTAGTAAGCTGAAAAATTCAAAAAATGGAACTAAGCATTTCTAACTTGAAAATTTTAATGGCAAAGGAACCAACATCTCATTTTCTATAAATATTACATAATTAAATGCTAAAATCAAATACTTAAAAATATGGTATTTACATCATAATTGACTCGATCATCTCGACATCAAACTTAAATTAAATAAGAAAATTCCATATCATGCTCGCTAGCCTACGCCATCGTATCAACGCCAACTAAATCAATCTGAAAATTTGTTCATTTTGGGGTGAGTATTTCATAAGAAATGCTCAATAGCAATACATAATAACACATGGGAAAATCATATGGAAACATAAATGCGACATGCCATCATTTTTAAATGTAAATAGGAACACATAAATTGGTAGCCGGCACCACATAAAATCATAAGCGATTACCTTCAATCACTAATATATTAAAGTGATTACCTTCAATCAATATCATAACGTTCCTTCATAATTAAATTTTCATGGCATTTATATCACATAATAATTTTCCAAACATCATTTAAAAATCGTAGTAAAAGTAGTAAGTAAAACTACCTCAAATGAGAGTTTTCGGATGAAGTTGATGGAGAATGAATTGCTATTGCACCTTTTACAAACTCAAACTCGTACCCTATATATAGATATATGTCTAAGGAACATTTGTGAAGTTAGAAGCAAGGTTAGGACTTTTACTGCTGGCAGAAAATGGTGAGGAAAAAGGGAACCAAGTTGCTAGAATTTTTTACTGAAATTGCAGCAGTAAAATGGGACTATCTGACCAAATTCATAGACAAGAAAATGAGAGATTTTCTGCTGAAATTTTAGTGCTGAATTTGGGGGAATAACATGGGAGGATGTTGCTGGAAAAATGAGGAGGAAGGGGATCAGAATTTCTGGGACTTGAGGCCGAATTTGAATAGGGAGAGTGGGGGTTTTTGCTTAAGTTAATGGCTGATTTTTTTTGGGGTGGTGAAACCTATGCTGTAGGGGCCGAATTCGGAGTAAAAGGGAGGGAGAATTGAGCTATAGATTGGGGCTGAAAAGAGGGACAAAACTGAAGCATCAAAAGAACCCAAAAAAATGTTAACTTCACTCTGAACTTTGGGGGAAGGCAGGGCCGAATTCTGGGATACAAATGGAGCAGTTCTTTGCATTTTTCTGTTAGTGGAGAAGGGCTGATAAATGATGGAGGAAGTGGGGAAGAAAATGGGAGTTTTGGAAGATCGTGGGGGAAGGTTTTCCTCACTGCATGGGGGCCATTTGGTTGGCTGAAAGCTGGGCAGCAAGGTGGACGGTTTTTCTTGAGATAAATGGGATCAAAAGCTGAAAATTTTGGGACTGAAATGAAGGAAAATTTTGGACAGCCAAATGAGGAGAAGATGTTGTGAATTTTTTGACGTTGGATTAGTGAGGGAAAATGGTCTTGGAGGGGCTGAATTATGGAGAAAATCCGGGAAGGAAGAAACAGTAAATTCGTGGGTAAAAAATGAGGGGAAAATGGGGTTGAAGGGGGCCAAAACCTGGGACTTTTTTTGGGGGTGGGGGGAAGAGCAGTTGGTTTGGTGTTTGAAGTGTGGGGGTAATTGGTAAGAAAATGGGGCTGATCATGGGGAGTTTGGGGACGATTTTCTTGAGGGAAAAAGGGGGCTATTTGGCAGGAGATGAGGGCAGTTATTGACTGATTTTTGGGGAGGATTATTGATCATGGAGGGCGGTTTTCCTGGCTGGTGGAGGGGCTATTTGGTTCCGCAAAAGAAATGGCAGCAAGGTGGGCGGTTATTTGGGGGATAAGCGCACGTGGTAAGGACCGAAATCTGGAAGAAATAAGGGGAAAGACTTTGAAAGTAATAGGAAAAATGGGTCGGTTTTGGACTTAAAATTTGGATTAGCTTGGGTCGAAATAAAAGTTGTAAAATTTCTAGATTTTTAGATCAAATATGTTGGCCAAAAGTTCAAAAGAAAAAAAAAATGACTCAATATAATAACTTTTCGATCTTAAAATTTTTTTCGGGGTTCGATGGAAAAATAATATTCCAATTTCGTCAAATAAAATTGAAAGTAAATGTGCACAACATCTAACGTGACAAAATATTTTAAAACGTATTAGGAGTTTCATGGCGACGCCGAAAGTAAAAAATTTATTTATTTGAAATTAAAAGCCGAAAAAATTTCAGTCGTTACACTTAGAGGTTGTTTATCTATAGGCATAAAGGAGAGAACAAGTAGTAAGTTTTTTATAAACATTATGGGTTTCTTTTACAAGTATTATGAGGAAATTATTGGTGCCTTGTATGATAAGTGGTGACAAATGTTTTGAAACATGTGCAATTGGAAAGATTACGTTATATATTTATGATTGTCTTGAGAAATTAAACGATGGTTGTGTTATGAGAAATTTTGAAGAAATTTATGACTACTATGTAGTATAAGAGTGTGATGCTTATGATTGAAAAGCACAGTGGAATATTATTTCATAAAAATCTTGCCAACAACAAAAATGAAGAGTATGTGGAGTGTTGATATATGGAAAACCATGGTGTTATTGTATATGTTAGGCTCTGTGGATTTGAGGAAATTGAAATTCATTTAACTGCAAAATTTCAATTAGTTGTGACCTGGGAAACTATGGAAATAAGTTGTAAAAAAATTGAGAAAATGGTTGTAGCAATATTAGTTGTTGGACAAGGTACAATTGAAAGAAGATAAATCAATCAAAGTAGAAATTATAGAAATGCAAATAGGATTCAAAAGGGTTACCCGATTGATAGATTAAATTGAAAATCCATAAAGAAATGATAATTAAAGAGATGAAATGAATAATGAATTGAGAGTTGTTGTTGACTTCAGTAATTGAGAAATTGTATTTTAGTATGAACCCTTCACCAGCACTTTCATTTTCCAGCAGCAAGAATGTAAGAAATGGTAGTATAAATTTGGATTCTGTGTAGGCATGTGTATGTTTAGATCAAGTATAAATGGACCAAATGTTGAACAAGAAAATTAGGTAAGAAAGCTTAATTGAAGAAAATAGAATGAATATGGGATTAATCTCTTTATTGGTGTATATTTAGATTTGAAAATCGAGAAAAGTACAATTAGATGAGAAAAATAAGTAATTAAGTTGGCTGGTAGCTTTAGTGAGCATCCGAGAAAAGGGAATAGCTCCTTGACTTCATCCCTCGTGTATAGTGAAGGTAAGTGTGATAGATTTAGAAACAAAGAATTAAAAGACAAGAAAAACCAGATATGAATTCATATAAAATTTAGTAAGGTGATACGGGATTAACCTTAATTGTATATATGCACTATGCAGATGGGAGATAGGCCATATGAGTTATGGAATAAGAAAGGAAAGAAACCAGTAAAGATAGATATGTTGATATCTTTTAAGGTTGTGAATTGGGTGCATGTAGTCTTAGCGATATTTGGTTATTTATAAGGTCAGCACAGATAAAAATGATGATAATTATTCGTGATCTTACAATACGTATACGGTTAAACATTGAGGCCATATGGTATGATAATAATCATGTAGCTAGATTATATGATTACAAGAGCGGACATTGTAGATAATGATAAACATGAGATATGTTTGGTTTGATCTCAATATAATAGGCGATAATGTATTTGGGTTACAAGGTGTATTGATCTTCCGATGACCGTTGTTGGAATTATTATGTCATATTACATTTGATTGGGGATGATCAAATATGAGATGAGTTTAACTAAATTTTATTATATATTTTTTTGACAAGTATTTCTTCATATGTATGTTTGAATCTTATAAGGAGCAAAATAATTTATGGTTGTCGAGATAAATATATTATGGAATACATCAATGACATATCCATGTATTATAAGGCTATGATGATTAACAAATGCAAATTTGATTAGACTTGATTAGGTTATGTGATTTCAACAAAAAAGTGTTTGTGAACCTTTAGAAGAATAGAGCAGTGCTGATACGAGAATACTCTTTTAATGTGATAAAAGTACAAAATTTCTATAGGTTAGAAGGTAACTATTATCTCTTCTTAAATGTTTTTCCACAGTAGCTCTTCGTTCAGCTAGCTAGTTAGAAAGAACATTAACTTTGTGATTGCTATACAATGACAAACGAGTTTCCAAGAGCTAGAGAACTTATTAGTTTTTACTGCAATATTTACTCTTTTATTTACATATGAAGGGTTTGTGATTTATTGTAATATTTCAAGTCAAAGCCTAGGATTGTTCAGTTCTAGAATGACAAGGTTATAGTCTATGCTTCTAGACAATTGAAGGAATTTGATTCAATTTATCAAATTCATGATCTAGAGTTAACTATAGGTGTTGACATTGAGGATTTGCAGCTATTGCCTGAATAAGGAGAAATGTCAGATATGTATAGATCACACGAACTTAAAGTATATTTTTGGTCAAAAAGAGTCAAACTTGTGGTAATGAAAATAGTTAGAATCGATAAAAGATTATAATTGCATAATTGACTGTCATCAAGGGAAAACTATTGAGATGCTTTCACTAAAAGGATGTGTGGTTCTACAATTTATTATTACAGTTTGTTATTTAGTTGTTGAACTTAGAGTTTGCATGCCCAACTATCAGTGTTCACCTTAGGAGCATTGTTGGCTAATTTAAGTGAAATTTACTTTGTTTGACAGTACTGGTGAAACTTAATCTAAGATCATGAACTAAGTACATTAGAAGCACAATTTAGTAATGGTGTGTAATTAAACAAATTATACTATTAGAGATATCAAGACCATTGTTCTGGAAAGTAGGTTGTGTGTTCCTTGTAACGCAGAGTTGAAGAAAGAGATTTTAGCAAAAGCACATCCCGTAATATGCACCTTATAAGTAAACCTTATCATAAAGAGTTAGTTAGATTCTTACACACTTCCATTCAAGAGAAATGGGATCTTATTATTATAGACTTTTATTGGGACTTCCGCATAGTTAGAATGATTGTGATGAATATTATAATACTCGTGCCTTGAATAGAATTTAGGTACAATAATAGTTAGTCTGCAATGACTCTTTTTTTGGGTTAAGTATAATATTGAATTATGCAGAATACTAAATTATTGGGGTCAAAGTTAGCGAAGAAAGTTATTTGTTAATACAAATAACTCGAATTCTTGAAAATCAACATAGTTAGTAGCTTGAATTTTAAATTGAGAATGAAGTTTTACAATTATTATTGTGGAAGAGTATTTTGGATTTAGTAAGTGGAGAAAAATGAGTCGACAATATATTGGCCGTAATGAGATTATTGAACGAATTGGTCTAGTTGTTTATCAATTAACCTTATCAGCTGAGTTGTTTAGAATTCATGATATATTCCAAGTATTTATGCTTCGATTCCATATCCGTCTCACATTTTAGAATCTCAGCCATTTGAATTAAAAGAGATTTTGACTTATGAAGAAGAGCTAGTTGAAATTTTAAACAGAAATGAGCACGTTCAACGAAAAAGGACACTTGTGCTAGTTAAAGTTCCATGGAAGAATCATGCGGAAAAAGAGGCAACGTGGGAGAGTAGGGATCAGATGCATGCTCACTACCATAATTTGTTTCGAGCCTAGTCGATTGAATTTCGAAGACAAAATTCTTTAAATGAGGTAAGATTGTAACAACTCGCTATAAATTAGTCAAGTCAAAATTTATTTAATCAAAGTTAATAAAATTTTTGGTCAAGTCCAAGTCAAATAAGTCAAATTAGGACTTAAATTAAGTAAAGGAAATTTTATGCCATATTTTGTAGAGTATAATTACTTAGGGATTTAAATGATACAACATGGAAGTTGGGGGCTTAGTTTGCAAATTTGGAATTTTGTTAAATGAATTGGGAACAACTTCAGCAACCAGAACGAGCGGTAGAGAGTGAAGAAAAACAGGGAGAAGAAAAAAAAATAGGAAAAGGAGAAGGAAAAAAAAAAGGAGGAGGAGGAGGAGGTCGGCCAGCTCGACGTAAACCAACAATTAAGGCATGAATTCTTCAACGTCTTCCCCATTTTTCAAGCAGAAAGCAAGAACCCACATATTTTAGAAATGAGGTTAAATTTTTGGGTTTTTGCTTATTCACTTCAATGTGAAATTTATGGAGGTTAAATGATTGTTTTGAGTCTAATGAGCTAATTATTAAAATTTAGTGATGGAAATTTAGGTTCTTGAAACTAGTGGATTAAATTCAAGATTTAAGCAAGTTTAAGTTTATTAAGCCCATGTTAGTTTATTTCTTGTTCAAAAGGCTTGTTTTGGTGGAGTTATTTGAAGTTTAGCACACCCATGCTAATAAGTTAAATTTTGCCAATTATAAAGTTAATTGGAAAGGAGTTTTGGTATTAATGTGCGTTATTTTTGAATTATAAGTCAAAGGGAGAACGGATTAGCCACTATAAAGTATTTTCTTGTGGATTTGAAAGAGGTTCAGCCGTAGTGCTTGAAAGTAAAGTGTGGGTTTGGCTAGTATGTTGAATGTGGATTTACTTTGAGCAAATGATAATTAATTGAGATAACTTAAGTTTGATCTCAATTCCTATTTTAACTTTCAGGAGGTGACATGGAGATCGGTCAAACTTATCAATCAAAATAAATTTCGATCACTAGTTCTGTGAGTGGAAAAACTTATTTTTCAAAATATAAGAATTTAAATACCATGTATATTATCTCATTATTATTATGATATGTTAATATCACATTGATCTTATTTCCATAATAATTAGTTAGACAAGCATGATTTTCATAATAGAATAAAGTTTATAAATATATCCAGTTCAATCAGTTCAAATTATTATTGTGTTTTATCATGAGAAATACCATTATTCAAATACAATTTGTAAAACCAACAGAAAGTATCTAATGTTGTTATCTACTCTAGTGCACAGAGGAACTTTGGGCCATGTACTATGGTGTATATATTATCAGAGGTCTTTATGACCCACTCTTATACACACAAGGTATATATTATCAGAGGTCTTTATGACCCACTCTTATACACACAAGGGCTTTGGGCCTTGTATAAGGGTGCTTATCTCAGATGTCTTTGGGACCCACTTTCGTACACAGATGGGCTTTGGGCCCTATACGGGAGTGCTCAACCAGTCTATGTGCGTATTACCGAATTTCAGATTTCAGATTATCAGTGATTCGTGATACTTCCTAGTGTGATTTTTCAGAATATGACAAGCTTATCTAGTTTGCACGAAACACATGTTCGCATGTAGTATTATCAGATGGCACTTCTTTACAGATTTATTACAATATCAAATTATCTAGTTTTTTTTTTTATTTTACAGTTTGCATTACTCAGTATATATAACATGAGAAATCAGTTCTCTTGAAAATTATATTTATTTGCGAACTCTCCACTCACTGAGTTACCAGCTTACATATTTTCCATGTTTTCCTTATCAGATGGTAGTTGAGTTTTGAGCAGCTTTTGAAGAACCTATTGAGCCAAATCAGAGTCACACGATCCATTGGTTTGTATGATTCATCTCCATTGAGCATCTCATCATTTATTTTGGGATGTATGTTCTGGGTCTTTTTGACGAATTATTTTGGATTATATTTAAATTCATATGATTTTGAGTCATTTTGTAAAAGACATTGAAGATGATAGATTTGTCTTTACTTGATCATGGTTATTATGTATGTTGTGGGGCAGGTGGTCTCTAATTGTTATCATAAATGTGTTTTTGGGAAAATTTTATTGTTTTCCAGATTTGGTTTAGTCCAATTTGTAGGGAAAATTCTGTCAAAATTTTTATAAAATTTTTTTAGTCAAAGAAAAGTCAATCTGTTATATAAAAGTATAAGTAGCCTTAATGGTGGGTCCGGCATCGAGCTGGCATCCATCATCAGTGCATAACATGTCTTAGGTCCACTAGGGTGATTCAGGACAGGTCGTGTCACAACCCATCTATTTTGTAGCACTGTTGATCCTCGTGGGTAGTTTCCATCCAATGTTTTATTAAAAGATTGACTTTTGTGACAAGACAATTAAACTCTTATATGTTATTTTAAAAAACAATAAACAATAAAGAAATAAAGTACGTCATATTCCCCAACTCCCTCTCCCACCAAGACACCTAATCACGGCACACCACCTCAAATATGTAGGCTATTAATTTCGTCTATGTAGTTTGATAATTTTTGCAAGATATATAGCCAACATATGGTAATTATTATCCCAACTCATTTTCTGCATTTAGATCTCCACTAAAAACAAACTACGTTCACCACACGAAAGTTGGACAATTGCCCAAATACACTCAACCTTGTAAAAATAAATCCTCATCCAAGGTTCAAATATAAAACCGTCAATTATAAATGTCAAAAAATGAACAAATCCTCGTCTTTTACCAGTACCAGTGTTTCTTTTGCATTCCCCTCTATCGGCTGGTTGGATGACTGTTGGTTGGGAACGGGTTGTGGACAGGTGATGGGCTGTGGACAGGTGATGGGCCGTTTTATTTTCAGTTTTTCTATTTTCTTCTTATTTCCTTTAACCCTTTTAATTATTCTCAAAATATTTGAAAAAATTAAAACTCTTGATCCATTCCACAAAATTCACCAAACTCTCAAATTCCTAGGCTCTAAAATTGCCTCAACATTTTTATCTATGAAACTTGAATGATTGAATAAGAAAAATTGGCAAGGGGCATACCTTCTAGGAAAAAATTATAACGATGGAAAGAGAAAATAACAGAGAGACGCAGGAGTGTTTAGCCAAATCACATTGTTAGTGAAGGTGCCAAAAATCCCAATTTCAAATCAAACCCTTGCCACAATTTAGGATTCAAAATTCCGCATCCAAGAAATTTTTAATGAACATTAGAACTCGCATTATTAGGCATAAAAAGTTCATATGGTGAATCTTAAATGATAATTTTCAAGAAGACCATGAACTTCACATTATGATGAAAATTTATAAAATCCAAAATGAGAATTAAAATCAATACTAAGGGCTTGTTCAGTAGAGTTTTTTTGGGGAAAAAAAAGGTTTTTTTGGTTACTTTTTGACTTTTCAAATTTTTTTTGTAGTGTAAAAAGGGTTGAAAAGTCAAAAATTGTAGGGAAAAAAACTCTACCGAACATGGCCTAAAACAACCACAAAATGTTCAATTCTTAATTCTAGTTGCATAACTAAGTTTTAATTCAGCTCCACTTCCTATAATCTTTTACCAAAATCAAACATTAAGTTAATGTTTTGTTACACCACCTTTACTGATGCTTGAAATTCCCTTTTTCACTACCGACTTCAAAAGCTACCATCTTATTTGCACATTTTTCTTTAGCTTAGATCTCAAATCTCCAAACCCCACAAGTATAATCAACCAAAACAGAAAAACCCAATAATACCATAAAAGCAACCTTCAAAAACCAAAACAAAAAAAAAAAAATCAGTACATTAGCCTCTTCAGCTATTGCAAGGGAAAGATGAGACATTGATGTTTTCCTCTCCGCCAGCCATTGATGTGTCTCCAGAGTTTTGTAGGTTTCTGAGCACTCCGCATCGAAAGAGGAACGCTTTCATTTGCGAAAATTCTTGGTGGGGGAGGGGAAAATGAAGGAGGCGATTGAAAGAGAGAAAAATGAAGGAGAGTGTGAAATGATTGTGGTAATCTCAGAATTTGAAGAGGAAATGAGGCAAAGGAACCCAAAATTGAGTGGCATATACTGAAGATAGCCTCTAAGAATTGCTAAATTTTCAAAAGAGCCTTTGACCAAATAAAACCCAAAATACCCTTAACATATAAAGAATTTCTTAAAATACCCTTAACATATAAAAGGTTTCAATATTGTTCCCTATAATTACGATTTTAAGTTTCCGCACCCAAAACTGGTATCAGAGCCTGGTTAAAAATATAATTATGTCAAATAATTACAACAAAATATCAAAAATAAATATAATTGAACAAATTAATTGGATAAAAACTTTTTTGATACATAAATTTGGATTAATAGGAGAAAAACATATTAGAAAAGAAGATCAAGAAATTCTAAACGAAATTATGCAAATTGAAATATTAAATAATACAAATAAACAGAAATTACAAAATTTTAAGAATAAACTTTCTGAAGAATATGAAGTATTAAATGACCAAATAAAATTATTAAAAACTCAACAAGAGTTAGAAGAGTTAAAAGAAAAAATAAAAATATTAAGAAAACCTTTAACTCTAGAGGAAAGAATAATAAATATAGAAAACAAAATAATAGATTATAAAGAAATAATTACGGAAATTGGAAAAAGATTAGGATTTCAATTTGAAGAAAAAGACAAATTACTAATAAAAGAAAATATTGTTATGATGAATGAAGTAAAACAAAATTTTCAAACAGAACAAGAAACTATAATAGAAGAATTTCTTGAACAAAATAATAAATATTACCAACTACTTGAACCTTATAACCTAAATCCAAATATGAATACTCAATTAAAAGATATTTCAGAAAATCTTTTAAAAATTAATGAAAATATTAAAATATCAACAGCAATAACAGGAAAACATATAAAAATCTATATTAGAGAAGAACCTCAAACTCTAGAATCTGTATATAATTTAATGAATGAAACCAAACAAGATCTTGAAGAAAAATTCTTTGAAACTTCTGGAGAAGATGCAGAGAGATACAGAAAAATGTTAGAAGATTTAGAAATACAAATGGCCAACATAAATTTAGGAAATACTAAAATGAATACTAGTACCACAGGAGTTAGTAGTTCTACTACCCCTCCTACAGTAAGACAACCTCCATTTACACCTACTACACTACCAAAAACTGAATGAATATACCCTACAGTTTGCACAGGCCCTGTTCCACCCATTGCACCAAGATACGAAGGACCAGGACAAACTAGTGGTGTAAATAAAGAGAAAGAAGACGAAGAATATGATAGTTATAGATATCCGACAGATGAAGGTGAATTTTATACTTGGTATAAATTCAGTCCAGAAGTAGAAGGCCCTAATATAAAAATAAATCCTAGCAAATTAAAAGGCAACTTCAAAATAACTACCAAAGAAGAAAGTCCTATAGAAAATCTAACAGAACCAATACCAACAACAGGAATATGGTTAGATCTAGATTCAGGAGACAAAGATAAAAAGATATATGCTTGGGTTAAAGCCTCTAGCCTTACTATACAATTTAGCAAAGGATGGGATACATATACCGCCTTCAATTTTCTTGAACATACCTTTAGAGGAAATGTTGAAGAATTGTGGAAGAAAACCCCCGACCAAGTAAAAGGTAACATAAAATATGGAGAAGAATTGATAGCTAATACAAGAGAACATTTAAATAACCAAACAATTATGGATATATTAAAAAGATAAGAGAAATACTTAAGAGCACAATTTCTAGGAGAAATTGCAGAAGAAACTAGTATAGAGAAAGAAATAAGGGAAAAATTAGAAGCACAAATAGAATTAGAAAATCTAAGAATTTGTGATATGTGTGAGCTAAAAGGATACTTAAGAGATTTTGAAAAAATCTATATCAAAGCTTTAAATAAAGATATGAGTTATAATGAAAAACTAAATTATCTCAAGATAATGTTCCTAAAACTTCCTTACCCTTGGAACATAAAAATACACCAAGAATATGAAAAGATTAGGTCTGTTATGACTCATCCAGAAATAAATGATACTTTTGGCAATAGAGAACAATTTATTATCAATACAAATAATAAATGGTGTAGAGAAATAGCAGATAACAAAGCAATAAAAAAGATGACAAAGAAAAAACCCCTTTGTTGCAATCAAGATATCTTTCATACTCATCAATGGGGATGTTATCCAAAAGAATATAAAAAGAAAAAGAAATTCAAAAAATTTCTTAAACCTTATAAAAAGAAAGATTTTAGAAAAAGAAGAGATAATTGGAAACCTAATAAAAAACCTTTTAAAAAAAGGACGAAACCTAAAGGTTGGATACCTAAGAAAGAATATATTAAAAAATGTAAATGCTTTATATGTCAAAAACCAGGACATATAGCTCCAAACTGCCCAGATAAACATAAAAATAAGACTAATTCAAAATTTTTAGAGGTATACGAAGAAGCTATATATGATTTAGAATATGAACCTTATGAAATCATTGAAACAGAATCAGAAGTTTCTACTATATATATTTATTCCGATAATGAAATAGAAAGTGAAGAAGATAATGAGTTCATAAATTATAACTTTATGAATGAAGTGAGAATAGAAGAAAGTATGGAAATACAAGAAACTAACATAGATAATATTGAAGGAGTAAGCCAAATTGTTACTTTCGAAGAAGAAAAATATGATGAAATTATGAAGAAAGTTTTATCTTTGAATCAAAAAGATGTCTTTAAGAATAAAACATTTTGGAATATACTGCCAAAGCTAAACAAAACTATTTATGTTATAAAACATAATGAAGTTCCTATTTATATTGAAAACGTAAAAGGATCTACAACGATTCCCATACTAAATAGAAAATGGGTAAACGAAGAATTAAGTAAAATAAAGCCCGATATTAGAAACAAAATTAAGAATGTAGAAATTGGAGGAATCCAGATTCTTATGAAAGGATTTTTTAGACAAGGAATGGATATACCGGTCAATATATTATGCATGGATAATAGAATACTACATGATCCTATAGACGCCCTTTTAGGAGCTGTTTCAGGAAATTTAGTATACCAAAAGCTTATATTTACCTTAAAACCAGGATTTGCAGTATCTCTATTAGATGAAAATATAGATATATCTTTGAATCTATATCATAAAATAGACAGATTAGAAATGCCAGAAAAATCTAAGGCAGTAAGTCTTACCATAAGATCTATATTTGCTTTTACTACAAGCCACCATCAGGAAATAAGGAGAAGCTTTGAAGAAATAAAAATTGAAGAAGGATTTGAAGAACTAACACAAGCTATTCCACCTAGAAAATTCAGATCTCACGAGATTGAAATACCTGAAGAATTTGTTTTAGATTTCAAAAGAAGAATTAAAACAATTGGAGAAACAGGACAAACCAATAATCTACAAGGCAATGTTTCTATAGACTCAATAGGAAATATGATAGCAAAATTCCCTCCTAGAAGAAGTCTCAGTCTTCCTAGGAAAAGCTATATAGGAGAGACATCCACTCCAAAAAACTATTGGAAAAAGAATATACCAATACTTGCCAAATTAGATAGACATGGAATAGAAGCACAAATCTATATCCTAACTGAATGGATAAAACCTACAGGAGAAATACAAGAAATGATTGCCCTAATAAATACAGGAGCAGGATCAAGCCATGTTCAAGGAAATACAGTTAATATTCTACCAGAACAAGACTTACCTCAAGGATATAAATATAAAGATTATCATGAAATAGAATATGAGATCAGAAAATTCGTAGAAATGAATCTTATACTTACCAATATAAGAGGAGAACAATTCCCTATAACTATAGTTATACATAAAGATCCTAATAGGATAGAAACAAATGCACCAATCCTATTAGGAATGGACTTTTTAGATATGTTCAAACCATATAGCATTCAAAATAATAGATTACAAGTAACAATTAACCTTGAAGAACAACATATCCCAAGGATTACTAGTGAAAAGAAAAGATTTACTAACTATATGATGATTAGTTATAAATCTATAACAAAGAACATAACAAATCCATTAAGTCCCTATGTTGAAATAAAACTCAACCTACCTGAATATTGTAGAATTACATTTCATGCTTATCTAGATACAGGATCAACATTATGTACAGCACAATACAATGTTTTACCAGCTTCTTACTGAAAACAGACTCTAAAAAGAAATACTATGCTCAAACAGCTAGCGGCCTATTTGAACCATACTCTTTATATGCTGAAAATATACCATTTTTACTAGGAAATAGAGAAGTCATAGTTAGAGAACTTTACTATGCCCCCAAAATAGAATGTGACATTCTTTTAGGACAGACATTCCTCCTAAAAGATTATGCACCATTTACACAATATAAAAATCCTACAAGATTTGAATTTACAACACCCTGTAACCATAAAATAATTATCCCACAAATACAAAAAGCTGTATCCATAGCTCAAAAACCAATAAATCATCAGAGATCCTCAACCCAGCGTGGTGGATGTTATACAGAAATAGAAAAAGAAAATTTCAAATCACTATTATACAATAGTATAAACCTCCAAATAAGTGAATCAGAAAATGAAAAGCTAGAAAGAATAAAAAGAAATCTCAAAAATAACTTTTCAGAAAACCCATTAGAAAAATGGTCCGTAAATAAAACAACGACAAAAATAGAATTAATAGAACCAAATGTCATAATAAGAGTTAAGCCTATGACATATAGTCAAGAAGACGTAAAAGAATTTGATATACAAATAAAAGAATTATTAAAAGCAAAAATTATTAGACCCAGTAAAAGTCCACATAGTAGCCCAGCCTTTATGGTTAGGAACCATGCCGAAATAAAAAGAAATAAAGCCAGAATGGTTATAAATTATAAGAAACTAAATGAGAAAACCAAATTTGATGGATATTACCTACCAAATAAGGATATTCTCATAAAAGCCATACAGAACAGCAAAATATATTCTAAGTTTGATTGCAAAAGTGGATTTTGGCAAATATGTCTACATGAAGAAAGTAAACCACTAACAGTATTTAGTACTCCTAATCCTTTAGGACAATTCGAATGGAATGTAATGCCATTTGGATTAAAGAATGCACCCCAAATATATCAAAGAAGAATGGACGAAGTATTTAAACCAATTAAAAAATTCTGTGTAATATATATTGATGATATACTTATACATTCTACTACTTACGAAGAGCATCTAGAACACCTAGAAAAATTTGCATATATTATCAACAAACATGGAATAATACTCTCAGAAAAGAAAGCTGAAATAGCTAAGACAAAAATAGAGTTTTTAGGACTCATCATCAAAGAAGAAGAAATTCAGTTACAATCTCAAACTGGAGAGAAATTTCTTGAATTCCCTGACGAAATAATAAACAAAAAACAGCTACAAAGCTTTTTAGGATTATTGAATTATTCTGAACAATTTATCAAAGGATGTGCTTTACTTAAAAAGCCATTTCTAAATAAACTAAAAAAGGATCAAGTTTGGAACTGGACCAATGAAGATACTAAGAGAGTCCAACACATTAAAAAATACTGTTCTAATCTTCCTAAACTATCTATAGCAGAAGATGATGACTATTTTATTCTTGAAACATATGCTTCTGACTATTGTTGGGGAGCAGTCTTAAAAGCAGTATCAAAACATGGAGAAAATTACCCATGTCACAAAGATTGTTCAAAAACATGTCCTGAAAAATTAATTGCATATACTTCGGGAACCTTTAAAGATGTTGAAACTAGATATGACTCAAATAGAAAAGAATTACTTGCTATCAAAAAAGGAGTTGCTAAATATGAATATTATTTAATTAAAAAATTATTTACTATTAGAACAGATAATACTCAAGTCAAGTATTTTCTTAAAAACAATTTAGAGCCAAATGTTGCTAATAAACCATTAATTAGAATACAATCTTGGATGGCGAACTTCAAATTTGATATTCAATATATTCGTGGTAAAGATAATTTTCTTCCTGATTTCCTTTCCAGGGATGGAGCAAATCAAGCAAGAGTTACAATCAATGAAACTCAAAATAAAGAAGATGGAAGAGAAAATATACAAAATGGAGAATGAAAATCTCCAAAAGGAAGATATTCCACGAAATATTCAAGATATCAAAGAAAATCCTGGCTTCCTCCTCTCAACCTCCACCAGCCATTAAACAAGATATATCTGAGATTAACAAAACTAATGTCATTCAGCTTTGCAACAGTCTTCTATCCTTTGGGATAAAAGATGAATCAGGATATAAATACAAAATATGTCTTTTCAATCTTGTGGCTTGCTGGTTTATTGAAATTGGTAATAAGCCATGGATGAAGACTTTGAACTATGGAAAATATAACAAGGTGAATTTCTATCCCGGAGCACCACCAAATTGGATTCGCCATATGTATGATATTGGAAATATACTCTGTATTTATCCTAGCCAGAATCTCAGGGAGATTTCCATGTTGCCAGCAAGAATCAAAATAGCAGTCGAAGAGTTCGTCCGAATTACTAAACCAACCAACATTTATATCAGATTCTTCTCTGTAGTTCCAGAATGGGATATTTATGATCATTACCTCATTCCAGTCAAAAATGTTATCAAAATTGGATTAACAAGAAAATTGTTCGATCCAAACAGTCAAAATACCCATGAAATTACTCCTCAAGAAATCTTGAAGATTGAACATTTCAGAAGAGCCAAAGGATTCAAAGACCAATTTGATTTCTTAGTTGACACCATGAGCAAGAATGAAAATATCTGGATATACCCATGTGAAGATCACATAATCTTCAGCAACTGTACCAGAAAGACTCGTGATCAAGATTGGGCCCTACTTGACTACTGGTGCAACAAAATAATGAATAATGAAAATGATAGATCACCAAACTTTCTTCAGGAAATGTGTAAAATTATGGTGAGTCATGCTGAACATAGCTGTCCAAATTGCATTATTGAAGATATGGACCACGTCTCCCTCAATGAAGACGACATGCCACCAGACTACTTTGAAGGAAAAATGATCGGATAGGACCCTTCACTCACTATCAACAGTGATAATCTTATCACTTTGAAAAAGCTGTGGTCCCTATTTTCCGACAAGATAAAAAGGAGATTCCTTCTTGATAAGGATCAATTATTAAAAATAAGTTGTATCTGAGTCTTTGATTCTATATATACCACAGACATATCGAGTTGTAAGGTATCGAAAGTTGAGACAATCACTGAGTTTTCTCATAGCTCTCTACTATCATACCAAAGTCCTGCAGTCTTTTCTTCAAGAGTGAATAAAGGTAATCCCTATGGAGTTCTAAACTTCAAACATAGGGAGTACCAAGAGTGTTTCTTATTTTGAGTTTTTGTATATCAAGTGTGTACTTGTAATATGCTCATAACAATTTCTATAAAAGTATTTGAAATGTTTTCTTATTATCTCTTTTCAAAAGAAAACTTCCTTTGATAGCCAGTCCCCGGCGGTAGTAAGATAACTTTGTGTTATTTCCTTTAAATCTCATTGTTTTCCCGTTTCGGCTTATGTTGCCTTGTTTGGGAGTGGTTGGAGTGTCATTGGAAAAATCAAGTAGGTTCTAAACTGAAAGATTTGTTACAATAGGGGTGAAAATAGCTTGTCTGAATTTCCGTGGCAGGATTGAATCTTTTTGGATTTAAATTCGTTAGCTCGAACTATCAATGCAAAAGGAAGAAGTTGAAAAGAAAATAAGCGGAAGACATGTTGGACCCTTCTGTCAAAAACCTTATGAGCTATAGACAAAAGCAGATCTTGCTTTGATTAACGCACACTTATACACAAAGACTTGAAGAAGATCACTCAAGGGAAACCTAGCTTTCTTTATTGAAGAATAATTCCAGGTTTGACGTTCTTATTTTCATGAACACTGCACAAGCATCCACGTCCACTGATTATGATCTTAAATTGTATTTAGATGATAAATATATCTCGTTTTTATTAACTCTGGTTAATAAATTAGAAAAAGTTTATCCTACTGGTCAATCTAAACTCAAAGATATCTATACGAACATAGATATTGCCTGTAAAAATAATATAGGAATCAATTCTATAGAAACATCTAGAAACATAAAAAGAATTGAAGATATTATTTCTGAATATAAAGATTTAGAAGAAGAGGTATCAGAAGGAATTGTTTTAGGATATATAACTCAAAAGGAACATCCTAACGCATTTAAGAAATTATCTGCATATATAGATTATTTAAATGCCAGGATATAATTTAAAAGGTTATGATAACCTTGAAAATCATATATTAGATTTATTAGAAGAAGAATTCACGAAATTAAATAATATCCAAAATACAGTATCTTTAGAATATTTAGAACAAACTAGAATAATAAATAGATTATTAGACAGATACAAGGATATACTAGATACTAAATTAGAATTGTTGGGAAGATTAAGTGACGAAGAAATAAATAGACATAGGAGAAGTTAAAAGGGCAATTTAGTCACTTTATTTAAAAAAGAGGCCTTTACAACTTATTTGTAAAACATTAGGCTATTTCTTTGTAAAGCTTGTTTGACAAGGCTATTTAGAAAAATTCCCCCAAAATCGAGCGTTTAAGTCACGATCATGGACAGTGCTCCAAAACGACACCGCTTTTGGCTAAACAGTGCCCCAAATTTGTTACCTATATTTTATATTAAAAAATTAACCGTGGATGGGCACGCTTTCTTAGTAACAATGCACCAAATTTGTTACCTCTTTTAATAGATAGGGATTAACTTTGATAGACTGCACAAGTTTTGCACTATGTGCCTACTCTGGTTTAAGCATGATCTAGATAGAAAGGTTCATATATTTTAAATTTAAAAGGGGCATAAAGTAAATAAATTTTCTTAATGCAGTGAAAACAAAAGAAAAAGATTAACATTAATATAAGGGAATATAGCGTATATGGTCCCTAACCTTTGCCTTCAGTGTGAAAATAGTTCCTAATTTTCATTTTTTGGCACGAACGACCTATGTGTTTTGGTGCGCAATTGGTTCTTATTTGATAAAAAAGACCAATATGTCCTTAGTTTTAATAAGAAAAATTCCAGTTAAATTCCTAATCTTTGCAAAAGGCCCAAATGAGTCTGTTGCCTTTATTTTTATAAAAAGTTAAATAAAACTAATGAGTTCTTTTTTTGTTTTAATTAAGACTTTATTGATCAAATTGATAATATACGTAAATTATTTTGAATATTTTACAAACTTATGAAAAACTAAAATTTAAGCTCATAATCATTAACATATGTGTCAAATAAAATTATTAATTTTATTATTAAGCAATTACATTATTTAAAATTTAAACTTTTATTTTATAGTTATAACCAAAAAAAGAACACTAACTTCAAATACTTTTATTTTAAGGGAATTTATAAATGTAGTCAAATGCAAAGGGTAATTTTGGAAAATAGCAACTTCTAATAATATTTGCAAAAATGGCAACTTTTAGTTGCAAAAAATCATACATATCATTTTGTAAAGATGAAAAGTTTTTCTGTCAGCCTTCCAAGAGAAGTTATCCATAGAAACAACACTTGAACTATCATTAGTTTTTTTCCTTTTTCTTTTTCATTTCGACAATTAAACTGTATGTAATAAAAATAAAAAATCGACAGTTGAACTGTAAAAATTTTGAAGAAAAATTATAGTTGAATTTGTAAAAAAAAAAAAATCGACAATCAAACTCTCTGATCGTCAATTGGTAATATTTTTTCTTTTCTTTTTTTTTTTTACTTTTTCAGAATTTCGATAGCCAAAGCATCGAACGGCAGCTTCAAGCTTCCATTCGAGAGCAGCACAATCTACCATTTTCGTTTGCTTTTTTCGTTTCCACATTTTTCTTATTCAACCGTACATTAATCCATGAACACAATATCTTTTAATAATTTTTGAGCAATTATATTGAACATATTTTCAGAAAACTACCTAAACTAATCTAGCACAACACTTATTGAATTTTTGTTCTTTCTTTTATAACTCAAATTAATGTAGTAGCTTTATGTTAATTAAAAACATAATAAGATTGATTGAATGTCATAAATTACTTTTGTCATTTATTTTATTTATGTATCTTAATTATTATTTAAGTATTTTACATCACATAGCAATTATATATACTTAAATCACAATAAATTTACATTTCTTCTCTAAAGGGAAATTTTTAATTGACTCGACTATAATGATATTTTTAATACGCTATTTAAATATTTTTAAATAAAGGTACCAAATTCATTTGCACCTTTTATAAAAGTTATAAACTCAACTGCAATTTGTTTTAATTAAAATTAAGGGCCTATTAGTCTTTTTCATCAAATAATGACCAATTGCGCACCAAAATACATAGAAACTATTTTCGTATTGAGGGTAAAGGTTAGTGGACCCCAACCATTACATATTGTTGCATAATACATCCCCAACCTTTACGAATAGTTGCATTCTCCATCCCCAACATTGAAGAATTTTTGCAATTGACGTCCTCAACATTTAAATTGTTGTTGCAAAATAGGTCATCAACGTTCACTCGTAGTAGCATACCACATACCATACATGTTTGGATTGGATGTTAAAGAAAGACATTGATAAAATAACTTGATTTGCAAAAACCAACATAATAAGCCAACAATCTTAAAAACATTCCACTAAACACAATAATTACAATGGGTTTACAAATTTGGCCACAGCTCTTAATGACATTAACCTAAGGCCATGAAATCCAAGTTAGAATAATCTCAATTACAACTAAGTAAATCCAAACATAACTCATTTGGGATTTTCTTTCTTCAAACAACACTTTACAATTTGTTATTGCTTCTTGTTCTATCTTTTCTCCTTTCAGGCACTTGATATGTGTTTCTAGCTTTTTCATCTCTGCTTCCATTGTCTTAACATGTGCTTCTAACTAATTTATCTTTGTTTCATCTCTTCGCCTAGAATTCAACAACATGAGTATCACTTGCTTTGTCCGATCACAAATATGAGGGTCATCCCATGCAAATCAACCAAAATGATTTTTCTACACAAAAAAATTTAGGATTTCAAGTGCTTAAATCATGAGAAATTCAAGGTATGAAGCACTATTATCACCTCACTGACAAAAAATATTCTACCTGAGCTTACATCCGTCCATGATGTTTTCATATCCATGCGATTTCCACATCTACATACCTTCCATTCCATATTTAAGAGTGGAAGAAGAAGAAGAAGAACACAGGAGTAAATTTAGGATGAATTAAAGTCCACACAAGCTAAAAATGTGTGTGTGTGTGTGTGTGAGGGAAGATTTTTGTGCATGGACCAATTTGCCCTTAAGTTCTTAGACGCGTTGGTTGATAGATAAAAACTTGTGGGATACACACTAGTGACATAACGCCAGATTTTAACGAAACTGTGATTGGAGACCTAATTTGCAATTACTTCAAAGGTTGGGGATGGTTGGTGCTAAAAAAAGGTTAAGGGTAGATTTTTTATAGATTTGAAAGGTTGGAGACCAAAATTGCAAATTACCCTTTTCATAATTAAGTACCTGGAATTGTCAGGATTCATAGAAAGTAGCACTCTGTGCAATTTTTCACCTTCCTCAGCACAGCCCAGCTTAACAAGAGAAACCTATTTTTCCTTGTATCCTAAATTTATCAATAATTTTTTATTCTTTCTTGTGCAACTCAAGAGCCCGCTCAAGAAAGCCACATTCTTCTAGTAAAGCAATCTTGTACAAGAGAGATTCTCCATGCTCACAGCGTTCATTAATAGGAGGGTAGTCATCCTCAATAGTCCCTTCATACGCTTCAAAGACTGGATATCAAAGGCCTTCGCTCCACTGGAGTTCAGGTGACAGCAAAACAAATCCAATTCATGCAATGATTTGCGTGAGCAATTGTTTTGTCTCACAAAACCTGCCAAGTCACGCACTCGGTATGCAAATTCAAGTCTAACCTTATACCAATCCAGACCATGGAGTATTTCCATTTGAAAGCTAGGTACCCTTGCTCTTAGAAAAATATTCCTTTCCTTTTCTCCTATATTTCTATATATTTCTCGTATTTGGATTTTCAAATGAAAACAATTCAATTCACTCATCTAAAGAATGAAAGAGGTTAGAAAGTAGTTAACTTTAGAATCAAGACTTGTATACATTTACAATTGGGTAAAAAGAATTTCTAGATGCCGTCTATCCAGATCATGTTTGAACCAGAGTACGCATATGGTGCAGAAATCGTGCAGTCTACTTAAGCAATTTGTTATATATTTTTTTTCTTTGACAAAAATGAAGAAAACTGAGATTGTTGATCTATCAAAGTTAAAGATAAGAGTTGTTGTAGAATGAAAATAAATTTGGATTGGATATCGAATTTTCTTTAACATGCTAAAACTATCTCTTCCATAAATTAATGGCGTGTTTAATAAGGTGAATTACACACTACTAGATCGAATTAAATAAGAAAAAAGAAACTGCACTGTTGTCTATTATTTTGTCTAGTAGGGATAAACCAGGTTTTTACCCTATAAAGATGCATCTAAATCCTAAATCATTAAACAAAGAACCAGACACACAGTGAAATCACATGACACAGCCGAAGGGAGAAGCACCTTAAGTTGAAAACCGAGCATTAACATTCTGGGTAACTTCAGATTTGATTGCAACAGTACTCAACCAAAGCTCATTTAGTATTTAATTTGTTTGCAGATTCCAAATCATCACCTGATTCTTGAGGGTTTTCTCTAGAAATAGTTGTAGGCTCGTATAAGCACTTACGAAGGTGTTACGTATGTGAAATTTTGTTCTCTTGCTAATAGCTTACACACCAGGGAAATTTATGCACAGTATTGAGCTTATATGTATGTATATACTGAGCTCTAACGTGGACTTAATCTAATCACATACCATACTGTAATTGGTATCAAATATCACAATATGTTGCAAATGATTCAAAAGAGTGAAATTTCTGGCCTATATATATATAGGAATCATACAAGAGAACCAACAAATAAATTGACTATCGAAAATTCGAAATCCTTGAAATAATAAGACCAATTTTTACAAACAATAGTGATCCCCGATGATATGGTAAATGTTGTAGTAATACTTCACAATACAGCTCGGCTCCACCTAATAAATACCATTCCTGTAAATACTATAAAACATATATACCTAAAAGCACACTTTGGTATGGCTAGTATATATTCCCAAAATGAATCCGTCGATTTGTGGTAAAAGGTGATACTACAGATAATCTACAATTGAAGAACAGAACTCCCAACGACATGAGACAGAAGCATATTGATTTTTCCTTGAAATCCAATCAGGTGTTTTTTTAATTTGGATATGAAAAATACATGGAGTACTGATTATCCGCCAAATATTTTTCTGTCAATCAAATATTTTTTGAATTTGTAACATACCAGTGACACTTCACCGCACGTGTTGAGCACATATTTGGCACGACATGTGGCAATTTGTATTCATAACCTAAAATGCAATGAATAACTATCCTAACCATTAACTTTTGAGAGTTTTCATTTCCTAGCATGAAATGTTCCAATTTTCAGATCACAAGATACATTAAGGAAGAGTACAAAGTGTTTAGAGCATATTCCCACTTCATTTCCACCGCAGTGGATTTCAGCAAGAGATAATAATATTATGAGGAAGAAAATCTCTCCAGGAATATTTCTCAACTTTTTTTCATCCATAAATGACTCACTTTGTAACGCCCCGGATTTTCTTAACCAAAAGGTTCACTAAAAATCTTAAAATAGTACTTAACGATTCTAAATTAAATTTTCCGTGAGCCTGTGAGTGATTTTAAATTTTATGTGCAACGAAAAATATCACACACGCAAGGTAAATTTAAAGGGACGTCAAAAACATTATACTTTTACTGGTAATACTAGAGTTCGCCAAAAAAAATTTGATCAACCTAACGTGTAGCGACCTGAAAATCTTTGCGCCTTTAATTTCAAGGAAATAAAATTTTAACTTCCAGTGTCGCTACGAACCTCCTAGTGTGTTTTAAAATATTTTAGTCGCATTAAATGTTACACGTGTTTGTCTTAAAATCTTATTTGACAAATATGAAATATTAAATATCACTGAGCCTCATTAAATTTTCTTGCGTCGGATAAATTTTTCTTGAGTTAATTCTTAGATAATTTTAGGCCAACCATTCAAATTGAAACCAAGCAAAAAATTTAACATTTTCTCGGCCCAATTTCAGTCTATTTATTTACCTTAGTTTTGGTCCAATTTCAATCCATTTATTCTCCCATATTTTAGCCCAAAACCCAGTCCACCTAACTACTAGAAAAACACCACCAAACAGTCCCTTAATCCCTGCAAGAAATTAGCTCCCAAACAGCCCCTAAAACCTAAGAAATTACCACCCATGTTCTCCCCACATTTCAGCCTATTTTCTAACCATTTTCCCTCACATTTTAACCACCCATTTACCTATTTATTTAAGCTAAAATTTCTGCCTTTTATCTTACAAAAAAATGTCCAACCTGCCCCTTTTTTAAGATAAAGAAACGCTCCCCAGATTGGTAATAGCAGCCCCGATATCCATCTTCCCCCCTCCCCCCATTTTCTGCATTTTCACCACCTCTTTAACCAACTCTTTTATCAGATAAATTGCCCCCACTTATCCTGCAAAAACCGGCCACCGTCTTCCCATTTTCACCACATTTTAACCCACTTAATTTACAGCAAAAGTGCTCCCTAAAACTTGCTGGAAACTGCCCAAAAAACTGCCTATAGTAGCCACTAAAATTCGGCCCCCTCTTAAGCCTTTTCTTAGTTTAATTTTTTTTATAATCTCACACTCTACTTTATTACACTTTCATCTCAAGATTTCAGCCCCTTAAATCCTTGATATTTTCCTCCACTTCAAGCACTGAAACAATCCAGCAATCTGCCTCTTTCTCAGAAGTTCGTCCCCTCTCCAGCAGGAAGTTGTTAGCTTCCTTTGTTCCCCTTTTTCCCTCTTCATTCTCGGCCCAAAATTCCAGAAAAATAGCCCTTCTTCTTGAGCTACTTTTTCCAGAATTTCGTCCACAACATTGCAGAACCACCCCTTTTTTGCTTCAGTTTGGCACCTGTTACACCCCTCTTTTCCAGTGTAATTCCCATTTTTTCCAGCAACTAAGTTTTGTGGTTTGCCCTTTCTCGGCTAGAATTCTCTTCCTTTTTTTGGTTCTTATACCCCATGCAATAACACTATAAATTGAAGATCAAAAAGGAAAAGGCACGGAATTAATTTGAGGAAACGTGCAGCCAACTTTTACCTACCAGTTCAACTCAACAGAAATCCTATTTTTACTACTTTTACTTATGTTTTTAAATGATGTTCGGGAAAATTATGTTATGTAAATGCCATATAAAATTAATTATGAAGGAAATTTATGATTGTATGTGAAGGTAATCACATATGCATGATGGTGATTGAAAGAAATCACATTTAAGTTCATGGTGCCAATTACCAATTTATGTTGTTCTTATGTACGTTTGAAACCATGGCATGAGCATTTATGTTTCGTATAATTTTTTTCACATGTTAGTATATATTGCTACTGAGTATTTCTTATTACTCACCCCAAAATGAACAAATTTTCAGATTGAAAAGTGTGGTGTTGATGCGATGGTGTAGTCTAGCAAATAAGATGTGGATTTTCTTATTTAATTGAAGTTTTGACGTTGAGATGATCGACTCAATCATGATGTAAATATGAAATTTTAAGTATTTGATTTTCAGTATTTAATTATGTAATATGTATAAAAACGAGATATTGCCATTAAAAGTTTCAAGTAAGAAATTGGCTATTTTAATTTTTCTGAATTTTCAGCTTAATGCTGTTACTTTGAAAAATCATAACTCTCTATACGTTTGGAATTTTTGAGTGAAATTAGTGGCTATGGAAAGCCTTATATGTGGTCTAATAATGGCATCATTTGGAATCAAAAATTCCATCATATAAATTTATTATGAATGTTTTAGCGGGCTGCCGGGATAGTTTTTCAAGCAACATCGGTTAACATTTTCACCTACCAAACTACATAGTTAAGTTTTGAAATTTTAACATGTTGTAGTTTGTATTCCCAAGTATCTACAGTTCAATTTTTGTAATTTTTGGAGTTCGTTTAAATGGTCAAATAACTTTTGGCGACACCTATCACGGCATAGAGAAAACTATGAAAATTTGAAGAAAAATCATTTTTCACTTGCGCGCTTATTTTTTTTTTTCCGCAATAGTTACCTTTTTAAAACCCTTCAAGAGCATGAAAAATATTATTTAGAGTCGTCAAATATTAGGTAGAGATTATTTTAGTAACCCTACAGGTTGCGAAAATCCAAGGCGTTACATAACGTGCTCTAAAAATAATTAATTTTGACTAGTGACTATGAACAACATATCAAAAATTTAGAATTTTATCATGTCATTTGGTATATGAAATAAGTGGCCAAAGTAGCTTGAAAACTAAGCTTCATGTACAATTGGCGCTGCCCGCGAACAATCATAACTAATTCAACCGGCGTGATTTTAAAGTAATTCAAAATTCTTCTAAAAGACAACTTAGCAACCTATCCAACACCATTGATATTGCTCAAAACTTTGCCAAAAAGTAATGCTATTTTGAAAACAGGGGCAGAAATCTGGAATTCAACACGTAAAAACTGGATTTCATCTTTAACTTACAATCGGCAAAATAAACAAAGCTATTGTCGTTGTTTAAATTACCCAACTTAAACATAGTCAATACATGGTAATTTAGTTTATAAATAAAAAGTTCGATTATATTGACACCGAGATCATAAATAAACATAGAATTTTTTTCGTTGCTACTTTTATGCCTTCGCGCTGCCACTGCCACCAAGCCTTTCAATCTGAAAAAATAAATTCATTTTTGAGGGCATGCATTTCATAAAAATACTCCGTAATAGTTATACGTGTAATTGAGAAAATAGAGAGTTGGGAAATGGTTGAAATGAGAGAGTGGGGGGCCGATTTCTAGAGGGAAAAAAGTAATCTAAAATTTTTTGGGCTGCTTATGGGGAGAAGGATTTATGTTGGACAAAATTTGGGGGGGATATGAATTGTGTTGGCCGAAAATGGGAGAATGAAAAAGGGAGTGTTTGCTTGAATTTTGGAGACTGATTTGTTGGGGATGAATGGTGTGTTATATGGATCGAAATTGGGGAATAAAGCAAGATTAATTTTTGGACTCCTTGCTAGACAAAAATTTGAGGAGAAAGTGGGGAGAATTAAACTATTATTGGGCTGGAAAAATAAGAGGAAAACTGGGTAATGGAAATGGGAGTGTGTTGGCTGAAAATGGAGAGAAGAAAACAAGGCTAATGAGAGAGAAATAATTTGCAATTTGGTTGAAAATGAGAGAGAAAGTGGGTAGAAAATAGAGTTGGTTGTTGGATAATGGGGTAGTTTCTTGGGTGGTAATGGTATGGTTTTTGGGAGTTCTTGGGGACATTTTTCAGGGTGAAATGGTTGGCAGTTATGGCTGAAATGGACGGTTTAGGCAGTGATGTGGATGGGTTTTTTCTTGACCATTTGGGTTGGTTTTTGGGTCAATTTTTGGACAGCAATTGGGCCGGCTTTTAGGTGTTGTTATGAGCTAAGTTTTTGGTGATAATTTTGCCAGGAACTTGATTTTATATTAAAATTCAACATTCTAAATTATAAATATAACACATGTACACACATTTTTTTATATAAAATGTAACAAGTGTTACACAAGTAAAAACAATATTTTAGAATAAAAAACAAGTTAAATAATATTTTTTAAATTATTTTATATTTTGTGGTGTTTGGAAAAACTATCCCAAGTTTTTGACTAAAATGTGTCGGGCTTTGGGCTAAGAAAATTGGGATTGAAAGGTCAAAATTTTACCATTGCAAACCAAAATAAATCAAATTTGGTGTGACAGTCTTCATACAAATTGAAATTTAAATTTTTATCAAATCTCAAAATATAACAAGGTTTGTTTTTAAAATATTCGACATTTGTCAAATTAAAAATTAAATCAAACGCGTGCAACTTTTGGTTTGACCAAAATGATTAAATTCATGATAGAAAAGTTCGTAGCGACGCGAAAAACTATTTACTTTTATTTTCAAAAAATTAAAATGAAAACTTTTTCAATCGCAACACACTTGTTTGAATTGGAGAATCAAAAACTACTTGTCCTAATCAACTCAACTTCAAATACAAATCATATATTAAATTCTAGTAGAAGAACTGAAAGACACAAAATAACTCAAACAACAAATAATCGAAAATTAAGGTTATATTTCCCACACAGCTTCTAAATCATAGTACGACCATGACTAGAATCAATTGCGGATAATATCAACTCTCCAGATGCAGTGAGAACTATCTTCAAGTCGGAAACAACATACGTTGCCTGGACAAATGCTGTTTTCCTTGTAAAATCCTTTCCACCCATCCACCAAAGCTTTAACACCATATATTTCTTGGTACATTACTGGCCAGAGTCTTTTATTTGAAAGCCTAAGGTGGACAACCATCAAGCTCTTTATGTTGTTTTTTCCAGAAACTGATGGCATGTCACTCAGCAATTCCTATACATGTATGACCAAGTGTGACATGTATATCAAGAAATTTCAAATGGTACTGAAAAGGTATAACACTACACTTTGAAAGAAATGCAGAAGGGGCATTTGATAATGAACAAATAGATTGCCTTATTGCTAATGCCTTGTGATTGACACTTCCAGTTACATCTAATTAGCTACTTACATAAAACTGCTTGCATAAATTTTTACGGTCCAATAATTAGTTTCCAGAACTTAAGATAAACCTAGGACAAATTAACACTCTGGCATTTGGTTATGTATAATATAATTACACATCTTGGATTATTTTTTCAGAGAAGAAAGCAAAATAGAGAGTACATGAGATTATTTTCTCAAATTCAATCGGATTTTCAGAGCAAAGACTTAGATGTATTTAGTACTCATCCTACAGGATTATCTCTGATTACGCCCGAACATATATATCTAGCCATTTACAGATATTAAGGATCAGCTAGTCAATTGGGCATTTCTGATATTATTTTCCATACGAATAACCAAGCATCAATGCGTACATACATAATGCGTAAACCACAGCAAGCTGTTGTAAAACTCAGCACGCAAAAAAAAAAAAAAAAACAAAGAAGCCTTAGTTTACCGTATGTATTGAAAACATTCACACGTGATAAGTCATGAACAACAACGTACCATACCTGATTTCTTGAGAGATTTCATCACTCAAAAGCATACTACAATGAATGAACAAAATGTCATCCAAACATGAAGATATATAGAAGACATTACAACAATAGCTTTAGATAGATTGGAAAATGCAAAATTATATGTAATAAAATATTAATGAACTAATCAAGAAACTCATCAAATATAAATTTTCATTTTCCATACAACTTAGCTTGCATGCATGCATGGACTTGTACCTGTGTACATGACACAAGTTGTGCAAAATACACTGAAAATCTAAACTGAGCTGCTGAACATTAAGACCCGCCTTAAACATGACAAATAAACCCTGTGTACATGACACAAGATGTGCAAAACACACTGAAAATCTAAACTGAGCTGCTGAACATTAAGACCCTCCTTAAACATGACAAATAAACGAAGCACATAGAGGGTACAATTTATTAAGTTAAGAAAACAGTACATGCATCCCATAGCAAGAATAATAAAAATTCAAATATCACGAAAGCATGCTCATCGTGATAAATTTCTGTAGGTAACTAACCAAAATTGAGGAATTACCTTGTCCATGAGAGATGGGGGGAAACATGAATATTAAGTCAACAATTGACATACCAGAAAATGTTGCCCTTGTACCCCCGCGAAACAGGGAACTTTGGCATCAACTGATACGGATTTTCTAGTGTTCTTTGTATCTTTAACAGCGGCAGAAGACTTCTCACCAGATTTTGCTTGCGTGGTTGGCTGCTTTTCTGCAGCTTTTAATGCACACCAGTCATTTAATCAATAAGCCGCAAAGCGTATACGTGAAAAGAAAGAATTGAACGACTTTAAGATAGATATAGACTATCTTAGTTGAAGTGTTGAAGCAACTACCTAAAACTGTGTTTCTTCTTTCACCATCCTGAAATTTGGAGACCTCATTTGACATGCCATTGATCTTATCTTCATTGTCTTTATTTGTTCTGATGTCATAGCCGCCCTTTGAAGATGTATTGCAACTTAAATTCTCCGCATAAACCACAGGAATATTTACCAAACCATCTTGTAATTCACTTTGAACTCCTGTATTGGCATGGACATGAGTTTCTTTTTCTAACTGAGCTGTCTTAATTCCCTTATTACGCAATTTCTTTTTCTTTCTGCCATGGCGTGAAATGGGTTTATGTATTAATTTCACATCAATCGTCTGATGTGGTTCATCTTGGGCAGCTATTTCTTCATCAACTGTATCAATAATCTCTCTGCTGTTAAATTCGGTTATTTCCATTGCACTTGTTTCAAATATATGAACAACAAAGCGGGATCCCATTATGTAATGAAATTCCAGAAATTGTCCAATTTTAAGGCCATGGGATAAGAAAAACTCCTTCCATCCCCTCTTGAATGCGAGGGAATCATTGACATTAGATAATGTGACAGTCCATCTTTTCCCACTTGAATCTTCTAGATAAGTTTCTTCTTCAAGCAAGTTCCCTACTTTTGCAGCAAATTCAGGAGGCAAGAACTGCAACAGAACAATAATATTTAAAAACAAGTATACGTCCAAACCAAAATTCTAAGTTTTAGACAATGGAGAGAAATTCACAAGGAAATTAAGGTCGCATATGTTGTAGTCCATAAGAATGGAAACAACATATTGTCATTCTTCTCACCCCTTCAAACCTAAGAAGTTAAAACAATTTTGAAAAGTAATCGACATTTCTCCACCAATTAAAACATTTTTACAGCTCAATCCAGTTACTTGATCCAAATAAAATACACAAGTTAACCAATAGACAAGTGTGTTCTAATGGAGCACAGGAACCATAAAATGTATGCAACAGTATCCTACGAATTAACACATCAATCAGCATTTTTCTATAGAAATTGCTTGAATTTCATTGATTGTAGCAGTATAAAAGCCAATACATGCTTGAAAGTGCTGCAATTTTATACCATGAACCCTGAAGAGAGAACATTTAGTGAATGACCTTAAATGTGATCTTATTGGAATCATGTAGCTAGGTGTCTAAATACCAATAATCGTCGACACTGCATGAATACGTGGGATGTGATAATATGTAAATAAAATCAGGCAGGGAATTTTTAAGAAAAAAATCAAGCAGTAATAAACTTGGCAGAATGTGACATGTTGTACAGATATACAGATGATGAAGATGGTGAGCAGTCCTTAATTAAGCAATGAGTAATAGCTCAGACATTGTAATTGTCCCCAACAACACTAATTCATGATGATGCAATCACAATCAATGACCTGAAAGCTTACTTGGCGAAGAAGAGTAGCTCAGAAGATTAGAAATAACAGGTTTGAGACATTAACAAGAAGGACAAGGATTTTTTTTATTATTATTTTTTAATTTTGTTGTTGCTTGTCATGGAATCAGATTGCAAATTTCTGTCCTGATAAATGTGGGGATATCAACTCTTCTTTGTATCAAGTAGGACTTTTATCTAGGCAATAGTTATTAACCTTCATCTATTACCAAAAATAGATATATGTTATAACATAAACTACCGAACACGGAACACCTGAACTAAAAGACTAAACCGTCGTTTTTTTGTTAAGCGGTGAAGCAATGCCTGGATAATTAAAGCTTCATATTTATTTATGTCACTAATATGTCTCCTCACGTGCAAGCCAGGCGTACTTTATTTTGACATTTAACATGCCTCCTTAATGCAGGTCGGGTTCAATATTTTCTTGAAGGCCAAACATGTAAAAGAAAACACAAGTAATAGCGTATTATGCAGCCACAAGCTCATATTTGCACAAGCACACTGCACATACACATGTTTTCTCGCGTACTAGAAAACACTGATTCCACCAAAATATTGTATACAGCAAGAGAAAACATGCTAAACAGAGAAAGAGAAACCAAGTAATAAACTGGGGAAAATATTATCATACCAGATGTTCTGAATAATTATCCTTGTTGTCGTCATATAGGACTTTGAAAAATCGAGTGACAATAGGTGATGAATTTTTCTGTGATTGATGCCTTGATAGACATTTCCTTGTGCGCTCGTTACATGCGTTACCATGATGACCACGACGAACCATCTCTTTTCTACTGAGTCTCTTACAAACACGCGATAGATCAGACACAGAGAACGAAAGGCCAAATGCTTCAGCCTAATGGGAATGATCACACTTAAATAAGAAAAACAAGTAAAAGATCAAAGTAAAACAAAAAACAAAAAGCTGACAAACTAGAAACTAAACTGGGAAGATGAAGCCCAATTAATAAGAAAATTAAAAAATATAAATAAATTCTTCAAAACCCATATAAGTTTTGAGACGCCTCCAAATGAATGCTTGATAATTAGAAGAACCAATCTGAAAGTTTATATGATTTTTAAAGGGAAACCCATTTCTCTTTCAATCGATCATTCATTAAAATTTAAAACAATAAAAGTACATTTCTTTGCTATTTTCCATCCTCATTAAACACACACATTTATACAACCCATGAAACATAAACACATATACACACGAAAAATTCCTTGAATTCTTACTTGACCAAAAGAAAAATCTAAATTCAATAAAAATTACAGCTCTCACATGCATGGATAATCTGAAACATCTAAAAAAAAAAAGTCAAAAGGATTTCTCTTACAAAAATTTCTTAAAGTATCCGCTGATTCTGAGAAAGCAGAATCATAAAAAAGCATGCAAGAAACTTATATATATATATATATATATGAAAATCCCAGAAAAATAGAAAGTAAAGAAATAAATCTAAAGATAAGAGACTCACTTTGAAGATTAATGGAGATTGCATGGAGAAATCTTTTGCTTCTCTTTTCGATAGAAATGTTCTGTACTTGTAAATCGTGATAAGAGCTGAGTTGGCAAATTTTTCCCTCATAATGAATTTACAAGATTTTTTTTCCATTCTCACCTCATTGAATTTGAACAATTTAATTAATTTACCAAATTAAGTAAACGTAATTAATGAATATTTATGAATGGATTAGATGGTTATAGATATTTAGTAGAATTTCATATTGTTCACTAAAGTTATTTTATTTCAAATTCAACATAGAATTTAAATTTTGTTACAATTTTATCATCACGTCCAAGTTATTTGTTTGATCAGCAGAAAGGCTACCATTCTCACCTCATTTTCTCCTTTGACCCGGCTTCAACATTAATGTAAAATCATCAGTCTTTTTTGCATCAATATTGCTCCTATTTGAACCTTCATTTTCAGCCAGCATTCCTTCTCCTTTTTCCTTCTATTTTAGTCACTCAAACCACACTACAACATACAGAATTTGTAAATAAAAAAGGCAAGGACACAGAGTTATTATTTTGAGGAAAGATGTATCCATTATTCATATTTCAACTCAACCAAAAGCTACGAATTTACAAGGTAGTTTCTTATACTACCAATTTAATTCCATGATTTCAAATTGAGAAAATATTATGTAAATTAATTACGATGTTTAATGTAAAAGTCGAAACTTTATGATTGTGATTAAAAGTAATCACTTTTAAGTTTCATGTGGTGCCGGTTACCGACTATGTTCCTAGGTATGTTTTATATGTTTGACATGTCGCAATTTAATTCTATATATTTTCTCACATGCTAGTATATGTTTCTACTAAATAGTAAATACTTGCCCCTAAATGAACAAATTTTAGATTGAAAGAGTTGGTGTTGATGCAATGGCATAGGCTAGTGAAAATGAAGTGGAATTACTTAATTTAAATTAGGGTTAATTACACTAATGGTCACGTTTGTAACGATTTCATCTCCATTCAATTTTTTTAGCAATAATCATACTCATTCTTTTATTTATTTGCACAGATGGTCCCCAAATCACTATTTTTTACTATTCTGACAATTTTGCCCTTTGACTTAAATAAATTAAATGATAGAAAAAAAATACAATGAAAATATTGCAATTGGGCCCTTAACTTTTTCAAAAGTACAAATAAATATTAAACTATTTTATTTTATTCAGATAAGTATTTTCCCCAACTAAAAAGGAATCATCTTGTCCCACCCCCACCCCCACCGCCACCGAATTGTGTCAGATTCCGTGGAAACATAGAATTAAGCTTAAGAAAATTTATCCCTCCCCCTCCCTCTTGGTGGTGAGAATTTATCTTCTTTTGGTGCCAGCCACCCACAGGAAATCAATCAAGTGGTAGAAAATTTGGGTGGTGGCACCCAATTTAGCTATGGACTTAGTGGCAGCGGTGTGCTAAATATTCCATTTGTAAAGGCACGACAGGCTTAGCCCCATGAATTCCAAGCGCAGAATTATTTTCTCCCATTTCAGCAAAATCTCGTTCAGCACAGGCCTTTGGGTTCTTAGCCTGAAACATTCATCAACAACACCACTGATTCTTCAGCCACAAACCTCCAACATATGGAACAATTCTACTGGCGGCGCAACCGCAAACGACAGCGAGGCTGGTCCTTCCAACTACCCCAATCAATGGCATAATAATCTCCCAAGCTGTAATCTATATCAGTGAATCTTAGCACTGCCACGCAAACCATCTCAGAACTTTCTAAAAATTTAGCCAAACAACAGACAAAATTTCTAGGCATTTTATTTGCTTTCATATACAGATTTCCTTAATTTTGATTTTGAAGTTTTGAGACAATGGAAATGTACTGTGATTTGTGAGTGAAGATGTGCTTTCTTTCCCCAATTGCAATGTACTAAAAAGATAACGATGTCGCATTTAGTGGAGTTGGGTGGATGGGAAAAGATGAGTCCTTTTTTGTTGGAGAAGAATACTTATCTGTATAAAATAAAATAGTTTAGTATTTAATTGTACTTTTGAAAAAGTTAAGGGCTCAATTGCAATGTTTCCATTGTATTTTCTTTTTTCTATCATTTTAATTTATTTAAGTCAAGGGGTAAAATTGTCAAAGAATTGTCAAAATAGTGAAAAATAGTAATTTAGAGACCATCTGTGCGAATAAATGAAAGAAAGTGAATGATATCTGCTAAAAAAATTGAATGGGGATGAAATCGTTACAAACTTAAAAGAATGAGGACCATTAGTGTAATTAACCCTTTCAATTAAGTTTTGACGTCAAGATCATCGAGTCATGATGTAAAAACTATATTTTAGATGTTAGTTTTTCCATATTTAATTATGTAACGTACATATATATGAAAACAAGATGGTTTAATTATCGTTTAAATTTTTTAAAATATAAATTATTCGAAAATTTCAACTTTCTACTCCTATTTTGAAAAATCATAACTCTATGTATGTTAAGAGTTTTTTGAGTGAAATCAGTGGTTATGGAAAGCCTTATATGTTTTCTACAACAATTAGAATCATTCAAAAATTATATCGTATGAATTTAATTTGAATGTTTTAGCGGGCTTCTCATAGTTTTTCAAGTAACTTTCACTAACATTTTTACTTACCAAACGACGTAGCAATAAAAGTACAAAGGCAAACTCTTATATAATGTTTTATACTCGTGTTTGATATATACACGATACCTGACAAAATGTACGTGTCCAATTATTAGCTAAAGAACACACGTCCAAATCCTACAAAGTAATATTATTAAAAAGAAGAAATTATAGCAAATGTTCAAGCTGCGTTTTTTGAAAACAAATTGAAAAATGGTTGTTTGGAACAAATATAACTCCAAATAATTACTGCTCATTATATCTTAGTCAAATCTAATTTAAAATCAAATCAATTATTTAATTAAAATCAAATCTTGTTCCACCACCCGCCGCCTCGTGCCATCATCTTCGTGCCAACATTCACCACCAACTAATCCACTCTAGGTAATTTACTATTTTGATAAATTAATTTAGATTATAAAAGAACAAAAATTCAATAGATTAGTTTAATTTTTTTAGATCTAAAAGTATGTTGAATATAATTGCTTAAAAATTGTTGGAAGTGATTGGGTTCATGGATTAATGTCAGATTGAAGAAGAAGAAGAAGAAAAATGTGGAAACGAAAAGAGCAAATAAATTGGGTTGAGCAATTATCGTTCGACAACATGAGGCTGTCGAATGACGGTTGAACTGTCTGAAAAATGAAGAGGAGGAGGAGAACTTAACCCGACAATCGAATGACAAAAAAAAACAAACAAATGACATTTCAACTGTCTTTCAGCAAAAGGGTATATGTTTTCAAATGTTATTAAAAATTACTATTTTTAAAAATAATCATTTATATTTGTTTAGATTTCTAAATTCCCCTATTAAAAATGATATTCACATCCCAATACATTCTTCTTTACTCTTATTCTCGTCCCAAAGCGTTCACATCCCGTTCTCCACCTTGTGTCCTTCCTACTGCCTTCGTGCCTCCACATGATGAGTAATATCCATAACGATCGATATCTAAAAGAGTAATGATATTTATCACCACTCATGATCATCACTTGTCTATGTATAAATGTGACCTACTGCAATTGGTTATGATGTAACATCAATCAATTGCAGTAAACTCCTGCCACATAAACCGATGATAATCACAAATAGTATTATTTTATCTAAAAACATGATCTAGTTTTTCAATTTTTCTTGTGAAGCATCCAAAAACTTGCAGCCGAAGGGGACAAAAAACATGACCAGCAAACAAATACAAAAGAAAATGAAACATCTGGACAAGATTAATCTGTTCTAGGTCTATGTTCCTTAATCAACATCAGAGCTTCATTTAGCAGTATGCATAGAGCAGTTGAGATATTAGAGCAAAATATCTCTCTCTTGTTCAGTGTGTATATATATTTCTTAGGGTATTGTAGTCATTTTACTGCTCCCGTTAACTTTGACTAACAGATGTTAGTCCTAGCATGTAAAATATAATTTTCAGAACAAGAGTAATTACAGCTTATATAATTTCATAAATTTCCATTTTTATATTGTAGGTTGATTTGTGACTTTATCAAATCCTATTAACTATAATTTCTATAACGACGACTAGGTTTTTATTGTTCGCACGTTGAATTGAAATTTTTTATCAAAAAATGTGATAATGTTGTTTATATTAAAATTCCACAATTACTGTTTAATATTTAAATTTCAAATGCAATAAATATAACACATTTTTTTGTAAGAAATATAACAAACGTAACAAATATTAAAAAACAATATTTTTAAAATAAAAAGATAAAATAATATTTTTTATAAATTCTTCTACTTTTTGTGGTATATGTTGAAAGTTTCCCAAATAAAACTGGCTTTTGAAAGTTCTCTATATTTTTGTCAAAATTTCTATAAATTAACAAGTGTTTGATTGTGTTATTTCATTGCTTCGCACCTTTTGCCGCACCAAAAAGGCAAAATCTAAAACAAATTAAGGCATTCCACTCTATGTAGGAAATAATTATGTCTTAATAATAAGAATGGCAAAATATTCCTCCCCTACCCCATCCCAAATGAGGTGGAGAATCCCCGCATGTTCGGTAATCAGGGCAGGAATCAAGATCTGAATACATCCCGAATCTTTTATTTTACTTTATTTTTACATTTTAAATTTTAAATCATATTTTAAAAAAAATAAAAAATAATATGAACAAATAATTAATTAATTAATTAAACAGGAGAGTAAATAAAAATATTTTAATCCCGGCCTCGCCACCACCCCAATCCCACCCCGTCTCCCAAAAATTCTAGACGGGGTGGGGATGGTAAGGGCAGCCACAGCCCAGCCCCGTTCCCTGTTGCCATCCTTGTTCAAAAATCCAAAGAAAAAAATAGAAGTAGAAAACACCGTCCATTCCACAGTTGCTAACGTTATCACAATAAGGACCTCAAGCAGTCAATGCAATTTCATTGAAAGATCAGGTCAGAAAGTTTAGTTGCATCAAGATTTACAATGCTTAGTATTGCAGGGAAATTAGTTCTCGTTGGAATTAGGACTCTCATCAGAAAGCTCGAGTGTTACTGGACAATGGTCACTCCCATAGAAACCTGAAACAAGGTCAAAATCGAATTTGAACACTTGCCAACGAAATCAGTGAAACATAAAAGCATGACGTGCCAGATATATCACATGGTTTACATTCTATTCGTATTAGGTTGCTAAGGGACAGCAATGCAAACCACTGAAAATTGAGGCCTATTCTGCCGGTCTCTCAGATTTTGTGACAACAACCTAAGCCTTACTTCCAATACAATTTCGAGTTGGCTACACAAATCCTTTAGCCACTCTATTTGGTTCATTGCTACATCTACTTCTAAAGCAACTAGATTCTCTATGCCCCCAATGAAATATGTATTAGGATCTATATCAGAAAAGTTGACAAAGTTTTAAGTTGTCTATCAACCTATCAAAATTCTCCTCCTTTACCTCAGGTTGGGACTGGTTATGAAAAAACATACACAGAGTTCTACATTCAGATTTAACAAGAAGAGAAATTAAACTCACTTTATTGTTGCAAGAAAATATGTTCTCTTTTTGCTAAATGTGTCAATGAGCTCCCGGAAGGGAGTATCTTTAAAAACTGAACTTCGACTGCCATAATTCCCACAGGATATCAACAAAGATAATCCGAGAAATATGAATATTTTAATATGATCATCTTAGAGATTAGGTTGAGGTTTTATGACTATGGCCATGCATCGAACAATCAACTTGGAAATTTCACTTACGACTAGGGAATGAGTAGATTTTGTAAATGTCGATATTTACGAGACCTTAAATTCAAGTAGATTAAACATAAAGTAAATATTACCTTCTAATTCGATCCCTTGTCCATGAATTTCACATGCCAGTATCCTGTCTTTGAGTTTTTCTGAGACAATGAAATAGTCAATGCGCATCCTTTTCCCACGATACCTGCAGCAATTATAAGATAACGTACATCAGCATAAGAACAAAATGAAATTCTAAGATGAATAAAGTAATTTTTTGTGAGATTCTCCAATATTCCAAAATGCTTTCAGACGCAGTTACTTTTCACATCAATCCCTAATAACAATTACATTAAAATAGACATGGCTTCTTACTTTCCAATAGGGTTTCCTGACCACGAGAAGCCACACTGCATATCCTTATCCTTGTGCATGTACCTATATGCATCCACTAGCTTTCCCCTTGGCAGACAGTAGAAAAAGCCATCAGAGTTTCAGATTATCAGAATGTACAAATTAGGCACTAATAGCGTAACTTAATAGCAACATTCATTTGATCTTTTACTGGGAAGAATAACTGGTACAAATCCAATTATAAAAGTGGCATCATTTGAAACTTCCAACTCATTGCAATCAAAATGCATGACAATTTCAACAACAATGAAGTCAGCTGCTACTTTACGACATGAATAGATAACAGGAGGTTAAATAAGGCATCAATGTGGAGAAATTCAAGGAATAAGGAAAAATGGGAGCAAGCTGTGCTATGGAGTCAGATCCAAAAATTTGCAGTTCAGATCGTATGGTCTGTTTTAGATTCTTGTTCAAGTAAATGCGGCTAATTCACATGTAATACGGGAATGGATTGGGATGGTACATACATTCTTATAATCGTTAAATTTACAATTTGAATCAGAAAAAGTATGCCAAGCTAGCTGACGTCCCAATCTTAATTTACAAGAAAGCAGCTTTTGGGTCCTTGACTTCTCCAAAATATTAGAGCCTAGCCCTCAGGATCTAATAGCGTCGGCATGACCTCATATTCCGCTACATATTTTAAATGGCAAGAGCATACTTACCTAGGAGTGATTATACAATAAAATGCACATTCTTACACTTTGCAATACTTGTACATACAACATTTTATCAGTAACTTTATCAAGAACAGTCAGTTTAAAAATACTCTTTTAGTATCAAATGGGTAAACAAAGGAAGTATCAAATGGGAAGTTTAAACTTACTCTTTTAGTATGGTTCCAAAGCGCTTCCTCTCGGACAATGTAAAACCAGGCTGCCCACAATCCTGCATCCTCAAGTAGTTGACATCAACATCTCTTAGTGTTTAGAGAACATAGAATACGTATAAAGATCTTTTACATTGGCTTAATAATTTCCATTGTGTTTTAGGAGGGTGTATTTAATTGACTCTATAAGATTTTTATTGAGTTTAAAAGTCTGTGTATTTAACACAGGCTTTTTAAACTCTATAAAAGTCTAGAGGTATTCAATATAGACTTTTAAAAAGCCTTTGAAAGTTGTGAGATATTCAATTCAGACTTTTTAAAATCCTACAAAATTACGAAATTCAAGAATATTCAAAATGTCAACGACTTTTAATCACTTTTTATAAAATTTTCTATGTACTAACTTTAAAGCATAATGTATAAATAAAAGATATCATAATTTTTCTCTTATTCATACTCAAGATTTTAAAAGACTTTCAAAAAAAAAAAAAGCCTTTTATTCTATGATTTTTTTCTTTATGCAATATTTCTCTTTTCTTTTTCCTTCTACAAACTCTAGAGTCAAGATTAATTACCAACAAGTTTTTTGAAAAAAAAAATTAACGTTTTCCTCTTTCTTCAATATTTTTTTCTCTCCAATATTCTCCTAACCATTTTTCTTTTTATTTCTTCTTTTTCGTTCTACGAACTCTATAGCCATGATTGATTACTAATATTTTTATGAAAAATAATATTAATATTTCTCTCTATACATTTTGTTGGAAAATATTTTTAAAAGAAATCGCATATCATATTTTTTTGAATTTATCCACAAGACATTTGGAAATTCATAGTTTTACCCAAAAGAAAAAAGTGGGTGAGCTAATAATTCATGTTATTGACTTTTGACATAGTTTATTTTCAGCAAATAAATATAACATTATAAATTCAAAGTTTTTTTATTAACTTAATAATATTAATGCAATTAAATAGATTATTGCTAGACTTTTTTTCTTGTGACAATTTTTTCAACTGTAAGATATTATATTTTTATATTCAAGATTTAATTGAAAAAATAAAAGTATATAAAAGTCTGTGAAAGTCTAGAAAAAATCTTGCAAAATTAAAATTTATAAAAGTTTATGGAAGTCTATTAAAATCTATAAAAGTCAATAAAAGTTAATAAAATCTATAAAAGTCAGTCTTACTTAAAAAATGTCAATCAAAGTCTTTAAAAGTCTAGATTAAATACACCCCCACCTTAGCACACTCCCATGTGAATTTTTCTACAAATCTTTCTTCATTTATAGGCGTAAATATAACTACACAATATAAACTGACCAGCAATGCAAATGCAAAAAATGGTAATAGCAGCATATTATAAGCTCAGCAAAATAACAACTGCTACCCATCATCAGAATGTTCTTTCATAATTTATCTCCATGTGGATCATGTAGTTCATCTTTAGACTTCTTCAAATGACAGGAATAAGAAACATGAAAAACTGATTCATGTATATGTACGTGTACAACCACGTACATGCATATGCACATGATGAAACTACACATGTAGATCTTTATGGATTCACTAGAACTCAACAAGACAGATACTCTTTTAACCTTTTAAATGCAATATTATTTGTTTACAACAGTACCCCAATTTCCTAAGTCTAGCTGTTTTAAATATTTTCTCTCAAAAGGTGTGATTCAAAGTCAGATAAACATCATAATGTAATGGCATGTCCAACACGCATTTAAAGAAAACACTACATAGCAATAGCATCACCTCTTTATTCGGTGGAACATAACCATTGAGCATTGCTGCACTGAAAAACTCTGGATGACTCACGTCAATATCTTGATGACTGCAAATAATTGGATGAAAATTAACCAGTGGTCAATAGGATATCCTGTCCATGAAAATTAGCATGAATTAAGACAGAAGTGAATTTTGCAAGTATCCCATAGATATGTATTGATGACAACAGACTTCCTCCAAGGAATAGTTTTTCTACTGTAATTGATGACCAAAAACTCCATATTATAGTCTATACTGATTACATACCTAATCGATTTTTCAAGATCGGATCCCAAAGTTTACAACAGCTGGTGCACTTGCATTTGTTGAGTGTTTAGAGTTGGAAGCCAATTCATTCACCAAAGTTTGTGAACCGCAAAAGAACTTCAGATGTGTAAGATAATTATGCGTAACAAAATCCCTCTTGTCCTTAAATCGTTTCTTAACTTAAATATCAAATTTATTATTATAACAAACAAATGAGAGATGAAATTGTTGCGATCAGGTAACCACGAATTGCCTAATAAAAGACAATTCCCAATGAGCATAGCATAATTAAGTTAAAAATTTAAACCAGCTTAGTTTTTTCAATCAAAGGCATAAGATTTGACGAAAGCTAGTAGCTGAAATTAAATTCCATATAGTGGAGGGCTGATTTTCTCGGAAATCACAGCGATTTTAAACACCACAAGGGCAGAACAGAGTTTTTCACATTAATCCAAGTTCATGTCTCAATTCTCTGCACTGATTTTATCATAAGCTATTAAAAGTTTCAGCATACATTGATTGTTAAACAACTTGGTGCAACTTCAAATATACATTGCACAATAGAGGTCCATGAAGAAGTCACGACCTCACTGTAAACAATTCAGCAAAAGGTCAATTTATTAGGCAAAGTTGGAAGGTGAAACAGTTGTAACAAAGGTACTTCCCAAATAAGCTGCTGGATTAGTTCAATCAATTCAGAATTATGTTTCACTAATCAGAAAGTATATAAAGCTAAACAGTGATCATCATTAGGACTAAAAGAACATACTCACAAGTCACCAATGATCCATCCCGTCTCAAAACAAAACCACCAAAAGTAAAAGAACGGAAAAAGAAAGAGGGGGTTGGAGACACCTGGTGGTGGGTGAGGTGGGCAGAGAGCGAGCAAGAGAGAGACTCTTAGAGGAAGGTAAAGTTGATATTATTGAAGGAACAGTACCTTACATTAATATCGCCACACCAAACAAGGGGTTTATCACAAGTTCTAAGAACAAATTCTAGCATCCTCTTATCCCACTTTCTTCTCCTCTGAAACGAGGATTCCTCCTCTTTCCAACCGTTGTTTGGTGCATATGTATTTAATAGCCGGAATGATTCAAATTCAGCCAAAATTACCCGCCCATCTGGTTCATGCTTTGAACCTAACAAGGACAACAATTACGAAATGACGTCAGTCTTGCTTCAAAAGAACTAATCACCAACCAAAGTAGGAAATTCAAGGATCAATACACAGATCATCTTCTCTTGAAAATTTTGATTAAATCCTTAATATAATTGGAGGGAAATTGGCGCAAATGGTCCCTAACGTTTACCATTAGTGCGCAAATGGTCCCTAACGTTTCATTTTTGGCGGAAAGGTCCCTAACCTATACATTTAGGTGCGCAAATGGTCCTTTTAGGTGCGCAAATGGTCCCTAGCACTCTTTTTTGTCTTTATTATCAGGGGTAATATTGTCAAGTCACATTTTTTTCAACCTTTCAATTGGCGCAAATGGTCCCTAATCTTAAGAAATTTGCAATTGGATTCCTAAACTTTAAAAAAGTGAAAATGAGTCCGATACTTTAATATTTTTATTAAAAATTAAAAAAAAACTAACAAATTAATAATATACTAAATTATTTTAAATATTTTATGAACTATTATAAAATAACTAAAATTGAAATTTATAATTATTAACAAATGTGCTAATTAAAATTATTTTATTATTATTAAGTAATCATATTATTTAAAATTCAAACATTAATTTTATCATTACAACAAAAGAAGAAAAATAAATTTGTCACAAATAAAAATTTTACTTATGCTCAATCCAACTTAATTTTATACAGTCTCATATTTACTGGGCCAATCTAATCCGCTTTTGAGCCACAAAGTTACTGGACAAGTCCTATTTTAAATTTTAATTTATTTTTATATTAAAAAAAAAAAAAAAGGTTTCCACCCCCCACCCCGCCCCCACCCCACCCACCCCGCAAAATTCGAGCATCAGGGAGGGGATTTCTCCCCTCCCCGGTAGCCGTCGCCGGCGACCGGGGAGGGGAGAAATCCCCTCCCTGAAGCTCGCGAAACCAGGGGGGAGAAATCCCCCCTGGTTTCGCCGCGAATAGGGGGGAAAAATCCCCCCTATTTCGCTGCGAGGGGGGGAGAGATGCCCCCTATTCACGGCGAAACCAGGGGGGATTTCTCCCCCCGGTTTCGCGAGTCGCCGTCGCCGTGAATGGGGGGGAATCTCTCCCCCCCATGTTTCGACCGGAAACATGGGGGGGAGAGACCCCCCCCCGTCGCAGCGAAATAGGGGGGATTTCTCCCTCCTATTCGCGGCGAAACCAGGGGGGGACCCCCCCTGGTTTCGCGAGCTTCAGGGAGGGGATTTCTCCCCTCCCTGGTCGCCGTCGCCGGCGACGGCGACCGGGGAGGAGAGAAATCCCCTCCTGATGCTCGAATTTTGGGGGTGGGGTGGGGTGGGGTGGGGGTGGGGGTGGAAACCTTTTTTTTTTTTAATATAAAAATTAATTAAAATTTAAAATAGGACTAGTCCAGTAACCTTGTAGCTCAAAAGCGAGTTGGATTGGCCCAATAAATATGAGACTGTATAAAATCGAGTTGGATTGAGCATAAGTAAAATTTTTATTTGTGACAAATTTATTTTTCTTCTTTTGTTGTAATGATAAAATTAATGTTTGAATTTTAAATAATATGATTACTTAATAATAATAAAATAATTTTAATTAGCACATTTGTTAATAATTATGAATTTCAATTTTGGTTATTTTATAATAGTTCATAAAATATTTAAAATAATTTAGTATATTATTAATTTGTTAATTTTTTTTTAATTTTTAATAAAAATATTAAAGTATCGGACTCATTTTCACTTTTTTAAAGTTTAGGAATCCAATTGCAAATTTCTTAAGATTAGGGACCATTTGCGCCAATTGAAAGGTTGAAAAAAAATGTGACTTGACAATATTACCCCTGATAATAAAGATAAAAAAGAGTGCTAGGGACTATTTGCGCACCTAAAAGGACCATTTGCGCACCTAAATGTATAGGTTAGGGACCTTTCCGCCAAAAATGAAACGTTAGGGACCATTTGCGCACTAATGGTAAACGTTAGGGACCATTTGCGCCAATTTCCCTATAATTGGATGAATATAGCAAAATCACATGAAGACCACTTGCTCATTTTATTTAGTTATAGGCATATTATTTCTTTTAATTCCTTTGCTCTCCAAATATCATAATTCCATCCAACTTTATTCGAAATACTTTTCATCTATTTGTTTTATTGATCTTTCTAACCAACATGAATGCAAACACACAATCGTTAGTTTTCTTGCTAACAGAAACACTCTTTTATGATAACGTGATGGCAATGGCTTAGGTAAATTTATAGTATCATTCACTTTTAATAAAATTACAACAAAAATATATAGAACTGGTCATCCATTTGAAAGACTTTTGACTCTGTGTATCTATAACAAACCTGTTTCATCAAGCGAGAAAGAAACCTTTTTTGGTTGGATGCACTTCTTTATAAGCAATGCAGTTCCAGCATATTTCATATCAGAAAGAGACCACCATACGTTATAATTTTTAAATGGTGGAGTCGATAAAGCACGCATTATAACCTGCATTACCAAAATGAAATATATAATCACTTGGAAACTCAATCAGCAGATATCAATGGAATGACACTTGAAGCATAGAGATTCGTTCGGAAAAGCCCGCGACTTGGACTCCAATCTTCAAATTGCATTTCCAGATAAGATGGAATAGCAAAGATAATTTGAGACCAAGCATTGTAAAGATTATTTTAGAAGACTAACTTACCTAAATAACTAGACAAAATAGTATGTAAAGTAACAATACCAGCTTTTCCTCCCGCGAAGATTTCGTATCATCTTTCAACTCTCTAGGGTTTTTAGGTGCACCCTTGGAACCAGCTGCGGGCATCCTTACTTCCTACCACCACTGCTGTTAGATAAACTCTTACCCACAATTCTACATTAACTAATTCAGAATACCGTGTAAACAGAAATTAAAATACAACCTAGCATTTCAAAAAATTTAAAAAAGAAGAAAGGAAGATCAGAACAAAAGAAAGAAAAGGCAAACTGAAGCACAATGTCTTACAAGAAACATTAAAATGGAGAGATGCTAGCGTTACAGTAAAGTGAAACCATCCTAAATAGACAAGATAATATGACCATATTTGTAACTGGATAAACAACTTTCTTTACGAGTTTGCTGAAATATCATGTTCTCAAATAATTGCATGATTTATTGCCTATCATATTAAAGCCACAAGCTTTGATACTACTAGCTGAAATTTAGAACTTGCCAGTGTACTAGTGTATTATGCTCCAAGACACCATTACACGAAACATGATATTTCATATCTGAATTATAAGTTCTATTTAATTATAAACCCAAATGGAATTATCCAATTTATATCAACACAATACCACAAAATACTGCAAAAGCTAAGCCAAAAGAATGTGCTAAAAACAGAAGATAGCAAGTACTAAGTCAACTGAAGAGCTTAACTCAACATCAAAGCTATGAAATGTATTTTCCCTGACCTAACCCTCCCCAAAGAAACAAACATTAAAGTATACTTTGACAGCTTAATTGAGGGAGCCCTCTATTGTTCAGCTATTATACAAATCAGTGGACTTGAAAGTTGAAACCTCTGACAATAAATTCTATACATCTTTTAAAATTCAGAACTAAATTTGCATGGGATAGAGTAGGGGAATAAAGTAGGAATTTAAACATGAAGCACTTAAATGACCTTCCACTATAACTCATGTGCTAGTATCCTAATTTATATGTGACGATCATGCAACTAAAAGAACAATTCAAAAAGGTTATTCCTCAACATAAATGTTTGGTATGCTGGAGTAGACACAGCTAGTTTAAAGAAGAACGGGTTATATGTTTGTCATTTGTCCTCCAGTCTATATAGTGTACCAAACAAGCACATTGGGGAAAAAAAAAATACCAAACACAACAAATGAATCAGTACATTGTGTAATTAAGCAGCAATCTTCATAACAGAACTGAACAAGCAAAAACATTTGATCAATATATTATTAATTAAAAGACAGATTCATAAAAGGAAACTTCAACCAAATTAAAGCTAATTGAGGTCATTCCCAATCATCTTAGTGCATCAAACTCCAAAGCCAACTTTCTAACGCATCTCCCATTTGCCATAAACACATGGATATTAGTTCGAAAACTCAAAACCAAAACCAAATCGTCAAAACGTAAAACATTTAAACATAAAATACCAACAGATGTCCCAAAATTACACTGTAGATATCGGGAAAAGGGGGGTAAAAATGGAGGGCATACGTCAAATCACCTGTATTGCAATGACATCAGGATCATGATTCTCTATGAACTTAGAGAACTCAGGCCAGTTGTTCTTGATTCTTAGGAGAAAACTATTTGCATTCCATGTCAAGAATTTTAAAGGCTCTTTCTTGGTAGCTTCTTTTTTCTCTTCATCTACAGCAGCAGTTTCTTTTGTAATTTCACTTTCTTTTACTGATGAAGAAGAAGCAGAGATTGTGGGTTTCTTGGAAGAGGCATCTTTCTCTACTGGCTGGAAAAATCTTTTCATTTTCGCTCTCTCCCTCAATCAGACGGGCACCCTCTCTCTTAGAGATGGCAATGGCTCGGCCCGTGGAACAACGGTCGGGCTCGGCCCGTCCCCAAAAAAAGTGATCTGACCGGTCCGTGGTTCGCGAGCGCGGACCCTCATGAAATAATATTTTGTACTTTTTTTTTTTTTTAAAGTTTAAAAAAAAATAAGAAATAAATCAAGATAAAATTTTAAATTCAAACTCTCCTCTTTTTTTAAGACTTGGGACCAGCTACTATTAACGTATGCAGAGTTAAAATTGTATACGAACAAGTTGTTACGTGTACAATTTTTTGTAAATTTAAATATCAAAACTTACAAGTTAAATAAAATGAATTTATACAAAACAATAAATATACTTACATTTTACGTATTCAATTCGTCCATCTCTTCGGCCAATATCAAGCTTACTTTATCTTGGATTCGAAGTTCTACATCCTCCCAATCTTTCAAACACATTAAACTCTCTAATATGGCTGGTTTAAATCTTGACCTCAAATCATTAAGAATCCTACCACCTATACTAAAAGCAGACTCCGATGTTATAGTTGATACCAGAGGTATTAGTAGATCATGTGCTATAGTAGAAACAATTAGGTATTGGCGCTCGTTTTTTCTCCACCACCTAAGTATATCAAAATTATTCCTCTCATCTTCATTTAACAAATTAAGCATGTCGTGACCAAAATATCTAGCTAACTCTAACGATATATCTCTAATATTAGTTTTAACATTTGTGGCATAGGAAGGCGAAGAAAAAGAAGAAGAAGAAGAAGAAGAAAGAAGAAGAACTAAGATTTTGAGTTCTTTATAAATAAGGAAAGTTCAATAATTATTAGGATTATGGTTATTTGAAGAAGAATAAGGGTTTAGTGCATAAGGTCTTCTAACGTTCCTACCGATTTTTTTCGCATAAAATTCGTACATTTCACATAATATTTTTTCTAAATTACCGTAAGTTAATGGATTACCGTAACTCAAATTATTAAAAATTTTGGAAATAGTATGTTTAGTACCTTGTAAATTTACTCTAGGGTCCATAATTGATGCTAACGGGAACAACATAGGCAGGTTTTTCCAATATTTTCTAAACTTCATTTCAATTGTTTCAACAATATCAGAAAAAAGTGTATACGTCTTATATCTATTAAAATTATTTGTAATAAAATAAAAATGATTTAAAACTAATAGATTAGTAGGGTAGTATACACCACCACATGCATTTGTGGCATCGTAAAATACTTTAAAAAAATTTCGAACATGAAATGCAATTTGCCAAACATGTGGTTGCAAATCGTATTGTGGACCGTGTGAATGTCGGCCATTATAATAAGCAGTTACACAATTTTCATAACATTCACATGATTCAAGCATTAAATAAGTAGAGTTCCACCTATTACGTATATCTATATATATAGTTCTAGTTGGAAGAGAATTTTCTACACATAATTCATCAAATACTTGTTTTCTAAAAGGTGAACCAGTAATATAGTTTAAGGCATACCTAATATTTTCTAATTGTGGGCATATATACTTTAAACCATTTTGAACAATTAAATTAAAAATATGCCATACACATATAACATGAAACAAAATTATACCGAAATACGAATGTAATTCGTCAATTAATTTTTCTATTACAATATTATTAGGCGGAGCATTGTCAAATGTGATACTACGAATTCTAGATTCGCAATTAAATTATTTAATAATTACCATTAAATAATTAAAAATGTGTATGTCATTATGAGGGTAGTCAATTACTTTAAAAACAATTATTCTTTTATACATAATACATAGTTTATCAATATAATGTAAAGTAGCCGCAATATATCTTTTATGATTTAGACCGGACTATAAGTCAGAAGTGAATAATACAACACCGGCATATTTACTTAAATTATTTTTTATAATTTGCTTTCTTTTATTATATGCAGCAATAGTATCAGAACGAATAGTATTTCTATCAAATGGTAAATACCTTAGTTGAAGATACATTTGTACAAACCGTGTGAAATGAGGGCTTTCCACTTTGCTAAGCGGGAACTCACCACTGACCACCAACTGACACATGCCTTCTCGGCGCATAGAGTCTTGTGAATAAACCCAATTGTTAAGATTGGGAGAAGAACTAGTAGATTCACCCGGAGATCCGAATTGCAGTTGTGCTTGGTTGATATCAACTCCTCCGTGCTTTTGCATACACTTCGAAAAAATGTCGGTTAAGATGGCTCGTTCCACCACCCTTTTGCCATGCAAACTGTTGTTTACAATATTTACAAACTGCCTTGAAAATTGGTTACCCATGCACTCTATTGAAATGATCCCAACACCGAACCTTTTGTTTGCCATGCAAACTGTTGTTTACAATATTTACAAACTGCCTTGAAAATTGGTTATCCATCTACAGATGCACCAGTCTGCACTCTATTAAAATGATCCCAACACCGAGCCTTTTGTTTTGCGGCTCTTCGTTTAGTAGTCGATTGAGTAGTGTTGGTCGTTTCTAACTCTTCGTCAATATCTTCTAAATTGAAACTTGGACCAATGTTCCCAACCTAAAAATCATCACCAAATTCTAGAATTGGAACATTATTTAAACCACTAAAATCATCTTGAATTTGGTTTTCGACAGACTCGACACTTCCTTGAAAATTGTATTGATCCATGAATAATTGTAGATAATATAAATGTAGAAGTAGAAAAAAGAAATGTGGAATGTAGAATACTAGAAAGTATATTGGACAATTGTAAGGATGTAGAAGATAAGAAGAATAAGATTATAAATTTAGAAATTCAACAATAAATTGCACAATATAATTTTTTCGGATTGTTGTATGAATGTAAGATTGTAAGTTGAGACTTGAGAGATTTGTGAACAGAATAGAGATAAAATATAGGGTATTTATAAGAAAAAAAAATTATAGCCGTTTGAAAACAAAAATAAATAAATAAATTGGGAACGGTCATATTTCTGACCGTTTGCAATTTGCAACAATTGGTCCCCAACCTGATCCGTGGATTGGTACACAGGTCGAGCCAGACTCGACCTGTGATTTATTTTACGATCCGATCCGGGATCGGACTCGTCGTTCGACGGGTCCGGGTTCGTCTTTTTACAGACCGGGCCGACGGGCGGTCCGGTCCGTTTTCCATCTCTCTCTAAACTGATTATGGCCACGTTGGCTAAAGGTTGTGTGAGATGGCAATGGCCGGCTCGACCCGTGCCATATAGGGTCGGGTCAGGTCGGCCCTTGTCACTGGCCGAGCTCGGCCCGTGAAGCTCAGCCCGTGTAAAAATGTGGTTTAGACCGGCCCATGGTCCGCGGGCCACACGGGCCGGTTCGGGGACCCACGTGAAATTCAAAATTTTTTTTTGTAAAGTTAAAAAAAAAAAAAAAAAAAAAGAAGAAATATGGAAATATAATTGTCAATTGTAATTTTTGGTCCCCCCAACTTAAAGCTAGGGACCAATTTGGTCCCATTTGGACCACGGACTAGTCCACGGGCCGAGCTTGTGTCATTTTACAGTCCGGATACGTCTTTTTACGGACTGGGCCGCCGGACCGAAGGGCGACTGTCCGTTTGCCATCTCTAGGACTCATTCGTGTCCAACAGGACTAATACAAAAAGCACCTCACTTATAATTTGAAAACGCCTCAAAAAAAATTTAAATATCCTTATTTAATAAATTCTGTTAAAAGATTATTTGTTAACAGATTACAGACTTGTTAACAAAAATATGATCTGTTAAAGCGAAAATTAACAAACCATGTTACCTGTTTTTCAATTAACTCACTTTAAATAAACTCAAATTTAAACCAAAAATTAAAATTTATACTCAGATGTATACATATTTTCATGATTTATATCATAAAATTCACAATTTCTACTATAAATTAAACGAAGAAGATAGAGACGGGTGAATTTCTACCTTAAAATGAAATTTCTTACATAAATGAAATGAGTTGGATTTTAATCTTGAAATACATTAGATTTCTAATTTGAAAATCTTTTTTTCAGCAAATAAAATGGGTTGAATTTGAAAATTTTGAAATATAGTGAGTGGGGAAGAGAAGACGGAAGAGGAGGTATGGTTATATTTGATAATTTGCAGGTTAAAATATGTGAACTGATATTTAGAAAATTTTGTCGAGTGATCCGACATTTAACACTATTCCCACATTATATTCATGGTGATGCTGGTGACGATCAGCCCACAAATCGGCCCACCTCATAGATTTGGGTGTTATGTAGACCAAATTTGTGAAAATTAGGTTCCCCACCCCCCCCACCCCCCCCCACTTTTTTTTTTTTTTTTTTTTTTTTTTTTTTTTAAGATTTTGAATTTTACTATATTATATATATTTTTATCAATTTTACCATACATCATATATTTTAACTAGATTAGTTTTATTTATTTATAAATAAAGCTATTAATTATTTTACAACTTGTGGATGTTATTAAGTTAATTATAGATTTAAAATGTCATTAAAAGAAAATCCTACAATTAAGTTTCTAATTAAAATTTCACATTGCTTCACTTCAAACTCTCTCTCTTCCATTATCTCATTACTCTCTCACATTCATTATCAATTTCTTATCTGTTAAAGGAAAATAAATCATTGTTTGTGAATTATTCTACTCGAAAAAAAATAATTTTTCTAATCAAAATATTGTAACGAATGAATTTCTTGATGGATCTAAAGAAGTAAGTGTCAGTCTTTCTGCTTCTGTAAAAATGGGCAAACTGGTATTTTTTTTTTTTTAAATTTTTGTTGTGCTTTTTAAATAAGTGTTTTGGATAATCTGAGAACGGCAATCTCCATACATAATGATTTGGCAAGATGCCTAATATTTAAAGAACTTTTTGTTTAATTAGTTATTTTTTTTCCTTCATACAGATTAACAATAGAAAAAATGTGCATTTCTTACTGCTAGTATACTTTACAAAATTTTATCAAAGATTTAAATTTTATGTATATACAAACTACTTGCACTACAAAAAACTTGTGGTTCTAACAACTTATGTCCCATGATTTGTGTATGTATGTATCGTGTTACAAATCAAATATAATTATATCATAATGAATACTTAAATTGTTATTTTTCATTGTTACTATCAGTGTTATTGTAGGGACAATGATGATGATGGTTGTTACAGTACTTTATTATTTCAGTTTCAGCGATGCAGATGATGCCGAACAATCATTGTTACTGCCGTTAGTGCATATAGTTACTGAAATTTGAAATAATTTTCAAGTTACAATTGTTACTATATTTTATTAATGTCCATTGTTTAAATAACAGGTTGTCTTGTTTTGAAACTTTAATCGCTGCAGTGTTTTGTTCTTGCATATTGATAGAATTGTGCAATGTTTTTTTTCATAGCATAGAGATTTTAAGTAATTTTTTATACAATCTAATACATTGCATCAAATACAATCTTAGATAAACTTAGACAATATATATTTTGAGATTTTTAAAGAGATTAATTTATAAAATTGGGACTTTCATGTATTAGTCAATAGATTTAAATTAATTTTCTTTCAAAATAATAATATTATTTTGGTTAATTGTAAACTATTTGTTAACACATTTTTCTAAAAATATAAATAGTAAATGCATGGTAGTTTTATTGTTTTGAGATATAAACATGTTTTGCTTAAATTAAAAAATTTACTTATAAGTAAATTTAAAATATATAATTTACTTGTCATACCAAACATAATTTAGATTGAAAATTTTAACCAAATCTAAACAATTTTATGTCGGAGTTTGAGATTATTGAACTAATGTTTAAAAAAAACAATTTCAATTAGAGACTTGGACTTATATCATTTTATATTGAAATTATTTGAATTATGTATTGGGGCTATTTACAAAATGAGTGATTAGTGTTAAAGAGCCAAAAAAATAAATAAATAAATAACTAGCTTGTGGACTAGACGGGCCGGGCCAAATTGGCCCGATTTTATTTGGTATAGGGCTAACCCAACCCAACACAACCCAATAATTCGAGGCCAGCCCGCAGGCTCGGCCAAATTTGCCACATCTAATTATAACTAATAAATAATTAGCAATATTTTTTAACATGATATTATTCATGTATAATTTTCAATTATTATATAAAATTCAGTATTTTTCAATTTCAATTTCTATTTAATTTCTAGTGTATATATATAAATTGCCCACCAAATTTTAGTGTGTTCTCTTGAGTTAAGGTTCAAACCCTAGTGACATTGGATCAACCCAAATGATATTATTTTGTTTTCTTCTATTATATTAAAAAAATTGCAGCAGTCAGTCTCCAACATGTTAAAGTTGTGCAAAGGGTTCCATCTTTTTTTTTTTTGTTGAAGTTCCAAACATTTTAAGTATGTAGCTCTTCAATGTCTAATGGACAGTTTCTGTTTAATTAATCGTTAAATATTTTATTTTTTATTTAAAAATAATACACTTTTATTCTTAATTAAAATAGAAAACTAAAAAAATCAAAAATCAAAAACTCACATTTTGTCATCCCCAACACTTCCCCACTCCCTCTTCCTTCCCGGTACTATGCATCCCATGCAGGGAGCGAAGTGGATAAAAATAAAGAGGTCGGTATTGTGGGACTAGATGGTAACAAGGGAAAGTAGTACATGTATGGGAGAAATGCACGAGGGATGGCAACAAAGTGACCTTCCCGTCCTTCGCCCCGTTAAGAATTTTTGGAAAGCAAGATGAGTCGGAAATTAAAATATCTCATTTTTCAAATCTTTTACTTATTTATTTTTTTATTTTTATTTTCTTAAATACAATTTCAATTTAAAAACATAAAAATAAACTAAAAATTAAGAATCGAGGGCAATATGGAGCAAGAACCATATTTCCGGTCCCCGCTCCAGTTGATAGTCGATAGCAAGACATTTGGGTCGCAAAGGGCTTGCCACATGCATTTTTAGTCTTTGTTTGACGGAGTTTAAAAATAATTTTTTAGGACATTTTGATATAAAAAAATTATAATGAAATGTGTAATTGAAAAATTGATAAAAGTTGTGACTCCCATAAATTATGTAGTTGAAAATGAGTGTGGTATAAAAAAAAAAAAAATTATTTACTTAGTAGTGAAGTGATGAAAATTGTATAGTGAAGATCAAAGTGCTAAAAATTTCAAATTATAAGAACCTACTTGCTAAGAGACCCATAGTTAGAATTTATTGCATTTTTATCTAAATTTTATATGTAACTTCAATTATTTTCCAAAACAATTGTAGAAGACGAGACATTTAAAACAAAACAAGGTCTTTCAGTAGAACATAATCAAAATCAATATGCATCAATGAAGCCTGTTTTCTATGTAGATGTGGATGGCTTCCCTGTCCATCTAAATCAATCCTCCATTTCTCCATCTGCAAATACTCTGTTTCCAGTGTATCACATTTATACAAACAGGATCCACACAAAACAATTAGATTTAACTGTAACAACAACAATTCATTAGTGACTGGATCCTCCACCTAGACCCACTGGCTAACTGGATATTTGCATCAAGCTTGAACCTTTACCCTTTCCTCTTCCCTCACACCTTCCTCACATGTGCAATGCATCTTTAGTTTCATTACTGCATCCACATCTACGTACTGTTTCACAACCTGCATCCGTGCATGCACATTCCTAACTCATAAAGCCTATGCAGGTTTTAAGACCTATTCCTTCTATACTGCAAATAACTTCAAAAAGATCAAGATAAGCAGATAGTTACCTGGTAATATCATCAGTCACCGTTATGAGAAGGCTTCTTGCTTACTCCCACCATCAGAGCTTTCTATGTTTACCATTTACGTCACGGGTGGTAAACAGAGTATCTCAGCAAGAAAAGACTGTTAACTGAAGGACAAATTACGTTGAACTGAAGGTATACCAGCAGTGTAGGAAAACCTCCATTAGACTTCATAGAGCTCAGAACCTTGTTGAACAGAAATATCAGGGTGAAGCCTGTGTCCTGCCAGAAGCTCTTGTATGTTTCTTTTTATTTTTCCAGAACTCGTCTTTCTTTCCTTTTGTCTTCTCTTTCAACAAGCCCATGCTGCTTTTAATGATACCCATTAGAGCACTCTTATCCTTCCTGTTCTTTATTGCAGCTTTTACATCCAGAATTGCCCTGAGCTTCTGATATGATTTGGCATCGGGTACTTGGCCGCTTTTCACCATTTGCTTGTGATAAAAGAATGCCCTCTTGAAATCTCGGACACGAATATATGCATATATCATTGTGGAATAAGTAACAGAATCAGGTTTTAGATTAAGCGCAGCCATCTCTTTCAACAGTTGCGGTAACTTTGATTCTTGCCCTCCCCGTGCATAGGCATTCATCAGCATATTATATGTCATTACATTTGGTTGTAACCCAAGCTTTCCAAACTCGCATACGACATCTCTTGCTTCAACATAGTGGCCTTGTTTGGCAAATCCATCAAGAAGAATGTTGAAAGTAACACGTGTACCTTCAATTTTATCCCTGATCATCATCTTCCAGATTTTCATTAGCGTCTCAGTGTCACCAGCACGTCTAAAGGCATCAAGTAGAGCAGTATAGGTTTCAATTGAGGGTTTTATTCCCTCCTTTAGCATACCTTCAAAAGCCATCTCAGCTTTCTCATGCCAGCCATCCACTGAATAAGCATGGATAAGGGCTGTATAAGAATGTGAAGAAGGTTTTATACCAACTTTCTTCATCCTCAAGAATGCATTTGCAGCCATGTCACTCATTTTCTTCTGCCTCCCATAGGCACTTATCAGACATGTATAAGATCTAACGTTTGGCTCCATCCCTGCAGCTTCCATCTCTAGAAGCAACTTCTCAACAATATCAGGTTGCATTCTTCTACTATAGGCATCCATCAAAATGTTATAAGTAGCAGCAGTTGGCACTATTCCTTTTGCCTTCATCTCAGCGAAAAGACCTTCCAGTTCTTCAACATGGTGTGATTTACCATAAGCATCCATAATAGTATTATAAACAACAGCATTAGAGGATATCCCCTTTTTCTCCATTTCTGATTGAATAACAAGAGCCTCACTTTTCAGCCCTTCATCACAAAATGTCTTGATTAGAGCACCCACAACTTCCAAACTCCACATCTTTCCTTTCTTGTTCATCTTTACAAAGAACTCCCATGCATCTTTGGAACTACTGCCACTTTTTCTCATGATTGTAATCATGATAGAACATGTTACGTGATCCGGTTGGATATTATCTGTTTCCATTGAGTGGTAAACTTTCCAAGCATCATCAAACCTAAGGAAAAATGTATAACAGAATAAATATGTTGATATCAAGTTGCATTAAGTGTCCAACAACTGTACCTAAATTCAAGTGAACTGGAAAACAGAGAGAGTTGCAATAATAAAGCGATATGAAGTCAGATACACCCTCAAATGCATTTATAAATGTAAATAGATTCTTTGGGGGACCAATACTTGAATATGTGGAGCAAAAGGTAGAGTAAGTTTCCAAATTGATAATATACACCACCATAACTTGCATATATTTTATCCTCTGATTGCAATAATGTTATCATATTTGAAATTCAACTTAATTTGCATGGAGAACTTCATACAAAAAGAAAGAAAAGAAAAACAGCTAGAGACTGTAGAGATTGACAGTCGCAAAAACCGATAATAGAACCCATGTTGAACAGAGAGACAGTTACATGAATAAAACACAGCACACTTAACCCTAAGAGTATTCCTTACACATCTCTGCATCCTTATCCAAACTATGTACAAACTACCTCAAGAACTGAAGGAGCTAAAACATGGCATTTGCATTGCACAAGTGCAAGGACTCTGATACGAAAAATGCAAATGTACACCGATGAAACTAAGAAGCAAAACAAGTAAACCACAATGAAAGAATATAATCCAAGTGTTGTAAGATCAAGTAAAAATCGAATACCTCCGACAGGACAAAAGCCCTGATATTGCAGCATTGTAAACACGAACATCGCGGAATTGCTTCTTCTGATCAAAGGGCAAGTTCCGGAATACAACCAACAACTCACCCCCCTTCCCTGCCCTCCCTAAAATGGGGAACAAAATCGAGCACGCACGAGGAGAAACATAACAAGGTTCATTCAATCCCATCCACTCGAAAAAATACAAACAGCTCATCACCATACCCTCCTCACCCATTGTTCTCAACACTTCCACACACTCTCCTTCTCCTATTCTCCCTTCAAAATCATAACCCTCCAAAGCCTCCCCTAACGTCACATTTTCAGGTAACCCCCGCGCAATTTCCAATATTTCCCCCACAACTCCTTCCCCTTTTGACGTAGTTTGTAAACCGGAATTTACATTCTCAGGAATGTCCAGATAACTTTTCATTTCTTCCCCAGAATTAGGTTCGTCAAAAGTGGAGGCTAAGTGCCATGAAGTTTTCCGGTTCTTTTGGAGGGAAATCCTGCCTTCTTGAACCGGGTCCGGCTCAGAACCCTGCTCCGACGTTCGGGTCTTGAAGAATTTGAGAATGGGGTCATTGATTTCTTCAATTTTACTGAATTCTGGCTTATGGGTTTCCTTTTTACCCGGGTTTTGGAGGAAAGGGAGGAAAATTGAGGAGGACTGAGCGGAAGTGGAGGAGCAAAGTGAAACTGTGGGCTTTTTCTGGGGTGTCTTTGTAATTACGAAGAATAGTGGGGTCGAGAACTGGTGAGTGTATAGTGAAGGTAAGGAAGAAGGAGAAATGAAATATCTTTGGTTCAGAAGCGCCATTTTCGTGAGCTGCTGAGCTTACAATTGCAGAGATGTTTAGCAATGCTGCAATGGCAACCAAAACGCTGTCGTCTCAAATTTTGTTGAAAGGTGGTAAATTTCACCAATGGCCATTGTACTTCGTACTTACTGTCACCTTAACCACTGAACTTTAATTTATTTCACACCTACTACTGAACTTTATAAAATGTGTCAGTCTAGCCACCCAGTTACTCACAAGTCACAATCTATTATTTAATAGAAAATCGGAAGTGGACAAACAATTTAACAACGTTTCAGTTAGTACATCCAAGTATAGGGATGACAATTTGTCCTGCCCCGCGCCCCATATAGAAATTTCCTGCCCTCGAATGATCGGGTATTCAGGGTGGGAAAAATTTCCCCGAGACGAGTTTGGGTTGGGGCCCCGAATTTTTATTTTTATTTTTATAATTTTAAAAAATAGTTTGATGAAATAGGTGTTGAAGGAGTCGGACCCGAAGTGTAAATATTGATTCACAATTCTTAACCACTACACCAAGACCTATTGATTTGTATTTTTATCATTTTGTTTAGTAAACATATTATACACAATTTATTTTTTAAATATTAATCATACAATTTAGAATTAACTTTAATTCTCATTTCATAATTCATAATTTCATATATTTCCCTCAATGAAAATCACGGTTACAAAATACAAAATACAAAAAAATAAATAAATAAATAAATAAACGGGACAGTAAGTCGCCCTATCCCCGACCCCCAACCCGCCCCGCTTTAAACGGGAAATGGGGCGGGTTGTGGGGAATTCCCCGGCGGGGCTCCAAGTATAAATCTCTTGTCTATGTAAAATTGTTGTACAATCTATTATAGGCGTGATTTTTGAGCTTCAACAATAAAAAACCCCCAAATTTCACTAATCAAACCAACCAAGAACCCTAATTTCCAAAGCTCAATAAAAAACCCTTTCGAGATACATCTCTATGACGACCATCATTTTGGTAAATATCGCGTTCAAATTTTAACAAAACTAGTAGATACCACATGTGTTGCACGTGATACTGTAACAACAATGTCACGTATATTTTTAATGAAGTATATATATAGGGAATCGTTTCTCTTATCAATTTTAATAAATAATTATAGTTATTAATTTGAGCTAATATAACTATCTATATCTATTAAAATATTTTAAAATTCTTATACTCACATCCAAATACATCACAATAAAGTTTTTAGTACATTTGGACTGTTAGATTAATTGAAATTATGGACCGTGATTATTTGTCAAATACATTAGTGATGTTACCAGAAGTTTTCCTAATGAGGATAGATAAAGTGCTGAGTTTGGGATTGATGTCTGAGCTGGATGTGATCATGAACAATGCTTTCAATACCTAAAACAATGGCTTCAATGTGTAACATTGTTGTCCATCCGATGCTTAAGTTAGCAATATGTAGAGATTTAGCGTAAAGTGGATAATGAGATAAAAGCACCTATTTGTAATAGTTTATAATATAGTCCTAGAGGGATTAGGACTATTTTGGGGCGCAAACGGGCCCATGAACCTATGAGGCCGTATCATAGTATGAGTATGTGTTCAACTAACCGTTGAAAGATGAGGCATGTTAGTGGATAGGGGTTATGGTGAGTAGAAATAAAGGTTAACTAGGATTATGTGACTACTTGAGATCGACTAGTCGTCAATTCTTCCCAGTGGCAGGGATAATTAGTCCTCGGGTCAGCAAATGATGGCCTCACATACAGGTCGGCTGCATCTTATATGAGTGCTCATATAGGGCGAGTCGACCCTCCATGTCACAAGATCATGTCTTATATGTACCGGGCTGAGGCACCATCATTTTATGAGGAGTGTCGTGAATAACCTTGGGCATTAAGGTAGCCTAGGTCGGGTCTTTAGATTTTAGCATGATCATTGACCCTAGTGCGTTCGAGGTCAGGTGAGACCTTACAATAAAGACCATTGTGCTCATCCCATGCGCACGTGGGGCCGTCTGGAATTTGAAAGGTTGTGCAACGTCTTTGGAGATGGTGCAATGATGGCAAGTCAGGGCTCGTAAGTGGACGACACGTGGTCAATATCAAAGGTTGTGATAGAATTTTTTATTTTTTCCTTTTTCCCCTATGTAAACCTCTTGAATTTATTTCATTTGATACTTCACATTCTCTGATAAGTTGAGATAGCTCAGTTTTAAAAAAAAAATCCAACCTTTGAACTCATAGGTAAGAATCTGGGCTCCTACGTTATAACTTTTTTTCTTTTTGTAACAATGGTAACATAGATGTTCAGAATAGAGGACCAATAGATGAAGAGTGAAGAGGACAGCAAGGTTAGTACCTGGGGTGGTAAGTCCTTGGGCTCAGACTCTAGTGACGAGACTGAGGCACTGAAGAACGCTCGGGAAGAGGATCATGATGATGGTCCCAATGATATTCTCGAAGGTATCCCAATGAAATGGTGGGTGAGGAAAGGACAAGGGATTTACCTAACCTTAACTCTCGGGCTTTAGAAATTAGTTGAAGGTGCATCTTGTAAATGTCAATGTGAAGAGATGTAATATCGAGCTAGATTTTTTTTAACGAATGGCAGACCAATTGACCTATCTTATAGGTGCCTGGACGGTGGTATGACCATTTTAAGGGATGCCCTAATGGGCGGGCTAAGATTGCTTCTAAATCTTTTTCTTTTTTTAATCGGTGTCCTTCTATTCTTGGGCATATGTCCCAGTCAATTAGCTTCCAACGACTAGATAATCTTGACTAAGCCTGTCTCTAAATCTTTTTTATTTTCACCGATGCCCTTATATTCGTGGGCAATGAAGTATTCGAGTTGGCAAGGTATGATTTGCTCGATGGTAGGGTCCAAGGTTCTTTCCACTTAGGTGTTTCTTTTTTGTATGATTAATAAGGAAATGATCTAACCTCAAATATTTTTATTTTGAGGAATGACCCGGAAGGCTGAGCATGAGGCTGGGAAGAAGAAACGAAAAAAGAGGCAACAGAAGGACCTACTTAAGGTTCTCAAGATACTAAGGAGAAGAGCTCCTGAGATAGGGATATAGATCCAACGGGCATACAGGTGTCGACGTTGGTGTCAACGTCCCAAGTCACCGTGGCTTTCTGAACCAGTATCATAGTGACATAGTGCACGTGCTCTTCCCAACGTTATTGTTGTAGAGCAAGGAGTTGCCCGGGGTCACTGAAACTGAATGCAGAGATGTAGCAAATCTCTTCCTCCCGCAGCTCATAGGAAAACAATGAACTAGGGTCAATATTGAAGGAAGGAGGAAAGTTCTCTAATCGAGTTTCCTCCAGGTATTTTGTCGACCTTAATTTCTTAAATTTGTGATATAAAGCTCGGACTTGTACAAAGTTGTTTATTTTTTATTTATTTTTATAGACTCTAAGCATTGCTAAAGGGATCAACTGCTGGGGTTGACTTGAGTCAATGGGTTGGCGATATAAAGAGTTCGCTAGAGCACTCAATGTTAATGAGTCGAAGTCCACAATGTAAAGTTTGAGGGGAATAACCAATTAAGAGGTTGTTTGGAAGAGATTTTAATAGGTTTTTCATTTTCTATTTTTTGACTTTTGGGATAAAATGACCAAAATGACCTTTTGCTTTCTAAAGGAACCGTAATATTTAACTAGAAAATGGGGTCATTTTGGTCATTTTGTCTCAATAGTAAAAAAATAGAAAATGAAAAACCCATTAAAATCTCTTCCAAACAAGCACTAAATGTCGGCCTAGCATGGAGAAAATGAGTGCTTGAAGGAAGAGCTCGTAGACCAAGAAAGTGAGGTGGCCATGCTGAAGGCCAAAGAGGCCAGGATCCAAACATTTGCTGTTAAAGACTTCAAGTGCTCGAAAAACTATGAAAAATCTTCGAGAAATAGGGCCAACGTTCTTACGGCCACAGCTTGAATGAGGCACAACCTTGGTTGAAAATACATGCTCTAGGACTTGACACATCAGCCTTGGCACAATTTCTCATGAGAGCTGAAGGTCTGGACTTTGTTTGAGTTTGCAGAGCCCGAGATCTCTAAAGAAGACAAGATGCTACCTCAGAAGGTAGGGTCAAGAGCAAAAACAAGGAACCTCGAATCGGTAGTAGATCTTTTACGTAATTTCTTTTGTTCCCTACTTCTATAATTTCATATCCGGGCTTGTAGAGGTGTCAAGATGGGTGGGCCGATCGAACCCACATCAGCCCACCTGTCTCGACCTGGGCGGGCCATTCACGGGCCTATGAGGTCGAACTGCGGGCCAGTCCGTAAACCGGGTGGATTGTTCACTGTCCGGGCAGTTCGACTTTTAACCACTGGCCTATTTTGATTTTTTTTTTTTAATAAATGGCAGATAGTCATTTAAAGTGAAAGATGTAACAGATGCGTGCTGTTTTAGTCTTTAAATATATGAAAAAAAAAATTGAATTAACAAATGTGAATTTATCATTGTTATTTATTTTTTTATTTAGTAATTTAACATATTTTTTGCTATATATGTAAACATTTTTTTTATAATTACAATAGGTAACTAAATTTTTTTAGTAATTTAAAAAAATTAATTTTTTATTCATACGGGCCGAACCGGGTTAAATCGCGGCCCACATTGGCTCAACCCGGATGGATCGACAGGTAGGCCAGGCTCGTGTTTAATTTTTGTGAGCTGAGTTGACCCGGTCCTCAATCCATCTTGGCGCGTGCTTTTCTAATGCGGACTGTCACCAAACTTCATCGGAGGCGGGCCGACCCGACCCGCCAGACCCGAATTAACACATGATCTAGACTTATTGGGGACCTAGGCACTTTTGTAAGCGATGAGGCACGCATTTTCCTTTGTTTGTTAATGAAAGATCTTTCTTCATGCTTGTGTTTTTTCACGCTTTTTTTTACATGCTCGATTATGTATATGTTCACTGTTCAAGGCTATGTAATAAAAACTAAAACACTTGTAAACTGACCAAGGTGTAGTAGTAGTAGTAGTAGTAGTAGTAGTAGTGCTGAATTGCAAGTAGGCCCAGGCGGTGGGTGGGTGGTTCGATTCGGGTAATGTAAGAATCGGAACCACCCGCTTGGATTCGGGTATTGTGTAGAAAAAATCGAAACTACCCACTTTCCGGTTCCGGTTGTGATTCTACCCGATTTTTTTTTTTTTTTTTAATTACGGTCAATTAAAGTTAACTATATGTACAAATAAACAAATTTGTTCAATCTACCTTTTGTAACAGGTGATTGATACCTAACGATAATTGTACAATGCAAAAATATCTGATAGTATGTCATTAATTTATTACACAAAAAAAAAAAAAAAATCAATATTTCATGTTCTTCAACTGTATTCATATTCGTATATAATAAGTCAAAAACCAATTAATTTATCAACACACAAAAATGGAAAATTAATATTTTTGTACAAACACAATTTCTGAATAAATTCATAACAATAGCAATGCATAACTGTTTTTATTGAAAGAAAAATGAAAGAAACATGAGAAAAATTTGAGAGAATAAAGAAAATATATACGTTCAAGTATTCGTAAAACCAAAAGAATGAATACATTGGGTCTTAGATAGTTGGACTTTTGTCTTTAGTACCGTGGTATTGAATTGGGTCAGAGTGAATAAATTGTAAAAAAAATTTATAAAAAATGACAAATATAGTTCCAAGTCGGGTACTTATAGTTTCAATTCAAGAACTAAAAATCAACCCGAACCAAAACAGTTCTTGATTCTCCGTTTCGATTTCTAATTTTATTTTTTTGGAACCAGACTGAAACATCATGTTCCAATTTGGTTCTAATTAAGGAGATTTGGTTTAAAATTTCCACCCCTATTTTTATTTTTTTGGGAACCGGACTGAAACATCATGTTCCAATTTGGTTCTAATTCAGGGGATTTGGTTTAAAATTTCCACCCCGAGTTGCAAGGTTTATGTTATGTGGCCCCCAGGGGCATATGCAAGTTGATAAGGCCTGAAGTGACGTGGGGAGAAATCCTCCGGCAATGCAGGTTCGATTATTGTGTGGAGCAGATTTTCACTGAAATATTGTGAGGGTCTGTCCTGCAGGTTGGCCTGTTGGCTCTCTTCTTCAGGTCCCTGTCACTCGTGCACATCCCTCGATTTACAATTCGCCTGGTCAAGAAAACTTTGACACAGGTAGGGGAGCTTCACCTTCGAGACTTTCTCCTTATCAGAAGGTTTATGTTATGTGATTGGGACTGTAGGACCCAATATTGGGCTAAAGAGCCGGGGTTTATGAGACCCTAGTCTCAAATATTTCATTGTCTATAATTGGTTACTTTAAAAAATTCTACTATATTAAAACCCCAAAAAGACTTCAAATTTGTGCAAGTAATCATTTCGACAAATTGTAGTCTTCGTGTTAAAAATTGATGACCTTCACATATGAACTGAAAATGACAAATAAAATATCAAAATATTGATTCTGTTTGCAAGTACATTTTGTTTTTATCTAGACTCCTATGGTTTTATTTAGTTTTTTCTCTCTAAATTTACAAACTTTCAAGAAACTTCCCATTTTGTCCCTCTATCTGTAACTTCCTTTCTATGTCTCTTCTCTACAATTGCAGATCTGAGATTTGAGAAAGAACCGAATTGGGAACCCTAATTGAAGGTTCCAAAATAGAACCGCAAAGTTCTGGCTTTTGAATAAAAAGTAAATTAGATAGAGTTCGGAAAAGAATATGTCTAACAAAGTATGTGTAGTTAAAATTGAAGTTTGATCTGTCGAAAGTATCAACATTTGCTAAAAACTTGATTTTCAGCCGAATCAAACATACACTAAATAAGCTAATAACAATACACCTGCACCTGTGGTGTTTATATAGTCTGACAAAATATGCAAGTTAGTAGTTACTAGCCCAATTTGTGTCACTAAAACCCTCAAGTAACATGAGAAAAATGTAAGCCAAAATCGACAGTAGCTTTCAAATATGGCAAAACTCTCGTGCAAGCCTGCCAGTGTTTTTCAATTAGTGCGTGCAAGAATTGATTTAATTTGTGAACACAAAATGAGATGTCAAACCGTGACATGGATAGATACTGTAGAGAACCTATAAAGAGTGGCTTGCGTTAAAGGAGGACTGACTATCATTTAGAGCCAACTTGCAGCCAAGCACCATGGGAATGGGGCGGCCTAAACATTCTGACATGTTGGTTTTCTTGAGTAAATCAGAGATGTATTTCGACTGACTCAAATGAAAATAAGTAATTTCTAAGTGTTAGCTATTGAATTTAAAATAAGCAAGCAAACTACAAATGCAATAAGTGAATCCTGGAAACTTATTTATTAATACGATTTGATAGAACCTATAAGAATAATTCAAAAGTTTGTGAAACTTATGAGCATTCTTGAGTGAGCTTTTTCAAACTTAAAAGTTAGCCAAACAATATTTTATCCACTTTTATGCACACATTCCATACCACTCACTACTTATAATCTACAAAAAAAACTTTATCATACAAACACAAACTCTTGGATACTACGGAACTTTAGACAGCATGGGAAAAGAAGTGTATTTCTCATTTCACATTAAACTTCACCTCATTGCTTGAGGAATTGACAGTTCCATTCCCATCATACATCATTTTTTCCAAATCAAAAATAAAATCCTTGGATAAGAAGACGTCGTGGCACTAGCACTTAGTGCCACGGGTCACAACTAAACACATTCACCATCCCCTTTGGAATCTACCTTGCCTAGTACCTGTAGTTAGGTGGCTTGTAGGGGCCCTCAACTGGAACACTGATGTAGGCAGCTTGTTCCGGAGAAAGCTTAGTAAGCTTGGCTCCTAGCTTCCCAAGATGAAGAGCTGCAACCTTCTCATCCAGATGTTTAGGCAGCACGTACACCTTCTTTTCATACTTGCCAGTTGTCTTCTCCTTCCAAAGCTCGAGCTGTGCAATTACCTGGTTCGTGAAAGAGCACGACATCACAAAGCTGGGATGCCCGGTTGCACAGCCTAAGTTCATCAGCCGCCCCTCAGCTAGAACAATTATGCCAGTCCCGGTTTCAGGGAAAACCCATCGATCAGTTTGGGGCTTGATCGTGATGCGCTTGACGCCTGGATAAGTTTCAAGACCGTGCATGTCAATCTCGTTATCAAAGTGACCAATGTTGCAAACAATTGCATTGTTCTTCATTTTCCTCATGTGATCCACCATAATTATGTCTTTGTTTCCAGTGGTTGTCACAAAGATGTCAGCCTCTGAGACGACATCTTCCAAGGTCAGGACTGGAATTCCTTCCATGAGGGATTGAAGAGCACAGATGGGATCAATTTCTATCACAATTACGCGAGCACCAGCTTGTTTAAGAGCAGCGGCACAGCCCTTTCCGACATCTCCATATCCGCATACAACAGCAACTTTACCAGCAATCATCACATCTGTGGCTCTCATGAGACCATCAGGGAGTGAGTGGCGGCATCCATACAAGTTGTCAAACTGCATTATTTTACTAAATTAGAACCTAAAAAAGAAAGCTTGAAATATGTTTTGTAATAATAATAAAAATATTTCAAGACTTGCAACTTCAAACAAAGTTATGGAAAACGCTGTATAGTGCAATTGTGTTAGAATACTTTTTAATGAATTGGCCTACAAATTGTCTAACTTAATGAATTGGGATTGCAGTTCCCAACATCATAGTGGCCAGATGTAACTCTAGCAGGTTCACGTCACCATAAACAAAATGACACAAACTAATAAATTTTCATAAACAAAAAAACAAGAGGAAGAGCACAAGAAGCACCAAAGTACTTTAATTAGTTATTGAAGTATCAACAACAACAAACTAAACCTCGTTCCAACTAAATTTGAGGTAGAATTTGAGGTCGGCTGTGTGAATCCATTTTCACAACACCGTTTCCAAAGCTTTGTACCGAATCAAAGTATCAACTGAACAGATTGGGCATAAAATGATATTAAATGAAGTTCTAAACTCCAAAAGTTAAATATAAATCATAAATTTGGGAATGATTACCATCTTTTTGCCTTAATCACAAACATTTCAATTGAAAAATCAAGAATTTGACATCAATTTACTTCCCTTCTTTTATTACGGCGAGACAAGAAAAGTTAATATTTAAGTAAGAAAATGATCATATCATGCTCTTCACATTTCGAGCATGTTTGAAAAAGATTAAAAGTTCACTTATAAGTAAATAAGTATCAGAATAAATAATTTTTTATCGTTAAAAGTTGGAAACAAGTAATTTACTTATTTTGACACTAAATTAAGAATTATTAAAAAAAAGTTACTTAAGAAGTAAGAAAAAAAGAAAATTATGGAGACATGTTTGGAACAAAATTTACTTTAAATAACTTTTTTTGAAACTTAGCCAAACATGCTCTTAGGTCAATTATCGATCTAAACACTAAATCCTATTACTGAGAAAACAAAACTATTTCCACTCTATGACACATTATAGCAAGTTTTTCAACAAAAGATAATCCTATTCATACTGCGTAGCATTACTCAATTGGAGTAATGTATTCATAGTCGGCTATGAATACATTAATCCAATTGAGTCTGGCTATGAATACATTACTCCAATTGAGTAACGCTATGTAGGATGAATACGGTAGTGAGCAATTATGAATAGCATTACTTGAAAAGAAAACAAATATGAACTCAAAAACCACAAATCTCATAGGAAAAATCCTACAATACCTTGCTCTTGGTGACAGAATCGTTAACATTAATAGCAGGGAACAAAAGGGTTCCATTAGCCTGCATCTGGTACAGCCTCTTCACACCAGTTGTGGTTTCCTCCGAAACCCCCACCAATCTCTCCTTCATCTTGTGATATTTCTTTGGATCCTCCTTGAGTCCATCCCTAATTATCGCCAACACAATCTGGAACTCGGCATTATCCGTGGAAGTTGGATCCGGCACTTTCCCTGTCTTCTCATACTCCTCCTCCGCCTTCACCCCCTCGTGAATCAGAAGTGTGGCATCCCCACCATCGTCCACAATCAAGTTCGGGCCTCCCTCCGAACCCCAGTCTAATGCCCTCTCAGTACACCACCAGTACTCCTGAATATATAAATATAATTAATACTTCCAAATTCTGCATAAATAAAAACACTCTTCAAAATTTTATTAAAATGTGGCTCTAACTGTCAACCCCCTCGAGAGTGTGTATTCATTCCAATCTCGTCTTCAATAAACAATACTAACCTGAAGGGTTTCGCCCTTCCAGGCGAAAACGGCAGCAGAGTCGCGTGCAATTGCGGCGGCAGCGTGGTCCTGGGTGGAGAATATGTTGCAAGAGCACCACCGGACGGAGGCGCCCAGAGCAGTGAGTGTCTCGATCATGACAGCTGTCTGAATAGTCATGTGGAGGGAACCAGTAATCCGGGCTCCCTTCAGGGGCTGCGATGGCCCAAACTCGGCCCGGCAAGCCATCAGTCCAGGCATTTCCACTTCGGCCAGCTCAATCTCAAGCCGGCCAAAGTCAGCCTGAGACATGTCCTTAACTTTGTACTCGCGGCCTGATGAAGTTTTTTCGACTGCGAGATCCATTTCTCCGCGCCAGTAACGAGGGAGTCGGGATAGGGTATTGAAATGGGAGGGACAAGTGCGAGGCGGTGGGCGACTGGATATTGTGAGGTTATTTATAGAAAGTTTTATGATTGGGGGAACAATTTCATTAGATGTCACTTAATTTATAAGTTTATTGCAATTTGGTCACTTATCATCAACTTATTCAATTTCATTTCAATTTAATCACCTAACTCCTCCTTTTATTTCAGATGTTTTTGTTTTTATTTTTATTTTAATTTTATTATTGTTATGTGTATAACTTTTTCCAAAATTAATGGGATTCATGACTTGATCGATAGAATTCATGACTTGGCCTGTGAAATTTGCAATTTGGCTCACGAAACGAGTCTAATATCAATAAACAAAAATATTTAACTAAGGGTATGTTTGATTGCAAGCAAAAAATTTAGGTGGAAAGAAAATGAATTCCATGGAATTGAATTGCTAAGAAATTGTTTCAAATATGGTAAATTTTTCCTAGAAAATAAAATCTACTACCCCCCAATAAAAAAACATTTTCATTGTTTTTAAGGAAAATATTGCCTTTTTAAGGTAAATGTGAAAACGTTTTATCTGAAAAAAAAAAAAGACAAATCAATCAAACGCGTAGTTGGAAAATAGGTGGGAAAATATTTTTTCCATAGAAAAATGTGGCTATCAAACGCAGTTAGTTGAAAAATAGGTTTTTTTCCGTGAAAAATGAAACGCACCCTAACAGTTTTAGCAATTTAAAGAAATTATGTTGTCAAAATTATAAGTTCGCTTTAATTCAAGGGATAATTGCATCAAATGTCCCCAACGTTTCAAAATCGTTGGAGATATGCTCCTAACCTAAAAAAAATAGCACCACACATCCCCCAACGTATGAAGAAATAGGCGTCGTAGGTCCCTCTTCACAGTTTCTGTTAATTTTGTCCGTTAAAACCAGAAATTATACTGCACGCGCTATATCTCCCCAAAAAACGTGACTCATGTTCTATTTGGTAATTCTTTCTAGTAGTCAAAATGCCATTTATCTCGAGGAGAAAGAGATAAAGAATCAGATTATTGCTGAATCTGAGGACCCGAACCACTGGTCTTCATGGTTGACTTTGACGTGGTTGGAAATGGGACCCATGATGACTTCGCAGCACTTATGCCAGAGTCTTTCACTCTTCGACGACACTGGAAAATCAAGAAGCTCAAAAATAGTGATAGCGAGAAGTGGTGAGAAGTTGTAGTTGTTGTTGGTAGCTATAGCTTTAAAGGAGGAAGAGAATAGGGATTTAATGGTGGCAACAGCAGCGTAGGGGATAGATGGGCGACGAGATGATGAGGGGGTGATGGAGGAGGATTGATCTAGTGTGGTGAGGCGCTCACAGAAGCATGAAGGGAAGAAGCCAATAAATTGTTCATCAGGATGGCAGTCACAGTTGAAGGAGGAGCGAAGTGGCTGCAGCTGATGCAGCGGCTAGATGATGCAGTTGGGTCTGTAGCCGTAGGATTCATAACCGTTTGAGCTATTTATGTCCAATGCTCCCCCAACTCATGTTAGTGCATCGCATTTCACACACTCAGAAAATATAGCAATATGTGTCTCTTATTTCTCTTTCTAAATATGTGTGTAGTAGAGTGTTGAACAGAAAGTTCTCTCTCTATATGTCTCAGTTTGTATTATCATATCGCTATCTCTGCTTTTCATTTTCTTGATTTGGGTTTTCTTTTTCTTTTTCCGTCTCTTTTTCTTTCGGAAAATCAGCAAGCCTCAGCTGATTTTCCCCTCAACATCCTAAATCTCTTTGTGAAAAGTTTAGCCCAATTGTTCCTTACTGATAATGTGAAAAACAGTGCTGAAAACTCTAGTATGAAGCTTCCGGAAAGGCCTACAATAGCTGCACATTTCGTGTTTTCTAGCCGGCCTGCACCTAGTTCATTGCCTACTTTGTTTGACACACTGAAGCTAAGAGAAGATGAGAATATGTAGATTAATGTAGTGGTTTGTATCAAAACCACCATTTCTTCCAAATTCATTTGCAAAGAATTCCACTCACGTTTTTGGGAGAAATGAATCGCGTGCAGTAAAATTTTTGGTTTTAACGGACAAAATTGACAGAAACTGTGAAGAGGGACCTACGACGCCTATTTCTTCATACGTTGGGGATGTGTGGTGCTATTTTTTTTAGGTTATGGGGTATATTCCCAACGATTTTAAAACGTTGAAAACCTTTAATGCAATTATCCCTTAATTCAATTTGCCAAGTTAGGAAGCAACCGTTTTAGACAAATAGTTAAATTGAAATAAAATAATCAAATTGATGATCAAATTAAAATAAATTAAAATGGGTGACCAAAATGAGATACACGAGACCTCTAGTTCTATTATAGGTGGAATTAGTGTAGTACGATAGTTTAGAAAGATCTGGGCCGTGAGATAAGAATTATGGTAATCAAGAATAAATAATGATTCTCATGCGACCAGTTTTCTAAAAAAGTGTAAAGTGTTGTTAGGTATTGACACACAAAATATTCCCAAAATAAATGTTTAAAACAAAGGCCCAAATATAGAGTTTAAGCGAATTGTCAAGATAAGAATCGTCCAAAACGTACAAAGGTATGGACGATAGAGCGAAGAGGAAAGGGATTTGGACAAATGAAGTGATAACTGCATCGCACAGAGAATGAAACGGTTTTATACGTGGCCTATGATCCAAAGAAACCGTTGGTTGATGAAAAGGCATTATGGAAAGTTATAGGAAGTTATGAAAAGTTATGACATTCATGGGAAGTTACTCAGAAAAAGTGCTATGAGATAATGGTCACTTATGGGCGAGAATTGTGCAAATTGTGATCAATGTGTGAATAAGGCGAGACAATTGAAGAAAGAAAGGAACAACAACTATCTCACAAAAATCTTGTGAATTTACTTTGAAGTCGTTACAACATTTGTATGCCTATTTGACAAGACTTGATTTATCCTCCTACTCAAAAAATATCTCACATATTGATTAAGAAAAATATTATCATGTGTTGACGCATGAAAGCAGAGGAACAATAGTCGTTTGAAATCACAAGTGCATAGTATTGTGGACAAGTAATAAAGAGTAAATAGAATATCATTTCATAAAGTTTAGTATTGTAGACAAGTAATAAAGATTAATAGAATGCGATATTTTAGTATGATTTTCAAAACAATCCTAAAATTGGCCAAATAATAGGAAATCAACAAATTCAATAACAAATAATCAAGAACAAGATGAATTTAGAGTTCTAAAATGAAATTATAAAATTAAAGTTTAAAAAAATTTACATCGTCGTCCTAGTTATAGAAAAATTGGCCACACATATTCAAATTACAAACACGTATCAAAGTGTAGAATGACATCACTGAGATTTTAGAAAATACATAATTGCAGAGTTCTCAAGCATGAATTGGAATTCTTCACCTGTGTCTTCTCTTTCTTCCTTAATTTTCTTCAAACATTTGTGGTAGAATTATGTTTGTATGATATTTCTCTCTACAAGAATGTCCATTGAAATGTAGATGAGAACATATATATTCTTACAATAATATAAGAGCCTTAAATTTTTCACTGTTCATTTTTTCGTCCTACACACCGTCGTTTTACAACTTCTTTTTACAACTTTAATTTGTTTTATTTTCTAATATTTTTGAAGCTACTTTTGAAGCTACTTTTGAAGCTTAGCAGACTTTTATTGACCATTAGAATTAGAATTCAAATTGAGATTCAGACTGGAGCTCCGTCCTTTTACAACTTTAATTTTAATTTGTTTTATTCTCTATTACTTTTCAAGCTTTGGGAGCAGATTTTATTCACCATTAGAATTAGAATTCTAGAATTCAGAGTGGAGCTGAGTTTGAGAGATTGGATCCTACAGTTCAGATTTTCAGACATTGTAAGTATTATTACAACATTTTGAAGCTTTATTGTCCATTTTTGGTCCAAATTTTACAATTATCATTTATTTTTTTTACCTATTTCATTCTGTTTCATTCTTCTCATTGTCTTCGTCTTTGTCTCTTCTTGCATACTGTTGGACTTTCTCCATACTGTTGGACTTAGAATTTAGACTTTTACATTGGTGTATGTTATTTGTTTTGAAGGAAAATTTATCCTTTTTTCTAATTTTTTCCAATTTGAAGAGTATTTGTAATTACAACAGGGAAAATTTCAAATATGTGGTTTCTTTGCATGGGACCTCGACAACTGATCATGAAATTGTCTATTGCATAACCTACGTGCTTACACATTGTTCAAAAAGTCTAGGCAGCTGACCACTGTTGTTGCGGAGTCTCGGCCATCACTGTAGCTCGGCAACCAATGCTCGGCCATCACAGTGGTTGCCGAGCTATTTGTTAGTGTGCTCGGCAACCACATGTGGTGGTTGTTGCCCAGCAGCTCGGCAACCAATATGGTTGCCCATTGGTTGCCGAGCCACAGTGGTTGCCTCGGTAACGGTTGACGAGTCTCGTGTTGTTACCAACAGTTTTGTTCACAATTATCATTTCTTTTTTACCTATTTCATTTCTCTCTTTGTCTTCCTCCCTTTTGTTGTTGGACACTTGCTGTATATTATTTTTTTTGAAGGAAAATGTTATTTTTTTGTTTATCCTTTTCCCAATTGTAAGAGTACTTCTAATTAGACAGGGGAAATTTTAAATATATGGTTTCTTTGTATTGGACATCATGGGAATCAAGTTGTCTATTGCATAACCTACTATTGTTGTCAACGTAAGCAGATAGTAGCTAACCATTCTTGTTGCCTAGCCTCGGCTACCATTGTGGCTCGACAACAACTGGCTTGGCAAGTGTGGTTGCCGAGCTTTTCGGCCATCTGCTCGGCAACCAAACTGTGGTTGCCGATCCACAGTGGTTGCCTAGGCAACAATAGTGGTTGACGAGCGTGCAACCAGCATGTTGTTTCCGACCCAATGGTTTTTCCAGCTCTTGCTAAATTAATTGAAAATGATAGTTACATTGCAAAGTTATATTCAATACCAACATTTGGTTATTTAAATTTGTATTAGACCTTGTATTTTTTTTTTATTATTTTGTTATTTATTTTTAGCTATTTTCTTTTTGTTTTATTTTATATAGGTGTTGTAGATAGATGGACACACAAGAAAAAAAGATTTGCGCAATAAAAGGAGCAGAATTGTATGCACATAGACAAATTCAACCAAAAAAGAAAGTAACTAGGTTGCAGGGTAGTTCAAGTATAACAACAGACAAGTATTTATTAAATTTATATATTATATATTCAAATTTTTTCAATATACATTATAATATTGGATTTTCATTTTGTAGTTGATAATCAAAGAATGGTTGATGAAGGTGATATAGCTGTTGAGGAACTTGATATAGTTGATGATAATATATTAAATAAGAATTCTAATATTAATCAATATGGTAAAAATGTTGATATAAAAAATATTCCCACAAAAACTCATATATTAACACCACCAACAATTTGTAAGTACTGTAAAGCTATAAAATTTGAGAAAGAAACTAAAGATTTTTGTTGTTGTGATGGTAAAGTAAAATTGAAAATAAATTATGGTCCTGATGAATTGTATTAGCTATATACTATCAATTTCAATGAATCCTTATATTTTAAAACTAATGCACGCAATTATAATAATCACTTTGCATTTACATCATTTGGGGTAAAATATGATCCAAATTTGGAAAAATCACACAAAGGTATATATACATTTAGAATTCAAGGACAAGTCTATTATTATATAAATTCAATTATACCTGTTGATAACAATCCTTCATTTTTACAATTGTACTTTTATGATACTGAAAATGAAATATAGCATAGATTACAAAAATCAGATAAATTTTGTCAATATTTGTTGAATAAATTAATCAATATATTAAAGATTAATCCATATTCAAAATTTTTTCGCTCATTAAGTAGTGTCAATTCTTTAGAATTATGTAAAATACAAATTAGATGTGATACAGGACTTGATCAAAGAGTATACAATACACCTTCAGCATCACAAGTGGCTGCGATATGGGTTGATGAAGATCCTTTTATCATCACTAACACTAGATCAAGAGATATATTAATACATTGTCATTCTAATACTATACATAAAATACATTACTATTTTGGTTGTTATGATCCACTTCAATATCCATTATTATTTCCTTATGGTGAATCTGGATGGCATGAATGTATCCAAAAAGTATAGTCCAAACAATGTTGATACTTATAATATTGTGAATAATTTGTTAGATATAAATGTTATAAATTCTGCAAATGAATTAATTGAAAACGAGAATTCAGGTTATTATTTTAAACATAATCTACTATTTTATTTTTATTCTAAAACTTTATTAACTTTCTTTATTTCTTTGCAATTATGAAAAGGTCTAAAAAGAAATTACAAGTATCTTGCAGGGAATATTATTGTTATAAGTTACAGGTAAGACCTACTAATAAATGCATTTTACTTCATGCTGGAAGACTTTTTCAACAATATGTGGTTGATATGTATGTTCAAATTGAAACAAGTACATTAGATTATTTTAGGAAAAATCAAAATGAAATACGTGCTGAATTATATCAAGGAATTGTTGATAGTGTAGAAAATTGTGAAAATAGAGGTTATAAAATTGACAGAAAAATTATTTTACCTTCTTCTTTTATTGGCGGCCCCAGAGATATGAAAAAAATATATATGGATGCAATGGCTTTGGTTCAAAGGTTTGGTAAACCAAATATATTTTTAACAATAACTTGTAATTCAAATTGGGATGAAATAAAAAATGAGTTAAAATATAATGATATTAGTCAAAATAGACCTGATTTAATTACTCGTATATTTAGAGCAAAATTGGAAGAATTAAAAATTGATTTATTTCAAAGACATATTTTTGGTGAAGTTGCTGCTTATATTTATGTAATAGAATTCCAAAAAAGAGGCCTTCCACATGCACATTTTTTGTTAATTCTTAAACCAAATTTTAAAATTAATAACACAGATTTAATTGATGAAATTGTTTCATGTGAAATACTTAATAAAAATCATAACTCTCATTTACATTCTATTGTAGTTAAACATATGATGCATGGTTCTTGTGGTATACTAAATCCTAACAATATTTGTATGAATAAAGATGGCAAGTGTAAAAAAAAATATCCAAAAGAATTTATTATAAAAACTTTTCTTGGAGAAAATTGTTACCCAAATTATAGGCGTTGCAATACTTATGAAATAGTTACTGTTAGAGGTAGTTTATTAGATAATAGATGGGTTGTACCTTATAATCCATATTTATGTGCGAAATATGATTGTCATATCAATGTAGAAATATGTTCAACTGTAAAAACAGTAAAATATTTATATAAATATGTATACAAAGGACACGATAGGGTAAATTTTTGTGTAAATAATAATGCAAATAATGTTGATGAAATTGAAAGATATCAATCTGCTATATGGATATCTCCACCTGAAGCACTTTGGTGAATATATGGATTTATTTTATCTGAAAATTTTCCATTAGTTATATCGTTACAATTACATCTTGAAAATAACCATTTAGTGACATATAAAGATTCTGAAAATTTTTTAAATATTATTGATACAAATTATAGAAAAATAACAATGTTAACTGAATTTTTTAGAATCAATACATGCAATGAGTTAGCAAATACATTGTTGTATAGAGAATTTCTCCAATATTTTGTATGGGATGCACAAGGTAAAATATGGACAAAAAGAAAACGTGGAAATGTAATTGGAAGATTAGTTTCAGCTAACATAGTTGAAGGTGAAATATATTAATTACGAATTTTGCTCAATCATATTAGGGGACCAACATCCTACGAAAGTCTAAAAATAGTAAATGGTGTTTCTATGCAATCTTTTCGTGAAGCAGCTGTTGCACATGGCTTACTAAATGGTAACAATTATTGTGAAATGTGTTTAGAAGAAGCTATTGCTTATCAAATGCCTTCTTCTTTAAGACGTTTATTTGCTACAATATTAACTTTATGTGGACCTGATGATCCAAAATTAGTAGATTAAATTTCGTAGCTTTATGTATGAGAATTATGTCAATGAACGTTTATCTATTATAAATGCTGAAATTCAAGCTCTACATTATATTAATTATATATTAGAAGAAAGTGGTAAAAATATAAATGAATATTCTGTTGTACCCTTTCAAATAACTATGGGAGAAGAAGAAAGATTAGCTAATATCATTACTGAAGAAATAACAAATAATGTAATTGAAGGTAGTGATATGTTATATACAAATATGTTAAATAAAGAACAAAAAATAGCTTATGATGAAATTTTAGAATATGTATTAAACAGGAAGCCTGGAATGTTTTTTATAGATGGACCAGGTGGTACAGGTAAAATATTTTTATATAAAGCCTTACTTACATTAGTTAGATCCAAAAATCTTATAGCATTAGCTACTGCTTCTTCTGGAGTTACAGCTTCTTTGTTACCTGGAGCACGAATTGCACATTCAAGATTTAAAATTCCTTTAGAGATAAATAGTGATATTACATGTTCTGTTAGTAAACAATCTGCATTAGTAGATTTGTTTCGAATGACAAATTTAATTATTTGGGATGAGGCACCAATGATGCACCGCTATGCTGTTGAAGCTGTTGACAAAAATGTTAAAAGATATTAATGAAAGTAATTTACCATTTGGTGGGAAAATTGTTGTTCTAGGTGAAGATTTTAGACAAGTTCTACTAGTTGTTCAAAAAGGAAACAAAGAGAAAATATTATTAGCAAGTTTAGTTCATTCTAGCTTATGGCCACGTTTTAGAAAATTTCAATTAGTCCAAAATATGAGAGCACAATTAGATCCATTATTTTCTCAGCTGCTACTTAATATTGGTGATGGGATTTAGATTGAACATACATGTGGTATGATTAAGCTTCCTAATGAAATAATTATACCATTTGAAGAAGAATACAAATCTTTAAAAAATTTAATTAACATTGTATTTCCGAATTTAAAATATTATGTTACAAATTTAGACACAATGATTAATAGTGTTATTTTAACTCCTAAAAATGAATGTGTTGATTTAATAAACAATATTTTACTTAAAGAACTACCTGGGGAAACATGTACATATTATAGTTATGATGGAACTTTGGAAAAAATAGATCAAAGTATCCATGAAGATTTTTTAAATACATTAACTCCAAATAGTATTCCACCACATGAACTTATATTAAAAAAAAAATTGTCCTGTTATATTACTTAGAAATATTAACCCTTCAGAAGGATTATGTAATGGAACAAGATTAGTCTGTCGATCATTTGAACGTAATGCTATTCTTGCTGAAATTTGTATTGGAGAATATAAAGGAAAACATGTTTTCTTACCAAGAATTCCATTTATACCTCTTCAAAGTGATAAAAATTCTTTTCCTTTTAAAAGAACACAATTTCTTATTCGTCCATGCTTTGCAATGACAATAAATAAAGCTCAAGGACAAACTCTAGATTTTGTTGGTTTATATCTTCCCGAATCTGTATTTTCACATGAACAATTATATGTGGCATTATCTAGAGCTAAAACAATTAGTTCTATTAAAGTATTGATAAAACCAAATGAGAATTCACATTTGCATTTAAGATGTACAAAAAATGTTGTCTATAAAGAAATTTTAGCTTTAGTGAATTTGTAGTGTAATTATTCTTATTGTTTAGTATTTTTTAAACCATGTTCCAATTTTTGCCTATTGTTGCCTATTTTATTTTCTAATTTAATTTTCAAAATTTACAAATCTAGATATATAAAGCATTCTATTTGTATTCATGATGAATTAATTTTTTCAAATTTAATATAATTGCAATATTGATATAGATAATGAAAAAAATGTAAATATGATTATGACAACCATGCATGCTCTTTTTAATTGATATAAACAAAAGAAATCATCACTAATATCTATACATTTTTTCTTAGATCTTATCTTATACAGGTACTTATTTTTCATCCAAAATATATGAAGATGAGTTGCTGGATGAGCTTGTCAAATATTTCATTTTAGTCTACATTGGTCATGGTTATATTCATAAATAAGATATAAATTGTTTAATTGACTTATTAGATTAAAATGGTTGTTTCTTTTAATAAAATAATCTCATGTATCTTTATCATATATCTTTATCATATATCTTTATCCAGGTTTTTGATGGCAAAAACAAAAAGTCCAAGAAGTGAATATCTACATGGATCCCACAAATCTTCTAATTCTTCATCTTGCTTTGACAAATAAATTAAATGTATGACACTATGCTTTTACTTATATCATCTTTGATATTGTAAGGTGATATTGTAAGGATTTCTGCAACATTAATACATTAATACTCGATTATTTGAACCTATACTATAATTTTAATATTTTGGCTTAGTGCCGACATTGTCTTCCAATTACTTGTATTGTTATTCCAATAATTAGTGCATTGTAACAATTGTTTCTTGAAAATAGGAAATCTAGAGGATTGAAACTATAAATATCTACTTTGGCAAATTAGTTTTTTTGTCTTTGGTGCTGATTATGCACCCAGTGAACAACGACTAATTGCAGACTTAAGTGAAACTAAATTCATACCTATAGCTCTGCCTCGGAACTTTTCTTTTTCAAATTTTTTTAAAATTTATAAATATATATTTTTTTACTAATAAAAATTGATACTAATATAATTAAATATGCCCAATTTTTGGTTAATATATGGAGAATTCAAAATTAACTACACAACAATCTTATAATTATTATGTATGAATACATACTTTTTTTCCTATAATAGTTTTTTGAATAAAATTTACACTTTTTCCAACTTTTATTACATGTCATCAACATATCTTTTAGATCAAATTTTACACTTTACTCAAATTATTACTGAGCAGCTGCTCTAAAACTATTAGATTACTACTGCTACTATTTGATTACTGCATCTTTGATGTATATCTTTGGTTTTTACTGCAGCGGCTGCCGTAAAAGTATTAGGGTATTTAATTATTGCAGCCTAAATTGTCAGTATTTGATGTATATCTTTGGTTCTTTGATTCCTAAGAAGAAAATGAATCATAACAATATTTGAATGTATATCTTTGGTTCTTTGATTCTTAACAAGAAAATGAATCATAACAATTTGTGTGTATTAGATAACGAAGTGACCAATTAAAGATTGGTACTTCTCTTACCCTTTTTTTTGACAAATCACTTATTTAATGCTTTGTATGAACAACTAGCTTACAACCTGAGAACCAACTAGTAACTCAACAACTTCAATTGTTTGTTGACTTTTGTTGACTACTCGACAATGTTTCTTCGTTTAATACCTTGATTGTGAAAGTACTAACTATTTTTTATTTTATTTTTCCGTTCTGTTGATTTTCTAAAATTCACAAATATATATATTTTTACTAATAAAAAGTTGAATAATAACATAATTTTTTTTCTATAATATTATTCTAAATAAAACAACACAACAACATCCATCATCAGTAGTCACTACTGTGATACAGCCATCATCGGTAGTCTCTACTGTAATAATACATACTTTGTTTACTCATATTATTAGTGCAGCTATGCTAAGTATTAGATTATGCTACTAAGCTATAAAAGTTTTTGATTACTGCTCTAAATTATCCAATAAATATTATAGCCTGTAATTTTGAATCAAATTCATGTAGCTGTTATCATTGCTAACTTGTATACAATTTAATTGTTTATTTTATTTTCTAGACATCTCTATTTTTTTTATATTTTTATTAATGAGAAATAAAAATTGATACAAAATTTTCAATATTACAACTGCACTAATACAATTAGTTGTCAACTGGTTCCCGAGCTACCTCGGCAACGGTTGCCGAGATGGCTCGGCAACCCAGCTTGCTCTGGTGGCCGAGCTGGCTTGACAACCAGCGTGGTTGCCTAGCTACTTTCAAATTCCAGCACTTTCAAATCATCCATTCAATTTAATCATTGGTAAATTTGATTAGAATCAATCATATCATATCCTGGTTTGTATTAGCTACACAACAATCTTATAATTATTATGTATGAATACAGACTTTTTTTCCTATAATAGTTTTTTGAATAAAATTTACACTTATTCCAACTTTTATTACATGTCATCAACATATCTTTTAGATCAAATTTTACACTTTACTCAAATTATTACTGAGCAGCTGCTCTAAAACTATTAGATTACTACTGCTACTATTTGATTACTACATCTTTGATGTATATCTTTAGTTCTTACTGCAGCGGCTGCCGTAAAAGTATTAGGGTATTTAATTATTGCAGCCTAAATTGTCAGTATTTGATGTATATCTTTGGTTCTTTGATTCTTAAGAAGAAAATGAATCATAACAATATTTGAATGTATATCTTTGGTTCTTTGATTCTTAACAAGAAAATGAATCATAACAATTTGTGTGTATTAGATAACAAAGTGACCAATTAAAGAGTGGTACTTCTCTTACCCTTTTTTTTTTTTGACAAATCACTTATTCAATGCTTTGTATGAACAACTAGCTTACAACCTGAGAACCAACCAGTAACTCAACAACTTCAATTGTTTGTTAACTACTCGACAATGTTTCTTCGTTTAATACCTTGATTGTGAAAGTACTAACTATTTTTTATTTTTTTTTCCATTCTGTTGATTTTCTAAAATTCACAAATATATATATTTTTACTAATAAAAAGTTAAATAATAACATAATTTTTTTCTATAATATTATTTTAAATAAAACCTACACTGTGATTTTTACAACACAACAACATCCATCATCAGTAGTCACTACTGTGATACAGCCGTCATCAGTAGTCTCTACTGTAATAATACATACTTTGTTTACTCATATTATTACTGCAGCTATGCTAAGCATTAGATTATGCTGCTAGCTATAAAAGTTTTTGATTACTGCTCTAAATTATCCAATAAATATTATAGCCTGTAATTTTGAATCAAATTCATGTAGCTGTTATCATTGCTAACTTGTATACAATTTAATTGTTTATTTTATTTTCTAGACATCTCTATTTTTTTTTATTTTTTTATTAATGAGAAATAAAAATTGATACAAAATTTTCAATATTACAACTGCACTAATACAATTAGTTGTCAACTGGTTCCCGAGCTACCTCGGCAACCAGCATGGTTGCCGAGCTGGAGCAACTCGGCAACCCAGCTTGCTCTGGTGGCCGAGCTGGCTTGACAACCAGCGTGGTTGACCAGCTACTTTCAAATTCCAACACTTTCAAATCATCCATTCAATTTAATCATCAGTAAATTTGATTAGAATCATCATATCATATCATGGTTTGTATTAGTTGGTTCTAACAAAATCTCTACACTTATCTATTCCACATCTTCTTTCTTCCTCATTTATTTATTCCAATCAGATTTTTATTGCATATTTTGCGGTACTTCACGCAATTTTACAAGGCACTTTTTTTTTTGCGTTTCAATTATTTTTCAATTTGAAAATTAGGAACAGATAAGAATCAAGTATTGATTCTACAATTTTTTTTATTGTTTTCTAAATCTAATTACACCGAAGTTCATCATTTAGTTTTATTTATTAGTCAAAACAACACCTTCTTAGTTTCAAACAAAAAATTACCTATTAACTAAATTCATTCAATATTTGTCTAAACTTTTTTTTGGTTAATTTTAAATTTTTTAATATATAAAAGGGTTAAGAAATATTGAAACACATTAATATAAAATATTGTGTATACATACAGCTTCGAAAGTGTTGAAGAAACAACATGTAACTTATCTCAGTCTTCTACCATGGCATATCAATGCATATAATACAAAGAACCATAACAGCCAAATAAAAAATGAAGACAATAAAAGAGCCTCATAAGCATATTTGAATATAGATTTATGCTTATTTGTCAATAAAATCTAGAGTATTTGATGTGTACAATACAACAAACAAATACTCTAAACAAAATAAATAAAAGTTTTATTTGATGTATATTTTTAACAAAATGAATCATAACCTATTTAATTCTAAGTATAATTCTTAAGAATATGGACTAAGTTTACTATATTTGTTTGATTTTTCCAGTTTACTTCGCTTTATACATATCTATCTATAAATAGCCCTACAATAAATCAAAAATTCTTACCAGTCACTCAATTACTTAGCTAAATTTTAGTACTTGTCCTCCCAATTCTCTTCATTATCTCTACAAATATAACAAAATTGTCACCACTATTGCACAATCTTTTATAAAATGAGTAAAGAGTTTCAATTGATTCGTGATGTTTCTCTAGGAAGTAGTGGATGGACAGTTAAAGTTTTAATTGCTGAAAAATTTTCACCCAGAATTGCTCAGAAAAGTCCAACCAAATATCAAAATTTGATTCTTATGGACACAGAGGTAAATTTTACTACAGTTATATATTTCACTTGTTATATCATCAAAATTATTAATTTTTCAAATTCCTTTTATGCACCAGGGATCAACGGTTCAAGCAACTTTGTATGGATCAAAACATTACAGCTTTTCGAGATGAATTGATATTAGGAAATACTTATTTAATATCAAATGCAATGGTTAAAGTAACAAACGCAGAGTACAAAGCAAAATCTGGAGAAGTGCAATGGACAATCTCAGGACGAATTAGAATACACAGAGTAGAAGAAAATAATAGCAATATGTTAATTTCTACTTATAACTTTACTAATTTCGAGGATTTTCCCAACTATATGGATTCTAACATAGATATAAGTAAGTCAATAATACTTTTTTCTACACATTACACTAAACTTTTTAATGGTAATATACATTTTTTATTACTTTTTTTTATTGTAGGCGTTGCTGGAATGATAATTGATATAAAACCTAGAAGGATTATTCAAACACGATTTGGAAAAGAATGTCAAGTACAAGATTTAGTACTCATAAACAAAAAATATAACATCTATATTTATTACACTCCATACACATTTTTTCATTATACCTTTTTATATACTAGCTATATAATTTGTTTTAATTACAAGTTTGGCATACTATTCTCTTACAAATAATAGGTTTGACACCATTCTATTAACGATGTGGGAGGCGTTTGTGGATAACGAATGCAAATACATATCTCAAAATCTGAAAAGAAAACCTATTCTAATTGGAAAGCACTTCAAAGTAACCTCATTCAATGGTAATCCATCATCTTCAATAAACTTATTATTATTATCTTTGCATAACTATTAATATATTCCATTTATATTTTTATGTACAGTTTTATCATTATCCACAAAAGCAGACAGTTCTTTCTTCATAGATGGAGAATTTGAAATTGTGGAAGAGTTCAAATCTTGGTAAATGTATATTAATTAGTTGTTTATCTATTATACATTTCACTTGAAATTATAACTTATGTATCCTTGTGTATGTAGGGGACATACCAATTGTGAACTGATTGATGAAATTGTATGTGAAAAATATTATTTAAATTTGACACCATCCAAGCTATCTTCCAAGCTTTCTATTCCAATTAATGAGAAAGACTTCACAGAAATCAAGAATATTCAAGGACTGAAAACTGTGGTGCAACTCTTGATACTTCAAATAATTGTATAAATTTATAAAATTGTTGTATAATCAATATAATAACTTATTTATATATTGTTATATTGGCAAAAACAATTTTTCTGGATAAAAGGGAAAGCATATGTTACAGTTATGAATCAAACTTACTGGTATATGATTTGCAACAATTGCAACAAATTTCAAGTAAAAATTATGGTGATATATACCAGTGTGTGTTTTGTAAATGTGTTGAAGCTCAAGCAATTCCAAAGGTAATCATGACCAAATTAAATATTTTTAAACTTTTATTTACATTTATTTACATATTCTATTTAAATTTCATAACACAAATTTATTTCATATTTCCTTCTAGAGCTAAGGTATACATGCAATTGATGGATTCTACTGGATACATTAATGCTACAGCTATTGGAAATCCAGCAGAATATTTCTTGCAATCAACTGCTAAAATTATGATGGAGCAGGCATTGGTATTTCTTTTTCTTTTACTTCAGTTTTACACTCATTTATTTCACAACTTATCAAATTTTATATTAACAGACATATACACCAAGTGCTGATTCAATGCGTTTATCGATGGATGAAGATGAGATCTTTTATGTAAAGGCTATACAACAACAGTCGTCTCCTCAGTGCAAATTTGAAATACTTTTTATTATCAATCCATCTGAAGTAGGAGAAAAAGACAAAGAAAAAGCTCCGGTTGAGGATATAGGTGAACCTATTAGCCTCCTGGAACGAACATCAAAAAGATCTTTGTTTCATTCAGATGATGCACAAATTACCAAGAAAAAATTCAATAGCTGTAGAATTGACAAAGACAAAAAAAACTAATGAGTTTTCAAACCATTTTAACTAAACAATGTTCAACTTCCAATTAAGATGTGATTTGAATATCTTTCGTTCATCTTTTGTTATTGTAATTATATTATATAGCTCACTTTTTGAAATATAAGGTTGAGCAATTATTGATAAATATAAAAGCAGTTGCTATTTTGTTTATGATATTTGTTATTTAGTTAACTTTTTCAAATTTAACTTTGAGCCATTTCCTCCAGAATTTAGAATTTATTGTACTAAATCATCTTTTTTAATTGCTTAAGAAAACGGAGGCAACGAAATTTGGTTGCCAAGATCTCGACAACCTTTTTTGGTTACTAAGTCGGCAACCATATTTGGTTACCGAGTTTCTCGGCAACCTTCTTTGGTTGCCGAGATTTAATCTGCAACTATTTTTTCAACTTGTAGTTGTTTTTGAAATTGTTTACTAAATGCGATCACTTGAAAATATCTTTGGTTACTTGTTAGAATTTAAATGTTCTTCTAATCCTAACCCTTAAAATTCTAATACACAATTTTGCTTTCAACGTATTTGAGTTCATTTCTATTTTTAATGTATTTGGTTCATCTTTTTGTTATTGTAATTATATTATATAGCGCACTAGCTTGAACAGATAAATATAAAAACAGTTGCTATTTTTGTTTTGTTTATGATATTTCTTATTTGGTTAACTATTTCGAATTTAAGTTTGAGCCATTTCAATGTATTGTAGTTCATAAATGTAAATATTGGTTGCATCGGCAACCGTTTTGGTTCCTAGGCAACCAAATTTGGTTGCTAAGATCTCAGCAACCTTTTTTGGTTACCGAGTCGGCAACCTTATTTGGTTGCCGACTTTTCTCGGCAACCAAATATAGTTGCCGCGCTAGGCAACTAGATTTGATTGCCTAGAAACTTAGCAACCATATGTGGTTGCCGTGTTTGGCAACCATATTTGGTTGGTTGCCAAGCTAGGCAACCAAATTTGCATGTCCATCCAAGGTCTATGAGTATATTCGTTTGTGTATATAATTTAAAGATACAATTTAAACAATAACTACTCTTATTTTATAATTTATAATCTGCAACTATTTTTTCAACTTTCTCAATCTGTTACTGTGTTTTTGAAATTGTTTACTAAATGTGATCAGTTGAAACTTGATATCTTTGTTTACTTGTTTAAATGTTCTTCTAATCTGAATTCTAATACACAATTTTGCTTTTAACATATTTGAGTTCATTTTCAAAAGAATGTTCAACTTGTATTTTGAATATATTTTGTTCATCTTTTTGTTATTGTAATTATATTATATAGCTAACATTCTGAAGCAATTTTCTCTGTTGCTATTCATAAATATAAAAGCAGTTGCTAGATATTTGTTATTTAGTTAACTTTTTGGAATTTAAATTTTAGCCATTTATTGTTGTTCATCTTTGTCAATTGCTCAAAAAATATTTGCCACCAAATATGGATTGCCGAGAATCTCGGCAACCAAATATGGTTGCCATTTGGTTGCCGAGCTCGGCAACCAGCCCACCAAATATAGTTACCGCTGCGCAACTGATTGTCCATTTTGCAAAATTATTTTTTAAAACCCCCTACCTCCCTCTCGTGCTTAAGCATATCTATTTTTGTATATAGTTTAAAGATACAATTTAAACAATAAGTACTCTTAATTTAAAATTTATAATCTGCAACTATTTTTTCAATTTTCTGTACTGTTGTTTACTAAATGTGATCACTTGAAACTTTATATCTTTGTTTACTTAAATGTTCTTTTAATCCAACCCCTTAAAATTCTAATACACAATTTTGCTTTCAACATATTTCATATTTCAGTTCATTTTCAAACCATCTCAAATAAAGAATGTTCAACTTATATTTTGTTCATCTTTTATTATTGTATAGCTCACTTTTAGAAATATAAGCTTGAGCAATTTTCTCAGTTGCTATTCATAAATATAAAAGCAGTTGCTAATGATATTTGTTATTTAGTTAACTTTTTGGAATTTAAAGTTCAGCCATTTATTGTTGTTCATCTTTGTCAATTGCTCAAAAAATATTTGCCCCATGATCCCTATATCGCAGCTACAATCTGCTGATTTTTCTAGACAACCAACATTGGGTTGCGGCTGCCTACGCAACCAATCTCGGCAACCCATATTTGGTTGTCGAGCTCGGCAACCAGCCCACCAAATATGGTTGTCGATGGGCAACTGATTGTCCATCCTACAAAATTATTTTTTAAAAACGTTTGCCTCCCTCTCAGCATATCTATTTTTGTATATTTTAAAGATACAATTTAAACAATAAGTACTCTTACTTTATAATTTATAATCTGCAACTATTTTTTCAACTTTCTCAATCTTGTACTATTGTTTACTAAATGTGATCACTTGAAACTTTATATCTTTGTTTAATTAAATATTCTTTTAATCCAAACCCTTAAAATTGTAATACACAATTTTGCTTTCAACATATTTCATATCATTTTCAAACCATCTCAAATAAAGAATGTTCAAATATATTTTCTTCATCTTTTGTTATTGTAATTATATTATATAGCTCACTTTTAGAAATATAAGCTTGAGCAATTTTCTCATCTGCTATTCATGATCCCTTTATCTCAAAGACAATCTGCTGAGTTTCTGGACAACCAACATTTGGTTGCCCAGAAACTCGGTCACTTTGGTTGCCGACCTCTCGGCAACCAAATATGGGTTGGCGAGATTGCAACCCATATTTGGTTATCGAGATTAAACAGAAAATTCAAGTCAATTGAAAATAAAAATGAAAGGAAACAGATTCCAATTATCCTGTCCTGCTGAAAATACCACTACATGAATTGAAAACATGCAAGGTTAATGTAATTAAAAGTCTTAAGTTGCAAAAAAAGATAAAAAAGATCTACAAAGTAAGAAATGACAAATTAGCTATCACATAACATCATTGCAATCCTTTACCAGAATTAAACAGCCTACAGGTCTCTCACTAGGAGTAGGATCTTGAAAAAATTATCACCATATTTGATTCTCCTAACATTCTTCACATTACTCTAATTTGTTTCCCATTTATGCCCTTATTCTACACTTGCAACCATTCTTCACATTATTCTAATTTTCTTCCCATTTGCTCCCTTATTCTACACTTGCAATTGTACGTCCCCCCTTCTTCTCGGCAACCAAAAAAACTTTGCCCATGATCCCTATATCTCAACTGCTGAGTTTCTGGACAACCATTGGTTGCCCAAAAACTCAGAAACTCCGGTAACTTTGATTGGCGAGAGCTTGGTAACCAAATATGCGTTGCCGGGATTGAATCTCGGCAACCCATATTTGGTTGCCGAGAATCTCGGTAATTTTATTCTTTTGTATTTTTTTTTTGTATTGTTAAAAGGAACAAAAATATAAATGGTTGCCAAGAATCTCGGTAATTTTATTCTTTTGTATTTTTTTTTTTTTGTATTGTTAAAAACAACAACTGGAAAAATCTAAGGTTGATTTCCAAAGTTTTATTACCTTGAAAAAGCTGTTTTTATCTTAATTAATTATAAATATTTATAGTGCTTTTATATTAGAAGGAAGTAGGTAATGAATTTCATTTTTTGTTCTTGCTTATTATAAGTATTTGTGTCTGTCTTTTTGTGTGATCATAAGTGAAAGGATTAGGCGTAGTTTTGTTGTATAATGACATTCTAAACACAAATATACACTTAAATATGTTAGAGAATTTGTAAAATTGATGTGTTAAATAAATGAATAAGATGATGATTGTGGAGAATTACTATTATCATATGTTTTGGTTGGAAACTTTTTTTGGTTCCTGTGTTCATTTAATATTTATTTTTTATTTTTTAAAACATATATTTATTTAAAACATATATTTGTAATATTTTTTATTACAAATAAAAAAACAATTATTTTTTCTTTGGTTATTGTTCATTTTGTGAGAATTCATTCCTTCAATTATCTATCCATTCATCAACCCACTTACCTACCCCCTGTGAATACGTGCCCACCTACCTTTGAAAACATTTATTTTCCCCACCCCCTCCCTATTCACCCCATATTTATTACCCATAGATACATTTGTTCTTTCTTTGTATCTCTTGTCTTGTCCATTCATTTGTTTCTGCTCAATTCTGAATCTTTATCTTCATATTGATCTCTATTAGTATCCATTAGTAGTTTATGTAATCTATCAGGTATGTTTATTTTTAATCTTGTTGTTTTATTAGAGATGAATTATTTTAATATATGGTTAATGATTAAGAATAGATTGCTGTTGAAAATTTGTAAAAATATTATGGAATCAAGAGGTTGCTGAGCAGTGGTAATTGGTTGCCGAGTTGCTCGTTGGTTGTGGAGCATTTCGGCAACCACTGATTGTTTTGTGTTTTTTTTTCTTTTTTTTTTGTTGTTAAATATATATTTTGTGATTTTTGTTGCATAAAGTATCATATTTTCATAGTTTATTTTAAATCTGCAGATAAATAAAATTTGTTGTGAATATATTATGATTATATTTTGTGTATGTTTTTATCTAATTGATATATTAGTTTTTTTTTTGTTTATTTGTTTAGGAAGATTTTTTTGTGTGCAGATATGAATGTTGGAAATGAAAGATTTGTGGAAACTGGGGATGAATTGGAGCAAGTAAACGAGAATTTTAACAATCAACAACAAGGAAAAGATGAAAATGTTGAAAATGTTGGTGTTTATCAAAGTTGGTCCCCTTATATATCAAATGAATTGCCTACAAATAACTGGTATACACAAGACGTTGTTAGTAATTTAGATTGTTTTGGCGAGAAAAGTATTCCTGAAGGATATGGCTCTCAGTATGCTAATAATGAGTATTTGAATTCACTTTTTGTTGAGCAACAATGTTATCTTGATGATCAATTTGGTAGGAATGATTATGTGATTGCTAAAACAAGAGAGGAGTTATTGGAGGGGGTTGATAATTTAGAATTTAGTAGGATGTGTAATAAATATAATGAAATGCAGGACTATATTGACACTAAATTTAATTCATTAAAAGTTGAACGAAATGCTCACTTTGATAGTTTGAGCAATGAGTTGGGGAAACAGATGCAAAGATGTGTACAAATGTTTAAGGGAAAGATGGTGGAGAAAATTGGTGGTGAACTTATTTTAAATGATCCTGGGAAGCATAATGTAGGTTGTTCTTCTTCTTCTGGGAAGCATAATGCAGGTGCTTCTTTTTCTGATAAAGATATTCCTATATTATGCGATATCAATAAAGTTAGATTTTCTCAGTTGGGTTTGCAATGCTAATGCTGGATAAGTTATAATGTTTGATATATTTATTGATGTTATCTATAATGTTTGATATAATAATTTTTGTTGTTATAATGTTGTAGAGATGTTGTTGATATATCATGGGAAGTGATCTCTAAACTCACAAAAAGACGGTTACAAGATATTAGTAAGCCTCAATTTGCATTGGAGTGATTGGTGAATATATTATATGAATTTTATTCTTGTTAAGTAGTTATATGTATATTATATACATTGCATTGTTATATAATGTAATATTTGTGTATAGGATGTGGACTATGCAATGAATTTGATAAGAGCCAGATCTTTTAAATATCCAAACATATTTTCAAGAAAGTATGGAGTATTGGACTCTTCTTTTGGAGTAATTATTCGTTGTCATTTCACTAAGGCACATCCTGAACTTGATTTGGAAGAGTCAATGTGAGCATATATATATATATATATATATATATATGGTGCTTTTCCTAGATATTATGGTTCAAAATGGGAGGAATGTGAGTATTTGTTGTGGCCATATCTCATGTATGATAAATATTGGGTACTCTTCCATGTAGATTTAAATGCTTGGAAGTTGACACTAATTGATAATTACCAGATATTTTATACTGAAAATCAGAGATATACTCATGCTCTCACAGACCTTAAGATTATTCTAGAAATGATTCAAAAGTGTGAGCTAGAGCTTGCTCAGAAGAAGAAGTCGTTTCAATATAAGAGAAAATCACCTAGTGAAATAGAACAGCTCTAAAGATATAGGTAATATATTGAAATTAGTAAAGTTTTTTCATTTATAATGATATTTTATTTACTTGTGTTTGTGCAAATATTTATTTGTGTTTGTTTTCGCAGTGACAGTGAACTATTTGTTATTAAATATGTGGAGTGTTTTCTAGTTGGATTGCCTTTAAATGCTGTTGTAAGTGATAAAATTAATATTTATAGGCAAAAACTTGTGTTAGATTTCTTTTATAAGGATTTCTTTTTTTTTTTTCAATTAGGAGTGAACAAAGTTAGATTTAAATATTTGTATGTATTAGTTCAATAAATTAATAGTTTATTATTATTTGAAATTAGTTGAATTACAAGAACAATTAATACAAAATGTATATTTATAATGTTGTTGTCAACAAGAGGAAAAACAAAAACAAAAAAACTTGAAATTTTTTTTTTTGACAACTAATGTTGGCAACTAAATCGTACTCAGCATACCAATTACTTGGCAACAATTGCAGTCGGGAAAAGTAATCGTTGGTGAGGCAATCATGAAAATTGGTTGCGTGGTATAGAAAAAAATTAAGTTATAGGGATAAACAAAAAGAAAAAAAATAATAAATATTTGTATTAGAAAAGTGAATGTATATGTATCCTCATAAAAAATATTTAATAAAAAGAAAAATAAATAAATAACAAAATTGTTAAAATATGATAAAGTTGATTTAATATTTTTTTGTAATGTTTTTAATTTATCTTAGTGTACAAAAATATATATAATTTTGGGTGTTTAATTTTTGGAATTTTGTTTTGAATCTTTTAACATAAATAATATATAATATATTTTCTATTACAATAACTAAAATTTAACAAAAAAATAAGAATAAATTTTTTTATTAATAAAAGTGTAGATAGATTTATTGTTATATATAAAAGGGCAAAAGATGGAAAAAAAATTACAAACGTCAAGATATTCACTTTTGGTCAAACAAAAAGGAAACATTGATTTTGGAGTTGAAAGAGAACCAAATTCTTGTGACTTATTTATCTTACCTACCCATACACCTCATCTAATTACATCCCAACTACCCAATCTTATTACATCCACCTACCTATTTGATTTTTTTTTTTTTTTTTTTTATCTCTCATTTCCCTTCCTTTTTTTATTTATTTTTTCCAATGTTTTATCTCTATTTATATTTATATATTGACTTGGTTAATTAGGGTAAAAATATTTTAATCCGCTAATAATTATTTCAAATTATACATAAATAATATATTTATTTGATGTATTGAAAGTCATAAATTGTACAAAATTATATATAATGTTTTGTGTTTAAATTTTGAAATTTGTATTTGTATCCTCTAATATAAATGATAAATATTATATTTGTTCTATTATAATAAATAAAATTTAACAAAAAGAGAAAAACAAAAGTTGTTATTATTTAATGTATAGATGAGTTTATTGTTATATATATAAAAAAAGGGTCAAATATATGATATATGTTGGATCAATAAAACACCACACTCCAACCCACCCCACGCTACTCCACCCACCCTACCTCACTATAGTCCAATTCATTTCAACCCATCTTACCACATACACAATTGATTTCAAACCCCAATTTCCACCCGTGAATGCTTTGAATGCATTGTTGTTTCTTTTGTTGTTTTGTTCTTTTGTCATTTACTATCTCCTTTCTTGCCTCTTCCTTTCTTTCATTCTTCTTTCTTTTTTTTTTTTTGGATCAAACTTTCATTCTTCTTTCTTCTTCCTTTCTTTCATTGTTTTACATAATCTTCATTATAGATTTACAGGTATGTTTATTTTATTTGTGAGTGATGATTTATTATGTAATATGTTGTATTTAATAATGTTGAAAACACTAAAAAACAAATTTTAAACATTCTCGGCAACCAAGCTCGGCAACCAACTCTCGGCAACCGTTGGTTGCCGAGCAAGCAACGGTTGCCGATTTGCTCGGCAACCAAGGTCGAGTTGTTGAGCAAATCGATAAATCGGCAATCTTTGTAATATTTTTACATGTTTTAAATATTGACATAAATAATATATTTATTTTTAGTGTATTATTTGAGTTCAAATGGATTGAAAAAGTGTTCCTTAATCTAAACTAACTAAGATAGTTAATGTAATTATAATGATAAATTATAATTACTGTAATGGTTTTCTCTTCATTATTTTTTAATTAATTTGTAATAACTCGAATATATTATGATCATTTATACTATGTTTGAAATATTTATGTGAATTTTTTTTTGTAGATATGGATGTACAATATGTTGTTGATGAGAATGTTAGATTTGCTGGAAAAATTACACAAATTAGTAATTTTAGATATCTACAGGTTATTATTGGAAATTATAATGAGGAGCAATTGAATGAATTTAAAAATAGTTGTTTTTCTTATTTAGAAGAATTGGATGACAGTAGAAGAATGCGATTTAGTGGTAAATTAGTACATGAATTTCTTTTCAATATGGTACACACAAATAAAGAAAATGAAGCTTGGTTCAAAATAGATAATCAATTTATCAAATTTGGGCTTCAAGAATATTGTTTGATATAAGGATTGTTAAGTCATTACAATTGTGATATTATGTCTACTTATAGTGCCTTGAGAAAACATAAACTTAGAAGTAAGTATTTTAATAATGCCTCACAGATATCTTTGAATGGATTGGAGGATGCTTTTATGAATTGTCAAGATCAAAATGATAAGTATAAGCTAGGATTAGCTTTACTTATTGAAGGATTTTTAAAGCCCATGGAAAGGAAGAAGATAAATGTACAAACATTATCATTGGTTGACAATTTAGAGGTTTGTTATGAGTATCCAAATTGGTTGACAATTTAGAGGTTTGTACATTTATCTTCTTTCTTTCCATGAGCTTTAAAAATCCTTCAATAAGTAAAGCTAATCCTAGCTTATACTTATCATTTTGATCTTGACAATTCATAAAAGCATCCTCTAATCCATTCAAAGATATCTGTGAGGCACTATTAAAATACCTCCTTCTAAGTTTATATTTTCCCAAGGCACTATAAGTACACATAGTATCACAATTGTTATGACTTAACAATCCTTATATCAAACAATATTCTTGAAGCCCAAATTTGATAAATTGATTATCTATTTTGAACCAAGCTTCATTTCCCTTATTTGTGCGTACCATATTGAAAAGAAATTCATGTACTAATTTACCACTAAATCGCATTCTTCTACTGTCATCCAATTCTTCTAAATAAGAAAAACAACTATTTTTAAATTTATTCAATTGCTTCTCATTATAATTTTCAATAACAACCTGTAGATATCTAAAATTACTAATTTGTGTAATTTTTCCAGCAAATCTAACATTCTCATCAACAACATATTGTACATCCATATCTGTAAAAAAAAATTCACATAAATATTTCAAACATATTATAAATAATCATAATATATTCGAGTTATTACAAATCAATTAAAAAATAATGAAGAGAAAACTATTAAAGTAATCATAATTTATCATTATAATTACATTAACTATCTTAGTTAGTTTAGATTAAGGAACACTTTTTCAATCCATTTGAACTCAAATAATACACTAAAAATAAATATATTATTTATGTCCATATTTAAAACATGTAAAAATATTACAAAGATTGCCGATTTTCCGATTTGCTCAACAACTCGACCTTGGTTTCCGAGCAAATCGGCAACCGTTGCTTGCTCGGCAACCAACGGTTGCCGAGAATTGGTTGCCGAGTTGCTTGGCAACCAAGCTGGTTGCCGAGCATGTTTAAAATTTGTTTTTTAGTGTTTTCAACATTATTAAATATAATATATTACATAATAAATCATTACTAACAAATAAAATAAACATATCTGTAAATCTGTAATGAAGATTCTGTAAAACAATGAAAGAAAGGAAGAAGAAAGAAGAATGAAAGTTCGATCAAAAAAAAAAAAAAGAATGAAAGAAAGGAAGAGGCGAAAAAAGAGATAGTAAATGACAAAAGAACAAAACAACGAAAGAGACAACAATGCATTCAAAGCATTCACGGGTGAAAATTGGGGTTTGAAATCAATTGGGTATGTGGTAAGGTGGGTTGAAATGAATTGGACTATAGTGAGGTAGGGTGGGTGGAGTAGCGTGTGGTGGGTTGGAGTGAGGTGTTTTAACATATATTATATATTTGACCCTTTTTTTTAATATATAACAATAAACCCATCTATATATTAAATAATAACAACTTTTGTTTTTCTCTTTTTGTTAAATTTTATTTATTATAATAGAACAAATATAATATTTATCATTTATATTAGAGGATACAAATACAAATTTCAAAATTTAAACACAAAACATTATATATAATTTTGTACAATTTATGACTTTCAATACATCAAATAAATATATTATTTATGTATAATTTGAAATAATTATTAGAGGATTAAAATATTTTTACCCTAATTAACCAAGTCAATAATTATTTGTAGGCAATTCATTTGATATATAAGGGGACCAACTTTGATAAACACCAACATTTTCAACATTTTCATTTTTTCCTTGTTGTTGATTGTTAAAATCCTCGTTTACTTGCTCCAATTCATCCCCAGTTTCCACAAATCTTTCATTTCCAACATTCATATCTGCACAAAAAAAAAATCTTCCTAAACAAATAAAAAAAAAAAAAAACATACACAAAATATAATCATAATATATTCACAACAAATTTTATTTATCTGCAGATTTAAAATAAACTATGAAAATATGATACTTTATGCAACAAAAATCACAAAATATATATTTAACAAAAAAAAAAAAAAAAAAAAAACACAAAACAATCACTGGTTGCCGAAATGCTCCACAACCAACGAACAACTCTGGCAACCAATTACCACTGCTCAGCAACCTCTTGATTCCATAATATTTTTACAAATTTTTAACAGCAATCTATTCTTAATCATTAACCATATATTAAAATAATTCATCTCTAATAAAACAACAAGATTAAAAATAAACATACCTGATAGATTACATAAACTACTAATAGGTACTAATAGAGATCAAGATGAAGATAAAGATTCAGAATTGAGCAGAAACAAATGAGTGGACAAGACAAGAGATACAAAGAAAGAACACAAGTATCTATGAGTAATAAATATGGGGTGAATAGGGAGGGGGGTGGGGAAAATAAATGTTTTCAAAGGTAGGTGGGCACGTGTTCCCATGGGGTAGATAAGTGGGTGGATGAATGGATAGATAATTGAAGGAAGGAATGAACAATAACCAAAGAAAAAATAATTGTTTTTTTATTTGTAATAAAAAATATTACAAATATATGTTTTAAATAAATATATGTTTTAAAAAATAAAAAATATATATTAAATGAACACAGGAACCAAAAAAAGTTTCCAACCAAAACATATGATAATAGTAATTCTCCACAATCATCATCTTATTCATTTATTTAACACATCACTTTTACAAATTCTCTAACATATTTAAGTGTATATTTGTGTTTAGAATTTTATTATACAACAAAATCACGCTTAATCCTTTCACTTATGATCACACAAAAAGACAGACACAAATACTTATAATAAGCAAGAACAAAAAATAAAATTCATTACCTACTTCCTTCTAATATAAAAGCACTATAAATATTTATAATTAATTAAGATAAAAACAACTTTTTCAAGGTAATAAAACTTTGGAAATCAACCTCAGATTTTTCCAGTTGTTGTTTTTAACAATACAAAAAAAAAAAAAAAATACAAAAGAATAAAATTACCGAGATTCTTGGCAACCATTTATATTTTTGTTCCTTTTAACAATACAAAAATAAAAAATAAAAAAAAATATATAAAAAGGAATATGGTTGCCTACCTGCTCGGCAACCAATTAAAAGGAATATGGTTGCCGAGCAGGTAGGCAACCATAATTGGTTGCCGACCATTTTTTTATTTCTTTTTAAACATTTTAATTTGAATTTTTTTTTTTTATACATGTTAGATTAACCATTTTAATTTTTATTTTATTTTAAAAATCATTGTATGAATAATTCTAAAACTTTTCACTACATTTTTTATATACTAGTTTTTTCTACGTGCGTTGCACGTTCGTGAAAAATGTACGGATAAATTTTATGTTTAGGCTGTAGGTATTGCTTGAATATATATGGATAAAAAATATTAAATATATAATACGTAAATAATAAATATGAAAAACACATACCATTTAATATAATTAATTAAGTAAAATATTGAAATTATAATAAGGAAAGCATAACCAAATAAGCACATAATTCGTATAAAAAATTAAATAACTAAGATTCGTAAACGACCTTGGTAAAGTGATGTGGTAAAGTGACCATTTTCATATTTTTATTAAATTGCACCACTTCGAGAATTTGAATTGGACCAAACTCTCGGCTACAACTTTTTCAGCTTTTTTACTAATGACTCAAAAGTCAAATATTAAAGAATTGTGTACAATTTGTTTATATTATCAAACAAAAAAAAAATTGGTGAAAAATTGAATGAAAAGTAAAAGGAAATAAATTAAGGAAAAAATAATAGCATTTATTTAGAATAATTTGTAAACTTAAAAGGTAAAATAAAAAAATAAGATTAGTAAAAAATTGAATGAAAATTAAGTGTAAATGAAAAAAAAAAATAAGAAAAATAAATTAAAGATTTTTTTTTTTTTTTTTTTTTTTTTTTTTTTTTTTTAAGGTTATTGGCATATCTCAACGATTTTAAAACAATATAGATCTTTCATGCAATTATTCCTAAAATAAAATTAAAAATGACAATGCCCAACATGTTTAAAAAAAAAAAAAATTCGACCCAGTTCCATTTTTGACCCAGTTCCATTTGCTTGTATACAACCTAAATATCTAATATAGATATTTTTAGGTTTGTAGTAAAAAAAAAAAAAAAAAAAAAAAAAAAAAAAAAATTTCCAAACTACAAGCAAATGGAACTGGGTCAAAAATAGAACTGGGTCAAAAGCTAAACAGAAACATCAATTTCGTGCATGGACCAAAATATTGGAAATGTGGGAACACAATTCTGTTTTTTATTTCACACTTTCACACTCTAGACAGGACAGCCACTAAAGAAAAAATTAATGGTCCCATAACACAAATATTAATGACGTTTTTAAGCGCCATGAGGCCTTCCTACGTGGGACCTACTAATTTTTCAAAATAGAAATAAATTAAACTTAAATACCCAATTTGAGTGAAGCTGGATCTTATCTAAGTTAAATATAAGACAAATTAGTTAAAATTGACCATGACCAGTTTCATACTTCTACTAAGGGGTGGACACTATTCGATTCATTGCAAAAAAAAAAAAAGATTTGAACATCTTCTTCTTTCTTAGTTGCCTAATACTGTCCAATCTCTCTTAACTTACCAAATGTGCTATAATTCATTCCGTTTCTGTTTATTCAGAAGTGAATTAAGTATTAAAACCTCATCTACAAATGTTCATGAACAGGAAAGCATGTAGTGGGAGAAGTTTCTAGTCATGTTCTTCAAATCATATTACATAAATCCCGCAGAAAGGCTGCAAGATCTTGAAAGAATCTTGAGAGGAATGGAGATTTATCTAACCAATTGCTCTCAAATTATGGTTAGATTAGCAAATTTAGAGCCGGAAAATGATCTAAAAAGTAGTCTAGAAGAACACATTTCTAATGAAATAAAGAGCATGCCCCTTGTAATGACAATTATCCCACAATCACAAACAGAAAATAATTTGAAATTCCTCCATAAACTTCATACAATTGTCTCAGTGACAGATAAAGATTTTTCCTTTTTGTTCTTCTTGTTCTGTTTAAAACTCCTTCAAGGCAAATTGACAGCCACTTCGCCAAATGGTTCTACCAAAAAAGGATCAAATGACTCGGAGAAACAGAAAAAATGATACTTTTATTAATGAAAAAATTGAATGAAAAGGTGTAAAATAAAAACAAATAAGAAAAAATAAACTAAAGAAAAAAAATTTGTCAAAAAGATTAGAAAAAGACCAAAAAAAAAAAAAAAAAAAAGATGAACAGTAATGAACAATACCTTTTTTTTTTTTTTTTTTTTTTTTTTTCATTTTTTGTCTTTTTGTTTTTTTCTAATCTTTTTGACAATTTTTTTTTCTTTAATTTTTTTTTCCTTATTTGTTTTTATTTTACACATTTTCATTAATAAAAGTACCATTTTTTCTGTTTCTCCGAGTCATTTGATCCTTTTTTGACATAACCATTTGGCGAAGTGGCTGCCAATTTGCCTTGAAGGAGTTTTAAATAGAACAAGAAAAACAAAAAAAATAAAAATAAAAATTAAGACACTGTTCATCGCCGGCGATGAACAGTACCCATTTTTTTTTTTTTTTGTGGGCTTTTCCATTTCCTTTGGTTTTTTCTAATTTTTTTCACCTGACAAGATTTTTTCCTGTCGAGTGTAAACTTTAGGAAAAATGTTAGATTCCAAGTATTCCACACAGTTTCTACATTCGACCACCTAATGATCATTTGTTCAATCTCCCAAATACAGCCGTAACAATTATGCATTATTTTGTAGTTCCCAAAACCAAAACATAAATGTACCGAAGATGCAACAATTACGTGAAGTTCAAAAATTAACTTAATATCAATGCTTATAATGCATATTTGCTGATTTCAAGAAGAACATGGCAAAAAGAGATAATGGATAATATGAAACTTTCTGGACCAATTCGTTTTTCTCTTTTTCTATTATGCTTATCTTAGCTTCAATATCAGATACAGTCTTGCCATCTCTATTTAAAATCGCTTCCCTATAGACTTGCATGAGGGACATCAAGTTGGATGGAGGCTTTAGATTAGCTTTATCTTCCAATTCTCTTAAGTCATTTGAATCAGCACCATCATGGTTTGTCTACAAGTTCAGTTTGAATATCATCAGAGAGTAATTACAAGAATCATAAAAACATTCAAGTTCCAGTTTCATAAGTCATTTGTTTTTCTCTTTTTTGTTTTGCTGTATCCATCCTTCCCACATACACAGTTTCATAAACATTATCTCTTTTCCTCGTGACATGAATGTTTTTATGATCCTTGTAAATACTTGAATTTCCTCTTTTCCTCGTGACATGAAACTGGACCAATTCTTTTGCTAAGCTTAAGTGTTCATATTATTCAATATAACTAAAAAAAAGATAATGGATACAGCAAGATTATCGATGTTGAGTTACTCGGCGGCAAATGTTGTCGAGTAACTCGACCACCAATAATATTTGGCTCTACGCAAAGTTTGATGATCGGTTATTGGTTGGTAATCAAATATAGGAGACTACTGAAATGTCAATTTGGCTCAAGATTATTCACAATTAAGACAAATATAGTAGCAGAGAATTAAGGAGAATTGTAAGATTCAGAAAAACTTAAACATAAATAGCTGATTTGAAATTTTCTAAAAATTATAGATACAGAATGTGTCCTTACAAATATCAAACATAAAATTTATAACATAAAATTGATCCCACAGTTTCATCACGTAGCAAAAACTAAATCAACTGGATAATGGATACAGGTCGAGATGGTGGTCCAACTCGACAACCAAGCTAGTTGCCGAGCTGGTCGGCAACCAGCGTGGTTGCGACAAACAGATGGCTCTACAACCTTGGCCAAATATCAAGCAACCAATGCGAATATAACATAGCACCACCGAATGTATTAAAGAATTCGGGACAAATGTAACCTTTAGACAAATTAAACATCAATATTTGATTTAAAATTTTCCAAAACTATGAAAAAATTAATAGATTTGTTGTTAAACAAGAACTTTTCAAAATTTTGTCATTGTCATACAAATAATATACTCTTAGAACTTGCTTCACTATCCGAATTACAAGCTTCAATAGATGGAAGAAAGACGAACAACATAGAATGAAAATGTTGTTAAACAGAATGAAGTTCTGTTTCAACAATTTGTTATTGTCATACAAATAATATACACTTAAACAGAACTTGACAAGAACTCTGAATTAGAAACTCCAATGGAAATTATGGACAGAAACCAAGGTTGAGCTGTGCTTATGGCCTTTTTTGATGAGAGAGAGAATAGATTTTTTTGGGTGAAATGTTGGACAAAGTAAAAAATTGCGGCTGTCTTCATTATCAAAACGGTGATGTATTGGACGAAAAAAACTACAGTAAATTAAGGCTCTTATATTATTGTAAGGATATATATATATATATACACACATGAGATATATAGAGTAATGATTTCCTACCGAGATATATAGAATAATGATCTCCTACATCAGTCCATATCATCAGTGGGTAAATGATCTCATATCCACCGTAGGTCGAAGATCATTATATATATATATATATATATATATATATATATATATATATATATATATATATAGGTGAGGGTTTAGACTTCAAAATTTCATGCCAAACTTGGACCAAAAAGCCATTAAGAAACCTAAGTGTGCCAAATTTCGAGAACAGAAGCAGATCACTGCTCGAGTGGACAAAATGCATTGTTTTTTTCAAAATGTCATGTTTTCCCACTCGAGCGGGTAGGTTTTCTCAGCCTAGCATTTTGAAAAAAACAAGCATACTTTTGAGAGGAAAGTTCGAATTGAGATATGTAAAATACGCTGTTAAATAACATTTTAATAATATATTATATGCCCAGTAAAAAGCTTCGCATCAAACCCTATTCTCTTCACGTGTTTCGGAAAAATGATATTTGTCTTTGCACTTTTTGCTCCTTTTCACAACAAACCATCTATTTCTTCTCGTTTTTTTTTTTTATTTATCGTCGATGCACTCAATATAGGGTTTCGACCTGCAAGATCAAAACGAACAAAATAAGTAGAAATCTACTCCAATTATCTAACAAATGAACTCGAATGTGGGCCAAGATAGGTGTATAAAATATACTTACAAAACAAGAGACTACCAAAATAGAAGAAACTATATAAATGGTTACAACTTATGGGGAGAAGATCTTGACCTTTTACCGACAAAATGGGAAGGAAGATTAGAGCTTGTTTGATGAAGTTTAAAAATTTGATAAAAAGTTAAAAATAAAGTCAACAATTAATTTTAACCATGCATTTCATTTGATCCACAACTTTTATTAATTGTGGACAAAATTTGACTTTATTAATTAGCACGACGATTTGTAATTGACACGAGTTTAATTTTCTTCTTCTTTAATCCATCGAATGCCATCCATCTAACATATTTGTAAATTGTAAGCAAATACAGACGTTACGTTGTTAGTAAAGTTGAACAATTAAAATTTGAATTCTTGCTATATTTTCATTGATTTTTGAGTATAATATATATAATAAAGTACAAGATAGGATAATGAACTAATCTAATCAACTTTACAAATTTGAAATACAACAAAACAGTGCCAAAGAATCTGCGGCGCAACAGAAAAAATGCCATGTTGGTGAGGTCGAGCTTGGGTATACCTTGTTGGATTGGTTGATTGGAATTTCCTTACAATTACTATCGCCCACCCATCACAATTAGAGGTGGAAAAATGGGCCGGGCCAGCATGTTAGCCCAGAGAACCCGGATCCTGGGACGGTCTGGCCCAATAAAAATCAGGTCCAAATAATCGGGCCTATTTAGCTCGACACGATTAGCCGCCGGGTCAATTGAGCTAAAATCGGACTGGTCTAGTAAAAATCTGACCTAAGTCCCTACCCATTCATCCCGCCGAGCTAGTAATTACGTGTTGTTTTCAAAATAAATAGGTACTTATTTCTAAAATTCACAAGTAAAAATGTTACCTATTACTCATATGCTACAACGAAAATACTATTTAATACAAATTTGAAAAAGCATAACATGTATAATACAATTAATTAGCCTGTTTCCTTATTTAATTAGTCAATTTAAATATGTGTATCTTTAAATTAAATATAGTTAAATTATAAATGGTCTTGACTAAATCGTGTAATAAAACAAGAACAAAGCAAAGACTAGACAAGACAATAAATAAATATCTTATGTACTTCTTTATTTGTTATTACTAGAAAATGCAATATGAGTGCTGGAATTTTTCTTCGTTGATGCCGAAAATCCGTCAGTGAAGACTGATTGATTTTTCGTACAAAGAAAGGTATAACCATTTTCTAGTAACGTGTCAGTTAAACGAGCTAAACAACCATATCTAAAAAAGTGCTATTGCTATCATTTGTAGTGCGATAATTCTTACTAAAGTATTTCGACACGTTTAATTATAATGTGAAGTCGTTTTTTCATGGTTTTCTCTATTTAGAGAAAACTTCGTCTACATGCATTTCATGACTTCTTTTTCCACGGCAAGAAAGAACATAGCCCATGTTTGGCTAAGTTTAAATTATAATTTAAACTATTTAAATATATTTTTTATCTCCACATTTTGTATGACTTACAATTTACTATTCGTATATATCTATAAAACTCACAATTTTTAAATACTTAAAAAATAAATTCAGCACTGCCAAACATGCTATATAATAACTTTTGTTTGAATATCATAAATATAGTTGGAATATAGTAAAAAAAAAAAATTATTTGAAGCATGTATGTATTGAAATGATAGAGAGTTGAAACATTGAAGGCTTCAATTTCAAGATTTTTTGAGTAAAGCCAGCATGTGTTTATGCATGCCGGAGAATTCATTTCATTTGTGTAATTATTTCTTTTAAAATATCAAACTTAAATTATTAGAGGAAAATAAATATATTTTAATAAAATTTAAACAGAACGACAAGTAGTCGTTTTTAGACCTCCTTCGTTATTCTAAAGCATAAGACGAACAAATTTTCATAAACATAAAACTCAAATTCATGAATCTTATATTATTTCGTAGCATATTAAACTATTTTATTTAAAGACTATAGTTGTACTGACGAGAAGAAGTATACGGCAAGTCAAGTCAGTATGTTAGATGCAAGTGACACACAAAAAATAAAATAAAAAAATAAAAAATAAAAAATAAATCAGAAATCGAAGTGTTTAATTAGGATTTCTTAACTATATATTGGAGTTGCTTAACATACATATTAACTACCATAATAGGGAAAGTTTCCAGTAATCACGGAGGAACTGGTGACACTACTTTTTGGGTAAATAGCAGCCAATGTCCTTAGTCTTTACTCTCTTTTGCACTTCTATCACTAACCTTTTTTTTCTTGACAATGCTATCTCCAACCTTTTATTTATTGACATCCACCGTCCCTACTGACAGATTTCATCCAAAAAATTGTTAAGTGGCCATGTGTTACTTCCTCACATGTTCAATTAAGCAAGACCATTAATATTCAAATACTATTTAAATCAGGTAAATACTAACTACCATCTCCAACTTTTATCCTCTTTTGTAGAGGTGTCAAGACGAGTGGGCCGACCGAACCGGCATCGGCCCACCCGCCTCGACCTGGAACCGCGGGCCGGCCCGTGAACCGGGCGGACTGTTCACGGGCCGAGAAGGCCAACCCGCGGGCCGTTCACGGGCCGAAGAGGCCAACCCGCGGGCTGGCCCGTGAACCACTTTGATTTTTTTTTTAAAAAAAAAAATGGGCAGAAAATTCAAACTTTCATATTTGAAATGATATTTAAAAAAAAATAAAAAAAACAAATGGCAGAGAACCGTTTAAAGTGAAAGATGTGACAGATGTATTCACGTTTTAGTCTTTAAATATATAAATAAAAAATAGAAATTAAATTAAAAAATTAACAAATGTGAATTTATCATTGTTATTTATTTTTTATTTAGTAATTTAACACATTTTTTGTTATATATGTAAACATTTTTTTTTTGAATTACAATAAGTAACTAAATTTTTTTAGTAATTTAAAAAAAAAAATTAATTTTTTATTCATACGGGCCGAACCGGATCGAACCGCGGCCCATATGGGCTCGACCCGTATGGGCCAATGGATGGGCCGGGTTTTTGAAAAAATTTCGTGGGCTGGGCTGACCCGGCACGCAACCCGTAGTGGCGCGGGCTTTTTCGAACGCGGGCCGTTACCGGGCCTCATCGGAGGCGGGCCGGGTGCCCGCCTGACCCGGATTGACACCACTACTCTTTTGTAATATCTTATCTCCAAATTTTGTTCTTCTTAGCAATGCTATCCCCAACCTTTCTACATTAGCGTCCACCATATCCCTACCCTCTAAAATAGAAACTAACTGAAGTATATTTGAACTATAGGAAATGACAAAATATAATGGAGAATAAAATCAAACCCATTTCCCACCATATTTTATTTGTCTAATGATAAATTCTATAACTATATAATCTACATAGGAATTTAATTTGCAGCACAAATGGAGGACAAATAATTCATTAAATATTAAGACTTTTTTTAGTGAATGCAAAAGGATAGAGAGCCAGGTTGCCATTCCAAAGACAAATTAAATAGACCTACACTCTTGCCAACCCTCAAATCATCAAATACTTCCTCATGTTTAGATATGAGGTGGCGAGAGGCTGCTAGATTTGGAAGGTAGTAGCTGCAACTGCTGGGAATTAGAGGGTAGTGGTCAGATGGTGGCTCCGCGCGAGAGGGGGCCTTGAGGAAGAAGAATGCTTTATCTATATTTTTATTTTTAAATTTTAACTTTTTGTATCTTTATATTTAATTTCGAAAACAATTAGGGGTTGGCGCGATCTAGTTTGGTTCAGTTCCAAAGAGAACCAACTGAATCAAACTGAGAACCACTGTGTATCTTGTAAATTGAACTGTCGGTTCTAACTTGAATTATGGAACCTAACCAAAACTATCAGTTTTGTTCCATAATTAAGTGTTCAAAGTTGTTATATTTAGAACAACTGTTTTTATTCTTCTCATTTGAAACTACACAAAAATCCTACGATAGGGACGGTGGACGCCAATATACGAAAGGTTGAGGATAGCGTTGTCAACAACAAGAAAGAGTTGAGGATAAAAGTGCAAATGTGCAAATGAGGATAAATATTGGGATGGTGCAAGCTATTTACCCACTATTTTTTTTTTAGTATAATTACAACTTAGCCCTTCCTTTATTTCTTTATATAACTCCATTTCACTTCTCTCTTTTAACCTCACCCCACCCCACCCCCACCCCCACCCCCACCCCCACCATAATAAAGAAATATTGGCAATGGCATTCTCTATAACCCCAATTATTTTTCTGATATTTTCCGCCTTAGTTCCATCCTTAATTGCCTCTTCACTAGCAGTATTAGACCCTGAATTTGTAGTACAAGAAGTACATAGGTATATATTTTTGTTGGTTAAAACAGTTAGTTGTCCCATTTCAATTTGTCACCTAGTATTGTGTGACATTTTTCTAATGCAGGAAGCTCAATGCCTCGAGAAGGAAACTGGGATTTCTTTCTTGCAACACGGGTAATCCCATCGATGACTGCTGGCGGTGCGACCCCAATTGGGAGGAGCACCGCCAGAAGCTAGCGGATTGCGCCATTGGATTTGGTAAATATGCCATTGGTGGAAGAGATGGTGACGTTTATGTGGTAACAAATTCTAGAGATGATGATCCTGTTAATCCTAGGCCAGGGACTCTCCGGTATGCTGTCATCCAAGACGAGCCATTATGGATCATATTTGCTAGAGACATGGTAACGTTGAACCATCTCATCTATAACCATGATTCGTTTTTTTTTTTTTTATATCAAAAGCTTCACACGTGCCCAATTTTCATAAACGGCTTGAGTAAAACTTGAACTTAGGACTTTTGTTTTTTTTTGATACAACGTTCGTGTGTTCAACAGGTAATCCAATTGAAGGAAGAACTGATTATGAACTCATTCAAGACTATTGATGGAAGAGGAGCTAGAGTTCATATTGCTGGTGGTCCATGCATTACAGTACAATATGTGACTAATATTATTATTCATGGGATTAACATACATGACTGTACGCAAGGGGGGAATGCTATGGTGAGGGACTCCCCACATCACTACGGGTGGAGAACTATATCGGACGGAGATGGTGTGTCAATCTTTGGTTCGAGCCACGTATGGGTCGACCATTGCTCCTTGTCCAATTGCACTGATGGGCTGATTGATGCCATTGAAGGATCAACGGCTATTACCATTTCAAACAATTTTATGACACGACATGATAAGGTTATGCTTTTGGGACACAATGATTCTTATGTCCAAGACAAGAACATGCAAGTTACAATAGCTTTTAATCACTTTGGAGAAGGGCTTGTCCAAAGAATGCCGAGGTAAAACTAGAAAGTGCAGCTTAAACAATAACATTAAAAGAACATGGTGTGTCTCGACCAAGTTTGGTCGAGACGTCAAAATTTGGACGAACTCTTAGATCAATACGAGTTAAATTTTTTTGTTCAATCTATTCTAACAAGCATAGAAAAAGAAACTCACCAAATCTTGGAGTGTTGGGTCACTACATTCCCATTTGATCCAATGGTCGAGTAGTCTAACATTTGTAAGTGTGTGGGCTTGTTAGAATATATACAAAATAGTATTTGGCTAGTTCTGTTGACCAAAGAGTCTATCTAGATTCCTACGTCAACAAGTTTGATACATTGCGTCGAGAATTGTGACTCCTGTCTAATTCAATGTACCAACATGCCATTTAATATAAATTGCTTTAAAATTAGATTTTGTTATGTCACATGCAGATGCAGACATGGTTACTTCCATGTGGTAAACAATGACTACACGCGGTGGAAAATGTATGCAATTGGAGGAAGTGCTGCGCCCACCATTAATAGCCAAGGGAACAGATTTCTTGCCCCAAACAACATATTTAGCAAAGAGGTCACAATCTATTAATTTGATTTAGTTAACGAAAAAATCTTGCGTCTCGTCTAAAAGTTTGAGTGTCATTAGAGAGACGTCAAATATATTCTTTCTGATTTTTGTTTAACACGTCATTTTACATGTATACCAAATTCATTTTTTGATCTAAAGTTTTGCACATGCAAAATTTGTTTGACTCTCGTCTAAAAGTTTAAACTATTAAAAATGATGAAATATATTCATTTAATTATTGTCATCAATAATTCACATATTTTGAATCCTTGCAGGTGACTAAACATGAATATGCAGATGAAAGTGAATGGAAGAATTGGAATTGGAGATCAGAAGGGGACCTAATGTTAAATGGTGCCTATTTTAGACCTTCCGGCGCAGGAGCCTCGTCGAGTTATGCCAAGGCTTCAAGCTTAAGCGCCAGGCCATCTTCACTGGTCAGTTCCATTACCTCCGGCGCCGGCGCCCTCGTCTGCCGGAAGTGCTCTATCTACTAATTAAATTTCTGTGACTACCTAACAAGACTACATTATTTCAGTTGGTCTTGTTTGAAATTCATACAGTTGATACAGACCTAGTTTCTACTTTCTACTGCTAGGTTTCTGGCTTTGGTGGCAATCTTTTTTTTTACCACCAATTTTTCACTTTATATACCATTTTTTAATAACTTTTTTTACATTTTGACTTGATTGTTGAAGTAAAACCTCATCCTGCTATATCTGAACCAGATTGTTGAAGGAATTCGATTTTATTTTATTATTATGTAATTTTTGTTAATATATGCCGACATGGGCACCTCTAAAATCAAGCCCGACTGTATTGGCGGGCCGATCCTAGCATAGTCCATTACGTTTTGACACCTTTAACTTACCACCAAGTTATTTCTCGTGGCCTAATGCACTCTTCTTCATTGTTGCACCAAGACATAAAATGCAACTGATATTGGCAACTTTGAACAACAATATGCAGTCCTCTTCACAAATCATATTTTCTTGAATCAATAAGTTCAATAACATCTTTAAGATTAAGATCAGAGATCATAAATCAATAAGTCCAATGAAATGCTTGTTAAATTATAGCGTCCCTCAAATTGATGAATTGAAGGGATTGTCGGGGACTAACAGCATGTTTGGCCCCTATTTTAAACTGCTTTTTCGGGTTTATTTGGACAGTAACTGCATGCTTACTGTCAAAAGCGCGGCCAAACATGCTCTAAACAGGTAATTGTAGGATCCTTAACTCGAAATACTCCAATTCATCATTTTTTATTTCTACATAAGCCAATGCTATAGCACTAGCGACGTCGTAAGACTGATAAGCATTATCTCTTAACAAATTAATCTCGTCCGAAAATCCATCTCTCAATAAATACCAATATGCAAACATGTCAATCAACATCGTATGTCCTTTTTCTTAAAAGTGTTTTATTAATAAAATATCTAGACAATAGACATGTAAAGTGGACAATATCAGGCTTCGCGCCAAGATTAGTCCATATGGCCTGTAGCCCACTTTGGGCATGATGTTGTATCTCGTGCTTTTCAGAATTTTGGTTTAGACCAAAAAGACATACATTTAGTAATGTAAACTCAATCACGACCACCTAGTTTTCAGGTGTTTGAGTCTCGACCTAGTCTCGAGTCTTATTCTTGGATACTATTTCGTTGTCAAAATTTTATGAAACTATTGTCTAATTTCCTTTTTGGATGAAAAAACACAAACATTTAAAATTGCATACATAATAATGTAGTAGACATATGATATGTTGATTATATGGTCAATATTTAACAGTAAAATTGACAATTAGGAAACATTAATTTACTTTTACCCAAAAGGGATAATGAATTAGTGATGTTTATCTCTTAGTTATAGGTTTAATTATGCCAACGGTCATTGAAGTTTAGAATAAATTTCAAAATAGTTATTGAAGTAATTTTTTTATAATAGTAATAACTGGAGTTTCGAACGGTTATACTAATGATCACTTCGTTAAAAACATTAGTGCCATTTAATGCCAACGTAGACACAAACATCGTTATATATTACGCCACGTCAGCCAAGTTAATTACTCCAATGCTCACCAAAATTGGAGTAGAAGTTACTAAAATTTGAAACGGTTACACTAATGGTCATTCACTTAAAAACATTAACGTAAGAGTTTTATACCCACAGTAAGTACTATAAGAAAAAGCAAGAAACTAAAATAGCCATCAATTGTACATGATTACAACTAGATACACCTCTATCATTCTTTTTCAACCCTCTATTGTTCATTTTTCAACTCTCCATCATTCGTTTCCAACCCGCTTGCTATTTTTAAGCAAACTAGATATTAACTTGTTTGCTCGAGGTGACATTGGAGGGTCGACACAAACAAAATAATTACAAGTGCTAGGATCCTACAAAATTATGAATAAAATAATAAATTTAAATCGAATAATAATAATTAAATTACGATCGAGTGTAATCTTAACTATTGATCACAAAAATGGTAAAATATACAACTCTGTTTTTTATAAACAAATACACAAAAGTTAATTCAATCCTGAATTTAATTCAAAATTTAATGCACTCTTAAAAGCTTGAACTTCGCCAACAGTGATCTGACCCTAAAGTTTGCACATCTCAAGAATCGACGACCTAGATTAGAGAAAATTATGCCGCAGTGGCATGTGGAAACAACAAACGCTTGCGAGTCAAACTCCATTTCTATTTCTTTTGGGGCTGTATAACTTAAATTAGAGGAAATTGGGTAAACAAAATAAGAATGTTACGAGGAAACAAAAATTTGTAAGAAAATATGTAATATATTGTTTAATGGAGAACTCTATATCAATGCCAGTTGAAGAAATTGGGAACAAACTTGGGAATTTGGGTTACCGATAAATTGGGAAAGAAATTGGAGAGAAAATATGGTATAATGTTAATATTTTTAACTGAGCGACATGTAATTGTTTGAAACTTCAGTGACTACTATTATAAGAAAATTATTTCAATGACTATTTGAAATTTACTCCAAACTTTAGTGAGGGTTGGAGTATTTAACCTGGCTGGCCTAGCGTAATATATAAAGTTGTTTGTGTCCATTTTGGCATTAAACATCACCGTGTAGGATTTGATGCTAATTTTTTTTTAATCGAGTAAGCATTATTGTAATAATTAAAATTTTGAACTACTATAAACCACTTTAAAATTTACTCTAATGTACAGTGACCATTGATGTAGCTCCTTTAGTTATACTAGGATTATGATTACTTTATTTTCTTCTCTATATAAAAGATCATTCATTGTAAAGAAATATTCATATGAGATTTGAATCTCAAATTTAATAAAGAAATTAAATCTTCCTCCCACCTTCACTCCAAATTCTCTCATACAAATCCTCGTTAAAAAGTCCCTACAGTTGGACCATGGAATTCAAGTCCAACAACTTCGTCGTCCCAAAGTGGTGCGATGGACTAAACCTCCATCCGGTTGGCTAAAACTCAACACGGATGGTTGTTTTATATGGTCTTTATTTGCCGGTGGAGGAATCTTGAGGAACGAAGACGATTATGTCATCTTTGCATTTCACGAGTTCCATGATGACACTTGGTGCATCATTCTGGAGGCAGAACTTAGAGCACTCCTAACTGGTCTAAAACCACGCTTCGAAAATGGTTATCTTTTCAACATATGGGCAGACTCGACTTGAAAGTAGGTATTCAATGTGTAAACAGAAGCTTTGATGGACTGTCATTGTCCGTTTAATTTTGGTACATTTTGAACGAGATAAAACTACTGTGTAATCAATTTCAAGCCTACCAGAGGCTGAACGTATTGAGTGATGATCCTTCATCAACCTTAAGCTAGGCGAATCAATATATAACAAAGCAAGACTACTATATATGGCTTTACAAGGTTTCAACAAAGATAATACAAAGTTTTGGAACCTAGACAACTAGACGATCGGATTCTAGGTATTGTCTACCACGAATGTTCAAATTTTGCATATATAAAGATTTTGTATTATTTTTTGGTTTCTTGTGTAAAACATCATATTGTTTGTATTTTCTATCCCAAACGTACGGATTTAATGAAATGGTTTTGTCTCTTGAAATTTTAATTTTAATTCTAATTCTTCAGGAGTCTTTTTAATTATTCATTTATTTTCAATAATTAGAATTTTCTTGGATATTTCTTGTTTCCAATTTGCCTGTTCGGTTAATTCTTGTAAAGTTATTTGATAATTATGTATATAAAGAAGAGTATAGTCTTTCTTTGTTAACATAACATATTACGTCAATCCTCAGTATAGACGATTCGCTACATTTTAATGTGCCTATATTATATGGTCACAAACTGTGTATCGCAATTTGTGTAATCTGCCATGAGAACAACCAATTTTGTTAGTTACAAAATACTGCACATCATAGTTATTAAACTCGAATCGGCCCGACCAGTCCGACTGAAAAGCCGGTGACCCGGTATCCTAACCGGTCCGGTTCTCTTAATTGGACCGTCCAACAATTGAACCGTTTATGACCCGAAAAAACCGCCGGCTTTTCTAGTAACCCGGTGACCCGGCCGGGTCATTGCATAATAAAAAATTTTAATTTTTTCTATTACTATATTCTATCCAAATGATGTACCATGTACTTTTTCACTCTATTAATGACATGTTATGCAATAAATTACAATAATTTATGTTTTATTTTTTTACAATAATAGTAGTTTTGTACTTATTTGCTAAATAAATTTTTATGGTGATAATTTAACAAAAATAAAATTATCAGTTCGACATGAATTGACTCACCGGTTTAACCACCGGATCACCGGTTAAACCAAAAATCCGATGACTCGTCTCCTTGTCCGAGTTGATGTCCGAGCTGAGTCTGATAACTATGCTGCACATGCATTTCTTCTTCCTCTCAATCCATTTTATTTTAAAAAGAACATAATCAATTAACTTCGTTCGAAAATCCATCTCTCATAAATACCAATGTGAAAATATGTCATCCATCTCTTAAAAGTGTTTTATTAATAAAATGTCTAGACATGTAAGGTGAACTATGTGAGGCTTCGCGCCAAGATTAGTCCATATGGCCGATTGGCCACTTTGGGCATGATGTCGAATCTCGTGCTTTTTAGAATTTTGGTTTAGACAAAATAGACATACATTTAGTAGTGTAAACTCAACTGCCACCACCTAGTTTTCATGCGTTCGAATCTCGACCAAGTCTTGAGTATTATTCTTTGATTCTATTTTATGGTCAAAATTTTAAGAAACTGTTGTCTAATTTCCTTTTTGGATAAAAAACACAAACACTTAAAATTGCATACGTAATAATGTAGTAGACATACATGGTCAATAACACTAAAATTGACAATTAGGAAACATTAATTTACATTTATCCAAAGGGACTTTGAGAAATTCTATAGTATAACTTGTTAGAGCATTCTAGAATAAAAATAGATATGTCCCATTAAAAATTTGTATGGAACTTGTAATAAGGTTGTAGAAACATTAATACTAGAAAGATATATGTAAATATCTACAAAGAATAATTTAAAGAAAAAATATCAACTATAAAACATAATGAATCGCCACCGTCCACTTAAAAGAGGTGAAACTATAAAGGTCAAAGAGACCTCATTTGTAACCAACCAAATTAGAAGTAAGTTAAAAACTAAATAGTGAGAGTAAGAGTTTTGAGAGACATTGTAATATTCTTTGAGACTTTTTATTTAAAGGTATTATGCTTCCACCAAACCGAATTTTTGGCTCCACCCATGTTAAGAGATAATGATTATTAGTCTTACGAGGAGGTTGAATAAAAAATGAAAATAGAAAGTGTTAAGTTATTACATAACTTTACAAGAATTAGCCAAACAAGTCGACAAGAAACAACCAAAACACAAGACCGTTTCATTAAACCCACATTTTTGGATAGAAAATACAAGTCAATATGATAGTTCTACTTAATAAACCAAAAATTAATACAATATCTTAATATCTAACATACGCAAAATTTGAACGTTCGCGGCAGACAATACCAAGAGTACGATCGTCAAGTTGTCTAGGATCCAAAATTTTGTACCCTCTTGTGTAGAAACCTTATGAAGATATGTGATCGGCAACTCCTTCTTGAGAGTGAGATTGACTTGAAACTTATGACACAATAGTTTTATCTTGTCCAAAATGTATTGAAATTGAATGGACAATGATGGTCCAACAAAGTTTCCGTCTACACATTGAATACCTACTTTCGAGTCAAGTTCTGCCCATATGTTGAAAAGATAACCATTTTCGAAGCATAGTTTTAGACCAATTAAGAATGCTCTAAGTTCTACCTCCAGAATGTTGAAACAAGTGTCATCTAGAACTCGTAAAATGCAAAGATGACATCACCATCTTCGTTCTTCAATATTCCTCCACTAGCAGATAACAACCATCTCAAACAACCATCCGTGTTGAGTTTTAGCCAGCCCGATGGAGGTTTAGTCCATCGCACCACTTTTATGACGACAAAGTTGTTGGACTTGATTTCCATGGTCCAGTAATAGGGACATTTTGACGAGGATTTGTATGAGAGAATTTGGAGTGAAGGTGGGAGGAAGATTTAATTTTTTTATTCAATTCGAGATTCAATTTTCATATAAATATTTTTTAACAATGAATGATTTTTTCTATAGAGAAGGAAATAAAGCAATCCTATTCCTAGTATAACTAAGGGATGAACATCATTATTCATTGTCCATTTTGGGTAAAAGTAAGTTAATGTTTCCTAATTGTCAATTTTATAGTTAAATATTTACCATGTAATCAACATATCATATGCTTACTACATTATTACGCATGCACTTTTTAAGTGTTTGTGTTTTTTCATCCAAAAGGGAAATTAGACAACAGTTTCCTAAAATTTTGACAACGAAATAGTATCCAAAAATAAGACTCGAGACTGGGTCCAAACTCAAAAACCTGAAAATTAGGTAGTGACGGTCGAATTTACACTATTAAATGTGTCTTATTGGTTTAAACCAAGATTCTAAAAAGTACGAAATCCAACGTCATGCTCGGAGTAGCCAATTGGCAATATGGACCAATCTTGGCACTAAGCATGACATAGTCCACTTTACATGTCTATACATTTTATTAATAAAAGAATTTTTGAGTAATTTAAAAAAAAAAAAACATACGATTATGATTGACTTATTTGCACATTAACATTTATGAGAGAAGAATTTTCAAACAAGATTAATTGATTATGGTCTTTTTGAAACAAAATGGATGGAGAGGAAGAAAAAATGCATTTACAATATTTATTGACTCGAAAATGTTGTTCGCCCAGGGAAAATTACATAAATTGCGATGCACCATCTCTTGGCAGAGGGAGTTTATCGCAGTGATTAGTATCAACTGATTTTCAGATTTCATAAAAAAAGAAAATAAGAAGAATTCCCTCCAGGTTTGTGACTTTATAGTATATAGACACATTAAAATGTATCAAAATTGTCCAAACTCACGACTGGCCTACTATGTTACGTTACTTGCCTAGTCCAAATTCATCACGGCCTATGTCGTGATTTTACTTGTCCCAATGGTGACGATTTGTTCGTTTCAAAATGTTTAGATATGTCACACTAATCAAGAAATATCTAAAAAAAAAAAAATTGTTATCTGATTTACACCTCATACATTGGAGGGACGTTGTCTATAAATTCAAGAACAGATATCTGATTTCCAAATTGCTCCTCTCATAAGAACTCTGTTTATCCAATTCTCACGCCTTTTCGCACGTTCATAATAATAGCCGGAAAATAATTACGAAATACATCTGGAAGGTAGCATAATTATGGTCCTTTTGCAGGGAAACTTTGCCCGTGAAATGAAAGTGAAAGCAAATTCTCCGTTTTCCGGCGCAGGTGAAGGTGCCATTATTGACGGCGAATTGGCGGAACCCGACGTTCAAATTATTACTTCCAGTGGCCTACGCATTCCAGCTCATTCTAGCGTCCTGGTATTAATTTTTCTATTCTTGAGTCCCATGAATATTCAATCTGTTATTCAACATCTTGTCTGATATGTCATTTCTTCGAATCCAAATGCTTTCGTGCACTGACTACATTTTCAGAAAATTTGTTTCAATTGGATTATTTTGAATGCAATTATTTTGGTTAACAATTTTTGTTTTTGTAGGCTTCTGTATCGCCTGTGCTGGGGAGCATAATTGAGAGACCTCAAAAGCACCGGAGCTCAGAGGGGAAAATTCCGATTCTCGGCGTTCCATGCGACGCCGTTTCTGTGTTCATCCAGTTTCTATATTCGTCAAAGTGAGCATAATTATTTCTTTCATTTTTTTATTCATTTAGTTTTAACTTTTATTTACTTATTATTCTGGTTGGTGGTGAACTATAACGATTTCAAGATTATTGCAATAAAATTTTGTAATGTAAATGACGAAAATTCAATTTTGGATTGGTTCAGGTGTAGTGAGGAGCAGATGGATAATTATGGGATTCACCTGCTGGCATTGTCGCACGTTTACTTGGTTCCGCTATTGAAACAGAGATGTACAAGAGGGTTGGCAGAGCGGTTGACAATTGAGAATGTTGTGGATATACTACAGCTAGCTCGACTCTGCGATGCACCTGATCTATACCTCAGGTGTATGAAGTTGTTGTCTAATAATTTCAAGGCTATTGAACCGACAGAGGGGTGGAAGTTTCTGCAAAGTCATGATCCTTTGCTTGAACTCCAAATTTTACAATTCATGGATGAAGCAGAATCAGTATGCACCTAACACGATCTCTCATTAGTTCTTATTTCATTTCAAGTAGAGAAAAACTTCAAGTCTAGTCGATAATGACGGTGAATTATGAATGTTATGATTGGTCAAGAATAGCATTAAACTAAGTTTTATTGTTTATATATTTGTAGTTGTTTATATGACTTCTATTTATCACACTTTATATGATGCATAAGTTTTGATTAGTACCATTGATAATGGTTTGTATTTGTTTGTAATAGAGGAAAAAGAGGACAAGGAGGCAAAGACAGGAGCAGGGCTTGTATTTAGAATTAAGCGAAGCCATGGATTGTCTAGAGCACATATGTACAGAAGGGTGCACGAGCGTGGGGCCTTACGACATGGATCCTAGCAAGAACACGAGTCCATGTAGCAAGTTTTCGACCTGCCATGGTCTTCAGCTTCTGATTAAGCATTTTGCAGCTTGTAAGAAGAGGGTTAACGGTGGTTGTTTGCGCTGTAAGCGAATGTGGCAGCTCCTTAGATTGCACTCCTCAATTTGTGACTCTCCTGATGAATGCAGAGTGCCCCTGTGCAGGTAAAAGTTACTTTCTAAATACTGTTTTTTTTTTTTTTTTATTTAGTTATTAGTATACGATGCTCATGAATTATGTGTTGATTACTTTTCAACAAATATGAATCAAATAGAATCTGAGAATGATCCTTGCTATCATTTGTTTATGCTGTAATAAACTATGTGATTCATACATAAAAAGCATAACGTTGGCATCAACCATTTTCTTGCGCACAAGCATATACGAATCAGTTAGCATACGGTAAGAGTCCAGTGATTCGTTGAGTGTGTCATTATAATCATATATGAGATATCCTTGTTACAAGAAAATGCAAGATACTGTGGACATCATTGAATCATATTGAAGATGTCAACATCCCATTTGGTTGGAAAATAGGTCCTGTCCCATACTGTCAGTATCCCACAATGTGTTCATTGCATGATACACAGATATACTGGTCCTCCTTTTGGTGAGATCTGATTACGCTCATTAGCTTCTCTATCATGGCAAACGTGAATCTAACTGTGATGTAGGGTCACTTTATTGTTTATTTGTTCCCTGGAATCCTGATACATCTGCTTTTGTTCACAAATGGATTGGCGCCACTTCTGAAAGCTGTGCAAGATATTTCTGATCCAATACCAGTCATATACTGAATAGTGTTTGTGTTAGTTGATATGTGTCAAAAGTTGTGAAAGTCAATATAATTAGCTTCCAAATACTGTTGTTCAAATTCAGGGAGTAGAAATGGTATGAGTTGGAGAAATAGAACCAGCGAAATGTGGGGTCTGAATTTAGGTCCTTGGAAATATGGGAACTCAAAGGCAAAGTTTACAATGTTTCCCAATTTTGAGTTGATCAGACTGATGGTATAGCTCATATTAATAACCAACTCTTTCTTTTCTAGTTCTCTGGCATTTCTCCTTGAAAGTGAAAGAATTTGAGCACACGCTTTCTGCGCTGAAATTTTATTTTGGACATTTACTGCTTTTGCTGCAATTTTGATATGTTCAATCTTTTGATATGATATCTCGTCAGATTTAAATGGTACAATACTACAATGTGCTTTTGAAGTAAAGCTCCCTTCTAATTGGTTGGAGAAGAATTTCGTTTTAATAACTTTATAGTTAATTTGGCATGATGTAATTAGGCCATTCATTAATTGTGAAGGTTGTGCAAACGATGTGTGCAAAAGGTTAATCGACATTTGTATTTGCATTTTTTTTCTGGATATATAGAAGAATACTGCATTCTTTTTCGTGTTATCAGTAATTCTTGAGTATCTAAAAAATGCATGCCACTATTATGTTAATGTTGCAGGCAGTTCAAATTGAAAGTGCAACAAGATAGAAGAGGAGAGGATGCTAGGTGGAGATTACTTGTAAGGAAGGTGGTCTCGGCCAAAACTATATATTGTTTGACTCTGCCCAAGTGGAAGAGAGAAGAGGAACCAAGAACCCAAAAATCATCATGAAATTAGAAGCTTTAAATAAACTCAAATAGATACAAAAGTTTCTTGATTGGAATGGGAAAATCTAGTGTAGTAGACCTCAGAAATTGTGTTGAGTTCTTTGTAATCTGTACATGAAAATTGGTTGTTTTGTTTGTTCTTTAGTTATTCTGGCTTGCTGTAGCCCCCCTTTGGTCTTTGTGGGTGGGCTAGCAATGAAATGGTTTGTAATCAAAATATAAGGCTTGTGGATGTGTGGTTTCTTGTCAATCTACTTTTCTCCATTTATTGTGAAGATGAGGAAGTTACTTGAATTATTTTGGACATTGAGGTTGCTTTTGGCATGTAGAATTGAGCTCTACAATTGCAATTTCTTCCTGGGTGATTATATTGCCACCACAGTTTTTCTTTGTTGCACCACATTTTAATTAAATTTAAGATCCTCAATCTTTGCCTACTGTAATACTTATGTCCCTAACCTTTTTTCCATCAAATTCCTATCTTTAATCTTCTAATTAATTAGCACATCTCGTCATTGACGATGATTTTTGTTAAAATATTCTATTTTGCGTGCTTTGAAATGAGATAAAAATATTTTGTCACACTTTCATATTTATTCTTTTTTTTAAAAAATATATATATATATATGATAGGCAAATAAGTAGTTTTACTTCTTACAAACAAATTTTTTGGACGTGAACTTTTATTAAAGACGAGATGTGCTAATTAATGAAAGATTGAGAATAAAAAAATGACGAAAAAAAGTTGATAGACATAAGTGCTTCAATGAATAAAGATTGAGGACCTTAAATATAATTAAAATATGGCGCAACAAATAAATTTTGTGGTGTGAATATAATTACCCTTTCTTCCTCCCACCCTGTCTATAACCCCAACTCCAAAGTCGGCCCCCATCACCCTTACCCTCTAAACTGTATTTCCCACCCTGCTCCATAGTTATTAAACCCGGACCGGACCGGCCGGTCAGACCGAAAAATCGGCGACTCGGTGGTCCAACCGGTCCGGTTCTCTTAATTGGATCGTTAAGCAATTGAACCGGCTACGACTCGGAAAAACCGCCGATTTTTTTAGTAAACTGGTTACCCGAAACCCGGTGACCCGGTCGGGTTGTTACATAATGAAAATTTTCAAATTTTTTTAGTCTTTTTTTTAGTCTATTTTTTTTCATTACAATAATTTATGTTATTTTTTACAATAATTAGTTGATGATACTAGTAGTCTCGTACTTATTTTGCTAAATAAATTTCTGATAGTAATGATTTAACAAAAATAAACTTATCGGTTTAACATGAATTGACCCACCGGTTCAACCACCAGATCACCGGTTGAACCAGAAATCCGATGACCCGTCTCCTTGTCCAGGTCGATGTTCAAGTCGGGTTTGATAACTATGCCCTGCCCTATTATTTTCCCCCTTCCCCCGCGGTTCCGCATACCCAACTGGCGCTTGTGATGTGCAGTTTTGGGTTAGATGGATGGCCAAAGAGGTGAGGGGAGGAACTTTTTGTTTATTTTTTTCTTTCTTTCTTTGTTTTTTGTTTAATTAAAAATAAAGTTATAATCGTCTTTTCAATAAAAAAAACTGACTTCTTGACTGTCAAATAGTTATCAAATGGGTAATTATATTCACACTACAATTTATATTATCTACACCACGTTTTAATTACAATGAAGATCCTCCAACTTTTGATATTTTACAATTTATGTCTTTAACTTTTTTTGTCGTAATTTTTTCATGAACTTTCAATTAATTTTCACATTTCGTCTATTTGACGATTTTTGTCCAAATATTCTGCTAATGTATATCAAAATGAGGGAAAAATATTTTGTTAAAATTTTGTATTTGTTATTTATTTTGTTTATTTGAAAATAGGAGAGACATACAAATCTTTTTATGCTCTCCTAATCAATTTCTTCGACGTAAATCATCATCAAAGATAGAGATAAGACGTGTAAATTAATAGGCTGGTAATAAGAATATGATAAAAAAGTTGAGGACATAAATACATAAATGAATAATATTTGAAGATTTTCATTGCAATTAAAATGTGGTGTTGTTAACTAATAATGTAGTGTGAATAAAATTACCCTTATCAAATTGTTACAAACTTAAATGTACAACTTGACCTTCATAATCTTTAAAAAAAAAAAAAAAAAAAAAAAAAAAAGCATTGTAGACCACATTAATGAAACGGAGTCATTCCGAATGGTTTTTTTTTTTTTTTTTTTTTTTTTAAATATGAGGACATGATGACATCATGTCCTCATATTATTCTACAAACAGCAAGATTAATAACATAGAGCCAAGCTAACAAAAAATAATAGTCTCCACCCTTAAGAACATGTTTGGCAGACCACATATCTTTTTTTTTTTTTTTTTTATCATGTCTTGTATGTTCAGTCAATATACCAACTATGTCATATGTCAATTATCTCGAGGCGTAACATGTTTCAAACCACAAAAGGGGAATCTACAAAATTCGAAACTAGAAATTGCAATTTACCATATAAAACATTGTCCTTGCTACTAGAGACAATTTGTTCTGTTGAATGAAAAGTTGTCTAATATATTCTTAAATTGAAATAATGCAAATTTCTCCAAAAATTTTCATGTCATGGGAACTTTTTAAAACCTAATAGATAGCTTTTGAAAAAAGAAAAATATCATAACTGAGGTATATTTGTAAACTATTTTTTTTTTTTTCGAATCGATTTCTTTAAATTGCTATGATATAACTCAACCAACTCTTAATTTTGATATTTACTTTTAATTTTTTTGTAGTGGTGATTTCATGAAAATATTATTTTTCAGTTGGCATGCTTTTCAATTGCAATTTAAAAATGTGCAATGAATGGTTTTGTTTCACTTGAAACTTTACAGGTAACTAGTGAACCTTAAGCATAATTAGTAGTAATTATTAATTTAAAGTCAAATTCAACGCAATTATGGGAAGTCGCTAAACGTGCATGAATCTACTTTTTTACGAAGTAGTAATAAGTAGAACACTACTATCGAAAAAGTAATTCAATTTACTAACTCTCTTAAATAGTAATTTTTCGTCGATATTTTAATTTCTTACTTCAAATTTCTTATAATTTAAAATGGCCCAATGTTTGTTGATCATGATATGTAATCTCAATAACTCAAGAAAGGCCATCAAAGGGTCAATAAATACTTGATTTCATCACAAAATATATTGGCTATATATTCTTATAGAGAAAAATCTTGTCACATTTTGATGGAAACAAATGCAAGTGGGTGTCATCTATGACTATGATTTTGCAAGCTTAGAGGAGATACACAAAGACCAAAAGAAAAGCATTGTCCATAGATAAGACTTCATATGTCGTGGATAGTTCTTTAAAGATGAAGATGAATCGATGTTGAGTATATCTTGATGTCCAATTTCAAAACCCATTTAAAGGTTTCTTTGTTCCCCACTATCTTGACGTCGAATTCCAAAAACCTTCCACTCTTCTTGATTGTGAAACCATTTCCTCAACAAAGAATCTTTCTATGACCCTACAAATTTGATCTATGAATGTTGAACAAGTAACTTTATGAGCTCTTGAGACATAAAGGACACAAGAATGGCATAGAAAGACATGACAATATTGGAAATGGGGGACTCCATTGGGTATACTTTTGATATTCAAAAGAGAAATTAACAAGCATGCTTGCCCACACAGCAAATTATAGCCATCCAAGTATCTAAGTGGGCAGCTCAAAACCAGGAAGCATTCATGTTTCTTCATAATGATTATGTGAAACTAGTGCTGATTTTGATAGTGTTTGTTGGGTTTTTCAAAAAATAAGATTATTGGGCTTTTAATTTATTAAAAAGTGGAAATTAGACTATACACCTCATTTTCTTCATTCACTTCAATCAAAAATATCTTAAGCATGCTTGTTAATTTCTCTTTGAATAATTAACATGTTTTGAATAAATTCTATTAGCATGTTTTGGCACATTTAGGTAGATAAAAACTTGGAAGATGGTCATATTTATCTAACCTATTTATAGTCGTAGATAATTAAAACCACCATCTTCATCTTACAGAAAATGGTCAAATTTTTATAAATTTGTATCTACAACTATAAATAGGGTAGATAAATAGAATATGGAGAACGACTTGGAAGATGGTAGTGGTGTTTTGGAAGCTTGATTCGCTGTGGTGATGGCGAAAGGCGGCAATTGGAGGTGTTCACGTTATTTTGAGTTTGGGTCGAGTTGGGTAATGGTAAAATATTATGGTACATATATTAATCCTGTAAGTTCGATGGTTATCGTATGATGTTGGTGGATTTTATGAAAATTGGGTGATGGTGGATTATTGCGGTAGCCAAGTGGTAGCCAAAGTAACATATTTAACATATAGTAACGTAGTTTGTTATCTTTGTAAGACGCAGATTTTTTGATAAAAAATAATATGTGGTAACACAATATTTTAACCCATGTAAAACATTGATTTTATAATAGAATGTAAACATATTACTCTTGTAAGACAGACATTGATATTTTAATAAAAAGTAATACATGGTAACAAAATGTGTTACCTGTGTAAAATGTTGATATTTTAATAATAAAAAATAATATAAGATAACATAATATGTTACCCGCGTAAAACGTTGATTTTTTAATAAAAAGTAACGTACATTACATGTGCATAAGATTCATTTTTTAATAAAAAAATACATATGTCAACACAATATGTTATTCTTGTAAAAAGATTGTTTTCAAATGAAAATTGAAAAATTAATTTTAAATGAACAAGTGGTAAATTTTTTAAAAAAATTATAAAATGAGGTAAATCATAAAATATTGATAATCAATTAAAAAGTACTTTTCAAAAAATTGAAAAAGAAATATTTTTCAATTTTATAAAAATAAAATAAGTGTCAAAATTACCCTTATTAAAATGAGTATATTTGAAAATGTTGAAATTATTTTTTAAGTACTTATAAGTTATGAGTTATATAGAATATATAGATAGTAAATTTGAAATTTTATAAAATGTGTGAATAAAAAATATATTTAATTAATTAAACTAATTTAAATTATAATTTAAGATAAGAATAGTACCATAATAATGCCACGAAAACCGCCATTTGGATGAATGTCATTATAACTATTTAATTGAGTATTATGCATCTCATCAGTCTAGGCCCCTCAATTGTAGTTTCTTAGAATTTCATGATGAATTTAGCCTATAAAAGGACAACTATAAGGTTGCATAGGTCTACCTTTTTCTTTAGAAAAACTTAGACAAATTTATCTACCCTATTCAAACTCTTGGGGATAATAAATTTCTAACTCCAAAAAAATCTAGTTTTGAGGCATATAATTTGCCACTGTTCTAAAAAATCTGTCTAATTTTTACCTAGGCTATGCTAAAGTGTGTCTAGCCACGTCTCATGTTTCGCTATCGCCTTATCCTTATCTCGCTCTCGCCTAAGTCTCACATAAACCCAAAAACTTGAAGTTCGACTTCAATGTTGAGTTACTCATTAAACTTTTTAGAACATTACTATTTGTCGTTTGAATTTTTAAATTAATATTTTTTTATGACTATTTTAAAATTTATTATTTAGTCACAACTACAAGAAGTAGTTATAACTTATAATTATAATATCTAACATTAGTGTTCTACATTGAAGCACAAATCTAGATGTGATTTTACACTGCAAAATTTGACTAAAGATCCCCTTAGTTCAAAGAAATTATGAGTAAATACTCAAAAGAGAGAAAGAGCATGTTTAATCAATTTAAAAGGAAGTAAAATTTATTTTAATTTTTTTTATCGAATATAATTTAAAATTTTACTTTTTAAAAAAGTATATTATTAGGTTTACTAAATAAAAGAAATTTATAAAATGCACTGTATTTAGAGTGTATCTACACTTTGTATATTACATTTTGCAAATTTACATTTTACTATTACATTTTGCTTGATGATAACAAAGGGAAATTGGCGCAAATGGTACCTAACGTATGACATTAGTGCGCAAGTGGTCCCTAACCTTTTAACTTTGGCAGAATGATCCCTAGCCTATCTATTTAGGTGCTCGATTGGTCCTTTTTGACGGATTTTGTTAAAAATCCGTTAAAAACCTTTCATTTAGGTGCGCAAATGGTTCCTAAATTTTTTTTTGTCTTTATTAGTGGGGATAAAATTGTCAAGTTACATTATTTTTTCAACCTTTCAATTGGCGCAAATAGTCCCTAAGCTTAGTTTTAATTTAGAAATTTGCAATTGAATTCTTAATCTTTACAAAAAGTGAAAATATGTCCAATACTTTAATTTTTTTATTAAATTATTTTTTATTATTAAGTAATCATATTATTTAAAATTCAAATTTTAATTTTATCATTACAACATAAAAAAATTTTTTTTGTCACAAATAAAAATTTTAATTATGCTCAATCCAGCCCGATTATATACGGTCTCATATTTATTGGATCAACACTGCCCACTTTTGAGCCACATAGTTACTGGGCAGGCCAATTTTAAATTTTAAATTATTTTTTTATTTAAAAAAAGCAAACACTGAAAATGTCAATTTTAAATTTAAATTTATTTTTTTATTCAAAAAAAAAAAAACATATTTCAGTCACCACCCCACCCTACCCACCCCACCCCACCCCACCCCACCCCACCCCACCATTAGTCAACCAGAAAAGGGGGGAGAGAAAAATCAACGTCGACGCGGTGTCGGCGACTGGGGGAGGGAGGGGGGAATCTCCATCCTTCTTTGGTCGAATTCACGAAACCAGAGAGATCGACCAAAAAAAAAGGGGGGTGAGGGAAATCCCCCCCGGTCACCGACGCATCTCCCCCCTTGTTAGCTACGGAAACCTTCGACCAAAAAAATGGAGAAGATTTCTCTTCCCTTGTTTGCTACGGAAACAAGGGAGATTCTTTTCCCTGGTTTTAGCGAAACCAGAGCTTGCGTGAGCTCTGGTTTTGCAAAAACCAGGCTGTGTCGGTGACCGAGGGGGAGAATCTCTCCCATTTTTTGGTTGACTAATGGTGGGGTGGGGTGGGTACTGAAATATGTGTGTTTTTTTTCCAATAGAAAAATAAATTAAAACTTAAAATTGGCCTGTCCAGTAACTATGTGGCTCAAAAGCGGGCTGTGTTGATCGAGTAAATATAAGACCGTATAAAATCGGGCTGGGTTGAGCATAATTAAAATTTTTATTTGTGACAAATTTATTTTTCTTTTTATGTTGTAATGATAAAATTAAAATTTGAATTTTAAATAATATGATTATTTAATAAAAAAATTAAAATATTGGGCCTATTTTCACTTTTGGTAAAGATTAGGAATTCAATTGCAAATTTCTAAAGGAAAATTGGCACAAATGGTCCCTAATGTATGACATTAGTGTGCAAGTGGTCTCTAACCTTTCATTTTTTACGGAATGGTCTCTAACCTATCCATTTAGGTGTGCAATTGGTCCTTTTTTACGGATTCTGTTAAAAATCAGTTAAAAACCTTTCATTTAGGTAGGCAAATAGTCCCTAAAATTTTTTTTGTCTTTATTAGTGGGGGTAAAATTGTCAAGTTACATTTTTTTCAACTTTTCAATTGGCGCAAATGGTCCCTAAGCTTAGTTTTAGTTTAGAAATTTGCAATTGAATTTCTAATCTTTACAAAAAGTGAAAATAGGTCCAATACTTTAATTTTTTTATTAAATTATTTATTATTATTAATTAATCATATTATTTGAAATTTAAATTTAAATTTTATCATTACAACATAAAAAGAAAAATAAATTTGTTACAAACAAAAATTTTAATTATACTCAACCCAACCCGATTTTACACGGTCTCATATTTACTGGATCAACACAGCCCGCTTTTGAGCCACATAGTTACTGGGCAGGCCAATTTTAAATTTTAATTTATTTTTTTATTTAAAAAAATCCAACACTGAAAATGTCAATTTTAAATTTTAATTATTTTTATATTCAAAAAAAAAAAACAAACATATTTCAGACCCGTCCCCACCCCACCCCACCCCACCCCACCCCACCCTTCCCTTAATCAACCAGAAAAGAGGGCATCGACGACCAGGGGGAGAAATCTTCCCCCTAGTTTGCTACGGAAACCAGCATCTCCCTGGTTTCGACCAAAAAAGGGGGGAGAATTCTCCCCCCTCCCGGTCACCGCCGATGCGTCGACGACTTGGGGGGGAGACGAATCGGCGACCAAGGGAAGAAATCTCCTCTCTTTTTTGGTTGACTAATGGTGGGGTAGAGTGGAGTGGAGTGGAGTGGAGTGGAGTGGAGTGGAGTGGGGTGAAATATGTGTGTTTTTTTTTCTAATAGAAAAATAAATTAAAATTTAAAATTGGTATTTTCTGTGTTTGCTTTTTTTTAAAAATAAAAAAATAAATTAAAATTTAAAATTGGCTTGCCCAATAACTATGCGGCTCAAAAGCGGGCTGTGTTGATCCAATAAATATGAGACCGTATAAAATCGGGTTGGGTTGAGCATAATTAAAATTTTTATTTGTGACAAATTTATTTTTCTTTTTATGTTGTAATGATAAAATTTAAATTTGAAATTTAAATAATATGATTACTTAATAATAAAAAATAATTTAATAAAAAATTAAAATATCAGACCTATTTTCACTTTTTGTAAAGATTAGGAATTCAATTGCAAATTTCTAAATTTAAACTAAGCTTAGGGTCCATTTGCGCCAATTGAAAGGTTGAAAAAAAATATAACTCGACAATTTTACCCTCACTAATAAAGACAAAAAAAAAATTTAGGGACCATTTACGCACCTAAATGAAAGGTTTTTAACGGATTCTTAATGGAATCCGTCAAAAATGACTAATTGCACACCTAAATGTATAGGTTATGGATCATTCCGTAAAAAATGAAAGGTTAGGGACCACTTGCGCACTAATGTCATATGTTAGGGACCACTTGCGCCAATTTTCCATTTCTAAATTAACAGTAAGCTTAGGGACCATTTGCGCCAATTGAAAGGTTGAAAAAAAATTTAACTTGACAATTTTACCCCCACTAATAAAGACAAAAAAAATTTAGGGACCATTTACGCACCTAAATAAAAGGTTTTAACGGATTTTTAACGGAATTCGGTAAAAAGGACTAATTACGCATCTAAATGGATAGGTTAGAGACCATTCCGCAAAAAATGAAAGGTTAGGAACCACTTGCGCACTAATGTCATGCGTTAGGGACTATTTGCGCCAATTTCCCTGATAACAAATAAACAACCTTTGTCAAATAAATAAAATAATTTTTTATTTTTTACAAAATTACCATTATAAATAGCTGAACAGATTAAAATTGTCTTAATTGAAAATAAAATTCACACCCTGCATATTATTTTATTATTCTTTAAAATTTTAGTTGCTAGAAGCTTACAAAGTTTAATTTCATTGACGGTCACTAAAGTTTCAACATAATTACAAAACGGTCACTAAAGTTATAAAGTTTCAACACCGGTCACTGAAGTATACTAACGCGTTCACAAACGATCACTCTATTAAATTCTCAGTGTGGTGACGTGTAACTGTTAAATCTCCATGTGGCACAATATCAGTCAACAGTTGACAAATTAACGTCATGTAGACTTAATGTATTAATAACAATAAATTCAGACTACAAGGGATACACCTAAAAAATGAGGACATAGCTATAATTTCTAGAAAATATCTAAATCAAATCCACAAATTATTTGCACAACTTGATTTTTCCCAAAATACGGTCTCAAATCCTAATTTTTCTCCCAATTGGTTAAATACCTGATTAATCCAACCAAATTTCGATTCATGAATGATTACCCAGGAATTGCAGCTAGGTCCTTATATTTTAGGTGCATCTTTTGTGTTCTAGATTTATTGTTATTAATACATTAAGTCTATGTGGCATCAATTTTTGTCAAATGTCGACGGATTGGATGACACGTGGACACTTAAATGTGACACATTATCAATTCACGCTGGATATTTAATAGAGTAACCATGAGTAAATGCATTAGTATACTACAGTGACCATTTTATAATTGTATTGAAACTTCAGCCACCGCCAATAAAATTAACCGGAGCTTACAATGTTTTATAAATTTATCTTGTTAAAAGATAGTCTTGTTTTATGTGAAGTTTACAAAATTTATTATTTTCATCTTCTTTAAACTATAACTCAAATAACTATGATTGATAAAAATGACTAGTTAGGAAGAATATAATTTCAAATTACTAAATTTTTTAATGAGATTGTGGATTATTTTTTTCCCAACATTTTGTGTTCAAGGAATAAAAAAATCAAGTAAAATAATATATGATATTACTTATTATTTTGCAATTTAAAATTAATTTCTTATTTATTTTAAGTTAAGGTTGTTAACTTTATACTATTTTGTAATTTGAAATTTTTTAGGAATTTATAAATATTATTTTTCTATTTTTCATGTCATCTCTTTATTTTTATGAATATAAGATAAATATAAATTTTGTTGATAGAAAGTATATAATTTTGTGTAAAACAAAATGAAAATGAAATGTCTTATTTAATTTAGTCGAGATACTTGATTCAATAGAAAATTAATATATGGAAAAGATAGATATAAGAAATAGAGAAAAATTAATTATTTGGATAAGAAAGTAATAGTAATTAAAATTTTGAAGAATAATGAAATGATTATATTGAGCGTTATTTAATGTAACTAGTTAAAAACACGTGCTTTGCACGTGATTTTGTAATAATATCATGAATTTATTTTTTTGTTAAAATTTTTAAATAATAAAAGTTCGATAGTTATTTCTTTATTTTATCTATCCAACCTTCCATCAGTATCTCGGGTCACTTTGATTAAAATTTAAAATATTACAAAAATTGTCAATTTGCTTATAAATTTAAGAAAAACAATAGAGCACCTCAAAAGTTAGGCTTCTTCAACCTCTAAAAAATATAGATGCTCAACTGCATGTGTTGTAATGTTAGTTTTCTAAAAATTCTTTAATTTTAGAGATTAGATATCTATTAGGGTTTGTGTCTTCAATATAAGGTGTAGAAAATCACAATTATGTAAAGTGTTCCAAAGTTTTCCATTTTACTCACCCTTTTCATCATCATTGAGAAAAATCATAAACTTATCGATGATAAGATTCACAATAAAACCCATAATTCATCTTCATTTTCATTTTCATCTTCGTAGGGTGAAACATTTTTTTGATGGCTTGGCATTATCAACAAATATTGTAGAAGTGATCTCCAATATTTTACAGTAAGAAGGTTTTTGATTTTTAAAGTTTATTTGTTACATGTTGATCATATGGTATCTATTGTCTTGTTTACATACATTTATACAAATCTATCCATACATTCCATTTGACAAATTTTGACAGCACCAAACAATTTCTTCGGCAATTCCTCCTCCGACCGCGCCTCCACCAAGAAATCCATGTCCATTGTAATGCACCCCAAAGCTACGCGCAAAAATTGCGGTGGCAATTGTTGAGCTACCAATATCAACATATATTTTAAGATAATTAGGTTCTTTGTGGTAATAATAATTCAGAACTTTACCTAATAGGCATGCAGAGTAATTTTTCACTGTAGTTTTTATGATCCATTGTCCATTCACAATTTTGTTTATGATCTTAAATATACTGTTGCGAAAAATATCCGACTCATGAATAAATTGATACAATAGTGAATTGGAGTGATGAGTGATAGTTAGAGTTGGAGGCTAGTGTTTTCAATTAATTATAATTCAATTTATGAAATGAAGAGATGATGGTAGATGGATATGTGGAGAATTTTAGATGCGTTAATTAATATTTAATTGAACCAATTTTAAAAGGCATTTTAAATTAATTAAGGACAAAGTGAAAAATCTAAAATATGAGGGAGGATATTTTGGTCCAAAAATGTTTATCCCTTTTAGAGATATAGTATATATTAAATATAATAAATAGAAATTTAGTCTTTTCAACTTCTAAAAACTATATGTAGTTATAAATGTTAAATTAGGATTTTAATTATAATATTAACTTAAGGACAATTTAGAAAATATATAATATTAATGAGGGCATATTTGTCCAAAAAATATTTCTCCTTTAAACCCTTTTTAGATTAATATAGATATAGATAAATATATTGTTATTTGTTGAGTTAATAGTATCTTGGTCTATTTATTGGTTTTTTTTTTTTTTTTTCAACAAAAGTTGTTAGTTGTTTTCATTAAATACCAGGGCGGAGGGAGGGGGGTGCTCTGGAAAAAATAATTTTTTATAGTGGAAAAAAAATTAGTGTAATTTTTTTTTTATTAACAACCTCGTCTTGAAGTGAGTAACTCAATCTCTAAAAATTCTTAGATTCGCCACTATTAGTTACAATGTAATATATGTAAAATGTAAATGTGCATAACATAATATGCAAAATTATAAATAAAGTGTATTTTGTAAATTTCTCTTAAAATAATTATGTATAAGGCAAGAATTCAAATAAAATAACCTTTAATTTTTGTTTTAGGTTAGGTGGCATTTAATTACCTAATATCATACATTGATACAAAACTCCATGGTCTGATTGGGAGTTTTGGGTATCGGTTACGAGAGTATTTTTTTAAATATTGGTTTTGGTTGTTTATGAGGTATTCGATTTTGGGTAGTTTTAGTTAGGAGTTTTTGAAACAATTGAATCCATGCTCGAGAATTTATTATTCAACGATTTTTTAGTTTACTCAATCATTTTCTATTGTGTATGGATTAATCTTTAAACTATTTTTCTTTTTTTGCTGTTTAATTATTTACAGTAAAATTTATTAAAAAGCTCATATTTGAGTAATGAATATCTAAAAATGAAAATATATATTCGACTGCAAAAAATTTCAAAAATAATTTAATAGCTCAAAAAATTTATTGTTTGGAGAGAATCTAAAGAACCACGTGACATGATGAAAACAACACACACACACACAAACATGGAATTATTGACGTCATAGCTAACGACATCAACTTCTTTGTACTCTTTTCTTCGTTCTCAAACATGTATTCATGATAGACATGTAAAAAAAGACAAGTTTTACATTTTCTACACATGCAAAATTGTTTAAGTAGATTAGATCTAATTCATTTTACACTTCTAAACGAAAAGATATCGTAAATAGCTAAATTGATTATTGCCGTTTTCACATAATGAAGTACGTGACTAATTTTTATTTTTTTTTATTTTATTTATTTATTTATAGTGCTTAGGCATGCAGAAGCTGAGTGCAACCACCCAAATAGATGCTGAATCGTGTGGTAATTGATGTTGAATTGCTTTGCCCACCACCAATTTTAGCACTTTCGGCGTTCGTGCACAAGATCTATAAAAATATATGTGTAGACCAATGACCATGTGGTTCCCTAACCAAGTAGACTGACCTCTTTTATCATGACTTTTCATAGTTATATGTGCTTTAATTATATTGTTCAATTTTTTTCGATACGATTAATGTAAATCGTATGGATATTAGATTTAAAAAAAATATTGTCCAGTCCACATAAAACTACATTTCTGTTCAAATTTTTATTAGCCCAAATCATTTAGGCCCACAACTGATTTTAAAATCATAATTAGATAATTACTGTGCAATGTTTTTAATTCTAAAATTATTGAATTTACTGAACTTTAGGTGAAATCACATCCTTTGAACACTCCCCACAAATCCTCTTCCACCACCACCATCATAGTCGATCATGTTAAAATTACTTAAATTTTATCAAGTTGAATCATTAAATATATTTAATAATATGGACTATTACAATTAATTTGATGTGAATTAAAAAAGTTTTAAAAAGCACATAATTAGTGAATGTGTATATTGAATGGACACATTCATTCATAACAGGTGAATATGTATGATGAATAGACGTATTCATTTAAGATTTAATCTAGGTCATTAGATCACAAAAAAATATGATATGATACGATCAAGGAGTTCATATTAATTAGACCAAATAATACACCTATTCATGAAGAGTCATATATACATTCAAAAAGACACTTCAAAACATATAAATAGGAACTCCTAAATTCAATTTTTATACACAAAATCAATTCTGAATTATTGATTTATAAATTCTCATCATTCTTCAAAATTTCGTCTACATAATTTCTGAGCAAGTTTATATTTAAATTAGTTTTGTGCAACTTCTTAAAGTTTGTGTTTTTCATTCTATTGAGAATAGTAGAATCAAAATTTTGGTTCGATCTACAAAGTTGGTATAGTGCAATATCAATTTTTAAAGAAGCGTTGTATCTTGGGAGAAAACATTCATTGATCATATTAGTACTTTTGCAAGAGACGAGACCTGTCTTAAAAATATTTTTTACATTATACATCGCTTCATCTCATTTCTATATTTATGTTTTCTATTTTTTTCAATTATTCCTGTCAAAAGTGATAACAAACCCAAAACTAGCCATCATCACTGGTGGCTAGTTTTAATTATATTTAATTATATGAACTAGACAAATTAAATTGATGTCAAATATAATTTTCATTAAGTGCTCGTTAGATTTTTTTAAAAATCAGATTTTTGTTAAATTTTGATAAAAGTTAATGAAACGTGTGTTGAAAAGTTGATAAAAGTTGTAAGTCTCATGAAATTTATTGTTCAAATTAATTTTTGACTTTTAACTTTTTTTACTTTTTAGCGAATTTTTATGTAAAATCAAGCAAATCATAAATTGAAATCTAAAAACATAAACGAAATGAGAATATTAAATTCAATTCTTGCTGTCAACTTTAGCTTATTATTTTGAACTCGTCATTTAACGATTTTTCAATTTGCAAAATATGTTGCGAAACTTGTCATAAATACTTTTAAATAGTACTAAGCACCTACTCGAACGAGTGAAGAAACATAGCCTGAAAATAAGTCGAAAGAGATGATGCCAAAATAAAAATTAAAAGTAAAAAATCAAATTATTAAATCTAGTTTTAGCAGCCATCTTTGATTCGTTATTTCAAATTTTCCGTTTAAGGATTTTTTAATCTGAGAAATATGCTTCAAAGTTTGCCAATGACACTTTCGAATGATATCAAGAATCTACTTCAACGAGTGAAGAAACACAGCTCAAAAATAAGCTAAAAGAAGTGATATCAATTAAAAGATAAAAATCGGATTATTATTTCCATTATGACATCCATCTTTACCTTGTTATTTTGAATTCCCGGTTTAACACTTCTCAATCCAAAAGATGTTTTGCAAATTTTTCGTGAATACCTCAAAACAATATCAAGAACTTACCCCGATGAGTGAAGAACATAGTCCAAAAATAAGTTGAAAGATGTGACGTCAAAATAAAAATTAGGAGTTAAAAAAAATAAGATTATTAAATGTTGACGTCTGAACCTGCACCAGTCCACGTGCTAGCAAATCTCCAGTCACTCCTCTGCCAGCTCGTATGTTACCCGCACACTAGGACGACCGTTAGGCACCAAGATCTCCAGAGAAAAAGAGTCCGGCGATCGTTGGCACTCCGACGATCAAGTCAATTACCGGTATATGAGAGATACACGGGGACGAGAACAAAAAAGGGTGTGGGAGAGACAAGCGGGCAGAGATTTGAGCAGAGTTTAGGGTGAGATTCTTAAGCATAAAAATTGCGTACCTTGGAACAACCGGAGACGTTGTATTTATAGCGCAAGAATTCTAATTGATTTGGAAGACAAATCAATTTGGTCTTCAATCGGATCCTTCTTCCTTATGTGATAAAGATACCCGAGATTGCCTTCCTTCCTTGAGTTTATCACGTTGCATGATTTTAGGAGATCATGATTTGGTTTCCTTGTGGAGATTCGTGCGCCCAATCCAACGCAATCTTTCTTTAATTACTTCTCTGGTTGTCCCGGCATATCAAGTTGCTCGCTGGTTACGAATGATGCGAGGCCTGACGAAGTCCTATGGTTCGCATACGGGCGCCGAGGCCCTCCACATGGCTCGCGAATTTCTGTCTGCTGAAGGCCCAAGCGTGTGGTGGGCCTTTCCAAAGCCCTAGCAGGGCCCAGGTAGGATTCTTGACAGACTACGGACTGGGCCCTTGCTGGGCTTGGATGGGGCCTGTGCTGACGTGGCAGCCATATCGTAATTGTGTGGTAACAATAGAGTTGATTAGAGTTGGCCGCGAACCACACTCCCTCGCTGCCGTGTTCTTTGTACTTGCTTTCTTACGCGTAAAATGTTTACCCAGCGAGTTAATTAGAGTTGGCCGCGAACCACACTCCCTCGCTGCTGTAGTGGTACTCTCCGCTTGGGGGACGCTTTGGATTCATAAAAGACGAATATTATTGAACGGCGCCTAGTTTCCTGGCGTCCGACAAAAAGAAAAATCTCTAAAGAGATCAAAACAATGCAGGAAAAAGACAAAATAGAAATGCCGGCGGTAAGGTCTCAGGTTGCTGCGGCTGGGGTGATATCCTCGCGTTTGGCAGCTTTTCGTAACGCGTTCATGTAGCATGCCCGTGCCGCCGTCTGATTACCACGGATTTTAGCTATTCCTCCAGGAGTCGAGAATTTCATCGCCAAGTGGTGTATGGACGTAACCGCCTGTAAATCTTTCAGCGCGGGCCTACCAAGGACCCTGTGGTAGGCGGAGCGGGTGTCCACTATTAGGAACTCCATGAATTTCTGGAGGTGGCAAGGTGGTTCTCCGAAATCTACCACCAGGGTAATCTTTCCTCGCGGGACGAGACTGTCCCCTATGAAACCAAATAGCAGCTCGGTGATGGCTGTCAGTTCGTGATCCACGTCCATTTGGTCGAACACATTGCCGAATAGGATGTTCACGGCGCTTCCGTCGTCGACCAACATCCGGCCTAGGCCGTTTCTGGCGACAATGGCGCGTACCACTAAGGCATCGCAATGCAGGTAATGTATCTCGGATTCGTCTTCTTCAGTGAATGAGATTGGCGGTACTCTAGGCCGATGCTCGTGAACCAGCCAACTCTCCATGTGTTTCCCCCTGGCTGCCTTCGCGTAGTTACGTCGTGAGTTCATCGTGCTTCCTTCGACATACAGTTCTCCAAAGATGGTATTTATCTTTCGGATAGGCGGGGCTCCTTGGGGCCTCTCGGCCCTCGGTTGGTCCCTGTCCTCCTCGTTTCTTCCTCCATCGCGGCGAGGTCCATCGTTCCGGCGCTGAGGAGGAGGTCTTCGCCCTTGTGTGGGCGGTCCTCGACGTCCTCGTGCCGCTTGATCCGTCTCGCCTGGCCCGTGGTTCTCGCGATTGATTAGCTCCCTCACATCCGGGCAATCTTCCGTGTTATGCACCCTGGTCCTGTGTATACGACAGAACTTGGGTGGGGTCACCGCGGGTAGGGAGGCCGCTAGTGGTGCCCGTGGAGCTGGGGCTGGGGCTACCTCTGTTTGATTGAACCTCCAATAATGGTTGTTGGTCGGTTCTGGAGAACGCCTCCTCTGAAAAAGGGAGAATCGGGGCTCTGGAGAGCGATGCCCCTCTCTCCTCTATCGATCTCCTCTCCCTTTCAGCTCTTTCTCTGTTCTCGATCGTTTCTTCTGATCGGATTTCGCGCTGGATCATGTCCACCAGCTGGCTGTAGACTTTCGGTTGACTATTTTGAACGTCTCTCCAAAAGGGAGTTCGCATGTGGAGCCTCGTTATCAGCGCATCTAGGGCCTTCTCGTCGGTCACCGTCTCGATCTTGTTGATGATGTTGCTGAATCGTTTGAAGTAGCTTTTGACGATTTCTCCCTCCTTTTGTCGGATATCATTGAGTTGGGCGATGTCAGCAATCATCGTCCGGTTGCCAATGAAGGCGTTGACGAACTCCCTCTTAAGTTATGACCAGCTTCGGATACTCCCTGGTCTCAGCTTGTTGTACCACCTCTTCACGTCACCCGTAAGTGTTGTATGGAAATTTCGACACTTCACTGCGGGAGACTGGCCCTGGAGTTTTGTCTTATAGGTGTTTATGTGGTCCGTGTGATCACCTCTTCCATTATACTTGTCCATGATGGGCATTTGGAAGTTGGCTGGCACCTCCATTGCCTTTATGTAGTTGGTGAACGGTAGGTTCTCGTCATCATCGTCCTCATAACACTCCAGCCTTTCCTTTTCGTCTTCGGCCTTTTCTTGATTCTTCAGGTCCTTCTTCTTTTCCGTACGGGCCTCGCTATGTTCACTGCGCCTGCTGTGTGTGGGCTGGGGGGTGCAATCGAAGACCCCACTCCCAACCTGTCAAACACGCTAGCTACAGGAACCGGGTGGCTTTCTCGTACAGGGAAGGGTCTCCCTTTCTGACCGTCCTGCGGGGGCTTTGGAGCTGGGTTCCGAGGGTTTCGACCGTTAGAAATGGGGGGTTCCTCTCGGGAACCATGGCTGTCCAGCGAACCAGTGGGTGAGGGACTCATCCGGGCACGGCTGCGCTTGGGTCTATGTTGGAGGGATTGATTCTCCAACAGTTCAAGCGTGGCCTTTATCTGGGCGTTGTCCATCTTGAGGTCGTGGTTCTCCTGTTCTATAATCCGTTTCTTCTGATGTCTTCTCTTTCTGCGACGGGTGACGTTCTGTAGGTCTTAAACGCTCTCCTGTCGCAGGTTGGTGTGGTGGGACTCCACCTCTTCTTCTGTGGACTGTTCGCATGTCATGCTCATTTGGGTAGAAGACACGTTTTACCACAAGCACTTGGTCGTGTAAGGTTTTTCGATTCCCATAGACGGCGTCAATCTGTTGACGTCTAAACCTGCACCAGTCCACGTGCCAACAGATCTCCAGTCACTCCTCTGCCAACTCGTATGTTACCTGCACACTAGGACGACCTTTAGGTACCAAGATCTCCGGACAAAAAGGGTCCGGTGATCGTTGGCACTCCGACGATCAAGTCAACTGCCGGTATATGAGAGATACACGGGAGCGAGAACGAAAAGGGGTGTGGGAGAGACAAGCGGACAGAGATTTGAGCAGAGTTTAGGGTGGGATTTTTAAGCATAAAAAGTGCGTACCTTGGAACAACTGGAGACGTTGTATTTATAGCGCAAGAATTCTAATTGATTTGGAAGACAAATCAATTTGGTCTTCAATCGGATCCTCCTTCCTTATGTGATAAAGATACCCGAGATTGTCTTCCCTCCTTGAGTTTATCACGTTGAATGATTTTAGGAGATCATGATTTGGTTTTCTTGTGGAGATTCGTGCGCCCAATCCAACGCAATCTTTCTTTAATTACTTCTCTGGTTGCCCCGGCATATCGAGTTGCTCGCTGGTTACGAATGATGCGATGCCTGACGAGGTCCTATGGTTCGCATGCGGGCACCGAGGCCCTCCACATGGCTCGCAGATTTCTGTCTGCCGAAGGCCCAAGCGTGTGGCGGGCCCTTCCAAGGCCCTAGCAGGGCCCAGGTAGGATTCTTGACAGACTACGGACTGGGCCCTTGCTGGGCTTGGATGGGGCCTGTGCTGACGTGGCAGCCATGTCGTAATCGTGTGGTAACAATAAATTCATTTCAAACTGTCATCTTTGATTCGATTTTTTGAACTCGTCGTTTAACCTTTTTTCAATCTGAAAAATGCGCACGCCAACGAAATTTTTTGCCTCCCAACAAAATATTTATGGCTCTGCCACTAGCCACCATCACATCTTTCGAATTGATCTCTTTACATTCTTCTTCTTCAAATCTCTTTCCATATTGACCCATGTTTATCCAAAAATTCAAATGTTAAAGAAATGGCGATACGATGGGACTTGGATGAGAGATCAATCGACGAATGATCGAACTGGTGGAGTGAAGATGCGGTGATAGTAGTGGTAGTAGAGGTGGTGCTGGCGTTGGCAGGCTTCTTCGATCTCTTCTTTGTCTTCGAATTTGACTTTGATTTTTCATACTGGGATTATATGCTTTTCACTTGATTTCTTGTTATATTTGCTTAAATATTGGTCGTAGTGTAGAAGATGAAAAGCAGTGTCGATTGCGACAATGACGATGACGCGAGTTGATAGTGGTTGTGGTGGAGATGATAGTGGTTTTGACAAAGTTGGTAGGTGATGGTAATAGTGCATGGCGGTGATGGTGGCAGATTGATAGTGGAAACATAATGCAAATGAGCATATTTACACATGTTCCAAATAGCGTACCTCATATGTTCAAATTACAAAAGTGTTACAAAAAATGTAATGCAAAATGTTATACATGTAATGTGTTACAAAAAATTGTAATAAAGTCAAGGGCGGAGCTAGAAATTTTTTTTTGGGTGGGCAAAAATTATGTTGCAAAAAAAATTTGAAATAACATATTACTAATAAAAAATTTTCGATACATTATTACACTTCTACACATTTTCATAGTTTGAAAACGTTGTATAATTACATATTTATCAATTTCATGAAAATACATCATTCTCAACATATACAATCAAACCGTCACTCAACCATTGATCTCTAATTTAATTGCACAGTCGAATCTTCACAAGATTCATTGCAAAAAATACTCTCTCTCCAATTCAATTGTGTAGTCGAGTCTTCACAAAATACTCAATTAACCATTGATCTCCAATTCAAATGTTAGTATTAAACTCAACAAATTAAATGATTCATTTCTTTTTCCAGAACATGAAACACTAATAACAATGAACATCAATTGTAGCTAAAAACATAAAACATAAAACATGTGAATCAAGTTAAGTAAAAAAAGTATAGTTTGTTGATTAATTCTCCGTCGACTTGATATTTCATCGTGATTGAGAACTGGATAGATGCTAATGATATCATGGGCTTGGGAGTTGTGTCACCAACTGAATTAAAACTTAGACTTGAAGTCAATTTAAGTTGAAACTTGAATTAAATAATTTGAGTTGAGACTTGAGTTTGAGTTATTTAGACTAATTTAGACTTTTGTATTTGGGCTTGGATAACTTTTTAAAATCTTTGCGGGGTCAATTGACCCTCTTGGTCTCTTGGTGACTCCGCCCATGAATAAAGTATGTTATACATGTAACACGGAATTTTTTTAAATTGTATGTACTTTAATTGTATTTGTGTAAATTGCCTTGCGGTTTTACAAAATTGTCGATCCTTTTTTACATGTTGGGCTTCTCAGGCATGGCCCAACAACCCAATTTTCCATGTTAATAGAGAACTTAAATACTTCTTGATCAATCTAAGAATTGGGCTGGAAACCTTAAACTACTTCCTAACTTAGCTTCTTTGTGCCCAATAATGTAATGACACTAAGATGGGATAAAAAGAAAGGGAATTTTACACAAATAAACTACTATTTAAAAATAGTTAGATGAAAATATATATGTGCCATAAATTCCAAATAAACTAGGTCCATCTTTTTATTTTTAAAATTAGTAATGTTATTTTTTAATTACATTATATACCATAACCGAGAGTCATTGTAATCGAATATTGCAAAATATTTAATTATGGGATAACTGTTTAAATCATTCAAATATAAGTCTGATGATATATGTTTGAAAAAAAAAATTATCGACCATTAACCACTAATAAGCATCAATGCAATCAGTTAACATAACATAACAAGAACTAAAAATCTCAACAAGATCACATTTGTAACAATTTGTGTTACATATAGTAAAGTTCGTGATAATAACATTTGCAGCACTTCATAATACATATCATTTATATAACTTCATATTACATACCATTTGTCACATATTGCCATAACGTAATCACTTAACATAATATGACAAGACCCAAAAATCTCAACAAGATCACATTTTTAATATTTTGTGCTACAAATAAAAAAGCTTGTGATAATCACAATTGTATCACGTCATGATACGTAACATTTTGTGACAAGATGTTAATAATCCTACATAATCAGTTGACATAATATGGCAAGAATTAGAAATCACACATGAGCACATTTGTTATAATTTATGATACACATGCTACTATCAATTGTAATACATAAATTCACAATTGTTGCACATCATGATACCTATGATACTATCGATTGTAACACATAAATTCACAATTGAGTGATTTCGTTGTACTAGACCTTTGAATTTGGTAGGATTTTTTGGGTTGAATATTTGATGCGCCGGCGACTCGAATCTTCATAATCAAGCTGACAACACATTTTTCGACTTCGAACGAGATACGTAAACGCCGCTTGGTGTATCCAAACAAATAATTTTCTCTTTCATCACACTTGGCGACTCAACTTTAGTTATGGACCGAGTAATCGTTCGATTAGGAGAATCCATTACTGCAATTTTTCTTCTTCGATTTTTGAGCTTCAACCTCCTGATGGAAGACGACAATGGAATTCAATGTGTTTTAGGGTTTTCACAATTACTGAATGGAGAAAAATTTGATTATACTGAAAACACACGTGGTTTTGGGACTATTCAAAAGCTACAATTTAAGGATTCATTTTGGATTTAGAGAGTTAGATTGTAGGAATGTTGATAAAAACTTATTTTCATATTTATCAAACTACTTTAATTTAATATATTATAAAATACAAAATAATATACAAGTATTTTTAAGATTAAATAACAATGTTTGGAATATTATAATTATTTCTAAAAAGTCAAGTATTTGATATAATTTCCTCTAAAAAATTTTATTTTCAACCATTCATAATAAACATCTTAGTTTTATACTTAGCAGTGGGCAAAAGCTATCAAAACTTATAGGATCGAATCATAACCAGTTTGAATTTGCAATTTTTCATTCGATTCTGCTTAAATTTCAATCGATTTTGGATATTAAAATTGAGAACTGCCGGTTCCGATTCGGTTATAATACTCAATATCGAATACTCGGTTTCACCCGATTATAAAAATATGATTAATTGCATTGGAGATATTTATAGTAGTTAGACATTCCATTTGCATCACTTAGACATAAACTTTCTATATAGTTACTCGATGAATTTCTGAGTTTTCAAAAATAAAAGGCCGAAATTTCTTCAATTCGTTCAATTTAGTAAATTTGAGAACTTTAATTGAAGGAACCAATCGGTTGATGATTCTGGTTCGATTCCATAATAGATTTAGAATTCGTTTTAAAGATTCTCGTTGATACTTTGGAACCAAATCGAATCACACCATATCCACCATATTTATATGATAATAAAACTTAAAAGTCCCTACCTTTGTTTTCTGACTTTTATTGATCATCGAGTTGTCTTGCATGATACATTCATCAAATAAAGAAGTAAATTTGATTCCCTGTACATGTACCTGATTAGGAATGTTTCACCCCCTCTAAATTGATGGCTAAGAAATGATATGCCTTTACACTAATTTTCACCTTCTTTGTTTGTTTAGGTTAAGTTGGGTTCAATTATCTTTTCTATGGAAATATACACAGAGATCACACAGAGACGTAGCTAGGGTTTACGCGAGAGAAGGAAGAACAAACGAGAGAGAAACATATCTCAAATATGTTATTCTATAATAATCAATGAGTCCATTCACTTTTTCCTATACAATGTAGTCCAAAAATGTATTTTACACACTAGCACTTTTACTACATTTTAGTTACAGCTTAGTCAACATATACGAATACAATAATGGTCAACTAATTTCTTCAATATCCTCCCCCAAGCGCAATTGTGAAGATCTAGTAAGCTTGACTCGAAAACCATTGAATTTTGGAAAGGCAAGGGGCTTGATCAAAATGTCAACCACCTGATTTTATGTTGCTATATATCTGACCTCAAGTTCCTTGGCTATCACCCGTTCTCGAATATAGTGGATATTAATTTCTATGTGTGTCGTTCTTTGGTAAAAGATAGGATTTGCTGCCAACGACCCTGCATTAATGTTATCACACCAAATAATAAGACAATTGTAGCTAAAAAGACACATGCAATTCTTTGAACAGATTCTGAATATAAACAATGTTATCACACCAAATAATAGGACAATTGTAGCTAAAAACACATGCAATTCTTTGAATAGATTCTGAATATAAACAATGTCAGTGGCTGCATGTGCTAGTGCCCAATATTCTGATTCGGTACTAGATCTAGCAACAACATTTTTCTTTCTGGAGAACCAGTGAATTAAGAGCATGTTCGGTAGCCATTTTTTCCCAAAAAAACCCATTTTTTTGCCTACAATTTTTGACTTTTCAACCTATTTACACTACAAAAAAGTTTGAAAAGTCAATAAAGTACCCAAAAAAATTCATTTTTCCCAAAAGAACTACACCGAACATGTCCTTAATTCTAACCAAGAAAGACACAATAACCTATAGTGGACCTTATATCATCAACACAATTGGCCAATCAACATATGAAAATACTTCCAAATTTAAAGCAGACATAGGCTTGAAATGAAGACCAAGTGTAGTAGTGTTTTTGAAATATCTCAACACATGTTTACAAGTAAACGGCCATTGCAAAATAGTAGGTGCATGCAAGAATTAACTAAGCTTATTAACAGAGAAGGCAATGTCAGAGCGTGTATAGTAAGATATTGCATTGCTCCAATGGTAGATCTATATAATGTAGGTGCATAGAAAACATCGCTATCAACCAGATACAGTTTCTAACAAGCACATATAGGAGTGTCACACCCTTTTGCCCCTAACATATTTGTTTTTGCCAGCAGATCATGAATGTACTTGGTTTGAGTTAAATGCATTCCAGATTGATCTCTCTTGGCCTCAAACCCTAGAAACTATTTCCAAGAGCCAAGTATTTTCGAAGTAAATTGTTTATTAAGAACATTCATTACCTTCAGCACCAAACTCTGGTCAGTTTCGGTGATAAAGATATCATCAACACACACCATCACAAACAAAGATATCCCAGCATGAAAATATACAAACAAACTTGTATCTGAAGTGGAATTGGTGAAACTTCAGGCAATAAGTGCATATTTCAGCTTCTTAAACCAGGCTCTATGTGCCAGTTTTAAAACATATAAGACTTTTGTGAAGTTTGCAGACATGAGTAGGGAATTTTAGATCCACAAAGCCCTCAGGCTGGCCCATGTACATAGTCCAGCTAGGCCTCCATTGAGAAAGACATTGTTCACATTAAGTAAAATTATAATTGTAGAAGGATTGACAATAGGACTATAGGTTTCAAAATAGTCAATTTTAGGGGTTTGTTGAATGTCATTAGCTACAAGTCTCCTTTATATCTCTCAAGTGTCCCATCAGATTTAAATTTCACCTTAAACACCCACTTGTTGCCCACTATATGCATATGACCAGTTTGAGGAACAATACTCCAAGTGTTGTTTGTGTGCAACGCTTTAAACTCTGCATCCATAGCATCAACCCACTTTGGATCTGCTAATACCTCATTAACAGATGTTGGTCGATGGATTGAGATAAAACAGATGTAAAAACAAATCTTTTTGTCTTAAAGATACTAGATTGAGATCTTGTCTACATAGGGTGAAAGGGTCTTAATGGAGTAGAGTGTTTAGATTCTTCAGGTAAAGGAATAGAATTAGGTGAAGCATTTTTATAACTATGATTCAGCCGATAATTAGAACTTGGACTCAAAATAGGCATTGATGAAGAGGAAAAATTGGTTACTGATTTAATCTAGAGAGCATGTTGTTACATGTTCCAAATCAGCAGACATGTCCTTGTCATTAGGCAACCAATTTTGACCAAATAACTGATTTGAAACTTGATATGAAGTAGTTAATTACATGAGCAGAAAAACCACAAGCAACAGGGACACACTTTCATTAAATGTCACACTTTGGACTATATAGATCCTTCCACTTGAGTGTAAACATCTATAGCCTTTGTGTTTGTTAGTGTATCCAAAGAAAACACATTGTGTGCTGTGAAAACTGACTTTGTATCTATTGTATGGCCTGAGAAAAGGATAATAAGCACACCCAAGCCTTAAAGATGAGTATACAAGGGGTTTTCTTTAAAAAGAACTTCATAAGGAGTTTTGTTTGAGCAGTGAACAATCTGTTTATTAGAAGCGTACTAATAGCAAAAGCATCCCACCAGAAAAATAAGGGTGTACTTCTTAGATCTAGAAGACTTAGACCAGTTTCAACTATGCGCCTGTGTTTCCTTTCTAATCTGTCATTTTGTTGGTGAGTATGAGGCCAGGGATGTCTAAAAACAACTCTTAAAGAGAGGCTCTAACTTTCTAAATTCCCCATTCAGACTGTACACGCTTTATTTTCTTGTGAAAATGTCTCTCAATAAACTATTGGGAACTTTGAAAAATAGAGACAATATCATAATTGAGTTTCATGGGAAACCACCCAGTGGAATGAACAGGTGAGGGTCCCCAAATATCTATGTGTATGATGTCTAGGGGAGATTTGACACATTTATTGGAAGAAGGAAAAGTGGATTGAGATAATTTTCCATATTGACATGCTTGACAGAAATCAATACACTTTTATTTTTCACCAATAGAACAGTTCAAAGTTTTCAACACACACTTCAATACATACTTATTAGGATGTCCTAATCTTTGATGTCAAAGATTGCCACCAACACTTTACAAATGAGTGCAAACAAAAGATCAAAATTCAAATAATTTTGTAATACAGTAGAGTTGTAATCACATGTAGTAACAACAGTATTGCAGTAAGCAGAGTGCAAAGGAGCTAGAGTGACTTTGTACTTGGACATATCTAGCCGATAGAGTCCATGTTTAAGCCTGTCCCGAAGAAGAACCAACTTCGAATGTTTGTCCTTGAACACACAAGAGTCATTTTCAAAGACAACAATTAGATTGTTTTCATCAAAAAATTTGGACAAGCTAAGTAAATTTTTCTTAATGAAGACCACATGCAAAATATTTTGAAGAAATAAAGGTATTTGTATATTTTAGCACAAAACATTTGAACCAACATTAGTAATGGGAAAAACATTACCATCACCAACATTAAGCTTACCATTTCCTTTATAATCAATATGAACTTCAAGATTTCCAACATCAGAATATGTGAAGCTCTACTATCAACATACCAAGCATCATCACTGACTGTGGCAGGGATGCCACATATGGTTGTAGACCAGACAAAGAGGCATAACCTTTTCCACCCCTAGTAGATCCACCAAAATTAGAACCTCTTCTATGTTGATGAGAGTTCATTTCACCTTTGAATGAAAATATCAAAACGTTTATAGACCCTTAATGCAGTATGACTAGATTTGTCACAGATTTGACACTGTAAATTCGATCTACCCCTTTGTCCTTTTCTTCTACCAGAACTTTAATAATGTTGTCCAGAGTTGGCAAAAGAATGTGAGGGGGACTGTCCCTGATTTATCTTAAATCCTCTCCTAGGCACAACATAGTTAGCTGAAGCCCAAAATCAATGGTGGAAATAGCACACAATTGTTCCAACCTCATCTTATGAGCTTGAAAGAGGTATTGTGCCTCTTACAAAGTAACAAACTCACTTCTAGATGTAAGATTTAATACAACAACATCATATTCAAACCCAACACATTCTAGACTATACATAAGTAAAACCTCATTACTCACAAGATGAGGGAAATTGGTGCAAATGGTCCATAACGTATGCTATTAGTGCGCAAATGGTCCCTAATTTTTTATTTTTGACGGAATGGTCCCTAACCTATCCATTTAGGTGCGAAATTGGTCTTTTTTGACGGATTCCGTTAAAAATCCGTTAAAACCTTTCCAAAATTGGTGCAAATGGTCCCTATCACGTTTCTTTGTCTTTATTAGTGGGGGTAAAATTGTCAAGTTATATTTTTCTTTCAATTGGCGCAAATAGCCCTTAACATTTACCTTTTTTTGGCGCAAATAGTTCCTAACCTATAATTATATTTTGGTGTACAATTGGTCCTTATTTGATGAAAAAGACAAAAATATCCTTACTTTTAATTAAAGAAATTTACAATTGGATTTCTAACCTTTAAAAAAAGTGAAAATGAGTCTAATACTTTAATTTTTTTATTAAAAAAATTAAAAAAAAAAACTAACAAATTGACAATATACTAAATTATTTTGTATATTTTACGAACTATTATAAAATAACTAAAATTTAAGCTCATAAAATGTGCTAATTAAAATTATTTTATTATTATTAAGTAATCATATTATTCAAAATGCAAACTTTAATTTTATCATTACAATATAAAAAAAATAACTTTGTCACAAATAAAAATTTTAATTACTTTCCAAACAGCACATATCCGTTGAACCAAACAAGATCTATCCATGTAGCCAAACATGAGTCTTCTTTTTCGTTGAATTTTCTTCTTGTCCAAACAACTAACCACAACCGGATAACCCGTCCAAAACAAAAAAAAAATTCCACCGGAGAATACCACCGGATTTGCGCCGGTCATCTTCCTCGCAGATCCGGTGGATCTTGATGCAGATCTACGCGACCGATCTGCGCAGATCCAACAAAATTTGCACGGGATTTGTGCGACTCCGATCGCGCAGATCGAGCAGAATCTGCACGATTTCGATCGCACAGATCTGGCTAGATCTATGTGGCCACCGCGCAGATCCCATAGAATCTGCATGACCCGGTGCCTAGATCTCGTCGAATCTGTGCGAGCCACCAGATCAAAGTTGCGCAGATCCAACAAAATATGCGCAGACGAGCGCAGATCTATCCGGCATTGTCCCTTTTTTATTTCATTTTTTTTTTCGATCTTCAATCTTCAAGATCCACCGGATCTGCGAGGAAGATAACCAGCGCAGATCCGGTGGTATTCTCCAGTGGAATTTTTTGAGTTTTGGAAGGGTTATCTAGTGGTGGTTGATTGTTTGGACAAGAAGAAAATTCAACGAAGAAGAAGACTCATGTTTGGCTACATGGATAGATCTTGTTTGGTTCAACGGATATGTGCTGTTTGGAAAGTACTTAAAATTTTTATTTGTGACAAAGTTATTTTTCTTATATTGTAACGATAAAATTAAAGTTTGAATTTTAAATAATATAATTATTTAATAATAAAAAAATAATTTTAATTAGCACATTCGTTAATAATTATGAGCTTAAATTTTAGTTATTTTATAATAGTTCGTAAAGTATACAAAATAATTTAGTATATTGTCAATTTGTTAATTTTGTTTTAATTTTTTTAATAAAAAAATAAAATATCGGACTCATTTTCACTTTTTTTAAAGGTTAGGAATCCAATTGTAAATTTCTTTAATTAAAAGTAAGGATATTTTTGTCTTTTTAATTAAATAAGGACCAATTGTGCACCAAAATATAATTATAGGTTATGGACTATTTGCGCCAAAAAAAGGTAAAGGTTAGGGACCATTTGCACCAATTGAAAGATAAATGTTACTTGATAATTTTACTCCCACCAATAAAGATAAAAAAACATGAGAGGGACCATTTGCGCCAATTTTGGTAATGTTTTAACGGATTTTTAATGGAATCTGTAAAAAATGACCAATTTCGCACATAAATGGATAGGTTAGGGACCATTGCGCCAAAAATGAAAGGTTAGGGACCATTTGTGCACTAATGGCATACGTTAGGGACCATTTGCGCCAATTTTCCCACAAGATGACCATAGCTAGATAAAGTTTCGGCAATACCTTTCATAACCAAAAAGTAGTCATTAATTGATCTATTTTCCTTTTTTGTGGATTGTAATGTGGAACCAAGGTGTAAAAACTATGATTTCGATTGAGACACAAACAATCACTCAAATGTCTACCAAACCTGACACGTGGTGGCACATCCGACGACATGTCCAAACATATTCTCAGAGATTGAACCAAGAAGCCAACTCATAATCAATTGATCCATTTTATCCACAAAAGTTATGACGTATTCACACACCTAATTTCACCGGCATCAACATATTTGACCTCAATGAACTTTTGAGGACATATCTTGTCTCTGGTAACAAAAACTTCCAAGTCATAAGCTCAGAGTGTGTAACACTTGAGATCTCCAGAAATTACATTTTGATCTTCCTAACTTTATCGAAATCGGTAAGAGAGTAGGAAAATGCTTAACAGAGCTCGCCGCAACACCTTAGATAATGGAAGGGCTACCAATGGCAACATTGTTAGACGAAAGAGTCACAGGAAGTATAAGGATTCATCGCCATACTGCTCTAAAACCAAGTTGAAATATACAGAGAGATTACATAGAGACGTACCTAGGATTTACGTGAGAGAACGAAGAGCAAACGAGAGAGAAATAGAAAAAGAAAAATATCTCAGATATGTTATTCAATAATAATCAATAAGTTCATACACTTTCTCCTATATAAAATGTAGTCCAAAAATGTATTTTACATACTAGCACTTTTACTACACTTAAGTTACAACTTAGTCAACATATACAAATACAATAATGATCAATTATTTTCTGACCGACCAAACAATAAAAATTGTAGATTTAATTTCATCAATGATCACTAAAGTTTATAAAAAAAATTCAAAATAGTCATTAAAGTAATTTTCTAACTCTATTATATTAGTAACTAAAGTTTATAATTGTTTCACAAAAAATTCACTCGGTTAAAAAAACTAATGTAGAATCCAACTTGTCCTTCTTCAATTCCAGTTTCGAGAGAGTTCCGTACACAATGCAAGACATTATCGTGTTTTCATAAAGAAAATTGTACGTGTTAAAAATATTTTATAGTTTGAAAATTATGTCGGGTCTAATCTCACCAAGACATTTAGGTCATTTTTTATGCATACGATTTTTTAAGAAAACAAGATAATATCTTGTGTCGGGTACGAAATAACGTATGTTAAACCACTGTAGTACGTGTATAAATTTAAGTAAATTTTTTCAATCGAGTAGGATTTTGTAAAGGAGTTATGAACTTTACCAACAAGAGTCCTGATCTGCTGCCTCCAGTGGGCAGCAATTTCTTGCTCACATGTGGACTGTTAATGTAAAAAGTTGCTTTTTACATCAACAGCCCACATACTGACAGCATGTGGACAAGAAAATCCTGCCCATTGGGAGTAGGAGATCATAATTCTTACCAACAAATAGAGTAAGAGATTAATCGTAGATGATAATACAAGTTAGTTTTAGCCAATCCATCAAATGGCAACATGAAGAAAAATCATTTTCGCCCCCAGGGCATATTCCCAGTGGCAAAGGGGAGGGATGGTAAGTGTTCAGCGCGTCCGGGTGCAGGGTTCGAATCCTGAAATACTGGATTTGTTCCTTGTAGAAAGCGAGAGTTATTGAGATTTGCTCATGCTTACATAATTCCATCCACCCTGGCTGTTGGGAGGCACATCCTGCGATTTACCTCCCCATGTGGTTCCAGCGCAGGGGTGGTGGAGGGGCCCTTGGGGTTGGGGGTTATCAACCTTTTTTTCGATCAAAAAAAAAAAAAAAAAAAAAAATCATTTTCTCGGCTCCACTTGCGTCAATTTTCCAATTTGATTTGACATTTAATACACTTGACTGAGTTTCCTTCTTGGCAATCTTCATGCATCTCTCCAGTCTTCGACCAAGTTCAAGCACGCGCGTGCATATACGTCTTTGTCTCCCCCTTTCGCCTATTTCTGTCCATATATTCAATCTATTATATAACCCAATTGACAAATTCTCAACTCTGTCCACAGTAATCCTGATTAACAAAACTGTAGAAAAGAAAAGTAATCAACAATGGCTTCCAACCCGGCACTAAACCCGGATCTTGATGTTCCGGATCAATCCGGTCTTGAATTCGCCCAATTTGCCGCTGGGTGTTTCTGGGGAGTGGAATTGGCGTTCCAGAGAGTGGAGGGAGTGGTGAAAACTGAGGTGGGCTATTCTCAGGGCCATTTTCACAACCCGGATTACAAAATTGTGTGTACTGGTACTACCAATCATGCTGAAGTGGTTCGGATCCAGTTTGACCCGACTGTTTGCCCTTATACAAATCTTTTGTCCCTCTTCTGGAGCCGCCATGACCCCACCACCCTCAATCGCCAGGTACTTTATAGTTTCTGGATATTCGATGCTTTATTTAGTGAATTGTTTTTGTTATTCAAATCTGGAATTGGATTGTTTCAAATTGAACAAATTAGTGAAACCATTGCATCCACAATCTTATATTCCTGTAATAATATTCTTTGTACAAGAAAATTACTGTGCATTACCGTTGCTTATTTCTGGCAATTCTGTGTATAAGAATGGCTTTAACGTTGTATGAATATTTGTATAGAGAAAAAAGAGAAGCCTTTTTTCTAAAATATATATAAATTATAAAAAATGATAATTTGCTTGACAATTCTTATCGTATAAGATAATGTGTGGTAGTGGTGTAAAGCGGCCTAGCCGGCTCACTTTTGGGGTGTCTGGACACTTGCGTGGCTGGGCAACCCCCCAACCTTTATTTGTTTACATTTTTATGGAGTTCTTTTGGAAATAAAATGGTCGCAGTCCTGGCTGACCAGAGCCGGCCTGGCCCTCGGCGCTGACCTGGTCCTGGTCCCGGATTACATTCTTAACAGGTACTTAGAGTGAAATGTGGATGGCTAATTATTTTTGCATTTACTTTAAAATCTCTGAAGTATATTTTTTAGTTCTTTTTGAGTTCTTCACTCCAAGTCCATTGCTGAAGGAGACCCCGAATTATCATGCAAACTTTGGTCGTGGCTTCTATACTTCATAAGTGGGAATATACTGTGTATTGTTTTTCCTTGGTTATTGGCTTCTAATCTTTTGTCGTAGTTTCTTTTGAATTATTTGTCAGTCTAACTTGAGGTTACGCCCCAAGGCTTACACCTCACCGCAGAGGGGCAAAACTCCTCAAGACCTGATTAAACCTTTTTAAACATTGGTCTGCTATTTGCTTTTTATTGTTTGGATTTTAAATTAGACTCTAATGCAAACCTAACTCACCCAATTTGTGGCTGCTGCAACAAGTTGTAGTATCATGGCAGCTGCCATTTTGAGTAAATATTTCTTTAAGTACCTTGATCAATTGCAACTCACTTTGTTTGTGAAAATTAATTTGCAACAATTTAATTATTCTGGAATCATGAAATCGGCATTGCTATAACATAATGCCATACTATATTTTGGATTAATGTTTTGTGTTAATACCACGTGTGCCTAGTTGTGCAGGGTTTCCCTATCCCTACCCGTTTTATTAATATTAGTAAAGAGCCATGTTTTGGATTGACTGCTAAGATAATTAGGCCTGTAATCTGAATCTAGCATTTGTTATCAGCAATCTATATCAGAACTTAGTCGACAACAAAAGGGAGAACGTAGCGCCTTTTAATAATTTTAACACAATAAGATCTTGAGAATAACTTCATTTCATATGTGTATTTATGTAGATAGGCTTAGTGGTGATAATGAATCACTAAGTTAAATGCATTTCTCACAGGGAAATGATGTGGGGACACAGTACCGGTCGGGAATATACTACTACAATGAGACACAGGCTCATTTAGCACGCGAATCATTGGAAGCAAAGAAGAATGAGTTCCAGAATAAGAAGATTGTCACTGAAATTCTTCCAGCAAAGACATTTTATCGAGCAGAAGAGTACCATCAGCAATACCTGGAGAAAGGTGGAGGCAAAGGTTTGACACAGTCAGCTGCTAAAGGCTGCAATGACCCAATCAGATGCTATGGTTGATGCAACAAGCAAGCAGGGGCGTCCCATTTCTATGATCTTCCATGGAATATGCTTAGTTTATGGTATACTCTAATTCCATAAATCGTGATATGAGAATTATACTTTGGATATTAATGATTTGTTTTTGTCGTACGTTTTATGTTTGTGCTGATTGTTCAGGTGCTCATAGTCTGTGTAAAAGATTGTAATAACGAATGTATGCTGCAAACATGCATTCATTATGAAAAGAAATTCTATGATCATTATCCTTAAACAATTGCATAGACAACTATATCATGATAACGTGGAAAATGAGTACGTCAAAAAAATGAAAGTCGACAACATTGGTCTTGATCCTTGACAAAGATGACAGTGTCTTCCACCAATCGACAGATGGTGGAACACTGTACATTCCCGTACATGGATGTTCCAGTTCCTCGTAAACCTCCTAGGACTACATTCTAAGATGCCTAGTCTTTGGAATATACAAAGACTAATGAACTCGTGGAAGGTCATATCAGCAGACTTGTTCAGTTGTAATTTGTAGGGATTATGCCTCTTGTTGAAGTTGTGAAAATAATGAGCAATTACCTTAAGGCATTAAAGTGCCTATGCCTTACATTCACAGTCTCTCCAACATGGTGAAACCGTAGAAAGTCTTTCTACTGCACATCCCTCTAGGAGAAACCTCTTCATTTTTCTGTAATCAAATTTCTCCCTCGTCTCTGAGAATACAACACCCTTATGTAGAAGCTATGAATCATGAAGGATGGAAATAAAAGAGTCCTTATGGGCAAGAACAATCAAGAATAACAAAGTTGGGGGGTCGAGATATGGTACGAGAACTATGAAGAAGCAACTATATCGATGTCAAAACTTGCCTGCACAAGCGGGGCTGGTTCTTGTAGTTAGTCTTCTTCTTCTTTTTTTTTTTTTTTTTTTTTTTTTGTGATTTCCTTTTGAATCTGAAATTGGGTTTCTGTTTATACCTGAGAAAACTTTAGCATGGGAAATAATGATTTAAGTGTTATATGCAGAGCAGGTCGTTTGTTTGTGTGTACCTACGTAGAAATTGGAAGGCTGATAAACCTTTTTATTCCTGATCTTGAATATGAAAAAATACGGATGAGTAACAGTAGAACGACTAACAATTGTTCTTTATTTAACCTATGAAAGTGTGATAAAATTTAAATTGTATGTAAGTGGTAACAGCTTACGCTTTTAAATTGAATGGTTCAATATAGTATCAGAGTAGGTAAATGTCTTGAATTCAAGTTATGCTCTTATCCATTTAATAAAATTTTGCATGTGTCTCACTTTGGTAGAAAAAAATTGAGCTCACTTGCTCTCAAAGGAGTATGTTGAAACAAGATTTAAATGTACATATATTTTATTTAATGTTTAACTTTTAGATGAATTAGTTCAATATGTATAGATGTACTTGTGAAGCGGGTTGTCATGGTGTTAGTACGGAGTAGTTCGGCAAGGTCGAATGCTAATTACCAAGTTAGGGAGATAATTACCAAGGTGTATTTTGATCAAAGTCGAGTTCAAAATGATTGCTATGAGTGATATTCTAGATCAACGGCAAAGGTCATGACAGGGAAAGGTAGAGACGAATATGGTTCGATTTTGATGGTTTTGACCTATTTTCAAACCAAATGTTTGAAAAAAATTCCAAACTATTTTATTTTTCAAATCAAATTATTATTTTTTATTCGATTTGGTTTAAACAACAGTTTTAGTGACCTAAAAAATATCTTTAAGCAAGTGAAAATATAAAAATGTTGGTCTAAAATATTAATACAATGAATAAATTGAAAATCTTATTAATATAAATGTTATCATAATATTATATTGGTCTCAGTGTAAGATTTCAGCAATGAAATAATACAAAATTCAACATTAAATCGAAATTTTGAAATACAGTTCTTCGTGAAATAGAAAAAGAAAATACTGCTATGAATAATTTACTCATTCGTAAAGAACCAATCAGAGCTGACTAGCAATTAAGTTTGTTGAAGCATAATTGAAGTATTGAACTAATAAATTAAATATCTTGAGTACAACAAGTAATTTTTATTTTATTTTATTTATTTATTTATTTTTTAATTTCTGGTACCCAGGTCTCCCAGTTTCGCCAGATTAAATTCTGGATCCTCAAGACCTTTTCACCTAGAACCTTGGAAGAGGTAAATCGTGGATTATGCCTCAACTGGCTCTCAGGTTCCCCTCATCCGACTGTACACTTCTGTGCACAAAGAGCCACTCCCAAAGTGATTACTCCATATCGAATAAAATACAGCCGCAGGTTTCCACTAGGATTCGAACTCCCACTCTGCCGCTGGAAGCAAGCCTTATGTTGATTGTTCCACCAGTTGAACTATGCTCCGGGGGGCTTTATTTTTTATATTTAATTGGGTGAACGATTTGATTTGATTTTAAGCGCTTTTAATTATCAAAACTTAAATCTTTTATTTCTATATAGTTTGATTTGATTTAAAATCGTAACATTAATGAGTCCAAGTGGACTTGTACCAACAGTTTCAGTTCAATTTTGGTTTGACAAGTTTTTTTGTTTACCCTTACTTTCTATGTTGAGGATTAGGTTTTGTGTAATTATATTCACACTAGAATTTTTATTATTTGCACCATATTTTAATTACAACGAATGTTTTTCAAACCTTTGACGTTTTGGTACTTTCGTTCCCATCTTTTTTTCGTTGCCTTTTTGTGATTGATTTTCAATTAATTCTCACTTTTTGTTTCTAATGATGATTTTTTTTCCCAAATATTCTACTAATGTGCATTGAAATTATGAATAAATATTTTGTCAAAAATTTGAATTTGTTATTTATTTTGTTTATTAGAGTAATTTAGAAATTTAGACAAATCCAGGTGGTCATTTTTAAAAATGAAAACTTTTAATAACATTAGCAAAAATAGCTACTTTTTGAGACAAAAAGTCATATATACTCTTTTGGCAAAAGACAGTTAAACTGTTGGAATACAGTTCAACTATCGTTTGTTTGTTGTTGTTGTTGTGTGTTTTTTTTTTTTTTTTTTTTTTTTTATGTGTCGTTGAAATGTCATGTGTAAGAGAGGAAGAAGGAAAAAAAATTATGTCTAGGCGATAGTTTCAACTGTCAGATAGAATTTTTCCCCATTCTTCTTGTTTCAAACAGTTATAACGACATTCAATCACTCCACTTCGTTTTTTTTTCCTGTTTCCACATTTTTCTTCTTCAGCCAGACATTAATCCATGAACTCAATCTCTTCCAACAATTTTTAAACAATTATATTTAATATATTTTTAGATTTAAAAATAACCAAACTAATCTAGTACAAAATCTATTGAATTTTTGTTCTTTTATAATCTAAATTAATCCATCAAAATAGTAACTTAGTTGAAGTGGGTTAGATGGTGGCGAATGGTGGCACAAGACGGTGAGTGGTGGAACAAGATTTGATTTTAGTGAAATAATAGATTTGATTTTTGAATTGGATTTGACAAAAATATAATGATTGTTTAGAGTTACATTTGATCAAAATGTCTATTTTTTCAACTTGTTTTTAAAGGTTGCAATTTTTAAAATATACCACCTGCAAAAAGACATTTGCTATAATTTCTTCTATCTAAAAATACGAAAAAAAAAAATTTACATCTTGCTAATTAATTTTTTAGACATAAATCATCATTAAAGACAAATATAAAATATTCAAATAAATAGATTGGTGATAAGATGTAACATGATATGAAAATAATATTTCCAGACGGTAATAATGGAAGTCGAATCTTTTTTGACAATTAGGATATCAGAAATGGTGGTTTATGCCAACTCTAGTAGCCTCATCACTATATGATTTTTCTAAGCGCATGTTTAGTAGTACTAAAATTATTTTTTAAATGCTTATAAATTGTGAATCTTATTGAATGTGTAAATAATAAATAAGTAATAAATTATAGATCCTACAAAATATGTGAATAATTACAAAAAATTGTTGCAGACGTCCACTAGCACAGGAAATCTGGGAGTATGTTGCAGAAAATGCATGTTATGTTGTAAGCAATTTTGACAAGCACTGCTCAAAGATATTACTTTTTAGTTACAAACACCTGCCTTATCATTTAAAATCTTGTTTCCTATATATGGGAGTTTTTCCAGAAGATCATGAAATTTCTACGTCCAAACTCATCGGGTTTGTGAGTTGCTGAGCGATTTTTAAAACCAATTAGGCCTAAAAGCTTGGAAGAGGTCGCTGAGGAGTACTTACAGGATCTAATTGACATAAATCTTATTTTGGTTCGTCGACAACGTTCACATGGAAAAATGAAAACATGTGGCATCCATGATCTCTTATGAGACCTATGCGTGAGGAGGCCTCGAGCACCTTATCATTGGAATATGATACTTGTTAAAGGAGATCCCTTTTGATATTGGAGATATACCACTGCTTCAACTGATCGAGTTTGGATGACTTGCCAAAGAATACTATTATAAGATTATCTGAAGGCCGTCTTGACAGTGTGTATTGTTAGATATTTTTTATAATTTATTTATTTATTGTTATTTTGCAAATGGTTTATTGTTTCGAAACTGAGATCGACCTGCCCTGTCAGGTCACGGGGATCGTTGGATAGGAGAGAAACATTTGATTCCCGTATACGTAAATATGTGTGTGTTGGAAGAGTTGTATCTGTTGAAAATCAACAGTTTTCTTCCAACAGACATACTCATTCATCCCAATGGACACTTCCTCCTTATTTATTGTGGTTGTTGCCGTTTGCAGAATAATAATAATCAATTCATTTTTTTTCTTTCGTTTTCCTTGGCATCATCAGTTTTCTTGAGTATTTTCTTGGTTTGATCAAAACGTCACATTTTGAATCAAACACCTCCATTGTATCTTGAAAAGAAATTTTCATTACAACCCCTTTGTGACTTCGTTGGATATGGGAGAAATATTCTTAAAAGATAACGTTTTTTGGTGCCTTGGAGTTCATATTCAGATTTTAATTTTCCTATATATTAAAAGTTTTAAGAAATGTCTTCATTTAAAGATCTGGCACTGAATGAATCCACGGTACCTTCAATTCAAGTCATGAATCAGGATTTGATTCGTCTTAATTGTTTTGATGGACACAACTTCACTCACTGGTAGGAGAAAGTTCTGTTTTTCTTGACAGCAATAAAATTATCTTATATCCTGGGTGATGATCTTGCACCAATTCTTGAAGATGGAACAAATGATTCGCCAGAACGCAAAAATGAATTAAAAGAGCAGAGGCAGAAACGTAAGGATAATAATTTCCTATGTCGAGGCCATATTCTGAATGCATTATCAGATTCTATTTATAGTGCACACAGGACTATTGAAACGGCTAAGGAATTGTGGTTGGCATTAGACAACAAGTATCGCATCGAAGAAGCAAGCAACCAGAAATTCTTAATTAGTAATTATTTCGATTTCAAGATGACTGATAGTAAGTTTGTCCTCTTTCAAGTGCATGAAGTGCAACTTATTGTTAGCAATTTTAAAAATGCTGAAATTATTTTGCCTGAACCATTTCAAGTTGGAGCCATTATTGCTAAATTTCCTAATTCTTGGAATGGCTATAAAAATAAACTTAAACATGAAGAGAACAAGCACTCCCTGGAATCCCTCATGCGTCATTTGCTTATTGAGGAGGACTCTCGAAAACGAGAGAATAATGATCAGGAGGCAGGAAATCGTTCAAGGGAACTAGAAAGGAAGCAAAAAGCGAAAGATCTCAAAATCTAAAGGAGATCATGCAGAATCATCTAAGAAAAGGTTCAAAGGTGAATGCTTCTACTGCAAGAAACCTGGTCACACCACTCGAGAATGCCGACATCGAATAAATGACGATAAGGCAAAGAATGATCAAGTAAATGTGATAATTGGAAACAATGATCCAACTTTGTTGCCGTGGTGGAAGAGGCCAACTCAATCGGTGTTGAAGAATGATGGTGGCTAGATACAGGAGCTACAATTCATGTAAGTAATGACAGATTTCACTTATAGACTTACAAAGAATGCACCGATGGCAGAGAGATCAAAATAGGTAATAATGTTCGTGCCAAAGTTGTTGGAATTGGAACAGTGGAATTGAAATTCACTTCAGTAAAGAATCTAACTTTGGCTGAAGTTCTCCATGTACCCGAAATGACCAAGAATCTGATTTCTGGAGATCGTCTTAACAAGGTAGGGTTTAAACTTGTAATTGATTATGATAGTCTTATTGTATCCAAGAACAATGTGTTCGTTGGAAAGGGTTACTCTTGTAATGGCATGTTCAAAGTGAATTTAATAAATGATAACTTTGCTTATATTGTTGATTCTTTACCTTTATGGCATGCTAGATTATGACACATAAATTACAAATCTATTAGAAACATTCATAATTTAGGAATTATTTCTAAATGTATACTTGATAATGTTAAAAAGTTTGATATATGTGTTCAAGGTAAAATAACGTGTAAACCACATAAATATGTTATGCGTACAACTGAATTACTTGGTCTTATACATTCTAATGTATCTGATTTACATAGTAAAGTTTCACATGGAGGTAATAAGTATTTTGTGATCTTTATAGATGATTTCTCGAAATATGTTTATGTATACTAACTAAAAAGTAAGATGAAGTCTTAATTAAATTTTTGATCTATAAAGCAGAAGTTGAAAATCAATTGAATCAAAAAATTAAAATCCTTCGTTCTGATAGGGGAAGAGAATACCAAGTAACATAATTATCAAAATTTTGTGAATCTAATGGTATAATTCACGAGTTTACACCACCTTACTCACCACAATCAAATTGTGTAGCAGAAAGAAAAAATAGGACTTTAATAGAAATGGTAAACGGCGTGCTTATTAGTTCAGGTTTACCTGATCATTGGTGGGGTGAGGCACTATTAAGTGCATGTTATATCTTAAATAGGGTTCTATGAAAAGGATTAACAAGATCCCATATGAATACTGGTTTAACCGAAAACCTAATCTTAGTCGTCTCAAAGTGTGGGGATGTCTCGCATATGTGAGAAAACCAAATTCAAATATTACTAAATTGGAAAATAAAATATATAAATGTGTATTTATAGGTTATGCAAAGAACAGTACTGCTTATAGATTTCTAAAATTAGAATCCTATGATATTATATAATCAATTGATGCTGAATTTTTTGAACATATGTATAAGTCTTCCCCTATGCAAACTGGAAATAATATTACTCATAGCTTTTCCAAGAGAGATCATGAAGAATCTTTTGATGATACATCAATTGAACCACAATCGAACATAGAACCTAGAAAGAGTAAGAGACAAAGGAAAGAAAAATCATTTGGTCCTGAGTTAGTGACATATTTGCTAGAAGGTGATGTAAATAATATTACACACCAGACTAAGTTAACTATTAATGATAATGATCATGTCACATATTCAGAGGCTATTTCTTCTTGTGATGCTGTTTTCTGGAAATAAGCAATTAATGATGAAATGAGATACATTATGTCAAACCAAATATGGAAATTGGTTTATTTACCCTATGATTCTAAACCAATAGGTTGTAAATGAATTTTCAAGAATAAATTAAATGCAGATGGTTCTATAAATAAATACAAAGCTCATTTAGTAGCTTAAGGGTTCAAACAACGTTACGGGATAGACTATTTTGATACTTGTGCTCCTGTAGCTAGGGTATCATCTATCCGAGTGTTATTATCTCTTGTTTCTATTCACAATCTACTTGTTCATCAAATGGATGTAAAAACGGCTTTCCTAAATGCTGATTTAGAGGAAGAAGTATATATGGAGCAACCAGAGGGTCTTGTTTTACCTGACGAGAATAAGGTTTGCAAATTAGTCAAATCCCTTTATGGTCTAAAATAAGCCCCTATGCAATGGCATGAAAAGTTTAATAAAGTAATGTTATCTAACGGTTTCAAGGTTAATGAGGATGATAAGTGTATCTATTCTACATATAGAAATGGTGTATGCATTATAATTTGCTTATATGTAGATGATATGCTTATTTTTTGTCCTAATTTAGAATCTATAAAAGAGACTAAGCAATTACTAGAATCTAACTTCGATATGAAGGATTTGGGTGAAGCAAATGTGATCTTAGGAATTAAAATAATGAGAAAAAATGGATTAATATCACTAAGTCAATCTCATTATATTGAGTCGATTCTTAAAAGGTATGGTCATATGGATCATAAATATGTTTCTACTCTTATAGATCATAGTATCAAGTTAATGAAAAATACTGGTAGATGCTATGACCAACTACGATATGCTAGTGTGATTGGAAGTCTTATGTATGCTATGCATTGCACAAGACCAGATATTGCATATGCAGTTGGTATATTCTGTCGGTTCACTAGTAATCCAAGTAAAGAACATTGGAATGTGGTTTCAAGAGCTCTAAGCCACTTGAAAGGAACCATTGATTATGGAATTCATTTTCAAGGATACCCCATTGTACTTGAAGGTACACTGATGCTAGTTGGAATAATATAGAGTCGAATTCAAAATCCACTTCAGGCTGGATTTTTACTTTAGGAGGTGCAATTGTGTCTTGGTGTTCTAAGAAACAAACTTGCATCTTAGATTCGACCATGTTGGCAGAGTTTATTGCTTTGGCTAATGCATGTAAAGAAGCTGAATGGTTGAGAAATTTGCAAATAGACATCCCTTTATGGAAGAAACCATCTCCGGCTGCGATGATTTACTGTGATAATAAGGCTACTTTGTATAAGGTGGCAAACAAGACTAACAATGGTAAGCAACTACATCCCAATCTTAGACATCAGTCTGTTCAAGGATTACTTAAGCAAGGAGAAATCACCGTTGACTATATAGATTCGAAAAACAACATAGCAGATCCTTTGACGAAAGGACTGGCTAGAGAGATGATTGCGAAAACATCGAAGGGAATGAGATTGAGGTCTACGTAACTTCAATTAACTTTAATAGGAACCCTACTTATGTTTTCAAATATAAACAGATTTCAATGGGTACTAACAAGTTAAAGTTTAACTTAGACAAGACATTACAGTATTATATAAATCTCATTCATAAAATCTCTAGTGTGTGACATGTTAGAGGCTGGATTTAATTCTTCAATAAGTTCTATTGAGAAAAAAAGTGAATTACAGAATCACTTTATTAACTTACCTATATGGGTGATAAAGTCAGGCCGCTTTCTATAAGATTTAGATTGTCTCTAAAGTACTCATGAAATCGGGATATAACGCATGGCCATTAATGCGTTGGAACAAAAGGAACACTCCTTTATTGGAAATAGTATGTGTAATGACTCCGATTGGTCACAAAACAAGTTCCTTGGTTCAAGATTTATTCACCATAGCACATTGACAAAACTTTGAGTTATTTACACTAAGTGAAAGTTTAAAGTCAAAAGCTATTTTCATTTATGTACAATTTTCCTACGATGATGCTTTTGTGTGTGTTGCATGAACAACGGTAGCTTGATCACGGTAAGGGTACGTAGGCAATCACTTGGGTGATGCAGCTATTCCAATTTTTTCCTCCTTATTCTTTTATCAAAACACATTTTGGAAAAACAGGGGGATATGTTAAATATTTTTCATAATTTATTTATTTATTGTTGTTTTGCAAATAGTTTGCCACTTCGAAACGGAGATCGACATACCCGGTCAGATCGCAGAAATCATTAGATAGGAGAGAAACATTTGATTCCCATATACATGAATATATGTGTGTTGGAAGAGTTGTATCTGTTGAAAATCAACAATTTTCTTCCAACAGACATACTCATTCATCCAAATGGACACTTTCTCCTTATTTATTGTGGTTGTTGCCGTTTGCAGAATAATAATAATTAATTCATTTTTCTTCTTTCGTTTTCTTTGGCATCATTAGTTTTTTTGAGTGTTTTCTTGGTTTGATCAAAACGTTACATTTTGAATCAAACACTTCTTTTGTATCCTGAAAAGAAATTTTCATTACAACCCATTTGTAACTTCGTTGGATAAGAAAGAAACATTTCTTAAAAAATAATGTTTTTTCGTGCCTTGAAGTTCATATTCAAATTTTAATTTCCCTATATATTTAACATGTATTTGGTGGAAGTGTTGGTTTTTCCCCTACATTCGACGAAAACAACTCGACTATTTACGCTTCAATACAGATACTTCGGGGTTGTCGAGAATATCCTTTATAAATATCTTCACTCAACAAATAGAAACCAAGTAACTGGTATATCAGACTATACCCATCCCTATTTTTTTCACGAACAGAAAGGAAAAGGTTTCACTAAAAGGTCATCACTGAAATTCCAAGACCAAAATACACAACCCAAAACCATAAATTAGATACTTTCCTATTGCTTTCATACCTCCAATTAACAAATTGCAGTACTCCAACAATAGCACAGACAGATTTACACGGCTCGAATTCTATCCAGCCAATCCACACTCTTGCGTGCTTTCTCAAGCTGAAGATCAATACTCCTCCGAGACTTCTCATGATATTCCACACTCCTCCGAGATCTTTCTACATGGTCAGAATACACCCTCAACTTGGAAAGCTTGTCGTCATTATGAAATTTGTATTCATAATTCTTTAGTTTTTCGGGCTTATCAGTGCTCCGCCTAGGTTTCTCCCTCCGGTCAGTGCTCTTCCTTGGACCCTCAAAACAATCAGTACTCCTGCGGGAATGTTCAGGCCTGTCTACACTTCTCCTTGAAGTGTTCCTCTGGTAGGGTGGTTTTTCGACCGTAGAGACAAACTTCTTTAGGTGCCTAAGATATTCAGGATACAGTTCTAAGTTACAGTGATTTCCCCCCTTGAGCCATAATGGTTCATACTTCTCTTGGCATAGTTCATAAAGTTGTTTCCCATGGGAACAGTCAACAACATCATCAGAAGTGCCCTGTATAAAAATATGGTGAGTGAAGTGTAGTTGTGAAATCAATTTGCAATATTTGAACTTTGGTAGGACACACATGAATGATGAAACCAAATAATATCAAAACAAAGAAACATCCAGAGTCGCACTGCAAGTAAATAGGTTTGCTCGTGTTGAATAATGGCAAATCTATCTACTAGGAACCAATAGAAATAAGCCATGGATTCTTAAAAAAAATATTTTGCATGGAAGACGCACAAAATTCTGATTAATTAAGTGTCCGTTGGAGTAAAATGTACAGTATATGAATGGTGGCTCTATACAATTGCAAAAAGAAAATTATACCAAAATTTGTACTTACATGAATAACAAGAACTGGACATTTCACCAACGGGATTTTGTCAATATTCTGCATCACATAAACATGAAGAAATGTTCAGTCACAGAATGGGCACAACATTTTCCCAAAGGGAAATGGAACAATCCGGCAAGTCACAAGTGCAGAAATGTGGAATAATCAGGCACCAGGAACACACCCATTGTGAACAAGGATAGTAAGACTGATATTAGAAAGATATATAACCAGCAGAGATGTGTAGATCAGTAACCAAGCATTACCTTATAGATATCAAACCAGTATGAGCGTCTCACAGGATACATGACTCTTAAGCCAGACAGAATAGGACTGTGCAAAATAACAGCCCTTAGATGAGGCAATCGAGCTGCAAGATCTAAAGTAGGGCCACTTCCGACAGATTGACCATAAAGAATGATGTCTTCTTGCTTGGCACCATAGCTCTCTTCAAGACACTTATACACAGCTTCAATGTCTGCATAAGTATTCTGCTCACTTGGCTGAAATATAAAAAATATCTAATTTCAACAGGCGCTCTCAGGAAAATCTCATCACTTAATAGTATGTTGATTTTTAATGAAAAATTAACTGCCAATTACCTTTCCTGATGACTGCCCATAACCTGAGTAGTCATACCTGCATACCAAATAAAAACAATTCATCTGGGAGTTTTAACTTAATCTTGCCAAGTTAGCAACCTATCAATAAATGCATCATAAAAAAAAAACAAGAATGGTTGTATATTATGTGATGTATGGTTTGTCCTCTATCTTGAACAAGGCAAGTGTTATATACAATTATATTATAATCCTATACTTAATGAAACGACATATAAGTAAGTCATACACAACGGGATTATTAGAACCAAGTTAGAAAATAAAATGATATTTCAACACCAATTAAAAGAAGGTGCAACAAATTAAAAAATCAAAGCCCACTTTCGAATTTTGAACTTTTTAAAGTTTGAATTTCAATTTTAAACTTTCTAATACTTACATGAAATGCAAATAATTGTTTGTTTAATTAAACCTGGATAGACAATTGGGAGTAAAACAACTCCTTTTCTATACTTGGCTATAAATTCTTTTGAGTTGCTTGGTGAAATTTGGACTTCATTTCCCTTTTTTTGTTTTTTATTTACTATTTGGGCTAAATTTTGGGCAGAAATCCGCCTATGGCTGAAGGTCAGGTTATATGCCCACCTTTGAACTTTTTTTTATTTTTTCTTCATTTTTCGAGTATTAATAAATAACCCACCCATGTGGTGGTTCAATTAAAAAATAAAATAAAAAAAAACCTTTCGTTGTTGCGTCAATCTAGAATACAAACTTATATTAGGCATAAATTTAGAAACATTGTATTAATTTATGTTCTTTTTATATTTATTACTCTTAAGAAAGTTTTTGAATTGTTATTTTAGAGGGTAGGAATTTCTACACATTAATAGAACTAGTCTTATTGAACAATTCAGACATCAATTTGTGATATTCAACATTATTGAAATTTTCTTTAGATTTTCTTCCAAATACTTCTTATGTCTCTTTAGAGTTCTACGTCAATAGGTACGACAGCCTATTCTTTTCTCTAGATAAATCCTACTCAAAAAGGAGGGGAAAAAATAAAGGAATAGGAATTTTGTTGACGCTAGCACATGAAGTTCAGTGCCTCTAGAGACTGCCCACGTGTCACAAACTGGTGACTATGATCTGAGATTTCTCTCCCAAATTCTCATCTCTCTCTCTAGAGTTCTACATCAATTGGTATAAGAGGCTTTTCTTTCCTCCGAATGAATCCTACTAAAAAAATTTTGCAATTTTGTTGACGCTCATGTCAGATCTTCATTTGTCACAGAGACTGCCCACGTACCACACACTGGTGATTGAGAGTGGAGATTTCTGCAGTGCTCCAGTTCCAATTCTGACATTGTGTGTGCAATTCCAAGGCTCATTTCTAGTTTTTGGTCTCGGATCGCTAATTTTTACTGTTACTTGAAAAGTTGAGATCGCATTTCCAATAGTAGTGATCAATCCAAAAATACATGCTTGTTTTAGGTGTAAATTTAGATCAAGATATTAATTTATTTTCTTGGTATAATTATTAATCTTAAATTTTTGAAAGTTTCCAACAACATCATCAACAAACTAACCCTATTCCTCATAAATTTGGGTCTGCTACATGAATTTTTTTTCAGCACTCCACTTGCTTAAATTTGACTAGGAGATCCAAAGCAACTAGGTCCTTAGCAATAGTCATGAAAGTTCCAATTTATAATTTTAATAAGTGCCTTATTGTTAGGAATTTTCACATATAAATAGGACTAGTTTGTATAATTCAAACATTGATGTGTTGTATTAAGCACATCTTAAAATTTCTCCCTCAAATTCTCCCATTCTTGACTCTTCTCTCTTCTCCCTCACTCTCTTTATTGTTCTACATCTTTAGTATCCTCCTTGATTTACAGTCATGGAACATTTAATTTGGCACTCTTTTGAACCAAATGATTTTATCTTGTTCATAGTGTAACGACCGAGATCTCTCTAATCGAGATCTTACTCCCAACCGTACTGATCCATACTGTCCGGAGAACCTAAGCCCATCTTATCCCTGATTTCTTTCATGTAGACAGCGATTCGAACCCAAGATCTCTAAGTTAAATGCTGGTACCAATTAGATGTCTCAAAAACGGTTTTTGATATTATTTTTGTTGTCAAATTTTTTTTATTTCAGAACATATCCTACGGTCAGATCCACCAAGTAAGTGGTATACTAGTGTTCATAAATTTAGGTTTGCCAAACCCATTTCACATCAATTTCACCAACTCAAATTAAAAATTGCGAAAATGTTAACTCATAAAGCAATTCAACAAAGAACCCATCAAAAGATATCCAAGAATCAGCTCAATTCACCCCCAAAACATACAATTAAATTCAACTGGGTCACAACCAAAATCCATAACCCACAAACAAAACCCTTCGTCCAAAATTCCAACTAAATACACACAGAAAGCAAGTATAAATTACCCCATGAGGTTGACTCTCAGGTGGATGCTGAGCTCTATAAACAGCTCATACATCTGCCCAATATCCGCCGCGTTGCCGTGGGAGTAAAGCAGTGTAGAGGTAGCCATGGGGTAGCGTATGTACATGGCGACAATTTCCGTGCCCCGCCGCGTCGGCAGCTTCAAAACGTCGACGTTTTCGCGGTGCATAAACTGGTCCAGCAGCAGCAGCCCAGTTATCTCGTCCGCAATCAGCTTGTAACTTGGTGGGCTCGGTGGAAAAAATGCTAGCTTTGCTGCCATTGATGACGTCACCCCTCCCATCTTTCTCTCTCTATATCTACTGTTTTTGCTTCTCTGTCATAAAACTGTGTGGATTTATGTGTGTGTTGGCGTATGCGAATTGGGTTCTGTATTCTCGAACTGAAGAGGAGAAAGAGAGAGAGCACTGGGATCGGACTTCGGAGTGTGGGGAGGCCAGCTGTGATATTCAATGTTCATTAGAGGGTGCCACGTGTGTTGTGCTTTCTTTTTTTCGAAAAATATAAAAATTACATATTAATTGTTATTCTCAATGAAATTTTTTATAGATTTACATTTTTTTTTTCTCTTCTTGAAAGAGATTGAGTTGTATGTTGCTTCAACTCGATCATAATTAAATTACTTTTAATTTATGCTAATTATAATCAGTTTTTATTATCAAGAAGTCACATATCGAGTATCAATATTAATTTGTAATATAAATTTCTATTTAAAAAATATAAGAAAAATGGTATAAATTTGGGATATTTCTTTTAATAAGAGTATATTCAATGCATTCTACAAATTAGTGACACGAGCCCGCAGTGCATAGTTATTGGTTGAAAGGTAAGAGTGAAGTAGTTTCAACTTCGCTGACAATTGCAGAGTGGTGGTTCGATTCCTACATTTGGTATGGAAGAGGCTCTTTGTAAGCACAATTAAAAAGCAAGCTCTCAACTTTACTCTATTGAGTCACATCTTACGATTTACATCTTCCACCAATGCCCTAGAACAGAAGTGGTGAAGACCTTCGAAGTTAGGGTTCAACCTTTTTATAAATTGGTGACACGAAAATTGAAAATTTTTTGATTTACGTGACATTAATGTTTAATGAATAAACATTCAAGTTCAAACAAATAAATTTATCCGTCCAGATCTAAAATTGATATTTTTAAATAAATCACCACTTACTCGGGTCTCGGCATATTAAAAGTAAAATATTATGTCATGTAAATATAAAAAAGACAAGGTTTGCCATGATTAGTCAAAATTAATACACAAAACAAATATTTGTAAGCATAATTGGGGCCGGTGCTCAGGGCAAAATGTGGGGAATGCAAATGTGTAGTATATTTGTGCTTTTGTCCCCCACCCCACCCACTAATTCAGGGGATGGTCGGGGTGGGATTTGAAGCATGTTTGGGTGGGATTAAATAAAAAATAAAAATAATAAAAATAATAAATAATAAAAATAAAAATCTTATAAGTAAAATACATATATATGTAGAATATGTTTATTTGTACTTATAAGTATATATAAGTCAATCAAATTTTATTTTTATTACACATTTCATAGAACTTATAATTTTTATTCATACATTTCATATAATCTACTACTTATAATCTACCAAAATTTTTACCAAACAGACTCTTAATAACTCATTTATTATAAGCAAAGTAAATGTAACAGACTGACTGGCAGTTTATTGAAATGTCATTAGCACACGTTCGGTATTGATGAAATTATTTTTTAAGTGTTGAAATTATAAATTATTTGTGAATGTGTGGATAAAAAGTAGATTGTAAGTTGTAAGTCCTATGAAATGTGTAAACAAAAAAAATATATTTAATCAACTAAAATTATAATTTAAACAACTCTAAATATGTGTTTATTGAGCAAAATTTTATACAATTTTCAAGATGAATTGTTGATAAATTATTTAAGAATAATATGATAAATGTGTTAGTCAATCAAAAATATAAGACATAAAGTACAATAAGAATTCTTTATTATTATTATTATTATTATTTGTCTTAAAACGAAGTCTCTATTTTTCACGTTAATCTTGTAAGAATATTTGTGCTTTTGTTTCCCCCACCCCCACCTTTCCGCGCCACCCTCTATGGTGGGAGTGGGGGTGGGGGTGGGGGTGGGGGTATAAAAACTAGAATTGAATATAAACCACATAATTATTTGGTCCCCACAAAGTGACCCTAATGATTTTATATGGCCACCTTAATTACTGTATTAGAACATGGGTGTGGGGTTATGTTAATCACATAATTATCTAGCTAATTGTGGTGTTGATTATTTTTAAGGTAAATCATAGAGGGATATTTTGAAGCTTCTTATGCTATAACATTAAACTATTCACAAAGTTGGGGATTTAAAAGTTCACAAATGAGCAATAAAACTCGTTATGCCCCTATATTTTAGAGCTATTAGTGTCAAATTTGGAAGAAAAAGTCACAAAAAACAAAGTTCCACAAAACATGGAACTTGTTTTTAGGGATGACAATGGAGTGGGGTCCCCGCGCTGCGAAAATTTTGGGCCACCTCGTCCTGCGATTCGCGAATTCGCGGGGCAGGGCGGGCAACTCTTTGACCCACAACCCCTCTGGATAATTTTTTTTTTTTATTTGTTTTGGTAAACTGAAAAAAAGTAATTAAAAAAAATAGGAATTTTTTTAGATATTTGTAGAAAACAAAACAATAAAAATACAAAATTGAAGTTGTGGTGTAGTGGTTAAGATAAATTCAACTGGGGTTTGATTCTTATTCAATTTTCAACAAAATTTGTAATGTGTATTCTATTTTATTATTTTTTCCAAAAAAAAAAAAAGAAAAAACAAAATTAGAGGGTGGGGTGGGGTGTTACTTGCATCAATATCGACAGAAGTAGTGCTAAAATGCTTTAAATTGTTCTATTAAAAATGCACACTTCAAGTGGTATTTGCATCATATTAAGCTGAGGCCCAATTATGAGTAGGTTTAGCCCCATTTACATACCTATAATCCAAGTATGCACACTGTCCTCTTGTTAATTGGATACTTTCCTCTCATTGCATCGCGAATTGAAGAGAAAGTGAATTATAGAATGATGATTGGATCTTGTTTATATTAAAATTCAAATGAATTATCTGAATCAATATTTATGCATACACACCTTCAATCTTATTTATATAAAAAATTCAAACGAATTATCTGAGTCAATCTTTATGTATACATAATTTTAGTCTTAAAGCTATCTCTCCTGTTTTATTTTTTCGTCCCTTTTAATAGGGAAGAAGTCTTCATTTATAGAGTGCGCTCAAGCCTACTGACGCGGCCAAGTAGCACAGAACACTAGATCGAGTTTGGATAAGATTGATATATAGCCCTACAATGTCGACTGGCCTATTTGTCGGCTCCCCTTCTTTTGGACTCATTCATGTCGGTCGATGGATCTACTAAGAATCATTAGCCTCCGGTCGACAATTCTATTCAGCATCATAGAACTTAGTACATTGACACCTAAATTTATTTATTTATTTTATTTTCTTATTATGATAATATTATAACTGGTTGAAGAAAGATTTTCTTTTGTTGTATCCATAGGCAATAAGCCGTGCCTCGTGAGCTTGAACGATATTTGATTTTTCCAATTGCAGAAAATTGAATATTTCAAAGGAAGCAAGACATTGATGCATTAAGATAGAAGATTGAATGGTATTTAAATTATGTTTGGCTTTTCAACTTGTTGAGAAAACATGTTTTGGCAAACATATTTTGTATATACCACTCGATTGAGTAGATTTTTTGGGTCGGGTTTCTAGAGATGAATGGACTTGGTTGAATTATTGTTAGATGGATGAAGTGTTGATGTTTCATCTGACAAGTCAACTCATATTTTAGTGAGTTCATGTGGCCATTCGAACTTATAACTGGTCTGAACATACACTATTAAAAATCGTCTTTTCATCAACGGAAATTTATTTCCGTTGGTAATCAGCAATGAATTATCTGTTGGTAAAAGTGATGACCTTTCAACTACGGTAATTAGCGACGACTTTTCCGTTGGCAAATATAATAGTTTTTCACCAACGAATTTTCACCTTTTACCAACGGAATATCCGTTGGTGAAGAGTGAATCATATCACCAACAGAATTTCCGTTGGTGATATTAATTAATTTTGAAAACCAAAAAATATTTCGACCTTTCACCAACGGAATATTCGTTGGTGAAGAGTGAATCTTATCACCAACGGAAATTCCCTTGGTGATATTAATTAATTTTGAAAACCAAAAAATAATTCGACCTTTCACTTACGGAATATCCGTTGGTGAAGAGTGGTTCACATCATCTACGGAATATCCGTTGGTAAAAAGTGGTTCATATAAAAAAAATTCGAGCAATGTGATATTTTTATGTTTAAGTGTTAACACAATGTGTAATTTGATTTTTCACTAATATTTATTTTTTACTTTATAAGCAATTATAGAAAATGTTGTTCATTGAACTAATATATATTATAAAAATAAATATAATTACAAGAATTCATTTGTCTCCAGTGGTTTGATTGTAACTTCACAACTCTTAGGTCAAAGGTTCAAGTTACATTACATCCATTCTAAATTAATAAAATAATAAAAATACTTGACAAAGCTTAGGAGATCGGGTCGGGCCTTTAATGGGTCGAGTTTCAAACCCATAATTGGCAAGTTGGGTCAAGGGTCAACCAAGTATATAAAATTAAATTTTTTAATTATTAAAAATTTGCACTATTACTTACGGAATTTCCGTTGGTAATAGTGCTCGTTATTTTTGTTACTATTTTGAGGGTCGCTGAAAGTTATCAATGGAATTTCCGTTGGTAAAAGCGTGTGTCATTACCAACGAAAATTCCGTAGGTAAAGGGTTGAGATATTACCAACAAAAATTTCGTTGGTAATAGTGTGTGTCATTACCAACAGAAATTCTGTAGGTAATAGCACACGCTTTTACTAACGAAAATTTCGTTTGTGAATATCACCAACGAAAATTCCGTTGGTAACTTTCAGCTACCCTCAAAATAGCAACGAAAATTCCGTTGTAAATAATCTGTTGGTAGCGACTATTAGGCACGGATATCGTGGCTTCAGCAATGAAAAATCTGTTTCTGAAGCCCCGATTTTTTGTAGTGATAGAGCAATTCAAGATTTCGAGTTTTCGAATTTACATAAAAAAATTTCCATTATTTTTGAATTCTAGACGTGTTAAAATTGAAGAAAACAAAATTGTAATATCCTCATTGCCATAATAGGATTTTCTTGAATCTTTGTATTTTAAAAGAAGTAGGAGACTATTAAGGAATTCAAATGTATTGGACGTTATTTATTAACTTCTCTCAATTAGGGTGTGTTTGATTCGTATGATTTTCCATGGAAAATAAAAATTTTCCACCCATTTTCCAGCTTTGGTCTGTTTGATTGGCAAAATTTTCCATGGAAAATGTATTTTCACACTTATTTTCCATCTTTTGTTTGATTCAAACTTTTGATTTTCCATGGAAAATATTTTCCATGTTTTCCACTTTTGGCCATATTTTCCTTGTTTTCAAGGAAAATATTTTCTTGGTAGGATAGGAAAATTTATTTTCCATGGAAAATTTGTTAACCTTTTCCAATCCATTTATTTTCCATGGAAAATTTGTTAACATTTTCCAATCCAAATTTTCTTGGTAATTCATTTCCATGGAAAATATTTTCTTTCCACCCAAATTTTCCACTTCCAATCAAACACAACCTTAATTCCAAGATTATCTATAATTATCATTTGACTGGCTAAGCTTAAATTATAATTTAAGTTGGACAAATTAATCAAATATGCATTTTATTCACATATTTTGTAAGACTCACAACTTATACCAATTTATTATTATCTACACATTTCATAAGACTAACAATTTACAAATAATTAAAAATAAGTTCAACAATAACAAACATGAACTTAATCTACTTTTTCCTAATATTATGCATGACAGGTTTTCAATTCTCTTTAAGTCTCTTTCCTTTTTATTAGGATCAGACTCGAAGAAAATCCTCAGGCATCGAACAACCAAAGTTGCGCCTACTTGTAATTTGATATAAACTTCTTGGCTTTCACTTCTTTGATTCTTGAGGATTATTGATATAATGCTAAGAGAATCCACTTGTAAATGGGGGGCTGGTGGAATGGTTACATTCGTAGTTCTTGTAGATCGAGCCATGACTTATTATGCGTTTCTCACAAACAGCGCCAATTGATGATAGATATTTTTCTCCTCCTCCGAGTACGGCGGCGACAGTAGTGGAGACCTGCAAAAGGTGGCAGGGCTTTTTTCCTCCATATCCACTACGGTGTAATAATCAGTATATGATTAAAATATTTGTGCTGAATAGTAATATGGAGTGTATAATAGTTGTGTGTTCTTTTTTTACCTGTGAGATTGACCTCTATTTATAGGGATGATCTGTAGTTATTAATGACGGGTATCACTTCATCTCTCTCATTATTAGGAGTTATGAGGGATGTTTCATTTTTCCAATTGTTGAGAGATGTTATGTCTTCCCGATAACTGGTGGTAATTGTCATTCCATTGGTCGCCTGCCTGACTAACCTGATGATAGTTGGATTATTACAGTCTATTTATCAGAAGTGTGCTCATTAGACCAACGAGGTGGGCGAGCCGGTGAGGTGGACGTGCCAAGACGTGCCACCATAGGTAAATAACATATAGCTGCTGTCATTATTTATATCATCAAATATGTTGACCACGAATCCTAACTGGATTTCCAATCAACACCAAATTGCTTTTATTCTATCCAGCTATCTTGATCCTGCACATTTGACACCAAAAAGTCAGTTGACATAGGTAGCTGGGGAGGCCATCGTATGTGCTCTGATGTCTAAGTTAGAAATCATACCTTTTCCGGACTGGTTGGACTTGTCAAATATATTCAATTCTTAAGTAGAGTTAGATAAACGTGCCTTCTCTTTGGCATCATTCCTCCTATTTATAGCTGAAATCTAGTTGGTATGAGTGAATCTGACTCTTGCGTGTGTGACAGACATGCGTCCCATCAAGTTGTTGCTGTCGTCGTTTTCTTTTGCATCTAACTTTGGTTTGCTGATAGTCTCTTCATCTCCTTTATACTCTTCCCTTATGTCAGGTTAACATAGCTGCCTTACTTCTATCCCATCAATCAATCATAGTGGTTCTGTATTTATTGAGCACCGAACTGCTATATAGAAGCGGTCCGAATGCCTAAAAGTGTCTTCCAGGTATAACTTGTGTGACTCGTCTTACGTGAGGCTAAGTTGGTGACTAAAGCTACACGTAGGCTACCACACGGACGCGTTATTAAGGAGCGTAACAGAATCTATGTTAACTTGGTATGTATATGTGTTGAATATATTCTCGGGAGCACACAATAATACAACAATAATACAATTTGTATTTTATTTTTGTGATGTTTCTAAACTATACTTATCCATGCATGTATCATTTTGATTAAAAAAAAAAAAAGTCTAATTAATAAAATTATACGTATTTATGTGATTTTAATAAACAGTCACAGTAAACATTAATGTAAGTTTCATAATCATTTCACATTTATAAATATTTTTATATTTTAGGTACTATCTGGGCTCATTCTAAATCGCTATACTATGTAATTTGGTACGAAAGTATTTATTATAAAGAGTAATTAGTATTGTGAGTTTTTAACTTTTAAAATTTGTGAGAATGAGCTTTCGAATTTTTGATTTCTAGTACTCGAGATTTTAAACCTTTCAAACGTATGCGTTTGAGGTCTTTTTGTGATAAAAATGCCATTTTGACAATTAATATATCAAAATTTGAGAAAAATGATTAGTGTTCCCAAATTTGATTTTGAATTTTAAAAAAAATTAAAAATGAAGAAACAAAAGAAAAATAAAAAATAAAGAACCATCTTCCCCAATTCCAAACCACGATCCCCCAGTGGCACTATCGCCACCACTCATCAGAAAATAAACTAACTAGTATTTGCAGCACCTGAGAACCCATGCACCTCTGAATTTTCTTCATCTCCGTCGATCACCACCTATCTCTAAATCCCCTAAAACCCACGTGCAGCAAAAAATCAACTGCAACCAAATTCTGCTCTAAAATCTACATCCAAAATTTCAATCTATCATTGATCGATCGACATAAAGCTCACGAACAGTAAAATAAATTTCGGTGGTACTTGGTTGTTGATTTTTTAGATTTTAAGGTTGGAAAATAGAGATCTATTGCTATGATGTCATGATAATTAGTTTGTATTTTCAAATTGGTAATGACATTTTTGATTTGAAGGGGTGAGAGCGATTCTTTTCTTTTTCTTTTAATGGTCAAGTTGACGTTTTCTATCACAAAATGACTTCAAGTCCAAACGTTTGAATGATTTAAGATACCAGGTGCTAAAAATCAAATATTCAAGACTTTATTGTCACAAAATTCCTAGTGATATTTTCCCTATTATATGATGAAACTATCTACTAACAATATAGTTTGTACGAGAAAGATCAATGAGAAGGTTTTGATCAAAGAAATCATCACGTCGAATATATTAACATTAAAAATGTATTTATCGTATTGAGTTCTTCAATTAATTCGTGATGAACAAGTAAGGTTCAATGATAAATAAAATTAATTGAAGAGAGATAATAATTAACTATTCAATTTGATAAGAAATAATTTTTTTTAATTGTTTTTGGCTTTTGATAATTAATAAAAAACGGGGACAACTTTTGGTGTAAGGAAGCTATGGACCTTAATTGCTGCATTCCGCATGTACGAATATGTGTTAATTATTTGTGTAATAATGGGAGGCCACCTCCCAATTATTTTAATTGATGATATATTATTTCTTTTCCATAAAACAGAAAAATGATTTTTGAGAGGTCACAGAACATTATTTTGGTGTTTTTTTTCCTCTTAGAAAATATAGAATTCTTAGTTCTACTTTCTATTAAAAAAAATTAATTAAAGAAATTCTTTTTAACAAATATATTTTGTCTGTTGCTACAAACTATCGAGTAGTAACTGACGTCCACATGCAATTAATATATAATCGCTAGTCAAAATTGATAGTGAGCCAAGTGCATCATAGGGAATTCAATAGTAACGATTTTAAACAATCTAGTTTATGTTGTAACTTAATATTTTGTCATGATACTTGTTTCAACTATTAGACAATTAATCTTCATCACCGTCATTGTTACTTACTTATTTATTACCAATGTTCAGAAAATTTGACCGGTCATCGATTCAAAAAAGGCAACAGGTGTCAAAAGGTCGAACCGGTTTCAATTAAAATATTAAAAATTAATCCAAAAATCTTACAAAATTTCTCAAAATAAGTTATGTGTAAATAAACCAACATTTATAGACAAAATCACCCCACAAAACTTGGTTTCAAATAAACTTTTTATAATGTCCACTTCCAATATTAGTAGACATACATGTTCAAACTTCGAACTTCAAACTTCAAACATCATTCACATTATCTGCTTTAAAACTTGTTGATTGGGAAAGAATAGCAATAAATTTAAAATCTCACGTGATGGGTGTGTGCATGGTGAAGAAAGAAGAGAGAAGAGAGAAGAGAGAAGAGATTCTACAAGAACTGGTGAAGTGAAGAATAATTTTAGCCCTTGAATTTTCAAATAGAACTAGAAAAGAAATTATGAACAACCGAAGAAGAAGAAGAAGAAGAAGAAGAAGAGTGGGAGAAATGGGAAATAAATGAGTGATTTTGCAATAAAGAAATTTTGAACTGGAAATTATTAAAATTGGACCGGTTTTACTGGGGTCACGGTTTAACTGCTACCAATTTCTAATGTCAGGTTAACTTGGTAGATCATACCAATGTTGCTACCAATTTTTGATTTTCTTTGTTGAACCGACCGATCGAGTACGATTTTCTAAATATTACTTATTACTAAACTATGCAAAATCTAAAAACTCAAGTCATAAGATGAAAATTCAATTTCATACATTGTTTTTCATGTGACAGAAGTATTGATTATCATTGTAAATATAAATTAACATTAATGGTTGACTTAAAATGAGATATTATACAAAAATAATTTGAAACCGAATTAAATTTTGGTTCTATTTCTAGTTTAGAATCGGTCAAATTTTTAGTAAAACCAAATTCAATTGATTAGCAAAGTTCGATTTGAGTAGTTTCACATAAAAATACCTACCCCGAATTCGCACAAATACAAGACATCTCGAACAACGGAACACGTGTCAATGTTTTGAATTAGTTAAGCTAAACCTTTGCCCATTATCATTGATTCATTGTATATTAACTTGATTAGTGCTGTGATGATGGTTTATGATACTCATAATCTCAGCTAATTTGCCATTACCAATCTCTAATCTTTGTTTTTGCTAAACTACTAAATAAAAATAAAATAAAAAACACATTATTTGGACAAATCTCATCAAAATTAAAATGCACTTTGTTCTGTTGGTCCTCAGTCTGCTAAAATATATTAAAAAGCACGTGCTCAGGAGTTTATTAAAACATTGGTTGGTAAAGGCCTCTTCATTGTTTTCATTTGTTTATTCTTTCGAAGAAATTGCCTGAATCTTGTGGGACTTTAATGTAATGTCTAACGACCAATTACATGTTAGTTGTTAATTTCGATGATAATTCAATTTTTAACTTTAAAAAATAATAGAAAAATATTTTATCGATTATTTGTTGTACTCTCTGTTAGTATTAACAACACAAAATCTCAATTGTTAATTTTTTTTTTTTTTTTTTTTAATAGCGAATACTGTACAATTCAACACAGCCGATATTGGTAGGGGGTAAAACCTAACTGTAGTCTGGTCTTGTTTTGAAAAAAAATTGTGCTTTGAAAAAAGAAATTAATTTTTGAAGTATAATTTTTTTTCAATAGCAGTTCGATTTTGAAATACAAATTTTATTTTTTGAAGTAGTAATCTCTCTAAAAAATCCAAACTCTTCCACCACAGTCAACCATAACAATAATGTGTTCCCAAAACATAAGGCTTGCTTAAGCAGCAGGGTGGGAGTTCGAATCCTGGTGGAAACCTGTGGCTAGATTTTATTCGGTATAGAATAATCACTTTGGGGGCAGCTCCTTGTGCACAGAAGTGTACAGTCAGATGAGGAGAACCTGAGAACCAGTTGAGGCATAATCCACGATTTACCTCCTCCAAAGTTCTAGGAGCAAGGGTCTTGAGGGTTCAAGATTTAGTCTGACGAAACTGAGATATCTAGGTACCAAAATAATAATAATAATGTGTTCACAAAACGATCAAATAATAATAATAATAATAATATATTCACAAAATATTATATTCTTGATTTGAAGTAGGATCAAAGATTGCAATGGCATAGCCCATTGACAAACCTAAAGCCAACAAACCTCTCCTTACATGGCACTTGGACCACAATGAGAATTTTTGAATTAAAGAATGATTAAAGTTTTGTCCAAATGGCAAATTCCCCAAACTCTCTCCATGTTTTATTAATTCTCAACTCAATTAGTTTCTGCCTTCATCAGTAACTCCCTTCACCCCCCCCCCCCCCCACCCCCCTCTCTCTCTCTCTCTCTCTCTCTCTCTTTTGTGGCATACTTTTTATTGTGTGTGTGTGTGTTTTCAAATAGTTTCTTGCAAAAACAATGGAGGATTTCCAATCATGGATTCCCACAAGTGAGTCAAAATCTACACTTTCTGAAGAAACTAGTTTTAGCAGTTTTGAATCCAGTGCAAACCCAAAATCCTCTAACTTTCATTGCTATATTGCTTCCCTTAGAACCCTAGCTTCACAAATTAGCTGCCTTGCAGTGCATGAAAACTGTCTCTATGCAGCATCTGTAAATGAAATCAGTGTGTTTAGTTTAACAAATTATGCCCTTATTGACACCTTTAGCTGCAGCGATTCGGCGTCTGGTTTGGTCAAGTTTATTGCATTCAGTGACAGAAAAATCTTCACTGCACATCAAGATTGCAAAATCAGGGTTTGGAAAATGACATCAAGTAATAAACACCGTCTGATCTCAACACTTCCCACCTTTAAAGACCGTCTATGCCGTTGCATGCTCGCGAAAAACTACGTTCAAGTTAGGCGTCACAAGCAGAAGCTTTGGATTGAACATTCAGACACAGTTTCATGTTTAGCTGTGCATAATGGACTAATGTACTCAGCTTCATGGGACACGAGTTTCAAGACATGGAAAATATCAGACATGAATTGTTTAGAATCGATGAAAAACGCGCATTCTGATGCTGTTAACGCCATTGTTGTTTCTGTTAACGGCCTAATATACACAGCCTCTGCTGATGGACACATAAAAGTTTGGGAGCGAGTCGAGAAAACCCGCAAATTGTTATCTCTCTTAGATAAACACACGTCTAGCGTCAATGCCTTGTCTCTGAAAAACGACGGATCAGTACTTTTTTCAGGAGGAGGAGATCAAATTATTTTTGTGTGGGAGAGGGAGGATAGTGCTAATTTTATGGTGGTAAAAAGGTCATTGGCTGGACATAGAGGGGCCATATTGTGCTTATTTTATGTAAATAATACATTATTGAGTGGTTCATCTGATAAAACTATAAGAATCTGGCAAGAATTCAAAGAAGGCTACTGTTGTTTGAGAATTCTTGAAGGGCACTGTAAACCAATTAAGTCAATTGTTGCAATTTCTGATGGAGATTTGGACGATAATCTTTCAGTTTTCAGTGGAAGTTTGGATGGAGAAATTAGGGTTTGGAATATTACAATTTCAGCTCATGTCTTCACAGAGTCTTTGATTACTTCTTCAGACAGGGATTAAGTTATTTCTTGATATCTTATAATGTTTGCAAAAATGATTATATCCTTTACATATAAGTTCATTGAATAATGAATACAGTTTTCTTATTTGATTTCATGTTTGGTACGTACAAAGTTGAGCGACGTATCTAATTTTCGAGTGAATGTAGCAATATTTAATCAAAGGCTTAGTTTTTACTCGACAAAATAATTGATAAATTCTATATTTTTTGAACAACATAATAGACAACATTTTAGCTTTTCTTCTCCGTTAATACTGTCCAATACTAATTCATAGTATTAATAAGTAATCATATAATTATTAATTTGTGGGTTCTGAAGAATTTTTTGGTATATGGTATTGATAATTGTCTCATTCATCAATCCTTAGTTTTTCAGAAAACATTATCTCTATACCAAATCACGTGCCTTCATATTATTAAATGATCAAATTTTGTTCATTTGACTTATAACCCCAAGCTTTCTTTCCCATGATTCAAAATTGCCACTTGCTTAAAGTAGAAGGGTAACAATTCTTTAGGATTCAAAATTGTTACTTTTTAGGATTTCAAGAAGGAAACGTATGTAAGCCATAATATCCTAAACATATATTTAGCGTATTTTTTATCCCATAAATTTTGAAAACACGTAAAGTTGTCGTTTATTTTAGGGTTCTTCGTATGAATTTGTGGGACATGAAGCCAATACCTATAGACTAATTATGTGGTTTAGGGTTTGTTTGGAAAAACTTAAATTAAAAGTTTTAGTAGATTTTTATAAAAGTTTATGGTAATGTACGGTTGGAATTTTGATAAAATTTGTGAGTTATATGAAATATATGGTTAAAATTGAAGTTCAACTATCGAAAAAGTTGATTTCTTTTTATCAAAGTTTTACCAAACGGGGGCTAAATACTACAAACGAAAAGTATGTGTTAATGGGTCTAGAATTTTTAGACTAGGTGTTTAATGGACCTCTAGTTTAAGGTTATAATCAATGGTTGTTTTGTTTAATTCGTCAAAGAAGAAAATATATTTATTTGTATTTGTCTTTAGCACGACCCTTACGTGTAAGTTAAAAATAAAAATTTTGACACAACAAATTTTTGTAAATGGGTGATAGCAAGATTTGAGTTTAGGATCCTTTGTTAGATATCATGTTAAAACACCTAATTTAAAGGTTTAAAATTATTTTTATAAAGAGAGAAGAATTTACCTGTTTATGTTAATTAAATCTTCCACACAATCATTCTCCAATTGCATGTTTGTGCAGAAAGTGCAAAAGACTAGTGTTCTACTTTTTATTTATTTTTTGCTAATTAACCAATTAAATAAGAGAGTTCAAAAACTCTTGCCAAACAAGTGCTTTTCACATGGAATACATACTTTCCATGTTAGGCGTATTAATACTTTAAAAGACATTTGATTTCATGATTGTAGTTGCCCATATTAGAAAACTTAATACTTTTCACTTTTTCAAGAATCCTCCGTCTCGAAGTATTACAACATTTTAATGCTTTACACTCTTAACAATTCCCTTTTCTATCGGAGCCCAAATCTCACCTCGACACATAATATATTCTTAACAAATGAGAAGATGCCAACACATTGCTTCACACCTCAACACATTACACCTTGACGTTTTTCTATTTTCTACGAAGAGATGATTTGCCCATGGATTAAAGATTTATGGGGGACATCATCTCTCAAACGAAGCATCACATCATCTCAGCTCTTCTCTCAAACGATAATTTATTTGTCCCCTTTCACAAACCGAGAAGGAGTGCACTCTCCATAAAGACCCTACTCTTCAATTGTAACAAATTAAGGCCACTTCCTTAAGTGTGCACAATTGTCTTTGAGTGCCAACTATAGATCTTTTCGACCAGCGCAATTAACTAGTGTCCACACTTTCATTGGTTGCAATTGAGACTCATCTTGTTCGTCCACATAATTTGGAGTCTAGTTCTGATATCACTTGTTGGAAATTGAATTTTTATCTTAAAAGCTTGACCTATTAGGAAGATCAGCTCAATCCTTTTATAAATTTTTTATTTACTTCGTGGCTATATAATTGAAGCACTGTTAAAGCAGCTTTAGTAAATTAAGTAAGCTCTTGTCGGCAACTTTAATAATAATTAACACACTACAGATTCCTGGTAAGTAGGAGAATTATAATCAGACAAATTTAATACAAATTAGCACATGTTAATGGCTAGTTTGAGACAAGAGAATTAATAAATTGTATTAGTTAAGCATTTGTTTAATTGATAATGGGGTATAACTTTTTATCTCTGTCTCTAAAACCTTTTTAATTTGCGTAAGAGCTTACGTAAGTTTCATATATATATATATATATATATATATATATATATAAGAAAGCTTCTCCCGTAGCTACTCTTATTGCTCTATGCTTTTGAAATAAATAAAGTTATTTATAATTAAGTAATTTTTAGTCTTCTTATTTTTTAATTGTACTTTGAAGTAAGAAGGTTAACATTTTTATGAAAGTTAATTTCCTACTTTTATCGATATATAAGGTCATTTATTTTAAAATTTGGGGAAAATTGTAGTTCGAGTTCCAAACCTTTCAAACAAGTGAAATGGGGTCCCGAACTTCCAATTTTTTGTAGCGTCATGCCAAGCGTTTCACAAAATATGTAGCGTAAGGACATTTGGATGGAAACTATCCAAAGATCTGTCAATTTACCAAATATACAGCCCTTGACATTCAGTTGACCATTTTTAAGAATGGCAAAATGGTTTATTCACATTTAATTATTTAATACCATTAAAAGAATTAAAAAAGAGAAATAAAAAACAAATTTTTTCTACAAAAATACTATGTTACATTTGCAACATACCGTATTACACTTGTTTGTAAAATGTGTAACGTACGTGTTATATTTTTTTGTAACACATGTAACACAATGTTTTATAGGTATAACACACTCATCTGCCTCCACCATTATCGACGCCATCCAATCATTCCATCCCACCAAAGTCATGAGGTTCGGCTCACTTAACATTTGAGCTTACATCCTCGGAGCTCCACAAAAGTGGACACTCATATGCACTGAACTTTACGTATATATGGATGAATATTACAGTATACACGCCCAATCAAGATCTAGACCAGAGACTCGAGATCCCAACCTTCTCATCTTATGAACCCCAAAGAGAGATTCGCTCTACCGGTTGTACAACATACAACCGTACAAACACTCCATATTTTACATATTCCACATTCTTCACACATAAGAACAGACAAATGTACAATGCAGGGATGAATCAGACGAAGGCAAAGCAAAGAGACGACTGCGAGAAACCCTAACACTTACTATCTAGCCGTACAAATGAACAATTTATAGATCTATAAGAGATACATCCAACAAAAGATCTCACCCGTTGGTATATATGGGACCACAAATTATAAATAATTTCTTACAATTAGATTACATACTAGCATAGTCTAACTTTTTATCATATTCTAATTCAAGCCACTCTTCTTCATCTAACTCATCTGCTATGTCATCCAATATAAAATCATTTTCGTCGAGTCCCTTATTTCATCTTGAGTATTTTTAGTACCTCTCGCGCAACAGATTTGAGTTTGAATTCAAACTTCACACTTCTCACGGAGTAGATTTGTGAACGAAATCATCGGTATGAGTTTGAATTCGAACTATACACTTCTCACGCAACATATTTGAGTTTCAGAAATTAAAGAAGGGTTTTGAGTTTTGGTATTTTTGGGTTTTTAATTTTTGGGCAGAATTAAGTTTTTAGATTTTTTGGGCTTATTATTGAGTCAGCCCAAATAGAATGTGTGCATATTTTTAAGCATAATCGTGCATTAGGCGGTAAAAAGTGTGATGACCGCATTTTAAACGCTTTTAAGCAATGCATGTCATTTTTTCCACGTGTCGTGCTTATGCACGCCTAATCGACGTATTAGCGCACAATTTAGAACACTGATATATACACATTAGTCATAAAATTGGCTGGTAAGAGGGAGATGGTGGACTGCGTGTGGGGTAGGTGGGGGGCTCTTTGCAAAAGAGGAAATTTTTTAAGTTGGACGAGTATGAACTAAGAAAAACTCTTCTAAATGTTGTTCTTTTCTTAAGAGTATTAGTTTAGTAAAATTGACTTGCAATGGAACGAGTCAATGCTTTCCAGCTCGAGTGGGGTTAAAGTGTCTTTGTTGAACATAGTAAGACTAATGGCCCGTTTGGTATATGGCTAATTAATAAAGATAACATATAAAATTTATTTTATCATGTTTGGACGGAAATGATGTCCGATGCACTTTTATTTGAATAATAATTTAAGCAAAAAATGAGGATAATTTTTATCTTCGAAAGGAGAATGACAAAAAATTTTATCCAATAAAAGTTCAATTAATTTTTTTAAAAGACGAACGTATTATTTATAATATAGAACAATTTATTTTGGACATTTATATCCTAGGATAATCGCCGCCACCCCCGTCTTCCACTGGCCACAAACTTTTTTTTTTCTCTTTTAATTTTTTATTTACATTTTTTCGTTTAATTAAAAATAAGGGTAGAAATTTTTTTTTAAACACAAAACTAACTTTTTTAACAGTGACTTTTTCTATTATTATATCTAGTTGAACTAAACAAGATAATAATAAACCTCTTATCGGGATAATTATTATCCAGATAACTTTTATTCATAGACCAAATGGACCTTAAGGGAAAAGGGTGGTGAATAGCTACATAGTTGGATCGATAGTCAAACTTCCATCCAAGATTGGGGAGAAAAAGTGTATGCATTACTCAAAAAAGCTTAGGGTGTGTTTGATTGGTGTCCATGGAAAATGGTGAAAAATGAAAATATTTTCCATCTAAGGTGGAAAATAAAATCTACTAAATAGGTGAGAAATAATTTTCCAAGAAAGTGGGAAATAAATGTGATTAAAGTGATTGTACATTGAAAATCAATTTTCTTTTCCATGTGCAATCAAATAACCAAAGGTGGAAAAGAAAATTCATAGATGTGATAACATTTTCCATGGAAAATATGCCAATCAAACACACCCTTAAGGAAAAAGGTACGATTGAGATTAATTTCCTCATGCTGGTTTGGGATTCACTCTATTACTCTTTGTTATATTTCGATAAAGCGAACAAGTAACCATTATATTTAAGTTGAACATGAAGCTTCTTTTTCCATATAAAAAGAGAATTGTACTTACCTCATGAATCGACCTACTCAACAGTGTCAGAGTTGAAATTGTTTACGAAGAAAAGAAAAGAAAAGAAAAGAAAAGAAAAATGGATTGAGTCATTTTTAATAAGATTAAATTGAATATATAACTTGTAAAGAAAGACAATTTTTTGTGTTGATGGCTTCTGCCATATTCTCAGGTACTAAACTAGATGTTAGACAAAATATAATTATAAATAAAAATTTACAACTAAATTTAGAAGCAAACTCGTAACCAATTAAGCTGAGGCACGAGTATCTCATTATCTTTAAGGAGATTCAAGCTATCGCGATGTTGGAAATCTTCAATCACCGGTGCAACAACTATCTTTTTGACTTGTCCCTTCCAGAATACAACAATCCAATTGAAACGTTGTTTAGTTCAACCCTTTTTGCACTATAGGATAAACTCAAAACTCTACTATAAGAACACAATTCTTATATATATATAAACTTTTTAGAGAAAAAGATATAAAATTATATATTCTATCTTGTGTAAAGTTAGAAAGAAAAGAATGATATTTATAAGTGTTAAGGAAGACAATAAGATTTAATAAAAAAATTAAATTCCATAAACTCATTTCTATAACTTATGACCCATAATCTTCCACAAACCCACATAAACTCACCATAATCATGTCATGAAACTTTCAACATTTCATATTCTAATAATAAAATTACATTTAAAATATAAAATGTTACAATATTCCTCCACTCATTTTATTATTTGAAAATAAGTCAAAATACATTTTTCAAAAGATAGATAATTATGCATCATTATAGGTGTGACTCTGCATTGAAACCCTCACTAGTGAAACATCAATCTATACTCTACAGCTAGTAGTGATCTCAGACTTGAACTATAACTGGTTAAGGAAAATAAAGAATTACTGCTCACACATAATAATCCAAGTGTTGATATGAGCTTTAATAGCTAGCACATTACGGCCTTGTGCTGATCCTAATTTTTCATGAATGTTTTTGAGATATGCCCAAATCCTCATAGAGAGTAGCTCCACTCTCATACTCACATAAGTAAAATATGTTAAGAATACTCGTGTAACTTAGAGGTGTCAAGATGGGCGGGCCGACCGAACCGGCATCTGCCCACCCGCCTCGACCCGAAACCGCGGGCCGGCCCGTGAACCGAGCGGGCTGTTCACGGGCCGAGAAGGCCAACCCGCGGGCCGTTTACGGGCCAAAGAGGCCAACCCGCGAGCCGGCCTGTGAACCGCTTTGATTTTTTAAAAAAAAAAAATAGGCAGAAAATTCAAACTTTCATATTTGAAATGATATTTAAAAAAAAATAAAAAAACAAATGGCAAAGAGCCGTTTAAAGTGAAAGATGTGATAGATGTATTCACGTTTTAGTGTTTAAATATATAAATAAAAAATAGAAATTGAATTAAAAAATTAACAAATGTGAATTTATCATTGTTATTTATTTTTTATTTAGTAATTTAATACATTTTTTGTATATATGTAAATATTTTTTTTTTTTTTGAATTACAATAAGTAACTAAATTTTTTTAGTAATTTCAAAAAAAATTAATTTTTTATTCATACGGGCCGAACCGGATCGAACCGCGGCCCATATGGGCTCGACCCGTATGGGCCAATGGGTGGGCCAGGCTTTTGAAAAAATTTTGTGGGCTGGACCGACCCGGCCTGCAACCCGCAGTAGCGCGGGCTTTTTCGAACGCGGGCCATTACCGGGCCTCATCGGAGGCGGGCCGACCCGGCCCGCTTGACCTGGATTGACACCTCTAGTGTAACTATTGCACCCCACTCATACGAGCTACAGACTTTATTAAGAGTTTTATTTCTTTTAGAAAACTCAACCCTTCAAACGTTACATGGTAAATGCACTAACACCAAAATTGTGCATTTTTTTTTATGACAACCTTATAATTCGTTTGTCCCATTGAGGTCCCTAGGTTAGGTATCTTTATATGTGGCTGATGATGATATGGGCTTAAGTCCCATCCCCCTTGAAGTATTCCAGACCCTTTTTCTTGTCAATGCCTTAGTTAATGTATCTGCAAAATTATCACAAGATTTAACATAATTCAAGTTAATTATGCCACTACTCAAATAAGATCTCACAATATGTGTTTTCTTCTTCTAGGTCTGGATTTACCGTTATAATAACGGTTGTTAACTTTACCAATGGTAGCAGTGCTATCACAATAAATCAATATAGGAGGTATTTGTTTTTTCCACATTGGGATCTCATGTAATAAATCTCTTAACTAATTTACTTTTTCACTGGCTGAAGCTAGAGCAATAAGCTCAACTTCCATAGTGGAATTAGCTAGCAATAATGGTTTGTTTTTTAGATTTCTAACAAATTGCACTACCTCCCAATTTAAAAATATATCCAGTGGTAGATAAAGAATCGCCTGACAATGTATTTCAATCTGCATCAGAAAAACCTTCAATAACAACATGATATTTTTTATAAAATAAGTCATAGTTTATTGAATCAATTAAATATTTCATTACACGGTTCATAGCATGTCAATGTTCTCTAATTGGTCTACTTGTAAACCTGCTGAGTACTCCTACTGCAAATTCAATGTCAAGTCTCGTACAATCAGTAGCATATCACAAGCTACCAATCGTGCTGGCATATTCCTTTTGATTTATGACATCATTTTCACTTTTAACGAGAAACAGATGAATACTAGAATCAAAAGGATTAGAAACATTCTTGCAATCAACATAGTTATATTTTTTCAAAATTTTCTCAATATAATTCGACTGATTAAGAAAGATTCCATTACATATTTTAGTAATTCGCATGCCCAAAATAAAATTAGACGCTCCAAGATCCTTCATGTCAAAATGGCTTTTAAGCATATTTTTCGTCTCATTGATTACAAAAATATTAGAGCCAAAAATCAACAAATCATCCACATAGAAACTAATTATGACATGTAAATTTTTCTATGATTTATATATATGCACTTATCACACTCATTTACTTTATACCCGTTTTCAATCATGTAGGAATCAAACTTTTCATGCCAATATTTTAGAGCTTGCTTTAAGCTATAAAGGGATTTAGACAAATTACACACTTTGCTTTCTTTACCAGGTTGTATAAACTTCAGGTTGGCCCATATATATTTCCTCATCTAGCTCACAATTTAAAAAGTTGTTTTCACATCTATTTAATTTATAATAAAATCATGAATTGCAGCAACCGCAATAAGCAATATAATAGATGTCACTCTAGTAACCGGAGAAAAAGTATCAAAGAAGTTTACATCAACTTGTTATTTAAACCCCTTTGCAACGAGTCTCACTTTATACCTGTCTATACTTCCATCCGGTTTTAATTTTTTCTTTAGGATCCATTTACACCCTATGGTTTTACAACCTGGTGGTGAATCAACTAATTTTTAAGTTTTTTTTAGAAAGTCATAATTTCATCTCATCATTTATAGCCACTTTTCAAAATATAGCATCAGATAATGATAAAATTTCTTGTAAAGAGATTGAACTTTTTTGAACATTATAAACAATATAGTTAGGACCAAAATATTTCTCAACTTTAGTTCTTTTACTCCTTTTAAATTGACTTTGTAAAATAGGAGTAAAATAGTTATGTTTCAAAATATTTTGTTCAAATTCTTTACCCCCACTATTTTTTGTTTTAAAAAGAAATTTTTCTTCATGAAAAATAGCATCACCTAACTCAAAAATTACATTATTTTCAATGTAAAAAAATTTATAGGCTATACTATTTACTGCATATCTAAGAAAAGCACAAGTGGTAGCTCTTGCTCCCAATTTAGGTGTTTTAGGATTCGTTGACCTCACAAAGGCTAAACAATCCCATGGTAATGATCTCCTCCCCACCATGGGAGGATTTATAAAGCCCACATGACACGTGTTATGTGGACTTTGAAGAAGAAAAAGTGATTGACATTTTTTTCAATCACTTGTACAATACCCACATGACACGTGTCATGTGGGCTTTATAATTCCTCCCCACCATGGGGAGGAGATCAATGCCCAACAATCCCATACCCTTAAATATCCTATATTTGGCTTATGTTCCTTCCACACCTCAAAAGGGTGTAATTTTTCTTTTTATGTTGTACTCTATTTAACACATAACAAGCTGTCAAAACTGCTTCACCCACCCACCCACACATAAGATTTGAGGGAGCATTCGAATCTAATAGCATAGTATTTGTAAGATCAATTAAAGTTCTATATTTTTTTTCTTTTTGCTACACCATTAGAAGTAGGTGAATATAGTGAAATAGTTTCATAGATTATTCTCAATGATTGAACATAAAAATTAAATTCAAAAGATTCATATTCTCGAACTCTACCACTTCGAATTCTTTTAATCTTTCTATCGAATTTATTTTCAACTTCAAGGAGAAATATTTAAGAAAAATCAAAAGCATTACTTTTATTTTTCAATAAATAAACATAAGTATATTTCAAACAATTATCAATAAAAGTGATAAAATATCTATTTTCTCCACGAGTTAAAATTCCTTCAAATTCATATAAATATGTGTGAATTAACTCCAATAATTCAGTATTTATTTTGACACTTTTATGATGTCTTTTTGTAATCTTCACTTTACTACAAATTTTACTTTTTTTAAAATCTTTTTACATGTTATGAATTAATCCCAAAATAGTCATGACTCATACATATTTACTATTAATATAACATAAATGAGTATGCCAAAAATTCAACAAAGAAAGCATATAAACATAATTAGAAGCATTATTATCAACATTCTCATCATTAAGTTTAAACATTCCATCGCAAGCATAACATTTGCCTACAAAAATACTCTTATTGGTTATCATATATTGATCATATTCCATATTTTGTTTAAAACCAGCCTTATTCAAAATATAACTTGACATCAAATTCTTTCTCATGGAAAGCGGTATAAAACACGTCTTTCAATGTTAAAACTCTTCCAAAAGTAAATTTAAGATCAACCTTACCTGTTCCAATAACTTGAGTAGTGTGAGAATTTTCAAGCATTATAGTTTTGGACTCCTTAAAAGGAGTGTATACTTTGAACCAATATTTATCATAGCAAACATGTCTATTTGTACCAGAATCTGCTCACTTTCCTTCAACACTTTGAATCATATTAATATCGATTATCATAATCACAAGTGGCTCATCGATAATGTTAGCTTGAAGTATAGGTTCACGTTTTCGGTATCTACAAATTCGAGTAATATTCCCATTTTTACCACATACAAAACAAGTCTTACTCCGTTGATTTTGAGAAGATTGTGATCGGTCCTTGAATTTCTCTTGTCATGTTGGTAAGATTTTTTCATGTTCTTTTTTCTAGGCTTCAACACATTATTTTTGGAATTCTGATTAGTAGGCAAATTTTCATTAGTAGAAATTAAACTTACCTTGGTGGAATGTCCATTACTCTCTTGAATAAGTGCATCTTGTCATCTGACCTCTTTCTCCATACGAATGTGTGTGATCAACGTTTCTAGTGACATCTACTTTTGCTTGTGTCGCATATTTTTTTGGAACTCTCTCCATGATGGTAGAAGTCAATTAGTTGAATACACCTATAAAATAACATTCAAGAAGTAATTATTTTCAAAATTTTGCAATCCATAAACTGTCCAATACTTTTTAGAATCACCATCATTAGCTAATAGCAATAGCAGACTGATAAAGTTTAAAATTTTATTGATTATCTTTAAAGTTTAAACTTGAACTTGATTTAAGGATTGAATTATTTACAAGACTCCTTCACAACGATTTAAATCGACGTAATGAGATAAAGCATTTGAGAATAAGAAAATCTGATCAACACCAAGCTTAAGTGATGGACTTTAACTTGGAACAAAACGTCAAGCCAATCAACGATAAAGTATCATTAAACGAAGCCTAAATTCATGCCATAAATCAAGAGGTTGAGTTCATATCGAAACAACACAACTAGGCACACAAGGTTAGATTGAAAAACCAATGTATAAATGTGTCAAAATGCGTCGATTTATCTAAGTTCGGGTCAATAATTTTAATAAAAATTCGTGCTAACTTGGCACGACTCTATTTTCAATCGTACAACGATAACATCAAGGTACTCAAACTCAAAAACGTGCATCACGCTGCTAAAATATTAATCTAACGTGACTAATGAAATTAGGTTTGAAGCAAAATTTGCAGCCAAGTACACATTCCATAGAAGTGGCCAAAGCACCAAAGTGGCCCATCATATAATGCTATCACACACAATCAAGTATTATTAAAATCTGTGACACATAATTACTTGTACGGACAATGTTTGTTTATTTTCCTTTTTTTACTAAAACTAAACTATGTCTTATCCTCCAATCGTTTTTAAATAATTATTAATTTATTATTAAAACATTGTAATTTAGTCGGCACCTTGGAGACCGACTGACCAAAGTTTTCCACAAGTTTGTTATGGGACTTATTTACTTTATTCTATTTAATTTATCTGACAAAATATGTCCTTTCAAATTTTTGTATATTCATGTAGTCTTTATATGTACAATTTTATAAAATTAAATTTTATTTTTTAACTTGAGTGATACATGTTTATATAAGGTCCACATGCATTTAAAAAAGATTTAAACAATTTTTCCTAGTAATTTTTTTTGGCGAGAATTAATAACTCGACCAACTTAATTAAAATGTGTAGTTACTTAATTATTACTTATATCGATCAAATGTCGAGTGGATCGAGTATTAGTTTGCCAAGTCATCAATTTCTGCAAAAATGAGTGGTCGGTGAATTCTATGATATTATATTTTGAAGGAATTTTGGCGCAAATGGTTTCTAATATTTGTCTTTAGTGTGGAATTGGTTCATAACGTTTTTTTTTTTTACAAACAAGTTCATAACTTATGTGTTTTTTGTGTGAAATTGGTCCTTATTGGATGAAAAAGATAAATATACTCTTAGTTTTAATTAGAAGAAATTGTATATGGATTCCTAATCATTACAAAATGTGCAAATAAGTCATATACTTTTATTTTTATTAAAAATTAAAGAAAACTAATGAGGGTTTTTTTTTTTTGGAAATTAACTCTTTAGTAATAAATATGTCAAATAAAATTATTATTTTTATTATTAAGTAATTATATTATTTAAAATTTAAACTTTTATTTTATTGTTGTATAAAAAAATAACTTTGTCATAAACTTGATGTTCAAATACTTTTATTTAATTGAGTTATATGTTTATTAACTACAAATATTATTAGAAATCCAGCTATATTCTTCATATTTTAATTTATCGTTTTATTTTCATTCAAAAATAAAACACATAATGTGTAAATTAATTTTTATTAGTATTTTTGTGTTAAATAAAAATGTAATAAGATTAGTTCAATGTGATAAAATTATATACGTCATTTTTTTATTTATTTAACTTGATTTTTAAAGTAAAGAGAGGGAAAAAAAATTTATAAGTAAAAATGGAGAAAAATGATTTCTCACAATGATTTCTCCCTCTTTAAATAATATAATTACTTAATAATAAAAATAATAATTTTATTTGATATGTTTATTACTAAAGTGTTAATTCTAAATAAATAAAAAAATCATTAGTTTTCTTTAATTTTTTTATAAAAAATAAAAATATTGGACATATTTGCACATTTTATAATAATTGGGAATCCACATACAATTTTTTTCTAATTAAAACTAATAGCATATTTGCCGACCAATTTTGCACCAAAATACATAGGTGAGGGACTTGTTTGTCAAAAAATAAACGTTAAGAACCAATTCTACACCAAGAAAAAAAGTTAGTGACTATTTGCGCCAACATCCCTATTTTGAAAGATATTTGGCTACAATTTAAAAATCTTGATTGTTGAAAAATCAACTCGTGACACTGACCCCGACATAGGACAAGAACCTAGTGATCAAATAATGTGCTACATTATTGATTTGTTACAAATTTGGCTTTGAAACAAATAAAAATTAAGATTCAAGTCACAATATTGGGACATGTCTTATCGAGTATACATATATTGACTATCTCAATAAATCTTTTCTTATTAGATTTGATAAAATTTGAGAAATATAGACTCGTGTATGTCAATCATGTTTTTAACTTATCGTATTAATAATATCTTAAATTCACCAAAAAAAAAAAAACTCTGTTTTTGACTCCTGAAATATAGATTGAATTAAAAATTCGCATATATCTTAAATTCACATATACCATATTTTTATTAATGTTTTTTAAAACTAATTTAACTATCGGCTTAAAAAATTTAAAGGATTACGGTTCGAGCAAATAAGGTTTATTAAAAAAATTGATATTCAAAAGTCGAGCTAATCGAGTATTAATTTGTTTTACAAAATGAATGGTTGGATTTATATATTTTGTTGAAAGATTGCTACAATTTAAAATCTTGATTGGTTGAAAAATCAACTCGTGATCACCCGAAATAGGACAAGAACGTGGCAATCAAATAATGTGCTACATTATTTATTTATTACAATTTTGTCTTTGAAACCAAAATATAAAAATAAGAAAATTGATGAGAATCTACATAATATTGGGATATGTCCCATCAAGTATATATATTGACCATTTTAATAAATTTTTTTTTTCTCACAATATTTGAAAAAATATAGACTCGTGAGTCACATGTATATTCATTCATCTATCATAACAATAATATCTTAAATTCAATGTGTTAGTTCTTTATTAGCATATTAAGTACGTTAAATTGAACAAAACATGTTACCAGCGCTGACAAATGATCCAACCCACTAGAGCAGGGTCACACATGAAATTAGATTGAGTTGGCCCAATCCAATTTTGTATGGGCTAGAAATATGCTAGTTCAGTCCAACCCATTGGTCCAATTTAGTCTTAATATTTTTTCTTTTTTTTAAATAATTTTTTTTATACAATCTAATGCATTATATCAAATACAATCTTAGATAAATTTAGACTATAAAATAGATTAATTTATAAAATTGGAGCTCTCATGTATTAGTCAATAGATAAACGTCAATTTTCTTTCAAAATAATTTTTTTTTTTGTTAATTGTAAAATATTTGTAGACACTTTTTAAAAAAAAAAATACAAATATTAAAAGTATACTAGTCTTATTGCTTTGAGATATAAGCATATTTGTCTTAATTTAAAAAATTTACTTATAAGTAAATTTAAAATAAATAATTAACTTTTCACATCAAATATATTTTGGATTGAAACTTAAATTAAACTAAATTTTAATTAAATCTAAATAATTTTATGTTGGATCTTGAAATTTTTGGACTAATGTTTATTAATGACTTTGGTTTAAATTATTTTAGATTGATATTATTTGGATTATGTATTGGAGCTATTCACAAAATAAGTTATTAGTGTTAAGTAGAATTTACCTAAGAAGACAGATTATATGGGTCGTGCCAATTTTGTCACCTCTACTGCTCTACATGTGACTCATGTATAACGTATTTTTATCAATATTTTAGAAACTAGTTCAAGCATTGACCAAAAAACTTAAAGGATTTGCCGTTGAAGTAGTGGTAAAAAATAAATAAAAATGCCACAAAAAAAATTCTTTTTGAAAATGAATAATTCCAATGTTTTATACAATTTTTGGGTGAACTGCGTTTTGTTAGTTTACCCAATTTATGAGTGAATCAACATGTATGATATTTTAAATGATTTTACAATTTGTAGATTTTTACATATAATCGAACCAAATTTCAAATTGAGTCTTGGTTTTTTCAGTAAAGTTGGTTAGTCGGTCGGTCCAATTTTTATGACAATAAATTTTTTCATTTTAATTAAGATTTAGCTTGTTCAAATTTAATGTGTTAAATATATTATAAAATTTTGATTTTCTTTACACAATATGATAATGTGTACACAAGTGGCGAAAATGACATTGAATTTGCAACACGCAAACCAAGTGTAATTGCAATAAATTGCGTTTTGATTTCAAACAAAATAACGAAATACATGTGTTTAAAATGTTGTAGCACGCATCATAAGTGTTTATATTACAACATTTTATTTATTTATTCATACTAATATGTGAGGTTACATCCACGCGTTTTTAGTACTCATTGACATTTTTGGCATCAACCGATAAATTTTATATTTTTGAAATTGTAAATTTACGATTACCTCTTGATGCTATAATTTGATCTCCTCGTCTTTATGAATTCTAAAATCATTGTTAGATCAATGACGAACAGTATGCACATGTGCACTTACACAAGCTAGATTTTTCTGATTCTTCTCTTGAATTAGATCACATGATATCGTATGAGGGAAAATAATATTGTTCTTAAATTATTCCATTAATAGTACAAAATCATAGGTTTAATAGTATCACAAAAAAACAGTAACACAACAAAACAGTATCACAACAAAACAGTATCACAATTAGCGTTTTTTACAATTAAGGGTATGTTAGTCTTTTAGCTCTAAAATATGACTTTAATTGAATTAAGTTTTAAGCATATGACTTTAGAGCCCATAGGTACCCAAACAGTGACCGGCCCTGAATTTACCCATAAAAATACCTTAAAACACTACTTAAGTCGCAACTTGAGATAACTCAAAAAATCAAACATATCAATAATTAACTCTATGTCAATACTAAGAACTACAATGTACAAATTCAACCAATAATCTCAAATATCCAAATCACAAATTAAAAATTTACATTCCTAAATCATAAATAAAATAATTGGGAGCTTGGAAAAAAAAAAAAAACAATTTCGATGGTACAATAAAAACGAGTGAGCTTTATCTTTCAATAAGCATATTTAACTTAAAAGGTAAAAACGGAAAGACAACAAAAAGTGTAATAAAAATACCTTAAACCACTGCTTAAGTTGATTGCTAAGATCAAACATATCAATAACTCTATATTAATACTAAGAGCTATAATATACAAATTCAACTAAGAATCTCAAACACCCAAATCACAAATTAAAAATATACAAATATCAAATTCACATATTTTTTGGGGTCCAATTTTCTCATTTATTTTGTTGTATGATAAATGATGCAGGAGTTATATCAGGTGCCCTTCTGTATATAAGAGATGACTTCAAGTCTGTAGAAAGGCAAACTGTTCTGCAGGTTAGTTAAATCAGAATTAATATTTTCATATTTTAAAGAAATTAAATATATAATTTAATGTGCTTTGACAAAAATATCTGATTTTGCTTAGCTGTATTCATTAATGAGCAATTTAATTACACAATTAGGGTATATGATTCAGTATATTTGGTTAAGTAATTGTTTTGTTCACATAACAAATAGCTATTTTACAATTTGTTATTTTACACTAGTATACCGCTTACTGGCGGTGGAATTTGACCGTAGATGAAGAATGAGATGAATTTGAAGAGAGATTTGATGGAGAGAGAACAATTCTTCCCCAAATTTTTTGAAGGTTTTTGAAGATAGACGTAGGTGTTGTTTTTATTGTGAGTGGAGGTGAAACTCTCTACGATTGTGATAAATAGTGATTCAATCTATGCGATCTTTAAAAATACACAAGTTAGTCCTTAATCTTTCATTATAGTTCAATAATTTGTCACCAACAAGTTGAACATGCCTCACATTTGATGAATAGGAAAGCATAGTGAGCATGGCAGTTGCTGGAGCCATCATAGGGGCTGCCATTGGGGGATGGTTGAACGATAAATACGGAAGGCGAACTGCCATCCTCATTGCTGATTTCCTCTTTTTCATTGGAGCTGTTCTTATGGCTTCAGCTCCAAATCCAGCTATTATCATTGTCGGGAGAGTTTTCGTTGGCCTAGGGGTCGGCATGGCGTCCATGACAGCACCATTGTACATCTCGGAAGCATCTCCAGCAAAGATTAGAGGTGCCTTAGTCAGCACCAATGGATATCTTATCACTGGAGGCCAGTTTTTGTCCTACCTTATCAACTTGGCTTTTACCATAGTAATATAAACCTACTTTTAAGCCATTGAATCAAGTTATGTAGGAAGATATATAATGAATTAACCAAGCTTTTGGTTGTTTACAAATTAGGTACCTGGGAGGCTGGGACGTGGCGTTGGATGCTTGGAATAGCCGGAATACCAGCTCTCCTGCAGTTTGTGCTAATGCTGCTCCTTCCCGAATCACCTCGTTGGTTTTACAGAAAGGTTAGATGATTACAAGATGAACTAGCTTGCTTTGATCCCTTGTGGTTTGTTTGGTAAGATGGACTGGATAGTACACGACTCAACTGGGAAGGACTTTATACCACCACCTCTCTTTGAGTGTCTTATGTCAAATGCAGGGTAAAGAAGAGGAAGCGAAAGCAATACTGAGAAAGATATATCCATTCGATGAGGTCGATATTGAGATACAGGCTCTCAAGGAATCAGTCGAGAAAGAGGCACTGGAAAATGAGTCCTCTGAGAAAATAAGCTTCGGTAAACTATTAAAAACAAAAACAGTTCGAAGAGGCTCATAGCCGGTGTAGGTCTTCAGATCTTCCAGCAGTTTGTGGGAATAAACACTGTTATGTATTATAGTCCCACCATAGTTCAATTAGCTGGTATTGCATCTAATCAAACAGCACTTCTTCTTTCGCTTGTTTTTGCTGGGCTAAACGCTTTTGGCTCGATTGTCAGCATATACTTTATTGACAAGACGGGACGAATTTTAAGTTTATGTGGGGTTATACTCTTTCTTGGCCTTCTATCAACAGTGTTTCATGAAACTACCTTACATTCACCAGCAGTAAGTGCGGCCGAGACATCCCACTTCGCTTCATACACGTGCCCCGACTATCGTTCGTCTAGATCCTCGGCTACTTGGAACTACATGACGTGTTTGAAATCTTCTTCCCCTAGTTGTGGATTTTGCTCATCCTCCCAAAATAAGGTACGAGATTTAGACATGTCCTATCTTAACATAATCGTCGTTATTTTTATCATTGATTGCTCTGTTTTCTTTTCTACAGCTATTTCCCGGGGCCTGTCTAATTTCAAACAATATGGTTAAGGATATTTGTAATGGAGAAGACCGATCATGGTACACGAGGGGATGTCCGAGCAGTTTTGGATGGCTAGCACTGATCGGGCTGGAACTTTACATTATATTCTTTTCTCCAGGAATGGGTACAGTTCCATGGATTGTCAATTCTGAAATATACCCACTGAGGTATCGAGGCATCTGTGGAGGTATAGCAGCCACAGCCAACTGGATTTCAAACCTTATTGTGGCGCAATCTTTTTTATCCTTAACACAAGTAATTGGGACATCATGGACATTCCTTTTATTCGGAGTAATAGCTGTTGTGGCATTATTGTTTGTCCTCGTATGTGTACCTGAAACCAAGGGTCTTCCAATTGAAGAAATCGAGAAAATGCTAGAGAGGAGAGCTTTCCAGTTGGTTCTGGAAGAAGCGTGAAGAGAGACCAATATTTCAGTGGATTTTCTAACATTTATGCTGATTTCCTCGGTAACGTAGTTAAGATCCATCTCAGATATGAGACATTATTAATAAACTTTCGTTGGTTACATGCACAACTTATCTACCACCGATCAATGATTGGAACACCATCGATGATTGCTGACGATATCATCAAGATATCGTCTATATTGCCGTCTATAATCGCCAATGGAAGTGCGTCGGTAAACAATGACACCTTAGTGTCAGAAATTTTGTCAGTGTCACCAACAACTTCTATATTGACGATGATATTATCTTGAGTAATATCACAAAAGTACTTTAGTAATAACTAATTATATTAGTATCGATAATTCAGCTCGAAATCGCCAATAAATATTGATTTACGTTAAATTACCTTTAATAATACCATCAATCATCGAAGAAATTTTTGAAAGGTCCAATTAAATTTTTTGCTTAAGACCCTTGAATTGTTTTGAGCCATCTCTATACCCAATTACTTTCCAAGTATTTTAACAAAGCAACAGCAAGAAATGTAATTTTGAAGCATAAAAGTACACTCACCACCAATTTTTATTAAAAAAAAAAAAAAAAAAGACGAAACACATCTCACCACCAATTTTTATAGTATTTATTTGAGAAAGCGCACAGCCAAAACCCACCCAGACACAAAATATCTCACCAAGAAACATATAAAGATGAACATCATGGCTAGACAAGTTATGGACCAAGAAGCTAAGCAACATATTTCATAGTGCTGAATTGGAAAGTCTGCATCCAACACGAGAAAAGTAACATTTATATGTGCTCTTACTTTAAAGTGAAATTTTCATCAACAACCATTAGAACATTATATTTTGAGCAAAGTCTCATAACTACATTCAAAAATTGAGAAAATGTCGGGGAGGACAGCTTTGCAGAGAGAAGTCTGATACAGCTAAGAAAAACCAAGATGTATGAAGAGATATGGATCGATTTGCTTTTTGCTTGAACCTCTGCACATTCCAGTGGAGTTTTGAACATTTCCTCAATAATGAAAAACAGATTCACATAAGAGCACCATTTACAGGACATCTACAAGATGTTCTAATTTTCCACAAGAACATATCCGTTGGAAAGAGCTCCACAAAAAGCACAATTTCAAATAAAGAGCACCATTTGCAACTTGTTACTTGCACAAGAAGTTGGCTTCAAGACTTACAATAATGTAGCACTAGAATGATTCGGCAACCCCTATGTAGTACATTATAACATCTACTTTCTTTCAAACAGACAACATTAAAGTCAACAAACGACATACACTACCAGTCCATTACTCGAGCAGTTTGTTCCAACTTCCAACCCCCAAGCGATAGATAAAAAACCTTATTCGACCTAAAAGGAAAATACTCAGGCAATATGCTCAGCTAGACTAAGAATCTTGATGTGCTTCTTTTTTCTCAACTCATGTGGAACAGGGCCAAACACTCTCGTTCCTATTGGTTCACCTTGCTTGTTGATAAGTACCACAGCATTGTCATCGAACTTCACTTCACTCCCGTCACATCGACCCCGTGGCATTGCTGCACGAACTACGACAGCATAATGAACCTCGCCTTTTTTCACTTTTCCACCTAGCTGTGCTTCCTTTACTGATGCAACTATTATGTCCCCCAATCTTGCCCCTTTCTTACCCTTCAACGCTTGTATGCACATCACTCTTTTTGCCCCTGAATTATCCACCACTTTGAGATTGGTCCTCATCTGTATGAATGTCCTTTGTTGCTGGAGGAACAAAAATTCCGATTATAAGATTACATGAGTACCATCAACTCAGCATAATTCAATGTTGAGTCAGCTAATATAAAATAAATAAACAGATAAACAAATCAAATCTTCACAAGTTTCAATGATTCTGATGACATATATTTTATCTGAGAAAATCTGCCCCTTAAACTGCGGTGTGCTTTCAGAACTAAAATGTTTAAATAATTAGGTCTGCTAAGCTAACACTCCAAAAATTTGTCAGATCCACATGAGCCACTTCTTGAAAGATAATTATCTTAACAGCCTCAATGGATTCATTGAACTGCCATCTCACCATTAAACACTATCCTAATGATAAACAATTTTAAGGCATATACCAACTTTGAATATATGTTCTCATACTAGTAACATGCATACAGAATCGCAAAACCTAGGGGATAAGGAATTTTCTGTTCCTTTCTGGCAGTAGTGATTCTTATTTTTTTCGCCATTAACTACCTCTTCCTGCAAAGGGGATTATCAGAGAAGCCGCATTCCTATAATCCCATGAATCCTACAAACACCATAAAAATCGCCTTCACATTCCCACGCACAGAAACATTACCCACCCAGCTGCTAAAATCTCAGACAACCACCTTCTAGACAACTAGCAAAAATAGAATCACAAATGTTGTCAGCTGATGTGAGCAATTTCACTACAATATATAAATCAACTCCCCTACATCACCAATTTTCAGCAACTCCACTAAAACTGCATGAATTTCATTCAATCACCAATTTCCTGCCACCATTCATTGGTCGCCAATTATCATCATCAATAAGAATTAGAGGATTATTAAGTGCTCTTGACATGAGTCGTGAATAAAATTACATAAAAGTTCTCAAGTTGTTGCAATGTATATCGCAAGTTGATTTCTAAGTGAAAACATGCTAAAATTTAAGCAAGGTGAGGTACGAAGAGTGAATATATAAGGAGAGAATGTGGGTATATCATTAGAGAACGTCAATAAGGATAGTTTTGTAACGAATTAATGGGTGGTAACTAGTTCCCCAATCTACATGCATGGTTCATGTGTCAAACAAACCTCAAAGATGTTGATGTACTTCATACGATACTCACTATGAGAAAGATATAATACTTTACCACAAAGAACCATCCATGCTAAGCGTAAGACCAGCATTTTGATAATTCCATGGACAATAGTGAGAGTAAAATCAGAAACTAAATCAGACCATTAACAGCTTGCATAAAATCAGTCATAAGAAAACAAACTGAAAGCGCTACAACTAAATAATGGACATCATAAAACACTAAGAGAAATAATACAAACCTGAGATAAGAAATCATTGCACGACGCCTCCCACGATGACCTGATTGTCCCAAGACAATTGTTACTGAGACCACCTATCAATGAACGACCAACTGGTATTTCCTCGCAGGAGGAATGAGAAAAACAGTCAGAAGGGTTGGACTTGAGGTCGGTTGGTACAAGGCTTAGTTTGTTGTTGTATCATTCAAATGCACAGCTTAGACAATAGTGGGGTGTTTAGCATGTAACGGATTGTTGACACCAAAATGAAAATCTAAGGAATCTCAGCTCACCACATTAAAAAGAAAAGGAAAAGCGTGCATGCACATGATAAGCTCAAAATCTATAAGAGAAGAGTTAATTGTGTTGTTATCCCATGACATGTGAGGAGGCAAATTACAGCTCGAATAGTATGATGCTAGGGTGGTTTCTGCACCACTACATTGAGTTAAAAAGTCATCGATTTGCTTTCCCTACAGCCTAATCTTACTAATTGTCCCCGGTGCCTTTTTATTCATCAGGACAACAAAATATATAATTGGCTCATTTCATTAGGAGTGGACAAAAGTACCCGAACCGACTAGTAATGGTTCGGCTACTGGTTCTAAGTGAAGAACCGAACTAGCCGAGATTTTTTTTCAATTTTTTGGCTATTCGGGGTACGTTGGTGAATGATTTTTATTAGACAACTTGTTTTTGTGTTTTTAAATTTGGACTAGACTTGCTATTTTGTATTAAGATGGAACCTTGTGTTCAAAAGGTAATATTAATTATTCTTTTGTGAATGGATTAAAGTTTGAAAGTCGTGTTAGATTATTGTGTTGTTTCAAATAATGAAAATAATTGTTGAAATTATAAAAATTTAACTACGGAACCGAACCGAATCGAACCGAACCGTGGCCACCCCTACATTTCTTAACATTTACAACAAACCCATTAATTGTTGGTATGAACTGAACTGAACCGACCCGTCCCGTGCCCACCTTACATTCGATTCTAAAAATAATATCCCACAATCAAGACAATTGGTTGAATTTCTTGAGAACATTTCATAGAAGTTCAATGAAATCTCTTTTATAAAGAAAATTGAATCCAATTTCTCAACAATCCATCTCTCTTTTGCTTTTATTGTAACTCAAGATTCTCATTTTCTTTGGGAAAGACTCCTCTCAAAAACTATAATTTACTTATGGACAATTCCTCAATATCTTTATAAAAAAATTCATTCTTTGTGCGTTCATAAGAAAACATGTATCTTCCAGTTTGAATCTCGATCTCCTCAAGTATGCAACCCATTATTTGCTAACTACAATCATGTAACCGATGACATCTTAAATATTGTTTCAATTAAAGAAAAATGAAATCAAACGGGATCAAAAGATTGAAGTCAAATTTAAAAAACAAAAATAAGACGTTCTCAAGTTCTAAGAGTAACTAGAATTAAGAAGGCTGTGCATTATTTCCTGCGCGTTAAATTCATTCTACTATGCAAATGCTCAATTTTCCCCTCTATTTGACTAAATCAATGTTGTCCGAAAACTCATATTTGTCCACACTTAAACCAAAATGTATATATGGTCTGTTCATACATGAATTCACACAAAAAGTGATAATAAGTTGAAAATCATGGAAACACGTACCTCGAAATAGTTTAGAAGTATTAGATGCAGCCATTCTAGTGAAATTCTCACAAAAATGAAAACCCCTTAACCTTCCCTGCAACTGAAAAAGCACAGTCAATACAACTGCAAAATGAAAATAAAAAGAAAAGAACAGAAAGTATCTCTTTCCACTCAACGGTTTCCAATCGTCGTGTAGCCGACCGGTATGCAGCCGGAAGTAGCAGAATATTTGCCGGATAAATGGGTTCCGGTCTTTTCTTTCACTACAATTGCTAGGTTATGCAGTGTGTTTACATTTGGGCTATACTTAAAAGCCCGACAACAATCCCAATTACAAGAAACCAAAAAGAAAATATTTTCAGCCCAAAGGTAAACAAAGAAAATAAAGATAGCAGCCCGAAGTAAGTGAAGAGCACATCCTTCAACAAGCCCAGAGGGCCAGAGCTAAGCCCACTTTTCTTTTAATCTTGGGAATGTGTTAAATTTACTGGTAGTCACTGAGCTTTGCACTTAGCGTCATCTTGGCTATTGAACTTTAATTTGTTTTAGAACTCATCACTGAACTTCACAAAATATTTTATTCAGACTATTGATTCATCTTGACATCTAATTTTTAATTGAAAACCCCCGTGTTCGTGTGGTGTGTCAAGTCATCAAACCGTTAATATTTTTTCAAAATCTTAAAAAAAAAAAACTACTTTTAAACTCCACCAAATAAACACACATTCAAAATTAAATATTTTATGGTTGAAATAATGATACTGTTTAAAAATGATTCATTAGTATTACAAGATCATTGATACTGTTCTATTCAAAATGCTTGATACTGTTTCAATTTATGATATTATTCTTCTATTGAGTTGTAGTTTGTGTGTGTGATATTGTTTTATTAAAATATTTTTATGCATGATACTGATATATTAAGAGTTTGTTTGATTTTACTTAAAATTCTGTTAAAAATCAGAAGTTAAAGTCAACAATTAATTTTAACCACTTATTTCTTTAACCCACATCTTTTTACAACTTTTCAATAACACATTTCATTAACTTTTATCAACTTTTATAAAAAATCTGATTTTAATCAAAATCAAACATACCCTGAGATATTTTTATCTATGACACTGTTTTATTTAGATACTGTGTCATGGTTTTATGTTAAAATATAACATTTGTGCACATAAGCATGTGCTTGATAATAATGCACTTCAGATAAAGTTTCGTTGTCTGAATATAAAAGAATTGCTAAGAACGGAGTATTCATAAAAGCTCTAGCTAAAACAATTAGAAGAATTTTCAAGAACTTGGGGGCTTCATAAAAAATGTGCAAACAAACACATCAAAAAAGCAAAGTTAATGAACTTCTAAGGGAAAGAAAGAACTCTCAAAACAACTAGCCACTACAATTTCCAAGTCAAAGAGTTTGAACACAGTGCAGAAGTGAGGGGACCCAATAACTACTCCACCCAAGCCTTCTTTGCCCCCAATTCCACATGCTTTTTTCTAACTATGGCAATCAAACCCTCAAACCTTAGCTACCTGTTCAACGATATCTTTAATTATTTGAGATGCATATCCTTCCCACTTTGTTGAGGATTAGGAAATCCTACATATCAAACAAAATAATAACAATCCTTTGACTGAAAATGAATTATTAGACCAAGCATGTCTCAATCAATAATAAGCTTTATCAAAAACATCTGCCTTGCTTATAATAATTCTCCTTTCAATAGGTTCAAAAACCAAAGTAAAAGATAAAAAGCATATCATAAACAAAACCCAACCAAGAACATAGGTTTAGCTATTGTTGATGGGATTGTTATAAAACTGAAAGAAAACCAATAGTCTTCGTGCTGTAATACAACTCATCCAATGAGATTATTGACTAAAATATTTATAGATTTTCTATATGCACGTTTGCCCTTGTGTAATCGAGAACAAGGGATCCTCCAAATACATTTAAGCCAAACTAATCAAGATTTTGGTAGAAACCTTAAAAATAAGCTCAATCAAACTCAACAACACAATCAAGCTCTTCAATTAATGACGAAAAAATAAAAAGAAAAAAGAAAATCCGAAGGCCAAAAATGCTCAAATCAAACAAGAATTATTTACTAGTATTACCGAGTACAAGACAATCTTGTACAGAAAATAAAGCACCAATTGAAACACTAAATACTTCAAATCACTAATTCATCAATATTTAACAAGACAGCTCGTACTACACTAAAATCTCCAAGGAGTAACAGAAAAAATTCTAATTTCACAATCACAGTCTAAACTCTATACAACAAGAACAGGATTGAAGGAGTCTGGGTTGAGAAAGAGTGGAGAGAGACAAAGGAAAGAAATAGGGAGAGAATACCTGGCTGGACAGCGACAGTGCTGGAATTTCTGTAGATCGAGATTGGAGGATTGCCCTGCTTTTTCCTTTTCCTTCAGTTATTCAATTTGTTATGAAAGGCAGCTAGATTTGAGAGAGTGGGAGAGGAATTGAATTAGAATTTTTTTTTTTTTTTCTGTAGACAATTTCATCCCTATTTGAGAACAATTCGGTCCTTAAAAAAAATTTATTTAGCGCAAAATTTTAACTCATTGGGGACGGTTTTTTTTTGGAATCGTATGTCCCCGATAAGATTGTTTGAGACGTTTTACACAACGGTTTCTTACAATTTTTCCACCATTTCTTACAATTTTTCCACCAAAAAAGTAGCACATAATTAAAATATTTTCTGCGACGGATCCAACCATCCCAAATAATTATTTTTAGGGACAAATCTTATAAAAACCGTCCCTACTGACACACTTTTTGGGACACATGTTTCTAAATCGTCTTTAATAAATGATTATTGGAGACGAATTTTTAAACCGTCCCCAATAAGGTGTCCCCAAAAGGCAATTTTTTAATAGTGTAGGCTAGCAACAACTAGGTTATCACCAATCTTGATCCCTTCATATATGACTTCAACAACTATCATATGAAAATCTTGTGCTTGCTCTACCACATAATCCACATTTGATGACGAAAAAATCGACTTGCTGCATATTTTTGTGCGCCCACTTCTTCAGTATCATATTTACTCTGCAAGGCTTTCTACATTTTCTTGATAGACGTGAAAGTAGTATCATACTAATTATAGAAATGATCAACAAAAAATTTAAAAGATAGTAATGACAATAAAAATCGTCTTTTTCGTACTTTTTTGACATTTTCTCCATGTTCAAGATATTTATCATCGCTTATAAATCCCATAAACTCATTTCTATAACTTATGACCCATAATCTTTCACAATAACAACCCAATGACTCATGATATTCTACAATAATAACCGACATAAACTCACCATAATCATATAATGAAACTTCCAACAATAAAATTATATTTAAAATATAAAATGTTACAACACAAGACACCAAATGCCAGTCTTTCTCTACTTTTTATATGTAACATGCAAGCTAGAAGGAATAAATAGCCTAAAATCTGTGTGATTTTTCCTAGCTTTATTAGACAAACATATGTTTTGTCATGCTGTAGTGGGTTTAATTTTCAATTTATCAAATCTCTTTGAATATTCTCGTCAAATATACTCAATTATAAGCCCGAATTTGATGTCTCTGGAAACAGGTTGATATTTAGTCGGCTGGTATTCTATTCTATCAAATGCTATAATGCATACACCCCTTCAGACATGACCATGAAGATACCATTATCAAAGCCCATCACTATTTACCAACTATTATGAACATACCAATGTAAATTAATAGGTATACTTCATTTTTTTTTTTTTTTTGTCACAATCAATTTTTGTGCAAGTTCGCTAGAACTCCGTAATCTTCTAAAATCTTCGTAATGTGCATATTAATGATATAGGTCTCAAGTTGATCATCAAGTGGCTAAGATCTGGTGCTACTTTAAAAGCTTTTGGATAATATTCACATAGTCAAAGTAATTTGTTCTTGTCAAAAGCAGAAAAGAAATTACTCGGACATAAATATAATATACAAAGGATTAAGTCGCTATTTACCTCGTAAAAACGATCATTCAACTCTTGATGTTGCATATCAATGAAGACATAAAAAAATCCACATGGAAATAATACAAACTAGTTACCATGTTACTCCGTGAACGACTTAGAGGTATAAATATATTGTCCATATTGAAAACATTATTGTTGTGCTCTACACAAAAAGAATAAACTGTCCTAAAAAAAGAATCTCATTCACTATTCTTCATCAATTCGAACCGTTGTTTACATATTTTCACCAATCTCATAGCATTCATAATATCTTGATGTTTCATTTGTAATGCTTTCGACAATTTATTTGAAATTTATAAAACATTTTTAATGAGATACAAACTAAATGCAACTTATTGGAATTTGAATATGAGGAAATGAAGTGGAAATAGATTTAGGTTAAAGGATTTCAGGTGATTGGAGCTTGAATTTGATAAAATGGAGTGAAAATAATATGAAATTCTTGCGAATGGAAATACGGCTGAAGTTTGATATCTTAATTGCTTGGCTGATTCGTGATTCACTTATTTTTAGTGTTCAGATGAATTGGGTTTAGGGTTTTGGACTGTGAGCTTTGGGCAGTTTGAATTAAAACAATTCTGGTTTGGGTTGGACTCGTCCTTCTTTGGGCTATAAGAAATTTATAGGATTATCTATACTAATTCTAAAAATCCCTTAAAAGGATACATATTTTTGGATAATTTTACTCTCATATATTACAATTTTGGACTACTTTGCCCTTCTACATTAAATTAAAAAATCCAAAACTCTTTCATCTTCCAAACTATTTTACTTTCTTACATTAAATTACCTCATACATTAAATTAAAAAATTCAAAACCCTTTCATCTCTCGAACTATTTTACCTCCTATATTATTCTATACTAATTCTAAAAGTTCCTTAAAGGGAGAAATATTTTTGGACAATTTTACACTCATATATTACAACTTTGGACTACTTTACCCTTCTACATTAAATTAAAAAAAAAAATCCAAAACTCTTTCATCTCCCGAACTATTTTACCTTCTTACATTAAATTACCTCTTATATTAAATTCAAAAAATTCAAAAAATTTTCATCTCTCGAACTATTTTACCCTCCTACATTAAGTCAAAAAATCTAAAACTCTTTCATGTCTCAACATTATAGAACAAAATAAGTTGTTTGGAACATTTGGACAATTTATCTTCAATTTTTTTTCTTCAATGCGGAATACAAATGATCATATGATAATTCCAAAAACTTTTCATTTTCCACCATTATTGAACAAAGTAAGATGTTATTTGGGCCTTTGGATAACTTATTTTCAGTTTTTTTAAATGCAGAATACAAATGGTCATATGATGATTATGTAATTCCTAAAAATGTATTTAAGATCATAAAAATGAGACTATTTTACCTTCATATATTACATCTTTAGATTATTTAACCTCTCATATTAAATTAAAAAAATCCAAGAACCTTTCATCTCCAACAATTATTGAACAAAATAATGGGTTGTTTGGATCATTTGGACAACTTATCTTCATTTTTTTTACTTCAGAATACAAATGTTCATATGATGATTATGTAATTCCTAAATACGTATTTATAACATAATCTCACTAATATACAATACTCTTATAATATTTTACCCTCCCATATTCAAAAATTTTAAAACCTTTCACCTCCCATCATTATTAAACTATATATAATCCGCATGTTGTGTGTTTATGTGTAGTTAGTATATAATTTTTGTGAATAATAATTGAATTGATTTTGAATAAATTGTAATATTGAAGTTAATCCATTGGTATAATTGGAGCTGCGGCTGGTGCAACTGACAGTGATAAAATATGTGAACTGTGAAATTTTTTTCAAAAACTTTGCAGCTATATGATGGGAATTCAAAACTTTTCATTTACTTATGAAGGTTCCTGATCATAAATTATGAGTTTTGGGATTCTAATGCATTTTAACTATTCAGAAGCTAACTAGTATATTTTAAAAAAACGTTATAATAACTACTTGAGAGGTCTCAGCTCATATTTGATCAATCGATAAATTGAGATTTTTTGTGATGACCTCAATGTAGTTCTCTGAGAAATTTGGGAGGATAATTAACAGAATTCTGGATGAATTGATATAAGGGATTGTTAGAAATACTATGGTAAGTGACAGTGCTAAGGAAATAAAGTGTCGAATCCTTCATCGGTTAAATAATATAGTAATCTCTATGGATCACACTATGTGTGATATTTATTGTTGAACTATTTTGCAGGTTGAAACTGAAAAGCATTGAAGAGCTTCTTGAAAATAAGTCAGGGAAGCGGATGCTGCAGAAAGGATTGCTGCTAGAGTTCAAGAAAGATCCAGAGAGAGTATTGTTGGCAGTTGCACAGAAGCTTGATGGCAAGAAGAATTGGATAGTTTCCGATCAGGTTTTATTTGAAACAACTAATGAGACATATTGAATATGTTGCTAGGTGTTGGATTCTTGTCTTTTTCTACACTACTTAAGCACTTTATGCTTCGGGTCTCTCAAATTGTCCCCTTGGTTCTTACTTATGCAGAACGGTGCCATGACCTCCATTAAGCCACAACAAATTACTTTCATTGTTCCTGGTGTTGAAAATTTTGACCACACAGGAATACATGAATATCATACTTTGTCCAAAGAGCTCATAGTAATTTGGTCTGTTAATCCTGTCATTTAGAGTAAAAATGCAGTTGTTTTGGATACTATTCTTTGTCTCTATTTTGTAAAACCACTTGTTTTGTTATTTGTTCAAGATCAAACATTGCTTGAATTTGCCTGGATTGAGCTTCTTGAAAAGAACAAATCAGTAAGAGTGGAAGAGCTAGTTGAGGTAAACTTTTTGCATTACTAAATTTGCATTTATGTGTTCCTCTAATGACATTAGTTCATTCTAACAGATGATTATTGGTAGTGCCGAGCCTCTTGAGAGCTACTGTGCTCATCTACTGCTTTCGAAAGATGACGTATACTTCACTATTTTGGAGAGTAAATGACTAAATGTTCATTTTCTGTTTATGGGCCTCGACCTGCTATTCAGGTATGTTGCAACTTCTTATAGGGACACAGATGTTTGGTCACTAATAATGCAGATTTTTTGTTTCACTTGGTCTGTTTGGCATTACATGTTATGCTCATTTCCAGTTGGTGTTCCCTGTTAATTTGTGGGCGATTAATTGATTTGTTGTGATGCACCCCACCATGATACTTATTTGCTTTGTTGCCTTGTCTACTAGTTATGATTCAGTGAATATCAATTGATAGGTTGACGAACTTCTACAGAGGAAGCATGCCAAAGAGGCTGCTGAGAAGGAACTTAAAGTGTTTCTGAAGTTACTGAAATATGCCAGGGAAATGTCATCGCATTCAAAACCCGCAAAATCTTCATAGAGGACTGAAGAGAAGAACTGGCATAGAATTGAGTCTCTGGAAGCATATGCAATAGACAACATTATATTTCACCGTATTTTCTAATGTCAGATTTTTGTATATTAATACAGTATTAAATTAAGTTATAATTATTTAAATATTTCAATAAACATATATCTCACAACACCAATATTTCGCACGTTTTACATACTAGTTTTATTAAAAGAACAATAAAAAAAATGTGAAAATTGCCTTTAAATCACCCATTTATGATTTTTTCTAAATTAGGTCCAAAAACTTTTCAAAATTGCCATTAAATCATACTAATTCAAGCATATTTCAATTAATTCAATAATAATTACCTTGTGGCCCCAAATTAATTAGAATTAAATACAATTAAAACTTCATAAACAACATACTTCGCCATCGTCTTCTCGCGCTTCCTATCAGCTCTTGCACCTCGTCTCCGATGTTTCGCGACTCACCACTGGCCACCCAAACTATTCTTACTATTTTTGTGAGTAATAATTGTGGATTGCACCTCGTCGTCGATGTTTTTACTATTGTTGTTCTTCTCAATTATGTAAAAAGATAAAGTTTTGAACTTTAATAGCCTATTATTACTATTAGATAATGACGGTAATTCTAAGAAATATTTGGCAGTCCCTAACTTACAAAATTTTAGAAACAATTACTTCTTGAATATTTATTTTGCAAGTAAATTCAATTTTAATGAATTTTTTTTTTTTTTTTTTGAATTAGGTTGTTTTGTTGGAGATATTATTATTTTAATATATAAGAACATAATTATTTTGTAATCAATTTTTGGTTGATAAATGAAAGCAACATTACATCAACATTTTTATGTGTTTCAGCATGTTACTGTCTCACATTAATTTATGTGTGTTGTTTGATATTGTATTATAGAAAACAATATCTTAATAAAACAGTATCATAAAACAATAAAAAAAAATTGTATCTTATTAAGGAAAAATTATATATTTAGTCTCTAACTTTTTAAAAACTTAAGGGATATTCTCATAACCTTTCAAAATACCACTGGACATTCCTAATGTTTGAAGAAATATGCATAGTAGGTCATTTAAGACAAAATTGTCATTCTCTTTAAATAAACAAAAAAAAAAAAGAAAAAAGAAAAATATGATTGAAAAATAATCAAATGTACTCCAAAAAAATAAAAAGTAACAAAAAGGTAAAAAAAATAAAAAATAGCAAAGAGATCATATTATTTATCAAAACCCTAAAATTCAAAATCTACCACCGACTTCTTTATCAACGTATTTGTTTCCATGATAAAGGCAACCATGTAATAGCTTTTTCACATGGAATATAGGGTAAATCAATGGACAGACTACATGGATCATAATCCAGTACCAATTTACATGTGCTGTCAAAAGTAAACTTCTGAAAATTTGCAGGGGAAGGAGCCCATTTTCAATCTTATCCCAAACTATTCTTTCCAAGACCTTGTGAAATTTTGCATGATTCATGAGGGATATGGTGGTTTTTCTATGAAGTTCCCATAATTCAGAATCAGAATTGGAAATCCCATTTCCTAAAATATCAAATATTTTTCTTGAATTCTGGACCTTTTGGGTAGTTTGAGAAATTTTTGCACATCATATGGTAGATATTGGCAGGATCATAAGTGAACATCATGTCCATGTTAGCAAACCAGGACCCTTTGAACTCAAATTTGCCGCAGCATTCGTTGAGGACAACTGTGGCGTAATCGTGAAGCTAGCCAACATTTTACAGAACCACCAACAACATTCCGACCAATCTGTAGGTGCTAAGCTTTTATTCAAACTTCTGTACCTTGGGATTTTTGGGAGTGGTGGTGGATTTTGGATTTTGGAATTTGATAAAGAAGATGATCTCTTTATTACTTTTTATTTTTTAAAGTATATTTGATTATTTTTCAATCATTTTTTTTCTTGTTATTTGTTTTTTTTTTTTAAAAGAGAGTGCAATTTTGTCATAAAGGACCTACCATGTCTATTTTTTCAAACGTTGGAGATGTCCGGTGTTATTTTTAAAGGTTAGGAGTATATCCCTTACGTTTTGAAAGATTGGGAGACCAAATATGCAATTTTTTCCTCTTATTAAGAACAATATTTCAACATCTTAATATAACACTATCACACATAAAGATATTTTCATATTTAAGTATTAGGAGAACATTAGTATCAGCATCTTATATTAATATAACAAGTACATTTTTGGAAATAAAAACAATGATACAAACGCACTCAAAATAGAAAATTTCAACCCAACAGAAAAACAATACTATAATAAAATGCTATCATAAAAATAATATAATAGAAAACAGTATATTAATAAAATAATATCATAACAAAATAGTATTATAGATAAAATTATCTTAATACATGAATATCTTAATAAAATAATATCACAGATAAAAGTATCTTAATATTTTATTATCTTTAGAAACAAGGATAATATTACACACAAACTCAAAATAGAAAAGTCAAACTTAATAGAAAAACAGTATAATAGATTGAAACAAGGGAATTGGCGCAAATGGTCCCTAACGTATCATGTTAGTCTGCAAATGGTCCCTAACCTTTCATTTTTGGCGTAATGGTCCCTAACCTATCCATTTAGGTGCGGAAATGGTCTTTGTGGACGGATTCCGTTAAAAATCCGTTAAACAACCTTTCATTTTGGTGCGCAAATGGTCCCTCTCATTGTTTTTGTCTTTATTAGTGGGGGTAAAATTGTCAAGTTACATCTTTCTTTCAATTGGCGCAAATGGTCCCTAACCTTTACCTTTTTCTGGCGCAAATGGTCCCTAACCTATAATTATATTTTGGTGTACAATTAATCCTTATTTGATGAAAAAGACAAAAATATATTTACTTTTAATTAAAAAAAATTTACAATTAGATTCCTAACCTTTAAAAAAAGTAAAAATGAGTCCGATACTTTAATTTTTTTATTAAAAAAATTAAAAAAAAAACTAACAAATTGACAATATACTAAATTATTTTGTATATTTTATGAACTATTATAAAATAACTAAAATTGAAATCATAATTATTAACGAGTGTGCTAATTAAAATTATTTTATTATTATTAAGTAATCATATTATTTAAAATTCAAACTTTAATTTTATTATCACAAAATAAAAAGAAAAATAAATTTGTCACAAATAAAATTTTTAATTATGCTCAACTCAACTCGATTTTATACGATCTCATATTTACTGAGTCAATCCAACCCACTTTTGAGCCACAAAGAAACTGGACCAGTCTTATTTTAAAATTTAATTTATTTTTGTATTTAAAAAAAAAAGTTTCACCCCCCTGGATTTCTCTTGAAACAATATAAAGCATTTTGCATGGGCATATCACGAACAATATCACATAGTATCCTATTAAATTCAAACAGTATCAAGCATTTAATTTTAAATATGTCTAATGTAACAAAAATTGGTGTACAATATCAAAAGTAAAACAGTATCAAACATTTCCATGGATAAATCACACGTTAAATCTAACAGAAACCCCAAAAAATCAACCAAAAATCAACACAAAGTATCTAGTATATCGTATTTTCAAAGCCTTATATTACATATTTTGACACAAAACTATAACTCACAACAACTACAACATAAAAAACTAGTTGACCAGTTAACATCAACTCCAAACATTAATAGCATTGCATATATGTCAATCCAACATTTTCATGGGCATTTTCATAGTTATGGTTGCTTTAAACAAAAAGTTTATCTTCACTATTGAGATTTATAGCAATCTTCGAAATGTTGGTTGTGGGTTCGGCGATAAAAATCAGACGCAAGAAAAAGATGAAGATTGTGTAATTATATGTTCTATATTTGTAGAAATTGACCTTTTTTCCCCCCTTTTCTAACCTTTTTATCGGTGCTTCTAATTATTGAATGTGAGTCTCAGAATTGGTCTCGACATGAGCACATCCAGATGAGAGATAAATTTTTTTTATTGGCTGAGCTAATACATGAAAACGAAAAAAATCCATATAAAAAAATTTATATTTTCAATTTTTTTTAACTATACTAAAAACAATATGTTTTGGTCTGAGAGCACCCCTTGTATCCACCCTTGGGTCCTCAGCTATCATTGGATGTTTTTATGAACATGTTTAGCAGGTTTAAAAAGTTTACTTATAAGAGTAATGATCTTACCCATGGTGGGTAGAAGATCATTTATCCATTGATGATGTGAGTGCCACATCAGCCCACATAACACACAACTGTGTGTGGACACAAATGTGTCCATATAGTGGGTAAATGATCTCCTACCTACCGTAGGTAGGAGATCATTACTCTTACTTATAAGGAATAAATAATTTTTTATTAATCAAAGTTAAAAATATGTTCCTTATTTTAGAGTAAGGTAACTTAATTTTAGGATAAGTAAGGTACTGTTCTCTTTGGTGTTTTCAACCCGTTTTTTGTTTTGGGTTTTCGAAAATAGTTAAAATGTGTTCTCTTTACCATTTTCAAAAATGCATTTTTGAAAACAAAAAAAACATTTTGCACACAAAACGGAAAATGACCATTTAATCATTTTGGGTGTTTTGTGAACAAAAGGACTTGCTAGCCAAAACGGCCAAAACGCGCGTTTTGGCCGTTTTGGTTAGCGTTTCGAATCCTGCCCCCAGCTTTTCTTTTTTACCCAGGCGAAAAGATTGATGATTTAATCACGTCCAGTGTTTTTTTTGACAAATGGCAGCTCCTTGTCCAAATGGCCAGACGCTTGGAATTAGTTGCAAAATGTCACAGGTTCAAATCCGAATTTCATTACAAATGTTTTGAATTGTTTTTAAATGTTTTTAATTGTGTTAAATATTTTTAAATGTTTTTAATTGTGTTTACATGTTTTTAAATATATCATTAAATATTTTTAATTGTTTTAAATATTTTTTATTGTTTTTAAATGTTTTTAATTGTGTTTACATGTTATTAATTGTTTTTAAATGTTTTTAATTTTATAATTAAATATTTTTAATTGCTTTTAAATATTTTTAATTCTTTTTAAATGTTTTTAATTATTTTTAAATGTTTTTAATTGTGTTTACATGTTTTTAATTGTTTTTAAATGTTTTTAAATGTATTTAATTATATAATTAAATGTTTTTAATTGTGTTAAATATTTTTTATTATTTTTAAATGTTTTTAATTGTGTTTACATGTTATTAATTGTTTTTAATTTCATAATTAAAATTTTTAATTGTTTTTAAATATTTTTAATTACATAATTAAATATTTTTAAATGTTTTTAATTCTTTTTAAATGTTTTTAATTGTGTTTACATGTTTTTAATTTCAAGTTTAAATTGTTTTCAATTATTTGTAATTGTTTTTAATTAATAATTATTTGTAATTTCAAGTCCAAATTTCTCAAAAAATTCAAGTAAACGCGTTTTCGAGTTTTCTGTTTTCACAAACAATTTTCGAAAACACCTAAAAGAACGCATTTTCAAAAATCTCAAAACAAACACACAAAACACAAAATACAAAATGAATTCAAAACTCAAAACACAAAACTCAAACGCAAAGAGAACACCACCTAACTTTTTTTGTACAAAGAAAAAGTAAATTCTCTATTCATGTCTAAAATCAAGAAATTACTTAAAAAGTAACTTTCATTTTTTAAAGCTTAGCCATACATGTTCTTATATCCTTTGAAGCTGTGTTATTTTTGCACTTTCATTGGATGGTATCCCCGTTATAAAATCAAATTTTCTCAATTTGAAAATCCTTCTCTCTTTACTATAGTATTTTTAATTTTTTGCAGGATTTTATTCGTTATTGTCTGACATAGAGTCAAGCTAAGAGACGAAATGTTTTAACTATTGCTCAAGATCCATACCTAAGTTATGCATATAAATGATGAAAAATACAACTTCCATATGTGGAGACAAATCACAAAATCCAAAGAGGGAAATTTTGTATAGAGTAAAGCTTAGAAGTTTTTTGGTCCTTGCTCTTTTATGTAATGGATGGGTTGTGGAATCCTTGATTCAGTGTTGTTTGAGTTCAACTTATTGTTTGAATTCCAATTCTTTTTGTTTTTGGAGTGGGGCTCTGATTGTATTGTGTAGAATAGCATCTCCAATTTCTTATCATCCAGTCCCATTTTGTAGTGAGTTGACCAAGTTATGATATGGACGAGTTAGAATGGTTGAGAAGGTCGACTTCAAGATTTGATTACATGCTGAGAAGGCCGAACTTGAAATCCAAATTTAGCTACGAAGGTTAAACTGAACTAAAAAAATTTGCAATTCATTATTTCTAGACGTCATTGTTTAAAAATATGGGCAAATTACACTCAAGTCTCTATTCTTTTAGATTTGTAACAATATTATTCTCATTCAATTTTACTAGTATATATTGTACACATTCTTTTATTAATTCACACAGATACTCTCCAAATAGTTATTTTTGATGATTTTGACCTTAGCTTATATAAAATAAAATAACAAAAAAAAGAAAATATAATGAAAAAATTGCAATTATAGACTAACATTTTCAAAGTGCAAATAAATCTCAAATCTTCTATTTTTTTTACAGATTCTCACTTAAAATAATAAAAAACGTGTCATCACGTCCAAACTTTCTAATTATGTTCACCGAAACAATCTTTGGAGTCTGGATAGATTTCATTTATAGGTATATTCCGATTTAATAAAGTTAAAATAGTCTATTATATTTTATTATTTAAAACAATTAAAAAAAAATTAAAAACAAAAAAAGTCACCCAATCCAATCCCATCCCAACCCCAATAGTCACAACCGGGGGTAGGGGGAGAATCCTCTGTTCGCGCAAACAAATGAGGATATTTCTATGGTTTGCATGAAAGCCAACAATAGTTTTCCCCAATGAAAACCAGCAATAGTTTTTGCGCACGAACGGGGCGATTTTCTCCTCGATTGTGATTGTTAGGTAGGGGGTGAGGAAGATGAAAATTTTTCTTTTTCTTTTGCTTTTAATTTAATTTTAATTTTTTAAAAATAAAAGTGTATGATTTATTTACATTTTTAAAAAAGTTAGGAATCTCAACTGCAAATCTAAGTCAGGAAAAAATTGTGCAAAGAGACCATTTGTATAAACTAGTTAAGAATACGTGCGTTGCACGTGATTTTGTAATAATATTATGATTTTTTATTTTAAATTTTTCGATGAATATAACACTTAAATGAAACTCATTTTCAATCATAAGTTCATCAATGATTATGACCAACTAAGGAATTATATTCAAAATTCTTGATAAAATATATGGTTCATTAAAAAATACATGGCCTACGTGAATATTAAGTTTGAAAGATTATTGATACTCTTTTAATTATATTTTAAAGCACATATCTAATGGCATATCAAAAAATGCAACTTTCTTTTATGAAAATTAGTATCAAATTCTAAAATACATGAAAATGGTAGATATAAGTATAACACAATTTTTCATTGATTTTCTGTATTTATATCATTATAAAAAGCACAAGAAAACAAAATATTTAGCCTTTTTAGGTAATTATTTCTCAGAAAAAAGAATATCAAAATTCTTTGACATAAGATAAAGAAGAATTTTCTATTGTAATATCCATTCAGTTTTAATGCACCCATAAATTAAGGGAGTTTTTTTTTTTTTTTTTTTGTTCTCTTCATGCATTCTTTCCCATAATTCCATCTGAAATATTATTAAATTTCAAGAAAATTCAAAATAACCAGATATTTGGACAATAATCTTAACTCATCACATAAAACCACTTATTATGCGAGATTTACCTTTACCTTATACATAACACGACTCACTTTATCCAAGTTATGTCTTCCTCAGCCGCGTGCTTGAAAGAGTTAGAGTAACACCAATTCTCTTTGTTCTAACTCATTCTTTCATAATAAATATACGTTTAATTGCTTACAAAATGATATAAAACATCATTCGAGCTTAAATCCCTTTGTTATCAAGACTACCACAATAATTAATATTTTTACATCGAACAAATATTCTAAATCAAGAAAAAAAGATATAGAAATCAAAATTTAAAATCAATATTACCATTATATATATATTTTTAAAATTAGTGAATCATTCATGGAAAATTAACACATCCATTATTACCACATTACTATCAAACTAATTATCAAAGATTAAAAATCGTCATTGCGATGAAAAAAATATTCTTGGCATAATAAAAAACAAAGACGAATAACAAAGAAATAAAGTATGAATCAATAATAAGAAAGTCGAAATGCAAAGCCAAATTCATCTTGTTTTGTTATGTTGATGAAGGAATTTGCTTAAATTCTCGTGCATAATAAGATTGACTATTTGATTGTTTACAATTAAAGATAATAATTTCAATATATTAAAAATTTTATTAGTATATTTTTATTTATTTTCATTAATTACAATATATATAATAGAATTTAAAAAGACAAATCACTTTCAATGATCAAAATACAATATTTATATAATATTAAATAGTTTAAATTAAAGCCAAAATAAATTATATTAATTGAAAGATGATTTTATGAATTATAAGTTATTTGAGGGTCAATATCGTCCATAAATGTTTCTCCCATATTTGGAACAGATGAAGAAAGTATGAATCAATAATAAGAAAGTCGAAATGCAAAGCCAAATTCATCTTGTTTTGTTATGTTGATGAATGAATTTGCTTAAATTCTCATGCATAATAAGATTGACTCTTTGATTGTTTACAATTAAAGATAATAATTTCAATATATTAAAAAATTTATTAGTATATTTTTATTTATTTCATTAATTACAATATATAATGGAATTTAAAAAGACAAATCACTTTTAATGATCAAAATACAATATTTATATAGTATTAAATAGTTTAAATTAAAGCCAAAATAAATTATATTAATTGAAATATGATTTTAGAAATTATAAGTTACTTGAGGGACAATATCGTCCAAAAATATTTCTCCTTTTAAAGGGCTTTTAGAATTAGTATAGATTAATGAAATGATGAGGACAATATCTATAAATAAAAGTGAATAAGAATGATATTGTTACAAAGTTGATTTAATGGAGATTGTAATCGTAATTTACTCTAAAAATATTGACAAGCAAAATAACTGTTAAATTGCCCCCATGCAGGATCGAACTACAGACCTTCAGTTTACAAGACTGACGCTCTACCACTGAGCTATAGGGGCTCTGCGTGACAGTGCATTGGAACAATTAATTACTTATAGTTATTTACATTTTCTGATTGAAAATTGGATTCCTTCCGTCTCATCTTTCAATGGAGGAAAACACTTTTGATCCTGTAAAGCCCTATTTTCATCTCCTTTCCTCGTATTATAATGAATTTTTTCTTATATAATTAATTGGGTTTATGACTGTAAAAATTGAAAATTTTATTATTTAAATGGTGTTCATATGCAGGATTTGATTCGTGCAATTTTCAATCTCGTTTGGAAAAAAAGAGCCGCAGGTTATCATTTTTTTTTTCAATTTCGTTTTCATATTTAGTTACTTTCTGAAATTGAATCCCACATTACATTTTTTCTTGGCAGAGCGGGAGAAAAATGAACGCACAGAAACTGTGGAGGTTGAGGTTCATAATTGTTTTTTTTTTTTTCTTTTTCGAATTCCCATTATTACCTATTTAATTTCATTCTAAATGCAAGAAGCTTCTCTGTTAACTTGAATAAACGATAATTTAGTAATTTGGTTCTAATTTGATTGAACAGCCACAGATAATAATTTGAACTTTAGCAAAATCCCTCTTTTTTGTTCGATTTGTTTTGAGACTTGCATGATTGTTCAACTGATTAAACTTAATTATTTATAGATGGGAGTTGGCACATCAAAGAAAAATCGGCTTACATCTGGTAAGGAATATACTTTCCTGACTATGTTTTTAGAATACAGGAACGGGAATAGATAGGGTTCCGGTTCTCAGAATACACTTAATTGTGGTTGAGTTTTCTCTATAATTTGAACGCATGAATCGTAAGGGGTTGATGATCCCTTGTGCAAATGCAGTGATGCACTCATTTCCCGATTATTGACATCATATATAAATCAACAGAACAGAGAAAGTAATTTATGATTGCTCTATTATTGTGATCTAGTGTAGACAAGTGTAGGAACAGCTATCTACAGAACATAGAAAATGTAGCAGTAGGATTAGGCAAATTGCAACATTGCGTCATGAAAGTGTAGCAGTAAGATTAGTCTAAATTGCAGAAATGCATCATTTCCCATATTAAGATTGGAAAGTTACAGCCTTTTGGGACCCAAATATGAAAAAGAAAAGGTTTGGGCTTGTGTTTTTACGTAAAGCCCCATATAGAAGTTGAGGGGCTTTATAGTTAAATACCAAGTCACCAATTCCTGAAGGAGGGCATGGAACAGAGATATTGCGGCAAATTTTAGATGTGAAAGGGCTGGGAATGCAATTAGGTGACCATCCTTAGTACCTATATATATGACAATTGGGTATCACCATTCTGTGTGGCTGAATTGTGTGTGTGTGTGTGTGTGTGAGAGAGAGAGAGAGAGAGTGCCCATTGCTAGCCTAGAGAGAGAGTGTGTGAGTTTAGAGAGAGAAAATTAGCAAAAAAGGTATGCACGTTTTTGCAACCTATGTTGAGTGATCTAGTTTTGTGTAGGGAGAAGTTGAGAGAGTCACTAAAACATTGTATTGTAAGGTTTTCTGATGCAATAAAATCGACTTTCCTGTGGTGGTTGGCAGTTTGCCGATCCTCGTTTAATTTTTGTTTTTCTCTTTCTGACTTGTTTTTGTTTTACGTTTCTGCTGCGTTTTCTGTGCGGTTTGTGGGATTTTTCCCAACAGTAATGGCATTGTGTATATCTATTCTGAGACGAATTGTGGTAAAATCTTTCGTAAAGAAATGGAAACCTGATTAGACTTGTTTATTATCTTGCCTGATCTACTTGGGTTCTTTTAATCATTTGTAAACACAAGAAATTAGCTGGAGGTGAACCATCTGGATGGTAAACCAAAGGAATTATAGGAGTCAAATAAAATTTCTAGCTCTGGTTTTATTATTTCATCTTTTATGTTCCTTTGAATTCAAATGCTTTTCAAATTTACCACCAAAGTTTGACTGCTGGCTGAAATTTAAAACAGTGCAAGGTCTAGTGGTGATGGCAAGCTGTGATTGTTTGGTTTTACCTTTCTCATTAGTTCATGAAAACTCAGCACAGATGGTTTAAGAAACTTGTCCCAGTCTTAAAACTGTTAAAACCAAGTCTTTTATTAACTTATTAGAGAATACTGTTTAGCCTTACCCTGAGTTTAGGTTCTGAAGTCCAACAAGCGTCCTATTTAAGTTCTATTGAAATGATGTATTATTTAGTTTGCGTTTGGTAGGGATTAAAAACCCATTTTGGTTTTTTTCAGCCTTAATTTTTGACTTTTCACCCCATTTTTAACATGAAAAGTCAACAATTTCAACTCAAATAAACCAATTTTGGTTTATAAACTGTTTATAATCACTATCAAACGCATTTTTAATATAGTTATTTGCTTGCACTTCAGCTAACATACATCTATATGCAGTTAATGCAAATGCGTTGAAGCTGAGCTGTGAACTCCTCCGACTCTTTGTGACAGGTTCTACAGCTTAAGATGAAAATTGTCATTTCTTTTTGTTATTTTCATTTTAACTATTGTTTTTCTCTTCTGATAATGATATTCTGTTTTCTGCATCATTTTGCACATGATACTTAAAAGACTATTAATTTATTACATATTTTGCTGGTCTCCATGCTGTAGAGGCCATTCAACGTGCTGCTACCATTGCTGAAGCAGAGGGTTCTAATAAAATAGAAGCAACTCATCTAGAGAGAATACTTCCACAGTTGCTTTTAGATTTTTAAGTTAAGTCGGATATACAGATGTATAACATTATGTAAGTTCAAATGTTTTACAGTCTGGAAACAAAGTGGTTTAATTCACCTTATCCTAATTGAATGTTGAATACTGTTGTTAATGGATTCGCTACAAGTATTTTTATGGTAGAAATCATATTTCTTAGAGTTCATTCAGCTCTTGATTTGATCCTATCAGTATTGTGGGATAAAATGGAAATTTTCTGCTTTGTTATTGTTAGAGCACATCAAGATTGTTCTTGTTAAATTCGAAGGGCCTTTTTGACCAAGTTTTTTGTTGTAAACATACTACTTGTCATCGTTGTAAATTCTCTTCATTATCATGCTTATCCGAACCCCCCTCTGGCTGTGGTGATGAAGTTTAGTAGCAAGTCCTCATAGAACCTACCAAGTTTCATATTGAGAGGCAGTCAAAAGTAAATTGCAGTGGTTTCAATCCCAAATTTGGCGTTTGTTTATGAAATATATTCATTATTGAACCAATACATATAAATATACTTAACATACCTACGTTGACAATAGTTACCTGAAGAGTAATTGGTTTGATTGGATTTTGGCCAACCAAGTTCGATTGGGGTCGTTGGGGGCACGTAAACTGGGGGTCTACAGCAGAAAACAAGTTAAGAAAGATGATAACCTTTTGCATTCTTCAACTCAATCTTTGTGCTACATTATACATTTCTTTAAAACTCACAATGAAACCTCTGCGCACACTTGATGATAGTATGAATTTCTGAATGCGCATAAGTCTCTTAAAATGGAAGATCACTCACATGATGATGCTTTAATATACAATTTCTATATCTCTTAGGCTGCCGTCACCTTGAAGATTTATGGTCAATAATCCATCTGCAGCATTATAGGTGAACTCTTCCTCCTTCATATCCACCTTACAACTACTAGGTTTTTTACTCGAATATGCTCCAAATCGTCCAGAGCCTCTTGCTTTGATTGTTATTGTCTCCTTGAAGCTGAACTCTTCGATTGCTCCTCCCGAGTTGTACATGTCAATTAATCCAAGAGGTGCAAAGTGAAGGTTTTCATTGATCTCCTATTAGTGCAATAGTCATGTAGAACTACATGTTAGTCTTGCTCAAAATTAGTGGATTGGAATATAAATGTTAAGAGCTTCGCTCACCTTGATTGGGGAGATGGTAAAAATTTCGCATTCTAATACACCTAGAGACACTTGAATGGTTTTGTTCTTTGGCAGCCTGGAAAGAGATCCTATAACATGAAATGTTCAGAATTCAGATTTCTGTTTTGTTAGAGTGACAATATATTGAAAATTATGGCAAATGACTTACCTGAATTGAATGCATATGCTGCACAGTCTCCATTCCATGTTTCCCCTGCAATCTCTTCAAGGAATTCAACATCAAGGGGACTGACATGGCCCGTAATTTGTGCAGCTGCGGATGTTGAGTTTGGACCAGAATCAGGAGCTTCTTTCATCGGCCAACTTCCTGCGCCTTGGCAGTTGAAAGCCCCTATTACTCCAGTTAGCTTATTCAAGTTCCATATTTTCAGCAAGCTGCTTGGAACAATTAAATAGAAATTTCTAGTTAGTAATGGTTGCTAGAAGTGATGTATTGACTAGAAAATGAAGGTCTTAGACATAAATATAACAGATTACCTCTTCCCGTCCATGACTGGATCTACAAATAGGCAATCTCGAGTAGGTCGGCCAGCATGTTTAGCTCTTAAAATGGATCCATCAGGAAGAACAAGTTTCTTGAGGATCTTGAAGTCATGTTTGCCTGGCTTGTCACTGTAATATAAAATGATGCGTTTTCACGTTAATGAAAACTGAAAGCTTAATATATGTTTCTAAGATGTGGACTGATAGAAATAACCTACCTAACATACACTGGACACCCTCCCAGTGCTCTTGCTGCTCCATGAAACTCTGCAGTGTTGTGGTTGCTCTATATTCAAGAAAGAAAAGGAAATCAGTATTACTGTTTCTATGCTGGTCTTTTGTGTGACAGATTGTAGATTAGACATAGGAGAATAAAATAGTTTCTGGAACATAAAAACATAAATGGAAGATACTTGCATGGAACATATCCCAGTCGGGCACGACAATTTCCCCGATAAGAAGACTGTTGAAAGACACTGATGCAATATGTAAAGTCTGAAATGTTGGCTCATTCGGCATGAAATCCTCTGAGGCTCTAGCTGCTGCACTCTTCTTTGAACTAAAAAATTGAGAGAAAAAAAAATTCAGACATTATTGGTGACCCTGACAAATATGAAACTATTGTAGGAACCGGCTGTCAAGTGGCTTTACCTAAAAATGGAGTCTGAATTGTGACACATGCAACAAATTAAGTTATTGTCTGTGAAGTTCTTCTCTATAGATTCATCAAGAGCTTCATGATATTGTTTAGTAATTGAAACTCGACCACCATGTCCCGAACCTAATGTTTCTATTAAGTTCTGGACATCAACCTTAACACCATCAACTCCATTATCGGCAAGGTAGCTATGGAGGTCATTGTAAAAGTCATACACCTTTTGAGGGTCTACTACTCCAACTCCATACTTCTCCAAACTGTCCATGGCTATGTCTCTAATATTCCCGATATTTCCCGGCGATTGAACTGGATATGCAAGCTTAGGATTGTACTTCTTTAGTGCTTCAGAAGAAGGACAAACTCCTCCCCAGTAACCAGTTAAAGCATGCCACATATAAACATATCTGCATCATGTAGTAACTATGAGCATTTACTCATATTATAAACAGAAAATTAATGTCATTTTTTAGTACTCCTGGTAACTTACTTTAAGTCATAGTTCTCTTTGATTGTGTGGATAAACTCTTTGAGATTAGTAGATGAACCGTCTGATTCCGAGCCCTTGAACTTGCTATTTTCCTTGATATCTGTTAATCTGGTGGCAAATCTATACAAAAGTAGTAGTAGTAAATTATTAGTACCATGATCCCAAAGGATTACAAAATCTAACAAGATCTTGCAGAGAGGACATACTGAGTTCCTTCAACAAGAGGTTGGCCTTCCTTTTGAAATTCATTTGCTGTTTCTTGCCACCCATCATCTATGATCAGGAATTTGGGAGAAAACCCACCTTCTTTTAAACTGTAACACCAAATGAAAGTTTGTATGATTGAGTAGACCGACCAGTTTTAGTTGGACTACAATGAAAGCTTTTAGTTAAGGTTAAGATATTAAACCTCTGAAGACCCTCTTTTATTCCATTTGGATCAACTTCAGTGTAGAAAGCATCCCATGTACACCATCCAAACCAGTCTAAGTGAGCAGGGATCTGTCAGTAGAATCATGATATATTATTAGTTTCAATGTTCTCAGAAATAGTTCAAAGAAATTGTGTGATTGTGTATGTGGGGGGCGGTGGGGGTGGGATCAAGAATCAATTTTTACCTTTTTGTTTTCAAGGTGAGAAAATGTACCCTTGATCTTGGCTAATATCCTGCAGAAGTAGGAATTTGGAAGCATCAAAATATGAAATTATAGTACAGCAATTTTAGTAAGTGAATAAATCTGTTGACAGTTGAGGAAAACATACTTGATTGAATCCTTGATCAGTTCAAATGGGTTGTCCCCTGACTTGATGAAAACTCCCTCCAATGCTTGGGAAGTTTGGACATCAGGATCACCTTAAAAATGCACATACAAAACAAAATCAGATGGGGATCTGTATATTTCTGGACAAACCAGTTACAGTAAGACCCGACCAGATGGGTTCGGGGAAACAATTTTGTGAAAAATGAAAATCAAACTAACCACTTTCATAGCAGAACTGAAGCTCATTTGATGGAGTCCCTTGCAAAGTTGTCCTAAATAGTCCATCCAGTATAGGCAATGCAAGAATGTAGAATTTATTTTCTGAAGTAGTCCCTTCAGAAGTTTCATCATCAACATTAAGTACAGAATCTTCTCCTGCTTCCAAGAGAAGCATTTGAGTCTCCATTGGGATATCATTGGCTGATTTTCCCACACGTGGAATCATCCACCAGATCTTGGCAATGAAGAGACACATGAACTTGTAATTCCTGAGAAGGGCATATATAAAAATGTCATAATCCAATGAAATAGGACTGTAAAGTTCGTTTGTCTAGGTCGGTCGGATAAAGACAATCACTCAAAAACACGTCTCATCATTCATAAAGGATGTCAAAGGAGTAATTAACAGACTCAAACTACTAATAAGAAAAACACTTACTCCAGAATTCCAAGATTAAAAACATGTCGAGAACTTGAAACCGTCGAACTTGCTCCTAGAAAACCAGCCGTCGAACCCACTGGAGAAATGACAACATTTTCCGCCACGGCAGTCAAAACGACCTTGCCACGCACCATGAGGCAGCCATTTTTGATAACTGGAACTGCAGTTATCGTCATCTTTGCCTACTGTAATCTCACTTCAAAATGAAACAATATATGAAGATCCAAACAATGTGTAATCTTACACAAGAAGGCTAATAATGTTGTTCAAACGTCCAAAGTGAATAGGTTGAAGAAAGATTAAAATCCAAGAAACATGCAATCCTAAGCAATCTGTTGAAAATGGAATTGCAGCTTATAATTCAAGATAATCTAAAATAAAAAATAATCTACTTTTTTGTTGTACCTATACAACGTTGGAATAACCTTCAAATGTAGATTTCAAGAAGAACAAGAAATAGTTATAATCAAAGATGAGGAACCCAGATGAAGAATTCGATTCTTATATAGTTCAATTAGGACAAGTAAATCCAAAATCCCATAGACAAAAACTATTGTTTTAACTTTATATTATTGGATTATTAGGAATATAATTTTGAGATATATGAGGACCAGGCCAAATAATGTTGACATGGATGTGAGTCAGCATTTACATTAATTTGTGGATGTCAAGATTTAATCCCCCACAAACCTGTCAACGGTAGTATCTAGACAGCTTGACCACAATTCAAGATTGCTCATGGTAATCCAAAGTTTACCTTTCATGGTATGATTCTACTAGTTGATCATCTGTTGTTGAGACTAAAGATATTGACGCGTTAGTTTTTACGACTTGTAATGACAAGTTGAGATTATTTTCTTAAGTATAATGACCATAAGAATAATTAGTAAACAAATATAAAAGTTGGTCATGGTGATCCGGGAGGCTCATGGAAAGGGTCCCACTCACTTTCTATGTATCCCTCTTTCAATCATTTTCTACTAATAAATTGGTTATGAGACAAGTTTTATACTCGACAAAAATTAAGAAAAGAGAAATAGATAAGAAATTTTTTCCCCCTATAATCCCTATACTAAGAGCATCTTCAATGCACTCCGTCTATTGTAACTTATGTGGTATATAAAATAGATGGACTTCTAATCTATATGAGACTACGTCTATTGAATAAACGGTCAAATTATAAATTCATCTCCAATAAATTTCGTCTAAAATTAATATTACCGCTTATGTGATATTAATTTTTTTTTAAAAATTAGCAGGTCTTCAATTTATATTTTTTTTGTCTATTTTTTTTAAAATAAAATGCTGAGATTAATTTAAATTTACTGAGTCACTCCGTCTAGAAGTCCGTCTAAATGTAGACGGACTTCTAGATGGAGTCTATTTTGTTGTGCCAAATCAACTAGACGGAGTCCTTGTCAGCATGTATTGGATATGATTTTTTATAACTCCGTCTATATATACTTATGTGACATGTCTAAAAAACAATAGACATAATACATTGGAGATAGAATACCTAAAGTATGATTTGTACATGACAACAATAATAATTAAGATTTATTATAATCTGTCACCACACTTCATAATTAATTTAGTGTATAGATCCAGCAGAAAATTATTGAATTAAATAATAAAACAATTCAAATTTGTGTCAGTGACCAGCAATTGGAAGATAGTCACATGCCTAAAATTATTTTGTCTTCAATCATAAGCTTAACCATTATGGCATGACTCCACTGTGCTGTCAATGCACATGCTTTGTATATATGTTGAAGTCTTATTTTGGTAAAAGAAATTAATACATAAATTGAAGGATTTTATTTTGGATAATGCTTATTGTATATCCACACTTCTTCTCATTCTTACACCTTCACATATGTCGAATAATAATTTGCTGAAATTATTATTTGATTGGTCAAATAAATAAAGTGAGCAAATCATTATTTAACATGTGTGAGGGTGTAAGTGTGGGAGTAAGTGTGGGTGTACAACAAGCACTATCATTTTATTTTATTTCCTTTACAAAATAATTATGTTAAATTAAGTAATTTTTCCTTTTGCTAGTTTAATAGTTTCCTTATTAACTAGAGATTTTAGTAGGCACTCGAGTAGAAAGAAATAGATTTCTTAATATTTATAAATATTTATAAATTTTATAGAATTTAATTGAATTTGACAAATTTTATAAGATTTCAATAGATTTGTATATTATAAATTTTAATAGTTTTCATAGATTTCATTGATTTTAATGAATTTGTGGTTTTTTTTATTAAAAGTTATATTTTTATCTCTTCAATTATTAAAAGCAACTTATTAACCGTAATTTTTGAAAAAACTTTAAAATTCCACCGAACCATTTCAAGTCTATTTTTTCCTTTTCAAACCAAATTATGTCTTAACGAAAAACTTGCACTAAAATTAATGTTGACAAGTCGACTCTCCATAAAAGTAAGCCAAAAAAAAAAAAAAAAAAAGAACTAATTGATGATATATTCATACATATGATTTACCTTTAAAATATTACAAATGAGTAACGAGACATTTTTACTTTTAACAAAATTCTAAATTATAGAAGTTAATGAAGTTTGTACAATGTATTTGTGAATTTTTTTTTTACTTTAACCACTCATTGTGCACAAACAAAATATAAATTTTTAAGAAAATGTTAAGAAAATAGTATAACGTCTGACTAGATCACTTAAAAAAGAAAAATTATAACATTGTGATTAGAAAATTAAATCCATAACATTATCTTATATTAAAAGAAACTCATAAATTCGTCATTTTAAATAAAAAAATTCATAAAGTTGGAAATGTGGACAGCGTTTGGAGAAAAATAGAATAAGGACGTGAAAAATTACAAATTGGTACAAACGGGTTTTTAGCAAAATCTTACGTGAAAGGTAAGAATTTTGAGAGAGAGAGAGAGAGAGAGAGAGAGAGAGAGAGTTGGTACAAAAGAGTTTCAGCAAAATTGTATATGAAAGTTGAGAGGTTTGTGAAAGAGAAAAGAAGATGATAAAAGCCAATTGAAATTTTGAGGTTTGAGACTAGAGTTGTTAAATTTTTTTAGTAATTATAATTATAGTTCCAAATCTATTGAAATATGTTAAAATCTATCAATTAATGAAATCTTTAAAAATCCACTAGTTATTGGAACACCTAGATTTTTAAAGAATTTATTTAAATTCGAGTTGATGACACCTAAATTTCAATTAAATATATTAAAATTTGAGTTGGGGGACACATAAATTTATATGTTTTTTAAATCATTCAAAATTGAGTTGAGGACACTCTATTAAAGCAAATTTTGGTTTAGCAAATTTTGATAAAAGTTGATAAAATGTGATTGAAATATAGATAAAAATAGTGGGTCTTATGTGTTTTATGCTTAAAATTAATTGTTGACTTAAACCTCAATTTTTTAGCAATTTTTAAAGTTAAACCAAATAGACACTGAATTTTTTTATGTGCATATTTGGTTAAACTTAAATTATAATTTAAGTTGATCAAACGAGTCAAAAATATTTTTTATTCACGTATTTTTTTAGATTCACAACTTACTATACATTTAGTATCTACACATTCAATATGATTTATATCTTATAAATACTTAAAAAATAATTCCAATACTATCCAATAAACAAACATGTACACCTCGGAAAAAACTAGCTGTATGTGTTGGTTTGGTATTCAATACTACATCGCCTATAGGTAGGTGAGATTTGATTTGAGTATAAAATGTATTTTATATTCATACAACTTGTTAGTTATAATCGAAACTAGTCCAAGAGTTCCAAAGCAAAATTTGTATCCACTTTTCGTCAAACTTGGCATTGACCAAAAGAACAAAATTTACATTTTTCTTGTCTTAATTTGTCACGCTGGTTTGTCAGGTGGTGGCACCTGGTCCAGTTGTAATTTAAAATTGACTATTTTTGTCGATTTCAATTTGATAACATCTATTCAAACCGTTAAATTCAAGATTGAGCTTTGAAATTTGAATTTAAATTTTAAAAAAAATAAAGACTAATTTGATGAGAGGAAGGTGTTGATGTTGGAATTAAAGATGTAATACATGGGTTTTGTAACCATTTTGGTGGCTAACTTTGAGGGACAATTTGAATTAACGTATTGATTAGGTGGTAATTATTTTTTATCATGAGAAGATTACAATGATATATTTATCACTGTTCTAAAAAGTCTGTATAAACTTTTACGTCTAGTCACGCTTTACGCATCGCCCTCACTTTGCCTTTGTCTCGCTTTCACCCAAGCCTTGCCTAAACTCGAAAAGTTTGAAGCTCGGATTTTACGCATAGCCACGTTTTACGCTTTTTAAAACACTAGTTAAAAACACGTGCGTTGCACGTGATTTTGTAATAATATCATGAATTTATTTTTTTGTTAAAATTTTTAAATAATAAAAGTTCGATAGTTTTTTCTTTATTTTATCTATCCAACCTTCCATCAGTATCTCGGGTCACTTTGATTAAAATTTAAAATATTACAAAAATTGTCAATTTGCTTATAAATTTAAGAAAAACAATAGAGTACCTCAAAAGTCAGGCTTCTTCAACCTCTAAAAAATATAGATGCTCAACTGCATGTGTCGTGATGTTAGTTTTCTAAAAATTCTTTAATTTTAAAGATTAAATATTATTAGGGTTTGTGTCTTCCATATAAGATGTAGAAAATCATAGATATGTAAACTGTTAAAAAGTTTTCTATTTTACTCACCCTTTTCATCATCATTGAGAAAAATCATAAACTTACCGATGATAAGATTCACAATAAAGCCCATAATTCATCTTCATTTTCATTTTCATCTTCGTAGGGCGAAACATTTTTTGATTGCTTGGTATTATCAACAAATGTTGTAGAAGTGATTTCCAATATTTTACAGTAAGAAGGTTTTTGATTTTTAAAGTTTATTTGTTACATGTTGATCCTATGGTATCTATTTTCTTGTTTACATACATTTATACATATCTATCCATACATTCCATTTGACAAATTTTGACAGCACCAAACAATTTTTCCGGCAATTCCTCTTCCGACCGCGCTTCCACCAAGAAATTTATGTCCATTGTAACGCACCCCAAAGCCACACGCAAAAATTGCGGTGGCAATTGTTGAGCTACCAATATCAACAAATATTTTAAGATAATTAGGTCCTTTGTGGTAATAATAATTCAGAACTTTACCTAATAGGCATGCAGAGTAATTTTTCACTGTAGTTTTCATGATCCATTGTACATTCACAATTTTGTTTATGATCTTAAATGTACTGTTGCGAAAAACATCCGACTCGTGAATAAATTGATACAATAGTGAATGGAGTGATGAGTGATAGTTAGAGTTGGAGGCTAGTGTTTTCAATTAATTATATTTCAATTTATGAAATAAAAAGATGATGGTAGATGGATATGTAGAGAATTTTAGATGCCTTAATTAAGATTTAATTAAACTAATTTTAAAAGGCATTTTAAATTAATTAAGGGCAAATTGGAAAATCTAAAATATGAGGGAGGATATTTTGGTCCAAAAATGTTTATTCTTTTTAGAGATATATTATAGATTAAATATAATAAATAGGGATTTAGTCTTTTCAACTTCTAAAGACTATATGTAGTTATAAATGTTAAATTAGGATTTTAATTATAACATTAACTTAAGGACAGTTTAGAAAATATATAATATTAATGAGGGTATATTTGTCCAAAAAATGTTTCTCTTTTATGCCATTTTTAGATTAGTATAGATTGATATTTATAAGTTGATTAAAAGGACATTTTTTGTGAAATTCAAAGTGCCTTTGTTGAAAGCAACCCCCCATTGGAAATTGAGGGCATGTTTGACAAAGAATTGATAAAATTTAAATAGATTTTAATAAAAGTTAATAAAATGTACGAATTACGATTGAAAAATTGATCAAAGTTGTAAGTTATATGTGTTGTATGATTAAAATTAATTGTTGACTTTGACCTCAACTTTTTATCAAAATTTTAAGCTAAACCAAACGGACACCGAGATAGAAATTGACTAGCTTACAAAGTGATCCACTTTTTGAACCTTTTGAAAGATGTAGTTTAGTTATTTCCCCTAGCTACTACCTCAGAAGCCTTGGCTAGTCGCAAAAGAGTTACAAGAGTGGTGCTTTACTTTAGTATGTGCTTGTGACCCGGATGCGGCTCGCACACGTTGTAAAGGCCACTTTTGGAGGCGCATGTACATATAGTCGTGATTAGTCGAGAAGCCTTCTTAAATTTTTCAAAAATAGAACCGTGGCGCGGGTGATAGTGACTTGGCAGTGCATTCTGACGGGCGGGGGGTCCTTGGAGAGCCCAGGACCCCCCAAAATTCTGAAACTGCTTTTTTTTTTTTTTTTTAATTTTTTTTATTAAGTGATAACCATAAGCCCAAACCAAAACATAAGAAAATGGCCCAAACTATAAAATACTCAAAACAATGCCGTAAACCCAATAAATATTACCCAACCCAAATTCCAATTACCCAACTAACCAAAAGTCCAATTCATACTTCTTCTTCAATCTGATAGTCACAAACACAATTGCAAATACGCACACAATCAGTAAAACTTTAGCGGTTCAGCCAAAAAAAAAAAAAAAAAAAAATTGAATGATCTTCTACAAACTTCGGATTGAAGAATCGATTCGGCGATTCCCTACATCACGTTCACCATGTAACGTAACAAACTAACAACAAATGAGCAATGGGAGTCCCTCTTTCTAGTAAAATCTTATGTTTCTATATTTAACTATTTAAAGTTTTAGGTTTAGCGTAATTTTTGAAGCTCATTTGTTTAAGATATGTGTCTATGTGAAAATTGCAAAATATTTAAAGTTTAGATCTTGAATATTTTTGTGCAATGACTTCTTCTAAGCTTTTTAAAGATTATGACTTATAAAAAATATTATTTTCATAAAAATGAGCTCAGTAATTGTGGTTTAAGAAAAAAAATTTCGGGGGCACTGCTCCCGAACCCACATGAGGGCTTCGCCTCTGTCCCGGCCCACCCCATAGAGGACCCCCAACTTCAAAAATCTACCTCCGACATTGCTGACGGGTGACAAGTGGCAATTCATGCAGTTTGGCATTTGCATGGCACGATAGGGGTGTGACTGGATGGAATCATTGATTGATTGTGATATCTGGGTTCAATGAAGTGGGTGCACACCAAATGGTCGTGGAAAATATGAGAAGGGCTCAATTTGGACTGCCAGATAGTGTTAGAATCTGAAATGGCTAATTAAACGGGATCAAATCTCTAATCCATTGCCCCCCGCAAATTTTTGATTGGCACATTGCTTTCTAAGAAAGCCAATGAAATTTCTCCTTGCCATCGTGTTTTTCCTACCAGTAAGATGATACTAAGCACTTCAACTCATCACATAGCCCAACCACTCGGATATGGAGGGATCGGTTGCGCTACCACTTTAATGAGCACTTCTTTTCCACCCACTGAGAATAAACTCATCTGCCACAATTGTAGTGTCTACTGTGCTCTTTCCTTAATCCCTTCAAAGACCTGCTTTTTACTGTGTCCAATTGCCATGCCCGATTTTAAGCCGAGGCAAGTGAGGCAACCGCTTCGAGCCCAAAACCAAAAGGGCCTATTTTTTTAAAAAAAAAAAAAAAAACTAGTAGGCAAATTACCAGCCACCAGTTACCCATTTTGTTTTTTAAAAAAATTGAATACCACACTACAAAGCGCCCCAGCCCAACAACAATAGAAGCCCATTAAATGGATGATGGTTTGGAATATTGGATAACTTCTCTGACTCTCCATTCTTGACCGCATCCCAGATTCAGTCTCTCACACACAACGCCAGCCGAAGAAAAAAGAAGCTGCAGCGCCATCCGAAGAAAAAAAAATCTCCCTGACTCCCTCATTTTGTCTCTCTCTCTCCAAGTGAAACCGGGTTCGGTCGAGGAATCCTCACAGGTACGGGTAAGGGTACTGGTATTGTACTTTACATCAATACATTCAAATTTTTATTTGTTTTATTACGTTTTTTTAATCTTTGTTATGGTTAATGACTTAAATCTCTTAATGCTCATTGAAGCTTGAAAATTGAAATTTTGAATATTGTGAATCGTAATTGGCATTTACAGATTTATTGATTTATCAAAACTGAAGTTTTCCATTAGAAATGATTTCGCTTCAACCTTTAGAAATGGAATATGATATGTTTCTCTGACTCCCAGAATTGGAATATGATTTCGGCTTTAGCCTTCAGCATTTACTGATTTATTGTGAAACTTTTTTTGAGTTTTCCCTAACTCCTTTTTCTTTGTATCGATGTGTTCTTTATTGTGTGCGTCAATTTATTTGGTGAATTTATAAATTGTGATTATGATTGTGTATTTGTGTGATGAATATTACGAATTGTGAATTTGTGATTGAATTCAATTTATTTTGAATATTGTGAGTTTGGTTCCATAACTAAATTGAAAGCTCTATTAATCAGAGTTCTAAAAGGCCCGCCTAGGCCTCGCCTAGGCGCGCCTAAGCTCAATGCGTTTGCAAAACGCATCGCATTGGGGGTATGCGCGTTAAAATGCGGTCAATTCTTTTTGTTGACCGCCTAGGCGCGAATAGACGAAAATAAGCGAGAATAAACATGATTAAGCGAGAATAAGCGCGAATAATCACGCATAACATGCATTAGAGCAAGCAAGCTTCTTTTTATATTTTTTTTAGATTGGGCCAAAATAAACATTTTTTAAATCTACAAAAGACATTAGAAATTCTCAAGATAAAATAAGAGAATCTGACGAAAATGATTTTGTATTGGATGACACGGAAGATGAGTTAGATGAAGAAGAAGAGCTTGACTTAAAATCCGATAAAGAGTTAGACAAAATTTAAGCTATGTTGGTATGTAATAAATTGTAGAAAATTATTGAGTAATTTGTGTTTATGTTTGTGGTATTTAAAATTTACTAACTTTTGAAAACTATTATGTTGGGCTTTTATTTTGTAGCCTAATTGTAGACTATGATATTAAAATTAGTCCTGCAAATTTTGATTTTGAACCAAGTTGAATGTGATATGTTCAACCATGATATGTGCCTTAATATAAATCTAATTTTTCTTCATTGTTACAGCATGCATCTAATTTTGAAAACTCATGTATTTTTTATGTGTTTTTTGAAAACTAGGTCTGTAATTTTATAATCTAAATCATTATATTCCAGTCTATGTTATTAAAATTTAAAATTTGAGCATTAAAAAAAATTAAAATTCAAAAACGCATTTTGACGCCTAGGCTTCGCATAGGCGCGCCTAGGCCTATAATTCTTGATGCTTCACCTCGCCGCGTCGTTACGCATTACGCATTTTAGAACCTTGCTATTAATGTCTTCAAATTTCATCTCATTTGTGAAGTTGATTTTTCTCATTTTGAAGTTGATTTTATCTCAAAATTCGGCTCAATTTTAGTTTTAAAACCTCCACGAAGAAGAAGAAGAAGAAGAAAAAGAAGAAATTGATTTTTCACATTCTTTCATTTTATAATTGCCGCTCAAGTCTCACTCTCAATTAAGCAATGACTATCCTTGCTTATTTATTAACTTATTAAAAATAGTTAAAACCTTGTTGGCTTATATGATTGTTGCATTGTCGATTTTAATTGTGAGATTATTGAAATATTTTTTTAGGCTAGTCATGACTCCTAAATATGAGTCTGAAGCTCAAAAAAGGAAAAAAAAAAAAAAAAAGAAAATGACATTAGTTCAAAGTCAAGCGGGAGATATGGATAAGTATTTTAATAAAAAAAAAAAAAAAAAAAGTGAAGAAACATTGGTAACTTTTTGATTTGGGATGAGGAGGCCTAATTTTTGGACTTCGCATCAGGCCTCGAAAATTTCAGAACCGGCCCAATTGAAATTGTATATGGGAGGCCCAGATATTTACTATGCATGTTAATGCGTGCTAGATTGAAGAAATCCATGGTAGAGCGTTGTATACTTTTTCGAAGTATTCGAACTAAAAGTAAAGGGTGACTTCTGAACATTCATTTTATGTCTTGATGTGGTCTCATAAAGATCGAGGACGTTTTTAAAAACCCGACAAATTTTTTGTGTAGCACGACAAAAATACAAGATTGTCATTAGCAAAGAAAAGGTGATTGACACGAAAACCATTCTGAGAGGAATTGAAACTTCAAATCTATGTATCAGCTTGCTATAATAATTCAGAAAGAACTTTGGCACAAAAGAAGAACATATATGGAGTCAGAGGGCACCATTGCCTTAAGCTTGGTTTGGTATTGTTGCGCTTTTAAAAAAATCAGGCTTTGTTGTGTTGTAGAAAAAATCAGCTGTGGAAAATATTAGATAAGCGTTTGGTAAAATCTTATTTCATAATTGCTGTATGTTTCAAAATCAGTATTCAAATATTTGGTAAACAAAAGTGATTTATTGCTGTTACTATATAAAATTACTAAAATGGACATTGATTATAATAATGTTATTTTGAATTATTATTATCATAAGTAGTATTGTAAAATTTAATTTTACTTATATAACAACATGTAATATTATCAAATACTTTTCAAGACAATACATTTACCATAATTATTTTTAAATAAAAATAATATACATCTATTAAATCTCAAAATTTATAAAAATTAAAACATAAAAACATAGTAATTTGTACAAAATTCAATTAAATTTACATTTAAATTATTTGTGGAGATGCATTATAATTAGAATACTAATAAATCTGTAACATAAAATGAATTACTTTAATTAATTAAAGTTAAAATTGGTATTTTAATAGTAGATAGAAAAAAAAGTTAAAAATAGAATCTGAAAAACTATTCTTTTGCTGCTTCTCAAAATTTGCCGCTAGATGATACAGATTCTTTTATAATCACTTTTAAAAAATTTACCAAACTCCTAAAACAATTTCTAGTTGTTTGACAATTAAAGTTGGACTCCAAAATCAATCCCAAACGGAACCTTAAACCGTCGGACGGTACAACCCAACCATAAGGGTCTCCACTTTCAATAAAAATACATTCCATAATCAGGCATCACCATCGCTATGAGAATCCCATTTTTTCCATGACAAATAGAACAAAATTCCACTCTACTCTGTCATAGACTTTGTTCATATCGAGCTTTCCGTTCATCTACTGTTGGGTTTTTTGTGATCTCAAATAAACTCGGAAGTATGATGATTAATCGGACCCATTTATATTTTCATAGGCATTGAGTCCAGGATTGAAGATAATTTTCTAGTCAACTCCACAATGTATTAGTCCAAAATATATTGAAAGATTTAAAGGGCCACTTATAGGATTTAACGTATCTTTGGGATGTTGCTCAATGACCCAGTGTGTTTGACTCGTTTTTGAGCCGTGCATACAAGTATTTGAATTACTCATCATCATTCATTTCAAATTCTCAAACTCTATTGCAAACATTTGGAGGATTTCATTGTGGTAATTCTTTCACGTGCAGTTTCAAGAATATCCCATGTTTCCTTGGCTAGTTAACATGTTGAGATCAAACGAAATTGATTAGGATCAACAAATAAGAATATAAATAGGACTTTAGAGTTCCAGTTAAAAGTATTGAAATAAGTTGTGACCCACTCTTTTAGTTTTTTCTCTCTCCACATTATTTTCAGTGACAGTGGGTGTCTTGTATTTTCTTTTCTTCCACATTATTTTCAGTGACAGAGGGTGTCTTGTAACCATAGGAAATGGAGTGTCATGCTTTTTTATCTAAAGATTGTACATAAACTTTCATCATAATTTTTCACTAAGCATAGTTAGTACAAGCATAATTACTACCACCTAGATTTTTGGATCTCACTAATAAGAAAGTGAAACATCTCTAATACCAATTCAACTTATAAAATTTAGGAAAATATAGATTTTCTGATTAATTAACCAATTAAAATTAATTAATTTAAAAATTCAATTTTATTCAGCCAATTCACTAGTATGTCAAGACTGCATAGTGAACTGATTATATGCCAATTCTAGAATTTGAGAATCACTCTAATAAAGTAAATTAACATCTAACTACTGAACGCACGATATAACGTGGTAACATTCGAAGGAAAACTTCAACTGATCTCCATACCACAGGTAAATAATTCACTATAATGAACATGATACAATCGTATAAATTGTTTAGGAATTACAAAGCATAAAGCCAAAAACAAAAATAAATTTAAAAGCAACTAAACAAACTTCTCTATTTTCTTGTCCTTTTGAATTATAGAGGAACGGAAACAAACACGCGAATCTTGGTTTTCTGTCACTCCTATGAATGTACCTGGAATCTTCCACAAATTGGAATAAGAACTTCATTCTTATTTTCACCCAGAAATACCGTCTCTAGTGTGAATCTATATTCGTACCAAAATCAATACTCCTCAGAGTAAAAATCAAAGCCAAGAACTTATTCTCGGTCTCTTCTTACTTCAAACGTCCCTCTCTACTTTTCTTTGTTAGACGTCTGTTCAATGCATGATCAATCAATGCTCCATCAGGAAGTTCCCAATCAAACTTGTGCAAAATATTTGCTAACACGAGTTCAATTAAAGCAGTTGCGAAACCAATCCCCGGGCAGATTCTCCTGCCACTCCCAAATGGAATATGTTGGAAATGGAGTCCTTTAAAGTCTATCGAAGAATTCAAGAATCTCTCGGGCTTAAACTTTTCTGGTTCGTCCCAAAATAAAGGGTCCCTACCAATTGCAAGAGCATTTATGATGACCATTGTCCCAGCTACAATATCATATCCCATTATTTTCACATCCCTACCTGCTTCTTGATGTCAAATTTTAATTAACTCGTAAGTGTACGAATCTATTGGAATATAGAAAAGTAGTTACGAGGTCGATCCCACAGAGATGCAATGGAGAAAGTATAATTTTAATCCTAATTAACTATTATTCTATGCTAGTTGAGTTGAAAAGATTTTTGTTGAAAGAATTTAATTTAAAGACCAATTAATTATGCTAAAAAGATGAATTGAAAATTCAAGAAGTTTAAAGTACCATGGTTTCAGAATCCGTCATTGTTTAACTCAGCAATTATTTAAGGGTAAATATCACCAGGGGTCCCTAACCTTTGAACGTTATAACGATGGGGTCCTCAACCTTTGTTTACTAGCAACCGAAGTCCCTAACCTTTCAAACGTTAGCGACTGAGGTCCTTTTTTGACAGAAACTGCCAGTTTGACTGTTTAGTGGTCAAAATTTTGTTAAATGGACCATTTTACCCTTAAATTAAATGATTAAAAAAAAAGAAATAAAATAAAAATTGCAAATCAACCCCAACCAACCAAAAATAATAATTGCATCCAAACCCCAACTAAACCCCAACCCAAACGACGCAGGCAAAAGAATCACCGTGCAACAGCCACCACAGCCACCGCCACCACGCAACAACCCAACTTCCACACATCCACCACCACCGCGCAACAGCCACCAGCGACCGATCGATGACTGCATAAAACCTAGTTGCATATGCAAAAAACCATTTGCATATGCTGTCATGGTTGCAAAAAAACCCAGCTGCATATGCCGCCATGGCTGCAAAAAAAACCCAGTTGCATATGCAAGAGAGAGCTCCCACCTAGCTCGATTCCCATTCATAACAACAGCTGATAAGAGAAGCGCTACCGACCGATCGATGACTGTCCTTAACGACTGAAAACCCTAAAAGACGCCGCCACTGCTGCCGCCTCTTCCTCCGCTACAAAACCCCAATTCGGCCATCCTCTTTCCGCGAAGTCACCGACCTCTCACTATCCTCCGTCCAATCCTCCATTGTATCTCTCATACTCCCCTTCCCTCACTCCATCCTCGCCGGTAACTGATTTTAGTGTTAATGGCGATATGATTGTTGGAGATATGCAGAGTGTTTTATTGTTGGTGGAGAAGGATGCAACTTATGGGTTGAGCAGTAAATCATCTGCGGCAATGGAAGTAGCTCCACTGTTGCCGCCGACGAGGCTCCTCTTTCTCCGGCAATTATTATGGGTTTGGATGCAATTATTATTTTTGGTTGGTTGGGGTTGATTTGCAATTTTTATTTTATTTCTTTTTTTTAATCATTTAATTTAAGGGTAAAATGGTCCATTTAACAAAATTTTGACCACTTAACAGTCAAACTGACGATTTCTGTCAAAAAAGGACCTCAGTCGCTAACGTTTGAAAGGTTAGGGACTCCGGTTGCTAGTAAACAAAGGTTGAGGACCCCATCGTTATAACGTTCAAAGGTTAGGGACCCCTGGTGATATTTACCCATTATTTAATTATTAATTAATTCCCAAAAACACACGACAATACGAAAATCAATCTATTGTCGTCCCAAATATTTATCAATTAAGTCCACAAGAAGAAAAACTAATATAGGTTTCCCTTTTGCTTCAAACATAAATTTCTTAAGCGTTTGTCGTATCAAGTTCAATTGAAAGAAAACAAAGAATCAAAGGTTTTCCAAGCATTCTATGTATTCCAATTCGAATGAAAGATAACGAAAAATCAAAAGCAATTAATAGAACATATTTAAGCATCAAGCATGAATTAATTAAATCAATTTCTAACAATCAAAAATACATGATATTTAAGATGAAAGAAATTGTATTTAAGTAACCTAACAAGAACGAACCATGAACATTAAAGCTCTAGAATGAAATTAAACAAATAACAAGAAAATTGCTTAGTTAAAACATGGTTTCATCGTCTACCTTAGCTAAAGAAAATTAGAAAAACATAATTAAACTAAAAAGACAAGAATTGATAGAACCCGGCATGGATTTAAGGAGAGGAAATCTTCGAAGAACTCTTGATCGCCAAGGAGTTGTCTTCTCTTGTTCTCTTCCGTCTTCTCTTGATTCGGTTCCCAAAAATCCAACCTCTTGATATGAGAATATAACTCATATTTATACTACCCTCATTGTGCCCCCAAAATATCCCAAAAAATTACAAAATTCGTGGGCCAAAAGTTACCTAAAGAAATTGGAACTAAAAAAGGAAATAAAAAAATGCAGCAACAATTGCACTGGGCGATCGCCCAGTGCTTTCTCGAGCAATCGCCCAGTATAGCCAATTTGGTCTCTGTTTCTGGTTCCAGCCGCTGGGCGCTCGCCCAGCTTGTCTCTTTTCAACTCTTTCACTTTGGTCCTTTTAATTTCAACATCCTTCTATTCGGTCCTTCAACTTTAGGTTTTGGTCATTCCAATCTTCAATCTTTTCATAACATCTCATTTGGTCCTTCAACTTTACATAATCTCCAATTTGATCCTTCAACTTTGGGTTGAGTGCAATTGAGTCCCCGAACTTATGAGATATCTTTTAATTTATTGCTCTTTTCGCCCAATCTTCTCTAATTATTCACAAACAAGTCCAAAACTGAAATAAAACAATAATAGACTATATTAAGTAGAAAATCAACTATATGACGGCATAAATAATTAATTCGAAGGCCAAAATAAGTGCACAAAACGCACTTATCACTTCTCTAAGAATCAATGGGACTGGAGGATGATAGCGAAATGTTTCCTTGATCACAGCTTTCAAATAATGCATTCTCTCCAGGTCGTCAAATGTTATGTCTTCTTTATCATGAAGAATCCCTCTCACTTCACTTTGCAGTGTCTTCATAATTGTGGGGTGTCTTAAAAAAGCTGTCATTGTCCATTCTAGAAATGCCGATGTCGTGTCAGTTCCAGCACCAAATACATCCTGGGATAACCCGAAAACATACAACGTAGTAAGCTTACTAGAATTAGTACGAGTGAGTGTGTGTGTGTGTGAGAAACGTACTCTCACCTTAATTAGTCCCTTGATACCATCCATGTCAATGCATACTACTGCAATATTATCATTGTAGATATTAAATAAAATATCAAGCAAGTGTTCTTTACTTTCATGGCGTGTTTTGCTTAAGCGTTCTTGAATCAGTTCATCCAAAAATTTATCTCCTTGTTTAAGCACCATATCTGTTCTATAATTGAGACCATTCAGTGTGTTAATCCATGAAAGCCATGGAATGAATCCCCCAATACTAAAATTAGTCAGCAACTCTTGTCCTTCACTTATCAACCTCACAAAATTCTTCCCGGCTTCTGTTTCAAATGTATTTTCTCCCAAAAGCTGATCTACAAATCACATCATTACTGAGAGAAGTAACATCAAGCTCAAGTTTATAACTGGCGAGGGTACTCTTTGATCTTGTTCATCAGAAGGGATATTTATTTCTTCCTTTATAAGCACATTAAATGGTTGGACCTTTTGTTTACTTAGAAGTTGGAGGACAAAAATACTTCTTGCCTGCCTCCAGTATTCTCCATAAGGGGAGCTAATCAAGCTCTTCATGTTGTTGTACAATTGCTCCACAATTTCGAATTTGGGCCTATACGCCAAGTCGAGATCATGTGTTTTGCATTCTCTTGCTGCATCTGCTGATGAGACTACTAATACTGGGGTGCTGCCAAAGTGAAGAAGCATAAGTGGTCCATGTTTTTGAGCCATAAATCGAAGAGATCGATGAGCCAATGAGCCCATTAATTGATGAAGATTTCCGATTATCGGGAGCTTTAGGGGTGATGGTGGTAAGTTTTTTTTAGCAATATTGGGCATAAAGAGTTTTTTACTGAGAAACCATGCAAAGAATAAAGTGATTAAAGAGAACAAGGATGCATATTGGATCATAAAATCATCCATTTTCTGAATGCTGAAATAAGTTTTGGAATTTCAGACTTGTTTCTTCTCCATTTTCACTCATCCTTTTATTCTGTTCATGGATCTGCTTCGTACTTCAGTTAATGAACTATTAGGCTAAATGGTCATCCTCCTAATGCTAACCACGTGATAAAAGAGATTAAATATCGAAACTATAACCAACATATAAGAGTTTGGACTACCCCTCGTAATAAGGTTCACATTTTAGATTGAATCCTACGTCTTAATATAGTATCAGAGCACACTGAGCTCAAACGCGCAATTCAATTCGTCTAAAGATCAAATGAGCATTCAGATTTCAAGATTAATGTGCTCAAACAAGCCAAGATATCTTGCAGGATCATGTTAAGGATAAATTTCATATCGGTAATGTTTAATGCATGAAAAAACTTTCAACTTCTGAATATATAAGATAGGAAGTTATACTGTCACAAATACATGTCTCCTTAGCTGTCCCCCTAATAAAAATCTTACATATCATCAAATAAATATATGGGAGGATTAATATGTAACATTTAATACAACATTTTTCCTCAATACTCTATATCTTATCATGGGACACTTTTCTTTAAAAAAAAAAAAAAAAAAAAATTGTCTTATATGAAATAAACAATTTCTTTTCTTGAGGTGACTCCAATATACATAAAAGACATACATTTTTATGTTTATTCAAGATATCAAGAATGAATATTTTGTGGGCTCTGACTGTTACAATTTACCATAATCATGTCACCATGAAAAAGTACATTCATTTCTGTCCCTTAATTTTAAATAGCTTTCAATGGAAGTAATCAACTCATTTACATTTTCGTCGAACAAATTTTACCATTGAGGACTAACATGATTTAAGAATGAAGAAAGTACCATCGAGGCCATGAACAACGAGGAGACTAGCTTCACGAAGATTCTTGTGGAGTAGGAACAGCCTTCACTCATACGAGCAACTTTATCAAAATAAACAAACTCTTCAAGCAAACACTCAAATTATTGTTGCTTCTGAATTTTCTACAGACTTTGTTATTGCAAATCATTTACACCCAATGACACATAACTTTCTCTGATGAGTTTTCACCACAGTTTGAAAAATTTTTCATCCATGTGAATCAATTTGGGAGATCTTCACTACTTAACTGCAATATATTTTTTCAAATTTTCAACCTTGAGGACAAGGCTGTTGTTAGATTTATTATATTCAAATTAACAATTACTATGATATTCAAAATAAGCTCGATTATATGATATGACAGGTCTATAATTCATAACCATAGAGAAAGACCAACTAGATTCACAGTGATTAACCTACTCCGTAGCAGCAACATAAAAGAAAGCTCCAAAACCAGTAAAGACACGACTTAAAGGGAAGATTCTGTGCGTAACATAATTGAGTAGGCACTAACAAGAGTGCTGAGTGGCAACCGCAAGCAGAGGAAACTTTTTATGTACAGTGATTCCAGTGGTTTCAGTCATGTCCGTATCCCTCTCTATTCTTCCATTTGGCAATGCAAAGTTAAACTTGTGCACAAGTTTTGCCAATGCAAGCTCATTAACAGCTATAGCAAAAGTAGCACCGGGGCAACCTCTCCGACCAGCACCAAAAGGAATCAACTCAAAGTTAAGCCCTTTGAAGTCTATGTTTGTTTCAAAGAACCTTTCTGGACGAAATTCTTCGGGGTTTTCCCACAATGATGGGTCTCTTCCGATTGCCCAAGCATTGACAATCACTTGTGTGCCTGCTGCAATGTCATAGCCCATGAGTTTAACGAATTGGGTTGATTCTCGAGGAACCAACAATGGAATAGGAGTATGAAGTCGTAGACTCTCTTTAATCACTGCTCTCAAGTAACTCATTTTCTCCACATCATCTTCCGTCATCTCTAACTTTCTTCCGGCTACTCGTCTAACCTCATTTTGCAAATTTTCCAATTTTGCTGGATGCCTTAAAAGCTCTGCCATTGCCCATTCCAACACAGAATATGTTGTATCGGTTCCAGCAGCAAATACATCCTGTCAAATACAAAGATGCATGAAAAAAATCTCTATTCATAAGCTCATATTCAAATTCTTAGGCCATCTCCAACCCATATCTTCAAATTGGTACAACTTTTACACTAAAATAGTGCAATTCTTACACCAAATCCATATGTGATCTCCAACCCATTACTTCAAATTTTGCACCAAATGAATAGTGTATATTCTCATCTATTTATATTTTTAATTTTTAACAATAATTTATTTTAAAATTTATTTAATTATATAGTATATTTACATTAAATGTATAAATTTAAAATAAATTAATTTACACAAAATTATTGCATTTATTAAAACAATAAAAATGGCACAATACTCAAAATTACAATAAAAAAAACATTTAACATAAAAAAATAAAAAAAATCAAATGGACAGAATCAAATATCCAAAAAACAAACTTAAAATATGGTGCTGCTTAGGGTTGGGCAAAAAACCCGCGAAATCGACGACCCGACCCGACCTGAACCGACCCCTTCGGGTCGTTTTTTGGGCCCGTCCGGGTCGTACCCAACCCGAAACTAAACCCAACCCGAAACCGACCCCGTTTATTAAAAAAAAAAATTTTTTTTTGTTCTTCAAACCGGCCCAAACCGAAAACCCGAACCGACCCAAGTCGGTTCGGGTCGGTTTCGGGCCCCTTTTTTCAAATTTTTTTATGGTTTCGCCAAACCGATTTTTGGTCGGTTCGGGTCGGGTTGGGCCGAAAACCGACCCACGCCCACCCCTAGTGCTGCTTGACAAAATTGCCATCCACCTCACATTTACACAACTTGAAGGCAAAACTAGAATCAATGTTCACGCCATTTTCAACTTCAAATGAACAGTGCTGCGCCATGGCGCAGCACTGTTCACAACACCAAATTGGCGCACAGATTTGGTGCTAGGTTGGAGTGATTTCACTCTAAAATGGTGCTGGGTTGGAGATGCCCTAAGTCCACAATCGAATAATAAACCTAATAGAGTCACAAAATAGGATTTATATAGCCAACTCCAAATTTACTCTTACGAGGATGAGAGCTTTGATCACATCAGTTTCCATTCGAAAACCAGCCCGGTTTTCTCTCTGAACCTCAAGCAATATGTCTACAAAATCTGATCCTCTAGTTTCACCAGTACTGTCATCGCGCTTTTTCTCTCCTTTCTTTCGCTCCCTGTGTTCTTCAACTATCCCTTCCAAAAATTCATCAAACACTTTAGCCACTTTTTCCACTTTGGCATTCAAACCATTGAATTTACTAATCCAGGCAAGCCATGGAATGTAATCCCCTACACAGAAAGTACCCAATAAGCCCACAAAATCTGTCAACAACAACTTGAATTTTTTCCCTTCGTCTCCAATACCATATTTCCTACCCAATGCTGCCCTGCACACTATATCATTTGTAAGCGACGCAAAAATATCGCTCAAGTTTATCAACGAAGATGAATTACATAGCTGACTAATTTTCTGGACCATAAGGGATGTTTCTTCTTCTCTTACACGGCGAAAAGATTGAACGCGCTTGTTACTCAAAAGCTGTAGCACAGATATACTTCTCATTTGCCTCCAGAATTCGCCATAAGGAGCAAATGCTACATCCTTAGAGCCATACATAAGTCTTTCCGCAATGCTTGATTTCGGCCTGTTGAACAAGACATAATTTAAATAAATAAACTTATCCATTTTCTAAAACCTTACGAGTTTAGACTACATGGTTCAACATGTATCAGAGCTTTTGATGTGTCCGCCATCCTCTTTTGTCGAGGATTTCATAATTGGATGTTAAGCCTATTTCATCTGGTGGGAGATGCCGTGATTTATCCTTTTTAGCGATTACCGTTGAGATATGTTTTTACTTGCGAAGATCAACATGAAAAGAATAGGCCTTATTATTGTTACATGTTCCTCTACTATTCTGAAAATGAAATTTATGAAAAAACTGAGCATCAAGACATCATTTAATAACTTAGCATTTAAACAAGGCAGTTCAACACGACCTGTTTGAGAAAATCAAATCATGATCTTTCATGACCTCTCGTGCTGCATCGGCAGAGGAGACAACCAATACTGGCGTACTGCCCAGATGAATTAACATAAGTGGACCATAGCGTTTAGACAGTGATTGGAGCGAGCGGTGGGGGTATAAGCCCAATTGATGAAGATTTCCGATAACAGGAAACCTTGAAGGAGACGGGGGTAGCTTTTTTCGGTTTTTTGAACTTGAAGCAGCATCATAGAACACTTTGAATAGGAAGATGATGAACAAAAGAAAGCAAAAAAGAGCAACTATCCAGTGCGAAATGAACATGATTCTGTATCTTCTTATGTTGGATGAACTTGGGCTAGTTCTTAAATCTTGAGGAAGGGAAGACCATAATGATTTGCTCCACAAAGATGTAAATTTGTCTAAGGTAAGACATTTTGTCCATATGCCACCAGGAGATTAGATTGATTGGCCATAATTTCTCCTTTCAAAAAAAAAAAAAAAAACTCGTATTGACATGTTTCTAGTGTCAAGTGTCTCCATCGAATTCGAATGTGTCAAGCCTTTTAATTGTCAAAAATTATCTCATCTTTACCATTTGTATCTCACTTTTTTTCTCGATTAGTTTCTTACTTTCTCCTAGCACAAAAACTCGTGTATAAAGGCAAGTTCAATGAAGTTATTTTTCTTTTATTTGCTATTCAATTGCTTTTGTTAAATCTTTAATTGAAGCAATAAAAATCCCCGTAAAAAATTCTTTTAACTTGAATAAATATTGAAGAAATTATATAAAATGTTCATTTGCATGTGGTAATTTTTAGATATGGCAGATTTTTATAACAATTTCAAAAATAACTATTTTAGACAAAAATAATCTCAAAGAATTACATAAAAGAGGATCGTTCTATTGCCCCCAAGCTGCCACATGCCCAAGTGGGCAAGATGTAGTGCCCACTTGGGGGCAATAGAACATTATTCTTATAGTCAAAACTAATTCAAAATCAAATTTACATGTCCACTTAAAAATTCAAAGTGAAGTCTTCTCCACAGCCTCATGCCACCACTAGCTACCACCCAACCCAATTCAAAGTTTTTGATAGATTAATTTGGATTATAAAATAACAAAAATCAATAAGTTTTCTGCTAGATTAGTTTGGATTGTTTTTAGATCTGAAAATATGTTGAATGTAATTTCTTAAAAATGGTAGGAAGAGATTGAATTCATGGATTAATGTTTAGTTGAAGAAGAAGAATGTGAAAATGAAAAAAGCCAACAAAAATAGTGAATTGAACTGTTGTTGTCATTCTACAACCTCATCTGTCAAACGACAGCTTGAACTAGGCAACTCAACTCCATTGAAATATGTTGAATGTAGGGAAAAAAAAAAAGAAGGTAAAGGACATAAATGCACATCATTTCATTTTCTTTAATTCTAAGTAAATTTGTTCATGATAAATATTTTCTTCTCCTTTGAGCGCGACGACGACAATGGTGGAGACTTGCAAAAAGTGGCAGGATTTTTTTCTCCCGTGTCCACTCTAGTGTGATAATCAATATGTTATTAAAACCAGATATGCAAAATAACAATATAGAGTGTATGAGAGTTTTTTTTTACCTAGAACCTCTATTTACAGGGGTGATTGGAGGAGTCTGCCTTTATGACATGTGTCCTTTCATTTCTCTCATTACTCAAAGTTAATGAGGGACGTTACAGCTTTCCAAACACCAGTGGTAACTGTCATTCCATAGGTCATGTGTTTGATTTTTGCTGTGAACGATATACCACAATGTTGTGTTGTATTAATAATCTTTTATGTTTCGGACTGATGATACCGTATATTATATTTACATGTTTTTTCATATTAACAAACATTCATAAATCGAATCAGCGTTAATATAACTAAGCACATTTTAATTTCAAATTTTTTTATGTGATTGTAAACGTATATGCAATATGATATGAAGCTCTGTATATTAATTATTTTTCATTGTATTTACAGATACGAGATTTAAGTTCGCGACAATGGACGAGAATTGAAAATTTTATCAACATTTCTTGATAAAGCAGCTTATCAATGTTTAGAACTTATGGTCGGAACTTTAAATTGATGATATGTTTGGAAACTATTAATTTCAAAATTCAAAAGAGGACAATATGGTGGAATAAGATTTTTCCTAATTGAAATGGTTGTTATTAATATAGATATGGTAAGATTTCACAAATTCAGGAGTCTTTAAAGTATCCAGTATATTTCAATCTTTGTTAAGTTTTAACGGGTAGTTTTAAAATACTTATTATTACCTATTATATTTCAATTCTCAATATGATACTAGTGTAGATGTGTAAATTACCATATTGAGCTAAATGCATAGTGAAATGGAGAAAAAGAATATTGTTTCTTATTCATCTGTTTCTTTACAGATAATGCAATCAGCATAGATCTGCTCGAGGAGGCATAGTTATCTCCAGTTAGCAGCTGTGACACGAGAACAATTCCTGGACTATCTGAATGATGCAAGAGGAAAGGACTGGAAGGATCATCAATGACGAATTTGTTTGAAGAAGAATTAGATGCAACAACGTTTGTAGATTGTGGAGATTCCATGACAATCGAAGATGATAATACTCAATCTGAAGTTCTACTGATTTATTTGACAGGTTGGGAAGCAACAGCACACGACATAAGAGTGTTTTTGTCTGCTTTGAACAATCCTACTTTAAATTTTCCTAAACCTCCTAAAAGTATTTTTTTTTTTCAAGAAAATACTCACATTTCTATTTTCTATATTTAAATGTTTACACTCTTAAAATTTTTATCAATAAAAATATCATTTATAGTCAACAGGAAAATACTATCTTGTTGATGCTAGATACCCCCAAATGAATGTATATTTATACCAACTTCCAAATTTTCGACGAGGTTGCCAACCAACTGGTTATCAAAAAGTGTTTAATCATGCTCATTCTTCTTTAAGAAGTGCTATTGAATGAACTTTTGGAGTTTGGAAAAAAAGATAGAAGATTTTAGGAAAAATGCATAATTATCCTTTCACGAAGCAAGTAAAGATAATTATTGCAACGATGGCACTGCATTACTACATAAGAAGACACGCTAGACGTGATTATCATTTTGAAGATACTGAGATTGGACAAAATGACAATAATGATGAAGAAATAGAAAGTGATGAGGTTGAAAGAGAACATCGCAGCAGCAACGATAATGGAGCACAAGAAATGGACAACTTGAGAAACCAAATTGCCGCAAGTCTGATGAATGGACGATAATTTAAATATTTTATATTTTTTATATTATTTAGAAATGGTGAAATTGAGAAACCAAATCCAAATTCAATTATGAAAGACAATTTAAATTTATTTGATTTTTTATTATATGAAAATAGAGAAATTGAGAAACTGAATTTCTACAAGTCATTAATGATAATTTAAATTTATTTGACGTTTTTCTTATTATATAAAAATGGAGAAATTGAGAAACCGAATTGATGCAAGTTTGATCCATAAAATATAATACAGATTTAATTAATTTTTGCACTATATTACTATGCTTTTTATTTTGTAATTTTTATGAATTTTGAAATTTATTAGGTGTTTATTATTTTTATTTTAAAATAATGATGGTGAATGCATTGTCTTATTAAAAATATTTGACATTATTACATATTGCTATAAAAGAAAAAAAAAATGAATTTTACCACTCGTAATAATAATAATACAAAATACAATTATTGTAATCAATGTTTGTTTTAGTAATTTTATACCGTTATAGCAATAAATTATTTTTGTTTGCCAAATGCTCAAATGCTGATTTTGAAACATATATCAATTTTGAAATAAGAGTTTACCAAACACTTATATCATTCTTCTCACATCTGATTCTTTCTGTAGCACAGAAAAAAATGATTCTCTTAAAAGCACCAGAAATCTATTTTGTGCTGGTCATGTCACATGATGAAATTTTGAAGGTCGTTTTTCCTTTGCTGAAAGGACGAGACCTCGCTACTTGTATGTTAGTATGTAAGTAGTGGTAAGAGAAAGCTCAAGATGATTACTGCTAGAAATGCCTATGAGGTGTGAGATAGCCATCAATCCATAACATTATAAACCTTTATTTGAATTAATTGAATTTTATCAGATTGAATTGTTAAAATATATTTAATGATGTAGGCCATTTCAAATAATTTTGGGTGAATTGAAAAAGCTTTCAATAAAAAGTACGTATTTAGTGAATGTGTATGATGAATGAACAAATTTATTTATAATTGGTGAATATGTACGATGAATGGACACATTTATTCAAGATTTAATCTGAACAATCAGATCATATAAAAATATGCAATGGTGTAATCTAAGGACTCAGATTAATTAAACTAAATGGTGCACCTATTCATGAAGAGGCACACGCTCATTCAAAAGACACTTCAAATCCTATAAATAGGGACCTCTAAATTCAATCTTTTTCACATCAAATCAATTCTGAATTAATTAATTTTAAATTCTCTCGTTCTTTCCAAATTTTGCTTAAAATAATTTCTGAAGTTTTTTTTTCTTTTCGAGAAGAGTGCAGTCATTTTTTGGTTCAACTAACAAGGGTAGTATAAGTGTAGTACCGACTTTGGAAAAAGCGTTGTATTTTGGGAGATAGACGTTCTTTCATCCTATTAGCACCTTTGCAGGGACAAAATCTGTCTTAAGGAGATTTGATATGGTATACATCGTTTCATCTCAATTCTACTTTTCTTCTTTTCTGTTTTTCTTAATTGTTCCCGTCAATTTTTTACAACAATCTTAAGACATATTTTCCGTTTACTTTTGGTACATAATTTATTTACGTTACTTTATTTATTTCTTTATCATATTTTCTATATTGTGGTTTTATAGTAAATGAATAATATTGAGCATACTAGTAGAATGATTGGACATGAGAAATCGGAGAAATTCAATGACACAGATTTCAAGCGATGGTAATAGTAAATGCTAAGATTAATAGTTCTAGATTACCACAAAACTTGTGAGGGGAACCAGTTCTAATAAAAAAATTGGTTCGATACCTTATGAACTATGGAAAGAGAAAATGCCTTCCTACAAATATTTGAAAGTGTGGGAGTGTCTAGCAAACATGGCTATTTCACCTCCTCAAAGGATTAAGTTAGGTCTTAAAAACTAATGTTTGCATTTTTATCAGCTATGCAATAAATAGTAGCAGTTACAAATTTCTTGTGCATAAATATGACATAAGTGACATTCATGTCATTACAAATTATTGGAAGCCTAATGTACTTGATGAATTGTAATACGCCAGATATAGCTTACTCGATAAGCAAGCTAAGTTGATATATAAGTAATCCCAATAATGAACATTAGGATGCATTGCTTAGAGTTTTGAGATAGTTGAGAAGTACCAAAAAGTATTTATTACATTGTAGAAAATATCCTCCAATAGTTGAAGGATGCATGACACCAACTGGATATCAGATACAGATGAATCTAAATCCTCTGGCGACTATGAATTTACTCTTGGTGGTGATGATATATTTTGAAAATCTTCTAAACAAACATGTATAGTTCGGTCAACTATGGAATCCGAGTTCATTACTTTAGATAAAGTAGGAGAATAAGTGGAATGACTTAGAAACTTCTTAGATGATATTCCTATATGGCTGAAGCATATGCATGATATATGTATTCATTGCGATAACCAAGCAACTATAGCCAGAGCAAAAAACTTCGTATATAACGGGAAGTCAAGACATATACGTCTTAGGCATACTAATGTTCTACATTTGCTCTCAAATGGAACAATATAAATTGATTTTGTTAAGTCAAAATATAACCTAGCAGATCCGTTTACAAAAAGGTTATCTAGAAAGAGAATAGACTGCGTATAGAAGAAAATGAGTTTAAAGCCTGAATTCTAATGAGTCAACTTAATGGAAACCTAACCTGGCGACTAGAGATCCAACGGACTAGGTTCAATAGGAAAACTAGATATGAATGACTCGATGAGAAACATTTCGGAGTTTTAATTTCTTCCCATTTCTATGATGCAAAAGTGATGCCTATAAATATTGTTAAGGATAAACTTTGCTTTTGCTTTTAATGATGATTATATCTTTTAAAGGCACAAGTGGAGTATTGTAGAGTGCTCTTTATAGAATATCACCTATGTTAGTGCGAACATGGTCGGTTCTTTGAGAATTTTACTTAGGCGAATTCTCTAAAACACTCGCAGAACCCAAATAGTTCAAGACCAAAATAATGAACACAATAGAGAAAAAAGTTTGATATGAGAGATGTGTTTGATCTATTGTTTGAGCTTGCAATAATGGCTGACAGTTCAAAACGTTGCGTTCACTGATTAGTCAAGTGAGTTTGATAGATTTTTACTAATTAAGGTTCAAAGCGAAAGCTACCTATCTTGATGCGTTATCTTTCAAACTGTACTCTTCTTTTGTCTTCTTTGATTTGAGTCGAGTTCTTCCATTCATGTGGGGGAATGTTGGAATTAATTAAATTTTATCGAGTTGAATTATTAGATATATTTAATGATATGGGCCATTATAATTAATTTTGAGAGAATTGAAAAAGTCTCCAATAAAAAGTATGTATTTGGTGAATGGGTATGATAAATAGATGTATTTATTCATAATTGGTGAATAAGTACAATGAATAGACGCATTCATTCAAGATTTAATCTGAACCATATCAGTTTACATAAAAATATGAAATGGTGCAATCTAAGGACTCAGATTAATTAGACCAAATGGTCCACCTATTCATGAATACGCAAACACCCATTCAAAGAGATAATTCAAATCCTATAAATAGGGATCCTAAATTCAATTTTTTTTCACATCAAATAAATTCTGAATTAATTGATTTTAAATTTTCTCGTTCTCTCCAAATTCTTCTTAAAATTATTCTTGAAGTTTCTTTTCTTCTTTTCGAGAAGAGTGGAGTCAATCTTTGGTTCGACTGGCAAGGTTGGTATAAATGTAGTACCGACTTTAGAAGAAGCATTGTATTTTGGGAAACAGATGTCTTTTGATCATGTCAGCACCTTTGCAGGGGACAAAATTTGTCTTTAGAAGATTTGTTACGTCATACCTTGCTTCATCTCATATCTAATTTTCTTCTTTTTTGTTTTTCTCTATTGTTCCCGTCAATTTTTGACAACAACCTCAACGTGGAAGCACTCTACTTCCTTCAAAGCTGTCCTTTAGAAACTAGAACTTTAGATCGACATTTGAAGTGAACAAAGGTTGATCGTATCAGAAGTGGTGTTAGGGCCAATTGTTCAATAGGGAACATCGGCTTCCTAGCCCAAAATCTCTGACGCTTAGGTTTTATTTGGACAGACCAGACGACAAGATAACATTATCCGTGGAACCAAGGTTCACTATTACTTTTGTAAGAGATAATGAGTGTCTTGTTGCTGGTAGGTCAGAAGTATTTCAAAAAGGTTGCTTGCATAATAAATAAATTAGTTTGCAATTATATAGATCGTTCTACATATTCGGCCATAGCATTCGACTACCTCAACTATTATGCTCCTCACCCCATTGTATCTAGTGGGAATGGTGCTGAATGTCCACGTGACCCGGCCATTTTTCCAAAATGGCCGTTCACCCATTTTGGTGTGTAAATTACCAAATATAACCTTGTCTCATTCCCCGCTTATAATCATTTCAAACGATTTCAAATTCATTTGTCTGTGAAAAAAGATGATATTTCAATGTTAGAATTTAACCAATTTCAATGTTAGAATCCAACCCATTTCATTTATGTAAGAAATTTCATTTCAAAGTAGAAATTTATCATTCTCTAACTTCTTCTTTTAATTCACTGTAGAAATTGATGTGTTTGGGATTGAGCTGGATTTTTGTAATGATACTAACTTGAAGGGTCAAGTTCAGTAGCTCCTAGACATGCTTGATTGGAAGTGAGAGATCCAATTTTGGCATTACCATGATTCTGGCAATTTCAAGTTGTGTCGTGGCCTTATGGATACCATGACTCCATTGGTTTTTCTTTCGTCTACTCCAGAGCTTGCATATATTTATTCATTTTGCTCATGTTTTTTCTAAATCAAATTTCTACATTGGAATGGAATTGACCTGTGCATTTTCCCTGAGTTTGCTAGTTCTGTTTCTTTTGAAAGCTTTTACTACACGACGTTGTAAAGTCAGTATTTCCTTTACCATCCACATAAGCATTACCTGCTTTATATTTTGGTGTTTATTTCTCTCACACAAGTATATACTAACATAAAAATCAGCAAGCATTCCAACTATCTTGATTGAATTTGCGGAGACATCAAATTTAACAAAATAATATCTTATGTTAAGTTCTCAACGTTACTTAAACACTATTAACATATTCAAATTAGATTCACTTTTAATGTTGTGTGGTAAGTTATTCGCAGATGTTACATAAAATTTAACATAACTACATAAAACGAATCATAATGTAACATGATATTCACTAGAAATTATTGACAGATTTTGTAATAGCGAACACAATATAATTGTAATATTGCAAGTACCATAATCAAAATTTAATCATATTTGCATAGACATCAAATTTAAAAAATTAACATTTTATGTAAAGTTCTTAATGTTACTTTGGTCAAAACAAAATCAACATATTCAAATTGCATTTATTATTAACATTGCGTTGTAAATTATTGACAGAATTGTGTAATAGTGAATGCAACATAAATTGAATGAAACAGATTTTTCACATAATGCATTTAACAGGAATTTTAACATAACCACACAAAATGAATCAGGATGAACTGTAAAAACAAACACAATTAACATATAACACAATTGCATTCTTTCGATCACATAGTAGATTGTCGAACTCACATTACATTCTTATGTCGAAATTGAATAAATATTTTTATTCGATGTACAATCGTAATGTATCCATCAAAATCTCAATTAACAATAACAAAAAAAATTCAAATCTACATGATCATCAATGCAATCTTTTGTGAGAGAAATTGATTTTTTTCTGCATCTAAATCAATGAAATGTAGTTGCTGTCTCTCATGATTGGAGGAGAGAGAATTAGAAATATTTTCAAAAAAATAAAATAGTATAATCATTAGATGATTAGGAGATCAATTTAATTTTGATATATCTATTAAATATGGAATTAAAATAACTCGGGTAATTGGAATTTTATTAGGATTTTGTTGCATTGATAGTGTTAATTAGAAAATAAAATTATTAAAAAAAAAAAGAAATTCCCAGTATTTTTAAAATAAATAAGATGTAACCGTTTTTAATTTTTAATTTTTTTAGAAATATTAACATTTATTGGTTTAAGGGAAATTTTCATCAATAAGCCAAAATGTGTTAATATTTCCAAAAAAACTGTTACATCTTTTATATTACATCAATACTGGGTGCATCTATCTTTTTTCTTTTATTTCAAATCTAATTAATTGTAATTAAAGGATGCCATATTTATCTTCAGTTTACCATCTTAATTAGGATTCTATATTTGGCTAAAAATCATAATCAATCCTAATTTATTCAACATCTCTCCTCCATTGAAATAAACTGCAACTCGATGCTCCCAACTGCAATTCATCTTCTTCATGCAAAATCTTGTTCGACGATAGCATCCCCGTATTATTAACAAACCTAATAACATCAAATCAGATTTATAACCGTCATTGCAACATATTAATAGCAAATTAACAACACTACAAATTTTGTAACATCCAATGCAATTGATGTTTTTAACATTCAAATCATCAAATTTGTAACATTCAATAAGCCATATTATGTTAATATTTATATAAAAACACATGATAACATAAAATCAGATTTGTAACATTAATTGCAACAGGTTAATGGCCAATTTCACATCACTACAAAATTTGTAACATCCTATGCAATATGTAGATGCAGCTCCAAATTTAGGATTCAAAATCTCTAGTAAATTACCCAGTAATTTCATTCAAAATTGATTAACATAAACTCAATAATTGAATTTTCCCCAAACATAATAACAATGAATCTCAAACCAAAAATATTCAATCCATTTCGTAACATTCACTGCAACTTAAAAATTCACCCAAGGGAAATGACTTTCTGTCCAGAATGTAATACCGTCTTTTTCACAATTTCAGGCGACTCCTTCTTTGCCGCCGACCGAGTCATTCTACAAGAAGGTGTATCCATGTTGGGTATCTTTGCCCAGCGACTAAAATTTGTACAAATTGGGGGGCTAGGCTTTCATCTTGTGATAGAACCCTAGAGATTTGGGGGATTGGATGATACAGTTGGCGGCAATGTCGACTGGAATGGTGCAGTAAAGAGAGTTTGTGAAGATGGAAACTGTTTTCTCTCTCTCCAATTCTTCTCTCTCTCCACGGATTTAATGGGTAAAATATAAAACGTTTCATTTTTGTGAATATTATAATAAGACTTGTCCATACTTCCCGTTCAAAATTGGTATCAGAGCCAAGTTCAAGTCAAAGTAAGCCAAGTGACATTCCTTCCTCAAGCAATAGGTCCTCGAAGTCGGCCAAACACTGAAGTACTCTGGAGTCTGTAAGTCCGTTGGTCAGCCTGTTGGTGGTCCCGGTGAGATTGAGTATTGTGTTTACCCTTTTCTTGTCCTTTTGCTTTAGTCAGGAGTTTTTATTTTGTTTACAATGTCTTGGTCTAGGTCTTGGTTTAATTGTTCTAGAAGTATGTCAAGTTCTAGTTCTAGTTCAAATCCAAATAGAGATCTGTTCGATAATTTCAATAATTCTGTGAAAAATGATGATCTTTCAGAAAATTCTCAAAATTTGAATGAAAGTGAATTACAAATTGCTGAAATTGAACAAAAACTTCATAACTGGTCTATTCCAAAAATTGATCCAAAAACCATTTATCAAATTGGTACTTTTGATTTTAAAGCAGATTATGCAATCAAAACTTGTGAGCAATCAATTTCTGTACAACCTAATTCTGGTACGATTAGGCTGTTAACTAGAGATACTATTATGAGACATAGACAAAAATACAAATATTTGCATGTTGGTCTTGTTCAAGTTGCTGTCAAGCCTCTTTTTAGATTAGGTCTGGATATTCCAATTTGCCTTACTCTTAGAGATAAGAGATGGGGAAAATTTGAAAAATCCTTGCTCGCAATTATTGATTCAAATCTTGAAAGTGGTCCTGCATATTGCAATAGTTTTCCAAATTTTACTTTAGATCTGATTGATGAATCAATCATGAAATGTTTGACTTTAGACATTCAAACCAAAAATCTTGATATGGATATTAGATCAAAAGCTATCTGTATTATTTATCGCATTTATTACAAAGTTATGACTACAAACATGAGCCCTAAAGCCCTTAGGTCTTCTCCCAAAAATGAGACTTTATTGATAGAAGTCAATCCCCTTCATTCAAATGTTGCAATCCCTCGTCGTCTTGCGTGGGATGAAGTCACTAGGAACCCTCTATGGACTTTCGAGAATGAACAACCTCCTGCTAGAGAAATTCCTAGGACAAAGCTTAAGGAGATCACAGAGTTAGCTGATGGAAGTGTGCAAATTCAATTTGCCCCTTCATCATCAACTGCAAGATCTTCCTTTTGCTCTCCTCGTGAACCCTTTCAAACTTTCAAACAAGCAGAAAGACAACCATCTGAGAGATTCAAAGGAGTTGACTTCTCTCCAAACATCCCCCAAACTCATTATTCTGAGGAAGATGTTGACTCGACCCGAAAAGGATCTGAGTCTCCTATTCTCTCAAATATGAGAAATCAATTGAATGTCATCTCTTCTTCTATTGATAGGAAAAGAGAATTCAAAAAATCCAAGGATCCTGAAGTTCGAAACTTCAGAAAATCTTTGAAAGAGATGCTTTCAAAAAAGGAAAGAAATAAATTCTGGGATGAATTTTATGCCTTTCCTGAAGACATCAGTTTCTTTGATTGGACACAACTCAAAGTTTTCGGAAAAAAACCCTCTGTAAACAATACACATTCAAAATCCAAACTTTGGAAAACTCCCTCTGGAGATACCTTTCAATCTGTTCATCCTCATCTTGAAGAAATTGTTATTCCAAAAGGAGATATCAAAGTCATTGCCTCACCACTCAAACAAATTCCTTCGGAAAGAATTGAAAGTGAAAATCCTACAGTCAAAGATATCAAGACTCTCCAACAACAAAACAACTATACAAACATTCTTCTTCATTCTGTTGCCACCCAACTTAACCAAATTGATCAACCAGTTGGCAAGGAAAAGACTGAAGAAAAGAAAAAAGGAAAAGAAGCCTCCTCTTCAAACACTCTTTTTAGGCCTCCGGAAGAGAGTATTAGATTTGGTACAAAGATTTTTGGAACAAACACTTCGGATATACTTTCCGAAATTGCCAGACAACTTCAAAACAAAGAATCCTCTTCCAGAATCAATGTTATTGATTCTATCCAAGAACTTCAAGAACAATTTGAAAACCTTTCTGTCAACAAACTCAAAGGGAGATTTGAGCACCACAAAATCCCTCATTACTATCCCAGGCCAACCTTTCCTGATATGCTTAAAGAAGAACCACAAAGACCTCAAAAGGTGTACTCAGGAACTGAAGTTATCTAATGGGATATTGATAATCTTACTGAACAACAGATCCTCACTGTCATTGGAGAAATGACTATGGCAGCAAGCGCTTGTGAAGCCCGTGGCAATTCTGATAAAGAATCGACATACATCCTTATCAATGGTTTTCAAGGACAACTCAAGAATTGGTGGTCTCATTATATTACTGAAGACGAAAGAGAAAAGATCAAAAATGCAGTTAAGAAAGAAGGAGATAGCCACCTTGATCCAAAAAAGCAAGATGCAGTGAATACCCTACTTTTTACAATTCTCAAACATTTTATTGGAGATCCTTATTCTATTACAGATAGAGCCTCTGATATTCTTATGAACCTCAATTGTCCAAAACTCCAAGATTTTAGATGGTACAAAGATATTTTCCTCCAAAAGGTCATGTATAGGGAAGATTGCAGCTCTACTTTCTGGAAAGAAAGATTCATTGCTGGACTCCCTAGACTCTTTGCCGAAAAAGTAAGAGAATCAATTCGTGAAGAATTTTTAACTATTCCATATGACGATCTTACCTATGGACAGATCATATCCTATATCAACAAAGAAGGCCTCAAACTCTGCAATGATCTCAAGCTCAAAGCAAAACTAAAATCAGAAAGGATGGAAGGAAGGAAAGAACTCGGATCTTTTTGTGAACAATATGGTTTCGAACGACTCAACCCTCCTCCTTCAAAACATCACAAAAAACCCCACAAATTTCCAAAATTTCGAAAACCTTACAAAAAGGGATTTACCCCAGATTTTTACAAAAAACCCAAACCTCAGAAGTATAGATACAAACGAAAGAGAGATTATTACAAGCTTGGAAACAAACAGACAAAAACCCCAAAAGACCCTTCTGAAGTTACTTGTTGGAAATGCAACAAGCAAGGTCATTTTGCAAACAAGTGTCCTCTAAGGAGAAAAATCAATAACCTTCAGATTGATGAAGAGTTAAAGGTTCAACTCCTAAACCTTATCAAATCCTCAAGTTCTTCTGATTCCGAAGATGTGATTTACAATCTTCAAGAAGATTCTGATAAATCCTCATCTTCTCATTCCTCTCAATCATCTGTTTCAAAGAAGATATGCAATTGCAAGGATAATTGCATTTGTGACGATTCAAGTTCAATCAATGTTTTAACTTCTGAGAAAAGAATAATTGAAGATATCATTGACCAAATTGAAGAGCCTAGTCTTAAAGAAAAATTCCAAAATCTCCTTATCCCTGAAGAAAAACCTCCCCAAAGGAATTATAATCTTAATGAGATTATGGGAAGATTCAAAAAGGAAAAAGCCTCTTCAAGTCAAGATCTTCGTTCTGAAGTCAATCTTATGAAACAGCAGGTTTCTAAGCTTGAAGATGAACTCGCAGCTGTCAAATTTGATGTCTCTGCTCTTAAAGCTTTATCTATCAAAGGAAAAGCCAAAATTCGCACTCCTAGTTCCTCTTCAGCTTCTCCTGCCACTTCAGAAGACGATGAAGACATTCAAATTCAAAAACCATTTCAAACTCTTTCTCCCATTGATGAAGAACATTCAATGAATGTTATTAATCAAATTCGCCTTCAAAAATGGTATACGATTGCTACAATCGTTATACAAAAAGAATTCAAAATCAAAACAAGAGTCCTACTTGATTCCGGTGCCGATCAAAACTGTATCCGTGAAGGATTAGTTCCAACCAAATATTTTGAAAAAACCACAGAAAACCTGTATGGAGCAAGTGGCAAAAGACTCCATATCAATTACAAACTCACCAAAGCTCATGTCTGCAATGGCCAAGTTTGTTTCAAAAGCAGTTTCTACCTTGTCAAAGATCTTGATCAAGAAGTCATTCTTGGAACCCCATTCTTAGTCCAATTATATCCAATCTCTGTTACAGAAAAAGGTTTACGATCAAAATATCTCGACCAAGAGATATTCTTTGAATTTACCAATCCACCTTCAATTAGGGATATTAATTTGATCAAACAACATTCTATTTCAAAGATGGTTAATAATATTAACCTCAAGAAACAGCATATTAAATATCTTAAAGAAGATATTAGATTTGCTAGGATTTCTGAGCAATTAGAAACCAAGAATGTAAGAAATCAAATTGAAAAGATTGATTCAACCATTAGGGAAGAAGTTTGTTCAACTATTCCTAACGCTTTCTGGAATAGAAAGAAGCACATTGTGTCTCTTCCCTATATTCCAGACTTCAAAGAAAATCAAATTCCTACCAAAGCCAGACCAATTCAAATGAACAAAGAACTTCTTGATACTTGCACCAAAGAAATCCAAGATCTTGTTGAAAAAGGACTTATCAGACCAAGCAAATCTCCATGGAGCTGTGCCGCCTTTTATGTCAACAATCATGGCGAAATCGAGAGAGGAGCCCCTAGACTTGTTATCAATTACAAACCCCTTAATCAAGTGTTACGATGGATTCGATATCCAATGTCCCAAAAGAAAGACCTCCTTAACAGACTCGTTAATGCGGTTATCTTTTCAAAATTTGACCTTAAATCTGGATTCTGGCAAATTTAGATTGATGAAAAGGATAGATACAAAACTGCCTTCAATGTACCCTTTGGTCAATATGAGTGGAATGTTATGCCTTTTGGCCTAAAAAACGTCCATTCTGAATTTCAAAAAATTATGAATGATATTTTCAATCCCTATCAAAATTTTTCAATTGTTTATATTGATGATGTGCTTATTTATTCTGATAGTATTGAACAACATTTCAAACATTTGCATATTTTCCTTTCTATAGCTAAGAGAAATGGATTAGCTGTTTCAGAAAAGAAAATAGTGTTATGTCAAACAAAGATCAAGTTCTTAGGACATGAAATATTTAGAGGAACCATTACTCCAGTCAAACGTAGTCTTGAGTTTGCGTCTAAATTCCCAGATCAAATTTTAGAGAAAACCAGTCTTCAAAGATTTTTAGGATGTGTCAATTACATTTCCGATTTCATTCCAAACATTAGACAGATGTGTGAACCATTGTATCAAAGACTTAGAAAGGTCCCTCCTGAATGGTCAGACAAACATACCCAAGCAGTCATAATGGTCAAAGAAAGTGTCAAGACTCTTCCTTGTCTCAATATTATCAATCCAAAAGTCTCTCTTATCGTCGAAACAGATGCCTCAGATATTGGTTATGGTGGTATTCTCAAACAATCGATTGATGGTCAAAAAGAACAATTAGTCAGATATCATTCTGGTATTTGGCTTGGTCCTCAAAAGAATTATTCTACTTTCAAAAAGGAATGTTTATCAATTGTTTTATGTATTTCAAAATTTCAAGACGATCTTATCAATAAAACTTTTCTGGTTAGAACTGATTGCAAAGCATCCAAAGATGTTTTACAAAAAGATGTTAAAAACCTTGTTTCCAAACAAATCTTTGCCAGGTGGCAAGCAATTTTGTCATGTTTTGATTTCTCGATTGAGTTTATAAAAGGAGAAAATAATTCACTCCCAGATTTCCTAACGAGAGAATTTCTGCAGAATAAACATGTCGAAGAAATCAGTCACACCAGCATTCAAAGGAAGAACTCCAGAAGATTATCTTCTTGAAAGTTCCTCATCCTCTTCAAAAAATACTCAAAATCTTGCATCTCAAAAATCAAAAGGTCTTTCTACCTCAAACCAGTTTACCGTCCTTGGTACTCTTCCCTCTCAAATCAAAAAAGAAATCAACTACAAAAATGCTGTCAAACCTGATACCGTCCCTGGATCAGGAAAACTCCCAGAAATCAATACACCTCGTTTTCAATATGTCCTCAAAGAAAAGACTATTCAAGTTGCAGAATTCGAAGATGAATGGGCAAAATACCCATCTCTTGAAGAATGCCTTGATAGGATTTTTCCCCCTTTCCTCAAAGATGATGACCCTTTCAATTTTCAAGACAAAAGATATCAAGTTTTGAATGAATTTTATTTCATTCCTCATCAAATCCATCAGTCCAGAATGTGGTATGAGTCAATACTCAAAGTTACTAAGTCTGCAATAATTTCTCATACTCCAAACAAGCCTAACGGTCATTGGATTGATTTTTCAAAAATCAAAATCCTTAAGGTTTTTACTCTTTCGGATTGGAATCAAGAACCTTGGAAAACAAAAGTTTTCTCTCTCAAAAATGGTCAAAAATCACATTTTTCTTACCAGGATTACATGAAAGCCTGGTTCAATGTCATGTACTTTCGTCCCACAAGTCATTCTTGGTTTATTTTGTTTGATCAAAATTGTCCTCAAGTTTTCCCAAAATGGTTTCAAACATGGTGGTTCTTTTTTGGAGCATGTGAAGAAATCTTTCCCAGTAGGATTTCTGAAGGTTTCAAACTTTTCAAAAATAAAGGAATTAATTTAATTCCTCATGAAGATCTTTTCTTCCAATACTGCAAAAATTTCAAAATCGCCTGGATTTTCTGTTGGGATTTCCAACTTTTCCCTTCCACTGTGGATCCGTACTCTTTCAAATGTATCATCCGTCGGTGCAAAGTGAAATGGTGGGAGAAGTTCAATGATTCAAATGCATGTCCAAAGGCAGTTCAAGCATGGATTGATCAGCAGATTAAATCAAAAATTGGTTCCAGTCCAAATTTCCCTCAAAATGATTTTCAAACAGAAAAATCAAAAATTCTTGCTCAAATGTCACAGTGTTCTGACCCAGAAGTCTTCGCAGTCCTTGCTCAGAAGGCAGCCTCCATGGCAAAGGCAGAATCAAGCAAAGAAGGGTCTGGTAATGCTTCAGAAGTTGGATCTGATCCAGACTTTTTTGAAAATGAAGACGACTGTCTTGGTGTCAACGTGGATTTCTTTGAAATGTAACCAATTACCCTTTATCATTACCCTTCGGGGAAAAACTGTGGTTTTGGTTAATTTCAAAAGCATCAAGATTTTTCAAAGATTTCAATCAAGTGGAAACAGATTCTAATCAATCAAAGGTGCCTGAAAATTCAAAAGTTCTACAGTGCTCGGACAAACTTTTCAAAAAGCAAACAGTTCTTCAGACAAATGGCAGACAACCTTTCACGGGTTTCAAGAAAAAGTGGATTCCCACTTTCAAAAAGAAGATTCTCCATTCAATAATTCAAGAAGGATCCAAGGCAATTGTGTCTATATAAGATCAGAATTAGTCTTGTAATAGGCAGAGTGCAATTTCATATTTTTCAAAATCATCTGTAAACATATCAATTTCTGTAAGAATATTTCTTCTTCAATTTATCTTTTTCAATTATGTTGTTTTCGTATGGATGCTACAAACATTAAAAGATTTTGTTTTCATATGGATGCTTCAAATCTTTTCGATTGTTCAATTGAATCATTTCATAACATCATTTACAAAAATTATGATCTTGAATTGCTTGATGATCTCAATCGTTTTATGTTCACTCCAAGAGTAGATATTTTGTCAATTGATTTATTTCCATGCCTTCAAAATCGATATGTCAAAAGATTAATTCTTCAAAATAGGATTGATTTCCTCAGGTGTCAATTATTTCTTGATAATTTCCCTGATCATCTCTTCCCCACCAAAGAAAAAGATCTCGCCGAGATGTCTGAGCCTCCACTAAGACTTGTCCATACTTCCCGTTATATATATATATATATAATACTCAATATTTTTAGAATAATTACAATAGAATAGTAAATTTAATAATATATTATATATACATAGTAGTGGATGTAAATTCCTCTTGGTTTAATGGTGTAGATTGGACAGTGATCTCATGTCTCTAGTGGGCAGGAAATCCTTGTCCACATACTGATTTGTCAGTATGTGGGCTGTTGATGCAAAAAGTATGTGGGCTGTTGATGCAAAAAGCAACTTTTTGCATCAATAGCCCACATGCTGACAAGTCAGCATATGGGCAAGAAATTGCTGCCCACTAGAAACAGCAGATCAGGACCCGGTGTAGATTTCCCCTCAATCAACTACTAGGCCTTTTCTGACTGAAAGGGCCGGTGGTCAAAACCCAATTAACAAAAGCCCAACTTTCTGGAAGAACCATCAACCAAAAGCAAGGGTTATAAAGATCGCCACGTGGACGGTTGATTTTGCCGCAACAGACTCTTAGCCGCATTGTTTGGTCAATATTAGGTAGAATTTCTAGGGTTTCACTGCATACGCAGGCGTAATTATTTCATTAAATTTCTCACTCTAGATTATTCGCAGCTAAGATGGAGATGGAGCGCGTGACGGAGTTGACGATAGACCGGCGGCCGAGGAAGAGGCCTCGATTAGGTTGGGATGCTGTGCCTCAGGCCCCTAAGGTATACTAGACTCGATCTTGAATTTCTCGGATTTGGTCATTTTCTGAGTTTTTTTGTAGATCTGATGGAAACTTAGAATTTTATTGGATCAGTTATGGAAAGGGTTTTATCTTTGTGCGTTAAATTGCGTGTTTTAGAGGATATAGTTAACTTCTTAGATCTGTGGTTTTATTTTGATTCTGACCCGATTTCTGGTTTTATGATCAAATTTTAGCTTCTTAGAAGACAAATGGATCAATTTTGAGTTATTTTTGTTGGTTGAAAAACATCTTACAATTCTCTGATGGTCATTTTATATGAAATTATTTGTTTTTGCATCTCCAATATGCACGAAATTAAGAATCATTAGATGAAGCTGCTTGCTTCATTAGTTTCTAATCTATTTGCTAAATGGAAAAAGTTTTGGAGCTTGTAGTAATTGGATTTTTGGCTTTTTTTTTTCTTTTGTAACATTTTAGTTAGAAATTGAAGCTGTGATTTATCAATTTCTCAATTATGGGTTAGGTGCCTACTGTATCATTTCAGCCGTGGATATTTGGTATCTTTCTGCTTAAATAAGATTGCACTTCCAGGGGCGATTTCATTAGATCCTCTTCTTCCCATCCACTTATGCATCCCATTTTTTTGTAATAATTTTGAAACTGAAATGGAAGGGTTACAGGTTACCTTGATATTTAAGGAGAACCTGAAGATCTTTGTTGTCCATTAAAATTATTGGAGCGTGTAATTTTTGTTTGCCAAAAATTAAATAGATAAAGGATTATTCCTGGTCGTGTTATGAATGTTGTTGGTTATGACAATACTTTTACAATAAAGTAATTGGAATTACTATCTAGCAAGCATTTTCCCACTTGTAATGTTTCTCTTAATTATTTTATTTTATTTGGAAGAGTGCCATCTAGATTTCTTTATTATAATATGTAAATGTTAATTATTGAAGTGTTTGTGTTTCTGTGTTGGTGATGTCTTTTTGAATTTACAATGTGACTGTATATCTCTTGATACAATGTTTTTTTAATCAATGTAGTTTTCTTCCTTCATTATGGAAGGTGGTGTGTAGGAGATAAACAAAATTAATAATATTTTGACATTGAGAACAACATCAATTAATATGCCTTGTGTAGGCTCAGCTAGGATTCTTTTATGTTCAAGAGATTGGGAATGTGACAAGCTATGCACCTTCAAGAACACCATCAGACAATCCTAGTTCTCTGTTTGTTAAGAGCCTTGCTCGAAATGGTTCCGCCACCCCTTGGAGAGGAGATGACAAAGATGGCCATTATGTGTTTGAGCTGGGAGAAAATTTAACTTCTCGCTGTAACTACCTTTTACTATCACAAGAATTTATTTTGGTTGATGCCTTGTATTTGTATGCAATATGTTATCTTGTATTGTTCATTTATTTATGCAAGTTAGCCCAATTGCTAATTCACGTAATGTTTACTAAAGTGTAACTGCATTCTTTAAGTAATTTAATTTCCCATATGCTTTGTCAGTTAACTAGAAATATTGTGAAATATGCATTTCTTCTATATTTGAACCATGGAACATTTCTGCAGTTATGGCCTAAGAGTTTGTTCTCTCAGCATGAAATTATCAAATTCAGAATACTTTCCCCTTTAAATTATAAAACCTTTATTATTTTCAGCCTACATTTGCTTCTTGAGAATATACTTTTGTGCATGGATTTCCATATTTCTAACTTCTGTATCTGTTTATATATTTGCAGATAAAATCCACAGCAAGATGGGTGAAGGTATGTTACTCAATTTGACAAATTCGGTTGGTTTGATGCCGTGATGGTGGGTTCCATGTTTGCTAAAGCAAATTATTCTGTCCAGGCACCTTTGGCCAGGTTTTGGAGTGCTGGGATAGGGAAAGAAAGGAAATGGTTGCCATTAAAATTGTCCGTGGTGTCAAGAAGTATCGTGATGCAGCCATGATTGAGGTTGATGTTCTCCAACAGCTTGGAAAACATGACAAAGGTGGCAATCGGTGAGTTATATACCTTCAACATGTAACATACTTCGCCACACTTATTGGCTTTTCTAAATTGTGCCAGTTGTTGAATGGGTTTATTCCTTGCAGTTGTGTACAAATACGGAACTGGTTTGACTATCGTAACCATATCTGTATTGTAAGTACTTGTATGATATTGGATTAATTTCCCCAACTTAACAAATTTTTTGGGGGTTAAAATTGTGGATCAACTCAAATGGTTTTAACAGGTCTTTGAGAAGCTTGGACCAAGTTTATACGATTTCCTACGCAAAAACAATTATCGCTCATTTCCCATTGATCTTGTCCGAGAGATTGGCAGACAACTTTTGGAATGTGTTGCATGTGTGTAAAGAGTTTCTCTTCATCATATATGTTTTTAAATGTATGATGTATATTACTAAAATGTTAATTAATGCCATATTATATTTATACTTTCGCAATAAGGAAACAATTAGGGTAGTCATTTGCCTTGAATTGGATTTCCTTTATTCATGATGCAAATTTAATATAATGCACGTAGTTTTTTGATTTTTGCTTCCTTAAAGTATTGATTTTTTTCCTGTATAATTTACAGTTATGCATGACTTACACCTCATCCATACTGACCTGAAGCCTGAGAATATTCTATTAGTTTCGCCGGAGTACATTAAGGTTCCTGATTACAAGGTAGTCAGTTGATTTATTTTTCTGTCTAATGGATGCATTTTGTGGGAGAATGGTTTTCAGAAATTGATGACTTTTTCTCCTTTTAATGAACTGCCTCTTTGTATGATATTTATTTTGTGGTCAACTTGTGATCATATACTGGTTTCAGGGTTTGTCAAGGTCCCCAAAGGATGGTTCATACTACAAGAGAATTCCTAAGTCTAGTGCTATAAAGGTAATTGATTTTGGCAGCACAACTTATGAAAAGAAGGATCAGTCGTACATTGTATCAACTCGACACTACCGAGCACCGGAAGTTATTTTAGGTAAAATTTATGAATGGCCTCGGTTCATGATGTTAGATATTTCCTTGTACAATTTCTCTTTCCCTTTTCTTTCCTTCTATTTTCTTTTTTGCTGGTGGTGCTAATAGTTTGTGTGCACAGGACTGGGATGGAGTTACCCTTGTGACATATGGAGTGTTGGGTGTATCTTGGTTGAGCTTTGCTCGGTATGTATCAGTTGCCTTCTCATGCGGTATTATTTGTCTTGTGTGTGTTGGGGTCTGTGTGTGTTTCCTAAACAATAATTCAACTTGCCTTGGTCGTACCCAGGGGGAAGCATTGTTCCAAACGCATGAGAATTTGGAACACCTTGCCATGATGGAGAGAGTCCTTGGACCTATGCCCCAGCACATGTTAAAGAGAGCAGGGTAAGTGCAATTATGCATCGAAATGAGTAATGAACGGACAAAATGACGTTGAGAATTGCCAAGTTGCTTAATTAATTGTATTTTTCAGCCGGTCTGCTGAGAAGTATGTTCGAAGGGGTAGATTAGACTGGCCGGAAGGTGCCACGTCTAGAGATAGTATCAAAGCTGTTTTGAAGTTGCATCGCCTTCAGAACCTAATCATGCAACACGTAGATCATTCAGCAGGAGATCTTATACATCTAGTACAAGGACTTCTTAGATATGATCCTTCGGACAGGTTGTTGGCTCGTGAGGCCCTCAGGCACCCCTTCTTCACCAGGGACCATCTAAGAAGATGATGAAAATAGAACAGAAAATGATACGAGTCAGTTTTGAGGAGTACACGGTGCATTTAGATGGCCAATGCTGTTTTGGCCAACATAAGACCAATTCTTTGGTAATGTAGGCCAGCTGGTTGGGGCTACTCTAAATCTAATTCTTTGGTTCTCATGCGGCCTGTATGTGGTCCAGTGTAAATATAGTCTTTCTACGAAGTGTCCAATGCTTTGAGATCCAGCCATGTACATTGTATCTGATGAGAATTGCTAACAACTAATAATTATTTTTTTGCATGTTTGAAAGTGTTTATAAGTATTTATAAGGTGGTTAAACAGCATTTTAACATTTTGTAGGATTTACATTTTAATAGGAATTACTGATTATTTACATTTAATAGGATTTTAGGATTTACTGCTTATAATTTTTAAAAAGCTTTACCAAAAAGATTAGGGAATTTGGTGCAATAGTTGTGCATTTATTTTCATTTATTTTTGGGCACACAAGTTCTTATGTAATTGGTTTTTATTTGATAAAAATGATAAATGTTTTTAGATTTAATTATAAAAAATTATATTTGGATTTTTAACTTTTACAAAATGTGCAGATGGCTATTGTACATTTATTAAGGGGGATAATTGTATATTTGATCTCCAAATCTTCAAAAACTAACTTTTCAAAGATGTGGGGAATATGTTCTTAACTTTAAAAAATAGTATTAGACATCTTTAATGTTTGAAAATTTTGGCATAATAGGTCTTTTATGACGAAATTGTCATTTCTTTTAAATAAACAAAAAACAAGAAAAAAGAAAAAAGTAATTGAAAAATAATCAAATAAATCTTCAAAAAATAAAAAGTAACTAAGTAGTCCTCTTTTTTATCAAACTTCATAAAAATGAGAGAAAAATCTTTTTCAAAGCCTCTATAAACTCTACTTGAACAATCCTAACACTTCCGACAATACTTTTCTAGCCAAACCTTTGTGGTTGTGTTACTGTGTACGACCAAAGTTGACGACAGTGAAGCTACCATTGTCTCCTTTTTTGGAATCACCACTTCTTTCACTTCACTTTTCCCCCTCTCCGCCGCCACGACATATTTATCCAATGTTGATTTTTCTCACGTTTTTTTTTTAAGTTTGATAAAAAAGGAAGGCTGAAGATGTGCCTTCACAACACACCATGTCATTAATCTGACTCCTTTTCTCGTACAAGGCACTGAGCCAACAATGGTAACAAGGATGAGACTCGAACCCTGTATGGGAACAATATGGACCAAATGTCCCAATCCATAATCAACCTAGTTAAACCCAAGTCTTCATCACTCAGATATGAACATTGTCGTGTAAACAAAAGGTGATGCGAATGGATCCTTCATCAGCTCATTCTTAACTCATTTTCCAAATTAATTTGGCAGCCCAACTTTAGCCTCTTGAATCAATTTCACAATTTCAGCATTTGATGCCTTTGTTAAAGTCTGATTCGAAACTGTTATGGTCACTGGGAAAAAACAGTTGCCGAAGAAACCTACAAGCAATGGAGGACTCAAGAGGCGCTGACAATTCGCGAAGAACACCAGCACCATATCTGTATCATCCTTCAAGTTAATTTCACGTGCTCGGTGACTCCAAGGCCTGGCAGCTACAATTTCGAAGGAAGAGCAAATCTTGCCAGTTAATTCTCGAAACTTTTGTTTGAGATAATTGATTTTTCCCTCATTTTTTTTAAGTTTGATAAAAAAAAGGGCCACTTTGTTACTAAGTGACCTTTTTTTTGGGAATAAATTCGGTTATTTATTAATCATTTTTTTCTTTTTTCTTTTTCTTTGTTTTTTGTTTTTTGTTTATTTAAAGAGAAGGACAAATTCGTCATAAAGGACCTATCATGCCAAGTTTTTCAAACGTTGGAGATGTTTAATGCTATTTTTTAAGGTTATGGGCATATCTCCTATGTTTTTGAAAAGTTGGGAGGACCAAATATACAATTATATTTTTATTAAATAATATTTAATTTTGTATACTAAATATATCATTATAGTTGTGGAAATTAAATTTTTCATAAAGAAAATATTATATCTAATTGCTATCTGATGTGAACGATTTAAATAAAAATTAAGTTAAATAAATAATAAAATGATGTATATAATTTTATGATATTGAATCAATTTTAATATATTTTAATTTAACATAAAAATATTAATAAAATTTAATTTACACATTATGTATTATTTATTTTTGAACGATAATAAAATAATAAATTAAAATATGAAGAATATAATTGGATCTCTAATATTTGTAGTTAATAAATATATAGCTCAATTAAATAAAGGGTAATTTGCAATTTTGGTTCTCAACCTTTCAAATCTGTAACAAATCTACCCATAACCTTTTTTTAGCACTGAACATTCCCAACCTTTCAATTTGTTGCAAATCACGTCCACATTGACATATTTTGACAGTTTTTCCATTCTCTTTAAATAAACAAAAATAGAAAAAAGCTAAAAACAACAAAAACTAAAAAAAAATTGTAAATAAAGTCAAATAACTTTTAAAAAGTACAAAATAACTTAATCTTCCCCAAAAACCCCACCCACCAATGGAATAACTGGTTCGCTGATTAGTAGATCAAGATCTAATTCAGGGTAAAAAAGATTTACTAGCAACAGTTCAAGAAAGTCTATGAATGAGGAACTTGGAGGGATAAATCCTGCAAATTTGGAAGAAAAAGTAGGGGACAATGTTGTCCTCTGTTCGGCGATTCCATGGCGATCAAGATCAGGAAGGATACAAATGAAGAGAAGCAGGGATGACCCTCCTTCATATTCAATGGAGGATCCGGTATTTAGTAGCCTGGAATCGCCTTCTTTTAGGTCATCTAGGCCTAATTCTACTTGTTCAACACCAAAAAATTTATCTCCTTCGCCATCTATATCTTCTCCCAAAAGCTTTCTTCTTTATCCTCAATCGAATCTCAAGCCAAAAGCAATGAAAATTTGACGAGGAGAAATAATTCACACAAGTTTTCACCACCACCTCCTCCTCCTCCTCCTCCTCCTCCTCCTACACATTTTTGGAAATCTGCTCCTACACATCTTCAGAAATCTGTACTGATGAAATCAAATTCCAGTGTGTTAAACGATGCAATTTGTTCTGAAAAAAATTGAGGCGAAGCGTTATGAGCGTGCCAACATAAGAATTGAGCGAGACAGAGTTAGATGAACCACTAAGAAGAGCCAATTTCGGGTCAGATTTCAAGGCTACTGGAGTTGGAAGTGATGATGTTCCATTTGTTGGGAAGTATGTTCGAACAATTAGACGCAATGAATTTCAAGTTGAGAAAAGTCCCCAAAAATATGAAGCAACAACCTTCGTTGATAAAAGTAAAGGATTTACTAGCAAATATATGCATGAAAATGTTATTTTGTGGTGGTGGTGGGGTGGGGTGGGGTGGGGTGGGGGGGATTTTTGGAGAAGATGAAGTTATTTTGTATTTTTTAAAAGTTATGGGATTTTATTTGTAATTTTTTTTTTTTTTTGTTGTTTTTAGCTTTTTTATTTTTTTTTTCTATTTTTGTTTATTTAAAGAGGAGGGCAAAATCGTCAAAATATATTAATGTGAACGTGATTTGCAACAAATTGAAAAGTTTGGGATGTCTGGTGCTAAAAAAAGATTAGGGTAGATTTGTTACAGATTTAAAAGGTTAGGGACCAAAATTGTAAATTACCCTTAAATAAAAGTATTTGAGAATCAAATTTGTGACAAATTTTTTTTTATAACGATAAAAATAAAATTTTAAAATTTAAATAATGTAATTACTTAATAATAAAAATAATAACTTTTTGACATGTTTATTAATAATTTTGAATTTAAATTTAAATTATTTTATAATAATTCTTAAAATATACAAAATAATTTAATTTAGGGTTAATTTCACCAACGGTCACTGAAGTTACCCTCAAATTACAAAATAGTCACTAAAGTTCAAAAGTTTCAGTGGTGGTCACTGAAGTTAGAAATTATTTCACTAATAGTCACTCCATTAAATTTTTAATTTAAAATGGTGATGTGGTATGATGATATGTCATTTATTTATTGTATAGTAGTCTATATACTTTATATAATATTCACTTTAGTCTATATATTTCAATTAAGTCATTCAAAATTTGTATCTTAGGTCCTTAATCTTTTATATCTTTACACTTTGGTCTCCAAATTTTCAATTATCTTTCATTGAAGTCCTCCAAAAATTGTATCTTAGGTCCTTCAACTTTTTACATCTTTACACTTTGGTGTCCAAATTTTTAATTATCTTTCAATTAAGCCTCTAAAAAATTGCATCTTAAGTCATTCAATTTTATACATCTTCAAATTTTGGTCTCCCAAATCTTGAATTTTAGTGGTCAAAATAAGTGCAATTTTAGTGGTCAAAATAAGTATACTTTCAATTAAATCCTTGACTTTACACTCGAATTTTCATCTAAACGAACAAAATTAGTGGTCAACTTTAAGTGATAACTGCGAATTTTACACTTATTTTGACCACTAAATAGTTTATTATTTAGTTATATTATTTTGTTCGTTTAAGTAAAAATTCGAGTGTAAAGTCAATGACACTAAAATTGCATTTATTTTGACCACTAAAATTGTATTTATTTTGACCACTAAAATCAAGGATTTGGGGGACCAAAGTTTAAAAATGTATAAAATTGAAGGACCTAAGATGCAATTTTTTAGAGGACTTAACTGAAAGATAATTGAAAATTTGTGGACTAAAGTGTAAATATGTAAAAAGTTGAAGGACCTAAGATACAATTTTTGGAGGACTTAACTGAAAAATAATTAAAATTTTGGGTACCAAAGTGTAAAGATATAAAAGATTAAAGGCCTAAGATACAATTTTTGAAAGACTTAATTGAAATATAGGGACTAAAATGAATATTATATAAAAAATATGGACTACTATGCAATAAATAAATGTCACATCATTATGTCACATCACTATTTTAAATTAAAAATTTAATGGAGTGACCATTAGTGAAAGGATTTCTAACTTCAGTGACCACCACTGAAATTTTTGAAATTCAATGACCATTTTGTAATTGAAAGTAACTTCAGTGACCGTTGGTGAAATTAACCCTTTAATTTATTATCAATTTGGTCAATAAAAGTGTTAATTCAAGAAAAAAATTCGCTAGTTTTCTTAAAAGTATCATATTCATTTGCACTTTTTATAAATGTTAGCACTCAAATATAATTTTTCCTTATTAAAATTAAGGGTATATTAGTTTTTTCATCAAACAATGACTTATTACGTACCAAAACACATATGTTAGAGACTTATGTGTCAAAAAATAAACATTGGAGACCATTTCTACACTAAGAGTAAAGGTTATGGACCATTGGCGCCAAAATCTCAAAAGATTAATATTCTCCATTTATTCCTTTATTCTTTTACAGTTATTATATTATTAGTTTAGACACGTGCAATGCACGTGATGTATCAATATTTAGGAACATAATAATATTTATTATATACAAATTGTAATTATATACACATTTGGAATCACAATCTTCATTTCGAACATTATAAATAACAAAAATCGGAATCAATTACAAATTGAAACTTTAAAAATGTCGTGGATCTTGAGTCCAACAACCATAATTTTGGCAATTGAAACTATCGGGACTTGAGAATGAGGATAGCTGAAGAGTAATTATCTATATACAAATGTCAAGCAATTCAATAAGATCATTACCTGTGTGCATATATTTCAGTGCTCGTAGTGTTTGATAGATAAAAAACAATGGTGCTCATGTGTCAAGTCTTCATTAGCTTTGATGACTTGATGAAAGTGAGACTCCATAAGGTCGAAAACAATATAAATGTCTCTAACTCCCACCTTGAGGTTGACACTATGATCCACTTAATTTGTATAGCATCAGGGTGCCACCGTAGAAGACGAAGCAACTTAATTTCATGCAAAATCCAACAAGCATAAGAGATATGCTCAAAAATGTCTTTATTTTCTTTATTGCTACTTTCTCCCCGGCATGTGTCTCAATTGCCGCGAAAACAACTCCATAGTTCCCTTGCCTTACTCAATAGACAAAATCCATATTTGTTTTCGTTAAGACACGGAGAAGTAACAACAATAAATAATAATAAATTTGAGTTTTAAGAACTTCCAATAAAAGAAGGGTAATTATATTCACACCGCACTATTTGTTAATCACATCATATTTTAATTGCAATAAAAATCTTCAACTATTATTTATTTTTGTATTTATGTCCTTAATTTTTTTTTTTATCACATTCTTATCATCAATCTATTAATTTACATGTCTTATCTTTATCTTTAATGATGATTTCTGTCCAGAAAATTATTCAAAATGTCGTAAAAAGATTTGTCCGCCTCTCGTATTTTTAAATAAGCAAAACAAATAATAAATACAACAGTTTGAAAAAATAGATTTTCCTCATTTCAATGCACATTAGCAGAATATTTAGACGATTTTCATCAGAGATGTACGAGATGAAAAATTAATTAATAATTAATAATAAAAATGCGACGAAAAAAGTTAGAGACATAAGTGTCAAAATATCAAAAGTTGAAGGACATTCATTAAAATTAAAATGTGGTGTAGATAACAAAAACCGTGGTGTGAATATAATTACCCATAAAAAAATAATGGAAGGAAATGCTCTTAAAACTATACTTAAACGTCATTTTTCTTAAAAATTTTCAGCTTTACCCCAAAAGACTTCTAAATTCCAAAATTTGAATAGTAAAATATTCACATTCGTGTACTCATAAACAAACAAGATCTTCTAATTTCTTTAAGTATGGCAAAAAAAGGATATAACCATAATAAAATTTAATATTACAAAATATACACACCTTCTTCCGCTGATGTCGCTGCATCTTTAATTCTTTCTTTTTTAACCTCCAGAAAAATCAAATATTCAAAAGAAACAGCGTCCAGCGTCCATCTACATATATGAATGCATTAACCATGGATTTTCAAATATTACACCTTAGTTTTTTTTTTTTTTTTTTTTTTTTTTTTTTTTTAACCATTAGAGGAGATGATCCCTATTTTTTGAACCCCGGGGGCCAAGGTGATTGCACCTGCACGGAATTTGTAGTAACAATGAAAATAGATAAAAATACTAGTTCTCCTAAAAATGCTCCACGTTTTTTTTCTCCAAAAATCTAACCCTTTAATTTAAAAAATAAACCCCTATTACCCTATTATTGAAGTTCAACCATGAAATTTTACCTCTTGCAAAAGATAGCAAAATACTTGAACTGCAACATCAAAGAATCCCCAAAGTTAAAACTAACAAAGACAATTTTCAATTTCAGAAGACACTTCAACTTTCCAAAATTTGAAAATATTACCCATTGAATCATACAATCAAATCAGTTTACTTAATGCAAATATTAGTTCAAATAAATGTCAAATCAGTTTACTTAATGCAATTATTAGTTCAAATAAATGTATCTTTATGTCATTTCTGTTTTTGAAGACATTCAATATACATATATCCTTGAGTAAAAACTCTGCCATACATATATACCTATAGTTGAAATCCGGCAAAAGAAAGGACATCAAATACAAAAAGACACCACAAATTGTGCAAATTTTTTGGTAGTGATTTCTGCTAATTGTCGAGAGAAACAAATTTAAGAAGAATTAACTAAAGATAGAATTTCATTGTAATTATAACTAAAGATAGAATTTCAAAGCTTTCAGAAAGAAGAGTCTGAAGAAGCAGCAATTATAACTAACTGTGGAAGAAAAGGAGTTGATAAAATAGATTTGGGAACAAAAGAATAGGAATGGTTAAACCAGACAGAGACGATTCCGGCCCCCCATTCCGAACCACTCGTAGCAGCTTCTTTGCCAGCTGCTCCTCCACCCAAATTCTGCCGCATACACAAGACCACGGTACATAATACAGAAAATTGCCCAAATGTAAGGAAACTGATCAACCGCGTGAACCAAGGGCAAGTGGAGGAAAATCGACCAGCTCGAGGACGTCAAGGATCGCCTAACCAAGGGCGAATGCCTCCAACCCGCTGTCAGGATGATAGACCTCACCGAAATAACAGGGAAAACAAGAGAAATGCAGATCCGCCAAGGACGGAAGCGCCTGCCAGAGCCCCTCCAGTCCGAGAAATTAATACAATCATATGATGGCCCTATGTTTGAGGACATACGATGAATTCACGACGAAACTATGCGAAGGCAGCAAGAGATGAACAGTGGATAATTGGCAAGTTCATGGACACCGACCCAAAGCCCCGCAAATCACGTTCACTGAAGAGGACGAGACTGGAATACACTACCTGCATTGCGATGCCTTGGTAGTATGCGTCGTCATAGCTAGGAATGGGTTAGGACGAATGTTGGTCGTTGAAGGAAGTGTCGTGAACATTTTGTTTGGAAGTGCCTTTGACCAAATAGATGTGGATCATGAACTAAAGACCATTTCAGAACCATTGTTCAGTTTTACGAGAGATAGCCTCGTCCCACGAGGGAGGATCACCATCGCTGTAGATTTTGGAGAGCCCCCGTATCATCTGAGGAAATTCATGGAGTTCTTGGTAGTTGACACTCGCTCCGTCTATCACGGAGTCCTTGGTAGGCCCGCTTTCAAGGATCTGCAGGCGGTCACCTCGATCCACCACTTGGCAATGAAGTTCCCAACGCCTGGAGGGATCGGCAAGATTCGTGGTAACTAAACGGATGCAAGGGCCTGCTATATGAACGCACTTTGAATGGCAGCAAAGTGCGAAGATATTACTTTTACGGTGATGACAATACAGACGGAGTCGATGGACATCGACACCGAAAAGATGGACGAGGAAATGATATTGGACGTGGTTTGGAATCTCGGATTATAGGCTTCGATTATCTGGCCTCTCCTGCAGAGGACCTGGAGGCCTTCCCTGTGAACTCCTCAGACCTTACCCAGATGTTGCAAGTAGGACGGAAGCTTGAGAAAATGATTCAAAAGGTAGAGAGACAAGATATCCATAGAACATTACTCACCTACGTCCGTATTATCAATAGTTTTTTCTGTTTCTTTGTTTTTCAACGCTAAGCCAGATATTAGCATTTTTTTCGGCTTTGCTCAGACACTACGTTATTTTAATAAAGTTCAGTCTTTTTCGAATTGTGATACTTTCTACCCAATTGTGCGAGTACAGTAAGCTCGGTAGCGAGGGAGCATGGTTCGCGGCTAACTCCTTCAACTCGCTGGGTAAACATCTAAAGTATATTTATACAAGTACAAAAAGTACGGCAGCGAGGGAGTGTGGTTCACGGCCAACTCTTTCAACTCGATGGATAAATATCTAACGTGTATTTATACAAGTACAAAAAGCACATTAGAGAGGGAGTGTGGTTCGCGGCTAACTCTTTCAACTCGCTGGATAAATATCTAACGCGTATTTATACAAGTACATAAAGCAAGGCAGCGATGGAGTATGATTCGCGGCCAACTCTTTTAACTCGCTGAATAAACATCTAACGCATATTCGTACAATCGAATAAAGAAAGTTCGACAGCGAGGGAGTGTGCTTCACGGCCAACTCTTCCAACTCGCTGAGTAAACATTCAACGCGCAATCAAACAACTAAAGAAAGTTCGGTAACGAGTAAGTGTGGTTCGCAGCCAACTCTTCCAACTCCCTGGGTAAACATTCAACGTGCAATCAAACAACTAAAGAAAGTTCGGCAGCGAGGAAGTGTGGTTTGCGGCCAACTCTTCCAACTCCCTGGGTAAACATTCAACGTGCAATCAAACAACTAAAGAAAGTTCGAAAGCGAGAGAGTGTGGTTCGCGGCCAACTCTTTCAACTCGCTGGATAAATATTCAACGCGTAATCAAACAAGTAAAGAAAGTTTAGCATCAAGGGAGTGTGGTTTGCGGCTAACTTTTTTAAATCGCTAGGTAATTATTATACACGTACACATTCACATAACGATAGCAAAACATCCGATAAATGACGTGAAAGAAGAATATTTTCCATTAATGAATTCAACAAGAAACACACAGAAAGTGATACAGAAAACCATGATTTCTACGTCTCTGCCAAACCTTTGAGATCGGCGTAACCAGAGACCCCTAATTTGGCCAGCAATTCTTTGGCCTTTGAAAGCTTCGCTAAAGCCTCCGTTAACTCTTTATGTTCAGCATGAGCCATATCTTCACACACCTTAAGTTTCAACTCAGCTTGCTTCCGAGCCTTGACACACAATTTTTGAATTGTCTCAGCCAACATATTCGATACTCGACCTTTGCCCTCGCATCCTCGGAGATTGCAAGCCTCGAAAAAAGTCTCTTGTTCTCTGCACGTAACTCATTGATATCCTCGACACCCTCAACTGTTGAGTACAATTCGTCGACCTTTATCGCAAGTACCTTGTACAACTCACAGTTGAGTACGTGGTTTTGGAAGGTATAAATCTCTGCTAATTTTAACAATTCTATTAGTTCTGCCTTCGCAAAGGCAGAAGTCCAATACTTATAAATGGAAGTCACCGTTATGGCAAACGGAGCTGGTAATTTTTTCAAAATGGCTGGGTCCAATTCATCCTGACGAGACCCGATATTGATATGCTTGGACCAACTGGGGTGAGGAGGAATAGAGGTCCGAGTCACACTTATAGGACGGGGAGCGTATTCTTAGACTCTCTGATGAAGAGCCTTCTAACCTTGCTTGGACTTCTGATTAGCAAATATTTTCAGACAAAAGTAAGAGGTTTTTTAGGAGGGAGAACGGAAGAAATGTCCACTTTCGCTTCCTGCACCAACGGGATAGTGGAAGAAATGCCCACTGTTACTTCCGGCACCAACATGATAGTGATGAAAATGCTCACTGTTGCTTCCAGCATCAGTAGGACAGCATCCTCCAGAACAGATGCCGTGCGCAGTATCGGAGGCTGGAGAGAAATATCCTCTTTTTCACCCCCACAACTTCTCCACTTCTTATTTTGAATTTTGGTACCCCAGAAAAATAAAAACCTTCCATGACCAACGATGGTTGAGTTATGATAATATGGGAAGGAGAAGAAAGTGAAAGGAGTCAAAGAAAATTCTGCAAACATATATATAGACAAAGAAGAATGCAAACCGTCAGATAATGGACACGTACAGGGGGGTGTACCCCAGAAAACCCTAGGAAGATGTAAAGGCTGTATGAATTAAATACGCCGGGATAGTCGCACCATCTTGATACAGCGATGGCGCAGTCAATATACATCACGCGTGGGAATACTCTTGGAAACGCCCAAGTCAAAACACCTCGCCTATGTTGCGAAGGTATATCGATCGAAGAACCTTGCAATTTCACGAAGGCCTATTAATACGGAAGTCCGCATTGAAGACGGACATCTTGATCGAAGTCTCGCTCACCTTACGAAGGCGAACACCCTGATAACAGAGCTTTGCATATATAGTGAAAATATCCCGTTCAGTGACCCCCGCACAGTCAGCAAAGGCTACCTGATTAGGAAACTTTGGATAATTCGTTCAGATATCTCTTTAGTCTTGTTGAATGCATATGTTTGATTATAGTTCTGAATAGTTCATCTCAACCTTAATTATACAACATACAGGGATAATCAAAGTATTTTTTCATTCATTATCATAATCTGAGTTACAAGATAAAGTAAAATGAACAGGACTATCGTCCTACTACCCCACAGCCTTTTTAGGGTTGGCACAAAGATGGATCTGTAGTCTACTTAATTAATCACTGATCTTTGATATTACATGGGCTCTGTCAGGCTTCGTCATTGGAACAAGTCTGGTTTCACTATGATAGGGAGTCTCCCAAATCAATATGAGTTGATTTGGTAACTAATTAGGCCATATTGCTCAAAAAATACCGTTGACACCTTTTCGACAGAAGGCTTTCGGCCTCGTCAACCAAATAAGGATCATCGAAGAATTTACCATCGATTTCCATTGTGGAGGTACCATTTGAGAACTTTTCGCTAAGGCTACTAGGCCCAACCCTTCCACACGTTTGGTCTTCTGAACATTGGTTCTCTGAACATGTGGTCATCTGAACATTGGTTCTCCGAATGTTTGGTTTCGTAAATGTTGGGTTTTATGTCCTCTCGTTCATGATACACTTGAGTTGAATATTGGAACCAAGCAGACAAGTGCTAGGAGATGTTCTCTTGCGTTTTCTGCGAAAAGTTACAGCCATGGGGGTTAATTATTTGGTCCTACAAGAGTTACGAACGTGTGAGAAATGAAATGAAGGACCCTGGAATTTTTATAAGGATAGCATAAGAAACGTGAAACTTGGCTGCATCAGGAACACGATACATTAAATGGGTTTGTTAACAGATGATCATTTAATAGACATTTGGAACACCACAAGTTCTGCCTCATTAATGATGTTAACCTTTTACATTCAACAGAAAGTCTACACTGTTAGTAATGTTGACCCCTCAGATCCAACAGAAATTGTGACATTAGTGACGCTTACTTTTCATATTTGACAGGAAGTTAACACCATCAATGACATCAACCCTTTAGATTCAACAAATGGTTTGCACCATTAATGCCCAGAAGAATGATTCTATATATTCGGGTGCAACTTTTCGTGTCCAACAAAAAGAATGACTGTCAAAAAGCATATTTGATTAATAATGCTGGAACAAGCACATCACAAGGAATGAAAATTTACAAATCTTACATCCCCGACGCTTCTTTAGGGTCGGTACAATGCGGGCCTTCCACTGTAATGGAGGTAGTGGTTCGGGTTTCATCTCCATCCTAATCCCCGACTTGAGAGAAAATTTCGATGGTGGCAGGGACCTCGACTGCAGGAACCTCGGGGGCAGGGACATCGTTAGGGAGATACTGGAGGAATGAAATATCCCACTCCGGGTGAGCCTCTGCGATCCTCTCAACCAGCTGCTCTCCACCTGCTGTCATAAAGTGATCGACAAGTTCCTTGTACTCAGGAGTATTTTCAAACCTATCCTGGTACGCAAAGACTGCCCTAGTTTTGACATCCATACGCTCTGCCTTGACTCTCTCCACCTCTTCTCTGACTTCAACCAGAAGCCTATCCTTATCTGCAACTACTGCCTCCAAGTTGCTATTGGCAGTAGCAACAACGGTATCAGCTGCGAAGTCCCTATCCTCGGCTAATTTATGAGCTTCTTCAGCATGTTTTTGAAAGGCTTCGGCAGCCCTCTTTTGATCTCGAGCCTGCTTCAAACTCTCCTTTGCGGCCTTCAACTCGATCTCGTTCTTGGCCTTCATGTCAACTTCTTTGTCCACCACCAAATCCAACTTGAATTGGAGGGCCCTCTTATCTGATTCCAACTGTACTTTCTCGAAGCTCATAGCCTTCAAATCCTTGGATAACATCTTCAACTTGGCCTCCTCCTCGCTAAACTTGCCATCGAAATCCTCGAAGGTGTTGTACATTTCCTTGGTCAAAACCAACCCCCGTATTAAATTCATCTCTGCCATTTACATGCGCTTGTGCATAGTGGCCTCCTTGGTTGCTTTCTCTCATTTCTGGGTCCAATACTTATAATGCTCGCCGCCATTATCGCAAGATGGGCAGGGAACAACTCCAACACGAAAGGGTCCAACTCACGAAGGTGGTGGGTGATGCAAATGCAACCCACTTGACCAGAAGAGGCGGACAAATTCTCAGCATCCCCAACCTCTCTAGTAGGGTCGGGTCGGACGAAGCCCGGTGACTTTTATCAACTCGCCTAGTTTTGCGGGCATTTTCCATAAAACCCACCATGGCCACGAAAGCCTTCATATTCTGAACAGCAGGCTCACCCGTATCCTCTGTGATCTCCTTCTCTTTATTTTTTGGAGGCGATAAGAGTTGGAGGAGGAGGCGGCGAAGACAGATGCAGAGGTGGATGACGGAGTAGTCTGATCCGGAACCTGAGTAGTGGGAACCGAAGGATAAATCGTCCTCAACGGCACCGCATCCTGCACCTCTTGTGACAATGGAACCTCCTACAGGGATGGTTGGGACAAAGAGCTTGCCCTGCCGACTGACCGTACAAGGCGGAATGAAGTGATACCCTTGAATCTGAATGTTGCAAACGCAATAACCAAGACACGAGGCGTTATGAATGCTTATTAAAGACAAATCCCATGCAATTCAATAGACAAGGCTTACCCATGAGTCCGTAGTGAATTAGTAAGTCGTCGTCCTTGAGCAGATTGTTGAGGCTCCTAAAGTCACTGTCGAGCGCTCGAACCTTACTCCACTTCAGTCTCAAATCACCTTGATCCCTCTTTGAAATGGGCAGCTTCCCACAATCTACAAGGATAAACGAAGTATTAAGTCAGGGATAATGGTCAAGAATTCGCACAAGATAGTGGGTTATACCAAGCTCTCCAAATTGGCGGGGAATGGGCACATTTGGGAGAGGATCCTTCGGGATAAACTCCCAGCCCCCTTTAACAAAAATGAACATCTCCTTCTAGTTATGAACTTTGTTTGGACTGTCGGTTGCCGTTCAACATCTTTTGCCCAGTCGAGGAGAAATATTAAACCAACCTGCAGACCTGCAGGGTCAGTAAATTAATTCAAACTCTTTGGGGTTAAGTCTCCACCAGCTTCGGCAATCTTCAACAACTGTAATGCTGCCACCATCTGGCCCCAACCGTTCAGTGTTATCTGACACGGAGCCAAGTTCCAATCTCTCAAAACCTCACGAAAGAAATTATGCATCGGCAGACAAAGACCTTGTTGCATCGCCGGTTCATAAATTGTGACGAATCCCTTAGGTGGGTCGTTAGCACGCTCTTCGGCAGGAGCACTGAGCTCCACAGAAGCAGGAATATCATAAGACAATCTGATATCTTCCAACTTGGCTTCCTTGATCCTCGAACGAGCTATAGAGGCCTCTGTGGCCGAACGCTTAAGCTCTTCATCAAACTGTCAAGCAACAGGGGTATCTCTTTTATCTAACGATCCTCTCAACTCAGGGACCCCAGCACTACGTTGTTGCTTACACCTTCGAATGCATATTTGGGTTCTTATCCCTCTACGCTGTGGAGGTGCCCTGATCAACTTCTTCTTTCTCTTCGCTAGAAGAAGACAACGAACTTGAAGGATGAACTTCGCCCATAATTTCAGGATTTATCTCGACGGTCGGTTGATTATGAGAATTATCATGATCAAACGACATTGCTGCTCCTCTCAACTCAACTCAACTCAACAAAGAAATGCCACAATGGCCACGACCACCAGAAAAGACAACGGATACAGCATCCACACCAAGAAACCAGTAAATTACAATAGCAAGAAAAAAAATACCGCAACCCCGATGATGTTTACCTCAAAAACACGGTTGAACTCTTTAGTCTCCAAAATCCCTTCAACTTTTGCTATTTCGCCAGAATACTCAATGAAACATAAGACACAAATAAAAGCAAGAAGAAGGCTAGTGAGATGGCGTAAGGACTTATATAGATTAAGCCTCTTTAATCTCCGCCGTCCAATTCAAAAGACACCATCTGAATTGTTCATCCAGTAAACACGTGTCAAAGGTAGGACAAAAGACGGGAAACGGAACCCTAGGCATTTAATGAAGTAACAAGACGCGCTCCACGCGCGCCAACATCACTTATGGCGCAGCCTTTCTCACTCATCATTACCTGACCGCTATGACAACCTTTATTGACAGCTTGGACATAATTACACCAACCACGAACACGTCACCAGAAGTCAAACCAATCAAAGCTCTCACTCGTCATAAATAATAAGCTTCGGGCTTGGGGACTATACTAGAAAAACTAATTCAAATGTGCATCAGCGAAGACCCACCATGGAATTGGCTTTCGCCAGAATTTTTTTTTACAAATCCCACGCCTACCATAAATAATAGGCTTAGATTTGGGGGACTATTGTTACCACTAAATTTTGGTAAGATGGATAAGTTTGCAAAAGCCCAGTAAAGGCCCAAGTTAGGCCTCGCTAAGGCCTTATAGGCCAAGCGAGGGCCTTCCAGATTTATAAAGGCATTAGACATCTAGCGAGGACCCCGTGAATATTCTTAAGGCCCAGCAGCATGTCAGCACTCATAAATCGAAGTATAGCGAAGTCCATGACAAACCTTGAATATCATGACTGATCCAGTAGGCTTCGAATCCCTCGTAATCCGCGGGCAATGTAATGTTTTAGAATGTAATGTTTTAGAATGACCAGAGATATGCCTAAGGAAATATTGTGTTTGATTGACACACGGATCCTCATAAGAAAACTAAATCTCAATTTTCTAAAGATTAGGCAACATGATCTACTCAAAGAAGGGCTGAAATCTAGGAGACTGTATTGACAACTGATCATCTTTATCCCATAAGGAAAGAGAATCCAATCAGATTTCTAATTGATTGTTTTCCTAAATCAATTAGAACTCTTGTGGTATAAATATAACGTTTCCGGTTATTCTAAGGTATGCACTTTTACGTATTATTTTTACTCCTAAACTCTGCTCAAATCTCTACCTACTTGTTCCTCCCACACCCAATTTGTTATTTCTCTGTATAATATTCTATATACCGACAGTTGACTTGATTGTCGGAGTATCAACGATCGCCGTACCCTTTTTTCCTGGTGATCTTGGTGCCTAACGGTTGTCCTAGTGTGCAGGTAACATACAGGTTGGCAGAGAAGTGATTGGTGATCTATTGACACGTGGATAATGCAGATTCCAACGTCAACAGTGAGTATATAGATTCATATTGTTGCGATATTATTAGTGATTATAGAGGAAAATGAATGTTCACATAACTCTTTCTTAACCAATGATTAGAATTAGATGTTATCTGTTATTATTATACCGCTTCTTTTGCAGTGGAATTCGACTGTATGTTCTATTATGATAATGAATTGAGGCAGTGAACAGATTTTGACGATGATTGGTTGAAAAAGATGATTAATGGAGGGGGATGAATTGAGAAGATTAGTAGATTTTGAAGATGGTCTGTTGAAGAAGATGATTAAACAGTAAATTTTGGAGGAAATGAAATTGAAGACGTAATCACACACAGACGTGCTTTTTTCTTTCCCTAGCGGAGAAAACTCCCTACGGTCAGGATAAATTCAATTAGGATTATATGTTACAAATTCAATTTCGTGCAGATGCTTTTCTGTTATGTGATATTCACTGTTGTTAAATGTTGAATTGTTAGCTTATGTTGCATTGGCTATTTTTACATACAATATTTAGCTGTGGATGTTATGTATTCAAAATTCACGTAGGACTATATATTAAATTATTAAGTTATCTTAGATTACATTCAATGTTTAACATTTGATGTTACAGTATGGAAAAAAATTTGAATATACTACTTTAAAATTGAAGAAACCCGCAATTTAGAAATTCTATTCAAAATAGAAGATCCCTGCAATTTAAGTATTCATTCTGGACTTTGTATACATAAAATAGGATAGTGAGTAAACTTTTTTTTACATATTTTTCAATTTATTTAAAATATAAAATAGAAGACAATAGTTTTAACAATAACCGACAAAGTATGTAATTTAAAATTATTTCTAAAAACAAAATACTGTGTGTAATTTTTTATTTTATAAAAAAAATAGATTTCAGCCTTTCACCTTCCTACCAGAAATAGCCCTTATATTAAAAGAACAGTTTTAAATAAAACATTGACACTTCGATTGATAATAGGTAAGTTTTGTTGGCCACAAGAAATTGGGGCTTCTCGAGTTTAATATAATTCTGTTTCCCAATAATGGAAAAATATCTGTTGACTATTTCCCAAAAATTACTTTTTAAGCTAAAATTTTTGCAATTTCATTTTAGAATGTCATAAGTTACTTGCTATGCTAGACTCAATTTTCCAATTCGATTCGTTTCACCATAATTTAATTCAACGTGTCAAATAAATCATTTTAATCATTAAAAAGATAAAATGATAATGGATATTTCTTAAAGAATAATGATATAAGGATGACAATAGACCTGGAGTGATCGTTCCCGTTTTTGTTCCATTGGAAATTTTTAGGAGGCGTGGCGATAATTAAAATATTTTCATTTATTACTCCATTTAATTTATTAATTATTTATTAATACTATTTTTATTTTTTAAATAAGATTTAAATTTTAAAACATAAAAAATAAAAAAAAAATTTGAAACATAGATTCTCTATGGAGTGGGACAGAATATTTTGTCATCTCTATAATTATATATTGTACGAAGTCTGGCTGGTAATATTTTGGTAGCAGGGAAAGGAATAAAAAGATAAAAAATGTGAAAATTAAATATTTTTTTTTAAAATAAAAATAAATATTGACTTGAAAAGTTAATTTTTAATATATTAATTCAAATATCATATCAAAATTTTTAATCATGATTTCTCCTATATTATATAAGCAAGAGGACAAGATGAAAAGTGTAAAGCTAGACTAGTTCGACCCTTCCTGCCTTTTAAGTTATTTGGTGCGCACTAGTTATAGACTCAATATGGACTACATTTTTCAATCTTGTCTAGTCGACCACCCTACGCAGGGAAAAAAAAAATGAAGTTTGTCCCGATCCCTATCTGGACTAGTTCGTGTTGAGTGCAAATGCGGATTCAAAAACTTAGCCAGTGGGAACTGAAATATATAAAAGTTAATATAATAAAAAATATATATAACATAAAAAATCACTAAAATAATATTATTTATTGAAGTTGTTTTTGACGAGGTTTTAAAACATAAAATTTATTTATGATAGTTACTACATCAATTTTCTTAGTAAGTTTTCATTCGATGAAGAGTGTCATACAATTGGAGGAAGTTGCACGGTAGGAATTGAGAGTTGATCTTCAGTCAATCTATCAGAATGTGTACATTCACTAGATTGTCATATCTTCTTACAAAAAAGAAAAAAATGTCTTTTTTTTCTCTTGACAAAAGTTTGATATTCTATTTGTATATTCCAAAAATAAAGAAAAATAAAATAAAAATTACAATATATCAACAATCTACAAATAAGCCGGCAATGCACAACAATTTAATCGTAATCCAACAAGGCAAAACAATCCAATAAGCCGACAAGGTAATAAATAATCCAACAAGGCACAACAATACAATAATAAATATAAGCTAATAAGGAAACAAAATAAACTGACAAGACAACAATAATCCTTCAACAATTCATAGCAAATATGAAAAATATGTAATCATCCAAATAGATTGCATATAGTATTTATATTAACATACTATTTTGTTCATGAATCAACTCTTATGCCAAAGGCCCAAAGCGTAACGTGCTAAAAAAATTATCATTCCTTTGAGCATATAACAAATTAGAAAGGAAAAAAAAATTATTAAATAGACAATCTTTTGCTTGCCTTTGAAGGTCAAAGTCCAAATCTTCCATAATGTTTGTAAGTAATAAGATCGTTAGTCATTAATTAATTATGTTATGTGTTTTATTTTAAGTGTTTGGTCAATAATTATGTTTGGTCACAATCATGACTAGACAGAACATCAAAAAAAAAAAAAAAATATTGCAAAATAAAACAAACATTACATAAATATTAAAAAACAAAAACACAAACAAAAAATACAAGTTGTTTGTTATTGTTGTACTGGTAGAACAGTAGAACTTCAGCGAAGAAAATGGAGTTTCGGCTGATTTACGACTGAGACTGCTGGTAACGGAGCTAGGAAAGTTGAATAATCTTTTTGCGGTTGATATTGACTGATTAGAGCTTGAATTTTAGAAGAGTGAAAATATATGAAAGACAATTTCTAATTTAGAGTTTCATTACTTTTTGATTTCATCTGGTTTGTCTTCACATATAGGGGGAGATGACATACTATATGCTAAAATTCAATTATATAAACTTGGGTTTGAATTGGGCTGATTTCATCTTGTTTGGCTTCATAGCTAGGGGGAAATTATAATGGGCTCAAAATTAATTAAATAAAGGAAAAATTGTCAATAAGTCATCTCCACATTAATTATTTTAAATTAGGTCAAATTTTTTTTTTAAATTATGATTAAGTCATACTTTACATCACTATTTTAAATTAATTCCAAAATCACCATTTTTAACCATATTTTCCATTGGCACAATCTTTCAATTCCACAAACTCCTCCACCTCCGACGACAACCTCTTACACCTCCGGCGACGTCCTTCGGCGACCTCCGGCGAGTGCTTTTACAGCGCAGTGTTACTTTTTAATTTCCTATAGTAAAATCTGGGCCATATGCAGTCGTTTATACCTGATATTGCAGTCGTTTATACCCGATAGAGTGGATAATGATTGAGTTGAGATGTTTCTTAATTGTTCTTAGAAACTATTGGATTTAAATGCTGCAATCAAAATGTTGGAAGAAAAGTCAAAATCTGAGGCAACTAATTTTCAGAAACTTCATTTTGCGTCTGCTATGAGAACAAAAATGTCGTGCTTGATTCAGATGCATTACTGTCCTGGATATATATTGTAGACCAATTGGCATCCTGGATATTTGCTAGTAAAGAAAAGCACAACAAGGTAAGAAAATTATTCAGTTACATAACCATCATAGACATTTGCTAGTGAATGATCTCTGTTGCAAAAAGAGAATTAAAAGAGAGCATGATGTCATCCAAAGTTATGACTCTGGGCTGAGGAAGTGGCAAGAAGATCTCATTGTTAAAAGAGAGCATGATGTTTGATACTGTATTATAGAAAAACAATATCACACAAAACATTGTTAGTCACGTGTGTTGTTTGATACTGTATTATAGAAAACAGTATCACATATATTGTTTGATATTATTTTAATTCATGATATTGTTTGAATTTATGTGGAATAAGTTTTATTTATGATACCGTGTTTTATCTTTGATACTGTTTAATTATGGCAAGGTTTGAACCTGTGATACTATTTGAATGTCTTAGTTTTGTCTATGATACTGTTTTAATCCATGATAATGTTTTGTTTAGGTAATGTGCATTAATATAATTTGATACTGTTTTAATCCATGTTTTAATCTATGATACTATTTTGCATAATACAGTATCAAACAACACACATGACTAATTAAATAGTATCAAAGATAAAAGTATGTATCATAGTCATGTGTGTTGTTTGATACTATATTATGCAAAATAGTATCACAAAAAACAGTATCACAATAGAAATGAATATAGAATTCGCAAAACAGTATCACAAATCCTCTAAAACAATATCACAGATAAATGTATATCCTTTTACTGCAAATTAAAGTTCTTCCAAGGTATCTGGGCCCCTTAAAAGCAAACATATACTTCAGAGCAATGCCAAGATGAAGAAAGAAGAACTGCAAATCATTCTCAAGTTAATGGGTCTCACTCAGAAGAGTCATGCAAAGGGTTCTCATCTAAAGATAGGAGTAGCAGTTCTAGATTTGACTTAGATAAAACTATGAACAATGTTTCTGATTCTTCTCTTGAATTAGATCACATGATATCGTATGAGGGAAAATCTAAGAGCGGAAGGAGCAAATTTGATGAGAAATGTGCCACTCTTGATGAGGCTAAGAAAAATATCATTCCCACTCCTGGTGAGGCTAAGAAAAATATCATTCTTAAGAAAGTTACTGCTGGAGGAATATTGAGAGAGAGTAGTAAGGAAAAAAGTCAACTAAAACTTGGAGGTCTTGATGGTTCAGATAGTAGATTAGATGTTATGAAAAACCTGGATAAAAAAAAACCATCTTCAAATGCATCATGGTGACAAAAGATTGTCCAAAAAGCTTTACTCTGGCAAAGGCGACCGAGCTGAAGTCAATGGGAGTGGAAAGTCACACTCAGCAGCAAAGGTTCAGATTGAATTAATCAGTAGAGAATAAACAAGAGAATAATATTGTTCTTAAAATATTCTATTAATAGTACAAAATCATAGGTTTAATAGTATCACAAAAAAAAGTAACACAACAAAACAGTATCATAACAAAACAGTATCACAATTAGCGTTTTTTACAATTAAAGGTATGTTGGTCTTTTAGCTCTAAAATATGACTTTAATTAAATTAAGTTTTGAGCATATGACTATAGAGCCCATAAGTGCCCAAATAGTGACCGGCCCTGAATTAACCCTTAAATAAACTAGAGTTTTAAATTGGGCTTATGACCATTCAATTTTGGGTCATGTCTGTCTTGGATTTTTTTTACAATTTTATTATATGATATTGGACTTAGTCTTGGCTGGGCTGGACTTATTTCAAATATCCTACATGGGCTAAATAACCAAAAAAAGAAAAAAAAAAAAATACTTGCCTTCATCCGCCTCTGGTTGGGTATGGAGTAGGCTACCAATATGGGTGGACATTTTATTCGTTATCGAATCTCTCGAACTAGAACCAGAGGTTGTGGTCCGGTTCCAAAAATGAAAAAAAATAAGATCTGGAATCGAGAACTGATCGGATTCTTATCGGTTCTTGGTTCTTGAACCGAATCCATAGGTTCCCGGTTCTCAAACCGAATTTGTCTTTTTTTATAAGTTTTTTTTTATTATTTTACAATTTATTCACCATAACCTAATGACCTAGTCCAACACTATGGCACAAAAGACAAGAGTCCAGCCAAAAACTCAAAACTTACCATCCCTAAACCCAAACTCAATTAACCCAATTCCAAAAATCCAAGTCTCAAATTCTCGATCGATATTCGCTCAAATATATAATACAAACACTGTCATCTCTCTCACTTAACATACAGTGCGACGGTGAAGGTGAAACTCCCCTGTAACCGTGACGAGCTCTCAATTTTGAGAGGTAATTTCCATTTTTCTAACCTAGTTTATGAGTTTGTATTTTTTGTATCTATTTTTTCAGTTAATGTTTATATGTTTTAGAAATTGTTTTAATAACTAATTAATGTTAATATGTTTGCAATTTTTATTTTTTTCCAAAACTTATGGTCAGCTCACGTTTTTTTTAAATGTTATGAGTAGAACTGCACTCGAACCAGAACCAACAATTTAGATATGGGTTAAGTTCCAATAATTACGCTGATCGAATAGTTTAATTTACAAAATAATCGAAGTGTAATGAGTGGTTCCAAGTATTAAAATATCTAGACCGATTCACCTAACATCCAGACATAACTACCGGCTTGAAAATTTATTTTTAAATTTATTTCAGTCAACTTTCTAGAAAAGAAAAAAAACTGTCTATGCTAGAGATGCCCCGTCCTGAATTTACACACGTGGGAATGAAACTTCACCTCATGTGGGAATAACGCTAAATGGCTGGGTGATCAGACAAATTTTTGTGAATGATTCTTGACCCATTTTACAAGCAAATTACTAAATATATCACTTCATTTTCTTCTCCGCTTATTACATTTCAAACAATTTTTTTATTTCATCTGTCCATCTACTGTCTGCTGAAAAAGAGAAGATTGTTAAGTTAGAATTTAATTCATTTCAAGGTTAGAATCCAACATATTTCATATATGTAAGAAATCTCATTTCAATGTTAGAATCTAACTCATTTAAATTCTTGTAAAATATATGTTATTTCTTCTTCTTTTATTTGAGCCCCGTCCCTAGGGGCCCTACACCTAAAGGCTGAGAAAGACTTATACTTTGGGTCATCCCCTTAGGCTACCTTTTTGGAGAAGGAATATTGTAAAAGATAGTATGAAGGCTTCTCTTCGCGCACTCTTTCCAAATTTGATGAAGGAAGATAATAAGGACCGGAGAGAATACCGGACAAGAATTAGATTGGGGCAAGGTGACTGTTCAATAACTGCAAAAAATTTAACTCTATCTCCGTCCAGAAAGAACAAGCCGAAGCCGAGCATTGAAAATGTCATTCTTGCACCTAGGTTCTTTATGTATTGTAACTGAGACTATTGTAAGCTTCATCTATCATGAATGAAAAAGATGATGATGGAGGCAGACATACATTTTGTTAAAAAGAACAGAGAAGAACAAAGAAGAAAGAAAGATCAACCAACTTTATTAGGCAGACGACATTATGAAAATACAATTACAAGGGAATTTATATAGTAATGAAAACCCTAATCTATATTAGGTAAACAATCATAATATATTCAAATATATTCTATATTCTAACATAGAATATATTCTAATATATATTCTCTATTCTAACATCCTGCCTCAAACTCACGATGCTAAGTAAGAAACGAAAACGATAGACCGGATGAGACTTTGTGAAAAAGTCAACAAACTGCAGCGACAAAGAAACAAAAGGTAAAGAAATAATTTCATGCTAAAGATGGTGACGGATAACATAATAGTCAATCTCAATGTGCTTTCCATATCGGCAAGTAACCAAGGCAACCACACAATCTCAGTAGTAGTAGACGACATAGCACGATACTCTGCTTCAGTAGAAGAACGAGAACACAACAGTCTGCTTCTTACTTTTTCAAGAGATAAGAGAATCACCCAAAACTGGACAAAAAATCAGTATTATAGAAAAAAGAGAAAAGATGAGAGAAGAAGAAGAAGAAGAAGAAGAAGAAGAAGAAGAAGGAAAGGGAGAAGAGAAGAAGATGATAGGAAGGAGGAGACAAATTGTCCATATTAACCAGAAACATAACCAACTAAATTCTAAGTTACTGGACTAGATTCCAAATCTAAAATAATGGATGCAAATACTAAATTGTAGAGAAGAAAAGAAGGGTATATGAAGAGGGAGACAGATTGTCCAGATTAATCGAAAACAAAACCAACCAAATTCTAAGTTACTGGACCAGATTCCAAATCCAAATTAATAGATATAAATACCAAATTGCAGAGAAGAAAAGAATATGATATGAAGGGGGGACAGATTGTCCAAATTAACCAGAAAAAAAATTCAAATTCCAGGTTACTGGACCAGATTTCAAATCCCAAATTTAGCCAGATAACAGTATCTAAAAGAAACGAAAAAAGACTTGGCCGGACGAGTGGCATAAGGCCACTCGTCGGAGAACGGAAACGATTTCAAGTTTAAACCAAGTCGGATCAAACCTGCTATGATACTATGTGAAAAAGAAAGAATAGAGAAGAAAGAAATAACAACCAACTTTATTAGGTAGACGGCATTATGAAAATACAATTACAAGAAAATTTATATAGTAATAAAAACTCTAATCTATATTAGGTAAACAATCATAATATATTCTGTATTTTAACACATTTATCTGAAGTGGGTCGGTTGATGGCTCCCATCTGCCGTTCATCCTGCTGAGCTTTGATCCCTTGTCCTATGTCGTGTTGTTGTTTTGTTGCTTCCAGTACGAAAAGTGACTCCATCGCTTTCCTTCCTCGCTCCGCTTAGAAGCTCCCCCCTCTGATTTGCGGCTTTCCAAATCTAGGGGGAGGGAGAGGGATTGCCACCTGCTGTATCCATCTCGCCACATTGTATGCGCGTACAGGTCTAGCTTTGTCCCTCATGTGTTTGCAAGTCTATTTTCTGTTTACTGGGGGTTTTAAGCTCTAACTCTAGCTCTAATTGATGGGATATTTCTAGCTTCCTAGCTAGTCCATGCACATGTGTGTATATTCGTGTGTAAGTTCAAGTGCACCTGTAAATTAGACGCTACGCTCCTCCAGAAAAGCTCTTCCGTCACTTTTCTCCCCTTCAGCAACAAAACAACAATTAGGGATGACAACACCAAAATTCTCTCGTAAACTTATCTTCAGTAACTATCGTTACCTATGATAGAGTTTACTCGTTCCCTTATTTTTTTCCGGCCTCACAAAGGTTCGTCGCTCATTATATTCACTCTACGGCTCTGCTACCCGCAGCCAGCTCGACCCCTCATCATCTCACTTCGTTCAATAGTCGGAGCTATGGGAAATGGTAGAAATTGTAGATTTTATGGTATAAATCATGAAAATATGTATACATTTGAGTATGAATTGTGATTTTTTCTTTAAATTTCTGTAAATTTAAGTTTATTTGAGTTGAGTTAATTAAAAAACCAGTTTAACATGTGTAAACTGGCCTTAACAAACTCATAACCTGTTACGAGACCTTAACAAACTCATGGCCAGTTTCCAGACCTTAACAAAAGTCTATTATGTTAAAGCTAATTCTGGTTTTAACAGACTTGTGATATGTTAACGGATCATTTGTTAACAGACTCTTCTATTAACGGACCTTATTAATAATGATATTTAAGTCTTTTATTTATAAAAGAAGCATTTTCAACTTAAATTATATAAGTTGGACGCTTTTTCGATTCAGACTAACTGTTAATCGACCATCTGTTAATATATTATTTTGTTAACTGATTTTATTAATAAGGATACTTAAATCTTTTCTTTATAAAAAATGAATTTTCAACTTAAATTGTATAAGTTGAGGGCTTTTCTATTTAACTTGTACACCTTTTCGCCAAAAAGTGGCCTTCACCTCGTAGGCAACAACCTTAGCCTTGTCGAACTTGAACTCTAGAACAACAAAAATTCTTGGCACATCATATTATTCTCCGACATTACAGATCCGTGTCCTTCTCTATCTCTCTCTCTATATATATGTTTGTGCGTGTATACACCCATATACACGTTTTCAGGAGTCGAAAATTGAAGCATTCGATTTCTTGAGAAGGGTATGTGAATCTCTATCAATTATTGTAGATTAATGTTCTTCTTTTGATGCTTTCTACGATTTGATTACACAATCCAGCATTCTACGTATTAGGTCTATGTATCGTACGTATTATTATGTGAATTTGTCTGTAAAACCCAAGATTTGTCTATGGTGTTTCTTATAAGATTTTATATTTAGTTCGAGGATGGTTATATAATTGGCAATGCACATTCCGTTTCTTCGATTTAATTGATAATTAACTCGCGGCTGAAGAGATTATTTCCTTGATTAATATACTAGGATTGTAATCACCTCGTATAGCTTCAAAAAAAGGGGAATTTGATCTTCGTCGTATAATCTAGTTTAACATTGTCGGAAACTCTTAATTTTGATCTCATAATAGTAGTCTAGGAGTTAGATGATCATCCACGAGCATTGCATATTTTTTTCTTACTTCAAATCCCAAAAATCGAACCATAGGCTTTGAATGACGATTTCGATGATTGTGACATGTTTTGGATAGACATACAGAAGCTTTTAATTTACTAGAGTGACACAATCCCAATAGAACAAATTATACACGGTGATGTAGATAAATTAACGTATAGGGTGAAGTGGTTGCAAAATATTTGATTTTAGTGGACGTTTCTATAATTGTACTGGTGCATTCAAGCAAAAACGACATGGCTAGTTTATCAATAAGATTTGGGGGCTGTCAGAATGTATCAATAAGACTTGGGGTCTGTAGGGGCCTGGCCATCTCGGGACTATATTTTTCTTCAAAGAAAAATTCTGCAAGTTTACGAAAAAAAACTGTATGGTCTGTGCTGGGCACGGGCATGTGGCCTGTTTCAGGTATATATTTGAAATGATTGGTATTTAGATGCTTGTACTAGCGAAATTTAGGCATCCCATCTATTTTTGGTTCAGGTGACGGACTCATTGTGATTGTCTATTAATGAAAATTTATCTGTAGGTTGTTGCAGATCAGCTTTTGCTTTCTTTCGGCTCAACACTTGTTATCATTATAAGACTTTCGTTTTTGTTAATGGGGCTTGTGAGTGCAGAAGGAAAGAAGCCTCTTGTTTCCTTTGGGGTGATATCTGATGTCCAGTATGCTGATATTCCGGATCGGCGCTCGTACCATGGTGTTCCTCGCTATTACCGGCACAGCCTGCTTGTACTGCAAAGGGCAGTCCAGAAATGGAATGAGCAGAAGCTGAAATTTGTGATTAATTTGGGAGACATTGTTGATGGATTCTGCCCGAAAGACCAATCTCTAATTGCTATTAAGAAAATTGTCAATGAATTTAATATTTTCAACGGCCCCGTATATCACACGATTGGCAATCACTGCCTCTATAATCTCCCTCGTGAGAAGTTGCTTCCAGTGCTGAACATTCCTGGTCGCGAAGGTCTTGCATGCTATGATTTTTCTCCTATCCCAGAATATCGGTTCATAGTCCTTGATGGCTATGATATCAGTGCTATTGGTTGGACCAAGGATCATCTGAACACGTTGAATGCTTTGAAAGTTCTCCAGGAAAGGAATCCAAATTCGGATAAGAATTGTCCAAATGGACTCGTGGGGCTCGAGAGACGGTTTCTTATGTTCAATGGAGCGGTAGGAAAAGGACAGATGGAATGGTTAGAGAGTGTCCTTCAGAATGCAACGAAGTTGAATCAGAAAGTGGTGGTATGCTGCCATCTGCCGTTAGATCTTTGTGCATCATGCAATGAAGCACTATTATGGAATTATGATGAAGTGATGGACGTGATACACAGATACAACTGCGTAAAGGTCTGTCTAGCCGGGCACGATCATAAAGGTGGACATTCAGTCGACTCCCACGGTGTACACCATTGGGTACTTGAAGCAGCCTTAGAATGCCCTTCTGGCAGTAATTCTTTTGGGCGTATAGATCTTTACGATGATCGGTTATTACTCACTGGTACCGATAGAATGAAGAGTCAGGAAATGGTTTTCAGTAGTTAGATGTACCAAAAATATCAGCTTGTAAAAATCCATTCGCTTTAGAGGCATGTAATTGTACTCAGGAAGATGCTCAAAGGGTGAAAGTTCTCGTTTTTCTGAGTGCGATCACCTGCAATTACTCCATACTTTCAGGTGGCGAGAAATATTTGCCATCTTCTTGTGGATTGGGGTACAGATTTGTTAGAATATATATTAGATGATTATCATATATTAGAAGATTGTCATAATATATTATAATATATTAGATGATTGTTTTACTTAATATAGATTAGGGTTTACCTTATTATATAAACCAATTGTATCTAGTATTTGAATCATGCCGTTTGCTTAATAAAATTGGTTCTTCTTTTTCTCTCTTTGTTTTTTTCTTCCTAGTTCAATTTAAATTGATGATAGAACATTCACAAGATTAATTCGAAAACCAAAAAATAAGTTGTAAATAGTTCTATGAAATTTCATGTAATTGCATCACTGATCCCCTGAGAATTTCTCTATGAACAGTTTTTTGAGTCACCCATGGCTTGTCCTATTGTTTTCTTTTTAGACCATATTTGGCTAATTTCAAAAAGTTCACTTATAAGCAAATAAATCAATTAAATAATTTTTCCATTTTGTCAAAATTGGAAATAAGTGAATTACTTATTGGGACAATAAGAAAGCAAGAATTACTTTCAAAATAAGTAACTTCTTTTACCGTAGTTCTACTAGCCAGAATATCTCACTTTTATTAGTGAAAAGTATGTTCGAGATATAAGAAAAGATCAAGTGCTTGTCTGGAAGTATTATACATCTACTGGACAATAGCACATTTGGTTTCGAATCTTTAAAAAACGTAAGGTTATACTCATAACTTTTAAAAATAGCACCAGACATTTTAAACGTTTGAAAATTAGGCATGATAGGTCTTTTTTTGACAAAATTGCTCTCCCCTTTAAATAAACAAAAAACAAAAAAAAAAAGAAAAAGGCAAAAAAAAAATAAAAAAAAATGATTGAATAATAACCAAATATATCCCATAAAAATAAAAAGTAACAAAGATGTCATATTCTTTATCAAACATCAAAATCCAAAATCTAAAATTTACCACCACCCCAAAAACCAAAAAATCCCAAAATCCACAATCCCAAATCCCAAATTATACATATTGTGCTTGGTTTTACGCTCATTGCACTCATCTGAAAGTTTGATTTCTCACCATTCATGGTTCTGATAATCGCATTTCTCAATGATGGAAACATCATGACAATTCCCAAAGACAAGTTGAAGCCATCCCCGATGCCTGATTCATGGAAGCTGAAAGAAATTTTCGCCACTAGAGTTGTTCTTGGCAATTATCTTAATGATAGTAGTTTTCTTCTGGGCTATAATGCACCGATACGGATTCTCGTGTTTGATATAACATGTATCGAATACTTCGACACGTAATTTTAAAAAACCTATCGACACCGATACACCGCCAACACGTCGATTAATTTTTAACATTTATTTATTTTTTTCAAATTTTATATGCAAAGAAAATAAAAATTTCTATACTTATTGCATAAGAAACAAGTACTAAAAAATGATTGACTCATTTTAAAATTAACGAACAAATAATTGATCTATTTAAAATGTTGACATGCCCATAAAAATTGACCTATTTTTCTAAACCCTAAACAAATACCCATCGACGTTTCTGATACGTGTCCGACACCTTAAATCAGTGCCGGTGGCGTGTTGGTGCTTCTTAACTTCTGGGCTTCACACGAGTAAGATTTCTTCTCGGTATGAAAGTCCATTCGTTTAATGTGTTTATTTGGTCAAGATTGCAACATTAATTACTGTGTATGCTAACTAGGAATTTACAAAGATCTGCGGTATAGGTTGGGGTTGGACATCTGTTATCTGGTTATACATCATTGTCTTCTACGAATATTTTGAAGTTTTTCATCAGGTACACATTGAGTGGAAAGGCGTGTAATAATATGCTTGACAACATGAAGTGTACACGATCCACAACAGTTGAACCTTGACAATAATAGCGTCATACAGTTTCTGGATTTGGGATGGTGGATTTTTGGGTTTTTGGAGGTGGTGGTGGATTTTGGAGTTTGGTAAAAAAAAAAGACCTCCTTGTTACTTTTTATTTTTTTGGGGCACATTTGATTATTTTTTTAATCTTTTTTTTTGTTTTTTTGTTTTTTTGTTTATTTAAAGGGTGAGGTCAATTTCGTTATAAAGACTTGCCATGCATATTTTTTCGAACTTTGAAGATGTCTAGTGATATTTTAAAAGTTACGGTTATATCCCTTAAAAATCGAGCAAATTTCCATCACCATGTAGTAAGAGATGTTGATCTTATCTGTTTGCTGCTGTTTATGTTTACCTTCCCGTTTCATGATTTAATTGAGGCCATCTGTAGGATGAGAGCATATATTCATGTCATAGATGCAAGTAGATGACATCTGGTAGTCGGATCCTGCAAAATATGAAATTTATTCTACTTTGATCATGATTCAATATCTGCGTTTCATCTTTAAAACGGTGGGCTCACAGATTTGATCCATGGCGAAAGCTTTAAGCAAACTCTAATGCCGGGTAATTACTTAATTTGGATGTGATTTTAAGTTACATGTCAAGGCTGTGTGCTTGTTACTGCATAAGAATTAAGAAAGCTACTTTATATTTCGTTTTTCTAGTAGAAATAGAGGTATGCATTCTTGATGGGCTATGAAATTGTTCATTCGATGCCTCATCCCCGTCCACCATGAAATTAAACTCGACGTGGAAATTGTTCACGTGTAATAAAATGCTGAGACATTACTGATAACAAATGACAATTCAATTATGGTTTACATAAAACAGGACTTATCTAGCTAAAATATAAGTTTACTATTGCACATTACTCATAGCGTGAAACCTATGATGTCCAAAACAGATGTACTCTAAGGACTAAGATCGCATCAGTTTTCTTGGGAGTGTTTGGCTCCTCTCTTCTCCAACAAGAAGAACCCGAACAATGACACGATGGAGAAAGCCGAGAAGCAAATCGAGGCAATATCTAGTGAGACATGACGTCCGCTGATTGCCTTGACTTGGAATAAATTGTTAGTCTTATGAGCGTCTGTCGTCTGTCCATAGGCTACTTCTTCGTCTGCAGAGTTGTAAGCATATACCCGGACAAAGTATGTACCAGTCGGTACATCCCTTTGCACCGTCCAGGAGAAAGTGTTGTTGGAGGGACTGTATGGCTTAGCAACAATCTTGTATTGGCAGGTTTTGTCCTTAACTAAATTGTCCTCTGTTTTTCTCCAGGCCCTGTCCTGTTGGCTGATGGGTGCAAAGCAAAGCTTCACCTGCACTGTCTTGTAGGCTGAATCTGTCCTTGCTGGAAACGAATTGTTGAATGACCAGGTTAGTGTTATACTGTCTTCCCCAGCTTTCAGAACTGCAAGTTCAATTTAAAAATAGTTTTTAGACGAAACCGAGTAAAATTACTTGCTTATGTCCTTCTGGAAAAATATCAAGTGATTCAATAACTCGTGCCTTACACAGCCACGAAAGATAAGTCTCCTCGTGTTTAATCCACAAGTACATCACCAGACCACACGTGTAATCACGGATGTGGTGTGTAAGTGTGCACGGGGATATGGAGGAGAAGGGGGGAACGAGACGACCTTACCTTGTCCCGGACTAGGTGAAGCAGTGACAGATACAATCAGAGTTTTCTGCAGAGAAGATAAGGTTACACCATGGCAACTTGCTGCTAAACAAGAAATCAGGATTGAAGAGACAAGAAGAAGAGCAGCCGCCATTGATTGGTTGCTTTATGAACTTCCAAACAATGAGGCAATTCAAAAGGTAACACTGAGGATCTGATGCTAAATATGGGTCCAAGAAGTGTGATTTTGTTGCTTTATATAAAGGTCACACAAATATCTGTTTCTTTAATGTAAGTAGAAAAGTCAAATAATACCAAAATATTAAGACATATTGTTTGACAATTTTTTCATTCTTGGCACCAAGGCATGTTTAGGGGTTGTTGAGTATTCAAATAATTCTGGCTATAATTTTTTCCATTTTTTACTTGTTATATTTTATTATTTGATCTTGTATATTCTTGGATGAACTGGAGAATCATGAAAGAGATTCTTTTGTATATTCTGTATGATTCTTCTATTTTTTTTTTTTAAAGTTATAGCTTAAGATTTTACTACGTGTCCCGTGTCCCGAAAAGACAGAAAGAGATGCAACACTCTTTAACTAATCTTTTCCATGACACTGATTCACTCAGACGAATCCTCCTAAACATGGAATCGGGCACCGTCCAGTTCATTCAACCTAAGTGCTTGTTTGGTAATTTTTTTTTATAAATTATAAGCAATAGTTCTACAAAATATATGAATAAAAAATAAAAAATAAAAGTAGTGAATTATAGCAAGTCTATATCATTATTTTTTTTTTCTCTATAGTAAACATACGTCTATTTCAAACAACCTACCTAAAATGATACTTTTTGTGCGGATCGAAACTTACCGGGCATTTGGGGGGTCAAGAAAAGAAGTAAGAGTCGAATGAGAAGATGCTACTCGGATAAATGTTGAAAGACACAAAACTATCAAATTGGTAGTGGGGACAGGCATATTGGTCAAAACCTTGCCTACTGGCTAAAAAATGAATAAAATATAAGAAAACAATAAATAGGACCATTGCCTCTTCATCTAAACACACTTGCATACTACTTTTGAAAATAACTGTTACAAGCACACAAAATATTAGGTCAAATTTCCTTAACAAATGTCTTTGCCGCAGATGTTCAAGCATTATGGAGCTAGTTGATGGATAATGACTGTCAAGTGATCCAGTGGTGACAAATTAAATAAACAAGTATTTGGATATTAGTTCACAAGTCTAACTTGAACTCTTAATAAGATGCAATTAAATTCGTTATATAGTTAATTTTTCTTTTAAAATCAACGACTAAAGAATCAATCTTCTATTTTCGAAGTGGGCTTATGTAGTAGTGGAGTCAAAAATTTTAAGTTGAGAGGTCCCGAAATAGGGAGTGGCCCCGGGGGGGTGGGAAGCTCCCCTGATTTTTTTTTCCTCAAACCACAATTAGTGAACCCATTTTTATAATAATCTAATATTTTTTAAAAATTATAATCTTTAAAAAACTTACAAGAAGTCATTGCAAAAAAAAAAGATTCAAGATCTAAAAATAGTCAAACTCTTTTTATTCGCGTTGCTTTCTACAAAATTATCCTTCAAAATAGGAAGATCCGGTACACAAATAAAATTAAATATCACCTAAACTCAAAAGAAAAAAGCAAAAAATCAATTAAACACGATATGTATTAACAAGCAAAGTGCATTTATTAATTTTGTATTATCATTTGATGAATGAGCCAATCATTTGTAATTTTGTATTATTAATTTTATTATGCTAATATGTCCAATTGTCTTACATTAAATTGATATTGGGTCAATGGATTCAATTGCCATCCATTAAATTGATATTAGATTAAAGTTAAGTTGCATATTAAAAAAATTTTTAAAAAAATCCCAAAAGTTGGGGGGAGAGGGGGTCCAGGTCTCTCCTGGAACCCCTAGCTCTGTGCCTGGACTTATGCACGTCTACAACAAGGATGTGTACTCTAATATACATTATTACCACCAAGTTGATTCAAAGAAAAATATCTCAAATATCTAAAGTTTCTTTTTGTGTATATATAGATAATTTGATCTGTAAAGATCGTGACTGAGAATTATTAGATTGTCTTTCATTGAAGAATAATCGAAATAGAATCAACTTGAATTCGGAAATGCTATTCGAAATTTTAGTGAAACACTAGATTTCTTTTCTCATATATGCTTTTCGTGAAAAAATACCAATTGAAGTGGACGGTTTCTTCAAACAACTAGATATTGGAACATGTCGTAAAACAAGTGGGCTATTTCTTTGCAAAATAGTGATCAATTTCATTTCATGTGCGTCAATTCCGCCAAGATCTCTTCCAAACTTAACCTTAAAATTGAATTATAAGTTTTAAATCCTAAAGTCAAACCTTAACCATGTAGGACTTAATTAGACTCGTTATATAAATGATAATTGTTACAAATATCTACACATATTTAAGAGGTAACAAAGAAATAATGGTTGAGAAGTTACAAGTCTACTTATTTTTCACAATTAACTTGTATTTCAAGACTAAAAAGACAAGATAATAAATGTATTTTTACTCTCATGTCTAACAGTCTAAATGCAATTTGAGGTAGAAAGAAGAATGTTGGGAGATTCTAGATAATTGACTACTTTGTGGTGTGAAAAAAAAAGGGATCAAGGACCTTTATTTGATTTCATCGATGATGTTATATTATAAACAGTGGATTCTAAAAAAGTGGATAAAAATTGTGGATTTTACAAACTAGACAAAAATAATGTTTGACTTGCTTATAAGTATTTATAAATACTACAAAACATGCTTAGATCGGAACGACCTAACTAAAAAAATAAGCTAGGCCTAGCAAAGCGCGGCATCAGCCTCCAGGAAAAAAATGCATGGCGCACGGCCTATTCGGGCCTACATTCTTGAAAAATATGAGCAAGTGATACAAGAAATTGACAAATTTAATTTATGTTTCTTCTATAGTTCTACTTGCACATGACCAACCCATCAACATCATAAAATATAAATATTTAGATGTGTTAGAGTTCGATGATACGAATTTTGTTGGGCCCAACTCAAAAAGTTTGCGGTGCAACATATATGGTGAAATTAAAATTTATGACTAGAGCCTAGAAGAGTTCTATACAACGCGTAGTGTCGGGTTTAAGAGACCCGGGGAAAAAGGAAAAACTTACAATGGTTTGATTCAACCAACATTAATGCTGTCAAAAACATCATTCATTCAACAGAAGTTGGCTCATTAAAAGAATTTACTGTTGAATATATGCATGAATTTCAAATGAGATAGCTAATGTGGTGGACCAAAGGGTAAAAAAGAATGATAATACCATTTTACCTACCATATATATACCGGTTGATATCATTCACTGTCACGGGTAAGGGTACGAGAATGTGATAGAGATGGATATATATATATATATATATATTGCTTAAGATTAACATTCTATATTGAATACACGACATATTAATGATTCGACTCCAAGATTCAATACGATGCTAAGTATGCTAAGATAGGAGGTATGTGGTGGTAGCGAACGGATCTGGCTGAGAGGCCCGATGACTAGGATTACTTCTCGCATGAGTGTGTCTATATATATATATATATATATATATATATATATATTCTAGGGTTGGCGCATATAGTGGATTATTCTTTCCTATGCCCATGGGTTTTTTTCTCTGTTTTAGGATTTTCCACGTAAGTCTATGTTCTTGTTCTTTTTGTTGCCTATTTTGCGTTCATATTATAACAAGAAGTCTTTTAATTGTCTCAGTTTGTTTAATTGCTAAATTGACAAATTTGATTTTTTTTCTTTCTTTCTCTTGCACATTATGAAATAGGAAAATTAATAGAGAATTCATCGTCTTCTTTGTCTATTCTTTGAGTCTTTTTGGTTCTTCGTCTCTGTTATTAGATTAACAATTGTTTTTTCTCTCTTCATCTAAATGATCTTGTAAGCTGGGGTTAGAATTTTGCGACGGACTTGATTGGAGGTTTTAGATTGCAGATTGGAGTAATTGATTGAAAATAAAGCCACTTAATTAAAAAGTAACTGTCAAAATAAATCAATTTTTACTCATAAGTAACATATTCATACATATTTGAAATAAAAAAAAAATTAACTTCTCGTAGTTTAAGTTACTTTTACATTTAGCCTCAAATCTTTCATTAGTCTAAAGTCTAGATTGAGGGTCCTTTAATCTTCCTCATTATTATTCAAATCAACTGATTTAACAACACAAGATCTGACACAATACTTAGAATCAAATCATGCCAACATCACATAGAAACCAAAACCCAAAAGGGCTTAGAATATTGCACCCTTTTGTTTCTCTCAACATACCCAAAAAATCGGACCTAAAGTCCTGAATGAGTTGCTATAGCAAATTCACAAGAACCGAAAAACTAGACCCCTCTCTCTTCTCTCTCTTTTACTCACCAAGAAAGACTTTTTCATAAAGAAAAAGAAAATAACATCTCTAAAAGAAGAAGAAAAAGTCTACACAAAGCTATGGATCTCATATGTCGCTCTTCTTTAGGGCAACAAATGGTCGTATTTATACCCTGGTTGCCAGCCATTGATTTGAAGATGATCCAACGACTCATAGCCCTCTCACGTGCAGAACTTGTGCCCAAGTCTGATGGGCCATTGTGGGAAGTTATCAAGCAATAATTTTACACTTGGGCCTAAGCCCAGTTTTCACTATCGCCCAAAAATCTGTTTGGCATCACAGCCCAACAAATCTCTACCTTAATGTCAATGAATTTTATAGACATATAACTTGGGCCATCCTTACTCAGCTACCTCAGTCTACAATCTATTTTTCATCAAGTATACAATTGCAAGAAATCAGAATTACATAGCATCAATGTTTAGCATTTTCAAACACGAGTTGAACTTATTTAGAGGCAGTACCTTAGTATCCATGTCTAATAAGTTAAATTGAGATGTTATCTTTTCAAGATATAGTAATTCTTTTGAAATAATGTCTCTAACAAAATGTAGTTTAACATCAATGTACTTAGTACAGTTATGAAAAACAATATTTTTACACAAGTGAATTGTACTTTGACTATTATAATAAACTTCCACATGTTTAGACAACACATTAATTTCAGATGATAGCACCTTTAACCACAGAGCTTCCTTAATTGCCTCTGTTGCTTCAACGTACTCCGATTCAGTTGTAGATAATACAACTATGAGTTGGACTTGGGATTTCTAACTTATGCAAGTGCCACACTGAGTAAACACATATACAATTGTGGATTTTCTACTATCTTTATTTTTAGCATAATCAGCATATACAAATCCCTTAAGTATTACTCACTCATTGCAAGTGTCAAAAACTAAGCCTAAATTTTAGGTACCATTAAGGTATCTATGTTACCCTTTTAAGGCTTCCCAATGTTCAGGGAGTGCTTATAGCATGGGCTACATGTAGTCTGGTACACACCATGGTGTAAATGATAAGCTCACATTTGCATAGGGCACGTTTTCCATATATCTTACATTAGATTTATCTATTGGACATTGATCTTTACTTAATTTAAAATGGCTTCATGAGTGACTTTGGCTCATGCATAGAAAATTTGATAATACCTTTCCTATGTATGCAGCTTGTTTCAAAACCATTACATGGTGTGATCTTTTTCTTCCAATGTACATGTCTAAAATTCTTCTAGCATGCCCGAAATCTTTTATGTCAAATTCAAAACTAAATATTTTCTTTATTTGGTTTATGTCATGATCTTAGAACCAATCAACAACATATCATCTACATAAAAGAGCAAATAAATAGTCACACCTCATTTTCATCTTTCTTAAAGTACAAACAATAATCCAAAGTACTTATAAGTCAACAATTGTCAAACCTTTTATACATGTCTTCGTAACTGTTTAAAACCATATAAAGACTTCTTTAACAAACACACATGATCTGATTTAGATTTATCAATAAAGCCCTCGGGTTGTGACGTATAAATGATTTTATCTAAGTCACCATGTAAAAAAGCAGTTTTGACATCCATTTGCTCAATTTCTCAATCATGATGAACAACTAATGCTGACAAGACCATTATTGTAGTGTATTTTACAACAACTAAAAAAATAAATCTCACTGTAGTCAATATCCTACTTCTGAGTAAAGCCTTTTGCAACTAATTTAGCTTTGAACCTTAAAGGTTCCTTAAGAGTACCTTAAGACTAATTTATACATCCAATTATAATCCACTAAGGATTTGTGTTTAGGCTTTGAAACTAAGATCCAATTGTTATTTTTATTTAAAGATTCCATTTCTTCTTTCATAGCAATATACCATTTATTTTCATGTTTATAGCTTATTGATTCAGCATCTGTCTTAGGTTCTTTGAATACTAGGTCTTGATAAAACAAAACTGCAAGACAAACATAATCTTCAAATCTAGAGATTTCTCTAATATCCCTTCTAACTCTGTCTCTAGTCAACTAATAACCTTCTATGCTTAAGTGCCCCAGGATTCCATGAGAATCGTATTCCCAGGTCAAGGCACATATTTAGGAAAATGTTTTTAGATTTCTTGATAAATGGATGAACAATCTGATGAAAATTAACAATTTTTTTACACTTATCAATATACAAACAATCAATATACGTAGTATGTTTTTGGATTTACGTATCAGGGTTCAGATGAAGCAAACCACAGTGGTGGTCGGATAATTGATCACCATATGACCACACTGTAGCCGGAAGATCACCAGTAGACATAATATTTTTCAGAAAAATATAAAAGAAACAACATAGATCTGGCCTAATCATTTAAATATATTCCAGAGCTAAGCTTTTGCACTTAAATCCACAATGAAGAAACCAGATTTCAAAAGAAATCCGGCAAGATCCTTCATATCTACCCCAAATTTGACTTTCTGAACTTAGATCCACAAAGGAGAAACCCATAATTTTAATGAAAATAAACATTTTCTTCCAAGAAATTCGAATTCCACTTCCCAAGGACGCCAAAAAGGCTTTGACACCACTATTATTCAAGTCAACGGATTTAACAACACAAGATCTGACCCAAACTTCGAATCAAATCACGCCAACATCAAATGGAAACCAAAACCAAAAAGGGCTCAAAATATTGTACCCTTATGTTTCTCCCAAACAACCCAAAAAATCGAACAGCGTGAGTTGCTACAGTAAACTCACAACAAAAAATCCAGACCCCTTTCTCTTATCTCTCTTTTACTTAGGGTCAGCCCTGGCCCTAGGCAGCTAGGCAACCGCCTAGGGTCCCTAACCATTCAGAGCCCAAAAATTTTGGCCCAAACTTATTATTTTATTTTTTAAATCAGACAACTTACATGTGAAATGAGCCTAAATAGAAAACAAGTTCAAATCTAACCTACATTATCTACCTTAATCCAATCTTTAAATTTTAAACCGTGCAATTTTTCCTTTAAACCTCCTTTTAGAAATCTTTATCTTGAATCAAAACAATTTTTCAAATTGTTAAGATTTGAGCAATAAATAAAAGGGTGAAAAATAAAGAACACAAATATTTGTCTCAATATGAGACTATGTCCTTTCTTCAGCCGCTGTAGTATTTTTACTATAATGAATGATAATATTTGTTTACAAAAATTGGTCCTATATATATAACAACACAATGAAAGTTGCAGTTATAATAAAATACTAGGACAACTTAATTACGATGGCAAAATTAACTTAACAAAAATTTTAACCATTTTTTCACTAAGTGAAAAAGAAGAAAAATGTACCATTTTTTTGCTTATAAGTCTGTAAAAAATTTACATTTTAAAATACATCTTATTTATTAAGAACATCATTTAAACTTTCACCTAAGACCCTCCAAATCTCAGGCCGGCCATGCTTTTACTCACCAAGAAATACTTCTTGACAAAGAAAAAGAAAACGTCTCTAAAACCAATTTTAGAGAAAGAGAAGACGAAGACAAAGTCCGAAGACTTTTTACAATCACAGATAGTGCGGATCTCATCTCTCTCTCTCTTCTTTAGGGCAACAAAGAGTTATACTAGTATGCCGTTTTTCTTTGCGGTAGAATTCGATCGTAGAAGATTTTAATGGATTGAGTAATTGAGAAGAATGAGAGAGAGAGTTTTGTTTGAGGAGAGTTTGATTTTGATGAATATAGAAAAGAATATGGAGAAATTGAGGAATTGAGAGACATATATGAGTTTTGATTTGAGAGGATAAAGACGTAGTGACAGACAAAGAAGTAATTTTTTTTGTGCTTGTAGTGGAGTAAACCTCCTTATGGTCTGTGATTATAACCGTTCTGCCAACCAATGATCTGAAGATGATCCAACGGCTCAATATAGCCCTCTCATGTGCAAAACTTGGGGATGAGTCTGATGGGCAAATGTGGAAAGTTATCGGGCAATAGTTTTATACATGGGCCTAAGCCCAGTTTTCATCATCGCCCAAAAATATGTTTGGCATCACAACCCAACACTCATCAATAGCCATAGGGACTTTTTTAAGAACGCGCCACTTTTTGGAAATAATTCCAAAAATCTATTTATGTTACTTAAATTCCAAAAATACTGTTTTGGTAATATATTTATTATAATTACAAATATTAATATATTAATTAGATGCTATAATTAACAGGTGTAACTGAAACCCTGAAAAAGGGGAAATTTTCGTTATTCTATTCAATTAGAAATCTAATTGATTCTTTGCCAAAATACAAAAAATAAAAAAATTTCAGAAAATACCGTGAAGAAGAGCGAAGAACATTATTCTGTGAATAATATTATTCGGCGAAGAAGATCAGTCCGCAAAGAACATCAGACCGTGAAAAACTCCTGTCCGTGAAGAAGGTGTGCTGAACAAAATCATAACGTGAAGAACATTAGAACGTGAATAACATTATATTTCTGTTATGATCTTGTAACATTTGGAAGTTTATTGTTTGCGCAGATGTTTATTACATTTAGAACATCCGCGTATGTTACAAATCTCGTATGTTATATTTCAGTATGTTACGTTTGTACGTTTGTAACATATTATTTTATGTTATTATTTTGTAACAAATTGCAGTGATTAGTAATTCCAATGTAACATATGTAACGTCAGTGGTAGAGAATACCAAATCATGTAACATGTGTTGGGTAAAATAACACGATATCATCTGTAACATGTATTGGGTAAAATAACAGTGATACATACTGTCGTTTGTTACATATGTATCCGTTAGTAATATACTATATAATTTGTAACATCTGTATCAGACCATGATATTAAAAAGAATCTGTTACAAATGTTACAACTGCAAAACCAACTTTAAACTTCAACAAGTTCAGTTGTAACATATGTAACGTCAGTGGTAGATAATACCAATACATGTAATATGTGATGGGTAAAATAACATTATATTATCTGTAACATATTTAATGATACTAAATGTCGTTTGTAACATATGTATCAAATAGTGATACATTATAGCATTTGTAACACTATATCAGACCATGATATTAAAAAGAATCTGTTACAAATGTTACAAGTGCAAAACCAACTATAAACTTCAACAATTTCGTATTTACATACATACTGAACTTTAAAATAAATTACACATTATAACATCATAATGTAACAGTAAGAAGAAATTTAACTCATGATTTAATAACATAACTTAATCTGTAACATATAATTGCTACAAAATATCAATTGTAACATCTGTATCAGAACTTGATTCGCAACATCATCCCTAACACTTTATCAAACATTCATACACAATATCATTTGTAACAACAGCATCAGACATTGATATTAAAGAGAATCTGTTACAACTGTTACAACAGCCAAAACCAAATCTAAACTTCAACAAATTTTCTATTAATATATACAATGTAATGTAACAGACATATATATACATATTATATCATAAAAAAACGTTTCATACAGAGAACAATCAAATCCTAGCATTCTTCAATTGCTTGCTTCATCTCATCTCATTGTAACATTGCTTCAATCGTCTCCAGGAGTAAATATCACCCCTTCATCTAATTGATTTTAGATTGTCGTTCATCTTCGTTGTCTCTTTCATTGGACTCCGATTTATTTTCTACACCAGGCGACGCTCTCTTCGACCTTGTCAATCTCTAACTTGGAGTCTCCATTCTTCAAAAGAGATGAAAAATATTGAAAAATGTACTAGAATTTAGGGTTTTCAGATGAAGATTTGCAGAGATATTTGATAATGGAGGTTTCATCACTATTGGGGCTTTTTCACTGTACAGGGTGCGTAAATCTAGGAGGATTAAAATAGTAATATGTAATTTATGATTTTAAAATTATTTTTTATCCATTATTAATTGAATATAAAAATAATTAAATTATTTTTAAGAAAGCAGTATTTTTGAAATTAATAAGCCAAAATGTTAGATTTGGGATTATTTTGATATTTATAAGTAGTGGGTGTAATATCCACATAGCCATATGCAACTTGTTAGGCCTTGCAATACCACTCTCAACAATAAAAGAAAAAGAAGATAAAATATACAAGAATTTTAACATAATTATGTTTAAAAGATTACATACTAATACGAAGATCATATCAAAGAAGTCTCTAATCCATAAACAGTACACAATCCCATCACTTTTGTTGAGAGCTTTTGGCTTTTCTCTTCTCCAAGAAAAAGAATCCAAACAAAGACACGACAGAGAAAACCGAGAAGCAAACGGATGCAATGTCGAGCGAGGCATGGCGCCCACTTATCGCCTCGACTTGGAACAAATTTGTGGTCTTATGAGCGTCAGTGTTCTGGCCAAAGGCAACTTCTTCATCTGCAGAGTTGTAAGCATATGCCCTAATGAAATATGTTGCAGTAGGCACATCCCTTTCCACTGACCAGGTGAAATTGTTGTGGGAGGGACTGTATGGCTTGGAAACAATATTGTGTTGACAGGTTTTGTCCTTTTCTAAATTGTCCACTGTTTTTCTCCAGGCCCTGTCCTGTTGGCTAATTGGTGCATAGCAAAGTTTCAGTTTTACTGTTTTGTAGGCTGAATCTGTGCCTGCTGGAAATGAATTGTTGTATGACCATGTTATTGCGATCTTGTCTTCACCACCTTTAAGGACTGCAATTTTTAAATCCAATGAGTTAGCAATAAATCTAGTATTTTATGTGAAAATAAAATTCCGTGTTACGAATTATAAACTGAACAATATTACGGAGAATATAGAAATACTTTTTCATTTTTGGAGATTTTTGAAGGAGAGAAAAGGTAATTAAGACACTGATAACATATACCTTTTCCTTGTTGATGTGAAGCAGAAACTACAAGAGTTTTCTGAAGAGAAGAAAAGGTCACTCCATATGAAATTGATGCCAAACAGGAGAGAAGAAGTGAAGCCACAAGAAAACCTTCAAGTGCTGCCATTGATGACTTGTTGTATTTCAACTTAGAACCAAGAGAAATAGTTGTAATCCCAATGAAGCTAAATTGTTGTAGCTGATGTATATATAAGGATTTCAATAGGGTCCCCACAACAAGGTGGGCAACTTTCACTAAAAGTTGTGAAATATTATTAAACAGTTGATGACGAGACTGTTTTATCTACTCTAATACCATATTTAATCATTTCGTCTAAAGTTTAAATTTTTCTAACGTTTAAAAAGTAATTATTTGTTTATTTATTTAATCTGCAGAGTAAGGCAGGCAATTTGTCTATACAAGGAGAACAAGTCAAACTCTCCCAACTGGCAGCTATAAATGATTTACAGAAGATGTTTAAAAAATATACTACAATTTAACAAGGGTATGTATGAATAAAGAATGAATTTTCAGATGGTAAAATGGCTCTAAAGTATGTTCAAGAGATGGAGTCAAGGGACTTGTCTCATTAATTTAAATATTGTTTAGGATTTATTTGTTTGGGGTTTAGTTTAGAAGTTGACTTTAGCTTGATATATATGTACATCTTGTATGAACCTGGAATTTTCTGAAAGGAAGTATTCATTATTATATCTTACTTCATTCTATTGAATAATTTTAAAATGCCTTTGGATGTACAATTTTTGTTTTTGTCCCCTAAGGCATTGGAAAGAGCAAATCAACAAGAAAAATGAAACATTGAAGAAGACAGAGTTAATTCCACGGTGGGAAAAAGCAATTCGAAGAGAATTTATTCCATGCATGTTTGATAGAACTTGCTTGACAAATTGAACAACATAATAAATAAAATTTTAATTTCTTTTTCTTTTTTAATAGGGTAAATTACACTCACATATTACATTCTTTTAGCTTTGTAACATTTTGTTCCTATTCAATTTTATTCGTACATATCATCGCAACCTTTCAGTAATTCGCATAGATGGTCATTGTTGACGGTTTTGCCCCTAACTTAAATAAACTAAAATAGCCAAAGAAGAAAAATAAAATAAAATAAATTATAGTTAGGGTCCCTAGCCTTTTCAAAAATACAAAATGGTATATTCACATACAATTATTTCAAACAATTGAAAAAAATTAACAAAAATAAAATCTGCTTCTACCATTTCTTATTCCCCATCCCACCCATCCTTGAACAAACTAGGGAATTTCTCCACCCCCTCTTGTTTTAAGATCCAAGATCGCCGGAGTTCGGGTTTGAATTAGGGGATGGGAGAGAAATCCCCCCATCCCCTTTGATTTGTTTAGGATGGGGAGGTGTGGTGGGGAAGAAGGAGATTTTTTATTTTTATTTTTTTTGTTTCTTTATTTTAGTTGTTTTGAATAATAGAATGTAAATAAACTATTTTGTCCTTGTTAAATTTGTTAAATTTAGATCACGGACTTGATTTTTTGTCAACTAACGGACATTTGGACGAAATCTGTCCAGTCTCCTTTCGGCGCGCATATATCGATGGATATAGTTGTCATGATTAGAATATTTGGGACTTGATAACACATTTTTTATTATTTTAAGTGAAAAACTGTAAAAAATAAAAAGTTCAAGATTTATTTGCACTTCTGAAAAAGTTATGGACCACAACTGTAATTTTTTTATTATGTTTTTTTTTTCTATTTAAATTTATTTAAGTTAGGGGTAAAATTGTCAAAATAGGTACGAATTAATGAAAAGTTAAGGATCATATGTGTGGTTAAAATTAAATAGAGACAAACTAATTGTTACAAAAAAAGATAAAGGTTGTGAGTATAATTTATCTTTTTTAATATGATCATCTCACAAGTATTTAGGTTTGGGAGTTGGGTTGACCAAATGTGCCAATGATTTTTTTTTTTTTTTTTGTGATCAATGATAGCCTTGAATTGCTTATATATTTTCTTTATTGTTTCTTAACAACCATGTTAAGCAAGTAGCATCAATCATTATGGTCTATTAAGAGTTTGTTTGTGTGTATTCAGTGTTCTAAAAGGCTCGCCTAGTCTTCACTTAGGCGCATCTAAACTCGATGCGTTTGTAAAATGCATCGCATTGAGGGTATGCGTGTAAAAATGTGGTCAACTCTTTTTGTTGACCGCCTAAGCGCAAATAGATGAGAATATGCAAGAATAAACGCGATTATACGAGAATAGGCCTGAATAATCGCGCATAACACGCATTAGAGTAAGTAAGTCTCTTTTTAAATTTATTTCCAGATTGAGCCAAAATAAACATTTTTTAATTCTATAAGAGGTGCTATAAATGTTCAAGATGAGATAAGGAAGCCCGACGAAAATGATTTTGTATCGGATGGTACGGAAGATGAGTTAGATGAAGAAGAATAACTTGACTTAGAATTCAATAAAGAGTTGGACAAAAGTTAAGCTATCTTGGTATGTTATCAAATTGTAGAAAATTATTGAGTAATTTGTGTTTATGTTTGTGCTAGTTGTAATTTACTAACTTTTGAAAAGTATTAAGCTGGGTTGTTAATTTGTAATTTAATTGTAGGCTATGATATTAAAATTAGTCCTGCAATTTTGATTTTGAACCACGTTGAATGTGATATGTTCAATCATGATATATATGTGCCTTAATATAAATTTAATTTTTCTTCATTGTACAGCGTGCATCTAATTTTGAAAATTCGTTTATTTTTTATTTGTTTTTTAAAACTAAGCCTGTAATTTTGTAATCTAAATCAATATATTTTAGGCTATTGTTAAAATTTAAAAATTGAGCATTAAAAAAAAATTAAAATTCAAAAACGTATTTTGACGCTTAGGCTTCGCATATGCGCGCTTAGAACTATAATTCTTGATGCTTCACCTCGTTGCGTCATCACGCATTATATATTTTAGAACCTTGGTATTTATAAGTACTTATAAATTAGTCAAACATCAATAAATAATAAATTACTAAAATGAGCTTAATATCCTTACATTTTATTGGACAAATTATTTAATGCCAATTAAGTTACCATGTAGACGGTTCATAATCACCACTAACGATAAATAGCATTATTTAATATCACAACAGATTAGTTTTCTGTAAGTAAAAATTATTGCCTAATTTGGTAGTAAAGTAGAGATTACTATATGTGAAAGATAAAGTTTTACGTCGCAAATATGAGAATAAATGACAAACATATATGGGTTTTAAGTACTACACCTAATAAAGTTGGATAAAAATCAATACTCAATACTATTAAAAAGAGTAATTAACTTGTTTAGTTTCAATTATGACAAACAAAATTGAAAAATAAAGAGTTTGTTGGAGTGTATTAAAAATTATACTTACTAAATTTAAAGATGCTCTTAATTGTTTATGACTATATACTTCTTCAATTCGGTTAAATTTTGAAATTTAAATAGTGCTATGAATTAACATCTAACGCAAGATTCAACAGAAAACACAAATAAGTGCAAAATAAAAGGATAACAACAGATTTTATGCCCTTGAGGGCCCGGGTTCACTCAACCACTGACTACGTTCTGTTGAATCTCTACTTTTTGTGTATTCGACTTCAGTGCATTTGAAAAACTTCAAGCATTGTCTCAAATACATATTATTGTAGACCACACACAGTTACTACAAGAAACTACGTCTTTTACAACTTGAGAGTAAATCAATAATTGAGCTCGTATCAAAGCAAAATACTCTCACACAGAGGGTATACACTCAACACTCATTTTCTGGAATCACAAAGAAAATAGAGATGAGAAAAAGAAGAAAGAGAGAGAAAAGAAAATAGATCTAGGGTTTTCGTCTGCGGAAGAAACCAGAAGATCACACCTTTTATACTCTCATCCAAGGACTCAAATGAAACCCCCAATAATAAACGGCTCATATAGATCATTACCACTAAAGGCAAAAGCGTACATTGAACACAACTTCAGAAAAGGGACTTGGAACACAACCTTACAAATAGAACACACTTTTTGACATGATAATCTCAAACAATAGCGAGCCTCAATTATTCCCTACCCATGTACTTATCTCCAATAAAGCATTTTTTTTAATCTTAAATAGAAAATACTTTTTAACACGAAATATCGAAAGATGTACGTAGGCTTAAAAAGTGACTCTCAATTGTTTACGACTACTATAACTCTGTAAGTTGAACATTAAATTCTTTACTTTTAAATAGAAAAAACAACACAAGACGAAGAACAAACTATTTCTTACGATGTAATAATGACAGGTCTCAATTGTTTATCACTCGTATAATTATCTTCAATAGGAATAAACTTTTTTAAACGTTGAATAGAAAACTTATTAATCAAATTTATACCATATCCAATAACTATAATTTACTTTAAAATCTTCTAACATCTATTATCATTGTTAAGAATGAGAGTTTTGAGTAATATTATAAATCTAAGTACAGGAATACATAAAGATGGCTCTTCAAGAATTTGAAATAAGACAAATTATGGTTGTCAATGAACCACTTTAATTCCTTGCATGATCCTTTTCTTTTTTATTCCTCAATTTAAGGAAGAATGAATTGGATCAAGAAGATGTTTGGCTAAGCTTAAAATATTAAAGTAATTAAGTAAGAAGTCTGGCAAATGGGCTGGGTTGGGCCAGCCCAGCGAGTCAGAGCAGGACCACACATGAAACTAGACTGGGCCGGTCCAGCCCAGTTTTGTATGGACCAGAAATATACTAGCCCAATCCAGTTTATTGGCCCAACTTGGTTTTAATTTTCTTTTTTTTTTTTAAATAAATTTTTTATACAATCTAATACATTACATCAAATACAATCTTAGATAAATTTAAACAATATATATTTTGAGATTTTTAAAGAGATTAATTTATAAAATTGGATTCTCATGTATTAGTCAATAGATAAACATCAATTTTATTTTAAATTAATAATTTTTTTTGGTTAATTGTAAACTATTTGTAGACACTTTTTTTAAAAAAAATACAAATATTAAAAGCATGCTAGTCTTATTGCTTTGAGATATAAGCATGTTTGGCTTAAATTAAAAAGTTTACTTATAAGTAAATTTAAAATAAATAATTTACTTGACACATCAAATATATTTTGGATTGAAACTTAAATTAAACTAATTTTTAATTAAATCTAAACATTATGTTGGAACTTGAGATTTTGGGACTAATATTGTTTATTGGAGACTTGAGCTTAGATAATTTTAGATTGATATTATTTGGATTATGTATTGAAACTATTCACAAAATGAATAATTAGTGTTAAGGAGCAAAAAAAAAAAAAATCAAAATCAAAATCGGTCTGGCTCGACTAGCCCGTGGGCTAGATGGGCCAGGCCATATTGGCCCGGTTTTATTTGGGCCAGGGCCAGTCCAACCCAAAAATCCGGGTTATATAGGCCGACCCACAGGTTGGGCCGGTTTTGCCACCTCTAGCTATAACAGTAATTTTTCATGATTTTGCCTAGTTGGATTTAAAGATGGAAAGTTATATTGGCTTTTTAAATTCTAAAGAATTAAGAATGAGGTTGAAATGAGTATATATATACAGTTGAAATAAGAATATATTTGAGAAGTATTTAATTTATATTTTTTGGGTTTCAATGGAGAGTAATTAAATTCATTTGGATATGTAAATATGGTTCAACATATCATGCAAATATATTCTAGATAGTAAGAAAAATAGAACACCACGTGACAGGCAAGCAAGTTTTATCCGATTTCTTTTCATCTATATTATTGATGTCAACAAAAATGAGTCGAAAGTGACCGATCAATTTGGCGTAGCCATTAATATGAATGGTTCTCGAGTTATAATGTATGGGAGACCCGGTTGGTCTGTCCTCTAGATATTTTCCTCTCAAATATTTACTTACATTACTATGATCACTTGCTTTCTACTCCTTATCATCATCGTCGGTCAATTGAATTGGTCAAAGTAGAGAGTGTCTATTCAAAACACTATGGGAGCCAGGTTTCAACACTAGCATAACTCGGTCGATTGCCCCGCAATTGTTAGTTCGCCTTAAATATCTTGTCAAATATTCTAGCTAGATATCTCTAGTACGACGATTATAACTAACAATATTTGATTGGACCAGCCCCCCGGGGCATAGCTCAACTGGTGGAACAATCAACATAAGGCTTGCTTCCAGCGACAGGATGGGAGTTCGAATCCTGGTAGGAACCTGCGGATGGATTTTATTTGGTATGGAGCAATCAATTTGGGGGCAGCTCCTTTTGCGCAGAAGTGTATAGTCGGATGAGGGGAAACTGGGAGCTAGTTGAGGCATAACCCGCGATTTTCCTCCTCTAAAGTTCTAGGAGCAAGGGTCTTGGGGGTCCAGGATTTAGTCTGGCGAAACTAGGATACCTGGGTACCAAAAAAACAAAAAAAAAATTTGATTGGACTACGTACTTATTTTTGCACATGATTTTATAAGCGATAGACATTACGTCATCACAGCCTTCATCTATATAGAGGAGGTGAACTTCTGAGGTGAAAGGTTACATTACATACAATCATTTCATACACTTACATAAAAAACACTTTTTAAGTTCTTCCACTATTTACTCTCATGCTAGAGTGTCAATAGAGGATGAGCAACAATATGTAAGTATCAATTGGCGACCGCCGTGGAAATCTTTTAGCACATAGGACATGGCTAAAGAAAAAAAAGCTAGGAATGACAGAGCGCCACCAGCTCCATTGTTGGAGACCAAATCAAAAGATGCAACAAACCACCCGCTACCAGAGTTCCCCACTGCTGACTAAGTCATTGCCTTGCAAAACCAAGTGACGGCTTTGGTGGCTTAACTCCAAAACCAAGCCGTTGGAGTCTCTCAACCCACTCTAAATGCACAACCGATGGAATCGCCATTGGGGACTCAGCTAGCATGGTTGTTGCTGCCCCACAACTTGTGGAACCGCCAACCTAGACCTTGAATAGAGGTTGGAAGAATTGATGAGCCGAAAGATTGAGGAAGCAATCACTAAAAAATGAGATAGACATCAACAGTTGGATGTGGAAGAGGGTTCATTTTCTTAAGAGCTAATAAGTGAAACTTCTCCAGTTGGCTTAGAACAACCGAAGATGGAAAAATATGACTGGTCGACCAATCTGGTAGAACACCTTAGCTCATTTGTCAACTTGATGAGGCTGCACGCTGTTCGAGATGTTATTATGTGTAGGGCATTTCTCCCATACTCAGACGCGAAGCAAGAGATTGAATGTCAACTCTATCCCTAGGTCTATTCGAACTTTTGACGATTTCTCTAAGTGTTTTACCACCTATTTTCCAATAGCAAAAAGACTAATAAAACCATTATTGGCCTTATGCAATTGACTCAAGAGAAAGATGAGCTACTAAAAGTGAAGAAACAAATGATTCAACTTATTACTTTTTATTGATGATAAGTTTTGTTATGTATACAAAACTGTTATAGAGATAAGAAAAAATAATCCCTACAATATTGGGATCTTATAAGACTATTTCCTATAACAAGAATATATATACAAGGAATAAAAATCTAACAAGAGTTTGTTACACAAAATTTGGACAATCTTTACACTCCACCTCAAGATGAGATATGTATATTTAATACGCCCATATTGCCAATAAGCTCCATGAAAAAATGCCTCCCCAAAGGCTTCGTCAAAACATCTGCAAGTTTCTTTGAAAAAGGCACATAATCAGTTTTTATAATCCCAACCAATAATTTCTCTCTTCTGAAATGGCAATCTATCTCAATGTACTTTGTTCGCTCATGGAATACAGGATTTGATGCTATGTGAATGGCAGCTTGATTGTCATAAAACAAAATAGTGAGTTGAGATAAATTAACTCTCAGTGTTTTCAACAAACCACGAAGCTAAATAATTTCTGATGTGGCTAAAGTCATCGCCCTATACTCTACTTCTGCTGATAAACGGTAAACAGTGCTCTGTTTCTTACTTCTCCAGGAGCCACGAGCATTACCAATGAATGCATAATACCCCATACTAGATCTCCTTGTGTCATGACAACTTGCCTAATCTAAGTCACAATAAACCTTCAAGTCCAAAGAATTATTTGTCGGGAATAAGATTCCTTGTCCAAGTACATCTTTAAGGTATCTCAAAACTCTTACTTCTGCATCCATGTGAGATTGCTTTGGTTTATTGACAAATTGACTCAATAAATTCAGAGTATCTGATATATGGACGAGTTATAGTAAGATACAATAATCTGCCAACTAACTTTCTGTAAAGATTCGGGTCTGGCAATAGTTCACTTTCGTACCAAGATAAATGACAGTTAGAATCCATGGAAAAATCTTTCGGCTTTGCATTCAACATCCCCATGTCGCCTAAAATCTCCAACACATATTTTCTCTGAGAAACACATAAACATTTGGCTGATTTAGCCACCTCAATGCCCAGAATTTTTTTTGAAAGTGCCAAGATCTTTGATTCGAAAACGACTATGAAGAAAATTATTAAACTGCTAGATAATTGTATCATTGTTGCCAGTAATGACCACATCATCAACATAAACAAGGATGGATGTAAAATCTGAATTTGACTGCCTCGTGAATAGGAAATAATCTGATTTTGATTGAAAAAACTGGCATCAATAAAAGCTGTAGAAAATTTTGTAAACCATTAGCGAGATGCCTGTTTCAAGCTATAAAGAGACTTGTGAAGCCGACATGAGGAAGATGCATATCGAACTCTTCAATCAAGTCACAATGAAGGAGAGTATTATTCACTTCCATCTGGTGAAGAGACCAGCCATGAACAGAGGCAATAGAGAGAAGACAACGGACAGTGACCAGCTTGGCAACCAGAGCAAATGTCTCCTGGTAATCGAAACCCTCTAACTGAATGTATCACTTTGTAACTAGACGAGCCTTGTAACGCTTTTCACTACCACCTGAATGATACTTAACCTTGTAAACCCATTTACAATCAATGGATTTCTTGTTAGGTTGTAATGGAACTAGAGACCAAGTGTGGTTCTCCTCCAAAGCTTTCAACTCAACAGACATCACTTCACGTTAAATAGATCTAAGGCAGTCTGTGAAAAGCAAGAAGGTTCTACAATGGAGGATACATCAACGATAAAAGAGTGATAAGAAGGTGAAAGGTTGGAATAAGAAATCACTTGTGATAAACTGTGGAGAATACCTGACGAAGCAACCGATGTGACCGAGCGAGAGAAAGAGACATGTCCACAATGAAATCCATGCAAAAATTTAAAAGGTTCATGATGACGTTTTAGTGTCAAATCAAGGCAATCCGGTAGTAAACTTAGTACAATACAAGGTCGCTGACTAGTCAATAGAGGAGGGCGATCGACAGATGGGCCGATTGGATCTGTAGATGCGGGTAAAGAAGATGATGGGATGGTTAAATCTATAAAATTGAGTTGGAGAGATACGACAGGGTCAACCACGGGTGGTTTCGGGTCAAATGAGGACAGTTCAGCAAAACTGTGAATGGCTGAACTAGGTCAGGAATATGAAGTAAAATCGGTTAGGAAAAACTAGGCTCAAGAAAATTGGCTGGATCGGTGTCTTAGGGTGGATGTAGGGTATGTTTGGTCGTCGCAAAAGGAAAAATGAACTCATGAAAATGAACATCCCAAATGATGAATTTTTTCAGTCGAAATATCATAAAGTTTGTAGACCTTGACCCCATGTGGGTAACCAAGAAAAATGCATTTGCAAGCATGTGGGCCAAATTAGTCAAGACCATGGGATAATAGAGGCATAAGCTGGACAACCAAAAATATGTAGGTGATCATAACGAGGTAGGTGTCCAAAAAAACATTCATGTGGTGTGACATTTGATAGAGGGATAGATGGGAGCCGATTAATCAAATATGTAGGTGTTAATATGCATTCTATCCAAAACAAAACGTGCAAATGAGCCTAAAAACTAAGAGCTCTAGTGGTATTTAAAAGGGTAAATAGCATCAGAGGTCCCGAACCTTTGAATGTTGTAACGATGAGGTCCTGAACCTTTGTTTACTAGCAGTCAGAGTCCTTAACCTTTCAAACGTGCACACATGAGATCCTTTTTTGACGGAAAACATCAAAATTGCTGTTAAATCATCACGCGTGCCACACATGCTGACTTTTTGAAGGGAAAAATTGTCCAGCATAACCCAAATATCACTAAACTAAAAGAGAAAACCAAAAATGAAGAATTTGGAGCTGAAGAAAAAATCAAAAATGGAGTATTACTAAACTAAAGGAGAAAGCTTTCATTATTGAGTATCAATGGAGTTTCTTCTCTGGGTACATAGAGGATCTATTGCTTCATCTTTCTCAAAACCCATTTTCTATGAAAATGGTGAATTGAAATCAAGAAAATGAGATTTTTATTTAATTTGATTTACAATTTGTTGAAGATCAAATTGATTTGGATGAATTTGCCCCTGCTATTACTGTTATTTCTGCATTTGGTTAAATTTGAGGAATGGAGAGAGGAAGATGATTGCTATGGGGCTGCTAAGGATAATGAATAATGGAAAATTAAAGAAAGAAAAGTCGAAGATAAATGATAAATATGATTGTTGTTCGATTCAAGTAGTGTAGATTCTTTATCTTCATCTCTAGATTCTTCAACTTCATCTCCAAGTTCTTCATCTTCAGCTCCAGATTCTTCATCTTCATCTCCAAGTTCTTCATCTTCAACTCCAAATTCTTCATTTTTGGTTTTATCTTTTAGTTTAGTAATATTTGGTTATGTTGGACAGTTTTCCCTTCAAAAAGTCATCATGTGTGGCACACGTGATGATTTAACAGCAATTTTGACGTTTTCCATCCAAAAAGAACCTCAGGTGCATACGTTTGAAAGGTTAGGGACTCCGGCTGCTAGTAAACAAAAGTTCAGAACCTCATCGTTACAACGTTCAAAGGTTCAGGACCTCTACTGCTATTTACCCGTATTTAAAATCTCTCTTTGTTTGTGCTCAACAATACTATTTTGTTGAGGAGTAGCAACATATGAGGTTTGAGTATGGTGCCAATAGAATAAAAAAAATCGTAAGCTAGTAAATTCTAAGCCATTGTCAGATATAATGACTTTGATAGATTTTTGAAATTGAGTGTTTGCCAACATAAAGAAATTTGATAAAATGGTGCGAACAGCAGATTTTTGATTTAAAAGATACACCCATGTACATGAAGAATAATCATCAACAATAGTAAAAAAAATAACTAGCACCACAAGTAGAAACATGCTTATAACCACCCCATATATCAACATGAATGAAATCAAATAAAGCACGAGAAATTGAATTACTTGCAACAAAATCTAATCGAGTTTGTTTTTCCAGTGGGCATACATGACAAGTATGCTAAGATTTATTTGAAACGTAAAGAAACAAAAAAATCATTCGTTTAGAAGATACATGTCCTAAACGTTGATGCCAAATATCAAAAGAGAATGATAAATAAGAATAGCCAGAAAACAGTGTATTATTTTGCATAAAATAGTACATGCCTCTCTGTTCTCTACCCAGTCCAATCATCTGCTTCGTCAGTAGGTCTTGAAAGAAACAAGAAGTAGAATAAAAATGAGTAGAGCATTTTCAGGAGGTAATTAACTTTTTGACTGAAATTAAATTAAAACCAAAAGACGTTCAATCTGATATTATGCAGAGTGATTGAATCTGATAACCGAACAAGGCCTATATGAGAAACTGAAGCATGAGAACCATCCGGCAATTTAACAGAAAAAAGAATACTAACTAGAACAAAATCAGTAAAAAGAAAAACACTGGAGGCAATGTGATTTGTTGCACTGGAATCAACAAGCCAGTCAATAGAGAGTGTATCAGGAAATGAAACTCCAATAGTAGTACCTGCCATACTAACACTTGGATGCCTGGAAGCCGATTTTAGAAAGAGAAGAACCTGCTGGAGCTGATCATAAATAGCATGTGTGGACTGAGTAGAACCATTGAAAGATGAATTGATCGGCAAAGCCAGGCTGGATGCGTATGCAAAAGAAGAGCCGAATGGGATTGATGCAACCGATGTCCTTTGGGATAACCATGAAGGGCATATCAATCATCAATGTGGTGATATTTGTTAGAACAGTGACTGCAATGGCCTGGCTTCTTGTCCGTTTCTTGGTCGGCTTATAGAAAAATTGAGAACTTCAAATTGCCAAGGCCATAGAATCCGGCAAAGAAGGCACTAGATCCAAAATAGATCTCTGTAGTTCTTCAGATAGAAGCAAGGCATAGGCCTGGCTAACAGAAGAAAGAGGATCCATAAGAAGAAATTGGCTCCTTGTAGGGCCATAAGAATCACCAACCCCATTAAAAATTGAGTAAGTTGATCTTGTTGAGCATTCTACATAAATTTCATAAGGCAACCACAATTGCAAGGATGAATATCAGTAATACTTGTTAATTCATCCCATAAAGTTTTCAACTTACTAAAATAAGAAGAAATGGAAGAGGAATCCCGAAAACAAAGAACAATCCCACGATGTAGTTGATATATACGAGGGCTGTTTCTCTGGGTGAATAGATCTTCAATCTCCTTCCAATGAGTATGACAGTTAGCAACGTACACAACGCTGGCGGCAATGTCAGAGGCGAGAGCATTAAGAAGCTAGGACTTTACCATGGCAGTACATAGAAACCATGCAGGATACGAGGCATTTGCACGGTTCGCTTCAAGGGTGCCATCAATGAAGCCACACTACAAGAAATATGACATTCAACCACAATACAAATGGTCGTATAATATACATTTTTGGTTGTTAATAACATTCAACGACCAAAATCAGTTGGTCGTTCGTTGGTTGGCAAAGAGGTGTTGGCAAATGTATTCAACAACTACAAAACATTTGGTTTGGTCGTTACATGTACCGTTTCAGCAACTAAATAAATAGTCGTACAAGGTTTGTATTGACAACCGATTCTTTTTATCCCAACCACTTATTTGGTTGTTGTATCAAATATTTTAGACGTTAACATACAATAAAAACAACCAAATTTTAGTTATCTTTCATTTCAACAACAAAATAATTAGTCGTTAATATTTAATAGTGACAATCGATTTTTATTTTCCAACCACCTATTTAGTTGTTGTATCAAATATTTTTGTTGTTAAAATACAATAAAATGAACTAAATTTTAGTTGCCTTTCATTTCAACAACGAAATAAATGGTCATTAATATTTAATAATAACAACCAATTTTTATTTCAACAACTACTTGGTTTGTCGTTGTATTAATTATTTTTGTCGTTAAATTACAATGAAAGCAACCAAAGTTTAGTTTTCTTTCATTTCAACAACAAAAGAAATGGTCGTTAATATTTATATTGAAAACCGATTTTCATTTCAACAACTATTTGATTTGTTGTTATATTAATTATTTTGGTCAATAAATGAACATTGAAGCAACAAGAATTTAGTTGCCTTTCTTTTTAACAACAAAGTGGTTGTAAAAATTTTATATTAATAGCCGAACTATTAAAATAACGAGAAATATGCTTGACAATAATAATATTCATGGCTCCATAACTTTCACACATTCACATCATACTACAAGAAAATCTTACACACAACCATAAATAATTATAAGAAGTAAAGTAAATAAATAAGATTAACAAAAACTAAAATTTCCATGGACCTTCAATTAATTAAAATATCACAATATCAACTACAACTATATGTCAATATCAAATGTTATGACTTAAACAAAAGATTACACCCAGTTCAACAATTGGTGTTCTCAATATAAAAACAAAAAATGTAGAGATACAGACTATTGTCTCGATCGAAGAAAAATATATATCTATTACCACCATCACCAAGAATAAAGTCAAAAACTCATTAATTATCACCATTTGAACCATTAGATAGAGACGCATTAGGTTGAATAGGCTGCAGAAGAAACTCTTTAGGAATGCGATTTAAGAATGTCTGCATAGATTTCAACTAAGAACGAAGATCTTGAACCTCATTCCGTAAAGCAACATTCTCTACAAAAGTACCACAATTTTCCAAACTTGTCTTCTTTGGGTTTTTGTTTTGATCAACGTAGCTAAATCTCTTGCCCAAAACTTGCTCAAATATTTTAGATTCTTTCAAAGGCATAGGGTGTTCATTCTGGTCTAGTTGAGAATTCTGTTCTTGTAAAAGGTCCAACATTTGATTCTGTGGATCAAGGTAAATTATAAATAAATGATTATAATTTTGAAATATATATTATACCATTGCAACAAATAAAACTACTTACATAATGGAACTCCGCTTCTTTGGTTATCAACCCACGTTCACTACAGTTCATGTCATAGAAAAATTTGATCTCACCAGGTAGCTCTTTTGTAAGTGGATCCCGCTGTCTAAAAAAGAAGAATTTGATGTATGAAGTTTATGAAATATAATATTGTATCATTAGTTATGACTTACCATTTCATGTACATGTGCAGCATAAGATTTTGATCCTTGAAGAGTTACCAACTTTTTTTTGGCACGGTTTGCTTTGCTCAATCTAGAAAATTTAGTACATCCAGGATACAACTCTCTCTCCACGATCTTCAACATTTCATCAAACTTCTCGGATTCTTTTGGCTCATTGTGATCAACAAAAGCCACTTGGGGTGATCCTTCATCGTTAGGCTCTACTTGATTGGAACTTGACAAAGCGACGTCTTGTATTACATTTAATATTGGATCAACAAATTCATCATCACTACTCTCTTCTATGTCACCAGGAGTTGTATTATTAGAAGCGACCGAGGGACACCTTTCTCCATTAAATAGCCATGCACGATAACTACTTTGAAACCCATAGACAATTAGATGGCTTTTAATTGTTTCTAAATCTTGCAATATACCATTCACACAAGAGCAACATGGACATCTTGTCTTTTCTTCTTGGTTTAAAAATACCGAGCCATTCCTATGAAAGACATAACACCATTTCTATACTCTTGCGACAACCTATTAGTCTGCAATGTCCAACTCTTATCGATTGACATTTCTTAACCTATGAAAGAAAAATAACAAAACAAATGAAAAATTAAAAAAATGATTCATATTTACCAATACACAAAGAATAAACACAACTTACTAATCCAAAAACAGCTCTACAAGTCTACCAATCACAAAGGCAATTTAATATTTAATATATATTCATTAAAAATTTGTAATACAGCCCCATACTTCTAGGCATGCAAGTTGCAGCCACATCACAGAGAAAGCATACAGTAATTATTCCTACTTTGACACATAAATTTCATACAAGTTGCAGCCACATCACAAATAGAAATAGAGGAAATTGTATAGAGATAGATTCAATCAAGGCATCCTTAAATTCTAAAGAGAAAATAACGAACTCACTTACTGTCCTCTAGGCCTAATTCGTACCCCCAAAAGAAGACAAGGGTGTAGAGCCTTTCTTGGTTTTGAGTGTGTCTTTGAGGCATTTCTAAGGTTCTAAGGTTCTACCGTCACTATTAGGTCTTTGAGGCATTTCTTGCACATATCCAAAATTAATTAATACTAAAAAGAAATGGCTATATCCTGCACACTATTTGAGCTTGCAAACACCCTTCCTTGTGTGCTTTATCAAGTTTTTGAAGCCAATAGACTCTTTAATCATACTAACAAATGGAACTGCTATTAAGACAATGGCATAATTATTGTTCATTACGATCCAAAATTAGCATCAAATTAATCTGGAAAAATCATTTACTTGTGTCTAGGGTATAACGATTTCCAAATATTTATTAGTTGTCAGTGAATATGGTCAAGAATGCGAGCTTCATCCAAATAGAAACAGGTAATTATATTAAGCTTTCCACCACCAGACCTGTGTGCACAAAATATTTGCTATTGCTACCTGATCCCAATTAATTCTGCAAGCTTTGCAGGTAAAATTGCACCTAATCATACATACATCGCATATTCCAATTAATAAAAGTGCATGAGAACTACTGTGTTGTATCTAGGTTGAGTAGGCCCTGGCCCAAATAAAACTGGACCAATATGGCCTGGCCCATCTAGCCCGCAGGCTAGTTGGGCCGGCCCGATTTTGAAATTACTATTATTATTTTTTTTTTTGCTCCTTAATACTAATCACTCATTTTGTGAATAGCCCCAATACACAATCCAAATAATATCAATCTAAAATGATCTTAGCCCAAGTCACAAATAAACATTAGTCCAAAAATCCTAATATCCAATATAAAATTGTTTAGATTTAATTAAAATTTAGTTTAATTTAAGTTTCAATCCAAAATATATTTGGTGTGACAAGTAAATTATTTATTTTAAATTTACTTATAAGTAAATTTTTTAATTTAAGCCAAACATGCTTATATCTCAAAGCAATAAGACTAGCATGTTTTTAATAATTGTATTTTTTTAAAGTGTCTACAAATAGTTTACAATTAACAAAAAAAATTTATTATTTTGAAATAAAATTGACGTTTATCTATTGACTAACACTTGAGAGCCCCAATTTTATAAATTAATCTCTATAAAAATCTCAAAATATATAGTCTAAATTTATCTAAGATTGTATTTGATGTAATGTATTAGATTGTATAAAAAATTTATTTAAAAAAAAAAGAAAAAAAAATTAAGACCAAGTTGGGTTAATAGGCTGGATTGGACTAGCATATTTTTGGCCCATACAAAATTGGGTTGGGCCAGCCCAATCCAGTTTCATGTGTGGCCCTACTCTGACGGGTTGGACGGGCCCAACCCAGCCCATTTGCGAGCTCTAATTGTATTCTTTAGTGATGTTAGATCATCATTGATGCCTCAAATCAAAGCCTTTGAACCTTAGTGGCTGGTAATTCATGAATATAGGACCTAATTTATTTTAATATCACCATATCTTGTGGTAAATTGAACTATACTGCAACAAGAGCCAATAAACCTCAGTATAATAAAACCTCAAATATTAACACAACATAGGAGCTTAAAAGTAGTAAAACAACATTTTTAAAATCTTCACAAATTAATGAATTTGAGAATGTTATTTCAATAAATAAGAAGGATATTTGAACCCAAAGTTGAAAGTGACATATGTATCCTAAAACACAAAATAACAACTACAACAAGAGGCAATAAAATCATAGCGCAATGAAGAACCAAGAAAAATCAACGGGAAGTCAATCCATACCAAAGCAAGCAAATGAACAGAAATATTCCCAAATCAAGAAACAGGAGAAACAATCCCGCGTTAATAGAATTTTTTGAAAGTTCACAAGGATGTTACTAGACTTTAATAAGAAGTTGATGTTTATGGGGTATTCTAAGAAGGATATCTTAACTTTTACAATCAAAAACTATGAATTCTAAGCAAGCCAGTGAAAATTGAGCAGTTCATATTCCATTGCACGTAAATTAAAGCACTGAAATACAAAGAAAGGCACATGCTAAACAATTATGTATAATAAGAAAAAAAAATTGAACCTTTATTAGTCATTCAAGCTTATGTTCTTGAATATCATTTGTGCCGAGCACAAGAACTAGATTTAATCAAGCACAAGAAACTAGAAACTGATTTAACATGTCTACAAAAACTGAAAAGAACTAACTAGATTTAACCAAGCACAAGAAGCTTTACTAATCAGATTAGAGTACCTTTCTTTTGGAACTGTACTTCTGAATTAAAGAATGAAACTAGAGATCTTTGGCTTTACTCAGTTGGCATAAAGTTCCCACCTGTGTCTGGAACAATGATAAAGGTAACTGATAAATGGATTGGTATGGATGGTAAATAAAGCTAACAGTTGTGCAAAATTCTTCAGTATATGCAAGATTTTTCCCCAAAACATCAAAGAGTAAGCAAGGTTTTCCACTAGATCCACCAATAACGGGTAAATTTATCTCAAGCCATTAAAAAAATAAGTTAATTTATCGATTTAATAATTTTTTATATGCTGTTTGTATCAATTATTCAGATCAATTTCTCAATCTATTCATAAACCTAGGAAAATAGAATATAAATACTATATAGAACACACAAGAATCTCATAATTACAACCAATTATAATAACCCGCATAATTAATCCAGAAAATTGGAGAAAAGAAAGTAATCATCCAATACAAAAATACTTACCTGATTAGAGCAGAGAACACACGCTCCCAATACCTGTTGACAGAGTAATTGAGGAATTGAACAACACCGACTGGTCAATTTTGCTTATTTTCATGAGCAAAGGAAAATAAAAAGAGTTTGATTTGTAAACTTAGGGTTTCTGAATGTAAATATGGTAGGATTTTTTGGTATTGGAGAATTTCCATTAGTTTCCTTATCAGAGAGAGAGAGAGAGAGAGAGAGAGAGAGAGAGAGATATATATTTTGGGAGAAATTTTTGGCGAGGAAAGAACGTGCAGTGAAATATTGGTATATATATAGATGACGTCTGTGTTAATTGTAATAATTACAAGTTAACAATTTAAGAAATTATTATTATTATTATTATTATTATTATTATTATTATTATATTGTTTTTAAATTTTTTAAAATGTAAATGAAAGTTAGTGACTTTTTTTAAAATGTAAATGAAAGTTAATGACGATCGTCTGATAAATAATATTACATAATTACAAACTTATATTAAAAAGCTTCAACAACTTTTTTATAAAAGGAAAATGATAATAATTTTACATTTTAATTTATATTTCAGTTGGCAATAATATTGTAGTTAATATTGTTCAACTCATTTTGTGTTCTATATTTTAAAATAAAATTAATATTTTACGATGATCATTTTTTTTTTGTTAAATCTCTTTAACATATTTATAAAAGAAAATAATGGTTATGGATGTGTCGTATGAGACATAGTTGACACATCGTTTTCACAACATTATATATGTCCATAAACCCACTTTGATCAATCATATTGAAAAATAATCAAGTAATAAGCCTCGATCGTTACCCTCAAATCTTAGTACCACCAGTCAAAATCATCTCGACTCTATTTTGTGTGGATTGCATTTAGAGATTATCGTAACTCAATTCTGAAGAAGGGCTCGACGAAGTAGGAAAAATATGTATCTTATTTTCAGTTTATGTGATAAATCTAAAAAAGAACAATGTAGACGAAGATGATTAAATGAGAACAAAATCGCATCTTGTCTTTCCTTTTAATTGACAATGGGGGTGAGCCACTCCAAGTAGAAAGAAATAGTGAATCCCAAACTTGGTTATGCTCATCTAATCCCACGAAGCTTCAAAGAATTAGAAAAATGAGATAGTGACGTCCAAGTCCATGGACATTGTAAGACCCCTATGCAAGCCCTTGGTCACCAAGTCGACCTCGTCTTCTCAAAAGGCTACTGTAAAGATCACTACCCAAGCACCGCTAAATGTAATCAACTAAGACCTTGGTTGTTAGTTCTCATTTTAATGACCAAGTTTATTGGTTGTGAATAGTATTTTTAACGACCATCTAATATGGTTGAGAAATATTCCGTTTAACGACCATCTAATATTGGTTATAACTTTTTATCACTGTTAGCGACTGAAATAAGATGGTCGTTAACTTATTATAAATACAACCAATATTCGATCGTCAAATATATTGTTTTAGTTGTTGATTGTTTTGGCAGATTTTAAGGTTTTGGCGCCACACATACAATGACCAGCTTTAACTTAGTCGTAAAACATTTACGACTAATGTCGTGGTTGTTAAAGCTCATCTCCAACTTACTCAATATACAATTGTTTGTGACACACTATTTACGACTAAGGATTTATTATGGTCATTGTTAAACATTTGTAACAATCATATGCATTTGGTCGTTAAAAAATTAATTGTTAATTCTCTGTTTTGCCACTACAACAAATACAGGATTAACAACTAATATTTTGGTCGTTACAACATATTTGTAGCAAACTCAAATTTTGATTGTATACGATTCTTTGTGCAACCAAGTATATCATTTAGTTGTAGAAAATGGTTTTTAATGACCAAGTTTATTGGTTGTGAATATTATTTTTAACGACCATCCAATATAGTTGGCAAATATTCCTTTTAACGACCATCTAATATTGGTTGTAATTGTTTATCACTGTTAACGACTGAAATAAGATGGTCGTTAACTTATTCTAAATAGAACCAATTATTCGGTCGTCCAAAATATTGTTTTAGTCGTTGATTGTTTTGGCGGGTTTCAAGGTTTTGGCACCACACATATAATGACCAGCTTTACATTGGTCGTAGAATATAAAAAATTTACAACTAATATCGTGGTCGTTACAACTCATCTCCAACTAGCTCAAAATACAATAGTTTGTGACACATTATTTACGACTAAACATTTATTGGTTGTAATGTGTTTTTATCACTTTAACGACTAAAATATGATTGTCGTTAAATTAGTCTGACTACAACTAATTATCCAGTCGTCGAATATATTTTTTTCGTGGGTTTGAAAGTTTTGGCGACACACATACAACGACCAACTTCAACTTGGTCGTAAGAAATAATAAATTTACATCTAATGATGTGGTCGTTAAAGCTTATCTCTAACTCGTTCAACATACAGTTGTTTGTGATACACTATTTACGACTAAATATTTATTCTGGTCGTTGATCCAAATTTGTAACGACCATATTTATTTGGTTGTTAAAAAATTAATTGTTAATTCTCATTTTTCTTGTAGTGAGCTTATTCTTGGCGATCAATGCAGTGCAGAAGTTGCGACTCCAAGAAGCATAGTTGGAGCTTGAAAGAACTTGAGAAACCAAAATTGCACTGTGGTTGTCCGAGTGATGAAGGTGGAAAGGATTGCAGTCAGAAGGGATGATATATTTGCCGGCCATGAAGTCCAATGAGAAGAGACAATAAGAACGAAGAGAAAGACTGGGTTTCTATGTTTACCACTCTGATACCATGAAGAAACAGATGATTCAACTTCTTAATTTTCATTGATGATGAGTTTTGTGATATATACAAAACTGTTACAGAGATAAGAAAAACTAATCCCTACAATATTGAGATCTTATAAGACTATTTTCTATAACAAGAATATATATACAAGGATTAAAAATCTAATAGGAGTTTGTTACAAAAAATCTAAACAACCTTTACAAAAAAATTTCGTTGCTTGTTTGAATAGATCAACGTTGGGAATTAAGGATTTACAAATATTAGTTATCGTAACACTCATGATGAACAATACTTGTAATCACTCATTAAAAATGTCACTGTCAAAAGTCCCGCGGGTTCCATGCATGAGTTGTTAAAAAAGGATAATAAGAGCTTGTTTGGTGTATTTTTTTTTTTCAAAAAATAGGTTTTTTTGCCCACTTTTTTGACTTTTCAAACTTTTTTGTAGTGCAGAAAGTTTGAAAAGTCAAAAAACATTGGCAAAAAAATGGATTTTTTTGATAAAAAATAGGAACCGAACAAGCCCTAAGTATGTAATTGTGGAAGAAGCCTTCGTGATAACAAAGATGCTAAGAGAGCATGGAGAACCAGATACCAGTAAAAGGAGGTCACGTGATGAGCCTAAATCGCAGAACGGTAGCCAAAAACATATGGTCAATCAACGAGGGCGTAGTCGACTATGTGATGGAAGATATTCGAACCATAATATCCCGGTGAACCTACTGAGTTTCACTATCGACAACTTTCAAGTTCAAAGTTGCAAATTTTATTGTTCCATTCAAAGTTTCAATTTTTATTGTTAGTTAAAAGTTACATTCTACTATTCTTGCAATGAAACAAAAACACATCAACAATTCAGTGGGGACATAAATCGCTCAATTGAGCAGGTAAACTCCAAACATCGACAATAAGGTGAAGAACCTAAACAAACAATAAGGTGATGGACCTTGACAAATGACAAGGCGGGGGAGCCTTAACAAATGATAAAGCGAGGAATTTTACAGTCTGTGAAGTTAATAAAGCACTTAGACCCCATGAAAAAAAAAAAAAAAAAAAAAAGAAAAAGAAAAAAGTGTGAAGATTGTAAATCTTAGAAATGGACTTGTATTGAAATTCATCCATTAAAAACTCGTCACATAAGAACGCAATCAAGCCTCAATTAAGAATTATTCGAAGTTAAATACGTACACAATCAATTGAAAGAAGGTGGCCCACTGGGATCTATAACGAGAGGCCTTAATTGATCTGGCTCGAATTGTAGTGGCTCGGTAGACGTATCGAGTACCTCCTACTTGTGTATTTGCCTTAGGCAAATGGGCACCCAGTCAATTGACCGGATACCCCCTCTACCTCGTGTCTTAGCCAATTTGGCTAATTCAATGGGAAAAATGGACTTTCAATTGATCGACCGGATGCCCAAATTGGGTAAGGAAAAAAGGTAAAAAGGGGAGTTGATGGATTGGCCGGATGCCCCCCTCTATGTTGCGCCTTAGCCAATTTGGCTAATAAATAACTGACTTTTTTGTTGGTTAAAATTGAAAATAAGCAACTAACTTTAAAATATCTCTCAAAATAAATAACTTTTTACTCATAAGTAACATATTCATACTTCATACATAATTTAAATGAGAAATTAACACAAAGTAATTTATAAGTTATCTTTACAATATACTCAAATCTTTCAATCAGTATGAAGTCTAGATTAATGAGGGTCCTTTAATCTTCCTCATCAATGGCCATATGCAACTTGTTAGGCCTTGCAATCCCCCTCTCAACAAAAAAAGAAAAGAGAAGATAAAACATACAAATATTTTAACATAATTATGTTTTAAAGATTACATACTAATACCAAGATCATATCAATGAAGTCTCTAATCCATTAATAATACACACTCCCATCACTTTTGTTGAGAGCTTTTGGCTTTTCTCTTCTCCAAGAAAAAGAATCCAAACAAAGACACGACGGAGAAAGCCGAGAAGCAAACCGAGGCAATATCGAGTGAGGCATGGCGCCCACTTATCGCCTCGACTTGGAACAAATTTGTAGTCTTATGAGCGTCAGTGTTCTGGCCATAGGCAACTTCTTCATCTGCAGAGTTGTAAGCATATACCCTAATGAAATATGTAGCAGTAGGCACATCCCTTTCCACTGACCAGGTGAAATTGTTGTTGGAGGGACTGTATGGCTTGGAAACAATATTGTGTTGACAGGTTTTGTCCTTTTCTAAATTGTCCACTGTTTTTCTCCAGGCAGTTGGAATTATAGGAGAGAATTGATCTAAAAGCTTTGAAGCAGAAGGGTTATCTTTCTGAATTAACTGATACAGAAAAGTTACAAAATAGGTGCTAATGCTGGCTACCTATATATATATACAATAGATAAACTAATTAAAGCACAAAATGAATGAAGAAATAACAGATTCTGCACATGAATGAAACTAAGTTTGTTACAACAAATTCAGTATACTAGAAGCTTCATGTCAACAGCTTTGTATCAAGACTTCAGCCGGCACATCTTCATGATCATCAGCCATGTGATTATGATCCTTAGATTCTGCTTTCCTAACACCCCCACTCAAGCTGGAATTGACTTCAATGACTCCAAGCTTGCTTCTTAAATACTGATGTCTTGAATTCATCAAAGGTTTAGTCAGTATGTCTGCTGTTTGATCTGCTGTTGGGACATAATCTATTACCAGTTGTTTTGCCAGAACTTTGTCTCTGACAAAGTGAATATCTAACTCAATGTGTTTAGTCCGTGCATGATAGACAGGATTGGAGGCTAGAGCACTAGCTCCTAGGTTGTCACACCATATCCTTGGTATTTTAGTTTGTGTTATCTTGAGTTCATCAAGTAATGATTGAATCCAAGTAATCTCTGCAGTAGTGTGAGCTAGAGCTCTATATTCTGCTTCAGTGCTGGACCTAGCTACTACCTGCTGCTTCTTTGATGACCAAGATATTAGATTATCACCCAAGTAGACACAATAACCCACAGTAGACTTTCTGTCATCTGGACAAGATGCCCAATCAGCATCTCCATAAGCAACAATGTTCATATCTTGTGCTTCATGGATGATCAGTCCCATGTCAAGAGTACCTTTTATGTATCTGAAGAGTCTTTTCAGCAAATTCCAGTGAGCATCTGTAGGATTTTGAAGATATTGACTAATCCTGTTCACAGCAAAGGCAATATCTGGTCTTGTATGAGTTAGATACTGCAGTGCACCTACTGCACTTCTGAATTGTGTAGGATTCCTGAGAGATATACCATCTGACTTACTCACCAGCCTTCCAGCTGCCATAGGAGTGATGCTGGACTTCAAATTTTCAAAATTGAACTTCTTCAAGACATCTGTAGCATACTTCTTCTGAGACATATGTAGGCCAATTTCATCTCTATAAAATTCAATACCCAGAAATTTCTTTAGTTTGCCCATATCCTTTAAAGCAAAGGATGCATTTAACTTGTCAATCAGTTTCTGTACTGTAATGTTGCAATTCCCTGTAAGTATGATATCATCCACATAAACCAAGAGATAGATTGTGTGATTCTATGCTATTTGATAGAAGACTGAATGATCTGCTTTAGATTGTTTGAACTCTCACTACAGTAAGGTTTCCTTCAAAGTGTCATGCCAAGCTCTAGGAGCTTGTTTTAGACCATATATAGCTTTGTTCAATTTGCAGACAAAGGATGGTTTTGAACTGTCTATAAACCCCTGAGGTTGCTTCATATATACAGTTTCTTCAAGTCTGCCATTTAGAAAAGCATTGTTGATGTCTACTTGCCTTATATCCCAGCCTTTGGAGACTGCTGCTGTGAGGATAATTTTCAGAGTTGGTGTTTTTGCTACTGGACTGAAAGTCTCATAATAATCAACTCCAGAAGTTTGAGCAAACCCCTTTGCAACAAGCCTGGCCTTATATCTCTGTATCTCTCCATTTTCACCAAATTTCAGCTTAAATACCCACTTGCAGCCAATTATTTTCATTGTAGGATCAGAGGGAACTAGAGTCCAAGTGTCATTTCTTTCCAGTGCATCATATTCTTCCTTCATTGCCTTACACCAATTTTCATTTCTGAGTGCCTCATCAAGGTTCACAGGCTCTCCATAGTCTGAATTTTGTGAATCAGCAGTAGCTATGTATGTTCTTGGTTTCATTATGCCAGCTTTTGATCTAGTTATCATAGGATGTTGATTCTTATCTGCAGTTTCCTCAATTGCAGGCATATCCACCCAAATTTTAATGCCAGCTTGGGACTCTGGAGATTCAGACTGCAAGGCTGGCTGCTGTGAGACTTCATCATCAGCTTCTACCACTCTTTCATTTCTACCTGAGAGCTCATGTGCAGAGTCATCAATCGGATTTACTATATCAACTGGATTTGGAAATGACTTGTAGGGATTTAATTCAAAAGGAAGGTGATGAAAAGTTATAGGAGTGGATTTGGTTTGATTTGACTTATTTAGAAAACCTTCTTTGAAAGAAAAAGAATTTTCATCAAAGACCACATGTCTGGAGATATATATTCTACCATTGGAATTTAAGCATTTATACCCTTTGTGAGACAAACTAGGTCCAAGGTAAACACATTTTTGGGTGTGAAAGTCAAACTTGTGGTTTTGATAGGGCCTTATGCAGGGATAGCAAGTGCAGCCAAAAACTTTGAGCTGTTTATAGTCTACACTGGTTTTGAACAAAACTTCATAAGGTGATTTGTGTTGAAGTAAGGGAGTAGGTAATCTGTTTATAAGGTAAGTGGCAGTGAGGAAAGCTTCCCACCAATAATATAGAGGCATGTTTGCTTGAGCTAAAAGAGTCAAGCCTGTTTCTGTTAAATGTCTATGCTTTCTCTCTGCTCTTCCATTTTGGGCTGAAGTGTGAGGACAAGAGTGTCTAAGTTCTATCCCTGATTCTGAGGCTAATTTTTCCAGACTTTTATACTCTCCTCCCATGTCAGTTTGTAGGACTTTAATTTTTCTCTCAAATTGATTTTCAACTAGCCTTTTGAATTGCACAAAGTATTGTAGAACTTCATGTTTATATTTCAGTGGATAGATCCAGGTATATCTAGTATAGTCATCAACAAACAGCACATAATACTTAAAACCAGAAGTAGAATTAACATGAGAAGGTCCCCAGACATCTGAGTGTATTAGATCAAGTGGTTTTTGAGCATGAGAGGATGACATTTTAAATGGTAAAGCATGAGATTTCCCAAACTGACATGATTCACAAAATGATACTGCTTTATTATTGGAAAATCTGGAATTACTACAAGACTTTAAAACTTGCTGTAATATAGAATTAGAGGGATGTCCTAGCCTTCTATGCCATGTTTCAGTTTGAGCTTCTATGGAGTTATGCTTCATTGAATTGGCAGATTGATTCAGGTAGAAAATGAGAGAATCATGAGTGGTATGATGCTTGTTGATAGGATTAGAGTCTGATGGTGCAGGACAGAAGGAGTTCAGTTGATATAGTCCATCTTCAAGCTTCCCCTGCATTAGAGCCCTCCTTGTTGGTAGATCCTTCACAACACAGCCATGAGGAAAGAATTCAACAGATACATTGTTGTCAATGGTTAATTTTGAAACACTAACCAAATTTTTCTTGATCTTAGGTACATGAAGCAGATGTTTTAACACTAGTGCCTTATCAGATTTAGTGTGAAGTACCTTAGATCCAACATGAGAAATGTGTAATGAAGAACCATTACCTACTACCATTTTCTGCTTACCAGTATACTCTCTGGCTTCATCCACATTGTTCTTATCAGAGGTTACATGGTGGCTGGCTCCAGTATCAGCATACCAAGCCTGATCTTCTACTGAATTGGGACATGTAGTGTATGCGGATGGACTGAAATTATTGATCTGATCAGTAGGTCGTTTTCCCATATATTTCTCATCAAACCTGTTATAACACCAGGTAGCAGTGTGGTTATTCAAACCACAAATTTGACAGGATTGCCTTGCTTCATTTGTCCTTCCAAATCTACCTCTCCCCCTTGTTCTTCCTCTGAAACTTGTATTCCTTCCAGCTCTACCTCCTCTTCCATTATATTGATTTACATTCTGTGAATTCCTTTGAGTAAGATTAATGGATCCAAAGTTATTCCTGACTTGATTGAGATACTCAAGTCTACTCTCAAAAGTCATAAGTGTTGAAGATAACTCATGCCAGGTAACTTGATCCCTGCAATTCAGTTGAACTACAATAGGTGTGTATTCTTCATCAAGCCCAGCCAACACTTGTGTAATCAGATCAGTATGATCAATTTTCTTACCAGCAATCTCCAAATTATCAGCAAGTTGCTTGATAGTGTTGAGGTATTGATCCATGGTCATGGATCCTTTCCTGATTCTCTGTAATTCTGAGGTAAGGAAAGTCACCCTTGATCTATTTAGAATTCCATAGTTCTCCTTAATGGCCTTCCACTGCTCACTTGAGCTATTACATCCCATTACACGCATGACAATCTCTGGAGTCATGGAGGAGTAAAGCCATCCCATTAGGAGCTGATCCACTGAGATCCATCTGGTGTAGTCTGGATTGTGGATTGTTTCAAGTGTTGTTCCAGCTTCAGTTGCTGATTCTGAATTAATAAACCGTGGTGGACAGACTTTTGTGCCCAGCAGATACTCTTCCAGTCCATGTCCTCTTACTATTGGCATTATGATATTCTTCCACAGAAGAAAATTGTCTCTGTCAAGCTTTACAGATGCTGCTTGAGTGAGATTCATGCTGAATGGAGAGAGGTTACTCAACATAGCTGGATTTTGAACATTCGAGTTTAACTCATGTGACTGACTGCTGTGACTCGTGTTCGCCATAGTGTGGCTCTGATACCAAGTTGGAATTATAGGAGAGAATTGATCTAAAAGCTTTGAAGCAGAAGGGTTATCTTTCTGAATTAACTTATATAGAAAAGTTACAAAATAGGTGCTAATGCTGGCTACCTATATATATATACAATAGATAAACTAATTAAAGCACAAAATGAATGAAGAAATAACAGATTCTGCACATGAATGAAACTAAGTTTGTTACAACAAATTCAGTATACTAGAAGCTTCATGTCAACAGCTTTGTATCAAGACTTCAGCCGGCACATCTTCATGATCATCAGCCATGTGATTATGATCCTTAGATTCTGCTTTCCCAACACAGGCCCTGTCCACTTGGCTAATTGGTGCATAGCAAAGTTTCAGTTTTACTGTTTTGTAGGCTGAATCTGTGCCTGCTGGAAATGAATTGTTGTATGACCATGTTATTGTGATATTGCCTTCACCACCTTTAAGGACTGCAATTTTTAAATCCAATGAGTTAGCAATAAATCTAGTATTTTATGTGAAAATATAAAATCCCGTGTTACAAATTATAAACTGAACAATATTACGGAGAATATAGAAATACATTTTCATTTTTGGAGATTTTTGAAGGTGAGAAAAGGTAATTAAGTCAGTGATAATATGTACCTTTTCCTTGTTGATGTGAAGCAGAAACTACAAGAGTTTTCTGAAGAGAAGAAAAGGTCACTCCATAGGAAGTTGATGCCAAACAGGAGAGAAGAAGTGTAGCCACAAGAAAACCTTCAACTGCTGCCATTGATGACTTAGTTGTATTTCAACTTAGAAGTTAGAACCAAGAGAATTAGCTGATATCCCAAATGAGGCTAAGTGATGTATATATAGGGATTTCAAAAGGGTCCCCAAAAAAGGTGGACGACTTTTTGTCTTTTGACTAAAAATGTTGAATCATCTCATAAATGTTCATAAATAGTTTATAAACGACAAGAATTTTGTCCACTCTACTATATATATTGATTCAACTTGTTCTGCTTATTTAAAACTTCACTCTGCAAATTAAACTTTTGAACAAGTCAAATTCTCCCAACTGGCAATTTTAATGATTTATAGAATATGTTTAAAAACAAATATTAAAATTTAACAAGGGGTGTGAATAAAAAATGAATTTTCAGATGCTAAAAAATGACTCTAGAACATGTTCAAGAGATGGAGTTAATTTAAAATTTGTTTAGGATTTATATGTTTTATTATATTAGAAGTTGAGTTAGATTAGATATGTATTTCATGTATGAAATTGGAATTTTCTAAAATTTAAAATTTTGTGTATTCAATTATTCAATACAATTTAATATTATGTATCAAACACATTTCATGTAATTATGTTGATCAAAGAAATTGGCTTTTATATCAAACAATTTTGTTTGGGTGTTGGGTTGCACCAAATGTGCCGAATGGACTTTTTGTGATAAATGATAATAATGAGCCTTGAATTGCTTAAATGCTTATTTATTGTTCTTGAATCTTGACTAATTAAGCAAGTAGCACTAATAATAAGTGTGACCTTTTAAAGTTCGAAGTTTGATAACTTACTTATTTTTTTCCTTTAGATAAAAATAGTATTTCATTCTTTTCAAAAAGATAAATTTATTTATATTTTTACATAAATTAAGAAAATATAATTTATATAGTTAAAACTATAAATTTTACTTACATTTTTCTTAATATATTCCTACTTTGAATAATGGTAGTTCATATTTATTGATAACAAGACATTAAATAAGAGTATATTAAGAAACTAAGAAATCAGTCATTCTCTCAACAAGAAAAGTTAACTATAATTTAGAACAAATAAATAAGGAAAGTAAGCATATATTTATAGGACAAAGAGACATGCATAAGCTCAAAAAGTGGCTAATCTCAAATATTTACGTTTGTTATAGTTCTCTTCAAAAATAATAATAATAATAATAATTAACTTTTTTAACATTGAATAAAAAACACAACCTACACTCTAAATATGTACAACTCATATTGTTCTCTTCAATTAGGAAAAAAAAAATTCAATCAAATTTAGACTATATAATTTACTTTAAAAGCACCCAACGTCAGTATCATCATTGCTAAGAATGAAAGCTTAAATTGTTACTATAATTTAAATATAGGAATAAGACAAATTATGGATGTCAAAGAGACACTTTATTTCCAGGATCGTTCTCAAAATTAATTATTGACTGTTTATCACAATTTTTTAATAGATTCTAATTTAAATAAAACAAGCACTAAAAATATATTCATGTTCATGTATCAAAACTTGTAGTTTGGCAACTAATCAACCTACTTGCCATTGAAAAATATTAACATCTTTGACCTTTTAAGTAAGTTACACAAATTTGATCGAATTCAATAATATAAATAATAAAAGATCAAGAAAAAAAATTTATGTGTAGTAAACTGCATGCGGGCAAAAAAGGGTAGGATTATATTTTTAGGATTAATTACACTATAGGTTCTCAACTTTTCTACTTTATTGCTATTTTAATTTGTTTTAATTAAACTTTAAGAGTGTTGTTCTTCTGCCCCCTTGAAGGCATAATGTAGTACCCACTTGCTGAAGTGTCAGCAAGTGAGCAGTTGATGTAAAAAGTTGGGGGGCAGGAGATCATTCTCCTAAACTTTAATAACATATATCATCTTCAATTTTTCATTAATTAGCACAAATAGTTCTTACATACAAAATCTATCAAAAAATTATGTTAAAGTAGAGAATGACATTTTTGCCCAAACTTTAAATAATCAAAATACCAATCTAAAAAAGACCCAAAAAAAAAAAATAATAATAATAAAGACAGAAAAATAAATAAAAAAGTAAAATGAAATTAAACATAGACAGAATAAAAAACATCTTCTTCAATAGACCCCCACCCTTTTACCTAGAGGTGTCAAGACGGGCGGGCCGACCGAACCGGCATCGACACACCCGCCTCGACCCGGAACCGCGGGCCGGCCCGTGAACCGGGCGGGCTGTTCACGGGCCAAGAAGGCCAACCCGCGGGCCGAAGAGGCCAACCCGCGGGCCGGCCCGTGAACCGCTTTGATTTTTTAAAAAAAAAAAAAAATTGGGCAGAAAATTTAAACTTTTATATTTGAAATGATATTTAAAAAAAAATAAAAAAACAAACGGCAGAGAGTCATTTAAAGTGAAAGATGTGACAGATGCATCACGTTTTAGTCTTTAAATATATAAATAAAAAATAGAAATTGAATTAAAAAATTAACAAATGTGAATTTATTATTGTTATTTATTTTTTATTTAGTAATTTAACACATTTTTTGTTATATATGTAAACATTTTTTTTTTTAATTACAATAAGTAACTAAATTTTTTTAGTAATTTCAAAAAAAAATTAATTTTTTATTCATACGAGCCGAACCGGATCGAACTGCGGCCCATATGGGCTCGACCCGTATGGGCCAATTGGTGGGCCGGGCTTTTGAAAAAATTTCGTGGGCTGGGCCGACCCGGCCCGCAACCCGTAGTGGCGCGGGCTTTTTCGAACGCAGGCCGTTACCGAGCCTCATCAAAGGCGGGCCGACCCGGCCCGCCTGACCCGGATTGACACTACCCATCTCCACAACCCAAAACCTCATGTCACCAGCCACCACTCCATTCCCTTTTCCCACCTACACCCAAAATAATTTTTGAACATGAAGAGAGAAGATTGGTGCATTATGTAATCTTTAGATTTCTTGTTATACTGGGTGGCCAGAGGCTGTCTACCACTTTCAAGTTCAGCAATAGTACAAAGCATGTCCGAATCAATCTGTGAGACAAAATGCCTTCGGACAATAATTCCCGCCACAACCTTCATCTCAGTTTGCGTCAAGTAAGGCTGACCATCAGGATCACGTGAGAGGTGGACCTTTGATCCCATAGTCTCTCCAACATTAAGCCATTCTACTCTCACATCAGGATCCGTCCACATTGCATCTAAGTCTTGTGGATCCACACAATCATTCCAGTATTTGAAACTGACAGCCGCCATCCTTGTGAATGCACTAAATGCTTTCCATTGCATCAGAGATGAAGACGGGAGACCCCCACCCCTTTACCCATCTCCAAAACCCAAAACCTCCGGTCACCATCGTCACCTCCACCACCCCATTCCCTTTTCCCACCTACACCCAAAATAATTTTCGAGCATGAAGAGAGAAGATTGGTGCATTATTGTCCCACAAAAACAAACAAGAATGTCATTTGCCAGTTTATGTGGAAATTTTCACAACAATCATATATCAATCCAATAATAAATTTTAGCAACATGGTCCATAAGCTAAAGACTAGAGTCAATACATTGTAGAAAGAGTATAACATTTCTTTTAGCAACCAAGTCCAATAACATAATAATTAAACTACAATGACGCAAAACTAATGAGTCATTCACGATGTATTTCCACTCTCAGAAGCAACTATTCATTAATGGTTGGGTGCTTTAAGTCATGTTACAATTGCGATGAAATTTTAATTCATCTGTCAAAAAGGATTCAACTTTTTTTGCGAACCCACTAACCAGATGAAATTTATTTCCCCAATCAACAGTCAAATGTCCACAAGATAACATAACAAAAATCAGTGAATGACGGGGGCAGGGGTAGGGCGTCAGCTATGGAGGCAATGGTGGCCGGGCCAGCGATCGGAGGTTTTGGAGCTTAGGGGTAGGTCTATTTTTAATGTCTTTTTTTAATTATTATTTTTCAATTTTTTTATTTTGTCTTTTTTGGATTTGTTTTTCGTGTATCTAATGTTATGGGAAAAAAATATCATTTTAGCCCATTTCATCAAAATTTTTGATAGATTCTATATATGAGTGGGGACTATTTGTGTTAATTAATGAAAGGCTGGAGATGATACGTGCTATTAAAATTTAAAGAGGATGAAATTGTGATAGTGGAAATGTTGGGGGACCTACAGTATAATTAACCCATTTTTTTAATCATTCTTAACTTTGATATTGACTTAGTGTGGTTGCACATAGACACATCAATTTGTGTTGTCACTATTTTGTGTTGGAGATATTTTCACAAATGAAGATATGTTTGATAATGTGCAATACATTTGTGGTGGAATACAAGATGTTAAGACTCTTATGAATAGTTGTAACTTTTGTGAAATGATGTAATAAAGACACTTATGAGTAGTTGTAACTTTTGCGAAATGGTGTATGAGATTCTATAAATAGAATCAACATTGTACCTTTGATGTAGATGTATAATCATATTTGTATTCTCATTCAATTCTCTTATAGTTTTCTTGCAAAAATCACTTCACTCTTTGCTTTCAATTTCTGCTTTGTCTTTTGTAAATCTGCAGTAAAAGAATGTAAAGTCTCTTGTATCGGTTTTTTAATTCTCAAATCTTTGAACTAATGTCATTGCATCCATATAACGTTTTTTTCATATCTCTAGGTCCACCAATAAAAAACGAAGGTAAAATAATTTATCGACTAATTTTATAACCTCTATTTTCACCTATTTCCACACTATCAACAATTCATTGATAAAGTTTAGCGCGTATTTCGTTTTGGTTATGCCGAAAATAATCCAATTGACTTGTTTCAATCTTAACATCATACATATCTACTAGGTATTATTGGAAAAGTCTACCAGCTTGAAGCAAAATAAAATTGCTGCTTTTTCTTTCTTTTCAAGACTACAAATAAATAAATAAATGAACAAAGTAAAATAGAAAATTTTTAAAACAAAAAAAAAAAAAATCAATGCTAATAATAACATGTATTCTCTTTTTCGATTAACTCGTTCACAGAATTTATACTATTTAAATCAAATAAATTTTCTATTATATGGTATTATCAACTTTATCTTGTTTTCACTTTTCCATACCATCCAAATTCACCAAAAGAAAATAATAAAGTATATTGAAGTGGATCATAACAATCAAAATAGTAATGTATTATATGCAAAGTATTAAAATGATAATAAATTACTATGTCACGAACTCTAACATGTGCAGATGGATCTTTTTCTACCCAAACAGTGGTAACTTGTGATGTAATAGGTGTATTATAAACCCCTTTGATCAAGCCCTGATCACTCTTATGTGTATTTTACAAATTTCTAAACAATCTATCGCTTAAAGAACGAAAAAAATTACAGTAAGGATTAATCGTTAATATATTTATAATGTTGTACAACATGTATTCACAAAATTTGTCTGACTTTTGCAACCTATTTTGTATTTCATTTTCAGTATCATAAGTACAATTTAAATAAGAAGGATGGTTATCAATTGGTAAATTGAATTTATATAATGATATACTTGTCTTTGTACCCTAAATGTGTAGATACTTTTATATTTTGTCAACAAATGTTTATTATACTTTACACTAAAAGACGTAAATGCAAAATTGTTATTATTATTTCGTACATTATTTTGAAATTTTAATGCTTGAGTTGAATTAAAAGTATATAACTCATATAGTTTATTAGGCACACTACCTATTTGTAATTTTACTTTTCTATCACTACAACAAAATTCTTTACTTTCTTTTTCAAATTTTTTAGCACTACAATCTTTGCAAATTATTGGTGTTTGTAATACATAATTTGGGTAGGAATTTTTGCTATATTATTTTTTGTACCAGATTTAATTCGCGAATGAAAAAAAAATTTGGCTTCTAATTTCAAGTAAATAAAAAATAAAAAATTTAACTTCCGGCGTCGCTACGAATCTCCTAGTACGTTTTAAAATATTTTTGTCACGCTAAATGTTGCACGCATTTGCTTTAAATTTTATTTGACGAATATGGAATATTATTTTATCACCGAGCTTCGTTAATTTTCTTAAGTTAATTTCTTGATAACTTTAGGCAAACCATTTAAATTAAAAACTAAGAAAACATTGAACACTTTTTTTCGGTCCACACTAGTCCTAATTTTAAGTCCAAAAATCGACCTATTAAACCCTATAAAAACCGGTCTCTCTAGCCCAACACCGGACTTATTTTTTGGCCCAAAAGTTAACCTATAACCAGCCCAAAACCCGGTTCATTTCGGCTCCAAAAATTTGCCAATAAACTGGCCACCATGCTGCCAAAACTGACCCACTTTGCGGCCAGGAAAATCGCCCCCTCCATGATCAACAATCCACCTTTTTTTCCACCACTTAATCGATCTCAACTTCAGTCAATAGCTGCCTTTAGCACCAGCCAAACTGCCTTCCCATTCTCTGAATAACCTTCCCCCAGCTCCTCCATTATCCACATCCACAGTTCAAGCCCCATTTTCTTACCATGTTTTCCCTTTATTTTTATTCGTGCAGAAACTGATTTTCCTCCCAGAAATCTCCCAACTTTCGGCCCCCATAAGTTCCCATTATTTCCTTCATTTGAGTCCCAACCAAAACTCCATCTTTTCTCTCATTTTTACCCCAATCTTCCTCCAAGATTTCAGCCCCTATAGTCCCTATTTTGTTTTCCTACTAGTTCACTCCAAAATCCCAACGTTGTTTCCCAGTTGTGCCTCCATTTCCTCTGCAGTTTCGGACCTTAAGTTTCCTCATCAAGATGCCCTTTATTCTCTCTCCTTTCCCAACAATAAACATCCTTTTATTTCCTTTTTTTCCCACTCACTAGTTCGGCCGAGCAGAAGTCAACCAACATCTCAGTTTGCTCCATCTTTTTCCATTTTCTGACTTTCCAATCTCGGCCAAGAAGACTCCAACATTTCCTCCATTTTTCGGACCCCAATTTCCACTAACTTAATCATGTTTTCTTCACCATTTTTTCTAGCAATTGTCGGTCACTTTCTTCCCAAATATCTATCCATAGAATCATATATTAATCTGCCCATCAAAGTTCAGATTTCTTCTTCAGCGGTTCAACTCAACAAAACTTCTAAATTTGCAAGGTAGTTTTATTTAGTACTCATACTAAGATTTATAAATGTTTTTTTTTTTGGAAAGTTATTATGTGATATAAATGACATGTAAATTTAGTTATGAAAGAACTTCATGGGTATCGGTTACAATTTATGTTGTTCCTATGTACGTTTGAAATGATGGCATATGCATTTATGTTTCCGTATAATTTTTCCTACAAGTAAGTATATTTCTACTCAGTGTTTCTTATGAAATACTCACCCCAAAATAAACAAATTTTCAGATTGAAATTGTTGGTATATATTAACACAATGGCGTAGGCTAACGAAGTGGACTTCTTTTATTTAAATTAAGTTTGGGCGTTGAGATGATCAAGTCAATCATAATGTAAATACTATATTAAGTGTTGTATTCTCAGTATTTAATTATGTAATGTACATGGAGATCAAGATATTGGTTTAATTATCGTTTAAATTTTAAGATAGAAATTTGCCTCGTTTTATATTCTAAATTTTTAGCTTTCTGCTCCTACTTTGAAAAATCATAACTATATGTACGTTTGGAGTTTTTGACTGAAATTAGTGGCTATAAAAAGCACTATATGTAGTCTACTGGCAACAATTAGAATCACTCAAAAATTCCATAGTATGAATTTATTAAGAATGTTTTAGCAGGCTACCTGAAGGTGACAGTTTTTCAAGCAACTTTGGCTAATGTTTCACCTAACAAACGACGTACCTAAGGTCTGAAATTTTAACATGACCTAGTTCAAGGTCCCAAGTATCTATAGTTCAAATTTTGGAATTTTTGGAATTCGTTTGAATAGTCAAATAAATTGTAGTGAAACATATTATGGCATAGGCAAAAACTTTAAAAATTAAAAGTAAATTTTTAATGACCTTCCGAGTTGAGAAAATCCGGGGTGTTTCATAATTTTTTCAAATCTATCAATATTTGCATATATGATGCTAAGATTGTCCTCACACGAATGATAATTGTCTACCCCATCTTCAAAACTATAATTTGTATTTCTACGGTCTCTACAACAAACATCACAAATATTGCATTACCTATATTCTATTTACGAAAACATAAAAACTCCCGAGGTAAATTTGCACTACTACTTGCCTTATTAGAATTAACTTGCACTTCATCGAAAAGCTTATATCTTGTTCTATGTATTGTCCTTTTAGAATTGAATTTTTTATGCTCGGCATACGACTCCTTACATTGTTTCCTCCGTATTTCTTTTTGTGTTTCTACATTGCTTTCTAGATCCATCTATCGTACAACAAAAATAGAACAATATTGATTTATTGTTCATTCTTTTTTCTAAATCACAAAATAAAAAATTACAAGCAAAGCATATCACACTATTCATATTCGAAGTTCATATAAATTAGCAAATTTAAAAAACGACTCTGGCTTTATAAATATTTCAAATTCAAAGAACAAAATCACACTATACACAAGTAATAAAAAAATTGCGACAACTCCACAAAATAATTATCATATAATTATTTAATATTTCATCAGTAAGATACATGTAGTGAAGATAACACTAGCTAAATGATCATTAGCAGCAATAAGCCAGCTAGACAATAAAAAAACCCCCAAAAATCGAGGACAACCAACATCCCAAAATCTTCAAAATACTTCACCGACCAAATACTTCGCTAAATACAATGAGAAAACAAAAACATTAAACACAATTAACAACAACAATATAATTAATTTCCAAAATATAATTAATAGCACACAAAAATATACCACATATGCTAATTTCATCAAGTGATTATCTCGTTTGGTTTTCAGATAAATATTGTTGATGATTGTGTATATCACAAGTTCAGTGGGAGTAAGCATATTTTCCTGGTTTTTTATGTTGACGACATACTGCTTGCCACTAATGATATAGACATGTTGCACGAAACCAAGTGTTTTTTGTCAAGGAATTTTGAGATGAAAGATCTTGGGGACGACTCTTTTGTATTAGGGATTCAGATACACCAGGATCGCTCTCGGGGTATTTTTGAATTGTCACAAAAAAGCTATATCGATAAAGTTCTTAAAAGGTTTGGCATGCAGGATAGTAAACCAGGGGACACCCCTGTTGCTAAGGGAGACAAATTTAGTCTCAATCAGTGCCCGAAAAATAATCTTGAAGTTAAGGAAATGCAGAAGATTCCCTATACATCAGCTGTTGGGAGTCTGATGTATGCTCAGGTTTGTACTCGTCCAGACATAGCATTCATTGTTGGAATGCTGGGCAGATATTTAAGTAACCCTGGGATGAATCATTGGAAAGCAGCAAAAGGGGTTATGAGGTACTTGAAGAGAACAAGAGATTGCATGCTTACATACAGCAGATCGGATCAGTTAGAGATCGTAGGGTACTCCGATTCTGATTTTGCGGGATGCCAAGACAGTAGAAAATCCACTTCAGGCTGCATATATCTGCTAGCTAGAGGAGCTATTTCCTGGAGGAGTGCTAAGCAAACACTCGTAGCTTCTTCCACTATGGCAGCGGAGTTTGTAGCATGTTATGAGGCATCTAATAATGGGATATGGCTGCGAAATTTTGTCACTGGGCTGCGCATTCTAAATGGCATTGAAAGACCATTAAAGTTATATTGTGACAATGACTCTGCAGTGCTATATTCTAATAACAACAGGAGTTCAACTAAATCAAAACACATTGACATTAAGTTTCTGGTTGTGAAAGAAAGGGTACAAAATGGACAGATTTCCATAGAGTATATTGGGACAAACTCCATGATTGCAGATCCGCTTACTAAGGGATTACCACCGAAGGTTTTTCATGAGCACACTGCTCGTATGGGTGTTGTATTTCTTGAGGATATCATGTTTTAGTGGGAGTTTGTATTTTGGTTGCTTTATGTTTGTTTTTTGGACACATTTGTATATTTGGACAATTTTCTGTACAGAAATAAAGTATTCAGTTCATTCCATTCTGTTACATTATGTTTGGTATTGATCTCACTTAAGGAATAAAGTCGGACCAATTGAAAATAGACATGTTTGGATCACATAACATGTAATTTTCATACTACACTCTCATGATTGATCTATGTCATTTGGGGTCCGTTTGACAGAGATTATAAACTAGTTTATAAACCAATATTGGTTTATTTGAGTTGAAATTGTTGACTTTTATGTTAAAAGTGGGTTGAAAAGTCAAAAATGACGGCTGAAATAAACTAAAAATGGTTTATAAACCATGTCAAACAAGCTCTTGGTTGTATTAGTGTACGTGACCATTGATGGATTTAGTTACGATTAATGTAACGAAAGTCGCTTTGATCCTACATTGATATGATTGACGGACGAGATTGTTTAGACATACCCTTAACAGTGATAGCAAAATTTTGAGCTCATAAGATTGTGCACATTTATAAGGATACATGTATGGTCCAGTGGGAGATTGTTGGATAAAATTCAACATGTGGGGCCAAACATGTATATATTAAAATGTGTGGTGCTATCTTAAGGCTTTACTCAATAAAGTGATCCACTAAAGACTGTTTTAGACTAATGGGTATTAAGTGTCATGAGATTAAAGTGTAGAGACGGATACAATGTTTTAAATTGATGAGATGCCAATTTAACAACATTGAAACAAAATAACTGCCCTGCAGTTATATATACAAGTCATGGTCCCCAATTGAGCTTGACTTTTCATAACTCTCTGTATCCCCATCAATAAGAGACACTAAGGAGAAAACCACGGATCAACTAGAAGACCATAACCCAGTTCGATTAAACAGAATCATGGATTCGAGTACGCTTCCACTTCAGTCTTAATCTTAGTAATTACAACATGATGGTTTTAAGTCATAAATGTATAATCATCTGTTTGTGGATTAAGTAAATTAATCTAACACCATAAGCTAAAGACTAGAGTCAATACATTGTAGAAAGAGTATAACATTTCTTTTAGCAACCAAGTCCAATAACATAATAATTAAACTACAATGATGCAAAACTAATGAGTCATTCACGATGTATTTCACTCTCAGAAGCAACTATTGATTAAATATTAATGGTTGGGTGCATTAAGTCATGTTACAATTGCAGAATACATAACATAATAATAGATGAAATTTTAATTCATCTATCAAAAAGGATATAACTGTTTTTTCGAACCCACTAACCAGATGAAATTTATTTACCCAATCAACAGTCAAAATGTCCACAAGATAACATAACAAAAATCAGTGAATGACGGGGGGAGGGGTAGGGTGTCAGCTATGGAGGCAATCAGCTAGCGGAGCGGAACCAGATATTTTAAGTTAGAAGATCCCAAATAGGAGTGGGCCGGGGGGCCGGGTTTCGGGGTGCTGCCCCCTAATTTTTTTTTTTCAAACCACAATGAATGAACCAATTTTTATTAGAATCTAATATTTTTTTATAAATCATTGTCTTTAAAAAGTTTACAAGAAGTCATTTGCACAAAAATAGAATCTATATTATTTTATCTAAAACTAAGCTATATAATCGATGCACAAAAATTAAAACTCTTTTAATAGTGTTATATACAATTATTATTTGAACACGATATGTATTAACAAATAAAGTGCCTTTATTAATTTTTTATTATCATTTGAGGAATTGGTCAATCATTTGTAATTTTGTATTATTAATTTTATTAGGCCAATAGGTCCAATTATCTTACATTAACAGCTCGTTTAGTCTAATTTATGAACTAGTTCATTTGACCAAAATAATTTATTTGATAAAAAAAATAGTTTATTTGACAAAAAATTTGCCTTGATAACCTGACATTTTTTACTATTCTTAGCCAAATAAACTATTTTGATCAAATAAATTAATTTATAAACTATACCAAACAAGCTCTAAATTGATATTAGGTCAATGAATCCAATTGTCATCTATTAAATTGATATTAGGTCAAAATTAAATTACATATTAAAAAATTAAAAAACTAAAAAAAGAAAAAGAAAAAAGAAAACCCAAAAAGTTGGGGGGGTCCAGGTCTCCCCTGGGACCCCCCCTCCCCCCCCCCCCCCACCCCCCCAACTCCGTCCCTGGAGGCAATGGTGGCTGGGCCGACGGTCGGAGGTTTGGGGGCTTAGGGGTGGGTCTATTTTTAATGTCTTTTTTTTTTATTATTTTTCAATTTTTTTTCTTTTGTCTTTTTTGGATTTGTTTTTCGTGTATCTAATGTTATGAGCAAAACTATCATTTTATCACATTTCATCAAAAATTTTGATAGATTCTACGAGTGGGGACTATTTGTGCTAATTAATGAAAGGTTGGGGATTATACGTGCTATTAAAATTTAAAGAGGATGAAATTTTGATAGTGAAAATGTTGGGGGACCTGCAGTGTAATTAACCCAATTTTTAAATCATTCTGAACTTTAATCCGTTATTGACTTAGTATGGTTGCACATAGATACATCAATTTGTGTTGGAGATATTTTCACAAATGAAGATATGTTTGATAATGTGCAATACATTTGTGGTGGAATACAATGTTTGATAATGGCACAATTCATCTATTATCTAATAAATGTCTTCTAACTGCAACTAATTAATTATCATTGCAGTGTCTATAATTTGTATAAGAACTATCACCAAGATAAGTTTTTCGTAGAAAATTGTTTTGGACTCTCTTTTTTTATTCATAAAGTACTCATTATTTTAATACGCAATACATACCATGCATCATATGTTTCACTATAATAGAATGTAAATGATGATGCTTATTTTTATTTGCTATTTCACATGAAACAATTTTATCAATTAAATCAATATTCGTAATTCTTGAACATTTTTTAAGAATTAACAAAAAGTGAGCATGTGGAATGCCTGTTTTTTGAAATTTTATCACATAAATATAAGGAAAAATTGGTCCCATAAATTTTATTTTTATTACATGAACTTTTAATTCTTCTAATTTAGCTCTAAATATACGCACAGTCAAATCAGGTCTATTTTGACTTTGACGTACATCGTTATGTTTTAACTCTTGTTTTATTTCCTCTCAATTAGAATTACAAGTTATTGTTAAAAATATATCAAGTTTCCCAAATCTTTGAACTAATGTCATTGCATCCATATAACGTTTTTTCACATCTCTAGGTCCACCAGTAAAAGACGAAGGTAAAATAATTTATCGACTAATTTTATAACCTCTATTTTCACCTATTTCCACACTATCAACAATTCTTTGATAAAGTTTAGCGAGTATTTTGTTTTGGTTATGCTGAAAATAATCCAATTGACTTGTTTCAATCTTAACATCATACATATCTACTAGGTATTGTTGGAAAAGTCTACCAGCTTAAAGCAAAATAAAATTGTTGCAAGTTCGTACCTGTTTCAACAGTAATATTCTCGACAAGCTTGCACTCTCTCTTTCTTCCTTTTCAAAACTACAAATAAATAAATAAATAAATAAAAAGTAAAATAGAAAATATTTAAAAAAAAACATAATATAAATTAATCAACTACAAACTACAAACTACAACGCTAATAATAACATTTATTCTCTTTTTCGATTAACTTGTTCACATAATTTATACTATTTAAATCAAATAAATTTTCTATTAAATGCATTTATCAACTTTATTAAATTTTCTATTAAATGCATTTATTCTCATATAGTGATTATCAACTTTATCTTGTTTTCACTTTTCCATGCCATCCAAATTCACCAAAAGAAAATAATGGAGGATATTGAAGTGGATCATAACAACCAAAATAGTAATGTATTATATGCGAAGTATTAGAATGATAATGAATTACTATGTCACGAACTCTAACATGTACAGATGGATCTTTATCCACCCAAACAGTGGTAACTTGTGATGTAATAGGTGTATTATAAACCCTTTGATCAAGCCTTGAGTCTTATGTGTATTTTACAAATTTTTATACAATCTATATCGCTTAAAGAATGTAAAAATTTACACTAAGGATTAATCGTTAATATATTTATAATGTTGTACAACATGTATTCACAAAAAATTTCTGACTTTTGTAACATATTTTGTATTTCATTTTCAGTATCATAAATACAATTTAAATAAGAAGGATGGTTATCAGTTGGTAAATTGAATTTATATAATGATATACTTGTCTTTGTACCCTAAATGTGTAGATACTTTTATAATTTGTCAACAAATGTTTATTATACTTTACGCTAAAAGACGTAAATGCAAAATAGTTATTATAATTTCTTACATTATTTTGAAAATTTAATGCTTGAGTTGAATTAAAAGTATATAACTCATATAGTTCATTAGGCACATTACCTATTTGTAATTCTACTTTTCTATCACTACAACAAAAATTTTTACTTTCTTTTTCAAATTTTTTAGCACTACAATATTTGCAAATTGTTGGTGTTTGTAATACATAATTTTGGGTAGGAATATTTGCTATATTAATTTTTGTACAAGATTTAATTTGTAGAGACTGAAAAAAAAAATTTGGCTTCTAATTTCAAGTAAATAAAAAATAAAAAATTTAACTTCCGGCGTCGCTACGAACCTCCTAGTACGTTTTAAAATATTTTTGTCACGCTAAATGTTGCTTGCATTTGCTTTAAATTTTATTTGACGAATATGGAATATTATTTGATCACCGAGCTTTGTTAATTTTCTTAGATCAAATAAATTTTCTTGAGTTAATTTCTTGATAAATTTAGGCAAACCATTTAAATTAAAAACTAACAAAACGTTAAACACTTTTTTTTTCTCGGCCTATGCTAGTCCTAATTTTAAATCCAAAAATCGACCCATTAAACCCTATAAAAACAGGTCTCCTCTAGCCCAACACCTGACTTATTTTTCGGCCCAAAAGTTAACCTATAATTAGCCCAAAGCCCGGTTCATTTCAGCTCCAAAAATTAGCCAATAAACAGGCCACCTTGCTGCCAAAACTTACCCACTTTGCAGACAGGAAAATCGTCCCCTCCATGATCAATAATCCACCTTTTTTCCACCACTTAATCCATCTCAACTTCAGTCAATAGCTGCCTTTAGCACCAGCCAAACTGCCCTCCCATTCTCTGAATAACCTTCCCCCAGCTCCTCCATTATCCATAGTTGAAGCCCCATTTTCTTACCATGTTCTCCCTTTATTTTTATTCGTGAAGAAACTGATTTTCCCCCCAGAAATCTCCCAAACTTTCAGCCCCCATAAGTTCCCATTATTCCCTTCATTTGAGTCCCAACCAAAACTCCATCTTTTCTCTTATTTTTACCCCAATCTTCCTCCAAGATTTCAGCCCCTACGGTCCCTATTTTGTTTTCCTACTAGTTCACTCCAAAATCCCAGCATTGTTTCCCAGTTGTGCCTTTATTTCCTCTGTGGTTTCGAACCTTGAGTTCCTCATCAAGATGCCATTTATTCTCTCTCCTTTCCCAGCAATAAACATCCTTTTATTTCCTTTATTTCCCCTCACTAGTTCTGCCCAGCAGTAGTCAACCATTATCAGTTTACTCCATCTTTTTCCATTTTCTAACTTTCCAATCTCGGCCAAGAAGACTCTAACCTTTCCTCCATTTTTCGGACCCCAATTTCCACCAACTTAATCATGTTTTCTTCACCATTTTGTCCAGCAATTGTCGGTCACTTTCTTCCCAAATATCTATCCATAGAATCATATATTAATCTGCCCATCAAAGTTCAGATTTCTTCTTTAGCGGTTCAACTCAACAAAACTTCTAAATTTGCAAGGTAGTTTTATTTACTACTCATACTAAGATTTATAAATGTTTTTTTTTTTTTTTGGAAAGTTATTATGTGATATAAATGACATGTAAATTTATTTATGAAAGAACTTCTTGGGTGCCGGTTACAATTTATGTTGTTCCTAAGTACATTTGAAATGATATCATGTGCATTTATATTTCCGTATAATTTTTTCCACACATTAGTATATATTTCTACTGAGTGTTTCTTATAAAATACTCACCCCAAAATAAACAAATTTTTAGATTGAAATGATTGGTATTGACGCAATGGCGTAGGCTAACGAAGTGGACTTCTTTTATTTAAATTAAGTTTGGGCGTTGAGATGATCAAGTCAATCATGATGTAAATACTATATTAAGTGTTGTATTTTCAGTATTTAATTATGTAATGTACATGGAAATCAAGATATTGGTTTAATTATTGTTTAATTTTAAGATACAAATTTGCTTCGTTTTATATTCTAAATTTTTAGCTTTTTGCTCATACTTTTAAAAATCATAACTCTCTGTACGTTTTGTGTTTTTGAGTGAAATTATTGGCTATAGAAAACACTATATATAGTCTAATGGCAGCAATTGGAATTACTAAACAATTTCATCGTATGAACTTATTAAGAATGTTTTAGCGGGCTACCTTAAGGCGACAGTTTTTCAACCAACTTTGGCTAATGTTTCACCTAACAAACAACGTAGCTAAGATCGGAAATTTTAACATGGCCTAGTTCAAGATCCCAAGTATCTATAGTTCAAATTTTGGAATTTTTGGAATTCGTTTGAATAGTCAAATAAATTGTGGCGAAACATATCATGGCATAGGCAAAAACTTTAAAAATTAGAAATAAATTCTTTTTCCCTTGCGCGCTTGTTTTTTTCCACAAATAGTTATTTTTTTTAAAACCCTTCAAGAGCACGGGAAATATTATTTGGAGTAGTCAAACATTATTTAGAGATTCTTTTAATGACCTTCCGGGTTGAGAAAATCAGGAGCGTTTCATAATTTTTTCAAATCTATCAATATTTGTATATATGATGCTAAGATTGTCCTCACACGAATGATGATTGTCTACCCCATCTTCAAAACTATAATTTGTATTTCTATGGTCTCTACAACAAACATCACAAATATTGCATTACCTATATTCTATTTATGAAAACACAAAAACTCACGAGGTAAATTTGTACTACTACTTGCATTATTAGAATTAACTTGTACTTCATCGAAAAGCTAATATCTTGTTCTATGTATTGTCTTTTTGGAATTGAATTTTCTATGCTCGGTATACAACTCCTTACATCGTTTCCTCAGTATTTTTTGTGTTTCTACATTGCTTTCTAGATCCATCTATCGTACATCAAAAATAGAACAATATTGATTTATTGTTCATTTTTTTTTCTAAATCACAAAAAAAAAAAAAAAATACAAGCAAAGCGTATAACACTATTCATATTCCAAGAACAAAATGATGATCATTAGCAGCAATAAGCCAGCTAGACAATAAAAAAAACTCCAGAAATCGAGAATAACCAACATCCCAAAATCCTCAAAATACTTCACCGACCAAATACTTCGCTAAACACAACGAGAAAACAAAAACTTTAAATACAATTAACAAGAACAATATAATTAATTTCCAAAATATAATTAATCGCACACGAAAATATACCAAATAGCATATGACACAAAACCAAATATGTAAATTTTATAGGTTGTGCTTAATTAATACAGGATAATATTGTTCAAGAAATTTCTCACCCTGACAACAATAATATAATCAAATCATCCATATTACATTATCCTAGATTATTCATACTCATAATAACAGCATAAAAAATCAAGCATTCAAAAAATAGGGTCAATAACATTATAGAGAAATTGTCATTATTCATCCTGATAATAACCAAGAACTACTTACAAAAATGAAAAAAAAAAATGACATTTGTATAAAGCCAAAATTTAGCAAATGAAAAAAGGAGAACCAAAAAAATAAAAAATAAACCCAAAAATCAGCACCCAAAAAATACCAAAAACCAAGCATGCATAAAAATTAAACAAAACTAAGTACGAAAAATTGGAAAAAATTAATTAACAAATGTTATTGTTGCATTATATCTTAAACTGTAAATAAACCTGGACAAAAAATAAATATAACTAATTAACAAAACAGAAAAATATAATTACGTACTAACACCTATAAATCCATAGATATGACAAACGAGATATGGGTTATTTCGTAGTTTTTTTCGAACAAAGACCACAAAACAAGAACCCAAAGAGAACAAAACCAATGAAAATTAGAACTTTAGATTTGGGAAATTTCACAGTTTTTTTTTTCGAACAAAGACAAGAAAAAAGAACCCAAAGAACACCACAACGAACGAAACTTTTAACTTTCTGATTTTAGATGGATCTAGGTCGAATGAATAGTTAGAATTTCTAATTTTTGATAGATCTAAATCGAACAAAAAACTGCAAAACACGAACCCAAACAAGAACAAAACAGCGAAACTGTAACTTCCAAATTTCGGATAGATCTAGGTTGAACGAAGAGTTGGAATTACAGATTTTTGATGGATCTGGATCGAACGAAATCACAAGGATAAGCCATTTTAGGGTTTCCTCACTCGGGGAAAGAGAGAGCAGCAAAAATGGGACCAATATCGTTTTTATATACTTTCAAAAACGACGCCATTTTCAAGCGTCTAATTAAAAATTACAAAAACGGTATCGTTTTAGTCGAATGATGTTCAGTGTAAATTCAAACCAACTCTTATTTATTGTTAAGATATATTTAGTGGTTTTAATAAAACTATAAAGGGATTTCATTTTTGTCGAAAATTATTGAAAATAATCTATACTAATCTAAAAAGGGCTTAAAGGGAGAAACATTTTTGGACAAATATGTCCTCATTAATATTTTATATTTCTTAAATTGTCCTTGAGTTAATGTTATAATCAAACTTCTAATTTAGCATTTATAACTACATATGGTCCTTAGAAGTTGAAAATACTAAATCTCCATTTATTATATTTAATCTGTACTATATCTCTAAAAAGGATAAACATTTTTGGACCAAAATATCCTCCCTCATATTTTAGATTTTTCAATTTGCCCTTAATTAATTTAAGGGATTTTTTCAGAAATAACCACAATAAATAAAATATTTTTTAAAATACTGTCATATTTTTTTTATTCTAAAAATACTGTTTTTTTATTTTGTAACACTTGTATTAACAAACATAACAAATATAATACAAACATAAATGTTTCTTTCCAATTTGTTATTAACAAACATAACAAATATAATAACAAGTGTCACAAAAATTTTAAAAAAAAACAGTATTTTTAGAATAAAAAAAGTTAAATAGTTTTTTTAAATTATTTTATATTTTGTAGTATATGGTGAAATTATCACTTAATTTAAAATGCCTTTTAAAATTACTTCAATTAAATCTTAATTAATGCATCTAAAATTCTCCACATATACATCTACCCGATCTTTTTATTTCATAAATTGAAATATAATTAATTGGAAATACTAGCCTCCAACTCTAACTATCACTCATCACTCCAATTCACTATTGCATCAATTTATTCATGAGTTGGATGTTTTTTGCAACATTAGATTTAAGATCGTAAACAAAATTGTGATTGGACAATGGATCATGAAAATTGCGGTGGAAAATTACTCTGCATGCCTATTAGATAAAGTTCGAAACACTACAAGAAATATGACATTCAACCACCATACAAATAGTCGTAAAATATACATTTTTGATTGTTGATTACATTCAACGATCGAAATTGATTGGTCGTTCGTTGGTTGGCAAAGAGGTGTTGGCGAATGTATTCAACAACTACAAAACGTTTAGTCGTTACATGTACTGTTTCAACAACTAAATACATGGTCGTACAAGGTTTGTATTGACAACCGATTCTTGTTATCCCAACCATTTATTTGATTGTTGTATCAAATATTTTAGTCGTTAAAATACAATAAAGCAACTAAATTTTAGTTGTCTTTCATTTCAACAACAAAATAAATAGTCGTTAATATTTAATAGTGACAACCGATTTTTATTTCCCAACCACCTATTTAGTTGTTGTATCAAATATTTTTGTCGTTAAAAATACAATAAAAACAATGCAATTTTTGCGCCTGGCTTTGGGATGCGTTACTGTGGTGATGGTAGAGATGGGTTTCTTGGTGGAGGCACAGTCGGAGAAGGAATTGTTGGAGAAATTGTTTGGTGCTGTCAAGATTTGTCAAATGGAAATTACTTCTACAACATTTGTTGATAATGCTATGCCATCAAAAAATGTTTTGCAATACGAAGATGAAAGTGAAAATGAAGATGAATTATGGGTTTTATTGTGAATTTTATCATCGGTAAGTTTATGATTTTTTTTCAATGATGATGAAAATGGTGGGTAAAATGGAAAACTTTTGAACACTTTACATATCTGTGATTTTCTACACTTTATATTGAAGACACAAACCCTAATAGATATCTAATCTCTAAAATTAAAGGATCTTTAGAAAACTAACATCACGACACAGGCAGTTGAGCATCTATATTTTTTAGAGGTTGAAGAAGCCTGACTTTTGAGGTACTCTATTGTTTTTCCTAAATTTATAAGCAAATTGACAATTTTGTAATATTTTAAATTTTAATCAAAATGACCCGAGATACTGATGGAAGGTTGGATAGATAAAATAAAGAAATTACTATCAACTTTTATTATTTAAAAATTTTAACAAAAAAAATAAATTCACGATATTATTATAAAATCACGTGCAAAACATATGTTTTTAACTAGTCTTCCAAATAGCCCTTAACTATGTCCGGAAAATAATATAATTCGTATACGGCTTAAAGTTTCGTTAAATTAAAAAATAATCATCTAACCCTCTTTCCGTGATCGAAAAATTGTGAAATTAGTGCAGTCAAAATTCTTGTATTTTCTACATCAGAATTCATAACTTTTTCGAAAATTTCAACTTACTCAAATTGTCTCGGACAAAGTCAAAAATCTTGAAAAATCTCAAACAGTCTCCAAAAATTTCTAAATCAACCCAAATATATTCATTCACATAATTTGAACCTCAGAAAGTAGAAAATTCTCAATTTATAATATTTTCTTGAAATTGTACTTTAGTCCTGAAGTTTGTAAAATTGCAAATTGATTCTCAACTTACCAAATTTGCATCAGTGCATATAATTCTCGAATATTATTACGATTGTCCTCAAAATAATAACTCAAGTTTGAAAAATCATAAACATGCGACTTTTCTAAATTGCAGTTTGGTCTTTAAACTTTTCAAATGTTGCAATTAAGTCAGAAATTGCTTTTCGATCTTCAAATGGCTCATATTTCGACAAATAACTAATAAGTTCAACATTCCTTCTACTAAATCTTATATCTCATAATTTTTGCTTTTGGTCCCTCGATAACTAAAAGAATTCAAATTTAGTCCTCAAGTTTGCAAACTTTTCATTTAAGCCACTCATAAAGATTCGGAGTATTACATAGGCACTCAAGGAAATTGAAAAACTGATGAGGGCAATATAGGTGATGGAAGAGGTCGCTCAACAATTGTCTAATGAATTTGTACTTTACCTCATCATATTTAAGGTGACAAAAAAATTCACAAAGTTATTATAAATCCACGTGTAGCGCAGGTGTTCCAACTAATTTTAAAATAACTTCTACATTATTGTCAAAATAAATAACTTTTTCACTTTTAAGTAAGAAAAAGTAACCCATCAAACCATATCTGGATACAAAATTTTAGTGAAACTAAATTTAATTGACTTTTAAGAGTAGCCAAACAAAAAACTTGACAGACCTTACAATTCCCCCAATCCCAAAACAAAAGAGAAAGAGAATAATAATAGACCATACAAGAGTTTACGATAATAATAGTTGAAAGAGTACATACTAATCCAGCAGGGAACAAAAAATTCCCATTACTTTTGTTGAGAGCTTTTGCCTTTTCTCTTCTCCAAGAAAAAGAATCCAAACAAAGACACGATGGCGAAAGCCGAGAAGCAAATCGATGCAATATCGAGCGAGGCATGGCGCCCACTTATTGCCTCGACTTGGAACAAATTAGTAGTCTTATGAGCGTCAGTATTCTGGCCAAAGGCAACTTCTTCATCTGCAGAGTTGTAAGCATATGCCCTAATGAAATATGTAGCAGTAGGCACATCCCTTTCCACTGACCAGTTGAAATTGTTGTTGGAGGGACTGTATGGCCTGGAAACAATATTGTGTTGACAGGTTTTGTCCTTTTCTAAATTGTCCACTGTTTTTCTCCAGGCCCTGTCCACTTGGCTAATTGGTGCATAGCAAAGTTTCACCTTTACTGTTTTATAGGCTGAATCTGTGCCTGCTGGAAACGAATTGTTGTATGACCATGTTATTGTGATATTGCCTTCACCACCTTTAAGGACTGCAATTTTTAGATACAATGAGTTAGCAATAAATCTAGTATTTTATGTGAAAATAAAATCCCGTGTTACGAATTATAAACTGAACATAACCAAGGAAGAAACACATAGAGAAATAATAGAACTTGTATAATTTTCCGTCTATGAATTACGAAAAGAAAACCCTATTTAAGATGTTAATTACCAAACTATGATAGAAATTATTTTGGAGAATTTGAAAAATATCACAATATTACGGAGAATATAGAAATACTTTTTCATTTTTGTAGATTTTTGAAGGAGGGAAAAGGTAATTAAGACAGTGATAATACGTACCTTTTCCTTGTTGATTTGAAGCAGAAACTACAAGAGTTTTCTGAAGAGAAGTAAAGGTCACTCCATAGGAAGTTGATGCCAAACAGGAGAGAAGAAGTGAAGCCACAAGAAAGCCTTCAATAGCTGCCATTGATGACTTGTTGTATTTCAACTTAGAATTAACCAAGAGAAATAGTTTGTAATCCCAATGAAGCTAAATTGTTGTAGTTGCCATTGATGACATTGTGTATATATAGGAATTTCAAAAGGGTCCCCATAAAAGGTGGGCATTAATTATTTGTGTTTTTGTATAACAAGTTGAACTATATGGTCCAAAAAATTGAAGTTATCAGAAAAATCAACGGCTTAACACGTTATCTTTTCATAAACAAGTACTGATAGTGATCTTTTAATACGTACGAGGCGTTTATTTAGGATGATATCATGTTCAACTAATTCATCTAAAAGTTTAAACCCTACAAAAGTTAGTTATCATGGATGCACAAGGCCTATTCTAATATAATGCTAAATTGAACCAACTCATTTTTAAAGTTTAAAACTCGTATCTTCGGGGGAAAAAAAATTGTTTATTCATTTAATTTGCAGAGTGAGACAGGCAATTTCTTTACATAAGCAGAACGTGTCAAACTCTCTCAACCGGCAGCTTTTAATGATTTACATAAGATTTTTAAAAAAATACTAAAATTTTACAAGGGTATGAATAAAAAATGAATTTCAGATGCTGAAATGGCTCTAGAGCATGTTCAAGAGATGCAGTTAATTAATTTATGTATTGTTTAGGATTTATGTGTTTGAGGTTTAGTTTAGAAGATAACTTAGATATATATATATATCTTTAATTCTGTTGTATGTAATTTTAGAATGTCTTAGGCTATACATTTTTCGTTTTTGTCCCATAATGCATTGGAAAGAACAAATCAACAAGAAAAATGATGGAATGAAGATGAAAAAGATTTTTTTTTTTCCCATGGTGAGAAATTAAAAAGCTAATTAAAGAGTATTCATTTTATTTCACAAAGTTGAACTCATCAACCAATGGGGTTTAGGTTATGGGTTGAACAAAGTAGCCAAATGGGGTTTTTAATAATGAGCCTTGAATTGCTTAAATGTTTTCTTTATTTTTTCTTGACAGTCATGTCAAGCAAGTTGCATTAATCTAGTCATAGTTATTAGACAAGGGTTGAATATTGACCAGACTAAAAGTTTGTTTGATTAAAGTTAAAGATAACAATTAATTTTAACCACAACAAATTTTATAGATCTATAATTTTTATCAACTTTTATCAAAATTTGTAAAAAAAAAAAAAAAAAATTATTTTTAGTAAAATCAAAAGGGCACTAAATTATCAAGTTACGTGATAAAACATTTGATTGTTTTTTTTTTTTACGTGAAGTTTTACATGTTCTATTGTTTGATCGCAAATTGTTGAAATATTTGCATGTTTTTATTAATGATCTTCTATTAGCGACTACTATAATTATCTTTAACTAGGCATGAACTTTTTTAACCTTAAATATAACAAATATCTAGTTCTCACGATATACGTGAGCTCAAAGTCTCAAACAATGTAAGTATCAATCGTCTTTTATTAGGGATACTATAGTTAGAGTAATGTTATTCATAGCAGCTGATTATCGTTGTCAGTCTGCGTGATATTACTAATATTACGTAGATTAATTACCGTAGTCAGCGACTATAAATAACATTACTCCTATAGATATCTTCAATTGGGCATAAAAAATTTTAACCTCAAATATAAAAAATATTCCTGGTTCTCACAATGTACGTGAGCTCAAACAATTTAAGTTTCAATTGTTGACTACTACTATTATTTTTTAATTAGATTTTAATTTGCATAAGCTTCAATAGAAAAAAAATTTTAACATGAAAATTTTATGTAATAATAGTAGTAAAATTAACATATATATAGGAATAGATGCACATGGCTCTCCATCATTTTGAATTAATAGACATTAATTATGTATTTTATATTCAATTTCAATTGTTCTCCTGCTTTTATATTTAAATCAAATTAAATAAGTAAGAAGTCAGAGCTACAAGATATGCAGGTTCATGTACGGATTTTGTACTTGGGCAACTAATCAACCTACTTTGCATTGAAAAATATAAACTTTTTTAACTTATTAAGTTAGTTTACAAAATTTGTAGACTAATTATTCTTTTAAGTTATATTTAGGACTTGTTTGATAAAACTTTTTATAGAAGTTTAAGCATATTTTTATAAAAGTTGATGAAATATGTAGTTGAAAAGTTGTTTAAAGTTGTTGATCTCATGTGTTGTATGGTTAAAATTAATTTTTGACTTCGACTTCAATTTTTTAAACTAAACTAAGTGGATGCTTAACTCAACGTACCATGTCTTACGCAAGTGATACGCTTTAGCCAAAATTCAATTTTGAGCAACTCAAACAAAAAAAAAAAAATGCGTGCAAATATTAATTCTTTCAATTCTTTGTTAAACTTGCTAGTTTTTGTAATATAATTGGCATATCAAATTAGTTGAACAATCTAAAAGGTCAAATATTGGAAATTAATGATAAGTGTACAATTTACACTTTTCTTGCTCGAAAATAGAAAGCTTTTATTAGTTGAGTTGACTCTTATTGATTTTCGCGGTGTTTTTGCTATATAAGAAGAAGGCCTTACTTGTAGGTGTACATTGATGAAAATGGAGGTAAAAGTGACAATAAAGTGATGAGTAAAGAGAAGAGTCAGGCATGGAAGATTGGACTTACTAAATGGATCAAGGAAAGATGAAAAAGGAGAAACAAGAAGAAGAAAATAAAAATTTCTCTAAATGGAGAGTCTAGGATTTCATTATAACTATAGAATGTTAGACTTATCGAATCGAGATTTTGCTTTTATAATTAGGTTGTGATAGTATTATAACTATGGAAATTTCATTGGGTTGTTATATAAAATTAATCTCTTATAAACAAAGATCATTATTTATTATAGTGAAAAAAATGCAACGGATGAATACATGACGTAGTCTCACATTGATGTGAACCTGTATTAATCTTTGTGTTCTTTATTTTTCTCCCTTTTATTTATTGCTCCAATCCTAATAATTTGGAAAATCGTTTTGATTCAATATAAAAATTTCTAAAATGAGGTTTAAAGAAAAAGTTGTACGGTCTACAATTTAAATACTAGATTAAGGTAGATAATGTAGATTAGATTTGAATTTTTTTTCTATTTAATCTCATTTTACATGTAATTTATGCTTATTTTTTAAATAAAAAAAATACAAATTTGGCCAAAATTTTTGGACCCTAAATGGTTGGGGAGTCTAGGCTAGCCGCCTTGGGCCAGGACCGGCCCTGATGGAGACTTGGCGTAGCCGCAAGGTCTCCAAGCCTTATTTTCTTGTGGTCGCACCACACCTTCAGAATAAGGTTGTGGACACTACATTAACTGATGTGACTGGAAGGAATTGGTTCGGCCACACCATCTGCACTAGATAAGCAAAAATAGTACTGAGGCATTGATGAGGCCGCGAGCTCTCTCAAAAGCAAAAGCGCATATGCGATACAATCTCTTTGAGCCCAATTATGCTTCAATTTTGTGCGTGACTTGAAGGGTAATATTGTCCAATCTGGCATAGAATTTGAGGCCAAAATGTTAATTATATATATGAAAATATTAGACATTATTAGGTTAGGCTTTCTTGGACAAAAACACATCGATGCACACATTGCAAACCTAGTTTTGAGAAGAAGAAGAGAGGGAATTGAAGGTTTCGCTTGGGTTCAGTTCTACTTTTTCTTTGTTTTTATATTATGGGTGATATCTTCTACCTAGAGTATACTTTCAATCAATGAATAAGGGAATAGTGAGAACTACAACATAAAGCAACAAAAACAACCACTAATTACAATGGAAGATGACAAGTGTATTTTGTACACTTATTCGGACTTCTAAACTAAGTTTTTATCCCTTTATTTTATTGATTTTCTACTTAATTTAGTATATTATTTTTTCTATTTTAGTTTTGGACATGTTTATAAGCAATTGGAGAAGAATGAACGGAACGAGCAATAATTTGGTGAAATCGATGAGTAAATGAGAAGAAGTTGAATTTTTTAAGCTAATATCAAGAGCTAAACATTGGAAGATGAAGAAGAAGATAAAATCAATAAGTTTAAGGTGTGTTAGAGTGACAATATAGAATTGAAACAAATGATCAAACATCTAGAAGTCAAAAAACCAAATTGAGAAACTATATACCGAAGCATGTATGGAAATTAGAGCACAAATTTTGGTATTAAAATATTTACAAGACAAATGATGTACTTTAATGTTAACAGGTTTACAATTTATAATTTTTTTCAAAACATGTTGTCAACTCACAATTTTTTTTAAAAAAATGTTATAGGTAGAATCGAACCCGAACCGACGGTTCTAATTCGAGTTTGGTTCTAATAATTACGTGGAACCGAATAATTCTATTTACGAAATACCCGAACTATAAAGAGTGGTTCCAGGTATTAAAATATTCAGATCGACCCACCCGACGTCCAAGTCTATCTCTAACCGTGATTTAAAATCAGTCTAGCATTTTAGCAAGACAACGTCTAAAAGACTAATGTTATCACATGTTCAATAATGCACTCCAATTTTACGAACTGTCATTTGAAAATCTTAATTCTCGTATCTCGAGATTTCTAGACTTGCATCTCTTTACAATTTTTCTCATCATTTACAAAGAATTCTTGAAATAATAGGTAATTTTTTTCTTTTTAAAAAAATTAACAATATTTCGTCTCCCAAAATCAAATTTAAAATGCCTCAATTTGAGCCCATTAATGTGTTTAAGATTGTGATAGTTTCACTATTAGCCACAAAATATAAAATAATTTAGAAAATACTATTTAATTTTTTTATTCTAAAAATACTGTTTTGTTTTTGTAACACTTGTTACATTTGTTACATTTCTTATAAAAAATGTGTGTTATATTTGTTATTTTTGTTATTTTTGGAGTTTAAAATATTAAAAAGTAATGATAAAATTTTAATAGAAAATCAAATATGTAGCAAAATTATAAATTTAAGATTTCTTATGGAATTTGATTTTTATAAGATGAAAAATCATATTTTTTTTTCTCAAAGTAGAGATATTAACCTCGACATTACAATTTTTAGGAGAGATGTTATAGGTTTGAAGCAATGGGCACAAGATCGAAATATATGTTCATTTATGTTAATTATAAAACTTTCAAATTAAAATTTTGTTCCTAATGCATTAAATCTAATTACTTTTCATTACATATATAATTTTCTCAATTGTGTCCTTAATTAAGATGAATCGAACAATAATTTATCATATCGAATCGAACTATATTCACCTTAAAATAAATACTTATTTTTAATTTTGACCAACAAAAAAAAGTCTACTCTCAAACTTACTTACTTATAAATATTATAAACACCTTGTAGCTAATTGAAATTTATGAACATTTACCAGTTGAGTCAAACTTCACGGCACACCATTAAGTTGTTTTTACTTAATTGTGATTCGTTCTAATCACTTTTTTACTACGTTTTATTAATAAATAAATAAAATATTTCTGTCAAATTTTCCTTGTTAACAACTATTATAGTTAACTCTTATGATATATAAAGAAGAAATAATTTTGTTAAGGCGAGTCTCAATTGTTAATGACTACTATAGTTCTCTTCAATGAGACATAATCTTTTTTTTTTTTTTTTTTTTTGAATAGAAAACTCTTACGGTTTTAGTTTTGAGTTTTGAGTTTTTAATTTATATTCAATTTTTTATTTTAAGTGTCTGTTTTAAAATTGTTGAAAACGTGTATAGTTTGGTATTTTGAAAAACTATTTCTTAAAACAGAAAAATGAAAAATACGTTTGGTTTTAAAATATTTGAGAAATTGTTTTGTGATAGTTTATTTAATTAATTTGATTATTCAGTGAAATAAAATAATTTTATGCTAATATATTATTAAATAATATATATATTTTAAAATTGGTGAATTTTACAATATTTATTTTTCGCTACAAAAATAAAATACAAACAAATAATAAATTGACTTGGCAAAAAATAAAAATTAATGATGTGGACTGAATATTTTTATCTATTTTAATTTCCATAATTTTTTAATTTTAAAATTTTAGAATTTAATTTATTATAATTTTCATCTTTTTAGAATTTTAAATTTTATAATTTTTATATAAACGTTTATTTCTCCTGTTTTGAGTGTCGGAAAACGTCAAAATGTTAATTTGAGTTTTATGTTATAAATATAACATAATTTTTAAAAATATCGAATCAAACAAATTTTGAATATTTTACTATATTGAAAATTAAAAACAACTTAAAAACTGCAAACTAAATCAACCTAAAATTTACATATAGGGATAAATGCACATGGCTCTTCAACAATTTGAAACAATACAATATTTCCATTTGATATCAATTAACCATTTTCTTAAATTTTCCTTTTCCTTTTCTCCTACTTTTTTCCCTTAATTTAAGGAAAACGCAATTGTATCGAATTTATAGTATATATTTAGTAAAGATTATTATATATTATAAGCAGTAGATTCCACGAAAAATATAGATAAAAAATAAATAAAATTATGAATCCTACAAAATTTATAGATGAAAACGATATTTGACCGACTTATAAGAAAAAGTAAGAAGTCAGATTTATTATATTATTTTATCAATGATAAGATATATATGGATACAAATGTTGTACTTAATCAACTAATCAACCTACTTGGCATTGGAAAAAAAAATATAAACTTGTTTGACTTTTAAATCAAGTTGACAAAAGTTATAGGCTATCATGTTCTTTTGTTTAGTTCAACATATCATATCATAAGTGAATGATACGTTTTAGTTGAAGTTTTTCATTATTATGAATGATCGTAGTGATATTTGAATTACTAATTAAAGAAAGGGACGTTTTATTTTTTGCAAACGTATAGTAACTCTTTCGATCTCTTTGTTAAAAATTAAAATTTTGTAATATAATATGCATATTAGTTGAAAAATCTAAAAAAATTTCAAATATTGGACAAGCCGTTGTAAGAAAAGAAACGCTATGTTCTTTCCTCAATCAAATAAATCTTTTTTAGTCCATAGAGAAAATAGTTATAGCCCGACTTTTATGTTATTAAACATTTGAATCTAATAATTTAGGTAGTTAAATACATATTTATTTATTTAAACTTTGTTTTTAGACACTAGTCTCTTACATGATCAATTACGAGGTATTTATCAACTCGTAAATATCTTGGATAAATAAGTAGAAAAAAGTCGTGATGATGATACCATATTAGTATTTTATCTTAAAAAAAATTAAGATGTTCATAAAATACTCGTAACATGTGATTCAAAATATATAGAGAAAGTCAATGCTTTCAAGTTGAGGATAATAAATTTTGTTTTGGTCGTAGGGTTAGACGCATTGATCAATAATATCTTTCAATTAAAAATTGGAGAATTAAATATAGTTTACAGTAATGAGTCACTCGTCCCTATCCCTAAATTGACGTACAAAATTATATTTATTTAATTAAATCGTATTCAAAACATTTCGGGTGGTTCGTGCATATATAAAGGTGACCTAATAGATTATAAAGAACAAAGCAATCCATAGAATAATAGTTTTTTTAAATGCGACGCACCATCAATGCCTAGACGTTGTTTTAAAGTCTCCGCCTAGATCCAATTGAGGGTTAAGAGTACCCAACCTTGTTTTATATGTAGAAAATCGAAATACACATGAGATGAGAACGATCTAGTCTTACCTCTAGAATTTACAATGAGAGAGATGAGAGAATTTAAAATACTTAAATGAAGAGGTACTATCTCTCTTACAACAAGTATGATTAAAAAATATTTTGAAAACTTATCATATCTCGCACTGTTATACCGCACTATGTGTCAAACTGATCCAAGCCCAAACTAAACCAACCCAAACCGAATAATATTCGATTGGTTCGGTTTGGGCTTGGACCCAATTTATTTTTTTTTTATTTTTTGAAAATTCATGAGCCCAAATCAAAGTTGGTATTCAGTTTAGCCCAAATTTATTTTTATTTTTAAAAAAAAAATCGTGAGCCCAATTCAAGGTGGGTCATGAGTCATTAGTGATTTAATGTATTTAATTTTTAAATTAAAAATTAGAAATCGGGTTGGGTCGATTTAGTCAATCGATTTGACTGATTTGAATGCATAGCATGAATCAATCTAATGATTGTATTGTATTCGGTTCTAGTTCTTCCCACTTTGCAACTTTTATTCCATATGGCGTCTTATCTTGCAACACCTTGTAAATTAAAGTCCTATCTTGAATAATTTATGTCACATATTAAAAGTATTTTTCCCTTCAAAACGTTGCACCTCAAATTTTAAATTTGCCATCGTCTTCAACAGAATTCCAAATTTTGAATCATAAGCTCTTGCACCACTTGTTGGGAAAACAATCGCCCAAATGCACATTTAACGCAGAGGAATACGAAAACAAGAAGCTAACTCAAAAGAAATAAAAACACAAATTAACCATGGTTCGGCAAACCATTAACAACCATGAAAGAAGAATAATCAATTACTCAATAAATTTTACAATACAAAACTTCTTAACTCTCAACTTCTTCTTACACAAAAGTAGAACACTCAAAAGCACAAAGTTTGTCTCTCTTTCTCGTTCTAGCTCTCTCTCTTTAAACATCCAACATTTGGGTGTGGAATTCTTTGCTGTCCGTGCATATCCTCAATTGATGAATGGTGTTATTTATAGCACAATCCCTTCAACTTTTATAAGATTACTTAAAACGAGGGACGAATACAAAGAGAGCTCTAAATGCAAGAGTTTTCATTGACTCAAAAATCTCTTTTTTTTAGTATAGAAAAGTAGAAAATTAAATTGAAAAGAATAAATCTTTTATATTAATTAGATCTATAAAAAAAATTTAACTCTCATCTGAATCCGTCCCGCTCATAACCCTAGTCAAACCTCTTCCTTTTTTTTCTCTCTTTCCCTCAAATTGTATCCCTTTTATAATTGTCCAAGGTAGAGAAATTACTTTTTGTCCCCACTCTTCATTATAAATATAATGAGACCCTCCAACTATTTAACTAGACTTTTAAGTGCCTTTTTTCTTCTTATTTCATAAATTTGAGTCGATCAATCAGATCATGACATTTGAAAAAAACGTTACACAATTTGAATGAAAAAATAGGTTTTGTTAGAATGAAATATTCCTCCTAAAAGGGTGTAAATTTAAACAAATTGATGTAAATCGTGGGCTAAAAATAATCGTGTGGCTTGCAAATTTAAACTTCCAAGTTTCAAAAATTCGAAAAGTTTAAAAATTTTAAAGTTTGGATATTCCAAATTTAAAACTTAAAAAGAAAGGTTCTTCTTTGTTTCTATCGCAAAAACAACACCAAGTAAGACAATTTTTTCGTTCAAACAATTATTATTTGGAATCTATAGCTCCATATAATCCGATTAAAGGTTTAACAATATTGAAATATTTTGCAATTATGATTTAAGTAATAGAAGGATTTTGTCTATTTTTAAGGGTGGACTCCCCAAGTCGATTGAACTGGGTTAAGGTTGAGTTCAAAATAACCTGAACTGGACTTGGATCGACATTTATCAAGTTCAAATATCATACTTGGGAGCTTTTATTTATTATTTTGTTCTCATTTTTTTGCCTGACACATTATATTAAAAGTGCACCAATCACAAGTCTTACCATATACATAATATCGGTTGATTGACATTTTTAAGTTCAAATATTCTTCTTCTCGTTGGTTCACCGGGCAAAAGGTGCACCAATGACAAGTTGAAGACAATTTAGATAAAATTCATGTACGTGTCAAAGCAAATAAAAATTCAAAGTTCCAGTTTCACAACCACTTATTTATAAAATTTATGTACATGTTATACATTTGAAAAAAGCTATTCGCTCTCACATAAGGAGACGTGTTAAAAAAAAAAATTAGACATATCACATCTCTGACAATTTAAATTTTTAGATGAAATAGTTCAATTTGATATGAAAAATGACAAAATATTTGATTTCAACTCTTGTCAACCACTTATAAAAGGTATACGCATCACGCGTGTCAAGCCTTTAACAATAGAAAATTTTCTCAACATATTGCGTAACGTGTTGAAGAAAATGTAAATAAATATGTTAACTGATATTGAGTTATTTTCACATTCTTGTAATATTGTTATGTCTTATAAAAAAAAATTGATCATTTAACAATCAACTGACTTTTTTGTCACAAAAGGACCTTAAGCGCGGACATTTAAAATATTTGAGATTCCGGATGCTAGAAATTAAAAGTTCAAAATCCCATCGTCGCAAATTTCAGAAATTCGAAACCTTTAATATTATTTACCCTAAATTTTAATAACACATAATTGTAAGAATGAATTACACTCTGGATTTTCTACATTTCTACTTGATCTTAATCATTGCATATAGTCCCTCCTAACGATTTTTATCCATTTTTTATGATAACTTGATGAAAAATACAATATTACCCTTTAACTCTAATTAAAAAAAAAATCAAATAAAAAAACATAAAAAAGAATCTTCTTTTCCACCCACCCCCACCTCCATTTAGTGTAGTTTTTTATATTAAAAAAATGATGAAATGTGTAGTTGAAAATTGATAAAAGTCGTGAGTTGATAAGTACATTTTGTGTATTTATTTTGGCCTTTAAACTAAACTTTTATTCCGTCATTTTATTAAATATATACTTAATTTTGTGTTTTATTCTTCATATTTCAATTTTGAACCTGTTTTAGCAATTGGAGAAAAGTTTATGAAAAGAGCAATAAATTGAAAAATATTTCAAAAGCATGATTATCAAATTATATTCAATTGAAGTTTGAAGGACCATTTTGGAAGTTATTAAAAGTGTTGAGGACTAATGAAGACAAATTTCGAAGTTCGAGGACAAAGTCGTAAAAATAGAAAAACCAAGCTGGGCAAGCACCCAGTAGCCAAATCCAAAAGCAGAATGGAAAATCATGAACCTGGGTGATCGCCCAGGCTAAAGTTTGGCTGCGAAAATTTTGCTTCTTTTTTTGAATCCTAATATGATTATGTAACTTTTGGCCCACGAATTTTAAGAATTTTTAGGATCTTTTAGGGCACAATTAAGTATATATATATATATATATATATATATATATATATATATATATGTATGAGTTATTAACTCATAACAATGGCCGTTTTGTGTGGAATTTTTGGGGAGAAAAACATTACACAAAACACCAAACGAAAGATCAAGATTCATCTCTCCAAGAACGAAGATCAAGATCAAGTTCAAGATTTCTTCTTTTCCAGGTTATGTATTCTATATTTTCTTCTTTTTATTTCTTTATTGTTAGTATGCTAGGCTAGAATATTTTAGTGCTAGGATCGTGATGAAGTTTGTATCATGAATCTTTAATTCTTCGAACCTAGTTTTTGATATTTAAGCATGTTTTAATTATTGAATAATTGATATTGATTTTCTCTTTATCTACAATTATATGCGCAATAGTTGTATGATTGTTGTGGCTTGTTTTACCTTCGAGAGATGGAAAATAGGTTATACATAGTATCAATTGTCATAGAGTCCGATAGGAAATATAAATATACCGCTATGCTTTACGTGATCTCTAAGTATTCACAAATTCTAATACATTCTTGTATGCTCGCATTCGTCATAGAAATATAGTCGGGTCGCATATAGGAATAGATTTAATTATACTCGAGAGAGATTGTTAAATTAAATTAGGAATATTGATCTTCATAATTAAATCATGTTATCAAATTCAATGGTTCGGGTTAAAGGTAATTGATATAAGTGGATTCGAGATTCTAGTACGCTTTTCTTTTCTAAAGTTAAATTAATCTTTCATCAATTTCATCTCTAAATTGTTTGATAATTAATTAGTTTATTGTTCTTAGTTTATAGTTTAATTAGTTTTCAATCACAAAATCTTCAAAAGTTCATTAGATTCTGTTAAGGCTACTATAATTGTAATTGAACTATCTAAATCTCTGTGGGTACGATATTTGGACTCATAATCCACTTTATTACTTGTGCGATCTGTACACTTGCAGAATATTAATAAACATAAAATCGTTGACAAGTTTTTGGCGTCGTTGCTGGGGATTTAGTTTTAGTTCTTTTTCATTTATTTTAACACTAATTCGAACTTTATTTATTTAATTTTCTATTATTATTTATTTATTTATTTTTGTTTATTTCAGTATTCTCTTCTTGTTTTTCAGACCAAAACACAAGATGGAATACTAGGAGATCAATGAAGATAATATGCTAGTTGGAGACTTTTTGACTCCACACATCATTCAAAGACAATCTAGCATTGATGAGGACAACATGTTTGTAGGAGATTTCTTCGCAATGCACCAAGCTAATATCGTAAGATATGTCGCATTCTGAAATTGATGAAGACAACATGTTTTTTGGAGATTTTCTTGCAATACAGCAGGCCAATATAACAAGATATTAGGCTACTTCTGAGATTGATGAGAATAACATGTTTGTTGGAGAATTCTTCGTAGATCATCCAAATTTCTCTTGAAATGATAATTACAATAATATCAGACCACAATGTCCTCAATTTTAGCGGCCAGAAAAGAAAACTTCACTTGAAGACATTCTCGGTAAATTCATCGAAAAAACTGATAAATTCATAGAAAAAACTGATCAGTTCATGAGACAGACAGAGATCAATTTTCAAAATCAATGCACTTCAATAAAAAAATTTGGAAATACAAATGGGTCAGATGGCAGTTGCTATATCAATCAGAGTACTAGCTACGTTTCCAAGCAATATAGAGGTGAATCACAAAGAAAGTGTTATGGCTATTACTACCAAAAGTGAGGTTCAATTACCATAAATCCATGTAAAGATGCCATTCACTTATAAGGAGCACGTGGAACAAACTGAGTAGACTACAGATATTAAAGAGAGTTCAGATATACCACAGGTTAAGGCAACTATATCTATCAAACCGTATGAACCTCCGATCCCATCTCCTCAGAGATTACAAAAGCACAAGTTAGACAAGCAATTCTCCAACTCTCTTTTTTTCTTCTAAAATTGATTTTGTGATCAAGGTTGACGAAGAAGTTGAAATTTTTGTGGTTGTGTTCGAGCAAGATGCTACACTAAAATCATATTTTTATGGGGAACAAAAATTCAAAATTTTGAGGATAAACGAAAAATGGTGCGAAGTCAATAGATGCAAGCAAAGCAAGTCCTCCAAAGCATTATACAAAGTGTCTTGAGCAATCAGACAATAAGTCAAGCTAATGACTATAAATAAGCGCTTAATAGGAGGCAACCCATTTTCTAACACTTTTATTTATTTGCTTTATATGTAGTAGTTTTAGTTAGTTTATATAATTCATTAGTTTTTATTTTCATTCATTGTTTAATGCATTTATTAAGCATCACCATGTCAATCGCAAGATGTCTTACTTTGCTAGGCACATGAGTCAGTCCACTTCAACTAGACCTTCAGCCAGCTAGATCCATCTTCTCCACATCTATCTTCAGATAGTAACTGATATTTTCCCTCCTTTATTTGCTTTATTTTGTTATTACATTGGGGATAATGTAATGTTTTAGTTTGGGGTGGGTTAAGTATCAAGATACTTAATTATTTTGAATTTGCTTATTTTTCGGGTCTAAGTAATAACTGCAAAAATTTATTTTTTTATTTAGTTTTTTAAAAAAAATTAAAATTTAGTTATTGTTGAATATCTTGCCAGCAATGATGATATTTGTTTGAATTTAAGTATGTTTTTAGTTAGAATATTAGACAACACTTTAATTCGTGTTTTTACCTGAATACTTATCCATTTTAGAATATATTTGAAGCATGTAGCCACTATTGATTTATCACTGATATAGAAACATAACTTGAGTGTTTGTATTGATATTATTGACCTAGGATTATTGTGAAAAATTACATTCCTAAATTCTTAGACTAATAACTAAACTGTTTGAGAACAGTTTGGGAGTGTTAAAGTTAGTACATATTTTTGTAGAATTTTGATGGTTTGGGTTTTTTTTGCTCTTATCTTTGGTTGAATAGGTTATAGTCAAAGAATCCAAATCGAGCACTACTCACTGATGGAAAAAAATTATAAAATAAAATAAAAAATTAAAAAAAAATTTTGACTCGAACAATTAAGCCTGTTAGGGTATTTTGAAACATGATGCCCTAAAGTCATATGACTTGGGAGTCATCAGCCCAAAACTCGTTACATAAGTCACAAAAAAAATTACGTCTTCACTTCTCTTATAGCTTGTGGAACTCGAGCAATTAAGTTTGTTTAGGTATTTTAAAACCTGGTGCCCTATAATCATCTAACTTCGGAGTCATCGACCCAAAACTCGCTACAAGGGTCACATAAAAAGCTAGTGAAAGAGAAGTACTGCACATGATGTAAGATTGTTTATATTGGTTAAATAAAATAAAAAGAGTCAAAGTGCTCGATGAGGATTGCTAGGTTAGAATCTAAGAGATTGAAGATAAGAATTTAGAAACCACTCACCATCCTAATTCTGAGAATACAAGTTCTAATTTTTACCACTCTATTTGAAAAAAGCATTGTGTTGATCAATAGGAACCAAATTTGCTAAAACACCTCAGGATTGGAAAGAAAAACATTAGAAGTGTGTAATTTATGAGAGGTGTAAGAAATAAATTACTACAAAAAGTTCGGGATTATAAAAATATCAACAACACAATATTAGTCGTGGTCTAATACATGTATAAGTTCAATTTTTGGCTAACCACACACTCACTAAATGTCAAGAATCGGATAAGTGAAAATTATTTGTTGTGTAGTTTAATATCTTTCTAAAAGTGTTGCTTTATTTTTGAACTTGAGGCATATGGTAAGAAAGTTAACATTATCTATATTTCTGATTATTCTTTTAGCTTGGTTTAAATTTGTAGTTTGATTTTATTCTTTTGTTCGATGACGAACAAATGTTTAGTTTGTGGGTGTTTGATAAGTGTATTTTGTGCACTTATTTGAACCTTTAAACTAAGCATTTATTCCGTCATTTTATTGAATTTATACTTAATTTTGTATTTTATTATTCATATTTCAGTTTTGGACCTATTTAATAGCAATTGGAGAAAAGTTGGTGAAAAGAGCAATAAATTGGAAGATATTTCAAAAGCATGAAGATCAAATTATATTCAATTGAAGTTTGAAGGACCATTTTGGAAGTTATTAAAAGTGTTGAGGACTAAAGAAGATAAAATTCAAAGTTCGAGGATAAAAGCTGCAAAAATAGAAAAACCAAGCTGGGCGAGTGCCCAGCAGCCAAATCCAAAAGCAGAATGTAAAATCATGAACAACCTGGGCGATCGCCCGGGAATGGCCTGGGCGAAAGTTTGGCTGCGAAAATTTTGTTTCCTTTTTTGAATCCTGATACGATTAGGTAACTTTTGGCGCACGAATTTTAAGGATTTTTGGGACCTTTTAAAGGTAAATATATATATGAGTTATTAACTCATATCAAGGACCGTTTTGTGTGGAATTTTTGGGGAGAAAAACATTACACAAAACACTAAACGAAAGATCAAGATTCATTTCTCCAAAAACAAAGATCAAGATTAAGATCAAGATTTCTTCTCGTTCAAGATTTCTTCGTTTCTGGGTTATGAATTCCATCTTTTTTTCTTCTTTTTATTTCTTTATTGTTAGTATGCTAGGCTAGAATATTTTAGTGCTAGAATCGTGATGAAGCTTGTATCATGAATCTTTAATTATTCGAACCTAGTTTTTGATATTTAAGCATGTTTTAATTATTGAATAATTGATATTGATTTTCTCTTCATCTACAATTATATGCATAATAGTTGTATGATTGTTGTTGCTTATTTTACATTCGAGAGATGGAAAATATGTTATACATAGTATCAATTGTCGTAAAGTCCAATAGGGGATAGAAATATACCGATATGCTTTACGTGATCTCTAAGTATTCACAAATTCTAAAGCATTCTTGTATGCTCGCATTCGTCATAGAAATATAGTTGGGTCGCATATAGGAATATGTTTAATTCTACTCGAGAGATATTGTTAAATTAAATTAGGAATATTGATTTTCATAATTAAATCATATTATCAAATTCAATTGTTTGAGTTAAATGTGATTGATATAAGTGAATTCGAGATCCTAGTACACTTTTCTTTTCTAAAGTTAAATTAATCTTTCATCAATTTCATCTCTAAATTGTTTGATAATTAATTAGTTAATTGTTCTTAGTTTATAGTTTAATTAGTTTTCAATCACAAAATCTTCAAAAGTTCATTAGATTCGGTTAAAGTTACTATAATTGTAATTGAACTATCTAAATCTCTGTGGGTACGATATTTGGACTTATAATCCACTTTATTACTTGTACAATCCATACACTTGTGGAATATTAATAAACATAAAATCGCTGACATGAGTCTCATAATATGTGTGGTTAAAATTAACTATTAACTTTGAATTTAACTTTTTAGTAGTTTTTAGTGTATGCTTGGTAAAGTGTTTTTTTTAAGATTGTTTGGCTCTATAAAATGTGTGGATAAAAAGTAGATAAAAATTGTGGGTTCTACGAAATGTGTGGATAAAAATAATGTTTGACCAACTTATAAGAATTTATAAACACTAATAAACATGCTTAAAACTCCACTTAACAAGCTCTAAGAAACGAAAAGCAAAAAAGAAGATTTTTTTTTTCTTCACAAACCCAACCCTTTGCACCTAGGAACAAAATGTTTGAAAATTTAAAAATTTATGCTATGTTTGGGCATAATTTTGTGTGGGACCTATTTCTTCATTGTGCAAAATAAAAGTAGATTCATCTTCTCCTTTGCACGAACATTGAATTCATATATTTACTTATCAAAAATGATGCTTGGGTGAATGAGAAATTAAAGTTCAAAGTGGAGTTTGAAAAATAGTTCGAGAAAAATGCAAATGGCTTATCCTACATTGGAAAAATGACAAATTTTTCTAGTATATATATGGCCACACTTTTGAAAGGCGTAATCTAGTGTAGCGTAGAAGCTCTATCTTTGCCACACTCGAAGATGGGTGAAAATTATGAACCGATTAACACCTCCGAGCCATTGAACTCATGTGTGAGTGCGACCTGCGTACACAAATGTCGAACCGAAATTAGCCCCTTAGTAGTATCCACGTTTTGTCATTAATTTCTGTATTTATTTTTCTGAATTAATTCAAGACTTTCCAACTTCTCTAATTAACTCCAAAAAGAAGTTAGTTCTGTAACACCTAAAACTTGCATGTTTATGGAATAATTAAAAAGTCATCTGAGAGCTTATATAACATGTCCTATTTTCCACAATTAGAGACACGAATTTTATTTGCTTATTTTTCTCAACCCAAAAAATTTCAGTGCACTCTGCAGTCCATATTTTCCTTCTTGTTCATGTGCTTGGCGATTATATTCAAGAACAAATTTAGTTTGCATTTGTAGAAGTGTTGTACTAAGCTTGCTACTGTTCCACCGTTGTATTCTAAGAGACAGAAGTTTGATTATTCTCGAGCACCTACGCAGGTCTCGTTTTGTTTAAATCAGTTTCTTTTAGTTTACTATTTCAATTATGCAATTGTTCATATCATTTCCTCTTTTGATTTTTAATTTAATAAATAAATATATTATATTATTTCTGTATTGTGTGTAACTCAAAAAACCAAAAAAAATAAAACAAACTCAGAATGCTAAAAAAAAACAGTAAAAAAAAAACAATATGACTTTTCCGCTACTTGAGTGCCTTTTTTTGGATACATACATAAAGATTGTATGGGTCTTGATCTCCTACCCACTTATAATACCTACGCTGAGATGACATTACATGATTGGTAGTTTATGGTCGTACACTCATTATTTTTACCAATAATATAATGCCAGTTCAACGTAAGCATTATAAATGGGGCAATATAAGTGGATAGAAAATCAAGATCCAAGATTGTATACACTATATTCCGCAATTGCTCTCTCTATATTTGTATATAGATGAAGATTGTATACACTACTATAGAATATAGATACATATAGATAGATAAATACTCAAGCAATGTAGAGAAGGATGTTACCACACGATTATGATATGGCTGTTACGTCAGTAGGGGCCCCATCCAAGCCCAGTAAGGGCCCAGTTCAAGATCCATCAAGAACCCTATATGGGCCCTGCTAGAGCCTTGGAAGGCCCATCGCACGCTTGGGCCTTCGGCAGCCAGAAATCTGTGAGGCTTGTGGAAGGCGTCGGCACTCGCGTGCGATCCACAAGGCCTCGTTAGGCTTCGTATCATTCGTAACCAACAAGCAGCTCGATATGCTGGAATGATCAGAGAAGTAATTAAAGAAAGATTGCGTTGGATTGGGTGCACGAATGTCACAAGGAAACCGAATCGTAATATCCTAAAATCATGCAACGTGATAAGCTCAAAGAAGGAAGATAATCTCGAATATTTTTATCACGTAAGGAATGAGGATCCGATTGAGTATCAAATTGATTTATCTCCTAAATCAATTGGAACTCTGGCGCTATAAATACAATGTCTCCGGTTATTCCAAGGTACGCATTTTTTATGCTTAAGAATCCCACCCTAAACTCTGCTCAAATCTCTGTCTGCTTGTCTCTCTCATACCCCATTGTTTTCGCCCCCGTGTATCTCCTATATACCGGCAGTTGACTTGATCGTCGGAGTGCCAACAATTGTCGGACTCTTTTTCTCTGGAGATCTTGGTACCTAACGATTGTCCTAGTGTGCAGGTAACATATGAGTTGGCAGGGGAGTGACTGGAGATCTGTTGACATGTGGACGCTGCAGGTTCTGACATCAATAGATTGGCGCCGTCTGTGAGAATCAAAAAACGTAACACGACCAAAAGCTTGTGGTAAAAGCGTGTCTTCTACCCGAAAGAGCATGACATTCGAACATTCCACAGAAGAGGAGGTGGAGTCCCACCACACTAACCTGCGACAGGAAAGCGTTCAAGATCTGCAGGACGTCACCCGTCGTAGAAAGAGAAGACACCAGCAAAAATGGACGATAGAACAGCAGAACCAGGACCTGGAGTTGGATGACACCCGGATGAAGGCTGCGCTTGAACTGTTGGAGAATCAATCCCTCCAACATGGACCCGGGCGTAGTCGTGCCCTGATGAGCCCTTCTCAACCTGGTTCATTGGACAGCCACTGTCCCCAAGACATGAACGCATTATGGCAGGCTGCCAGACGTGATGACGTCTCTCCAATGGTAATGACCATACACTCAGAGTCGATGGACATTGACGGCGAAGGATTGGATGAGGAGTTAATACTGGACGAAAGTCTAGATCTCCGAATCATAGCCTCGAATTCTCTCGCTTCCCTGGCCAAGGAGCTAGAAACATTTCCAGTGAACCCCACGGAACCAACCCAGGTGTTACAGGTGGGGGAGAAGCTCGAAGAAAAGATGAAGGAGGAGCTGAAGCAGTTTCTCTGGGAAAACACGGACGTCTTCGCATGGAAACACAGCGACATGGTTGGGATCGACCCATCGGTTGCGTGCCACGTTTTGAAAGTAGATCCGAAAGTATGCCCCAGGATTCAGAAAAGGAGGCCTTTGAGTTCCGAGAGGTACAAGGCATTGAAGGAGGAAGTTGACAAGCTACTGGCCAGCGGGTTCATCAGAGAAGCGATTTACCCCCAATGGGTATCTAACCCGGTGCTGGTTCAGAAGAGTACCAAGAAGTGGAGGGTATGCATCGACTTCTCAGATCTAAACCAAGCATGCCCTAAAGATAGCTTCTCATTGCCACGCATCGACTAGCTCGTCGATGCGACCGCCGGCTACAAGTTACTTAGCTTTATGGATGCATACTCGGGCTATAACCAGATTCCGATGTTCGCAGGAGACGAGGATCACACTTTGTTTATTACGGACCGAGGGTTGTACTGCTATAAGATGATGCCATTCGGCTTGAAGAACACTGGAGCAACCTACCAACGGTTGGTAAACCGCATGTTCGCCAGACAGATTGGGAATACGATGGAAGTGTATGTTGACGATATGCTGGTGAAGAGCGTGAACGTAGAGGACCACATAGATCACCTGAGGAGAATGTTCGAAGTCCTTCGTAAATACCGCATGAAGCTTAACTCCTTGAAGTGTGCATTTGGAGTCGCGTCTGAAAAGTTCCTCGGCTACATGGTCAACCAGCGAGGGATAGAGGCTAATCCCGAAAAGATTAGGGCGCTCATTGAGATGCGGTCACCATCCTCCCCCAAGGAAGTCCAAAGTCTAACGGAGAGGTTAGCAGTTCTGAATTGATTCATATCCAAGGCGATCAATCGCTGCCAACCTTTCTTTCAGACCATAAAAGGGAAGAAGTAATTTGAGTAGACCGAGGAGTGCGAGAAGGCCTTCCAAGACCTTAAGGTCCTCCTCAGAAAATTCCTACTGCTATCCAAACCCAAGAATGGAGAAACATTACTCGTCTACCTCGTCGTATCAGAAAAGGCAGTTAGCTCGGTGCTAATCCAAGAAGAGGGTCCAGCACAATTCCCTGTCTATTACGTAAGCAAAGCCATGTAGGACGCGGAGACAAGGTATCCAGACATGAAAAAACTCGCCCTATCATTGATCATCGCCTCCCGAAAGCTTCGACCATACTCTCAGTCTCACAGCATAGATGTCTTGACAAACCTCTCTCTACGACAGGTACTCCAGAAACCAGACACGTCAGGACGGTTGATGAAATGGTCGTAAAACTTAGCCAATTCGATATCAGTTACAGACCATGGCCTTCAATAAAGGGACAGGCCTTAACGGACTTTGTGGCCGAATTCGCTCACATCCCTGACGGTTCGCTTGAAGCCCGATCCTTGAAGGTACCAACATGGAAGTTATATGTTGATGGATCCTCGGGGAAGGCCAGAGCTGGAGCCGAGATCTTGCTAGTCAGCCCAGACGGCCATAATCTCAATTGTGCGCTTCTCTTGGAATTTAAAGCCTCCAACAATGCAGCGAAATACGAGGCTCTTCTAGCAGGCTTGAGGCTCTTCCAACAATGCAGAGATGAAGGTGAGGAAGCTCTGAATTCATAGCGATTCACAGCTTGTCGTGAGTCAGGTTAATGGGGCCTTCGCGGCACACGAACAATCCATGGTGTCATACCTGACAAAAACCAAGGACCAGTTGTCCCACTTTGAGGAATACAAACTTCTTCAGATCCCACGAATGGAAATGGCTATGCGGATGCCCTTTCAAAACTAGCAAGTAGTAGAGACTCCGACTTAATGAAGACCATCCCAGTTGAGAGGCTCAACCGACCTTCAATCGAAGAAGGTCCCGCACCCTCCGTCCTAACTATCTCTAATTCTCCGAAATGGATGAAAGAAATTACCGAATACTTAACCAACCAGGCGCTGCCCGAGGATAAGCTAGAGGCACAGAAGCTCCGCAGGAAGGCCGCTAAGTTCGTGCTACAAGACGGAATCCTATATAAAAGGGGAGTTCAGCCACCCCCTCTTACGCTGCCTGACGCAGGAGGAAGCAGTATACGTGATGAAGGAAATACACGAAGGGATCTGTGGTAATCACTCGGGAGGAATGGCCTTGGCACAAAAAGCTTTGAAACAGGGGTACTATTGGCCGACCACGAAGAAAGACTCCCACAATTACGCGAGGAGATGCGACAGATGTCAGAAGTTCACTGCAATACCGAAGCTCCCCGCTCAGAACCTTACCCCAGTGACTAGTCATTGGCCATTCGCCAAATAGGAAATCGACTTCATCGGTCCCCTCCCGATAGGGAGAGGTGGGGTCAAGTTCACGATTGTAGCATTGGATTACTTCACCAAGTGGTGTGAAGCCGAGCCCTTGGCCAAGATCACAGAAGAAAACGCTTGGAAATTTGTATAGAAAAATATTGTCTGCCGCTTCGGCATTCCCCATTCTCTCGTTTCTGACAACGGCACACAATTCGCGGGGATGAAATTTAATGCGAACTGTGAGAATCTTGGTATCCGAAGGGACTTCTCCACCCCTTATTACCCACAATCCAACGGCTAGGTGGAAGCTGTGAACAAAATCATTAAGCATATCCTTAAGCGGAAACTAGAATCCGCAAAAGGAAGATTGGCCGAGGAACTACCCGAAACCCTGTGGTCCTATCGAACCACTTCTCGCACGACCACAGGCGAAACCCCGTTCTCCATGGCATACGGGGTAGAGATAATGATTCCCGTCGAGATAGGGATACCCTCGCCCAGACACCTGCACTTCAACGAGGTAGCTAACAAGGATTTGCAAAGAATGGGTCTCGACCTGCAGGATGAGAAACATGCAGAGTCGCAACTTAGCCTTGCGGTTTACCAGCGGAAGATGGTCCGATATTACAACTCCAACGTCAAAGGCAGAAGCTTCCATGTCAATGATTTTGTCCTGAAGAAGATATTTCAAGCTAATAGGGAAGTGGGGGTCGAAAACCTTGGACCTACTTAGGAAGGACCTTATAAAGTCATCGAAGAAATCTGCCCTGGAACTTACAGACTAGAAGATTCTGAGAGACGAGAGACAAGGCACCCTTGGAACATCACCCACTTGAGGCCATATCACCAGTAGTGCCATTTTTACATTGTTTAGATCTTCTTGTAATTTTTCTTGTCGGACGCCGAGAAATTCGGCGCCGCTTAATAATATTCATCGTTTATGAATCCGAAGTGTTCCTCATGCAGAGAGTACTAATCCGGCAGCGATGGAGTATGGTTCACAGCCAACTCTATCAACTCACTGGGTAAACATTTTACGCATAAGTAAGCAAATGCAATCAACTCGGCAACGAGGGAGTGTGGTTCGCGGCCAACTCTATCAACTCGCTGGGTAAACATTTTACGCGTAAGTAAGCAAGTGCAATCAACTCAGCAGCGAGAAAGTGTGGTTCGCGGCCAACTCTATCAACTTGCTGGATAAACATTTTACGCGTAATTAAACAAGTGCAATCGGCCCAGCAGCGAGGGAGTGTGGTTCGCGGTCAACTCTATCAACTCGTTGAATAAATATTCCACGCGTATGAAAGCAATTGCGGTCCATTCGATGGCAAGGGAGTGTGGTTCGCGACCAACTCTGTTAAACTCGCCTGGTAGGATATCAGATGCACAAACATTTGGAACAATCGTAAAAGTTTCTGCTAGTATTTCATGAATTAATTACATCAACGGATTTTACAAACGGCATAATCCTACGTCTCAGTGTAACCGGGGACTCCTAGTTTGGCTAGCAGGCTCTTAGCCTTCGCCAGCTCGTTCAAAACTTCGGTCAGTTTTCTATCTTTGGCCTGTATCATATTTTGGCAAGACTTCAGATGTGACTCGGCCTTCTTCTGGACAACGATACACGCCTTCTGAATTGTCTGTACCTTCATAACATCATACATGGCACGAGTTTGCGCGCCTTCAGAAAATGCGAGTCGTGCCCGAAGGCGTTTGATTTCGGCCCTCATTGCTTCTGCATCCTCGTCCTCGCCAAGGACGGACTGTATCTCGTTAACCTTCATCTTTAGCATTTTGTACAACTCACAATTCAAAACGTGACTGCGGGAGGTGTACATTTCGGCCAGCTTCATCAATTCTGTCACATCTGCGGCATCTACCTCCTTTCCAAAAGAAGAAGTCCAATACTTGTAGACTGAGGTAGCCGTAAGGGCAACTGCTGAAGGTAACTTTTCTACGACTGACAGATCTAGCTTGTCTTGGCGGGTTTCAATGTTGATATACTCACACCGGCCAGGAGGGGGGGAGACGGATGTCCGGGACGCTTGTTCTCCACTCTCGATCTTTGGTTTCCTTTTCGTCGATGGCCTAACATTCCTGGGAGGAGACCCGTGTCTGGCAGGATTCAACGAGGACGGAATGTCCGCTCTCACCTCCGGCGCTGGGAGAATAGGAGGGTTACCAACCACCATCTCCAGCCCCTGCAATACTGTGGGCCTGGAATCAGATATCGTGGGTGACGCCAAGTGGAGAAGGGAGACATCCTCCACGATCCCCCCACGCCTTATCTTAAACTTTGTGACTTTGGAGAAATGGAAGCCCGACATGACCGGCAATAATCAGAAGTCCAGATATGACGGCAAAATAACAAGGAAGATGGTGATTTAGGAGAGCCCTATCACAATATATAAAGCCCAACGGAATACCAACAGTCAAGTAGGTCGGCACGTGGCGGGATACTAAAAGCACATTTAGTAAACCCTAGAAAAATACATCGAGCGCGTGGGGACGCGCGGCACGTGATTGTGCGAACGCCAAGGCATGATAGCAATACCACCGACGCCCGCCCACGATAAAGCGAATCAGTTAACGTTCGTCCCAACCTCGTCAGAATTTCTACATAGCAAGGAAGTATCGATTGTGGCTTGCGAACCACTCCGCGCCACCTGGGACGTGTTTGGCGACCTCAGACTTATGCCAGTGATTTTGTAGGCAACACTAGACGTTGACGAGGCCCGAAACAATCGTATAAAACATAGGTATCACAAACAAGATAAGGGCATATACGTAAATAAGAAGGTAACTCCGCACAATTTTATTAAATCCAGAATACAGTACAGAAACAAATACAACTGAAATATGTTCTAACACCCCGCCGCCTCATTGGGCCGGCACATAAGTGGGGTAACTAGATCTAATGAACCTATCTCCTGGTCTACGCTAGCATAATCCAGGTTGGAGAACCTGACTTCACCATGATTGAGAGTCTCCCAAACCAACCTGAGTTAATTTGGTGGCTAATTAGACTATACTGCTCAAAAAAGGCCGTTGACACCTTTTTTGGTAGTGGGAGACCCCCCAGCCCCATCAACCGTCCAGGGCAGGGTCGGGCCTAAGGCTGCTAAGCCTAATTTTCTACCCCGTATGTTTGGTCTCTTGAATGTTGATTGGCCGGACTTTTGGTCCTCTGAAAGTTGATTCTTAGATTAACAGACATCTTGGATGCCAGCTCTCCAGCCGTACTACCATCACGCGTTTGCTATACTCGTCCCGATCACACGGCTCTGGCGGGTTAGATACAAAAGGCTTACGGTGAAAGAGTCTTAGTACGCTTGCAGCCTATATATAAGGGCTGCGTTGGAAAGGGATGCAATGCAATGAATACAGTCATAACAGGGAGATTTGGAACGACACGCTGATGCTCTACCTCCCCAAGGCATTGAAGACGCCAACTCTCCAGATTCCATTAGGTGTCTGCGTCATTAATGCTAAGAGGATGATTCTCAAATTTGAAGCGTTTCCTCCCCACGCGCAATCACCCATAAGAATTGAAACGTCAGGATAGCGAAAACTCAAGTACAATGATTCAATTAAATCTGTTTCATTAACTTAGGCAAAACCAGATAATGATTACAAAAGTATGAGTGCCCCGCCGCTTCTTCAAGGGTCGGCACATTGCGGGCCTTCCTCAATTGGAGGGGAAATTTGATCACCTACTATACTAGGTTCAGCATCGAGAGCTTGAGCCTTGGAGGGGTCCTGCCGAAGGAATGAAAGGTTCCACTCCAGATGGACCTCCGTGATGCGCTCCACCAACTTCTCGCCTCCAGCGGTCATCAGACAGTGGGCGAGGTCCTGATACTTGGGCGTTTCCACGAATGCATCCTGATAGGCCTCCATCGCCCTGGCCCCAGCAACCACGCATTAGGCTCGAACCCTCTCCAGTTCCAGCCTCGCATCTGCCAGCAACTTTTCTTCCTCCGCGACGATGGTCTCCAACCTACTGGTCGCTTCGGCTAGGGCTTCCTCGACAGCAAATGCCCGGTCCTCGGCCAGCTTCAGAGCCTCTTCGGCACGCTTCTGAGCCTCATTGGCACTCTTCTAGAGCTCCTCAGCTCGCTTTTGAGAGGCCTCGGCAGCCCGCTTCTGTTCCCGGGCGTCCTTCAGACACTCTTTTAAGGCCTTCAATTCAATCTCATATTTCCCCTTCGTGTCCGCCTCCCTTGCCACTGCAGAGTTGAGCTTGAATTGAAGCACTCCCTTTTTCGACTCCAGCTGCGCCCTCTCGAGCCGTACGACCTTCAACTCCTCGACCAGTTTGGGGGACTTGGCCCCTTCCTCGTGGCATTGGCCATCATAACTTTCTAAAGCACTGAATAGTTCCTTGCTCAGTACCAGGCCCCGTATCAGGTTCATCTCCTCCATCTTCAACCGCTCCCGAACAGTGGCCCACTCGGCAGTTTTCTCCCATTTCTGGGTCCAGTACTTATGCACGCTCGCCGCCATCATCGCAGGGTGGGCCGGGAGCATTTCCAGGACGGAAGTTTCTAATTCTCCCGGCGTTGAGCTATGCGGACGGAGCTTCCTTGGTCGGACGAGGGACCGGGTTTCTTTGCACCCTCGGTTCGACCCGACTTGCATGCATCCTCCATGAACCCTCCTGCAGACGCAGGATCCTTCCTCTTTCGCGAACCCGCATCGCCCGTATCCTCGGCAATGCCTTTCCCCTTGTCCTTGGATGGGGCAGGGCTGGAAGATGGAATGGCTGCCGAAGGCGGAGGCGGAGGGGGAACGTCCTGACTGGGGGTGGGCACTGGCGGCACAGCAGTCGGGATGTCTTGCGATGGCCCAGGCGTCTCCGTCGCCGATGCCAGAGCAGAAGAGCATTCTCCGCTGGCGGGACCGGCAAGATGGAATGTAGGTACGCTTTTAAACCTGAAAGCTGTTAAGCACGGACATAAGTAAGCAACGCGCTTGGATAATTCTCCGCCATAGCACCAGTACATCAAGGCAAGCAAGACTTACACATTAGTCCGCAGCTGGCCAGTAGGTTATCGTCTTTCAACAGGTTCCCGAAGCTCCAAAAGTCACTGCTGAGAGATCGAACATTCTCCCACTTCGACAGCTCCCCCTGGTTTCTCTTCGGGATCGGTGGTTTTTCGCAATATGCAAAAGCAAGCAAATACATCAAGTCAGGAACTATAAATAAAATTCTACACGAATGCGACGGTTTATACCAAGTTCCTTGAACTGTCGAAGGATAGACACGTGAGGAAGAGGGTCCTCTTGCACGTATTACCAGTCCCCGCCAACAAAGATAAACCTCTCTTTCCAATTGTGCATCTTGTTGGGACTATCGGTGGCCGTCCCCCACTTCTAACCCGATCGGAGGGATATGTTATACCAGCCAGCGGACCAGCAAGGCCGATATATAGACTCAAACTCCCTGGGTGACAGGTCTCCTCCCGCCTTGGCAACACTCCACAAAATATAGGAGGCAACCATCTGCCCCCAGCCGTTCGGCATTATCTGACAGGGAGCCAGGTTCCAATCCCTTAACACCTGGCGAAATAAGGAATACATTGGTAAGCGAAGGCCTTGCTGCATCGCAGGTTCGTAGATCGCTACATACCCTTCGGAGGGATGGTCGGCACGTTCTTCTGGGCCTGGGACTCTGAGCGTCACGACCGCAGGAATATCATAGGACAACTGTATGTCCTCCAACTCTGCCTCGATGATCCTCGATGAGCCATGGACACTTCGATTGTCGACCGCTTTAGCTCTTCGTCAAGAGCCCTCGCAGCCGGGGCATCCCTCTTGTCAAGAGATCCCCTCATCTTGAGCACCCCAGCGTCGGGCCTCTCCTTCACCGCCGTCTCTTCGACCGGCACAGACGAACTAACCTCCATTCCACTCGTTGACGGAGCCGACGGGCTCACAACAGGAGGCTCTGGATTTACCCCTCTCACAACTTCGGAAGAGGAAGATGATGTGGTGGTCGACGAAGAAACGCTCCCAATAATACTAGGGTTTGTGGGAGCGTCAGACAGGTTCTGTGAATCGTCATTTTCGGATGACATTTTGCTATCCCCAGGTTATGGAATCGTACAGTGACTATGAAAATAAATAATGAAAACAAATTTCAACTGCTTTCTGAGTGCTTACCTTGAATGTACGACTCAAATGACACACCCACTATGAACTTCTCGCTTATCGGCAAAATAACCACAGTGAGCACGAAGGTAAGAAGAAGGCGTAACGTTTGGGAGGATGCCTAGTTTTATAGTGGTGCACTCTCATATCCACCGTCCAAATCTCAAGCGTCCCATCTAAGCATGCGGACGGACGACACGTGTTTTCAATTGCATTACAGGCGAGAAAGCAAAACCTAAACATTTAGTAAACCAAGGACGCACGCACCCCCGTTTTCCGCCTCACGCAACCACATTTAATGCGCACACCCTCTCACTTATGATTGCCTGACCAGGGAAGAACAGTCTTGATTGACAGAATCACACCAACAGGGGACACGCCACCATTGGTCTGGCCCCTCGATGTCCTCACCCGTCATGAATGTTTGGCTTCGGACTTGGAGGACTGTACTGGGTAGGTTGAACCACTTCCGCCGAACCACTTTGAAACCATATTTCCCGCGAAGCGCAGCAGCATTCCACTCCTACGAAGCACATCAACATTCTATTTATTCTCAAAGTCCCACGCCCATTATGAATAATAGGCTTGGACTTAGGAAACTATTGTTACCACACGATTATGATATGGCTGCCATGTCAGCAGGGACCCCATCCAAGCCCAGTAAGGGCCCAGTTCAAGATCCATCAAGAACCCTATCTGGGCCTGTAGTGGTAAAAATTATTCTACTGGCCCAAATATCTCGAAATTATTCAACGAGGCCAGAGGAAAGGCCCATACAATAAAACGCCGATTTGGCCCAACTCGAAGTTATTATATAACTCAAAAACATCACGGGTCAGCCCAAAACTTCTGAAAGTCTATCCTCAAAACGATTCAGTCATATCGTAACAGACTTGTCTTCATATCGTAACAAACTTGACTAAATCCAGACGGATAAGACTTATCACGAAACTGATCAGAATACAACTGACCGTATCTCCACCTAACCAAAAATCTCGAAGAATCTCCACCGGTTTCGACTAGACGGTTGTGACATTGCTCCTATAAATACTACCATCTATCGGATTGAAAGGTACGTTGATGAAAAAACATTCAACTTTACTTATTCACTTTTCGTCTGACACTCTCGTATTCATTTATACAATCTTACTGACTTGACCGTTGGAGAGTCTTCGGTCGACACCACACCGGTGTCCTCTTGAGACCCTTTAACGATTTTTCTTTCGTAGTGTTTTTTCTGAATTCTTCAAGATTGCTGGTGGCCCAATCAATCCGAAATTTTCAATTGTAGAATCTACCGTCTACAGGGCCCTGCTAGAGCTTTGGAAGGCCCATCGCACGATTGGGCCTTCGGCAGCCAGAAATCTGCGAGGCTCGTGGAGGGCTTCGGCACTCGCGTGCGATCCACAAGGCCTCATCAGGTTTCGTATCATTCGTAACCAGCAAGCAGCTCGATATGCTGGAATGACCAGAGAAGTAATTAAAGAAAGATTGCGTTGGATTGGGCGCACGAATCCTCACAAGGAAACTGAATCGTAATCTCCTAAAATCATGCAACGTGATAAGATCAAGGAAGGAGGATTATCTCGGATATCTTTATCACATAAGGAAGGAGGATCCGATTGACTATCAAATTGATTTGTCTCCTAAATCAATTGGAACTCTGGAGCTATAAATACAACGTCTCCGATTATTCCAAGGTACGCACTTTTTATGCTTAAAAATCCCACCCTAGACTCTGCTCAAATCTCTGCCTGCTTGTCTCTCCCACACTCCATTGTTTCCGCCCCCGTGTATCTTCTATATACCGACAGTTGACTTGATCGTCGGAGTGCCAACGATCGCCGGATCCTTTTTCTCCGTAGATCTTGGTGCCTAACGATTGTCCTAGTGTGCAGGTAACATACGAGTTGACAGAGGAGTGACTAGAGATCTGTTGACACGTGAACGCTGCGGGTTCCGACGTCAACAAATGATATAAATGGATGGCCCAGGAAGAGGCGTTCGGGGAATTGGCTTAGCAAACACGCATGGGGGTGGGGTTGGTGTGTTTTGAGCAGTGTTCTAAAACGTCCGCCTAGGCCTCGCCTAGGCGCGCCTAAGCTCAATGCGTTTGCAAAACGCATCGCATTGCGGTCAACTCTTTTTGTTGACCGCCTAGGCACGAATAGACAAGAATATGCGAGAATAAACATGATTAAGCGAGAATAAGCACGAATAATCACGTATAACACGCATTAGAGCAAGCAAGCTTCTTTTTATTTTTTTTTAGATTAGGCCAAAATAAACATTTTTTAAATTTACAAAAGACACTAGAAATTCTCAAGATAAAATAAGAGAACCTGACGAAAATGATTTTGTATCGGATGACACAGAAGATGAGTTAGATGAAGAAGAAGAGCTTGACTTAGAATCTGATAAAGAGTTAGACAAAATTTAAGCTATGTTGGTATGTAATAAATTGTAGAAAATTATTGAGTAATTTGTGTTTATGTTTGTGGTATTTAAAATTTACTCACTTTTGAAAACTCTTATGTTGGGCTTTTATTTTGTAGTCTAATTGTAGACTATGATATTAAAATTAGTCCTGCAAATTTTGATTTTGAACCACGTTGAATGTGATATGTTCAACCATGATATGTGTCTTAATATAAATTTAATTTTTCTTCATTGTTACAGCGTGCATCTAATTTTGAAAACTCGTGTATTTTTTATGTGGTTTTTGAAAACTAGGCTTGTAATTTTGTAATCTAAATAAGTATATTCTAGGCTATGTTATTAAAATTTAAAATTTGAGCATAAAAAAAATTAAAATTCAAAAACGCATTTTGACGCCTAGGCTTCGCATAAGCGCGCTTAGGCCTATAATTCTTGATGCTTCACCTCGCCGCGTCGTTACGCATTACGCATTTTAGAACCTTGGTTTTGAGGCTTTGGGGGATGAGTATGAGGTGGGGTGAGTGAAGAAGAAGAACATTGTTTTTTATTTTTTTTTATCTTTTTCTTCTTATTTTTTATTTGATTTTTTTTATTCAAAGTTAAAGAACAAGATTGTTTTTTTACATCAACTTAATAGAAAAATTGGATGGAAGAATGACTGTTTTAGTGAATTATTGATTTGGGTATACGTGCTATTAAAATTTAATAGAGACGAAATTGAAACATAATGAAAAGGTTGGAGCCCATAGTGTAATTTATCCTAATTTTAACAATGATTTCTGGAATTTTCATTGGTCAAATTAATGAAGGGGAATAATCATACCTTTTTTTTAAATAAAAAAAAAATCAAGTCATACATTTTTCAATAATCATTTTGTTTGTGATATATTTGATACAAATGTGCATATAAAAGTTTAATCAATTAGAGATGCGACAAATCTTAGCACGCCCCATAAAACATACAACTTTTACAAAATAGTGACTGGCAAAATTTGAACGTATTACTATGTTCACCTATATTATTTAAAAGCATAAACTATCGTATACTCATCATATACCTGATTGTGCATCAGTTCATGCCATCCCTGGAAGGCCGGATGTACAAAATTACACACAGAAAAGACAGCCCTCAAGGCCGGCAGGCCAAGGTTAGAATATAACTCTTGTCATATGTAGTATTGTAATCTAGGAAAAATATGTCTCTCTCATTTTGAAATTTTCAGCACCTTCATCTGAACAGAGAAAAAATTCTCCGTTTAGGCCTAATGAAATCAGAATCCATGGACAGACGATTCAGCAGAAACTTGTCAAATGAAGGGAGAGGATCCATCAGCCTGCAGAAGAAGCTAGCAGAGAGTAAACGTGTAATTAGTCAAAATGAACAAGTTCCAGACCTTACTGATCTTATGAATGACTTGTTCTTTGGGGCAAGCAACACGGATAAGAAAGCGTATAATCTTACTGGAAATGGCCACGTTCTTGATGATCACGATGAAGAAGAATTTGATTCGAGTTCAAGGAGTGTTAGCAGCAGATTAACTCAGGAATGGCTTCAGGAAGCGAAGCGCATTGTGGCTTCTTCTCCTTCCCGGATTGATTCACCCTCTCGGCTCGCTGGCTCACCGAGGTTTGCTACTTCTCAAGGCAGGCTATCAACTTCGCCTCTCGAGAAGAGAGACCCCTTCGACAGGTCTGCTAGAAGGTAAGCAATCTGACTGCTGTTGAGCCCTTTCTTGCTTGGAGTTCTATAAATACATTGTCAAGTTCAATCTGAAATAATAGTCCCGGTACTTATCTTTATGATTCTAATTACCTGATTTTTTACGATTTCCAATCTGAATATTGATATTTTTGGAAAGAATAAATAATTTATTATGGTTAGATCTCGAATTCAATTAAGATACCACCACAAGCAGATAATTCAAATGAAACTCACTCTAATAAAATGAATTTATGGACTTTAATGGAATCACATTCAGTAATTTCTAAAGAATTAAAATGAGTAATACAAAATAAGCAGAGATTGAGGGAAGAAGATTCAATCATTTAGCCCACTGCTTTGGATCATGATAGGTCATACATCTGAGCTACATTTTTAGACGGGTAAATAGCACAAAACGTCCCTACCTATTGAGGGTATTGTGGAAAACGTCTCTACCTTCAAAATTTTGGCATTTTTCACCCTTACCTACTGGATTTCCTGCGCAAAACGTCATTCAGTCCAAAAATCAGCCATTAACTTAGGGGTAAATTAGTCCAACCATTTTTTTCACATATATATTACTTTTTTTAAAATTGGGGGGCTTCCCATGCAATTTCCAAAATTGCATGGTAGCCCCCGTCCCCAAATCTCCACCGGTGGCGCCTTTCTCAATCCCCCCGACCCACCACCTGAATTTTCCCCACCTCCATAAATGAAGAAGATTGTGTACTACATACAAAATTTGCACTTAATTTTTTTCATGTTAGTACATAGTAGGAAGTTGTTAGGTTGGATTAATAATTAGAAGAACTCTCTGCCCCTCAACTTGGCGACACCACACCTGTAGCAAACACAAGCCGCAAGCCCACCGGCAGCCGTACAGTCCCTCTTACCTCTTCCACTCTCCCGACTTCCAGTCTTCAGCTGGTGACTCCACGATTCCCAATCAATTGATGAGTGAGAAATACAGTTTGCAAAAGCGGCAACTCCACTCCCACGGTGGCAGCGATTACTCTGGGTTCTGGAATCTCAAGGGCAGCGTTTATCCTTTTCTGGTTATATTAATATTGAATTCTGATCCGTTCTGAATGAGAATCAGAGGTTGATCGTCACTCCATCAGAGAAGGAGAACAAAACAAATTTGAACTTTTTTGGCCTCCGATCGACGAGCAGATGTGGATTCTAGGTTGGGTTTTCTTGGGGCTGCTAAATTTCAGCCATTGAAATTTTTTTCATACATTCACGCAAATGGACGATCCCACCTTTAATCAACCCAATGCCGTCTGCCATTCCTATTTCTCGAATCAGATTTGGGGACGGGGGCTGCCATGCAATTTTGGAAATTGCATGGGAAGCCCCCCAATTTTAAAAAAAGTAATATATATGTGAAAAAAATGGTTGGACTAATTTACCCCTAAGTTAATGGCTGATTTTTGGACTGAAGGACGTTTTGCGCAGGAAATCCAGTAGGTAAGGGTGAAAAATGCCAAAATTTTGAAGGTAAGGACGTTTTGTTTTGAAAATCCAGTAGGTAAGGGTGAAAATGCCAAAATTTTGAAGGTAGGGACGTTTTCCACAATACCCTCAATAGGTAGGGACGTTTTGTGCTATTTACCCTTTTTAGACATTGGTTAAGCCTAGAGCTGGCAACCCACTAGAGCAAGGCCACACATAAAACTAGACTGGCCCAACCCAGTTTTATGTGAGCCAGAAATATGTTAGCCCAATCCAATCAATTGACCCAACTTGGTTTTAATTTTTTTTTTTCTTTTTAAATAAATTTTTTATACAATCTAATACATTACATCAAATACAATCTTAGATAAATTTAAACTATATATTTTAAGATTTTGAAAGAGATTAATTTATAAAATTGGGGCTATCATGTATTAGTCAATAGATAAACATCAATTTTCTCTCAAAATAATAATTTTTTTTGGTTAATTGTAAACTATTTGTAGACACTTTTTAAAAGAAAAAATACAAATATTAAAAGCATGTTAAGAAAAAATACAAATATTAAAAGCATGTTAGTCTTATTGCTTTGAGATATAAACATGTTTGGCTTAAATTAAAAAATTTACTTATAAATAAATTTAAAATAAATAATTTACTTGTCACGCCAAATATATTTTGGATTGAAACTTAAATTAAACTAAATTTTAATTAAATCTAAATAATTTTATGTTGGATCTTGGGATTTTTGGACTAATGTTTATTGGTGACTTAGGCTTAGATCATTTTATATTGATATTATTTGGATTATGTATTGGGACTATTTACAAAATGAGTGATTAGTGTTAAGGAGCAAAAAAAAAAATTAAAATCAAAATCGGGCCGGCCCAACTAGCCCGTGGGCTAGATGAGCCGGGCCATTTTGGCCCAATTTTATTTGGGTCAGGGTCAGCCCAACCCAAAAGGTCAGGTTATATGGGCCGACTCTCTAGTTAAGCCTCTCTGTTTGCGGGATGATAGGCAGTGCTCATGTGCAACTGGGTGCCCAAAAGTTTGAACAATTCCTACCAAAATATGTTGGTGAATACTTTGTCTCTGTCAGACATAATACTCTGTGGTATCCCATGTAACTTAGATATATTCTCCATGAATAATTGAGCAATTTGTCTGGCAGTATAAGGGTGTGATAGGGCCACAAAGTGCCCATATTTAGTGAACATATCCACAACAACAAAGATAACATCCTTCCTTTCTGATTTAGGCAAGCCTTCTATGAAATCCATTGATATGTGGCTCCAAGAGTTGAGAAGTTCAAGTAGAGGTTGTAGTAGACCAAGGTATAAGTTGTGTTCTCCTTTGCACCTTTGACAAAACTCATATTGTAGTATCATTTGTTTAACTTCTTGTAGCATCCCTAGCCATGTAAAATTCTGTTTTGCTCTGAAGATACTAGTATGTACTTCTGAGTGTGCTCCCTCCAGTGAGGCATGTATATTCTCAAAAATTTTGAGTATGATGTTCCATCTACTACCAATGTATAGTTTACCTTTGTGCCTAAGAAGATCATTCTTATACTGATAGTCAGGGTATAACAACCACAGGCTTTCCCCTACAAGCCTTTCACCTAGGGGTTATTCTGTGCGCCGTTAACTTACGAACTGGGGGGCCAATTGATATTAGCATTCTCCATAAGTTCCTCTTAAGGGAGGAGGTCAAGGGTTCGAATCGCTGGAGACACGAAAGAAATCCAGTTTGGGATGAAACCCCCAGTGGACAGTACGTAAGTTAACGGTGCACAGAATAGCTCTTGGGCGAAAGGCCTGTAGGGAAAAGTCAATGATCGTTACAAAAAAATGCGCATTTTTTTTTGTAATAACTATAGACTTTCTCCTACAGATCTTTCGTCCAGGGGCTATTCCGAACGTCGTTAACATACGTATTGTCAACTGGAGGTTTCATCTTAAACTAGATTTCTTTCGCGTTTCTAGCGATTCGAACCCTTGACCTCCTTCCTTAAGAGGAATTTAAGTGGAATGCTGGTACCAATTGGGTGCGAAAGAAATTCAGTTTGGAGCTCAACCTCCATTGGACAGTACGTAAGCCAACGGCGCACGGAATAGCCCCTAGGCGAAAGGTGGTAGGGAAAAATCCGTAGTCGTTACAAAAAAAATACGCATTTTTTTGTAACAATCACGAATTTTTCCCTACCACCTTTCGCCTAAGAGCTATTCCGTGTGTCGTTAACTTACGTACTTTCGCATCTTCTACTATTCGAACTCTTGACCTCCCCTTCAAGAGGAACTTATGGTGAATGCTGGTACCAGCATTCACCATAAGTTTCTCTTAAGTGAGAGGTCAAAGGTTCGAATCACTGGGGATGCGAAAGAATAACTCAAGAGGAACTTGCCCAATTGGTATCAACATTCACCGTTAGTTCATCTTGAGGGGAGAGGTCAAGGGTTTGAATTACTGGGGAAGCGAAAAAAATAAAGTTTGGAGCCCAACCTCCAATGGAGAGTCGTAAGTTAACGGTGTACAGAATATCCCCTAGGCGAAAGGTCGTAGAAGAAAGTTCGCAGTCGTTACATAGGGTCTGCTTGTGCATCAATGGTCACTACTTGAATTTTATTCTGTGCTTTTTCATCTCCTTCATAGTTGGTTATTATTTCTGTCACCCAAGCTGGAGTAGTAGTAGTTATGGCATTGCATTCTTCCTTTCTAGACAATGCATCAGCTTCTCAACCTCCCTTCTATAATGAATCTCATAGTCCAATCCCAACAGTTTTGTGAGCCATTTCTGATATAGTGGTGTTTTGATTCTTTGTTCTAGTAGAAACTTCAGTGATTGATTATCAGTTTTGACTATAAACTTGTGCCCTTCTAGGTAATGTCTCCATTTGCTCTCAACAGTGACGAGTGCAAGTAATTTCTTCTCATAAATGGACATTCCCAAACTTCTAGGTCCCATAGCTTTGCTTAAGTATGCTAAAGGCCTCCTCCATTGCATCAAAATTGTTCCTATTCTCCCACAATTTGCGTATGTCTCAATGATGAAAAGCTTAGTGAAGTCAAGTAGTGCTAAAATTGGAGTAGTGCTCATAACTACTTTAAGGCACTGATTGATATTTGCGTCATTTCTTCTACTTCTTTCTCCTGATCATCATTACCCTCTCCATCTCCATCTCCATCTCCATCTCCATCTCCCTCATCCACCAACATAAAATTAAGCATTTTATTCTTGCAGATGTGGCCTGGTAAATATTTTTCATCATATTTATAGCATAGGTTTACGCTTCTCTTGGTTTGAAAGTCAGTGCATGATATGGTTTTGTATGGCATTGGTGCTTTTGGGAATTTTGTAGTAGTTTCAGTGGCTAGGCTGTGATCAGGATTGTTTGAAGTGGGGTTATTCCATTTAGTGCTAGTATTGGGGAAGTATTTTGGTTTTTGTGTTTTGTTGAGGGCCGGTATAGTATTCTCTTGTAAGGTTGCAACTTCAAATACTTGGGCAAGGGAGATAGGTTTCATCATTTTAACCATTGACTTGATCTCATTTTTGAGTCCACTAGTAAAAATTGAATTGTATTAAATTTCAGGTAAGTGAGGCAGGGACATCATAACTTGGACTTTCAATTCCTCAAACCTCTCTTGGTATTCAGTAATAGTGCCAGATTGCCTGATCTTACTAAATATTTCTACTATCTCCTCTCTTGTGGTATCAAAAAACTTCCTACACAATTCTTCAGTAAACAAGTTCCACCCAGCATCAGGATGGGAAGCAGCAATCCCATGGAACCATATATCAGCCTTACCCTTCAAGTACATTTCTACAATGCCCACTTTTAGTTCCGCAGCAACTTGGTGTAACTGGAAGTACTTTCTGGTCTTCCTCACCTATTCCCTAGGACCTTCACCATTAAAATAAGGAAAATTTTGGGAAGCTTAGTATAGTTTCTATTATCTTCCCTGGCCTAATTGAAATGTGGTGACCCAACTCTCTTACTACCAAAACCCCTAGACATAGTTTGAGAAGCATAACTCTCTGCTTGTTTATCTTTGATTTCTTTTCGTGCTATCATAGCAACTAATATCTCATATTTCTAATTCATATCAATATAATATTTTCAATTTTCTCTTGCCTGTTACCCAACATTTTAAGGATTAAGTCAGATGAATCTACCTTATTGGCTACTATTCTCTAAGCTGCACTCAATTCACCCATTTCTCTATCCACCTTCGTAAGTGCTCTTTCTGGGTTTTGCTCTTCATTTCAGTCATGGCCTCGAATCAAGGATTCTCTGATACCAATTTGTTATGGTTGGATCTCGAATTCAACCAAGATACCACCACAAGCACATAATTCAAATGAAACTTACTCTAATAAAATGAATTTATGGACTTCAATGGAATCACAGCCATTAATTTCTTAAGAATTAAAATGGGTAAAACAAAATAAACAGAGATTTGAGGAAAGAAGAGAATATGGAGTAATAATTTAACTCAATTCCGTTTTGATCATTTCTCAATTTGGCAAGATAATTAAAGACCTCCATGTGCTTCAATATTTAAAGGAAGTTGGGAAGAAACGTGTTTCCCAACTATTACAATAAAATAAAATTACAACTTTAAGAAAATGTAATCTAACTATTAGACTAAATGGCACCGTCTTCACTTAACTCAAACAACGTTGTTTGCTAACTGCTATTTTGAATTTCTGTTGCTTCTACTGTTCCACCTCTTCTTCCTTTGGTTCCATTGTAGTTTGTTCCTCCTCGATTGCACTTGACATAATTAAAGATCGCTATGTTTCATATAAATTACTAAAATCACCTAGTAATATCAAATATGTGTTGAATAATATTTATTTTCGAGTTCTCGAGGGAAGGATAAAGAACGAAAAATAATCACTTGTTGTTCAAAAAAAGCAGGCACAGAGCAAGGGAAAGCTTCAGTGGGGAAATCCTGTCAAAAACAGCAAAACGTTCCACGAACAAATCTGAAACCAATTGTGACCCTTCACAGAGTGAAGAATCTCCTGCATCAGACGTCCAAATGTTGTTCTCCAACATGCTCAAAATCTCCAAAAGTTCTACTACAAATCCTATTATCTCCCCTGACCCCACACCCCCAAGTCCCAGTAGTCTTGTAGGCCCACCTTTTCCACCACGCCAATCAGTGCACCGCAAGTCGCGGTTCCAAACTGACCCCAATGCACCACTGTCACAGCCTATCCCAGCCCCAACTAACCGTCTCTCCATTTCCAAACGAAATTTCAAAGATACTGCAAGTACTACAAATAATGCACCAACAACAATCTTGGATACTCCGTTGCTCTCCCCACCAAAACATCTTATTGAGTCAGCCCACCGAAGGTCGATATCTTCCACCACTTGTTCCAGGCCGGAGGCCAACGTCCTGTCCCCACCCCGGAACTTGGTGGAGTCTGCTCACAGGCGATCCATATCTTCTTCTACATGTAGCACTGACAGGATCTTGCAGAAGAGCAATGGGCTGTTGAAAGAAGGAGATTTGAAGGGTCAGGAACTGAACAAGTTCTTGAAAGAGCAGAGGATCAAAATTGAGAAAATCTTGAGTGGGGAGATCAATGGGAAGGCAAAGATTGTGCTTTCTGGAACTTCAAACAGTTGAGTTTTTTATACCTGTTACTAGTTTTTTTTTTTTTTTTTTTCTCGTTTTGATGCTTTATGGAATATTTTGTAGGGAAGATATGATAGTACCCGAGACTATTAAGGGGAAAAAAAGAAAAATTTTGTTCATTATTCTCTGTGTACCAAACATGCTAGTGTTCTACGCCCACTTCATAACATATAAGTGATAGCGTGATTGATTTATGCACTTAACAAAGGCTCAATGGAATTGTGTGATTCTAAGGGAGAACTTCGATTAAATTTTGATTTAGGCACGAGCTCAATGGTGGCAGCAATATGTTACGCGTGGTTTTTAGAGAAAAGAATGAGGGCTAATAAAAAGGGAGGAGACAGAGATAAGACTAGTTTGGAGTTGGTGGTACCTGTGATGAATATGAGGAGACGGAAAATGTGGAAGCAGCAGCAAGCCGCTTGGCTCTTTCACCATGTTGGACTCGATGCCACTGCTTTGCTCTTTGCTAATGAGGTAATTATATTTTCTTAATCTTCGTTCTCGCACGACTAACTGTGTGGAATTTATGATTTTCAGTTTTTCGTGCTTATGTCTATGCAGGCTTTTAAGGTAATCAAGCGAACATAATGCAGTTGAATTTATTGATCTATGCATATGAAAGACAGTTCTACAAACTTGTTGTGCGATATAAATCCCGCAAGTGGACGGATCGTTTACAAGTAATATAATGATGAAATAAAGTGTCGAACCCACGAGGACTAGATATTAATTTAACCAATTAATTTATAATTTAAACTTTAACAATATGAACAAACACAGATTTGAATTGATTTTGTGTTTCTATACTATTCTAATTAAAACTAAATTATCAAACAATTAACTTTAAAAAGGTTAAGAACAAATTCAAGATCTACTAACTCTAGGATTTGCGAATCCACCAACACTTTCCTTAATCAAATATCCGTTTAACCGTTTTAACTTATAATTACCATAGATTGAAAATCGGCGTTCCTAAATTAATCAAAAGCCTCTCTCGATGGTCAATCAATTCTATATGTTATGCGAACTTCATTATCTCTAATTAAGTTTCGAACATAAACACATGCATTAAAATCTCAAGAACACCTAAATAGATTTCATAAGGCATAATAGTAATCTCTATCTATTATTGGACCCTATGTTATTCAATACCACGTGCTTAATCTATATTGAATCTCTCGACTTCAATATAAATCACAATATATTCTAATGGTGATCAGGCATTAAAATAATAGAAAAAACTGCATAAAGAATAATCAACCCAAGAAGTAATTAACTACTGAAACGGAAAAACTTATAATTAATTAAGAATCATGAGGTTTCATCGTTCATCCTAGAAAAAGTAAACTAGCCGGACATGATTTTGTCAATTAGAACAATAATTGACTTCACCATGATCCGGCGAAAGAAAAAGAAGAAGAAGAAGAAGAAGAAAAAATAAATACAACCCGTGACTCCGGCTGAAGAATCCTCAATCCCGAGCCTTGATCCTCGATTCTCTTCTTGTATCTTGTTTCCAAAATTCGTCCCCCAAATTCCTCTCCCTTTGTTATGGCTATCTGCCTTTTATAATGCTCTCCAAAGCCTATAAGACGTGAATTTGGTGTTTGAATCAATATGGACTTCGTAGAGTTCTAAATTCATCAGGAAACTGCCAAAACTCTGCCGCGTAATGCCTTGCGATCGCATGGTGTCTCACCTTGCGATCGCATGGTTCATGTGATTAATGTTCTGCTGAAAATCTTGGGGACTTGCGAGCGCAGGAATGGTTAACCATGCGATCGCATGGTTAACTTGGTCGTAGATCTGGTTCCTTTCATTTTATCTTTGCATGCCAAGTCCCTGAAGTATCTTTTCTTAGCGGTTTGAGTCCCTTTTCTTCTATTTGCTCTCTTTTCATCCGATTTACACTTGAATTTGATTATTTCCTAAAATGAACAAAAACAACACACAATTATACTGAAAACAAATAAGAGTACTCATAATTTTCCCTTTTTGTGAGCCCAAATAAGTACAGAATTGTACTTATCAAACTTCATGTGTGGTTTCGAATATACTATCTAGTGAAATACTATTAGACAGAACTTTGTGCAACGTTGCATATTAGCTTTATGCTTAATGAACCCTTTAATAATTTCTGAAGTTATAATGTGATAAGGCTGCGCATGGTTGTGATTGCCCGGAATTCTCTAGTTGTTGCACTGTGTGGAGCCTGATTATACTATACACTTATCCTGTTTCTTATTCATTCGATTTTTTTTTCTCTTGTATAAAGAGATTAGGACATAATCCATAGCACTAGCTCTAAGTAGGACAGCTATAAAATTGACTGAGTGGAAGTTTTCGAAGTTAGATTCAAGTGGCAGAAATATCATCTGCAGAAGACTGAATATGCATCTAATACAGTGTTAATAATGATTATGGAAATTGACTGGAAATTGCTTTTGATAATCTTTGTGCTATTTGCAATCAGGTTGACTTGGAAACACTGATTATGGAAAAGCAGTTGAGCATGCTTGTCGTTGGAGAGGATATCCTCCGAACCAATGGCGAGGTTGATTAACTTATTTTGTTCAATCGGAAGTATAAATTTACACGATTTCTATTTTCGCGAAGCTCTAGAAGCATGAATAAAACTAAGATTATATTATGTTTTTGCAATGCTCTAGGTCGGATCAGGATGCACTATTGTGACGGACAACTATTGTGAGGATGCATACGACCTACTTCAGACCCCTATCGTGAAAAAACTTCTGGTAGAAGAAAATAACATTTCTCGACTTTCTTGTGTTATACACAACATTTATATTATCCTTTTGCTCGTGTTCAAATTAAGAGGAAATAAATGATGGATCCCCTTTGCAATTGGAACTCATTAGTATCTTCTTATCAGCTTGCAGGTATTCTATTAGACACACAAAATTTAAATGTGTCTACCAAGTTGTCTATGGCTAGAGATGCAGAGGCAGTTCAGCTGCTATCAGTTGGCTCGGTCCCTAATTATCGGAATGCTCTATTTGATCAATGTATGTTTTCATCTTTGCGAATTCGTAAACTCTAAAGTGAGAACCAAGTTCATTATTATTTTCCAATGATCGGATTTTTCATTTCAGTGATGCAAGATCAAAGAGATAATGATTTCTTGGAAGTTCTGCGCCACAGTTATGGGAAGCCTTCTGGTGAAAGTAAGCTGAAATTGTGCATTGAATTAATTTGCCTAGACTAATGATAACATCACTGATATTACTTGGTCATATTAAATGGGATTCATGAAATTTTATTACATAATTTATATATGTTCGGCTTTTATACTGAACGAGCATTAAAAATTGGTTCTTCGGTGTTGACAATAAATTATAGATTGTGAGTACATGTTTGATGCGTCGTGCTGTACTTGACACCGGAATGAACAAGATTTCAGCTTCTTTTCTTCCTCTATCCAACGTTGAGTCGCCTTCAACTTTATTTAAAGAATAATTTCTATTTACACTATCTTAAGAACTTCACATGTGCAATATACAGGTAATTGGGATAGTGGAGCATCAATAGAGAAGAGGATTTCTGAGAAATACCCTTTCAGTGAAGGAACTGCACCAAGAGAAAACAATCAAAATAACGCAAAAGATGAAACAAATCAAAAGGTTTCACCGATTTCAGGTATCATAACATTATTAACTGCTTGCAGTCTTATATTATTGCCAGTAATTTTCTATGCTAGTGCAAGTTATCACGTGTTTTTCTCAGTGAAAATCAACAATGACAAAATGCACATAGCTCTCACATTGAGAGTGTATCGCTGAAAATATGCATATTGGCTTTTCTTTTCTTCTATTTCACTTATTTTTATTTGCTTTCGGAAGTAGAAATTGTTGGCGAATTTTTGTGTAAATGACTCCAAAGTTGCAGAAACAAGAAACCCGAATGAAAAAAGGATGATATTCAAGTCGAGGCAAGTGTTGAACACTTTATCCTTAAGTCAAACTTTCCCCGCAATAGTGCGTACGGTTTATGGCAATCGACTCCCAAAATACAACGACTTCCACTTGTGTTTGTAGCACTTCCAAACGCAAGCACAACGAACCAAAATTGGTTTTGTACTCCAAAGGATGAAAGTGAAATGAAAACCAGAATTTTTGTGCAACTAAATGCAATAAACTTGGTTCAAATGATGAAATATATGAAGTGGATTATTTTGCATATCAGTTCTCTGTCAAAAAAGACGTCCAAATGTCCTAAATATAGAAGATGATCGATTGAAAACGAAATGGTGTGGAGCCAATTCGTGCAACACTTCAAAAGGACATGTCTGTTCGCGCAAACCTATGCGATCGCGTGATTTTATCATGCTACGATCGCAAGGTACAATTTTGAAAATAGAATTTAATCCAGTTTAACCATACGATCGCAAGGCTTTATCTCCTGCGATCGCATGGTAGGACCAAAAAAACGTTTTGCTTAAAATTTAGGCAAGTTGCGATCGCAGGTTGAAATACCCATGCAATCGCATGGTCAAACTTTGACCCGATTTTGTCATTTTCCATAATTTCTCATTCATTCGATATTGGTTTCGAGATGCCAAATATACCCTTTAACACATGTAGATAAATTTGAATTCTCTTTCGAGGGCATTGCCCCCGAGCCCCCTCGAGGGGCGCTGTCCCCTCGACCCCCACGATCTGACTGGGCAGGTTGATCCCCGTTTCGACACTTCGAAGCAGCGAAGTGGCAAACTACTTTGTTTAAACAGATTGGGTAGGGTCTTGTATATTTTGGTCAAGTTGACACGAAGTCACTCTAGTTGTTTTTAAACATTTAGTCAATTTCTCGACAAATTAAACCAATTTCCAACATAAATTAGGGTTTGATCCTTTACATCGACACTGTTCTTCCTTCAGGTAAACATGCAGCCTCTCCCATGAAGATTCCCGTGCAGGCTCCTGCGAAGACACCAGCAAAAGCAGCCAATGCCTCTCAGGGGAAGAATAAGAATTTTTTTGCAAAATTGTTTGGATTTGGATCAAAACAGTGATAAAAATGTGGAGATTGTGCTGGAGTTGAAGATTTCGATACAGAATGTGGAACTGGTAAGAAATGTTACTGGAACTTCATAGAGGCTCTACAAGGCACAAGATGTTTATAAATCATTCCACCATGTTTTTAGGAGAGTTATATATGTTTTTAATATTTTTTATTATTTTTGTACCGAACGATAATAATTTTGAGACTAGTTGTCTACTTGTAATAAACTACAACGAACCGATGACTAATATTTTTTTGTTGTCCAGATTAATCAATTATTGTCATTGCAATGTTATAAAGTATAGCCATAACTGCTACTGCTGATAATTAGAAGTTTCACCATCAAATGCAACAAAATGTCTACTCTTTAGAAGATTAATCCCTTTTCTCATAAATTTATAATGAGCTTCATTTCTTGTTACTGATTCTTGATATTTGTTGATTGAACTGAGAGAAGCAGTGTGCTAAATTTAAGTTTGTGTGGTGACTGAATACTAGATAGCAGTAATCAAGAATTTCATATATTAAGTCTTTGTTTGGAATCAATAAAATTCAGATTTTGCTAAACTCACGTTGACCATGCACTTCAAATGGTCCCACAATTTCTGAAAAGTTGAATATGGAACAGTAGTTGAATTTACATTCCTATCCATTCAAATTTGTTCCCATATTTTGCAAATAGATTTTCAACAGAATGTGAAAAAGTTATAAATGGAGGTATATTTGTCAACGTCAATAAAATCTTAGTCAACAATTGCTGCTATATGACAGCACTTATTTGAAAGGAATGAATTTTTCGTAATATTTTAATACTTAAGATAATTAGTCAAATAATTTAATCTGAACTTAGAATATACGAGTCTCTTCTATGTCAATGACGCGGAACTTATACTTCGAGGCAGTTCAGCTAGACTGATTGGTAGAACATGTTAGGCCATGGACCAATCATAACAAATAAAGTGTCACTAAGCTAGTGATCAAGACAATCATGATAGACTCCATCTTTTGCTCTGATGATGCTGATAGGCAGTGGCTTGGTTAAGAGTACCCACAGGAGTGGTAGCGAAAGCCAGTCTTCATAGGCAATTGTCGAGCACATGTATCATACTTGAGACATCGTACTGGGCCATTAGGCCAATGCAACTCTCTCATTCCACCTTCCAGGCATACAACAACGAGCAAAAATCAGATGCTCCACGTGTATTGAACCCCTCATGAGCTGAGCCACAACTCCCTGTCTGTGGTGACAATGGTGTTGATGTCAACAACAACGCCAGTGGGGACGACTAACGAGATGTAGACAGCAAAGTTGGTTTGAAAATAAACAATATGAGGCGTAAACCTGGATTAAAAGGGCAATCATGGATATCCTAAGACAATTCAATGCATTCCCTCTTAATTTCCACTGAAGGTGTTTGACATGAATGACTAATTAAACAACCATCATGGATCAAGCCCATTGAAAGAATTGTCATTGTTGGGGTTCCTATACTGCTGTTACTTCTAATTTTGCACTCAATCGATATCTCATAGAAGCTGCCCTTGTCATTGAAAATTTTCTTTCTGATATATGTTCTTTCCTAGCTAGAGACATCCACCCTACAAAAGAAAACACATATTTATAGTGGTTCTCCTCAGATAGTATCTTGCCAGTGCGAGTCATCATAGTGAAGTAATCTCATATCTTTCAATTTGTGTCGAACTGAAAATGGCCCTAAAAGTCCTCTATAAAAATTGTAGGAATATTTAGGCTGGCCTAATCAAAGGCGGTTCAAGTGGTTAAGAGGCCTTAAGCGAAAATTTTTGGAGGGACCTTTTTAAGTATAATATTTTTATCTGTTTTTATTTAAAAAGAAAAAAGTAAGTGAAAATCTTCAATAAATTACAACAATATCTTTGAGCAAACTAAACAACCTACTATGATCAACAATGAAAACAATACTAAATCAAAGAGAATAAAAAGAAACATATCACGTGGAAATAATCATAAGTTTGTCATACCCTGATGAATATTTTGTACTAGATATATTTATTCCCAATTTGGGGATAAGCGGATAAAAATTAAATCAAAACATTCAAATTCAAGTAGTATAAATTACTATAGAAGAAAATGCAACTTAGAATTCGAAAAAACAAATGATGCAATATAATTTCAAACTATGACACTTCAATAAAAACAAAATAAAACATCTAGAGAAACTGATTAGCCGCAAAGTAAGAGAATTCATTTGCATCGTAAGAAATGATGTTAAATTTTGTTATGGAATCGTTATTGATGACCAAACCGAAACAAAATGAAAATTTCAGTAATTGCTTGGAACAAATAAAGTTGAGTAACTAATATGAAACTTTTTCCAAAGTTGGGTGACCTCTATTATTTTTTAACTTTTACCCACAACTCTATTGGGCTGAATTTTCTTTTTTTTTTTTTTTTTTTTTGACAATTGGGCTCTATTAATCAAAGCCCAGCCCAACCCAAAAGTAAAACATGCTAAAGCTTAGCAATTGCAACCCATCTTCTCCATCAATATTCTGCACTTCTCGGCTGTAAATCGGACGGTTATTCGACGATCGTAACAGGCAATAGGCAACAGGTATTGATTGTGCTTTTTACAAGAAGGTTTCTTATCTTTGTTTTAATTTTTTGCTGAGTTGCTGTAATTTCTCCTCAGTACTCTCTTTCTTTTATTTTGCTTTTTATTTTTTTCGATTTATTATTTATATTTCAATCGCTGTAAGTTGTTTTCTTTTTTCTAATTAAGATTATTTAAATTAAATGTTGTTTTGTTGATCTGTTTTTCTATGCAGTGCTGCAATGTGTAAAGTTTGCTTTCTTCCGCTAAACCCTAAACCCCTAATACGAACCCGAAAATTATTATAGAATGGGTTACTGGCATTGCAGCATATTTTTTACTGCAACGAACTCTGTCCCAATCCCCATATATATGTGTTTATAGGTTCTTATTTTTAGTTCCTATAGGTTCTTTTTTTTAGTTCCTATCTAGTTGGTTGTGGATTATTAATCTTGTTATGTTATTAACATGATGACGATTGCTACGTTGTCCATCTATTTTATTTTTTTTGCAAGTTGAATGTAATTTTTTTAAAATTGTTTGATTGTGGATTTTCAAGATGTTTTATAATTTATTCTCGGTATTTTTTGTGTTTTTATAAAAATTTTATTTATTTTATTTTTCTATATTGAGGTTTGCTCATAGAAGAAAGGGAAAATGTATTGATATTCTATTCGGCCTTGTTAAACTTTGATCCACATTAATTTTGTTGAATTTGAGCTCAGTAATATGAATGTATATTTAGAATTTGGCACAAATTCAGGACCTTTTCTTAACTTTTTGTTGTAGCTGTGAATTCAGTCTGGTTTTGTATGGTTGGATAACATGACTTGATAATATTGAGTAATTAATATTATAATATCATTTTTAATATTTTGTCAATAGCATTGCTGTAATTTCTGGTCCTACTTATGCTCAAATTTTCTCAAATCTGCCATCCTAAGTGAATGACACGCTAAATCTCGATTAACTGGAGAATTGGATCCTATAGGTTTTATTATGTTGACCAATTATTTCAGTAAATTTTGGAAAACTATTAGAACGAAGTATTTCAAACCAAACCAGGTGATGGAATAACTGCACAATGGCAATGATTATAAATAAGGAGCCCATTAAGGGCTATTCTGCACGTCAACATTCTCACGTCGAAAAACCTGCGCACTCCTGAATAGGCTTTTTTCACACTCCAAAGTTACCACCATTGGTGATAAATAATAATCACTGATCCAACCTACTCTCTTGTTTTTGGGATTTACTTCTATAGCCTATAGCCATTTTTATGATTTGCTTGATAATTAGTTTATGTGACTTTATTCCATCACGTTTTCCTTGTAATACAGGTCTTAATTCAGAGAAGAGAAATGCAATCTCTGTATGGAAAAATTCGATTCAGCACGAGACAAACGGTCAACAATCTGAAAAATGTTGACTTTAAGTCAATCTGTTCTTTAGAGTCAAAAGTTCAGGGTCACTCTTTTGCTCACTCATTGCAGTTCAAGTCTCAGTTGGGTTCTAGCTCGGCATTCTTTTCTGTATGTTTTAATGGCATGTACATAAATATGGTTATTGGTTATTGAATTACAAGCTTTTCGTTGAAGTTTTGTTTTGTGGGTTGAAATTAGTTTACAAGGTCTAAGCTTGAGTTTGGCATGGAAAACCGTTGTTTTTATTATTGTTGTTTTTATTATTATTGCTGTTTAGTTTCTTTAAACTACTGGATATCGATGGTCTCACTATATTGTTAGCATTCACATAATCTGTAACCCTGAAATGAATAAAGGAGAGCACATAGCTCTAATTTGTCAATGTAAAGTTTAAATAAGCATTGGGCAGGTTTGGTTTACCGTTTGAATTAGAAAAAAAGATAGAAGTGAAGCATGATCAATAAAGAAAAAAATGAGCCCACTTTTAAGGTTCGATGTTTTTTTATAATGAGGTTTGGGGTAAAGAAGCACAATGAGGCAGCTTTCTCATGAATCTTCCTTTGGTAGATGGGCGAGCAGAGGTGAGCTTTAGGGTGCTCAAGCCTAGGTAGAGCTCAATCTTGGATTTTCTCCTAATCCCACCTTTTTCTAAAATCTGAACGTGGTTCTCCCATTCTTTGGGCCAATGTTGAATAAATTGTGTAGCCAAATCTGAGGTGAGCTTAATCTAGGCTCGTAGTCTTGACCAGCATAGAGATATGTTTGGGCTTCACTTATTCATCTAACAAGTCAAGTTTATCTGAGCTTCATATAAGCCTTTCTTGAGCTGGACTCATTGGGAGCTTAAAGATTTGATAGAAAACAGAGGTAGATATGATGTTGGAATGATCATGTGCCAAGTAACAGTGCGAACTTGTGTATTCATTTAGTTCAAATTACTCCTATTTCCTTCATTTGATATTTCTCTAAAGTTCAGCAACCATGTGGTCGATCTTTATGTCCAGCTCACTCAATTTATTGATGGAAGTACTGTATTGTTCATGTGGTGTGAAATTGGGTTAATGGTATCGAAGCCAAAGTTATGTAGCCAGGAGCTGTGGCTTTGGGAGGGCAATAACATTGGTGAATGGTGATGATGGGACAAGACCATGTGGATAGTAAATGGAGGAATACATGTTGGATCAAAATAATGTGTGGACTTTGGATGAGCTCTCAATTTATTGAAGAGCAAGAAAAAATGTGCATGACCCTTGGGGTATAGTTGAGGTGCAATGCACGATCCATAGCCTGGCAGTGGTGCAAGGTACTGAGGGGGGTCCACTTGCAAGCTTGTTGATATTGGATGTTTTATAAAGATGGAGTTGCAAGTGATGCAGTTGCACAGATGTTAAGATAGAAAGTATCGAGGTATACATTGAGAGAAATTGTCCCACATCAGAAAATTGAGACAAAAAGAGTGAGCTTATACATGGACAGGCTTAAAACTCAATATGTTAAGCTTCTGGATCAAGATTAGGATTCAAATATCCTTTCATGGCGAACTCATTTGGTTGATCTGCATTGTACATTGCTGCTAGCTTTTTAAACCATGATTTTATATATCATCGGTCAGACAGTTTCTACATCATTGGTTCCTTCTCAAAGATGCATCCCCTCCTTTGCCTATCTATATCGGTCTTCGGTTTTCATGATTTGTGCAAGTCTTTCTTTTGTGTTTTCCTTTTTTAAAATTAAACCATCTTCAATATGCTTTTTTCGGTCACTCCTGTTGATTATAAAAGATGTCTAAATACTTTCTAATGTTTCGAAACATGGATTTTGGGGAATCTCCAAAATTTATTGTGTTGAGTGGGCTTGAAAACTTGGTAGAGATTTTACCAAATCTTATAGTCATACGTATGGTGGTGTGTCTAGCTATATATGTGTCCACATGCACGCATTCTTTTGAGCTTTGATCAAATGACCAATTTCTCAATGCCACTATGTACTAGAACAATGGAAACTTGACGTGCTTATATCTTTGATACGATTAAAAAACTATATATTTGGATCAAAGCTATTTTGGTTTATACTCTTATCAACCTCTACATGACACTACAGATCCTTTTCTCTCTTTTTAAACTGCTTCTGATAGGAAAAGAATTATTGTTTTTCAGAACAAATGTTTTGTCACCAAATCTGAAAGCGATGGAATAACTTGTAAGGTGCCAGCTTACAGAAGTATAAGCTTAGGTTTGACTCAATCAGCTGCTAAGGTGTTTGCTTTACGCTCAAGATGTATCACAACAATGGGATCCACTTCTCAAGATGCTTCTCAAGATGCTTCCACTTCTTCAGATGTGCCTCAACGCATCAAATTCAAGAGGCTTGATAAAACAGCCAGGCACATAATGCAGGTACAGAAAATCAAAATATACTTCGTTCTGTTCATTTATTTGCTTTCATGGTAGGGTTTACCACTGTCCTACAGTGATGATTTTTATTTTCTTGATACAAACCACAGATAATTGATAAGGAAGCCGTTGAGGAAGTGAAAGACAAACGAGAGATACCTGACATAAGACCTGGTTACATTGTCCAGCTCAAATTGGTATGGAAAGCTTTTGCTGGAAAATCATCCTTTTGTTTGCTTATTCTTCCGCTGCAATAACATTGTCGATCTCATTAGTAATTTTGTTTGACACATCATATTCATCCGCTTTGTTATGATCTTGCTATCACAGGAAGTACCAGAGAACAGAAGACGTGTTTCAGTCATAAAAGGCATTGTTATAGCAAGACGAAATGCTGGTTTGAATACTACATTTAGAATAAGAAGACTTGTAGCAGGAGTTGGTGTTGAATCTCTTTTCCCTTTGTGAGTATTCATGCAGTTATACACTTATACTGGATTGGAGGTTGAATTATTTACCACTCTTATGTTACATTAACTCAATTTTGTAAAGGATGCCCTTATAACTAGATTATTTGTTACATTTATTATAAAATGACCTTTTAGTTAACCTCTTGATCAGTGTGTTTTGTTATGTGAAACTTATCTGCTTTCTTGCTCCCACTTTCCATCATTGTCGTTATTTCAGACCGTTAATTTACTTTTGCTAGATAAATCTGTGAAGAAGGATGACTAAACGAGTAGATTATGGCAGGTATTCGCCAAATATAAAGGAGATAAAGGTACTGGACAAGAAGAAAGTACGGAGGGCCAAACTTTACTATCTCAGAGATAAAATGAACGCGCTTAAGAAGCAATAACTTCCTCTCTAGATATTTGAGATGGAAAAGGTACGTCTATGGGCTAATGACGGGCTTATATATTTCTTGCTAGAAGATTCTGGGTATTATTATCAAGTAACGAGTCGAGGCACTAGGGGTTATCCTTAAGAATTACAAGCCTTACAAAGTATTTATTTCTGGACTATAATTGATAAGTTCATTCATTATGTATTCCCAGAAGTCAGCTTTCGAAGAGCCAAACTATATGGAGACGAGCAGAATGGTTGACAAGCTGCGAAACTGCTAGGGAATGTTTGGTATGAGTACTGAATTAGACTAAACAATATAATAGACAAGATTTTAGTTATTTTCTTCTTCAATACTACTCAGCAGTATCCACTCTACTTCACGAAACGTACCATTAATGTTTATGCTGTTATTCCAAGCAAAAGATTGCTTTCCCTTTTGTGTTGGTTGGTGCTGTATTGCAGTTATGGTTTGCTCATTTATCTTTGTAATTTGAACAAATTTTGTATCCGGCGATTTTTCATTTTCCTCTTCCTTTTTTTTTTTTTTTTTTTTTTTTTGGTTCTATTTTTTTGCTTTTTCAGTCTATCGTTTGCTTCAATAATTGAGCAATATTTAAGGTACAAGCGCGTGTATTTTATAATGAAACTTGAGCATGTTTGGCTAAACTTTAAGCGTTTTATTAGGGTTAATTTCTCTGGTGGTCACTGAAGTTTCAGCGAAATTATAAAATGATAACTGAAGTTATAAAGTTTTAGCATTAGTCACTAAAGTATACTAAAACGTACACCGATGGTTATTTTGTTAAATTCTCAATATGAATTGATGATGTGTCATTATTAAATATCCATGTGGCATGCAATCAATTGGCCTTTAGCAAAAATTGACGTCACGTAAATTTAATGTACTAATAACAATAAATTTAGACTACAAATGATGTGCTTAAAACATGAGGATTTATATGCAATTTTTGGACATGAATTTAGGATTCCTAATTCCCCATCCCATCCCATCCCATCGAACTCAATTTGCACCCTCAAGTTCTTCCCAAAATTTTAATTTTCCCTCCAATTGCTAATATACTCAATTAATCCATCTTGAATACTTAATTCTCATATTTTAGGTATATCTTTTGCAGTTTAAATTTATTGTTATTAGTATATTAAGTTTACGTAGCGTTAATTTTTGTCAAATATCGATTAATTGTGTCACGTGAACACTTAACAGTGACATATCATCAATTCACAGTGGAAAACTAACAGAATGACTGTCGTTGAACGCGTTAATACTCGGTGCTGAAATTTTGTAATTTTAGTGACCGTTTTATTATTTTATTGAAGCTTCAGTGACCGCCACTGAAATTAACCCATTTTTATTATCTACATACTTGAATATTATAGTTTGTATTACATATAATTAAAAAAAAATTTACTTAATTAACAGTAAAGCATAAATTAATTTCAAAATAAGTAATATAATTTTAACTTTACACAAAATGATAATTTATTTTAGAACTTAATTATTTACTTACGAGTATATCTTTCAAGTTTAACCAAACATGCACTAAGGCTGTGTTTGATAGCTGAGTTTTTCCCTGGAAAATGTAAATTTTCCACCCATTTTCCAGCTTTGGATGTGTTTGATTGACAAAATTTTTCATGTAAAATTTTTTCCATTTTCCCGGCACGTGATGGATTTTCCTTGCAAATCATGAAAATTTTTTCTTACCTATCCAGGAGAACCAATTTTCCAGGGCAAATCAAGACAATCGGTTGTGTTCAAGAAGCCCGCCCATTTCCCTTCCCAAATTGGAAATCGCAGCTATTCCTTCATTTTACAGCTCCAAATCTCAGCTACCATTGTTTTCCTCCTTCCATTTAGCTCAACTCAGCCTCCATTTCGAAATCGCGGCAGCAGAAGGTCGATTATTGCAGTAGCCATTAATCTGTTCGTGCCCTAATCTTGGCCAATCTCAGCTGCTCGGCTCATTTTCCTCACTTGTTCATCATTCCAGTAAAATCTCTTTCACGTTCTCATCCTGGACCTAGTAAGTTTTGGCAGTGATTTGGGTCTCCTCAGAACAGAGAACAGAGCTTCCTTGGTTTTCGCTGGTAAAGTAATGGAACATTTCTCTATTGTCCTAATTCAGCTTCCATTTGGTCTTTGTAATTGTCCAATTCTATCCCTAAACTTAATAATCATCAAATTTTTTAATATTCATTAACCCATTGAACTTCTTCATTAGTTATTTTTTTTTTATTTTTTTGGTTGGACAGAAGTTGCTTTAGTCTCCACATCACTTTGTATTTATATTTATTCTGTGTTATTGCATTTGATGAAGAAACCGATCATGTTCATGTAGCCATTTTCTTTTATCCATTTGATCTCTTTATTTTGCTCATCAAATAATAAAATTCGAGCAAGAGGGACATCAACTATGTTGTTTGGAAATTCCAACGACGAAAAAGTAGATTGAGATGTAATTAAAAATTTTCAATCTCATTAACCATGTTTATTAGGCTCGACTCCATATTAAACACACAATATCCATAATAATCGAACCGGCCACTTTCCAGCTTAGCCATATAATATGAAAAAATTATTGATTAATTCCAATAGGCTTGTCATATTCCCCTTTTCTAGTATGAATGATTCAAAATTGTGAGTCCATGGGCATGTGGTAGCTGAGCTCGAAAACCCTATTAAATATTTGCAGTCCCATTAGAGAGCCAAAATACTTATAAAGTTGATTTTCTAGTGGATGTATTATATTGTTAATGGAGTCAAGTGATTTGCTTGCACAATGTGCACGCAGAATATGGGTTCTATAGTGTGTTTCTGTCTTGGTTATTAGTTGGGGTGGGGCCTTAGCAAAATGACATTGTAATGGTATTTTGTCATAACATATGGGGTTTGGTTTGAATGACTCTTGTCCGTTTAACTTGTTATGTTTAGTAGACTTTTCCTTAAAATAGAAAGAACCGCTGAGAAAACTGAATTCCCTTCACTTTGTATTTTGTTTATTGATGAATCTGATTTTCATTCACTTAAATTTCTCTATTAATTTCGTCAGGCTTACATAAAGTGAAGATGAATATTGTTCTTGAGTTTAATGGACGAAAAACAAATAATGAAAGAAAATTCCTAACTAGAAATCAATACATGAGTGAGTAGAGATGTGTAATGTAAAAGTGAAAATGTAATCTCATGTACTTATACTTGGAAGTTATGCCATGTGAAACATAGATAATGCAACTTTGTATATTATATTTGGATCAACTTCACACACTCTAGCGTTCTCCAATTGTGGTACTTGAAGACAAAATACCATATGAGGTGGATGCCAAAGCAATAGAACCAATTTCGAAATGGACATGGAAAAAAGCAAGTTCGGAGACCGTATTCTGAAACTTTTTACATTTTGTAAATCAAGTCCCATTTTGTTTAGACAAATTCTCATTACAAAACTCACCTTGATTATGCCCGTCCACACATAATTTGTAATAGATTACATATTCCACATATATGTTACTTCATTATCTCGTCTAAACTCAATGTGGGCCGGTATTGATCGTATGAGTTAGATACCACAACTACTGAGTTATTGATTTCTCAAACTATATTAGAGTCCCATGGATACACAAAGGAGGCAACGTCGGCGCCAAATAAAATGCGTGGGCTTGTTTTGGACCATGGTCATCCAAGCAATTGTGATATATGATGGTATTAGACGTCGTGCCCGACATATTCCTAGGGCTCCTCATAGAAATTGGGTAGTTGAGAAAGAAATGACCTTGACACAAATGTTTGGTACGAGTGACAGAATATGTCGTGACCTTCTTAGGATGAAAATAGGTCTGTTCCAAAGCTTATGTGCTCGTCTACGTATCTTCGGATTGGTTGATAGTAAATCAGTCTGAGTTGAGGAACAAGTTGCTATTTTCCTCAACACCGTCGGGCACGACCAACGTACTCAAGCTGAAAGTTTTACTTTCTATAGATCTAGACAAACAGTGATCATTTTATATATTTTGGTCAAAACTATGATCATTTTATATATTTTAGTAGGGAAAACCTGATTTTGGAAAATGGAGCAGCAAACTGTGTCGTCGATATAATGATATGGAGTGTATCTTTGGAAACGATACAGCTACTAGAGATCGGGCAGTATCGGGCTTTGACAATTTCTCGCCTATGCAAGGTAGTTTGATTTTGTATCACATAAATATATATGATATTCGTACTGTAGTTTAGTTGCAGCCGATTATTTTGTATTTTTCCTATTTCAGTTGATGACAGTGTGAACGAGTTTGACACTCCAACTGAGGACACTGATCCAAGCCCAACTCCCTCGCGTAAGAGAGGTTCCGAAGAAGGAACCAGCTGATGTCAAATTTTAATTAACTCGCAAGTGTACGAATCTATTGGAATATAGATAAGTAAAAACGAGGTCGATCCCACAGAGACTGCTATGAGGAAGGTGTAACTTAATCCAAATTAACTGTTATTCTAATCTAGTTGAGTCGAAAAGATTTGTTGTTGAAATTGTTTAACTAAAAGACTAAAGAAATAAAATAAAAAGATGAATTGATAATTCAAGTTGTATAAAAACACCAAGGTTTCAGAATCCACCATTGTCTAATTTAGCAATTATCCAATCATTCATTAATTCCCAAGAAAAACACATGCGACAACCCGAAATCAATCTATTGTCGTCCCTAAAGATTTATCAATCAAGTCCAGAAGAAGAATATCAAATATCGGCTCCCCTTATGCTTCAAACATAAATCACTTAAGCGTTTTTCGTATCAAGCTCAATTGAAAGAAAACAAAGAATCAAAGAAGTTCTAAGCATTCTATGTATCCCAATTCGAATAGAAGATGACGAAAAATCAAAAGCAATTAATAGATCATATTGTATCACCAAGCATGGATTAATTCAATCAACATCTAACTATCAAAAATACATGATATTTAAGATGAAAGAAAATCATATTCAATTAATCTGATTAAGAACAAGCCATGAACGTTAAAGCTCTTGAGAAGGAATTAAACGAATAACGGAATAATCACTGAATTAAAACAAGGTTTCATCGTCTACCTTGGATAAAGAAAACTAGAAAAACATGATTAAAATAAGAAAACAATAAATGATAAAACCCGGCATGGATTCAAGGAGAAGAAATCTTTGAAGAGGTCTTGATAGTCGAGGAGTCTTGTTCTCTTGATCTCTTCCGTCTTCTCTTCCGTCTTCTCTTGATTTGCTCTCCAAAAATCCAACCCGTGTTATGAAAATGTATCTCATATTTATACTACTCATATTGTCCTACAAAATATCCCAAGAAGACCTAAAAACTCGTTCAAAACGTTTCCAAGTTGAATTGGGACTCAAAAAAGGAAAGAAAATAAAACGAAAAATCCGCAGCCGAATTTGGCCTGGGCGTATTCCCGGGCGTTCGCCCAGGAGGTTTTTTTGGTCTCTGCTTGTTGATTCAAGTGTTGGGCGCTCACCCAGATATAAGCCTGGGCGATCGCCCAGCTTATTTTTCCCGGCGGCTGATTTTCAAATGGCCATAACTTCTTGTAGGAAACTCCAAATTGAGATCCGTAAAAAGTGTTGGACTCGTAATTCAATTATCTTTCCAATGGTATATCATTTTCCTTGTGGAGATTTTAATATCAAAAGTTGTACTCTAATTTCTCCACATGCTTCGGTAGGTAGTTTCCCAATTTGGTTCTTTGGCTTTCCGGTGTTTGATCCATTGATTAAACTCTTTGTTGTCACTCCAAAACACCTTAAACTTATTGATTTTCCCTTCTTCCTCATCCTCAAATGTTTGGCTCTTGATACTCACTTCAAAAACTCAACTTACTCGTCGATTTCGCCAAATTATTGCTCTTTTCGTCCATTCTTCTCCAATTGTTTACAAACGCGTCCAAAACTGAAATAGAACAATAATATACTAGATAAGTAGAAAATCAACTATATGACGACATAAAAGATTAATTCAAATGCCAAAATAAGTGCATAAAACGCACTTATCAAACACCCCCAAACTAAACCTTTGTTCGTCCTCGAACAAAAACAAAACTAAAATATACTTTAACTAAGCTAATTGAATCCACGAAAATTTGTCAATGTTAACTTCCTTACCATATGCCTCAGGTTCAAAAATAAAGCAACATTATTAGAAGGATATCAAACAACAGCACAAAAATTTTCACTTATCCGATGCTCGACCTTGTGTGAGTGTGTGAATAGCCAAACATTGAACTTATGCATGTATTAGACCATGACCAATATTGTGTTGTTGATATTTTAGCAATCCCGAACCCTTTGTAGTCATTTATTCCTTACACCTCTCGTAAGTTATCACACTTCTAAAGCTTTTCTCTCAAGTCTCGAGGTGTTCTAGCGAAATTGGTTTCTATTGATCATTACAATGCTCTTTCTTTTCAACAAAAGTGGTAAAACTTAGCACTTGTATTCTGAGAATTAGGATGGTGAGAGATTTCTAAATTCTCATCTTCAGTCTCCAAGGTTCTAATCTAGCAATCCTTTCTGAGCACTTCTACTCTTTTTATTTATTCAACTCATGTTAACAGTCTTACATCCTGTGCAATACTTCTCTTTCACTAGCTTTCTGTGTGACCCTTGTAGCGAGCTTTGGGTCGATGACTCCCAAGTCAGATGACCATAGGGCACCAGGTTTGAAAATACCCTAGCAGACTTAATTGCTCGAGTTTCACAGGCTAATAGAGAAGTGAAGATGTAGATTTATAAATGTCGCTCTCTTTTTTTTTTTTTCTTTTTTCTTGTTTTATAAACAGGACTCATGTAGCGAGCTTTGGGCCGATGACTCCCAAGTCAGATGACCATAGGGCACCAGGTTTTAAGATACCCTTACAGGCTTAATTGCTCGAGTCAGATGTTTTATTTAAATTTATCAGCTGCGAGTAGTGCTCAGTTTAGATTCCTTGACTATAACCCATTCAACCAAAGATGAGACCCACAAAACCCAAACCATCAAAAGTCCTAGAACAAAAGTAGTAACTTTAACACCCCCAAACTGTTCTCAAAACAGTTTAGTCACTAGCTCTAAGAATGTAGGAACGGAATTTTTATCATGATACTCAGTCAATAATACCAACACAAACACTCAAGTCATGTCTCCAATAAACGATAAGTCAATAGTGGCTATGTGCTTCCTTAATCAGGTCTAACATGGATAAGTGTACAGATAAAAGAACAAGTTCAAGTGTTGTCTAATAGTCTACTACAAATGTGCTCAATTTTGAACAAATATCATAATTGGCGGTAGGATATTCAACAGCAACCAGACAAATATTTTTTTTTTTCCAAAAAGTATTTCAGTTATAGAGATAAGATTGATAAGCAAATCAAAAGTACTTAAGTAACATGATACTATAACCCACCCCCAAACAAAAACCTTACATTGTCCTCAATGTAAGAACAAAATAACGTAATGAAAAAGAGGGAAAAGATCAGTTACTCCCCAGAGATAGATGTGGAGAAGAAAGAGCTGCCTAGTATGTAGTGGACTCAGATGTAGTGATGGGACCCTTGGTCAAAAGATGATTGCCTAGAAATTATCCAAGCGGCTCGCAAAGGTGGGACATCCTGTGCATGACATGGTGAGGTATATAAAAAAAATGCATTAAACAAAAGAAAAAAATAAAAATAGAAACTAATGAATTATTAAACCTATCTAAAACTGCGACATATAAAGCAAGTAAATAAAAGGGTTAGAAAATGGGTTGCCTCCCATCAAGCGCTTATTTATAGTCATTAGCTTGACTCATTGTCTAGTTTCCTTACGGCACTTTGAATAGTGCTTTGGAGGACCTGCTTTTCTTGCATCTATTGACATTGGCATGCGTTGGAAGTGGCTCAATTTTCTGTTTCCATTTAGTTGTACCTATGACAGGTGCTGATTCAAGCAAAACATTAACTTCTTTTATAGCACTATCAATATCAAAATAAGAACTCAAATGAGTTAGGCACATGTTTAACGCATCATCACAATTAGTATAAGCAAAACAATCATCATCTAATGCTTCTATCATGTCAACATCAACAACATCCTCATTATCATGTGGTTGCTTGTTGACATTAAAGATATTCAATTCTAATGTCATGTTGCCAAAGGATAGTTGCATAACTCCATTCCTGCAATTAATAATAGCATTAGATGTTGCCAGAAAAGGACGACCAAAAATTACAGGAATATGTTTTGTAGAGTCTCGTACTGGTTGAGTATCAAGTACAACAAAATCAACAGGAAAATAAAACTTGTCAACCTGTATCAAAACATCCTCTACAATTCCTCGGGGTACTTTCACAGATCTATCAGCAAGTTGTAAAATCATAGATGTTGGTTTTAACTTGCCTAGTCCAAGTTGCATATACACAGAATAAGGAAGAAGATTAACACTAGCTCCTAAATCTAGCAAAGCTTTCTCAATTTTATGGTTTCCTAAGATGCATGAGATAGTAGGACAACCTGGATCTTTAAATTTCGAAGGAGTGTTGCTTTGAATTATAGAGCTAACTTGTTCAGTTAAAAATGCCTTTTTGCGCATATGTAGTTGTCTCTTTGTTGTACATAGATCTTTCAAGAATTTAGCATAGGCAGGTACTTGTTTAATAGCATCAAGTAAAGGAATATTCACACTTACCTGCTTGAAGATGTCCATCATATCATTGATAGAATTACTTTGCTTTACCTTTGTGAGCCTCTGAGGAAATGGGGCTTTTGGAATGTAAGATGGCTCATTATCCTCTTTGGGAGCTTCTTGGATTGAATCATCAGTTGGAACAGTACCTGGAGAAAGTGGATGAGATGTGTTTTGCTTTGAGATATCCACTTTGTTGTCAAACAGACTACCACATCTCAAAGTCATGATGGATTTAGCCTCTTCATGTTGCACTCCTTTAGGATTAGGAAATGGCTGACTAGGGAACCTTCCTTTCTCAATGGTTGTTGCCAACTGTTGGACTGATGAAGCAAGTTGTCCCATCATGTTTTCAAGATTGGAGATGGATTGTGCCTGAGAGTTCTGGCTGGCGCGTACTTCATTCTTAAACTCAGTAATTGTGTGGTTCTGGCGCTCTAATGCAGCATGTGTAGCTTTTGTCAAGTTTTGAATTGCCTCCTCCCATGGTTTTGGCTGTGAAAAATTGTGATTGAATTGTTGAGCAGCCTGCTGGGGGGCTTGACCTGCTGTATTATCCTGTTGAACACCCTGTGACCAAGAAAAATTGGGGTGGTCCCTCCAACCTGGGTTATAGGTGTTGGAGTAAGGATTGTAAGGAGGTTTCCTCATCATGTTGAGGGCATTAGCTTGCTCAGTACATGCTTCTAGCTCTGTAGGACTATTGGCTGTCAATGAGGTCAATTTGCGAGAAATGTCTTCTATCATGCATTTGACTTCTTTGATTTCTGAGCTAGGTTCACTGCTGCGAATCTCATAAATCCCCATCTTCTTTGGTTCAGTTCTAGATGATCGACTCCGCTGTTGTGAATTGTCAGCTTGCTTTTGAAAGAAGCTCCAGATCTCTGTAGCATTCTTAGACATAAGCTCTCCCCCGCTTGTGGCCATCAACCATTCTTGAATATGTGATAGCAAGCCCTCCAAAAAATATTGGCATAAATGCCATTTTTCATAGCCATGATGTGGACATTTCATGAGAAGCCCGTTGAATCTCTCCCAAGTTTCATAGAATGGTTCATCGTCTCTTTGCACAAACTCTGAAATTTCCCTGCGAATAGCATTAGTTTTGTGAACAGGAAAGTATTTATTCAAAAATTTAGCAACCATTTGTTCCCAAGAAGTAATACTATTTGCAGGTAGTGTATTAAACCATGATCTAGATCTATCTTTCAGAGAAAAAGAAAATAGACGAAGTTTAACATTATCAGGAGAAACATTCTCATATTTAAATGTCTCACATACAGCATAAAAATCAGTCAGATGATTATAAGGTTCTTCACTATCTAAACCATAGAAAGATGGAAGACAGTTAAGCACACTCGGTTTAAGCTCAAAATTCCTAGCTGTGACCTGAGGGTATTGTATGCATGAGGTGCTCAAGTTAGCTAATGGACTAAAATAGTCCCTGAAAGGTCTCTCCTCAATTTCATCCCCCATAACTACTACTGCTTCGGTTCCTCCAATTTTATCTAGATTAGTGGCTCGTTTTTGTTGGTGAAAAGTCCTTTCAATTTCACTATCTAGATGTTCTAGCTTAAGTTCTAGAGATCTACGACCAAGCATGCACAATGAAGATTTTTGATTTTTGAAACAAAAATTTTTTTTTTTAAATAAATAAAAAAAAAAACGAAAATAAAATAAATAAAATAAAATCCTAAATTATAACTAGTCAATAATAAAATTAACTAAAATTAAATTAACCTTCAAACGCAGTCCCCGGCAACGGCGCCAAAAACTTGATGTCAAATTTTAATTAACTCGCAAGTGTACGAATCTATTGGAATATAGATAAGTAAAAACGAGGTCGATCCCACAGAGACTGCTATGAGGAAGGTGTAACTTAATCCAAATTAACTGTTATTCTAATCTAGTTGAGTCGAAAAGATTTGTTGTTGAAATTGTTTAACTAAAAGACTAAAGAAATAAAATAAAAAGATGAATTGATAATTCAAGTTGTATAAAAACACCAAGGTTTCAGAATCCACCATTGTCTAATTTAGCAATTATCCAATCATTCATTAATTCCCAAGAAAAACACATGCGACAACCCGAAATCAATCTATTGTCGTCCCTAAAGATTTATCAATCAAGTCCAGAAGAAGAATATCAAATATCGGCTCCCCTTATGCTTCAAACATAAATCACTTAAGCGTTTTTCGTATCAAGCTCAATTGAAAGAAAACAAAGAATCAAAGAAGTTCTAAGCATTCTATGTATCCCAATTCGAATAGAAGATGACGAAAAATCAAAAGCAATTAATAGATCATATTGTATCACCAAGCATGGATTAATTCAATCAACATCTAACTATCAAAAATACATGATATTTAAGATGAAAGAAAATCATATTCAATTAATCTGATTAAGAACAAGCCATGAACGTTAAAGCTCTTGAGAAGGAATTAAACGAATAACGGAATAATCACTGAATTAAAACAAGGTTTCATCGTCTACCTTGGATAAAGAAAACTAGAAAAACATGATTAAAATAAGAAAACAATAAATGATAAAACCCGGCATGGATTCAAGGAGAAGAAATCTTTGAAGAGGTCTTGATAGTCGAGGAGTCTTGTTCTCTTGATCTCTTCCGTCTTCTCTTCCGTCTTCTCTTGATTTGCTCTCCAAAAATCCAACCCGTGTTATGAAAATGTATCTCATATTTATACTACTCATATTGTCCTACAAAATATCCCAAGAAGACCTAAAAACTCGTTCAAAACGTTTCCAAGTTGAATTGGGACTCAAAAAAGGAAAGAAAATAAAACGAAAAATCCGCAGCCGAATTTGGCCTGGGCGTATTCCCGGGCGTTCGCCCAGGAGGTTTTTTTGGTCTCTGCTTGTTGATTCAAGTGTTGGGCGCTCACCCAGATATAAGCCTGGGCGATCGCCCAGCTTATTTTTCCCGGCGGCTGATTTTCAAATGGCCATAACTTCTTGTAGGAAACTCCAAATTGAGATCCGTAAAAAGTGTTGGACTCGTAATTCAATTATCTTTCCAATGGTATATCATTTTCCTTGTGGAGATTTTAATATCAAAAGTTGTACTCTAATTTCTCCACATGCTTCGGTAGGTAGTTTCCCAATTTGGTTCTTTGGCTTTCCGGTGTTTGATCCATTGATTAAACTCTTTGTTGTCACTCCAAAACACCTTAAACTTATTGATTTTCCCTTCTTCCTCATCCTCAAATGTTTGGCTCTTGATACTCACTTCAAAAACTCAACTTACTCGTCGATTTCGCCAAATTATTGCTCTTTTCGTCCATTCTTCTCCAATTGTTTACAAACGCGTCCAAAACTGAAATAGAACAATAATATACTAGATAAGTAGAAAATCAACTATATGACGACATAAAAGATTAATTCAAATGCCAAAATAAGTGCATAAAACGCACTTATCACCAGCACAGGTCGACGTAAACGCACAAAACTCCATGATGATGACAGTCATCGGGCCTTAGCATTAATAGCGGAGTTATCAAAAAAAATTGCCGACGCTATACACATGCAAGCAACACTTGATACACTGAATTACGTGAATTGGCAGTTGATTATCGAAAAGCTAGAAGCAATGGACCTAGACTTGGTTGACATCATGAAAGTGATGAAAGCATTTCGATCGGATGGTGATATGGCGAAGGTGTTTATGAGCTTGACAAATACAACAATCATGCGTGCTTTGGTGTTTGAGCAGCTTGGTCGTGATCCGCCTCCATTGTCGTAGATTACACTTTTTGTATGTCGTACATATGTAATCACTAGTATGTTGTAGGTCCTCCGACTTGTGGGATACTTGTCTTTTGTAAATGAGGTTGGGGCAGGTTTTGTAACAAGGATGTATAATTTTTGTCATATATGTTGCTGAAGTTGTGTTGTATGTTTGGAACGATGAATGTAGCGAAGATGACTTCTATGTGAACGTTATGATTTGGTGCTTTATTTATAATGCAAGTTTTTGGAAAGTTAAGTATAGGAGTTGCATGGAAATGATTTGAAGTTGATTCATTATGTCCATTATTCGTGGTTGAAAAGTGAAAACATTTCAACGTTGTGAATATGTCCGCTCGACCGAACATATTCCCCCTATGGGAAGAATTTCTATAAAAGATCCATTAAACACGTTGAAATGCCCCAAAGGGGCATTAAGCGGACATTAAAAAGCCCCAAATGGCCGATTTGCTGTCCGCTCAAGCGGACAGCAGGAGCCCCATTTGGGGCTTTCTGTCCGCTCAAGCGGAGTTCACGCTGGGGTTTAAAACTCCAGCGTGAACTCATTTTCAACATTACACACACAATTTTATTTCCCACTCCTCATATCCACAAATTCTTAAATTCTCCTCACACATCAAAAACAACTTAGAGGTTGTTTGGTATCCATTTTTTGGCAAAAAATGCATTTTTTTGGGCCACTTTTTTTGACTTTTCAAAGCAAATGTGGTTGAAATGACCAAATTGTCCTTCATTTGAAATATGTAACAATTTTGATAAAGGACAATTTAGTCATTTCAACCACATTTACTTTGAAAAGTCAAAAAAAGTGGCCCAAAAAAATGCATTTTTTGCCAAAAAATGGATACCAAACAACCTCTTAGTTTGTCTTCAATACGTAATCAATTGAAGGAATCCTTTCAATTCCCAGCCGTTGTTATACGTGACATTTCTCCTCACTCTATACAAATCAAGGTAACATGGCTCACTTTTATTTCAAATTTTTCCAATTCAAACCTTTCATTGGTTTTTTCTTTGATTGAGGAGGTTGGGCAATTAATTGTTCTTGGTTTTAATAGATGATGTGTTGGTGGTTTGTTGTTTAGAACAAAAAAATTTTGGGGTTTAATGCATTATCTAATGTATTTTCCTTCACTTGTAATAGCATATGCCCACCAAGTGTTTGATAAATTGATTCACCCAGTGTGTTGAACTTTGCTTGTATCCTTACTACAATAACTCAAATGCTTATTTGGTAGACATGATTTTTCACGCCAATGCCACTCTTAACAAAGCACCGCATGATACACATACAGCATCTACCCAAGTCCACATTGATAAACCACATAGCACGCCTAATTTTATGAGTGAATTCGTCTAGATTGTAACCATAATTTTATTTCTCTTCTAAAATGTATAGATACAATGCCAAGATCAAAGAAACCAACGCAAATTACAAGACCGAGCTCGGGAAAGAGAAAGGCTTCATCAAAGAAGACTTCCAAACAACCGGTAACTTATGATGATATGAAATTTGAGTTGGAGGCAGTTTGGATGATCTACAAGAACGACACAAGCCAACGCAATATTATACCGGAGCGAATGGTGTTAATATCGGATTTTGAAAATGAATTGCTCGGTCAAGTTATTGCGAGGAATCAGTGGGAAACATTTGTAGCAACTCCGCGGGTTGCCTATGTAGAAATCGTCAAAGAATTCTACGCCAATATCCATGATAACATCGACAACCCTGATCATCCTAAGTTTCAACAAGTATACATGCGAGGGCAATATATTTCATTCTCCCCCTTAGCCATTCTCCGCTACTACGAACTTGAAAATACGGAGACCGACAGTAATCAAGCTGCCACTAGTAATCTTCATGAAGTAGTCGTCTCCATTTTTGAGGCAATTGATCATTGGCCTGATGGAAGTAGCACATTACACTATAAATGTCTTAGTCCTCAAGTACGCACATTAGACAAAACGGTGAGCGCCAATCTTCTCCCTACGACACATACTTCTACAGTCACTATGGAGCGAGCACGCCTACTTTATGGCTCCAGAATAAGACCCTCAATATCGGTACCTATATATTTTGCAATGTCTTGCATATTCGAAACAACCGGAGATGTTTGGCGTTCCCATCGCTAATTACAGGACTTTGTGAAATGTACGGCATTGACCTCTCCCATGAAATCACCTAGGTGAAGCGTACAATGCAGATAGACAGAATTGGGATACGTAGTTCTGAACTACACATGACTCGTAACCTGAAGCGAAGCACACAAGGTCCCATTGGCGGTCAGGGTAATGTACCGCTTGAAACCGAGCCTGCTCATGATGATCCAATGGCCGAGGACCTTCATGAAACAGTCACTGAACCAACATTGGCATCTATTTCTCATGAGATTCTTCAATGGCATACCTCGCAGGCGGAACTCGAAGCACAAATTCGGGAGATTCGAGAAGCCCAAGTCCAAGAGGCCAAATCCCGCGACGGGAGCACGATGCGTTATCTACACAGCTGACGCAGCTCCTTGGCTATTTTAGTCTCTACCTACCACCGCCTCCCTAATGATTGGGACTTCTTCGTTTTGTGTGTTGGGGTGGGTGGATATTCGGTATCAATTAAGTACAAGTAAATTGGGTAGTGATGTTCAAATTGTAATCAGTTCAATGCGTTATGTTAACAAATAACAAAAAACAAATTTTCAAATCATCCTTTGTGTAAGAAAGTCTACAATTTGCCAACTCAAGATGATTTATGATTGCACCGTAGCCGGTTTGTGCATTATATATGCTCTTTGGAAATAATCAATAATGTGTATGTTTACCTTTGTGAGACTCTCATCCTCGTAGGAATTTAGAAATGTATATAAAGTAACGCGAAAGAGATGATTTTACATAAGTTTGGATAATCGATTGTCAATAGAAAGTCTAATAGGGATTGGAAAGTGTGAATTCGGAGAGTAAAATGAATATAAACGGTAGAGTCGGATTCCTACCATATTTCAAATCTAGTCTGTTTTTGCTCGAAATCATGACGCAAGTGTAATGTAATTAGCTAAGTTAGTCCATTGTGTTTAATAAAATTAGTCAGAATTTATTTAATGTTAATTTATTTACATGATTATTACAAATCATAGGCCTCGTGGGAATGCTAGTATGTGACTCACTTGTACGTAATTGTTAACGAACTCATATGCTTTTGGGATTTCAACGTACAATAGAATATCCTCCAAATTTGTAAAAGTGGTGAATTATATAAAATGTATGGTTAAAAAGTGGATGAAAAATGGTAATAAATTATTATTTCAAAATTCCGAAATGTAAACTATCAAATTTTTCTATCCAATATTGTCATGGAAAATGATACAATTTCCCTACAAAATTAAGGCTATCAAACAACAAAAGTTGGAAAAAAAAAAATACATTTTCCATGGAAAATTTAGACAATTAAACACCAAAAGCAAGAAAAATACAACATTTTCTAGAACAAATTTTAATCCATTCAAACACACTACATTTGCAATTGCCAAGAAAATATTTTCTTGGCAAATCATTTCCATGGAAAATGTTTTCTTTCCACCTATTTTCCTTACTCGCAATCAAACACGACCTAAAGCTCTAGTGATATGTGGAGTGGAACTTGAAAAGGTAACAGAGAAAAATATATATTTTTATCAATTAATTTATATTTAATTCTCACTCTAGCAAATTCGATCTTTTTTATTTTCCTTCTAAACTTGAGAAGATGACGAATTTTTTGTTAAAAGGCGAAAATCAATTTAAACTTTGTAATAGGGTTCTAATTGTGAGAATAATTGGCTTGCTCAAGTCATATAAATACCTATTGATAGAACATTCGATCTTCTTAAGAATATTTAAGGGTTAATTTAGTAATAGCCACTTAAGTTTATTAAAAAAATTTAAAATAGTTATTGAAGTAATTTTTTTATAGTAGTATTCGCTCAAATTTTCAATAATTATACTAATAGTTACTTGATTGAAAATGTTGACCTAAAAATCTACGATTCATTGTCAAATTCCAATGTTGATGCAAATGGTGTTAACTAGTATGTCGCTTCAGATTAAGATGTGTTAATTGTAGCGAAATGCATAATTATTTAACACGTCTTTTCTATATTTGTTCAATTTAATTAAGTAGTTAGTTGGTGAAATTTCGCATATTTTGTTGGCAATTTTTTTAGGATGAGACATTTTTGTCTCACGTTGTGTACTTGTAACGTTGTTTATGTCTTGGAATTTAATAATGACGTGTAAGTTTTAGGTTAACGTTTTTAGTCAACTGATTATTAGTCAACTGTTAGGAACTTGAATGGTTGCTACAATAAAAAAAAAAAATACTTCAGTGATCATTTTTAAATTTTTAACAAATTTCAATAACCGTTACTGAAATTAATCCAAATATTTAACCAAAGAGGAAAAATATTGTGTTGTGTATAATTTGTTTGTACTGATAAATATAAAATAAATCACATACTAATACAAGAAAAATCGTGAAATCTACATCTTTGACATATGATTTCATCTAGATCAATTTATTAGTAAAATATTAACTAACTTGCTCGATAGATTGGACATTCAATTTAACGTCGAAAAATTTAACTATTACAGTCGTCGAGGGATTTTCTTTTCCAATTTTGCTTTTAAAAAAAAAAACATTGGCCAAAACTATTTTTAGTGTTGAATGTGACAAAAAAAAATATCTTTACATCCTTGTACCTTAGTCTAGTGGTGCAATATAAAATTAATAATAACATATTTTTGTCACGTTATGCACTCTCAAAGTGTCACTATCAAAGTCACATGAATTTATATATCCCACGTGTGGTGCTGTCTGTCTGTCTGTCAAACTTAATTAATTAATTCTCTTTTTGCCTGCTTCCAAATTTAACCAAAAATCTAAAAAAGAAGGGGAAATTATTATAATTTGATTTCTCATATTTTTTTATTGAAATTATAATCTAATTTATTATAGTAGAAATTTTCACATTTAGTCCCCCCAACCTTTAAAAATTGCACTTTTTTATGTTCTCTGAATTTTAACATGCTTTGCAGACTTGAATCCCTTTTTACCAATATTTTAAAAATTGGATCAATTATTGGCCTAAGAAAGTTAAATAGTCAAGATTAAACGATTGGACATGGATTGAACTGATAATGTTAAATAATCACATAATAAGATAGAAACGGAATGTCGTTGTTATATGTAATGCTCGGGATTTTTTTAATTCAAATGGTCACTAAAATATAAAAATAGTATTTGTAGACTTCAAATTTAAATTTCCCGTGAGCCTTTGAATTGTTTTAATTTTTATCTACAGCGGAAAACATCGAAGAACAAGAAACCTACAAGCTAAACTTAAATCTTCCAATATTTACGATAATACTAGATGTCGCCATAAATTATTTGACTACTCTAACATGTTCAAAAAATAATTTTTGACCAGAGTAGTATCTAACACTCTAAGGAACAATATATCAAAATTCAAAATTTTATCTAGTCACTTGGTATATGGAATAAGTAGCCAAAGACACCTAAAAACTGTTTCTCGGATATATTTGGCACAACTCAAAAATAGTATTGTTCCAAAAATCGTAAAATATGGCTAGGCGTAGAGACCAAATTTGACGTTTTTCGAGCCTAGGCAATAGAGAGTGCGAGGCGTGAGGCGTGTGTAAGATAATGGAGATGTTTTTGGAGTTGGATGGGAGACGGCAAGGCGTGAGGCGTTTGGTTGATAATGGGGATGTTTTTGGAGTTGCATGGGAGACGGTTTTAGGGAGATTTTGCCTGGTCATGGGTGGACTTTTGTGGCCTAATTCTGGGTAGACTTTGGGGCAATAGTTAGAGTCGATTTTCTGGCTAAAGGGGTTGGGTTTTTGTGCTAAAAAAAGGACGGATTTAGTATTTAAAAGATCATTCAATTTTTTTAATTAAAATAGTGTGACAAAGTGAATCTAAACACACGAGACGAATTATGAATTCAATTTGAATTCCAAAATAGAATAAGAAATCTCGTTATTTGAAATAATCTAATCCGCCACAAAAATAAAAAGGGCAAGGGCGCGCAACTTTATCATGACCAAACAATTACATTTATAATGTTTAAGAAGTGTCGTAGGAACGCGATCAACTAATTAAATTTATTTTTGAAGTTAAAATAAAGATTTTCGTCATGAAGAATTAAAATTTTCGATCACTACACTATCCTTATTTTTAATTAAAATATATAAAAAAGATTGTAAGAATAAAAAATACAACTCTATTTTTCAACATATCCCTTGCCCAAGCACCTACCAGTCTACCACTATTACTATCACTATTTTCTGTATTTATTGTCAGTGTCATTGTCGGTCCATTTCATGTTTTAAGATTATGTTAAATTGTTTTAGTTACACAAAATGTTCACTACATTGCTAACTAAACTATGTGAAAGAAGCTTCAAAGATAGAAATCGATAGAGCTTTAAACTTCTTGTTAAAGCATGCTAGAGGTTGTAGGCTCAAAAGTGCGATTTAGAATATTGGAGACCAATTAATAAAAATCAACAAACATTGGAGACTAAATAGTAAATATGCAAGTGTCCATTGTAATTTTGTCAAAATTATATTTAAATTTGTGTAATTTTTATGGTCAGCAATTTTGTGTATTCTATCTCACCAGAAAATAACAAATAACCAAAAAAATAAAAATAAAAATAAATAAATAATGAAACAACCTGCAAGTAGCAATCAGTTAAGCTGATTCGCTCTGCCGCCTCCTTTAACCATAAAAATTTTCTTAATCTCTTCACGTATACGGATATATATACAAAAATTCAATATATAATTATATATACACACACATGTAAAAACCTTATAATTTTTTGTTTAGATTTGGAACTTATAATTCGATTATTCTGGAGTTTGAATTCATACACTTGTATTCATTGTTGAGTATCAGAAAATTACGTGTGTTTTTTATTTGATGTTCAGCTGCAAGTTGTGAAATATAGTTCAAATAGCAATAACAGCAGGAAAATTTCATCGTTAGATCTGAATCTGAGGTTTTTTTTTTTTCATTTTATTCACAAATAATTTCACCCAATTGAATCCAGAGAATGCCCCAAGATTCGGCGTCGGAGCTCGACCCGGATGATTCTGATCCCGAACTTGAATTCATAGAGGTTGATCCCTCTGGTCGGTATGGTCGGGTCAGTATAATTCTTATGTTTGCTCCATTAATTGCTACTAATATAGTCGTATATATTTTAGGGTTATTCAATAATATCTGTTACAATTTTATAGTTTTGTTTCATTTTTCTGTATAGGTTTTTGATCAGCTTAATGATACGATTATTTTATTAATTTACTATTTTCTTTACTGAGTTTCTTTAATTTTCTATGATGCAATGCAATTTTGCAGTATAAAGAAGTACTAGGCAAAGGAGCTTTCAAAAAAGTGTATCCTTTGCAGAATTTGTTCTGCCTTCATTTGTAAAATTTGAAGTATTTTTGGGCATTTGAGAGATAATTGGATTAAAGAATGAATTTTTAAGTTAGTCCTTGATTATAATGTTGGCAAATAGATATAGAGCATTTGATGAATGGGAAGGGATAGAGGTGGCTTGGAATCAGGTCAAAGTTGCAGATCTCTTGAGAAATTCCGAGGATTTGGATCGGCTGTATTCAGAAGTTCACTTGCTAAAAACCCTTAAGCATAAGAATATTATCAAATTTTACAACTCATGGATCGATGCCAAGAATGAGCATATCAACTTCATTACCGAAATTTTCACCTCTGGAACTTTGCGACAGTATGTCGAACTAATATGATCTATTTTGAATTTTATTATTAGCTACAAATTTGGATATCTATTTAATGAAATGTATGGTGGGTTGGATTTATCTGTCTGTGTAGGTATCGGAAGAAACACAAGCATGTTGAGTTGAGAGCGTTGAAAAAATGGTCTCGGCAAATCCTAGAGGGTCTTTTGTATCTTCATAGTCATGACCCACCGGTTATTCATCGAGACTTGAAGTGTGATAATATACTTGTTAATGGGAACCAGGGTGAGGTGAAAATTGGTGATCTGGGACTTGCAGCTATTCTGCGTCAGGCTCGTTCAGCTCACAGTGTCATTGGTAAGGTTGATTCACTGTTCTTCTCCATTTTCGGAATTTACTTTTTGATTGTTTGAATTGTGAAGGTAAGGATTTAATTGTGACTTTTGATGATAGGCACACCAGAGTTCATGGCACCCGAGCTTTATGAGGAGGAATACAATGAGCTTGTAGATATATATGCCTTCGGTATGTGCTTGCTGGAGCTGTTGACCTTGGAGTATCCATATGTTGAATGTGCCAATGCTGCTCAGATATATAAGAAAGTGACAGCAGTAAGTCATTCTTGACTTTCTAACTGTTCACATCCCATCTTTCTCTTTACTAGCCTGTATGAAGCAAATTTTTATTGTAGCAAAGAAGTTTTGAGAAATTTGTCATTGTTGAATATAGTTCCATGCTAGTTTTGTTTGGGAACGATGATGTTGGCTCCTAAATAAGCTATGGAGCACAGACACCCTTATTAGGGTGGCATGTCCGTATCCGAAACATGACGTGTCGTGTCGGACACCGACACTCCAAGATATGTGTATGACATGCCACATGCCACATGCCACATGCCATATGCCATGTCCTTACACATGTTTTTAAATTTTCAACGCTCAAAGATTACTTTAGGGAAACTCCTCGAGCAAGTGTCCTACTTGCAATGTGTCATGTCCTATATTAAAAAGTATGAAAATAAAGATATAATATATAAATGTACAATTTTATAAAATTTAAATCAACTTGTCCATGTCCTATTTTTTGGAAAAATCACGTATCCCCAAGTTCGTGTTTGTGTCACTTGTCCATGCTTCTTAAGTATTCCTCCCCTATTAAGAATTCTTGTAGGTTACCAAGGAAAGAAGGCGTCAAGAGTATATGGTTTTCTCAAAAGGCATAAAAAGGAGAATCCTTCCCCTTCACATTGTTGTCAGTTGGTAGGTAGATGAAGTTGAATTATATTGTAGGCGATCCATAAAATAATCTTGACATGGTTTATTTCCCAACAGATGCTTCTGACCCAATAGTAGTAGTATTCTAGAAGTACTTAGATAAATGAGTTAAAAATCACTGTGTAGGTTGGTCAACATGGGATTGCATTTCAGTGTGTATAGGTAATCCCAAGCTTGTCTTGCTTTTGGTAATGAATTTTCTTCTTACACAATATAATAGATCCTCAATGAGATCTGTAGTGTAATTATCTTACCCTTTTGGTGGGACAACTTGCATTAGTTTATCTCACATTATAAATTTGATCTTTGAGATGAGTAAAAAAGTTTGAAGTCGATTACCTTTATTTCTTACTTTGATTTAATTGCCAAGATCAGATTTGGATCTTCACTATTGAGATATTCAGTTTGTGGAGTGGGACGGAGCTAACTAACGTCATTAAATTATCTTAGTTTTCTCTACTCTGTACCACACAACTATATTCCTTATGGTCTCTTTCCCTTTAAAAGGGAATCAAGCCGGCATCATTGGGAAAAGTGAAGGATCCTGGAGTCAAAGCATTTATAGAAAAATGTATTGCAAAAGTCTCTGAGCGGTTATCAGCAAAAGAACTGCTTATGGACCCTTTTCTCCAAGCAGATGAAGATTCTGGAAGTTTAGGAAAGTCCAGGCGTTCCCTTTCCCTAAATTCAGGTGATTTTGCAGAATTCTCTAGTAGTTGATTGCATGTTAATAACTCTTTCCCAGCTTTGACAATTCATTTTTTCAGATGATAATGGTGTCCAGTCTGACAGTGGAAAAACACCTCATGACTCCATACCTGAGGGTAGTCGAGACTTCATGGTGCAGGGTCAAAGAAAAGACCATAATACAATATTTTTGAAACTCCGAATAGCAGATTCATCTGGTTACTTTTTTTCTTTCTATGTACCATATTTAGTTTTTATTCTAATACAAGAAAGTCCCCCACATGAGCATAATTGATCTTATTAAAAATTTCTTTTAGTGCAGGTCACATTCGTAATATCCACTTCCCATTTGATATTGAGATGGATACGTCAACTTCTGTTGCTAGCGAGATGGTTGAAGAACTAGATTTGACAGATCATGATGTCTCGGTAATTGCTGCAATGATTGATTCTGAAATTCAATCACATATTCCAGATTGGGCCCCCAGAGAAAACTCCAACAATAGTGTTAGTGGTGAAGCTGAAAGTGGTGAGTCTAGAGCTCAGGATGATGTGTCCCCCACGACAAATGATTCTCCTCGTTATAGCTCTCTTGTTTTGGATACACTGCCATCAGGTCGTAAATATTGGTCCGATTCACCCAAAGCTAGTTGTGGAAGTTCTCCACTAAGGCCAGGTCCATCAACCTTATTGGAATCAGAGTCAGTAGTCTCCGGAGATAGCTGGTCCGAAGAAAATTCACTGTCTCCAATCAGCCATAAAGATGTGAACAGTTTCTACGATGCATCTCCACTAAGGCATGTGGAGCATGAGGCTCATCATGATGATCATAAGAAAGGTCAAGAAGAAGCCTCGAAACCCCATGGTTCACAATTTGGTGAAGTTGACAGAAGAGGTGATGTATATTCTTGCAATGGGCCTCAATCAATGGGTGAAGATACAATTCCAAATGAAACTGATGCAGATGATATCAAAGCTAATGTTAAGAAACTTGAGCATCTATTAGATGAGCAGCAAAGGGAGCTAGATGAACTTAAGAGGAAGCAGGAACAGGCTATTTCAGATTTTCTGAAGGAACTTCCCCTGGATGTTCGTCAGAGAGTTCTTAGTATTAGGAACCAGAAGATCGCTGAATGTAAACTGAATAATTAGACTACTAAGATTATTGATCAAGGTTTGCAGATGTAAGTCTTACTGCTTTACATTTCTAACTCGCCTGCCGATAATTTGTATTTTTCTTTGACTACATCAATCATCCTATTCGTCGTAAGGTTTCAAGATAGTCCAGAATGCTGAAATGTTTAATGTTGCTGGGAGAGACCAAAAACCAAGAGACACAGGAAACGTAGCATATCTATGGATGTTGTTTAGCTTTGGCTTCAGCATGGCAAACGGATCATATTTGACTTCGGTATTGTAGAAGTTTCTAGAGATCATGTGAAGAACATAGTTATACTTCCTGAGTTTGCCTTTGGATTCTTTTGCTGTGAACTATGGTTAGCTGTGCTGCTGAAGTTCGGAATTGTCTGGATTTGTTAAAACCTTTAAATCATAGTTTTATCGCATTGCACACAGCAATACCTTTTGCACGTTGTTTTATAATCCAATAGATTTATTGATTTCAATGAAAATATACCTGTACATAAGATAATTTTTTGTGTATTGACGAAGCGACTGATTGTCCTGGAACCTTTTCCATTGAGAAATCAGAAAACTACTATTGTTATTTCGATTTTGTGAATTTACTTTTGTGCCTCCGAAAGCATTGATTTGTTGATGTTACTGTTTCTGTTGGATACTCGGATCAAATTGTATACGAAAATGATAGTCTGTTGTTTACATTTCTTTCAGTTCAATCCTTGCTGCAATGAAACAATTATTTGATAAGGAGTTGAATCCTGGCAGTATGAATGCATTCCCCCTTCAACAATTCTGGCACATAGTTTGTGTTGCATGATGATAGGAATCCTCTTTCTATTAATTTGCTCCTATAATCTCGCTTCTGAGTCTATATTAGCATTGAATTTATTTCTTATACCTATATGCACTATGTTTTAACAGAGATATGTCTATTGCACCAGCATCTATGTTTGAGGAGAGTTGACTCGATCGTGGGTCGGGGCGACCACAACGCCATTGTGGTACTACTGATTAACCAGTCTTGTACTTTTTTGACTTTCTGAGGCTTGAACTTCTACATGTAAGGACCATAAGGTGATACTGGTTGAAAAAATCTTCATGCTAGTCCTTTTATGAAGTGAATTTTGTATTAACTTCATCATAATCTAGCGAAGGCAGTTATTTTTGATTTACTGGGTTGGTTGTTTCAGCACAGCTCAGGTCTCCTTTGCCCTCTCGGTTCTACCAGCAACTCTAGCCTCCGCATTTTGCCATTGTTGCCCATCTACTCAAGCTCGAATCACCACCTGCCTAATATGGTATTTCAACGAATATTAACGAGGGGTTACGACATCAAAAATTTTATGTACATTTTCCGTACGTGTATGTATACTGTTCAAAAAAGCATTTAAAATAGTACTTTAAATAGAGAACCTACTTTAATGGTTCATGCTCACCTCACCTCGAAGAAATATAGAAAATGATAAAAATTTTGAATGAGATGACAATAAAATCAAGGATGACAAAAAAGCTTGATGGACTCGATCATTGTCGGGAACCGGCCCAAACAAGGTGGGATTTTTTTATAATTGCGCCACTTTTTTAGAATAATTCTAAAAAATCATTTTTGTTATAAATATTCTCAAAATACTGTTTTTTAAAAATAATTATCATAATTTCATATATTAATTACCAGTTTGTAACTGAATATCTGGAATAGGGATGGCAATGGGGCGGGTCCGGGGCGGGTCGGCCCCGCCCCGCCCCGCGAACTTTTTGGCCCGCCCCGCGACCCGCGAATTCGCGGGGCGGGGTGGGTCAGCCGTTGGACCCGCCAACCGTCCCGCGAACTTTTTTTTTTTTTTTTTTTTTTTGTTAAACTGAAAAATAATTAAAAAAATATATATACAATTTTTTTAAATATTTATACCAAGCAAAACAAAAAAATTATAAGATTTGGGTTGTGGTATAGTGATTAATGTTAGTAGTTTATAAGTTTTAACCCGGATTTGATTCTTCTTTAGTCTATTTTTAGTGAAAATCGTAATTTCTACTATATTTTATGATTTTTCAAAAAAAAAAAAAAAAAATTTAGGGGCGGGTCGCGGTTGCCCCGGACCCGACCCGGGGCAATTTTTTCCGCCCCAAACCCGCCCCTATTGCTTCGTGAGGTGGGGCGGGGCGGCTCTTGGCGGGGCGGGTTCGGGTCGGCGGGTTTTTTTGCCATCCCTAATCTGGAAAGAGGAGATTGTTTATTATTTACCTTAAATTAGGTATCTAATTGATTCTTTGCCATGAGTAACATCATAGAATCTTTTATTGTTAATTATAGTAATCGAATCCTTAAAATCGGAATTGGTTAGAATATATATATATATATATATATGAAAAAATCTTTTATTGTTATAACTGTCAAATATATATTATTTGTATCATAAATATATGTAACAAATACAAACAAAACTCATATTCTTTTCAATTTTAACATTTGTAACAATCTGTGTTACAAATTGAGATGTAAAACATCAGTGATACAGAATATCAATTTATGTAACATTTGATGTGTAAAATAATATAATATAATATGTAACATATTCAGTGAGACAAAATATCATTTATAACATTATAGTAATACACAATATCAATTGTAACATCTATATAAATAGTGATACACAATATCATTTGTAATATCTATATCAGACCGTGATACTAAACAGATCATTTTACAACTGCAAAATCAACTCTAAACTTCAACAAGTTCGTATTAATATACACATTGGACTCTAAAAAACCTATTAATACTGTGTAACATTCGTATGATATAGATATGTAACACAATGCCAAATTTAACAAATAACACTATTGATTTCATCATTTGTAACATATGTAATATCAGTTATAAATAATATCAATTCATGTAACATGTGCTATGTAAAATAACATAATATAATCTGTAACATATTTAGTAATATATTAAGTGATACAAAATATCATTTGTAACATCTTTATCAGACAGTAACACTAAACAGAAACTATTACAACTATTACAAATATAAAACCAATTCTAAACTTCAATAAGTTCGTTGTCTCTTTCATTATTCGCCGGTAACTGGAAGTGTTCGACTCCGGTATGGTTTCTCCTCCAAGCTACAATGTATTCGACCTTGTAATTCTGCGATTTGGAGTCTCTATTCTTCAACCGAGATCAAAAATTGTGAAGAATGCACTACTATTTAAGAATTTTCGAAGAAGATTTACTAAGATTTTGAAAGATTTTCTTCCGGTTTGTAAATGGAAAAGTTTCTGAATACCTAAAAAAGGGGATTGGAAGAAGATTTTTTGAGATTTTTGAAAGATTTTGTACTGATTTGTAAATGGAAAGTTTCTTTTGTTTGGGCGATAATCTAGGATATTTACAAGCGGTAAATTATAATTAAAGTTTAAAAATTGATTTTAATTTATTATTTAATTAATTAATATAATATTAACAATGTAGTATTTTTAAAATAAATTAGTTAAATTTTTAGAATTAGAATTATTTTTAGATTGATAAGTAATGGATGTAATTTTCATATTCTCTGCTTAATCGGATTAGTGGGGGGTTCAGTTAAGGAGACCCAGCTGGGTGGGAATGGTGCTGATCATCCGGTCAATTTTTTAAAATGGCCGTTGACCAATTTTGGTGTGTAAATTACCAAATATAACACTGCCTTATTCCCCGCTTATAACTATTTCAAACTATTTTAAATTCATTTGTCGGTAAAAAAAGAGAAGATTTCAAGGTTAGAATCTAACTCATTTCAATGTTAAAATCCAACCCATTTCATTTATGTAAAAAATTTCACTTCAAAGTAAAAATTTATCATTTTCCATCTTCTTCTTTTAATTTACGATAGAAATTGTGGATTTTGTATTATAAATCATGAAATTATGTATAAATTTGAATATGAATTATAATTTTAATTTTAATTTTCTGCAAATCTAAGTTCATTTCAAATATATTAATTGAAAAAATCAGTTATAATTGTATAAATTTGCGTTAACAAACTCAAGGTCTATTAATAGGTGTTCACACCTATTAAGGCCCTTAACTTAGATATGGGGTTTGTTAATAGTCGATTAACAGATATGTCAACAGATGGTCGGTTAATGATAAGTACAATTTTGTACTTATTTAAGCTCACAAAAAAGGACAATTATGAGTACTTTTATTTGTTTTCAGTTTAATGGCCTGTTGTTTTCTTATTATTTTAGGTAATAATCAAAATCAAGTGTCAATCTGACAAAAAGACGAAAATAGAGCAAACAGAAGAAAAGATAACTTAATTGCAAAAATAAAGAGACTTAAAAGACTTGGCATACAAATATTAAAAGAAAAAAAAATCAAGAATGCGTCCAAGATAACCATGCGATCGCATGGTTATACTTTGTCGCGAACCATGCGATCGCAAGGCATCCAAAATTTCTGCAGAACCTTAACCAACTGAACCATGCAATCACAAGAGCATAACGGGCAGCAATTTGGCAGTTTCCTGATAGAAATAAAAATCTACCAAGTCTAAGACATTACAACTACCTATTTCACGTCTTGGAGTTTGGAGAGCAGTATAAAAGGTAGAATAAGGTTGAAAACACGGGGGACGAATTTCGGGAAGAAGATATAAGAAGAAGATTGAAGATTCTTGAGTCGAGATCACGGGTTTTATTTATTTTTTCTTCTTTTTCTGCCGAACATGATTGATACAATTTTTGTGTTAATTAACGAAATCATGTTCGACTAATTTACTTATTTTTAGGATGAACGATGAAATCTCATGTTTTTTAATTAATTAGAAGTTTTTCGTTTTAGTAGGTAATTATGTCTTGATTGATTATTCCTTATTCAGTATTTCTAATGTTTTAATGCTTGATCACTATTAGAATATTATGTGATCTATATTGAAGTCGAGAGATTCAATGTAGACTTAGTACGTGGTATTGAATAACATAGGGTCCAATAATAGATAGAATTATTATTATGCTCTATGAAATCCGGTTAGGTGTTTTTGAGATTTAAATGCATATTTGTATGTTTGAAACCAGATTAGAGATAATTAGGTTCGTATATCGATATAGAATTGATTGACCATCGAGAGAGACTTTTGTTTATTATAGGATCACCGATTTTCAATCTAGGGTAATTAATCATTAAAGTGATTAACGAATAATTGATTATAGAATGTGTAGGTGGATTCGCAATTCCTAGTATTAGTAAAAACTCGAATTCATTCTCATCATTTAAAATTGAGTATTGATAATTTAGATTTAATTAAAATAGTTAAAATAGTTTTAGAATAATAAATCAAAAACAAATCTTTGTTTTTCATATTGTTAGAATTCGATTTATAAATTAATTGATTACATTAGGTTCAATACTCTACATATCACTTTATTACTTACTAACAAATTTACACTTGCGGGATTGAAATCGCACAATTGTGGGATTGAAATCGCACAACAGTTAACACATTTAAAAATCAATAGGAGGCCATTTTCTATCCCCCATTTCCCTTGCCAGAACCATGAGATAATACTGTTTACTGTTTCACATTTACCTTATAGCCCCCCCTCCTCCTCATCTATCTCTACTGTCATTGTCACCATATTTTCGCTCAGGACCACCGTGCACCGCATGGCTTCAATTTCAGCCGTCGCCACGAAACTCACAGGCCCTTGTGCCCCTTCTTCCACCAATCTCACCGTTTCACCACTCTCCCTCTCAAACCTTACTTTCCAAAAATCCTCAAAAATCATTCTCTCCTCTTCTTTTACCCCTTCTTCCTCCACCCTCTTCCTCCACCCCACCATCACCACCCACCGCGGCCACCGTAAAATCACCGTCCGCGCAGCTCGCGGAAAATTTGAAAGGAAAAAACCCCATGTCAATATTGGCACTATTGGCCATGTCGATCACGGCAAGACAACGCTCACTGCTGCCCTAACTATGGCACTGGCCTCACTTGGAAACTCCGCCCCCAAGAAATACGACGAAATTGATGCCGCCCCAGAAGAACGTGCCCGTGGCATCACCATTAATACTGCCACTGTCGAGTACGAGACTGAGAATCGACACTATGCCCATGTGGACTGCCCTGGGCATGCGGATTATGTTAAGAACATGATTACTGGTGCTGCTCAAATGGATGGTGCCATATTGGTGGTTTCGGGGGCTGATGGGCCTATGCCTCAGACCAAAGAGCATATTTTGCTTGCTAAGCAAGTTGGGGTCCCGAATATGGTGGTTTTCTTGAACAAACAAGACCAGGTTGACGACGAGGAGTTGCTTCAATTAGTTGAGCTTGAGGTGAGGGAATTGTTATCGTCTTATGAGTTTCCTGGTGATGATATTCCCATTGTTTCAGGTTCGGCTTTGCTAGCATTAGAGGCTCTGATGGCGAATCCCGGAATTAAACGGGGTGACAACCAGTGGGTGGATAGGATTTATGAATTGATGGATGCTGTAGATAGCTATATTCCTATTCCCCAGAGGCAGACTGATTTGCCATTTTTGTTGGCTGTTGAGGATGTGTTCACAATAACGGGGAGAGGTACTGTTGCTACTGGGAGGGTGGAGAGAGGTGCAATTAAGGTTGGTGAGACTGTGGACATCGTTGGGTTGAGGGAGACTCGGAACACAACTGTGACTGGGGTCGAGATGTTTCAGAAGACTTTGGATGAGGCAATGGCTGGGGACAATGTGGGGTTGTTATTGAGAGGAATTCAGAAGGCTGATATTCAGAGGGGAATGGTTTTGGCAAAACCTGGAACAATTACCCCCCACACCAAGTTTTCTGCCATTGTTTATGTGTTGAAGAAGGAAGAGGGTGGAAGGCATTCCCCATTTTTCACAGGGTACAGGCCGCAGTTTTACATGAGAACTACTGATATGACGGGAAGGGTATCCACAATTATGAATGACAAGGATGAGGAGTCGAAGATGGTGATGCCTGGTGACCGTGTGAAGATGGTGGTAGAGCTTATTATGCCAATTGCTTGTGAACAGGGAATGAGGTTTGCTATCAGAGAGGGAGGAAAGACAGTAGGTGCTGGTGTTATCCAATCTATCATTGAGTGAAATGGCTTATACATGAATGATCCTGCGGTTTGCATCACTTACGGGCATATCCTTGCTTTTGTGAAACTAGTTCTGCCTTTAGCTTCAAATTCTCAATGTATTGTCATATATGATCAAGGTTTTCTGGCTAATTATTTCATGTATTAGGTTGTTTAGTTGAAGAACATTGTTTTTATAATTCGATGAAATCAAAGTCAGTTTATTTCAATTGCTTCTTGTGTTGTTAGACCAACTTTTAGCATCCTAGTTAAATTTTTCTGCTTTCTTGGATGATATGAGAAAGTCAACTTTCTTTCAATCTGTACGCTGATGGTCATTGGAAATAGATTGCCCTTATTTGTGAAGTCATGTCTTCTGCATTTTTGAGGAGCCAAGAAACCAATAAAAATTTCTTCGATTTTGTTTACGTTACAATAGGAGAATTTTATTGAACAATAAACCGTTAATTGTCCCTTATTTGTGAAGTCATGTCTTCTGCACTTTTGAGGAGCCAAGAAACCAATACAAGTACCTGAAAATTTCTTCGATTTTGTTTACGTTACAATAGGAGAATTTTATTGAACAATAACCAATTAATTGTGAGATTAGGCAATTTATTAGTCTGTTTCTTCAAATGATGTTGAGCAACTTATCGTCTTCATTTTAAAAGATTTTTTATCAGTTGAAAAATGAGTACCTCCTGCTACTTCTGCACATCTGTAGCATCTGAATAATGATGTTGTACTTGGAGCATCGCATTATTTCTGCAAAATGTGTAATCCTCAACCTTGCATGTGTTTGATCTTCCTAAAAGACACTTGTATGATAACTTTGATTATTGAAATTCATCACTAAAGATTTCACAGAACTGATTTAGTCTGTTGATACATGTTTCTTTGCTTGAAGCAATATTCTTTACATTCTGTTATGTTCTACACTGAATTTGTTGGTCGTTTACTTCATGAGTGCTGTCTGCTGATTAATGAGTTGCCTCTAGTGACCTCCTCCTCCCCCTTCCCTATTTGTGCCCATATAATTCACATAAATGGTTTAGTAAGACAAACTCACTTCAAATATGAAGTTTATCACCTTGAAACACACCACAGGTTAGAATGGTGTAATGCTATTTACATTTTTAATTGTTTGGATACAAAATACATGGGATGATGATATGATGAACTGTGGATTTTGAAAGTGTATAGTGATCACTTCAGTTGGCTTTTTATTTAACACGAATTTAAGAAAGCAAGTTTTGCTCTTAATGTCATATTTCTTAATTACTCCAATGGCTTAAGAAAGTAAGAAACATATGTTAGTTGGCTTGTGTGGGATATAGCAGCGTTGATTCTTATTACTATTACTGCTACTATTGTATTGACGATTCAAGTGCACTTTTGCTGAACATATGTTAGTTGGCATGTGTGGGATATAGCAGCTTTGATTCTTATTACTATTACTGCTACTATTGTATTGATGATTCAATTGCACTTTTGCTCATCATTCATTTTCAGCAGAGCTATTCACAAATGATAATTTCCGACCTTGTTTTTTTCCTTCCAATGAGTTTTTTTCTGTACATGTTTGTCATGAGATGATTACTCATTTTATATCTAAAAATTTAAGATTCATGCACATATCTAAACAGAAATTTGCTCTAATTGCTTGAGCATTACAGTGCCTCTTAAATGTAGAATTGTCTACCCCAAAGGAGCTGAAGCGGCTGGATGATGTGAGCAGCTCCTGAAGGAGTCGAACTCTCTGCCTCCTTTCTTTGTAGTATTGTGAATGATTCAAGCAGCTCCTGAAGGAATCGAGCTCTCTGCCTCCTTTCTTCTTGAACTTTATCCGGGAGACATGGTTTGCTGCTGGAAAACAAAATTTAAGGTACACAAAATTCAAATTTCAACTTTAGCTATATTAACTGCTTAAAGCAAACTCATCTTGGGAGGAGAATTATGTTTCTCTTCCATAATCTGTTATCTTATTGTTGAACATGCAAAAACTAAGGCCTCTTCACTTTGATGATTTTAAGCTGTTTTCAGTTTGCAGTTTTGTAGAACTCCCAAAATTTGTTTGCTATGCATTTTTGAAAACAAGGTTACAAAAATAAAAATTCTAAAAAATGAAAATTCTAAAATACTAAAAGAAAAATTCTAAAAAAGTAAAAATAGTTCAAGCCTTTATATTAGTTACTTAAATAAAAAACAGATTAAAATTCTCAGTCCACTCCATTAATTTTTATTTTTATGTTTCCTATTTTGCCAATTTATTATTTGTTTATATTTTATTATTGTAGCAAAAAAAAAAAAAATATTGTAAGATTCACCAACTTTAAAATATATATATTACTTGATAATATATTTGTCATAAAATAATTTTTCAAAATTCTAAATAAAACGTGTTTTTTAGTTTTTTTTTTTTTTTTTTTTTGAGAAATAATTTTTCATAATGACAAATCAAATGCGTTTCAACAATCTTAAAACAGACTTTCAAAACAGAAAACTGAAAAATGAATTCAAAATTCAAAACTAAAAACTTAAAATGCAAAGAAATAAGTAAATTTGCGGCTGCAATCACCAACTTGCGTATATAAAGAACATGGGTTTTGAATCAATTTTGTATGTACTTTAGGTCTCCCAACTTCCATTTTCAATGGATGTTGCTCCCTACTCTATGGGAACAGTATCTTATGCTTTGCACTTGATGACTTATTTGATATTTATTTTTATCAATCCACACTATTGTCCTTATAAAAATAATTAAAAAAGGAAAATGAAGTGCCTACCTTTAGACTTTCGATTTTTTGACTGTGTTTTAGAAAAGTAGATTGGGTTTGCAAAAATAACCTTCAAATAGGTCATTTCACGTCATTAACCATATGACTTTTTAACGGAAAAGTTGACATTTTCAAGTTAGTCTTGTCATGTCCAATACTATGCACAAAACATGCCATAACAGTTTAAATGGCTGGACTAGATGACACCGGACTGTTGAAGACATAATATACATAATGAATTTAGTCCCTTCTTAACAGTTTAAGCTTTTAGATGCAATGCTTCAACACAGTATCGAGGCTTAGAAATGTCATGGCTTCAAGTCATGCCACTATCTATCTATAAAACTTGTGTATTAGTCAGACTTTTCATGGAAAAATGAAACTTGATTTGAATGTAACAAGGTGTGTTGAAGACATCATTTATATAAATAAATTAATACGCCCTGACAACTTAAGTTTTTAGTTATAGTATTTTAACATAGACAAGTTAAGAAAAGAAAATGAAATTGAAATAGTCCTGGTTATTATATGGCGAGTTGTTTAGTATTGTATACCACACATACAAAAATTAATAGTTTAGGTGCTTATTATATGGCGAGATGTTTACTATTGTATACCACACATATAGAAACTAATAGTTCAGGTGAATAGAGACAAGTTAAGAAAAAAAAAAAATGAAATTGAAATATTCTTGATTATTATACTGCGTGTTGTTTATTACTGTGTACCACACATACAGAAACTAAGAGACGACTTAAGATGTGCCTAACAGCAACCTTAGATTAATACTGATTATTAATCTTAGCTGAGGGTTCATAGGCATGATCCTGTTCATTCTTTTAATCTTTTTCTTGAATAAATTAAAAGAAAAAAGGACAAGAAAAAGTAAATTGGAAACTAATGCAGCAAATATTTTGGCTACTGAACTGTATCCCAAATTTGAGTCTCAAGTTCATGTATACAAAATGAAAATGAGAAAATTGAATCATAGCTTTAATTTGAGAACAAATAATATAAAAAGGGCTCGAGAATATACTCTACTTCAGATGGATATAAGCTGAAGAACAATGATATATTCAAAGAAAGAAAAAAAATTATAATCTAAACACAAGATTGACAACAGAGAGCTTATAATTATGATTCCATGAACTTCATGCACAAAACTTCTTACACATTCTTCAGATTTCTCGTATATTAAGTGCATATTTGGCACACAATATTATAGAAGTATAATGAACAAGATTTTAGTTTATTTCGAGTACTATGCAATCCTCCCCTTATAGTCATTCTGATATTCCATAATTCATTCATTATAAATATCTAAATAATTTTAGTACAAATAAGATACAAAACAGCTCGAGATTATAATCTACTTCCAAGTATATATAAGCTGAAGAGCTTATATAACTATGATCTAACACAAAATTGAGCAATAGAGCAGAAAATTTCTTACATCCTCAAGTTTCTCTTATATTACTACTACTGGACGAGTTTCATTGCACAATACGAAAAATATTGCGATAAATACAAATCATTAAGCAATAAAGAAACTTAAAAGAAGTGGTGATCGGACCAGGAGTTCTTGATTCCCCTTGCATGAATGATAATTCCAGTGTCATGTTTTCATGTATTCAACACTGCTTGACGGTCCCCCGCCCTGTCCACACCCCATATCACAAAAATGAAATAATGATTCTGAACTGCTTATATAAGGTATGGATTGGCATAGCTGGAGCTCTATTTCTGTATCCATGGAGGGTACAAGTCTGAAAAAAGATCAATCAGTTTAGATTTCAAATACACACACAAACACACTGATGTACAGATCATGTAGCAGTGGGAAAGCTAATTGATTTACTTGGAAAATATATATTGTGAAGTGCGTGTTGATTTACCTCATCAAAAAGTGTAATCCCTTAGACAAGAGTCGAACTTACTTAATTCAATTATGTCGTTGACAACATGGCGCATGCAGAGTCTCTCTTTAATGTACAGTGGAGGCACGTTTGGACAGGAAAGTGAAAGAGCAAGAAAGGCATATTTGTTGCCCTAAAGCTGGTGCCCTTTTTTAAAGTATTCCAAAGCATGCTGTTTGAATTTTTGCTCTTTATTTTCTTCTTTTTTGGACCATTCTTGTTTAAGGGATTGTCATGTTTCTATATAAGCAGCTTTTGTATGTATAAGTGCTACGTGTTTCGTATACTTTTTTGACTTCTATACATTTATCATCGTATCTTGGGAAACTTTATGAAAATTTTGATTAAACGATGATTTTGTAGTACATTAACTGCCATTGAATGTCTTTTTTGGCATAAATCTTCCCTCAATTCTATATTTCATGCATTTAGTTAGAATATGGGACAGTTATTGTTTAACTTTGTCCAATATAATGACAAATTTTAATACACATTCATTGGACGCACAATGACTTATCAGAGTGACGTACCCCAAATTAATTGTGACTAAACTTTGTTGTTATTGAAGTAATAGTGCGGTCCTAAACCCGCGTAATTTTTCGTATCTTATGGCATCATTTTTTGAGATAGTCTTTGATGCCCACCAGTGGCTGACTTTAACTTTTATAATTAAGCTTAGGTGACCTAAATAGTGATGCCAAACTTTTTGTTTCCTTGTTATTAAGCAGGAGGATCATTGACGCCCTCCCTTTTCAAAATCTTTTTGAATCTACAAAGCTCGGACATTAAGGGGCCAGCTCACAGTTTCCACACTTCACAATTTGAAATTGTTCGGTGGATCCCAACGTTTCCATCAAACGTAAAAAAATTGTTTTTAAATATTGTTCAATATTGTATTTTTAACGAGTTGAACTGAATAAAACTAAACAAAATGACGAATGAAGATATCACACTGGAAGCGCCTACCGACTAGACCACATGAGGTCCTTTTCATAGTGTTCCTACTATGCAACAAGAAGCAATGCTGCATTGCACGCCTTTGTTGCTCTCTTTATGACTTTTATTGTACACCAACTTTGTCTCTCTTCTTACTTTGGCTTTTGTCTGTCTCCTAACCATCTTTGCTTAGATTTAGCTTAAGTTTTCCAATCTTAAATTATTTGTTTAATATAAAATGAATTATATACTCTAGGTAAATAAAATTTACTATTAACATGAATGAATTCATTGTTATAGGTACTATTTTTCTTCGTCTCAAAGAATATGCACAAAACACGCAATTTAGTAAGTGAATCGATCAAAAAACATAAATTCAAGTAGTGCATCAACTATGCGTCAAGCAAACTCAAGTACTGGTTGACAATGTGGCAAGCCACAAGCATAAATTACTTATAAAGCACTATGTAAAGACAATATAATAAACAAGATTTTAACTTCATTTCTTCTTCAATACTAGCCACTTTCATCCAATCTTCTGTACCAAACATGCCATAAAGTGTTTATACGTTATTCCTACACGGCAATGGAAGATATATCTCTACTTTTATCATATATGGTGGAACATGGGTGGAGAATCCTCGTAATTTTGAAGAGGGATAGTACAAGAATGTATTCTAATTCATATAACATACTACATTTCTTTAACTTGCTGGCTGCATAGTACACCTTGATTGAACAGCCTTTGCAAATATCTAAAATTTCTTCACTGACTTCACCTTCAATATCAGGGACATAAATACACGGGACTTGAACTAAAAGCTTGCCTTTGAGAGTGGGATCATTTCATACTATGAGAATTCAGTCAGGTAACTCAGAACGCTCTCGTTTAGCTGTTTCCATCATTGTACCCAAGAATTTGCCTGGTTCACAACCACAAGGATTTGCAAGGGCCGCATGTGTCAGAAACGGAAGCTTTCTGAGCGATCTTCCACTCAATCCCTGAAGATAAAGAAAGTGTGATTTGGCAAAATTAAAGTTGTAAAACTAGAACAGATATGCAATTAATTCCAGTTAAATGCTCTAATAACTGAATATGTATTAACTGGCTGATTGTAAAAGAAATATTAAGCATACCTCACACGCTTCTGCAGCTTCTAACAACTGTTTACCAAGATTTAATGAGGCTGCAAACTCGGGTATTTCCGTGGTATTTAACTTCTCTTTCAAACTAGCAAAACTTGGAAGAATGAGGTTATCACCATCCTACATGAATTTCACATGCAAACTTATTAGTTAGCTTAGTTATGTATTCCCCATTTAGCTCTTTGGCTGTCACAAAGAGAAACAAATTCCATTTGATATTCTTTTTGAAATTCTATTTCATGGTTTCAAGTATCTTTGGCATTTGGTGAGCACATAAATAGTCGTGCCAGGCACCATATTTATTTGAATATTTGAATGCCATGAAACAGAATTAAAATTAAGAGCTGTTAGAATGTGTCAAAAAGCATGGAATTTGGTCACCAGGAGAAACAAATTGCATTCAGCTGTTAGTATTTTCAACAGTTCTTCAAAAATTAATAGTCAATGCAATGCAAGGGTTTGAGCCAGTACTGAACCTGAGAATTCGATAAGATTCCAGTCCGTAAGAGCTCTTGAAAGCAGGATCTCAATATTTCATAACGTGCTTGGAGAGTTGGAGGCCCCACATACGCCTTAATATCTGCTCGATCAACAAAAGCTATATCTGCAACCAAAGGAGAAATTTCTAAATTTACCTCGTAATATTATACCGTCAGCTTGGTACATAGTTGAAGTTTTGAAAAGAAAAGAGTACATGAGATAATTTACATTAATTAAAAAAACAATAAACAAGAAGAGAGAGAACAAGTGGCTTGCATCTGTGTGAAGGAGAAAAAGGAAAAATGAAGCAAAAATCTAGTCTCAAAAATTGGCACACAAATCCCCTCCCTGCTTCTCCACCTTGATTGCAAGCAACAAAATAACTGCCAATGGATTCCCCATCCTATGAACAAATCACTGGAACTCAATGGGTAAAAAACCCAGCAGTTCTCCTACTACAGGCCGGATCATCATAAATCTTACATCTGAGACAATATTTCAGTCCTTTGGCCTGTCCATATTCTAGGAAATTCATACGCTCCACAGACAGAGCAAAATATGGAGTCTTGGTCGGCTCACTGAATTCAATCCAAGGACAGCCTGCCACCCTAGGATTCTTCCTCACTATCTCTTAAACTTTGATTAAAAAACTCCCCATCCGTTTCTTGATTCGATACCAATCATGATTTCCTACATACTTCAGTCAAGGTGACCACATTTTATATTCATCTTGAAAGTAAACTCGGGATGTCGAGTGAGACAAAAATGCGGCAAGTTACAAGAAACTTGGATATACCGAACAGAACGGTCAACTTTTTAACCACGACCTCATCGACCCACTTTTTCATTAGGTTAGATCCACGATCAGCAATTCCATCAGGGTAGCAAGCTTCAATAATGGTTGTAGATCGTGAAGTGGACGAAAGTTCCATAATCAAGATATGGGTAGAAATATTTTCTTTAACTGGTGATATATGGCTGCGAATGAGGAAACCTTCCTGATCCTGTGGTACTGTCAAATCAATTCTACTTCTTAGGTCAGTCCTACTTGTTTGGCTAAGCTTAAACTATAATTTAAGCTAGTCAAAATGGTCAAACATAGTTTTTATCCACACACTTCATAGGACCCACAATTTACTAATCACTTATTATCCACACATTCTATAAGACCCGCAACTTAAAAGTACTTACAAAATAATTTCATCACTGCCAAACATGCAATTAAAACAACTCAGAATGTGCCAACTTTGTTTAGCTAACATGACTACGTTGAAGGCTTTTAAGGCTTTTAGTCCCTGAAACCAAAACCCCAAATTTACAATAGCAAAATTATTCCCAAGAAACCCAGTTCAATTTTTTGCCTTTATCTCCCTTCCCACACTACAACAAGCAGCACCCTCAACATGCTCTTCATCGAATATTGTGGTGTAAGCCATTTTGTGGGGAACAAAGAGCTTGTTCCCTTTTATGATGTGATCTTACTCATCATTAAAAGAGGGGCCTTCTCAATCATATTGCAATTCGATCTAATTTTTATAGAATCTAAGGCAATATGCAGGTTCAAGTCCATCCATAAGTTCAGACTCTGACATGCTAGAAGATGCAAAATCAATGGGTGCCAGAGGTGCTACGATTGCTTCAGCTGGAGCTGCATCAGTATTGGAAACATCCACCTTGATGCAGTCCCTTCTCTCCCCGGTATCGTCCCACACTGGCAGAGCACAAGCCCCAGACCAACCTATAGGTCCACTAAAGCAAGGAATTGAACCTAAACTGACAAACTGAAGTCACTTTTGGAACCTCTCTATCTTTAATCAAATTAATAAGCAAACAATTAGGTAAACACCTTCTATGTAATTTGATTAACAAAAGGGCAGCAGCAAATAAATTTCAGGTCACTAGCAAACAATGTCATGTCTTCAACAGGATGCTTGATGTTAGGAATTTAAGTCCCGCGGTGAGATAGCTTATCACAATACGATGACTTCCGTTCTTCTCCTTTTTAATTATCAATTCTTTATTCCACACAAACAAACTGTGGCAATTCGAAAACTAAAGCTACAGATGGGAACATCACAGATCCCACCAGAGCTAAAGAAGAATATCGAACCACCCAGCCATTGAAGTAAATATATGTCACAGAAATAATTCAAATCTGGAATTTGTGTCTTGTTTCATACTAAGAAGCAGCTATTAAAAGTTACACAATGAATCTTGACTGCGAATGAAATGCCAATATCAGATCAAGAGCTAGTCAGTGATTAGAAAAGCGGGGGTGGATTCAGAACATGTGACCCCATAAAAAAGGAACTGTTGATTCTTTTCAAAGCTAGTTATCCAGAATAAGATATACCGTAACTTGCCAAAAGTAACAGAATCCGAAGTTCATTGAAGTCAAAGCATCTGAAGTTCACTGTGGGCTTACCGATAGCAGCAGTAATGTTGGATGTTGTTAATATTATTACATTGGGTGAGGATTTCAATTTGTCCATCTGGGTCAGGAGGGCATTGACAACCTGGAAAAGCAAATTTGAGTTTCCTCATGCATCATAGAGAAACAAGAATACTTGTTACCTAATTGGCTAATTTAAGTTTTTTTTTTATTATTATTTCTGAGCAAGAGAATGATTACCCTTATAGAATCTGAAGGTTCAGAGCCAGACAAAGCAGCCTTTCTAGCAGCAGCAAGGCTTTCAACTTCATCTATGGAATTTGTTGAACAAAGAATCAGATATGCTAAAGGCTAATCAGGTCAGGGCATATTGACATTTTAGTTATAATAATTCTCACCAATCAAGACAAATACCAGATTGTTTTCTTCCTCCACCATTTCCTGAATCTTTGAGAAAAGTTTTGCAACCTGAAATTGCATAAAATAAACCATAACCATTATGTCTGAACACTAATGACAATAGCAACCGACTCAAAATATAAAATAAAATATTCAGATAATCAGGAGCCGGTGGAGAAGTAGAGGAGAAGATACTGTAGATTACAGTTGAAGTCTCGGTGCCCTGAAGCTGGAATGATATAATCCCAAATCATACAACAGAATTGGATACAATTTGTCATCTCAGCAACTGAAAAAAGATGGCTTTCTAAATGGGGAAAAAAAAAAGAAAAATAAATAAAATCCTTTCTTGGCGATAAAATTAAATATGCTCGGTCGATGAGTCACAGAATTCTTTCAGAAGGATAGCTTTATCAACCTATTCTATTTCTTTATCAACTTTTTTCTTTTTCTCATTCGAAAGACTGACGCTAAAAGTATTGCTTTATTGATTCAGAAAAATTTGAAATGCTTCATCGATGAAGAAAAAGATAACCTAGGATCCTAATTGCCCATAACCTGCACTCAATGAAAACAACCACAAGTTCATTGTCAGAGTATCCTTGGAATTCAATGCTTCAACTCAGCCATGAAAAATCATCATTGTCCATCAATGTCAGGCCTCTTTAGTTCGTAGCTATCTTAAATCAACACAAATGATAGTATATGTGATTTTAACTCCTAAAGATTAAAATCAAGAGCACTATTGAGCATACCAGCTTGCCGCTCTCAGAAAACCATTTACTGAACAAGGAATGTGCATTGACCTCAATTAACTGGGATTGTGGATATCTATTTTGAAAAAATCAAACACCGAAGGAAAAGATGTCAAATAAATGAAGAGCACATATATAAAGGAGCGATTTTGTATGCAAAACAATTTGTTTCTCAGAACCTGGAGCTAAAGCGTATCGAGAGCTTTTGTGCCAGTGCCTTACATAAAGACGTCTTGCCTGTACCTGGAGGCCCATGAAGAAGAATAATGCTGCAAAACATTTGGAAAGTAAGCCAAAACCATCAGGAATTACTTATGGAACTCAGTGAATGCAAACATCAATGGCTAATGTAATTAAGGAATTATCCATGATACACAAAAAACAAAAGAAGGCAAGGAAATGGAAGAACAGAGAGCCAAGATGTATCAAATTACAGTATCCGCAATATGTTTGATCTAACTAATGCCATGAGAAGCTTGATTTGATTAATCCAATAAGTTTGATGAAAACTCGAAATATGTTCGATCGTCTCGTTTTGTTAGAAATTGACATAATCATACCTAATAGGGACATACTTGTTGTACAGAAAAATTGTACGGAATTGATGACAGAATGGGAAAAAAAACAAGGGTAAAATAGTCTTTACACTATTCACTCTCTTTCATCTGTCATCCATTCTGTACACATTTTCTGTACAACAAGCATTTTCCTACCTAATATTGGACCAGGACAATATTCCTATTCAAATATTAGAATATCGTGCAGACAGTGCATGTTTATGACCTCCCCGCATGAGTAAATATCCTCAAATTCCTTGAGAAACTTTGTCCGAGCTTATCCTATTTTTAACAACTCATTCAGGTAATATTTTAAATACCACACCCATAGTTCTAAGAAAATAACGTACTATGTCCCAAAGGGATAGTTGACCAGTTATATAATATTGGTAATAAATTCCATGTTGATGTCCCAAATGGCATCATAATCTTGATGAAACATAAAATACATATATTTCTCTTGTTAAAAATATGATACAAAAGGTGAAGAAATTGATTTTCTTTCTTTCGTGGTTTAGCTTCACAGTCTAAGTGGGCAATCGTGGAGTGCACATACAATTCATTTAGCATCTTGCAGCTTTTTGCAAGTTTGACAAAAAATGATGGCACACTAGTGTTTGATGCATAAGATATATACCAAGTTGCAATTAAAACCAGTGAAAGCTACAACGTTTACATATATGGCGTTCCTTCAGATTAGGACACTCAAAAGAGTAAAAAAAAAATTGGAACAGATAAAGGAGACAGGGCGAGAGAAAGACATAAGACGTAAAACAGGATGATTTTAATCGAATCTTATATCAGGTAATACAGCCTGAGCATGATAGCGATTCAAAAGTTTATGGAATTAGCAAAAGATTCTCACCGGTTCCAAGATACAAGGAAAGGATTGACACCCTTTTCAGTAAAAAGCAAAGCACTTGCTGCATATCGCAATAACCTCTGCTTGAGACCGGATTCATAAACTAAGCTGTAGAAGAAACAACTGCTTTCAAATCTCTTTTTCAACAAATTAAAATGGGAAAATGTTAACTCACCTTTCCCACATGCCATCAAATTCCTTAGCAGGAAGAATCCATTCATTGAAGCTACAGTGTTGGCCATCCCCACTTAATTCTTCGCATGGACCATCCTCACTCAGCTGAAAAATGCAAATATAAATATTAGATGCAGAAACTTTTCTCTGTACAAGATATCGAATTCAAGCCATATAAATCCATAACACTTTTAGAAATACTATTCCTTTTCTAAGTATGAATGTTTTGTTCTCACTAAGGAATTATTCTTTTTTAAGCTACATTTCATGTGTTAAGCATTGAAAAACTAATATTTGTGACACTGAATGGGACGATCCAACAAATAAGTAATAAGTGTTTGTATGCATACAAAAGAAAAAGGGAAATAAAAGAAAACCACCCAACACCAAGAAATATACGTTGTATATTGGATTATTCTGCATATATTCAAGCACCTGGAGTAGGATTTAAAGACAAGGTAAACAAAATTTTATTTATATATACAAATTGTTATAATAGAAATGACATATAAGATCTTGTTACACTAAAAAGATCACCTGAAATACATTCACCACTGGTTTGACTTGCCAGAATAATAGAATATCATGCTTTTCCAACCAAACATCTACAAAACCACCAAAAAAAGTTAGTTTTCCTTTATTTAATGTAAAATGCATAAAATTGACTGACAAATTTTCCATTCATTTCCAGGTATCTTCAGAAAACTGTATTAAGTCTCGCAATGCTGAAATGGACAAGAAAATAATACCTGTATCACATATGCATATCCGCTGAATGTTGTCTACAAGAAAGGAATCATCAATTGGAATTGGAATGGGACCGTCAACATAGCTCATGCTTCTCTTTTCCAGCATTCTACAGACAAAACACCCATACCCAAAAATTTAAAAGAAATAAAAACACAAATCATATGATGAGCAAAAATTAATTCTTTCTCAATCACTGAAAGTAAAAGAAACCAGAAGTGCCTCATATAACCGTCTATAATTTTGTGCCCGCATTCAGAGAAAAATTTCAAACTCCCAAAAGAAAAGATATATATCGTCACGTTCATAACTACAAAGACACTCAAGTGCGTTTGTAATATTTAGTTGAATATCATATGTAAATGTAATTTTACATTTCCACGGCTGAGCGGACATCCTCAATGCGAGCAGTGCTGGAGGGTTTTAAGCAAACTTCAACTGCATCAAAAATTACGAAACTTTAAAATCTTTCAACAATTTACACATTCAATACCATTGATTTTCAAACTATAATTACATAGACTTAAATATAAACAATTTCTTGTATATGTCTTCACGCCTATCTACCTGAAACCTGGACTTTGTCTTCGTTGAATGTTGGAGGCGCGGGGGCTGCTACGGTCACTGGTAGCTCGGAAACGACGGCGTTTTCTTCGAGAATGTTGCAATGAGTGGGAATTGGCATGGCAATGTCCATGGGAACACTCATTTTGGTGGACGCTTCACAGAGAATCAGAAATTTTGATGGAGATTATCTGCTTGCCAAAACCCTATGCTGGGGACAAAGGGTTTTTTCCCCCTTTTTTTGAAATTCAGCGCGGGAGAAATGAATGGAGCCTTTTCAAAGTGACGATCACGCTTATATAAGCGTTTTGAGCTATAAATATAAGCGCTGTTACTTTCTTACATTTTTATTTTCTTCTTTGTTACTTTCTTCTATTCAGACTCATTCTTTGTTACTTCCTCCTGTCCAACCTCCTTCTGTCACTTCCTCCTGTCCAGCCTCATGCGCCCTAAACCACTCTCCAAACACGGTTGAAGGCCTTCGTTGGTACACAAAAGGTCTAGGATCCTTTCATTAAATTTGTCTCTTTCATGTGAAGTACATTCATCTTGTACATTGACCGTACTATAAGTAGCAGGGTCAAATCCACTTCTTTGTGACTGAAACCCACCTCTTTCAGCCAATTGGAGCAACATATCAATTTTGTCTCCATTCATCAAAGCAATCTGATATCTCAAATGGCAGCCTCCCCTCAACTCATCTCGTTTCTGTTTTCACTACCTCATGAATGTAGACGTCATGAGAGTCTGATGGTCGATGAGATGGCTGAGGAGAATGTTGATGAAAGGAAATAGATGGTGCACCACCGTCCTAAGACTTAAAAAACTTGTGTGCAAAATAAGTACATGCTCTAAAACCAAACCTGAAGGATCGTTAAGTAACTTTTTTCAGTGTTGTTTCATCTGAAAATGGTTGAAATTATACCAATTTTTATAGCATAAGTTATGGTAAAATTGTTTTTGAGTCCAAAATGTGTCAATATCATTGAAAGAAATTCCATGCCTGGAGATTCTTACTCTTGCATATTCTGAAGCTGGAGATTATTCTTACACAACAGATTTTCAGAAAAAAGTTTCATATTCTGAGTCAAATAATGTTGCATCGCGGGGATGTGTGGGGTTGGGGTTGGGGTTGGGGTTGGGGTGGGGTGTTAGAGGAAACTACGAGTAGTGTGTTATGGATTAAGCCCGGATGATTCACTGTTTACAAAAAACTTTACCAAACAAGCACTTTGAATTTTTCGGCAGCAACAAATATGCTAGAAAAAGCAGTGCAAAATCATGAAGGCAAGCTGTTTTAACTGGATAATTCATTTCATCTTCAGTTGGTACTATGTAGAGATATTTCTTTAGTCTTGAGCACGAAAAGTGTAAATATCTATCGAAGTTCTCATGTTCATTCCTAGGCATCGTGCTTCTTCCTCTATTATGCCTATTGGTACCAGTGAATGCTTAATATTGAGTCATTGACCATACGTTTGATACACAGAAAGGCCTCAGCAAAGAAGTATTTGAACGTGTATTATACAACGTATATGTCGTCCTGAGAAGCCTCTTCAAAGTCTGCCTAACTGGTTACCTTTAGAAAGGCGCTAAACAAGCATGGTTACCTTTAGAAAGGCGCTAAACAAGCATAGAGATTCACCTTTTTTGCCTTTTTAATAAAAATAAGATATTAACATACCGTTCGAGGCATGAACAGAGGGTGCCTTTGTTCTAAAGGCCTAGAGAATACAGAATATAAAGGCGGGCATGTTATTTATATTTAGTCATAGCATAGAAGTAACATTATTTAGATGTAATCATGCCTGCCCACATGATTCAATCGTAATACACTTTGAAGTTGCCCCTGTTGCAATTGTCAAAGTTCTTGTGCTTCTGTTGGATAAAACCATCAGCTTCCATATCAATAGTTTTTTCTTCATAAACTTCATGTTTTCCATCACGATCAATTTCAGTACTCCTTGTGTGTTCAACAAAGTGAACTTTCTTATGCCCCTCCGGGACGTAAAATTGTTCGTGATGTTTCACCGGGGAATGCTCGTGGTAATGATGCGGATCATATTTCTCGGTATACACAACTTTGTTGTCATAAACATCATGGACATTTGTCGAGTGAGGGACATCAGTGAACACACTCGGTTTTTGCTGCGACGGCCTGATGTAGTCGATGTACTCTGAGGTTGGGGGAGGGGTTTCCCAACCATTTTGGTGTCTACCTTGGTGTTCAGGTCTTCGAAACATTGTTGTGCACTGCAGAACTTGAAATAAAAACAGCACATTTATAGATGATACTGGCCAAAAGATATTCCCTTGAAGATAATTATGTGGTCTCATATGAATCCTATTCTTGTCTTTTGTCAGTAACAAGTTTTTCTTTTGGAACTGATTTGTGGGGGCAAGGAATAAGCTTGGGAAAATGCTCATGATTCCATGCAAGTAGCACGCAACAGGAGGTATCAAACTTTACACTACAAGAAAATTATAATTCTTTGATGAAAAAGATATTTTTTTGTATTTTTATATTTATTATTATTTTTTAAATATGATGGGGAAATATGTCGTTTTAAGCTCTCAAACAAACTTTTGGACAAAAAAATTTATCAGAGACAATATATGCTAATTAATGGAAAAATGAAAATACGAATGTGACAAAAACAAATTATGCTAGTAGATTTACACCACATTTTTTCTTACAAGTACACCACATTTTAATTACATGAAAGGTCCATAAACTTTATTCATTATCACATTTATATCCTCAACTTTTTTTCATCGCATTATTATCATCGACTTTTTATTAACTAACACTTCTTGTTCGTCCATAAATTTTGTTACAACAAAATACTTGTCCCTCATTTTAGCGTACCTCATTTTAAAATACGCTAATAGAATTATTGGATTAAAACAGTCATTAAGGACAATATATAGTAATTAATAGAAAGTTAAAAATAAGAATCCGATTAAAAAAAATTAAAGACACAAATGTGACAATGAATATAATTAAGGACCTTTAATACATATAATTAAAACGTAGTCCATTTATGAAAAAATATGGTTGCAATATAACCACCCAATGGGAAAATGAGGATATGAAAGCAACAAAAAAAGTTAAAACACATAAGTACTATAATAAGAAAAGATTGAAAACCTTAAGAAGTCCGTTGCTAGCAAATCTATGACTATGCTCAAACTTAAACTTCAAGCCCAAGAATCCACAGGCAACAACGCACTCTATAACCGAATTTTTTTTCCTTATAGTCATATGCTTGGTTCGCTTGCTCGTGTTAGTCTTCACGAATCAGATTTACTCAAGTAAATGAACCACCCGACCCATCTTTCTCTCTCTCTATCTCTGTGTCTAACCAAGCAGACATAGTGAACAAATACGTAACAAGCCAAGAACTAGCAACATTGCCAATATAGATCCCCCCACCTGTATGTACACATGTGTGTAGTCGTGCAGAAGCACAAGATGTATAAACAAACATTCAACAAGTTCGCCCCCACACGCATCCAACTTATTCAAAATTTTAGGGTAATAAGCCAATAGACCAAGAACCAAAAGGTACCATATAACATATGAAACATACTACATTAGCAAGCCAATAGACGAACCTAAAGTTACCATATAATATATGAAACAAAAGTTACCATGTAACACGAGGAACATACTAGGTAATAAGCCAAAAGACTTGGAAACAAAAGGTATTGTGTAACATATGTAACATACTAGGTAATAAGCTTATAGACTAAGAACCAAAAGGTACCATAATCAGTTCCCCATGATTCTTGAATTTATTTATAGCGTCTACCATCAGTGTGGTGATATAGGGTTTTATAATTAAAACTTCTCCCCGGCAATAAGATCCACGACCATGAGCTTAATACTTCATTATTCTTATTCAAGAACTTCTCGTTCATTTCTGTATCATGAAACCCTGCATCAGCAATCCATAGAAACGAAAAACGGTAAGAATAAAAGTCCAAATTGAATAATAGGGGAAAAGGAAAAGATTTACTGTATATTCATCTTTTTCTATGCAAAGGATGTCCAATAGATAGTTTTAGACAGTATTAAAAAAGAAAAAGAAGCTAAAATCTTATTCGTTATAATATTCAGTCCTATCCGGTACTACACACCAAACATGTGCATAGAGTTTAAGAAAAACTCACCATCTTGTGGAGCTCCTAAAGGATAGAATCCCAATCATCTAAACGACAAAGATGATCCACTGTTTGCTCCAAGTTGTACTCATTCATCCTCAAGATCTCCTTGTTCAAATCAACCTGTTTGAAGCCCATTTCCTCAAGTTCTCTAAGAAGTTTCTCCTCAACCTCGAACTTCTCAGAAACCTCCTGAACAGATGCCTGCATATTTGCAATGGATGGTGGTGCAACAGAAAGCAGAGCTCGGGATGGAGAAGGCAAAGCTGGAACTACCTCGGAGAGATCAATGGTGGGATATGAAATAGATGGAGGTACTGTAGAGACAGAGTTTGACACGCTACCACCAACCAACAAGATATCATTGTCGGGGAATTTCACCTCCTGCCCTTCGTTTGGCTGTGCGTCAACTAATGGTTCTGGACCCACATGTATAATTTCAGGGCCATTTAACGGGTTGCTTAGTGGAGGTAAGTTTAAATTCAGTCCGGGAATGCTTTCACATGACGGCACCTCCTTCTTGGAAGCAACAACCTGAATGAATACATAAACAACCGACACAAACATATCCAATTAGAACAGCAATAATTAAGGAAACTGAATCATGAAAAATGCAAAACTGTGCCAACCTGGATGTGAACCCAAATATGCTGCCCAAATTGTACGCCAAGGGGCGAGGCCATCCTCCAGTGGGAGATATACCGGCCTGGAAGCTCAGGAGCCACAAAATCAACTGCGACATCAATCTCCTGGTCAACAGGCAAACCATCTGAAGGAATCTAGCAATGACATGAAACCCATGATGATAATTATTATGAAAATCCACTAAATATCAAAAGGAGAGACATGCGAAGACAGGTGTAATCACTCATTGCAGACTCGAAGAAACAAGAATGATAAGAATTAGAAGCATCAAAAAGTAGAAATGGCAAATGAAGCACAATCAAACTAAGTCGACTATTTGGAAGAAGAAAAGGGAATAAAAAGAAATATGAGAAACGTCATAGAACAAACAACTGTGCATACCACATGTCAAATGGCCATAAGAATCTTCCATACAAAAAATGAGAAGATGATTCACAAACGGGTATTAGAGCATCTACAATGGATGTGTTATTTCAACTATGTTAGGTAGGAGTCAAATTTATCGCTACATTACATGTGTTAGTATGTCAGCAAAGAATATTTATTATTGTCATAAGTTAACTAGTTTGCTAACTTTAACTAGCACTGTAGCTAGCTGACGTGACATTTAATTAAATTTTGCCTTCTTTTTTTCTTGTTCCTATCTCATATATATATATATATATATATATATATATATATATTTGGAAATGTTAAATAGAAATTTGAGTAGCTAAATTTAAGTAGTCCAATGTGAAAGCCATACACTAGTATGTAGATGTGTCAATTAGCATGTTTAGCTAGCTAAAATTATCAAATCCAATGCGGACGCTCTTAGAAACCATGTAATGATGGCGATAACCAACCTCCACTTCAACCGCAACTGCATTACTTAATCTGTCTCCTCCAGTCCAAACAAGTAGTGTTTTTTGTGGCCACACCAATGTACCACTGTTCCCCATCCGCCAAATCTTGGTAAATGGAGTCAGAGGGGCCATCACAGTATCGTCGATGATATTCACATCCTGAATGAAGCGACTGTCTAGCTTGGCTATACCTGTTCTAGCCTTGCAACCCCTGAAGATCATCCGGTCCTTAGCATTCTGCATTAAGAAAAGACACAAGGGCAACAAAATTTAACAAAAATAAAGGAAATCACATTTGCTAAAAGAATTCTAATAAAGAAACAAACATGAGAGTGATTTTACATACACGGCCACACAATCCCTTGCTAGACATGGGGTGTTGATGATCCACCGCATGATCTATTATGATATAGTCAGTATCATTTCCCATTTTAACAAAACAGACGTCGCACAGATCGTAATCCTTTTTTCTGCAGTAAAAGAGTTATGAGTTTAACATACGAAGATTCTCTAACAAACAGACATTTATCAGAAGATTAGTAAGGTCGCCATCTTAGTTCTTACACTTTTGACTTGAACCTAGGTCCAGTTATAGGATGGGCCCCACAACCATTGCATGAAACGCCCAAATGTACAAATCCCTTGCTAGACATGGGGTGTCGATGATCCACCGCATGACCTATTCCGATATAGTCAGTATCATTTCCCATTTTGACAAAACAGACGTCGCACAGATCGTAATCTTGTTTTCTGCATTAAAAGACTTATCAGTTTAACATACAAAGATTATCTAACATAAAGACATTTATCAGAAGATTAGTAAGGTCGCCATCTTAGTTCTTACACTTTTGACTTGAACCTAGGTCCAGTTATAGGATGGGCCCCACAACCATCGCATGAAATGCCCAAATGTACAATGCTCCCAGTGGCATCATTCTGAATAATGCTCCTAAATGGTGGGACAGCTGAATCATTTCCTACGGGTATTCCAAAAACCGGAGACTTGTTAAAAGAACCAGGACAAAAATGTGAGACTGGAGAGTTCTCAGAACCACTTCGAAGTACATAACTTATCCCACCACCTGGATGAACCCACTTCATAGGACCAGCATAACCAGTGGAAGAACCCACATTGGAAGGCTTTGGTCCAAGCTGAGGCGCACTAGGCATATTAACCTCCTTTTCAGTAGGAACATTATTTGCAAGAAGTGGCAGACTCGAAGATGCCAAATGAGACTCTTCACTTGAATAACATTCACCAATCTTATTCTCTTTTTTCTTCTTATCAACGGTAGCTTCCACAACACTCGGTTTAGGATCCAGGTCTGCTGATTCATGCAGAGATTCATTGTCGGGGTATCCAACATCCAAATTCAGAGCGCCAATTGAAGCATCAACAGCTTTAAGGCCAGGTACTTCCAAAGACAAGGGGTATGTGCTACCTGCAGTTGTATTTCCCGGTTTCACCTCGTTGTTTCTCAAGGCTTCCTTAGGTTTAAATTTTGAAAAGCCCTCATTGCTTCTCAAAGACCACTCTTCAGACTTGGAGGAATCCAAGCCTTTAGTTTCTATTGCAGCCACAGTGCTTTCAGGAACCTCACTTGGTGTACTAGATTGCACTTCAGAATTGGAGTCTGAAAGCTGACCTAGGTAGGACAAACCCATCTTTGAAAAGTAGTCAACAATCTCAGCAATACCTGGTGCAGAGGATGAGGTCTTAGATGCCAACTCAGTCGAAAGCTTCAAGAGAGGTTCACGTAGAGGCTCTGGCACAGATTTCAAAATTTCAGAGATGTTAGCGTTCAGCTTTTGAATGGGTTGCTGAACTTTAGGCAATCTCAAGGGAGTAGAACTTCCACTTGAACGTGCATATTTTCTGCCATTCTGCTCAGTGTTCACTTTCACAGTAATCCGTAAGGGGTTCAGGGCCTGCCTCACCACATCATACAGATCATCATCATCAACAATCGTTACCACATCACCATCTTCGTCAATATAGGTAAGCGTGAGTTCAGTATCAGGAGCAAAGTTGAATAAGGAGAAGATCTTCTCTCTCAGTCCTTCAACATTAAGATAGAGTTCCTTGTCAACAATTTGGGCATTGAACCGCCTGAGCATGCCCTCATACTTGACCTGTACAAATGTTTCCATAAGAACATTAGGAATCAAGGAAAACTCAGATGATACTGGGATCAAGTGGGGTAATATAGTTAATGAATAACAGACGTTACAAACAAAATATAAGGTATCGATCTCAAGTAAACATCTATACTAGATATAGCTTGCAGACCCCATTTATTTACAAGCTTCTTGCAGGCCTATTGCTATAATAATTCTCATCCAGTTCAAAATGCACGTCACTTGACCACATATTTTTTGTCCTCATCAAAGTTTCCGAGCAAATTCACAAATTGAAAATGAGCAACAAAAACCGAAATCCCTCCCCCCTCCCTTCTCTCTCTCTCTCTCTCTCTCTCTGATTTATTAACATAATTATTCAAGTCATTCTTCTGAAGTATAGTTGTCTATAGATGACAGCAAGAAAGAATTTGGACTTAGGATCATGATAGTTTGAACAAACATGAAACTGCGAATTAAAAGTAAAGAAATTAAAAACTAGGCATTGAAAATGTTTAACAAGCGAGGTGAGGTTTATTGAAGATACTCTTTGAGATTGGGCTTCAATTTTGACGCAGAATTTTTTAAAAAAAAATTCAGAAAATTAATCTAGGGGATAGAAGCAATACAAAATATATACATAACTGCAAAAAAGTTAAAATCCTAAAATTCTCACTACGGAAGAAAAAAAACAGAGAGGGCTCTCACCATCTAGAGATTTTCTACTGTATGTTACAGAATATCTTGCGGGTTTCAGAGAAACCAATGGAAGCCCAACAAGTATCCAAAATCACTTGCAAAATTTTACTATAAACAAGAAGAAAAAAAAAGACGAAAAAAATACACACTAAGCCCTTACGTCCAGAATTGAAGCACATATATGATATATGCGATCTATAAACTCATCCAAACAGATCACAACAAAAATACACTAAACATAACACCAGAATTTTTGAAAATTCATAGCAAAAACACAACATGCAAAGCCATAAACCCAATTAAACAGCAAACAGAAAAGATTAAAAATCAGAAGAAACAAAAGAACTAACCTTGATCACTATTGTAGAAGTCTCCATAGCTTGAAATCAATAACCACACTCGAAATCCTTTTCAGTTTTTATGTAGAATGAAAACTTGAAGGAAAACCCTACTCCTATAATTAACAGAAAAATTCAAATGATTATAGCGAAACCACCGGTGAATAAAACCGAAAACAAAGGATATTTAACAGAGGATTAGATTAAATCTATATTTCAAAGGGATTTCATGCAATCTACAGAGTAGAGCAAGAGTTTAGTTGAAGCCGTGGCTCTTCGTATAATTGTATTATATATTTCAACAATTGGGAATTTTCTATTATTTTTCATTATCTTTTCTTTTCTTCTTCCCTAAGAAAAGAGTAACAATTCATAATTAGTCCCCAACCTATTGATTTAGGTGCACACACAGTAAGAACTAGGGTGGGCATTTTTACTTTAAACCACCCAATCCGCACATAATCGGAATGGTTCTAGTTAAAATCGAGATTCTTCGTCTTAAAATTAGAAATTAGATGGTTCTGATTCATCTCGGTTCTAAAACCATATTTTAATTCAGTTCTAAATTGTATTTATTAACCTTTCAATTAAAGCATCATTTTTATAAATTTACATGAATTAGTACCTATTCAAAGTAATAGTTAACTTATAGTTGAAAATAGAAAGTGTGAAAGTGAAATATAAAAATTTAGATAATGTTCTAAAATTATAGATAATGATAAATGATTATTTGATTTTATCTAGATGTCTATATAGTTATTTATTTACTCCAAAAGAGTGTATTCTACTCAAATTGTAACTCTCATTGAAATCTTATAAATAAGAATCATTGTTATAATAAATTTATAAGAATACTCTCTTAATTTCCTTCTATTTTTCTCTACTGTTATCTTAGTTTTATAACATATTATCAACACGACTTTAATTTAGTTCTCACCGAAGCATAAATTAAATTGACATTTATTTTGCTAGCACTTATTCTTAGTGGTAGCATGCAAACTTATTTACTTCGTATTGAATTTAATGATCAATATTTAATATAACATTTGAATATTAAAAGACGTAATTGATTTTGATCATGATAAGAAAATGATAAGAAAATGTGCAGTTACTACAAATCTATTAGAATGTATATTCATATTATTTCTACTGTGCATACATTTACATTTATGTTTTGACTATATTAATAAAATTTAATATTTATTATGTTTTTACTTTTGATGAGTAAATTTTTATATAATTTAATATTTTAAATAATAATATATTGTTGCTTCAAAATAGCATAATATTATATTAATATTTCAGTATAATATTATTTGCTCTCGAAGAACATAATTTTGTAAGATGTAATATTAAGTTATTGTTCTCGAATAGCATAATTTTATAAGATCTAATATATATCAATATTTTATAACAATATTGTGTTGTTGCTCTTGACGAGCGTACATTATAAGATTTGTTTTTAATTGTTCTTTTTCTAAACAAACACAATCTTACAATTAATATTCTAGAAGAATATTATGTTGCTGTTTTTGAAAAAAACAAAATACAACTTAAGTATATAAATATTCTACAAAAATATTTTGTTATTGTACCTGAATAGTACAACTGTATATTATGTTCATATTCTACTTTAATAAAATATTATTTGTTCCCGAAAAAAATAATATTATAAAATTATTGAATTAAATATTGTCGTGAACCCAAAATTCGTTAATTCAATAAATTTTATGTTTTAACATGTTTTTTAGATCATTTAGATTTTAGATATAGCAACAATAGTCACGTACTTATTGTACATATATGCATCTCATGAATCCTTGAAGAAAAAAGACAAGAATTATGAAACAAATATTATGTTATTCATTTTCTTTTAATTTGTACTACACAAATATTGGTACATTAAACAAGTACTACGTTAAACCAAAAGTTCAATGTCCTAAAATATTTATTGATTGACATTACCGGTTAAACCATCATGTATTAATATGATGTGAATTATTAATGAGAATATCTATTAAAAACATAAAATTTTTCAATATAATGAATTCTAACGTGATACTTGTTCTTATAGTATATAAACCAGTAGACCTTCACTAACTAAAATCATGTTTGAATTTCTTGCATTTCTGAAAATTATTTATGGTGATATACGGGCTCCGTCACCTTTCATGTTGTCATGTTGACCATCTAGATATTATTTATATCTAATAGATACACCTACTAGATGATTATATGGTGTTATTATTCGCAACTTAAAGTTTGCAAGATTACTTGCTCAAATTTTAAATTATGAATATAATTTTCAAATTATACAACAAAGACAATGATATATTTTGTCAATGCTAGTGAGTCCAAATCTCGAACTTTTAATAAATGTTAGTTGAGATGATGATAAATGGTTTAACAATATTGTTTGTCAATGCTTCCAATTAAATTCTATATAATTACTATTGAGAACAAAGTGCTTCTCATTTTTGTCTAGGGAATGCTATTTTATATGCGATAACACTTATAAGAATCATGTCAACATCAAACTTATCTCTGATATAGTTGGCTTATGGTCAGAGCCTAATATTACCTATCTAATGATTTTTAATAATGCAATGTATGCAAGGGCAGAACTAAAAATTTTTGGAGATCGTGCTGCTACTGAAAAAAAAATTGCATTTTAAGACTGGGTTGTTACTATTTTTTTTTTTTTTACACTATAAAAACAATTTTTTTTTAGGTTGACTACATAGTACATTCTTAACAATTAACATATGTCATGCATACTTCTCGCTTTGCTACATTTAGTCTTATCAAAATATTTAGTCTTAAGAATAAATATATGTTTGGTCAAATATTCCTCACTTTCTTTTGCGAATTTGCAGCTAGTGTGTTTTCATTGAATTGATTGTATTTTGTAATTTATTGACATATTAATTGTTTGTTAATTTTCTAATGAAAGAAAATAAATTGACATTTTCTTACAGGGAGCATGAAAAACAAGAATTTGTCCTAACTTGCTGAACAGCGTTGTACAACTCCATTTCCAACCCAAAACCACAATATAAAGCAAAAACTCTTCTTTACAACGCCCAAAAGATTCATTTCATTGCAAAATTTTTTGGTATTCTTCAATTTTGTTTTCCCTTTCCAAATTATGCAATTACCATATTAAAGAAAATTAATAAATCCTTACTTAGGGATTTAGTCATGTCATTACTTTGTTTTTTAATTTCTCAAAGTTTTGGACCAAATGTGAAACTTTGAATTAAAATATCCATTCTTTCTCTCTCTCACCTTCACTCTAAGAAGTCATATACTTACACATACAAACACACACACACACACACACACACACACACACATATATATATACACACTAACACACGCAGAACACATTAGTAGTTTAGCACAACGCCATGTTGCAACAGTAGCACTTCAGTCCCCTTCTCGTTCGTCACTTGTTGGATCTGAGTTCACTTCTTCAGCTGGGGTTGAACTGTGCTATAGCATAGACCAGCCCCCCCTTAGTTCCACCTCTAAATGTATGTACAATCGATCCACCATAATGCAATGTTGGGATTACTCCTTGGGATACTATTTCCAGTTTGTGACGCATTCATCTCGATGAGAATAAGAGCTACTGATCGACAGGCGATCCATCCTTTCTCCCCCTTTCGTCATAAGGCGTGGCCTGACTCTGAGAAAAACCATTCATGTGTTTTGGTCCCTACTAAGTGGAATTCGTTGATAACGACTACTTTTAGGAGTGATCCTTCCCTCTAATCATAAGAAAATAAAGGTTTTGATTCGGCTTTGCTTGAGTAAAGAAAGCTTTATCTGGCTCCGGTTAAAATATAGGCATTAAAGAATATTTAGCATACATGTTTAGTTTGAAATCTTATAAAATATTTTAAGTCTTAGCTGGTGATAGTTTATAACAAAGTTTTTCAAATGTCATTTTGAAAAGACAAATTTGTCAACATTAGGAGGAAAAATTAAGTAGTTGGAAAGAATGCATAAAAATGCAGTTTATTATGTTTTCTAAAATTCTTGCACAAGACAATACAAACTATAAGTTCGACAGATAACTTATTTGTAAGTTATACAATTGACATATGTATTTACTTACCAAATAGATTAATCAAGTCTCGTATACCAACTATAAATGCTCCAATTCATATTAACGTCTTGGAAGGACAATCCGATAACATTATATCTGGTAAATTTAATATCGCGCCTAAAGCACGGTGACAAATAGTACAAATAGTAAAGATGGTATAATTGATGAGGCATATACTATTAGAGAGTATATAGACACGACTAATCATAAAACATCAGAAGAGGTTCAGCTAGCTGAAATAATAAAATAAAGAGATCTCGATAAGTTATATTGTTATGGTGAAGAAATGGAATCAAAAAATAAATGTTGTAACATCACTTTTGTTCATATTATAGCGCTTCACATTATGGAATATAGCAATGATGTTGAAGGAAATCTGTCAAAGAATTAATTGTCTAAATAAAAAGATGCAATCAAAGTAAATTGAACTTAATAGAGAAACCTGAAGTTTCTGGACCTACAGTTCAAACACCTACTTATACAAAAAAGAAATGAGAAAAATGAAATTGTAACATGTAATGCACGATTTTTAACATTATGAATTTTGCAAAGACTTATGTAAAGCATATATGCATATAATGGATATTGTTATAACTTATAACCAACTCATATGGTATAGCTAATAAAACTATGTTTATAAATCTCTAGGGGATTTAATATGCCTGAAGCATATAGTTCAACTTTTTGAGAACTTAATCGATCAAAATATAGATTTAAAGTGATATTATAATAAGGGGGAATAAATACGCGTTATACTCTTTTCCTTGATTGATGTTGTGTCCTATTAAGTTTTTCTGACAAGGTTTTTAATGAGGCAATTTTCATATCGTATTAAAAGAATTATGCACTCTTTTCCATTCACTGTGATTTTTTTCACATGATTTTTTCTAGTATGGTTTTAATGAGGCATATTCTTTATGTAAACGACATTCAATTGGGAGTGTTATAAATCTTATAGTTATGGACATCTATAACCTACAAAATATTTACCCCCATCATAACCTTATGGTTATACTCTCATGTGCTATAAATTGTATAAAAGACTCCTGAAGGGAACAACAACAAGATCCCATCACGCTGACTACAGTCAACTAGAGATAGTGTATGAATATGATATTGCTTGGAGGCTATAACATGGAGCACTTTTCACCAGAATTGTTTTATACAAGTTTTAAAAAGATGGCGACATTGAAGACATTAACGTACAAGATAGGAATACATCGATACAAGTTTTTTTTTTCATCTATTCAAATTAGATGGAGTATTTGTACTTTTGTTCCTTTGATCAGGTTTTGTCCTACTGTTCCGAGTACAAAACTTATTCTTATTTTGGCTTAATTTTTTATCCGGATAAAAATATTCGAGCATCAATTCTACCTAAATATGATAAGACAAATTTTATCTAATATCTTTAATCATTGACTATATACCAAACGAGACTTTAGTTTTTTTTTTCGTTTAATAAAGAATAAGGTAAAATTATCTTTTTCATAAAAAAATTGGCTTTTGAACAATAGCTTTTTTTATTATTATACCAAACAAGATAACGATAAACATATTATCTGGATAACTATTATCTAGACAAACAGTTTTATCCACAAATCAAACGGAACCTTAGAGACATAAATGTAACAATGAACAAAGGTTAAAAACCTTTAATACAATTAAAATGTGGTGTCAATATAACCGATCAAATTAAAATTTAGAAATATGTCAAATTTCACCGCTAAAAAAAGATATTATTATCATTCTAAATAAAACGAACATTTTAAGCTGAAACTTGCAGTCTCATTGTGTGCCTAAAACTAAATTTACAAATCAAAACTTGTACATAAATATGCTATATTTTCGTGTAGAAAATATATGTTTAACAAAGATTGGACAATATAATAAATAAAATTTTATCCTTTTTCCTTAACAATGTGCAATGTTATCCAATTCGTCTTTTCAAACACTTCAAAAGTATACAAGAAAAGAAGAAACTTATACAAGAAAATTAAAGACCAGACAAGAAGGAATATTTCATCCAAAGTATGACCTAAATAAGTGTTTTTAACCAATTGTCATTGCCATAAGACTGAAAACTGTGGCACAAGCAACAGCAACAATGCTTCTCTCCTTAAGAACAACTTGGGCTAAGTACATTGCAACATCTAATGTGATCCTCCTTCCCTCCTTGACAAGAACTCGACGGCGTTTCCCGGCAAAAGCTAGGAGCACGAGCACTGTTATCCATGTCACAATGGTGGTAAGGACTGCGAAAATGATCAATCCTGCAAGAAGAAAGGCAGCAATAATTGGTAAGATAGACACATAATAGCCCGAAGAATAGATTGTTGTGTCAACTGATGACACGAGGTAGAAGAAAATTGAGAAAAACAGTAGGCATGTTGTAGCCTTGGTTGTTCTGGATCTCTCAGGGTTCATCTATGATGACAGAATGTTTGAAGAAAGAAAAGGGGAAGAAAGAGGTGGTTTTTAGTTGTTTTTGATATGTTTTGATGTGGGAATTTTATGTACAGATTGGCATGGAATTGGAAGCCATGTGCTGCACATGGCAAGGTTGGCAACAAGGGCACCAATCTCACTAATTTATTAATTTCAAGAACAATGGATGATCAAAGAATCAATGTATCCATGTGCATCCGTTTTAATATTAACATGTTTGGTAAAACGTAGCTGAACTGTACTTGACAATATTAAAAAAGAAACAGAACTAGTAATCATATATACTGTACTGTCCAATCTTATTGAGTACGTACACGACATAAATCTTGTTTACTGTACTGTCTTGTCTCAGTCAATACTATGTGCCAAACATATCCATAAAACAACATAGAATTGTGGATTCTATATTATCAGAAAAGTCATAAATATGTCTACAAGTATTTTTGCTGCTGTTTTGTTTCTTGTTAACTTTATGGGTAACAATGTGGTTACATGAATGTATAAGACAAAAAACATAAATGATTTTTTAATAATAAAACTGTATTCCACATGTTTAAAAACAGTGTTTATGTCAATAACAGGTCTTGATTTGCAAAAAGAATTGGATTTTACAATGTAGTTCTATGGTATCAAATTATTCTAGTGTTTTCATATATTCTGAAGAACATCAAATTTCACATACTAATCTTTAATCTTGTGGATTATGAGTCTTTCAAATTATTATGAGCTAACAAACTTTAACCAATAAAAAAAATTATTTATTTTAAAACTTGCTTATTTAGATTTAGTTATGAGTAAACTTTTTAAGCTTAGCCAAACATGATCATCAAATGTAGATTCTCTGTTGGGAAGAAGTTAAATACAACGCTGCAAGCTGCTATATATAAAACTCTTCCTAATGTTCTTGATGATGTTCAAGCATTTCTTTCCTAGATTGTTGCAACAACTTGTAAGACCAGATGAATAATCCTCCAAACCAACCAATGAAATGAAATTCTTACAGATCGTTGGATAAGGTGGAATCTATCGACACTATTAGGATAGAAAAACAAGTTAAAGTATTTTCGATGCAACAGTATAGTCCTACGGACCAAACATTCCGTTTTTAAGTAGGCATACGATGTACAAGAAGTTCATGCTTTTAATTAATTAACTTCAAGATTACAATCCATATCATCAATCAATCTAGTTAGTCATGCAACTAGAAAAAAGTTAAATGTCGGTGCATTCTCCAATAAAACAATCTTTAACATGGTACCAGAAGATACAAAAGTTTTGGGTTCAAATCTCGCTGCCACCTAATTAATAAAATTTTGCACGTATTAAACTATGATGGAAATAAATGAACCCTGGCTACATGTAAGAAAGTGTGTTGAAGACAAGATTTAAATGACAAACATGTGGTACTAGAAAAGGTTAAACTTCAGATGAGATTGTTAACAATCCACATCAAAGACAGCAACATTTGTACTAGAAGAGGTTGAAATCATGTGAGGACTAACATTACTTCGTGAAAATACTGATTTGACACTTAAGGTTCTTCGAGTGGATAAAAAATACACGACAAGATATCACATAAATGATTAGTCGTATAGAAATTCTTTGATATCTTCTTTTTAGAAAGCAAATCGACTTCGATTCTTGAATAATCCACATCACTTTTGCTTCTATTATAACACAAGATTCCCCTTTTTTTTGTAGAAAAAGCCCATATCTATAATTATGATTTTACGTATGGACAATTCCTCAATATCTTGTTAACAAAAATATTTTCTTGGTGCGTCGGTACAAAAAAAAAAACATGCTTTTTTTTTTTTTTTGAGGGGGGTGGATACTATTTCACCAATCGAGTTACACATATCTAACATATTCATACCTAACTATTTTTCACAAAGTGGTGACAAAACGTATAACTTGTACAAATCTTTAAAAGCTGGGCTTGTCCAAAGAATCGAACTATAGAAAATGGGTTAAACATTAAAAAGAAAAACTGTAAGTATTCAGAAAGGTCAAATCTGAGCTATAGATTCTTTTAATCCCAGAATGCAAATGAATTTCATTTTGCCAATGCTACCATTGTTGAAGTTAGTAAGGCACCTAGAGATGATGCCCGAGGTTGAGCAGGATACCTAAATCTGAATGGAAATTTGATAAATTCCTGTTCACAGTTGAGTTGCTAATAAGATCTCTCTTTCCACCAATTGAAGTATTTCCTCCAACCGATGGGTAAACTTCCCAATAATATTCCTTGTCATTCTCTGTTCAAACTTGGTGTTTTTCAGCCATGTGACACCAACATAGATATCGCACTTGCAAGAGTTAAGAGCAAGAGTAGATTTCTCAATCTGGTATCTGAATTGAACCTGCATGCAAGAAGAAATAAGTCTTACTTGCACATCAATTTACACTTGTTTAATAATCTAACACTAGTCCATTTTTCCTAGCAGAGGAAACTAAACTTACACGGAAGTGATCGGAAAATGGGACATCATGAAGGGTCATAATCTCGTGCACAACCCATCCTCCATCAGTTAAGATGGGATACTTTTGTTGTGTACAGGAAACTTCTCCTCCAAAGGTTGAGACACGACGGCTAAACCTGTAAGATATGCGTCTTTCATATACATCAGAAGCCACAGATTCCCATGCAGTTGTCACGTAATTGAGACAACCAGACTTGCTCATCACTCTATGTTCCAACTCTCCACCGTCAAAAATCCCTATCAGTGATTTTATCTGTGGGATTGCCCCCAGAAAAAATTCAACAGTTAGTGTTCTGCATAGAACAAGAGCGTAAAATCGATGGCTTATGAAGGTGTCTTTTTTCGATTGATTATTTGTTTAATACTAAAATTTGAGAAACGAAATGGAGACTATAACGATAAGTTCGCTAAAGGGTTCACTCTGTGGACATTCAAATGTTTTCCAATTACAAAGCGACCTGTGAAACGCTTACACTGATAGGAAGTTCCACAGAGTAAACGTTTGACATGTTAACATCGTCGACAACTAAGTAGGATCCAGTGTCTTCATGTAAAACAGGCTTCCCCTCATCATCTAGCTGTTCTTCTGCAATATGAGCTTTCTGATCTGGTTCGAGCGTTCTTGTTCTCCACAAGGCCATAATTGTCCTGTCATTTTAATTTATGAGACACCCATGTCACATGTATAATTGACAAAGAACGATTTATTTCTATGTAGAACTGCACAAGTTCTTTGCACTAGAAATACCTGCTTGCAACATTGAAAGAAACAAAAGAGTGAAAGTAGAAATGCAGTCTTCCTTCCTCATCTAGAATCTTCGCACCGTGCCTAGCATCAAGACCTCGACTTTTGTGCAAAATTATGACAAGTAAAGGGCTTCCAACCGTTGATAGTGATGGGGGAAGCACATGAATATCTTCAATGTCCTCCCAAAGGAAGAAAAATTTTGTTTTATGTCCAAACAAATTGGCATAAAATCCAACAATTCTCGCTGATAAGAAAAGCCGCCCCTGCAGCAAGCAAGATAATGTCTCAAACTACAAATATGAAAACTTGACTGGAAACTGGAAGAACCGATAAAGGAATAAGAAAGTAAACTCCTTGAGTAAACAGAAAATATTGATGTGAAAATGAAAAATAACTTTGGGAACTATGAAATCCATCTTCATGTTGCATCAGCATTAGGGGAATTCGGAGTGTTACTGGTAATCAGATGTGTACGTTGACTTGCTTAGAGAATGCATGTTCAAAATCACTCCCTAATGTCGTTTTATTATTATATTTGAACCTAATGCAGTTCCACAAGTGACTTTTTCTCCTGGTTTTCTACATAACAGCAAAATCCCCTGATTACAAACAAATATCAAGATGAGTAATGTAGAGGACCGGACACGTGTCCGGTGGCCATTATATCTACTCCCCACCATGGGGAGTAGATCATTCCTTGGGTAATGTAACTGCTCTTTTGACTAAAATGTAATTAACAAGTTTTCTTTTAGCACAACAGTGCATTTAACAGGATAAAATTCCTGAATTTTCAAGCTTTTATATGCCATAATATTCCCACCTTAACAATGATTGTTTCTTTAATTAGTTTGAGGAACGGCCTTAACCTTCTCCTTTATGGGTTTAGAGCAAAGTGGGATGGAAGAGGAAGAAGGGAGATGATTCAAAAGGAATTGATAGGATAAAGAGATTTGGAACTTATCCAACTACAAGGCCAGTGGAAGAGGAGTCTAACCTGCAATGGCATCTTTCTTTTCAATGAACATGAAAAATCACTGATAAGAAATTCTTCAGGTGGCAACACAAATATTTTCTGAAATATTGAATTCCTGTGGGGTGATCGAATGTCCAACTGCAAGCACCATTCATATAGATAATTAAAAATCGGCAATGGCAAGTTCCAGGTGCAAAGTAAAATTCACAATTTTACCTTCTTTCCAACTTCTTTTTCCATTTTCGCCAAATAATCTCTAATCGTTTCAACTCCATTGTTATTATCCAAAAAGATTCTCAAGTGCAGCTTTGACTGAGAAGACTGAGCAATTTTCCCCTCAAGTGGAACCCACAAATCTGCTAGTTCAGTAGATGCATGCTTTAAAAAATTGATCTCAGCATGACCAAGTGACGATGATTGATCAAATGGACCATCAAAATCGAAAACTTCCACATCCAGCGTAGAAGGCGGTTCTCCTTCAGCATCAAACTCAAGTATCTCTGTGTAAATTATAAAGACGATATTCTACTAGATACAGGGGAACAAAAATTACAGAATAAAAGGACGAGAGAAACGAATATATTACCATTCCATTGAGGATCAAGAGTCTGAAGCTTGACAGAGCTTGTTCTAGTCTTACCATTGCAAGTGAACACAACATACGGATCAACTAACTCTGTTGGGTTCAAAGAATTTAAGTTCACCCCCTCAATCAATGCCACCGTAAGCACCCATCCATCACCTTGTGCTTTCACTCCATGGTCACTTCCTGTCAATAATATAATGTTGTAAGCGTCCTCATACTATACAGCACATTAAGAACTCAGCATAAATTTGAAGTAACTAAAAATGTAGCTGACTAGTTACCTCTCCGTAGACTAGCTTCAACAAAATGTGAAATCATGTTATAAACTCTCTCCAATTCAAATACCAATAATCCACAGGTGACAATTTCTCCAATACTGTCCGGTAAATCGAGACCAGGAAATTCTAATCCTTGCAGTTTGCTTCGTCCACAGAGAATAATGTGAACAAGGACATATAAAAGCATAAAAAGGGTAGTGATCACCCTGAAATTCCAAAAATACTGAATTGCTAATCCCCAATCAAACTGTTGCTCAGTCTGCAAAGTTGCCAACATATGATCCTTGTCTGACATATCTCCAGCAGTTATTACTTTATATTTTTTAGATAATAAGCTGGAAAACTGCTCAAAACTCTCCTTCAATCCTTGCCTGGCTCCTCCTTCGATCATCCCTTTCATCATGGTACTTTGATTGAAGTTAATGGCCCAAGATACTACAAGATGGGCAGATTCTTCTCCAGAAGATAGCTTTCCACCAGGCATTATCTTGTAAAGCAACTCAACCTTGAAAGTGTTCCCGTAGGGAACATCTGGAGTACTCACATTAACAAGAACGGCAAATTCTTTTCCATTGGCCTTGACATAGATTTGCTCTTCAGTAGCTTTAACAGACTTAACTAATTTTTTTGCAGATTTTGTATATGTTACAACTCGAGTCAAACATGAAGTGTCTCCAGATTTCCACGTCCAAGGTCCCTCTTGAATATCTGTTGTTCCCTGCAGTTCTACTAAATCCTTTACAAACTCTGAATCGGGAGAAAAAAGAGCCATATTGAGATCATTGGGCAACGTCATATACGTCTGATCAAGAAGAACGCCTCCCTGAAGATTCTCTGGCATTTCTCTTTCTTCATTCCTTGACTGCATAAGTTCAATTGATTCCTTAAAGCTAAAGTAGCTAGGAGGTTCCTCCATTTGATCTTCGTAATCTGACATAGTGGTGGACGGTTCAGATGAATCATCCTTCTTTGACGTTTCTTCCTGTTTATTGAAAAATTTCTCCAAACGACCAGCCATTGCCTTGAGCAATTGTTTCCCATCCAAGATCTTTCTGGGCAGAGCAGTTGAAAGATGACTATTGTGGGATGAAGCGAATGTACCCTCCCATTCTTTGAAGTTATTATTTTCGGCACTCGAATGTACATAGGAAAGATGGTCTGTGGAAATGTCTTGGACTTTCCCATGCAGGGAAAGACTGAGAAGAAGTTTACCTACTTTCACATGATAAAGGTAGGTTCTATGAGTATGTAACACCAATGCTAATTAAATTATGTTCATAAGTTTGATTTCACTATCAAATAGCCAAATATGGGAAAATCTTAGCAGAAGAAACACATGGCCTATCATTATTTATGTACACGAGTTTTAAAAAAACCATAGCTGAAGATTAAAACTCTATTCGGTACAGTCAGGGGTGCAGCCTGTCTGGGCCCAGGCCCAGCCCTGTCCTGAATTTTTTTTTGAAAACGTGTAGTTAAGTAAAAAAAATAAAAATTTTATAATATGGCCCAGTCCTGTACCATGTCTTGGCTCCGCCCCTGGGTACAGTAAATAACCTTGTTAAAGCGCTAATTTTATAGTTTGGAAAAGGGCCCTTATAATTGAGTGCTGCAGTGTTTTTTCCAATTTTTTTTCTGGAAAAATATAAAAAGAAATATTCTTTATTCATATGTTGTAGGACTTAAAGCGGAATTTGTTCTGGAGAAAGCACGTGCCTTACTACAACTACAAATGTTTATTTTAAGTGGTATACTCGGGAACTGTTTCAATATAAAACTCCCCCAGCTAGCACATGTTTTAATCTATAGCCCCGAACTAGTTGAAGCATAACTAGGTATAAATTCCAAATCCACTGAACTGCCTTCGCAAGCAATGAAGCAAAATGCGAGAATGATGCATTTCACCTCTCATTAAGTGAGTGAATGGAATGTATGCCACCTTATTCCTTAGAAAGCTATTTAAACATTGGTCCAAGTACCATCTTACTCCCAGAATGCCAAAGTCCCAAAATGTGATTGCAATGTACCCTTCTTCCTCCTAGGCAATCAAAATGTGAAGGGAGAAACCATTCGTTGACAATCCACAAGAAGTTGGCTAGGACTTGTCAATATTGTCACACCCGAATCCACTAGGCCACTAACCTGGCTCAAGCAGTAATTACTTCGGCATATTTTTCCACTCATTCCCTATTAATCAAAATCACAACTGAAACCCACTACTACTCATAAGTTGCTACCAACAACTCTCCACAAAAACTGTGGGAGTCGCTCCATGTTGAGATCTTTTAAATTCATGTATAGCACAATCAATATAAAATTTCATCAGCATCCTGTAACTTCCTCTTAACTCTTTCATAGGCATATACCTCAATCAATTTGTATAACTTTCAACTAAACATCGTATGCTTGACTACCCAAATCATTAATGTAATTTTCTTCTTTCATAAAATCAGCCATTATTTAGTATCCATGCCATCACAGCAAAAAAATTAGAGTGAACCATACAATTTTATCAGAAATTCAAAAGGCCATAAACTATCAAATTTCAACCAATATCTAATGTTATACATAAAATGATTGCATTACTGAAAGAAGGCTCATTTCATAAATTTCAAATGATTATAACCCAAAAAAATGAAATAAATAAAGAAAGAAGAACACTAACCACAATCCTTGTCAACTGATTTCACACTCTTAGGCCTCTCAAGAGAGAACCAAGTTGGAGGCAAATTTTGATTTTCTTCATTAGCAACAGTCCAAACAGGAATTTTGACCCGACCCACCAAATCCCCTGCAGAACCATTGAAGAACCCGGATGGATGGTCCTCATGGTGGTACATTGACAACACAAATTCATCCTCCAAATCATGGACTCTAAATACAAACTCTTCATTCCAAAATGGGTTTTTTGTATTCTTCAAAACTCTTGTTTTTGACTTGAACTTGCCAACTTGTAACTTCAAATAAGAATCCTTGATTGCCCAATCTCTACCCTCCAACAAATACACATAGAGCCTCATTTTTTTCTTTTTCTTTTTGGGTCACTATTTGTCAATGCAACATTTCTTGAAACAAAACTCCTCTTTTATTTATTTTTTTGTTCGAAACAAGGATATTTTGCTTAGCTCTTGATGAAGAGGTGGCTTTATAGGATAGTGGGAGAGGGATAGGATTGTGTTTGAAGGCATAAAGAAACGTGGGTGCATGCTGAAAGTGACACGAATAACAAAAAATTTATACAACTACTTTTTAAGGAGAGGGCGGTTTGGTTTGGATTTGTGGGTTTCGGCACAAAAGTCTATATTGATTGGGTTGAAAAACAATGGCTCAAAGTTGCCATGTTATTTCAATTTGGTCATCGAATTTTTCTATTTTATTTATTTCAGTTAGACTCTTTATCTACTTGAATGATTGAATTACCGAATATACTGGGTTAGAAACTTTATGAGAATATTGTTTTTGTCATTCGATTTGGTAAAAGTAATTTTTGTTGGATGAGTTGCGTTATCAAAATATGTATTTCCAACGAATCAAAAAAACATACTATCTCCGTCGGCTTATTTCTATTTTCACACATATTAAGAAAACTTAATTAATATGGTTGAAAAAGTAAATTTTACTTATATTTTTTCTAATATACCTCTACAATTATATCATGATAGTTCATATTTGTTGATAAATAGAGGTATATATGGTAATAAATAAAAAATCAACTATACTATCAACAACAAAAGAAGCTTATAATTTGAGACATGTGAATAAAGAAAGTAAATCTATTTTGTGGGACAGAAAGAATAAAAAATAAAAAAAAATCTTGACAGATATGCCACATCATATTTTTTGTTACTCGTGGCAACATTTCTACACGTGGATTACTTAAACAACAACAACAACAATCGATGACTAATATGGAACAAGTAAAAGTCGGTGTCCTAATTAGAACAATGATATGAGTCGGACGACTAACAAAATTTATATTTAATTTGAAAACATCAAAAGTCCACAAAAAAGGGATAAAGATTTATGGAAACTGTAAATATGTAGATGTCAGCAGTTTTGTTGTGTTTAGGGTTATGAATTTGATAAGCAAACCGTTTTCCTATTGAATTTGGCTTTTACTGGCCGATGAATTTAATGACCGGATATAGGTCATTGTTATCGGATTTGAAAAACGGTTCGGGTTTTTTTATGGAAAAGAAAAGAAAATGGGTACAAATTGGTTTAATTAATTTAAATTCAGGCAAAAGTATTTTACTATTTGAACCAAGAAAATTAAATTATAATCTAACAAGATTTAAATCGTTTATTGTAATCTACGTGATAAGTAAAATAGACGGACTTTCAATCTATATAGCACATCTATTGAATAGATGATCAAATTATAAATCCATCTCCAATGATTCTGTCTAAAACTAATATTACCACTTATCTGACATTATTTTTTTTTTTTAAATTGACGAGTCTTCAATTTTTATTTCATTCGTTTGACTTTTTTTTAAAATAAAATACTGAGTTGAATTTAAATTTGTTGAGTAAGACGGACATCTAGATGAAGTTTATTTTTAAATGTGCCACATCACCTAGACGGAGTCATCGTCAGCATGTATTGGAGAGAGCATTTTTATATAATTATCTCTATCTAACAATACACGGAGTGCATTGGAGAGACGCTATTAGCTTTTGTGATTTTTTCTGCAAATGATACATTTGATATAAAAGATTAAATAGTGTTGGACAGTATTAAAAAAAAGAAGTTAAAATCGTATTTATTGTATTATCTAAACTTAAGTATTACGGTATTCAAAACATCACTTAGAGTTTCATCGATGAGAACAATTTTATTGAGTCAATATTTTAGTGTTATTGTGTTAGTGACTCTATAAATATCTAGATATATTAATGCTTTAATGCCATATTAGATAACATAGATACTGAATAGTAATAAAGAAGATAAAAAAATTAAAGATTTGTTTGGATTGAATTACATGGACATTCTTACTTTGATGGTTTTTGTCTTTTTGACATGTAAACAAAACTATTTTTTTTTTTATCACTTTTTTATTTTTACCAAAATATGTGATTTGAAAAACAAGCCACATCAGAAAGTTCAAAAAAAAAAAAAAGTGTTTTAACTCAAGATATGCCTCAATTTGGTCTATTTGTGTTATATTTCCCTCCAGTTATCTTCTCGGCCCGGCAATTGGAATAAAGGTTCCTCCGTCCATTCCAGTTCCAACGAGCCTACCTCGGTAAATTATATAGATAATAGGGTAAATTATATTGGAAAAATAGTCAATAAGTCATCTCCACATGACTTGTTTTAAATTAGGTCAAATTTTTTTTTAAAATTGTGATTAAGTCATACTTTACATCACTATTTTAAATTAATTCCAAAATCACCTTTTTTATCCATATTTTCCATGGGCATAATCTTCCAACTCCACAAACTTCTTCCACCTCCGACGACAATCTCCGGCGACATCCGACGACCTCTAGCGAGTGCTTCTATGGCGCAGTGTTACTTTTTAATTCCTTATAGTAAAATCTGGGCCATTTGCAGTCGTTTATACCTGATATTGTAGTCGTTTATACTCGATAGAGTGGATAATGATTGAGTTGAGATGTTTCTTAATTGTTTTTGAAAACTATTGGATTTAAATGCTACAATCAAGATGTTGGAAGAAAAGTCAAAATCTGAGACAACTAATTTTCAGAAACTTCATTTTGCGTATGCTATGAGAACAATAATGTCGTGATTGATTCAGATGCATTACTGTCCTTGATATATATTGGGGAACAATTGGCATACTGGATATTTGTTAGTAAAGAGAAAGCACAACAAGATAAGAAAATTATTCAGTTACATAACCATTCTGGACATTTGCTAGTGAATGATCTCTGTTGCAAAAAGAGAATTAAAAGAGAGTATGATGTCCTCCAAAGTTATGACTCTGGGCTGAGTAGGTGGCAAGAATATCTCATTGTTAAAAGAGAGCATGATGTTTGATACTGTATTATAGAAAAACAACATCACAGAAAATATTGTTAGTCATGTGTGTTGTTTGATATTGTATTATAAAAAACAGTATCACAGAAAACCTGAGTGTTAAAATGATTTTTATCCATGATACTGTTTAAATGTCTTAGTTTTAATCTATAATACTGTGCTTTTATCTTTGATACTGTTTAATTGTGGCAAAGTTTGAACTAGAGGTGTCAAGACGGGCGGACCGACCGAACTGGCATCGGCCCACCCGCCTCGACCCGGAACCGCGGGCCGACCCGTGAACCGAGCGGGCTGTTCACGGGCCGAGAAGGCCAACCCGCGGGCCGTTCACGGGCCGAAGAGGCCAACCCGCGAGCCGGCCCGTGAACTGCTTTGATTTTTTTAAAAAAAAAAATGGGTAGAAAATTCAAACTTTCATATTTGAAATGATATTTAAAAAAAAATAAAAAACAAATGGCAAAGAGCCGTTTAAAGTGAAAGATGTAACAGATACATTCACGTTTTAGTCTTTAAATATATAAATAAAAAATAGAAATTGAATTAAAAAATTAACAAATGTGAATTTATCATTGTTATTTATTTTTTATTTAGTAATTTAACACATTTTTTATTATATATGTCAACATTTTTTTTTTAATTACAATAAGTAACTAATTTTTTTTAGTAATTTTAAAAAAAATTAATTTTTTATTCATACGGGCCGAACCAGATCGAACCGCGGCCCATATGGGCTCGACCCGTATGGGCCAATGGGTGGGCCGGACTTTTGAAAAAAATTCGTGGGCTGGGCCGACTCGGCCCGCAACCCGCAGTGGCGCGGGCTTTTTCGAATGCAGGTCGTTACTGGGCCTCATCGGAAGCAGGCCAACCCGACTCGCCTGACCCGGATTGACACCTCTAGTTTGAACTTGTGATACTGTTTGAATGTCTTAGTTTTGTCTATGATACTGTCTTATTTAGGTAATGTGCATTAGTAATTTTGATACTGTTTTAATCCATATTTTAATCCATGATACTGTTTTGCATAATACAATATCAAACAACACACATGACTAATTAAACAATATCAAAGATAAAAGCATGGTATCATAGTCATGTATGTTGTTTGATACTGTATTATGCAAAACAGTATCATAATATAAATGAACATAGAATTCGCACACTCAGAATTTTTATTATAATATATGAATTTTTATTATAATATATTTTCGGAATGGTCTCGACGAGACGGTCAAGACCAGTCATTTCGCACTGCATATGATGGATTTTACCTGTTTGAAGTCGTCTCTTTAACTTAAAATAGCAATCTTTAATTTTTTTTTTGTCAAAACAGTATCACAGATAAATGTACATCATTTTGCTGCAAATTAAAGCTCTTCCAAGGTATCCGGGTCCTTTAAAAGCAAACACATACTTTAGAGCAATGCCAAGATGAAGAAAGAATAACTGCCAATCATTCTCAAGTTAATAGGTTTTACTTAGAGAATTCATGCAAAGGGTTCTCATCTAAAGACAAGAGTAGCAGTTCTAGATCTGACTTAGATAAAACTATGAACAATGTTTCTGATTCTTCTCTTGAATTAGATCACATGATATCGTATGAGGAAAAATCTAAGAGCAGAATGAGCAAATTTGATGAGAAATGTGCCACTCCTGACGAGACTAAGAAAAATATCATTCTTAAGAAAATTGATGCTGGAGGAATATCGAGAGAGAGTAGTAAGGGAAAAAGTTAACTAAAACTTGGAGGTCTTGATGGTTCAAATAGTAGATTGGATGTTATGAAAAGCCTGGATAAAAAGAACCATCTTCAACCTGAGCATGGTGACAATTGATTGTCCAAAAAGCTTAACTCTGGCAAAGGCGACCGAGCTGAAGTCAATGGGAGTGGGAAGTCACACTCAGCAGCAAAGAGAATATTATTGTTCTTAAAATATTCTATTAATAGTACAAAATCATAGGTTTAATAGTATCACAAAAAAATAGTAACACAACAAAACAGTATAACAACAAAACAGTATCACAATTAGCGTTTTTTACAATTAAAGGTATGTTGGTCTTTTAGCTCTAAAATATGACTTTAATTGAATTAAGTTTTGAGCATATGACTTTAGAGGCCAAAAGTGACCAAACAGTGACCGGTCCTGAATTTACCCAATTATATTATATACTATCGAACTTTATACTCTATTTTATTTATGTTATCGTACTTTAATTCGTTTCATTTATATTATTGAACTCGAGAATTATTTTTAGTTAAATTACTTTGTTAATCAATCATTTACTGCGTGCTAAAAATTCTGACGTTGTATTAACGGGCTGTCAAATAGCTGGTGTATCTCGCCACGTGTGAAAGTGTTGTCCACGTGTATGAATTTCAAAATAATAAATATGTTTTTCACATCAATTAAATGACTTTGGCCAAGGATTTTCGTTCATCAATTCTCAATTTCTTCAAAATCAAATCAGTTTCTTCATCCACAAATTTTCCAAAACTTGAAGATATATATCAGCCATTTAATGGCCCGTTTATGCCACGTCATAATTTTTGCCACACAATAAACGACTGATTAACGAATTGGTGTAACTGAAAATAATTTTCGAGTTCAGTTGCATAAATGAAATGAATTAAAGTAGGATGACATAAATGAAACAGAGCATACAGTTCAGCGATATATGATATAATTATACCATAGAGGAAATTATATCCTTTACCTACATTTTTAAAAAAAATTGAATTATACTATATCAATTTTTTTAATACTACTATAAATACACCAATTATACTGGATAATAAAAAAATTATTATTTAAATATAATTCAAACATATCAATTTATGATGGTTTCAACCTATTATTAATGGATCAAATCTTATTATTTTATAAATGGTGGTTATATTCACATTACAATTTGTTATAAGCGCACCACATTTTAACTGTACTTAAGATCCTCAACTTTTGTTCATTGTTGCAATTATGTTTTTAACTTTTTGTCGTCGAATTTTTATCTTCAACTATCATTAATTAGTACATTTCATTTAATGATGATTTTGTCGAGATATTTTGTTTACGTGCTTTCAAATAGAAAAATATTTTATCGTACTTTTATATCTATTGTTTTTTTTTTTTAAATATGACAGACAAATAAGTCTTTTTACGAATTTACAATAAATGTTTTAGACGAAAACCATTCTCAAATACAAAATGTGTTAATTAATGAAAAGTTGAGGATAAAAATGTGATAAAAAAAAGTTAGGGACATGATTGCTATAATGTTCATAGATTAAGAATGTTAAATGTAATTAAATGTGGTGCAAAAAATAAAAAATATTGTGTGAATATAGTTACCCTTCTATAAATGGTAGAGTAATTAAAGATAATTACTACATTATCCCTTTTTCAACATATAGTTCTTAACTTTCAAACTTATTTCTGGGTCTATAATCATAGAAGGAGAAATCTCTACAATTTTACATTCAAAAATCATCTTTTTACTTCAAAATTACTCTTCACTGTTAATGGCTTCTGCACGCAACAGTAACAAATTCAGACGTAAAAGCAATAAAATACGAAATAATTAAGCCAAGAAAATTTCAAAGAAAATCACAATACAGATGTTGAAGAGGAAGTTTAATGTATCGGTTCCATAGGAGAATGAATTTTTTTTTTTTTTTTTTAATTGTGCTATGCATGTTATTTTTTTCTTCAATATTTACTTTTTTGGTCCCGAGAAAGTAACAAATTTTTTGTATTTTTTCAAAATAGTTAGGGTTTATTTTGTGAATGAAGTTCATTGCACATAAGTCACGATAAATTTGAGTTATTTATTACATTGTTTAATTTTTTTTTGTCATTAACAAAATAAATCAAAATTTGATTTTGTGAGCATCTAAAAAACCTTCATGTTTTGTTCAACATTGTATTGTCATCATCTGCACGTTTTTGTTAAACACTAGTTTCTAATTATTCTATGGTAAATTCTATTACCATTGAATGTGTCAGCAATATAATAATTGGCGGTGATTTACTGAATGTTAATGTGATAAAATATGAGACATTTTGATATGATGGATGTGTATAGATCAAACCAATCCATTATTCTTTCAAATCTTAAACAATGTATATTACCATACTTGTTAATTTATCGTATTACGATTTATATATTGTTATTCCACATCGGTAATTTAAAATGTTATTATTCATTGCTACCATTTTTCACTGAAGGCTAATTTGATAGATGGTCAATAAATAAAGATAACATATAAAACTTGTCTTATCCTATTTGGGCGGAATTGAATTATAGATAAACTTTTATCTAGATAATAATTTAAACAAAAAATAAAGATAAATTTTATCCTCGAAAGAATGAAGAATTTTTTTTTTATCCGGATAAAAGTTCTTTCAATTTTTTATTTAAAAAACAAATGCACCATTTATAATATACTACAGATCTATTTTTGGACATCCATATCCTAATATAATCGTCACGGTCTGCCGCCGCCGTTGCCGCAGTCCACCTGTCGTCCACCACTGTCATCGCCTCCCCCACCACCCCCGCCACCACGATCCACTAGTTTTTGTACTATCAACACTAGGGTTAGGGGTAACATTAGCCTATGCGCTTGTTGCCAAAAAAGTCAAATTTTTTGGATTGAATTTGTGGCACCCTAATGTTTGAATCATAAACGATAGAGCTTCAATTAGTCCAATTTGTATTCTCTCCCCAACATCATGACAATTTTTATTTGAGAAGAACGATCTCCTGTTTTTAGTGGGCAATTGTTATCTTACTTACATTCAATGTAGTACTTGCACATTGAATGAATTACTTATATAAGTAAATGTCAAATCAGTAATACATCTAATGTGTAAGTGCGCAAAATAACAATTACCCACTAAAAACAAGAGATCGCTCATGTTTCATTTGATTAATTTCTCAAAATGGCCCCCACCCATGCATCAGTGAAATTGGTTCACTTAATTTTACTGTCCAATTTGGGGCCAAATTTGGGGGGAAAAAATTTATGGAATAAGGAGTTGTGTCATGAACTTCTGGCCACTTTCTCAAATTTTTTTCTGCCAAAGGCATATTCATTTTAAATAAATTTGCTAGAATGAATAATTTTTGCGCAACCAAACAAGTGCTATATATATTAGACTATTGATTAGAGAATTCTAATTGATTTCATTACTTACTAGAATAAGACAAGAGACGGAACCCTAATCAATTATTTCCAAAATTCTACTTTCACCTCTTCATGGTTGTAAAATTTAAGATCAATTCTTGTTGTGTAGTTCACTATTGAATTCTAGACAATTGGATAGCTGTAGTAACAAAGTTTGTACCTCTAGTTAATTAGATTATTAGAATATATGATGTTCATCACACATATAAATTTTTATCACGAATTATATCCAAATACAAGATTGGTCTTGCTTAAAAGAATTATTTATTTAATTTTCGCTTACAAATGTAATTCAATTCCTTACACAACATTTGTTATTGATTTAAAAATATTGATATATTTCTTAGTCTCTGTTTGATGGAGTTTAAAAGTCATTTTTAGAAGGTTTTGAAAAAAAATTAGTAAAATATTTTATTAAAAAATTGATAAAAATTGTGAGTCTCATTTTTACAGTTACACTAAGCCCCGAATTAGATAGTTTCTTTTTTGGTTAATTACACTAATAGTCCTCATTCTTTCAGATTTGTAACGATTTCATCCTCATTTAATTTTTTTAGCAGATATCATCTCCATTCTTCTATTTATTCTTACAGATCGTCCCCACTCACGGAATCTGTCTAAATCTACCGTTAAATGAGTTTGCACTTCATTTTTTATCTTTTTAAAACAAATGCATTTTAGGCAAACCACCAAAATATTTCTTTCTTCCCATAAAATGCACTCGTTTTAAAAAGATAAAAAAAAATGAAGTGTAAACCCATTTAATGGCAGATTTAGACGGATTCTGTGAGTGGGGACGGGTTATGAGAATAAATAGAAGAATTTAGATGATATCTGCTAAAAAAAATAAATAGGGATGAAATCATTACAAATCTTAAAGAGTGAGGACTAATAGTGTAATTAACCCTTTCGTTTTTCTTTTTCTTTTTTTTTTCTTTTAGCGTTTCACTTGACACGATGTTTCATATAATTTAGGCTAGAGGTGGCAAAATTGGCCCGGTCCGCGGGCCGGCCCATGTAGCCCGCCTTCTTAGATTGAGTTGGCCCTAGTCCAAATAAAACCGGGTCAAGATAGCCCGGCCCATCTAGCCCGCGGGCTAGTTGGACCGGCCCGATTTTGATTCCGATTCTTTTTTTATTTTTTATTTTTTTTACTCCTTAACACTAATTAACTCATTTTGTGAATAGCTTCAATACATAATTCAAAAAATATCAATCTAAAATAATCTAAGCTAAAGTCACCAATAAACATTAGTCCAAAAATTTTAGTATCCAACATAAAATTATTTAGATTTAATTAAAATTTAGTTTAATTTTAATTTTAATCCAAAATATATTTAATGTGACAAGTAAATTATTTATTTTAAATTTACTTATAAGTAAACTTTTTAATTTAAGCAAAGCATGCTTATATCTTAAAATAATAAGACTAGCATGCTTTTAATATTTGCATTTTTTTTTAAAAAAATGTCTACAAATAGTTTACAATTAACAAAAAAAAAATTATTATTTTGAAAGAAAATTGACTTTTATCTATTAACTAATACATGAGAGCCCCAATTTTATAAATTAATCTTTTTAAAAATATCTATATAGTCTAAATTTATCTAAGATTGTATTTGATGTAATGTATTAGATTGTATAAAAAATTTATTTAAAAAAAAAAATTAAGATAAGTTGGGCCAATGGGCTTGATTGGACTAGCTATTTCTAGCCCATACAAAATTGGGCTGAGTCAACCCAACCTAATTTCATGTGTAACCCTATTCTAGCGGGTTGGACCAACCTAACCTAATTGCCAACTCTAATTTAGGCCACCCAACAAAGGATATCCGCACATGACGAGAATTATTCAAGCCCAGCATTTTGTATTTTGTTATTGTAATCATACTGCCACCATATGGCATAATGCTTTAGCTAGCAGAGTCTCCAACCTTCATTGACCTGTAAAAGAAAAATAATAATAATCAATATTCCCAGCATAATTAAGAGCATAAATAATCAATATTCCGAGCATAAACTCGAGCGTGTTTGACATAATGTTTTTTTTTAAAAAAATTAATTCATTTTTAATCACATATTTCTTGGAAACTACAACTTTTATCAACATTTCAATTACACATTTCACCAATTTTTTAAAAAACCTCATAAATTAAACTTCACCAAACAGACAATTAATGCATAGAATAGAAGTTGACTGCCCCACTAGTAATAACGCATGCACATGCTAACCGCATGAGGAATGATCTATTCTCCACCATGGGGAGTAAATATAAAAGCCACCGAACACGTATCCGGTCATTGGATAATGAAAAAGTTCTTGATATAAAAGTCAAGCACTCATCCAATGGATACCGAATACGTGTTCAGTGCCCTTTATATATATTCCCCACTATGGAAAATAGATCATTCCTCCTAACCACAGATAGAAGAATCCACATTTCAAGCACGTGAACAACACGCAATCACAGTGTTAACTCAAAATGAAGCCAATATGGTCAATATCCAGACAAACAGAGCATTATGCACCTAACAAAAACAAAATAGCAATAAGAGTAACGGAACCCTAATCCATGTCCAAACTACGAGAATTAGAGAAATTTGGGCAAATGGTACATAACTTTTGTTCTCAGTATGGAAATGATCCCTAATATATATTTTTTTTGCACAAAAATCTCTAATTTATGTATTTTTGTACATAATTGATCCTTATTCGACGAAAAAAATATATATATTCTCTTAGTTTTAATTAGAAAAAATTGCAATTGGATTCTTAAAATGTACAAAAATTACAAATGAGTTCGATACTTTTATTTTTTTTTTATAAAAAATTAAAGAAAACTAACAATTTTTTTTAATTAATACTTTTTAAGCTCATATTTATTAAAAAGTATGTTAAATAAAATTATTGTTTTAAAAATTAAGTAATTATATTATTTCAAATTTAAACTTTTATTTTATCGTTACAACATAAAAAGAAAAATAACTTTATCACAAACTTGATACTCAAATACTTTTTTTAATTGAGTTATTCGTTTATTAAATACAAATATTAGAGCTCCAATTGTATTCTTTATATTTTAATTTATCATTCTATTATCGTTCAAAAATAAAAACCACATAATGTGTAAATTAATTTTTATTAGTATTTTTATGTTTAAAAAATGATAAAATTGATTCAATATCATAAAATTATATACGCTATTTTTTATTTATTTAATTTATTTTTTATTCAAGTTTTTCACATCACATAGCAATTATATATACTTAAAACATAATAATTTTATATTTTTCTCTTATGAAAAATTTAATTAACCCGACTATATTGATATATTTAATAAGTTAAATTAATTATTATTTAATAAATATAACGAACTCATTTACACCTTTTACAAAGGTTAATAATTCGATTACGATTTTTCTAATTAAAATTAATGCATATTTGTCATTTTTATCACATAAAAATCAATTACACACCAAGGTTAAAGACTTTTGTGCCATAAAACAAATATTAAAGAGACAAAGATTAGAGGCAATTTGCGCCAATTTGCCCAAGAATTACAAATTTGCAAACTGGAATCTCAAACCTCAATATCAAAATTCAAGGTTGAATTTACATCGCACCGCCAATTTTACTTCAATTTAAAAAATAAATTAAAAAAAAAAAAAAAAAACTTTTTTCTGTTTTAAGGTGTAAAATCGGCTGTTTCTGTATCCAAATTTCCCTTTGTACACAACCTTACTGCTAATGAGAACGACAATAATTCCAGTGAGGCACATGGTACAAATGTCTAGGGCTCCTTCCTTTATAGCAATGGTGTTTCCCGGCAGTGATATGGTATCCAACCGCCGGCGCGGCACACGGCGGAGGTGCGTAATAGAAAGACGCGGTGGTAGGAACTGCTTTGCGCTGCGGTTTCAGCACGGATGGGAAATCGAAACACGAAACAGGAGAAGATGGAGGAGATATTTTCTTCGATGAGTCGATCGGAAAAAGCAAGGCTCTGATTTTCGTTCCCGGCGAAACTCTTTCGTATTCATCAATCACATTCTTAATGTCCTCGTCAGATTTGATTGAAACCAACACATCCAAATCTTCGCTCGGTAACTTACACTTCAAATTCATCGACGAACCACAAGATTCTCCAAATTTCACCACCAACTCTGTAATCCAAAATAAACTTCAAAAATTTGTCCAGAAAATTCTAAAACATTACAACAAACAAAAGATTTAAAATAAACAACTTTAAAATCTTATAGACCTGCAAATGTGATAGAACGATGGACAGAGAGGACTCGAGTGTAGCCGCCGACGTAACGGAGCTGTCCGTCGGTGGTGCGTGGGGCAATTTTGCCGCCATAACTGTACAGGAATTTGACGGTTTTGGTACAGTTCGTGCTATTAGTATTGGAGTTTGATATCCGACTCATGCTAGTAGAGAGAGAGAAAAATGGAAAGAAAGAAAAGTAATAGAGAGAGAAGATGCTGAAGATTTACTGCCACCTTCAAGAGCCTAATTTAACGAATATGATGCCTATTTATAGAGTTGGTGTGTATACTAAGTATTTGAAAAATAGAATTTAAATTATTCGGATATTCCTTATCACATGTTTTTCGAATTTCAACGTAATTGAGGAGGTTTGGTAAGAGCATCTTCAATGAAACAATATCAAAACATAATGTTTAGTACTTTTTTTGATAATTATTCTAAAAGTACTTATGTGGTACAATTAATACTAGAAGCTGTCTAGCACAATATCTAATTCTAGATATTTTTCTTAACAATATCTACTATTAATTTAATAATTTCTATCCAATCAATATATTTCTCTCTCTTTCATTTTACTAAAAAGTTAATAATAATTTGTCATATTTGCACAATTTACATTGTTACATTGGAGAAATTTTTTGATATAATGTCAAGTTAATCATTTATTCGATGGCCACAGAACATGTGTCATGTGGCCTTTATAACTCTTTCTTACCATGGAGAGGAGATCATTTCTCATAATGTCAATATCTTTTGTCACATATACATAATAAATATTGTTTTATTGGAGATGCTCTAAAAAAAAAGTTGGAAGAAATAGAAAGGAAAATTGAATTTTTTCTATTTATTTCAAAAAAGTTCTTGTAAAAGAAGATGGGTGCGGTGCGGTCCAGTGGAGGTATGACTAGTGGCAGAGGTCATGTGGATTAGTTACATGGGCCCCAGCATGGCAGGCTAATTGACGGCCACGTGGAGCTAAGATTCTGGCAGTCTGGGTCGGATTTCAAGGTGCTAGTCTGCAGCAGGCCCACAAACGACCGTTAAGCCGGTTGTTGGTCGGGACCTAACCAATGCATCTTTCGACATAACTAAACCAACTATGTAATTCTTTTATGAAAGAATGGGGCCCACAATAATTGGCATTTGTCTTAAAATATTTTATGTAAACTTATTTCATTATTAATTAAGTATTAATGTATTAATTATTTGTTCGTTAGGGTGTGTTTGATTCACAAATTTTCCATAGAAAATGTCAATTCCATGGAAAATCTTGTCAAATCAATATATTTTATTTTCCCACTTTTGTGTTTGATTGGCACATGGAAAATGGAAAAGATTTTCAAGGTACAATTGTCTAAAACACACATTTGGCTACTTCCTTGGAAATTTTTTTCTCACCCATTTGGTGGATTCTTTTCCAACTTGCATGGAAAATATTTTCATTTTCCATGGAAAGCTATCAAACACACCCTTAGAGTTTTCAAGTCAAGCAATGGATTTTTCTTTACACGAGTTTTTTGACTTTTCAAAATTTTTATAGGTGAAATAAAAAAATCATCCTTACTCAAAACAATTTTATTTCAAAGTAGTAAAAGTAATTTTATTAAATTGTTCGTATTTTTTATTTATTTTTATTAATAAACATTTAGACACAAGAACTCGGTATGTGTTGTACCTAGGAATGACAACGGGGCGGGGCGGGTCGGAGTCGGAGCGGCCCTCCCCATCCCACCCCATCGGAGAATTTTTACCCCTATACCCGCGCCCATTCCCCATTTAAATCGAGGCGGGTCGGGGACAGAGACGGGGACGGGCGGGGGTAGCTTACTGCCCCGTTTATTTTTTTATTTTTTATTTTTTATTTTTTTTATTTTTTTAACCATATCAATAGGAAAATTAAAAAAAAAAAGTATTTCGGGGCGGAGTAGACTCGCCCCGTACCCGCCCCGAATACCCGATTGTCCAGGACGGGAAAATTTTAAACGGGGCTGGACGGGGGGTAAATTGCCATCCCTAGTTGTACCTCGATATTTAAATTAACTTATTGATTAACTGAATAAATTTTATAGAGTTCTGATAGGAATATATATCATGTGCATGATTATAATAGAGATCACATCGAGTGCTTTGATTTATCTTCCATCGTTCCTTCACTTAATTATATATTATCGAATTATGTTGTGCTTTACATAGTTGATTTTGAACTCTTCTAAATGATCTAAGATATTTAAATTTTCAAGTACTCAACCTTCTTTTGCTATTTAGACATTTATCTCAATAATATTTCATGCTCGACAATGTATAAATATTATCTCAATAATATTCACGTCTCTAGTTGAACTCAAATTTGATACTTTCTTTACAAGTGATTAATAAATCACAATGTCACGTTGTAACAATGTTTTTAAAATAACCTGTAAAATCTAAATATAAAACATAGTTGTCAAAAGACTCAAAACTTGCCATGTGAGCTCATTAGAGCAAGACAAACATTGCCCACCCCACTCCACTCCACCCCACCCCACCCCACCCACACACCCCAATCTGAGAAGGACAAGGCATAGTCCCAGGGGCCAGGGCCTGATATTGTTTCCTTGATTTAAGATTAGATTCATTTGGTTAATTCATTTGTAGGGAAATCCATCAATTCGATCACATGAAATTTGTATACAAGGCAGTAGTAGAGAATTGTGGGGCCCCTAATGGGCAACACGTATAATAAGGAATCAAATATATCACCATCACAATATACAGATAGAAAATATTTAAGATAATACTTACTCAAAAATCACATTATTTTCAATATTAAAAAAAAAAAAAAAATATTAGCAGTATTATTTACTGCATATTTATCTAAGAAAAGAAAAGGTGACAACACTATCTCCCAATTTAGGTATTTTAGAATGTGATAGCTTCACAAACGCTAAACAACTTCATGCTTCGAGTTATTTCAAATTTAACTTGTACTTAGCTCTTTCTTCATATCAAAATGTGTAATTTTCTGTTTCAACTACACCATTAGAAGCAGACGTTTATGGAAGAGTAGTTTCAAATTTCTTGAATTATTCTTAAGAATTGAACACAATAATTAAATTCAAAGAATTCATATATAGGACCTCAGTTGCTTGGATTTATTTTAATTTTTCTACCGAATTGATTTTCAACTTTAACGAATGAACTTTTAAACTAATCAAAAGAACCAATTTTTATTTTCAAAAAATATATACAAGTATATCTCGAACAATCACCAATAAAAGTGATAAAATATATATTTCCTCATCGAGTTAAAATTCTTTCAAATTCACATAAAGTTGTACAAATTAACTCCAACAATTCTATATTTCTTTCACCACTTTATGAAATCTTTTCGCAATTTTCACTTTACTACAAGTTTCACATTTTCGAAAGTCTTTTCAATGTTAGAACTTAATCTCAAACTACTCATAATTTTTACATATTTATTGTTAATATGACATAAAAGAGCATGCCAAAAATTTAAAGAATACTAGTAGATTTTTTATTATTAATATTCTGAACATTTCTTGATTATCACATATTGTTATGATTATTTTTCATGGAAGGCGAATGAAACACATCTTTCAATTTTATAACTCTTCTATAGGTGAATTTGATATCAACCTCATGAGTTTCAAGTACTTGAGTAGTGTAGAAATCTCCAAGTATAATTGTTTTGGACTCTTTATAAGGAGTATATACTTTGAACTAATTTTATCATGGCAAACATGCTTATTTGCACCATAGTTGCCTTCAACACTTTGAACCATTTTGATATCAGTTATCATCAATGGCGGAGCCAAGGGGGCCTCGGGGTTCTGGCCCTCCCAATTTTTCTATTTTTTTGTACTTTTTTTTAAAAAAAAATTTGTTAATGAAATTATTTAAAGACTCGTTATAACAACTTAAAATATCTTTATATTTTTGTATTTAATTACACGAACTAGTCAAGTCAAATTGACATCAAATAGAATTTTAATTAAATAGATATTTAAAAAAGAAAACGAAATAGAAATATTAAATCTAATTTTGACAGTCATATTTGGCTTATTATTTTGAACTCGTCATTTAACGATTTTTAATTCTAAAGACGTGTTTGTGAAGTTTATCATAAATACTTTGAAACAGACCAAGAACCTACGCCGGCGAGTGAAGAAACATAGCTCGAAAATAAGTCAAAAGAGATGACATCAAAATAGAAATTAGAAGTGAAAATCTGATTATTAAATCAATATCTAACAATCATCTTTGGCTTGTTATTTTTAATTTTTCGTTTGACGATTTTTTTAATCTGAAAAATATATTACAAAGTTTGCCATTGATACTTTCAAATGGAATAAAGAACCTACTTCGACGAGTGAAAAAATATAAAGCTGAAAGATGTGATATCAATTAAAAGGTAAAAAATCGAATTGTTATATCAATTCTAGCAGTCATCTTTTGCTTGTTATTTTAAATTTTCTGTTTAACAATTTTCAATCCAAAAGATGTCTTGCGAAATTTGTTATGAATACTTCAAAACGGTATCAAAAACTTACACCGACGAGTGAAGAACATAGTCCAAAAATAAGTCAAAAGAGGTAACGTCAAAATGAGAATTATAAAAAATAAGATTATTAAATTCATTTCGAACAACTATTGTTAGCTTATTTTTTTGAACTTAGCGTTTGACATTTTTTAAATCTGAAAAATACGTTGGGCCATCGAAATTTTTTGCCCTCCACCCCACTCTTCCTCCCAAGTAAAAATTTCTGATTTCGCCACTGATTATAGATATAAACAGCTAATTCGTAACGATACATCTGCAAACTCAAGCATCATGCCCACTTTTGCCACATACTCAATAAATAACAAATTTTCATGTATTGATTTTGAGAAAGATGCAATCAATTCTTACCACACTAGCTTGAGTTTTTTCTTATAATTATGATTCATCTGATTGTACCATTTTTCATGGAAAATGTCACATCGGAGGAAAAAAATGTCACATCGAAGAAAATATTTTCCTACTTTGGTTGTTTGATACAAGGTGGAAAAGGAAAATAAATTCTAAGGTACAACCACTTTAAGCTTGTTTTTGGCCAATTCCATGAAAAATATTTTCTTAGGGGGGAAGAGGTTTTATTTTTTAACTTATATGGAAATTATTTTCTTTTATACCTTCCTCCAATCAAACACGCCCTTATAATGTTGGTGAGATTTTATATTATTTTTTCTAGGTTTCATTACATCATTTTTGAAAATTTGATTAGTAGGCAAATTTTCATTAATAGTAATTAAATTTATGTTGGTAGAATACTAGAATTCCCACTCCCATCTAGAATGAGTGCATCTTATCATCTTGCCTCCCCGTCCTTACAAATGTGTGTGATTAATATTTCTAGTGACATTTCTTTATGCTTGTCACATATATTTTTCTAAAAGTTCGTCAACTAGGCTAGCAACAATAACATTGTCACCAAATTTGATGCTTTCAAGTGATACTTGATAACTATCATTTGAAAATCTTGCGTTTGCTCCACCACAAAGTTTCCATCCACTATTTGATAGCATAAAAAAAAAAAAAAAACAACTTGGTACAAATTATTTTTGCTCCCGCCTCTTCAGTGTCATATTTACTCTGCATGACTTTCCATATTTTGTTGACATATGTTAAAGTAGTATCATAATAATCATAAAATGACGAACAAGACAAATTAAAAGATAACACCGACGTTTATACTTATCATTTTCGTACTTTCTGTCCTTCATTTTTTCGGATATTTTCTTGGTGAGGACATATATGCTACCTTGAGAAGATTGAGGTAAAAAAAATGACTAATTACCCTTCCGCCTTTTAAACCGTGCTTCCTTGAAACGAAATGGCTTGTTGAGATCTCCTACATTCTCATTTAGCTCCATTTGAATCTAATTAAAATTGTTAGTGATATTACAATTGTAAATAAAAATTATCTAGAGATAAATTCGTAATCAATTTGGCTGAGACTCATATATATCACTATATATTAAGGAGAATCAAGCTCTCTACGGTGTTGGACATCCACAATGATGCAACAACTACTATCTTAACTTGTCCCCTCCAAAATACAAATGCCCAACTGAAACATTGTTTAATTTAATCTTTTTTTGTATTAGTGAACTCATAGCTCCACTATAAGAACACCATTATTTTGGCCATATATACAACTTTTGTAGAGATAAAATATGAAGTTGTAGCATGTGTGTATACAAATTGTTAGAATATATGTGATATTAGGAATGGAAACGGAGAGGGGTGGGGGGACCTTCTCTTTCCCCACTTCATCAGTGTTTTTTCTAGCCCTGTCCCACTTCGATCCCCATTTAAAGCGGGGCCGAGGCAAGGCCGGGAAACTCCATGTTCCGTCTATATTTCCATTTAATTTTTTAAGTTACATATTATATTATAAATATTAAAATATATAAACACTTGAATTGTTAAGGCATTAAAAAATATAATAAAATTACATTATTTATTAACTTTTTTCTTTTAATATGTAGGATAGTTTTTCGATGTTGGACAAAATGATATATCTTAGTAAAGTCCAAATATTTAAACAATAAATGTATATAAGGAATCACACATCAGATTCTTTAAATAAGTGTGTTAAAGGAGAAGTCTACCAATTTATCATTAAATAAATAATGAGTTTTATATTTGGATGCATGAGCCATTAAGTGAATTTGTGGTTTTTTAATTAATATTTAGCCAATTAGTATTTCTATGAATATAATAACAATAAAAATATATTCATTTATTGTAACCAAGGGGTGCGGGACGGGGATCATGTTACTGGCCTCGCCCTGTCTCCTACCTTGGGCATGAAGTACGACCCCGACCCCGACCCTGACCCTGTTCCCTGATTAATCAGGATTTTCCGTCTCATTCGTAGTGGGTCCCCGCAGGAATAGGTGGAATAGGAGATTTTTGCTATCCTATGTCATATTTATGGGTATTAGAAAAATAATAGGATTTAATAAGAAATTAAATTCCTTTATTTTCAAATTTTTTCATAAGGTTCTTTATATTGAGAAATATGCAATTTAAAACATAGAGCATTGTTGGAGATGCTCTAATAAAAAAAATCTCTTTATTAAAGAGTATTTTGTACATTACAGAGATCATCTTTACATTTAAAGGGTAAACTTGTTTTACACAACCCAACAACACTAAGAGTGGTTTTTATGAAGTCAATAACACTAAGATTTTGTCTGGTATTGTTGTGTTTTTAAAAAAATCGTTTTTGTTGTGATGTATAAAGAATTAACTGTGAAAAGAATCATACAAGTGTTTGGTAAACTCTTGTTTCAAAATTGTTGTATGTTTCAAAATCAGTATTGGAGTGTCTACTACGCAAAAGTGATTTATGTTGCGACGGTGTAAAATTACTAAAATCTACATTGATTATAATAATGTTCTTTTATATTATTATTATCATAAGTGATCATTTTTACTTTTATAACAATATGTAATATTATCAAATATTTTTCCAAGACATTACGTTCACCATAATTATTTTAAATTAAAAATAATGAACATCTATTAAATCTCAAAATTTTTAAAAATTAAAAATTAAAAACATAGTCATATAATACAAAAATCAATTAAATTTAAATTTAAATTTTTTATGGAGATGCATTATAATTAAAATATTAATAAACACAGGACATAAAAATGAATTACTTTAATTAATTAGGGTTTAAATTGATATTTTATTAATAGACAATCGAAAAGGTTAAAAGTAGAATTTGAGAAGCTACTATTTTGTTACTTCTCAAAATCTGTTTATAGATGGTACAAATTGTTTTGTAATAATTTTTTTAAAATTTATCAAATGCCTAAAACAATTTCTAATTGTTTGTCAATCATAAGTTGGACTTTAAAATCAACGGGCCTTATGATTTTTAGTTCTTCATTTTAATTTTTTTAAAAATATATATTTATTTCTCTCATTTGTTATTTAGAGCATGTTTGGTTGAGTTTTTTTTTTTTTTAAATTCTTTATTTTCTCAAACTCAATTTTAACCACATATTTTATGAGAGTTACAATTTTTATCAAATACACATTTAATTAATTATAATTAAAATTTTTAAGAAAAACTACTTTTGAACTTTACGTAAAAGGAACTTAATATTTCTTTTTTAAGAAACAATTCAATTGCCAATGATTAAGCAATTCAAATATCATTTAACTAATTCAAGAGGCGAAGGATTGACACTTGCAACATATTAAATACAATTAGTATAAATTACAAAAATAATATTATCTAGCACTAGTTTATATGACATTAAATTATAGGTCCAATTAAATGGGCCATATATCATTACATTTAATTAGATTTATCATTTAATGTCACATGTGTTATCACCTATGTCAAAGTTAAAATCTAGTTAGACCTAAAGCCAACATAAATTCTAAACATCACAGTTTGCACACCTGCACATTTGAGCACACATTGCTGACGGCCAGTTACACGGTGGTAGTGCAATAGTCGAAGGCACTTCAACAATCAAGTCAGGCACTAATGCATATAGAAGATGAAATTGGAATAAGTAATCTTATGCGTTTGTGTATATATTTTACATAGAAATTTCGTACATTCAATTGACAACGGAACCTCATATTTATAAGTAAACAGTTATGAGAATTTAGGTAATTTTTTAGGATTTTGAAACAATAATCCATTCTCATTTCCAAGATTCCTAAATTTTAGGGTTTCAAATGAATGGATTTGACATGCAAGCAAAGACGTGTTGTGCACGTATAGATATATTACATTAAGATTGTAGTGGAGTTGTCAGATTTCACACTACGAAGCCTCATCCAAATCCAATGCTCTGAGGGGGCAACATACGTATCATTCATCGTTTTCAATTATTTTCAAGTGTTGAATTTATACTCTGTTAGACGAGGCTTCTTGATATGCCTTGTCGAGGCTTAAGTATTAATCTCTGAGTAGCCCAGCGCACTTCTATCGTTGTGTCACGTGTGCTCTTTGCCCTACGTAACATCCATGTAAGTTAGAGATATTTTTTATGTATAACTACCAGGACTGGTGTTAAACACTACTAAAGTTATATAGCATTATTCAAAATACAAATAGAGAGTGAATTTAAGCATAATTTAAAAGATTGACTCTTTCAAATAAATAATATTTTCCAATAATTAAAATGTAATTTGTACAACTAAATGTCTAAGAATATTAGATTTAATAGTTATTGTTTTAACTTTAATTTATAATTTTTTATTATAGTATTAAAATCATTTAATAAATCAATATATTACTGAAATTTAATATTTAAAGTTTTGATAATTTTTATTAGTAAGTCTACTTGTTAAATCATCTATATTTAACATTGGAATTAACTAAAATACTTATTATACTAATTATTTAGTAAATTTTCTAATACAATTGTTATCATATTATCTGAATAATTAATTAAAAGACTTAATGGAATTGTGCTTTATTAAATAATTAATAATATATTAAATTGTTCATGTAAATTTTTTTTTTTTCAGTAAGCATTTAGACACCAGAAATGAATGTGTTCTACCTTAGGATGTACCAAAATTTTAGACACTCATCTGATTAGGTTGCTGGGAAATCTTAGGATGTACCAAAATTTTTAAAGATATTATCGTTTTTGTATTGTGTCATGTTTCGTTTCTTGTTTTCATCGTTTTCGTGCAACTTCGATGGGATGAAATTTGTACACAAGACAGACTAGACAGTGGTAGAGAATTTATTTTTATTTTATTTTATTTTATTTTTTTTGTGGTTTGGTGGGGGGGGGGGGGGGGGGGGGGGCGCTAATGGGCATTGGATGCAACTGGAACTGGGGGATAAGGAATCAATAATGTATATCACCATCACAAGATACAGTTAGAAAATATTTATGATGATACTATCAACTTGAATTCAAGACAGATTCTTTTTGTATGGCAAAGAAATGGGATTATACATTTTGCATCTCTCTCCTCCATGTGGCCTTCCTCATGAAATGGACATTGGATTTTGAATTTATACACTCAAGAAATATGTTGCAAATTCATAAGATATTCTACATATAGTAGCGTATTTTGCTCAGTGCACATATCAAACAGTGACAGAACTAGACTTTTGAAGTTGGGGATCCCAGCTAGGGGTGGACCGGGAAGGGCTCTCAGGGGTGCTGCCCCTGAAATTTTTTTTTTCCTCAAACCACAATTATTGAACTTATTCTTTTAAGAATATAATATTTTTTTATAAGTCATAATATTTAAAAAACTTACAAGAAGTCATTGCACAAAAATAGAATCTATATCTTTTTTATCTAAAATTAATCTATGTAGTTGATGGACACAAATTTAAACCCTTTTAATAGTGTTATATACAATTATTATTTGAACACGATATGTATTAACAAGCAAATGCCTTTATTAATTTTGTGTTGTCATTTGAGGAATGGGCTAATCATTTGTAATTTTGTATTATTAATTTTATTAGGCCAATATGTCCAATTGTCTTACATTAATAGTCAGTTTGGTCTAATTTATGAATTAGTTTATTTGACCAAAATGACTTATTTGATCAAAAAATAATTTATTTGATCAAAAAATTTGTCTTAGTAGCTTGATATTTTTTACTATTCTTTGTCAAATAAATCATTTCGATCAAATAAATTAATTTATAAACTATACCAAACAAGCTCTAATTGATATTGGGTCAATGAATTCAATTATCATCCATTAAACTGATATTAAGTAAAAGTTAAATTATATATTAAAAAATTTAAAAACTAAAAAAATAAAATAAAATAAAAAAACACCCAAAAAAGTTGGGGGGTGGGTGGGGGTGATATCTAGAGGATCGAAATGAGTTTTGTGTTGGAAATTGGTTTAAAATGTCGAGAAATTAACTAAGTGATTTCGTGTCAATTTAGCCAAATATACAAGACCCGACCCAATCTGTTTAGGCAAATTTGTTTGCCACTTCGACGCTGTTGCCCCCGGAACGGGGATTGACCTGCCCGGTCAGGTCGCGGGGGTCGAGGGGGTAGCGCCCCTCGTGGGGAAAGAAAATTCAGATTTATCTGCATGTTTAAAGGGCATATTTGACATATCGAATGAATGAGAAATTACAAAAAAGGACAAAATCGGGTTAAAGTTTGACCCATGCGATCGCGTGGTTGATTTTCACTGCAATCGCAAGTTGCTTAATTTTTTAGCAGAATGTATTTTGGTCCTTCCATGCGATCACAGGAGGCAAAGCCTTGCGATCGCATGGTTAATTTGGATGAAGATCTGTTCTATTTTTTTGTACCTTGCGATCGCAGCTTGGTTAAACCATGCGATCGCATAGGTTTGCGTGAACAGACATGTCCTTTTGAAGTGTTGCACGTTTTGGTTCATTCTTTTTCGTTTTTCAACCGATCTTCAGTGTTAAATAGGACCTGTGGACGTCCATTTTGACAGAGTATTGATACAAAAACGATTTGCAAACATTACCACTCATATATTTCATCTTTTGAACCAAGTTCTTGCATTAAGTTGCACAAAAATCTAGGTTTCCATTTTCATTTCATCCGTTGGAGTACAAAACCATTTTGGTTCGCTGTACTTGAGTTTTTGAAGTGCTACAAAATTCAAGCGAAATCGTTGTATCTTGGGAGTCAATTGCCAAAGACGAAAGCACATTGCGGGACAATATTGACTTAAGGACAAAGAGTTCAACTCTTGCCTCGATTTATTCATCCCTTCTATTTTCGATTTCTGGATTTTATTGTTTTGGGTCATTCCACAGAAATTCTGCCAACAGTTTGTACTAATTGTGGTGAGTCATGAGCCGACATGTGAAATTTTTTGGACACGTTAGTGATGCATTAATAATCCGCGGTCCACGTGGGCCTTCTACGAAAAAATATTTGTAGAAAAAAAAATGGTTGTTGGGGGTTTGGAGATCTCTTAAAAAGAATTTGTAGAAAAATATAAAAATGTTTATCTAGAAATGTTTAATTATATTTGTAACAGCTTATTTTATTATAAATTTATCATTTTATTTGCACATACAAGAGGTGCCTGACATAATGAAGCTGCAACTGAACTAAAAATGGATTCTTGGCAAGGAAATTTATCATGTGCTAGAATTAAAAGCATGTTTGAATAATCTTAAATATGTTATTTTTAAGTAAAAAAAGTAAAATTTAAGACAAAAAATAATCTTAATAGGTAAAAGTTAGAATTATAAAATGGTAAATTTAGAAATTTAGACAAATGCAAATGGTCATTTTTTTAAAATGGCAACTTTTTATAACATTTGCAAAAATAGAAACTTTTTAGAATAAAAAGTCATATATACCATTTTGACGAAAGACAGTTGAATTATCATAATATAATTCAATTGTCGTTTGTTTTTTGTCATTCAACTATGGCGTGTAAAAGAAAGGAAGGAGGAAGAGGAAGAGGAAAGGGGGGAAAAAAAATTCTGCTTGGGCGATAGTTGTTGTCGGGCCGATAGTGAAAACTGTTGCCTAGACAATTCAAACCACAGTTACTCAATTCACTTCGTTTGTTTTTTCGATTTCTACATACTTCTTCTTCAACAAGACATTAGTCAATGAACTCTAACAAATTTTGAGTAATTATATTCAATATATTTTCAAATTTAAAAATAACAAAACTAATCTAGCACTAAACCTATTAAATTTTTGTTTTTTTTAAATATAAATTAATCCATCAAAATAATAATTTAGTTGGAGTGTGTTAGTTGGTGATGAATAGTAATGCGAAGGTGGTATCATAAGGTGATAGATAGTGGAGCAAGATTTAATTTCAGTAAAATAATAGAACTAATTTTGATTTAAATTGACTAATATATATATATATAGTAGATATTTAAATAATTGTTTAGAGATATATTTGTCTAAAACTATTTATCAACTTGTTTTTAAAAATTACCATTTTTCAAATATACAGTCGAAAAACACATTTGCTATAGTTTCCTTTCATAAAATTTCAACTGAGCCATTGGATAGTACCGACAATGATTGCAAAATAATATAGGTGCTTTTCCCTTCATGAGACATTGAAGTAACGAAAACTTGAATTAGTTTTCTAATTGGGTTAATTTTACAAACGGTCAATGACGTTTGAGGGAAATTTCAAAAAAATCACCAAAGTTCAAAATTTACAACAATGGTCACTAACGTTTGCACTGCTTACTCTATTGGTCACCTTATTAACAGGGTTAATTTCAATAGTTGATATGGCACCGTTTATACTTGGCATTTACCCCGTTAATTTATACGCCACGTTGGATAAGTTGCTCAAAAAAAGTAAAAAAGTTAAAATCAAACACGCTTTATTCTTGGTCATCTTCTCCAGCAGCACAAGAAGCATGGACATTAACGAAATTCCATCTCCGAGCGCGTGGTGTGGTGCAAGCGGAAGATGATGCATCTGTGAGCCATTAGTAGGTGATCCCACAGTGGTTTATCTATACTGAATAGAGAAGAAACTGAGAGATCGGCCACATATTCGTTTACAATATCTTTGTCAGAGATGGACCCATACTCATCGGAGAGGGGTTTATCGAATACGATAAGGTGGTAGTCGACGTCAACCTCCGTCCTCCGCTAGTACTCACAGCAGCATGAGTCTTTGACCATGAGACTGCAGAATCTGGGGTGTTTGAGCAATACAGAGTCGTTTATTACGGCTTTGATAGCGTCGGCGTCTAGTGGAGATCCATTTATAGGATGAAACTTCTTGAGGTGAGCCAAAAGAGACAGCGAAGAAGAAGATTTGGACTGAAGGGTCCTCTTGTTGAAGCTTGCAAATCTAGAAGATCTGGTTGTTGTGGTAGTTGTGGCGGTTGTGGTGGCCGGTGAGAGAGAAATCTGGAAGATCTAGATCTATGGTGGTGGTGTCTGGTAAATTTTGGGAGAGGGGGGCGTAGCGGTGGTGGCCGAAAAAATTTGGAAGATCTAGATTTACGGTGGCATGGAAGTGGCGGTGTGTGTTGGATGGGTGCTTGGCTTGGCGGGGGCGGCCAGTTTAACCATTAGAAAACCACCACGGCAGCGCGGTGGTTGATGATGGTGGTGGTTGGCGCTGGCGGCAGTGGAAGTGGTGAAGATGACAAAGGATTAAAGCGTGTTTGGTTTTAATTTTTTTACTTTTTTAGAGCAATTTATCCAACGTGGCATATAAATTGACAGGGTTAATGCCAAGTATACATTAAATAGCGCCACATCAGCTATTGAAATTAACCCCGTTAATAAGATGAACAATAGAGTAAGCGGTGCAAACGTTAGTAACCATTGGTGTAAATTTTAAACTTTAGTGACATTTTTAGAATTTCGCTCAAACGTCAGTGATCGTTTGTAAAATTAACCCTTTTCTTATTTTTAAATATAGGCTAGTGTCAGTTGATTCATGCGGATAACAAGCCTTTATAGTCGAGCTTAAGAGACAACCGTAAAGATTGGTTATTCCACGATTTGGCTCGACATAGTCTATGTTATCAAAACTTTGCTTCCCATACAATTGTACTTGAGCAAATTAAAATATTTGGACAAAAATTAACTTCCATCCCGTCTTGTCTTGTCATATTTTGTCAGTAATCAAAGTAGGGACTGGATCATCGTCTCTACCCTGAGTTCTCCAAATCCACCTCGAATCATTTTATTTTTATATTTTAAAATTTAAATTGTATTTTAAAAAATAAAAATAATATTAAAAATTAATTAATTAACTAAACGAATGCGATAAATAAAGATTTTTCAATTCTCATCACGCTCTACAATATTTATTATTATATTTATAAAAATTTAATATGCGTGGTAATAATGCATGAAAATCAAATGTAATGATTTCTATACTATTTAACATGTTCTTCTAATATTTCAGGAATCAACAATAATGACTGGATCGACTTCAAAAATTTATGTTGCTCAAGTTTATGCTCCTCGACTAGAGCTGGTAAATGGACTGGGTTGGGGCGTTGGGCCAATCCAGTCCATCGGAATAGGACTACACATAAAACTAGATTGGGCTTATCCAATCCAGTTTTGTATGGGCCAAAATATGCCGGCCCAACCAGGCCATTAGCCTAACTTGGTCTTAATTTTTTTTAAATAATTTTTTTATACAATCTAATACATTATATCAAATACAATCTTAGATAAATTTAGACAATATATATTTTGAGATTTTTAAGGAAATTAATTTATAAAAATGGACTATCATGTATTAGTCAATAGATAAACATCAATTTTCTTTTAAAATAATAATTTTTTTTTTTGTTAGTTGCAAACTATTTGTAGACACTTTTTTTTTTTAAAAAAAAAATACAATTATTAAAAACATGATAGTCTTATTGCTTTGAGATATAAGCATGTTTGGCTTAAATTAAAAAGTTTACCTATAAGTAAATTTAAAACAATAATTACTTGTCACACCAAATATATTTTAGATTAAAACTTAAATTAAACTAAATTTTAATTAAATCTAAACAATTTTATGTTAGAACTTGAGATTTTTGGACTAATGTTTATTGGAGGCTTGGGATTAGATTATTTTAGATTAATATTATTTGAATTATGTATCTGGGCTATTCATAAAATGAATGATTAGTGTCAAAGAGCAAAAAAAAAATTCAAAATCAAAATCGGGCAGGTTTATTTGGACCAGGGCCAGTCCAACTCAAAATTTGAATTATATACAGGTCGGTCCAATTTTGCCACCTCTATCCTCGGCTAACTGGGCCTCTTCTAAAACCAAGCTGCACTCCTGCTGTCGCTAAGGGTCCAGCTCCGGATCTAAGCCCAGTCCAGACCTGGGAGACTAGTTGTTAAGATTTTTCAATGTGCTTTCAAATTTTTTAATATCTAATGCAAATTATGTACGTGAAAGTCAGGTGTCTATTATTTTTGTCCGGTAGATTTATTTAGTGCACGGTAGTACTAAAATTATTTTTTAAAATATTTATAAGTTGTGAGTTTTATAAAATATATAAATAATAAATAAATAGTAAAATAAATTTTATGAAACATATTAATAAATATTATATTAAATCGATTTAAATTATAATTTACTTAACAAACAAACATGGCTTGACCAACTTTCTCTTCAAAGAACGATAATGTATAATTAGGTTAAATAATAAGTCATTTTTGAATATGTATTTAACTGCTCATAAATTTTGAAACAATGTTATGATTTTAATTGTTCAAGAGTGAAATCACACTGGTGCTTCAACAACAGACTTTACACTGCTATTTCCATTTCACTATTTGACCATTTCCAATCCGTTTGTCAGTGCTTATAAATATTTATAAGCTGATTAAACATTATTTTTATCTATACATTTTGTAAAACTCACAATTTTTATCTATTTTTTATCCACACATTCTGTAAGACTCAATGTTTATAATTTACAAAAAAATTTACCAAACATACACGTCACTTTGTTATTGGACTGATCTAGTTGTTACTTTGACTGGGTTTTCTTTGTTTTGGAGGTAAGAAGAAAATGAGGTTATTTTGTCTAGTTTGGTTCTCACGATTACAAGGACTTTGACAATAAGGTCATGTTTGAAATTGATTTTAGACTCCAATTTATAATTGTCAAACAATCAAAATTTGTTCTAGGTATTTCATAAATTAAAAAAAATCTGATTATACAATAATTTGTATTATTTGGCAACAGATTTTGAAAAGCAGTAAAATATTAACTTCTTAAACTATATATAATAAAAATACTATTTCATTAAATTAATTCATTTTCTACTCTATGGATTATGTTTTTATTTTGCAATTTTATAAATTGTGAGATTTAATATATATTTATTTTTTTCTTTTTAAAATAAATATTTGAATACATTGTCTTAAAATATTTGATAATATTCTATAATGTTATATAAGTAAAAATAAATTTTACAATTTATCTAATGATAATAATAATACAAACAGACATTATTATAATCAATGTTTATTTTAGTAATTGTATACAAGAGCGACAATAAATTATTTTTGTTCACCAATTAATAAAATGCTGATTTTGGAATCTATAACAATTCTAAAACAAAAGTTTCTCAAACTATTTACTGATTGTTTCCACAATTGATTCTTTTTTCAACACAACAAAAGTTGATTTACATAAATTAAATCACAGCAATTCTAGACAAAGCCTAACACTTACTCTACAATTCACAAAAATATATGGATTTCACTCACATTTAACCCAATGCAAGTTGAACTCCAAAAGAGGGAGTGTATTCAATTGAAACTTTGAAAATTAATTATAGACTTTTATAAGTTGGTGACTTTTGTGGAATTCGTAGACTTTTAAGTGGTTTTTATGAATTTGTTAAGAATTAATAAAAGACTTATGTAGACTTCCGTAGACTTTTTTATTAAAGACATGTGTAAACTTCTATAGGCTTAATATTATTTTAAGTAATTTCTCATATGTGTAAATCATCCACAACACATGTAATTAAGAATTAAAGTAATAAATTATATTTCTAATATCAATAAAAATATTTATTAACAATTATAAAAAAAATTTAGGTACCTTAATTAAATTAACAAATAACATAAATAAAAAAAATTAATAACATTTTGGTAATGTTCAATAAAAAAATATCAAATATTCCCAAAATCACTCCACATTAATAAAATAATGAAAGTACAATAGAAGATTTCCATGCCAAACTATCACCATGGAATAATTTCTATTATTGATTACAACAAATTCTTATATGAATAGAAGAGATACGAAAATAATCTTAGAAATGAAAGAAAATATGTGTTCTTTATTCTTTGGCTCGTGAATCTTCACAAATCTCACGGTAGATGAGAGATTTTTTTTAAATTTTAAATTTTATACTTTTTATTAAAAAGTCTTCAGAAGTCTTTAGAAATCTTGTAAGTAAAGAATCTCTAGATGTCATTTTCAATTTGAACACCCCGTGACTTTTTTAAATACAAAATTTTAATTGAATACCTTGTGATTTTTAAATACTTTTTTAAAGTCTTTAAAAATCTCAATTAAATACACCAATACTTTTAGAAATTCTTAAAAATTCTATATTGAATACCTCTAAACTTTCAAATACTTAAAAGTCTCAATTTGAACACTCCCCTAAAATTGTTATATTTTAATGGGGTGTGTTTTTTTTTTTTAGCTCGTCATGTCAAATTCAAATTAAATTTGATAAATATACAAATTTTAATATAAAACGAGATTTCTAATTTTAAAAAGAGAAATAAAATAAAAGTAGAAAATGCTAATAGTCTATGTTCACAATTTACCTCATCCAACAAGGGCAATATCGTAATACCAGCATATTGCTCCTCGTCACAAACCCAACAAATAAATACATCTATTAAAGTGGGAAACATCTCAAATAACATTTGAAAAGAGTCAATAGACTTTTGAGGCATTTGACCAGAATTAAAGGGGAAAAAAAGAATAAATTGTTTAGTTTGTATTTTTCCATTTTACCCCTACTTTCAACGTGATTTTAATTCCCATCTTTCATCTCCATCCACTTAAAAGAAGCACTGGTATTCAAATTCGACAACATTTCCGTGAATTTTCGAGACACAAAGAAGAATGTGATACTAATTTGTGTTGCTGATTTACACTGTTTATTTGTTATTGATTTTTTCAAAAGCTATGTAAAGTTTTTTTTTTTTTACTATTTATCGCTGATCTAAGTCGGAACTTCATGAGTAATGTTAGCCATATGCAATTTCCTCTGATGCTGGATATCTGTTGAAAGTGTGGTTTATGAAAAATCCAGATGTGTAGAACGATTTGTGAAACTGCATCAATTAGTCATGGAATGACGGTCGTCGTTTTGGAACGACTATGCTACTTTTTTAACATATGAACAGATGGTAGTAAATAAATTGAATTGAACATACGACAGTAAATAAATCGAATGTCCAACGAGACACTAAAGCTTATCACATTCCCTTTGTATTAAAATTTTTTGGTAAAGAATAATTCGATTGATCACCTCTGGAGTGAGGCTTTTCCCCTTCCTGATGTGTTAATGACTCTTGGTCTGCTCCATTATGTGCTATAAGTTACACATGTTTTCCAATTATTTTATCATTACTTGCTACTATTGGTATTTTCTTGTGATCTATTTCTATTGTATCAATGACAAATACCGAACTTCTTCTCCAAACAATTCAACCCAGGGAACATCAACTTCATTTGCTACTCCGGAGGCACCAAAATTATTTCAATGCTACATAATTCTTCCATCTCTCGCACATGGAAACCGCCTTGAATATGTGGTAAGAGTGTCCATTGGTGGTAGGGATCATTTTGATCTTTTATTCTTCAACCCTCATATTTCATTGGCTACAGTTAAGGTGTATTTAGATAAGCATATATTTGATGTCTTTTTTGACAAGCATGAACGTCGATAGAAAGTTCAGGAATGCTCACCAATATTATTGCGCATTGGAAAGTAGAAGCTTTGCTTGACATATTTTTGCACCCTTATGAGTATTTTAATAAAGTCTACTCTCGCTATTTGGAGACTGATGACATGGAGGACAAGATTCAGCAGTCAAGTTCAGAGGAATGAGCTTAAGCAGTCAAAGAGAAGAGGATTTGTGTTGGTCGCTTGTGAAATTTGATTGGAATTGTTGTTACAATTTTTTTTTTGAAGTGAAAAGTAATTCTCTTCGCAGCAACAACAAATTGCGGCAAGTATTTCTCTTCGCCTACAGAAAATGAAGGAAGAAATCTAAGATTATAGTGGAGAAATTAGAGTGAGTATGATTTCTTCAATTTAGCAACTTCACGTCATTAACGGAGTAACATCAACGTGGAGAGCTTTTGGATCTTTTGTGTGAATGACATTCCAGTTATTATAAAAATATAGTAAAAATATTATAAATTTTTTTTTTTTTTTTACAAAAATAGATCTTAAAAAAATATGAAGAATAATTTAGGCCTAAAAAATAAAACTTTTGTTTGACTAGCTTTTAAGAAAAGGACAGTGATCTCATGTCCCTAGTGGGCAGGAAATTTTTGTCCACATGCTGATTTGTCAGCACGTTAGCTGTTGATGTAAAAAATAATTTTTTGTATCAACAGCCCACATGCTGACTTGTCAGCACATGGGCAAGAAATTGCTGCCCATTAGGAGCAGCAGATCAGGACCTTTAAAAAAATACCCCTCCACTAAATTCCCCAAAACCCTAACCCTCATTTTCTCACCTCCGCCCTTCCCTCTCCCCCGTCCCTCTGCCGCACCCCTTAGTCAGAGAAATCCCACAAACCGACAATGACGACCCGGTTGAAAAAGCACAGGAAGAAGCGCGGCCACGTGAGCGCTGGTCACGGCCGTATCGGAAAGCACCGGAAGCATCCCGGAGGTCGCGGAAATGCCGGAGGAATGCACCACCACCGTATCCTCTTCGACAAGTACCATCCCGGGTACTTCGGTAAAGTCGGTATGCGCTACTTCCACGAGCTCCGCAACAAGTTCTTCTGCCCCTCCGTCAATATCGATAAGCTCTGGTCCCTAGTCCCGGCTGAAGTCCAGGCCCAGGCACAAAAGAGCAAGGATTCCGCACCAGTGATCGATGTGACCCAGTTAGGGTTCTTTAAGGTTTTGGGTAAGGGTGTTCTGCCCCTTGCCCAGCCCGTTGTGGTGAAGGCCAAGCTGATTTCGAAGATTGCTGAAAAGAAGATTAAAGAGGCGGGTGGTGCCGTCGTGCTCACTGCTTGGGTTGGATTTTAAAATTTTTCTCATCAGGGATTTTAGTTAATTACAGTTTTGATTTCACTTAATGGCAATTTTGAACCTTCGGGAGTTATTACTGACTTCTGTTATAATTCCGTAAGTTCTCGCCCATATTTTAAAGTGATTTTGTGCTGTTTTTATTGATCAGTTTTTGAGATGAATTCTTATATTTGCTGAGATGATTTTTCTAGGTGAAATTTTGTGCTGTTTATGTTTCTAATATTACCTTAATATCGCATTTTTAGAATGCTCTAATATTTACCATTCTGGAAATTTGCAACGATTTTTATCATTTCTTGTTGGTATTAAACAATTCTCATTCTTGAAAAGATAGTTTAATACTGCTCAGATCCAATTTTGGCCATGTTAAAAAATTGTGCAAGTTTTATCAATTTGCGTTGATCTTATCACTGTTTTTATTTTTCAAAGAAATTTTCAGATGACTAGGTTTAATATGGGTTAATTTGCTATTGTGTTGGTAGTTTTGAATGTGGAAGGCAAATAATCTGTTCTTGGATTATACATTGATAGATTGATTAGTGGCAAATTTATGTACATTGTAGATGTATGTTATATTCATTGTGTACGTCTGTACGAGTGGGTTTACATTGATTTACTTCGGCTAGCTGACACAGTAATGCTTTACAGCGAATTTGTTTTTCTGGATAAATGTTGCCTTGATCCGTTGTAGTTTAATTGGTTTTATTTAAATACGATTATCTCGTTTCAGTTGTGGGGCAATTTGTGCAAGTTCTAATGATATCTTGGGATGACATGCCCTTCATTAACGCAATTGCTAAAGCATTTGTTCTCACTGGATTTTGTATGAGTTCCAGTGATATTTTGAGATAATCTGCCCTAAATGTATTTGATTTTGGGTGTGCACTATTTATTTATATATCACTACTATATGTTTGTGGGTTTGTATATGTTTCTATTACCAGCTACACCATTTGTGGTAGACAAAATGTTAAGCACGATGGAACTCGTTCTGGTCTATGGTTTATATAGAGATTTTATATGTAACTATGTTTTGTACCATTTATATGATGTTTTATCATTGATGTTGATATACATTTAATGGCATTGTCGATGCCGAGGTATTTTGTCAACTTTTATGTGGCAGTTCTTGAAGTTATGGCTCAAGAAATTTAATTTCCACTTTCATGGAGTCATGGTATACTCCCAAGGGCTGGGTTTGTATTTTTCTTGATATATGCATGATTTGTTCCGGGTAGTGTTGGTTTTTTGGGATTTTATGTTTGTTTAACTATATTGGTACCACCATGTGCCATTCTGCAATTGTAAATGTTTTAATTTTTATTATGGATTATTGGATGGTTTTATCGTTTATTACAAGTCTAGTTTTACATTTTTATGTAGTGTTCTAATTATGAACGGTATTCAGGTGTTTCAAGAGTACATGGTAGAATTGGAGAGAGAACCAAAGGAATGGATAATAGGACATGGCTAATTTTGAAATGATAATAGGACATAAAAAACATAGTTGTTATTCCCATAATTTTGGCCAGCCCTCAACATTGGTGTTCGTCTTCTTGTGTCAACATTCTAGCACTTCAAAAGTGTAAGTTACATTTGTTCCCTTGTAATGCGCTTCGGCAGGGTTCAGGCTGCCACTAGTTTCTGTCAGCTTATTAGAGAGTCTTGCATTCTGCAGTGTGTTTTCTATTACAATGGTTTTGCTTGATGGTTGTTCACCCATTATTTCAACTTGTTGTTCCAAAACTATATTGCTTTTGCTCCTGATACATGTGTACTCTAACCTTTGTTAGGGATATCGATCGAGTTGATTTGAGCGATTTTGAGTATTGTTGAAAACTCACCCAGCCTAGCTTTGTGTGCGAGCGTACCTTGTATTTAAAAGACTTACTAGCCTAGTACACAAGGTTTATAGGACTTACTAACCTAGCTTTGTGTACATCCAATTTGCATCTGCATATCTCATTCATTGTGAACTCCTCCAGTCTAAAAGTGATCACCTTGTGTGATTGTGCTCTCCTCATCTCATTTCTTCTGGAAGTAATCACCTCGTCTGAGTGCACTGACCTTTTTGAGTTTACTCATCTCATCTGAATGTACTCCACCTCATCCAAGCATCCTCGAAATTAGCTTATCCTCGCTAGCTTAACCTCGTCCTTGACATGGGATTATCCTCTTGAGCTCAACATTGTCTTGAGACTATGAAATGTGGGAAGGCTCATCCATGTAAACATAATCCTTTGCCCTTTTAGACACACCGGTCTTTTAACCCAAGCCTTGATTCGAATTTTAATAGTTGAACCTCACATTGTAGTGTGTATTGAAATTTTTTTCTTTATAAGAGATTTTTTGAACTAAAATTAAAAACTAAAAACTCAACAATAAAACGATGAACAAAATTTAATAACCAAAATGTTTATATTATAAGCAAATAATGAGGCCATAAATAGTTTAAATAATAACTTGAATGCTACTTGTTTTATAGTTTTATAGACAAAAGTACCAATTATGTCACCAACAATTGAACAATTGAACATCATATATTTATATCTAATAATATCAATAATCAATTCAATCCAAATATAATTCAACAATTAACACCAACAATGATAGTCAAGTAAATAAGAATATAAGTTCTTGACAATATATAAAAATTATGAATTATTATTTTAATTTATAGTCCATAAAAATTTCATCCCAAACAACCAAACATAATATTTCAAAAACTAGAAATATCTTTAGTCTTTTCTATTTAATTAATTTATGGGATTGTTGGTTTTGGAGTTTTGGTGGTGGATTATGTGGGTAGAAGCAAGCGACAAAGTACAATAGTTTAGTAGTATTGAAATTGCATCATTTATATGGATTGACATTGCTCTAGTATTCAAGATGGAGTTTGGAAGTGAGTTTTTAATTAGGTAATTCGGTGGATTTTTTAATGGGAAAATTTGATACATACTAATATTTAATTTTGCATTTTGATAAATGATAAAACTATCAAAAAATTGGAATAATCAGTCACAAATTGTAAAAATCAGGTACACAATGTGTTTCACTTATCTTCCATATATTATTTATCAATAATAATTAAAACAATATTGTTTAGATAAAAAATAAGATTTTTGTAATCGATATTTGAATATGATTTAAGATAAATATGTGACATAAGTATATAACTATATTATCTCTCAACAAATTCTATCTATAAAATTTAAGATTAGTTACTATCATGTTTTACAATTAAAACAATCTGGTTCGTAGAGAGAAAAAAAATATTTTGTCTGCGACTGAAGAAAGACATTGTGACTCGAATATGAAACATTGTGACCAGTGTCTCTGAATGGACAGCCCAGAAGAAAGGGGTTATACAACTAATCATCAAATACTAAACTATTACAGCAGGTCACAACATCCACAAATTATAACTAGATAACCAGAGATAAAAATATACCAAATTATCATGTCACAAACTATCACTAACATAGCATTCTTTAAATACTTAACATGAACTTAAAGTCATAGCCACAGAAAAGGAGTCACATAATTAATTAATCATCAGATATTAAACTATAACAGCAGGTCACAACAGTCAAAACTACCAGATTATCAGGTCACAAACTATTATCAGATAATCAGTCACATACTATCACTACATAATAATAATAAATGACACAAAAATCAATATTACCATTGAAGATTTGGAGCTAGAGTTTTTGAAATTTGGAGTTGAACAGAAATTGAAATCGATTTTTTGGGTTTTTTCCAAGCATAATTTTGGAAAAATTTTCCAAATACTTTCTTGAATCAGGCAGATGATGAATATTTGGGCAAAATAGATTATCTCCTTTTTTTCAATTTTGAAACTCCTGTCGCGGATGATGAATGTCGGTCAATTTGTTCAGGGTAGTGTTTGACTGTGACATAGTTTTGAATGCTATAATCTTTTTTTTTTTTTTTATTTAACAATTTGATATCAATTCCTAATTATTAGGAAAGATAAATACAAATAGTGATAATAAATCATTTTATTATTAATTAAATATTTATATTTTAATTTATTAATTAAAATAAATATATAAAAGTAATGTTAAGTCTAATTATATCTTTTTTAATTGGGCAACTTTTTAAATTGAATTTGGGCTTGGGATGTTGGCCAATCTTTTCAAATAACAAAAAGGTAAATTGCCAATAAGTCATCCCCATATGACTTGTTTCAAACTAGGTCAAAACTTTTTTTTTAAATTGTAATTAAGTCATACTTTACATTACTATTTTAAATTAATTCCAAAATCACTCATTTTAACCATATTTTTCATTGGCACAATCTTCCAATTCCACAAACCTCTTCCACCTCCGGCGACAACCTCCTACACCTCCGGTGACGTCCGGCGACCTCCGGCGAGTGTATTTATAATCTGTATGTATTTATTTTAAAACTACTGTGTAAGTATTTTATATTTTTATTCATTTAATTAAACAAACTCAAAATCTCATCCTACCTATCAGACTATCACCATTCATATTCACCTCATCGCTAACCATAATTTCTAGAACCCACCTACCACAACACTATCCCAAAACCCATGTGTTACACTTGCGTGGGTGGTAGTGGGTGGATTTGACTGGTGGTGGCGGTGCTTGGATGTTTGGAAAGGTGGTTGTGGTGTTGACGGTGTAACTGTCCTGGATATATATTGGGGAACAATTGGCATCCTGGATATTTGCTAGTAAAGAGAAAGCACAACAAGGTAAGGAAATTATTCAGTTACATAAGCATCCTGGACATTTGCTAGTGAATGATCTCTGTTGCAAAGAAAGAATTAAAAAAGAGCATGATGTCCCCCAAATTTATGACTCTGTGTTGAGGAAGTGGCAAGAAGTTCTCATTGTTAAAAGAGAGCATGATGTTTGATACTGTATTATAGAAAAACAATATCACAGAAAACATTGTTAGTCGTGTGTGTTGTTTGATATTGTATTATATAAAACAGTATCACAGATATTGTTTGATACTGTTTCAATCCATAATACTGTTTGAATCTATGTAGAATGAGTTTTATTTATGATAACGTACTTTTATCTTTGATACTGTTTAATTATGGCAATATTTGAACCTGTGATACTGTTTGAATGTCTTAGTTTTGTCTATGATACTGTTTTAATCCATAATAATTTTTTGTTTAAGTAATGTGCATTAGTAATTTTGACACTGTTTTAATCTATGTTTTAATTTATGATACTGTTTTGCATAATACAGTATCAAACAAAACACATGACTAATTAAATAATATCAAAGATAAAAGCATGATATCATAGTCATGTGTGTTGTTTAATACTGTATTATACAAAACAGTATCACAAAAAATAATATCACAATAGAAATGAACATAGAATTTGCACACGTGCTTATAATTTTTATTATAATATGTTTTCGAAATGGTCTCGACAGTCGCTTTATCACTGCGTATGATGGATTTTACCTGTTTGAAGTCGTCTCTTTAGCTTAAAATGACAATCTTTAATTTTTTTTTATCAAAACAGTATCACAAATCCTCTAAAACAATATCACGGATAAATGTACATCCTTTTGCTGCAAATTAAAGCTCTTCCAAGGTATCTGGGTCCCTTAAAAGCAAATACATACTTTAGAGCAATGTCAAGATAAAGAAAGAAGAAATGCCAATCATTCTCAAGTTAATGGAAAGTCATGCAAAGGGTCATCTAAAGACAAGAGTAGCAGTTCTAGATTTGACTTAGATAAAACTATGAACAATGTTTCTAATTATTCCCTTGAATTAGAACATGTTTGAGATTCAATTAGGACATAGATTCCCATTGGATAGATAAGTATAAATATATAAGGTGTTTAATGGTAGGTAGAAGAATTAATCAGTAGAGAATAAACAAGAGAATAATATTATTCATAAAATATTTCATTAGTAGTACAAAATCATAGGTTTAACAGTATCACCACAAAACAATATCACAATTAGCGTTTTTTTACAATTAAGGGCATGTTGGTCTTTTAGCTCTAAAATATGATTTTAATTGAATTAAGTTTTGAGCATATGATTTTAGAGCCCATAAGTGCCCAAACAGTGACCGGCCCTAAATTTACCCTAATAAAAAATTAAAAAACATAACATATTATTTTTTATTTATGGGCTCTTCATATATTTTGGACATGAGACAATCGTCTTTTAAGCATCATATAAAGTCGAGGGCTGCAATTAATTTGACTAATTACTGAACATGATGCCTTGAATTATTGGATTGATTTTGTAAACAAAGACAATATTGCCATTGCACTTCTTTATCGACACTACCGATTCTCATGGTAAGAGCGTGTTTGGACAATTTTTTTTTTTTAAATTTATTTTCAACAACACATTTCATTAATTTTTTTTTTTCTGAAAATTTCATAAAAAACTACTTTTAAATTTAAATTTATAGTAAGCTAGTGCTTTGGAGAATTTCAATCTAAACAATTCTTATCGAAGTAGTCTGGTTCTTTGATCAAATCTATACATAATTCCTATCGAGAATATATATTGATTTACTGCACTTTAGTTTTTCAATAATAGTTGAAAGTACAACTTATTTATGAGTCATATCTTGTTTGATAATTTTTTTTTAGATTATAAACAGTGAATTATGTTTGGATAAAAATTAAATAAAAATTATTTATGTTTGGATTAATATTTCGTATTGTGCTTGAAAAGATAAACCCTACTAGTGAATGTACCTTATGCATGCAAAACCAATGTTTTAAAAATTGACTCGGACATTGACCAGAAAAAGGGAAAGAGTCAAATGTCAAATGGTTGACCCTGTGGTTTTTTAAAAAATTAAAAATTATGAAAAAAATGAAAAAAAAAAAAATGAAAAACAATTTTTTGGAAATCTCAAAATTGTTCATCAGATTTTGTGATTTTTCATTTTTTTGATCTATTTTATGCAGGGAGAGATGAATATAAATGGTTAGTTACAATTAATTGTGGAAATAAATTATTTTTAAAATTGGTGAAACTTGGAATGGTTCAACGTGTTCCTCATAATCGGGTGGGTTGACGAATTTTTAAATAAAAAGATTTTTCTATATAACTAGATTGATATTCATCTCAGTTTCGATTAAACTGATTGAAACGATCGGATTAACCTAGCCGATTCTAATAACACTATGCAAAATTACATGATGCACTCAATATAAAATACATAATTGCAATTCCATGTTTCAATAAATTAAAGAATGAAATGTAAAAAGTTGATATATTTAATTTAATTTTTTGGGAAAATTTAATTAATTTCTTCTTTCCAATTCAATTCGATTACTTTGTTTGTAGAATCATATTACTTCACAAATATTAATTTTGACATACTACAAACAAGCAAATCTTATTCAAGTTCGACGTAATAGTATATAAAGAAATGATATATTGTCATATCATTGTTTCTGACTATTACGTGCCGACAAACTATAGTCAATCAAATACACCTTCCCTCATTTTTGTTCGACTGGTCCCCTATTCGTATTTGTCTTAGTACCAACACGTAGTAGTCAGACACAATAGTATCATTTTGTATAGTTTATATATACATACATACATACTATTAAACATAAATTTATATCGATTTGACGGAAAGCTAATTATATCAATAAAACTATAAAAAGGTTCAACATGTGTATAATTTGGAAACTCTTTTATGCACCAAACTGAGAATTCATTAATTCATTTCAATATTCATGGTATGTGGAAAAAATTAGGGCAGATGTTGACAAGTGAAAATGCCAAACAAATGAACAATATGTTCCTTTTTACATTTGAAAATTTTCAAAACATTTTTGTAAATCTTACTTTTTTTGAATAACTTTTGCTGAATTTTGAACTGTTAATGAAATTTAGTATGTTGAATCGATTAGCGAACATCTTTCCTAATTTTTTTCCCCTTCAAATTAAATCCGTAATTTTTTAATTTCAATATTTCATATTTTGTCACGCAAATAAACTTCAGTTAGTAAATAATTAAATTGTCTGTTTATTTGTTTCAAGACTCGATAGTACACACGTAATATTTATTAAAATATCAGACCAAATTTGACCAGTTTGAGGGTCGATCTCAATAGTGTCGAATTTGACTAATTTAAGAAAAAATAATAATTAAAATTTCAATATTTTACACAAAATAAATTATTTGAATTAAAAAATTAAAATTGAAACCTTTTTATTTTTATTTTTATTTTTTTTAATGTAGTAATCTGATTCCAGAAGTTTCCTTGTAAAAGGGTTTATGCCTTTATAAGGAAGTATTAAAGAGATAAGCAACCGTCCTTTTCTCGTTCACATTATCACATAGCTCCATTTCTCTATCTTCTCTCTCTAAAACATTTTCCTTTCTCTGTCTACATTTATGAATGTATAGGTGAAGATTGATAGAGATCCATTTTTTTTATCAGAGCAAACCCATATCTTTCATTTTCACTAAAAAATCACTTCACAATCATAAACCAAACTACTGTAAAGAGTAAATACACTCATCTGTATCTATAGATAGTGGGGGTGTTGGTGTTGGTGTTGTTGTGAACAGTAAAGTGGTTGCTGTATGTCAGTAAATTGCCACACGCATTACTACGGTGGATTGGGTGAGCTTGCGAACCAGTTACAATGGCCACAACTACGAAAAAAACGACGCCTTCTCCTTCTACTGAGAGTTGGGTTCCCGGAGACGGCAGCGAATCCATCATCCGCCGTGAGGCAGCTTCTGCCGCCGTCCCTGATTGGAGCGGTGAAGATCAGCAGAGGAAGAAAGATTCTCCCGTTGTGGCCTTGATTCGCCCCGAGCCTTCCTCCAATGCCGCCACTAAAGGTAATAGATATGCAAGAAGTGAACATATATGCATATGTACTTATTTCTTCTCCTGTTCTTGTTGCTGATTATGAGTAGTTGAATTTCTTAATCAGTGGTGTAGCAACTACTATTTATGATTTATCCCCTCCACGATACGATAGGCCAACCGAGTTGAACTGAAAGCTCCATCAAAATAAAACTCTTCTTTGGCCAATATGCTCTAAGGGTGTGTATATGGTAAGAAAAATGTAGTAGTAGAATTTGGAAATTTGTAGATGGAAGTATTTTAGACCCCATAGAATTTATTGAGAACAATACCCATTATCCAAACGTTAATTTTTTTAGTAATAAATATGTTTTATGTCTATATTAAAATATACAACATTCCTCCACTCATTTTAAAGTTATAAGTAATTTTGGGAACATAATGATCGAAAAAAAGATCATTATGCATCATGAAAGTGTGACTCTGCAATAGAACTCCACTAGTGTGATAGTGATATTTATTTTGTTCTTAGACTCCTACAACTGGTCAAGGAAAAATAAAGAATTACTACTCATGCATAATAATCAAAGTGTTGACTTTAGTTTAATTAGCAATTGTGTTCATCCCGACTTTCCACAAGCGTGGTAGGACCGAATCAGTTTGGTCTATTAAACATTTTTCATTATAACAGTTTGCTTTGGGGAACCACATGAAGCAATGTGTTCGTCCTCCACTACTTAAATTAACTATCATTAACTTACTTGTTATTTATTAATTATTAGTAGCCCCCCTCCGCCAGGAAAGCAATTGGGAGGGGTTTTTTCCATCTTATTGTTTCTATTGTGGATTGATTGCTAATAAGTGAATACAAGGGCACATTTTGTAATTGTGCGCGTAATGGACCACCAGTTGCCTAACATTGTTTGGTTGTGTTTATGCACTTCCATTGCATGGAGGGCATATAGTTGTCAGGAAGCGTTTTTAAGTAATGAAAGCACAGACAAGTGCTGTAATCTGACTAATTGCTTATCTAACAGGAATTTCTTGTTCCTAGGGAGAACTCTGTTTACTGTAATGTTTGTTTAGTATCTATCTGGAACAGCTCCACATGCAAACAGCAGTGGCTACATATTTCGTTCTAACGCATCTTGTTTATGTGAAGTTCCTTCTTCTAGTCACTTTATAGTTACATCGTTGAATGTTTCATCCATGGATAATGTCTGTGGTCACCTCCATGGAGCACGGGAACTTGGTGAAATTTGCTTTCTGTTTAATTGGCATTAGTTTGTTGGATGTTCAAGCTTTGTTAATATATTGTGGGGTTTGCATGTAGTTCTAGTTCAGCTGATTGATTTATTCCATGGTTTCTTAGGAATCCAGATCACGACAAGGGCTCAAACCAGCCATCCTTTGGATCCTTTATCTGCTGCTGAAATCTCTGTAGCTGTGGCAACTGTCAGAGCAGCTGGTGCCACCCCTGAGGTTTATTACTGCTCTTCAATTTCCTTCTCTCATGCTTCAGCAATGGTTATATATGCGCAATAAGACCATTTTCTGAGAAGTTTTCCCCAAATCCTGATATTTTCATCTTGTTTTAGGTTAGAGATAGCATGCGATTTGTGGAAGTGGTTCTATTGGAACCAGATAAACATGTAGTTGCACTTGCAGATGCCTATTTTTTCCCTCCTTTCCAACCATCATTATTGCCTAGAACCAAAGGAGGACCAACAATTCCTAGTAAGCTACCACCAAGGCGAGCAAGACTAGTTGTGTATAATAAAAAGTCAAACGAGACGAGTATCTGGATTGTTGAGCTGACTCAAGTACATGCAACAACTCGAGGTGGACATCATAGGGGAAAAGTCATTTCATCCACAGTGGTCCCAGACGTACAACCACCTATGGTATACCTTTATTCACATGTTTGATTTGGCTTTGAGAAAAAAATTAATGCAATCAGTTAATGTTATCTGTTTTGTTATACTGGTTATTAAGAGGCATCAGTTAATGTTGTCTGTTTATACTGGTTATTATGAGGCGCTTTGTTAAATCATGTAAAACATGATTTTGTATGGGTTATTCAATTCTGTGGGCACTCTTTATCTTGTTAAATAATGGCAATTTTTGAGTGGAGGGGCTACATAACAAATTAGTATGAATAATTCCGTATGTCCTTGTTGATGGTTGACGCTTCTTGCCAGTTGCTACTTGTGAAGAAGTAGAGATCAAACCGCTCACATATGATCCCTAATAATATGAAATTGAGAATGCATGAGAGCCTGTCTTTGATGCATCATGTATACTAATTTGGAATTGGTGGAAGGTTAGGACAACAAGGCAGAAAGTTGATAGTTTTTTTGCTTTGAAATGTGGTAGTCTAATTATTTTGAGAAAAGGGTAGGGGCTCTATTTATGGGATTGAGGGAGTACATATGTTTAAGCTGGCCGCTTATTTCACAAATGCATTTTGTTAGTTTTGAGTCATTGGGAGGTTCACCTATCATTTGAATGTGGTCATGACACATGCTTATACACACAAACTTTACAATTGTGTGGTATGCGTAACCTTTATGGTTAATGGTTCAATGGGAATTACTGGTCACATGTTGTACTGACAGAGAGGTTAGGTTAATAGGTTCTGATAGACCAACAAAGGAGAAGTAAAAGAATTCTTGTTAATTTGTGTTGGCTTATGTTCCTCCAAATGAGAAGGAGGGACATGTCCGCTAAAACTAAAATGATATCCAATGTTGTGTTGCATGTCCACCCAGATCAATATAAATAACTCTTTATGGTAACTGTGATGAAAGAACTATGTTCACAATTGGTGTGGCTTTCCACAGGTTCAACTCCCATGGAAAAATGCAGCTCTTTAACACACACAAACTCATATACTTAGAGTAAATCCTCAAGGAACTCTGAATTATGTTTTCGAGATTTAGTTAAGTGTATGGGTTAGGATCCTTGGTTGGATATGAAATGCTTTCCCCATGGTTTAAGTGTGGATGAGATATGAATCCAAATCCATGTGATTTTACATCTTTGGATTATATTTCTGGTTTTTGGATTATGAAGTACATGGTGATTATGTTCTCTAATCATCTTTTTTCGTATTGTAGGATGCTGCAGAATATGCTGAATGTGAAGCTGTTGTTAAAGATTACCCTCCATTTAGAGATGCAATGAAGAAGAGGGGTATTGAAGATATGGATTTAGTCATGGTTGACCCTTGGTTAGTGAATTATACATAATAATGTGCTCTGGGATTAATCCTGTTAACATTTCAATTTTGTAATAGTCTTACTTTGGTTGGATACCATCCTATAGGTGTGTCGGTTATCACAGTGAGGCTGATGCTCCTAGTCACAGACTTGCAAAACCACTTATATTTTGCAGAACAGAGAGTGACTGTCCTCTGGAAAATGGTTATGCACGACCAGTTGAAGGAATTCATGTACTTGTTGATATGCAAAATATGGTTGTGATCGAGTTTGAAGATCGTAAACTTGTCCCCTTACCTCCAGCTGATCCCTTGAGGAACTACACCCCTGGTGAAACCAGAGGAGGTGTTGATAGAAGTGATGTGAAACCCCTGCAAATTGTTCAGCCCGAGGGTCCAAGCTTTCGAGTTAGAGGACGTTATGTAGAGTGGCAGAAGGTATATATATATTTTGTACCTTTTTTTTCTTCCGTTTTCCGAATGTAAATTAGAAATATTTATTGTTGAACTGTTGGTTGGCAGTGGAATTTTCGGGTTGGGTTCACTCCGAGAGAGGGTTTGGTTATTCACTCTGTTGCCTATGTAGATGGTAGTCGGGGTCGAAGACCTATAGCCCATAGGTTGAGTTTTGTGGAGATGGTTGTTCCCTATGGGGATCCCAATGATCCACATTACAGGAAGAATGCATTTGATGCTGGGGAAGATGGCCTTGGGAAGAATGCTCATTCTCTTAAAAAGGTATGCCTCCTTCCAAACAGTTGTCAATTGTTCCTGTTTAAAGAGAGCGCATTCATTTTTCAATGTGAAATATTTAAGGCAAGTCACTATTTCAGGGATGTGATTGTTTGGGATATATAAAGTACTTCAATGCTCATTTAACAAATTTTACCGGAGGAGTTGAAACAATTGAAAACTGTGTATGTTTGCATGAAGAAGATCATGGAGTCCTGTGGAAGCATCAAGATTGGAGAACTGGCCTGGCAGAAGTTCGAAGGTCAAGGCGGCTCTCTGTTTCTTTTATTTGCACAGTTGCTAATTACGAATATGGGTTCTACTGGCACTTTTATCAGGTAAGTGGAATACATTTGTTGGTGGGAGTTTGCTTCTATTATGTATTCATCTAAGGCAACTGAAGATTTGTGATGAGGATATGGCGATTTCAAGTGTATTACTCATTCACGTGCATGAACCTAATCTACAATTTGACTGAAACATATTACCAATGTTTAAAATGGCTTAATTGGATATTACTTTAGTTAGTGATACCCTCTTTGCTAAAAGGATAACATAAAAGGCCCGTTTGGTTTGTAGATAAAATTGTTTATGTGGATTAGTTATTTGGATATCAGATTTATCATTATCCTGTTTGGTTCATCTAGAAAGAAAGTCATTTTTTCGTAAAAAAGACAATTCTATCATTATTCTTAATTAAACAAAAAAAGTAAATAAAAATACTAAAAGAGTAGAAAAAATTGGGTGGAACACGGAGGACGGCAGCAGCAGTGGAGGGCTGGTAGCAGTGGCCATTATCCCAGTGTATGGATGTTCAAAATTATAAAGGGTACTTTCATCTTTTAAAAAAATGAGTGAATCCTTATTCAACTCTCTTTTCGAAGATAAAACTTGTCCTCATTTTTGGTTTATATTCTTGTTCGGATAAAAGTGTATTCCGATATAAATTCCACCCAAACTCTGGATAAGACAAATTTTATCCATTATCTTTAACCATTGACTATATACCAAACGGGCCCAAAGAGAAAACAAATAAAGATAAAGATTACGGGGCGTCAAGAGTTCTTAAATCACCGCCTTCAATTCTCTTGGTGTGTTTGCGTGCATGCACACCTTGTAAGGGTAAGATCTTTTTTTTTTTTTTTTTTCCAGATTTGTGGATGGGAAGGCTAGCGAATAGATGGAATGTCTAAATTTAATGTGGACTACGCAACTATTATTTCTTGCTGAAATATTGATTACAAAATTATGTAAAATGACATGAATCCATACATTCTGATGGTGTTCTTTTGAAAATCGCAAAATCATTTTCTCATAACTTCATTACATGAATCCACGTGATAATGTCTTCCGACGTTCTTCTTACATCAAATTTTCTGATTTGAACATATATTTCTAGTTTCTTGTCTTTGGTGGATTCATGCTCTGCACTATGATATCATCATAAGTTATGAAAAATAGGTTTTTTCCTTCTATTTGCTCTGTATGACACCGTCTTTGTTTTTTAAACGTATAATGTACCCAATGAAAAGGTGTCATATTTTCTATCCTAAAATTCAAGATAATCTTTTCACATTGGGTGCAGGATGGGAAAATTGAGGCAGAAGTTAAACTTACTGGAATTCTCAGTTTAGGAGCCCTGCAACCTGGAGAATCTCGAAAATATGGCACAACAATTGCCCCAGGATTATATGCACCAGTTCATCAGCACTTTTTTGTTGCTCGTATGGACATGGCAGTTGACTCTAAGCCTGGAGAAGCAAACAATCAGGTATGTGGTCTAAAGTTGGTAACATTACCATTCATTTCCGATGCACAAAATGACATTAATACACAGCAGCCATCTTAATTTTTTGGTGTTTATATTTCCTTGATTGAAGCCTGCTTATGACTTGATTTTGGCTGTCACGTCCTAATTAATATAATGTGAGACGCTCTGTTGACAAGTGCACATGACTTATTTTATCCTTTTCTTTTGGCTGTCATTGTTTCCCTTCTCTTTAGGTTGTTGAAGTTAATGTGAGAGTTGAAGAACCTGGAAAGGACAATGTTCACAGTAATGCATTCTATGCCGAGGAAACTTTACTTAGATCTGAATTAGAAGCCATGCGTGATTGTGATCCTTTATCAGCTCGCCATTGGATTGTAAGCATTCTTATCTGCAGTTGGAATGGATTGATTTAGTAATCTTTTATGACATGTTTGTTCTTTACTGTTGAGGGAATGCAATTTTAAATTATAATATTAGAGTACCTTTTCGAGAATGTAGATCAACTTTTTCCTGGTTGGGGATCTGTTCATGGCATGGAATTTGCGTCTTCTAGGAGAGGCTTGGTTGTTATGTTCTTAGACCAGCTTTTGGCTGGTTTTGTTTTGGAGGGGCTAGCAACCATTTCTAAATATCCCATTACCTTATTCACGTTTAAATCTAACACCGTCATCTTGATTATGAATTGAACTCGTACCATTCAACTTTTTAGGTCCGGAACACGAGAACTGTCAATAGGAGTGGCCAACTGACAGGCTACAAATTGGTACCTGGTTCGAACTGTTTGCCATTGGCTGGTCCAGAGGCTAAGTTTCTGCGAAGAGCTGCATTTTTGAAGCATAACCTATGGGTTACACCCTATGCACGTGGGGAGGATTTTCCTGGAGGAGAGTTTCCTAACCAGAATCCACGTGTTGGAGAGGGGTTGGCTTCTTGGGTGAAGAATAATCGTTCTGTGGAAGAAAATGATATTGTTCTTTGGTTAGTATTCTATTCATCTCTCCCATTGGTGCGAACTGGGTATTCTTCTACTACATGATAAGTTTCCGAACAAGAGCACTTCATTTTGTTTTTGAGTAATGGAAGAAGTAACTAAGTTTGAGTATTTTCGTTATTCTCCTCAACCGTCACATATGTGTCGTCCATCCAGCTTCACAATATGCAAAGATATTATTTTCTCTTGAACTCGCGTATTAAATTATTATGTTATGCTTTTTTCTGAATATAAATGGGTTTGGACCCAATCCTCCCCCCTTTTTGGTTTCCTTTTCATATTATCATTAATCCTTATTATCTTATGGCTTTTGCATATGATATATATTTAAGCTAATGACCTTATTCTTTGTGATCAACAATTATCATGTAGTGCGTATGTTTGAGATTTCTTCCTTGTTTTGACATATTTAGCTAATTGCAGGTATGTTTTTGGAATTACACATGTTCCTCGATTGGAAGACTGGCCTGTTATGCCAGTGGAACACATTGGTTTTATGCTTCAGGTATGTTATCAGACCAACGTCTGTCAGTCAGTTGCAGTATTTGCTTCTCTTGGTGACTAAAGAAATTTCTGGTCGGTTATCCCTAGTTATTAGCAGTCAAGTTTCCATATAATGGTTTTGCAAAGTGAAATTGATCACAAAAGTGGTGATTTTTTTTTGTCCTTTTCTCCTCGAAAACTTAATTCAGTGAAAGAGTAGGTGTAACGTAGTCAGTGCAGTTCACATCTCTTGCATTTGTCACATTATTCTGGCTTCTGTATATTACTTTCAAATTTTGAGGTTTGCATAATTGGTTGGTGATATCAGATACAAACTCAACTTTACTAGTGTGCTTTTGAGTATATGGTGGTGGGGTTATAGAATCTAAGCTAACACATGGTTTTAAAATTAGCTCGGTTACTTTAGCCTTCAAAATGACAATTAGATTTCTAACCAAATCAAAATGTAACTGTACACAATGTCCGTATTATGTTTTGAGCAACTTTTCCAATGAATGAACCTCGTATCCTCTTAATTTAGTGAATTTGAAGAATGACCATGTTTATATAATCTTTGGGAAATGTCCTTTCTTTGACAAGAAATATTGGTTTAAGAAACTTTGAGAGTTAATACTGGTGGGAATGTGAACATAGAAAACTTGTACAGAATCAAGAGATTTTGGCAGTTGTTAATAATTTGATGATTTTGAGGTTTCACATGTCATTAAGAAGCTATATTTAGTGCTTCAAGCTTCAAAAACTTACTATCGGATTAAACATCAATCCCAATCCTTTAAATCTTTGTTTAAATTTCTGCTGTCCGTTGTGTTGGTATCTTCATGGTCATGTACTTGTTTTTTTCATTTAGATGCCACTTGCCCACTTATACCGTTGTTTCTTTTGGATGGTGCAGCCACATGGATTTTTCAACTGCTCGCCTGCAGTGGACGTCCCACCTAATGCATGTGAGATGGATACCAAAGAGAATGATGTAAAAGACAATGTAGTAGCAAAGCCAACTTCAGTTGGTTTATTATCAAAGATCTGAAGAGATGGACACAAAGCACTGACGAGTAGCAAAAAGAAATCTTGCTGTTTTCCTGGTAAATTTGTATTTGAATGTCGCGAATCACGATTCTGGAGAATATTTCATTAAGCTTGTTGAACCTACGCGTGTTTGCACTTAAAGTAATTTCAAATCTTTAATTTGATCTTATTGGTTTATTCGACTATCTTATTTCTTTATTTGTTTCGTCACTAAGAATTTTTAATCTGTACGTTGTATTCAAGAATAGCTTGTTGGTACACTAAGAAAGTTGTGGCTGTGTCTGCATGCTTATTTACACTGCAGAAAAATTAGTGTAGCAAATTTTAGAAAAGTTACTTAAGATTATGTCGAATAGCCTCTTTAATCACTTGTGTTCTCCTGCCCAGGAGAAATTGTGCCCACTACAGTGGAGCACACAAAATTATATATAATTATACACAAAATTGGGAACATATCTTTTTAGGCATTTTGGGGATAGGGGGACTTGAACCCTCACGATTTTTAAAGTCGACGGATTTTTAAAGTCGACGGATTTTCCTATCGGCTAAATCAAAGGGGTTAATCTGGTTCGAAGTTGTCGGAACAAATCATTTGCTTTATCCAAAAAAACAAAACTTTAATTTGTGCCCATGTTTATGCCCACCTCCACCTTTATTTTAAACCTTTAGCCCTTCTTCATGGCCTGAGCCCTTTTTCTTTATTAGAGCATATGGATCTCCTTAATCTTATTTTTGAAAATATGGTGGCTGATATTTCTATCCGTTAATGAAAGAGCTCAAGGCAAAAAATAAAAATAAAAAAATGCATGTTGGGTAATTCTCCTAGTCTCAGTCTTTTAGTATGTTCGTGTATTACGTATATTGATTTTCGTTTGGATTCAATATGGATAAAAGAACCTCCTATGTTATACTATTCAAGTCTCCACGATGAATTGATTTGATAGTTCAGATATTGTTATTCATGATATTCCTCTATTGTGTATCAAGTTTATGGTTTCCATTGGTGCAAATCCAATCACCTGAGTTTAAGATGAGAAGCAATGGAGTGGACAGGAGATCAAGGCAGTTAATTGTATTATTCTCAGTATATTTTAATATTCATTTGTAAACTAAATCGTTCATTCCAGTTAAAGGTTGACTGGACTCGACCCGGATTGGTGTTTCTCTAAATTTAATTGTATTGCATTTTTTTAGGTGTCTAAGTCAAACAAAACAAAAAAATGAAAAATAAATGATGAGTGCCATTGTACTTGTAATTATTGAGCTCTATTGGTTGTCAGCCTAAAATGGTCTTGATTTGCTTAGATTGATTCCAAATGAGCTCGTGTTAATTAGTGATCCAATTGAATCTGTGGCTGAAATTGTATTTCTCCCTTCTTAAAACGCACAAGGGAAATGTGTTTTTCCCTCAGTGTCTTTCAACTTCATCTCGAACATCCATTTTGTGAATTTGATCTGAGTCATTGATGAGAGATGTTTAAGGTACTCTTTTTTCATCTCTTGGTTTGCATATGAAAACCCTACTTTTTCTCTCTTCTTCCTTTCTGATTAAGGCTGGAATGCTCTTCTTCTACTCCTCCTGATTTTGGTTCCTTTGTGAAATCTTACCATAGAAATTGTGGTTTTACTCCCTCTGTGAGAGTCATCTCCATATATGATAGTTTAAGAGGTTAATCTCTGATTAACTCTCGTTTTGTAAAAATGTTAGAGGATTTCTATTTTTCTTTGTGATTTGTATTTGTAATCTCTGAGACATTCTGAATCTTTTAATGTACGAAGCCGTAATTTACTTTGTGGAGCTTCAATGAGAAGTAGACAACGGTTAGGTGAATCTTGGTCTTTAGGGACTAAAACTCTTATGTTCGTTTACATATTTCGCTTTATATTCTTGTTTGTGGTTGGATTCAAACATCAAATGTAAAATCATAACAGCTCATTTAATCACGTATAGAAAGTAAAATGTCATAATGCCTAGTTAACCACCTCGAAGTATGATAATGAATTGCAAAGAGTTACTTGACGTTATTATGACTTGCATGGTTGCATGACAAAAGACGAACATCTCACTTACTTTACAATACCTTACTGAGATTTCAGAGGCAGATTTGCCCAAATTGTATATGAGGTTAAAATTTCTAGTGTTTTAAAATTCGAATCAGTCATGTGATTAAATTAGAAAACTTGTGATGTGATCAATAATTCGGTTTGGGTTGTTCTATTAGACCGATCTTTGATCGACACAGGAGGTTCCATAAAAAAACCGATTATCCAAACCATTATTGATGATTGAAATTTTTTAAATTATGTTGAGAATTTAAATAATTATTTACCACTTTAGGCTTTAGCTTTCACTTTTTTTAATTGCTAATTTTTTTTTCTTTTCCAGCATGATTTTTTTGACTTCATCTTGAAATTTTATCTCTTTGAATTTTGGAATAAAGATTGAAAAATAGGGTAGGGTTAATTTAATCAATGATAATTAGTCACTCTTTTATTATATAATAAAAATAAGGGTTAATTACATTAATGGTCCCCATTTTTAGGTTTATAATGATTTTATCCCCATTTTTTTAAACAGATATCATCCTCATTCTTCCATTTATTCTCACAGAGAGTCCACAATTCACTATTTTTCACTATTCTGACAATTCTATGACAATTTTACCCCTTAACTTAAATAAATTAAAATAATAGAAAAAAATACAATGAAAACATTGCAATTGAGCCCTTAACCTTTTCAAAAGTACAAATAAATCTTAAACAAACGCACTCAACGCGTATTTGAAGGTCGCTTCATCACCATCAAACGCACTCAACGCGTCTCCCCAACTCTCATCTCCGTTGCACACCGCCTCCTTGCCACCGCCCTTTTCACCATCATGTCAAATACCTCACCATTCTCGGAAATACTTATTCTTGATTTTTCAGTCTCTGTGAAACCCGTCTCTGGCATCGGATTCAAGCAGGGGAAAGGCATCGACGGTCCATGAACCACAATCTTCTTATTGTACACCATATCAAAGTCCTTGATCTTCATGTAATTGATCATCATTGGCGTCAATGGACTGCCGCTGTCGGCGGTTTTGATCACCAGACTCTGTCCTTTCTCCATAGTCGGCATTTCCGTCTCCTTTGGCAGGCTCGCTAAGTCTGCCACCATCAACAGCTTATTGGGCAGGACGTAGAACCCAATATCAGCCACATAGGAGTGGCCGCTGCCGCTGGTGAATATGGATGAGTCGTCTAGAGCAAAAAGGGTCATGAACTTGAGGTCCGAGAGTAAATTGAGTAAAATTCGCCTGAAATGTAATATCCTCTTCGAGCCAAACCAAGATTTAATCAATTACTGTTAATTTGATTTTTTTAAAAAATGCTTAAAATTCCTTCAAATGAAAAATTTGTTGAATTTTTCAAATTAGCGATTGTTACGGGTTAACAATAGAGAGAGAAAACTGAGATATAGTAGAAAGGGGGTTAGAGAGATAGAGAGATCTCTAGAAAGCTGAAATGCAACGTGTGGTTAAAGGAGATGTGCTTTATATATAGTGAGAATATAGATTGCACTATTTTATGCGTTGGGTGACGTGGGACACACTTGCTAATTTGTTCATATTGGGATGGGATGGGATGGGATGGGATGGGATGGGATGGGTTGGGTTCTAATTTGAATAAAATAAAATTGTTTAAGATTTATTTGTATTTTTGTAAAGTTTAAGGGCCTAATTGCAATATTTTCATTGTATTTTTTTTCCTATTATTTTAATTTATTTAAGTTAATGGGTAAAATTGTCATAGAATTGTCAGAATAGTGAAAAATAGTGACTTGAGGACCATCTGTGAGAATAAATGGAAGAATGATGATGATATCTGCTAAAAAAAGAATAGAGATGAAATCATTACAAACCTGAAAGAATGGAGACTATTAGTGTAATTAACCATAACAATAATTATATTATATTTGACATAAGTTGACTCGATGCTTAAATCACTAGATTTGTAGTTGAACCACTTACCCATTATCCCACCTCTTCATCCGAGTTATGCCTGAGTCGTGTTTGAAACTATGAAATTTTCTATGAAAACTTTATGTGGAAATTACACCCACTACTTACACATTTTAAAACAATTTTATTGCTACAAACTTAATCTTTTTATTTTAAAAATATTGTCCATAATTTATTTTTTCTATAAATAAAATAAAAACAAAATACATATTTTTAAACAACCGTCTATACATAATTATCATTAAAAGTTGCACACAATAGGAAAGAACCCCTAAATTGCAGTGAAATATTTGATTTTCAAATTTACCGGTATCTTCCGTTTTCAAATTATTTCCCAACAATCTCAACCATTCTGTGAAACCGAAAACACTAATCACTTCAACTAATAATTTTATTTCACTGTAATCTTCATCATTTTAGAGTGAGTTGAAATATTTAACAATAGACAATCCAAACCTAACCCGGGTAGTTCAAATTATTCAAAATGGATGATTTTTTAAAATTAATTTTTTTATTTATATAATTTGAAGAAATAAAGATTATATATCATATTTCTCGATGTATTTAGTTTACTCATTAGTTTTTAAAATATTGGTGAATTGTTTATAACATGAATTGTTAATACGATATTTATAATACTGGTGTTAATATGAGTGTTCTTGATTGAATTGTAATTATCATTTAACATGAAATGAAGCAAATGAGCATGAAAATAAGTTATCCCATTGTAAAATAGTTTGTAATTGCCTCAATCTAATTTGTACCACGAATTGCTACAAATGTTATAATTTAACGTATCATGAGTTGTATTCGTGGATTGTTACAATTGTTTTTGACAAAAATTATATATATTTGACAGTTATGTAAACTAATTGTTACATTTATTTTTGACACAAATGATATATGTTTGACAGTTGTGTCAAACTAAATATTACATTTGAGTGGTTACACACAATGTTGCTATGATTCGATGTGGCAAAACTTATAACCCAAATTTTGGGTTGGACTGGGCTGGGCTGGGCTGGCTCAAACAAAATTGGGTCTATATGGTCTGGCCCGCAGGGTGAGTTTTTATTTTTATTTTTCTCTCATTAACACTAATAACTCATTTTGTGAATAGTCCCAATACATGATCAAAATAATATCAATCTAAAATGGACTAAGCCCAAGTCTTCAATTTAAATTGCTTTTTTTGAAACATTAGTCCAACAATCCCAACTTCCAACATAAAATTGTTTAGATTTAGGGGGTGTCCTCAACTAAGATTTGAATGAATTTGAAAAATTCACATAAATTTAGGTGTTCTCAACTCAAATTTTAATAAAATTCATTGAAATTTAGGTGTCCCCAACTCGGATTTAAATAGATTCATTAGAAATCTAGGTGTCCTCAATAACTAGTGAATTTCTAAAGATTTCATTAATTAATGGATTTTGACAGATTTCAATAGATTTGGAACTATAATTATAACTAATAAAAATTCTAACAATTCTTGTTCTAAACTTCAAATTTTCAATTAATTTCTCTCTCTCTCTCTCTCTCTAACATCTCACTTTTTACATACGATTTTGCTGAAACTATTTTGTATCAATTGACTTTTTTTTCTTTCTTTCTCTCACAAACCTCTCATCTTTCACATAAAATTTTATTGAAACTCTTTTATACCAATTTGTAATTATTCATGTCTTTATTTTGTTTTTTCTCAAAACGATGTCCATATTTCCAACTTCATGAATTTTTTGTTTAAAATGATAAAGTTAGGAATTTCTTTTAACGTACGATAATGTTATAAATTTTATTTTTTAATCACAATGTTATTTTTTTTAGTGATCTAGTCAGACATTATACTATTTTCTTAGCTTTTTTTTTTAAAAAAAATAATAATCCGTTTATGCACAATGAGTGGTTATGGTTAAAAAAAATCACAAATACGAACCCGATTAACCTCTATAATTTAGAATTCTTTAAAAGTTAAAACGTTTCGATACTCATTTTTAATATTTAAAATGTAAATTATATGAATTAATATATTATGAATTAGTTGTCTTTTTTTTTGTTGCTATTAGTCTATTTTTAAAAAATAAAAAAATAAATTGTACTTTTATGGTGAGTTTACTTGTCAACATTAATTTTAGAGCAAGTTTCTCGTCAAGACATAATTTGGTTTTAAAAAAAAAATAGACTTGAAATGTTATGATGAAATTTTAAATTTTTTTCCAAATTTACAGTTGACACAATTGAAGAGATGAAAATATAATTTTTAATAAAAAAAAAATCACAAATTCAATGAAATCCATGAGAATCTATTAAAATCTATGATATAGAAATCTATTGAAATCTTATCAAATATGTCAAATTCTATTAAATTCCATGAAATTTATAAAAATTTATAAATATTAAGAAATCTATTAAAACCTGAGTTGAGGACACCCTCCTTAATTAAAATTTAATTTAATTCAAATTTCAATCAAAATTATGTTTCGTATGGCAATTAAATTATTTATTTTAAATTTATTTATAAGTAAATTTTTTAATTTAAGCAAAATATGCTTATATCTCAAAGCAATAAGATTAGAATGTTTTATTATTTATATATTTTTTTAAAAATTGTCAAGAAATAGTTTACAATTAACCAAAAAAATATTATTATTTTGAAAGAAAATTGATGTTTATCTACTGACTAATTCATGAGTGTCCCAATTTTATAAATAAACCTATTTAAAAATATCAAAATATATATTATTTAAGTTTATCTGATGCAATATATTAGATTGTATAAAAAAAATTATTTAAAAAAAATAAAAAAATAAAATTAAAACATAGTTGGCCTGATAGACTGGGTTGGCCAGCATATTTTTGGCACACACAAAACTGGGTTGAACTGACCCTGTCCAGTTTCAAGTGTGGCCTTACTTTGGCAGGCTGGCTCGGCCCAACCCAGCCTATTTACCAACTCTAACTATGATGTTTGATATTAAAATTACATGTTATTAATTGACTCGTTAACATCATATAACATGTAATGAAGTGTATGAAAAGTGTTGACCTATGGTTAACTTTAAACCTTAATGTTTTGATTATAACAAACAAATTGGTTATAATAACATTCTATTTTCAAGCAAAATTCAAAGCGCTACTAATCGAACTCTCATGCAATGACAAGTTCAAAGTCAAAATCAATACAAGAGTTCAAGCATATCAAGATCCGCCGAAATTCAAGATTCGAAGATCAAGATTGAATAATAGAATTTTAGATAAAATTGTAAAAGTATTAACTCTTTAATCCTTAGCAATTAAATGAACGAAAGCTCAAAATATTTTTTATCACTTGTATAAAAATAGTTTGATCAAAGTCAAAAATCAAATTTTTAAAACTGTGGAAATGGACAATTCGTTTGGTAAACCGGTTGATCCGGTCGACCGTTTACCTTGAATCGATCGACCGTTTGAACGTCTTTTTTCAAAAAGTGTATGTTCTGATTTTTTGCAGTTCAACAGCTAGTTCTGACCAATATGACTGGTCGACCGTTTGGTCATCCGTCTGGTCATCCGTCTGGTCATCCGTTTGATCAGAAAGTGATAAAAATTCATCTCTATAAATACCACTTCATTTATTATCATTTGAAAACACTTACAAGAGCATTTATAGAGAGAATTATATTGAAAAACCTCATTCAAAGCTTGATTGCATTTATATCTTCAATTTCTCTATTTGAAAAACTTTGTTTGATTAAATCAAACTTTTGGTTCATCTTTCTCAACAAAGTTTTTCCTCTAACACTTGAGCTTTCCTCATTCATTGCTATTCATTAAAGTGTTAGTCTCTCTTAGAACTAAACTTGTATCTATCATTCATCTAGAGAAAAATACTCAAATCAATCTCTTTATATATTTGGGTCATATTGAGGTCCCTTGAAAAGCTCAATATTGTATAAGGATCGGTGCTCCTTGTTTGTAAGTCACCGGATACATTGTAAGGATTTGGATTGCACCATAAGTCAATCAAAATAGTGGAAAGGCCGTGCTCGTATTGGAGAGCTTGGTAACGGGGGACGTAGATCATTGGTTGGATCGAACTTCCATAAAAATCGTTTGCACTCTCTCTTTTCTTTTATTTACTTATATTGTGCTTATATTTTTGTGAATCAATTTTTATTTCTTAAATATCATTTTTTAGAATATTTTTCGAAAAAGTTTGAGAAAACCAATTCACCCTATCTTGGTTAGTTATTATTGGGCTATCAATTGGTATCAGAGCAAGGTGCTCATTTTTTTTAAGATTACACAATCTTGAGTAATGGCTAACCAAAATTTTCAAAACCTTGAGGGTCACTCTACAAATCGTCCTCCCTTCTTTAATGGCTCCCACTACAATTATTGAAAAACTAGAATGATGATCTATATTCAATCGATTGATTATAACATTTGGGAAGTCATCGAGTTTGGTCCATATGTGCCTACAAAAATTATCAAAATTGATGATAAACCGGACCAAACTATTTCTAAGCCTAGAGAAGAATATGATGAAGATGATAAAAGAAAATTGTCTTTGAATGCTAAAGCCAAAAATTTACTTTATTGTGCTTTAGACAAAAATGAGTTTAATCGTATTAGCACATGTGATTCCGCATATGATATTTGGCATGCATTAGAGATAACTCACTTAGGTACCAACAAGGTTAAAGAAACCAAAATAAATCTTTTGACAAAAGATTTCGAAAATTTCTTTATGAAACAAGATGAACCTATTGTTGATATGATTACTCGTTTCACCGATATTATTAATAGCCTTAAGGGTTTTGATCGAAAATTTACTAACGGTGAACTTGTGAGCAAAATGCTTAGGTCTTTATCGGAAGATTAGAGCTCCTTGAGGATGTTGATAGAGAATATAAAAGATATAAACACTTATCTATTAGAGGAGCTATATGGAATATTGATGACGTATGAGCTCAACAATGCCGAAACCAAGGAGAAAACAAAGAGAAGCAAATAAGAGATGAAGGAGCTTCCCAAGAAGCAAATTGCTTTAAAATCAACAAATGATGAATGATCCTCCAACACAAACATGAGTGATGAAGAACTTGATGACTTAGTTCTTCTTGTCAAGAAATGGAGAGGATTTCGAAACAATAGGCGATTTCAAAAGAAAGAAGACAAAAGTGAAGAAAAGAACAAAAAGATTATATGCTATGATTGTGACAAACTCGGTCACAAGAGGACCGAATGCCCAAATAAGAAGAAGTTCATCAAAAAGAAAGCACTTCAAGCTACATGGGATGATAGTGATGAAGATGATCAAGAAGAATATGAAATTCAAGAGGAAATCGCTAATATGTGCTTCATGGCTATTGAGAATGAGGTAAGTACAAATAACAATGACTCTTACATTGACTTATCTACCTTTTATGATGAAATTCTTGAAGAATTTGAGAAACATATGTCAAAATACTCTATTCTTAACAATAAACACTCTTTGTTGAAAAATGTAGTCAAGAAACTTTTTATTGCTCAAAAAGACTTTGAAAAAGAGAAAGATGATCATAAGTCCTTAATTAAAGAAAATATTTTATTGAAAGAAAAAGTGGTTGATTTAACAAGCATTGTTCACAAATTTACCCAAAGAAAGAAAATTTTTGAATTAATGCTTGGTGAGCAAAAATGTGTGTTTAACAAATAGAGAATTGGATATAAACCTCTCTTGAAACAAAAATCCCTTGAAACCATTTTTGTAAAATCATCCAATTTTTCTCAACAAAACATCACATGTAGTTTTTGCAAGAAATATGGTCATGTTGCTTATAATTGTTTAACTAAAAAGAAATTATACTTTGAAAGGAAACACAAGTGGATAAAAGAATCCACAAGCACTAACTATCAAGGACCTAAACTTATGTGGGTACCAAAAATCAAAAATTAAAATTATTTTTATAGGTACCACAAAAAGTCAAGAGCAATTGGTTCTTGGATAGTGGTTGTTCGAAACATATGACGGGAGATCGATCATTGCTATCAAATTTCAAAAGAAAAGATGGAGGTCATATGACGTTTGGAGACAATGCCAAAGGAAAATTCATAGGCATTGGAAATATTGGTAATCGTTCTTCTCCCTCTATTGAAAATGTTTTATTAGTTGATAACCTCAAACATAACTTACTTAGTATAAGTCAATTGTGTGATAAAGGTTATCTCATTAAATTTGATTCTTCCAATTGCCTCATTGAGGATGCTATATCTAAAGAGGTATTGTTTATGGGGAGCCGAAGTAAAGATGTTTACATCATATCTATTGAATTTGAACTTGAAAAGGAAATAAAATGTCTTTCAAGTATAAAGGATGATTCTTGGTTATGGCATAGGAGATTAGGTCATGTTAGCATGGATTTACTTTCAAAAATCTCAAAAAATAACTTTGTAAAAGGGTTGCCAAATATAAAGTTTGAAAAAGATAAAATTTGTGATGCTTGTCAATTTGGAAAACAAGTAAAGAGTTCTTTCAAACTTAAACAACACTCTTCTACTTCAAGACCTTTACAACTTCTCCACATGGACTTATTTGGACCTTCTAGAACCGCTAGTTTAAGTAGAAAACATTATGCATTTGTTATTGTTGATGATTTTTTAAGATATACTTGGGTCATTTTCTTGAATTTAAAATTTGAAGCCTTAAATGCATTTAAACATTTTTGCAAAAGAGTCCAAAATGAAAAATGATACACCATTATCACAATTAGGAGTGATCATAGTGGAGAATTTGAAAATATAGCCTTTAATGAATTTTGCAAATCCAATGGATATGAACATAATTTCTCGGCTCCTAAAACTCCTCAATAAAATGGTGTAGTAGAAAGGAAGAATTGAACATTGTAAGAAATGGCTCGGACCATGTTGAATGAAAACAATTTACCAAAATACTTTTGGGCCGAAGCTGTAAACATTTCATGTTATATCTTAAATAGAGTTTTGGTGAGTCGAAAGAAAACCAAAACTCCATATGAGCTTTGGAAAAATAGAATTCTCAATATTGGATATTTTAAAGTTTTGGGTTGCAAGTGCTTTATTTCAAACACAAAAGAAAACTCGGAAAAATTTGATCCAAAATTCGATATTGAAATTTTTCTTGGATATTCATTTACTAGCAAAGCTTTTAGAGTTTTTAACAAAAGAACTTTAGTAGTTGAAGAATCCATGCATGTTGTTTTTGATGAAACTAACTCAATTGAGCAAGAAAAAGTCATTGATGATGAAGATTTGGAAATTCCATTTGAGCAACTAAGCGTTCAAAATCAAGACAAATGGAATCCAAATAACATTGAAATTCTACATGAGGAGAAAACGATTATGCAACAAAATGAAGAAGAACCTCATGAAGATCTCAACACTTCATCATTACCAAAAGAATGGAGGTTTGTCCCCTCTCATCCAAAATATCTCATCATTGGTGATCCATTAAAAAGGGTAAGTACAAGAAATATTTCTAGAAATTTTCATAACAATTGTGCATTTCTTTCACAAATCGAGCCAAAAAATTTTAAAGAAGTCGAGTTTGATGAATTTTGGATTCTAGCTATGCAAGAAGAACTAAATCAATTTGAAAGAAATCATGTTTGGGATTTAGTTGCTAGACCAAATTCACAAACCGTAATTGGCACAAAATGGGTTTTTCGAAACAAACGAGATGAAAATGGTATAATTGTGCGTAACAAAGCTAGATTAGTGGCTCAAGGTTACAATCAAGAAGAAGGTATTGATTTCGAAGAAACTTTTGCCCCGGTTGCTAGATTAGAGTCAATTCATATGTTTCTTGCTTTTGCTTGTCATAAGAATTTATTCTCTTTCAAATGGATGTCAAAAGTGCATTTTTGAATGGAGTCATTCAAGAAGAAGTTTTTGTTGAGCAACCACCCAATTTTAAAAATCATAAGTATCCGGACAAAGTTTTCAAATTTAGAAAAGCCCTTTATGGTTTAAAACAAGCTCCTAGAGCATGGTATGAGAGATTAAGTAAATTTCTCTTATCAAATAGTTTTTTAATGGGTAAAGCGGATACAACATTATTTATAAAAACCAAAAAGAATGATATGATAGTTGTTCAAATTTATGTTGACGATATCATTTTTGGTGCTACTAACATTTCCCTATGTGAAGAATTTTCTAAGTGCATGAGTAGGGAATTTGAGATGAGCATGATGGGTGAACTCAAGTTCTTTCTTGGTCTTCAAATCAAACAAACTAAAGATGGAATATTCATTAGTCAAACCAAGTATATCTTGGATATGCTCAAAAAGTTTGAAATGGAAGAATTGAAGCCTATGAACACTCCAATGAGCTCATCAATCAAACTAAATAAAGATGAGCATAGTACTTCCGTTGATACAACAAAATATCGAGGTATGATCGGATCCCTTCTTTATTTAACCGCTAGTAGACCCGATATTATGTTTAGTGTATGCTTATGTGCTAGATATCAATCTAATCCTAAGAATTCCCATCTTAGTGCCATAAAACGCATTTTTCGTTATCTTAGTGGAACTAGATCTTTAGGTCTTTGGTATCCCAAAGAAACTCATTTTGATTTACTTAGCTATTCGGATGCCGATTGGGCCGGTTGTACAATTGATCGTAAAAGTACTAGTGGAACGTGCCATTTTCTAGGCTTTGCTTTAGTTTCATAGTTTAGTAAGAAACAAAATTCCGTTGCCTTGTTAACCGCCGAAGCCGAGTATATCTCCGCCACTAGTTGTTGTGCTCAAATCCTATGGATAAAGCAAACTCTAAATGATTATCACATTTCATTTGACAAAGTTCCTATTATGTGTGATAATACTTGTGCGATCAACTTATCTAAAAATCCCGTTTTGCATTCTCGTACCAAACACATTGAGATTAGACATTACTTTTTACGAGACCATGCACGAAAGGGAGATATAACTTTGGAGTTTGTAAACACCGAAAAACAATTGGCCGATATTCTCACAAAACCTTTAGCACTCGAAAGATTTTCTTACATTCGACGAAGTTTAGGTATAATTGATGAATGTGAAATATGTGGCTAAATCTTTATGTTTCCTATGATTGATTGCATTTTATATGACAAAAATGTTTTAAAATCATTTGTCAAAGGACCAAACCAATGACCTTGGTACAATTTGTGAAAATCTGCCCAACCGGACGACCGTTATTCAATACGGACGTCCGTTTGAGGTTAAACGGATGACCCAAGTGATCATCCGGTGTATCATCCGTCTAAGTAGAGACTTTTGCCAAAATTGAAAAGTTTAACCAGTTGGCCGTTTCATTTGAACGGACGTCCGTATGATTTTAAACGAACGACCGCATATCATCCATCTGAACAGAGAGTTTGAACACCAAAAATTCAATCCAAACGGTCGACCGTCTTAGCGGAAATCAGGGTTTTAAGTTGGAAATTTTTCAAATTTCTTCATTCCAACTTCACGCGAACTTACGGTTTTCACTCCCAATCTCTTCCCATTCATCAAATCTCTCTAAAATTCTTCAAATTCGTGATTAAAATAAAAAAACCCATATCAATTCCTCTCTTCAAACCGCAAAATCCCTAATTTTTATCCACGGAATCATCCCATTTCTTCCCAAACGGACGATCCTAACCCTAGCCTCCAAATCCGTTTCCAACAACATACCTCGAATGAAAATGGCAGCCAAACGACCTAGGAGGGAAAGGCAACCATCTCCATCCTCCTCCTCCGAAGATCCTCAATCCAAACGAATTGAACGATGTCCCGTCCTCATGGGTAAGAATGTCGATCTTGCTTCTTTCACACACGATGCACCATCATTCAACGTTTGAAAATCTTTTCATGGGTATGGGGTGGGTTCCTCTTCTTACTTTAAATGATAATGTCTACCCCCCCATTGTCAAATAATTTTACAAAAACTTGGTTTACTCTCCGGCGTTGGGTATTTCATCCTTTGTTCGGAACAAACGAATTAAGATCACTCAAGATCTTATTCGTTCCATTCTTCATCTTGAGGATGGTGGTATGCATCTCTATACCACCAAGACAATTCCTCATACCGCCGAGTACGATCCGGTCGACGCATGTTGTAACGTCACCGGCAAGCATTTTGAGGCTGCCGTACGTCTTGGCACAAATCAACTCACTATTCCATGTCGTGTCCTCCATAATATCATCGCCCACATAATTGTCCCTTGAAAAGGTCATTTGGATGAAGTTAACCATTTCGATGTTTTTGTGCTCGACTCTATCCTCTGAGGGCGTAAGCTCGATTTTTCATACATTATGATCCAACACATGCACTACGTTCTTAGCGGCAAGAGATCTAAGGCGCTTCCCTACGGCATGATTCTCACTAAAATTTTCCAACACTTCGACATCTCATTCCGTGATACGGTGACCCTCCTTCCTAAAGCCACCGACACCATCAATATTCTTACGCTCAAATGAATGAGGATTTTCAAAGAAAACGGTCAATGGGTGGCAAAGTCAAAGGGGTTTGAAGAAGAGTCGAGACCTTCCATTCTACCCTTCGAGGGGAAAGATATTGACGAAGATGCTCCTCCGTCCCCACCGCGACAAAGATCCCAAAGGCTGTCGTCCTCCACCTCCGGCCACAACGAGGACCATTTCACTTTACTTCACAGACGGATCGACTCACTTACCTCTTCGGTCGAGGGTCTACATCATACCATGGGAACTCTCCAGCACTCGGTTGCCGACATGACGACATTGCTCCGAGATCTTCATTCCCGTCTTGACGCCGTGCTTCCCCCGCATCCGCCACCAGAGCCTTAGTTTATTTCCTTTGTTTTTTGTTTTTTTGTTTTTGCAAACATTCCTATGCTCTAGCTTTCATTATGTATCTTGGAACTATGCTTGTTTTTAAATTTTAATTTTATCAATGAATGGCATATTTCGTTTCACTTAGGGAGAATTTCTTTTAAACCGTAATGTTTTATCAATGAATGCCTTTTTGTTTATGCCAAAAGAGGGAAAATAAATATGTGATGTATGTAGAATTTGGAAAATATGTGATATATGTAGAATTTGGAAAATATGTGATATATGTAGAATTTGAAAATATATATGATGTGATGAAATTGGCAAATCAAATAAAATTGATATCATGTAATACAAACTCATCAAATCATGTTTACTTGAAAAAGAAATGTGGAATATACATGATTAATTCTATTTCATTATTCTATATTCTCACATTATTTGTCATAATCAAAAAGGGGGAAATTGTTGACCTATGGTTAACTTTAAACCTTAATGTTTTGATTATAACAAACAAATTGGTTATATTTTCTAATATTTTATTTTTAAGTAAAATTCAAAGCGCTACAAATCGAACTCTCATGCAATGACAAGTTCAAAGTCAAAATCAATACAAGAGTTCAAGCATCTTAATATCCGCCGAAATTTAAGATTCGAAAATCAAGATTGAAGAATAGATTTTTAGATAAAATTATAAAGGTATTAACTCTTTAATCCTTAGCAATTAAATAAACGAAAGCTCAAAATATTTTTTATCACTTGTATAAAAATAGTTTGATCAAAGCCAAAAATCAGATTTTCAAAACTGTGGAAACGGACAATTCGTTTGGTAAACCGGTCGATTCGGTCGACCGTTTACCTTGAACCGGTCGACCGTTTGAACGTCTTTTTTCAAAAAGTGTCCGTTCTGATTTTTTACAGTTCAACGGCTAGTTCTGACCAATATGACCGGTCGACCGTTTGGTCATCCGTCTGATCATTCGTTTGGTCAGAAAGTGACAAAAATTCATCTCTATAAATACCACTTCATTTATTATCATTTGAAAACACTTACAAGAGCATTTATAGAGAGAATTATATTGAAAAACCTTATTCAAAGCTTGATTGCATTTATATCTTCAATTTCTCTATTTGAAAAACTTTGTTTGATTAAATCAAACTTTTGGTTCATCTTTCTCAACAAAGTTTTTCCTCTAACACTTGAGCTTTCCTCATCCATTGCTATTCATTAAAGTGTTAGTCTCTCTTAGATCTAAACTTGTATCTATCATTCATCTAGAGAGAAATACTCAAATCAATCTCTTTATATATTTGGGTCATATTGAGGTCCATTGAAAAGCTCAATATTGTATAAGGATCGGTGCTCCTTGTTTGTAAGTCACCGGATACATTGTAAGGGTTTGGATTGCACCATAAATTAATCAAAATAGTGGAAAGGCCGTGCTTTGTTGGAGAGCTTGGTAACGGGGGACGTAGATCATTGGTTGGATCGAACCTCCATAAAAATCGTTTGCACTCTCTCTTCTCTTTTATTTACTTATATTGTGCTTATATTTTTGTGAATCAATTTTTATTTTTTAAATATCATTTTTGAGAATATTTTCGAAAAAGTTTGAGAAAACCAATTCACCCCTTCTTGGTTAGTTATTCTTGAGCTATCAAAAAGTATACGGTAATACGGATTACCTTTGAAATAATGACCTAATTTTGTCATCATTGTCATTTGTATCACATATTGTTATTAATGTCACATATCATTATATCATAAGTTTTATGTGTTAAAGTTGGTGCTATCTGTTACATTTATAGTCATGTCTTATTTTAAGGAGAGTTTTATTTTTTTATTTTTTATTCTACTAATAGATTAATTAGAAATAAATCAGCTGTATTTTTTTGCTAATGAATTACAATTAAAGATTTCGTAGTATATTGATTACAATTAGCTACGGAATTTAACAAATCAGTTACTCTATTTCAGATAATTAAATATTAACATTAATAAATAAAATAATTAGTAAGAAACAATATTTTTGAAATATATCTAACATAAAATAGATTTTTTAAAATATTTTTTTTTTTTAAAAATGGCTTATCTGTATAAAAATGTCAAAATTTATTGCTTTGCCCCCATCCCACTCGACCCAACACCACTCAGTCCACCCACCTCGACATTATTAACCCTAGACATGCTGTGTGCATGTTAGAAACATGGGTTAAATACTTAAATATATTGTTATGGCATTAAAACACTTCAATTTTTGGATAAATTATATTTATAGTTCTCATTTATTGAAGTTTGTGGTAATTTTATCTATATTCAATTTTATTTATATATATATCATTTACAATTTTTATTAATTCGCACAAATAATCATATTTTACAATTGTGTCCCTAACTTAAATAAATTAAAATATTAAAAAAAGTATATATATATAATAATAATAATAATAATAATAATAATAATAATAATAATAATAATAAAATTGCAGTTGAAGTCTTTAATTTTTTAAAATTATAAAATAGTCTCTTTATATTTAATTATTTTAAACAATTAAAAATAAAAATAAAAAGAAGAAAAACATCTTTCCCCCCCCCCCCCCCCCCCCCCCCCCCCAACCCAAACCGAAGGATTTTTTTTAAAATAGAGAAGCTAGCTTGTAAACCAAGTGATGCCAAATAATGATTGCTGAAACCACCATAGACTTGCCATATGTATATTCACAATGCGAGGGACAAATTTTATTTTTATTTTTTCGTTTTCGACCATTGCATGGCTTATACGTTCAACGTGACTTTTTCTTTTCTAAATAATGTGCCAAGAAAATCAATTCATGAGTTTCCAAAGAGCAAGATTTTACTTCAAAAATGACACGAGTAATCATAAGTTTGGGTCCGAAATTCAGGAAAAGAAATTCCCCTCAGTTTGAGTTAAACTAGGGAGAAGATATCTCTAATTTTGCGAAAAACCTCTTCTCCTCGTGAGATTTCTTTTATCCGTTTTAGACTCAGAGTTTGGTGAGTTTAGGTTTGAAATCGGGGGAGAAATCCCAACCAATTTCGCACATATCTGGTCTGGTGGGGTGGGGGAAGAAGATAACATTTTATTTTTATTTTTTATGTTTAACATGAAGATACTATTTTGACATTGTTAAATTGGTTAAATTTATGTCACATATTTGACTTTTTGTTAACTAACGAACATTTGAAAGAAATCAATCTAGACTTCAGAGGTCCTTTATTTTTAGTGCACATGTACTGATGGATGTAGGTGCCAGATTAGAAGGTTTGTGACTTGATGACACATTTTTTTATAATTGAAGTGAAAATTTGTAAAAAATAAAAGGTTTAAATTTTATTTGTACTTTTTAAAAAGTTAGAGATCTCAACTGCGATTTTTTCCATTATATTTTCTTTATTTTTTTCTATTTTAATTTATTTAAGTTAGAGGCAAAATTATATAAAAGGACCATTTGGAGAATATTTGTGTGAATTAATAAAATGTTGGGGATGATATATGCGAATAAAATTGAATGAGGATGAAATTGCTACAAACATGAAATGATGGAATTGTAAATGTAATTTACCCTAAATTAAATTTATATCATATGAAGTAATTTTTGTCATTTATCAGGTTGTATTGAATTGAAATTTTTAAATACTTTTATGAGTGAGTGACTTTTGTGAAATTTTTAGAATTTTAAGTGACTTTTGTGGATTTGTAGGAATTAATAAAAGTAGACTTTCGTTAAAAAATTTTGTAAACTTATATAGACTTTCATTAAAAAAAATTTTAAGCTAAATTCATAAATAATATAACATTATTTTATTAATTTCTCGTATTTTCAAATCATCCACAACACATGCAGTCAGTCATGGGGGATGGTTTGTTAGCTCTCTTTCTCAGGTCCCTGCCACTCGTGCACATCCCTCGATTTACAACCAGCCTGGTCAAGTGACATCTGACACAGGTGGAGAGTTTCGCCTTCAAAACATATTATCATATCAATAAAAATATTTCCTAGAAAATAAAAATAAAAATTAAATCACCTCATTAACAAATAACATAAATACAACAAATAAATTAATAATATTTTAATAATTTTCAACAAAAAAAATATCAAATATTCTCAAAATCACTACATCTTGATGCTTAGGAAGAGAGGCATGTCTTGTGATAAAGAAAGAAATAAAGAAAGAAAGATGTACCATGGACAGAGAAAGAACACGAGTGAGAAATCAAATTACAAAATTATGTAGAAAAATCAATTGTTCATACAATTGATAAAACTATATACATGATTTATATACAATTTTCAATATAAAATAATAACAATTACATATAATTTTAATCAAAAGTGATTATGCTTTCTTTTAGATACAATTACATATAATTATTAATTGATTACAGCAAATTAATAAAAGAGATACAAGAAAATCTTATGAATGAAAGAAAATGACATTATTTATTTTGGGACTTTAGAACCTTCACAAATGTCAAAGGTGTGTGGCTTTAATTTCCTATATGTACTTTCCACCAAAAAGTCTTTAGAAGTATGGTAAGTAGAGAATTCCAAAAAGTCATTCTTATTTTCAGAGAATCTTAAAAAATCTACATTGAATATTTCTTAAAACATCTCAAATGCACCCCGTCTATTATTTTTTAGACATGCTACATAAGTATAGATAGACGGAGTTATAAAAAAACACTCTCCAATGTATGCTAACGAAGACTCCGTTTAACTGATGTGGCACACCAAAAAATTGACTCCGTCTAAACAGTAGCAGATCTAGGGTTGAAGTTCAGTTAGGACGGACGTTGACTGATCAACGGTCAATATGTCAACAGTCAAATATTGACCGTTGACCAGTCAAAGGCCGATGCTTGTTAAAAATATAAGTATCAGCCACACACTTGATTCGCTTCCAACACTAGCGTAAGAAAAAATTTAAAATAATTTATGGCAACAAAAAAAAAAAAGAGCAAAAGTTGATAATGAGTCTTAAGTAATCCACCATATAACTTGTAATTTAAAAAATACAATCAAATCAACAATAAATGTAAAAGTTGACTTCCAACAACTAAAAAAACAAATCTTTGACTTACGTGTATATCCCATTACCCAAGGACTCCAGCATACACCAACAATCATGATTTTTTTTTTGGATACAAATATTACAAAAAATAATTCACAAAGTCATGACTCATAAACAATCAAACTTCCATTTCCTCTTCAAGCTCAATTCCTTCCACCATTGTTGTCTTCTTCAAGCTCTGTAGATTAACATGGGTACTCTGACCAGATTTCCATGTCCGAGCATCACAGTATACAACATATACATACACCGATACACACGCAGAATGCACGCACGAAAAAAATTGATGAAGCCAACACTAATTTTTCGCGAAATTCCAGCACGGGCCAACGCAGGGTCTTGCCATGTGCTAGATCCGTCCCTGCGTCTAGAAGTCCATCTAAATTTAAACAAAGTGACTCAACAAATGTAAATTCAACTCAGCATTTTATTAAAAAAAAAAAAAATCGGACGAGTGAAATAAAAATTGAAGACCCACAAATTTAAAAAAAAAAAAAATTAATGCCACATAACTGGTAATATTAATTTTAGACGAAATCCATTAGTGTCACAATTATTTTTTGTTCTACTTAATTAATAATTTTAATTATTGCATTAAAATATTTATCGAGTGTCATAGTTCTAATAATTATACACTCATTTTAACTATTTCATCTACTACGTAGAAGACTATTTACATTTATTTTGCGTGGCATAGAAAAATGTAAGAGTCAAATATCAACTAAGATTTTTTATTTTATTTTAGTTTGTATATGATTTGGAAAGATTAGCTTACACACTAAGTCCTCTAAATTCAATAGATTATAGAATAATTAAATTAATCTAATATTATAATATATTTTTAAAATTTACATAAAATGTAATTAAAATATAATTGTTAAGTGCAAAAATTGCTATTTAAATTTTTACTGAATATTATTGTTTGGTTTAGACTTTCTTCAAAAAAATAAATTTTTTTATTTACTTTTTTTTACTATTCAAATTTTGTAGTTGGTGAAATGACAAAATTGTCCTTAATCAACCAAATGCCACTTCATAGTAGAAATAAAATTTTGTCATTTAACCAATTATAAAGTTTAAATAGCAAAAAAATAAGCAAAAAAAAAACTATTTCTTTAGAGAAAATCTGCACCGAACAAACTCTAATAAAGATAATACAATTAATTTTGAATGAATAGTAGACAGTCAACGTTTTGACGAACATGCAAATTATAACAAAATTGACAATCGAACGCGCTATATTGAGAGACATATTATCCACATAAAATAATTATTCGACAACATGATGAAAAACAAGATTATCTTTATGCTGATTCCATTAAGTCCCGCAAATGATGAATGATATATTTTCAAGTCTAAGAGGAAATAAAAAACAAAGAATTTTTAATTAATATTATTGAAAAAGTAAATTTTGCAAAGACTTTTCCCTAGATTACCCTTATTTAAGTATTATCAATTCTCACTATATTTAAAAGAGTACAAATTTATTTGTGCTGATAATAAAGTACAATCAATAAGAGTATATTAAAAAACAAAAAAAAAATCAAATACACCTCTAATAAGATAAGTGGACTATAATTCAACACTAGTCTAGTTACGTATATCGATTAACCATTCTTATGTTTAAGATTAATAAAATTAATCGATCAGTCTTTGAACGATCCATACTAATTTTATAATCTATAAACATTAGACAACAATAATTCTATATCAAAAAGCATGGACACATAATGACTAATTGATTATGAAATTATTATGTAATTTAACATTTTTATAACAACATGAAATTACATAAATTATAGCTTATAAATAGAATAGTTCCATAAATAATTTATTAAATGCACATATTTTGAGCTCTTAATTTGCCTACATTGAACTTTGTTATATTTCGAGACAAATTTGCTAAAAACCCGCTTGCACAATATTGGTTAAGACAAGTATTATCTTAAAAATAGTGTGATAGTTCACATGTCTTGAACATAAAATTAGTCGAATTAGTGTCTTCTTCTTAATACTTAATAGTCTTGTTCGATTCTTTTCGATTTAAAGTAAAATTTATGTCAAAATCTAACATCATGTTCATGGCAAAAATCAACGGTCCATTAGGGTACGTTATCATCATTAGATTCATTACTATATCAAGTCAATTAGGTACACTTGACTGAACTGGTATTTCATTAACTTTCGATTCTTTCAAATTACATTAAGGGTTGATTGGACTCGTTTCGATCTTATTAATTACGTAAATTTCAATATAAACATTCTCGTTTATTTTTAGCACTTTGAAGTCAATTGGACTCGATCCGAATGAGTCTTTCTTCTAATGGCCTTACGATGAGTATAACTAATTATTTAGATTCCAAGTGTCCCTTTTTATCTTATGTCCATCAATATGAGATTTGACCCTAAAAACCACATAAATATTATAAAGAATCAAACAACCATGTAGATTATGAGAACTTGTAAATTACTCCATCCCATTACCTTGGATTGTGTCCTTTAAATTATTGTTGGTGTTTGTTGATTAACTACTAAGGGCCACTTTGAAATTGATTTTGGAGTCCAACTTATGATTTTCAAACAATCATAAGTTGTTTTAGGTGTTAGGTAAATTTGGAAAAAGTGACTGTAAAAGAATCTGTATCATTTGAAAGCAGATTTTAATAAGTAACAAAATATTAGTTTCTCATATTTTACTTTTAGATTTTCTATCTATCTATTGTTATAATATCAATTTTGACCTTAATTAATTAAAACAATTATCTTTATGTCCTATATTTGCTAGTATTCTAATTATAATACATCTCCATAAACAATTTAAATATAAATCTAATTGATTTTTGTATAATATAACAATGTTTTTATTTTGTAATATTTATAAATTTTGAGATTTAATAAATATTTATTATTTTTATTTTAAAATAATTATGATTAATGTGTTGTCTTGAACAAATATTTAGTGCTCGTACGGTGTGGATTATAAACTGGTTTATTTGATCAAAATAGTTTATTTGACCAAGAATTGTTGGTCAAATAAACTATTTTGATTAAAAAACTAGTTTATAATCCACACCAAACGGAACATAATAATCAATGTCCATTTTAGTAATTTTATACAGTCACAAAAATAAATTACTTTTGTTTACCAAACACATAAATGTTGTTTTTGAAGCATACATCAATTCTAAAATAAGAGTTTATCCAATACTTATCTGATTCTTCTCACATCTCATTTTTTCTACAGTACAGTAAAAATTGATTCTCTTAAAAGTACAGCAATACCAATTCAAAAATTGAGTTGGATAATACATTTTCTTAGTTTCCAAGTTAAATAATAATAATAATAAATGCAAGAGTGCCATTGTACTTTTTAATTCTTGAGCTCTCTTCATTGTCAAGCTACCAATGATCTTAATTTGCCTACATTGATTTTAAATGAGCTCGATCAAAATCATGTGTGAAACGATACTTGCGTTGTAGTTAATCATTTCGATATACGAAAGTGAGTTACTTAGGCATCGGTGAGAAGACAATTATTGTATTTAAAGTTCAGAACAAAATAAGAAGTGATAGTTAAATTAGATGATCATTGAATATTACTTCAAAAAAACTCGAGTCAATAAATTTCGAGCTTGAGGCTTAATTTTCTTTAAAAAAAAAAACAAAAAATCTATAGCATTGCATTTGGCCCAATGATGCATGTGCTTTCACATTATTAACCCTAGACGTGCTTCGTGCACGTATTTGACACAAGTGTACAATGTGCAAATCTACTTCTTGGACAAAAGAGAGTTGGTTTTTGTGATGGGTGATGATACTTTCTTACACGAGTCCTCACGTATAAATGTAAAACTCTTAAACAGTGGACACATTTATTTATTTATTTTGGAAAATGAAAAAATAAAATTAAAAAATACAGAAGAAACTAATTTTTACCTGAAAGCTTCCAATAGAAATTCCTTATTCTATCAACATCTGTTTGTGAATTTGATGTGTATGTGTAGAGGATTAAAAACAACTTTACGGCGAATATTTTGATGAAAGAGTGTCGGGATACAGCGATGCAAATTGGATATTTACTTAAAATCTCCTCGACTCACCTTCTTGCCACGGACTTGGCATTATTTCTTCTGTTTTAATCCCACTGTACTCAAACTGAAATACTGAATCCAATTTGCTCTCTGCATCCCATGAATATGCAGCAGGATTTTCCACCAAATTGTTCGTTTGATCAAATCCAGCATGGCTGTTCATAATTGAACTGTTACTTGAACTTTCCAATGCTTTATTCATCAGAAATGAACTCATTCTTGAAGTTGAAGTACTATCAGAAAAATCTGTATCCATAATGGTACCATGATCAAAATTCATTAAGCTAGGCAATGACTCGAACTCCGAACCCGAACCTGGATTCTGATTTGGATTTCCCTCCATATGATTCTGATCATAAGATGTGATCAGAAAATTTGAATGGTATCCATTAGGATCTACTTTTGCTTGAAACTCAGATAAGAATAGGGGATCATATTCATAAACTTCTTTGTATATAAAATTCTCCCTTGAAATTTCTGTTTGTTCTTGAAATATTTGTCCCATTGCATCTGAGATTGATGAATATGGAATCCCATTAGGCTCAAGCATCTGTAATAAAGATGTTTCTGTACAATTTTCTCCAGTTTTGTTTATTGGCTTATGAGTGCTGGGATCAAGTCCTTGCTTTATCAGCTTCTTTTTCAGATAAGAATTCCAAAAGTTTTTGATCTCATTGTCTGTTCTTCCAGGTAATTGTGCAGCAATTTGAGCCCACCTACCATTTTTAGCCAAACCTTATCAAAATGACACAAAATGGAAATGAAAACTGTTATGGGATGTTTGGTAGTGCGAAATAGAGACACCCCTTGACAGTATTAAGATACTATCCACTATTGTCTACGTACCAAACATCCACTTAGGGAGCAAGACCTTTTCAAAATGAGAAACAAGCAAAGTACACACAACAACATGGGGCTGCTAAAATCGTTAAGGCGACCTAATACATGTATGAAATGCTGAATATATATACCCAGCGAAGAAGGTATCAAGATCACTACTTTCTTTTAGAACATTTTAGGCAGGCCATGTTTGTTGAATATGAATGTATATAACCTGTTGCCAAGAACTTCATGGAGGGTAATGATGAGATCCTCCTCTTGCTGTGAAAACATTCCTCTTTTAAGATCAGGTCTCAAGTAGTTTATCCATCTTAACCTGCAACTTTTTCCACACCTTTGCAATCCTGCAAGAACCAAACAATATCACACGGGGGTGGAACCAGAATTTTTTGGAGAATGCGTACGTCTAAAAAGAAAATTACCTGTTAATTTAGGCACGGAACTCCAGCAACCGATGCCGAATCTTGTTATATAGTTGTACAATTTCTCATCTTCTTCTGGTGACCATAAACCTTTCTTGAGTTTATTCTGTTTCACACAGCAAGAATTGCGCCCCATTGATTTGGTCACAAAGAGCCTCGATTCTTTATTATGCAGATAGTGAGATTTCCAAGTTTTTGTTGTGGGGTGGAGTGGGGTGGGAGTAGGGGTAGTATTTGAAGACTACTTAACAGTAAAAGCAAGATTAAAGAGTTTAAAGCTTGGCCCTTTCGAGTCACAAATATCAAAGATGATTTCTGATTATTTAAAGGGGTCTAGAGAAAATCATACTTAGAATTCAAGTCATTTGAGAGAGAGAGAGAGTGAATCAATAAAGTGGTTTCTAAGCAAATCTGGTGCTTCTTTTGCATTGGACTGGATTGTATCTTAAGATATCTGTAACCATTAAAAGTAATCTAAACTTTTCTTATGAAATCTAATTTATGAGTGCACCTAGGCATGTTTGGGAGTATTTATAACTACATATAAATTGGTTAAATATTATTTTTATATACACATTATGTAGAATCCACAATTTTTATCCATATTTTATTCTTACATTCATACATCTAGAGTGATGTTCTCCTATACACCAGTGGACAAGATGTAATTGCCCACAAGTGATGTAGAAGCATCTTATCTAATCTTATGATAGTGAAGTATTTCATCTTGTGGGCAAAATGACTCCACATCATCCGTGGGTAATTACATCTTGCCCACGCCCACTGGTGTGTAGGAAAACACCACTCTATATATTTAATGTTTATAATCTACAAAAAACTTTATCTATAGTTAAAATAATAAAACTTAACTATAATTAAAAATTATGATATGATGCAACGTCGTGATGACTACACTGTTGTTGTAAAATAATGTCAATCTATACGGACGGGGAGAGAGAGAGAGGGGCGAGGGGGTGGGGGGTGGGGGGCATACTTTTCTTGAAAAATAATATTTAACACGTTAATTAAGTTGGGACCTTTCATAAGTGATTCTTGTCAATTATGTAACCTCAAATCTCCAACGTGGGACTCATGGTGGACCATTTCGTACATTTATTGGTCTATCATTTTCGTTTTGTAAATGATCAACTTGTTACTATTATTGAGAACACAACTATTCTACTACCATTTTAGTTAGTAACGCAAATTTTTGGTATGCTGGGTAGGATAAACATAGATTTTTTTATATTTCACGTTGACTTCTCATTTAACATATCAATTTCTTTAAATACAAATTTAAACTTCAATCACCAACTATAAAATGCAATCATCATCTCTCAATCGATCAAAATCATTCTCTTTTTGCATTTTTCATCTTTTATTCATGCTACAAACTAAGAGAACATGTACAAAGATATATTTAATGATGCCTCATAGATATAATATCATTAGACAGTATTTGGAGTATTTGTGGGATCCAGCACACGATATGGGCAAGTGCATTCAGGAGTTGTTAGTACGGTGGAAATAGGTGAGGTAGCTAGGCCATACGGTCACTAGTCACGCGAGCCACCCGTTTCTTCATTGATACCTTGTTAGAAGAGTGGCTAGAGATAACCGAATCGATTTATAATTATTTATTGGAAGTTGATGTACCTATCTTGCCACGAGAGATTGACTACGAGGCTTTCTATGCAGAGTTGACGGCATAGCAGAAACAGGCTCGGGATGATGCACTTGAGTTCTCAGAGGACTATAGCGTACCTACTAAGATGTTTTTTCGTGAAGATGCACTTTCACCTATTTTAGACAATGAGACCCTGCAGCGAAAGGTTCCTAGAGTGTATGGTGGCTGGATTAGTGATGACGACGTATAGAGACGAAGTAGTAGTAGTAATTATTTTCAAATTTGGATAGGGTTTCCTTTTCCATGTTGTTTGAGCGTCAAACGCTCTTTTATCATTTGCTATTCCTCTTGAAGGATTACGAAAAATAAATAATTTATCAAAGTGGACATCTATGATGTAAGCAACATGATTTGATTTCTCAATGTGAATATGAAATGCCAATGTATTTTCTATTCTACGATTTGAAGACAAAAGAAATATTTAGGTCTTGAATCAAATGATGATCTCACTTTCCTATCATGTTGAATTTTACTTCATGCACGAAAGTTTGTTATTTATTATTTGATATATTTATATGTAATGCATAGTATTGATCAAATATTAAAAAATAACACGTTTATACAATTTTAAAAAATTTAAAAACTAATGTGCGAGACACATTTGACTAATATCTATTAAACATAAATTTAATTTACTTATGCATTCATCTATTTGAAAATTTCAATAGTCGTTTATGTGTTTTATTAGTTAGATATGTGAAATTAAGTGGATTCATATAGTAGCTATATTACACACATTATTTACAAAGATGAATGTAGTAATTTATAGATACATAATTAATGATAATTGTATTAGTGTAAATAAATTGAATATTAAAGGACAAAATGATAAGAATATATAATTTTAAGGAACAAAATAATATTAATGAAAATATGGATTAGTATTTATGAAATATCCCTGATGGCATTATCGTCAAAAACATGTTTCTCTCCACTTCTCATATTAGATGTTATATAATGTTTACACATTTTATAGGAAATATTGTATAGAAAATTATAACAATTTATATATATATATATATATATATATATATATATATATATATATATATATATATACACACACACACATACATACCATAAAGCTGTCAATTAATATTGACTTAAAATTTAAAAATAACATTGATAGAAGGCTTTAAAAAATCTTTAAATAACGTGCAATGCACGGTTGCACTAACTAGTAAAACAAAATAAATGTAAATAAATAAAGGAGATCAAAATAATAGAACCTAGTTTATGGTAAAACGAATCACACCGATAAAAACTTTACAATTACATGCGTATATGGAGAAGACTAGGAATAAATATTGCTTGTTTGGTAGAGTTTTTTGGACAAAAAATGGATTTTTTTAGTATGGCATATTTGACTTTTCAGAAGTTTTGATAGTGAAATGACAAAATTGTCCTTACTACTTTGAAATGGAATTGTGTTGATTAAGGACAATTTTGTCATTATATATTTAAAAATTTTGAAAAATCAAATATATCATGTTAAAAAAATCTATTTTTTGTCCAAAACCCTACCGAACAAGCTCATAAACGTCTCTGGTTTGTCCATGAAGAAGACGAAGAGGGCTAAGAGTCAGGCGATATTTTTTTTTTTTTTTTTTTTTTTTTAACAGATGGAAATTTTTACTCCCATTCTCTTTCTATATTTTTCTTTTTCATTAAATCTATATTTATTTATTTATTTCAGTCGATTACTGTGCGTCAAATAAGATACAGATAAATTTTTCTTAGTTCCTCACGTGGTGCTGTCCATTATGCATTAGTATGGGCTCGCTTATTTTTGAGACATCATTTATGTCGTGGACTTGACTTATGAGCTTCAAAAATGACAAAAACTCATTTATAACTTATAAGAGAAGCCATTAATTGGAAAAATTAAAACCATCAATATTTTTTATCATTACCAATTAAAAAATGTTCATCTAATATTTATAATTCCATGTGCCTTTTTTTCCATAAATTAACAAAAAAATATAAGTACATATACAACTAATTATAAACGTACGGTGTCCCTATAATTATGTGATCATCTGCAATCGCACCACCTACATACCCTTAGAGATGACATAATTTGTAAATTATTGTGTCCAATCATCAGTATATCAAACATATATTAGGATATTTTGAGCTGTATGAAATCGAATACGACAATAGCACACAAAATGTATGATAAGTTTGATATGTTGAACAAAATGCAGAATTAGACGTAGTAAAAAGAGAGAGAGAGGTGTTATTCTAATATTTATGTAGGCCATTAACATGTTTCTCTTATTTATCCTTTTATGTATGTTCAATCTAACATGCATATTAATTACTAGCGTAATGAAGAATGATGTCTCAATGACTCAATGAGTATAAACGTTAACTTTAAACATCTATTTCGGTTATGTAACATCTCAAAATACTCAAGTTGTTCTTAAACATCACTTTCAACAAGAAATATGTACCAAATAAAATTATGCACTTGAATTTTGATCAAGGTAGCGGGACAAAAGAAAATTATACAAATACTGTCGAATGTCTTTTGCTTTGAAATTTTTTGGAAAGATTTATCATAATACTCGATTGTCTCCTTTTTTCATAACTACCTTCATATTCTGTTGAATACGACTCAGCAATGAATTTATTCATTCGACTCAACTTTCTTTAATTCTGAGTTCTAAATTCCACCGGCAAATAAATTGACTATTAAGAAAATTTTGAAAAATATAAAAATGGAGGAAATAAGATATTGTGGATTGTGGGATTTAAGGTGATGGTGATGCCCTATTTGGAGAGTATTTGTAAATAGATTTTTTTTTTTTTTTTTTTTGGCCAAGGAAAAGAGAGTGAAAGCTACTTACATGAAATTCAGTTAAAAAATGTTCCAACCATGCAAGTTAAGCCATAGTGTGAATACATCATTGCCATTATCAAACAATATTCATTGCCCTTTTTGACCTTAGAATTTCATCATCACTTGCTATATCTTGATGTTACTTGTCAAGACTTACTTGACTTAATTTAATTTAATTTCAACAAGAACTGAAAAAAAAATTGTTTAAAACTATTAAATCAAGTTGAGTCAAGCATTCTGTGTGGGGCAGATATTCACTGAAATATTGTGGAGGTCTATCTTGGGGGTTGGTCTGTTGGCTCTCTCCTTCAGGTCTCTGTCACTCGTGCACATCCATCGATTTACAACCCGCCTGGTCAAAAGACCTCTGACACAAGTAGAAAATTTTGCATTCAGGACTTTCTCCTTAACATAGATTATTGATTACTAATTTATCATATGACTAAAATTTGAAAAGGAATAATCCATTATGTCTATGAAATTTGTCACAGTTGGTGATTTCTCATTTGTCCTTTCCTTTCAAACACTCAAACAACTCGTGACTAATTTTTCTTCAATAATCAATTTTTGTGTACGTACTACATATCTTATTCCATTTATAAATCTATTCGGCTAAACAAGGCCAACAACCAAATTTTGGTAGTTGGAACACCCTCTAGGGTTTTTTTTTTTTTTTTAAATTTTATTAGAAAATTAGTTGATCATACACTTTTACTTTTGATAAGAACCGACATTGACGATGGGGCAATGCTGAGTAAGGGTGCAACTCTAATACCATAATAAAAATTATATTAATTTTAACATAATTTACCGTTAGATGATATAACTCGTACAAAAAAAAAAAAAAAAAATACAACATTTTAAAGTTTTTGAAAGTTATACCCAAAAATGCAACTATGCAAGGATCCTATTTTGTCTCTTATCCTTGTAGTTGTCACACTTTTTAAAGGGTTACTAGAAATAATGCTCTTTAAAAAACAATTCCCTCTATTCTTTATTTATTGAGAATTTGGCACAAATAGTCCTTAACTTTTACTTTCAGTGTAGAAATAGTCTCTAATGTTTATTTTTTAACACATAAATCCTAAATCTATGTATTTTGGTGCGTATCTGATCTTTATTTGATGAAAAAAAATATATACCCTTAATTTTAATAAGAAAAAATTGCAGTTGGATAGTTAATTTTTGCAAAAAGTACAAATATTTCCGATACTTTTATTTTTTATAAAAAAATTAAAGAAAACTAGTGAGTTCTTTTATTTTTGATTTGAATTAACACTTTATTGAACAAATTGATAATATACTTAATTGTTTTGTATATTTTACAAACTATTATAAAATAACTAAAATTTAATTTCATAATTATTAACTAACAAGTTAAATATTTTTTTATTAAGTAATTACATTATTTAAAATTTAAAATTTATTTTATTATTATAACAAAAAAAAAAAACAACTTTGGACAAATTTGATGCTCAAATATTTTTATTTAATTGAATTGAACTATTCATTTATTAACTACATATATTAGAGCTTCAACTGTATTCTTCATATTTTAATTTATCGTTTTATTATTATTCAAAAAAAAGAATACATAATGTGTAAATTAATTTTTATTAATATATTTATGTTAAATAAAAAAATAGTAAGATTTGTTCAATGTTATAAAATTATAAACATTTTTTTACATCACATAACAATTACATATCATTAATGCACAATAATTTTAATTTTTTTCTTATGAAATTTTTTATTGAGACGACTTTAACGATATATTTAGTATGCTATATTAAATATTATTTAATAAATTTATGGGACTCATTTGCAACTTTTTCAAAGGTTGAAAATTTAATTATAATTTTTTCTAATTAAAACAAAGATTTTTTTTATTATTAAATAAGGATCAATTGTGCATTTCGTACGAAAAAATAAATACTAGGGACCATTTCCATCCAGATAAAAAAGTTAGAAACAATTTACACCATATTTCCTTATTTATTCGATATTTATTAAATCATACCATTAAAAATCATATTTTCACTTGACTTTTCTCTCCATCAAACATGGACTTTCAATTTTCAATTTTCTTTCATGACAAATTGGAAATTAGAGTAACCTATTACAATAATTATAATTCATATCAATACTATTTAGCGTGATATGATTAATAATCCAGATGTGACTAAATTTATTATTTGTTTTGCTTATTCCAATTAATTAAGCATTGAGATAAAATAAAGTTTAGTCAAAATTAAATATGGAAATTCAAAATTTTTGTTTTTCACGTCTCTAGATCTCAAATTTTGCCCCGAGTATAGAATTTTTTCTTTCACTTGAAATGACATTTTCATTCAAATAATATTTGGATGTCTTAAAATTATGACATATAAAACTAAGAAAAGTTGTGTCGACCGTTAAATTAGTATCACGTGGCGGAATTATTCTAAACTCTATTTGTAGAAATACTCACTTGAATTAGAGAAGAAATACATGGAGAGGAAGACGTGTAGACATAAAAAATTATGAGTATCTTAATCACTACAATACAACAAACTCTAATTAATGTTAAGGGATAAATCTCACATTAATTATATATTGAAATATTAATCAGTATATAAGGTTTGAACTACTCTTTTTAATAAGATTAATCTTTTAAGATGAAACTCTAAGTCTCAATACGGTAAATATGGTATCAGAACTCATTAAACTCAAACGAACAATTCGATCCGACAAAAACTCAGACGAACACATGAATGCCAAAATTGATGTTTTCAAACTAACTACCATCTTGCGGAAACATGTTAAGAGTAAAATCTCATATCGAATAACGATGAAATAAATACATAACATATAAGAAATTGTTATACTTTTCTAAACAATGTTGGTCTTTTAAGATAGAACTTCAAATCTTAATAGTTAACACATAAATTCAAAGTGCATGCACATATCCCAAATCAAAGTTTAGAATTTTTTGAACTTATAAATCTTCAGGAAAAAAGTTAAAAACGATTGGAAAGAAGTTTTAAAAGTGAGAGTTCAAAAAGAAAAAGAAAAAAAGTAATGTTATTTGTGTCAAATTACCCAAAATCATTGTTTACTATTCTAACAATTTAAATGAAGCCAATCAATCAAATGTGTACATAATGTTGTTAATTGGGACTTTGCATAAGGGTCAATTAATCAAAAAGGAAGAAATGAATTGCACACATGAAACTTTAATTAGTATCTATCACCTAATTAAGGGCCATGATTAGACACATGGATTATGGAAACTTTAGACTTAAATCAACTGAGGGACCAATCACCTTTAATTGCCAACTAAATTTAAACATGTAATGCTATCACCTACTACTTCATAGGTTGGTAATAGATATCATTATTCAATTTTAAAAAAAAAATTAAACTTCAAATAATGTTATTCAAAACTCATAGTAATCATCACCAATTTAGGTGACAGTGGACCCTCTAATTTTCATGGGACTCAGTCTATGTAATAGTGAGCTCCCTAACTAGTGACAAGTTCAATAAAAATCAAGAAGTCCACTACTACCTAAACTAATGATAAATAATATTATTCGTTTTGATAAGAGAACAGCTCATGTTTCAAGTAAGACAATTATTTGATTGGTGATGGCCTTTTCCTATTAGTATTTCTTTTTTCTTTTGTCTATACATTTTTGGATTAAAAATTTCCTTTTATTTTGATGTGTAAACGCAATACTTAAAAAGAGATGATTGCGTTTAGGTCGAAACACATATCAGAATGTATGTGTATAGTCTATCAACATTATTTGCATACTCGCTGTTCATTATTAGTGAAATGTTATATAATAGATTCAATGTAATATATTTATCAACAACGAATTATTTTAGAGTAGTGCTACTTGTACATCATCACTTATACTTATTTATGTGGCAGAATAAAATAATAAAAAGAAAATTTAAAATAACGTTTTGGTCAAATATTTCCTCTTTAAATCTTTTTTGCTTAAGGGGCAAGTTCCGAAAGCGAAATCCCCTTACCTGTGTCAGAGGTCTCTTGATCAGGCGAGTTGTAAATCGAGGGATGTGCACGAGTGATAGGGACCTGAGGGAGAAAGCCAACATGCCAACCCCCAGGACAAACCACCACAATATTTCAGTAAAAATCTGCCCCACACGAGAATCGAACCTGCGTTGTTGGATGATTTCTCCTCACATCACCTCATACCTTACCAACTCGTCTATGCCCCTGGGAGCTTTAAATCCTACTACTACATAAACAAGTATAAGTGTGAGTGTAAGTAAAAATGTACAAGTAACATTACTCATTAGACAAGTCATTGAACTACGAAAATCATTTGGTACTGTGCACATGTTATTGATGGTAACAAATAATATGTTAAACCTTTCACCTTAAACACGAGGTATTCTATTAAAAAAAAAAAAAATTTAAGCCACCTAATATGACCTTTGATTTCAAACTTTGAAATCAAAGGTGCAAGTTTTAGACTTTTTAGTATTCCGAAGTCTGAGACATGTGCACTAAATGAGGAACACGCGAAGTAACAAATAAATAGTTAACTTCCTCGTCGTATTTCAAGCTATTAAATATTTTTAATAAATTCTTAAATGCAAAATTGCCTTATCCAACAAAAGGCGTAAAATACATAGTAGTAATAGGAGTAAGTTGAAATCTACTAATACTAATTACGAGTGATCAAATCAAAACATTGTATTCTTCGACTCGAGTACTTCTATTCGATGGGATCTACTAATTTTGTGCACAAAATTCCAAGATATTAGTCGATTCTTACTACTTTGATCGGACTTGGTTGAATTACTCGCTTCTGTAATATCACACTTGAGCATTGATATTGCATTCGTTCATTCTTAAAATAAATATTTTTGTTTGTTCACTAGTGGAGCTCGCAAAAGAAGTGTTGAAAATAAAGTATACAAAAGAATTAGGCTCGAATTTATATCATTTTTCACACGTATCTTCCTTTTTCATTTATCGTCTAATTCAAATTTCACAAGATTTATATCAACTCCCCCTAATTTTGTAAAGTATTCTTCTTACGCGGCCAATCTACCACTACCCCCATTGCCTCAATTGGGCTCGATTTTAACTTTTTTCAGCTATATTTAGAACATGTTTGGTAGAGTTTCTTTTAAACTACGTTTTTTCCAAACTCATTTTCAATTAAATATTTTATGGAATCCATAATTTTTATCAATTTTTCAACCACACATTTCATCAACTTTTATCAAAATCTCATAAAAAACTACATTTATGGTGTATTTGATTTTGATTAAAATCATATTTTTTGTAAAATTTGATAAAAGTTATTAAAATATGTGGTTGAAAAGTTATAAAAAGTTGTAGATCTATAAAATATGTATTTAAAATTAATTATTAACTTTTACTTTAACTTTTTAGCAAAATCAAAATTAAGACATGCACACTCTTAGACAGAACCAAAGTTGATTCAACATTAAACAATGGAGAAATAAAATTTTGGTTAAATTGCTCCAGTAGTTCCTCACTCTTTGAGGTTGGTTCATAATTGTCCCTAACCTAGGACTCGTAGAAAACTCATCTTCAACCTATTAAAATAAGTACTATCGTAGTCCCGAATGCACAATTAGTTTTGGGGGTTTTACCTGAATTGCATGAACGCATATGTATTAGGGTGATTAATTAAACAAACCCTTTTTTTTATTTTTCTTGTAAATGCAGAAGAGGATTCAAGACTTTTCACACTAAAGTGTCCTAATGGAAAACAAAGAGACAAACACACAATTTTTTTCATTTCTGACAGTTAAGGTTCCACAATTGAGTTACTTGCCCAATTGTTAAAAAGCTTCAAAGGATTGAAGTAATGAGTCCATAACCATCGAGTCTAGATATGATGTTTTAACTCAATAAATTTTTTACACATCATCAGATAATTAATTAACTTAAAATTAATTGTGAATGTATTAAATATTATCCATAATGATTCTCTCATCTATTTATTTGATGATGTGTATAGTTTTTATTAGGGGGACGGTTAATGGAATTTATATTTAGGACATCAAATTTGAACTCAAAACGATCACCGAAATTAGGATATGTTCATCAACCCACGCGATTACCGAAATTAGGATATCTTATCCAACCTACGCGATTTTCACTACAAGAAATTTTATTTTTAATAACGAAAATTTTGGTCTTGTAAAGTCTCTCGACGACCATTTTTCGACAAAACAACCTAAAAATGACTTTCTACGATAAAAAAAATTCATTGTTAAAAGTAAAATTTCTTGTAGTGCTTCCATGCAACCAAGATCAATAAGAGTGTCCTTAATGATTTCATATTATACTTCATTCTCCAAATTAGCAATAAATCTAACTCATTAAGATCACAAATTTTTGCTCGAGCATCTCACCATCGGCCTCCGTGTGAAAAACTTGTGCACAGTCGTATGAGAACCACCATCTTCTACCCACTCATTTGTCATATCTTCAATGACAATCATGTCAAAATTAGACGGGCCATACTACAAGAAATGTTGTCTATAGCGACAACTTTTATCATTTCTATAAATTGAAAAGTTGTCCCTATAGTGTTACAGAGACGACAAATCGTCATTAAATGTCATGGTTATAATTTTATTGCGACAACATTTTGTTATTACTATAGTCGCAACTTCTTTAGCGACAACAATGTCGTCTCTATAGGTGTCAAATTTTTTTATTAATTAAACAAAAATAGTTCCATAAACATAGACCACTGGACCCGACCCACCAAAGGCCAACCTAGCCCACTAAGCTTTGTTTGGCATTTTTATTTTAGAATGGTAGAAATATGATTCGAACTCTTGACCTAAAGGTTGTGAAGTTGCAACCCAACCATTAGAGATACATGAATTGTTATTAATATATTTGTTTTTATAATATATTAAATAAATTTTCAATAATTGATTAAAAAGTAAAATATATATTATTAGTAAAATATCAAATTCCACATCCTAGTTTTAAAAAATCTAAAAAAAAATAAAAAATCTAGAGACAAAAAGCGGCAAAGCTTTCTGCCAGCTTCAAAGACAATAAGGACGATTAAATTGATTTATAGAGATGATAATTGTTGTCGCTATATCTCTCTCTATACTATAGCAATGACACGAGTGTGTCGTTGCTTTATTCATTATCTTATGGTGACAACTTAAAAGTCGCTACTATTTGTTGTCGCTGTTGCAAATATTTCTTGTAGTGATCATAATCATCGCCTAAATCAATATCTTACAAATCGAGGTTGAAGAGAGCAAAATGATCTGTGTTGACTCCATCTGAACATCAGATCCAAAATAAGTGGGCTTCGTGCGGTCCATGGTACCACATCCATGCAACCCAATGTAGATAGCTGCTCCATTGTCACATGTCCTGTCAAACGAGTGCCTTGTATTCAGTGGCGGAGCCAGACATTTTAAGTTGAGGAGTCCTCAAATAGGGATAGGCCGGGAGGGGAGGAAGCCCTCTCGGGGTTCGAGGGCAGCGCCACCTATTTTTTTCTCAAACCACAATTATTGAGTCAATTTTTATGAGAATCTAATTTTTTTATATGTCATAATCTTTAAAAAAATTGCAAAAAGATATCGAACACAATCAATTGATGTAGTTAGACGTATTCGATGCTCACTTCGTGTTTGTTCTAATTGCTTGAAAAGACTAGCATCAATACTTTCTTCTTGGTTATTGAATAATTATAACTTAATCCGAGTTAGGTTGTGTCCACTACTAAATTTTCTAATATGTTTTCTGAAACTATATTTTTTCTTCCAATTTGAGAACCCGCCAATAACAAAAAAATCACGACTTGATCTCGAGTTAGAATTTGTTTCGTGGAATTAATGTTCTACCATAACAAGAAGAAAAAAAATGTTCAGCTTAAGTGAAAAATGCTGAAGATGAAATCGCAATCAATTTTTTTGTGTCAAATGCTGAAGACATGAACATGAACTAAGAAGAAGTGATCTTAGATGAATCAATTTTGTTGAGCTTTTGTTGGATTTTATTTGTTTAGTTCATTCATTGTTGAATGTGAGCTTTAATATTTTTAGTTGGTTATTAAAAAATTAAAAAAAATTTAAGAAAGTTGGGGGTCCTGGTCTACCCTAAGACCACCTACCTTCACCCTGCTTGTATTGCTTATCTTTGTAGAACGCTTCACAAGGTTCCGATTGACTCAAAAATGACTGAAGAATCTGAAGAAATTGAAAACACCATATGAATAACAACCTGAATTTCAAGCTCATAACATACCCCATTAAGACGGATAAAAAGCACATAACAATGTAAGTCATAAACCACATTAAATGAACCCACATACAAATCCCAAAACCTAAAGCTTCAAAGATGTATTCTTTTTAGGAACCTTCTTTTATCGATTTCGTTTTTTTTTTTTTTTTTTTATATCCAGGTATCCCAGTTTACACCAGACTATGTCCTGGACCACCCATCCCCGGCCCCTCAGTGATGGGTGGAAGTAAATCGCGGTATATACCCAAGTTGACCATGGTTCGTGCACCCTTTATGCTCCTGGCTCCAAGAGAGTCTTCCTCCATGGATATTACATCACCTAGCTGCTCCACCCATAATTGAGTATTACATCACTCAGCTGCTCCATCCAAGAATCGAACTCCCCACGCTGAGGTTGCGAGCTCCGCAATGCCCGTCCTTTGCCAACTTGGCTGTGCCCCGGGGGGCTTCTTTTATCAATTTCTTGTTTAGGGATGACAACGGGCAGGCTTAGACAGTTATTACTATTTCCAATTCATCGGAGATTTTTTGAGAGGTGGGACAGGAATAGGGACGGGTATAGAAAAATTCATATTTATCACACTAATTAATTAATTAATTCAATTTTAATATTATTTTTTATTTTTTACATACAATTTAAAATTTAAAAAATAAAATAAGATAAAAATATTCGGAATGGATTTGAGGAATTCGGGACGGGAACCATGATCTTCACCCCTACCCCGTTAGTAATCAGGGCGGGATTGATTTTTTTGTCATCCCTACTCTTGTTCTATCAAACTCTTGGTATTGCCATGTTTTTAAAATATCAGTTTTTACTGTGTTGAAGAAAGAATCAGTTGTATGAATAATTAGATAAGTGTTTGGTAAACTATTGATTCAAAATTATTGTATGTTTCAAAATCAATATTTGAACGTTTGGTAAACAAAAATAATTTATTGATATAAGTGTATAAAACAATTAAAATAGACATTGATTATAATAATATTCTTCTGTATTATTATTATCATATGTAATGTAAAATTCATTTTTATTTTATAGCAATAAGTAATATTATCAAATATTTTTTCAAGACAACGTATTCTCTATAATTATTTTAAAATAAAAATAATAAACATCTATTAAATATCAAAATTTATAAAACTTACAAAATAAAAACATAATCATATAGTACAAAAATTAATTAAATTTAAATTTAAATTAATTGTGGAGATGCATTATAATTGGAATACTAATAAATATAGGACATAAAATGAATTAATTTTATTAATTAGGGTTAAAATTAATATTTTAATAATAGATCCGTAGAAAAACTAAAAGCATAAATGAGAAAATACCATTTTGCTGCTTTTCAAAATCTGATACCAGAAGTTACAAATTCTTTTATAATTACATTTTTAAAATTTGTCAAAAGCTTAAAACAACTTCTGTGATCTAAAATCAATCACAAACGGACCCTAAGACCATATAATATTATTGACTAACAGCTTCCATTTGATCTATTTTAATAGGTTGAGGTCTAGTTTGCTACAAGTTAGAGACTTTCTCTAACAACATCAAAAGGCAAAGAGCTATCGAAGCAATTTTTCCTAAAATTTTATCTAGGGTTCAGTCTTATGTAGTAAATATGGGTTAATTCTACTAACTATGATTGAAGTTTTTGGTAAATTTTAAATTGGTATTAAAATATTTTTCTTACCTTTTAAATTATTAATAGTTTCAAAAATGGTCACTCTGTAAATAAATTTAATGAAAATTTATAGTTTTGATCCCAATATTTAACATCTTCACAGTTTTGTCTCGAACCTTTATTTTTGACAATCTTATTCCCATCTTTTTTATTTTTTTATACCCTTAGCCCATAATAATAGTTTTTGTAGTGTTAAAAGATGAATTTTTACAAAATCTTAAATAAAGTAAAAATATATAAATAAAAAAGAAGATTTTTTAAAAAAACATTATTCCTCATCCAATGGAGCGCCATCGTGACCTAAAATTAAACCAACACAACCAGCATACTACACCAATTAAGTACCACCACTATCTCATGCTAGCAACGAGCTACTATCTCCGTGCACCATAACAACTCTCACACTCTATAACAAAGAACCATCATTGCTCTTACATACACGTGTATCAACCACCAGTTTATGTTAAGATCAAACTCCAATTAAGAATTAATATATGAAGATATTAGGTAAAATAAGAATCAGATACAAAACCGGTTTTTTTTTAAAAAAAATTATGAATCTAATCAGTGATAATCAGAACAATAGTTTATGGTGGGCAGCAGCCGGCAAGTGTGGACCATACTGACAAGTGCATTTTGTACACTTATTCGGGTCTTTTAACTAAGTTTTTATTATGTTATTTTATTAATTTTCTACTTAATTTAATGTATTTTCCTTTTTATTTCAGTTTTAGACATGTTTATAAGCAATTGGAAAAGAACATACGGAAAGATCAACAATTTGGTAAAATCGATGAGTAAGTAAGAAGAGATTGAGTTTTTGAATTGAATATCAAGAGCCAAACATTGGAGGATGAGAAAGAAGATAAAATTAATAAGTTTAAGATGTGTTGAAGTGACAATAAAGAGTTGAAGCAAATGATCAAACACCTGAAAGCTAAAGAACTTAATTGATAAACTACTTACCGATGCATGTGGGGAAATTAGAACACAAATTTTGGTATTAAAATCTCCACAAGGCAAATTATATATCATTGAAATTATATATCATTGAAAATATAATTTAATTACGAATCCAACACTTTTTATGGATCTCAATTTGGAGTTTCCTACAAGAAATTATGGCCATTTGAAAAACACATGCCTGCCTGCCATAGAGAAAAAAGCTTAAGGTAGGCGATCGCCCAAGCTTAAATCTGGGCGATCGCCCGACACTTATTTTTGGCAGCAGAATGTTATTTTTTGGCCTGGGCGATCGCCTGGGATTGCACTGGGAGATCACCCAGTGTATTTTGGTTAGAAACGTAATTTTGTTACCTTTTTGAGTTCGATTCTAATTAGGAAACCTTTTGGGACGATATTTTAATGATTTTTTTGGGATCTTTTGAGACACTATGATAATACTATTACTATATATATATAAGTTATTATCTTATAATTCTAGAGTCGATTTAGAGCCAATTTGGGAGCTGATTTAGAACCGAATTTTGAAAGAAAAACAAGAGACGTAAACACCAAACGAAGATCAAAATTTACTTTTTCAAGAATTTAATGAAAATCAAGATCGATACATCATCTTTTGAGTTTTCTTTTTCTCCGGGTAATGAATTCTCTATTTTCTCTTTCTCTTTATTTCCTTATTATTAGTATGTTAAGCTATATTTATTTTAGTGCTAGGATTACGATGAAACTTGTAGTTTAAATTCTTTTATTTAGAGACTTGGTTTTTGACGATTTATTTCAATATAATTTGAATAATTAATTTTTAATTCTTTTCATCTACACTTATATACATAGTAATTGTATGATTGTTGTGGTTTGTTTTACTACCGAAAGATCAAAAGAGGCTAGACATTATTTAATTATCTTAATGTCTGATAGATGATAGAAATATACCGCTATACTTTATGTGATGTTTAATTATCTATACAAATTTAACATATTCGTTTGTATTTGAAATTCGTCATAGAGATATAGTCAGGTAATACATATGAATGATTATGTTTAATTTTATTAGAGAGAAACTGTTAAATAATATAGGGATATTGATCGTTATAACTGATATATTTTGTCAAAATCAAGAATCAAGATAGATGAATTAACAACTATAAGTGGATTCAGGATTCTAGTGCTTTTCTTTCTTAAAGTTAAAGTAATTTTCATCAATTAAAGTTTTTACTTAATTGAATTATAATTAATTAAATTGTTCTTAGTTCAGATTTTAGTTAGTTTTTAAACTCAAATTTTCAAAATTAACAGATTCGGTTAAGTTAGTATAATTGTAATTGAATTATCTAAATCACTGTGCATATGATACTTGTACTCATAATCTATTTTATTACTTGTGCGATCCGTACACTTGTAGAATATTAAACATATAAAATCGCTGACACACACAAATTCTTTAACTATTAGGTTAAATTTTGATAGTATTTTCGATGAGATGTGACTTGGGATTGAGGGTCGCAGTGTAAATGTTGTAGATAGAAGATGTATGGTGGATATTGAACATTCATAAGTATGAGAATTTGTAGTGGATTTAGAAGGCTATCTATTGGTGAGAGTATACAATGATAAAGACTTTCGATAGTTGAAATGAAATGGTGAGATGTTTAGTAATGGATAAAAATGTAGTTATATATGTAACTTGAGTGAGTATTTTTTTTTTTTTTTTTTTTTTTTTTTTTTTTTTTTGAGTGAGTATTTTTTAAACTGACTGATTTATGATAAAAAATTTTCACAAGCTTCAGTCACAATTAAGAAAAATACTAGATGAATAACAACTTAGACATAAAATTAGACAATTATGTATAAAATGTCAAATTTGTCTTTTAAAAAGATATAAATAAAAATTTGAATTATGTCTTTACAAATGACAAATTTGACATTTTATAGATGATAGTATAACTTTATGTCTAACTTGTGTTCACGTAGCATTATTCCACAATTAATAAGAACCCTTAGATCTATATTTGATACGCATAATTAGAGCGTGGAGAAAGTTTGGACCTTTTCAAGGCCGCGAGGGTTCAAAGCTCTCCTACTCCATAGTACACTCATACTTTATTTTTTCTATTAAACGTTTTCTGTTCATTTTTAATTTGTGTAGTTCACTGCGAATCGGCACCTAAAATCACAGCGAAAAAGGGCGAGAAATGGACTTAGGGGGTGGTGCATCGTTGCCGTCGTCCTGTCCCGACGCGCGAAAGCGACGCGTGTCGTACTTCTACGAGCCGTCGATCGGTGATTACTACTACGGCCAGGGCCATCCGATGAAGCCCCACCGTATCCGCATGGCCCACAATTTGATTGTTCACTACTCCCTCTACCGGCGTATGGAAATTAGCCGTCCTTTCCCGGCTGGCCCCGACGACATCCGCCGCTTTCACTCCCCTGAGTACGTGGATTTCCTCTCCTCCGTCACCCCCGACACCCTCCACGACCACACTCACGCCCGCCACCTCAAGCGGTTCAATGTCGGCGAGGACTGTCCCGTTTTTGATGGGCTTTTCCCTTTTTGCCAGGCCTCTGCTGGAGGCTCTATCGGCGCCGCCGTCAAGCTGAATCGTCAGGACGCTGATATCGCTATCAATTGGGCTGGTGGGCTGCACCATGCCAAGAAAAGCGAGGCTTCTGGGTTCTGCTATGTCAATGATATCGTGCTGGGAATTCTCGAGCTCCTCAAGGTCCACAGGGTAATATAAACTATGGGTCATTCAATTGCTTCATACCTTTTTTATTTTGTGTTGTTCATCTCAATTCACATTATCTCTTTCTTTGAATATGATGTTATTATTGATGTGAAGTCCTTTTCTTTTCTAAGTTTTAGTCTTTTTATTTGGTTTGCTTATGTTATAAATTTTAGAACATTAAAATTTCTAGTGTCTTATTTTGTTTTTCTCGGAGTTCTCGAAAGTAAGGGGTAGATAATTTAGTTTGTGAAGTGGACTATCTCTCTATAAATTCTATGCCTACTTGTTAGTCAATTTCATGAAGCAAGCTTTTCAAAATACAATAGATGCGGAAGTGGCTAAAGAAATCAATAGAGGCTGCTCAATGCACCATTTAGAAGAGGTTGGCCTAAAATCAATAGAAATGAAGTGATTAAAAAAGTTCCAGCCTTTGTGGTTTAAGTTTGAGGATGACCCTTGATAGTGCAGAATGGAGAAGAGGATCCATGTAATTGAGTCCAGACATGTATGGGATAAAGCTTTGTTGATTTGAATTGAGTCAAGGTGTTATTTGATTTTCCTTTCTCTCCATAACAACAAAACAGAGGAAAGTGTTTTTAATGATTTGTCTCCTTTCCTGACCAGTTAACAGGTTCTTCAATTTTTGTGAGTGACGCTGGTATTAGGACAAGGCATTGGTATATTTTCATGAGTTCTGACTTTTAGATACTTCAAGAGTCAACGCTATTGATTGCTTGCAATTAATTTGTCAATGAATGTGCTTGAAGTTTGGTTTCTCCTGATTGCTTGCAACTAAAATGATTATAATCCCACTTGCTTTCTTACTGACAGCGCGTGCTTTACATAGACATTGATGTTCACCACGGAGATGGTGTTGAGGAGGCTTTTTATGTCACTGACCGAGTAATGACAGTGTCTTTCCACAAATTTGGGGACTTTTTCCCCGGAACTGGGCATATTAAAGATGTTGGAGCGGCTGCGGGAAAGAACTATGCTCTTAATGTTCCACTAAATGATGGAATAGATGATGATAGCTTCCGTAGCTTATTTCGTCCCATCATCCAAAAAGTCATGGAGGTCTACCAGCCAGATGCTGTTGTTCTTCAATGTGGGGCAGATTCATTGGCTGGTGACAGGTTAGGGTGCTTCAATTTGTCTGTGAAAGGGCATGCGGATTGTCTTCGTTTCCTGAGATCTTTCAATGTTCCTCTTATGGTTTTGGGTGGTGGAGGGTATACGATGCGGAATGTTGCCCGCTGTTGGTGCTATGAGGTCTCTCTCTCTCTCCTTCCCCTCCCCCCACCCCACCCCACCCACCCACCCACCCACCCACCCACCCACCCCAACCCAACCCAAATGAGGGTGCGTGCAGTTGCATGCCCCTTGTGGGTGCGGTTTCAAACTAACCATTCATATTTGTGTTGGGATTATCCTCTTGAGGTATAATTTGTTACTTTGTTGCAGACAGCAGTTGCAGTTGATGTGGAACCCGATAATAAATTACCTTACAATGAGTATTACGAGTACTTTGGCCCAGATTATACTCTTCATTTGGAACCAAAACCTATGGAAAATTTGAACTCGCCAAGAGATTTGGAGAAGATCAGGTACATTGCAATACATTTAATTCACACATACAAATTTGTATGAAGATTCTGATATTTAGTACCTATAATGGAAGACACTTAAAGCACACCGCTATCTCTTGTTGCTAAAACTTCGGATAAGTTGTCCTCCCTTCAGCTTTTCAATACTGGTCCATAGATCCAACCTATACAGCGATCTAATCATACGCTGATTCTTACCCTGTTCTGTTACCTTTTCACCTTGAAGACATGGACTTTTCCTGCAGTCTTGCTGCATGGCCCTCACCACTATTATTCATTGCTTAGCACCAACTCGGTCCCCTCCTTTGAAGACCTACGATTGTCATCATCGCTATCCATGCTCTATCTATTCTATCACTATATGGCCTACCTCCATAATCCCCATCTTCTCATTTGTGCTGCCACCTTTGTTACCCGTACAAAGCACAACCATATACTTGATTCATCTGAATTCAAGTTTGTGATAAGTCATAGTGGCTAAATTAGTAGCTTTAGTACATGTTTGGCAGCGTTGGAATTATTTTTTAAGTGCTTAAAGTTGAGTCATATGGAATGTGTGGATAATAAGTGGGTAGTAAGTTGTGGATGTGGATAAATAGTATGTTTGACCAGTTCACAAGCTTAACTTATAATTGAAGCTTAGCCAAACAAGCTCTTAGTTAGTTGAAAGATATTTATTAGTATGTACAAAGAGACCTAATTATTATTTTGTGTTGTTTTGGATTAACAAATGTTTGAGTTTAGTTTAAAGGTCTGAGAGCTGCCGTGCTTCAACCTGTATTTGTTTATGAGGTTGTTGTCATTATGATATGTCCACTAATGGAAGTGGTTCAAATATCAACAGATGATGGTAAAATTTTCATCTCATGCGCTTGATTATATTGTCTGCTTCAGTTCTTGAAAAAGTTGACTTATGTCTTTTTTTCTTTTGCATCTTTCTGTTAATCCTCTACTCTGCCTCATCCTTCTTGGTTTTCTATCTTTCAATAGTTATGTTCTTTTCTAAATTTAGCTGTTCACTGAAAGGGCATTAATAGAGAGCTAGACATTTACCCTTCTTTTTCCAAGTCAGTCGATAAATGTACAGGCTATGACAATATTGTCATTCACATCTGCCACCTTGCTGCCATCTATTATCGCCATTCATTTTATGAGAATTGGTTGGAGAATTTCTTCTGTCTATTTTTGGCATAATTACATGGAGTCGTGTGAAATAATTTTGATGAATATTGGAATTGCAGAAATTTCCTTCTCGATCAAGTTTCTAAACTACAACATGTACCTAGTGTTCCATTTCAAACAACACCTCCAAATACCGAAGTGCCAGAAGAGGTGAGTATAGCAGTGCCAAAGGCCCTAAATTGTGTTATATGATCTAAATTAATTTCCTTTCATGTATTCTGATCTCACTGGAGGATGTCTATTTTCAGAGAGAACAAGACATGGAAGAGAGAGCGAAACCTCGAATTTGGAATGGCGAGGTTTATGAGTCTGATGATGATGAAGATGTAAAGCCTCGGCAGTGAAGTTTAGATAGACAATTATACATTTAAGACAAAAGCTGAGCTGAGGTATGGTCTGAGATTGACATCTTCAGCACCTAGTGTTTATTCACTGTTTTCCAGCGTATTTTGTTTGAATGAGGGGCAGGACATCTGAAACACAACAGAATACATTTAACTCTGTTTCTGCCCTTGGTTATACTCGTTGTATTCACTTTTATTGTGTCCTTGACTTGGAAGGTTTCCAAGATTTGATGGAGGAATTATATAGAGATTTAAGTCTTGTCAGTTCAAATTATTTGGTAATTATTATACAAGCTTCTCATCTAAACTACTGTACGAGTGCATGGAGACAATTTTAGAACAAGGATTACGTATCCCCCCACACTAAAACTAAAAAAGTTAGTGATAATGACCTGTACTAACTAATTGCTTTTGTGAAGAAGTCTTATGTTTTATACAAATTATATTTATCGTATTAGTTTTAATGTTTATTATACAATGGTATGAAAACTGTTTCTTAAAGAGCTATATGATTTTATCCTAATCATATCTTGCGTGATTCTTGAAGAGTATGCTAAAACTTTCCTTTCAAATCAGTGAAAGAGTGCAAAAAAAGTGACTTCTATTTATGTGTATCAGTATGACGAAGACGAATATGTTGCATTATCACTTCTGCAAGTATAAAAATGTTGATTTTCTTATTTAGTAACTGGGCCTAATACTTTACACATGTTTGCATATTAAGTTACACTTGTCTTTTAAAAAACATGTAAACAAAGTGAGAAAAAAAAAAAAAAAGAATATGAGATCAGAAGTAGTTATTACAGCAGAGCCTAGGTGCAATATAACCAATGCAGATATATTAAAAAAATTGAAAATTACACCCGAGTATAATTTTAAGGTAGTTTATGGTTAATAATGTGTACTACTTTTTATGTTTATAATTATTTGTATACTTTTATTGGTTTATGTCAAGGCTTACGCCTTAATGTGTCCCAAGGCTTACGCTTTCCCTCATGGAAGTGAAACGCATTGGTACCCAATTTAGCCTTTATATACACCGCATATAAGTTTTTTCTATATTCATAATTTACTAATTAATCAGATATTAAGTGTAAGGGTGTTAAACTGTCATTGTGGTGACTATCATGCTCCCAAGAATATTTTCTGTTGCTTGTGATTGTTATAGTTCTTTGTAACTTAGTACCTTTATTAGCAAATTCTGTGAGAAGAGCCACATTCATAAAATGACATTTTCTTGAATAATGCTAGTCTCTAAAGGCATTTATGGACTTCATGAATTTGTGTTTTCAAAACGTGTCTTTTATCACCTTGTCAAAGATGGACTGATATGTATTGGAAATCTGATGAAACTATGTGGAAAAATAGAAACTGATGATCTTCTCTGTGTTTCCTTATTGTCAGAATCAGTTCCAAATTCTTTATGTGACTGTATTGTTACTTGAAGAGTATGGCATCTGAATAGAAATGCATACTCAATAAAAGATTCATGTTCTAATAGGAAAATTTATTTGGGGGGCTTGTGGCTTTCAAAGCCAGATAGTGTCGAAAATTACAGTAGTATGGTGCATTGTATCTTTCGCTGAGAATATATTGTTGGAGATTAAGACAATCATTTCTCTCAATGACATTATGAAACATGGAGGATGTCTGAAGTAGGAGGCATCTTTTCCTTTTTTTTCTATATATATGAGCCTTTAACATGCACAATACATTAACAGCCACATAACCACGTACTTTTGGAATTTAAGAAGATTTCGTAGAAACGCTGTATAGTAATGTGGGTAATTTGCATGGTTAATGACCATGATTCTCGAATATGCATTTTAATATTGAGCATTAGGGTTTTGTGTTGTTATTTATATCAGCAAATAATATGGTGACATAAATTCTTTCTGTGGCAGGGATGTTGTGGATAAAGGGGATACGGCAGATGCACATCATTAGAGGTGGGAATCCCTTGGGGGGGTTGGTATTTCTGGCTAAGCGGCAATTTGATAATTTTGTAAATGCAACAAGAAATGATGCTCCCGTAGTCTTATAGATTATACAGAAAAAACATGGATAGTTGCAGGTGATTGGACTGTGTATAATCTTGAATGTAACTCTAGTGAAGTTCTATGTGGTCTCTGCATTTGGTACTTAAGAGGAGTGTAATTGTTGAAATTTATTTGGGACTTTTGCTGCTGTTCTGATTCTTAAAGGTACCTTATGGTGTAGTTTTTCAGGTGGAACGTGGATTGCTGACTATAATCATTTTGAAGTAATATCGATTATTCTAAATTTGTTTAACAATTTATACAATGTTCAAGCCATTCACAGATGCCACAGGCATTCAATGTAACGTTTCTGTTCTTATTTTTGTTGTGTGCATTAGTATTTCTTAAAAGTTTGCCAAAATTATTCTCAATGGTTTGAAATTTGAAGTTCGGGAACTTATTGCTGTGGAAAATTCTATCACAAAGAAACCCAACTCGACGTAGTCGAGCATTTCGATTGATGTGTAGTGTATATTTTGCATTTCGATTGATGTGTAGTGTATATATTTTTGAAAGAGTTTAAAAGTAGTTTTTTAGTAAATTTGAAAAAAATTGGTTAGATGTGTGGTTGAAAAGTTGATAAATTTTGTAGATCTCATAAAATATGTAGTTGAAAATAAGTTTGAAAAAAAATAGTTTAAATTAAAACATGATATTAGTTTGTCGTGATGGAAGTTGTATTAAATCTTGGGTAAATAACACAAAACGTCTCTACCTTCAAAATTTTGGCATTTTCACCCTTACCTACTGGATTTTCTGCGCAAAACGTCTTTCAGTCCAAAAATATAGGGGTAAATTAATCTAACCACTTTTTTCACATATATATTACTTCTTTTAAAATTGAAAGGCTTTCCATGCAATTTCCAAAATTGCACGGCAGGCCCCCGTCCCCAAATCCTCATTCCTAAGCTGCAGTGGCAGAAGCTGCCCTTTCTTTCTCAAATCCTGTACAAGCTGCATTTGCTCTCCTCCTCTCAATCTTTACCAGTTTCCTCAATTCTGAAATGTCAAGTTCTTCATCTTTCTCACTATATAAAGAACAATACAAGAAATAAAGACAAAAGTTGCAGAGGCAAAAGAATAAGGATTCCATTCATACTTTTTTTGGAAAAACGTTACAAGGAAAAATGAAAATTACAAAGAACTAAAAGAAAAAATCCTATCAAAACTAATAAGACGGTCCCGCCGCTCCAACATCTTCCTCTCCAAGCTCAATTGAAGCAAACCAAGCCTTAAGAGATGTAATGTCCAGATCAGGGAACTCAGACTAAAGAGCCCCAATATCTCTTGCTTCCAAACACTGGTGAAGTAATATGAAAATTGGAGTAGGCTTCAATGAAGTGAAAATTGGCGGTAAACTTTGCATCTGCATGTCTCAGCCTCTCTTCCAAGCCCCTCTTCTCAACAAAGAGTTTTGTATATGTCTCATCCGCATCTGATATCCCCTTTGCAGAGGTTTCTTATTCTGCATTTAAATGGAACATGTGCTTCACTGGCCACTACATTCTCCCTCAGCTTAGCCACCTTAGATTTGTTGGACCATAACTTTTTCCTCAGCAGTCAAATTTCCTCATTGGCCCATTCAAGTCAGAGGAATAAACCTGCTAGACATTCAAGGCATCAATATCGCAATATAGTGAGAAAGATGAAGAACTTGACATTTCAGAATTGAGGAAACTGGTAAAGATTGAGAGGAGGAGAGCAAATGCAGCTTGTACAGGATTTGAGAAGGAAAGGGCAGCTTCTGCCACTGCAGCTTAGGAACGAGGATTTGGGGACGAGGCCTGCCGTGCAATTTTGAAATTTGCATCGGAAACCCTCCAATTTTAAAAGAAGTAATATATATGTGAAAAAAGTGGTTGGACTAATTTACCCCTATATTTTTGGACTGAAGGACGTTTTGTGCAGGAAATCCAGTAGGTAAGGGTAAAAATGCCAAAATTTTAAAGGTATGGACGTTTTCCACAATACCCTCAATAGGTAGGGACGTTTTGTGATATTTACCCTTAAATCTTCTTGAAAGGTTCATCGATTTTCTTAGTTAAGTTGCGGCTATCATCTTTAACTTTTATTCCATTTTACATTTTTATTTTCAAATTGGTTAAATATATTTTTTATCCACATATTTTATAGGATTTACAATTTACTATTAATTTATTATTCACAATTTTATAAGATTTAATACTTATAAGTAATTTAAAAAATAATTTCAGCACTGCTAAATATGTTATTCCTCTTAGTTCGTTAATGTGAACATAGGGTTGAGGCGCGACTTCCACTCTTAATTACTCTTTGCCCTGGCGTAGGTTCAAAAAAATTAAAACTCAATCTTTATGTCTAATTATGTTTTATGTTTTTTAAAACATTGATAATAAATACGGTCGCTTAAAAATGAAAGTATAAGGACAATAATCTAAAAAACAAACTTTTGAAATTAAAAGCTCATAAAGTGATTAAAATGAGAGAGAATTTTCCCCCAAAATTCTAATTGTGCCTCTATCTGAAGTCTGAACACACATCACACTTCCCCGACCCACGATCCAAAATCCAAACTCCTGGACTAGTCGGGTCAAATCGGGTTCTTCATTTGACCCGGTTTTTCTGCCCAATAATAAAAACCTTGTTACGTTAAATTAAACCCCCATTTCCTGTTACATTCTTTTGTAACAATTCCATAATTTTGGTTTTCTTTTCCAATGGCTGATCCTTACAGATCGAGGTATTTCACGATTCTGAGATGTTATACAAATCTAATGGAGATTTTATTTTATTTTCTGAAACTTTGGACGTGATTGATTGTTAATAATTGAAACAGGGAAGGATTAAGCACAAGGTCTGTAGCAGGCGGCAGTAATCCTGATGAAATCCAGCTTCGAATAGATCCGATGCACGCCGACTTCGATGAGGAAGTCACTGGTCTCCGCAAACAAGTTCGACAACTCAGAAACGTGAGTTTTTTTTATTTTTAATATTAATACGAAATTTTATTACTTAATGTAGAGGTTGTTTGACTGTGATCACATTAGAAATAGCATATCAAGCATGGTAATCAATCTGGAATTTCTTTATTATTTGGTGTCTGTATACATAAATCCCTAAATGCATCAAGATAATTATTGGGATTACATAAGCATACATTCAGCAAAATCAGATGAAATAATTGTGCTGGAAAATTGGAATTTGAATAAATTTTGAAGCAAAAGGAGCCAAGGAGGAGAATATGATGATGATGATGAGGTCATGAGGAGGTAAATTGGAAATTTGTCATTGTGACTTAGGGCCTCTATTCGAAGCCCATCTAGGGGCTTCTTTTTATTCTCCAATTCAAAGATAAATAGTAGGAAGGCAAAGGTGTATGACTATGATAGTAATGTATATCACAACAAATGAAGAATTACAGTATTATGTAAACTCCACAGCTGCTAAAAAAAAATAAAAATGAAATCAATGCAGCGTGCTCTTTTTCGTTTTTTTTAAGCATTGGGCTTTGTGCACTACATTGCTTCATGCCTAGGCCCCTTTTGACAACCATCCCTCTTTTTTGTTTCCTTTTCATCTTAATAAACTTCTTGCTAGGAACTCTTTGGTTTAAATACAAAATGTTATTTATTTGTTGTTGGCACTTATTAGCAAATCCTTTTTCATGATCTAATTTGTGTACAATTGTAGGTTTGTATATCTAATTTTATGATTTTCTCTTTTTCACATATAATATGGCAGGTTGCTCAAGAGATTGAGTCAGAAGCAAAGTTCCAGAATGATTTCCTCAATCAGCTGGTATGTCGCCTACTACACCCGTCATGAATACGAATTATACCTTTTCATTTGCTTGTCAGTATGCTCTGTGGATCATTTTGCTACCGAACTTTTCTTGCCTAAACTTGTGGCCAATGATGTAAAATGAAATTAGAAATTCGAGTATGGATGTGCAAGAAACTTTCTGGTCCATCACAAGTGCCACTACAGGAATGATTCTGCTCTCCTAAGACACTTTGTTCAAATTATGCATCACTGTCGAAGCTTAGTGGAACTAGCTACTGTCACAGCATTATTGTAGCTATCCAGGATCAAACACAATTGTACGTGACTGAATGCATACAGTTTCTGGACAAGTGAAAGGATATGAAGTTTGGTGAATGGATTCTCCTTTTTCGAAGAAAAAGTAAAGAGTATATGAAAGTTCGATGATGAAATCATTATGAGGATGGCAGTAGCAAAGTAGTAAAGAAAATGGAAATATGGAAGCTCAATTGAAACACTTAATATGATAATCATGAAAGACTGGTTGAAGTTTGACAAGACATACTTCGGAGTTTGGACAGGTGAAAGGAAACTGATGCCAAATCTTATTATCACACTGAAGCTTTGTTCTGGATATGATTTTTTTCTAGCTCCATTCAGTTCGAGATTAGTGGAGAGAAGGGGATGACATAGCATATTTACGTTTGTGTTTGGATTATTAGAGGACATGGAAGCGGATGGCTTAAATAAGCTGTGGGTTTTTTTTTTTTTTTTTTGGTTTAATACATTGATTTACCTCCATCATGCTCAAAATGAATTATTCTATTCCATTCCTTTCCCTCCTCCATTTCATCAAATCACATGGAGTTGGGTTTTTTGTTCTCAATTTATATTTGTTGATGGGGTCTGTTCTTGTTGTTCATCTTTATTCAAAGTAGAAAGGGTACTTTGAAAATTTTTACTTATCAAAGAACTTAACACCCTGGACAAGCTTGTTTATTACCAAAAGCTTCATCGCTTCCTTCTCAGATCGAAATGCTTATTTTTTTTTCCTGGAGACATCCCCAAGTCTTGTTTGATTTACCCCCAATCTTGTTTCCTTTGTTAGTACTTCTTCTCACCTTACTTCTTGTATGGAAGGCTTTTTCTGGTTGGGCATCAAGGGCCAAGATAAAAGACATTTCGGTTGTTGTTAGCTTGAGCTAGATCACCTTTTCCTTTGGAAATCAGTGTATGAGATCATTTTGGGGTGCAAGTAATGAAAGTGGTGTCTGATTTTTATGGAGTAGAACCAATATGGGTCATAATCATAATAGTAAGAAGTTAATAGTTACCCGATGCACCAAGAAATATCCGGGATTTTCCTAGTTTAGGGATTCGGTAACTGTACTTTTTCCAAAATGAGTAGCCTCCTTCAATGCTTTTGTTATTACGAGCATGTGATCACGTATTTTTTGTGGTTGATTGAGGTGCCATTTTTGTCATATATATTAATCCTTGAACTATTCAAAATTAGATGCAACATATATCAGATTGTCTTGTTCAGAATGAAAGAAATGAGCACCTTTAATTCTGATCTGTGCAGCAAATGACAATGATCAAAGCTCAGGCAGGAGTGAAAAACAACATGAGGCGGCTGAACAAAAGCATCATCCGGGAAGGATCAAACCATGTGATGCATGTGGTTCTCTTTGCACTATTCTGTTTCTTTGTGGTCTACTTGTGGTCCAAGTTTTCACGACGATGATGATCATGACCGGGTTGTAGAGTCAAGGTCGGGTTAAAAGTTGTTATTTACCTACATAAAAATACAATGCAGTTTCTTGTAAAGCCTCATATAGGAGACCAGCTTTTTTACCCCCTCTTGATATTTCCATGTGGAGAATGTCCCTTTTGTGTTGCGTAGACTGTAGCTTATCTGACTGAAACCGCCAATGTCGCCTTGAGAATTAGAAAAAAAAATGGTGAAAAAAGCACCGGAAGAGTTGGGAAAGTCGAGAAGCATCATATTGATACTATGCATGTGAAATAAAATTTTAATGAAGGGTATGGATGCTTTTATCAGGTATTGGACATGTTAGACTAATAAACGTGATTGCAACTTTGATTTCAATTTCAATGTAAAGGTGTTGGCTTGTGTGATTACTTGACATGATAAATTTTAGCGCCTCGTCTCTCAAAAGTTTTGGCGCAGAGACAAAAGGGCGGCCACTTGTGACACATGCAATCATATGCAACACTATAGAACCTAACATATCAATAATTACAATATGACCCTTGACCTTCTTACCAATCATGCAACATTTTATTAGCTAATTACACATCTTAGCACGAAAGTCACTTTGTGAAAATGATATAAACAGGCAAGACAAGGTTGAGATCGGGCTACTAAAATATTGGTGAGAATTTCTGTCATATTCATATATTTTAATCACAATTTTGCAATTGAATTTTAACTATTTAAATATTTAAACAAAATCACGTGAAACATGTGTTACTTATTAGTAACTAAAGTTCTAAAAAGCGTAAAACGTGGCTAGACGTGGAGACTAAGTTTCAAACTTTTTGAGCCTAGGTGAAACTTAAGTGAGGGTGAGGTCGAGGTGAGAGTGAAGCGTGAAAAAACGTTTTCTTATTTTTAATATCATTTTAAATATTTTTTTAAAAAAAGATAAAAATAAATTTTTTAACTAAAAAGCGCACGCCTAAGCGAGACTAGGCGGGTTTAGGCGCAAGCTTTTTAGTTAAAAAAATAGTTGACCAAAAAAGCACGCGCTTAAAACTTAAACGAGGCGTGAAAGTCACGTTTCGCGCCTAGACGCGCTTTTTAAAACACCGCTAGTAACTACAACACTCTCCTCACCAGGATATTCCATTGGTAGATTAGACAAATGTTAATATAGTGGTGTAACTGAAATGAAATGCATATTTAAGTGACCAATTTCTATTAAGCCGAAGTTGAGTGAGCAATATGAAATGCTGGTAACAGTTCGACCACCAACAGTGCTTTTAATCCTCAAATGCATATGGAAAAGATCTTCATTTTAATGGTTTTAATGCCCAATATTAGACACAGAATTGAAGAAATTTGGGTTCAATTCAATAACAATCAAGAAAACCAAATTTGGAATTTACCCTATAAAGAAGAGAAGAAGTAAATAAGAACCCAATTATGGCGGGAACTGAAGGACCACAGGAAACCGATTGCACCTTCCAGTGGGATGAAGATTCTCAGCTCTATTACCATGCTAGGTTTCCTGATTCTTTAATCATTTTTCCTCTCTTCTTTGCTTGTAATTTTTATTTCTTTTATTACGTTTCTCTTTGAAACTTACCAAATATTCTGACGCTTGTGTTCGAAATTTACACTTGAACCCGAAATACATATGTTTGATTTTAATGATTTGTACTCACATACCGTTTTGGCATTTTGATTTTGTTTTATGGGTATTACTTTGATGCAGCACTGGGTTTTACCACGACCCACAAGCGGGGTGGTATTACAGCAGCATAGATGGACTTTATTACAAATTCGAAAATGGGAATTATGTGCTTCTTGAGTCCAATCAGGTATTGTTATAAGTATTATTATTTTTTCAATTTGATCTACACAATTTATTCTTGATTCTTGAACCCCAACCCCCACCCCCACCTCCTTTTGTGGTGGCAGGGGTGGGCTTTTAAGTTTTCTAGAGTTATAACGGTGTTATTACTTTGTTCAACTCAAGGTTGGGGATCAATCTGAATTAAATAATGCTAATTGTGAAGGCGAAGCATCAGGAGCTGAAAAAGAAGGAGCTGTACTTTCTGCTGAATCTTCCCTAGGTGAACTATTATGCATACTGAGAGTCCCATGTTGAGATTTGAGTAAATGTTCATCCTCAAAATATTTTACGCAAGTGTGCCCTATTGCAAGGCTTGGGCCAGCTAAAGAGATTAATTAAGTTTTACAAATTTGTCCTTTCATTTGATGAGGTTTAAAAGCTTATTGTCTTGAGTGTTTAGTTTTTGTTATATATATGAACGGGTTCCTCACTATTTGTCAGTCAGTGCTTCATACATTTAAGCATGGAATATTATGTATACCATATTGAAGTATGATGGAAGAGCTTTTTTATGTTGTTACATAGATTTGTTTCCCCTCTGTCCACATCATTCTATTTTTGTTATTTTCTTTAGACCGCTCAATGTGTATCAGCAGCGACCAATCTGAGTATCCACCTCCAGCATCAGAATGGTAAGTTGAGGCCTATTTTATTATCTTTATATGTGACTATTCTTGTTGCATATGCTAGATGCCTAAACAGCTTGAAATGTCACAATCAGGCTGGAAGATACTCTTATTAATATGTACTTATCGGGTTACTCCGACCGATCAACTCATGCTGCTACTTCTGACATTGCAATGTCCGTGGAAACTAATGATTCACAGCAGCTAAATCTTCCGGCAGATGGTATGTGAAATATTTCTGAACTTAAATGGAGTTATCTGGCCGAAGGGCATCTTATCAGGTCCTCTTTGTCGAGTGCAGCAGATGATGACATTCAAGAACTGGAAGAAGGCGAATGGATCCCTGATGAGCCTCATTGTATGACTGATTTAAGCAGCACTATAGTAGATGATGGTAAATATTACTTGCTTAATAAAAAATAGTATTACCTCAAAATTACTGGTTTTGAGCTCTTTTATCCTGAATTTGCTATTACTTCATTTCACATACATACATGTACTAATGAGATACACTGAGCATATACATTTACATGGAAATGTCTCCTCTTATGTACTTCTCAAGGCTTCTCAAATAGACCTATGTAAGGATAAACTAGATGCTAAAGGGGTTGGAGAGGGAGGAAAATATAAGTCGGGTAGTCGATAAAGGCAGAAAAGTAGAGTACAGATTTGCTACAACATTGGAGTTTGAATTGGTGATTTGAACAATGTCTTCTTCGCAGGTATATCTCTAGAAGAAGAAAATTGGAGAGCTCAGTACGGTCAAGTTACTCAACCAAGTGAAGAGTGGATGTTAGATTTGCACACAGTGGATTTATGGGATTGGGCATTGGTTAAAGGGATCGAAAAAGACGGAAAAAGCGAGGTGTCTAGGCTGGTTGGCCGACTAAAAAAGCGCTCTAGCAAGCTCCATCCATCTATATCTTCAGCTCGTGTGAAAACTGCTCCAGTATGTGAAGTGCATTTTGATATGGTACGAGTGACTTCAGGTTTGCCATTTTTAATTCCTTTTTTACCTTATACATTATTGAATCGCTTAAGATGGTGAATGTTAGCAATTTATTTTGTACCGCAAGTGTACATATCGAATAAGTAATAAAGTGGATTTTAAGTCATCATACCCACAGGGATTTAGATAGTTTAATTTCAATTATAATAACTTTAATAGAATCAAATTACTTTTGAATAATTAAAAGATTAAATATATGAAGAATTACTCTAAATTTGAAAAAGAAAAGCGTACTAGAATCTCGAATCTACTTATACCAATCTCCTTTAACCCGAACTGTTGAATTTAATAACACAATTTAATTATGAAGATTAATATTTCAAATTTATTTAACAATCTCTCTCAAATAGAATTAAACATATCTATATATATGACCCGATTATATCTTTATCACGGATGCGAATATACAAAAATGCATTAAAATTTGTATATACTTAAAAATCACATAAAGTATAGCAGTATATCTCTATTCCCTATCGGATTTTACAACAATTGATACTATGTTTAACTTATTTTTCATCTCTCGATGAAAAATTAAGCTACAAAACTCATACAACCACTGCGCATATAGTTATAGAGAAAAAGAAATTAATATCAATTATTCAAAATTAAATTAATGCTTGAATATAAAAAACTAGGTTCAAAGAATTAAAGATTAATGATATAAGTTTTATCATGATCATAACAAAGAATAAATTTAGCCTAGCATACTAAGAAAAAGAAAACAAAAACAAAAATAAAATATAGAAACCATGACCTGGATTGGAAGAAAACTTGAAAGAGATGATCTTGATCTTCGTTTCTTGTTTCTTCTCTTATTTTTCTCTCTAAAATCGGCTTTCCAATTATTAGTTAATTATTCATATATATAGTATTCTAATTGTGTCTTAAAAGATTTCAAAAAATTATTAAAATCGAGTCTAAAAAGGTTTCTTAATTGGAGTCGAACTCAAAAAAGAAAAAAATCTCCACTGGCCAAAAATGTACTGGGCGATCGCCTAGGCCTAGGGGTGGGCAAGGGTTGGGTTGATTCGATTTTGGGTCCAAACCGAAATCGAATTGACCACTTTGGTTTGGCGTTTCTCCCAAACCGAACTAAACTGCCTTGTTGGGCAAATCGATTAGTCGGTTCGGTTTGGTTTAGGCGGTTTGGGCTTGAATAGTTTGAGCTTGCATTTGTATTCTAAAAAAATAACAATAACTTCCATTTCAAAATTTCTTTTGGATATGCAACAAATTATTTACAAAACATTTAAATAAAATTCCCATTTAAAAATTAACCAACATTTACAATTTTTTTTTGGACATGCAAGTTATTAATTTTTGGACATTTATAATCGGGTTTAATTTAATTTTTGTTCTTATAAGTTATAATTCGGTTCGGTTCGGGTTGGTTTGGTTTATTTATCACAAATTAAAACCGAACCAACCCAAATTTATTTTTTAGCTTGGTAAATCAAACCAAATCAAACCAAACCGCCAAGGTGTGAAAAATCGAACCAAATCGACCCGAATTGATTCGGTTTGGTCAGTTTGAGCGGTTTGGATGCCCACCCCTACCTAGGCCACTGAAAAACATTCTGCTGGCCATCTATGGTGCTGGGAGGTCGCCCAGCTTAAGTTCTTCTAAATTATGCATTTTAGTCCTTTAATTTTGGATTTTGTCCTCTTTAGTTCTCAAAACTTTTCATGAGGTCCAATGTGGTCCTTCAAACTTCAATTGAGTAGAATTTGCTCCTTGTACTTACGAAATATCTTTCAATTTATTGCTCTTCTCATTCATTCTTCTCCAATTGCTTATAAACGTATCCAAAACTGAAATAGAAAGAATAATACACTAAATTAAGTATAAAATCAATAAAACAACAGAATAAAAGCTTAGTTTTAAAGCCGAATTAGTGCACAAAATCCACTTATCAGTGAATGCTCAAGATAAGAATAATACTATAACTTTAGTTGAAAATATTTCTTCTCACAAAGTTCCTTTTTTTTTTTTTTTTTTTTTTGTCCTTAATTTCTCTAATTTATGAAAAGCCCTTTACTCAAGATATATATCCTTTAACTTACTTGAAATGAAAAACACTTGAGGATGATTGATTAAGACTACAATCATCATCTATAAGGATGAAGCGTATTAAGTTCTTGATAAACATTAATATTGGAGAAGTCTATGATTACTTATTGAGGCATGGCATGTATGCATGATTGCAGTTCTTATCCTGTTGGATTGTACCTTGTATAGATACACAACTACCTAACCCCTCTTAGTCACCTTTAGTTCCCCCATCTTGGTATCATTGGGCTCGGCTTGTGTGTACGGAAAATTGTTCAGATTAGGCCATTGCATAATCTGAGGCCAATTAATTGTGTAACTGATATTACACTCTTGGGATACAAGTATTTAGATTACTGTATCCCAGAGTATGATTCCAAGGATTGCAATATTACTGAACGTCCACTGTATCCCAGAGTATGATTCCAGAGATTGCAATATTACTGAACGTCCTGACCTAAATCACACCTTCGTATTTATGGAATCTCTGCAACGAAAAGGCTTTCCCATTGATTTTTCTTTCTCCATCTTTCAATGTAACCACATGAATAATGATCACTTAGCTTGACTTTGGAAAGAGACTTGTTAATTTGGTTTTAATATGCTCACACTTTGCTGACTTATTCTCTGATTGCATATCAAACATTTACCTCTTTTCCACATTTAATCCAAACCTTACACCCTACTTATCCAATCTTCAAAATTTTATTTTCCTCGATCTTATTGGAAAGCAGAAATTTCACCTGACTCGCCCTTTTGCGAGGCGGACTCTAATGAGTTCATCTATTCAGTTATACAGGGTATTTAGATATTATTCTTATTTTTTATTTTTTTTGCATGCCTGTGTGTATGTGTGTGTGTGGTTGGGGGCGCAGCGGGAATCATGCACGGTACTGGTGCTAACAAATTTCTTCCAGAATGTCATATTCATGACAGAAAATGCTCAGAGTAAACCTAAACCTAGAATCATGACCATGACTAAGGCTGCCCATTCTCATTTTATAAATCAAACGTCAACATAACACTAAGTAAAACTAATGGTAAATTTCTCCTAATTTTAACAGCACGACAATAAGATTTTTCAGAAGATTTAAGTCTTTAAAACTCAGAAAACTCAGTCATAATGATTGTCTTCTCGTTCTTCTCTCATCCACTCGTGAACAGGCTCTCCACTCTTAAGCTTGACTAACTGAAATATGATGCTTCATTTACATTGTACTTAGTCAGTGTAGCAGCACCGTGTTGATCTTGTCGGGCCCAGGCTCTATCTTCTTCCTTCCAACCATATGTTAATCCTTTTAAGTTTCTTCCACGTGCTAACACTTAAGAAATAATGAGTGACTGAACTATAGATAGTCTACTCGGAAATGATTGACTGCCATGTCCTGGATAAATTTTGGAAGATGAGGTTGAAATATTTCACCCAGTGTGACATCTATATATGGCTCTGAAAAAATGGTTGGTACTGATATGAAGTTCTGTCAATAGCACTACAAAGGGAGGTGCATGTGAGTGCTTTTGTTTTTGTGTGTGTGTGTGTGTGAGAGAGAGAGAGAGAGAGAGAGAGAGAGAGAGAGAGAGAGAGAGAGAGAGATAACAGATTTAACCAACAGGTCCTGAGTTCCTGATAGGGGAACAATAATAACAGAAGTGAACTGTTGTCTATCACATAAGAAACAAAAAATTACCAAACTGTACGAATGTAATAGTAATTGGGAGAAACTGGCTCTTATAAATCTTAGAAATTGAGGATGACGTATGTCACAAAAAAATTCTCTTGGTGACTTCAGAGGGGCAGTGCATTAGATCTGGTCTATGGTATAAGCCAACAGGTGGTGCAAGACCCATAGTTGCATCTTATGCACAAATACAAAGATATGCATTTAGAGACAGGCATGTGATCGGGTGCAAGATAGAATATTATTGGCCTTCCTATTCTGCTATATTTTCCTTAGTAATGTAAAGGTTACATTTTTGAAGGGATTATTAAGTAGAGATGACCATTTTTGTGTGTGCGCCAAGCTGTATATTCTCTATTGTTGATACAAGTTAATGGCTTTCTTTCTCATACACATAGGTTCTTTCTTTGTTTTTGTGAAACAGATCAGTCACTCAAGTTTTTCCTTCCACAGGTCAGGTATATAGATTAAGGATTCCTAGCTCGCAATATTTGACGTCCTTGTCGGTTTATGATGCATCCAACCCAACAAAAAATTGGGGCTTCCCACAATTGTCAATCAATAAACATATGAAGAAGATACCAAAATATGGTTTGAAATCAGAATCTGAAAGCTCAGAAGGTCTTGCTGTCCAAAAGGATCATTCTTTGTCCTCAGAGAAGCTCTGCTCATCTAAAAAGGTAACTCCCGCCTACATAAGCTTTTTGAAGCTTTAAGCATTCCTTTACCTGTATGTTATCAGTAAGCACGATGCTGATGATAGAAAAAAGAAGATGAAGATTGATGTACATTTAAGTGCCAAGTGTACTGTAATTATTTGATTCCTAAATATATGGAGGACTTTTACCAAATTCCTTCCCATAAATTCATATTAGTGACAGCCATTTCCACTTGAGATTTCCCAGATTTAAGATATGATAATCTGATCTAATCTCCATGCAGCAGACTGAGGCTTCAGTTGGAATTTTTGAGAGATTTATGTGAGCTGATGTAAGGCTACCAAATCACCATGTGATATGTGGTCGCCTGTTCACTCAATGCTTTGATATTAAGTTGGCTCTTCTTTTATGTTGGCATTCTTCTTGTTATCATATTTAAAGTAGGTTAGCTTGGTTAGATTGCAAAAATATCACATCGAGCCTTACACTAGTCAATTGGTCTTGTTGATGCTTGGTCTACTCGACATATGCTTATGGTTTCTGCATCATTATAACAAACATTTGAATGAATAGATGCATTTCCAGTTTTGTTAACTCTTCTTACATCCCCCTTAAGTTCAAGAGGAATTACTTCTGGCTTCTTAAAATTACTGCGAGCACAAACTCACTCAGGAATCTGAAGCATGAAGTTGAAGTAAGTCTGCCATTTTCTTGGGGTGTTCCCTCGAAAGTTTCTCGAAAGTTTCCTATTGATTAGTTAATACTATTAACTTTTTTCCTTAAATGAAATGAGTAAATTGGTAGGATCTTCTACCTGAACAGGATTAAATCATGTTGAAGTACTTCTGCTTGATTTTCACTCAGGCAACAGTACTTGGTTGTAGATTTTTGCTCTGCAACATTTTTTCCTTGTGTTTTCCCTTCTAATTTCCATAGTTTGAAATTTCAGGATCATGTGTACAGGGACAGAGCTTCCGAGAGAAGAGCTCTGCATGGCGGCTTTGGTATAGGTCCCGAACAAAAAATGTCACTTAACAGTTCTGATTATGCTCCATCATCTCCTATTTCTTTACATCCTGAAGAAGCTGCAGTTGAGTCATTGAGCATTTCCTTTGGGGCAGGAAGTTATGCCAGAAAAATTCTTGAAAGCATGGGCTGGAAGGAGGTAATCTTCTGGACACAATGTTGGCCAAGAATTCAGTGTTAGTAGGGAGAATCAAGTACTATTTTGTTTCTGTTTGCGCAAAAGTTGCATCAAATATTTAAGAGTGCCATCATGTTATTATGTTGTAATACAATTTAAGTTTACATGTCTGCCATTGGCCTTTGTTAGCATGATAGAAAAATCTTGTATTCATGTTGCTCATGATATAATATCATTGGCTAATGCTCTTAATGTTTGGTACAGGGGGAGGCACTTGGCCGTGGCACCAATGGTTTGATTGAACCATTGCAAGCAATTGGAAACAAGGGAAATGCTGGTTTGGGTTGGGATGATGGCAGAAAGTAATTTTAATTAGAGAGAGATTAATTGAATTGTACGATCTTCAATTCTAGTGAAAATTATATATATTACAAGTATTATGTTGGACTCGAAATGCCATTTTGGCCACATCATTGGCAGGCATGAAGAACAAATTTACCATCTTAGCGGAAGACATCTACTTCCAAAGCTAGCAACTTAACGATGGTATAGTTCTGCTGATTGGAGGTGGAGCATTCCTGGGATCCAAGGACAGTTAGAAGGAGACCTACTAGTCGAGATACTCAGATGTCAAGTAGCCATTTAGGATTCAGTGTCATGGTCTGGAGTCCCACTGCAACTCTGGTAATTGTTTTCTACCTTCTGCATTGTGATTTATGAAATCAGTTCTTATCGTTCGACTCATCTCCAACCATGTTTCTCGATGTTAAAATAAGATCAATCTCATATACTTATTATCTTAGGTTGGAACAAGTTGATAGATCCCCTTTTTTATGTCTCCATGTCCCCCCCTGTGGTGACACAGGGTGAAAAAGGAAAGAGAGGGATGGGACTTCTCTCACTTTTGACATAGCTGGCCCTATTGGAAGGCTTGCACGACAGGTTATTAACTCGGTTGTAGAGCACATTCCTGATAATTTCGTCATTGTGCTTGGGTTGTGGGGCTTACAGTCACGTGTATAGTTCAATGTGACGTGAATCATCCAAGGCAAACTGTCAGGCAACTCCAACAGGCAAGAAATGCAAATGTAACAGATAATGTACTGCACCCTGGAGTTGAGACTGTCTATTCCACGACAACTGTCATGAAATAGTAAAATACTTTAAGGTTATATTGTTCTAGAAAAATTAAGGATCCAAATAGCGTTGAGGAAATTCACCGTATTTAACATTTCAAATAAATTACATCGAAAAAATTGACATATTTGCCCTTCATTTATTATTTATTTTTAATCTCTCCTAATATGCAAGCATTTGTATTGTAATTTTCAGGGTGCAGCAAAAACATGTTAAGTTGCATTAAGCCCGCATATGGGTGAGGCGGATGGCAACTTCTTTGCAGATTGTAAAGAGAGTTTGTGTTCAGACCTAAGCCTAGGGATGGTAAAAGAATTTCCTTGATCCGCCTTGTCCACCCCATTAGTAATCGAGCAGGAGACGAGGTTCATGGTCTATGTTCCAAATTTTTTATTTTATTTTATTTTATTTTATATTATAAAATTTAAAACGTATTTAAAAACATAAAAACTAATATTAAAAATTAATTAATTAAATGCAGCAATAAATGGAAAATTTTCAATTTTCATCTCTAAAAAATATTTGATGGGGCGGGAATGGTAACGATCACTCCGGCTCCGCCTTACTCCATTGTTATCCCTATACTTGATGAAATTGAAGCACGCAAATTATGGGAGCAAACCCGCCACAATTTCACGAAAAGGCGATTTCTTAAGCTACTAAGTTAAATATTGGAGTCAAGTCAATTCTTAAATAATTTTAGAAATATAAAAAAGAATTAAGCGCAATTATAATAAATCAAAAGACAATAAGAAAATTAGTCTATAATCTTCGGCTTGGATAATCCTAAGCTCATGAGAATAAATCATTTGTAAAATTACACGTCATGCTTTTGAAGCCTTTTCAATTTTTATGCATTTTTAAGGACGAATTTGTTATGTTCAAATGCTACATAAGTATTATAGGCCGACTAAAAGACTATGACTACAATATACGTCATGAGCTATAGCAAAGATAAACTAGATAAGCTGTCTTAATATCATTCTCTTCGCTTTTAAGTGGTTACGTTGTGATTCTTAACGTTAATTTTTAAATTCTACAAATAAAATGATCAAACTATTTAAAGAATGCAAGTTGTATAATTACATCTTAACTTTTTAACACTCAAATTTACAATTTTCGTCACATGAAGATGACAGTCCCACAATTTCATAAATTAGGGATTTAAGTCACTTTTATCACCGACCGTAGAGAGGCTTACTCTGCTACAAACAAAAAAAAAATACTTTTTTATCCGTCACTACGTCTTCATCCTCTCGAATCAAAATCCATATTTCTCTCACAATTCTTTCATTTCTTCATATTCATCAAAATCAATCTCCCCTCGAACAAAACTATATCTCTCTTATTCTTCTCAACTCCTCAATCTATTAAAATCCTCTACGATCGGATTTCACCTTAAAAAAAAGCGGTATACTAGTTTTAATTTTTTACTTAAAAATGAAGAGAAGAAGTTAGACTTCTTTAGAAATATTGGTTGATAAACAGGTCGAGCGGCTTTTAGGCTCTTTTAGAAATGAGCTCGAGCTCGAGATCGAGATTGGATCGAGCCCACTTCTTTCTTTTACGAGCCAACTCTTGGGCCGAACAAAAACGACTGTTAGTCAACTTGTTTAGCGACAAGCTTGAGATATAATTGAGCTCTAAATTTTTTTACGAGATGACTTGTGGCCTGGTCCCACAAGTTGGGCCGTAATTTGGATTGTTCATTTTGAATATTTTAAGTTTACTTTAAAAAAATAAAAGAAAAAGAAAAAAAGAGCATACTTGACTCGACCCACTCACGAGCCATGGGTCGAATCCAATCCTTAGTGGGTCCCACTCACGAGCCATGGGCCGAATCCAATCTTTACTGGGTCAGAGTCGAGCTCAGGTTTGGCTACTCTCCACACGGACTGAGCCAAGCTTGGCATGAGCGAGGCCCACTAATCTATGGGCCGAACCGACCTCTTTTTTATCACAAGTCGAGTTTGACTTATCCTTAGAACTTGTTTGATTCTCATTTTAATGGACCTTTTTTTTTTCATTTTTTGACTTTTGAACAAAAACTGACACAAATACTCTTTTGTTTTTTAAAGTAACCGTAATATTTGACTAGAAAAGAAAAAAAAAAAAAAAAGAGTGGATATTTTGATCTTTTTGAGTCAAATAATGGGAAAAAAAAAATCCATTAAAATGGAATCAAACAACCTCTTACGAACGAGCCGACCCTGCTTGGCTGCCAATTGCCAGAAGCACACAAGAGCATAATGCGTTTGCTCCTTTTCTAAGCTTACCGAGTTGGTGAGGGAAAATGGGTCTGAAAATCGGAGGGGAAGTGGAAAAGGTGGACGGGAAACGACTGAGTTACACCGATTTTGTAGAAAAATACCTGGTTCAAAACCGGCCCGTAATCCTCACCGGGCTTATGGACGATTGGCGGGCCTGCAAAGACTGGGTTTTGGACAACGGCGAGCTTAATCTTCCTTTCTTCTCCAAGTACTTTGGTAATTCTGGAGTTCAGGTAGTCATACTGTAGGACGTCGTTTTCTGGTGTTCAGTACGAAAGCTCTTTCTTTCTTTAATTTGTGTTGCTTTACCGAAACAATTTGATTCTATAGAATGCGCATGTATATGTAGGTTGCGGACTGTGGAACTAAGGAATTTACGGACCAGAAAAGGGTGGAAATGTCGGTTTTCGAGTTTATTGATCAATGGACTCAGCTTTCTGCTACTAGGAAGGATAGTGGGACTGATGGCAATTCACTGTTGTATTTGAAGGATTGGCATTTTGTTAAGGTTTGCTTTGAAACTTACTTTTTTTTCTTGATTTTCTGTCTAAATGCTAGTCTGGACGACGTAATACGCTATTGAATGGCTTGGTTTAGTTGATAAGGTTGATTACACGGCTTTTGTGTTGTAATTTCTTATTAAATTTTGAGAAAAATTTCAATTGAATCTTTGTTTGATTGGGATTATAAACCCATTTTGGTTTTTTTTTTCAGCCGTAATTTTTGACTTTTCAACATACTTTTAACATAAAAAGTCAACAATTTCAACTAAAAAAAACTAATATTTGTCAAATAAACCAATATTGGTCAAATAAACCAGTTTATAATCTCTGTCAAACGGGCTACAGAATAAGGTTCTAGAAAAACTTCTGTTGCTTAGTTTCAAAAAGTTCTATACAACCGAGTCTTACTCTTGTTTTGTGCCATCAACTATTATCACTCTTTGGTAACCAAACAAAGCCCAGATAAGATTTAACAGATCATTTGCGTTGAATTTATATTTTATGTTTTATGTTTTTGAAAACATATATAGTTCAAGTTCAGAATTTTTTAAGCTAATAAACGCATGAAGGTCTTCAAATGAAAAATAGCAGAAACAAATGCCAGAACCAGTTTTCTAGATATACAATAAAATCTCGCTGCATTTTATTAAGCACAAATTCAGATAAAAGAGATGATATATTAGGGAGTACTGCATGAAGATGTGCAGTGACTAAGTCAACAATTAAGGTAGGGGCATGTCATGGAACTAAAATATGTAATGCAACAAGATATAAGCACGAACCCCTTTATAGTATTGTGACTTCTGGTTTTTTGGTTTTGTGAAGTAAAGTATAGGCTTTTATTGCCTCTCCAACTCTCTCTCCATTGCATAGGATTTTAGTGGCCCAAGGACTTATATGTACAATTTTTATGTCAGCTAGGTTATTTGTTCTCCTATTGTTGGTATTTCCTTCCATATTCCTTTTTCGTAGAACATCAAAACAGAGAAGTCATGCCCTGATGGTTAGGACATGAAGTGGCTTACACCAAATACAAAATATTTTTTGAATATGTTTTGATGAGGAACAGTGGATAGACATGACTAAATTTGCTTGTATATCAATGTGATTACACATCCTTATGAAGACAAGTATGCATTTTTATTTAGATGTATATGTGTTTTGTGTTTAATGGGAATAAGCTTTAGCTTGTTGTGTATATTAATATATAAGACAACTACATCGCTTTTTAGGGGCTCTATATAATGGTTTAGAATGCAGATTAATGATGCTGATTCCTATTTTGGGAAGACAAGACTTATCTTTGTAAATGATTTATCCAAAAAAAGCATCTTCTTTTTTGTGCCCGAAATGATATGCGTATTTTTGGGAACCATTCTATTGAGAACATGAGATATTCAGAAATTATATGCATATTTTTTGGGAACCATTCTATTGAGAACGTGAGATATTCGAACTTTTATATTTTTGTTCAGCTAGGTGAAAATGCCAACCTTCTGTTTATGTTCTATTAAACTTTTGATTGTACAGATCATTTGGCAATCATATTTCTTTTCCACGTTATTTGAAATTTTGTTCCTCATCACAGTGGATGAAATCTTTTCCTTGAAACACCAGTGTAATAGGAACTAAAAAAAAAAACTTGAGAAACATAAGATATTTTTTCTCTTATTCTCTTTTCCAGGTTCCATGTCCTTGACTCTAAAAGTTAGACATATCCAAGTCTGGAGTCTTGGACTTATATCTCTCATGGTACTTATGACCAAGTCTATTTAATGACTTAAACTAGCGTTATCACATCAGATGTGAGCTTCGTTTGCTGATGATCTTGACCTGTTTAACTTATTCAACATTTGCAGGAATATCCAGATTATGTTGCCTACAGCACTCCAAAGTTTTTCTGTGATGATTGGTTGAATCTGTATCTTGACAAGTACCCAATGCATAATGACCCTGACACTTGCCAAAACAGAAATGAAATTAGCTGCTCTGACTATCGTTTTGTGTACGTGGGAGCAAAAGGTTTGAGCGTAGATGCAATGAAACATTTTTTGTAAGACGATGATATCATAGTTGATGATTCTTCTTACAAACTGGATGTAGTTTAATGTCTATAGCTGGTCTACTTGAAAATAACGTGATTCTTTTGATTTGTCTTGCAGGTACATGGACACCACTTCATGCTGATGTTTTCAGGTCATACAGTTGGTCAGCTAATGTTTGTGGCAGGAAACAATGGTATTTTCTGCCTCCAAGTCAGTATCACCTTGTGTTTGACAGGTATAGTTACATTTTCTTGCGATTACATGAGTTGCTGAGATGATAATAGTTGGTGTTTTCCAATGAAATGGAAGAGAAGGAAATGAGAGGTTGCAATAAAATGGGAAAGAAATGGAGGGATATTAGCTTTCCGTTTACTTTGCTTGAAATAGCTGAAGGGAAACATAGTAAACTTGTGCCCTATAATTGTTGAAAACCGTATATCCCCTTCTTCTCCTTTCTTCCATCTCTTGTATTTATTCAAAGACATGCGTGATCAATCCTCCTACTTGTTTCCTTTTTATCTCTCCATTTCTTTACTTGAAGCTCTGTCTTAGAGGTGAATGAAATTGTTAATTCCTGAAGGGAGCGCAAAAATACAGGGCATAAGCCGCATAACATAACTTTGTCATTTGATTTTTCTCTACGCCGTCATACTCCTTTGGTAGAAAATGAAGCATAGCTGAAAATCCTCTATACATTTTCTGGAGTAAACCATAAAGAATGATGACATGTGGTAAGGGGATACGTGTCCCCTATTTATTTTTAAAATGACAAATGGTTGTAGTACTCGTCATAGTGAGCATGGATATCCAGGAAATCATTATGATCTATACGTGGCTCTGGAAATTCATCATATCATTAAGTTATACCAAGTAAACTGGTCCAGGAATCAGTGTTTGATATGGAGTTGCTTTCCCTTCATAACAACCAGGCAACCCAACTATGCATCTAGCATATGTTGAACTTGCGCAAGACCAATATACTGCACTCCCACAACTCCATAGCTGGTAGAGGATGAATAACCATATCAATTTACTGCTTTCCCGCTAGTTTGGACATAAAACAAGTCAATGGAATCCTCAACTTGGTTTAAATAAGAATTGTGGTAGTATGTTTGCATTTGGATCTGTCATTTTGAAATGCAAGAATATTCCTGTGCAGTTTTGGGAATGTTGTCGGTTGCTGCATCTGTTCTTAGTTTGTGTTCTTTTCATGGTTAAAATAAAACTTATGCTTTTATATTGTTATCCAGGCACATGAAGTCTTCTGTGTACAATATCTTTGAGGAAGTCTGCAAATCGAAATTCACTGGTTTTGAGGAGGTATTTACGAGTTAAGAAATATTCACTTATCTGATCCTAGTTCCTATCTAATCTAATGGAGAATTTGTCACACGTTGAGTTTCTTTCTACAAATCAGGCTATCTGGTGTGAATGCACTCAGGAGCAAAACGAAATAATCTTTGTCCCCAGTGGGTGGTACCATCAAGTTCATAATCAGGTAACCTTGAATATACGTGCAATAGTTATCACTCTAACTTTGCATTTCTTTCTTTATAATTTCTTCTCCTCCAAAACTCTGTAAGCAGCTGAAGTTAGATTTGAGAGAACTTGCCAAGTGAATCTGAAAATTTTGCTTAGTGCAATCATTATCCTCTCATTCAAAAGAAACTTTTGTATTGAAATTTATGTAAATGATTGCTAAGGAACCAAGACTCGTATATCACAAACAGTGGAAAATTTTCCTTCATGTACAAAAATAGCTGGAAGGCTTTTTTGCTTCAAAGTTGTCCATATGCCTATCATGATTCAAGTTCCCAGCATACATTCAAATCTTCTTGGAATTGTACAAAATGAGATTGAAGCAAACGGACAGCATAATGAGAAAGACAAATTTTCAGCTCTTTATTTCGTTAAGTCTCATGGTATATTCTAGTAATACATAGAAACCCTCTTTAAAGCAAAATAATTTTTTTCTTTTCAATGTAGAATATAATAATTATTGTTAGGGATAGTGATATACTATCTAATTTTTGTTTGAGATAATTTAAAAGAAAATTACAGGATTCGTCAAAGGGTATGGGTTGGATGTCACATGCCAAGAGTCCACATATCATACAAATATATCGCTGTCTGGAAGACACAGCTAATGGTTGATGGCATTCTTTTCTAGACCCTATGAAAGTTTTCTTGGTTTTTTAGGGCCTATATGTGACATCAAAGTATAACATTGCAGACACCATTGATCCATAGTTATCCTTGAGCTAGTCATAGGAGCGTGCAAATTTCCACCCGGCATGGTTTTATTGACACGTGGAGTCAATCTACAGGTTTTCGATTGATATTGAGGATGCATTTCATTCCTTCAATAATTCATAAAATGCTGAAATATATTTGCAATTTTTGACTAATTTGGAATTGACTGACTTTCTGCCGCAAGAACATGAGATGTCCCCTCATTCACATTCTGTCCCTAATATACGACAAAGAGTAAGGTGTGTTTAACAATCTCATTCTTGGCTCAAACTATTGGTACTGGCCCTACTGAGTGTTGCTAAATTAGGGTCCTATAACTACTCAGATGCCACCGGTGGTTAGGATTTTTCAATGTTTTTTCACTATGTCATCTGTTTAGGATGAGATACTGAGTCTAATTTTGTACTTCCCTAGTGTTTGCAAATATTAACTAAGATGATGTATCTCTGGATCATGGCAAACAGGCAAAGACTAACTATTATGCATTGCATTCACGTTATGGAAGGTTACTACTTTTTACAGTTGGGAGAAGACTGAGTTGACTTGGACTGGATGAGTTATGATTCATCATTAGGTCGATAAACTATTGACTACAAGAAAGAGAAAATGTGGTTGACATTTCATTTGTCTAAAAAGTCTTATACTTGAGTAGAAGATGTGACTGTTTTAAGTTTCTATGCATATCATGTATCAAGAATGTAACTTTACATGTAAATGTTTGTATTGCACACTTGATCTTTCGTTGTGTTAGATTCTAATTTTGTGAATGGGTCATAATTTTCAGGAAGATACAGTATCAATTAATCACAACTGGTTCAATGGCCACAATATTTCTTGGGTGGTAAGTAAAGAAAATGCAAATACTATGCTGGAGACAAGCCCTATTATAATCAAGGATTAAAGCCGTTAATTTATAATCTTATTTCATTTAATCAGTGGGATTTGCTTTTGAGAGAGTATCATGAGGCTAGGGAGTATATTGAAGACATCAAGGACATATGTGATGATTTTGAGGGGCTCTGCCAGCGAAATCTTGCTGCTAATGCAGGTATGCTGAATACCTTACTGCCTGGTAATATTTTTCTGTAGCCCTAGAAAAGATGTCCTTTAGAAGGTTGCTTTGCCTCAACCCATCAAACTATGTTGTCAGGAAAACTAGTTTTGAAATCCCATGATTTCTTAGTGTCATCTTTCAGTATGATGCAGACTGACCTGTTTCATTCAAACCATTTTCACGTAATCACCATATAATGCAGTAGGTGATTAGGTTATTTTTATACGAGGTCTGGCCAATTAAAGTCCAAACATATGAAATGGTACACACTCCCTACATCTACTTGAGAAGAAATTGCTTGTTGTGTCTCTGTATATAGGTGAACTGGGTTCTGAATAGGGAGCACAGGCTAACCTCCTAAACCTGTAATGTCATCGTACATGGCATTTTTTTTAACCTTAGAATTCGTGGTAAGGATTGATCCTGGAATTCACTGATGTAGACCAAGTAATATTGGATTTGTTATGTTAGATTGTTGGCCACAGATGAGAACATGAGTTGGGATTATTGGATTGTCAACCTAGCCTGCCTCTTAAAGTATCTTAAACCAAAAATTGTTATAGTTATGTCAGATTGTTGTGCATAGTATACAGTGTGGGTATGGATTATAAGTCTAAACTTGTCAAAACAAAAGGCAGACTTAAGCCAATAAGAAATTGACAGAACTGGTCACACTTGGATAGTTGGATCAGCAGTATGGAATGATCTTGATCCGTCCATTATTGCAGATGATGGTGCATTGCCTCTTTCTTTCCTTTTTGTTCCTGTCATCCTTTTTCTTTGGTTATTCTTGCCTCTCTGGCAGTGAGTACCTATGTGTGAATTTGAAGGTCTTGTTAGCAGAGAGGTGCAATACTCACATTTATATGTATCGCACGTTTTTATGGATATGGCATATCTTAAGTGAAGGATACGCAAAAAAGATGGAACATATTTGAAGTTAATGATTCTTTAGGGAACATTGCTGGAAGAGATACTGCGTCTACATTATAGCAAAGTTGTGATGCATCGTGTGAGTGGCACGGAAAGTCTTTTGGCCTTCAGATGACTTTTGCGGCCCTGTATATCTTTTGTTCAAAGAAGACATTTTAGGGCATTAGACGCTCATTTTGTTGTGACAAGCTATGCCATTGATTTGGTGGATCATACACAGATGTTTCACAATGGAACCACTGACCTTAAACGGCAGTGGAATTAGTTGAATATACGTCACTAACTTCAATCTGTCAGACCTCAACTCAATGAAATCTTGGGTTTCCTTGAATGGAGATCGGGGAGACTAAAGTAGTTGTCTCTCTGAAATTGATCTGAGCAGGTAGTATTCCTATTTAAAGTATATCTGACGCTAAAATGAGACTATCAGCTTTTGCAGTGATTGCTCAAGTTGTAATCAGTAATTCATTGCTCTCCTGTTTTTATTCTTCATTATTTGTCTTTTTGTAGGAATGAATTTCTACGACTTTTTCATTTTCATGGTGCGCTTTTCCTTTGCCAACTTGGTCCTACTTCGCAATCTTACAAGTGACAAGAAAAATCTAAGCTGGAGTTCATCACAAGTGGTTCCGCATGTGATTTTCAACCTTAAATCCATACAATGTATTGCTTTGAAGATGACATCCACAGGCCAATGGGAAAACTGTGGCGTCGCCATTGATCTCAGGAAAACCATGGAGGATCAAACATTTATGGAATTGTGCAATCTTATGGCAAGAACATATGGTGCTATGTATGAGCAGTCTGAAATGAAATCTGATGCAAAGGATGCCTTATTGGAAGATATGGAATTACGTTTCCTTGATTTTTCTGGTTCTCGTATTGGTACACCTGAAGATCTAGTTACATTTATAGACTGTGCTCTCAAACTCAGTTGAACTAAAACTGGATGAACATGGCATCCTCGTTCTCTTTTACAAGGATTAATGAATTTGTTGCTTTTCAAGGACAGGGATCGGATTCTTGAAGTTGTACTCAGGTGCATCATGACTGATATTCACTTACATGGATATTATGCTGCTCCAACAGAAGGAACTTATTCAAGCTGCACTCTAACGAATACTTGGATTCTAAGGCTCTTGACATGTATGAAGGCATCAAGCATGTTCCTGCAATTCTAAAGAATGCTCCGAATGGTATGCCCTCGACAGTCGACAGGATTATGGAATCAGGTATGTTCCTGCAATCTCGTGTAAGCTAGCAGCTGAGCACTGAACTCTGGGTTGAGCCACTTCAGCATCCTTTTGTTTGTCATTTTATAAAAATTCAATAATATGAAATAGCTTGTAAGGTAAAGTGTACTGTACAAAATTCGATAGCATGAAGAAACTAGACACGACCCTGTCTAAAGCTGCTTATGAAATATGCTTGTGTCCCATTTTCAATTTGACTGATATTTGAAGGTAATTCTTTTTATTCTATTAAGTTTAACAAAAATCTATAATTGTTTGGAGGTCCCTTTTTTGTTTGTTTATTATTTTTTGAAATCCATTTCCTACAAATGAATTGTCAAGACGATGATCAACTTCATAACCAAGAAGCTAATTAAACAAGAGTTCATGCTATTCGTTATCATTGATAGTGCTAAAATTATTGTTCAAGTATTTATAAATTGTAGGTCTTATTAAATATGTAGATAATAAGTAGTTAGTATTATAAGTTGTAAAAATATTAAATATATTTAATCAGTTTTAATTATAATACATGGGCAATGTCCCAAACCAAAGTATGACTGTTCCTTGATACAATGATACATGGGGTACTTTGTTTGACCATCTGCAAGCACATTTTCCAAAACAAAATTTCAAGGACAAGGCTGTGTTTAGTCAGCAGATTCTTTATTTCCTCTTAATTGAGAAGGGCCCTTTGAGTAGCAGCTGGAACTGATTTGAAAATTGTTCTAGACTTCTAGGATTGACTTTAAACAATTTTTCTCATTTATCAAAAGAAAACATGAAAATGTTTTGTCATACATACATTATTCAATCATGTACTTACACTGTTACACATGCACACGCAAGAAATCTGTGCCTCATGAACCCGAATGTCATGGTTTGCATGTTGTACTACATTAGACTATATATAATTAAAAAAGAAAGTCAAAGTAAATATAAAAAAAAATAGTGTTAAATGATAGTTACTTGAACAGACACCACATAACGGGTACAAGTTATTTTGAAATTTAGAGATTACATAAAGTACGTGCTTGCATCATTTATAACTATATGAATGGGACGACCTGTGTTGTACAATCTTATATTTATTATTAGTGCATGTTCGTTTTTACACAATATTATATAAGACAAGATACCAAACACGTTATTGGAGTATTCGAATACTACTTTTTGACATGTTTGAAATACACTAGACAGTATCGGATATGGATTAAAATGAACGAATTATAAATTTTGTCTTATGTATTGTACAATGTCATGCACCAAATGTGGTGAAACCGAGAAAACTTGACAAAACCTTCATTATAGAAAATGGTGCTGCAGATTCGCGAGGCCTAGCAAGTGTGAAAAACAAAATGATTCTATATAACAATGTCTAAACTTCATTAATATTTAATTAAGTGTTGATAAAATCCATGTTCTTGGTCAGACAAGTTTTGCATCTTTCAATTAATGAATTGTTAATAATTTTCTTAATCATAAACAAACAAATCTGCATTGGTGGCCTAACTGAGATACACTGATTGTTTTTATTTGCTTCTGCCTTTGTTTGAAAGCTTGTTGTAGTAATTGATTTTGTATTTTAATGTTAAACCCTTTTGAAATTAATTTGTTTGTGACAAATAACAATTTAGAATTAGGGACATTTTGGTCATTTAGTTGAGCTTATGTGCATGGTTTTGCTTGCATGCAATATAAATTAAGTCTTGTTTTCAACAAATTTAAGATTGATTACATGAATTTTTAAATTATTTATTTATTTATGTCTCTCTATTGTTTGAAAAAGGAAAGAAGATGATGCAAATAAATGAATGTCAGAATTGCCCATGAAGAATGATCGAATGAGTTGTAGTTAAGAGTGAAGACATTGACCTGATTCGACTATTTTAGAGGAGCTTCTCAATGTCAATCTCTATGTTTCTGGAAAGCTCTTGAGACCATCACTCTATTCTGTTTTTTACTACATCTCCAACAAATCGACTACGTGCTAAAACAAAACAATTTAAAGAAAAAAAAAAAACTAAGACGGAGAAAAATACAAACTCTGTTATATTATATCAATTTCTCAACTCAAAAATTTACATCAAATCTGGAAGATCTAATAGCAATGGATCTATTGGGAGGAAAAAAATAAAGATGACCCAACTCCTTCAAAGAATTTAAAAAAAAAAAAAAAAAAAACACACCATAAGTAGATTATTTTCTACATTTTTATGGACACCTTGAGTTCCTTCCAGGACCTCCATAATAAAAATAATTTCCCCAAACATTATTTTTTCCAGCTTTTATATCATAACAATTTGGATGGTCAGCTAATAAATGAAGATTAGAAAGAGGGATCAAACTATTATCCCAATCAACAACTTGCAAATTTCTGAAATAAGATGCTTTCCCAAATCCTTCATCTGCAAAATGGCCACTGCCCATTTGTGTTGATGTGTGGTATCCCATGGATTTAGTGTTCACTATTTCTCCTCCAAATTGTATCATGCTCGCATGGCTTTGTAGATGATTGAACAAGAATGAGGGCCAGTATCCTACAAGAAGTCCCGAACCAAATTCAAGCCACCAGTGTCCATGCTTGGGGTCCTGTAAGGAACACAGTTGATGAATGAGTCTAAGTTACGAGAAATGTCTTTTAGTGTGAGCTTGTAAGAATGGGTGGTCATACTTGAAATGATTAAGATAAGAATTGAAATTTAAGTCAACGAGAAGTTAAGGGCATATACGTGTACTGGTCACGTAATGAGTAAACCAAAACTAACTTGGCTTGTTGTGGTCGTTGATGGTCTAATTGTTTTGGGTCTTCCGGTAAACGTAAAGTGAACCGAGGGGCAAAATAGATTGATGTAAACGATCTCAAATCTATTGGAATAGCGTGGGAATTCCCTTCATTTTTATTTTATTTTTTTTTTATCTAAGAACAGTTCCACAGCTGAAGAAAATTTACACAAGTCAAGATGGAATCAAGAAATAGTAATGCAAAGTTGGGGCCAAAAGCTTGTTTGGGTGAATTAGCAGCCAATATTTAATAACTGGACTCATAGCATGCCCTTAGGCAAAAAAGAGAATCTTACAATTTAATATTAGAAACACTGGTCAATCTACTAAAATGTCACTTTGTAGGCATCAATTTTGTCCTTGTTGATTAAAGAATTAATTTAACTAACGGAGAAAACTAAGCATGCTGACTCTGAAAGTTGACATTTTTGGAGGATGCAAACCAGGAAACTTACCAAAGAAAATCCAAGTTTACCTAATTGTAAGTAGCTGAAAACCTGGTTTTGGATTGGTTAGTATAGTATACCTAAAACAACCTAAGACTTACCTTCCAGATCATTATGCCGATATCGAACTGTCTGCTATTGTAGGATGACCTTGGAGAGATTGCTGCTCCAATAGCAATTTTGTTGTTGATTTGGACAAAGCCGGAGCATAACAAGTTGTAGCATCCTGTAGCTTGGTATGCATCCGTCTGTGTTAGCAATGGATCAGTACTTCGATTTTTAAACTTGTATATCGTATGAAAATCTCTGTGCACTTGCCCACGTGTGTGTAAACATAAAAGAGCATCATGACACTCACCGTCCAATAAGTGAAGAACCTAGGATAATTGTCTCCATATAACTCCGGGCTGACCTGAAGAAGAGCAAAAAGGGATTTTCAGATGTAAATACTTAATTTGGAAGGGAAAAACCACTTCTCTGTGTAATAAGTTAGCAGAGTAATTATAAATTGTACTGTAAATACACATACCTGCCAGCCGGCTTCAATGGTATTAAGATCATTGCCAAACGTGCCGGAAATGACCCATAACTGCGACAGACTGAATTCGTATTGGTCTGTTACTCGGGGCGTCCACACATTTATGCTGGCCTTTGCTCCATAATACTGATCTCCGTTGACGAAAGCAACCGCGTGCTGAACTCGAAAGATTATCAATGTAGAGAATACTAGAGTTAGATATTCATTTATATCAACTCTACAAGAACAATCTTTCATTTTATTGCCTGAAAATTTCATCTTATGGTTTCATATAATCATAGTCTTGTTGAAAGGTAGCTTAGTCATGTTGCTACATTCAGTTTTTGCCTTGCACAGAACAACAAAAGAAGCTGTATACTCAATATATTTAGGGTCGGCTAGACGACTATAGTTCAGTTTATTGTGTGCCAAGAAGGCTTGTAAAACGGAATGCCCTTTAATTTGCAAAACATGACAAATACAGTTGCTTCTTTGATAACAAATATAGGGCGAAACTGGGTGCAAACTGCAATCCTAAATCAGTAACACACAAAAAGCTCGTTCCTCAACTTCGGAACATTCAAAGCAAAGACTGAGTCATTCCGTGTTCCCCTACCTCCTAACAGTCGATTAGCAGGGTAAACTTAGAGGGCGCCCGCCTATGTACAATTGGACAGATTGAAATCCTAATGATTGGTACACCTTGCTAATAAAGACAATGAAGATGCCTACATTCTCATTGATCTTGATTTTCACATACTAACCTCATGATCACTGCTCATGGTGTCTCGCCGGACGCCTCTTCTGATTCTTCGTCCGAATCTGCGAATCGAATCAGCCCTTAGAACATCTTTCTCCGTTGTCCTCCTGATCGGAACGGTTCCTTCCGGGCACAATTCGCCGGAATACTCTGTCCATAGCTGAAATCCACCATTTCCCGTTGAATTCAGTGAACCATGCCCCTTAGGCCTCTCTGGTGGCTCCTACATTTGCATGAACAGCTTCCTTTTTTAATAAAAACCAGATAGTCTCAAAGGAATGCAATTCATTCTATTGGAAAATAACAGAAAATAATTTCCATATTCGTACGTGGTACTATACAAGACTCGTGTTAAATAAGAAAAAGAAGCTAAATGTTTGAAAAGTATACTGTTGGCCAAATATACCAAGAAGGAAAGATATATCTTAGTCAAGTACCAATGGCTTCTGGCCTTTGAGGAGAGGATGATCAAAAGCTGGTTGAAGATGAGATAGAACACAATCAATTAAATCACCATCTGGGCTCTGTAAAATTTTGACCAAAACAAAAAACCCATCAAACCTCGTACTCATCAAAAGAACATTATCAAACAAAAAAAAAAACAAGAAAAATGTACCTGAATAGTCTTGACTGCAGGCTTGTTGATCTTATTGAGGTAATTTCTTATTCTCTTCAATTTCTGCAGCTCTTGGCGTGGCCGGAAAGTCTGATTGCGGCTAGTGGAATCCGACAAGAGGGGATTCGACAAAACACGAGTACATACGAAAGCAACAAAAATGAAAAGGATTGGGATTGGTCTGTAAGATTTGAAAGAAGAAGAAGAAACCATTTTTGTAACAGAAGAATCTCTTGTTTTATCTTGATTCAACGTGGTTGTGTTTGTATGTATTGGTGTTGTCTTCTTGTAATGAAAAACATTGTTTCAGTCGAAAATTTTGTCCATGGAAACACAAAATCCATACAAAATAGCACAACCATTCAAAGGAAAAGTTAAAAGAAGTTCAGAATTTTCACCATTTTCAAAACTTTTTTTATTGCCCCACCATTTGACAGACTCTAAATTACAGATTAGTGTTCTGACATACAGAAACTTCAGGCTGGACTTTATTAAAATAGTAGGGGTTTTAACCATGTCAATAGTGGTCACTAATCCAAAAGGTTTTATTGTTTTAAGTAGAAGTGTCAAGACGGGCGGGTCGACCGAACCGGCATCGGCCCACCCGTCTCGACCCGGAACTGCGGGCCGGCCCGTGAACCTGGCGGGCTGTTCACGGGCCGAGAAGGTCAACCTGCGGGCCGTTCACGGGTCGAAGAGGCCAACCCGCGGGCCGACCCGTGAACCGCTTTGATTTTAAAAAAAAAAAAATGGGCAGAAAATTCAAACATTCATATTTGAAATGATATTTAAAAAAAAATAAAAAAACAAATGGCAGAGAGCTGTTTAAAGTGAAAGATGTGACAGATGCATTCATGTTTTAGTCTTTAAATATATAAATAAAAAATAGAAATTGAATTAAAAAATTAACAAATGTGAATTTATCATTATTATTTATTTTTTATTTAGTAATTTAACACTTTTTTTGTTATATATGTAAACATTTTTTTTATAATTACAATAAGTAACTAAATTTTTTTAATAATTTCAAAAAAAATTAATTTTTTATTCATACGGGCCGAACCGGATCGAACCGCGGCCCATATGGGCTCGACCCGTATGGGCCAATGGGTGGGCCGGGCTTTTGAAAAAAATTCGTGGGCTGGGCTGACCCGGCCCGCAACCCGCAATGGCGCGGGCTTTTTCGAACGCGGGTCGTTACCGGGCCTCATCGGAGGCAGGTTGACCCGGCCCGCCTGACCCGGATTGACACCACTAGTTTTAAGGTAGTACTCAAAATAGGCTGAGAGGTACTTGAATTGGCACCAAATTCATTTATGGCATTGTCTGTGTAACTACCGAAAACAAGAAAAATAAGTTAAAATTTTGTTTATTATATGTTATCAACTAATATTTAGCTTATATTTGGTAGTATTGAAATTATTTTTCAAGTATTTATAATATAAGTTGTAGGTAAATTTATAGATAAAAAATTGATTATAAGTTGTGGGTCTTATAAAATGTGTGAATATAAATTATGTTTGACATTTTGACTAACTGAAATTATAAGTTAAGCACTACCAAACATGAACTTAGTATATGTTTTGTAGTAGTGAAATTAGTTTTTAAGTGTTTATAAGAGCCCGTTTAGTGTGGATTATAAACTAGTTTATTTGACCAAAACATTTGCCTTTGTAACATAATATTTTTTACCATTCTTAGTCAAATAAATCATTTTGGCCAAATAAACTAGTTTATAAAATGTAAGGAATAAGTTGCGGGTCTTACATAATGTGTAAATAAAAAATATATTTGATCGAGCCAAACAAGCTTTTAATTCTACATGGTAAATGTGAATGTATATTTTTATCTAAAATGCGTTCTTCACTTTGTGTTCAATTGGAATTTTGTATCGAAGTCTTGACATGTAGCTATGACGTAATTTAGATGTAGAACTTTTATTTTTTGTGCAATCATATTGAATTACTTCGTCTAAAAATTTATATTGTTGAAGAAAACAAATTAATTCGTATAAGTAGTCCTCAACAAGAACAAGTGTTTTATGTGCTAAATTCTAAAAGAAAAAAAGGTTTCCCTCTTCAACATAGAGATTGTACTTCATTAAAACTGTGTTGTAACTTTCCTTTTTCCTCATAAAAGGTTTCCCCTTTGAAATATATTTCCACTAACAAGTTAAATAAATATTTTAGAAATTATTTAAACAAATATTTTTAAAATTTTGAAATATTAAGCATTTATGTTATCCTACTACAAAGTTTTTGTACCTATGCAAGGACGAGACAAGGTGTCAGGGCCGACAGCTATACTTAGCATCTGACACTACTTGCAGCCGCAGTTGCTCAACTTTAGTCGCACCTTGTAAATATTAGTTTAAGTTGTTAATTTTTTTCGTTTGTAATATTTTTTTTCATTTGTAAAACAACTCTGCTATTTGTAAATATTTATTATGATTCCTCAGTTTTTAAACGTCTGCTCCAGTAAGTTAGGTTTTTTTTACTTAAGCTATTATAGGTGGTAGTTGGTATTTGAAGTATTGTCAAGTTCACTAGTATTCACTCCTGCACCAGCTATTTTAATTTTTTACTTTCATCAATCAATGAAGAAACTATATTCAATGCATTCAAATATTATGTTGCAAAACTTTTTTAAAATTGTCTTTTATTACTGAATCAAACAAGAACATGCAAAAAATAGTCTAATAGAGTAGACTACTGCCGCACGGTATTCCTTTATGTGTTAAAAAGAAAGGCGCCTCGTGATAGTTGGTATCAGAGCTATGGCTTACGACCCTCGACAAGAAAGCAATGGATCTAAATGCATCACATATAACCGAAGTGATGGATCACAAAAAGAGTACTAAGTCTCCTCAAGCTAAGATCTTCTTTCAAGAATTAAAACGACATATCGAAATTGCTTGGAGTTATTTTGAGAAAGCACAGAAACGGTACAAAAAGGCCGCTAATCAGAAATGTCGTTTCCTAGAATTCAACGTGAGAGATCTGGTGATGGTAAAACTTACAAACAAAAACCACTATAAGACAATAAGAGGGAAATATTCTCGATTAATGTCAAAATATATTGGGTCATTACCCATCATGAAGCGGTTTAGAAAAATTTCTTGCAAAATAGAACTTCCTTCATGGTATAAAACCCACAATGTCATTCATGTTAGTGTACTCAAACCATATTTTGTAGATAAGGAGAATACATACGTGAGACGTAGCTAAGCGTAGAGGTTGCGTCTCACGCCTACACAATTTTTTTTAAAACAGTGCTATGAAGACACAATTTTTCTTATCTCGAAAGGTTAAAATCTAAAATTTTCAAATACTAGAATAATAGAGGTATTTTGTAAGTATTTAAGTAAAATGCTATATTATCATACACGTAATTAGTATGAAAATAAAATAAACAAATTTCAAAATTTATATTCTAAAAATAGAGTCTTTTCATTGCTTTTTATTTTTTATTTTTTTCATTTATGATGGTAAAAAAATACAAAAATTTCACAATATTAAAATAATCGAGCTAAATGACCGATTCGACTAGGAAAATTCAAAAGTGGTCTCAAAATCAGCACAAGAATATGTAAAAAGTAAAAAAAAAAAAAATTATAAAACTATGAAAATAGCTTCGGAAGAAGATGTCGGTTCATCTCCAAAATCGATCGATTCACCCCCAAGATTTTATTTTTATTTATTCAATATTTTCCAGCAATTTTTTAATTGATTTTGTGATTCTTGATCTTTTACTTTTTTTTGTTTAAATCAATAGAATATTGAAATTTCAAAGTCAACAATTATTGTGAAGACAAAAAAATCAGCATAATAATGAATTGAAGATTTATATTTTATATCACAGCTAGATATTATTTAATGATGGTGTTCCTCATTACAAAGATTGATGATTTATACCCGACGTCATGATCAATGGTGTGTGATGTCATTTTCTTAGTGTGGCAGGTAAGTGGTAACTACCAAAAATTAATTGATACACTCTCCTTGGCTTTTGGTCATTGTCCAAATAATCAAATAATCATACTAATATATTTTAATTCTCAATAATAGTTAATATTTTTTGAAAAATTGCATCATTAGTCCCAAATGTTTCATTTTGCTTGAACAATTGGTTTTCACAGAAACTATAATAAATAGTCGAGGATCAACTTGTTATTCGAATATAATTTGGAGACCAATAGTGCAATTTTTTCTTATTTAAGTGTTTTTAATCAATAATAAAGTTTTTATGATTATGAAAAATATAAGTTACCTGAGTCGGGTAACATAAATGCCCTGTTTATTAGTATTGGTCTAATCTCAAATTGCACAAGAACCAAAATAAAGAGATAACATGATGATCAAGTTTGAAAGTTAGACGACCATTTACATTAAAAATGTAGTAATATAAAAATTATCGTACTTTAATAAACGAGTACGTTTTTTGTCATCGTATCAAATTTAAGTGGCATGATGTCTTTTCTTCATTATTACATGACAACTGGGATATTCTCCTAGAATTTAACCATAATCAGACCCACCCCACCCCACCCCACCCCACCCCACCCCACCCCACAAAGAAAGAAGAAAAAAGAAGACCATAAATTTCAAAATTTACTCATTTCAATCCCTTTTAAGTTGTAATTCAATTAGAATGTGTTTAGCACTAAGGGTATGGGCCCTTAAATAAAGAGGTCATCTTTATAGGGCTGTGGAGCAAAGGTGCTTCCCACTTCCTTAAGGAAATCCTCTTTTGCTAATACCATTAATTTATTTTTCTCTTCTTTTCACAAAAAGCCACTCAAAATTGTCACAAACCCCACCACCCTACCCCATCCACCCACCCACTCCACCTATGTATCTGCTAAATAGGAATTGGAACTGTTAAGGAATATAGGCCCCATAAGTTGTCACTCTCACTATCAACAATAAGAAGAAGTTTTTTAAGTTCTTCAAGTGGAATCAATGACCTTTTTGTAAAGTTGGGAAAGAACAGATTCCCACATCCATAAAACCCTAGAAAATATTAATTAATTATATATTTTTTATTTTAATTTATTTAATAAATATTATTGGCAAGGAGAATATCTTCTTAAAATTTGTGTTAGTAATAGAAAATTAATGTTATGGAGGGCATGTGTGATCAATTAAAGATTTAAAGTGTGGGATTTTTTTTTTTTTTTCTCCATTACCTTTCTGATAAAGTGAGAAAAGGCTGCCAGCCATTATTGATATTTATTGATTCTTGATGTTTGAATTAGAAGTTGTCCAAGATAAGGTAAGAGATTTTTTTTTTATTTTTTTTAAGAAATTAAATTTTTAGACGAAGTAATATAAATTGTGTCGCAATTTCACTATAAAAATTCTATTATTCAATAGAAATGAATAAAACGAATAAGAATTGAGCAACAAGAAGGAAAAATATTGAATTATAAATTATTATTTTTGAACAGAAAAAAGTTATGTAAATAGTTACTCAAAATCTCACTTATCAAAATTGATCACACGCAATTAAATTTTTTTCAATGAAGTGATTCAATAAAATTAATTAACCATTCAAAAAATAGAAAATAGAAAATTAATTTATTGTCAATGTTGCAAGAATTGGACCGAACCAGCCAATTCAACTATAAAAATGATCCGATTTATGTAAAAAAAATAAATAAATAAAATTCTAAAACCCTTTTAAAATTAATAACCTCCAAAAATGGTGAATTCAATATAAAAACCGTCCGATTTGCTTCAATCTCATTCTTTAAAAAGTAAATAAAATTTTATTTTTAGTCATTTATTTAATTTTTTGACCATTCGATTTTTTGACTTTTAACCTTTTATTATTTTTTTTAGAGGAAAAACTGAATTAATTTGTAAAATATTGATAATTAGATAATGATTTATGCATATTGCCTTGATTCTCACATTTAGCACATGTACTAGGTGGTGATGCAACAATCAACGAACGGTCCAAAACCTAGATTCTTGCATATATTACATAGCATTATCATTGGGGAATGTATGTTATAATGGTATATTTACTTTTGTGATTAAAGGACAAGGATTCCATACTTTATTTTTATTTTTATGCAACTTGTAGTCCAAGTTCTATTCTCATCTTTCATTTCTAATATTCTTGTGATTTTGTTCGATTATTCTGTTAAGGGGTAAATCTTATTTCGTTTATATATTGAAATACTTTTTTTAATAATGTTGATATTTTAAAATGAAACTCAAGTTTTAATATAGCATCAGACTCAATTAAATTTAAGCGAGCAATTCGGTCTGTATAAAACTTAAACGAGCAATCGGATTCTAAGATTGGTGTTACCATCTTGCGATACATGTTAAGAGATAAATCTTACATCGATTGTATACCGAAATATTAACCATTATATAAGGGTCTGCTTGATAGTTTTAAGGTACTGGTTATTAGGGTTTTTTAAAGTACGGGTTTCGAACGTTTATGAGTGGAGCGGCTTTGGATGGTTTTTAGTAGCAGCTTTTGAAACGGTCTAATCCATGCTTGTGAGTTTATTATCTAACAGTTGTAAAAGTTTTTTAAAAGAATCAAATTATATATATGCCCATATATTAAAAAAATTAATTTTAAAATTTTTATATATTGACCTATTATTGAAAATATAAAATTAAATTTATGTTCTTGCATATATATATTCTTTTAGAATAATGCTATTTACAGTCTTCACTACCGGTAGTCATCATACGTGTCAGTATTCAATTGGTTGAATTATTTACTCTAATTAAGTAATGTATTTATAACCATTAATTATGAATAATTCAACCAATTGAATACTGACACGTATGATGACTACCGGTAGTGAAGACTGCAAATAGCATTACTCTTTTTTTTATGTGTGCATATATTTTATTTTTACAAACAATAAGTTTAGGGAAGTTTGAAAATAATTGTTTGAGAGAGGATAAAATTGGAAGAAAGTTTGAAGAATGGCAAAAAACAACCGATTTGGAGGGTTGAGAGATACACTCTAAATTACACTACACCGTTTTTGGGCGGTTTAAAAACTGTCCAAAAACGGTGCTCTAAAAAACTAACAAGCACCGGTTTTTACAACCATTCATAAACGGTACCATCCAAAACCAGTCAAAACCGGTAGAAAAAAAAACTCCCAAGCAGGTCCTAAAAGTTTGGACTACTTCTCTTAATAACATTAATTTTTTAAGATATAGTTCAAGTCTTAATATATTCACATAAAATATTAATCGCTGTTTATCCTAAATTTATAGCTTTATAAGTAGAGAAATTCTTAGACATAAATACAACCTATTTTCTTGTTCGTCTCATTTTTATTGTCTCAACTAAGTGATTTTTATTAAAATTAGATTTTTTAAAAAATAAACAAAATGTGTGGGTAAAAAGTTGTAAAAAATTATAGGTCATAAAATATATGATTAAAATTAATTGTTGATTTTAACTTCATCTTTTTTAGCAAAATTTCAATTAGTTTCAAACAAGTCCTTACACTTTGTAGTTCTTAACATAGTGTCAAAACCATACGTAATTCAATTTTGAGTTGAGTTTGTGTTTACTTCTGTTTTCATGTTGATAGCCGTGTGCCGTTCGTGCAGTCTCGTTGTATTTTGGTTTGTCAAGCTAATACACTTGAACGAAATGGATGAATCATGGATATCTTCGTACATAAGTTAAATGCAGAAAAATAAGTTCCAAGTACTTAAAAAGACTCCACTGAATTATGGTTTCAAAAAAAAGTTAATCATAAGTTGTTGTTTAAGAGGGTGGTTGTATATATAGACTTCATATTGAAATCACTTATAAATAAGCTGGGGGCACTAATAATTATAAGCCACGATGACAAAAATAAGTGGAAATACAAGCATGCGTAAATATGTATGGAAAAAAGTGTGTTAATTTGCTGTCACAGGTACACCATCCCATAAGAGTGCTGTCCGGCTCAACTTAATAAGTGCCTGCATCAAAAAAGACCCTACAACTTGTTTTCTACTTTTCAGGACTGAAAATATACTCATATTTCACTTCATCTATATGTGGAAACCATGTGCCTGTCAATAAATATATTATATATTTAGTCCCGAAGTTGTGCAATTTAGAATAGTTGGTTTGGCTCTCTACATGTAAAGAGTTAAATTTACTTTTTATTTTAAAAAGTTAAGGGCTTGTTCGGTGTAGAATTTTTTTTCCAGAAAACGAGTTTTTTTTCCACATTTTTTGACTTTTCAAAAATTTTTATTGTGTAAAAAGTTTGAAAAGTAAAAAAAAAAATAGACAAAAAATGGGGTTTTTTAGAAAAAAAATGGAAGCCGAACATGTCCTAAATTAAAAAGTTTATTAGAGCATAATTTTAAGAATTAATTCTTTAAAATATAGAGCATAGTACACTTAAAAAGTTTATTTTAGAGATGCTATTAAAACTTTGTTTATACGTGTGCGCGGACACACATATTTATATGGATAAGCTTAGTAGAATTTTAATGGAGTTGCACAACTTACAACTTTATTTACACCTTTGTGCATGCACAAAGACACGTTTAGTACAAATTTAATGGAGTTGCGCAACTTATTTACACACACATATAGATGCACGGGGAATGATTTATTGTCTATGGTGGACATGAGATATGTTGTCTACTGTGTGTGAACATTTGTGTTCAGATACAGTTGTATGCCCCATTACTGATGTAACACTCTCACATCAATTCACATCAGCAATGGACAACATAGATGCACTAAATAAAAATTTTATGGTACCACGCAACTAGTAACTTTGTTTCATATTGGTCGGTTAACTTCAATTTGAACTCAACAATTATATTTTTGTTCCATTTTAACCATCCAACTTATATTTTTATTTCAATTTGCCAGATTTGTATATCTACATATAATAAAAGAGGCTAACTTTTTTACTATTCATGTTACCACGTATAGGCTTCACATGTGGCTATCTTCCTTTTTTCCCTCTTTTTTGTTTGAATAATTATATTTAAACCATATTTTTTTTTTAACTCCACACACACATTTTATAATTGTAATAAAAGTTCTCAACAATATCTAATTTTCACATTCATGTCCCTAACTATTTGTTATCACATTTTTTATCATCAACCTATTAATTAGTACATGTTATCTTTGTTTTTTATGATGATTTCTGTTCAAAAAATTAGGATCTACAATTTACAATTCACTTTTTATCCACACATTCACTCACAAATTATAATATAAATATTTAAAAAATAAATTCAGCACTACCAATCATATGTTTAGTATTTATCAACTTCTACTATTTTACTTAGTAAACAATTTGAAAACAGTTATGTAATCAATCACAAATTCTTCAAGGTTGTAAATTGTGGTTTGTTCAAATAACTGTTTGCTTGTTATATTTATATTTAAAAAGTGTGTCTTTTGATTATCCATCATATATTTATTGAGTGCTAATTTTCTTAAACTATTTGTTGCAAATTATAATTGAACTATTTTATATCTGTATAAATTACAAATTAAAATATAATATCGTAAATATCCTACGAATCACCTTATGTACATAACATGTCCTACAACTAGCAATTGTCACCAAAGTTACAATTTTTTTTTTACCTGGTTAACAAGATAGGCCTAATATTTATATACATGCCATCACTCTCCGTAGATTAATACTCACTATTTTAAACCAAAAAAAGGTGGAATTTATATTTTTAGCACCCAAAAAAAAAAATTATGTTGCCGAAAATATAAGTTGAAGTAATGAGTTCAGTCACCGTCAGTCTGTCAGTCAGTTTTGGTGATGGTTATATATAGAATTGTCAAATAAAAATAAAAATATAAGTTAGGCGATGAAATTGAAATAATTTAAAATGGAATGACCAACATGGAATAAACCAATAAGTTGGATGACTCGAGTGAAATTTCTCTCACACACAAAAACCATCTTTAATAATTATGGAAGAAAAAGCAGAAAAATAATGTTTCCTTTACAGAAGGGTTGAAGTAGAAAGGAACTTATCAGATGAGTACTGACCAAGGGAACTTTACTTTGTTTGTTTGAAAGATTGTTGCTTGTCACCAAGGACGGACTCTGGAATTTTTATAGATCAAATTGTTATTAAAAAAAAACATAATTGATACAAACTTTTTTTTTTACATTATAAAAAAGATTTTTTTTGGAGCGGGACTGAATCGGGTCCCGACCCCTAAATCTGCCCCTACTTGTGACATAGAAGCCTCTTGTAAGGTTGAGAAAATTGCGACTACGATGATCACAAATATCGAATCATAAGTAGTAAATAATTCTTTAAAGAAAGCAACAGATAAGAAAAAGTAAGATGTTCATTCATTGTAGAAAGCAAAATGATTATAATACTAGGTTTCGTAGTTTCTTGGATTTTTTTTTGTATGTTGAATAAAATTTGTAGAAATTTCTCTCAAAATTGATATTTGATCAGCAATGTGAAGATTCAACGATTTTAAATCACAGTGTTTTACAATTCTTTACATTTCGTTTGCATTATAATATATTATATATGAACTACAATCTCCGGATGATTTCCTCACGGTTGATTTTTTTTTTTTTTTTTTAACAAGATAAATAGCAAATATGGTTACAAATTACAATGAATGTAGTTTCTCGACTTTGTCGAATAAAAATTAAAAATGGTGCTAGAAGACGTTATGCCATCCTCATCTAGTGCTATTTGTATCAATTTCCATTATTCCTTGTTACCAAGCTAGGCCACTGGCCCAACACTATGAATGAGCCCACTGATTCCCTCTCTAACCTTTTTCCCGCTACTTTTCTTCTCCATTTTCCCACTCTTTTCTGCTAAAATATAAATAAATTTCTCTCTCTCGCAGTGAGTGCGTGTCTACGGTGTCAGTGTGAATTGCAGGAAACGATGAATTCTCGAGATATAGTGCTGGTTTCAACCGCCACAATTCTTGGTGCAGTGGCCTCTACAATCGCATTTCGCCTATTTTCCCGCCCCAATCGCTCCAACAAGCACTTCTCTGCAAACTGCGTCGTTGATGGCAGGAAACCCTCTCCTCAGAACCCATTTGATCCCACCAAACGAAAAGGGTTAGTTTGTCGCTTATTCAGTAATTATTTAAATGTTCTACCTTGCTCGTTCTGCTTTGGATCAACTCAAAAAGTGACAAGAATGCGAAAATGTAAAAGGGACTCCTTGTTAGGTAAAAGGGTATTCATATATTTTCCAGTCTGTTTATATAATGTTAAAAGGTTAAAGAACTAATAGTAAAGCAAGGTACAATAGTAAAGCAAGGTACAAGCAGCAATGCACAAGGTACAAGTAGCCATGAATAGTACCTGCTGAAATTCTTTTGCTATTATTGCTTCAAAAGGAAATTAAAATGCAAGGCAAAACAGTTGTATTCATTTTTCCAATGTTATTTTCTTTTCTCATCAAAATGCAGATATTTGTCGTGGGAAGATTATTTTATGTCTATTGCATTTCTATCTGCTGAACGATCCAAGGATCCTAACAGGCAGGTAAGTAAAATTATCTTTAATGTATGTGTTTTCATGTATTTTTGACAGAGGTGCGTTGAGAATTCCATTACGTGGTCTATGTGGCACGCAAGAGTTCACCTTAGGAGAGCACAAGTTGATCATCTACAGTAATGTTGAATTACTTACAACCTGAATGTTACAAATCCCAAGAATGACGGAGGAAGACTGGTTTTAATTTGCTGGACTCCAACATTGGGCTAAGATAACCCAAGAATGACGAAGGAAGACTGGTTTTAATTTGCTGGACTCCAACACTGGGCTAAGATAAAGTTATTTCGGCGGGTGTCAGCAATGTTGATGAGGCTATAGTGGTAGGGAATTCTTTACGGATTATCAAAAATCATGCCTCAAAGACAAAGGAGTGACAAGTTAGCCACGATAATGGTGGTGAGATGAAGAGAGGGCTTTGTCTCACCTTAAGGACGGTATTGACTTCTATTCGTCTAGGAAAATGGAAGTCATTCCAAGCTACAATGAGTACGATAAGAAAGAAGAAAACCTTCATGTCTAAGAAAGGGTACTACGTGTAGAAGGGGCTTCAATTTTGAGCTTTCCTACTCCTGCCTTAGTGGTTAATATAATTGTGTTGCTTATTAAAAACCGCAATTTCTGCCATTTGCTTAAGGATAACTCTGTTTAGAGTGCATGGGATAGATTATGAGAAGCTTTCCTAATCCTGCCTTAGTGGTTAAAAAAATTGTGTTGTCTATTATAAACTGTAATTTCTGCCAATTACTTAAGGATAACTTTGTTTAGAGCGCAAGGGATAAATTATGAGAAGCTAAGTGTGAGACGTGTACTTGAAAAGTCAAGTTTGTGACAGTTTGGCTCCTCTTGATATAGGTGTTTTTTGTCGCTTGACAATGTAGAAATTATGTTTTATGGCTTATTTGCATTACATTATTGGTGATTAAGGTTTGCCCATTCAAGCCCGATGAATGAAAGTACTACAACTCTGCTTGGCGGAGCCACCAAGTGGCAAAGGGGGTCAATTGACCACGCAATTTTTTTGAAAATATCCCAAGCCCAAATCCAAAAATATAAATTAGTCAAAAATAGCCCGAGCTTAAATTCCAACCCAAATTGTTTTAATTCAAGTTTCAGCCCAAATTTACTTAAGTCCCAAAATTTCCCAAGTTTTAATTCATGGTAGATGTTCAACACCCCGAGTCCCCAATCCTAATTGATATCATCTATTCTAATTCCATTATCTTCTCTGCAACCGTGCCCTAATCTAGTAATTCAATTGTAATTTTTGCTCAATTTTTTCAAATTAAAGCTACAATAAGCCAAAATCTCCCTAAATCCTGAAGATTTCTTACCAACAGATGTTTTGGCATTTGAGGAACAACTTGAAACATATATTATTGATATGTTCATTGCCCCAGATTTTGGAGGGTTACAGGGCTTAGTGATAAGTTTATCCATTACTTTATAGGTTTGTGACACTGTCATTAATTCTTTCGTTTGCTATTGCTAATATAGATAAAGTATTTTCTGCAATAAATCTTATGAATATTTGGTTGCGTAATCGAATTGGAGATCAATGGTTGAATGATAATTTGATTATATATACTAAGAAGGATATATTCTATAAAATTGATAATGATGTAATTATACAACGTTTTCAAAGTATAAAAGCGAGTAGGAAATAATTGTAGTAATGTATCGAAATATTTTCATTTAGTGTTATATTATTTCAAATTTTTTTCCTAGTAAATTTTTTACCTCCAAAAGAAAAATTCCCAACTCCACCCTTGCTTCACTATACACCTTGTCATAAAATTCTCCTTCATTATCTCATGGAATCCAGCTCGACGATGCTAGAGGATGAATGAACTGATCATTGTCCACCACACAATTGCCCGAACTCAACGGTGGTGAGCTTAATGGAACTTAAAGTTCAAAGAAAAAGATGGTGGAAAGGCCGTCTAAAAGCACAAAGGAAAGGAGAAGGATGTAGATCTACACCCATGTGGTAGCTTAAAAGCTCGTTGAAAAGGATGGTGACGTAGTTCATATTGACCACTGTTCACTCAATTATTGAAATTGTGTTAAATTGCTTTTCCCGCAATAGTATTTAACTTAAGTATCGGCTAAGAAGGTGAGAAATACTGACACACCATTGAACCAGAGCATCAAGGTGTGACACGCATATGTTAGGTAGCGTGTCTTTTTATTAATTTTATTTTTTAATACGGATACGACGATGACATGTCAAGGACACATCAAACTCGTTTCAATTCAATTGAATCAAAATAGGGGGGGAAAAAAAAAGAAGAGATGGAGACACTAACCTGAAAATGGAATTGTGAATCCTTAGCACAACATTGGAGATTATGGAATGCCGATGATAAATAGGTATTTCTGATGGCTAAGTCTATCATAGAGATTAAGTTTTGTTTAGTCTATGGTTGGGCTTATGGAAAAGTGGAAGACAGCGACACGGAGAAGAGGAGACGGAGAGTTGTAATGAAAACCTAAATAACGTATTATACTACTCAAGACATGCTTCACAATATTAAACTAGAGAACGTTTTTAGAGTAATTGGAACATCTTTTTGCCAAGTAGAAATATGGTTTGGAGCCACGGCCACTTACCTAAAATTACATGACCCATTTTTGGTGAGACAAGTTATTAATGGAAATAATTTTGCGTGATAGCTCAATTATGGTTAGGTTGCCCACAAAATTGAGAATCCATTCCCTTGGACAATTTTTGCATTTCTTTCAACCTTCTTCCAAAATAATCTCTTACAAAATCCAAAAAATTAATATTAAAATTATTTTTATATTATTTTAATCGGCATGTAATATTCACATGTGAGTATGTCTGTGTACATGCTTTATACAGTATCAATAGAGAATTGACCATCATCCACATCATGTGGGTGAGCTATCACCTTGTCCTGCTTTGTTGTGTTTTAGGTATATTTCAGTCTTTTTGTCGTAGATTTCGATGTCACCAATTTTTATGATTTCAAATTTCCCAAGTTTATCTTGTTGGGAATTAAATCCATTTTTTTTTTTTTTTTTTTTTTGCTTTCCTTTTACTCTATTTTGGGTTGTCTTGTAGGTTGGAGCTTGTTTGGTTAGTCAAAAGGGCATCATTCTTGGTAAGATTGCTGGCTAGAGATACTATTAATTTGCATTTGATGGATGTTTACTATTCAAATTGATTGATTTTAGATAAATTCCAGTTTCCGTACACAATTCCATGCCAGCAAATTTTGACTTGGCTTTTGGCTATTTTGATGATTTCAGTTATGAAAGCCTTATATACGTGGCATCAACTTCTATTGCTGTCATCTTGTGTTTGTTAATCTTGAATTAGGGTTCTTCAGTGAGTGCGACATTGATGTCATATTTCATGTGGGTTTCTGTATTTGAGCATTTACACCCTACATGATAATTGCATATTTATTGAGAACCAAAATTTTTAGCATGAATTTTGCCATCAAATTTCACTTGGTTCTCTTTTATGGCATTAGCAACTTCTAGGAATTTTGTCTAGAGCAACTTCAGCCTGGTACTGGCTGGCCCTTCACCATTCTGAGCCATCAGATCCATTAGGCACGCTTCATTAGTCAAAGCATTAGAATGCGGCACCATTTACCTGAATCATAAGTATTATTATAATCAATTCCACGAGTGGATGATTTGCTATATCTCAAAGAATCATCTCCGCTTATATTGCAGTAGCATTTTTCAAAAGTATGTTTATGTATGTGTGTGTGTGCTTCTTTTGATCATATGAAGCACACAAATTGAGCCTTCGTTCACGTAATACTACGATGGCTTGCTGATATGATTTGAAGGTTAGGTAATATTACAAAAGCAGCACGGATTGTGCTTAGTAATAGAATATGTCTGTGCACCCATTTTCATGTGTTACATTGACATATGAACTTGAGCACGTACTTTTTTGCATGTGATTGATTGTGGATATAGGGAACTTTACTATGTTTTTGGCTGTTCCAGACCCAAGCTTATAATTACCAAACCAGTATTACAAACCCAATAATGGCTTATGTTTCTCAATCTATGCATAACATCTGAAAGCAATCTTCCCTCAGCTTAATAAACATATACAGCACTTTGAATATATGTTCCTTGTGATCATGCAATATGCTTGCTCTGTGATTATTTAGTTTACCCAAAAATAATAATATGATGATATTAAAGAAATCTCAATGAGTTATTAAGTTTTGTTGCATTGGTGCCATTGTCCTAGCCAGGCATCGGCTACAATGGGTTCCCACGTGGTTGTTCAGACGACAAGCTTCCATGGTCTAAGGTTGGTATGATTTTTTTGTAAAAAACATAAGTTACATTTAAAATTAAGTATTTGTAACTCATGCCTTCATATTTCAGAAATCCAAGAACGGGGACCCTCTGGAGACAAAGTACCCGTAAGTTACACGACATCAAAATTGATTATTAGAAGTTTTTTCTTCCAATAATTCATTGTTTTATAAGAGCCTATTTTTCTTCTTTCCCTTTTCTCTGTTCATCTTCTCAATTTGATGCCTGATCAATTTCACTTGTCTGTTGCAGTTATGTATGCCATGCTGAAGTCAATGCTATCTTGAATACAAATCATGCATCTGCTGCAGGACAAGTTAGTACTAACTTCTAATTCAACTCTCTCCCAAGTCTCCATTTGATTTAAAACATTCACTGCTTTTCTTTTCTTTCTGGATTCAGGTTTACCTTTGCTAATATTTTGTTATGTCCATTACATTTGCAGAGGCTTTATGTTACAATGTTTCCTTGCAATGAATGTGCAAAGATAATTATTCAGGTGAAGAAAAGCTATTCTGTGTATATTTTATTCAATTGTCTGAAATTAAATCCCAAGTTTATGAGAGCTTATATGCATGACCACACCTGACCTTAGTCGCGGTTGGTGTTGGAAATTTTTTATATCTCTGGCATCAACTTTATCATGCATCTGCTACACATATTGAAGTGAAACAAATGACAGAAAACTTGAAAGAGGTGGTTGATGAATCTCACCAAACATATTACTTGCACCCAGAAGGCAGAAAAAGAATCAATCCTTCTAGTCTGCGCAAATTATATGGTTCCTGGACACTTGTTTTAACATTCTTGTATATAGAAGATGAAATATTACCTTGAAGGGGATGGTTCGAAGCGTTTCAACAGTCAAGTTCTTTGGCTGCTCCGATACCTGAAAAGGAGGCGGGGAACTCTCCCCCAGTTTGTCCTCCAGCGTGAGAGTTAGATATTGAAACAGCGTGAGAATTAGATATTGAAAGGGAAAGAGTGACCGGAATTAAGTGAAAAACGAGAGTAGCAAATATATGATTTTTTGTCATTGTTTACCTGGTTCGCCTTCTGAGGTATTTATAAGTGGGCGATTTTCCTCCACGCGCCAGGCAGTTTTCTCCAAACTGCTCGGCAGTTGTTGCCCACGTTCTGACGGTTATCGTCACGTGGCAGCGGTTTCAATAGTGCGCTAGTTGGCTTCAGGACGCGGGGCGGTTAGTTTATCATTCACATAACCGTTATGTGACATCAGCAAGTCGTCCATTGATGTTGTCGACTGACTGCCCTTCTTAGTGGTTGGCTATGAAGCACCGACACGGACACGAGTGTTCGACACGCTGACACGTGATTTTTGAAAAAAATTGCGACACGACACGATCATTAATTATTTAATTTTTTTTTTAATTTTTTTGTGTAACCAAATGAAATTTTGTATAATTGTTGCATAAAAAACTAATAGCCATATATATATATATATATATATATAAATTAAAGTTGACATAATTAACTTTATACATATTTTCTCATAGCATGAGTTCAACAAAAAAATATGAAATAAATTTAATCATTCATCTTCAACATTTTTATCTCCATCATCGGTAATCACCATAGCCTCCAACTCAGGTTCATCAAGAGATAAATTGGCGACTTCAAGTGCACCAACATCTTCAAAAGAATCAAATGCATCACCACCGATATCTTACATCTTAGTTTCTCCTTGTAAATATTGTGGGCTCTTCCTTGACAAGAGGCGAAGATTGCTATGAACGAACACTAAATCTTCAGCACGTTTTGGAGTTAAATTGTTCCGTTTAAGAGAATGCAAAAAAGAATAAGTACTCCAATTTCGTTCACAACAAGATAAAGAAGATGGTTGCGCCAACAACTTCAAGGCAAAAGCTTGAAGATTGGGTGCACACGCGCCATGAATGACCTACCAAGTCTTTGGATCCAAGTTGTAACGATCATGGATAGAATCAATATCACCAAAGTCTTCTTCCATTGTCGAGAATTTTGAATACTCCATATTCACTCTAGTGCGTTTCTCATTTGACAACAAGTATCTTTTGAAATATTTTATTCTTTCTCGAGAAACTTCGGAATCTCTATGTGGAGGAACACGAGTAGGATCTTCATTAAGCCATTCCGCACTATAGTACCTTCAAAAAAACATACAAATAATAATTAGTAACTTTCTAGAAATATAATGAATAGAAAACTGTAAATAGATAATAAACATATAAATTAAAATTACCTCGGATTTAGAGAATGAGACAAGCAATGAAGAGGAGTGTTATTCTTGTTCCAACGATCAACAAGTATTTTGTGGATGATATTATAAAATAATGATACATCTTCTTGACGCTTTCCTTCATGCCTATAAATCACCCCTTTCACTTTTTCTATCATTGTATCCCACATGTCATAGATCAAGTGAAGACAAAGTTTATCCGTATCACAAATCTAATTATGTCATATATAGGCGAAGTGAAGGAAAGAACATAATCTATAGAGTCCCACCAAAGATCATTAAGTAATTTCAACTTCACAAAACTTGCCCTTTGCACATCATCTTCCCGATAAATTGACCATTTTTCATCAATAACCATATTTTGAAGCCCACGCTTGATAAGCTTAAATTTTTTCATCATAACAATAATAGAAGCAAATCGCGTATCGGCCACGGATAACAACTTCAAGGGCACAAATTCATTAAACATTGCCCTTCTCATAGAATGGTTCATGATAAAAAATTTAATGGCTATTACTTCTTCATAAAGATGAGTGATCCAACTACATTCTTCATAAGTAATCAAGTTATTCTCAACATTCTTTGCCGCACAAATATTTTTCAAAACAAGGTTAAGAGTGTGTACAACACATGGTGTCCAAAAAATGTGAGGATAGTCCGATTCAATTATTTGTCCCGCACCTTTACAATTTGCAGCATTATCGGTAATAACTTGAACAACTTTTTCCCGACCAACTTCCTCTATAACCTCCTTGATCAAGTTAGCTATAAAATATTTATCCTTGATCTCACCCGAGCAATCAACCGCCCTTAAAAACATAGGTCCACTTTCGGTCACTGCCATGAAATTAATTAGTGGCCTTCTTTGTGGGTCACTCCAACCATCACTCACAATAGTCACTTCTTTCTCCGCCCATGTGCTCTTAATAGGTTGTAGTAATCTCTCAACATTTCTTCTCTCTTTTTGAAGAAGGGTAGTTCTCAATCTATTGTAACCGGGAGGCTTATATCCCGACAATCGACTATTCGAAGCTAAAGTATAAGAACTAATATAATAGGGATTTCTTGCAAGAGTAAAGGGCAAACCACTTGAATAATACATTCTTGCAATTTCGGAATCTAATTGATCACGGGATGTCATGTTAAAGGCTTTTTCAATTACACTACCCTTTTTTTTCTTTTCCCCCAATACATAACAATTCGTTGAAGTCGTATAACCCTCCGATGGCAATGGTACTTTTTTCGGTTCTTTTTGTTTCATTCTCAACGTAGCCTCATCTTCTAATTTTTGCATTTCATTCATATCTCTGTGTCACATTAGGACAAGCCCTAATACCATAACCCGGCATTTTTAACAAATGTGACCTAACCCGAGTATATGAACTATTCTTAGTTGTATTACAAAAATTACATTGCCAAAGTACATTACCACCCCCTTCATTCAATTTATCAAGTTTTGTTACAAATTTCCAAAGAGGTTTGGATAAATTATCTATGGTAGAAGTGTTACTCATAATTTCAAAAGATAAAAAAAATCCAAAAAACTCAAATAAAGAGTAATATTACCCGATATTTATGAAGAGTAGTACAAGCAATGAAGAAAAATGTATTGATTTGGAATGGGTTGTGATCAATGCTCAGCCGGACGTTTCCACTTTCCCGAATGTGATGAAAATGAAATGAAATGGATTTTGTTTGGCTGACTTATATTCATATAGACTTCCTTCTTGGAGAAGATAAGTGGGTAGTTGACTTTTAAAATCTCATTTGACCACTTTATATATATATTATATATATATATATATAAACAAAAGCATTTCAGTTTCACTTTCCAAATAAAAAGTGTGTGGGCCATTCAAACAAACATTACAAAAGCTGGCCCAATAAATAAAAACATCTTCAGTCTTCACAATCCCAAAATTAGGGCAAACCATTTCTGTGAGCCACCTCCAGTCCGCAGCTTCCCTTTGACAAAAACGATGGCTGCCGGAAATCGTTGATAAGTTGTGATAAATTGCAAGTTGAATCAAGAGAGTCCATATTAATTTGCAATCAAACATTGAAAAAAAGGTTAGTTTTTTTTTTTTTTTTTTTTTTTTGTTTTAGTAATTTCTTCCCCTTCTCTAAGTCCAGCGTGTCGGGAGGAGTGTGAGAAGGCGTGTCTTCGAGTGTCCAATGGCTGAAATGGTCCGGGAATATGAAGACACGCCACGTTGCAACTCCGGGCCGTATCCATGGTGTGTTGGTGTCGTATCGGTGTCCGACACGCGTCGGACACCGACTCGCCGGCGTCAAGAACGTATCGGTGCTTCATAAGTGGCTGGTGGTCCACTGGTCCGATGCCATAATCAGTCGACTACCATTCGTTGTAATAACTGATCGACTGCCTGCTGTCTAGGGCAGTCAACTGATTGCCACTCACATAGAGCGATGTTGTCGACTGACTGCCCTTCTCAGTGACTGGTGGTCTACTGGTCCGATGCCATAATCAGTCGACTACCATTCATTATAATAACCGGTTGACTGTCTACCGCCTAAGGTAATCAACTGACTGCCACTCACATAGAGCGCCTACTAAGTCTGGCATACTTTGACTCTAGTATATTTCTAGTATAGCATCATTAGCCCTTCTACCTCTTAAAGATTCTTGTCATTAAGAGGTAGCGAAACTTTCTTCAACTCTTCGAATAATTTTGATTACTTGAATTTAAATTTTTTTTTTTTTGCTTGAGTCGAATGGATCTTACTTAAGTGTTGATCGCCCATTTGGGGTGGTCGGCCACCCTATTGGGAGCAGTCGGTCGACTGTTCATCTGGGAGCGGTCGTCGGCTACTTGCCTAGGAGCAGTCGACTGCTCATTGGGAGTAGTCAACCGCTCGCCTAGGGACAGTCCACTGTTTCCTTTGGATGACCATCATATTTGTGATAATATTGAAATCGAGAGAAGCCCGGCTGGTAATATAGTTGCACTTGAGATTTTCAAAGCATGTAATCTTTGTTTTTTTTTTTTTTTTTTTTAATTTTATGATGTAGCCCCTAGCCCTTGAACGACTTCATTTTGTTCTTATATAATTGTGTTTATGCTATCAAGTTGTACAATGAGTAGAAATGATTAAATTGTTATTTTTTCTAGCAACAATTTATCTTTTTAATTAGTCGATATTGTGACATAATCGACTACCGATGTGCGAAGTAATATGGTTGACAACCTATCGTGTAATTTTGGGCAATCTAAATTATGTAAAGCGAATTGGAGATTTAACCAAATTTTGGTTTTATTGCTCATTGCTAAGCCTTTTGGGTGTTTTTTGTGTAGTAGATCACTTCGTGGTTACCCCCTTAACTGCAAGGCAGTTTAGAGACTTAACCAAACTTTGGTTTTATTGCTCACCACCAAACTTTTTAGACACTTTTTTTTATATATAGTAGACCACTTTGTGGTACCACCTTAGCTGCAAGGCAATTTAGAGATTTAACCAAATTTTGGTTTTATTGCTCACCATCAACCCTTTTAGGCACTTTTTTGTATAGTAGACCATTTTCGTTACCACCTTAGCTGCAAGGCAATTTAGAGACTTAACCAAATTTTGGTTTTGTTGCTCACCACCAAGCTTTTTGGGCGCCTTTTTGTATAGTAGACCACTTTGTGGTTACCGTCTAGCTGTAAGGAAATTTAGAGACTTAACCAAATTTTAGTTTTATTGCTCACCACCAAGCTTTTTGGGCGCCTTTTTGTATAGTAGACTACTTTGTGATTATCGTCTAGCTGTAAGGAGATTTAGAGACTTAACCAAATTTTGGTTTTATTACTCACCACCAAGCTTTTTGGGCGCCTTTTTGTATAGTAGACTACTTTGTGGTTACCACCTTAGCTGCAAGGGAAAGAGTGACCGGAATTAAGTGAAAAACGAGAGTAGCAAATATATGATTTTTTGTCATTGTTTACCTGGTTCACCTTCTGAGGTATTTATAGGTGGGCGATTTCCCTCCACGCGCCAGGTGGTTTTCTCCAGACTGCTCGGCAGTTGTTGCACACGTTTTGATGATTATCGTCACGTGGCAGCGGTTTCAATAGTGCGCTAGTTGGCTTCGGACGTGGGGCGGTTAGTTTATCATTCACATAACCGTTATGTGACATCAGCGAGTCGTCCATTGATGTTGTCGACTGACTACCCTTCTTAGTGGCTGGTGGTCCACTGGTCCGATGTCATAATCAGTCGATTACCATTCGTTGTAATGACTGGTCGACTGCCTGCTGCCTAGGGCAGTCAACTGACTGCCATTCACATAAAGCGATGTTGTCGACTGACTGCCCTTCTCAGTGATCGGTGGTCCACTGGTCCGATGTCATAATCAGTCGACTACCATTCGTTATAATGACCGGTTGACTGCCTACCGCCTAGGGTAATCAACTGACTGCCACTCACATAGAGCGCCTACTAAGTCTGGTATACTTTGACTCTAGTCTATTTCTAGTATAGTATCAGAAGAGATATTAAGATCCTACTGCAGCATTTAATTTATAGTAGCTTGGAACTGCAGAAGAACACATAGTTGTAATTTGATGCCAATAATATAATTTATATTGGAGATCTACACTTTGTGAGCACTTTTGGACGCGTCCCAAACCATTAGTGACGTATTCACAGAACTAAATGCTAGTCAGGATATTTAGCTAACATTTCCTGTTATTCATGAATACCTGTCTCAAACGTAATGAAGTTTATACTTTTCAAGATAATCAAAATTTCCTGTGTAATTGACTAATTATTAGATACATTGACATCCTTGTGTGTATCTTTGCTTTTCTCATTTACCTTTTTCCAGTGTTCTTGGGTGTGGCCGTAACATTTTACTTTTATTGATCTGCCTTTCATCTTTGTGCATAGATCTGGTTTCAGTTTTTTCCAGAAATTAACAGGTACATTTGCAGTCAGGTGTCTCGGAAGTTATTTATTATGTGGAAAAGAGGCTGGATAATGTGGAAACTGCCTATGTTGCTTCTCAAAAACTTTTATCCATGGCTGGTGTAAAAGTAAGTCTTGCTTCTAGGATTAGTATTTGCCCAGAAAAGCTTTGTCCACCAGCTTTGATGTTAAGATTGAGTAAGCTTCAAGACAGAGATATCTCCATAAGATGGCCCATTCTCCTGAAAAGGAAAGATTGACAGAGAAATAAAACAGAGAGAGAAGGAAGAAAGCAGAAAAAGTCCTTTTTCTATTTTCTATTTGCTTTTAGTAGGTTTTATGAAAAAACCCTAGTTTGCAAAAAAAAAAAAAAAAAAAAAAAAAATATCTATATATATATATATATATATATATATATAAGGGATGGATTTTTTGTATTAACTTGACAATTTGTTGCTTATTTGGTAGGTAAGGAGACATCAACCACAGATGGATCAGATTTTGATCAATTTCAAGGAGTGCTAGTTGTTCCCAAGATGGCTGCAGTCGCATGGTATGTTCTTTGTATCCTACATATCAATATAGTTCACTGATCATTTACAGTTAATGCATCAAAAGAGTTTAGAGGAAGGCATCCTATGATGCATGAACACTCCCGCTAGGGTGGCATGTCCATGTTCGTGTCCTACACAAATCAAACACCGACCCTCCTTGGATACTCCATGACACGTGTCCGGGATGTCATGTGACATGTCCTACGAGCATGTTTGGTATAGTTTTTTTTAAACTCTTTTTTTTTCAAGTTCATTTTTAACCACATATTTCATGGGATCTACAATTTTTATTAATTTTTCTATCACACATTTCACCAACTTTTTTTAAAATCTGCTAAAAAACTACTTTTAAACTCCACCAAACACGTAGATTCATTTTTCAGAAATTGACGCAAGATGGACACTTCCTAACACTCTTCCACTTGTGTCCAACATGGTACGTGGCGTGTTTTGTGTTTTTAATTTGTACATGTCCTCTAATATGTAAACGACATGTAAAGTCTGATTTTGTAAATTTTGGATTATAAAATTAGGAAAAATAATTTAATTATATTATCTAATTGTGTAGAATAATCAAAGTAGGCTACTATAAATCGTAGGAAAGAATGTGTTTACACTATATGCAATTTTTGACGCACGAATATTTTATGTTGTCATAGTAGTGATACCAAATAGAACAAATAGTCAACCCTTGTGTTCAAAAGATTGCACCTCCAAAATTCAAATTCGAAGCTTGAAAGTGCATTAATTCTATTGAAAATTAAATAAGAGCTGAAGTAAAAAATAAAAAATAAAAAAATATCTAGCTTTTATAAATCTATAATTTTAGACGGGTCTCCACGCATACATGTGCTAGTTTCTTGAAAAGTGACACGTGAACGTAGCCATGGTTCATAGAAAGGTCTTTCTCCAAAACTCAATTACATCTCATCACTCATGTTTACAAGAAATATATGAATAAAATAATCAGCTACGAAAATTTATAAAGCATAAATGAAGTTGTTTCTAACAGCCTTTTGCTATGTTTTCTTGTACGACAGCATGAACAGAAGCCAATATACAAGACTCAGTAAGTCCGGAGTTTTTAAGGACTGAACCTCATTTGGAATTCATGTAGTTGTTTTTGTTGTAACGCAATGTGCGTGTTGAGATTCTACATTTGTACGATGTCCTAATCGTGGTATTAGTATAAAGCATTTAGTTTGAGAGCATAGGGTTTGAGAAACATGAATAGTTGCAACTTCAATTTGAAAAAAAGATGAGGTATATTTAAGAATTTGTTCATTTTGTTGTGTGCCTTTGTATTCATGTAAATATATTTGAATTGATTTCTTCTATGTAATATTAATAGATAGGACTTCACTAGATAGTGCTATAAGATCATGAGAACTATGTCACGATGGGGTCAATTAGTGTTGAAATTAATGTTTTTTTCAACTTTGTTGAGAATATGAATTGGTATTAACCTTCATCCTCACTTCTCTATTCTCTTTTTCTTGCTCTCCTTCCTCTTTTTCTCGAACCCAATAAGGTTTATAAGATTCTTTTCCGTCTTTGTTTTCCTTCTCTTTATATTTCCATGATCCTTATTGAAGGGGAACCGCAATCACGAATGCTAACAAGTCCTTTCTTCCTCCGTCTCCCTGCACGTGTTTCTACTCTTGTGAAGCTTCTTTTTCCTTGTGGATCCCTCTCATTAGTATTTTGTTGCCTGAAACGAAACTATGGTAAGTAAAAGAATCTTGCCTTCTTCCATTTCAAAAGGTTCCGCAACACATATTTTCCTTTCCCTTGCATGCAAACATTGTTGATCGCATTAGGTTTTACTCAAACCACTTCTTGGTCATAGACTCGACTAAAGGAGGTCTTAGTAATTTACTCTCAACTTAATTCTAACTTTGTTGGTTACCAATTTGCAGAAAGTTAAAATTGTAGAGACCAATTTGCACACTCTAGAGACTTTGGGATGTATTTGCACAATTTAGAAATTTGAGGGATCAAAATGCAAAATTTTGATAATTCAAGGGCTATTTCACAAGATATGGATAATAGCTTGTTTGGCACTTGCGATGAAGTTTGTATTAAGTAACGAATCATTAACCATTTCAAGAACCATCGAGTTAAAGTAGGACCCAACTTTTAAGATGCAATGCAAGACCTAGTGACCAGTTTTAGGAGGGATTCCAAAAGATACTCGGATACATCTTCCTTATTGAATCAAGACAGTGGGCCAACTATAAAGATAAATTAAGAGAACATATTCAAAGTAATATGGACTACACGGGTTTGGAGAATTGCATGGTAAATGTTGAGACGACCTACCATTAGTATCGAGTAGCACCAAAGCAGCGTGAGCACAAACAACAGAATATGAGTTCTTCCATACGTGACATGAGTTTAGGGTAGAGGCAACACCAGTCTACCCAAGATTTGGCTACGACGACATAAGGAATTCATTGGGGTTGGGATAGTAACTCTGCACGATCATCATCGAGCAGTGGTTTCAAACCTGATGATGATTTTTGTAGTATAGCTCAAGACACATTATGAACAAAAGTTAGATGTGACCATATGAGATTTATATTTATGTATTCATTATCTTTACATTATACTCCACGTCTTTGAACGAGGTAGGTTTTTTTTTTTTTTTTTTTTTTTTAGGTCAAGCCTAGCCCCTCCCAATACTATTTTACTTTCGCTGTTAATAAAACAAGCCACCTAGTGTGGTCGATTTATCCAAAAAGAATTATTGATCACAACTGATATCTCTTTAACTTTTTAAAATTCAATTTCCTTTAAATAGATTTGGGTGATTGATTTTATTTTACATTATTCTTTTTGTAAATTATTCTTTGTAGATATTTACATAAATTTCTTCTAACAATGTTGTCTCTACAACTTTTTAGACAACTATTACAAGTTTATTGCAACTTCTTAAATGGAAATCTAGATACAAGTTCATCTTGCATCTCTCTGTTTTATTCTAAAATGCCACAACACACTTTTCCCATGCAATTCTCTGGAATCGACCTTCTCCACAAGGTTCTTCATAATTTTTCACAAACCTTTTCAAACTTCTGTCAAATATGTAGGTCGCCCCCTAGCACTACTATATAGCCTTTTGCCATTTTCGTCTTGCACACCCAATTCTATCATACGCGTTTGGTTTTTTGCATGTAGCTACGTTATTATTGGGTGCAAGTGTTAGCTACATTTGCCGGTCTTCGATTATGTCACAACTGGAGTTTAACATATCGCTACTACACTTACAACTATAAGTATTCACAAACATATTTAAATCTTATATTAAAATTTAACGATATCATAGGAAAAAGTTAAAGAATACAATGTTTGTATTTGAGAGGTGCATTTGTTAACAATGATATTATATATATAAGAAATCAAGATAATATTTGGTTTTGAAAATAATTTGTTCATTTAAGACCAAACAATTATTATTATAAACAAATACACTCAATCATAAAATGTTTAATCTAGTTAATTCACTTTAAAATTCATATAATTATATAACAAAAAAGAATTAGTATATCTTAAAAAATATTGTACATAAATTCTTAATTTACATTACATACATAATTAATTTAACATTAATTAGTTATTTACATTCCATTTATTTAAATAGGAATTGCTTATTAAAAATTACAATATTTTACTTTTATACATCTTCACTAATTACATATCAAATTTAAATAACTAGATATTCAATAATCATTTTTTAGTGAAATTACATACATAGGAACGCGAGATAAGAATGAAATTGACTCCTATTTTGTGATTAAGGATGTAATTGTACATCTATGCAAAATTGGTGGCAAAATTGGAATATCACTTAATTTTTACCTTTTTTCTATAGGTAATTATATTCAAATAACACTTTTTTTTTTTCACCACAATTTAATTACATTTAACATCTTTAATCTATAAATATTATAGTACTAATGTCCCCAACTTTTTTTTTATCAAATTTTTATCCTCAACTTTTCATTAATTAGCACACCTTGTGTTTGATAACGGTTTCCGTTTAAAACATTTGTTAAAAATTTGTAAAAAGACTTATTTATCTGTCATATTTTTAAAAAAACAATAGATACAAAAGTATGATAAAATATTTTTCCTTATTTCAAAGCACGTAAACAAAATATCTTGACATAAACTATCATTAATGATAAAATGTGCTAATTAATGAAAGTTGAAGATAATAATTCGATGACAAAATATTAAGAACATAATTGCAACAATGAACAAAAGTATATGATCTTAAGTATAATTAAAATATGATGCACTTATAATAAATTGTAGTGTGAATATAACCACCATGTTTCTATTCATATGTTTCTCTCTCTCCATCCTTCATAAATTATAGTAAAGATGAGTTATCTCTTTTTTTAGTAAAGATGAGTTATCTCTTTTGTACTAGAACGTGTCATGTTATTACCAATGTTCAGAAAATCGGACCGGTCATCGACCCGGAAAAGGCAACGGGTCAAGGGTCAAAAGGTCGAACCGGGTCGAACCGAGGTCGAACCGTTTTTAATTAAAAAATTAAAAATTAATCCAAAACTCTCAAAAAATTTCTAAATTAAGTTATTTGTAAATAAATCAATATTTGTAGACAAAATTACTCACAAAACTTAGCTTTAAATAGAGTTTTTATAAGTTTTAATTAAAAAGTAAAAAAAAAATCCAAAAAAAATCCGGTTTCTGCTAAAAATCGGACCGGTTCAACTGGTAAAAAACCCGGTTTCCGGTCCGGTTTTTGGACACACGGTTTTTGTTGAAAACCGGACCGGTTTTAGGACCGATTCCCGATTTTTCCGGTTGAACCGACTGGTCCAGTCCGATTTTCTAAACACTGATTATTACTCCACTTTCTATATTCTATCCTGGTACAAATCTCACTTTTCCAAAACTCTTCATTCAGTCTCACTTCTATTCCATTATTCATTATCTTCATTAGTTGGATTTCTTTTTTTTCAAATGAACAACATGTTAGAATATTTGTGTGGATTATTGTAATTATGATCGATTTATTGATAGGATTTAGGAAAATTAGCGTAAATGGTCCTTAACTTTTGTGTTCAGTGTGGAAATAGTCTATAACATTTGTTTTTTGGCACATAAGTCCCCAACCTATGTATTTTTATACGCAATTGGTCATTATTTGATGAAAAAGACAAATATAACATTACTTTTAATTAGAAAAAATTGCAATTAAATTTATAACCTTTGTAAAAAGTACAAATGGATTCGGTACATTTATTAAATGATATTTAATTTAACATATTAAATATATCACTATAGTCATGTCAATTAAATTTTCATAAGAAAAAAACATAAAATTATTGTAATTTAAGTATAAGTAATTCCTATGTGATGTGAACAACTTGAATAAAAACTAAGTTAAATAAATAACAAAATTGATTATATAATATTATGAAATCAAACCAATCTTATATTCTTATTATGTTTTTTTTTAACATAAAAATACTAATAGAAATTAATTTACATATAATGTGTTCTTTATTTTTGAACAGTAATAAAATGATAAATTAAAATATGAAGAATACGAAGATCTAATATTTGTAGTTAATAAACGAATAGCTTAATTAAATAAAATTATTTTTCTTTTTATGTTATAACAATAAAATAAAAGCTTAAATTTTAAATAATATAATTATTTAATAATAAAACAATAATTTTTTTGACATGTTTGTTAATAATTATGAGCTCACATTTTAGTTATTTTATAATAGTTCATAAAATATACAAAACAACTTAGTATATTATCAATTTGGTTAAAAAAGTGTTAATTAAAAAAAAAAAAGAATTCGTTAGTTTCCTTTAATTTCTTATAAAAAATAAAAGTATCGGACTCATTTGTATTTTCTACAAAAGTTAGAAATCCAATTACAATTTTCTCTAATTAAAATGAAGGGCATATTTGTTATTTTTATCGAATTTGGATCAATTACGTATCAAAACACATATGTTATGGACTTTTGTGCAAAAAATAAATGTCAAGGACCATTTATGCACTGAGAGCAAAGGTTAGGGACCATTTATGCCAATTTTCCTAAGATTTATGTTAAAGCATACTTTGAACAATTATATTAGGAAAATTGGTGCAAATGGTTCTTAATCTTTGCTCTTAGTATGGAAATGGTCCATAATATTTATTTTTTGGCACATAAATTCTTAACCTATGTGTTTTGGTGTGCAATTGGTCCTTATTTGATGAAAAAACCAAATATATCATTAGTTTAGTTAGAGAAAATCACACTTAGATTCCTAATATTTGCAAAATTTGTAATGGGTCCCGTACATTTATTAAATAATATTTAATTTTGTATACTAAATATATCATTATAATCATGCCAATTAAAATTTTTATAAGAGAAAAATATAAAATTATTGTGCTTTAAGTATAAGTAATTGCTATGTGACGTAAAAAAATTTGAATAAAAATTAAATTAAATAAATAAAAAAATGACGTATATACTTTTATGACATTAAACAAATCTTATTATAATTTTATTTAGCATAAAAATAATAATAAAAATTAATTTACACATTATGTATTATTTATTTTTGAACAATAATAAAACGATAAATTAGAAAAAATAAAGAATACAATTGAATCTATAATATTTTGTAGTTAATAAATGAATAACTCAATTAAATAAAAGTATTTGAGCATTAAGTTTGTGAATTTTTTTTGGTTATAACGATAAAATAAATTTATTAAATTTTAAATAATGTAATTACTTAATAATAAAAAAAATATTTATTTGACATGTTTATTAATAATTATGAACTTAAATTTTAGTTTATAATAGTTTATAAAATATACAAAACAATTTTATATACTATCAATTTGGTCAATAAAATGTTAATTAAAAAAAAAAAACTCGTTAGTTTTATTTAATTTCTTGTAAAAAATAAAAAAATTTGACTCATTTATAATTTTTGCAAAGGTTAGCAACTCAAATGTAATTTTTCTTTGTTAAAATTAAGGGTATATTAATTTTTTAATCAAACGAGAACGAATTACACAACAAAACACATTAATTAATGATTTCTGTGCCCAAAATCAAATGCTAGAGATTATTTACACACTGATAACAAAAATTATGGACTATTTGAGCCAAATAAAATGGACACAAAGTCATTACTTGAGGCCGATAGACATATATATTGTAATGTTTTGATTGGTCCAGATTTAAAAATATATTTAATAAATTTTTTTTAGATTATAAACAATATATATTTTATGAGATATGTGGATAAAATATAAATAAAAATTATAAATTATATAAAATATATAGATAAAAATAATATTTGATCAAACTATAAATATGTGGATCGTAATCCACCAAATAACCTCCCAATCAAAATTGATGAGAAGCCCAATTAAAAGCGTATCTTCTTGGAGTGATAGATAACAAAGGCCCGTTTTAAGTCTTCATATAGCAATAGAACGGGACAGGTGGTTCTTTTCCCATTCGAATTGCACTTAAAATTGGGAACAATTTACCAAAAAGGGCGAAGTGTTCGCCAATTTCATTTTGTGTTGCAGTGATTTCTACCAGGATAAGTCATATTCTTCACCAAAATTGGAAGGTAATATCAGATTTATTTGTGTGAAAACATGTTTTAAATCTATTGAGCTTTTTCGCACTCGATTTGATTGTAGCGAATGATTTAATTTGAACACAACCTAGATCTATTTCTGCTGAGTTACCATTATCTGTTGCAGTTTGGGGCCGATCCACTGCTAAGATTCCGTCCAGCCTTATCGCCAATCTCTTCTTCTAGTTCCTTGGAATTTATTTTTTATTTTTTATTTTTCCAAAATTGTTGTTTCTTGATGGTAATATTCCTTGCGCAACAGCGTTTTTCTAGACAATATCTCTCTTGAATGTTTTGATGTGGTTGTTTATGGTTTTCTCCCTGTCTTTAACACCTGTCGCCCCTCAAGTGTAATCCGTCAAATACCCTGGACCAAAATCCCACTAGACCCCAGGTGGCTTCGCCCCTGCACATCATGCGTATAATATAAGTAATATATTCTGAAGTCCCTTTGTGTGTGTGTGTGTGTGTGTGTGTGGGTGGGGCAATGGGGAGCCTTATGTGGGTTTATAAAAGAAGAATTTTGCATTTTGGAATTTGGTTTTATGGGAGAGTGAATAGTCTTATCCACTGGCAGTGTGCAAATAATTACTCAGGCGTGTATAGAATTTACACGTGCAACTGTGTTAAGCACAGCAGAACTGGGATGAGGAGCAATAATGGAGAGAGTTGCATGAGGCGAAGTTAAAGTAATGATTTGTCTGGGGGCAATGGTGTTGATGCTCAAGGTCGTGTATTTTACTTAATTCCCTTAAAGGGACATGGGTGTCTTGAAGACGGGTTCATGGGTTGTTGAGGCTCTTTCCAGAAGGGCATATGATCCTAATTGAATGTGAAAAAGAGTTTTGAGCTGTCCTATGTGGTGGTGTGACTAAGTAATCGTCGTAGTTCAAGTTACTCGTGCTATTTTCTTAGTTCTTCATTTAGAACATCAAACATGTGTAAAATGTTTTTTCTAGTGTTCTTTGAATTTGTATTGAGTGTAGATCCATGTTTTTGTTCACTGGGGAGATGACACTTTTGTCCTTCTTCCTGTTCCTTTGTAATTAGAGAAACTGTAGGATATATCAGAGAAAACAAGATGATTTAAACTTGTCCAAGGGACTTGCCAAGGCTTCTGATGGTAAGTAACTGCTAATGATGGCGCCATGTAGCATCAAAGTTCATGCCATGCTTTGACTTACATATTTGTAACTGTTATCAAATATTGACCGTGATGATTGTATTTTCCAGCAAAGAGACATGCATAAATGTGGTCAAAGAAGTATGATAGATATCATTGATAAGTCTTTGTTGATTGGGGAAATTCTGATATGCAGTTATGCACTTGGGTGGGTAGGGGAGCCAGCCTTGGTGGAAGGCAGATGAAATATAGAAAGACATATTCCTCAAGCATATGGTGGAATCGGGTGTTTGGCTTAGGACTTAAGTGGACAATTCATGTGATGGCTTCAAATGCTCAAGATGTTAGCTTAACAGATCTTGGGAGCATACATGATAACTGTTTTGACCCCCTTTTTTTTTTTCCCCCTACTTCATCTTGTAATTTTTGAAATCAGGAAGAATAAAACCTGCTTGGCATCATATTTTCAGTTTACCTTCTTATCAACGTAAGATTTAAGCTGATATCAGAAATGAGTTTCTTCCCTTTCCTATGATTCTCTTTGGCAATGCTGAGGACACAGAATAGATACATGTATCAATTATATGCTATCGAGTAATGTGTCTAAGGCAATGTTTACAATATGTTTAGATGAGAAGTGTTCATTTACCTTTTCCTCTTAGAATAAGACAAAACAAAATTATCATAACATAGGCTTTTAATGCTAAGAAAATTTGTTATTGCATTCAAGCTTACTACGGTTGCTCCTTTCTTTTGACAGTTTGCATGTGGATATAGTGAAAATGATATTTATGATCCATAGAATATCTTTTAGTGTACGTATGTAGAAAGCTAAAGCCATAAAGGTGAAGAAGTCATTAAAGGAGAATCTTTTGAGGAGAGATTTGTGTAACATTTGACTTCGAAACCGTGTTTTCAGGTTAATGATATGAGATGGCTACTTTGTCATGTATAGCGAATTGAAAAATATAAGTCGTGAAATATGCCTAGAAGAATTTTAGAATAGAACGTAGGTTCTCCTGAATAAGACTTCTTAGCAAGATTATTACCAGAAAGGCAAGGCAAGGTTTGAGATCCCATAGTAATGTAAATTCATGTACCCACTAACATATGCTTCACTACATTCATTATCAACGTAAACATTATTTTGAACATACAAAATAAGGTTGAGGTACACTCAATCTGAACTTTATAAGGAAGAGAATGTATTGTCTTTGAAATAAAGATGATACTTGCTCCCATTTCAAAATATTAGATAATACCTGTATCTTTTCCTTCAAAAGTAATCTTTCTGGACCATAACCCTGAAATGCCTTGAAACAAATTTTGGGTTCCTCATCAATGGTTGTGAGTAAAACCATCTTAATTTTGGTTTCCTACAATGGATTACATAGGAAAAAATCTATTTTTGCAACATCCTCTCAAGTGCTTAGAAGCTGTAATCTTATGAAGCAAAATTAAATATTCTAGGTTGTATGATTTTTCGCTGATTAGTGTAAGCTCTTCTGCTATTATGTTTGACCTCATCAGCATTTTTTTAACCACTAAGCGTGCAAAGAAATTTGTCTATCAGGAAAAGACTATGATAGTAAATGTAGTATTGATATTTTAATCGGCATGCAATATTACGCTTTTTATCAAGTTGTTCTTCGTAACGCTTGAGCAAGCTTAGAAGAAAGCCTTGGTAAATAGTCATTAGGGCATAGAGGTTTTTCTTTTTCCACTTCAAAAACCGTTTTCTTATTTCACTTCCTTGGAAGTTCTCTTGGAATACTGACCGCTTCTCTTGTAAAGCTGGAATATGGACATTATTTCAATCTCTGAATAAGCAGGCATGATTTTATTTTATTTTTATCATATTCGAGTGCTCTTTAATATTGCTCCATAATTATATGTTTCAATCCAATTTCTACTTGCTCTTGTCAAAAACACATTTAAAATACCATTTTTATCCATCCTTTAACTTTTCTTTTAACATTCTTATCATCCACTATTATTTCTTTAAAATCATTAGTTAATCAAATTTCTGTATCCACTCAAGAATTATTCCCTTCATCCTCGTCAAGATTATTATGAGATTTTCTACTTCTCTAAGGATGGAACGTAAGAGCGGGATGGAACGTAAGAGCAATTATGGTTCATAAAAAGTTTTGGGATGACTTTTTTGATAAGTAAATAACTTGTTTGAATGATGGTGCTTTGTTGTGATGTGGCTATATGATGAAGGTGAAGTCTTAGGCCATTGGATCAAGGTTTGTCCTAGTGTTGAGGTTCAGAACACTTGTAGTTGATTGAGAGGTCTGCCGCAGGGAATGGTTTCCCTTATTATGCAGCCGCATCATTGGATCCCCCAAAATATCTCTGCATGTCTGTTATCTAGCATTAGGAATATTTGCATAACTATGCAACCTGCTTTTCCCTCCTTTGACTGTTTATGGGTATTCACTTAAGTTGGTTGATTTGGACAACTGCACAAGTTTACTAACTTAGTACTTGGAACATCTGATGTAAGGTGGCGTGCAAGTACCAATTCTGAAAAGATATAATGCAAATATTTTGCTTAGCATGTGATTTGATGGTGGATTTTGTTGTGCAAGTCGTGTAAGTCTGAGTAAAAAGTTTGTTCATATCTTACAATGTTTGTGAATAAAAAGGTTGTCATTTGTGATCGTCTTTGGTATGGACATTGAAAGTCATTTGAACTATTTATGCATGTATTTTGCTCTTACATTATAGCCTTACGCATCCACATGTATAAATTATTAATTATATTATTATTTTTTTAAGTGTATTTGGGATAGGCCTTTTGGATTGCTTTTTCTGCCCATGTTATTTTCTGATAATTTTGCACATGGTCTGGGTTTTGTCTTCTGATAAAAGTATCCTCCTTTAACTGTCCAGGCCACCTAAAGTATTTTGGATGACATTGGGACTACATTTGAATAATGGCTTCAAGTATGTCGGCTGGAGAGCGGAGGTACTTAATGATCTATGAAATTTTTTATTTCTTTGCCGTGTATTACCACTTTGAATATTTTTGTTTTTTACTTCTCTTCTGGAGTTACACTTTCTGTGGCTGGCCTTTCTACAATGATATAAGTTCTGGGAAAGCATTATGGCGCCTGTTGGTTTTGGCATTGGCATGATGCTGTAATTATTGTGTTAAATTATTTTTTATTTTTATTTTCGTTATAGGTGGGCTACTGCAAGAAGGGGAGGTATGAAGGTTTTGGGGAAAGTTGCTGTACCAAAGCCCTTGAATTTACCCAGCCAAAGGTATCTATTTCCAAGCTAGTTATTTTTGGTTTACCTTGTTGATTTTCCAAGGTGCAATCTGACGATTTTCTTGATTTTATTTCAAGGTTAGAAAATCATGGTTTGGATCCCAATGTTGAAATTGTTCCCAAGTGAGTTATCAGTATTTCTTGCATTCTCATTCGTCGTCAATGTTTTTCCATTTTGTTTTCTATAGCAGAACACTTGAGTGCATAGCTTTCTCAATGAGTTATCTTTGTAGTTCAAGTGCTACGCCTATCAGAATCTGTAGTTTACTTCTTTTCTTTCTGTACTGTTTTGCCATGGATTGAGCCCGTGTTTTCTTCCATCATAGGGGTACACTTAGCTGGGGAAACCGCTCACCTTCTTCTGCTTCAAATGCATGGAGTTCTTCCGTGCAGTCTCCAATTGCTGATGGTGGTACCAGTTCTCCTAGCCATCTCAGTGCCCGCCCTTCATCCAGTGGAAGTTGTACTCGACCATCAACTGCTGGTAGTGATAGAACACATGAACCTACTGCTAATGCATGGACTTCAAATTCTAGACCTTCATCGGCTTCTGGGATCTTGGCATCAAATCAGACATCATCGACGTCATTGCGTCCTAGAAGTGCAGAAACCAGACCTAATAGCTCGCAGCTCTCGAGGTTTGCAGAACCTGTGTCTGAAAGTTCGGTAGCATGGGGTCCAAGTAGTGCTGCGGAAAGATTGGTATAGTTCCGTACTGAGAAATATTTACTTCAATAGTATCCGGCCTATCAATTTTTATCGCTAAATACTTTTGTACTTCATCAAATGAGATATACTGAATGATCACTCTTAGCAGCTATTATAGATAGATAGTGATAAAATATGTTGATCAGTGATGCATCTGCATTCCTGAAACTGCTCGTTTTCTTAGCTCACCCTGATGAGTCTATTGTATAATCTCAGCCTCCCTCTCTTTCTCTATGTTCCCGCAATTCAAATTCTGGTAATAGTAGTGCTGCATAACATCTTCTCCAGATCCTCACAAATAAAAAGGACTAAAAACATTTATCTTAACTAATTGGAATAGATATTAACATATTCATAAAAAATATTTTATTTTAGTTGAACGATCTTAGTCTATTTGCAGGGTGTGAAATCTTTCAAGGAAGATGGGTTCTCTCTGAGTTCTGGGGATTTTCCTACACTTGGTTCTGACAGAGACAATTCTGTGAAGAATATTGAATTGCTAGGTGAGCATTTGTGATTATTGAATTACTGTACCATTGCCATTTATCGATATTCTCATCATACGCGTCCAAATTCTTGGTTGTGTCGTGGCTTGCCTGTTGTGTGCTTTTGTAGGGCCAAGACTGAGAGTATTCTGTGGTATCTTCCTCATTTCTTAGTGAACTATCCGAGAACAATTAGCCGACCTAGATTTACGAATTATTATAGAAAATTCGTTGGTAGAATGCTCCAGGTTTGAATTTCTTCACGCTAGTACCCTCGTTAACTTTGGCCTTACTAATGACTAAATTGGCTTCGTAATGCATGAATCAAATTATGGCTGTTTATTGGGTTTTAGATATGATACCTGCATATAACATATCTTTTTTGTGCTTCTGATGCTGGACCATCTTCTGTTTTATACCCTTGTTCTTCCCAGAATGTTGTCTTAAATCAAATGAAAGATTTTTGATGTTTAAATGTTATATATTATATCATTATTTGCCTTGTATAATAATTGGATTTTGTCTGGCATATACTTGTAAATGCATTTTTGGAAATTCTTTGACACTTAACAGATGGATGTAGAATGCGTGCGATACTGATCCCTTGGTTGACAATCCCTGACAGATCATGTCCCTCATGACCATCCTAGCTCTGCTTCTGGCAGAATATCTCAGGCAGAAGGGAAGATCACAACACCTAAGGATGGTCAGTACCCCTCTATTTTTTAAATCATAAAGTTACATTCAGCTATCAATTTTAGCTTCGGTTTCTGTAGAAATTGTCTATAGGTGATACTTCTCTTAGTGCAGATTCTCAGGGTGGAACTACTAATACATGGAAGAGGGATGGTACGCGAACTGCAGAGGATGGTATCCATCCTAGCATGGAGAAGTGGCAAGGGGAGCCCCAACAATATTACCATCCCAATGTTCCCCCTCAGCATTTTGATTCATGGCGTGGTCCTCCTATAAATGCTCCACCTGGTGTTTGGTATAGGGGACCTCCTGGTGGACCGTCGTTTGGAGCCCCTGTTGCTCCTGGTGGCTTTCCAATGGAGCCGTTCCCTTATCATCCTCAAGTTGTACCTGTGCCTTTAGCTGGTTCGCAACCAGTTCCTCCACCAGGTCCCGGTCCTAGAGGTCCCCATCCGAAAAATGGAGATTTATACAGGACACAGATGCCCGATGCCTATGCACGCCCAGCTATGCCATTCAGGCCTGGCTTTTACCCTGGTCCAATGACTTTTGACAATTATTATGGACCACCACTGGGCTATGGTAATGCCAATGAACGTGAACTTCCATACATGGGAATGGCAGCAGCCCCCCGTGTTTTTAATAGATATCCAGCACCAAGTGCGCCAGATCCTAGTTATTCCCATGGCAGAGCTGATGGACGTGGGTCCACTGGCAAAACATTGTTGGAAAAAGTGGAAGCCGATCACTTAGAGGGCACTCAAGGACCACACAGCGTTCCACCAAAGAACCAGAAAGAGTGGGATAGGAAGGAGGAAGCAGAAAATTGGGAACACAGTTTACCATCTAATGCTTCACACCGTCGAAAGGATGGTCTACCCGTTATATCATCCCGGAAGACTGAGTGGGGGGCTGATGATGATGTAGATGAAGATATGTTTGCTAAGCAGACGACAGCACATGAGATTGCTTCTCGTAGTTTTGAAGGTCATTCTTCAAATACTGTCAAAGTGAAGTCGATTAAAGGTATGGACAATGTCAAACCAGTTAATGACAATTGGACAAAGAAATCGGAAATTACGACATGTTTTTATCCAGAAATACCACAGCGAACTCCAGCTAGTGAGAGAGATTCACCGTTGCTGGCCACGACAAAAGGTTCAGCTCTAATGCAGAAAATTGAAGGATTAAATGCGAAAGTCCGTGCATCTGATGGACGATGTGATATCCCCTCTGCTTACAACAGGGAAGAGCAAAGGAGTGGGTCTCAAGTTGTTGAAGCCAAGATTAATAATTCTACTGTTGAAGCTAATAGTACTTCTGGATCTTTTGAAAGGACTTCTGCTTCTGGAGATTTTGTCCCTGCCCCACACGAAGGGGATAAGATTTCTCAGTCAACAGCTTTTGCGTCCAGGTCTGATGAAAAATGTGGTTCTGCTATCTTTCACTCCTATATCCATTACTAAACAACTTTTTCAAATTTACAGGAGAGCTTATCATGGTGGGCAAGGTAGAGGTGACCATCGTGGTAAAGGAAAGTTCAACAGCCAGGATGATGATGGATTACGGAGGAAGTTTGATGTTATTACAACTTCAAATGTTGAATCTTCATCTGATATTCATGCACGTGGTATTGAGGATACTGAGAACTCGGTGATCTATCCGGTGAAGGATGGAGGACAATCTTGTGCAGAATCATATGATTCAACTGATATCCAGGCACAGGTTTTATATTTATATGCTCACTAATTTTACTTCTCACTTGCTTAATGTATATAAGTTTCTATTTAGCCTTGTGTTTATGTATTCAATCAGCGTGCAAAGATGAGAGAGACAGCAAAACAACGTGCCTTACAACTACAGAAGGAAGAGGAAGAAAGAACGAGAGAGCAGAAGGCCAAGGCTTTGGCTAAATTGGAAGAACTGAATCGGCGAACGAAAGCTGGTGAAGCTGGAACCCAGAAAGCCGAGAGAACTCAGGGAACCCAGAATGCCTGGACAACTCAGGTGATTGGTGTCATCCAGGGAGAGCAAGAAGAATCTCGCGCACTTGCTGAACAAGCAACGGTTGACCTCAAGTTCAAGGCACCTGGCCCTACTTTGGTCTCGGAGTCTGGCGTTGTTTCTCAGGACACAGAGAGCGGTGCTAGCCATGATAGAGACTCTGCTAATATGCCCAGAGATTTACCCCTGGAAACACTTCAGACATTTCATTTGGAACACATTTCACATGGTCAGTCTTCGCCTTTGAAACAAGATTCTTATAATGCCGGTGCCACAATCTCATTCGAATCTGATGATGGAAGTGTCTCTAGACACAAGGGAACAGGATATAAACAAAAGCAGAATTATCCATCACAGAAGAATTTGAATGAAAAGTCAGCTCTAATTGTCACAGGCGAGGCACTGAAAGAACTTACTGATGTAACTGTTAATGATGTTACATTGACGGGGGTTACTTCAAGTGTCAGAGCAAGTGGCGAGACAAATGCACCAAATATCTCCAATATCATGGCTGAGCCCGCCACACAGCAGAGAAGGAAAAGTAATAGAAATAGTAAGAATAAGCATAGACTGGACGAGGCTGCGGTAATCCCTCCAATACTGTCAGTAACACCAGAGGAGACTAATCCTGCAAAAGAGTCGATTGAAAATGGAAAGTCCAAGGCTCCGTTGTCAGATTTGGATAGCTCAGTGTCAGCAAAGATTGAGCCTGATGGAGGAGTGCAGGCTTCAGTGGTGCAGTCTTCTTTAGACGATGAAGAAGCCCATGGCAGAGTAAGTAAACAGTGGAAACCTCAGTCCCGCAGAATGCCAAGAAGTCTACAAGCTAATAGGATCATGGATAAATTTCATAGCAATGACACTGTTATATGGGCTCCTGTGCGTTCACAAAGCAAAGTTGAGGGTGCAGTTGAAGCAAGTCAAAAATCTCCTCCTGAATCTGTGACTCCAGTGAAGATTGATAGTCTGGGGCAAAATAGTTCAAAAAGCAAGAGGGCTGAAATGGAGAGATATGTCCCGAAGCCTGTGGCTAAGGAGCTGGCACAGCAGGGAAGTATTCAACCAGTGCCATTTTCAACAAGTCCTACACCAGAAGAGGCTGTTGGTAAAGCACAACCTGAGTCAGCTAGATCTGTAAGTCCACCACCAAACAGCTCAGTGACTGGAATTGTTGGGTCTGGTGTAGACTTCAAGGAGGGGGATGGCAGGCATAACAAGCAAGGAAAAGCACATGGAACATGGCGACAACGGAATTTAACTGAACCATCAAATAGGAAGAGCATGCATCATGGACCATCTGCTACTTCTAACCCAAGCAAGGACATACAAAGATCCACAGACCTAAATCAATTCGTGAAGCGTGAACTGAATGCATCAAAATCTGAACCAAATACTTCCAGCGTGAATAACGCTTTAGATAGCAGTAACATGTTCAATGATATTGAATCAGCTGCAGCTGGCAAATCTCTTGCTGTGAAAGATCAGTTAGCAACAGGTAGAGGAAAGCGATATCTATCCAAGGGCCATAAAAGCATGGGAAACAATCATGATCCTGAACACAAGAATATTGTTAGTGGTGAATCTGCAGCTGCAGATGTGAACCAGACAGAGAGAACTATTTCTTCAAAAGAAAGTCACGGCTCTGGAGAGCGAATGTCGTCTCATTGGCAGCCCAAGTCTCACACAAATTCAGAAAATAATCAGCACCGAGGCAGAGCTGCCAGAAGTGAAACTGTTACTGTGGAAATTGATAGGGCTTCAAAGAGGGATCATCATCCCCAGCGTAAGGTGCATGTTCCACCTCAAGATGACAAGAACTGTGAAGTTGATCGACCTCATCCAGATGAGTTTGTCCCTGAAAGTAATATGGCTGATGAGCGAAATGTAGGGCATCCTCAAGAGTCTATCAGAGAGAGGAAACCTGCTCCAGTGAAAGATGTAGGGTATCATCAAGATTCTGTGAGAGAGTGGAAACCTGCTCCAGCGAAAGGACGTCCCTATTCCCCATCGCAAGTTCCTGTTGGAGTTGGTGAATCAGCCCCTGCTGCTGCCAATATGGCTGGTGAGCATGAGCGTAATTTTCCATCTGGTTTTCGGAGGAACGGAAACCAGAACAATCGTTCTGGCAGAGGCCATGAATCTCATGGAGATTGGTCTTCAGGTCATGATAGCCGGCAACACAATGTACCTACATTTCGTGAAAGGCAGAGGCAGAATGTGCATTTTGAATACCAGCCAGTTGGGCAGTATAAAAATAGCAAAACCGACAAGCTTGTAGGGTCTGGAGATGGATCTAATGATGTGGCCCCAAGATACAGAGAGAGAAATCAGAGTCACTCAAAGCGTGATGGAGGAAATTTTAACAGGCGTCAAGGTGGCCCTGCTCCGGTAGATTCCGGTCGCGACTAAACGCTGAAATTAGGTGTCCTTTTGTTTGTGAAGCCAGTCTTCAAAAAATTGAATTAGGTTGTTGATTAATCAAGTATTCAGGTATTGCCAGCGTGGATTTGAGCTATATTTTAGTTACACGCACTTGTTTAATCCGTTGACTGATAATGAAACGTCCATTGAGCAAAGATTATTATAAATCAGGTTAATGGCATGCCATCATGGCAGGGTGTGTGTTAAATGTTAATGCCAGGAAATGAGATGTGAAAATATCTTCATTTTACAATTTTAGCAACTGATCTGGAATATTTACACCACCACTGAATTTCTCGTTGACCCCTACCCCCCCGACCACGAACCTGGTACCACACTCATTTTAAGTTTGTGTTTGTCAAGTGTACAAATCGGATGACTATGTGGCCGCCTATATCGTTGTGTGGAAGTACTTTTAGTTTTCTTGTTTTTTCTCACCAACTTATTTTTTACCAAGGCTTTGTTTGATCGGGATTATAGATCCATTTTGGTTTTTTTCAGCCGTGATTTTTGACTTTTCAATCCACTTTTAACATAAAAAGTTAACAATTTCAACTCAAAAAAATCAATATTGGTCAAATAAACCAGTTTATAATCTCAATCAAACGGGCACTAAGTAGATGTATCTGACGTAGTACGCAACAAGAAGAGAAATTTAAGAAAAAAGAATGAGAATTGTCCTACTACGACCAATCTGAGTGTGAGCATTTACATTGGAGTATATTAGTAAATGTTTGTGACAATTAATTTGTTCTGAGTGTGAGCATTTACATTGGAGTATATTAGTAAATGTTTGTGACAATTAATTTGTTCTTATATAATGCAGTGGTTCACGTTGTCTTGCGATGTATTTTATTATTTCTTATCATCTATTTAATATCTCTCTATTTTCTCTAATGCTGAGATAATTGTTAGTGTGTTTGGAAGGATTTTTTTTAGGTTCAAAAGTAATTCTTAAAGATCAAAAATACTTTTAATTTGGTTATATAAAAAGGAAAATCAAATTCAACATATAATCTCAACCTTCTTATCGAAAGTCAATTGTAGTGAAGACAATATATGATAGTAATTTAGCATAATGTTTAGAACTGCTGCTTTAGTTGAAATAACATGTCACAAAGTAGAGAAGTAAAATTTAATTCTCATGGGTAATTGTCTAGCAATTAGTCTTATAAACTTCATGTTACGAAAAAAATTAACACATATATGACAATCTAGTAGATACCTTTTTTAAAATCATAAAATATCTAAATGGTCCATGTGGAGGGTAAGTGGGGCCCATATACATCACCATCAATAATTTTTAGAAATGTAGGCCTTAGTCTCCACTTTAGCTAGTGAATGTTTATTAGCCAATATGCCATGAAAAAACTCTTCTATAGATATTTTCAATAATTATTCACATCATTATTGACTCGGATAGTCTAATCGATCATACCATATTATAAAAATTTCAAGATATTAAACTGCTGGTTCAATATCATATTTGTTTCAATTGTAATGAAAGATATGTATTACAAAAAAAAAAAAAAAAAAGATAACATAATATTAGGTTTTCTAAAATCCTCAATCAAATTTGTATAACCAAATATAATATAATATTAATATTTATCGTTTTTCTTTTTTCCTTCAGGAAATAATGTTAAGTCCAACTAGATATTTGAATTTAAAATTTGTATTTGTGCTAATATTGTCATAAGTAAGAGAACTCATGTTTGTATGCATATCAAATTTATTCTTGATGTTAGATCTATATCATATTCTTTGAAAATTTTCATGTATAAATTATAAGAGCATCTCCAATGTACTCAGTCTATTGTAATCTATATGATAGAAAAAATAGACGGATTTTCAATCCGTGTGACACAACGTCTATTACATAGACGGTCAAATTATAAATTCGTTTTCAATGGGTTCCGTCTAAAATTAATATTACTGTTTATATGGCATTAAATTTTTTTAAAATTGGCAAGTTTTCAATTAATATTTTTCTTGTCTGGCTTTTTTTTTTTAAATAAAATTTTTAGATTGATTTAAATTTGCTGAGTCACTCTGTCTAGAAGTCCGTTTAAGTTTAGACGGACTTTTAGACAGAGTCTATTTTTGGTTTGCTAAATCAGCTAAATGGAGTGATGTTAGATCTATATTATATTCTTTGTCTGAAAATTTTCATGTATGAATTATAAAGACATTAATGTTGTGTTTCATCGAGAGGATCTAGAATATTAATATTCTTTTTCAGAAGTAATGATACAATATTTTTATATAATTTTTTGCTTCTTCAAGATCAACAAATTAAATATTTTTTAAAATATTGATATTTATAAAGTTATAATTTTTCAAAAATATTAAAATAATATTCTTCTAAGAGTATTATATATTTACATCATATTCTTAAAAAACACTATATTCTTTAAAGTATACTAGACTATTGACATGTATATGAACTTGTGATTTTTTTAAGTTCACCAACACAATATTCTTTGAAATATTAATATTTAATTTATGCTTATTCATGATCAATAATATAATATCGTTCTAAAATATTGATATAAAAATTGTGCTTTTACAGGAGCACCAACATTATTTTTCCACCATAATGATGTTTATAAAGTTATACTTATTCAAAATAACAATGAAATATTCTACTAGAAGATTGATCTCCATGAATAACACAATAAATTCTTCTTGAATTCGACACAAGAAAGGGGTGTAGAAAATTCATTTTCTTGTGTCAAAAGAGTAATGATTTTTGACCCTGTTCGAAAAAAAATACTTGTCTTGGTTTCAGTTTTTTCAGATGTACCAAAACTTTTTCAATTTATATATGAGTTGTGTTTTTTCAAGAACATCAACACCATATTCGTTTAGAATATATACTAACAATGCTTCTTCAAACAAGTATAAACATCGTTAAATATTATTATAAATAATTTTTTATGTAATCTTAAATGATTTAATATATAATTTTTTCTTCATCTATCCATCTCTTCACCTCTTGTCCTCTTTTCTTTAGCTTTCTTGTGCCTATTTTCATTAACAAGCAAGTCTCTAAGTCTGTGTTTGATTGCAAGTGGAAAATTTGGGTGGAAAGAAAATATTTTTCATGGAAATGAATTACCAAAAAATTATGGATTGGAAAATGTTTCATGGAAAATAAATGGGTTGGAAAAGGTTAACAAATTTTCCATGGAAAATAAATTCTCTTATCCTACAAAGAAAATATTTTCCTTGAAAACAAGGAAAATGTGGCTAAAAGTGGAAAACTTTGAAAAAAATTTCCATGGAAAAACAAAAGTTGCAATCAAACAAATGTTGGAAAATAAGTGAGAAAATGTCTTTTCCATAGAAAATTTTGCCAATCAAACAGACCAAAGCTGAAAAATTGGTAGAAAATTTTCATTTTCCATGGAAAATGAAAGGAATCAAACACAGCCTAATATCTACACCGACAATAAAATAGGAAATAAAAGCATCAAACATAAAATCTATTCCTATAATTAATGTAGTAATTAAAATTAGGGTTAATTTCACTAATGGTCTCCATTCTTTTAAGTTTGTAACGATTTTATCCCCATTCTTTTTTTTAGCAGATATCATCCATATTCTTCCATTTATTCTCACAGAGGGTCCCCAAATTACTATTTTCACTATTCTGATAATTTTATGAGAATGTTACCCTTGACTTAAATAAATTAAAATAATAGAAAAAAAATACAATGAAAATATTGCAATTAGGTTTTTAATCTTTTCAAAAGTACAAATAAATTCTAAACTATTTTATTTTATACAGATAGATGTTCTTCTCTAACAAAAAAAGAATCTTTCACCCCCACACTCACACCCACACGTCTCACACTGCAAATCCTGCACATACCATATCAAAAGTAAGACAAAAAGCTCCCAAACATATACTGCTCTCAAACGATACTTCCACTCCACTCCATCTAGTACCCTGCCATTTTCATCCCAGTACCAAGGTGCTTCCCCTACACCCAATCCCTGTTTGCCTTCTCTCTCTTAAACCCCTCTTCTTTTCTCTCTCTACATATATATACAGATATATCTGCATCTGTATGCATGGACCCATCAATGCACCACAGAAAACAATCAAACATGAACCTACAGCCGCTGCCCACGTAGCTCATGCCGCCAACCCAACTCTGAATCGTACACCATCCCACGACCACCCACCCTATTCTGAAGTACTGTGAAGTGTAAACAAAGAAACCCCATAATTTATTTTTTCCATTTTGGAAGTTTATTTTTTATTGATTTTGTTGATTTTGGGCAGATAATAACGACGGTGATAGCGGGGTTGAAGGAGAAGAATGGGTCGAGTAGAAGGGCTATAGCTAAGTACATAGAAACTTAGTACACGAACCTGCCACCTACTCACTCGACCTTGTTGACTCACAATCTGAAACGGTTGAAAAACAATGGTCAGATTGTCATGGTCAAGTACTCTTACAAGCTTCCTAGATTTGCTCCTGTGTCTGTGTCTGTGTCTGGCAATGGAACTGTTAATGTCCCTTTTGATCTCAATTCTGTTGGGTCCAAAAGAAGGCCCGGTCGTTCTCCTAAGCATCAGCCCGAGCCCGTTCAAAATGCTGTACCTGGTTTTGTTCATGGGGTGCAAAATATCATGGCCACTGTTCTGGTGAGCCCACTGAATATGGTCGTTGGTTCGGGGGCTGTGTACGTTTCTGTTGGATCCGTTAATGGGGCTACTTTTGCTGTTGGTGTTGGGGTGAAAAGAGGTCGCGGGCGTCCAGCTGCAGAAGTGACAAAGGAGTTAGTATTGTCACATTTGATGCCAGTCCAGCTGCAGAAGTGGGTAGTGGTTGACTAGCCGGAGGGTGTGGGGGAGAGGGAGGAGATGAGCTTAGACATGGCGGCGGAGCCATCTGAGAAGGAGAAAGAGAAGGAGAAGGGGAAGGCGGGGGTGGGGAAATATGATTTCTTTTGAGTTTCTTCTTTTGAGTTTGAGAAGAATACTTATTTGAATAAAATAAAATTGTTTAGGATTTATTTATACTTTTAAAAAGGTTAATGGCCCAATTGCAATACTTTCATTGTATTTTTTATTCCTATTATTTTAATTTATTTAAGTTAAGGGGTAAAATTGTCATAGAATTGTCAGAATAGTGAAAAGTAGTGATTTGGGGACCTTATGTGAGAATAAATGGAAGAATGCGGATAATATCTGCTAAAAAAAAAGAATGAGAATGAAATCGTTACAAACATGAAAGAATAGGGATTGTTAGTGTAATTAACCCTTAAAATTATTGGATATTATATTCTTGTGATTGTAGGAATTAAAATAGTTGGGGCACGAGCATAGTGGTTGAGTTAATTATTACAAATATATTGTTTTTAGTAATAATTTTATTAAAACTTGATATTTACTGACTTTTTTTTTTTTTTTTTTTTTTTTTTTTTTTTGTGATATTTACTATTTATTATGTAGTTATTGTTATTGTTTCATGGTATATTTAAAAATAATTAAGGATATATAAAAATAGAATTAACTCGTCAAATCAACTGTTGATCCGACGGTTGAACCAATGACCAGATAACACACTTCTTTGCCCAGATCAATGAATTGAACATAGTATTAGAACCAGACAAAAGACCTGAATTCAAGTCATATAAAAAAATATATGTCACATTTTAGTAATTTAAGAATTTGATATGTACGTAAAGAAGTATACTAAAAATAACATTTAAATATATACACGCATATATTTTTTCTTTAACAATTTAAACTTTTAAATAATATGTTTCTAAGTTTCTCCAAAATCGGATGCATGCTAACATTTTAAAAGTTTTGCATTTGTCCATGGACTGTCTAATGACCCTAAAATCAGTCCTAGATTTTGGACAAACTAATCATATATAAATTCTTATGGTGAAGTTGTTCAATTGAGTCAAAATCTTTCAATTTTTTATTGTTTAATTAAGAAGTAGCAGTTGGCTTATATTATGTTGCTGGCAAAATGAAAATAGAATGTCAATAGTGCATTAAATATAGGGTTGGACCATCAAAGGCATGAAGTGCCCATCTTTTTGCAGTTGACTACCATGAATTGTCTAAAGAAACTTGCAAATCAATGTCAATATCTAGCCAATCCATATTGGCTCTATTATAGCTTACCTTGAAGAGGAAAATAGTTACGATGAGTCAACAAATAATACGATTAGACGTACAGTGAAATGAAGTATAAAGAATACACATAAAAAATAACACTACGTTTTTGTTTAGCTATTCCGTCTATACATTAATTGATAAGAGATTTGACCACATATCCTCCTCCTCCACCATTGCGATGGTTTGAATTATAAAAAAAAAAAACTAAATAATCTTATTTTATTTGAACATCTAATGCAATCATATCGGGGAAGATGATGTTTGATTTACCACTTTCTCTTCTAACTTGTCATATAGAGATGTGATAATTCTTGTAAGCACGCACAAACTCTTTAATTCTACACTAGATACACTCTATCTAAATAATCTTTCGTGTCATTTATCTTCAAGTGGTGTCAACTCAACTAGTTGGCAATCTCATTTTCGCTACGTCCATTTGTAGTTAATCGATAACAAACCACACAATACATATTAAAGTCAACACCAACTTATAAAATGATTTTTGCCAAGGGCTAAAACATTAGTCTTTTGACTTTCTTCAACATCCCTTATTTTGTAAGAAATTTAATTTTTTTAAAAAACAAATTGCTATTATTAAAAGATTTCTTGCTAGATGGAATAATTTATTTTTTGCCATATAATATTTGATATCTCATAATATTTTAGTTTTCAATCAATAATGTACCTTCTCCTTTGGATTTATGTACTCCATATTTCCTTGATTTGTTAATCATAAGTCAAATCTCAATAATGGTCTCATATAATTCTTAATTTCAGAGTTGGTACTTAATCTGTCTACACTCTGTTGGTTTTACTACAATAAGAACAATATCACACAAAATTCTTAGATTAGGTAAAGACAAAAATTAATGTCACTTCTTGGTTGCATCCCCAACAACAAAAAATAATTCATTTTATTAATTGCTGCACTCTTCCACACAGTAAAAATATCTTGCTAAAATTTTATTCCAGCAGCAAAATACAGAAAATTGCATATAAAGGAAGGTTTTGATCACCTTTAATTTTTATTCCTTTTTGAAAATTGATTTTTTAATTTTTGACAGGTTTTGAGGAAAATTTTCTAGACACAGAGAGTAAGAATCAAGGCCAAACTCATCATACTTCATCTTCTAAGTGGAGGCTTAAAAGTCATGGACGGATCTTGAAGAGTCTTAAAAAAAATTTAGAACGAACTAAAATATGAAGACAAAAAAATTCTATATAAAAATGTTATTTTTTTTTTGGGCCAGGACTTCAACAAAGGAGAGTCACCCTAAATCCGTCACTGCTTAAAACCCCCGATTGGCATAATGGGTCTGTATATCTATTTATAGGGTGATTATATTTGCACTACAATTTTTGTTTGTCATGTCACATTTTAATTTCACTTGAAATCTTCAATTTTTGTTCATTATAACATTTATATCTCTAACTTTTTTTCGTCGAATTTTTAACTCAATTACCATTAATTAGCACATCTCATCTTTAACGATAGTTTCTGTTAAAATTTTCTGTTTGCGTGCTTTGAAACGAAAAAAAAATAATTTTTCATACTTTTGTATTTATTGTTTTTTTTTTAAAGTATGTTGGACAAATAAATTATTTTACGCTGTCCAACGGACTTTTTTGACATAAATCGTTATTAGAGACAAACTATGCTCATTAATAGAAAGTTGAAGATAAGAATACAATAAGTAAAGGTTGAGAATATGAGTATTACAATGAATAAAAATTAAAAACTTTAAATACAATTAAAATATAGTATAACAAATAAAAATTATAGTGTAAATATAATTACGCAGTATATATCTCAAACATTTAGGGGGGCGTGCAATGAACCTAGATTGAGTACAAAAATCAATTACTCTTGTTATAATTAAAGGTAAGAATACTTTTTCTTTTTTTCAAATTTTTGGTCCACAATTTCACTTGGGGTATTTTGCAAATTGGGTTTGTGCTAAATGCTAGAGACTGATAGGTAACACATCAAGCAATAAGGGGACACTGACCACTTAGAGTAAATTCATGGTTTCCTTGTCACGAGATTTTCTTAGGACAAATTTTTTTTGGATCTTTTGCCCCCGCGAAGCATGCGTTCGGATTTGGAAAATGAAACATGACTCGATATTGATAATACATAACTTTTAAGAAAGGTATGATACAAACACGCGAGAGAACGTATCTAATAAAATGCTACATTTATATATGCAATATTTTTACATTAATAGCTTTTTAACTTTCAATAAAATTAATGTCCTTTTTAGATTTGATTTCACAAGTAAAATCTTTTGAATACGAGTTTGTATTATAAGTCAAAACGAAATAAAAATATTCATCTATTTAAACAACATGATGTTCCTACTACTTTTTTCTACATCATGTCAGTTTTTTTATTTAGTAATAATTATTTTTCTTCCCAAATTTCATACTCCAAAATTTATAAAAAAAAAAAATGGAGGGGGAGGGGGTTTTGCGTTTTTGACGTGTTGTGGATATGTAATTGCATGTAAAAAATTTAAAAAGATTAAAAGTTAGGACATATCACTTGGTGTGTCGAATAAGCGTTCAAAGTGAATTAGAAAATTATATATTTTATGTAGTGTTGTATGCACATGTACATACATATCAACGTTCGATAATATCGAAAACATACACACTACTCTATGTCCACCCCTATTGGGTGCCTCTATTTAGTTCCTGGATTGCTAAATAGGCAACCTTGAAAGCTACAAACATGTAACTATTGCAATTGATGCATGTTCACTATGAAAGGAAATTTCACAATGAGGCCAACAATTTGTCTTCATATGCTTGGTTTCTAACACAAGAGGAATCCAATTAAATTTATTGGTAGGCCAAGTTGGATAAGAAATTCCTCTCTAATTATACAATAATAAAACTTCACATGGTCTTTTGGTTCCATCTTTAGGTTATGAAATTAGTCTATCTTGTGAGGAATTAGTAAAATGTGGTTGTTTTTGCTATTATGTTTTCTTCCTTTTTTAAATTTTTGTATTAGGTGGGATTTGGTTGAGGGAGAGGATTATTTTGTTAAATATTAAATCACCAGGCTGAATTAAACTAATTTGAGGATATTTTGACTATCTCGGATGAAATAGACGTAGTAATCAAGCGAATGGAATAGCGGAATTTTTTTTTATTTTGGGTAACCGACCTTAGTAGGTTGTGATGTGTAGAAAATAATATTTAAATGATATAAATTTGATCTTATTTAACATCTTAAGTTTTTAGATAATGTAGTTCAACATGGTATCAGAGCAAGCAAATGTATTGGATTTAAGTCTCTCCGCCATTCATTTAATGAATTGTGCACGTGTTAGGCTGTGATGGAAAACAAAATATATAAATCTCGCATACGTACACACAAAGGGGAGTGTTGAAGATAATATTAAACTATAATATTTATACAAATTATGTTGTTGTTTTGAATTGTTTAATCGCTCATTCTAAAAAATGTAAGATTATATTAAGTATCCAATCAAACAAAAAAAAATAATAAATATGATTTAAAAATTATGACTATCATGTAATTAGATTTTCATATCTTTAACCGGTAGATCAATTGAAAAATTAAAACAAACAAGATTCTTAGTAACTACAATATGCTTTGTCAGTTTTGATATACTTTTCTTTTTAATCTGCAATATCGAGATTGTTCGGTTAAATACCAAAATATTAGCTAATATATAAGAGTTTGTGCTACTCCACTTAATAAAGTTGACATTTTAAGATGGAACTCCAAGTTTTAATATGGTATTAGAGCCTATTACGCTCAAACGAGCAATTTGGTTAGTCTAAAAAAAAAAAAAGAAGCGTAAACGATCATTCGGATTTCAAGATTGGCGTGCTCAAACAAGCCGCCATCTTGCAGAAACAGGTTAAGAGATAAATTTCACATCGATTAAATATCGAAATATTAATTTTATTGAACTATTTTTTTTTTTAATAAAGTCAATCTTTTAAGATGGAACTGAGAATTTTAATAAAAATTGCATCATTCTTATCTAATAAAAGAATTAGTGGGATAATGGTTTTATACCTATTAAGTTGACAAATATGCTGAAGCTTATTTGACCTCATACCTTATAAGTCAGAATTAATCTAATCTTTTTAGATTCTATATATTTCATAAACTTTATACAGTATATTGAGAAATTCCAATCTGAGAATGACACCAAGTATAGCTACAACCCCACCTAATTTCTTGATTTTTTTTTTTAAATAACATGGCCTAGTGGGTCTCTCCATTGCTCTTTTTCTGCACAACCATAACACCATCTTATCCTCATTCACCTCTTCACATCATAAGCTACTAAGACATGTTTGATGCTCCCATAATTCTATGATGGCTAAATTGCGGCCGTCGTTTTAACTTTATGTTATCAACCTTCGTTTTTTAGTATTATAACAGTCGTTTTTAACTTTGTATTCTCAAACCTTTGTTTCTTACTATTATTGTTCTCGATCTTCCATTTTTAAACAAGTGTTATTTCTAACGATTGTTTTAAATTTCTTTTTTCAACCTTCGTTTCTTAGTATTATTGTCCCCGACCTTCCATGTCTAGACACCCATAATAATAATAACCATCTTCCTTAGTCTCCCCCACCGGCCACCACTGCCTTGAGGAAACTAGAAAAGTATCCCACCTTTTTGCAAAAAAATGAGAAAGGTAAAAAGTGAAAATAATGACAAAGAATTAGCTTAAATTTAATAAGAAATTTAGACTGTAACTTTTCATGCATATTACAATTAACTTTCTTGAAAAGTTAATTAGGCAGACAACTTCCATAATACTATAAAGCCTCCAACCTTTTCTAAAAGTCTGTCAGTTCAAAACTGTGTCATTTCTAATCAGTCTTTCTCCTTCAATACCAAATGTTTTTCCATCTTTTTTTTTTTGATTCATGTATGTGACACTTACATTTGAACTTGATTCCATTCACAAACACCAAAATGGGAAGCTTTCATCTTTATCATCTGATGCTTATCTTGTCAATACTTGGTGCTGTTCTTGCAGAAAATCTTGGAAATAATTCATCTGAATCCTACTGGCTCCTAAGAATAAAGTCGGAATTCATCGATCCCTTTCGAGTTCTTGGTAACTGGTCCACAGAAACAAGTTTATGTGCCTGGAATGGAGTCACATGTTCAGATGATCAAAACCACATTTTGTCATTGAATTTGTCAGGTTGTGGGCTGAAAGGTTCAATATCTGCAGATTTTTCACAACTCACTTTTCTTGAAATACTGGATTTATCGATGAATTCCCTGACTGGTTCTATCCCTCCCGTTATCGGACAGCTTCAAAATCTGAGGGAATTGCTGCTCTTCTCTAATTTTATTGTCGGGACGATTCCTGCAGATATAGGCAATTTGAAGAAGTTGCAAGTTCTTAGAATAGGAGACAACTTGTTAACAGGCCAAGTTGTACCTACCATTGGTAACTTGACAGAGTTGGAAGTATTAGGCCTTTCGTATTGCCAGCTTAATGGAAGTATACCAAAAGAGATTGTAAATTTGAAGCATCTAAAACTTCTTGACTTGCAGATGAACAGCCTCAGTGGCCTAATACCGGAAGAGATTGGCGGCTGCATCGAGCTTCAAAAGTTTGCAGCATCTAACAATGGGCTTGAAGGGAAAATTCCGGGTTCATTGGGAAAGCTCGAATCACTTCAAATTCTAAACTTAGCCAACAATACTCTCACTGGATTAATTCCTGTTGAGTTCAGACAGCTCTTGAATTTGAAGTACTTGAACTTGCATGGAAATATATTAGACGGAGAAATCCCTTCAGAGCTTAACCAATTGGTGCAGATTGAGGAACTGGACTTGTCGAAAAATAATCTCTCAGGGCCGATAAACCTTCTCAACACTCGGCTGAAGAATCTTGAAGTTTTAGTACTATCTGAGAACTTTTTGACAGGTAGTCTTCCGGCGAACCTGTGCATCAGAAATTCGAATATGCGCCAACTTTTTCTGGCCGACAACAATCTATCCGGGAAATTCCCGGTGGATCTGTTAAATTGTTCATCACTTGAACAGCTAGATCTCTCTGGTAACAACTTCGAGGGAGCTCTTCCGCCTAACCTACACAAGCTAGAGAGCCTCAAAGATCTCCTGCTCAACAACAACAGTTATACTGGAACTCTGCCACCAGATATTGGAAACATGAGCAGATTAGAAACTGTCTTCCTCTTTGGTAACATGATCACAGGAGGAATTCCAGCAGAAATCGGGAAGCTTCAGAGATTAAGCGTTCTATACCTCTACGACAACCAAATGTCTGGGAGCATTCCAAATGAGTTAACAAACTGCTCCAGCTTGACCGAAATTGATTTCTTTGGAAATCATTTTTCAGGTGCTATTCCTGCAACAATTGGAAAGCTCAAATATCTGGTTCTCCTTCAACTGAGGCAGAATGACTTGTCTGGTCCAATTCCATCCAGCTTGGGCTATTGCAGAAAACTTCAAAGGCTCGTCTTGGCTGATAACAAACTCTCAGGACCTACTCCACCAACATTTCGATTCCTGTCGGACCTGTTTCTCATTACTCTTTACAACAATTCTTTAGAAGGTCCACTTCCTGAAGTCCTCTTCCTTCTCAAAAACCTTAGCATTGTTAACTTCTCTCATAATAAGTTTAGCGGAAGCATTTCTCCCCTCATGGGTTCAAATTCTTTAACCGTTCTAGACTTGACCAACAATAGCTTCTCGGGTAACATTCCTTCTAGACTAGCCATGTCCAAGAACCTACGGCGTGTTCGCCTAGCCCACAATCTTCTTACTGGTAACATTCCTTCCGAGTTTGGCCAGCTGAAGGAGGTTAATCTTCTTGATTTGTCGTTCAACAATTTGACAGGAGAGCTTGCACCTGAGATTTCTGGAATGGAAAAACTTAGTCACCTTCTCCTCAATAATAATCAATTCTCCGGATTGATTCCTAAATGGTTAGGAAGCATACAAGAACTAGGTGAACTAGATCTTTCATCCAACAATTACAATGGAACAGTGCCAGCAGAACTTGGGAACTGCTCAAAATTACTCAAGCTTTCTCTCCACAGCAACAGATTGTCAGGAGCCATCCCACCTGAGATTGGAAATCTCAATAGCTTAAATGTCCTCTATCTTCAAAGAAACAATCTCTCTGGGACAATTCCTCGAACAGTTCAGCAATGCAAGAAGCTCTATGAGCTCAGGCTTTCCGAAAACAGCCTAACTGGCACCATACCACCCGAGATAGGCATACTCAGTGAGTTACAAGTAATCTTAGACCTGAGTTACAATCACCTTTCTGGAAAAATCCCTTCATCTCTAGGGAATCTCGTGAAATTAGAAAGATTGAACCTTTCTTCCAACCAACTTGAAGGAAAAGTTCCACCTTCACTTGGAAAATTATCAAGTCTCCACAGACTAAACCTGTCAAACAATCATCTGAAAGGTCAGCTTCCTTCAACTTTTTCAGGGTTCCCACTAAGCTCTTTCCAGGGTAATGGCAAACTATGCGGCCCACCATTAGTATCGTGCTCGGAATCAACACGACACGAAAAAAAGTGGCTATCAGAATCATCAGTTGCAAGAATTATAGTGGCCATTGTCTTTACATCCACATTGATATGCTTGGGTTTGCTTTATGTCATGCTGAAAATGTGGTGGAATTGGAGAAAAGTTTCCATTGCATGTTCAGAAACAGGTAAATCTGAGCCCAAAAAAGAGGAGGAATGGGTTTATGGAGAAGAAATAAAGAGTGGAGAGTATTGGAATACCAATACAATGGCTCTTCTACCATCACAAGACAAGCAAATGTCTAACTCAACATGCATTTTCCACCTGAAATTGAGCACAGAAAGCACTAAAAATCCAGTGGTTTGAGTTTTTTTCGTTTGATTTTTGTTCATCTCAATTTTTTTCAATTTGTTTAAGTGTTTGCTTCTCATTTTGTGGATGTATAACAAGGATATAGATTGTGGTTTCATACTATTTAGGACAGTTTCATCAAGGAGAGAGATTCAACTGTAGAGGATTCAGTAATATTGAGCTGCTTACTGAAAAAGAAGCTCCCATTTTGTTGATTACATCTGATCTCCTTAAAATCGCATTAACTGTGTAGTTAACATTATATAGTAATCGTTTTATGGCTGCATGGCATGTTTTAACAAGGAATTAGAGCACGTTTGGCTACGCTTTAAAAAAGGTCAAAAGTGTTCTTTCAAAAGTTGTTTGGCTACCTTAAAAGTTATTGGGTGGCGGTGGCGGTGGCGGTGGGGCGGACACGATTGTAAGACAAAACTCAAAAACTCAATTCCCTAATGGACACGATTGTAAGTGGACGTTGTTGGAGGCTGCTAATTGGACACCTTGGGAAATGGGAATCAACAGGTGCTAGTGGTTATGATGATGTCTGGCACTGATGGGGGAGCCAAGGGGGCCTTGGGGTCCCGGACACCCCAAATTATCAATTTTGTTTTTATTTTTTACTCTTTTTAATTTTTTTATTAAAAAAATTACTTAAGAACTCGTTATCGCTTTTATGCGGGAGATCTGACCATAGAATTTATGAGAATGATCATTGAAATTTGAACCACTCTGATCTTTATGGAGTATTGATTGGTGATTATGAAAATTTGAGTTGCGGTGGTTATGGTTTTATGATTGAGACATTGAGTATGACAATGAAAAGATCGTTTGAAGGAGAATTTCGTTTGATAGAGAGATTGAAGACATAGAGACATACAGACGTATACATTCTTTTTTTCCCCCAGTAACAAAGAAAACTTTTTACGGTCGTTATAACACCTCAAAATTTCTTCATATTTTTATATCTAATATATAAGGTAGACGGGTCAAATTAACGTCAAGTAGACTTCTAAATAAATTGACATTTAAAAAATAGAAAAGAAATGAGAATATTAAATACAATTCTAGCAGTCATATTTAACTTATTATTTTGAACTCGTAATTTAACGAGTTTTCAATCCAAAAGATGTGTTGCAAAATTTACCATGAATACTTTAAAACTATACCAATAATCTACACCGACAAGTGAAGAAACATAACCTAAAAATAAGCCAAAAGAAATGACGTCAAAATACAAATGAAAAATGAAAAATCGAATTATTAATCCAAAAAATACATTATGAAATTTGTCATGGATACTTCCAAATGGTATAAAGAACTTACTTCGGCGAGTGAAGAAACATAACCCAAAATAGGGATGGCAAAAAAACTCACGACCCGCGCCCCGCCAAGCACTGCCTCGTCCCGCCCCGCCGGATAATAGGGACGGGTTTGGGGCAGATTTTCTGTCCCGCCCCGCCCCGCGACTTGCCCCTACAAAAAAATTTTTTTTTTTTTAAAAAAAAAATCATAAAATACAATAGAAATTATAATTTTCACTACAAATAGACTAAAGAATAATCGAACCCGGGTTGAAACTTTAAACTACCAATCTTAACTACTACATTATAACCTCAATATTACAAATTTTTTTTGTTTTGTTTGATACAAACATATAAAAAAAAAATTATTTCTTTTTTTTTTTAATTATTTTTTCAGTTTTTTTTTTAAAAAATAAAAAAGATTCTTTTTTTTCACGGGGCGGTTGGCGGGTCAAAGGGCCGCCCCACCCCGCCCCGGACCAGCCCCATTGCCATCCCTACCCAAACATAACCCGAATGAGGTGACATCAATTAAAAGATAAAAAATTGGATTATTATATCCATTCTAGCAGCTATATTTGACTTGTTATTTTAAATTCACCGCTTAACAATTTTTAATTCAGAAAATGTCTTGCGAAGTTTGCTGTGAATACTTCAAAATGATATCAAGAACTTACCTCGATGAGTGAACCAAATGAGGTGACGTCAAAATGAAAATTAGAAGATAAACAATAGGATTACTAAATTCAATTCGAACACCCTTTTTTTTTTTTTTGAACTCACCATTTAATTTTTTTTCAATCTGAAAGATGTGTTACACTTCAACGAAAAATATTTGCTCCCAAGAAAAAATTCCTAACTTTGCCATTGTTTACAATGGTGATGGTAGGTGGAGGCAGTGGGGATTTAGTAGTAGTGGAGGCGGCAAATGATGAAGAGGAGTAGCGATGGACTTGTGGTGGGTCGCAATTTGGGTTTTGTGACTTGTCGAGTGACGGTGGATGTGTCGGCGGGCACCTTATTACCCTTTTTTAATTAAATCGACTACATTTTCAAGTGAAAACAAGCATATTTGGGGAAAGTCACATATCTTAATGTTTACATATTGATCATCAATCGTCTAACTAATTCAACAATTTCAAGAATATTCTTATGGGTTTTTTTTCTTTTTGGTTAGTTGGCGTGTTGTTATGGGTGGTCGTGAATTGATTTGGGTTGCCTAGTGATTATAGTGAGGACCGTGGTGGTGGCGGTACACAACGACGATGGGATTGTGGTTAGGGTTTGGGTGTTAGGCTGTTTGCAATGCTTGTGATCTTTCTATGCCATTATGTGACCATTTTCTGTGGTATGTTTGCATTGTTTTGAAAGCTTTCCACCTTTTTAGGCGATCTTTTAGAAATCATGCAGTATTTTCATTTAATGTTACTCCCATTTATGATGGTGATCTTAGAGCATCTCCAATATAACAATGTCTAATTAATGTGACGATTAAGTGGATGAGACAAAACTGATGTGACAATATTTATTGTAAAAAACTGTCCAACATGTTGTCTAGTTTTAGACATTCTGTTAGACAATTTCCATACAATTTTCATCCATTTTTCATTGAATTGTGTCTATCTCTTTCATTTATTTTCTCCTCTTTCCAATTCCTACACACTCTCTCTCTTGCCGCCTAGATTTATTAGAATGTATAGCATTGAAGATGCTTTTACCTTCTATTTTAAATGTCCAATTGATGTGACGATGAGGTGGAGGGAACAAAACTGATGTGACATCATTTATTGTAAAAGGCCGTCCAACAAACTATCTAGTTTTAGACATCTTGTTAGATACATTTCACCTATTTTTTCATTAAATTGTGTCTATCTCTCTCATTTATTTTTCATTCTCTTTCCACACAATCTCTCCTCATTTCTTTTCATTCTCTTGACACATAGATTTTTTAGAAGGTGTCTAGCATTAGAGCATCTCCAATGTAACCATGAATTGCTATAAAAAGTGTGTCACGTCACCTTAAATTGCTTGCATGGTAAAGAAAAAAATGGAAGATGTCTAGCACACCGTCTACGTTTGGATAGTGTGCTAGATATCTTCCATTTATTTAATGTCTATCGAAATATTTTTCAAGCCTCTTTTATTTTTATTTTTTTTAATTTATCTCAATCGAAATGTGTGTTAACAATTCTTTAATTATTTTTTGAATTTATCTACTAATATTTTTTGTACATGTGGACCACAATTTTTCTAATCTACATCTTCATTGAAGATACTATTCTCTCCGTCTCTATTTTATTTACTACATATAACAATTCATAATGTTGCAATGAATATGCTCTTATTTGGCTGCTGTGACCCTTAGGGTACTTCTATTGATTTTGATTGCTTTTGAGTGGCATTGTTTATGAGATGTTGAAAAAAACAATGCTTGTTAGTTTTTTTGGGTACTAATTTTGGGAGGTTTTAAAACCACCCAAAACCAGTAAAGTGAAATTTGGAGTGTATTTCTTATCCTTCTAAATCGGTGGGTTTTGGTCATTTTTCAAATTTTCTAATTTGATTCTCTTTAAAACAATTATTTCTAAATCTACCATAAACTTAAAATACGTACTTTCTTCTTATCTTCTCTCCAAATGCATATTTTGACTATTCTCTGCAAACAATAAATTTTTTTTTTTATGTGCTACTGAATTATTTTTGAAATTTTTTACAGTCGAACATATATTTTCATTTTGGAATATTGATGACTCAAATATGAGCTTCTCATTAAACTTTAGTATAAGTAATTAATGAGCAAAATATGACAAAAATAAGAAAAATTAGTTCAAATATTAGTCCACACACAATAGCAAATGATGCCATATTAAATTGTAAGAAGTAACATATATATTTACGTGATATTGTTTATCCATACCTACTTTTTTAAATATATGAGCATATATTTAATTTTATTTTTTTAAAAGAATTTTAGAACCACTAAATAATAAATTCCCAAACATGAATTCAATTATTTTAAAAACTATTACTAAAAACTACCAAAAATCAAACTCCTCATAAGCATTCAGTATTTAGAATACAAGCTTTTATTTACAACAATTGGTTTCTGATTATATTTTTACGCTCATTATTGTTTATTGACAAGGTTGTTGATGAGCCTGCACCTGACATAGAGAGTGTCGAGAACTATCACGCAAACGTCGAGACTCCCAATCCATTTAGTTAAATCATGGAACTTTATTTCAAACAGTAACATTTGAGGCTACAATTACCTTAAAAACAAAGTCACAAACATAAATAATAAGAAGTAAAACGTCAAATGTATAAACTGTCACAACTACTTAAAAAAGGTCAATTACTTGAAACAAGGTTGTGACCAAAGGAATAAGAAGTCACAATTACTTGAACCAAAGTCGCAATTACTTCAAGGAGAAAATTCAAATCAATTTGGCTTTTATGGAGATCCAAATAGATCCTCATTTTAGCTTTTTAATATTGAAAGAAATATGTTATTTTCAACACTTTTATAGTCAAATCCAACACAAACTTCACCTTTCTCGAGTCTATTAACAGCCTATTCTATGCATAGCATTATTCATATCGAATCTTATGAAGTGTCTTAGAGCTACATCGAAGAACATAAAAATTAGTCTCACAATGAACCTTTATTTATCAGGAAGAAAATAAAAGGATTTGGATACGGTAACAATGAATCATGAAACAGATGCATTGGACATTGATTCAAAAGATTTCAACTTATAATTAAGTTATAGATAATGTGTGTATTATGACTTTAGAAGGTCAAATTAATCATCATTAGTGAGAGAGTGCAGCATAAAGCTTGAAAACGATAAGAAAAAAAGGTTCCACCGTCAAGTTTAGAAAAAATAGAACTTCAACATTACGTGAGATCATCTTCAAATTTAACGAGTGAAATATTTTGCACGTTTTAACAATATTATTTTTAGCTCTTTAGGCTTGTTGATCGGATGTATTTGTATACCATACAATCAAGACAAAGTTAAAGTTAAGATATCCAATCAACATATCTTGAAGCACGGAAGCTCGTAGAGCAAAACAACTGAAAGAGAAAAGCTATTCAAATATAATTTAATAATCTTACAAGAGAAACATTGAAACTTGCAACTCATTAAATGCAATCATTATAAAATAAAAATAGATAGCAGATTTAGTGGATAGCCAAACACGCTATCTATTTTAAAAAATTAAATTAAAGAGTTTATTGGAGCCTAATTTTTATTATTTGACTATTTACAATAGAGATCATTTTGTGTAAATAGCATCAGGGGTCTCGAATCTTTGAATGTTGTAACGATGGAGTCCTGAACTTTTGTTTACTTGCAGTCAGAGTCCCAAACCTTTCAAACGTACGCACCTGGGGTCATTTTTTGACGAAAAACGTCAAAAAAGCTGTTAAACCATCACGCGCACCAGATATTATCACTTTTTGAAGGACAAAACTGTCCAACTTAACTTAAAATAGAAGGAAAAAAAGAAAATTAGGAAAAATTAAGGGTGAAGAACCCTAAATTGTTCTTGAATTATGCTCATTTGGCCTTCAAATCTTCCACTAGTCTCCAATATGCCTTTAATATGGTCATTAGCTTGAATCAAATGTACTAAAGTTGACTCTTCATTTGTCATACTCATTTTGAAGATTGGTGTCTTACTTGTTGCACTTTGGGTATCGATTTCAGCCCACGTAGCTTAGATAAGACATTGTATGGCGTCTTTGATTTTCTCAGCTCTTGATCTCGTTATTAGCCCTACCGAACTATATAACGAGTCCTTTCTAGTCAGTCAATGGTTCACACCATATAAGATTATATGTAGAAAATACGGGTGTGGGAGAAACAGACATACAAAGATTTGACTAGAGTTTAAGTTAGAGAATAATGTGTACCTTGGAATGAATAATTGATCGATATTTATAGGATAATAGTTCTAGTTAATTTGGGAGAGACAATTAAATATTTATCTGATTGTATTCTCATTCCTTATGATTATTATGGAGATAATGTTGACTACATAATTATCGCGATCCACAAGATTTCAGTCATAATCCTTATCAATATCTAAGACTTCGTTGCTGGTTTTAGGAGATTGACATGAGTTTCCTTGTGGGGGTCATCTTGTCAATCAATGATAATCTTTCTCTAAATTATCTTTCTGATTGTCCGAAGTATAGCTTGATGGGGAGAATTTTGTGGGATACAAGGGCCTTTGACGAGAGGCTGGGATTCGTTGAAGTGGAGAAGCCCGTCCTAGGATCTATTAGGCATAATGTTGAAGAGCGATGACCTCTCAGTGCAGTATGAAGTTTTGACTGCCACGTGTGTCATGAGCGAATGCAATGGTGGCCCTCATTTCAGGCCCGTATGCTGATATGGCATCCTCGCTAAATTCAGGTGGTAACAATAGCCCTCAAGTCCGAGTCTGTTATTTATGTTAGGTGTAGGACTTAAGAGAGTTTTATTTTTTATTTTTTGGTACGTGACAAAGACAGAAGCATATATGGTGGGAATGCATGTATGTGGCAAGCCTTGTAAGGAGTTCGCCCACAAAAAAGGCCTTCGCCATGTTGGCGAGCTTTGTGATGAATTTGTCCCCACAAAAGGCCTTCAAGAATATATATAGTGCCTTCAAGAATATATATAGTTTCATAGACGGTGCCAATATGTTGACTTCTAAAATTGCACCATCCATGTGTCAATATATCTCCAATCACTCATACCGTTATGTATGAAGATCTTCGAAGAAAAAGGGGCTAGCGACCATTGGCACTTCAATGGTCAAGTCAACTTTCGGTATAAGATAATTGTAGACACTAAAAAATAAAATAAAATAAATAAATGGGCTTGGCCTATTAAAAACAAATAGTCCATTTAAATTGATTAAAGCCCAAGTCTATTTATGACCCGTTCGTGTTAAAACTAACCCACGTAAAAAATTCGTCCCACTTTTATATTTAATACGTATTGGATGGTTATAAATGGAAAGTGGGTAGTTTGAGATTTCTCTATAAATAGGACATTAAGTTCAAGAGAAACCACAAGTTAAAAATTCCGGCAGAAGAAAAGCCAGAAGTCCAGAAGCAAGTCCAGGAGAAAATCCACAACCCGGCAGAAAATCCAAAACCCGAGAAATTTTGAGAAGATCAAAATGTTCTTCAAATTAAAGCAAGTCCAAGAAGATCAAAGGTTCTTCACAAATCAAATTCAAGCCAAGTCCTAACATTGAAGGTTCAAGCAAATTAAATTTTCAACAAGTCTCGAAGTCCAGGATTCAAGCCACGTGGCCCCTCGTCTTCAACACTCGGATCGTTAATCAGAGGATTCTGCAGCTACACAGTTACAAGGAGATTATCCACTTTGTAATTTATCAAATTTTCAATTTGTAACAGTTTCTGTATTTTAATACACGAAATTCGTTGTACAAATTTCTTGGCACGCCCAGTGGGACCTTTCTGCCCTCTCATCTTTCGATTCCGTGAAATCTTCAAGTCAATCACTACATAAACTATGGCAGGTGAAAAATCAAAAGAAATCGTGACTCCATTCGAGGAAACACTTGCTGAACTTTTCCATACAACCAGAGCCCAGACGAAAACTGGGAAAATTCAGTTGGTTTCACCATTGAGGAAGTTTTCTAACAAGGGCAAAGTCAAAATTTTCAAGTCTAGGAAGTTCGGTTCCTGTTCTGCAGAAAAATCCAAGAACTTAGCAAAAAGTTCTCATTCCGGCTCTGATTCCAGTAATGGATCCGTGTCCGGATCCACACATGTCACTTCTCCGCAAAAATGGGGTGATTATACCACCTCTGAAGAATCTCTCGAGCCAGTGATGGTTACAGAAATGACACCTGACTCTGATGACCGAATTCAGCAAATGGCCTTGGCCATCGAAAAGCTAACAAAAACGCTAGAAGACAAAGAGGCACAAATTTCCAACCTCATGCAACGACTCGAACTGCCAAGTCCATTGACAGAAGACAGTCCAAAAAATGCAAACTCTTCCAGAACTAAGGATCCAGAAATCCAAGAGCACCAACAGAAGCAAGATATGCATGACCGGAAAGTAGTGCAAAATGTATTGCGTGATACAACTCAACTCTCTGTTGGCTCTCTGTCAGTCCAACAACTCCAGCATATGATTGCTGACACAATTCGTGCCCTGTATGGTGGTTCGCCACAATCTTCAATGGTTTATGCTAAACCCTACAGCCGTCGGATTGAAGAAATGAGGATGCCGCTTGGTTACCAACCTCCGAAGTTCCAATGTTTCGATGGAAAATGAAACCCAAAGCAACATGTTGCTCATTTCATTGAAACATGTAACAACGCTGGCACCTACAATGACACCATGGCGAAGCAGTTTGTACGCTCCCTTAGAGGCGCAGCATTTGAATGGTATACAGACTTACCAGCTGGATCAATTGATAGTTGGGATCAACTTGAGCGGGAGTTCCTGACACGCTTCTATAGTACCAAGCGGACAGTTAGCCTTCCAGAACTTGCCTGAACAAAACAGAGCAAGGAGGAGCTGGTCGAAGAATATATTGAAAGATGGAGAAACCTTGTTCTTAACTGTAAAGAACGCATCAGTGAAACATCATCTATTGACATGTGTGTCCAAGGTATGCATTGGGGACTACTTTATAATCACCAAGCGAATATGCCTCATTCTTTTGAAGAGTTGGCTACGTGTGCCCATGATCTAGAAATCCAGATTGCAAGACACGGAAGTTACTTACCGAGTGATCTACGTGACAAGAAAGATCCCAAGAAAGAAATCAAGAGGGATGGTAAGCCAGGTAAGCCCAAAGAGGCCATGACAATTTCCACTGTTCCTGCAAAAATCACTTTTAAAAAATCAAGTTCAAATCCGAGCCCAAAGCCAAAACCGGAGTTTAGACCCAACAAAGTACAAGTCCAAAAGAAAGGTCTTCTTACTCTGAAGGAACTAGAAGAAAAAGAATATCCATTCTCAGACTCTGAAGTTTCTGGGATTTTAGATCAACTCCTTGAACAAAAGATAATTGAACTTCCAGCACCAAAAAGACCGGAAGAGGCTGGTCAAGTTGATCATCCTAAATATTGCAGATTCCATCAAATTATTAGTCACCCAGTGGAGAGGTGTTTTGTGCTAAAGGATCTTATTGTCCGTTTAGACAGAGAAAATAAAATCAAACTTGAAACTGGTGAAAACCCAACTGCCAGTTGTTCGATGGTTTCATTTGGATCATTTGACCCAATTCTCATTTCAAATAAAGAGCAAACATTCCCTACTCCATATGATGCTGGAAAGTCATTGTCCGAGGTGGCTAAATTTGGACCTCAACTTCCAAAAGGAGCTATTCCAGTACAACTCAAAGTAGACGAAGAAGTCACCGTCACGTATGTCTATCCAGAGATGGTCAAACCAGATAGCGGTAATCGTTCAACCTTCTATGAAATCATGACTGGTGATCTAGACGTTTGGGATTCTGACTCTGAATCTGAAGATGAAATTGGAGATGGATGGCCTACTTTCATAAGTAAGAAAGAGAAATATCAGAGATCAAACGAAACAGGTAAAAATTCATCTTCTGTACTTCTTGCAGGACTGACATTGGGGGCATGGAATACTGAAGTTCAATCTATTGATGAAGTATCATCTCAAGAAAGTCACGGGGCATGGGCTCTCGTGAAAAGACGCCACCAGAAAGCTCCACAGTTTCTAAGTCCTGACACCCATGACGAGAAACCAGAATCAAGAAGAAAGTCAAGAAACAATCAAAAGAGGAAAACCAAAGTTAAAGCAAGAGCAAACAAAAAATCAACAGGAACAGAGGCTACATCACGTTCTCTTTCTAGACCAGTGACCCTGGGAGAATATTTTTCTAAGAGTTTCTTTGACGAACAATGTTTCACCTCCAATGTCATCAATGTAGATGGAGGAAGTGAGTCAAAAAATGTAACAGGAGAGAGTTCAAAGACGAGGAAGGTCATATCACAACTCAATAACATTCCTTCCAGCACGAGCCTGGCAGATGCCCTTAATCTCTCTTTTGATGATCGTATGGCTCTAATCGCAGCATTGATTGATCCGGAAGCTTACCAAGGAAAAGTACTGGAACCAATTAAATCTACAACTTACCAAGACTGTATGGCCACCATCACGTTCAACGATAATGATTTACAACTTGGATCTCGCTTGCATAATAGACCACTATACGTCAGCGGTTATATCCGAGAATGTAAATTGTATCGAATGATGATTGATTGTGGCTCTGCAGTAAACATTATGCCAATCAAAACAATGAAGAAGATTGGAATGAATGTTGATGATCTATCAAAGAGCAACATCATGATTCAAGGATTCAATCAAAAGGGCCAGCGAGCCATTGGCATGATTCGCCTGAAGTTGCAAATAGGAGAGTTAAATTCCTCAGCTCTCTTTCTTGTCATTGATGCCAAAACATCATATGAGTTACTCCTTGGACGTGTTTGGCTGCATGAAACTGGGGTGGTGCCTTCAACTTGGCATCAATATTTCAAGTATAGCCGAGATGGAGAAGTCAAATCTGTGGTAGCTGAGTCAAAACCATTCCTCAAAGAAGAATCTTATTTTGCAGATGCCAAGTTCTACTCGGAAGGTGAAGATTTTCATTCAGCAGGATTGTCCACAGCTGGATTTGAAATTAAAGAAGATACAAACAATGATCACCGACTTATTGTAGTGTCGCCTCATCAACTTATGACAGGTAGACCGAAACTTACTTGTGAAGATTTCTCCAAAGGCAAACAACCTCAAACGACATCAGCATATGTTAAGGTGTTAAGAAAAGAATTAACTTTTCCGATACCCAACATTCCTAAATTGGCTCTGCCCTATCAACTTGTTACAGTTCCAGAGACTAGCAAAGTTTCAACAAATATTCCAAATATGGAAAAGCTCTGTATCTCTAATTCATCCAAACAAAACATGCCACATGTCAAAGAAGTTGAAGACTCGAAACAAACTTTTAAAGGACATTACAATCCGCAAGTTAAGAAGTTGTTCGAGAATGCCGGATTTGGGAAAGGAGAGCCTCGTAAACTAGGTGATCTTGATGCTGTTCTTTTAGGTGGACGCGTTCCTTCAGATTCTGGTGGATCATTTATTGCACAACCAAAGTATGGATTGGGATATAATCCAGGTCCACCAAGAAAAATTAGAGTCAAGAAAATGTCTTCAAATCCAATCATAATTCAAATCTTTGAGACTCCTGAAGAAAAGCCAAAAGAGTCAAGACCTTCAGTATTTGATCGAATTCAAAGTGAGAATGTCAGAGTTTCAGTATTCGAAAGGCTGGAAAGAGAGACTTCCACAATAGTTGATCCAAGAGATAGAACGTCCGTCTTTCAAAGGTTAAGTGGTGATCCTTCTACTTCTGTTCAAATTGACAAAAATGCACAGGCTTATCCAGAATCTTCTCAAAGACAGTCTACATTTTCTCGACTTGGAGTTAAGACTTCTAATTCAAGTTTGAAGCCTCAACAGTCAAGAAGAAGGAATAGGAATCGAAAAACTGTCTCATCTCAAAAGAATGGCGAGGATAAAGAAGAGGTATCAATTAATCACATTGCTTTTGAAGAAGCCTCTAACTTAGATTATGAATTTGAAAATTCAACCACGGAAAATGAACCCAAACCAGCTCCGCCAATATTCGAAGAAGGAGGACAAGCTACCGTGGATGATTTGAAGCAGTTAAACTTAGGAACAGAAGAAGATATGAGACCGGTGTTTGTAAGTGCTCTTCTCAGTAAAAAAGAAGAATCCGAGTACTTCAACCTGCTCCAGGAATACAAAGACGTATTTGCATGGTCCTACAAAGAAATGCCAGGGTTGGATCCTAAAGTTGCAGTGCATCATCTTGTCGTAAAGCATGAAGTTCGCCCGATCAAACAACCCCAAAGAAGATTCCGACCAGAATTGATTCCACAAATTGAAGTAGAGGTCAATAAACTTATTGAAGCTGGGTTTATACGTGAAGTTAAGTACCCAACTTGGATTGCTAATATTGTTCCAGTCATGAAAAAGAATGGACAATTAAGAGTCTGTGTTGACTTTTGAGATCTGAATCAAGCTTGTCCAAAAGATGATTTTCCACTTCCGATAACAGAGTTGATGGTGGACGCTACCACAGGATATGAAGTTCTATTTTTCATGGATGGGTCTTCAGGGTACAATCAAATTCGAATGAATCCAAAAGACGAGGAGCTCACGGCATTCCGTACTCCTAAAGGCATATATTGTTACAAAGTCATGCCGTTTGGATTAAAAAATGCTGGAGCAACTTATCAACGGGCGATGCAAAAGATCTTTGATGATATGATGCATAAGTAAGTAGAATGCTATGTGGATGACCTTGTTGTCAAAACAAAGAAACGAGATGATCATCTACAAGACTTGCGAGATGTTTTTTAAAAGACTCCGGCGTTACCAGTTGAAAATGAATCCATTAAAGTGTGCATTTGGTGTTACTTCTGGAAAATTTCTTGGCTTCATTGTTCGACATCGAGGTATTGAAATAGATCAATCAAAAATTGATGCTATAATAAACATGACAGAGCCAAGTAATTTGCATGAATTGAAAAGTCTTCAAGGAAGATTGGCATACATTCGAAGATTTATCTCCAATCTTGCTGGTCGTTGCCATCCATTCAACAGGCTAGTGAAGAAAGATGTGTCATTTGAATGGGATGATACTTGTCGAAATGCTTTTCAAAGCATTAAACAATATTTATCTCATCCACCAGTGCTCACAGCTCCAATCCCAGGAAAGCCATTGACTCTCTATGTCGCAGCACAAGAATCTTCTTTAGGTGTACTTCTTGTCCAAATCAACGACGAAGGAAAAGAAAATGCACTATATTACCTAAGCCGGACATTGGTAGGTGCTGAAATGAAGTATTCGCCTATTGAGAAAATCTGCCTTGCATTGATTTTTGCAGCTAAAAAGTTGAGGCATTACATGTTAGCACACACGATCAATCTTGTTTCAAAGATTGACCCGTTAAAATACATAATGTCCAGACCGATTCTTTCTGGGAGGATAGGAAAATGGGCACTTTTATTATCCGAGTTCGACATCAAATTCATTCCACAAAAGGTTGTTAAGGGACAAGCCTTGGCAGATTTTCTTGCTGATCATCCTATTCCGGCAGAATGGGAACTTCTTGAAGACTTTCCAGACGAAGAAGTTTTTTGCACTGAAGTTATACCTTCATGGAGGTTGTTCTTTGATGGTGCAGCTCGAAGATATGGTGCTGGAGCAGGAGTTGTATTTGTTACTCCCCATGATCAAGTCATGCCCTATTCATTTACTTTGACAGAAAAGTGTTCCAACAATATGGCAGAGTATCAAGCTCTTATTATTGGTTTGGAAACAGCACTGGATATGAAAGTCAATCAATTAGAAGTCTTTGGAGATTCTTTGCTGATAATCAACCAACTTCTTTCTGAGTATGAAGTCCGAAATTTAAACTTGAAGCCATATCATGAATATGCGTTAACACTCCTAAAACGATTTGAATCAGTAAAAATCAAGTTCGTTCCCAGGAATGAAAACAGAGAAGCAGATGCCTTGGCTAATTTGGCTGCTGTTCTGGCCAGGTCAGATGAGGATTTTTCTCACCTAGTATCAATTGTTCAAAGATGGGTAATTCTACCTCTACTGCCTGAAAATCTTGAGGAGAACAATAATGTTGAAATTATTGGCAAAGAAGTGGATGATTGGAGGCAACCGTTAATTGATTATCTTCAACATCATAAGTTACCTGATAATCCTCGTCGTAAAACAGAAGTTCGGAGACGTGCTTCTCACTTTATCTTCTATAAGGACACACTCTATCGGCGCTCGTTTGATGGAGTATTCCTTCGATGCTTAAGTAGTGAGGAAGCGGCACATGCCCTGGAGGAAGCTCATTCTGGAATATGTGGTGCTCATCAGTCAGGACCTAAACTCCATTTTCGGATAAAAAGAATGGGATACTATTGGCCGACTATGGTTCAAGATTCTATGGATTTTGCCAAAAATTGCGAAGCTTGCCAAGTCCATGCAAATTTCATTCATCAACCTCCAGAACTATTACATCCGACAATAGCCTCCTGGTCATTTGATGCATAGGGTCTTGATGTGATTGGACCCATAACACCGAAGTCTTCAGCTGGACATTCCTACATCATTGCTGGGACTGACTACTTCTCTAAGTGGGCCGAAGCTATACCATTGAGGGAAGTAAAGAAAGAAAATGTTGCAGATTTCATTCGCGGTCAAATAATTTATCGGTATGGAGTTCCTCGATACATCATCACTGATAACGGAAAACCATTCTGCAATAGTCATATCAATAATCTCTGCACCAAATTTGGATTCAGACAATACAACTCGTCCATGTATAATGCAGCAGCTAATGAATTGGCAGAGGCATTCAACAAGACATTGTGCAATTTGTAGAAGAAGGTTGTTTCCAAATCCAAAAGAGATTGGCATGAAAGAATTGGAGAAGCTTTGTGGGCTTATCGCACTACTTACCGGACTCCAACACAAGCTACTCCATATGCCCTGGTATATGGTGTGGAAGCTGTACTTCCCTTAGAATGTCAAATTCCATCATTGTGAATTGCTATCCAAGAAGGCTTTACGATAGAGGAAAATGCACGTCTTCGACTTGAGGAGTTGGAAGCTTTGGATGAGAAGAGGTTAGAAGCTCAAATGCACCTGCAATGTTATCAAGCTCGGATGGCAAAGTCTTTCAATAAAAAAGTACGGCCAAGATCATTTCAAGTTGGAGATTTAGTACTTTCAGTTCCAACCTAAATGGGATGGTCCGTTTGTCGTTACTCATGTGTTCACCAATGGAGCATACAAGATTGTGGACAAAGATGGATTGCAGATTGGACCTATTAACAGAAAATTTCTGAAGCGTTTTTACGCTTAAACTTTGTTTTATTTTCCTTTGTAAAAAAAAAAAATTGTGTAATGCTCCTGGCCCGCAAGAGGATAAACTGTGAACGGCTATACAAAAAAAAAATCTCTTAACTTGGATAAAGAAAATCATATATATGAATCCAAGTTCAGTCAAAATTGATAATCGTATTTATACCTCTTTATTTGTCTTTACATAAAAAAAAGATGATACAAAAGAGAATAAAAAAAAAGAAGAAGAAATATAGAGTGTTAGCTCAAAAGATCAATCACTTTCAGCTAGCTGCAAAAAGATGTCTTCAAGAGTCTTCCTCTCTTGATCGATGGATTCCACGTTGGCGATATTTCTAATTTGCGCTTGTTCCAGAGTGATCTTGGCCTCTTCCATTTGATCTAGATTTTCCTTACGAGTCTGAAGTTCATCACGGAGTTTGTCGAGCTGGGAAGCCAATTGGTTAGTCTTATTTTCCAAAGAAGAAAATAAGGCCATATCTACATCTATTCGACTGTTCAAAGACTCCAATTGCTGGTCTCTTTCTTCTAAAGTCGGACACTCTAAAATTTGCTTTCTTTTGGAAAGGTAAGCATCAACTCTTTTAAGAAACACTTCCATACGCTTCGTCAAAGGTGCTGGATCCGCTCGAAATGATTCAGTGATCAAGTTTTGAAGTCTCTGATTGCTTTTAGCCCACCAAGTTCTAAGATTTGAAAAACCGTGTTTTATTACATCCGTGAATGACTTCTTAAGATACTTAGTCATGGCTTCTCGAAAAACATCTTTTAGAAAAGAAGAGTCTTCAGTAATTCCAAGCGGAAGTTCAGACATAGAAGAACAAATTGGTGCGATCCCACGATTATTTATATTTGAAGTAGGAACAACAATCAAAGACAACGAAGATTGGGTATCAGGTGCTTCTTGTTCGTTTCCCGGAATCTTGACTACTGAAGTTCCAGAATTTACTTCTCCCTCATCATTGATATCTGCCAGCTTGGATGTCAAAATACCACCACTGATATGACTGGGATAATCGCAGGGAAGATCTTTCGAACCATTAAGGCAATCAATCCCATCAAGTGCATCAATCATGTCAAGATTCTCGCTGGTCTGATCCAGTAAAGGACTTGGACTTGCGTAAAAATTCAGCTCTTCGGGAATTTTAGGAAATCCTACAAAAAAAAAATGATGAGGGAAAGTTGCACACCGATATATCAGACAGTCAGGCAAAATAATAAGGAACAGATATATACCTGCATTTCTTGTTTGAGGCGACATGTCTAAATTTTTGTCGTGTAAAGATATATCTGGGATACTCAAGTCCATTTTTGAAGTTTCAACACAGGCTCCGTGGTTGCTTTGAATAGATTGAGACTTCTTCAGTCGTATCGACCGCTTTCGACGATGTACCAAAGAAAGGGTAGTCTGAAATCAAAAGTTGATACATTAAGAAAAAAAAAGAAAAGAAAAGAAAAGAAAAGAAAAAATAAATAAATTGAAATCATACCTGATCTTCAGAACTGCTATCTTCTGGAACAAGAGTTGCTTCAAGTCTCCGAGATGCTTGATCTCCGGAATTACTGTCTTCTGAAACCAAAATTGTTCCAGGTATCTTCTCTACACGCTTTGAAGAGGAAACGATTTTCGTTGAAAGGAATGTAAATTTAAGCCTCTTAGGAACTCCTTCATCTGGAACTTCTAAGGCTCTTTTCTGAAAAGTTCTTTGGGAAGCTAAACGGGAAGGGTTGATCTCTTTGACTTTGTCATTTCCCGTATTCTTTGGTATAGGTACGGGTTGCTCGAGTCTAAAGTCTGTATTCTCACTGGATAATAAATCCTTCACTTGAACCTTGTTCAATTTTAGAAGTACTTCATTATTCCACCAATTTTCATATGCAGAATCAACTTGAATTTGTATATTATTGGTTCTCCCTGGAATATGGAATGAACAGCCACTCCCTACTTGTGTCAAAGATAACCAAGCACAATAAAGAGTCATTGGATTTATTACTAAGTTCATATCTTTTGGTGAGCCTGGAAGTTTTTGTTTGAAGCCTTGTTGCCTTCCAAATCGATGAGGGTTATATGCTTCAAGAATGTATGAGCTAGATCCTCGGCGATAAGAAACAAATCCAGGTCGAATGCTAATCATGAACTCTGAAATCTCTGTAGATCTATCATCCTTATCCGTGCATATACCACAATGAGGAGGCAAATGAATAGGGTTCCAACAAAAATCATTGTGATCCATCCTCCCACGAACAAGTTCTCGACAATCGAACATGTCAACTTCCCAAGGCTGGAGATCATTTAAAGTTCCGGCATATCTTCTGATAATAGGGCGACCAATGCTTTTGTCAATGTTGCTGTAAATTCCTTGGAGAAAATAGGTTGCAGCCCAAGCATACAGAAAATGTCCAGGAAATGCATATTTGATCAATCCAATGTCATGACCTGCCACACAATTTGATGTTTCTGTAAGTCCTCGATAAATACTAGCCAAAATAGGAGGAACTAAATTGTAAGTCGACTTGGCAGCCATTCTGGAAGCTGTTTTGAAAGTCCCAGCTCTAAGATAGTCGTCTCTGGAAGGAAAAATGAAACGACAAAGCCAAAGCGAAAGATAGGCCGCTATTTCTAACTCTTCTTCCTCGTCGACAGATAAAGAAGAGTTCCAATGACTCCTGTCCCTGCGCAAAATATCTTTTGGCTTGTCTGTGAAGACGGGTCTCCGTATCCTGTCTTTTACTATTCGTTGGCCTTCTTTATGTGGCCTCGATTCCATAGCTTTCTTGAAAGGCTTACTCTTCCGAGAATTTGGAACGCAATCATCTTCTTGGAACCAAAACTCAATCCAATCAGCATGGCGAATTCGATCAGTTTTCTTCTTATCGACTATTAGTGAATATGCTTTAAACAAATATGAGCAAGATCGGGGAAGCAAATTCGACAGTTCTGAAAGGCTTAGAACTACCTCCTCATAATAATCACCCCTAATAGAAAGTCCAGTGATTTCTCGAATATCCCAGAGAGAAATACCAATTTCTCCACTTGTGGTTATAAAGATATTGGTGTCCGGACACCAAACTTCACAAAGAGCTCTGTACATAGAATTGGGACGAGGATATTCTTTTGTAGCGGAATAAACTGCAGAAGCTAACTCAGGAAGATTTCTTTTGACTAAGAGTTTATGGATCCAAACCGACCACTCCCAAAACTTTAGAAGATAAGAAGCTTCTCCACGGCTGCTAAGTACACTTCCCCATTTTATTTCTCTTTGATTAATCCTCTCGGAAATGATCGCTCTCGGAATAATCATCATAGCCTGAGAATGATGTGGAGGTGGACCCAAAGAAGGATGTTGGATGGCATCCGAATTTCTCTGGCGATTACTGAGAATATGCATGTGCAGCTCCTTTAAAGGAACACACAAAGTCGAAGGACATGGCATCGGCCTGTGGATAGTAAGCTTGAGCTCTCATGTGGCATTGGTCTGGTTGTGATACTTCACAATTATCTTAGGAAAGCAAAGAACTTGGCCCTTCCGTGCCGTATCATTAAGCTCAGTGATTTCAGGTAATTTCAAATTCTCTTTGCTTTTAGAATTTGATTGTGCCATTCCTGCAAAATAAATAAACAAATAAAAACAAACAAGAAAACAAAATGATAGTAAAATAGTCAAAGAAACCAAAAAAAAAAAAATGGTCCATAATTTAAAGTAATTATGGACATTAATTTTTTTTTGAATTCTTTAAAATCTTTCATCCTGGAATGGTGAGTCTTCAAGGAATATCTAAAAAGATACGTTCCGAGCCTCTATTTCCAGGTCTTCTAAATCCTCCATCCTGGAATGGTGAGTCTTCGGGGAATATCTAAAAAGATACGTTCCGAGCCTCTATTTCCAGGTCTTCCAAAAAAAAAAAGAGTAATAAAAAAATAAAAAACTAATTGAAATAGTTCTTTGCACTAAATCTTTCAAGTATTTTAAGATTTAATGTCTAGAACGACAAGTTTTCCAAATACATAAAATGCCTTGGATTAAAAGTTTCGGTCCTTGATCTTTAACACAAAATTTTCTGGACTTCTGAAACACCTCTATCATGAAGATATTTATTTCTCACAACTAAAATCATCCGAACTTCAAAATTTCTGATCTGCTCCAAAGATCCTGTCAACAAAATAACCAAAAAAAAAAAAATTAGTGAATGTTTGAAATAAATAAATAGTTCAAATTTACAAAAGTTGAAGTTTTTGTAAAAAAAAAAAAAAAAAAAAAAAAAAAAAAACTTGAAACTAAGTTTCTGTTTGTCAAAAAAAAAACGTCAAAAAAGAAAAAAAAAAAAACAAACAAACATAACGCCAAACAGAAACTTGAAATTGAAAAAAAAAAAAAAAAAAAAAGGAAGAAGAAGACAACACACAAAAGTCAAAACACAATCATGCACACACTAAAACACACACATATGCATGGTATATACACACACACACACACACGTGTATATACCATATATATATAAATATTCTTTAAAAAAAAAAAAAGTGTAAAACAGAAACCAAGATTACACACACGCAAACCAAGACTCAGCTTACTCTCTCTCCCTCTCACACACACACAATGAACAGTAACTTTATTATTATTTTTTTCTCTTTTCTTCTTGTACACGTAAAAAAAAAAAAAAAAGATGGGATAACACGATTTCTCGTACTTCAATTTCTATCTTATTAAAAAAAAATTTCTAGACAATGAATTGAAGAAACCTTTTGCCTGGTTATCGCACACAAAAAACTGTGCTTGAGAAGATAGACATTGAAGCTAAAAGTCGAACTTTACTATCTGAACAAGTTGTTGGAGATATTCCTGGATTCAAATTCAAAGTGATGAAAATATATGGTATTTGTCTCCTGATCCATAAAAAAAAAAAAATGGAAAAGCCAATGTTTTAGTTTATTGGTGATTTTTCAGAATTGTTCAAGAAAAAGAAAAGGAATATCATACAAGGAAAACTCAAAACCAAATAAAATAAATAAATAAAACTACTTACATGAGTTGAAGGTGAGAAGATTCTTTAACTATCCACTTTTTCTCCAAATTTAATATAAGTGGTTTCAATGGTCAAATTCTTTTCCACACGTTGTGGGCACTTATATAAATGATTAAATATGTTGGTTGAATTGTGATAGAATTCAATTATTTATATGGTTTGGTTGAATTGTGATAGGATTAAATTTGTTCAAATCTTTACAAGTTCATCTTGTTTTCAAATTTAGAAGCTTATCTCAAGTCAAATTCTTTACAACACATGTAGTATAAACCTACAAAAGAGTATTCAATTTTAAATCAAATTCTAAATCAAAATTTAAATTCAAGATTTTATCTATTTATTTATATAATAAATGAATAAATCTTGAGGGGGCATTTGTAGACACTAAAAAATAAAATAAAATAAATAAATGGGCTTGGTCTATTAAAAACAAATAGTCCATTTAAATTGATTAAAACCCAAGTCTATTTATGACCCGTTCGTGTTAAAACTAACCCACGTAGAAAATTCGTCCCACTTTTATATTTAATACGTATTGGATGGTTATAAATGGAAAGTGGGTAGTTTGAGATTTCTCTATAAATAGGACATTAAGTCCAAGAGAAACCACAAGTTAAAAATTCCGGCAGAAGAAAAGCCAGAAGTCCAGAAGCAAGTCCAGGAGAAAATCCACAACCCGGCAGAAAATCCAAAACCCGGGAAATTTTGAGAAGATCAAAATCTTCTTCAAATTAAAGCAAGTCCAAGAAGATCAAAGGTTCTTCACAAATCAAATTCAAGCCAAGTCCTAACATTGAAGGTTCAAGCAAATTAAATTTTCAACAAGTCTCAAAGTCCAGGATTCAAGCCACGTGGCCCCTCGTCTTCAACACTCGGATCGTTAATCAGAGGATTCTGCAGCTACGCAGTTACAAGAAGATTATCCACTTTGTAATTTATTAAATTTTCAATTTGTAACAGTTTCTGTATTTTAATACACGAAATTCGTTGTACAATAATATGAGAAAAATACGGATATGGAAGAGACAAACAGACATACATAGATTTGACCAAAGTTTATGTTATATAATAAATGTGTACCTTGGAATAAATAATAGATCAATATTTATAGGAAAAGAGTTATAGTTAATTTAGGGAGGCAATTAATTAGTTATCTGATTGAATTATCCTTCCTTATGGAGATAAGGTTAACTCCAAAATTATCGTGATCCTTAAAATTCCGGTCATAATCTTTATCAATATATAAGATTGCATCGCTAATTTTTAGGAGATTGACATGGAGTTTCCCTGTGGGGATCATTTTGTCAATCAAGGATAATATTTCTCTAAATTATCTCTCTAATTGCCCAAAGTATAGCATGATAGGAGTACTTTGTGGGATACGATGGCCTTTGATGAGAGGTAGGGGTTCGCTGAAGTGGGGAACCTCTTTCTGGGATCTATTAGGCATAATGTTGAAGAGCGAAGGCCTCTTAGTGTAGTATGTAATTCTGATTGCCACGCGTGTCATGAGTGAAAGCAAGGGTGGCCCTTGTTGAAGCCCGCTTGCTGACGTGATTCTTGCAAAATTCAAGTGGTAACAGAATGGCTCACGAGCTCCCAGGTTTTCGCATTTTAGTTGGAAGGTCAAGTGTATTGGTCGGATTGTATTCCTCTTTTTATTATCGTTTTTTGTTCCTGACGTTTATTTTAATTGGAGTTTCGGTTTGGACGTAAAAAAAAAAGAAAAAAGAACTCAACTGAGGGTGATTATTTTTATCTCATTCTCTATCTAGAAAGTGTTGAGAATTAAGACCAACTCCTCGACTTGTCCACAATATTTTGTTCAAATAAGTATTAATATGCCAAAAAATATAAAAGATGTAGAAAAATAACACAAGAATTTACATGAAAAACTTCAATACTAGAGAAAAATTACGAACAATCAAAAATAGAAATATTCAATTATATGAAAATTATTAGAATCATATAGAATTTTTGACTCACCCATATATGTATGTATTGTAGGAAGATTGTCAAGCTAGATTATGTGGATCCTTCAAATAAAAAAAGACCCCCTATCATTTTAGCTCTTTTTTGGCAAAATTTCCAGCAGAAAGAATGTCAAGCTAGATTATGTGGATCATTTTAGTGTCAAATTGGACCTTGAGGATCCTTTTAGCATGGCGTTCATACCGTATAGATCCTTTCAGAATAGGTTGTTGGGTTGGTGAAAACCGAGGTTGACCTTAGCATCAAGTTGGAATGTGTCCATCTTTTTAATCAAGTGATTATCATATCATATCATAAAAATCGTGATTAACATTGGTGTAGTATCATTTTTCTTGTTACAGTCCTTGAAAATGCAATTCTCTCTATGTTAATGGAACATAGTATTTTATTCAGTGGTGAAACCAGACATTTTTTATTGTACAAGTGAAAATTAAGTTGTAATTTTTTTTTTTAAACAACATAAGCGAGATTCCACGAAAATCATGGGTTGAGACTTGAGGATGAGAACATAGGTGGTTTGTATCAATACTTGGAGTTTCATTTTAAAAAGTATGGTTGTAAAAAGTGTAAAATATAACTAGACGTAGATGCTGAGTTTTAAGCTTTTTTAGGCTTAGGCGAAACGAGGGCGAAGCGTGAGACATGGCTAGACGTGAAGGTCATGTCTCACGCCTAAGAGAGTGTTAAAATGTCAATCTTGTTAAGTATTTGTTTGGGAATGCTTTTTGCAGATTATAAGCAGTGGGTCCTACGAAATATGTATTATTGTATAAAAATTGTAGATCATATGGAATGTATGGATAAAAATAATGTTTAACCAAGTTATAAATACATGTAAGCACTTCAAAACATGCAATAAGATGAGTAATTCAAACTTTTATATGTTGATTAGTATTTTTATACTTAAACAAAGTGACATTTTACCTTTAACATGCTTCTACAAAATGATGACTTGCATGAGTATACCAATCTGAAAATTTCAAATGCTTATTTAAGCTTTAAACTGACAAAATTATTTATTAGAGCTTAATAAACTCTAATACCATATTAATACTTGAATTTCCACATCGAAAGTCAACCTTGTTAAAAGACGAAACCCAAACCCTTAATATTGGTTAGTATTTCTATACTTAACCGATGTGAAGATTTTACCGAGTTTTTTTTTTATTATTTTATTGTTTATTATTATTTTTTTATTGTTTATTTTTTATTTTTTTAAGAGAGTTTGGTGGTTGAAAATATCTGGCCACCGACGATGATTATGACGAGTTGAATAGTGTCTAACGTTGGATTCTGATAAAATTAGCAAACCCTAGATATTGTGGGGATGAATTTGGCAAATTAATTGGTGATTTGGGTCACAAGAAACTTGTATAAGTCCGTGTATTCTTTATTTTTCGCTCTTTATTTATTGTTTTAATCCTAACAGTTATACAATTATATCTTATACGTTATTTTAAAAAGCCGAAGCTTAGACTCTGCCCAGACATGAAACTTGACCTCCACACTTTACACATCGTCCTCGCTTTGCCCTTGTCTCACTCTCGCCTAGGCCAGAAAAACTTGAAGCTCGGCCTAGACGCCTAACCACGCTTTACGCTTTTTAGAACATTGATCTTATATCAATTATAGACACAGCTAAACGTACATAGAAAAATAATGACGGTATGATGAAAGCAAACATAACAAAAATATAGTAAAATAAATTTGCAAATGGTACTCAACTTCACAAATGAGGCAACGTCCTCTATGCTCAATTTTACACAGCATCAACATGTTTAGCATTCATCAACACAAATGGAATCACCACTTCAAGCGCTCACCTATGCCCTTCATGACATGTATACTTGCAAACTTGCAGTCTTCATCACCTGGCAAATTGGACAAATGTTAATCAACCCTTCACAATCTATACATAGACAAAAGTGTCGACACGGGAACAATAAGACGGAAACTTCTTTGCCCTTGCAAGCTCTGCAGTTTAGCTGATGGTCTAAAGGTACTTGTTTTCCAGAACCACTAACAATTCCGTGATGGTTCATGGACGAGACCGCATCATCTACCTCACTCTCCCCAGATCCTTCTTGAGCTCGGGCAGTGCCTTGTGCCATGAGCTGCTGGATATTGCTTTTCAGGAGATTTGCAACTGATTCATTGTATTTTGCTCTGTGACGCCACGACTGAGCTTCATATACAACCTGCTTAATTCTATCACCTAACTCCTTGTTCTTGCGGTTAATGTTCTCTATTTCATTCTGCTTCTCCTGTAATTTGGTTTTTACTCCTCCTAAGGCATTCAAAATACAAACAATTTGCCTCTGATTTAACTCTCTTACGCCCTTCTGGAGGTTCTCTTCCTGTTGGACAAAGACCAATTGAGAAGCTGTGATACAAGGCGAAGATAGATCAAATAAAATTAAATTCCATAGCATATGAATGTCGAATCAGTAATCATTATTATACTTTATACATAACAAAACAAAGTAATTTCTTCCAAAATTCCCATGTCCAAAGTTCAATTGTCAAGAGTAACACAGGATACCTCATTTTAATATTAGTTACTTTAACTCTGTACCTGACGGTTCATATAATGGTCAAATTCTGCTCTCTGTCGATCTAACTCCAGTTTAACACTATTGCCAAGGGAAAGATTGCCAGGTAAGGTGTTTCTCATGTTTTCATCAGCAGAAAAAACAGAGGAATTCCGTTCTTCCTGGCAAGAAAGTCTGAGCCCAGTTGATACAGGATTAGGATTTAAAAGAGTTCCAATATGGCCCACATCATTAGAACGGAAGTTGTTATTCATTGATATTTGAATCCCCTTTTGCCTGCATACAGGATCCGCTTCCCTAACTCTTTTGATAGGGCGATTTGCAGCAAGGGCAAGCTCATTATACATAGTGTTTGTGACATCAACACCAGAATCAATTGGAACTGCAAACAAACGTCCAAAAGTATGAGATAATAAATGTATTGCCAAAAATTGACAAGTGTAAGGTCCAGAAAAATGACAAATTAATGTAACAACTCCTAGTAAGAAAATGAAACGGTAAGTAGAATAACAACAAATTCAGGTTAACGTACAATAGAACTACAACAAATTCAGGTAATACGTCCTGTGGGCGTCTCACTTATTACTATAATAAATCAAGTTAAGACCTTCATGATTCCTTTTTCCTTTTTCACCACTATCCAATTTTCAATATTACCATTAATGTATAATAGAAAGCAATATATGATCAAATATGGAGATCCTACAAACTATATAATGCATGCTAATACTAGAACAAGAACTTAGTTTTGAGATTGTAAAATCTTCTCAACAGGTGTGGAAACTGAATCCATCACTTGTTATGTGACATATGGAGCCATTGTCAACCATTTAAGAGTTACTACGGACAAGGGGGGAAGCAAGCATGTTAAATGGCCGTCTAATAGTGCGGAGGCCATGTTCCACTTCCACTCTTTGAGTAGTGGCGCACCACTTTTTACATGCTAAGAAGCATGAAACACTCAATAAGGCTACGTGTCTGAGTCAGCCACGAACTCTTTTGGACATCCTTTTGACAGATAAGCAGCATTCATTTGACCTCATCAAATATAAAAACTCAAGTCAAAATTCCGGAAATGTTTTGAGCACTTCTTGACCAGTTTGGATATTTTTAGGACACTAAATTCTATCATTAACAAGAAGACCAAATATAATTTCACACAATATAATTAGAAAATCCATCATGTATGCCCATCTCCATCCTTCCTGGATTACATATGAACAAATAAAAAGTAGGCCTAGTGAAAGAACTTGTCATTTGAAGAAAAGGAGAAGAGCATTGAGAGATTTGAAGATCAAGGCCCAACAAGTGTCACATATAGTATGTGTAAAGCAAATTTGGAACGTGTAAGCTATACATTTGTGGGTGATGTTCTCCTACCCATGGTGGGTAGGAGTTATTCTACCAACTGTTGAGGTGGCAGTCTCTAATTGGCAATTCATGAAAAAAATAATGAGTGTGAGGTCATGAATTGCCAATTAGAGGCTGTCACTTCAGCAGTGGGTAGGAGAACATCCCCCATACATTTGTTGTTGTCAAAGGAGATTTGATGAAAGTGCCCTATTTCACCCAAGAGTTTGAAAAGATAGAACAATTTGGCACCAGCACATATATATTAAACAAAATCAACGGGCATAAATAATCATGTGCATATATAGAAAAAGTAACCTATAGATACTGCAGATAGCATAGTACAACACCAATCTACAATACCAAAAATTCAACCAGTACCAAATTAATCTACTGACTAAAGCTTTGGCTATGTTCCATATTCTCTGGTTGTTTATTTTGCAAAATTCAGACACAAAGGGAAACAATTTTCATAGATTTTTTACTTATAGATATTAAAAATAAGAAAGCGCAGAAGTTCTAGATAATTAATTAGGGGCACCAGCTTGTAGCACAGCCTACATCATGAATTGTGGCAATGGATGCATTCATTCATGCACACATGCATGTTGAAAAGTAATTAAAATACAAAATGTAGTAATTTTCAAACATTACCAGAATGAAATAAATAAAAATTCATTGAGGGTTAAATTCTTGTAACAAAATCCCAAGTATCACAGACTACATTGCGAGCTATGAAGAGAAGAAGTTAAAGTGGCTATAAAAACATCACTAATAACTATTCGGCGATTTGGCATCAATTGTAAAAAACAAAATCGAAAAAAAAAAAAAAAAAACATAAAACATCATAGTTCTATGAAAAAACAAAACATAAACCACCATGTCCAAACAATTTGAATTGAGGCAACGAATTGCTATCATATCCAACGCGATTTTCCTCTTCAGAAACAGGGAACATGGTGTTTCCGTTGCTTCCTCCTCCAAACATCTTCCTGAGAATCATACACTAGATATATTAGATCAAGCAACTTTATTGTTTAAACTCCAATTATGACTACCCAAAGAAAAACTCAAAGAAATGAAAATAGACAATCTTTCACAATGCCCCAAAACAAGAAATCTTGATTTAACTGATACAGAACAGAACACAAACAAATCCGTAGGAAGAACATACAAAAGCAGTAATAATAGCTATGTCCAAATCAAACAACCCATCAATCAAGAAACACATAATTTACTTTCAGGTTTCTTCTACTTTGCTGTGTCTTTTATGATCGTCAAGAAAATAGATAGACAAATACAGTCCAACACATATATAACTATTTCAAGAATCCCAATAAGAAATATCCCCAGAAAAAAATACTAGTTTTCCTTCAAGCAACTGAAAACCAAAAATCATCAATAAAAGGGGGAAAAAAAAGAAAAAGAAAAAACTTACAGGATTGAGCTCAGGTTAAAATGGATGATCCTAAGGTTGGTGCTAAAATCTTTAAAGGGCTGTTTTTCTTTTTCTTGTTTGAACAGAAATGGACAAAAGAGCCGGCGATAATAATGAAAAGAGAGAGAGAGAATATGCGCACAATAATGAAAGTAGATGGTGGTGGAGTTATTGCTGTTTCGGTTAAGAAAAACGATTCCAATCGGTGTTTTTGGGAGACGAAAAATGGGAAAAAGACTCGTTGAAGAAATAATCTTCTTCTTCTCCATTTCTTGATAAATGTTTCTCTCTCTTTTCTTCTCTGTCTGGTTGTCTGTCAGTTTTCTTTTCGTTTTCGGCACCAGTAATGTTTGTTTGTTCCCTTGAATTGGGCTTCCGTTACTGTTTTTGTGTTGATTTCACTGCACTGCACACTGTTCTCTCAACTTCCCCATTCAATGCTCGTGCTCCTCCTTTTCTTTACCCTATTCTCTCTTTCTAAATTTATGAAATATGGTCAATTTTTTTTTTTTTTTTTTTTGATCGAAAAAAATATGGTCAATTTTACCTTTGATAAGTGTGACATTGGAGTTCTTTACCTATCAAATGTAGTAATACTGAAAATTTTAAATTCGTGGCTTTCCTTGGTCCCGACCCAACAAATTTTTATCAATGTATTCTTCGATTTTTACCGTAGTTAAAATTGCAAAGTAGATTATTCTAATTTTGCGTGATCTAGTCATAGGATGACACGATGCAAGTCACTCTCAATTCAGTACGCACCATAAAATATATTCTTAGTATAGATACTAAATATATTGTTTATGGTGTTGAAAAACTTTGTTATGCAATAAAAGAAATTTACCATCGAAAAATCGATAAAGTTTTTAAATATTGAAAACTAAAACATTGCAATAACTTTTGTTAATATTTTTAGAACAAATTTTATTATTTTATGTAATGAATGTTTATTTTTAGATTATCCTAACTTTCATACCATTTTAAGTGTTTTTCAAAATATTTCTAAATCACTTGCAAAATATAGATACATTGATTTTTCTTTAAACATTTCGATTAGAATTAAAAAAAAATCAAATAATTTTATACAATGGTGACAATCAACACAAGTCGTGTCTAAAACTTCTTACAATTACACATGATCTACCAGTAACTTCGACGGTTTCTGTCATAACTTTTAGATTGACGATGAAATAAATAAACTAATTTGATTCGATGGAGAGATAAACATGTGGCCCTTTCCATTGTCCAAGCAAGATTGGTTGGATTAGCCCACTTTTCTGTAGGTTATATATTCACTTATGCAGCTTTCTTGATTGCCTCTACATCGGGGAAATTTGGCTAATTTTTTAATGTGTTGTATCTGCGATAATCTCATTTCTTTCGATGGAGAGAGGGTAAGAATTAGAGTAACGTCTTGAACTTGTAGGAAGCAAGAAATGCAATCTTGATTGGAAAAGATCATGTTATCTTTTAAAATTGGTAGTTTTTTTTTTTAAAAAAAATTGACAATTCTTGAATCTTTAAATGACTATAACCGTATGAGATATAGTCTTTCCTCAAGAAATAATTATTCGTAGAATGGAGTTGTTGATACAATCAAAACTGAGAGTAATGATTAAAATTTGATTAAACGAGAGAAGATATCTCTTGTAAAGATTTGTGTAATTACCAATTAGCAAAATTGAATGTATTTGTGTACGTGTAAATTTTATTACTTTTTACATTTTAATCGTACGAAGTATTTCATAAATACAAGAATTAGGAATGAGAGTACTATTTTGAATCATGACATGTTTTTTGTCATGTTAATGTCTTGTGCACTTATTTGACAATAAATAGTTTTGTAAGTATTTTGACAATATTCAATTTTTGTAAGTATTGATATTTTGACAATATCAAATTTAACTCAACACATCAAAATAAATATTTCTTTCTAACTCAAGCGGATTTGACACGACTAGATTTAAAGTTCTAGCTCAACTCTTTTACTTTAATACACTCACAATAAACTACACCTTCCATTTAATTCAAATTTAACAAATTATTCTATAGACTCCAAATATTTTTAAAACCCTAATTAATTTGTATTTTACATGTATAAAACTTACAAAATAAGGTACAATGGTTTTCACTCAACTAATTTTGCAACGACCTTTAGCCTAAAAATCTTCCCTATTTTCCTTTGTCCTCTACTCCTCTCTTTGGTAGTTGTGGGGGTAATATGGGGGTAAGGCGACATTTTATTTAGCATTAAAACAAAAATTATGTAATTTTATATTTAAGGGTACGACTGTGTACACATCAAAGTGTATAAAACGCAATTAAAATATGTTAAAGCATATTTTAATTGCGTTTTACACTTATATCTAGGGGGGGATTTAGGGGAGATCGAGCTTTAGTTTCTGTTACAAAAAAAATCGTTTTTTATAGTGTAGATTTTTTTTTTTGGTAGTGTAAAAATATTTTTCTTTTTACTAACAATCCGATCGTGCAAATTTTTTTCAATATAACTCGGACTCTAAAATTCCTGGATTCTCCCCTGCTTATATCCCAACCTTTAATTATTGGCTTCACGCACTCTAACTTTCAAAAATTACGACCAATCGTCCCTATACATGATTTATGTCCTATTCCTTCGTTAGTTTTGTATATGTCACTCACGTGCCTTGTTAGACAGATAAAAATGTCTTACATATGTATGTTGGAAGAAGGAAAACACGCTAAAGATTGTGGACTCTAGCTGTAATTTAACCTATTTTACACGGCCCTTATTAGATTATTTAAGGCAGGTTTCATGTATAATTAGATAAGATTTTAATTTTTATTTCTTAATAGCGAGTAGGGGTGAACGTGGTTCGATTTGGTCGGTTTATGCCATATTTTTAACTCAAACCATTTTATACGGTTTGGTATTTTTCTAAACCACACCAAACCATTATTTGCGGTTTGGTTCGGTTTTAATCCGCGGTTTACCTATCAACATTATAATAATATATTTAAAACAAGTTAACATATAAGTTTAACGAGAACTAATAATGTTAAATGTTAAATGTTAAATTACATTTACACTTGTCTAAAATTCGAAATACAAACAAAAGGCAAAAAAGTAGTAGTAAGTTAGCATCTAGCAAGATGCCAACTTTACATTTTTTAAAATTGTAATATTTATAATTTAACAAAATTATTTTTTAATTTAAAATTTTAAAAACGGTTCGGTTCAATTTTATGCAGTTTTTGAAAATTGAAACCTAAATCAAATCATTTTGAAACAGTTTGATTCAGTTTAAGAGGAAAAAAACCACAGGTCCATGTAGATTCGAACCAACGGTTTCGATTTGGTTTGCGGTTTCGCGGTTTTTTTGTGTAGCCCTAATAGTGAGGTCAAGAAATTTGGTACAATTATAGTTTAATACTATATTAAAATATTGTGACAAAAATCGGTCAATCTCGTGATTGAATTGATCAGATTGATCGAGTTTTTGAGAACTATTTTTTTAAAAAGAGAATATTTTATTAAGAAACGATTGAGCTTTTATGTATATAATGCAACATCGTTATTGTTATTAACATTATGTTTTTTTTATTTTTTTTTTGAAACATTCTTGACATTAAAGAAGTTTAGCATTTAAGTTTTTTTTTTTAAATTGATAAACTTATATTATATTTATATTCTTTATGATATATATTACTTAATTATTTTTATTAGATTCTTACATTGTTTTTAATCAATTACAATATTGTCAAAATCAAATCGTATGAGTCAATTTCACAAAATAAAATTTAAAATAATTTTGATTATCTATAAAAACATGTAAAGTTATAAATTATTAAAACAAGTTAAGAATGGACCACTTCATCTAAAAAAATTATTTTTATTATTTTTAAATTCTTATATTACCAGTTCAACTCGATGAGAAATAGCCAAATAGGTACTTCAGTGATCTCATTTCAAATGGATATGGTTACATTTTCAAAATTTCAAAAAAAAATTCAGATGTATAATTTATTCGTGACGATATCTACATCAGTTTTTAAAATACGGAAATGTTCTAATGTTTATAGTGGACAAGTGAAAAAACACTTTTTCACTTGTCCAATGCCCACTGGACACGTGTCACAGTGGGCACCATAACTTTGCCTACTATAGACATTAGAAATGTGTTTTTTAAAATATTGGTTATTTTGCATTTTAAATAAATACTTCAGCTAACAAGTGCGACACATTTCACGTGACCCCTCAAAGACAAACAACTTTCCTGCCGGAAAGCGAAATTCCCAGAATATCCCTAATTTATATTTCAGATCCCTGCCAACAAACTGTTCGATCCTCGACGGAGCCTCCAACGATCTTCCAACCTCCCAATATATACATACGCATATACATACACACTCCCACCTCTCTTCTCTCTCACAGCTTTCGTGATCTGAATCTGTGAAAATGCAGAGCACAGCAATTGCATTCTCCCCTGCCATTTCTCTCTCTACCAAACCCCGAAAACCCACCACCTCTCTCTACAGATTCAATCCCATTTCTCTCACCCCGTCGAAACAGCTCTGTTTCAAGAATGGTTGGGATTCGGTCGCAACTTTGGTTCCTACTTGTTCGAGTAGTAAAGTGGGTTCAATTAGCTGTTCTTTGAGACCCAATGGTTGGATTTCGAGCCCAGCACCAGGAAATCAGGAACCCGAGCTTGAGGGCGTCGTGGTTCGGGCCACGTCGGTGCCAGAGAGTTTGGGGGCTGCCGAGAGTCCGAAATCTAAGAGTGCTAAGGATACTTTGGTACTGGGAATACTTTTCGGGCTCTGGTACCTATTCAATATCTACTTCAATATCTACAACAAGCAGGTACCTGTTTTCTTATTTTTCTCTCTTATGTTAATTGGCCTAGATAGTTGTATATGTGTTTGTGCATGTTTAGATGGCGAGACATTCGAAACATGATTATTGTTAATTTTAATGAGGTTAATTGGTAATAATTTTGTAATGAATGTGAGTTTTATTTTACCAAATCACTTGAAAGTTGAGCTGTAATTTCAAAAACTGATTTCTTTGTGATATGAAGGCACGTCTTCTTTACCCTGCATACGAATAATTTGGTGTTTCGTAATTTTTCGTTTATTTATTGATAAGCTATAGAAGTTTCTTACCAGGAAAGTTATTCTAGAATTTCACTTTGCACAGTGCAGGGATTTGAAATTTCAATTATAAAACTTACGAGGGCAGCACTATTTTTGCACCGCATTAGTGCTTGGCCTTATGTTATTCAGTCGATTAGACTCTGTTTGGTTTGTATTAATGAAAGAAAACCAAAAGGAATCTGATGTTTCCCCAGATTCTCATCTTTTTCAATAGCCTTCATCACCCCATCAAGTTGTAATGCACATGGTACCATGAGAGTCATGATAGAAGCAGTCGCGTCCATGCGAGATAGTGCATCCGCTGCTTTATTTTCTAATCCCGGTTTATATTCGATGTCAAAATTGAACCCCAACAACTTGGTCAACCACTTTTGGTATTCTGTGTTCACCAGACGCTGCTCAAGGAGATATTTAAGGCTTCGTTGGTCTGTTCTCACCACAAATCGACGTCCCAATAGGCAGGGGCGGACGTGTGGCATGGCGAGACCACGCGTCCGCCCGTGCTGGAATTTTGCGCAAAAATTTGTGCGTAAAATGTTTTGGGCCGCAACCCGACCCAAGTTTGTTAGCCCACAATTCAAGAAATTCAAGAGAAGCCAAAGAAATGAAAAGCCCAAATTCCAAGTCCAAATAAAAATAATTAGCCCAATACAATTGTCCAATTATTTGATAAATACAGACCAATCTGAATCGGTATATTCACAAATCACAAATCAAATTTCAAAATAAAATTGAGAAAAGAAGGAATCCTAATCTGAAGATTGCCCGAACGGCTGAACGACAGTCGCCAGTCGGAGAAGGAAAGCCGAGACCGTGGAAACACGCCTGAAACTGAAAGGCTGAAGCTTGAACGGCATTTACGGCAGTCGGGGCCACTGGCTGAAAGTGAACGCAGCGCAGAAGTGCAGAACGGCAGTCGGCGCCTCTCGTTTCTCTGTCTCGCAGTCGGTGCCTCTCGTCAGTCGTCTCTCGGTCTCGCAGGCTCACAGCGGTGCAGTCGGCACTCGGTCGGCAGACGACAGGCGGCAGCAGAAGTGCAGAACTCGGACGGCTCTGGTTTTGGGCTTTTGGATTTTGTGGCAATTGGCAATTTGGCAGTTTGGCCAATTTGATATAAAGGTTTTGACTTTTAATTTGAGTTTATAAGCTTTTAATTTTGTATTTTGTGAATGTGCTTGCTAATTTAATATTTTGTAATTTGTAATTGCTTAGAAATTTATAATTTTTATGTAAAATTTATAAGTTGCGTTGCCTAAATTTTTTTTTCTTTGTTGAATGTTTCTTCATTAGACATGAAAAGGTTTTTTCAACCTCAAAGAAAGCCTGAAGCTGGACCAGCTGGTACAAGTTGCTCTAGTACTACTTCTAATATTATTAATACTTCGAGTTCGACACTTTCACAAAGTTTAACTATTATATGATTTTCTTGTTGCTTGATAAGTGATGTACTTATTAAAAATATTTTCACATTATTTTTTCACAAGCATCGGCCGTTGACTAGTCAACGGTCAATATTTGACCGTTGACCAGTCAACGTCCGCCCTAGCTGAACTTCAACCCTAGATTCGCCCCTGCCAATAGGTAATGCCTCCATTTCTGCACTGCCATGACTATTGCCATCAGTTCCCTCTCATATATCGACTTACTTCGGACTCGAGGTGGAAGGACTTGACTGAAATAAGCAACGGGTCGCTGATTTTGCATTAACACCGCCCCCAACCCATATCTTAAGGCATCGGTTTCTATGATAAATGGCTGGAAGAAATCAGGAAGTGCCAATACTGGGACTGTTGTCATGGCTTCTTTTAGCTTCAAAAAAGCTGCCTCTGCCTCTTCACTCCACCCGAAACTGTATTTTTTTAGTTGTTGGGTTAACGGCCACGCAATATGTCCATATGCTTCCACGAACCTCTGATAATATCCGGTCAGCCCCAGAAATCCTCTTAGCTCCTTAAGGGATTTTGGCCGAGGCCACCCCTTCATTGTCGCCACCTTGGACTCATCGGCAGCCACTCCTTTATCTGATATAATATGTCCCAGATACTCTAATTCTTTTTGACCAAATAAGCATTTTTTTCCGTTCGCATATAATTGATGGTCCAATAGAATCTGCAGTACTGTCCTCAAATGGTCCTTATGCTCTTCCTCGGTGCGGCTATAGACCAAGATGTCATCAAAGAAGACCAAGATAAATTTTCTGAGATGATTTCTGAAAATATCATTCATTAGGGATTGAAAAGTTGCCGGTGCATTAGTTAAGCCGAATGGCATAACTAGAAACTCATAGTGGCCCTCATGTGTCCGGAAAGCTGTTTTCGTAACATCTTCCAGTTTTACCCGAATTTGGTAGTACCCAGACTTCAAATCTATCTTGAAGAATATTGTCGCTCTGTATAGTTCATCCAACAATTCATCTATAACTGGTATCGGAAACTTATCGGGCACCGTCACTTTATTTAAAGCTCTGTAATCTACACAAAATCGCCAACTACCATCCTTCTTTTTTACCAGTAAAACTGGACTAGAGAAGGGGCTAGTGCTGTGCCGAATGACCCCTGCTGCTAGCATCTCCTGTACCAACCTCTCGATTTCATTTTTTTGAAAGTGGGGATAATGATACGGCTTTACACTTACTGGTGCCGCACCCGGTTGTAATACAATGGCGTGATCACGGTCTCGGGTAGGGGGTAAGTGAATGGGGTCCTCAAAAATTGAACTAAACTCTTTCAATACCTCAGTGATGGCACCTGAAGGTCTATGTTGGTCTGAGTTGATGTCTACGGTCACACTCCCCAATTCCAGCAATATTCCACCCCCTTGTTCACGGAATACTTTCAGCATAGATTTCAAGGATACTGAAGTCTTGCTCAGGCTAGGGTCTCCCTGCAGATTAACTTTCAATCCAGCAATTGTAAATGTCATAGTCAAGTTCTGCCAATCCACTTGCATCTGCCCCAATTTTCTTAGCCATTGCATTCCTAGAATCACGTCTGAGCTGCCCAACTCTAATGGCAAAAAATCTTCCTCTACTAACATATTCGGTAGTTTCAAGGTCACGCCCCGACATATCCCCTCACCTTTTACTGTCAGACCAGTGCCCATAATCATCCCATACCCGGTAGTCTCTGATAATGGCAACCCCAGCTGTTGAACCAATTCTACTGAAATAAAATTGTGCGTGGCACCACAATCAATTAGGACGATGACATCCTTATTGTGGATAGACCCCTTTAGTTTCATTGTTCTTGGAGTCGTGAGGCCTACCACCGAATTTAATGATAACTCGACCGACTCATCTACCTCCTTCGCCTCTTCGCCGCTGCCCTTTAGCTCGCCGGCGACCCCTTCCTGATTATCGGCCTCCGTGACTTGTCCCATTCCGTCGCCCTCTTCCACCTCCCTAATTACCAACACTTGCAATTCTTTATTTTTACACTGGTGACCGACTGTAAATTTCTCGTCACAACGATAGCATAAGCCTTTCTCTCTCTTTGCCTGTAGCTCGGCATCAGTTAGGCGCTTGAATGGGTGTGAAAATTTGGGAGAATAATTGGGGCGATTGGAAGCTTGGCTGAAGGGTAAGGCTGGCCGGAGATTTGGGATCAGTAACTGGGTGTTTGGGTGGGTATATTTTTGGGTATTTGAGTGGGTAGTGGGTGGGTTAATTGAGTGGTTAGTGGTTTGGTTAATTGAGTACGTATTTGGTTGGATATTTGAATGGACATTGGTTTGGGCTTGGGTTGGATAATAATAATTCTTTGGTTTTATTGGGCCCGAATTGTTTTGGCTGAACTTGATCAACATGTTTCTTTCCTCCACCCGTTGGGCCACTTCTATAATTTGCTCCAAGCCTACTGGTTTGAGTAATAAAACTTCAGCTCTAACATCATAATTTAGTCCATTAATGAAACTACCCTCCAACACCTCCTCTGATACGTTTTGCAGCGGCGCTGCCATCGTTTCAAACTGCCGGCGATACTCGTTGACGGTGGTAACCTGCCGAAGGGCAAAAAATTGTGCATAAAGGGAACCTTCCTGTGACGACCTAAATCGCCTGATTAAATGGACTTTTAATTCTTTCCAATTTCTTATATGTCTTCGTTTTTCCTCCCATTGAAACCATGCCAATGGTTCTCCTTCAAAGCACACCACAGCTGCTTCCAACTTCACCTCCTCTGCCATCCGATTAATGTTGAAATAGCGCTCCACCTTAAAAATCCAGCCATCTGGGTCCACTCCATCAAACACCGGCATGTCCAACTTCCGAATTCGATGGTCGGTTCTCCAGCCTCCTTCGAATCCTCCTCCCATTTCCCGAAATCCGCTAGTTGCACCTTGTGGTAACCCCGAATTTGAAGAGGGTTCTGTTGATTTAGTGGTTGCCGGACCCTTCTCCTTCTAGTCCCGCTCTTGGTTTTCCCATGTTCTAAGGACTGAGTCAAATCTCCCCATCATCTCCGAATGCATCAACTGGAATTCGGATCTTAAGCTATCCAGCCCCATTTGTAATTCCGTGTGATTGCTCTCAACTCGTTGTTCAAGGACTCCGACACGATCTGAAATCGTCATGCTCTGATACCAGATTGATGGATTCTTACTTGCAGTCTGCTGGAGGAAGACAATGCAACAATACTGGAAGCAATTGAAGAACAAAGAAGATGGAACAAGCTCTCAGATATAGGAATTAGTTTTGGAGATTTTCTGTATGTATATATATATTTGTATTTCAGAAAACATGTAAACAACTGAATGTATTGAATTACAGAAATGAAATGATAAATCCAGCAATTCGAGAAGCTGGGATCTCCTCAAGTTTTCCTCACTTTTCTCTCTGCATGAATGTCCCTTTCTTTCCCTTTACATATATATATCACTCCCCCAATTCCCTAACAAACTATTGTAACCACCCTCATGACTAATAACAACTTGGCTGAGCTGGATGAGTACCCTTTCCTGTTGCTGGTGCATGTGCTAAGTGGCTGGATCTTTCATGTTTCGGTCATGCCTCTTGCGCCTTTCATATGTGAACCGGACTGGGGGCCTATCAGAATCCTGTGTCAGGATATTGCAGCCCCATTTCTATGAAATAAAGGGTGCTCTTTGCATACATCTTAATTTATACCATTCCTGAGATTCAATAAGATAAACACCTCCCTCTAAGCACAGACTTGCTTGTTAGAAACCATTGTGACAAGACAAATATACATTCTGCCATGTTTCCCCTAAAAGAAGGTAGGTAAAATGCTACTGAATATTATCTTGGTTGAGTCTTCAATCATATTAATGAAAGTCAAAATGGAACTGGGGGAAACAATTTTCTTTTTCGTTGCTCTATGATTCTTGCAGTTCTGCCTGCAGCTGTAAGATTTATTCTTGAATTGTTGTTGATTTGGAGGATATGTAGACAAGCACATTGTTATTTTAGAAATAGCATTATGTGAACTTTTGTTGTGCACTTGACTTTGAAAACATTGTTGTTATCGTTGACGGCATGAGGGCCTTAGATTTAACTTATTATGAATATCACATAAAAGGTCTCACTTCCATGCTGACAAATGTATTTAGCTATTGAATAGTGGAAGTTAATGATGGTGCTAATTTCTTGCAGGTCCTTAAAGTTTTCCCATACCCAGTGACAGTCACTTTAGTTCAATTTGCTGTTGGGACTGTCCTTGTCATGATCATGTGGACATTCAATCTCTACAAACGGCCTAAAATCAGTGGTGCACAGGTACTCAATAGTCAATACTATTCAGGATTGATTATGTTGTAATATTTTTTGTTCCGTTGGCCAATCATAAATATGGAACCTAATCTTGAATTTCCATTGGCAGCTTGCAGCAATCCTTCCATTGGCCTTGGTTCATACCTTGGGCAACCTTTTCACCAACATGAGTCTTGGAAAAGTTGCCGTTTCATTCACTCATACAATTAAAGCTATGGAGCCCTTCTTCTCAGTTGTCCTTTCAGCTATGTTCTTAGGAGAGGTGCTATTCTTAATTTCCTGAGTCTATTCCTTCTATTATTTAAGTTATGTTTTTCGTACTCGTTTTTCATGGAGTTTCTGAATGCTTATAATATCAGGACGTATAATATTTTCTCAGTTGAAGCAGCCATGATTTATCTCGTTTCTTCATTTTGTTAAAACTGTCATTTTAGCAGCTCTTATTATTGATATTCTACTGTATTAGGGAAAACTGTTCTTATGTAATACCTAGAGCATTCCCGATTCTACGTTAATTAACACTGTCACAGATTTCTAGGGGCTTTATAATGGGAAAACATAACTATTTCTTATTTTAATTAGAAATGGGGAATTTCTATTGAGAAATATAATGAGTACAAAAAGAGGGCAAGACGTCCTCTTTATGCTAGAGATAAACACAGAAATCTACATTGTATTACATGAGTTTTACAAAATATGGGAAAAAGGGACACGATTAAACTTTTGTTAGGAAGACATCCGATCCTGATATACAACCCATCTCCACAGAAACTCAGAGTCCATAGCCACCCCGCCAAAAACTTCTGCAGTTTTTTCTAGACATAAGAACCCAAAGGATATCAAAACTCAATAATAGTCTCAGCTTTTCTGGAATAACAAAACCACCATTATACTGAGATGTCATGGAAAAGCAGGTTCAAGGAGTCACCCAATCAATTCCCCTTTCCAGTAAGAGCTTGCTCTAACATCTCGAGGCCAACTCCACAGTGCAACAGAATAATGATCAATCGATTTAGATTATGTCATACAACGCACCAAGAAGGCAACAAAAGGATATAAGGCCTACCAGTGGTATTTAACTTACCATCCAAGCAAAAACTTTAAGTTTGGTTCAAATAGATGACTTCCATATGATCTTGAAAAAAAGAAAAGGAGAAATTTGGAACAAAACAATTAGCGATAAGCTGATTTCCTAAATAACCTGGAAAAATCAAGAACCCAAACCCCTCTTATTCTCCCTATCTACGTGAATTGGAAACCATTGAGCAAAAGAATCAATTCTTCCAACTTTCTATCACTAAAACTCTGACAGAAACTAAAATTCTAGCCCTCCGAAGGAAAAGAAAAGAAAAGAAAAAAAGAAAGAAAAGAAGAAGAAATGGAAACTCGAAGAACAGAAGACTAATAAGGAAAACGAGTGGCAAAAGACTCCCATCTGGCTTCCTCACATCTTCATGAATCTTTCCTTTTCTTATTACCAACCTCCAATATTGTAGAAGAAAGAAGTTGTGGAGTAATTTGTGAAATATACTCCCAAAAGTTTACTATTCCCAATCTTTCCCTATGTAATATGTTATAGATCAAAATTGTTTCAAACTTACTTTCAGTTGTAATTTGTAAGGAGGAGTTGAATTCAAGTTGGTAACCATGCTAGCACTGATTATATTAGGTATTTGGTTATTTTCCGAGACATTCAACTTTTATATGTATGTTCTATAATTTCTTTTCCACTTTGTGCAGTTTCCTTCAATATGGGTAGTTTCTTCTCTTTTACCAATTGTTGGTGGAGTTGGTTTGGCATCAATGACCGAGGCTTCTTTTAATTGGTGAGACATGATAACGCATCACTCTCAATAAATGCTTAAGCTTCGATTCTCTTTAATAAATTTTTTTTTTTTCTTGTTTTGAGAATTGACATGGAATTTGTACTGTCTGTTTTAAGGGCTGGTTTTTGGAGTGCCATGGCCTCAAATTTGACCAATCAATCTCGAAATGTCCTTAGCAAGAAGTTTATGGTCAAGAAAGAGGTATATATACTCTCAATTTTTATTTTTCCCTATCCGAAACGATGCAGTGTTTATCAGGATTGCAGGTCTTGCTTATAGTATTTATTTGTTGCTTTGTTGATGTGAATTTCTTGTGGAATATGATTGCAGTAAATATTTTTCTAACTGTATGTCTGTTGTGACACTTGTTTCCAAATTACTTAGAAAAAATGAAATTGAGAGGTTATGTTCCACATTTTTTTCTAGGGTTGGTGCATCATCTCCAGTTTGTTTTCTTGTGTTTTTCTTTTTTCATCGTAGGAATCTTTGGACAACATCACTCTCTTCTCAATAATCACAATTATGTCCTTCATCTTGCTGGCTCCTGCTGCTATTTTTGTGGAAGGAGTTAAGTTTACCCCAACATACCTTCAGAGCACGGTAAGAACATATCAAGATTTTCCATTGCGTTAAATACATCTTTCACATGTTAGGTCATTGTTTCATTTGTCAGAAAATAAAACAAGATAAATTAATTATCATATTGTTTCCTTGCCAGGGGTTGAATATCAGGCAACTTTACACAAGGTCTCTCCTTGCTGCTCTTTGTTTCCATGCATATCAGCAGGTAAGCATCTCGGGTTTTTTTCCCATTTTTTAGATGACTTGCATAATACCACGCAACCCGGAGTTTGGAACCATGAACCTCTGGCAAAGTACTCAATCACATACATGATTTGATAACACTCAAAAAGTAATGTTGGAAAGTATTATAAAATCTATCCATATAGGCTATTATTATGAGATTGCTAACAAGGGTTGTCAAACAGGTTTCGTACATGATATTGCAGAGGGTGTCTCCAGTTACCCATTCTGTGGGCAACTGCGTGAAGCGGGTGGTGGTGATTGTGACCTCTGTTCTCTTCTTCCGCACCACAGTTACATCTATTAATGCTTTAGGTAAAATACTTCATATGTCGTTCTATGAACTTGTAGAGGATTTGAAACAAATCAACCAATTTCTGCAATACTAAAAATTGACTTTATTTGTAATTTGGTGCAGGCACTGGCATAGCCCTTGCTGGAGTGTTTCTGTATTCAAGAGTGAAGAGTATTAAGCCAAAGACAGCTTGAAGTTCTTATTTTAGACAATTTTGTTGGCAAATCATGTTATCAGATTGAAAACCACTATCACTATCTTGTTTCTATGTTAGTGTCTTTGTCTTCCTAAGATTGGCTTATTCTTTTTTATATTTTTTGGACATTCAGAATTAGTGCTTTAAATTTAGCGATATAACTGTCACTGTAACTGTTTTCTTCCTCAGTTGTAATGACAGTCTGGTTGTAGTTTCCACTTAAAGTCCATCAAAGTTGGATTGGGGAGGGAATGTTTACAGTTGTTGGGAGTACGACTTTTCATTTCGTCTTTGGACTTTCAATAAGTAGTCAGATGCGGGCCAAGAAGCCTCAGTCTGACTTTTAGCGGTAGTATGATTTCCTTGTTCTCCTCTTTCAATTCGAGCCGGGGACATGAATATGGGCTATTTTCATGCAAAACGTCAAGTCGATACTGAAAAAATTACATCAAGCGATTAAAGGCCCTGGTGACTGGTGATCGAGAGCGATTAAAGGCAGATTTTTGAGAGTTCACATCCCTCGGTAGGTTGAGCAGTTGGAGGTGGGTACTCGGGGCATTAACTTGGTTCTTTCTCCAGCAGATTTGTATGGACACACTGGACTGCCTTTTGTCGGCAATGGAAGTAGGGGATGCAGTGAAGTCTACGGGTCCTCTGAAGGCTCCCGGTCTAGATGGTTTTCATTTGGTTTTCTACATATGGGATTGAGAATTGATCGAATCCTACATCGTTCAGATATGCCTTGATGTTTTTAAATAATGTCAAGCCTTTGAATTCGATTAATGGGACAAATATGGTGATTATCCCGAAGAAAAAGATGTTAAGAGTTGGTTAGTGATTACAGGCCTATCAGTTTGTGCAACGTGGTCTATAAAATAATTTCTATAATGGTGGCTAATCAGTTGAAACAATGTTATTTTTGCCTTTGGATGCCTCCATACCAATATATTACAGTCAACTATTATAGCTCGGAGACCTAGAATCGTAGGTAATCGTCAGGAGAATAATTATGAAAGGAGCCCTTAAAACTTTACAGGCTTGGAGGTTGCTACAGAATTGAGATTCTTTGGTAGCTTGCGTTCTTAAAAATAAGTATCATAGAGCAGTGGATTTCATGGCTGCATCTATTCGGGGAGTCGATTCTTATGTTTGGATAAGTGTTACAAAAAGGTTTGAGATGGCGGGTTGGCAATGGGCATTCTATTAGCATTTTCGAAGATATGTGGCTGCCAAGAGCACCTTCTTTGGCCTTGCACAACTGAATCTTAGGAGGTCAGCAAAGTTAGTGATCTTCTCATGGTGACGGGGGCTGGAATGTGGCAAAGTTCGAACGAATTTTAATTCCAATTGAATCAAATATTATCTATTCCATTTAGTGTTAATATCGAGAAGACATGTTGATTTGGCATTACGATTTACAAGGCAAATGCGCAATACTCGGTTAAGAGTGGTTATAGATTGCTGGTAGGGATAGAGGCTGAAGGGAATCTACAAGTCAATTGGGAGTTAACGGTTTCTGGAAAATGATGTGGAAAATGCCAGCTTGTTTTGCGTGCTTTTGATTTGTGCTAACAATTAGAAGATTATTCAGACGATGTGTAAGGAACGAGAGCTTTTGAGACAATGTCTTAACAAGGAGTGGTTGAATTGAAAGAATATATTATGCAACTTGCCTCAAAGGGGTTCGCACACAAAATTACAATGTTCGTAAATAGAAAGTGATAAGTGTATTTAATACGCTTATTTATACTTGTAAACTTATTATATATTCACTATATGAGCATATTTCTATTAAATAAGTTCAATTATTGTATATGTAGGTACAAAACCCAATTTGGATGAGTTTGGAACGAAAAAGAAGAGTTTTAAGCTTAATTGACGCTTATTATGGTGAAATCAAAAGTTTCGAGAGCAAAAATTAGATTTCTAAAAGTTCGGGGATTAATTTTGCACAATTTTGAATAGTTGGAAGGCCACTTTGGAAGACTTTAGAAGGGTGAGGGCTAATTAGAATGCATTTGGAAACTTTTGAATTGAATTGAGAAAATTTAAAGAAGAAAAGACCAAAACAGTACATCAGAAGCTAAATCAGGGACCAAATTATAAGTTTTCAAAACAAATGTCACACATGAGTAGTACGACCTAGGTGCGGTAGTAAAAACTTACTAGAGGTCACACCTAGATAGCAGAATGCATTGTACGATCTATGCGCGACCTAAATGCGACCTAGGTGCGACCTACACTGAAGGAAAGTTATAAATGCGATTTTCTAAAGTTAAGTGGGATTATGACCATTTTAAGACACAATTTTAAAGACTTTCCAAGGACTATAAATGGACATCTTATAGGTCTTTTGAAATGGTTACGCAATTGAAGAGAGAAAAAGCTTAAGAGCAAGGAAAATAATAATTCTTGGGCAACATTCATCACGGTGCAATAGGTGATTTTAGATTAATTCAAGATTAAGGGTTGTATCTATTCTTCTTCTTTTTTTTTTCTTCCGGTTCATGAATTCTTTTATTAATATTGCTACAAATATCGCTATATTCATATGAATCATGTCTGGTTAAATCTTTTATATCTAGGATAAACGATGAAACCTCACGTTTTTAATTAATTAGAAGTTATTTGTTTTTGTAAATTTATTGATTCCAGGTTGATTATTTATTATTCATTATTTTCGTTTTGATGTTTGATCGCCATTAAAATGTTTTTGTAGTCTAAATTGCTTTTGAGAGATTCAATTTAGATGATCACGTGGTAATAAATAACATAGAGTCCAATAATAGATATGGATTACTATAATGCTTTATGAAATTTTTCTAGATGATCGTTGTGATTAAATACATACTTTTTGTGTTCGAAATTTAACTAGAGATGGTTATGTTTATATAAAAATATAGAATTGATTGACCGTCGAGAGAGGCTTTTGATTATATTAGAATTATTGATTTTCGACCTAGGGCAATAATTTGCGAAGACGAGTAATTGATAATTAATTGTTGAAACATGGTGGTGGATTCGTAAATTCTAGTGCTAGTAAAACTTGAATTTGAAAATTATTCTATTTTTGTTTACATGATAATTTAGACTTAGTTGAATTAGAATAGGATAATCATAAGAATTAACATCATAAAGAATCTGTAATTTAATTTTGTTAAAACTCTAATTATATAATTAATTGATTAATTGATAGCTAGCCATCATGGGTTCGATACTTTTCACATCACTTTATTGCTTGTAATCGATTCGTCAACTTCCGGGGATTAAAATCTACAACAGAAAGCAAAAAATAATTAAACGTAAATTCACATATTTATTTGTGAGAGAGTTGTTCTTTTTTGTTTCATCACTTGCTCTGCTTTATTTATAGTCGATCATCATTTTTTTCATAACTGACCAAAACTCTATAGCACTACTCTTCAAATAACTCCTTATAACTTTTCATGACTGCCATAATATCCCATGACTTTCCATGACTGTCATAACTTCCTATAATATTTTTTCCATTAACTAACGGTTACTTTGGATTATGGGCCACGTGTCAAACCACTCCATTATCTGCATGGTGCAGTTATTATTTCATTCGCCCAAGCCTTGTCCCATTTCGCCTTGTCATTCAGGCTTTTACATGCTTCGCTCAATTCTAAACTTCGTCTTGATATTTTGCTCAAGTTTCATACTTGTGCCTCCTATTTTGGGCCTTTGTTTTAGGCCTTTATGTTAAGAATATTTTATGCATCAACAATTATCCCATAATATGGTTGAATTAATGTTAATCATTAATTTTTCCATATTCATTTATTTGTTTGTCTTTATATAACCAATCAACTATAAAATCGGTTTTTGTTACATCAAATGAGAATGTTGTAGTTTTTTTATTTTCTTCTTTTGTTGGCTTATTCTTAATAGGCACTTCTAACTTGGTCAACACAGGGCACGCATAAGCGTCTCATTTGACCAATTCGACCAGATATATACTAAAAGAAATTGCACTTTTAACGACGAAAATTTTGGTATTGTATCTCTCGATGACCATTTTTCGACGAAACAACCTAGCTAAAAATAATTTTCTACGACAAAAAATTGCGTCGGTAAAAATGATATTTCTTGTAGTATACTTCGGTTTCAGCATGATCTTGACTAGTGTCAATAGTGTGGATGTCAAGATTTGGGTATCTATAATAGATCCCTTTATTAGAATTCATCATTTGTTCCCCATTTCTTAACAATCGTTCATATCTTATCACATTCGTGCTAAGTTGAAAGAGATAGGGAAATTGCCTATCTTGGAACTTCTTTTTAAAATCAAAATTCAAACAATTTAGAGAGATTTTGACAAACTCTTTTTCAGACAAATAAATAAAACACTTGTTCCTGGCTGTTTTAAACCTTTGAAGACAGGATTCAGTCCATTCATTTGGCATTTGACGCAAATTTGCTAAATCTACTAAAGTGACTTCTGATTGAGTTTTGTAAAATTGGGCATGAAATAATTATTCCAATTGTTGCCAAGTTTGGACACAATTTGTTGGCAAGTTAATGAACCATGAAAAGACTACCTCGATTAGCAAATTTGGGAATAATCTCATTTTGTGGAAATCAGTAACCTTGCCACATTGCAATGTAAAACGCCATACATGTTCTAAAGTTGATACTTCTTCTATGCTAATGAACAAAGAAAATTCGGGTACCTTATAACCTCTAGGCCAAGGATATGCTTACCCAATATGGGTAAGGCTTTTTGTACGTTGGCCGAATCACTGGCCATATTCCAAAAGCCAACTAATCTTGCATGATTTCTACAACTTGATCTCTTAATATAACATTGGGATCAAAATGAACTCCTATGTGTTGATGTACGTAGCATTGCCTGAGGCCTAACGAGGTTTGGCCCTGTATTGGTATGAACGCACCATGATTTGGTCTATTGTTGCCATTGATATGTGAGTTCCCTCCATCATTAACACGTGTAGCATTTTGTTACATATATAATATATTGAATGTTTTCTCTTATGTTCGGGCTACCTCCATGTTAGATATCTTGGTACTCCCTAAGTTGACTGTGGTTGGTCCCATGTGAGGCGCTTCTACTCATTGGCTCGTGTTTGCAATTAGTGAGCCACTACCTACAAGACTTCTGGTTTGGAAATAATTTTCCATACCCAAAGGATTTGATTAACATACTTGGCTTACCATTTTATTCATAAGTTCATTTAACATACTCAATTGTTTAGCCATATTGTCATAATAATTGTTTCTATTTTGAATGAATCTTTCTACATTATGAATGTTTTGCAGACTTACCTGTTCAACAATGTCTTGTGTAAGTTCGTCCAGCAATGTACGCATGGTACGGGGGATCAACCCCGTCATTGACTCATAATGACTAGCACTTGGTCTCTCCATCTCCGAGGGTACCTTGTTGACCTTCAAATTGCTCAATTACTGAATGGAAATACTGTTGGTTTTCCAGCTCTTTGTTGGAATTATTTTGAGGCATGATATTTTCAATCTTTCTAACACCAAGTGTCACACTGGGCGTGCCAAATTATTTCGAGCTTTTTTAATTCGTGCTAACAATTAAAAGATTACTCAGACGATGTGTAAAAAACGAGACATCTTGAGACAATGTCTTAACAATGAGTGATTTAATTGAAAGACTATATTAGATAACTTGCCTCCAAGGGGCGAAGCACACAAAATTACAAGGTTCGTAAATATAAAACAAAAAATAATTAAACGTAAATTCACATATTTCTTTGTGAGAGAGTTGTTCGTTTTTTGTTTCATCACTTGCTCCGCTTTATTTATAGTCGATCACCATTTTTGCCCATAACTGACTAGTACTCTATAGCACTACTACTCAAATAACTACTTATAACTTCGCATGACTGACATAACTTCCCATAACTTCTCATGACTGCCATAACTTCCCATAACTTCTCATGACTGCCATAACTTCCTATAAAGTTTAATCTATTAATTAACGGTTATTTTGGATTATGGGCCACGTGTAAAACTGCTCCATTATCTGCAAGGTGCAGTTATTACTTCATTCGCCCAAGCCTTGCCCTGTTTCGTCCTGTCCTTCAGGCTTTTACATGCTTCGCTCAATTTTGGACCTCGTCTTGATAATTCACTCAAGCTTCATGCTTAGGCCTCCTATTTTGGGCCTTTGTTTTAGGTCTTTATGTTGGAAATATTTTATGCATCAACATAGCTTCTCCAAAAGTGCGAGTATTCATATGGAGATTGTACAATGAGGCATTAGCAACTAGACATTGCTAGTTACAATGAGGGACGCACGGATGTAAGTGCAAATTGCTTGCACCAATCCAGCGCTGGCAAGCTACTCAGACGGGCAGATTGAAGACGAATACTGATGCTTCGGTTTCAGAGGGTGCGAGCTTTCTCACTACGAGGGCTGTTATTAGAGATTCCTTTTGGGTTCGTAATTGCAATGCAAGCAAAGAGATCAATAGGTCCGTTGATGGTGGAGGCAACGGAGACTTTGGTGATTCGGGATGGTTTGATCTTTGCTAAGAGTTTAGGTTTTTGCATTGAGTCGGTGGAAAGTGACTCACTCAGAGTTATCGAAAGCCTATTGGACATTTTAGTTCTTGTTGCTTTAGGGACCCAAATGCCCAAAGAAGGGAGCATGTTTGGCTTCTTTCGGCATATGACCTTTTATACCTAGCAAAAAAAGAAACCAATTTTTGGCTAATGACTTCTTTTTTAACTTTTAAGCTCCGGCAAAAATTCACACAGATTGTCGATTTATAAGTTGAATAAATAGTTGGAATTATTAATCTCCTAAACAATATTGTTCTTGGTGAGAGCTCAGTCAAACTTTGTTGTTCCTAATGAGAGTTCATGTGTGACTATTGATAATAACAATAAAAAAGGTTGCAAAAAAATAAAAATAAAGAAATAATATTAACAACAATACTAACAATAGAGATGGTGAATTTGCAACGACTAAAGAAAATTAATAGAACTTTGTTATTTCATTCATTCAAAAATCATTTTGAGCACGTAAAGGAAACTAATATTCATTCTCAAAAGAAGAATACTAATTGCAAGTGTCTAAATTAACATGCTAAATTTGCATCCAAAGCATGAAATATACAACTCACTCGAGTGTTTAACCGAAAATCATTGCCAAAATGATTACAAATATGCTTATCTAACATCGAAACATAAATTTTGAATCATAAATTTTCAAATCTTAGAGCGATTTTGAAATATAGCTAGTATGGAGTTCAAATGTTGTAAGCTAATAATTAATATCCTCTACAAGAATAATAAATTCCACTATAACTTAATGTTATTGACTAGCAAATTGCTTGAATAAATTGCATTCCACATGGTAAATGTCATTAAATAAATTTTCAAAATTTTTACCCAACATAAATTATGTACACACACACACACACTACTTATTTGTCTTCTAGCATGACAATTTGTTCTAAGTACTAATTAATAAAAATTTGCTTAGATGAAAATAAAATTAGAATATTTTACTAGCTCATATTTTTTTTATGGCAAGTTCGATACATCAAACTAGACAAGTTGTTTGAAAAATGAACCTATGGCAGAGTACTCAAATTACATACATAATTTGATAAAACTCAAAAATTAATGTTCGAAAGTAATATAAAATCTATCCGAAGAGGCTATTGTTATGCAATTGGACTTGTGAGCGTAGTGTCTAATTCAACATGTCAAACACGTCATGAGGGTCGTCACTCTGGGCTACATACCTAAAAGGAAATATAATGTATTTCTCATAAAAACAGTGGATTGGGATTTCAAATATTTAGACATTGACCTACGAGATCATCTCCATCAAATCAAGCTTCTTCTTCCCTTCAAATTGCATCAATGGAGGCATATCAATTGGCAACCCTTTATCAAAGCATTTTTCATCCATTTTAAACGAACCACCTGATATATCCTCCATACACTGTCAATGCTACTTCCTTCAAACAATTTATCATCCAATGAAAATTCTGGGACTTTATCAAAATCATAATCCGGCACGCGAAAATCCGTAAAATCTTGTTTTTCTAATGTCTTCATTGAAGCGTTAGCATTATATATGATTCTAGCATTTATACTAGTAGTAGGTGATGCCGCAAATCCTTTCTCCAAATTCAATCTTTTTATGTAGTTCTGGAGTAGAGAGCTGTTGAAGGAAAAGTTAACATTTAGTTTATTATAATTGTTAACTAGAGTTGTTAGTTAAATGTAAAAGTGCTATTATGTAAAGCACGTTTTTCTTCCTTCATTTGTTTTATTGTATATATGAATAGTGAATGACTTTTGGGCAATTAATCAATCTTCTCGTGTTCTTCCTTCTCTTCAGCTTTCTCTCTTTGTTTGTAACCCTAGGTTACTTTTTTGTAATTCTAACTTGTTATCAGAGCTGTTTGCTTTACGGCGATGGATCGTGGTACATCAGGAGACTCTTCGTTTGGGGATGTCGCTATTGGTAGCCTTTCTGTCACCGGAGGTGTTGCTGCTGCCATTGGTTACCCTAATAGTTTTACTGCCCTCATACCTATTTCGACAAAATTAGGGAGAGCAAACTATAATTTCTGGATATCTCAAATATTACCTACTCTCTGCGTGTATGATCTTGATAGTTTTGTTATCGGAAATCAAGTCTGTCCTCAAAAGCTGATTGAGGCCGGATCTGATAATATCGGTGATATTAGGTGTGTATACCCAACATATTTTTTGTGGGTGAAAATGGATCAGCTTGTTATGAGTTGGCTTCTTGGATCTATTTCTGAGAATATGTTTGGACATGTCATTGGATGTGCTACCTCAAGTTAGGTTTGGCAAACATTCGAGCGGCTGTTTGTGTTTTAGTCAAAATCCCAAATTATACATCTTCGTTCATCTTTGCAATCCACAAAAAAAGAAAATAGTTCAATCAGTGACTATTTTCTGATAATGAAAGGCATTGCCAACAATTTTTCGACCTCTGGTCATCCTCTGAGTGATGAGGATCTTTTGATGTATATTTTAGGAGGTGTTGGTTATGAATATGACGATGTTGTTATTAATCTTACTTCACGGAGTGAGTTTGTTACCTTGCAAGAGGCTCAATATCTCTTGAAAGCTCATGAGATGAGAATGGAGCAATTATGTGCTACGTGCTACGTCAACTGTTGATTTTGGGGAATCAAAAAATTATTCTATGTCAAAAAGGAGAATTAAAGGAAAATCAAGCACGGTCATCTTCTTTTGCCAACTCTGGTCAACATTACCAAGGTTCTGGTGGAGGAAGAGAACGTGGGGGCAAGATCGAACTTGCAATGCCAAATTTGTGATAAAACTGGTCACACTGTATTGAAGTGCTATAGGAGGTATGATGTGTCATTCAAATCAGAATTGAATTCTCCTCAAAATAGAGGTAGTGGTAATGGTGGGAGTGGACGAGGGTATTCCTCTCACTTAAATCCACAGGCATATGTAGCATCTCTAGAAACCATTAGAGATGATGCTTGGTATGTTGACAGTGGGGCTTCACATCATGTGACCTCAGATGCTGAAAAGCTTGAAATTCTTATTGATTAGAAAGGAAAGGGTAAGCTCACTGTTGGTGATGGTAATGCTTTTTCTATAATACATGTTGGTTCATCTGTTTTTCATTCAAATATGAATACACCTTTGTTTCTTAAAAATATCCTACATGTGCTTTTCATTAAAAATAATTTACTCAGCTTATCAAAATTTCTTAATGAAAATGACCTAATTGCTGTTTTTGAAAATAATTCATTTTCAAGGACAAAACTTCAAAGCTAGTTTTTCTTCGGGGCAGGCTTAAATATGGACTCTGTTAGCTAGATATGTCCAAATCCAAGTCTACCACATTTCCTTTAAACTCTGTTTTTGCTGATTGTAACTCTAACTCAAATATGTTGGAAGAACATTTAAACTCTGTTTCTGCTTTTGTCTGTACATATTTGACAAGTGCTGATGCTAATGTTTGGCATCAAAGACTAGGTCATCCTAATAAAAATGTCTTGCTGGTTGTGTTGAACTCTTTGAGCTACCCTATTGATACTAAAAAGTGTGTTGTTTTCTGTCAAGCTTGTTAATATGGGAAATTACCTCAATCCACCTTTCCTTCATCTAGCAAATGTGCTAAGTCTCCCATAGATGATATATACAGATGTCTGGGGGCCCTCACTTGTCTCTTCCACTGAGGAATTCAAGTATTATGTCCATTTCATAGATGGGTATTATAGGTTCACTTGGATTTTTCCAATGAAACTTAAGTTTGACATTGTTTCTATTTTTCAACACTTTCAACAATTTGTTGAAAGACAATTCAATATTAAGATCAAATGTGTTGAAAGACAATTCAATATTAAGATCAAATGTGTTCAATCATATTGGGGAGTGAATACAGGAAGTTAGAGCCAATTTTGAACAAGTTGGGAGTGATTTTCAGACATCCTTGCCCTCATACTCACCAACAAAATGGTAGATCTAAGAGAAAATACAGACATATTATTGAAACTAGTCTAACCCTTATATCCCAAGGAAACATGCCTTTGAGCCTCTGGTGGGATGCCTTTGCAACATGAACTATTCTAATTAACAGACTACATCTACTATTTCAAACAAAACATCTTATGAAGTCATTTTTAAAAAAAAAACCTTTGTGTACTCATCTTAAGTCTTTTGGGTATGCTTGTTATCTTTTCCTTAGACCTTATAATAGATACAAAGTTGGGTTTCACACTAATTAATGTGTTTTCTTTGGATATAGCAATAAACACAAGGGCTATAGATGCTTATATTCTAGTGGAAGGATCTATATAGCTCAAAGTGTAACATTCAAAGAAATTTTTCTCCATTTTACTTGTGGTTTTTCTATTTTTGTCAAAGTGGCTAATTCTGATCAGGTTCACAATCAATTGCTTGTTCACAATTGGTTACCTAATTGCAATGACATATTTGGTGATTCTCAACATGTGACAGCCTTCCCTCCCATAATTAATCAACCTCCAGCTTCTACATCTTCATCAGAACAAAATGTAAGTCCTCCATCAAATCCTCTTCCATCTGATGTCTCTAGAAGTGGATCAATTGAACCTGATTCTTCCAAGGAATAGTCTGATCCTTCCCCAAAAAGACATATTCATCATATGCAAACCTAATCAAAATCTAGTATTTTTAAACCAAAAACCTTTGCCTTACTTCTACCCTGTCCTAGCCTACTGAACCAACATCTATTAAAGAGGCATTATTAAGCCCAGAGTGGGTGGATGCCATGAGTGCAGAGCTTACAGCCTTGCACAACAATAACTCCTGGAGTTTTGTGCCTTATACTGATTCAATGCACATTATTGGTAATAAGTGGGTCTTTAAAGTGAAGTGTAAATCTGATGGATCTGTTGAAAGACTCAAGGCAATACTTGTTGCCAAGGGTTTTCAACCTGGAATTGATTATTTTGAAACCTTCAGTCCTGTTGTAAAGCCTTCCACCATCAGGATAATACTTAGTTTGGCCGTGACTTTTGGATAGGATATTCAACAAGTAGATGTTAATAATGCATTTCTTAATGGTAATCTTGCTGAGATTGTTTACATGGCTCAGCCTGAGAGGTTTGAGGATCATAAGTTTCCAACTCATGTGTGCAAACTTTACAAAGCTCTATATGGCTTAAAACAAGCCCCTAGATGCCTGGTTTGAGAAGTTAAGACATGCTCTTGTTTTTTTGGGTTTCACAAATTCTACTTCTGACACAAGTTTGTTCATATACTTTCATGCTGGAATATATCTATTTGCCTTAGTCTATGTAGATGATATTCTTATTATTGGATCTGATCAGAACATGGTGTTGAAGGTTGTTAATGATTTGAATAAACAATTTGCTTTGAAAATACTTGGTTCATTGAAATATTTTTTGGAGTTTGAAGCCAATAGAGATTAGCCAGGATTGTATTTGACACAAACCAAATACATTCATGACTTGTTGGCTAAAATTAATATGCTAGGAGCAAAGGGCTGTGATACTCTAATGTGCACATGTCAAAAATTATCCCTGGCAAACAGTGATTTTGATATGCCTACCTTGTGTAGATCAACTATTGGAGCATTGCAATACCTTACCATGACTCATCCTGATGTTGCATTTTTTGTGAATAAGCTTAGTCAATTCTTGCATACCCCTACTATTCTGCATTGGCAAGCTTGTAAATGTGTATTGAGTTATCTTAAGAATACTACTACTCTTGGTTTTCATTTTACACCTATGTCTGGTTTGAGATTGGAAGCCTTTTCAGATGCTGATTGGGCTAGTTGTGTTGATGACAGAAGATCTACCATTGGTTACTGTATATTTCTTGGTGGTAGTCTAATCCAGTGGTGCTCCGAAAAAAAAAAAATAGTTGCCAGATTTAGTAACGAATCAGAATATCAAGCACTAGCACATGCTTCTACTGACATTGTTTGGGTTCAGAATCTGTTTAAGGAATTACATTTCTTTGATTGCATGTCCTATTATTTGGTGTGACAATGTTAGTGCAAGTTCATTGGCAGCCAATCCAGTCTTCCATCAACGCATAAAGCACATAGAGATTGATATCCAGTACATTCAAGAAGGGGTAAAGGCTAAGGAGAAGTACAATATGTGCCAACAGAAGATCAAGTTGCTGACATTTTAACCTAGCCTCTTTCATCTGTTAAATTCAATGGATTTAGAGTCAAGCTTACTGGTTCGTTGTAGTTACGCTTAAGGGAGGATGTTGGAGGAAAGGTTAACATTTAGTTTATTATAATTGTTAACTAGAGTTGTTACTTAAATGTAAAAGTGCTATTGTGTAAAACACGTTTTTCTTCCATCATCTGTTTTATTGTATATATGAACAGTGAATGACTTTTGGGCAATTAATCAATCTTCAGATATTTTATCTGTGCCTCGTGTTCTTCTTGCTCTTTAGATTTCTCTCTTTGTTTGTAACCCTATGTTCCTCTTCTGTAATTCTAATTGGAGCTAGGCCTCGGACATTTGGTCATGCATTTTCACCTAGAGAATTACCTTCTTTTTGTTGCATTCCAGTGATTTTTGATGGAATTCTCAGTTCTCCCTGGCAGTCTTTTTGCAATTTCTATCCATTTGTTTTCCACTTCTGCATAAGCCTCAATCAGAATCCTCTCCTCTTCTTCAGTCCATACATCCTTTTGCTCAACAAAAATGAAAAAAATATGTAATTTCACCAATTTTTAAATCTCAATAAAACAACAAAAGGTAACACTAAAAAAAGAAAATAAACAAAATTTACGAGGCGACAGATATTAAATGGCATCATATAATGCTACAGAAGTCATGCGTTAATCCGGTTTTGACATAACATCCTAAATATCGACCCATTTATGCATGGCTAAGTTTAAATTATAATTTTAGCTGGTCAAAGAGATCAAAGATCAGATACAAATTTCTTGTAAACCACTCGGACTGATTTGTGTATACTGCACAATCTGAGTGCAAATTCAGTACACTACTTGATAAGTGTATTTTGTGCACTTATTCGAGTATTTAAACTAAGCTTTTATCCCGTTATTTTATAGACTTTCTACTTAATTTAGTGTGTAATTCTTTCTATTTCAGTTTTGGACCCGTCTGTAAGAAATTGAAGGAGAATGGATGAAAAGAGCAATAAATTAAAAAATATTTCGGACGTACGAGGATCAAATTGCACTCAATTAAAGTTTGAAAGACCAAATTGGAGGTTGTGAAAAGTTTTGAGGACTAAAAAGGTGAAAATTTAGAAAATGCTAAGCTGGGCGAACGCCCAACAACCAAGATCAACAACAGAAGGTAAACAGCTCGCCTGGGCGATCACTCGGGAATGCACTGAGCGATTGCCAGTGTAATTTTTTGGCCCGCGGATTTTATTTCCTTTTAGACTTCAACTCCAATTAGAAATTTTTTTGGGACGCAATTTTAATGATTTTTTAGAATCCTTTTGGGCACTATTAGGAAATGATATATATGGGTTATTAATTGATAATTTCGAGTCGAATTTGGAGAGAAAAAAAAAGAGACGATTCAAGAAACGAAGATCAAGATTCATTCTTTCAAGAATTAAACGAAGATCAAGTTTAAGGTTTTATCTTTTGAGTTTTCTTCTTCTCAGGGTGATGAATTATCTATTTTCTTTTTCTTTTTATTTTCTTCTTCTTAATATGCTAGCCTAGATTATTTTGTGTTAGGATTACGATGAAACTTGTAGTTTAAATTCTTCTATTTAGAAACATGATTTTTGACAATTTGCATCAATATAGTTTTAAATAATTAATTTTGAATTCTTTTTATCTACAATTATATACATAGTAATTGTATGATTCTTTTGGTTTGTTTTACTACCGAGAGATTGAAAACAAACTAGACATTATTTTAATTATCTTAAAGTCTGATAGGGGATATAAATATGTGGATATTACACCTACTACTTACAAATATTAAAATAATTCTAAATCTAACAACTTAACTTATTTATTCCAAAAATACTATATAATTAATAAAATAATGAATTAAAATCAAATGACTATTTTCACGTGAATTCACTCAAATTTGTTTTTGAGTCCTTGATTATTTGCACAATAAGTCCTTCATTTTTATAAAAATTTCACTTTAGTCCCTATACTTCTTCTTTCATTTCAATTTCGTCTTTTTTTATTTGCAATCCAAGTCCTTCAACTTTTAAATTTGTACAAGTTAGTCCCCATATTTATACTTTTATATCAATTTAGTCATTTGTATCACTATTCGATACAGATGTTACAAATGATATTTTGTATCACTGAATATGTTACATATTATATTATGTTATTTTACACATCACATGTTACATGAATTAGCATTCTGTATCACTGATGTTACGTATGTTACAAATGATGAAATCAATAGTTTTATTTGTTAAATTTAACATTGTGTTACATATCTATGTCATACTATAACAAACTTATTGAAGTTTATAGTTGATTTTGTAGTTGTAACAGTTGTAATAATTTCTGTTTAATATCGCAATCTGTTACAAATGTTATAAATCATATTGTGTATCACTGTTTGATACAAATGTTACAAATAATATTTTGTATCACTGAATATGTTACAGATTATATTATGTTATTTTACACAATACATGTTACATGAATTAATATTTTGTATCACTGATATTTTATATTTCAATTTGTAACACAGATTGTTACAAAATATCATTTGTAACATTTGTATCAAACATTGATACACAATATCATTTGTAACATATGTATCAAATAGTGATACTTTAAAGGACTAAATTGATATAAAAGTATAAATATGTGGATCAAGTTGCAAAAATTTAAAAGTTGAAGGACTTAGGTTGCAAATAAAAGAGGACGAAATTGAAATGAAAGAGGAAGTATAGGGACTAAAGTAAAAATTTTATAAAGATGAAGGACTTATTGTGCAAATAATCAAAGACTCAAATGCAAATTTAAGTGAATTCACGTAGAAATATATATTTTGTGGTATAGATTTGATTTTAATTTATTATTTTATTAGTTAATATAATTTTAAGAATGTAGTATTTTTAGAATAAATTTGTTAAGTTGATAAAATTATAATTATTTTTAAAAAGTGGTTTATTTATGAAAAAATCCCTAGAAATATACCGCTATACTTTATGTGATTTTTAATTATCTATAGAAAATTAATGCATTCTTGTGCATTTGTTTTAGAGATATAGTCGGCTCATACATACGAATATGTTTAATGTTATTTGAGAGAAATTGTTAAACGATTTAGAGATATTGATTGTCATAACTGATGTACTTTGTCAAAATCAAGAATCAAGATAGATGAATTAACAATTATAAGTAGATTTGGGATCCTAGTACTTTTTTTTTTCGAAAGTTAAACTAATTTTTCATAAATCTAATCTTTTAATTATTTGAATTATAATTATTTAATTATTATTAGTTTATATTTTAGTTAGTTTAAGACACCAAAATTTCAAAGTTAACAGATTCAGTTAAGGTTACTGTAATTGAATTAAACTATTTAAATTCATGTGTGTACGATACTTGGACTCAACATCTATTATATTGGTTGTGCGATCCCTACACTTGCAGAATATTAAACACAAAAAATCGCTAATACTACTCATAATCCATTATATTGCTTGTGCCATCTCTCTCTGCACTGCTTTCCTATCCTCTCTTTTAGCGTTTGTGCGATATGTGAACATTTCATCACCCCAAACTTATCCACCAAATGGATCAAAAGTCTACAAATGGACCAAACTGGTTGTGAGAGTCACCATTTTCTGAAGACATTCTTTTTTCTTTTTTAATTCTTTCACAACAATGACCTATGGGAACACTTTGGTCTGACCGACGTTGGAGGGAGAAGAAGGGTGCCAGTCGAAATCCATAGAAAAAAGGACGAACAAAAAAAAAAGATTGGGAGAGTTATGGTTGAATAACACTCATTTTCTTTACCTCACGAAAATGCCTTGAAAGATTGAAAAACTCTGATGCGGTAAACGTCGGAGAAACTTTGAGGATTGCCGGAAAACTCTGAAAAGCTGAAGAGTATTTTGCTGGTTGCCAAAAGTAAAAGGATGAATAGAGAAGAAGTGAGGTTAAATAGACGACGCCCTTGAATCTGGGTCATTGATTCTAAACCCTCAAATCTGGACAAGCGGAGACACATGGCACCTAAGAGCTGACGAGAAACAAAACGTTCAAGAATTGAATTTTGGGGGCTAACGCGCCTCCAAGTGCGCCCCATAACTACACCAACATGTTTATAGCAATGATGATGCTATCACTTTGATTCATGAAATAGCGACGCCATCATTGCTTTTTTTAATAGTAGATGTGATTGATACCCCTTTCAGATCAAACAAACTGGTGCTTCATCTTATTTAATGCCACATGGACCCCACTTAATTTTCAGAAATACACAAGTCAAAGACCTTGCCTGCTATGAATAAACAGTCCTCGGGCTTGGGAGACTGTATACACCTTCGAATTCTCTCTCGGCAGAATAACTTCGGCAAAGTAATGTATACATCTGCGAAGGACTCATTCGGCAGAATAACTTCGGCAAAGACATGTATACATCTGTGAAAATATTAGATTTGGATTGGGGGACTTCTTAAGTTCTACGCCTAGCATAAATATTAGACTTGGACTTGAGAGAATATTGTGATCACCCAAATTTAAAAAGTCTTCCATGTCAGCAAAGGGAGCCCAGCAAGGGCCTCATAGTCCTTCGCATCAACCTTCCTGTGGCAGTCAAAGTTCTAAATTATGATAAAAGGCCCCCGCAAGCTAATGTCTTGTCAAAACGAAGCCCATAAAGAGATTTGCACATCCTGACTAATTAGGGCCTCGCCAACTGCTTGTACCTCGCGGAATTTTCTAAGCAATTTGATATTTTAGGACAATCAAAGAGATATTTCAAGAAAAATTGTATTTGATTATCATACAGATTCCCAAAAGGAAACCCCATCTCTATCTAATAAAATCAGTAATGCAATCTTGGAGATTGAGAAGAAATAGGACATAGTCTTGGAAGATATTGGTGATATTGGATTCTACCTTATCCTTTTAAGGAATGAAGATTCAATCAAATATAACTAATTGATTGTTTCTTAAATCAATTATAACTATCTCCCTATAAATACCAAACCTCTATGTATTCCAAGGTATGCATTATTATCTAACTTTAAACTTAGCTCAAATTTCTACCTATTTGTCTCTCATACACCCATATATTCCTCTATATATTTTGTAGCCAGCAATTGACTTGATCGTCGGAGTACCAACGATCGCTGACCCTTTTTTCCTCGGTGATCTTGGTGCTGAACGATTGTCCAAGTGTGCAGGTAATATACATGTTGACAGATGATTGATGGAAAATCTGTTGACACGAGGACAATGCAAATTTTGAAGTATACAGTAAGTATTTTGACAATATTCAATTCTTCTAAGTATTATAACAATATTATTTATATTTTGACAATATCAAACTTGACTCGACACATCAAAGTAAATATTTCATTCTAGGCTCATGCGGATTTGGAACAACTCGATATTTAGAGTCGTATTTCAACTATTTTACTTTAATACACTCACATTTAACTACACCATCCATTTAATTCAAATTTAACAAATTATTCTATAGACTCCAAATATTTTTTAAAACCCTCATTTATTTGTATTTTACATGTATAAAACTTACAAAATAAGGTACAATAGTTTTCACTCAACTAATTTTGCAACAACCTTTAACCAAAAAATCTTCCCTCTTTTCCTTTGTCCTCTATTTGATACGTAGTTGGGGGTAATATGGGATAAAACGACATTTTATTTGGCATTAAAACCAAGATTATGTAATTTTATGTTTAGGAGTGTGACGTGTAATTTTACTTGGCTTCATGCACTCTACCTTTGAAAAATTATACCCCATCGTCTCTATACATGATTTATGTCTTATTCCTCCGAAAGTTTTGCATGTGTCACTCACGTGTCTTGTTAATGACGAATAAAAATGTCTTATATATGTATATTGGAAGAAGGAAAACACCATACAGATTGTGGACTCTAGCTGCAATTTATCCTATTTAACACGACTCTTTATTAGTAATTTTAGTATTTTGTCAAAAAGGCAATTCTAGCTTATTTAGTTTTTTTTTCCTGTTATCATAGATTATTTATGGCATGTTTCGTGTATAATTAGATAAATAAGATTTTAATTTTTATTTCTCAATTCCGAGGTCATGTTAAGAAACGATTGAGATTTTATATTTATCATTCTACGTTGTTATTGTTATTAACATTATGTTTTTTTTTTTTTTTTTTTTGGGAAACATTCTTGACATTAAAGAAGTTTAGCATTTAAGTTTTATTTTTATATTGATAAACTTATATTATATTTATATTCTTTATGATATATATTAATTAATTATTTTTACCTACACATTGACTCGTGCTGAAGTATCAGATCCTTACATTTTTTTTAAGTGAATTACAATAATGTCAAAACGAGATCGTATTGGTCAATTTCACAAAAAAAAAAAAAAATTGAAAATCATTTCGATTATATATAAAACACAAGTAAAGTTATAACTCATTAAAATAAGTTATGAATCGACCAATTCACCTAATTTTTTTTTTTTTTTAATTACTAGTTCAACTCGACGAAAAATATGTACTTCATATAGATCAATTTTTAAAACGTTCCACCAATTAATTACCGACTTGAATCTAGCATGGGGTGCACGATCGGCACAATAAAAAATCCACACGCATCTACATTCTCCGTAGAATCTGCAACCCCAAAATCGACGTCCAAGAATACCTTCCATCCAAGATGTCATCAACACTAGAAAATTACCACAATAACACAACTTTCTATTCATACCAATGAAGAATTAGAGTTTTTCATCCTAAATTGGTTCGCCAGAAAATATGGGTTAGGGCTAGGGTTTTTGGTAGAACGTTAGGAGAAATCAATATGAGATCAATTGAAATGAAATCGTTTATTTCATTGGAGCAAGTTTCACCATTTTCGATATCATAAAAAACACATGTTGAAAATGCGTTTGATAACATGATGCGCGACTATTATAGTTGGTAGATTTAATAGCAAAAAATGGATGACGCATGGTCATTCTGTCAGCCACTTGACATTCCGTCATTGGCATGTTATTGAATGGTTGAGTGAGTAACGGGGTGTAATATTGAAAAGTTGAGTGAGCATCCATCAACATTTTAAAATTCAGTAAGTGAACAAAGACATGAATAAAAGTTTAGTGATTATTCAAAATACAGATTGCTGACATGGCGGACAACTCAATATTGATTGACAAAAACGTATTGTACGTGGGCATTTTATCTACCACATATGCTATTCCGTCCACTAGCTGTTAATAAATTATCAAAAGTGAATAATGACGAGCAATATTATAAAATTTAGTGAGCATTTAGTACCATTTTAAAGTTCAATAAAAAATAAAGACGAGACTAAAAATTATTATTCAAACATTTTAGTCAACAAAAAACTTTCGTGCCGGAAAGCGAAATACCCAGACTATCCCTACTTTGTAATTCAGCTCCCTGCCACCAAACTGTTCGATCCTCGACGGAGCCTTCAACGATCTTCCAACCTCCCAATATATACATACACATATACATACACACTCCCACCTCTTCTTTCTCACAGCTTTCGTGATCTGAATCTGTGAAAATGCAGAGCCCAGCACCAGGAAATCAGGAGCCCGAGCTTGAGGGCGTCATGGTTCGGGCCACGTCGGTGCAAGAGAGTTTGGGGGCTGCCGAGAGTCCGAAATCTAAGAGTGCTAAGGATACTTTGGTGCTGGGAATACTTATCGGGCTCTGGTACCTATTCAATATCTACTTCAATATCTACAACAAGCAGGTACCTGTTTTCTTATTTTTTTCTCTTATGTTAATTTCCAATGATCGGGCCAAGATAGTTGTATATGTGTTTGTGCATGTTTAGATGGTGAGACATTCGGAACATGATTATTGTTAATTTTGATGAGGTTAATTGATAATTATTTTGTAATGAATGTAAGTTTTATTTCACCAAATCACTTGAAACTTGAGCAGTAATTTCAAAAACTGTTTTATTTGTGATATGAAGGCACTTCTTCTTTACCCTGCATACGAATAATTTGGTGTTTCGTAATTTTTCGTTTACTTATTGAAAAGCTATATTTTTTGCTTATAGAAGTTTCTTACCAGGAAAGTTATTCTAAAATTTCACTTTGCACAGTGCAGGGATTTGAAATTTCAATTATAAAACTTAAGAGGGCAGCACTAGTTTTGCATCGCATTTGTGCTTGGCTTCATGGGCGGAGCTAAGAAATTTTCTTTGGGTAGTAGTCAATGGCGGATATATAGGATTTCAATCTAGAAGGGACACTATATAAATAATAAGCTAAAAATATTGAGAAGAATTATACAATAAAGTAACAATTAAAAATTTCAATACAATAAAATTGTTTATGACGAGTTTTTATAATCTTAAATCGTTTAATAACATTATCATTACAAATATTATCAAAAATATTTTTTTCAATGTATGCAATCATTCATCCATTCATCTCTAATCCGATTGCGTATATTTTATGATATAGATAGCTGAAAACGTACTTTCTACCATAGCAGTTGTAATTGATAAAAGAAAAACCAATTTGATGAGCAAATAAATCAAAAAATAAATCTAGTTTTTTTTTTTTATATGTGTCTCAATCAGCTTTTGTGTAAGGCCACTGACCTCTAATTCTTCTCAAACCCGAAAACTCCACATTGATTAGCATACATATATTTTATAATCATCAAATTGATCTCCAACTAACACAAATCGAACATTAGAGAAGTTGTTTAGATAAAACTTAACAAGTTAAACCAACTTGGACTTATCAAAAATTGAAAATAAATTAGTTAAATACAAACATATCAAATAAATAAGCAATATGTGTAAATTTAATTATTTTTTTAAAAATTGAGTAGGGGCATAGGCCCCCTTTTGGGCCCAAGTATATCCGCATGTGGTAGTAACCAAAAAAATTTGAAATAATATAACACTAAGGAAAAAATTTCGATACATTACTACACTTTTATGCATTTTCATACTTTGAAAACGTTGTATAATTACATAATTATCAATTTTATAAAATATACCCCTTCTCAACATATACAATTAAACTGTCATTCAGGCCCTGCCCTAGGCCTAGGCTGCTAGGCAACCACCTAGGGCCCCCATCCATTGCTGGCCCCAAAAATCTGGCCCATACATATCTATTTTTAAGAATTTACATTAACTGAAAAGAAGCCTAAAAACACTTCTTGATTTAAATGTTTTTACATTAAATTTGAGCCTAATTACAATCATTTATATAATTATTTTTCATTGTATTTGGCTTTCAATAAGTATTTTGCGTATTAATGTTTTGTACGAAATAATTTTAGTTTCAGTTTAATCATTTTTCTATTTTTGCTATATTATTATTAGGGTTAGGGTTAGATCTTGATTTTAAGTTTTATTGTTTTCTAAGTCTATGTTGATGAAGTTCATGGATCTGAAATTCATTTAACCTGTTTTCCTAATTCGTATCTGTGCGTATGAATTTGACTATTATATCTTGTTATGTTATTATATTATGTTTGAACTTTTTAAAGTTAATTTAACTATAAAAATACTGCAAGAAGGGAGTAATGGAATGCGTAAGGATTAAAATACTTTCGGTATTTGTTGGATTGATTTTTCATACTGAAAATATTTCTTAACTGTTGTTGGATAATTAATTGAGTAATTTCATCAAATACGTTAAGAGAATAATCAAGCTCAAACACAAAAGATTTAACGTAGTGCAACACTATAATTTAAGATTGCGTGTGTATATATATTTTAAATTATTTATTAAGAGCCCTCATTTAAAGTTTCGCATAAGGCCCCCATAATCTCATGGCCGGCCTGCTGTCACTCAACAATTGATCTCCAATTCAATTACGCAGTCAAGTCTTCACAAGATTTATTACAAAAAATACTCAACTGAAAGAATTAAAGCCAATGTCAGAAGCCTATAAAATAATCAATAAACCTCTTTTTTTTTTCTTTTTTTTTTTGTCACAACTAACTTTTGTTCAAAATCACAACTAACTTTTGTTCAAAATCACTAAGGCCCCTAATCCTTCAAAATCTAGGCCAGTGCGCATATCAATAATATATGTTTCAAGTTATTTCTCAAGTGCCAAGAGATCTGTTGGTAAAAAATTTTCGGGATAATACTTACCAAGTCTTATTAATTTGTCCTTGTTAAAAGTAGAAAATAAATCATTTAGACACAAACATGTTGCACGAAGGCATAAATCACCATTTACCTCGGAAAAACGATTATTCAATTCTTGAAGTTGCATATTAATGACGGCCTAAAAAATTCTACACTCAAGTTATGTAAATTTGTCTTTTCTGGAGTATAACACCGTGAACAATATGGAGATATAAACATATCATCCATGTTAGAAACATTAATATTGTGATTTTCAACATTTTTCAAAAAAGATTCTCATCCATTATCCCTCATTGCTTGGAGTCGTTCTTTACAAATTTTCATTTGAAATTTTCATTAATCTTATGGCATTGGCAATATCTTAATCTTTTCTTTGTAATGACTTTGACAATTCATCCGGAATTCCTAAGATCTTTTTCATAAGATGTAGTCTAAAGATAAAATCAAATGTTAATATCAAGCTCAACAAATTAAGTGCTTAACCTCTTTTTCCAAAACATGAAACGTCAATACAATCATTTAAATGACATCAATTATAGCTGAAAATATAGAACATGTGAATCAAGTTAAGCAAAGAAGTATAGTGAAAGCCTTAACGTGTATCACCAGAATGCTTAAGGGTAGTTTGTTGATTAATGCTCTGTCCACTTTATATTTCACTGTGATTGAGAACTGAATAGATGCTAATGATATCATGCGCTTGGGAGTCGGGTCACCAACTGATTTAAAACTTAGACTTAGAGTTAATTTGGGCTAAAATTTGAATTAAATAATTTGGGTTGAGATTTGAGCTTGAGTTATTTGGACTAATTTAGATTTTTGTATTTGGGCTTGAACAATTTTTTAAAGGTTTTATAAGTGCACCACATTTAAATTGCATAAAAGATACATAATCTTTACTTATTATTATATTTATATCCCTAATATTTTTTAATCGCATTCTTATCATCAACCTTCTATTAATTAGCACATATTGTCTCTGATAACAATTTCTGTTCAAAATTTTCATTAAGAAAGAACAAAAAGACTCATTTTCTCCTCGTATTTTTAAATAAGCAAAAAAATAAATAAATATAAAATTTCGATTAAATATTTATCCCTCATTTTAAAACACACCAATGAAATTTTTAGAAGAAAATCGTTAGTAGGAATAAGATGTGTTAATTAATAGAATGTTAAATATAAGAATCCGATGAGAAAAAAAATTAAGGCAATAAATATGACAATAAATAAAAATTAAGAATTTTTTATATAATTAAAATATGGTGCATTTATAATAAATTGTAGTGTGAATATAACCACCATTTTTCAAAATCTTTGCGGGGTCAATTGATCCCATTTGTCTCTTGTTGGCTTCGCCCCTACTTGGCCTTATGTTATATAGTCTATTAGACTCCGTTTGATTTGAAAATTTTAATGAAAGAAAACCGAAAGGAATCATGTGTCAGGATATTGCAGCCCCATTTCTATGAAATAAAGGGTGCTCTTTGCATACATTGATGCAGAAGCATTACAAGAGAAGATCTTAAAATTGCTTGAGAAGAAGAATGCGCAACTTTCAGCTCGGGTGTCGGATTTAGATGAGCGAGTACATTTCAGAAGCATTTTTCGATTCTACACAACATTGTCGGATTTGGCCAACATTGTCAAACTTTCAGGGTCAAATTCTATTGTTTAGGGGTCTGTTTTAGCAATTTTCTGTTTTAAATCAATTCAAGGGTATTGTCGTTATTTTAGCAGTCTTTAAGTTTTAATCAGACTTGTCTAGCGAATTAGGGTTTTTTTTTTTTTTTTTTAAAGACTTTAAATACTTGTCGAGGTTTTGGGGAGGCGGCATTTTTGAGGAGAGATTAATATAATTTCACTTTCCCATTAATTGGTGGATTCCAATCTTTCTCACGTCCGTACGAGTGAAATTCGATCAACCCTAGTTCGTGCGTAGTTCGTGTGTGTTACGAACAAGAAGTTTTTATTGTTATTCATGTTTCCGTTCTGCATCACACATCCTAATTTATACCATTCCTGAGATTCAATAAGATAAACACCTCCCTCTAAGCACCGACTTGCTTGTTAGAAACCATTGTGACAAGACAAATATACGTTCTGCCATGTTTCCTCTAAAAGAAGATAGGTAAAATGCTACTGAATATTATCTTGGTTGATTCTTCAATCATACTAACGCAAGTCAAAATGGAACTGGGGAAAACATTTTTCTTTTTCGTTGCTTCTCTACGCTATGATTCTTGCAGTTCCGCCTGCAGCTGTAAGATTTATTATTGAATTGTTGTTGATTTGGAGGATATAGACAAGCACATTGTTATTTTAGAAATAGCATTATGTGAACTTTTGTTGTGCACTTGACTTTCTAAACATTGTTGTTATCGTTGATGAGATAGGATGAGGGCCTTATATTTAACTTATTATGAATATCACATAAAAGGTCTCACTTCCAAGCTGACAAATGTAATTTAGCTATTGAATAGTGGAAGTCAATGATGGTGCTAATTTGTCATAGGTCCTTAAAGTTTTCCCATACCCAGTGACAGTCACTTTAGTTCAATTTGCTGTTGGGACTGTCCTTGCCATGATCATGTGGACATTCAATTTCTACAAACGGCCTAAAATCAGTGGTGCACAGGTACTCAATAGTCAATACGATTCAGGATTGATTATGCTGTAATATTTTTTGTTCCGTTGGCCAATCATAAATATGGAACCTAATCTTGAATTTCCATTGGCAGCTTGCAGCAATCCTTCCATTGGCATTGGTTCATACCTTGGGCAACCTTTCCACCAACTTGAGTCTCGGAAAAGTTGCTGTTTCATTCACTCACACAATTAAAGCTAGGGAGCCCTTCTTCTCAGTTGTCCACTCAGCTATGTTCTTAGGGGAGGTGCTATTCTTATTTTTCTTAGTCTATTCCTTCTATTATTTAAGTTATGTTTTTCGTACTCGTTTTTCATGAGGTTTCTGAATGCTTATAACATCAGGACGTATAATATATTTCTCAGTTGAAGCAGCCATGATTTATCTCGTTTCTTCATTTTGTTAAAACTTTCTTTTTAGCAGCTCTCATTATTGATATTCTACTGTATTAGGGAAAACTGTTTATATGTAACACCTAGAGCATTCCAGATTCTACGTTAATTAACACTGTCACAGATTCCTAGGGGCTTTATAATGGGAAAACAGGAGTATTTCTTAATTTCATTGGAAACTGGGAATTTCTGTAGAGAAATATAATGATTAATGAGTACAAAAAGAGGGCAGTCCTCTTTATGCTAGAGATAAACACAGAAATCTAGATCGTATTACACGAGTTTCACAAAATATAGGAAAACGGGACACGATTAAATTTTTGTTAGGAAGACATCCGATCCTGATATACAATCCTTCTCCACAGAGACTCAGAGTCCATAGCCTTCCCGCCAAAAACTTCTGCATTTCTTTCTGGACATAAGAACCCAAAGGATATCAAAACTCAATAATAGTTTCAGCTTTTCTGGAAGAACCAAAACCACCATTATACTGAGATGTCGTGGAAAAGCAGGTTCAAGGAGTCACCCAATCAATTCCCCTTTCCAGTAAGAGCTTGCTCTAAAGATCTCGAGGCCAACTCCTCTGTGGAACAGAATAATGATCAATTGATATCTTTTTTTGTCCATCTCCAACCCGGATCTTTAAAAATTGCACCAAATAAATAGTAATTTTTTTGTTTCCTTATATTTTTAATTTTTAACAATTTATTGATTCCAAAAATTATTTAATAAAATATTCTCAAATTCATAAATGAAAAATTAAATAATATTTTATTACTAAAAATTATAAATTTTAATTTTAATTTAATTACCTAAAAAAAATTGCATTTATCACAACAAATTTAAAAAAGCATTATAATTAATATCACATAATTAATAAAAATAATAATGAAAATCAAATAAACATAATTAAAATTAAACCATAAAATAATTAAAGAGTATGTAAAGGGTTATATAAAGAAAAACAAATTTGACAAGTATAAAATGAAGGACAAAATTAGAATTAAAAAAATTTCACTTCTTAAAGCCAAATGAACAGTGCTGCGCCAAAAGAAAAATGGAAAGAAAAGAGAGGAAATGGTAACTCGAAGAACAGAAGACTAATAAGCCAAGGAAAACAAGTGGCAAAAGACTCCCATCTGGCTTCCACACATCTTCATGAATCTTTCCTATCTTTATTACCAACCTCCAATAATGTAGAAGAAAGAAATTGTGGAGTAATTTTTGAAATATACTCCCAAAATTCTACTATTCCCAACTTTCCCTATGTAATATGTTATGGATCAATATTGTTTCATAACTTACTTTCAGTTTGTATAGAGGAGTTGAATTCAAGTTGGTAACCATGCTAGCACTGATTATGTTAGGTATTTATTTTCCGAGACATTCAACTTTTATGTATGTTCTATAATTTCTTTTCCACTTTGTGCAGTTTCCTACAATATGGGTAGTCTCCTCTCTTTTACCAATTGTTGGTGGAGTTGGTTTGGCATTAATGACCGAGGCGTCTTTTAATTGGTGAGACATGATAATGCATCACTCTCAATAAATGCTTAAGCTTCGATTCTCTTTAATTAAGTTTTTGTTTTCGTTGTTTTGCGATTTGACATGGAATTTGTACTTTTTTGTTTTAATGGCTGGTTTTGGAGTGCCATGGCCTCAAATTTGACCAACCAATCTCGAAATGTCCTTAGCAAGAAGTTTATGGTCAAGAAAGAGGTATATATACTCTCAATTTTTATTTTTCCCTATCTGAAACGATGCAGTGTTTATTGTTCAGACGAAGGGAAATTTTTATATGTATTCCACTTGAAATGATTGATGCTCAGTGAAGCATATATATACAAAGCAAACCTAACAGCATGCATAACAGTCAGCATGCATTGAACAAACCTAACAGCATGCATAACGGTAAGCATGCATTGAACAAACTTGCAACTGAAAGAAAACAGATTCTAACTGAATAAAACCAGAATAAAAACTGAAATAGAATGGAATTTATTTCATCATCCCCCCCTCAAGCTGGCCATTGGTGAAGATCAGCCAATCCCAGCTTGGAAAGTAAGGAGTTAAATTGAGGAGCTGCTAAAGCTTTGGTGAAGATGTCTGCAATTTGTTGTGAAGAACTAATGTGTAGAGGCAAAATAAAACCTTCTTTGAATTTGTTTCGGACAATGTGGCAATCAATCTCCAAATGTTTAGTTCTTTCATGGAATACTGGATTTGCGCTAATATGCAAGGCTGACTTGTTATCACACCATAAAGGAACAGGCAAACGAGTGGGAATGGCAAAGTCCTTTAAAATGTAACTGATCCATATGATTTCACAAACTGTTGCAGCTAAGCTTCTGTATTCTGCCTCAGCTGTGGATCGTGAGACTGTGGTTTGTTTCTTGGTTTTCCATGAAACTAGTGTGTCTCCAAGAAAGATGTAGAAACCAGTGAGTGACCTTCTAGTGTCACTGCATGAGGCCCAATCTGCATCAGAGTATGCAGTCAAATTGAATTTCTGTTGAGCTGGAAAATAAAGGCCAAGGGATGGACATCCTTTCAGATATCGTAGCAGATGTATGGCTGTGTCCCAATGAACTTGACAAGGGCTGTGGACAAATTGACTCAGCTGTTGTATGCCATAGGTAATGTCTGGTCTGGTCAGATTGAGATATAAAAGTCTTCCAATGAGCCTTCTATATCTGTCTGGGTCTGAAAGTGGAGGGCTTGATCCCTGTGACAACTTTGTACCTTTTGGAATTAGAACTGAGACTGATCGAGCACCCATGAGTCCAACATCTTTGATAATGTCCAGAATATATTTCCTCTGATTAACATATGTCCCTTCTTTACCTCTAGCAATTTCAAGTCCTAGGAAATACTTTGCTGCCCCAATATCTTTGATGGTAAATTGTGAATGCAAATAATTCTTAACCAACTCAATATCTGATTCATGGGTTCCAGTGATTAAGACATCATCCACATAAATGAGTAGAAATAGGCTGCGATCAAAGGTGTGCTTGAGGAATAGGCAGTGGTCATGATTGGATTGGACAAAACCATAATATGTAAGTTTAAGGCTGAGTTCTGTGTTCCACTGTCTTGATGCTTGTTTCAACCCATACAAGCTTCTTTTCAGTCTGCATACTTGGTTAGTAGTTCCCTTCCCATATCCTGGAGGTGGTTGCATATAAATTTCTTCATCAAGGTATCCATGTAAAAAAGCATTATTTATATCCAGTTGGTGGAGAGGCCAAGATTTGGCTGATGCTAAGGCAATGAATATCCTTACAGTGACCAACTTGGCAACTGGTGAGAAGCAATCAAAGAAATCAATTCCTTCCAACTGATTGTAGCCTTTTGCCACCAATCTTGCTTTAAGTCTATCTACACTTCCATCCGGTTTGAGTTTGACTTTGTACAACCATTTACACCCTATAGCCTTTTTTCCTGTAGGTAGGTCAGTGATGTCCCAAGTATTGTTTGATTCCAATGCTGCCAATTCATCATTCATGGCTTGTATCCAACCTTCATCTTTACATGCTTGGTGATAAAAATTTGGTGCTTGAATCTTTGACATATTTGCCAGATATACCACATATGATTGATGCAGGTTTGGTGAGGTTATGTAAGGGAATGTAGGTGGTGTAAATTGTGGTCCCATTTTCATTTGGCTGCAAGGATGGTGTTGGTCAGTAGTGGAATTATCTGAGCTTTCAGTGACATTAGTTATGTAATCTTCCATCCAGACAGGTTTGGTTTTCTGTCTACTGCTATGTCTGGGTGCTGGATTATGAGGTGATATGTTCTCTGGAGAATCAAGGAAGGGCACTTGGACAAGAGGTATGGAATTGTGATCAGTGGAGGAAGAATCAACAGTGGTTTCACCTGGTGATAGGTCCATATTGTTGTTTTGTAAAAGCTCATTGTGTTGATTGGTGTAAGGTGGTGCAAAGGGTGTGTTAACTGAATCATCATCACAGTATTCAGGAAGTGGAATGACAGAAGTAGATTCATCAGCAATGTGGCTGATATCAGATTTAAAAGGAAAACACTTTTCATAAAAAATGACATCTCTGGCCACTTGAACTTGTTTGTTGGATAGATTGTACACCTTAAAGCCCTTTTGTCCAGGATTGTATCCTATAAAAACACATTTATATCCCCTTGTCTCAAACTTGTCTTTGTGAGGTTTAGTATTGGCTGTGTAACAGAGGCAACCAAAGGTTCTGAGGCAGGTGTAGTCAGGCTCCTTGTTATGCAATATTTCAAAAGGACTTTTCCAATCTAAGACAGAGCTTGGGATTCTGTTTATGATGTGTGTGGCCATCAGAATGGAGTGTGACCAGAAATAATTGGGTAAGTGTGCTTGGAACATGAGTGATCTGGCCATTTGGAGTAGGTGTCTATGTTTCCTTTCTACAACTCCATTTTGTTGTGGAGTGTAGACACAAGATTTTTGGTGAATGATTCCTAAGGACTGCAGCAGAGTTTGACATTCCCTACCAGTGAACTCACTTCCATTGTCAGTTCTAATAGCTTTGACATCCTTTCCAAACTGATTTTTGATCATTTCGAAGAATATATCTAAGGTTTTGACAGTTTGGGATTTTTGGAAGAGCATGAAGGTCCATGTGACTCTGCTATGATCATCTACAATGGTAAGCATGAAAGGGGTTCCTGTTAGAGTGTACTGCCTGTATGGCCCCCACAAGTCAATATGCAGTAATTCAAAATTGGTTTTGGAGTGAATTTGTGAGTTTAGGAATGGGGTTCTGTTCTGTTTTGCTTTATGGCAGATATCACAAGGTTGCAGTGTTTCATTAGGATCACTCATTTGTTTGATGAAGTTCAGGTGTTGCAGACATTGATATGAAGCATGGCCAAGTTTAACATGCCAATCAACAAGAGCGAAAGAATAGGTCTTATTATTGACAAAATTTTCATTTCTGGACATGAGGTTACAGACATTCATTTCCTTATTACAACCTTTTACATGATCTTTCAAGACACTATGATCATCAAGGACATACAATCTTCCTCTCAATTTCCCAACGGCCAAGGTCCTATTATCCTTCAAGTCCTGCAGTAAGCAATATGTAGGATAGAATGTGAACTTAATCTGTGCAGTTTGACAGAGCTTAGGAACAGACAGCAAATTTAATTTGAAAGTGGGAATATGAAGAACATCAGTCAGTTTGATTCTGTGATTGATTTCAATGTTTCCAGTGTTTTTGACATGTTTACTGGAACCATCAGGCAACAAGACAGAGGTAGGAATCATGACAGGTTTTAAATTGGTCATTTGTGCTGAGTTTGTACATATGTGATTACTGGCACCTGTGTCAATGATCCAAGACCCACATTTCAAATCATCAAGTGAAGTAAAAACAAAGTGTTGAGCACACATACCAGAATAGTCCTTGAGATGAGCAAAATTTGTTTGATTCTCATTATCAGTCAGTTTCTTTCCTTTCAGCATTCTCATTAATTCTTGTTGAACTATGGCAGCAATGCTGGAATGTGTTGATGTTGAATCCATTGTATTTGCAACATGTTGATCATCCTCAAATTCAAGGGGTGAGCATTCCTTCATCACATTGTTTGCTGTATTCTTCCAACCAGTTTCTTTTCCCTTTTGATCTTTCTTGTACCAGTCTGGGAAGCCAATCAACTTGAAACATCCCTCCTTTGTATGTCCATTCATACCACAGTGATCACAATGCAGCAATTCTTTGTCAATGTTCCCATATCTCCTACTGGTTCCTTTGCCTCCAGCATAATTTCCTCTGCCAAAGTTAGATTTCCCTGTCCAATTTCCTCGGCCAGCTCCATTTCTTGTGTGTCCATCATTCCTGATGTTAAGGCCCCTAACCATCATAGCAGCATGATCATTGGTTTCAGGGTACATCATGTGTACTTCCCTTTGTTTTTCCACCCTTAGAACCATTGAGTATGCCCTGTTTACTGATGGTAAAGGATCCATTACAAGTACCTGGTTTCTGACATTATCATATGAATCATTCAGGCCCATCAGAAACTGCATCAGTTTGTTGAAAGAGCTCAGATCTGAGACTTCCTTTGCTGCTCCACAAGTGCAAATTGGAGATGGCATAAGGCAAGCAATCTCATCCCATAACTTCTTTAGATTTGTGAAATATTTTTCTGCAGTAAGTGATCCTTGTGTCATGCTGCTGATTTCTCTCTGCAGCTGATACAACAAAGGTCCATTGCATTCACCATATCTTTCATTCAGCTCATCCCATAGATCTTTGGCTGATGATGTATATATAAATGCTTCTACTATCTCCTTCGAAATTGAATTTAAAATCCAAGATCTTACCATGCAATCAACCCTATTCCATTGATCAAAATTTCGAGATTCATTGTCTGGTTTTTCACATTTTCCATTTATGAATCCTAACTTCAATTTTGCCCCTAGTGCCAATTTGACTGATCTGCTCCAGCTGAGGTAGTTCTTACCTGTCAATTGTGAAGATACTAGAGCCATTCCCGGATGATCCGAGCCTTGCAAGTCTAATGGATCACCATTAGAATACTCCTTTGTTGTAGCTCCTGTTTCCATTACTGGGGGCATTTGCAGATCATCCTGATCCCCATTGTAAGCCATCCTGTTTATTTGAGTGCCTATAGATATGTGGAGAAATCTGGCTCTGATACCATGTTCAGACGAAGGGAAATTTTTATATGTATTCCACTTGAAATGATTGATGCTCAGTGAAGCATATATATACAAAGCAAACCTAACAGCATGCATAACAGTCAGCATGCATTGAACAAACCTAACAGCATGCATAACGGTAAGCATGCATTGAACAAACTTGCAACTGAAAGAAAACAGATTCTAACTGAATAAAACCAGAATAAAAACTGAAATAGAATGGAATTTATTTCATCATTTATCAGGATTGCAGGTCTTGCTTATAGTATTTATTCGTTGCTTTGTTAATGTGAATTGCTTGTGGAATATGATTGCAGTAAATATTTTTGTAACTGTATATCTGTTGTGACACTTGTTTGTTTTCTTTTTTCATTGTAGGAATCTTTGGACAACATTACTCTCTGCTCAATAATCACAATTACGTCCTTCATCTTGCTGGCTCCTGCTGCTATTTTTATGGAAGGAGTTAAGTTTACCCCAACATACCTTCAGAGCGCTGTAAGAACATATCAAGATTTTCCATTGCGTTAAATACATCTTTCATATGTTGGGTCATTGTTTCATTTGTCAGAAAATATGACAAGAAAAATTAATTATCATATTGTTTTCTTGCCAGGAGTTGAATATTAGGCAACTTTACACAAGGTCTCTCTTTGCTGCTCTTTGTTTCCATGCATATCATCAGGTAAGCATCTCAATTTTTTTTTCCTTTCATTTTTCAGATGACTTGAATAATACCATGCAACCCGGAGTTTGGAACCATGAACCTCTGGCAAAGTGTACTCAATCACATACATGATTTGATAACCCTCAAAAAGTAGTGTTAGAAGTATTATAAAATCTATCCAAAGAGGCTATAATTATGACATTGCTAACAAGGGTTGTCAAACAGGTTTCGTACATGATATTGCAGAGGGTGTCTCCAGTTACCCATTCTAAGGGCAACTGCGTGAAGTGGGTGGTGGTGATTGTGACCTATGTTCTCTTCTTCTGCACTACAGTTACATCTATTAACGCTTTAGGTAAAATACTTCACATGTCGTTCTATGAACTTGTAGAGGATTTGAGACAAATCAACCAATTTCTGCAGTACTGAAAATTGACTTTATTTGGAATTTGGTGCAGGCACTGGCATAGCCCTTGCTGGAGTGTTCCTGTATTCAAGAGTGAAGAGTACTAAGCCAAAGACAGCTTGAAGTTTTTATTCTAGACAATTTGTTGGCAAATCATGTTATTAGATCGAATTCTGGAATTCTGAGCCTAGGTGCATATATATTCTTGTGCAGGGGCTTGCCTATTGCCAACTACGTACACATTGAAGTATTCACAACTGAAGTCTCATGGTTTCCATTTCTTCCCGCAGATTGGGAAGGATTTCAACAACAATCAGTCATCGTTGCACAAATCATTCAGCTCTCATCCATCTCAATGTTTAATTTGCAGATGTTAGCCTCTACTATTTAGTACTCTTTTTGTGATCCACCACCTCAGTGGTGTATGATGCATTCGGATCCATTGCTTACTTGCCAAGGGCTGTGAACTGCAGCTCTGGTACCAACTATCATGGGGCACTTTTCTTTCTTGCACAGAAAGGAGCACCGTGCGGCTGTAGTCTACTGTGCTAGACTATCTTTTGTTTGTTCTCGCTTGATTCTGTAATGAAAGACAATTTAAAGAAAGCTTTGCAACAAAAGATTTGAATACAATAAAAATAGCTTGTTCATTGATTGATGAAAGCAGAAAATTACAATAGCTAGGGCGGGGGTGAACACCAGTAAGCTTAACAAGACTTCAAATACCAACTACCCTTATAATAGCTTAAGTAAAAAAAAACTAAATTACAAAAGTAGACGTTTAAAAGATGAGGAATCATAATGGAAATAAACTATTACAAACGAAAAAAAACTCACAACTGAAACTAATATTTACAAAATGCGGTTGAAGTTGGGCAAGTACGGTTGCAAATGGTGTCAGGGGGCTAAGTGTTGCAGGTCCTGACATTATGGGTCCTATGAAGGCTCCTGGTATTGATGGTTTTCAGTTGGTTTTTTCGTATGAGATTGAGTATTGATCGAATCCTACATTATTCAGATATGCCTTGATGTTTTAAATAAAGGCAAGTCTTTGAATTCGATTAATGGGACAATAGAAGTCAGAGTTGGTTAATTAGTGATTACAAGCCTATCAGTTTGTGTAGTGTAATGTGGTCTATGAAATAATTTCTATATCGGTGGCTAATCAGTTGAAACAATGTTATTATTGCCTTTGAATGCTTCCACTCGACGAGCAAACAAAATAATGGACGGAAACGTTTTCTAGCTTTTAAATTTGATATAAGTAAGGCGTATGATAGAGTCGAACGTGGCTTTACTATTAAGATAATTGATCGAATGGGCTTATCGTAAAAGTTGCAAGAGTTGATTTTAAAGTGCATTTCTACATCAACTTTTGCATTTCTGTATTAATGGACGTCCCGCATGATTCCTTCGCTTTTGGTCTCCCTCAGGGATGTCTGCTGTCGCCGTATCTATTCTTACTTTGTACCAAGGCTTTTTTCTAGATTAATTAGATTGGTTTAGAGGGAGGGGCACACTATGGGGATGCACTGTGATCGGGGAGGTCTCGTACTAAGCCCCCGTTTTTTGCTGTAGATTCTATGATTTTCTTACGGTAAAAGAATATGATTGTAATTTTGTATCGATATCTCTATGTCAGGATATTCGGTCTATCATTACTCGATTTTGGTGGGGAGTAGATGTAGGAGCAAGGGAAATTGCTTGGATTAAATAGGGCCAAGTGTGCTGTTCAAAGGGGAGTGGTGGTACGGGGTTTCGTTACTTAGAATTGTTTAATAAAGCGGAGCACCGAGGACAGAGTCGAAAAAGACTTTGATCAAGAAGAATATCACTACCGATCAAGTCAATACATTACAGTCAACCACTATAACTCAGAGATCTACGATAGCAAGTAATTGTGAGGAGAATAATTATGAAAGGAGACCTCAAATGAAACAGGCTTGAAGGTTGCTATAGAATTGATATTCTTTGGCAGCTCCCGTTCTTACAAATAAGTATCATAGAGCGGTGGATTTCATGGCTGCATCTATTCGGGGAGTCGATTCTTATGTTTGGAAAAGTGTTACAAAAACGCTTGAGATGGCGGGTTGGCAATGGGCATTCTATTAGCATTTTCGAAGATCAGTGGCTGCCAAGAGCACCTTCTTTCAGGCCTTCAAAAACTGAATCTTATGAGGTCAGCAAAGTTAGCGATCTTCTTATGGTGACGGTGGCCTGGAATGTAGCAAAGATCGAACGAATTTTAATTCCAATTGAATCAAATATTATCTATTCCTTTAAGTGTTAGTATCGAGAAGACAAGTGGAATTGGCATTACGAGGCAAATGGGCAATACTCGGTTAAGAGTAGTTATAGATTGCCCGTAATGATAGAGGCTGAAGGGAAATCTACAAGGCAATTGGGAGTTAATGGTTTCTGGAAAAATGACGTGGAAAATGCCAGCTCATCCAAAAGTGAGAATATTCATGTTGGGAAGAAACGGTTTGCCACCAGAATTGTGAAGTTGTTAATTGAAAACACGATTTCTATTAGTGGAAGTCTTGCACAAGATTGAGACACGTAGTGTCTTGGCTACTTTTGTATTCTGTTTTTTTGTTTTCCGTTATACGCTTTTAGGGATGGCAACGGGACGGCCCTCCCCGCCCCCGCCGGGGAAATTTCACCCACATTCCCCGCTTAAAGCGTGGCGAGTCGGGGTCGGGGCGGGTCGGCTTACTGTCCCGTTTAAATTTTTTTTTGTTTTTTTTTGTTTTTTTTTTTTTTGTAACCGTGATTTTTATTGAGGACAATATATGAAATTATGAATTAAGAAATGAGGAATTAAAGTTAATTCTAAATGGTATGGTTAGAATTTAAAAAACAAATTGTGTTTAATATGTTTACTAAACAAAATGAAAAAAAAAATGCAAATCAATAAGTCTTGGTGTAGTGGTTTGGAATTGTGAATTAATGTTCACACCCTGAGTTCAACTCCTTGAACACCCATTTCATCAAAATATTTTTTAAAATTTTAAAAATTAAAAAAAAAAATTTGTGGCGGGTCCGGGTTCGGGCCCACCCCGACCCCGCCTCGGGGCAATTTTTCCCGCTCTGTACCCGCCCCGAATACCCGATTATCCGGGGCGGGGTAAATTTCCATCCCTATACGCTTTCTTTGGCGGATGAGTTTCATTTACACTCCTCAAGGCATTTGGTTTTCACAGAAAGAGTCAACGCTCTCGTTTGTACTCTCAAGAAGAAATCTTCATCTCCTTCTTTATCTTTTCTTCCTTTATCAGTGTAGATTGATTCCTACTAATAGATAAAGAACATATCGTTCTTTATTCTTGTTTGCCGAATCAAACGAGGGAAGGTTTTGGTGTTCTTTTGTGAACAATACTAACAAAGAAGTCATTTGGGGTTTTTTCAGCTTTTAATCTTAGTGGTTTATTGAAAGTTGTAATACTCAACATTGATGTACATTTGTTGCTGGTTGGTTGATTATTGATGCTTATAGCATATTCCACATTGTGGATGCTCAACAGAGGATGTTGGTGTTAGATATGGTCGTCGAATCTCTGGGGCTTAGGCCGAAACAAATCTTGAGTTCTTTACGGTTTTTTATTTGTTGTTATTTAGATCCGTTGAATGTTTTAACCTTCTTGAAAGTTATTGACAGTTTTGGGCCTTACAGTGGTATCAGAGCCTAGATCTAGCTTTCTTGAAAAAGGATTTGTGGAAAAATTCAACTTTCTGTACAGATTAAGAAACCTTGTGGTGAGATCTATCATTTTCTTTTAAATACTATTGTTAAATAGGTAGGTTAATCCCTTTTGTTTCCCTAAAATTACTTCGTTCAGTAAAGATCCACTGAAAACTATTCTTTGTTCAAAAGCTCCATACGAGGCCCTGGGAATCTGAGATAAATCCAGTACGAGAAGTATTCCTTGGAGTTCTTTTCTGTTAGAGACAAAAGATTTGTGATCAGTGTAGTGTAGCTTATTTTATATTGTGTATATGAGTTGCTACATGTGATTTTATAGTCTGTAAAACTACTTTGTGTTTATTATTTTTACAAATTATCTAAGTTGTGCTTACTATGAAAAAAAGTTTTCAAAGTTTACTTTTGAAAAAAGATTTGAACTCAATATTTTTGATGGTAAATGGGATATTAATATTTATGGTAAAAAATTAAAAGCTATTTTGATGCAACAAAGATGTGCAAAAGCTCTTGATGACTCTTGGCCTTATGATATGCCTGTGACTAAGAAATCTGAAATGGAAGAAATTACATGGAGTACTATCTTTTACACTTATTTGAAAATGTGATAAGAACTATATGGGAAACAACTAGTGCTGCTGAACTATAACCAACTGCAGACACATTATGTGTCAAAAACTGTTCCAAACAAAATGTTATCTTTTGAAACAATTATTTTCTTTAAAAATGGACTCTTTCCTTGATTTGGATAAAAATTTAAACAGATTTACAAAATTGTCCCAAGATCTTGCTAATTGTGATGAAAAACTTTCACAAGATCAATTAGGTGTGGTCATGTTAAACTTCATAAGTGATATGCACAAATATTTGAAAAATGCTTTAGAATATGGGAGGGATACTGTAACCACAGTGCCTTTAAAAATAAAGATTTAGAGCTAAAATCTGAGTCTAGAGAAAACTTAAAAGGAGAAACCTTAGTGGTTAAATGCAAAATTTTCGGTAAGTCTAGTTTTCATTTCAAAAAAGATCAATCTGAGGGAAAAAGAAAAAGTCAGGGTAAAGAAAAGGCTAAAAATAATATAAAAGGTAAGAAATGTTATTTATGTAGAAAAACAGGACATTTTATTGAAGATGGTTTCAAAAGACAAAATGAACTAAAAGAAAATGGTACAAAAGAAGAAACTGCAGTCTTAGCCTCTAATAAAGAAGATTCTAAAAATGGTGTAGTTTTTGTCAGTTATGAAAGACATCTAAATCAAGAGTAGATTCTTGATTCTGGATGCACCTTTCATTTGTAACATAACAGAAATTGGTTCACAAATTAACAAAAGTCTGATGGAGTTATGTTGTTATGGGAAATGACATGACCAGTAAGTAATATAGAAAGAATATGAACAGTGAGTATTGTTTTAAAAAATAAAACAAATTTAATCCTTTCCAAAACCATATTTGTACCTGATCTTAAAAGAAACCTAATATCCTTAGGTGTCTTAGATGAAATGGAGTTTGACATTATGATTGGAAAGGAACAAATCAAAATCTTCAATGATGGTGATCTAATCATTAATTCTGAGAAAAAAACATGGATTATATTTTCTAAAAACAAAGCCACTCCATAGTCTATCAGCAGCAATTTTAGATGAAAATTTGGTTTTTTCAACGTTATGGCATGAAGACTTGGTCATATAGGTAATAAGGGCCTTAAATCTTTGTAGAATCAAGGGGTTTTTGGTAAAATAAATATTTGTGACATTACTTCTTGTGAAAAATGTATTTTAGGAAAGAAAGTTAAGCTCCCTTTTTAACCTAGAATTCATAAGTCTAAAAAAATTATTGATTACTTACATGCTGACTTGTGGGGTCGTGCTTATGTGTGTACTCAATCTGGATTCAAATATTATTTGTTGATCATAGATGATTATTCAAGAAAATCTTGGGTGTTTTTGTTAAAAACAAAATATGAAACTTTTTCTGTTTTTAAAACATGGAAAACTCAAACTAAAAATCAATTTGATCTTAAAATAAAAATTTTGAGAACTGATAATGGCCTTGAATTATGCAATTTTGAGTTTAATGAATTTTGCAAAATACATGGAATCATTATGTTGGGTTTTAATTATTTTACCCAATTGTTTTATTTTTAATTAAATGGGTCCAACTTATGAGAATTAAATAGTTTTGAGTTCAAGTGAAATTCCAATTAAATCTAAGGACCAAGCTTGCAATTATTGGTCCAAAGAATTGTAATTGGATTAGAATTTGTTTTCTGGATTGAATATATATACCCACAGCAGAGAACACGCAGAGAGAACAGAGAACGTGCAGAGAAAAAAAAAGGCGCACGACGAAAAAATTAAAAGGAAGAAAAAAGGATTGTTTGGCAAGAAAAAAAAAAATTGGGCACAAAAATTGGGCTTTCTTCTTCAATTTTTGTATTCTACTATTGATTGTTTGGTGATGTATTTTTCTCTTTTATTTGGTTTAATATTTTTGGGGTTCCATCTATTGTGTTAGATGATTATTATTGTAGTTAACCAATAAAGTGTTGTTGATGTAGTGTGTGTTGGATTACCTCTTGATTTAGGGCATAAATCTAGAGAAGAAATATTGTAATATGTATTTGGTTGATAGTGGATTATTGTCGGTTATCCCCGTTGATTTTTCCTTTATCTTAAAGGATTTTACGACGTTAAAGAATAATTTTGGTGTTGTTTAGCTTTATTCATTATTCCGATATTTATATTGCTTGTATTAAAATATTGGTAAGTTGATAACTTTCATTTTAATTGCAAAGTAAAAGGAGAAAAATATATTGTTGTATTGTACACCTATATATATATTTTTTTTTTTCTAACAGTGGTATCAGAGTCTGGGTTGGGTTGTGTGAATTACAATAGAGGAGCCGGTTGGTAATTATAATTGGGTAACTTGGAAGCATAGAATGGTGGATATCCTTTATTGTAAGGATTTGCAAAAACCTATTGAGGGTGATGAGGCTAAACCAGATGATATGGCAAACAAGCAATAATATACTCATAATAGAAAAGCTATTGGAACTATCAGACAGTGGGTAGATAATAGTGTATTTAATCATGTGGCACAAGAGACTAATGCTTGTAAATTGTGGTCAAAGTTAGAATCTATGTTTGAGAAGAAAATTTGCATCTAAGAAGTCATTTTTAATTAGAGACTTGATCAACAGGAAATATAAAGAAGGCATGAGTGTGATAGAGTATTTGAACAATTTTCAAAATATCATAAATCAGTTAGATACTATGGGTATGATTCTTGAAGAAGAATTGCATGTTTTGTTGATTTTGAGTTCTTTGCCAGATAGTTAGGAGACATTTGTTGGGACTGTTAGTAACTCTGGGTTTTGACTATGGACTCTGTAAAAGACAGTATGCAGAATGAGGAAACAAGAAGAAAATATGCAGGTGTACGTTGATTCAGATTATGCACAAACTCTTGTTACAGAGGATAGATGAAGGAATAAGAATAAATGGCAAAGAGGTTACAGCAAGTAAAGAGGCAGATCAAAATCAAAAGACAAAAATGTTGATTGTTACTGTTGTGGCAAAGATGGTCATATTAAAAGAAATTGTCAAGTTTGGTTGAGAGAGCAAAAAGAAGGTAGCAAACAGAAGAAATAAGATGACAAGAACACTACATCTGTTGTATTTGATGGTGGTTAAGGATGGCAAAAATATTCGATTCGCCCCGAATCCAATGGACACCCAATTCGAATGGAGTGAAAATTTTTCGATTCGGAGATCAGCGGGGTGGATCGGGGCAGATCGGATCAGGCCTGATTCGATCAGATTTGCCCCGTTTGAAAAAAAATAGGATTAAATAATAAATAGATGAAAGATTTGGGGTTTAAATTATAATTTAGAGGTGGCTGGACTTAGCTTAAAAAAACAATTTATTCCAAAAATAAATAAATAAATAGATCAGTATACGGATCAGGGCTCTGATCCGCCCGATCTGCCCTGAAAAATGGCAGACTGCAGGACGGATTTGGATCTCCTACAATTATTACGGGACGGATACGTATCCGATCTACTCCGATCCGCCCCGTTGTCATTACTAATGGTGATGATATACTTTCTTGTAGAGAGTAAGAGTGCTTACACATAGTAATCATATTATTGAATGGATTGTTGATAGGGATGCTTCCTACCATGCTTCTTCAAACATGAATTTGTTTGCTAATTACACAGTAGGTGATTTTGGTATCATGAAAATAAGAAATACTAGTCAATCCAAGATTGTAGTGATTATCATCATTCACTTGCAAACATATGTCTGCTGTACCTTGATGTTGAAAGATGTAAGACACATTCTTAATATGCACCTTAATCTAATTTCAGTTAATGCTCTTGATCGGCAAAGTTATCACAACATCTTCGATGATTTGAAATAGAAATTGTCAAAAGGCTCTTTGGTTGTTGCTAGAGGGAAAGCTTGTTTCACACTATACAAGACTTATGGGAAAGCTTGTAAAAATGGGTTGAATGCATTTGAAGATTCTTCTCCCGAGCTTTGGCACAAGAGGCTCAGCCACATGATTGAAAAGGAGCTACAGGTTCTAGATAAGAAGACAGTCATTCCCTTAGCCAATGGTATGTCTCTAAATCGGTGTGATCATTGTTTATATGGTAAGCAAGATAGAGTTTCTTTTAGTGGCTCTTTTAGAAGAAATGAAGATATCTTAGAACTGGTACACTCTGATGTGTGCTCTCTTGGTGATGTGGCTTCTTTGGGTGGAAACAAATATTTTGTTACCTTTGTTGACGATGCTTCTAGAAAACTATGGGTATATCTTTTGAAATCTAAGGACAAAGTGTTTCAGTATTTTCAGCAGTTTCATAATGGTAGAAAGAGAAACAAGGAAGCCTTGGAAAGGCCTCAGAATGGATAATGGTGGAGAATATACTTCACATGAGTTCAGGGATCATTGCTCAAAATTTAGGATTTGACATGAGTTCACATAATCTAGTACTCCTCAACATAATGGTGTGGCAGAAAGAATTAACTGTACCATTCAGATGCATGTTGAAAACAGCCAAGCTACCTAAATTTTTTTGAGGTGAAGCAGTTCAGACTGCTTGTTACTTGATCAATAGATCTCCTTCTGTTCATTTAGATTTTGATATTCCTGAAAGAATGTGGAGTGGTAAAGATATATCCTAATCTCGTTTGAAAGTATTTGGGTACAAAGCATTTGTGCACGTGCCTAAGGAATATAGGTCAAAGCTTGATGATAGATGTATTCCTTGTATTTTCTTGGCTATGGTAATGAACAGTTTGGTTACAAATTTTGGGATCCAGATAAAAAGAAGATTGTGAGAAGTAGAGATGTGATTTTTCATGAAGACTAGACGATTGATGATTTTAATAAGTGAGCAGCCTAAGAGAGTGACAGCAGTTGTTCCTGATCTCATGTCTCCATCACCATAGTCTATTGTTGGAGATAATATAGTTCTTACTGATGATGTTGATGACATTGTTCATGGTGATATGCCTATTGATGACATTGGTAATCAGGGGGAGTAGATTCTAGATGAAAGAGAAGATGAAGAATCACATGTTAGGAGGTCTACTAGAGAGCACATGCCATCTTCTATGTATCCTACTTCTGACTATATTTTTCTTACCACTGATGGAGAACCAGAAAGTCTTCCAGAGGCACATATTCACAGTGATAAATTTCATTGGATGAAAGCAATGACTTGAATTATTTGAGAAATAATGATACATATGAATTAGTGAATCTTCATAAGGGTAGAAGAACATTGAGGAACAAATAGGTATACAAAATCAAACGAGACATCAATAGTGATATGATGAAGTACAAGGCTCGATTGGTTGTTAAAGGCTTTGGGTAGAAATATGGTGTTGATTTTGATGAGATATTTTCTCCTGTTGTGAAAATGACATCTATCAGAGTTGTTTTTTGGTTTAGTAGCTAGTCAAGATTTGGAAATGGAACAACTTGATGTGAAGACTATCTTCCTACATGGTGACTTAGAGAAAGAGATTTATATGTTGCAACTAGAAGGTTTTGAATAAAAGGGGAAAGAACACTTTGTGTGCAAATTGAACAAGAGTTTGTACGGGCTCAAGCAAGCACCAAGACAGTAGTACAAAAAGTTTGATGCTTTTATGAAGAGTCAGGAGTACACAAGGACGATTTTAGATTCTTGTGTTGACATCAGATCTTTTCCAGGTGACAAGTTCATTATTTTACTGCTTTATGTTGATGATATGCTTATAGTTGGCCAGGATGCAGTGTTGATTAAGAAATTGAAAGAAGCCTTGCATAAGTCATTTGATATGAAGGATTTGGGGCTGGCTAAACAAATCTTGGGCATGGAGATAGTTCGGGACAGAAAGTCTAAGAGGTTGTGGCTATCACAGGAAAAATATATTGAACGGGTACTTGAAAGGTTCAGTATGAAAGAAGCTAAGTCAGTTAGCTCACCTCTTGGTAGTCATCTTAAACTTATCAAAGATCCCGTCCTTCGACTAGTGAAGAAAAGAAGAAAATGGAAATAGTTCTCTACTCTTTAACAGTTGGTAGTTTGATGTATGCCATGGTATGTACTCGACCAGATATTGCACATGCATTTGGTGTGGTAAGCAGATTTTTGTCTAAGTTGGCAAAGATCATTGGAAAGCAGTAAAATAGATCATGCGGTATCTTAGAGGGACATTTACTTTGTGTTTGCGTTTTGGAGAAGCTCAGCAAGTTTTGATATGATATACATATGTAGATATGGCCGGAGATCTTGATAGTAGTAAATCTACATCTGAGTACTTGTTTACTTTTGCAGGATCTGTTTATTGGCAGTCAAAATTGTAAAAATTTGTAGCTTTTTCCACTACTGAGGCTGAGTACATACCAGTGACTGAAGTAGGAGATGATATGGATGAAAAGATTTCTTGAGGAGCTCAATGTGAAGCAAAGTGAGTACATCAATTATTGTGATAGTCAGAGCGTTCTTGAGTTGAGCAAGAATTCCACACGTCATTCTCGCACCAAACACATTGATGTGAGGTATCATTGGATCTGTAGAGCACTTGAAGAAAAATATTTACAGTTGGAAAAGATTCACACCGATGAAAATATTGCCGATATGTTGACTAAGGTTGTCACCAAGCATAAACTTATGTTTTGTACCGAACAAGGTAGGGATGAACTCCTAGAGATTGACTGGAGTTTTTTGTGGTGTACATTCCTTCATGGACTGGAGGGGGAGATTGTTGAGTTTTAATTATTTGACCCAGTTGTTTTATTTTTAATTAAATAGGTCCAGCATATGAGAATTAAATAGTTTTGGGTCTAAGTGAAATTCCAATTAAATCTAGGTACCAAGCTTGCAATTATTGGTCTAAAGAATTGTAATTGGATTAGAATTTGTTTCCTAGGATTGTTTCCCGGATTGAATATATATATAGACACATACACACACACCCACAGCAGAGAACACGTAGAGGTGTCAATCTGAGTCGGCCCGCCTTTGATGAATCCCGGTAACGGCCCGCATTAGAAAAAGTCCACACCATCGCGGGTTGCGGGCTGGGTCAACCCAGCATACAAAAATTGAACACTAGCCCGGCCCACCCGTTGGCCCATCCGGGTCGAGTCCATGTGGGCCACGGTTCGGCCCGGTTCAGTCCATATAAATAAAAAATTAATTTTTTTTTGAAATTACTAAAAAAAATTAGTTATTTATTGTAATTAAAAAATATATATTTACATATATAGAAAAAAAATGTGTTAAATTACTAAATAACAAAGATAAATTTATATTTGTTGATTTTTTAATTCAATTTCTATTATTTTTATATATATTTAAAGACTAAAACAGCACACATCTGTCATATCTTTCACTTTAAATGACTCTCTGCCATTTTTTTTTATTTTTAAATATCATTTCAAATATAAAAGTTTGAATTTTCTGTCTTTTCTTTTTTAAAAAAAAAAATCAAAACAGGACAGCAATTAAAGGTCGAACCGCCTGGCCGTGAACAGCCCACCCGGTTCACGAACTGGCTTGTAGTTCGACCTCCTCGACCCGTGAATGGTCCGCCAGGTTCACAGACCGATCCGCGGTTCCGGGTCGAGGTGGGTGGGTCGATGCGGGTTTGGTCGGCCTACCCGTCTTGACACCTCTAAGAACACGCAGAGAACAAAAAGGCGCACAAAGAGAAAATTAAAAGAAAAAAGGATTGTTCGGCAAGAAAAAAAATTTGGGCACAAATTTTGGACTTTCTTCTTCAACTCGTGTATTCCACCATTGATTATTTGGTGAGGTATTTCTCTCTTTTATTGGCTTAATATTTTTTAGATTCCATCTATTGTGTTAGATGATGGTTATTGTTGTTAGCCAATAAGGTGGTGTTGATGTTGTGTGTATTGGATTACCTCTTGATTGACTTGACTTAAGAGTATAAATCTAAACAAAAAATATTGTAATATGTATTCGGTTGATAGTGGATTATTGTCGGTTTGCCACGTCGATTTTTTCTTTATCTTAAAGGATTTTACGACGTTAAAGAATAATTTTGGTGTTGTTTAGCTTTATTCATTATTCCGGTATTTATATTGCTTGCATTAAAATATTGGTTGAGTTGATAACTTTCATTTTAATTGCACGGTGAAAGGAGAAAAGTACATTTTTGCATTATACACCTAGTTTTTTTCCCTAACACATTAGACATAAAACAGTAACATATACACCTCAACAAAATAGAATTGCCGAGAGAATGAATAGAACTCATTTAAATAAAGTAAGATGAATGATTTTGACTTCTGGATTGCTTAAATTCTTTTGGGGTGAAACTGTTATAACTTCTACTTATTTTATTTGGTAAATAGAAGCCCCTCCAATACCTTAAACTTTAAAGTTCTAGAATCTGTTTGGTCCAAAAGACCAGTTGACTACTCTCATTTTAAAAATTTTGGTTGTGCTGCATATGCTCATCAAAATGTAGGTAAATTAGAGCCTAGATTTCTTAAATATGTTTATGGGAAAAAATTAAAATGATATAGGCTCTGGGTTAAAGAAGAGGGGGGTTAAAGTCATAATTAGGAGAGATGTGGTTTTTAATGAGTGATTGATGCCTTGTTTAAAAGAAACCAGCTCTAATTTGAAAAGAAAAGATGTTAGAATTGAGGTAGAGTCTTCTAATTTGGAAAATACTGGTGATATGGGTGAAAGAGATAACTTGAATCATCATGAAAATATTTTACAAAATGAAGAAGAATTGGATGAAAATCAAACTAATCCTACAACTCTGCCTATTCATGAATATCAACTCACAAGAGATAGACAGATAAGGTAGATCAGACCTCCTACCAGGTTTACTGATGATAATTTTGTCTCTTTTCTCACATATCAAGAAGTAACTAAAAATGAACCAATTACCTATGATGAAGCAATAAAATGTAAAGACTCTTTAAAAAGGAAAATGGCAATGGAAGAAGAAATGAGTTCTCTAATTCAAAACAATACTTGGATTTTGGTTGAAAAACCTAAAAATCAAAAAAGTAGTTGATTGTAAATGGATTTACAAGATAAAAGAATGTGAAGATAGTAAAAACAATGTCAGGTTCAAAGCCTGACTTGTAGCTAAGGGCTTTACTCAAAGGGATGGTGTAGATTATTTTCAAATCTTCTCACCTGTAGTAAAACATACTACCATAATAATCATTTTGTCTTTAGTAACTCAATTTGGATGGGAATATGATGAGTTAGATATTAAAATTGCATTTCTATATGGTAAGTTAGATGAAACAATTTATATGAATCAAACCTTATGTTTTAAAAAGAGAGAGAAGTCTAATATGGTCAGCCTTCTAAAGAAATTATTGTATGGCCTAAAGCAGGCTCCAAGGCAATGGTACATAAGATTTAACACTTTTGTTCAAAATCTTGGTTTCCAAAGGAGCAAGTTTGATTCTCGTCTTTACTATAAAGGCTTTGAAAGGCCAATTATTTTTATCTGATTCTTTATGTGGATGATATGTTACTTTCGAGTCATGATAAAGATGAAATTAAAAGAATTAAAGACAAATCGAAGTCTGAATTTGATATGAAAAACATAGGTGCAGCAAAAAGAATCTTAGGTATGCAAATTCAAAGGGATAAAAAGAATGACAAGCTAATTTTAAATCAACATTCTTATGTGAAAAAAGATACTTGAAAAATATGCTATGTCTAATTCAAAGCGTGTTAGTTTACCTCTTGTTAATCATTTCAAACTATCTTCTAATTTCTGTCCTAATTCTCAAGAAGAATATGAAAGAATGGAAAATGTTCCTTATGAAAATGTAATATGATCTGTAATGTATCTTATGATTTGTTCCAGACCTGATCTTGCTTATAGTATTAGTCTTCTAAGCAGATTTATGGCAAATCCAAGAGAATGCCATTGGAAAGCACTTAAGTGGCTTCTCAAATACTTAAATGACCATTCAAATTTAGGTATGATCTTTAGAAAGTGCAAGAAGGTATAACCTTCAAAGGGTTATACAGATTCTGACTTTACTGGTGATAAAGATAATAGAAGATCAACATCAGCATGTTTCTTTACCTTATGGTACTATAATCAGTTGGAAATCTCAACTTCAAAAGGTAGTTGCCATTTTTTCTACTCAAACTGAATATATGGCTGCTACTAATGCAGTGAAAGAAGGTATATGGCTTGGTGGTTTATTAAAGGAATTTGGTTTTGTAGATGATAATGCTGTTTTATTTTCAGATAATCAAAGTGCTATACAATTGAGTAAAAATCTCATGTTTCATGATAGATCAAAACATATAGATGTTAAATATCATTTTATAAAGGATATCATTTCTAAAGGTATTTTGAAATTGGAGAAGATTGCAACTCCGTACAATCCATCTGATATAGGAACTAAAGTCATTCATTTAAATAAATTCAAAAATTGTTTGAAAATTCTTTCAATTGGTCAGGTTGAATCTGATTAATTGTTTTTCCCTTTTGTTTTTATATTTGTAGGTACAGAGCAAATGAAAACAATGAAGAAAATGTTCTAAGCATCAATCAATAGCCAATTCCTATTAGCAAGGTTGTGCTCTTGGGAAGAAATGGTTTTGCCACCAAAATTGTGAAGTTATTAATCGAAATTTGTCTTCTTTCAACATATATGACCTTCTATGCTATTGAGAATAGCTAAAAAAGAAGCCAATTTTTGGCTAATGACTTAAATAACTTTTAAGCTAAGTCAAACATGGTCTTAAACCGCTAAAAAATCATACAGAACGTCTATTCATGAGTTGATAGATAGTTGGAATTACTAATCTCCTAAACAATGTAGTTCTTGGTGAGAGCTCAGTCAAACTTTGTTGTTCCTAATTATGGGAGCTCATGTGTGACTATTGATAATAACAATAAAAAAGGTCGCAAAAAAGTAAAGAATAATATTAACAACAATACTAACAATAGAGACGGTGAATTTGCATCGACTAAAGAAAATTAATAGAACTTTTTTTTAAATTTTATTCATTCAAAAATTATTTTGAGCGCATTAACAAAACTAATGTTCATTATGAAAAGAAGAATACTAATTGAAAATGTATAAATTAACAATTGTGATTGGTCATGCACTCAACAAGCTAAATTTGCATCCAACGCATGAAATATACAACTCACTTAAGTGTTTAATTGAAAATCTTTGCCAAAACGATTACAAATTATCTAACATTGAAACATAATTTTTGAATCATAAATTTTCAAATCTTAGAGCAATTTTGAAATCTAGCTAGTATGGAGTTCAAATGTTGTAAGCTAATAATTAATATCCTGTTCAAGAAAATAAATTCCACTAACTTAATGTAATTGACTAGCAAATTGCTTGAATAAATTGCATTCCATATGGTAAATTTAAGTGTCATTAAATAAATTTTCAAAATTTTTACCCAACATAAATTATGTACACACACACTCACACACTCATTACTTATTTGTCTTCTAGCATGACAATTTGTTCTAAGTACTAATTAATAAAAATTTACTTAGAAGAAAATAAAAGTAGAATATATTTTAATCGCTCATATTTTCTTTTATGGCAAGTTTGATACATCAAACTAGATATGTTGTTTGAAAAATGAACCTATGGTAGAGTACTCAAATTACATACATAAATTGATAAAACTAAAAAATTAATGTTCGAAAGTATTATAAAATCTATCCGAAGAGGCTATGGTTATGCAATTGTTAACAAGGGTTGTCATAAAGGTTTCGTACATGATAGTGCAGAGGGTGTCTCCAGTTACCCAAATGGGTAACTGCGTGAAGCGAGTGTTGGTGATTGTTGAAGCGAGGGTTATATTTTATACTAAAAAGTCGATTGTTTACGGTTGTTAGTATAAGACTTTTCATTTCGTCTTCGGACTTTCAATAAGTAGTCAAATGCAAGCTAAGAAGCCTGTGTCTAACTTTTAGCGGTAGTATGATGTCCTTGTGAGCGAAGGTCGGTGTTTGCAAAAATGTTGAGCTGACAAGTCCGGATATGACCAAAAATTATTTATTTGATTCCAAAATATGGCAAGTTGTACACTTTAAAAGAATCAATTGCTAAAGAGTCAATTTTTGAAAATGTATTTAATGATACTTAAATTTACCATATGAAATGCATTTAAGCAATTCAATAGTCAATAACATTTTCTAAATGCAATTTATTTTACTGAAAGAATAACATTTGATGGACAATTAAAATTGCATACTAGATTTCAAAATTGCTCTAAAACTTGAAAATACGTTTTAAGTATCTTTTAGTAAGCTTTTTAGGAATAATTTTTAAGTATAAATTAACCACTCGGACGATCAAATTGAATATTGCATGCACTACTTGCAAATTCAGCACATAAAGTGCACGACCCAATCAAGTCATGAATCTAAACACTAGCGACTAATATTAGCTTTCTTCTTTTGAAGTTTAAACAACGGATATTTCATGTCTTGGAAACTCGAATCCACCACCATGGAAACAAAGTTTTGTGTATTCATTTCCTTTTTAACTTTTAAGCTAAGTCAAACATGCTCTCTTAAAAAATGTTGTTCTTGGTGAGAGCTCAGTCAAACTTTGTTGTTCCTGATGTGAGTGCCATTTGTGACTATTGATAATTAATAACAATAAAAAAGGTAGCCAAAAAAGTAAAGAAATAATAGTAGCAACAATACTTGAACAATAGTGATGGTGAATTTTCATTGACTAAAGAAGTTTCATAGCTAACGTTTATTCTAAAAAAAATAAAAATGAATGCTAATATTAGTTGCACGCGTCTAAATAAAAAATTGTGATTGGTCATGCACTCAACTTACTAAATTTGCATTTATTGCAAAAAATATACAAGGCATCAAACATAGTTTTTCAAATCTTTAGAGCAAATTTTGAAATATGCACTTTAAAGTGTCAGTCACATGTTGTAAGCTAATATCCTACAAGAATAATAAATACCATTAACTTAAAAGTTATTGACTAGCAAATTAAATTGCTTGATTAATGCATTCCATATGGTAAATTTAAGTGTCATTAAATAAATTTTCAAACTTTTCACCCATCCCAAGTTATGCAGAGAGGATTGATTATATGCAAGCGCACACATACTAGTTACTTATTAATAACAATTGTCTAGAACAAAATAAAAATAGAATATTTTATTAGTCCGTAATGGCAAGTTCGATACATCAAACTAGACTAGATGATTAATAAAGAGACTTGTGAGCGTAGTGTCTAATTCAACATGTCAAACACGTAATGAGTGTCGTCACTCTGAGCTACATACCTAAAAGGAAATATAGTGTATTATTTCTCATAAAAACAGTAGATTGGGATTCCAAATATTTAGACATTGACCTGCGAGATCATCTCCATCAAATCAAGCTCCTTCTTCCCTTCAAATTGCATCAATGGAGGCATATCAAATGGCAACCCTATATCAAAGCATTTTTCATCCATTTTAAGCGAACCACCAGATATATCCTCCATTAAACTGTCAATGCTACTTCCTTCAAACAATTTATCATCCAATGTAAATTCTGGGACTTCATCAAAATCATAATCCGGCACGCAAAAATCCATAAAATCTGGTTTTTCTAATGTCTTCATTGAAGCATTAGCATTATATATGATTCCAGCATTTGTAGTAGTAGTAGGTGATGCAGAAAATCCTTTCTCCAAATTCAAGCTTTTTATGTAGTTCTGGAGTAGAGAGCTAGGCCTCGGCCATTTGGTCCTGCATTTTCGCCGAGAGAATTGCCTTCTTTTTGTTGCATTCCAGTGATTCTTGATGGAATTCTCGGTTCTCCCTGGCAGTCTTTTTGCAATTTCTGCCCATTTGTTTCCCACTTCTGCATGAGCCTCAATCAGAATCCTATCCTCTTCTTCAGTCCATACATCCTTCTGCTCAACAAAAATGATAAAAATCAGTAATTTCACCAATTTTAAAATCACAATAAAACAACAAAAGGTAACACTAAAAGAAGAAAATAAACTAAATTTACGAGGTGGCAGATATTAAATGGCATCATATAATGCTACAGAAGTCATGCATTAATCCGGTTTTGACATAACACCCTAAATATCGACCCATTAAAGCCTATGTTTGGCTAAGCTTAAATTATAATTTAAGCTGGTCAAAGAGATCTAATATCAGATACAAATTTCTAGTAAACCACTTGGACTGATTTGTGTATACTGCACAATCTGAGTGCAATTCAGCACACTACTCATCACAATCGTCAATCTGAACTCGCAACTGAAAAATCATCCTAGAAAACAACATAAACCAAAGTCTGGAAAAGGAAAAATATATATGAATCCTTTTTGAATCGGGAAAAAAAAACAAGAAAGTGGGAAAATATGAAGCCAAAAACAGGTTTAGGAAGAAGAATTAATTGAAATCGAACTTTGATATCAGGCCTCAGATGATTGTGCCATCTCTCTCTGCACTGCTTTCCTATCCTCCCCTTTAGCGTTTGTGCGATATGTGACCATTTCCTCACCCCAAACTTCTCCACCAGATGGATCAAAAGTCTGCAAAATAAGCCAATTTTAAAGAATTGTTAAAAAATAAAATATACAAAACAAGATCAAATATTTTTTTCTTCTACCTGTCTTCTTCTGTAGTCCACTGCCCCTTGGCTGATTTGGACTTCTTCCAGGCTCGACCGGAACTTTTAGCTGACAAAGATTCACCCTCAATAGTGGTGTTATTACTGTTATTGTCATTATTTTTCCTCTTTCTTGAGCCACCTTGTTTATTTCCATTATCAGCTGTTACACATGAGCTCTCATCTGGAACAACAAAGTTTAGGAGATCAGAATCATGGCAGTTTAGGGATAAAATGTTATGATCAGAAGTTTCCATTCCCGTTAATGGATATTTCCTATCCTGAAAATTCAATAATCCACCACCCCGGAAATTATGCATAATTCCACCACCATTTTCTTCAAATGGCTTGAAATTGTAGGAATCCAAATCTGTCGAAGGAGAAACATGACAAAAGTGGTCAAATGGATCAAAACTGTTTTCTTGGAATCCGAGGTTCGGATTGAACGATGATCCTGTTAAAGAAAACTGATCGAAGTACTGGGATTCTTGAAGGTAACCCTTTGAAGAAAAATTCATGTGCATAGACAAATCATCTTCTAGTTTGAGTTCCATGTTACTGTTGAACAAGGCAATTGGTCGAGGGGTGACATGATCATTTCGACATTTTGACTCCATGGGAAAACAAGAAGCAGGAGAAAGAATGTGGTACAATTTACAAAATGTTGGAATGCAGTGATGCAAATCTTTGTCGGAGTCTCTAATTTCAGTTACCTAAATATTTACTAATGAAGTAAAAGGCATTTAATGCAGTGGAAATTCATCTGGACCTTTAATTTTTTGGGTGATCAAATGGTTGGAATTGTGTAGGATTCAATTTAGTCATAGACTTTAAACAAATTCAAACCAGGTTACTCGTTATTACTCACAAAAGGGTATCTATTGAAAATTTGTGGTATTATGAATAATTACAATTTTTGTGGGATAAAAACGTTTGAAAAATTATTTAATGATACTTAATTTTACCATATGAAATGCATTTAAGCAATTTATTAGACAATAACATTAAGTAAATGGAATTTATTTTAGCTTATAGTATTTTGACTCACAATCAAAAGTACAAACTAGATTTCAAAGTTCATCTAAGATTTGAAAAACAATTATTTTCATATATATCATTTTCAAAAAGATTTTTCTAATTAATCTAAGCTACTCAGACTAGATTGTATAATGCACGAGCCAGATGAAAATTTCGCACGTTGAGTGCACGATAACGATGCAATCAAGTAGTCTAAACACTAGCAATTGATAATAGTAATTTTATTTTAAGAACTAAAATGGATTTTAAATAAATTTCTCAAAAGAAGAATGTGTGTTATTATTAGTTAGATTGAGAAATGTGCTTGGCCGGGTCGTGCACTCCACATGCTAAATTTGCACAAAGCGTGTGAAATCCTGTGTGCATTTTAATATCATTAATGTTATTGACTTGCAGTTTTAATCCTGTGGTCGTACAATCTTTTGATGAGAATGAGGGTGAAAATGGTACCGAAGGAAACATAAGTTCAACTACAAAAAATAGTGGCTTTAGAAATGGAGCCATGATATCCGTGCCTAATGGTCGCCATCAACGGAATATTTTTGACCGACAATCTGTTGCTATTTTGAGGGTCGCTGAAAATTACCAACGAAAATTTTGTTGGTAAAAGCATGTTAGGTAATATTGCTTGTCATTTACCTATGGATACGTGTAATTACCTACGAAGATTTTGTAGGTATACTAGTGTGCGTTACCAATGAAATTTCGGTAGGTAAAAGTGTATGTTATGTGTGACATTACCTTCGAAAATTCTGTAGGTGAAGATTAATTTTGTTTTTTTTTTTTTTTAATAAATGGCTGAAAATTTATGAAAATGCACTAAAACAAACAAGCTAATAATAATCAATATACCAAACGAAAACTATTGTATAATGTAACAAAGCTTTTGTAACAACCCGTTTTAAATTGGTCAAAGTCAAACATTATTTAGTCAAAGTTAATAAATTTTTTTTGTTAAGTCCAAGTCAAATAAGACTTAAATTAAATACATAAATTTTTACGGGGCTATTTTGTAAAATATAATTACTTAAAGATTTAAATGAATCTACAAGGAAGCTATAGACTTAAGTTTGCAATTTTGGCACTTTGTGAAATGAAATTGTGGCCATTTCCAGAGACTTCCCCAGCGGCAGAAGAGAGAAGAAAAAGAAAGGGTAGGGAAAGAAACAAAGAGGAAGAAAAAAGAAAAATGAGGAAGAATAAGAATAAGACAAAAAAGATGCCAGTCGAATTTTAAGGTGGTCGAAAAATCAATTTTTAATGCTTGGGTTGTCTATTTCTTTTGCAATTTCAAGAGGAGGTAACGAAGAGGTTGGTGCCACGTACCGACCAACCTAGTTCTAGTCAAAAATTCAGTTAGTGGAAAAAATTAAATATTTATAGAGAATGACAATTAATTATATATACTATTATGTTACGTGTGATTTTAAGGACTTATTTGTTATTTTACATGATTATAATTAAATGTTTATTCCTATCATTCGGGCGATGGATTACTTTGATTCGATTAGTGCTATATTTTATTTCTCTCTATCTCATTCAGATTATGAAGTCTCCCAAGGCTATCTTGAAGAAGTTAGAGGGCATATTTACTAAGTTCTTTTGGGACTCCAGAGACGATGCACCCAAATTACATTGGAGGAGATGGAATGACCTTTGTATTCCTACTGAAGAGAGTGGACTGAGCTTTAGGAGACTGCAGAATATTGTTAATACATTCTCCCTAAAGCTCTGGTGGTTATTTAGATCTCAGCGGTCATTATGAACTCAATTTTTACTGAGTAAGTATTTTAAAGGTATCCATCCGTTACTGACTACTATTCCTTACTATGCTTCAGCTGTGTGGAAGCGGCTGAAGCATATAGGCCCACAGACAGAGACACACATTACTTGAAAGTTAGAACATGGGCAGATATTCTTTTTCCATGACTGTTGGATGAGCGAGTCTACAGTAGCTGATCAGCACCCACACTTGACACATTCTTCTATCCAGGTTGGAGAATTTTTTGATGATATTGGATAGAACATTGGCAAACTTCTTCAACTTGTACCATATATTATTGTTGAGCAGATAGGGAACATCCATATCACTGCTAAGGTGCACGATCAAATTATATGGAAGGATACTTCAAATGGTAGATTTGCTACCAAATCTGCATGGCAGCTAATTCGCATGGGGCATACTATCCAGGCTGTATACATCATGATTTGGAGTTCTATTATCCCGGCGACCGTCTCTTTTTTATGCTAGAGACTATGGAAACGTCTTATCCTTGTTGATGTTGTGATTTAGAGGTGGATTGTGAGTCATATGACTTCTCATTGTCAGTGTTGCTCAGCTATTGAAACTATTCAGTATTTATTTATTGACAGTTATATTGCCGACCAGGTTTGACACCATTTTTCTGACATTTTTCATATAACCCTTCGACCGATGGAGGGTTTTCAGTATCGATTTCAGTCTTGGCGTTTCTCGGATCAGTTTGTCAGACAGGGTTATATTCGTACGATCATTCCTCTTTTGATTCTCTGGTTTATTTGGACTACGAGAAATTATACGAAGTACCATGATAACTCTATAGAACCAAGACGGATCATCCGGAGAGTATACCATACTATCTCTCTACTACATACAGGTCGTTTAATACAAGACAATTCTAGATAATGGATTATTCTAGAGTAATGACTTATTCTAGAACACTATTCTAGATGGGGACTGATAGACTCACTTAATCACAATAATTTACAACAATCTGGATGTCAAGGAATAGGTATGAAGGTAACAGTTAGGCAACTTGGCCCAGGTATTCTCCAGCAGATGCAGCATTCTTGCAACGAATGCAAGGGAATGGGAGAGACTATTGAAAATACATACTTGATTTCCAAAATTTGCTCATACATTTAGAACATTATAATTTGATATTAGATAAGAATCTTCAAAATACAATTTGAGAAATAATTTTCTGGTATAATAATTTGCACGTGCTTCGTGCAAATTCAGCACGTAGAGTGCACGACCCAATCAAAGTTGTCAATCTAAACCTTCCAACTAATATTAACATTCTTCTTTTGAGAAAAGGTTGGTTTCCTTATTGTAATGTTGTATATATAACACGTTCACTCACTCAAAAGTAAAAACTTTTTGGATGAATGAAAAAATAAAGTTGCCATAATGGGTGTCTGTCAAAAAATTGCAATTTCACTTTGTCTTTGTACTATTAGATGCACATGTGTTTGGGGGTATGAGGGGGTTAAGAAATACTAATCTTCGCCGAACTTGCTATATGATCGGCTAATTTGATAATTCTATCACTACGGGTCACTTTGATACCGTTAGGTGGACCATGTCGAGAATGATTTTGAGCCCAACCACGTCCCAAGTTTAAGTGTGTCAAGGGGAAACCATAATTACTTTTGTTGCTGGTCTATTGGTTCTTTCACTAACTTTGGCATCTACGTACATTGAGAGCTCCAAGAGAAGTTTGGCAGGAAAAACTCTGGTGGGTCTGCCGGGCCACCTCTGCCTAACCTCTGATAGGTGCTCATCAATTGGAGAACTTCTGTTTCCTTCAGTAACCTTTTCACCGTCATTCTCATCAGAAGCTTGAACGTTGGTTTCCTCACTATAATTTTGTATTAAAAAGATTAACTAGTATATATTGCTTACCAGTGGTGGGATCCGACCGTATATGATTCAAATTCAATTAAAATTCAACCAATCAATTAGGGCTTCGAGGTCGATCTCCAAGGGTGATGATGAAAGCTTGCTTCGAGAATGTTCTCCAACGATGATGAACTAATGTGGGAGACAGAATCCAAAAATATTGAAGACAAATTCGGCACTGGATTTGAAGACAATGGATTTGAAGGAGGAGAGATGAGAAAAAAGAAGTGATTTTGGCCAATTTTTGCAGACAAGATGTATATAAGATTTTAGGGTGAGAGGGGGTGAAAAAAACCTCTCTAATGGTCGGTTTGATAATTTATATGCTCAAAATTGAAGAAAAAACTTCCCTGGTAGGTGGGTGAAAATGCTATTGAAAATAGTGATAATTTGCCACATATTTGATTTTCTATTAAAATTTCACAATTAATTTTCAACGTTTTAAATTCTAAATGTAACACATGTAACACACATTTTTTTTTATATGAAATGTAACAAATGTAACAAATCTAACACCAAGTGTTTAAAAAGTAAAAACACTATTTTTAGAATAAAAAAGTTAGATAGTATTTTTTTAATTATTTTATGTTTTGTGGTATATGGTAAAACTAACGCTTGAAAATGTGACGAGAGAAGAAAAGCCTTCTTGGATAGTTGAAGAGGAGAAAAAGGCCAATAAAATTGATTGAGAAGATGGAACCAGTTACAAATGTTTGGGTTGAAGAAAAACTACTGTAATGCTTTTTTCCATTAAGTGTATAATTTGGTTCTGCATGTTGTTAGGATTAGAGCAATAAATACATGGCGAAAAATAAAGAACATAACAATTTATACATGTTTGTTTCAATATGAGACTATGTGTCACGGATCGCACCTTAGCTTAACGCTAATATCCGTGACTATCGGGGATGACGGGTGAAGTTGGCTTGACATGAGATTATTGGTGGCCGTAATGGCAGCAACTTCGTGTGATGAGCAGAGAACCTTAACAATAGAGTTTGGAGAAGCCGTTTTACGGAGAGCTTCCCTAAGGAGTTTGGAAGCTTCCTACCAAGGCAGGCGACAATCGGAGTCCGTTTGGTTATGAAACGTAAGGGCCGAAGGCGACTGGGCAGTGCAGTGGCGATGTTGTAATTTCAGAATATTGCAAGGGCAATAACTCAGCGGTCGAGTATCCGTTGGGGCTGAAACTTATTGGACTTCATATTGAAGATGTTAGCTTCGCTACGGATCAAACGGAACGTCATTTGGAGGTCGGGAACACCGGTTATGGAAATTATGATTCCTCGACCAAAAGACGTCTACTGGTGTCACTTGGGATATTTCTCCGTATCTATTATAAGGGAGGCATGCTTGGTGAGCAATCAGCCAGCCTCCCCCGTGCTTCCGTCCTACCGGAGGGACAGCCTGCGGGCTAACCTTTTGCACTAAATGAGCAATCCTTAGGGGCCATGCGGGCAACTAAGGGCCTACTTTAGGCACCTCAAGAGAGGGCTAAAGTACTCGTTAGAGTTTGGGAACTCTTCGGGCGGCGTTGGCTTTCGGGGCCTTCGTTGGGCACTCGGAGGAGGCCTGAGGTTACCGTTAGAGTATTGCTATGCGCGAGCGCTACGCTAAGGATACGGTAACTCTTCTAGGCCGAATGAGCTATCGAGGAAAGTACTCTAAAGGCCTCGTATGCTAACTCGTGCGCTTTGGCTATGGGTTATAGCCATGCCGCGAGATCCGTTGGTTCGAAATGCGATTATGGGGCAACACCGCATAGTTGGGTGAATATGGCAAGATGCCATTATGGTTTAAGCGAGTATGCTATGAGAGGACCGTATGTTGTGCATGGGCATGCGGGCAAGCTAGCTAAGTCGGTTCAACAGAGTTGGGGAATATCGACGAAGATGTGCATTGCGAATAGGCGAGCGCCTTGGCACCAAGTGCAGCGCAGGGATGCGTTCGAGTGTTTACACGCTAGCAATCTGTGTGGGTAAAATGTGCAACGGGTTATGTTTAGACTCGTGATGGAAAAGGCGGAAGGTAGTTGAATAGAGTGAAACTACTGCCGCACGGATCGAAAAATAGTCGTGCTACGCGACTGGAAGAGTCGGTCCGTGACACTATGTCCTATCTTAAGCCGATGCACTATTTTCATGATGATTTCTGTTTACAACAAATTAATTCTATATATAACAACCCAATGAATGTTTTCTAGTTATAATGAAATTCTAAAGTAACCCAACGAAGATTCTCTAGTTATAATGAAATTCTAAGATAACCTAATTACAAAAGAAAAATCTAGAAAAACACCTTTTCTAAAGCAAATAGAAATACCGTGGACGTATCAGGGGTGCTGCCCCCAAGTCCTCGGGTGGGCCCCCTTCCTACCCCCATGGAGACCTTAGATTGAAGGTCAGTCTGAGCTCAGCTTCGCGTAGCACAACAAATTAGGCTCCACAGCTTAACACATATTTGGTTTTCTTTAACTTTTGTATGATGATGAAGGTATCTCTTTTCCATCTGTCCATGGAAATGGTTATGTTAAGCACACATATAGAAAATTATATATTGTACGCGTTCAATGCAAATTCAGCACGTGGAGTGCACAGCCCATCACATTGTAGTGGATTAAGTTCTACGATAAGAACATTCAAATATATCCAAAATTCAAAAGTTGAGGATGGAGGAGCATCCCAAAGATTCGGCTAATAATGGAGAAGTGTCGAAGAATAAAGTGCTCGATGTAGGAGTTGAATCCCAAGGAGAAGACTTGCTACCTGCACCTTCTGGTAAATGCCTATGAGAATGAGGCAGACAATGCTAAAAGTGTTGCACACGACACGAACATTCTTAAGAGTGAGGTAGAAGACCTAATCAACCCCAAGGGCGAGGCACAAGATCAGATCAACCCTATGAGTGTGGCTAAAGATCAAATCCACACCAAAAGTGAAACTGAAGATCTTATCAATTTTATTAAAGTAGAGAACTTCACTGGAAATGGCATGGCGGGTGGAAATGGTATTGAAAATATGATGGGAGAAGAAAAGCCTACTGAAATTGTTGTTGAGGAGAAAAATGGAAACCTATGTTTAGTTTAATGGAAGAAAAACTATTGAAATTGAGGGTTTTAATGGTGCTAAGCTTATATGCAAAAGTGTTAATGCAATTTGTTTGGCTCTTTGGCTCGCATTCTCGAAACACGAGTTTGATTAGTGAAAGGCAACTTTCACCCAATCATGACACGTGGTCTTATCCTCAGCGTGTTGGATTATTTATCTCTATAATGTGTTACATATTAGATTGCAATTATATGAGCTATCTAATTAATAGGGCTATTAATGATATGTTGATTTGGCCCTAGAGACATCTAAACTGAGTATGAGATTTGTAATGTGTAGAAACCAGATCCTAGTCCAATTAGGATTAATTGACTTCTAATTGGATTAGTGTATACAGAATATTATAAATAAGAGTTATAGTTCATAGGTCAATCACAATTTTTGCTCCTTCTCTTCTATGCCATTATAGACAGATATTCTATTGAGCATTATTGAAGTGATTAGACTGTGGAACATTCAACCCTATCGATTTCAACATTGATGGAGACAGGTACTCTTCTCAATTAATTGTACTTGATAATTTGGCATGATATATTGATTCTTTAATTATATGTATTTAATCAAAGACCAGAAATTTTATTTATAACACAGTTTCCATATTAGAATCTGGTAGATGGTTTGTATACACAAGGGGCAGCACATTCTCCCAAAAACAGTGAGTTTTGCACCCTTCAGATTCAACATTCTCTTTTCTTCTATCCTCTGTTGTTTCTGTTAGGGAAAAACTAGATGTACAAATGTATCAAAGTATTTTTTCCTTTTTATCGTGCAATTAAAATGAATGTTATCAACTCAACCTAAGCAATATAAATTCCAGAATAATAAATAAAGCTAGACAACACCAGAATTATTCTTTAACGTCGTAAAACCCTTTAAGATAAAGGGAAAATCGACGGGGCAAACCGACAATAATCTACTATCAATTGAATAAATATTACAATGTTTCTTCTCTAAATTTATGCCCTAAATCAAGAGGTAATCCAACACACCAGATCAATAACACTTTATTGGCTAACTACAATAACCATCATCTAACACAATAGATGGAACCCCGAAAAATATAAAGCCAATAAAGAAAAAGAAATACCTCACCAAACAATTAATGGTGGAATACAAGAGTTGAAGAAGAAAGCCCTTTGCCAAACGCAATCCTTTTTCTTCCTTTATTAAATCCTCTTCACGTGCCTTTTTAATCAAGAAACCAAGAACAGCCGCTGCATGTGGAATAATCTCTGTTCTCTCTGTGCGTCTCTCTATCTGCTGTGGGTATGTTATATATATATAGGTATATATAGGTTTGTTGGCACAAAAACCAATTCTAATCTAATTAGAATTCCTTTGACCATAAATTGCAACCTTAGTCCTTAAGTTTTTAATTAGAATTTTACTTGAACCCAAAATAATTTAATTCTCATGGGCTGGACCCATTTAATTAAAATAAACAATTGGGTCGAATAATTAAAACCCAACAGTTTCATCTCCTTCTGGGTTTCTTCTTTTGGGCTTCTTTGATCTCGGGTGATCAATTGAACACAGTCCTTAAAGAATAATCACTCTCCGAGTGATTAATTAGTGTTTGGGGACTAAGAACAGTACTAACTTCGTTTTGGATAAACTTGTATTCAAGAGATTCATGTTGGTTTGGGGTTTGGAGTGAGCTTAGTGTGTTTGTGTGTGAATGCTATGCTTGAGAAAAGAAGCTCCTGAATCCAATGATAAACAAATGCTGTGAAATGTTCTTGAGTGGAAGCTTCGGAAATTGATTTGGTTCTTAAAGTTTTGTAAAACTCCTTTCCTTATTTTTATTCGTTTAATCATTAATATTTATGTGTACTAGTTTTAGTTCTCTCAGTTTGGTTTTGTAACAGAAATGCTTCTAAGAAATTTGCCAGTCAACGACGTTAAGTTAATTGAATTTATTTCATCTGGGAATGATATTAGCTTATAACATTTAGCCCACAATTGAAAATACATACTAGATTTCAAAGTTTCTCTAACATTTGAAAATTTCTAATTTGACGTACATGTCTTCAGAATACAAATTGAGAAATAATTTTCGTTTATAATAAATTGAATGTGATCGTGCAAATTCAACACTTGGAGTGCACGAATCAATCACAATTGTCAATCTAATTATAGTGTTCTATTTACATCAAATATTTTTCGTTAAAAACTTTCATTGCAATTAAAATGTAGTGTACTTAACAAATAATGTTGTGGTAATATAATTACTCATAGTTTATTTGTAATTATCTTTCTAATTAACATTGTATTATTTTTTCATCATGCATAAGGAACCCTAGCCTTCTCTTTTTCTTTTGATTCTTCTTGTTCTTTGTTTCCTTCGATTCTTATAGTGTTTTGCGTTTTGGATTTTGCGTTTGACGCTGAGAGTTTGAAGTTTCCACCTGTGATTTGATGTTTTGCGTTTGAAGTATTTGTTTTGCATTCGTTCATTGTTCGTTCTGTATCTACAATCTGCAATTTGGTATTTCGTTGCGTTCCAATTTTCTGTGTATTTGATTATGGCTACCGAAAGAGATGATTCCCTTCAGTCTGTGAGTGTGAGGTTGGATGGAAAAAATTATTTGTTTTGAAATTATGTAATGAGAAATTTCCTTAAGGGTAAAAACTATGGAGATATGTTAATGGCACTTCTATGAGACCCGTGAATACTGCTGAAAATTATACTACCTTGATAGATACCTAGGACACCAATAATGCAAAAATTATTACTTGGATTAGCAATTTTGTTGAGCATTCCATATGTGTACAATTGGCTAAGTATGACACAGCAAAGGAGGTTTGGGATCATCTACAGAAGTTATACACTCAGTCAAATTTTTCAAAGCAATATCAATTGGAAAATGACATACGAGCTATTCAGCAGAATAATATGAGTATTTAGGAGTTCTATTATGCTATGACAAATCTTTGAGATCAATTGGCTCTTACAGAAGATGATGAACTAAAAAAAGTTAATGTTTGCATTGCTCATAGAGAGCGGCAACGGTTGATAGCTTTATAAGTTATTTGTTAGTAGGATTTGGAATCACATTAAAATCACGTCGTATGAAGTTATTATGACAATTTTTTCAGGCAGCACCAATGGTACTTGAGTCAGATTTTCAGGCAATTTTGGCTATGTTTTTCTCATATCAAATGACTTGTCTGACGACTAGATTTTTTTCTATACTGTAGCCTAACGTATCAAGTACTTACAATTCAAAAATCATAATTTTTGAGCACATTAACCTAGTCAAATGGTTTTTGAAAATACCTTGTGTTAACATTTAAAACTACAAAGTTTTGGAAGTCCTTATGAGTTTTCTTGTGCGCTTGCTATTTTTTCGCTGCAATTAATTTTTAAAACCATCCAAGGGAGTGGGAAATTGAGATTTAGAGTTGTCAAGTATAGTTAAAGATTTTTAAGTAACTCTCCGGATTTTAAAATGGTGTTCAGAACATATATTTAATTATAATTCAAACTCTAATAACTTGTTATTTGTTATATTTGTTATCGTACAAGGGTTAAAGCTTGCAATTGTAAAATATTTTCCTATTATAGTAAATAGCACGCGTTCCATCCAAATTCAGTACGTGGAGTGCACGACCCAATCACAATTCTCAATATAATTAAAGTGTTGTATTTACATCAAATATGTTTCATCAAAGCACAATTATCCTTCGTCCATATCATTTGAGCACCCTGAGTTAGCGCTGTAATCATTGTATACTCCTCTGTCTTCTGAGAAGTTCATTTATTATGGAATGAACCGTACCATCTTCTATTCTAATCAATCTGAGCCACCTTTTTAATTTCTGTTATCACGAGTAACACAAGAATTCTCATCAAGACAACAATATTTAGGAGATTGACATGGATTAAAAAAATGTTTCCATGACCATCAACGGATATTTCATGACATGGAAAACTCATGAAATCCAATTAAGCCACCAAGCACCAATTGAACGTCGACTGTACTAGAAAATTTTCGTTGATAACTCAAGCCTTCCACACCACGTTGAGTTTGACATGGAAGAAGGAGGGGCTTTTTGGCTAACTCTATTTAGTAGATTTCTACCGTCACTCCATAATGGTACAAACTTTCCTTCAAGTTCTTCACAATTTACTCTCTTCCTGAGAGCTGATGAATGAAACAGTACTTCAAGTGAATACTTTTTGAACGTAGGTTGCAGAAAAACGAAAGCCGCCAAACACAACAGGCAGGATACGACATGTGAAAATGCTATTTTTAAAAATAGTAGAACGCGTAATATCGCGCAGATGTGGTATAAAAGATTATAGTAGATATTGACACATTAATATTTAGTTTTAGAAAATCTATTATTTATCAATCATTCAAACTCTAATCACTTGTTTTTTTATAATACATGGGCTAAAGCTTGCAAATTGAGATATTTTTTAATTTGATATTACTTAAGTATCTTTGGAAGTATAATAATAATGCACGCGCTTCTTGCAAATTCAGCACGTGGAGTGCACGACCCAATCAAAATTATCAATATTCTATACCCTCGTAACTAATATTAACATTCTTCTTTTGAGAAGATTGGTTTCCTCATTATATTATTGTATTTAAAACATGCTTAGATACTCAAAAAAAACTTTGACGAACGAACAAATTAAGTTGCATCAATGGAAGCATTTTAAATAGAAACCCTATCATAGCATTTTTGGACAATAATGGACAAGAATAGGAGAATAAAGTTCTTGATGCAGAAGTTGAATCTCGAGGAAAATACTCGACTTCTGCAGCGTTTGGTATTGATAACGATTTACCAGTGACAATGCCATGGAACGTGGAATAAAAGATATTTTATAACTATAAATACAATTATTAGCGTTAGAACATATATTTAATTATAACTGACAATCAAACCACTAGTTAGTTTTTAAAGTTTAAGGGTTAAAGCGTGTAATTGTGAAATAATTTTCTATTACAATAAATTGCATGTGCTTCATGCAAATTTAGCACGTGCAGTGCGAAACCTAATCACACTTCTCAATCTAATTAGAGTGTTGCATTTACATCAAAAAAAATTCATCAAGGAAAAATTATCCTTCGTCCATATAATTTGAACACCCTGAGTAAGCGCTGCAATCATTGGATGCTCCTCATTCTTCCTGAACTTGCTAGATGATCGGCTAATTTGACAATCTTTCGCTACGGATCACTTTGCTACCATTTTGAGGACGGCTTCAAGCACCACCACGTCCCAGTTAAGTTTTTCTATGTTCGAAGGGCAAAGGGAACCCGTCATAGCTTCCTATGCTAGTCTTGTGGTTCTTTCACTAACTTTGGCATCTATATTGAGATCTCTGATAGAAGTTTGGACATGCAATACTCTTTTGGGTCTACCGTGCCTCATCTAGCAAATCTCTGATTAGTGCTCGTCAATTTGAGAACTTTCGTCTCCTTCAGTACCATTTTTCACTGTCATTCTCGTCATAAGCTTGAACATGGGTTTCCTTATAATAAATGTTGTATTGAGAAGATAAGTTATTACATTTTCAAATCCATTTTCAAATAAACTGTAAAATTAGGCTGTATGGAATTTATTTAATCAATTCAGATTCATCATCTTCTATTGTTATCTGAGTCACCTTCTAGTTGCCGTTATCACAACTCACACAAGAGTTCTCATAAAAAGAACAGTTTAAGGATCAAGGGAATTTGATCATGACATGAAAACTCAAGAAATTCAATTAAGCCACCACCAATCACCAATTGAATGTCAACTCCACTAGAAAAGTTTCTTTGAGATCTCAAGCCTTCCACACCACTTTGAACCACATTCTGTCACTAAAAATAGGTACAAACTTCCCATCAAGTTCTTTACGATTTACTCACTCTTCCTCTGAGATGATGAATGAAATTGGTAATAGTACTTCAAGTGAATACCTGGAACATGAGTTGCACACAAAGTGAAGCTAAAAGCACAACACGGCCCGATACAACGCGTGAAAATGCTATTTTTGATAATAGTAGGACACGTAATACCGTGGAGATGGGTTATAAAAGGAGGTAATTACACTCATTACTAGGCATATACACTATATTATTAAATTTACTTTTTGTTTTTAATTATTCTAAAAATACTTGGTATTATTTATATTTATATGTATATTTTAATTTATTATAATATTAACAAAAAAGGAAAAGAAATATATTATTCCCCTCAATCACGGTTCACGGTCAGAATTGACACGAAGAGATCTTCATTCCAAACCCACTTCACCCCAATCATCTCTCCGTCAATGCACCAGGGGTACCCATCTGCACCACCACAGCCTCTACACGAGGGGTAGCCATATCCACCACCGGGATATTATCCACCACCTCAACGGCCTGGAAATAGTTATCAAGGATATTTCAATCAAGGGGTATCCTCCATTGCCTCCACCCCCACAACACGAGGTCCACCACTGTGAGCATCACCATTACGATGGCAGTTCTGGTTGTTCATCATTTTTACGAGGCTGTTTGGCTGCACATTGTTGCTGGTGTGTATTGGAAGAATGCTGCTTCTGAGTGTTTGAGGCGCTATATGATGTATCTGGGTGTCTGGGTGTCTGGTAATTCATCCTTTTGGTATAATGGAAAGTATGCTCTTCACGCCTTGTTCCACGATTGTTCATAATGCTAAGATGTTTCTCAAATTCGATGCAATATAAGGTTTTCCCAATTTCCGTTACATTTATACAGATTTTGTAACAAGGCATGGAATGTGTAAACAAATGATACGCAACATTACCCTAGGTCTTTGTAATATTAGCACATATTTTTGTAAAATCAAACTTGCAAGCTATTTATCACATGTAATATTTACACATTTTTGTAACATTAACACATTTTTTAACGTTACACGGATCGCAACCGTTTAATACACACTTTGAACATTAATACACGTTTTGTAACAACAAGTGCAATGCATATCATACATTCAACGCTATGTAACACATGCATGCAACATTTAATTTTTTTTCATATTTTTGTTATATTAATGTAGATTTTTTAACAACCGATGCAACATAATTTGTTTTGTTATGTAGATTTTTTTTAACAACCCATGCAACAACTGAGATTTACTGCCAGAATTTTTTTTTCAAATTTTTTATGTTTATCAATGTCGCACGTCTCTTGCAAGAGAGGAAGAAGATATAGCCAAGCTTTCTTTGAAGATATGCAAGAGAGAGATTATGAAAGAGAGAGAAACAAGAGAGAGATTGGATTGATGAGAGAGAATATCTTAATTAGTTACATATAAAATCTTAATCAAAATGGTAAATGAGATAATTAAGGATTCTGTTAAAATATTTAATCAATTAAATAATTAATTAAAAATTAGATGAAACCCTGGAATTAAAAACATGTTACACTATTTTTATAAATAGTAACATAAGATGGTTTACTTGTGAAAATTTCCCTTATAAAAGATTGTAATTTATTTATATAAATACAATAATTAATGTTAAAAAATCTATTTAACTATAATTCTAACTCTAAATCACTTAATTTTTCTTTGCACAAAAGGTTGAAATTGAGTTGCTTTTATTTGAAGCCAGCAATTAAATTAATTTTTAATTCAGAAATAGTATTTAGTATAAAATGTTGCATGCGCTATGTTGGAAAAATATGAGTGCCACATATTTTTACATATATTTATTTTGGCTTTCTTAATTTATCTTGTGGATTTTTATTGTCGAAAAAGAAGGAAAACATGTACGTTCTGATTAGACACGCTCTTGCCTGAACTGGGTAAGATGGCAAGCATAACATGTGAGCTATGTTTTTTATTCTATTTCTTTATATGTTATGATCTGATTTCGTAATTGACATGTAGAGCTCGTGTATTTTAGGTGATGTACAATCTCATATTGCTTTGGATTTATTTCGGAAGAAAATTTATATGGTTGTTTAATTAATATTGTCTTTCCTTATAGTTTTCTTTCTACAATCTATAAAAGATGTTTTGAGATCTTTTCAACTAATTTTATTACCACTTTTATTGCATATCATTTGCTAAGTTGATTATTACACTACAAAAAACCGTGGCTTCAGAAACAGATTTTTCGTTGCTAAAGCCACGATATCCGTACCTAATAGTCGCTACCAACGGATTATTTGCAACGGATTATTTCAGTTGCTATTTTGAGGGTAGTTGAAATTTGGTAATCTTCACAAACGGAATTTTCGTTGGTAAAAGTGTGTGCTATTACCTATAGAATTTCCGTTGGTAATGACACACACTATTACCAACGGAATTTTTGTTGGTAATGTCTCAACATTTTACCTACGGAATTTTCGTTGGTAATGACACATGCTTTTACCAACGAAAATTTCGTTAATAACTTTCAGCGACCCTCAAAATAGCAACAGAAATGACGAGCACTATTACCAACGGAAATTCCGTAGGTAATAGTGCAAATTTTTAATAATTAAAAAAATTAATTTTATATACTTGGTGAACTCCTAACCCAACTTGCCAATTATGGGTTTGAAACTCGACCAACCAAAGGCCCGACCCGATCCACTAAGCTTTGTCAAGTATTTTTATTATTTTATTAATTTAGAATGGATGTAATGTGACTTGAACATTTGACCTAAGAGTTGTGAAGTTACAACCAAACCATTGGAGACAAATGAATTCTTGTAATTATATTTATTTTTATAATATATATTAGTTCAATGAGCAACATTTTCTATAATTGCTTATAAAGTAAAAAATAAATATTAGTGAAAAATTAAATTCCACATTGTGTTAACACTTAAACATAAAATATCACATTGCTTGAAATTTTTTTATATGAACTAGGGATGGCAACGGGGCGGCCATTCCCATACCCGCCCCATCGGGGATTTTTGGAAAGCGGAGAGGGGATCGGGGTGGGGTGGGGTGGGGCGGGGCGGGGCGGGGCGGGGCGGGTATAGAAAAATCCTCATTTATCGCCCCGTTTAATTAATTGATTAATTAATTATATTATTTTTTATTTTTTACATACAATTTAAATTTTAAAACATAAAAATAAAATAAAAACATTCGGGCGGGTTCGGGGAATGCGAGTGAGGACCATGATCCCCTCCCCCGCCCCGTTTAGTAATCGAGGCTGGGCATGGCATGGCATGGTGGGACGGGTCAGGGACGGGTTTTTTGCCATCCCTAATATAAACCACTTATCACCAACGGATATTTCGTAGGTGAAAGGTCAAAATATTTTTTGGTCATTAAAATTAATTAATATCACCTACGGAATTCTCGTTGGTGATAAGATTCACTCTTTCCCAACGGAATTTTCGTAGGTAATATGACTAACTTTTCACCAACGGATATTCTGTTGGTGAAAGGTCGAATTATTTTTTGGTTTTCAAAATTAATTAATATCACCAACGGGATTTTTGTTTGTGATATGATTCACTCTTCACCAACGGATATTCCATTGGTGAAAGGTGAAAATTCGTTGGTGAAAAACTATTACCTTTACCAACGGAAAAGCCGTCGCTAATTACCGTAGTTGAAAGGTACTAAGTTCTTTTAATTATTATTTTGTTAATTTTGCGAAATTATAAAAATCGGATACTAATCTTTAATCAAAATTATTAGTGAATTGTTTTACCCATGGCATGGGGACCATGGATGTTTTTCTTCGGGATTTACCACGTTACATTTTATGTTTGTGTTTAGTTTAATTCATTAATTTATGTACTCGTTAACTGACCTTGCTTGTGCGTGTCATAACTTTTGTCATCGTTGTTTGCCACTTCTGACTGCATATGTGTCCACTAGTTTTACGAGTTTAAATTAAATTAAATTAAATAAATCTAGAACTTTCAATTGCTATCAAAGAGGGTACACTTTTATAAGTGTGATCCGAAAACCTAGAAATGGGCGGAGCACTGATTAGACCTCTGGTTTTAGATGGAACTAATTATGTCTATTGAAAAATTAAGATTCAAGTTTATATCCAATCCTTGAAGAAGAAGCTTAGAACTCTATTGTCCATGGTTATAAAACACTCACTGTTGTTCAAAATAGTGTAGAAAGAGAGAAAAATGCAGAAGAGTGGGCGACAATTGATTTTAATTATACTAATTATAATTCCAAAGCTTTAGATGCTACATTCTTTTTTGTGGATTCTAATCAGTTTCTATTGATCTCTATATGTCAGGTTGTTAAAGAAAACTTGGGACATTCTACATATTGCTCATGAGAGAACCTCCATTCAAAAAAGAGAGTGGGCAACACGAGAACCATTTGTGCATTCCCAGGAGCTAGTGCCAATAGTTAACAATTGATGCAGACAATCAAACAAAACCCCCAGCACTTCGGAAGCATCATTCATCTGACCCTGAAAGTTGTCATAATATTAGTCAAGAATCAGACAATGATTTCTGATTAATTATTTTTTGGGAATTGAAGAAATGTGTTTGATAATGAAATTAGCAGCCTGCGTGTAACTTATCTCTTGGAAGAAATTGTGGTCACGATACAAATTTCTTAGAGCAACTCTTAAAGAAGTTGGCACATCAACTTCTGTATGTGTATCTACGGACGCCTTTCTTAGCACAATGAAGATATCATATAAAGCATAAATGGCACAAGGATGACCGACGTGAAATTGAAGACTAAAGTTGTGACAGCTGCTATTAGGTTAATTTTAGAAAATCTATTTAAATATAATTCAAACTCTAATCACTTATTTTATAGTACAAGGGCTAAAGATTGCAAGTGAGTTAATTTTTAATTGAAGCACGCAATTAAGTTAATTTTTAATTTGATATTAGCTTATGTATATTTAGAAGTATAATAATATTGCACGCACTTCATGCAGAATTAGCACGTGGAGTGCACGACCCAATCAAAGTTGTCAATGTTTTAAACCCTCTCAAAACAGTATTCTTTCGAGAAAATTGGATACCTTACTATAAAATTGTATTTAGAACATGTTTACGCACACAAAACAATTTTGGATGAATGAAGAAGTTAAGTTGCATCAATGGAAGCATTTTAAACAGAAAGCCTATATTAAAGCATTTTTCTTCAATAATGGACAAAGTCGAAGAATAAAGTGTTTGATATATAAGTTGAATCTCAAAGAGAAGAACCGTCTTCTGCAGCTTCTGGTATAGACAAAGATACGAGTGAGAATGATGTGGAACATGGTATAAAAGATTATAGTTTATATATGTAAAGCATGTATTCAACTATGATTCTAACTCTATCACTTGTTATTTTTTGTAGTACAATGGTTAAAGCTGGCAATTGAGAAATAATTTCTATTATAATAAATTGCAAGCGTTTCATGCATATTCAGCAAATCGAGTGCACAACCCAATCACAATAATCAATCTAATTATAGTGTTGTATTTACATCAAGTATTTTCATCGAAGCACAATTATTCTTTGTCCATATCTGTTGGAGTATGTGGCTCATGTATACTGAAAGATAGGCCAATGCCGGAATGGAGTGAGTGGAGCAGAGCGCACCAAATGGAATTTCACCCTCATTCTCGTTAGATATGCTTGAACATAGTTTTCCTTATTTTAAATTTTGTATTGAGAAGACCATTTATTACATGCTTAAATTCATTTTCGAATGAACCATAGAATTAAGCTCTTTGGAATTTATTTAATCAATGCAGATTCACCACCTTCTATTCTTATCTGAGCCAACTTTCTAATTTCTGTTATCATCACCAGTCACAAAAGAGCTCTCATCATGAATTCTCTCTCTAAAAGTTTTAAGGATAAAAAATGTTTCCATGCCCATCAACGGAGATTTCATGACTTAGAAAACTCAAGAAATCCAATTAAGTCACCAAGCACCAAATAATGTCGACTGTGCAAGCAAATTTTCATTGATATATCAAGCCTTCCGCACCACTTTGAGTTTCATGGGAAGAAGAAGGGGCTTTTGGCCTGACACTATTTAGTAGATGTCTTTTGTCATTCCAAAATGGTACAAACTTCCCTTCAATTTACTCACTCTTCCTTGTGAAATTGTTAATAGTACTTTCAAGAGAATACTTGGACCTAGGTTGTATGGAAATGGAAGCCGAAAAGGGAATACGACATGACATGACATGTGAAAATGCTATTTTTGAAAATAGTAGGACACAAAATGCGGTTGAGACGTGATATAAAAGATTGTAATTTATAGATATCAAAACAATAATTAGTTTTATAAAATCTATTTAACTATAATGAAAACTCTATCACTTGTTACTTTTTTATAGTACAACGGTAACAGATTTTAAGTGAGTTAATTTTTAATTTCATATTTGCTAAGTATCTTTGGAATATAATGAAGAAAAAAATATTCTAGTATAATAGTAATGCACGCGCTTTTTGCAAATTCAGCACGTGAAGTGCACGATCCAATCAAAGTTATCAATATTATATACCCTCGCAACTAATGTTAACATTGTTCTTTCCAGAAGTCTGGTTTCCTTATTATAATATTATATTTGGAACATGTTTAGACACTCAAAACAATTTTGAATGAACAAACAAATTAAGTTGCATTAATGGAAGCATTTTAAATAGAAACCATATCAAAGCATTTTTCGACAATAATGGACAAGAATCAGAGAATAAAGTGTGCTTGGTGCAGAAGTTGAATCTCGAGGGGAAGAATTGCCTTCTGCAGCGTCTGGTAGAGACAATGATTTACAAGTGAGAATGCCGTGGAACTTGGTATAAAAGATTATATTATATATATATATATAAAAGTACAATAATTTGTGATAGAACAAATATTTAACTATATTCAAACTCTAATCACAAGTTATTTTCTTTTATAGTGAAATTATTTTCTAATATAATAAATTGCACGCGCTGCAAATTCGATCAGCATGTGAAGTCCACGACCCAATCACAATTTTCAATCTAAATATAGTGTTGTATTTACGTCAAATATTTTTCATCAAAGCACAATTATCCTTGGTCTATATCATTAGAACACCCGGAGTTAGCGCTGTACTCATTGGATGTTCCTTAGACTTCCCTGAACTTGCTAGATGATGAGCTAATTGATAATCTTTCACTACAGGTCACCTTTCTACCATTAGCAGGAGCGCATCGAGTACGGCACCACCATGTCCCAGTTAATTGTTTCTATGTTCGAAGGGCAAAGGGAACCCGTCATATCTTCAATTTGAGAACTTGCGTTTCCTTCAGTACCATTTTTCACTGTCATTCTCTTCAGAAGCTTGAAACATAGGTTTCTTTATTATAAATTTGTATTGAGAAGATAATTTATTACATTTTCAAATCCATTTTAAGTTGTGTCGAATTTATTTAATCAATGCAGATTCATCGTCTTCTATTCTTATGTGAGCCACCTTTCTAATTGCCGTTATCACAAGTCACGTTAAGATATATCAAGCCTTCCATATCACGTTGAGTCTCACAGGGAAGAACAGATGTCTTTTTGGCTAATTCTATTTGGTGGATTTCGTGTGCACTCCATAATGTTACAAACTTTCCTTCAAGTTCTCCACGACAAGAATAAAGAAAATGAAGAATAAAAAATAACCAAGTGTAACCCCTGAAAATGAAGAATAACATAGAGACCCTATATTCTTCCACCACCTACCTCATCGATCATCTTCTTCCACTCCAACCCTCCACCTTTTCTAAACCCCCCGCCATCACCACTACACTCACCATCCCCACCACCAATACAGTCGCAGTCAATAGCCAAAGATGAAAATTTTAACTATAATTGCATTTCACAAATTGACCATTTTAGCAAGCATGATTCATGTAAAATTTCCATTTTACAGCTCCATCAGCAGAATAAACATTACCACAATTGTAAGCATTTTTTTTTTCCTTAGTGGGCTGCAGATATACCTGAATCATATAAACGTATGTCTAAGTCAAAGTACCTTTATTTTTTTGAGAGCACTAGCATTAATATTGTGAAAGAAAGATGTTTACTTCAAATATATGGACTCCAAACGACATTTGAAACAATTCATTCTTTTTAATACATCCATTTAGAAAACAGAGTGGGCAACACAAGAACCATTTGTGCAATCCCAAGAGCCCATACAGTTAGTGCTGGGGTAAATGATTGATGCAGACAATCAAACACAACCCCAGCACTTTGGAAGCATCATTCATCTAACCCTAAAGGTTGTCATTGTTGGAAAATTAGTGATATTATGCCATGTTTGGGCATAATTTTGTGTGGGACCCGTTTCTTTAATATGAAAGATAAAAGTAGATTCATTTTCCCTCTGCGTGAACATCGAGATCATATATTTACCTGGCAAAATTGATGTTCGGGTGAATGAGAAATTGAAACTCAAAGTGGAGTTGGAAAAATAGTGGAAGAGAAAAAAAAGTGGGTTATCCCACATTGGAAAAATGATGAAAGGTAACTAATATTTAAATGGTCACAATTTACAAAAGTGTAATATTGTACGGCATAGATGCTCTCTCTTGCGTGCGCCTGCACGAGGGCAAATAAGAGTCCGATTTACACATCAGACTATAGAACACATGTGCGAGCGCGACCTGTACACGAATGTCGAACCGAAATTGACCCCTTAGGGGGGTCGATGTTTTGTCATTTTTTTCCATTTAATTTCTGATTTATTTCCAGACCTTCCAACTTCTTTATTGATTTTATGTGCTGTTAATATTGAGTTAATACAGGTGTTAATTATATAACACCTGAAATGTTAATTATATAACACCTGAAACTTACATGTTTATGGTGTGATTGAAAGGTCACCTGGGACCTGTATAAATAGGTCTGAATTTTCAAAATTTTGTGCTCTCTACATTTACAGTCTAGAAAAATAGAATCGAGTGTTCTGCTCAATACAGTTTTTTTTTATAACTTTCCAGCTCTTGGTGATTTATTCAGTCCTCAATCACTACAAAAAACCGTAGCTTTAGAAACATATTTTTCGTTGCTGAAGCCATGATATCCGTGCCTAATAGTCGCTACCAACGGATTATTTGCAACGGAATTTTCGTTACTATTTTGAGGGTAGCTGAAAGTTACCAACGGAATTTTCGTTGGTGATCTTCACAAACGGAATTTTCGTTGGTAATAACACACACTATTACAAACGGAATTTTTGTTGGTAATGTCCCAACCTTTTACCTACGGAATTTTCGTTGGTAATGACACACGCTTTTACCAACGGAAATTCCATTGGTAACTTTCAGCGATCATCAAATTAGCAACAGAAATGACAAGCACTGTATCAAATTAGCAACAGAAATGACAAGCACTATTACGAACAGTAATTTCGTAGGTAATAGTGCAAATTTTTAATAATTAAAAAAAACTAATTTTATATACTTGGTGGACCCTTGATCCAACTTGCCAATTATGGGTTTGAAACTCGACCAACCAAAGGCCCGACCTGATCCACTAAGCTTTGTCAAGTATTTTTATTATTTTATTAATTTAGAATGGATGTAATGTGATTTAAACCTTTGACCTAAGAGTTGTGAAGTTACAACCAAACCATTATAGACAAATAAATTCTTGTAATTATAGTTGTTTTTATATTATATATTAGTTCAATGAGCAACATTTTCTATAATTACTTATAAAGTAAAAAATAAATATTATTGAAAAATCAAATTCTACATTGTGTTAACACTTAAACATAAAATATCACATTGCTCGAAATTTTTTTATATGAACCACTTTTCACCAGAATATGAACCACTCTTTACCAACGGATATTCCGTAGGTGAAAGGTCAAAATATTTTTTGGTCTTTAAAATTAATTAATATCACCTATGAAATTTCCGTTGGTGATAAGATTCACTCTTCCCCAGCGGATATTCCGTAAGTGAAAGGTCGAATTATTTTTTGATTTTTAAAATTAATTAATATCACCAACGTAATTCCCGTTGGTGATAAGATTCACTCTTCTCCAACAGATATTCCGTTGGTGAAAGGTCGATTTTCAAAATTAATTAATATCACCAACGAAAATTATGTTGGTGATAAGATTCACTCTTTACCAACGGAATATCCGTTGGTGAAATGTCGAATTATTTTTTGGTTTTTAAAATTAATTAATATCACCAACGAAAATTCCGTTGGTGGTATGATTCACTCTTCACCAACAGATATTCCGTTGGTGAAAGATCGAATTATTTTTTGGTTTTCAAAATTAATTAAGATCACCAACGGAATTTTCGTTTGTGATAAGATTCACTCTTCACCAAATATTCCATTGGTGAAAGGTCGAATAATTTTTTTTGTTTTTAAAATTAATTAATATCACCAACGAAATTTTCGTTGGTGATATGATTCACTCTTTACCAACGGATATTCTGTTGGTGAAAGGTAAAAATTCGTTGGTGAAAAACTATTACCTTTGCCAACGGAAAAGCCGTCGCTAATTACCGTAGTTGAAAGGTCATCACTTTTACCAACGGATAATCATTTGCTGATTACCAAAGGAAATAATCCGTTGGTAAATTTTCGTTGGTGAAAAGGCAATTTTTAGTAGTGAATTCAGTTCATCAGAGCAGAAATTTCTTGTGCTAAACTTGTTGCTCCATCCACTATTGTATCCTAGGAGACAGACGTCTAATATTTCTTAAGCACTTACGGTGAGTGAATCTGTTTTGAGGACATTGTAATTACACATGCCTCAATTTGCTTCGTCTTGTGTTCTCTTAAATTATTGTTTCTTATTATGCAGTTGTTATTCATTTGTAATCATGTTCTGTTTTCAATTAAAATAATAATTATATTATATTATTGTGTATATTTGAATAACACTCTTAAAATATATTTGAAAAGAAATTTTTTGAACAGGTTGTAATCTGCCTGCATATTATTTGAAAAATATTAATTTTTTTATTTCATGTTTCAGAAATGGCATCTGATCCTACATCTGGAGTTGTGGCTATTGAAAACCAAACTTTGGTTACTATGCCAAGTCCATCTGTGAACCAGACTGTGGCACAAGTGTCTAGTTTTGCTGTGACCCAAACTATGGCTCCAACTGGTCATGTGACTGTTCTGGTTAATCATAGAGAAAAATTAGAGAAATTCAATGAATTGAATTTCAAAAGATTGCAGTAGAAAATACTGTTTTATTTGACCACTTTGAATCTTGCAAGATTCTTGACTGAAGATGCTCCAAAACTCAAACAGGGTGAGGGGGACATATAAGTTGTCTGCACGGTTGAAGCTTGGGAACTTTCTGATTTCCTATGCCAGAATTATGTCATGGATGGTTTGACAGATTCACTATAAAATGTGTATAGTACAATGAAAATGGTAAAAGAATTATACGAGTCTCTAGACCGAAAATATAAAACCGATTATGCAGGGGCTAAGAAATTCATTGTCAGCCGCTTTCTAGATTGTAAAATGGTGGACTCGAAAATCGTAATCAATCAAGCACAAGAACTTCAAGTGATCTTGCATGAGATTCATCCCGATGTGATAGTTTTGAGTGAAATTTTTCAAGTGGCAGCAATGATTGAAAAGCTACCTTCGATTTGAAAAGATTTCAAGAATTACCTTAAGCACAAGCGAAAAGAAATGAACATTGAAAAACTGATTGTCAGACTTCGAATTGAAGAAGACAACAAATGTTCTAAAAAAAGGAATTCTAATCCTCCAATGGCCAAAGCAAATGTTGTGGAGCATAGTCAAAGTTCTAAGACAAACAAGAGCAGGTTTAGGCTTTCTGGAAAATGGACGAAACTGGGTGAAATGTGTGTTGAGGCAAAATTGACAAGGTCGTCATTTCAATCTATTGAAAGAAATATATAACCACTTGATTTAATTCACACTAACGTATGTGATTTAAAATATGTACAAATGAGAGGTGGCAACAAGTACTTCATTACTTTTGTTGATAATAGCACAAAATACTATTATGTATATATACTTAAAAGTAAGGACGAAGCTCTAGAGAAATTTGTTCTTTATAAAAATGAGATTGAGATTCAACTTAACAAGAAGATTAATGTGTTAAGAAGTGACCAAGGTGGTGAGTACAAATCACCATTTGTTGAATTCTGTACACAACATGGAATTACACATGAAACCACAACACATTATTCACCCCAGTAAAATAATATTGCTGAACAGAAAATTATACCTTAAAAGAAATGATGAATACAATGTTGTTAAGTTCCAGTTTACCTCAGAACATGTAGGGGGAAGATTTATTGTCAGCTAATTATCTTTTCAATAAGGTACCTCGAAAGAAATATGAAATGAGCACCTAGCTATGAGTTATGGAAAGGAAGAAAGCTTTCCTACAAATACTTAAGAGTGCGGAGGTGTCTAGCAAAAGTGGCCGTACCCCGTACCTACACCAAAGAAGGTGAAAATAGGTCATAAAACTGTTGATTGCATTTTTATTGGTTATGCGCATAATAGTAGTGTTTATCAGTTTCTTGTGTATGAATCTAAAATCTCAGACATATACAAAAACACAATAATAGAGTAAAAAAAGCTTCATTTTTTGAAAATGTACAGATCCAAAGAGGAAGCAAGCTCCTCTAAACGGACACATGAAACACAGAATCAAGAAGAAGAGATTGGACTATGACGTAGCAAAATAGCTAGAACTGAAAAATCGTTTGGTCTAGATTTTCTAACTTATATGCTAGAAAGTAAACCTTAAAGTTTTAAAGAAGCTGCGAACTCTTCAGAAGGATCTCAGTGGAAAGAGGTAATTAAAAGTGAGATAGATTCTAATCTGTAAAACCATACATGGGAGCTAATGGATCTTCCTCCAGGACACAAACCACTCGGATACAAATGGATTTCCAAGAAGAAAATGAAAACAGATGTAACAATCGAAAAGCATATGAAACAATTGAAAAGTGTAAGGTCGGGCTTGTTATAAAAGGTTACAGACAACGAGAAGGCCTTGATTACTTTGATACATATTCTCTAGTAACGAGAATAACATCCATTAGGATGATACTTGCAATTAGATGCAGCTTTGCAAAATCTCGAAGTACATCAAATTGGATGTGAAAATTGCTTTTCTAAATAGAGATTTAGAGGAAGAAATCTACATGTAACAACATGAGGGTTTTTCTACTCCAGAGTAAGAAAACAAAGTATGTATATTGGTAAAGTTATTGTATGGCTTGAAACAAGTTCCAAATCAATGGCATGAAAAATTTGATCATGTCATGATGGAATGTGGATTTAAAATCAATGAGTGTGACAAATGCATTTATATCAAATACACTGAAAATGGCTATGTCATTTTATGTTTTTACCTTGATAACATGCTTATTGTTGGAAGCAATGATAAGATGATTAAATCTATTAAAGACATGTTAAATTCAAGATTTGACATGAAGGATATGGGCTTAGCGGATGTGATACTTGTAATTAAAATTTAAAGAACGTCATATAGAATTGTCCTAAGTAAGTCACACTATGTGGACAAAAATTTTGACAAATTTAACAAGGATGATTATGACATGGCTAGAACATCGATAGATACCAGTCAGCATCTATCAAAGAACATAGGCGATCTTTCAAATAGAATACTCTAGAATTATCGGAAGTTTAATACACTTAATAAGTTGTAAATGACCTGACATAGTCTATACAGTTAGTAAAATGAGTAGATACACGAGTAATCTAAGAACTGATCACTGAAAAGGAATAGTAAGAGTACTAAGATACTTAAGATATACTCATGACTATGGGCTGTATTATACCATATATATATCCCACAATTATTGAAGGATATAGTGATGCTAACTGGATATCTGATATAAAAGACTCGAAATCTACAAGTGGATTTGTGTTCATACTAGGAGGTGCATCTATTTTATGGAAATCCTCCAAACAGAAGGTTATAACTAAATCCACTGTAGAATCTGAGTTTATAGCCCTAGACAAGTGTGGTGAAGAGGTTGAATGGCCACGCCAATTATTAAAGGGTATTTCAAGATGGCCAAAGCCTATGCTAGTAATTTGTATAGATTGTAATAGTCAATCTACAATTAGATGGGCACATAGCAACATGTATAATAGCAAGTCTAGACACATATGTCGTAGACATAATACAATCAGACAACTACTCTCAACTAAAGTTATTTCTGTTGACTCTGTGAAGTCTAAATATAACCTTGCGGATTCGCTAACCAAAGGGTTAAATAGAGAGTTGGTTGGAAAATTATTGAGATGAATGTGACTTAAGCCTTTGAAAGAATTAGTTGATACAATAGAAACCCAACCTAGTTGACTGTAGATCCCAATATCTAGGTTCAAAGGGACAACCTAATTGTAAAGACTTAATCAGATTATTGTTGGTGTTCTCTCATGTACATTCTTATGATGTAACAGTGATGCCCGTGGGTAATAGGATAAGCAACAGACTTTTAATAATTCTTATGCGTCGAAAATTTAAGTAGAGTAATGTAGGTTACTCTTAATTAAGAAATCACCTATGTGAGAGAGAAGTGGAGCCGCTTCTAAGGGAATAATGTAGGGCTCAATTCTTAGAAACTATTACAAAACCAGGCGTATGTTCATGGCCACAAACGAACATAACAATGACAAATGAATTGTGTTAGTAAGAATCATGTGTGGTGTATATCATCGTTTACACTAAGGATGGAACAATTCGAAAACATCGCATCTACTGGTTAGCTAGTAAAGTAAACTTACTTTCACAAAGAAATGTTCAAAGGGATTAACCTACCTTTTCTATGCAGGTTTCAACTGTTGAATTTGATCACCAAGTCTTCCGTGTCTCTGTCAATTTCCATTCATGTGGGAGATTGTTGAAAAATTAGTGATATTATGCTATGTTTGGGCATAATTTTGTGTGGAACCCACTTCTTTAATATGGAAGATAAAACTATATTAGTGTTCTCCTCCGCGTGAACATCAAAATCATATATTTACTTGGCAAAATTGATGCTCAGGTGAATGAGAAATTGAAGCTCAAAGTGAAGTTGGAAAAATAGTGGAAGAAAAAAATAAGTGGGTTATCCCACATATGATGAAAGGTTGACTAATATTTAAATGGCCACAATTTACAAATGTGTAATATTGTGTGGCATTGAGACTATCTCTTGCGCGCGCCCGCAGAAGAGGGGCAAATCATGGTCCGATTTACATATCGGACCATAGAACTCATGTGCAAGTGCATATGTACACGAATGTCGAACCGAAATTAGCCCCTTAGGGGGGTTTACGTTTTGTCATTTTTTTCCATTTAATTTCTAATTTATTTCCACATTCCAACTTCTCTATTGATTTCATGTGTTGTTAATGATGGGTAAATTCATATGTTAATTCTGTAAGACCTGAAACTTATGGTGTGATTGAAAGGTCACCTAAGAGCTTATATAAACATGTTTGAATTTCTACAATCTACACACAACTTTCTTCTCTCTTGGTTTACAGCCCAGAAAAATAGAATCTGGTTTTCTGCTCAATCCAATTTTTTTAATAACCTCCAACTTCTTGGTGATTTATTCGGTCCTCAATTTAGTTCGTCATATCTACAAGTTCTTGTACTAATTAACTTGCTGTTGCGTCCACCGTTGTATCTTAGGAGACAGACGTCCAATATTTTTTAAGCACTTACGGTGAGGAGGTGAATCTGTTTTAAGGACAATGTGAATACACAGGCCTCGGTTTACTTCATCTTTTGTTCTATTTTATTATTGTTTCTTATTCTGCAGTTGTTATTCATTTGCAATCCTATTCTATTTTTAATTAAAATAATAATTATATTATATTATTGTGTATATTTGACTAAAAGTCATAATATTAGTCGGGAATCAAACAATGATTTGTGATTAATTATCTTTTGGGAAACAAAGAAATGTGTTTGATAATCAAATAAGCAGTAGTGTAACTTACCTCTTGGAAGAAATTCTTGTCATGATACAAATTTCTTAGAGCAACTCTTAAAGAAGTAGGCGCAACAACTTCTCTACGTATATCTACGGATGCCTTGCTTAGAGCAATGAAGATATCATATAAAGCACAAATGACACAACTATCACCAATGTGAAATTGAAGACTAAAGTCGTGACCGCGACTATTGAGTTAATTTTAGAAAATCTATTTAACTATAATTCAAACTCTAATCACTTACTATTTTTATAGTACAATATTACAAAATGGAGAATCAATCACATAATGAAAAATGAAAAGGAAGAACACTTCAGCTAAGTGTTCTTATATTGGATTTACAAAGAAAAATGAATCAATACAAGTGAGTAGTGTAGCTACCTTTTTATCATTTATCTAATTAACTAACTTCAACAAACTTGTAAATAATCAACTAACTTCAACTAACTTTGATAATATTTCCAAGACTCCCCTTCAAGATGGACCATATATATTAATTAGTCCCATCTTGTCAACCAATTCTCTGAATTGTGTAGGTTGTAGTGTTTTGGTAAGGGCATCAGCAATCTGATTTATGCTTGAAACGTGTAAGGTCTTCAACACCTCGGCTTGAACCTTTTCTCTAACCAGGTGACAGTCTATCTCTGTATGTTTGGTCCTCTAATGGAAAACTGGATTTACTGCTACGTGTAATGCAGCTTGATTGTCACAATACAGAACTGCGGATTTGGAATGCTCAACACCAAATTCTTTTAGTAAAGATAATAGCTAAGTTAATTCACATGTTTCATTTTCCATTGATCTATACTCTATTTCAGCTGATGATGTAGACACTGTATTCTACTTCTTAGACTTCCAAGATACCAATGAATCACCAAGGAATACACAATACCCAGATATGGACCTTCTAGTGTCAAGACAAGCTGCCCAATTTGCATATGTAAACATCTTTAACTCCACATCAATAAATGGAAAGTTTGGTTCAGCATAGGCCTTCAAGGAAGCACCAGATTTGGAAGGATAGAAAGAGTCCTTGGCCAGGTGTGGACTTAATGTATTGAAAGATCCTATGAGCTGCTGTCAAATGAGGTTTCCTTGGTTTTTCTAGAAATTGGCTCAATCTGTTAACTGAGTATGTTAAATCAGGTCTAGTGATAGTAAGATACAGCAGCCTTCCTACCAATATTCTGTATATAGATGGATCACTTATCAATTCTCCATCACTTTGACTTAACTTCAAAATTACTTTCATTGGAGTGTTGGCTGGTTTGCATCCCAAGAATCCTGCCTCAAATAAAAATTGTAGTGCATATAGTCTTTTGGATACTGATATGCCACTTGGAGACCTAGAAATCTCTAATCCAAGAAATAATCTGAAAGGTACTAAATCTTTCAATTTAAATTTTGAATCCAAAGATTGCTTCAACATCCCAACTGCTACCTCATTGTCGCTAGCCATTATTATGTCATCCGCATATACTAATAGAGCAATAAAAACTGAAGTACTCTTTCTAATTAACAAAGAATGGTCTGTAGCAGATTGGATAAATCATTCCTTAATTAGAGCATTTGTGAATTTAGCATTCGACTGTTTGGAGGCTTGTTTGAGGCCATATAAAGATTTATTCAGTTTGCAAACACGAGTTTTTAGTGTATTAGTCTCCTCCTTTGGACTATATCCAGATATAATAGTCATATACACATCTTCAAGTAAATCACCATGCAAGAAGGCATTGTTGACATCTAATTGATGTAGGGACCAACCATAAATTGATGATAGAGCTAGTAGAAGCTTGACATTAACTAATTTTGCTAGTGGAGCAAATGTATCAAAATAATCCACCCCTTCTTGTTGAGTATATCCTTTTGCTACAAGCCTAGGTTTGTGCCCTTCTATGGTGCCATAGACATGTACTTTATCTTGAAGACCCACCTACAACTTCGTTAAAATTAACTAAAGATCAAGCTCATTGTAATGAAGAAGAAATTGAATACATGAGTAGGATTCCTTATTCTAATGTGATAATCTTACACTACGGGTCCCTTTGCCACTATTAGCGGGACCACATCGAGTACGGCTTAAATCGCCACCACATCCCAGTTAAGTCTAAATTTCTATGTTCGAAGGGCAAATGGAACCCGTCAGATCTTCCTTTGATGGTCTTGTGGTTCTATCACTAACTTTGGCATCTATATTGAGAGCTATAATAGAAGTTTGTGATGGCTAGGGTCTACCTCGCCTGATCTAGAAAACCTATTATTAGTGCTCATCTATTTGCATGCGGAAAATTAAAAAATGCATATTATATTTCCAAATTCATGTAACATTTGAAAATTTATAATTTGAGGTTATATGAGTATCTTCACTATACAAATTGAGAAATAAATTTTTATTATAATAAAATGCACGCGCATCATGCAAATTCAGCACTTGGATTGCACGATCCAATCACAATTCTCAATCTAATTAAAGTTTTGTATTTGCATCAATTTTTTTTTTATCAAAGCTCAATTATATTCATGTCATCCATATCATTTGAACTCCCTGTGTTAGCGCCGTAATCATTGGATACTCCTCAGTCTTTCGAGAAGATAATTTATCAGATTCTAAAATCATTTTTGAATGAACCTTAAAATTAAACTCTATGGAATTTCTTTATTCAATGCAAATTCACCATCTTCTATTCTTGCGCCCCCTTTCTAATTGCCATTATCACCAGTGATCACACAAGAGTTCTTATCAAAGACAACAATATTTAGGAGATCTATACTATTGTAGTTTAAGGATAAAAAAATGTTTCCAGGCCCATCAATGAATACTTCTTGACATGGAAAACTCAACTAATCCAATTAATCCACCAAGCACCTATTGAACATCGACTTTACTAGAAAAATTTCTTAGATATATCAAGCCTTCACACCACATTGAATCTCATAGGGAAGGAAGGGCTTTTTGGCTAACTCTATTTGGTAGATATTGTCTGTACTCTATAATGGTACAAACTTTCCTTCAAGTTCTCCACAATTTAGTCACTCTTCCTCAGAGCTGACGATGAATGAAAATGGCAATAGTACTTCAAGTGAATAATTTAAATGCAGGTTGCACGGAAACGAAAGCCGACAAACACAACACGAGCTAAAAGAACAAGTGAAAATTCTATTTTTAGAAATAGTAGGACTCGTATTATCGTGCAAACGTGTTATAAAATACTATAGTTTATAGATATAAACATAATGATTAGTTTTAGAAACTCTATTTATCTATAACTCAAACTCTATCACTTGTTAATTTTTATAGTACAAGGGCTAAAGCTTGCAAGTGAGTTTATATTTAATGGAAGCCCGAATGAAGTTAATTTTTAATTGGGAATATATATTTAGTCCTCAACCTTTCAAAAAGATCCCTAACCTTTAAAAATAACACCAGGCATCCCAACATTTGAAAAAATAAGCAATGTAGGTCCTTAATGAAAAAATTGCCCTACCTTTTAAATAAACAAAAAAAAAAAAAAAAAAAAAAAAAAAAAAAAGACAAGAATAAAAAAATAATCAAATGTAAACCCCTAAAATGGAGAATAACAAAGATGCGATATTCTTCCATCACCTATTAAGGCTTGGTCGTACCGGATAGAGGGTATTTGATTGGGCAGTGTCCCTTTCCTTCTCTCCATGCAGCCCCAAAAAGTGGCTATCGAGTGCTCTTCGCTCAAGTCCTCACTTGGATTTCTTAAGGATAGTTGAATGACTCGGCTTTGCATTGGTCTAGGCTCCCGCACCCATCAGTTATCTTCTTCTATCCAAACCCCCACCTTTCCTAAACCTACCGCCATCACCACTACACTTAGCACCACATCCACCAATATAGTCGCAATCAATAGCCAAAGATAAAATTTTAACTATAATTGCATTTCATTAATTGCCCATTTTGGCAAGCACGATTTACGTAAAACTTCCATTTTATTGTCCATCAGCATAATAAACATTATAATAATTGTAAGCATTTTTTTCCTGAATGGGCTGCAGATATACCTGAATCATAGAAACATATGTCTAAATTGAAGTACCTTTATTGTTGTGAGAGCACTGGCATTAATTTTGTGAAAGAACAATATGTACTTCAAATATTTGGACTCCAAACAAAAATTGTAACAATTCATTCTATCTAATACACCCATTCAGAAAACAGAGTGGGCAACACAAAAACCACTTGTGCAATCCCTGTAGCCCATACAATTGCTATTTACAGATTCAGTGTCAAATACAAAAGATGCAGGAGTAGTAAATGATTGATGCAGACAATCAAACACAATCCCAGCACTTCATAAACATCATTCATCTGACCCTGAAAGTTGTCATAATATTAGTCGGGAATTGAACAATGATTTCTGATTATTTATCTTCTGGAAAATGAAGAAATGTGTTTGATAATGAAATTAGCAGCAGTGTAACTTGCCTCTTGGAAGAAATTGTTGTCATGATACAAATTTCTTAGAGAAACTCTTAAAGAAGTTGGCACAACAGCTCTCTACATGTATCTACCGATGCTTTGTTTAGCGCAATGAAGATATCATATAAAGCACAAATGACACAAGAATCACCAACGGGAAATTGAAGACTAAAGTCGTGATCGCGACTATTGATTTAATTTTAGAAAAATCTATTTAACTATAATTCAAACTCTAATCACTTATTGTTTTAATAGTACAAGGGCTAAAGTTTGCAAGTGAGTTAATTTTTAAATAAAGCCCACAATTAAGTTAATTTTTAATTTGATATTAGTTATGTATCTTTGGAAGTTTAATAAAGTTGCACGCGCTTCATGCAGTTTCAGCACGTGGAGTGCACGACCCAATCAAAGTTGTCAATGTTTTAAACCCTCTAAAAACAGTCTTCTTCTGAGAAAATTTGTTACTTTATTATCATGATCGTAGAAAGTTTTCTCCACTACGGAAAGAAAAAGTACTTAAATATTCGTGTGTCACTATGTCTTCAATTTCTCCCCTAACAAAATCATCTCCTCCAAAATTTGCTGATCGCTTCAATCAATCTCCCTAATTCAATCATCTCCATCAACCGCTTATCTCCAAAATCTATTCACCTCTTCAATCCATCGTTCTCAATCGATCATCTCATTCTACCAATCATCTCCAAAATTTGTTCACCACCTCAATCCATTATCATAATAGAATATACAATCGGATTCCACCGCAACGAAGCGGTATACTAGTAATATTGCATTTAGAACATGTTTATGCACACAAAATTTTTTTTGATGTATGAATAAATTAAATAGCATCAACGGAAGCATTTTAAACAGAAACCCTATATTAAAGAATTTTTCTTCCATAATGGACAGTCGGAGAATAAATTGTTTGAAGCAAAAGTTGAATCTGAAAGAGAAGAATTGCCTTCTACAACTTCTAGTATAGGTAAAGCTATGAGTGAGAATGACATGAAACATGATATTAAAGATTATAGTTTATAGATATAAACAATATACTAGTGATAGAACATCTATTTAACTATGATTTTAACTCTAATCACTTGTTATTTTTTATAGTACAATGGTTAAAGCTTGTAATCGAGAAATAATTTCTATTATAATAAACTGCACGTGCTTCATGCAAATTCAGCACTTCGAGTGTAAGGATGGTAAAAAAACCCGCCACCCCACCCCGCCCCGCGACCTGCCCCATCAAGTTTTTTTTTTTTTTTAAATTATTATAAAATAGAATACATATTAAAATTTTGCTAGAAATAGACTAAAGAAGAATCGAACACGGGTTAAAATTATAAACAACAAATCTCAACCACTACACTAAAATTCCAATCTTAAATTTTTTTTGTTTTGTTTGCTACAAATATTTAAAAAAATTATTATTTTTTTCAGTTTCACAAAAAAAAAAAAAACAAAAAAAATTTCGTGGGACAGTTGGCGGGTCAAAAGATTGCCCCGTCCCGCGAATTCGAGGGTCACAGGGCAGGTTAAAAATTTCGTGGGGTTGTGTGGGGTTGGGCTGACCCACCCCAAACCCACCCCATTGCCATCCCTAGTCGAGTGCATGACCCAATCACAATCATCAATCTAATTATAGTGTTGTATTTACATCAAATATTTTTCATCAAAGCACAATTATTCTTTGTCCATATCATTTGAACACCCTAGGTTAGCGCTGTAATCATTGGATGCTCCTTAGTCTTCCCTGAACTTGCTAGAACGTCAGCTAATTTGATAATTTGTCACTACGGGTCACTTTGCTACCGTTAACTGAACGCATCAAGTACGGCTTCAAGCACCTGACCTCTACGTCTTAGTCAAGTGTTTCTATGTTCGAAGGGCAAAGGGAACTCGCCATATATTGCTTTGCTGGTCTTGTGGTTCTTCCACTAACTTTGGCATCTTATTGAGAGATCTAATAGAAGTTTGGGTAGGCAATACTCTTGTGGTTATACCGCACCTCATCTACCTAACCTCTGATTGGTGCTCATCAATTTGAGAACTTATATTTCCTTTGGTACCATTTTTCACTCTCATTCTCATCAGATGCTTGAACATAGGTTTCCATATTTTAAATTTTGTATTGAAAAGATCATTTATTATGTGCTCAAATTCATTTTTGAATGAACCATAAAATTAAGCTCTTTGGAATTTATTTAATAAATTCAGATTCACCATCTTCTATTCTTACTTGAGCCACCTTTCTAATTTCCATTATCATCACCAATCACATACGAGCTCTCATCATGAACCCTCTCTAACAAGTTTAAGAATAAAAAATGATTTTCATGCCCATCAACGAATATTTAATGACTTAGAAAACTCCAGAAATCCAATTAAATCACCAAGCACCAAATATTGTCATCTGTGCAAGAAAATTTTCATTGATATATCAAGCCTTCCACACCACTTTGAATGGGAAGAAGAGGGGGCTTTTGGCCTGATTCTATTTAGTATGTCTTTTGTCGTTCCAAAATGGTAAAAACTCCCTTCAAGTTCTTCACAATTTACTCACTGTTCCTCGCGAAATTGTTAATAGTACTTTCAAGGGAATGACACTTCAGCCGAGTGTTCTTATTGGATTTACTGAAGAAAAATGAATCAATACAAGTGAGTAGTGTAGTTGCATTTTTATACATTTAGCTAATTAACTAACTTAACTTGTAACTAACCAACTAACTTCAACTAACTTTGATAATGTTTCCAAGATACAAGAGCTAAAGTTTGCAAGTGAGTTAATTTTTAATTGAAGACCACAATTAAGTTAATTTTTAATTTGATATTAGTTATGTACATAACTTTGGAAGTATAATAATATTGCACGCTCTTCATGCAGATTCAGCACGTGGAGTGCACGACACAATCAAAGTTGTCATTGTTTTAAACCCTCTCAAAGCAGTCTTCTTTCGAGAAGATTGGATACCTTATTATAGTATGGCATTTATAACATGTTTACGCACACAAAATGATTTTGGATGAATGAGGAAATTAATTAGTTGCATCATTTGAAGCATTTTAAACAGATACCCTATATTAAAGCATTTTTCTTCATTAATGGACAAAGTCGGCCGGAGAATAAAGTGTTTGATGCAGAAGTTGAATCTCAAAGAGAAGAATTGCCTAATGTAGCTTCTGCTATAGACAAAGATGCGAGTGAGAATGACGTGGAACATGGTATAAAAGATTATAGTTCATAGATATGAATACAATACTAGTTGTAGAACATCTTTTTATCTATGATTCTAACTCTAATCACTTGTTATTTTTTATTGTACAATGGTTAAAGCTTGCAATTGAAAACTAATTTCTATTATAATAAATCGCACGAGCTTCATGCAAATTCAGCACGTCAAGTGCACGACCAATTCACAATTATCAATCTAATTATATTGTTGTATTTACATCAAATATTTTTCATCAAAGCACAATTATTCTTCGTCCATATCTGTTGGAGTATATGGCTCATATTGAGTGGAACGATTAGCCGATGCTGGAGTGGAGTGGAGTGGAGTGGAGTGGAGTGGAGTGGGAGAGCGCACCGAACGGAATTTTACCCTCATTCTCATCATATGCTTGAACCTAGTTTTCCTTATTTCAAAATTTGTATTGAGAAGATAATATATTACATGGTCAAATTCATTTTCGAATGAACAGTAAAATTAAGCTCTTTGGAATTTATTTAATCCATGCAGATTCACCATCTTCTATTCTTATGTGAGCCACCTTTCTAATTTCCGTTATCATCACCAGTCACACAAGAGCTCTCATCATGAATTCTCGCTAACAAGTTTAAGGATAAAAAATGTTTCCATGCCCATCAACGGAGATTTCATGGCTTACAAAACTCAAGAAATCCAATTAAGTCTCCAAGCACCAAATAATGTAGACTGTGCAAGAAAATTTTCGTTGATATATCAAGCCTACCACACCACTTTGAGTTTCATGGGAAGAAGAGGGGCGTTTTGGCCTGTCTCTATTTAGTAGATGTCTTTTGTCATTCCAAAATGGTACAAACTTCCCTTCAAGTTCTTAACAATTTACTCACTCTTGCAAATTCGGCACCTGAAGTGCACGACCCAATCAATTTATCAATATTGTATACCCTCGCAACTAATATTAACATTGTTTTCAAGAAGCCTGGTTTCCTTATTATAATATTGTATTTGGAGCATGTTTAGACACTCAAAACAATTTTGGATGAACTAACAAATTAAGTTGCGTCAATGCATGGAAGCATTTTAATAGAAACCCTATCAAAGCATTTTTCGACAATAATGGACAAGAATTGGAGTATAAAGTGCTTGGTGCGGAGTTGAATCTCAAGGAGAAGAATTGCCTTCTGCAGCGTCTGGTACAGACAACGATTAACAAATGAGAATGACGTAGAACATGGTATAAAAGATTATATTTTATAGATACAAATAAAATATTTTGTGTTAGAACAAATATTTAACTATAATTCAAACTCTAATCACTTGTTATTTGTTATAGTACAAGGGTTAAAGCTTGCAATTGTGAAATTATTTTCTATTATAATAAATTGCAGGCACTTCATGCAAATTCAGCGTGTGCAGTCCACGACCCAATCACAATTCTCAATCTAATTAAAGTGTTCATCAAAGCACAATTATCATTTTGAACACCCTGAGTTAGCGTTGTACTCATTGGATGTTCCTCAGACTACCCTGAACTTGCTTGATGATCAGCTAATTTGATAATCTTACACTACGGGTCCCTTTGCCACTATTAGCGGGACCACATCGAGTACGACTTAAATCGCCACCATGTCCTAGTTAAATTTAAATTTCTATGTTCGGAGGGCAAAGGGAACCCGTCAGATCTTCCTTTGCTGGTCTTGTGGTTCTATCACTAACTTTGGCATCTATATATATTGAGAGCTATAATAGAAGTTTGTGATGGCTAGGTTCTACCTCGCCTGATCTAGAAAACCTATTATTAGAGCTCATCTATTTGCAAGCCCAAAATTAGAAAATCCATACTATATTTCCAAATTCATGTAACATTTGAAAAATTATAATTTGATGTTATATGAGTATATTCACTAGACAAATTGAGAAATAAATTTCTATTATAATAAATTGCACGCGCATCATGCAAATTCAGCATGTACGTGGATTGCACGATCCAATCACAATTCTCAATTTAATTAAAGTTTTGTATTTACATCAAAAAAATTTTTTTATCAAAGTTCAATTATATTCATGTCGTCCATATCATTTGAACACCCTGTGTTAGCTCTGTAATCATTGGATACTCCTCAGTCTTTCGAGAAGAAAATTTATTACATTCTCAAATCATTTTTGAATGAACCTTAAAATTTAACTCAATGGAATTTCTTTATTCAATGCAAATTCACCATCTTCTATTCTTGTGCCACCTTTAATTGCCATTATCAACAGTCACACAAGAGTTCTTATCAAAGACAACAATATTTGGGAGCTCTATACTGTTGTAGTTTAAGGATAAAAAATTGTTTCCATGCCCATCAACGGATATTTCATGACATGGAAAACTCAACTAATCCAATTAAGCCACCAAGCACCTATTGAACATCGACTTGACTAGGAAAATTTCTTAGATATATCAAGCCTTCACACCACATTGAGTCTCATAGATTTCGTCTGTATTCTATAGTGGTACAAACTTTCCTTCTAGTTCTCCACGATTTACTCACTCTTCCTCAGAGCTGACGATGAATGAAATGGTAATAGTACTTCAAGTGAATAATTTAAACGCTGGTTGCACATAAACGAATGCCGACACCCGACAAACACAACACGACCTGATAGAACATGTGAAAACACTATTTTTAGAAATAGTAGGACTCGTAATATCGTGCAAACGTGGTATAAAAGATTATAGTTTATAGATATTAACATAATGATAAGTTTTAGAAAATCTATTTATCTATAATTCTAACTCTATCACTTGTTAATTTTTATAGTACAAGGGCTAAAGCTTGCAAGTGAGTTTATTTTTATTTGAAACCTGAATTAAGTTAATTTTTAATTGGGAATATATATTTAGTCCCAATCTTTCAAAAATGATCCCTAACCTTTAAAAATAACATCAGCATCCCAACAATTGAAAAAATAAGCATTGTATGTCATTTATAAAAAAAAATGCCCTGCCATTTAAATAAACAAAAAAACAAAAGAGAAGAATAAAAAGGAAGAATAAAAAAAACCAAATGTAACCCCCAAAAATGAAGAATAACAAAGATGCGATATTCTTCCATCACATATGATGGCTTGGTCGTACCGGATAGCGGGTATTTGATTGGGCAGTGTCCCTTTCCTTCTCTCCATGCAGCCCAAAAAGTGGCTATCAAGCGTTCTTCGCTCAAGTCCTCAATTGGATTTCTTAAGGGTAGTTGAATGACTCGACTTTGCATTGGCCTAGGCTCCTGCACCCACCAGTCATCTTCTTCTATCCAGACCTCCACCTTTCCTAAATCTACCGCCATCACCACTACATTTAGCCACCCCCCCCCCACCACCACCACCACCAATATAGTCACAATCAATAGCCAAAGGTGAAAATTTTAACTATAACTGCATTTCATTAATTGACCGTTTTGTCAAGCACAATTTATGTAAAACTTCCATTTTACTGTCCATCAGCATAATAAACATTATCATAATTGTAAGCATTTTTTTCGCGAATGGGCTGCAGATATACCTGATATCATAGAAACATATGTCTAAATTGAAGTACCTTTATTGTTCACTGGCATTAATATTGTGAAAGAACGATGTGTACTTCAAATATTTGGACTCCAAACAACAATTGTAACAATTCATTCTATCTAATACATCCATTCAGAAAATAGAGTGGGCAACACAAAAACCACTTGTGCAATCCCAGTAGCCCATACAATTGCTATTTACCGATTCAGTATAAAATACAAAAGATGCAGGAGCAGTAAATGATTGATGCAGACAATCAAACACAATCGCCAACACTTCAGAAACATCATTCACTAACCCTGAAGGTTGTCATTATATTAGTCGGGAATCAAACAATGATTTCTAATTATTTATCTTTTGGGAACTGAAGAAATGTGTTTGATAATGAAATTAGCAGCAGTGTAACTTACCTCTTGGAAGAAATTGTTGTCACGATACAAATTTCTTAGAGAAACTCTTAATGAAGTAGGCACAACAGCTCTCTACGTGTATCTACTGATGCCTTGCATATATAGTGCAATGAAGATATCATATAAAGCACAAATGACACAAGGATCACCAACGGGAAATTGAAGACTAAAGTCGTGATCGTGGCTATTGATTTAAATTTAGAAAAATATATTTAACTATAATTCAAACTCTAATCACTTATTGTTTTAATAGTACAAGGGCTAAAGTTTGCAAGTGAGTTAATTTTTAAATAAAGTCCGCAATTAATTTAATTTTTAATTTGATATTAGTTATGTATCTATGGAAGTATAATAAAGTTGAACGCGCTTCATGCAGATTCAGCACTTGGAGTGCACAACCCAATCAAAGTTTTCAATGTTTTAAACCCTCCCAAAACAGTCTTCTTTTGAGAAGATTTGTTACATTATTATCACTATTGTAGAGAGTTTTATCCGCTACAGGAAGAAAAAGTACTTAAATGTTCGTGTTTCACTACGTCTTTAATTTCTCTCCTTACAAAAATATCTCCTCTAAAATTTGCTGATCGATTCAATCACTCTCCATAATTCAATGAGCTCCCTTAATCGATCATCTCACTCTACCAATCATCTCCAAAATTTGTTCACCGCCTCAATCTATCATCATAATAGAACCTACGGTTGGATCCCACCGCAACGAAGCGGTATACTAGTAATATTGTATTTAGAACATGTTTATGCACACAAAACAATTTTTGATGAATGAAGAAATTAAGTTGCATCAACGGAAGCATTTTAAACAGAAACCCTATATTAAAGAATTTTTCTTCCATAATGGACAGTCGGAGAATAAATTGTTTGAAGCAAAAGTTGAATTTCAAAGAGAAGAAATGCCTTCTACAACTTCTGGTATAGATAAAGCTACGAGTGAGAATGACATGGATCATGATATAAAAGATTATAGTTTATAGATATAAATACAATACTAGTGATACAACATCTATTTAACTATGATTTTAACTCTAATCACTTGTTATTTGCTATAGTACAAAGGTTAAAGCTTGCAATCGAGAAATAATTTCTATTATAATAAATAGCACGTGTTTCATGCGAATTCATCACGTCGAGTGTAAGGATGGCCAAAAAACCCACCCCCTTTGCGACCTACCCCATCAAGTTTTTTTTCTTTAAAAAATTATAAAATAGAATACATATTAAAATTTTGCTAGAAATTGACTAAAGAATAATCGAACCCGGGTTGAAGTTATAAACAACAAATCTCAACCACTACACTAAAATCCCAATCTTAAATTTTTTTTGTTTTGTTTGCTACAAATATTTAAAAAAAAATTATTATTATTTTATTATTTTTCTCAGTTTCACAAAAAAAAAAAAAAAAAAAAAAAAAACTAAAAAAATTTCGTGTAGCGGTTGGCGGGTCAAAAGATTGCTCTGCCCCGCGAATTCAAGGGTCGCGGGGCAGGTTAAAAATTTCGTGGGGTTGTGCAAGGTTGGGCCGACCCGCCCCAGACCCACCCCATTGCCATCCCTAGTCGAGTGCACGACCCAATCACAATTATCAATCTAATTATAGTGTTGTATTTACATCAAATATTTTTCATCAAAGCACAATTATTCTTGTCCATATCATTGGATGCTCCTTAGTCTTCCCTGAACTTGCAAGAACGTCAGCTAATTTGATAATTTGTCACTACGGGTCACTTTGCTACCGTTAACTGAATGCATCAAGGACGGCTTCAAGGACCTCTACGTCTTAGTCAAGTGTTTCTATGTTCGAAGGGCAAAGGGAACTCGTCATATATTGCTTTGCTGCTCTTGTGGTTCTTCAACTAACTTTGGCATCTTATTGAGAGATCTAATAGAAGTTTGGGTAGGCAATACTCTTGTGGTTATAGCGCACCTCATCTACCTAACCTCTGATTGGTGCTCATCAATTTGAGAACTTATATTTCCTTCGGTACCATTTTTCACTCTCATTCTCATTAGATGCTTGAAAATAGGTTTCCTTATTTTAAAGTTTGTATTGAAAAGATCATTTATTACGTGCTCAAATTCATTTTTGAATGAACCATAAAATTAAGCTTTTTAGAATTTATTTAATTAATTCAGATTCACCATCTATTCTTATTTGAGCCACCTTTCTAATTTTCATTATCATCACCAATCACACAAGAGCTCTCATCATGAACCCTCTCTAACAAGTTTAAGAATAAAAAATGATTTTTTTCATGCCCTTGAATGGTTTTAAAAATTCAACTATTGAAAAGTGTGTTAGAGAGAGAAACTCTCAGCTAGAGAGAGAGAAAGTCTCTTTGGCCGCCCACTTCATTCTTTACTCTTCATTTGAAATTCAAATTTTGCTCCATTCAATGGACATTAATTTTGATTTCCTTCTATTAATGTATTGGAAACATTAAATCTGTTACTGTACTGATCTTTCCCTTGGGTTTTATTGAATTTTAATTCATTTTCTGCTGTGTTCTTCATTTCCTACGTACGGCTACAGTGCTCGGTCGGAACAGCTGGGTCCTCTTCTTTCTTGTTCAAAGTTTCCACAGCGTAATTAATATGGGTAAAAAGGAGAGGGAATCTGCTGTCCATAAAAAAGAAGATTTTGTAAAGTTCTTTCGCGGCTCGGATGAGGAATGCTTCGGTTCAGGCAGGAGAGCGGGAGCCACTTCAGCAGACTGTAAGGGACCTTCACTGCCCCCTTTGGATGAATCCTCAGCAGGGTTGAAAGAGATTATAGAATAGGATACTCAACTCTCCCCAAAATTGATTTCTTGCTCGAGAACATTGGGTGAATATGATATAGTTTCGGATGGGTCGTTGGAGAAATTTCAGCCGATGAAAGAGGAGAATAAAGATGAATAGAAAATAGGTGGTAATAGGTTGAAATCCCCTTGGGTCAACCTTTTTAAAGATAACAGGAAACCAGCCAATGTCTTACACTTGAAGTGTTTGACAATTTGCCCGATGAAATTGTATTTGATCATAGTGTTGAGGTTGACTTAGAAATGGTTTGGGGTTACAGCCTTGTAGGCTACTTCGCAGGTCGCTTTCCTGAGAAGAAAGCATTGCTCAAACTTTGTGATTCTTGGAATGTCAAATATGAATACCACACGCACGCGAGTGGATGGTTGATTTTTAAGTTTGATGATGATACTTCACGACAGAGGGTATTGAATGGGGGTCCATACTTTGTGTTTGGTGGCCTTTACTCCTAAAGGTCATGCTGGATTGTTTTGAGTTTGATGATGAGGAAATTTGCAAAATGCTGGTTCGGGTTATACTACCGGGTCTCTCACTGAATTATTGGAATTCGAAGGCTCTTGGGATGATTGCATCTAAGATAGGGAAGCCGCTCTCTATGGATAATCTTACTTATACAAGAGGCAGACTATCATATGCTAGGATCTTAGTTAAAGTGGATGCTTCGCAGGAGCTCGTTGGGTCAGTTACCATTTGCTTATCATCAGGGAAGATTAGAAAGCAAAGTGTGTTATTTGAGCATGAACTCAAGTTCTGCCCGACTTGTAGATTATTCGAGCATTCACTTGAAGATTGCACCATGATTGAGAAATCTTTTCAAACCAGCCTGAAGGTACCGCAGCCAGATGAAGTTAACAAAGAAGGGCCTTCCTCAATGGCTGTAATCTCTAATGGTCAGCCGACTGAATAGGGGACCATCGTCATTGATCTATCCAACAATGTCTTGTCCAACAAAGACAAAAATGAGACCATGTCCAGGACAATTCAACAGAGTAATAAGCAGGGACAGTTCGAGACTCTAGATGAAGGAGAACCACCTTTCATTTTGGTAGACAAAAGCAAGAAACGTTTGGCCAAACAAAAAAGGAATGTCCAAGAGAAGCTTTTAAGGCAGTCCAATGGTAATGCAGGGACGTCTTCCTCCACTGGAATTGATCAAGCTGCAGCAACGAACGACAGACTTAAAGATATTCTGGCTAAGGTGGGTTCTAACACTTCCTCTCTTGGTAATTCGAAGGGTCACTCCCTTCCTTTATCACCATGAAGTGTGCCACTTAGAATATTAGGGGTTTGCATAAGCCCCTAAAACAAAATGGGGTCCGAGACCTCATGAAACTCCATGGAATAGACTCAATGGGTATCTTGGAAACAAAATTAAATGTAGACAAACTCTCAAGGGTTATGAGGAATAAATTCATTGGTTGGCAACAAGTAAACAATTTTCATTTGCATGATGCGGGTTGTATTCTTGTTTTATGGAACTCGGCTAAGGTTGATTTTGTTACTGCTGAAATTTCGCCTCAGGCCATTCATTAGACTGCTACTTGTAAGGTATCTTCCATTACCTTTCAAGTGAGTTTTGTTTATGGCCTTCACACAGTTGTTAATATGAGACCTTTGTGGAATTCGATTGAGGATATTAGCCTTACATGTTCATTGTCTTGGCTGGTTATTGGGGATTTCAATAATGTTCTAATGGATGGAGAACGCATTAATGGGGCTGAAATTACACCATATGAAATCAGGGATTTTGCTAACTACTGCCTCTCGGCTGGGTTATCTGACTTGAAGTCCTCGTGTTTTTTTTACACTTGGAATAACTTATCGGTTTGGACTAAATTGGACAAGCAATGATTAACAACAAATGGCTGACTACAGATTTCTTCTCGGAGACAGCTTTCCCACCTCCTAATTGCTTCTCGGATCACTCTCCGTGCATTGTTTCGCTCTTTCATCCTTTACACTTACGGAGGAAAAAATTCAAATTCTTTAATATGTGGGTGAATCATGAGTCATTTAATGATGTTTTTCGAGAAAATTGAACTCATAATGGATGGGGAACGAAACAATTCATCCTTTGCTCTAAACTTAAGAGACTAAAAAGGCCGTTGAAATTGCTCAATAAAAGAGAATTCTGCCATATTTATGTCCGTGCTGAAAATGCTAGAAATGAATTGATGCCGGCTCAACTAAAGCTTCATGACCAGCCAAATGTCCAGGGACTGCAACTACAGGTTTCTCAATTAAGGAAAACAGTGGTGTTCTTATCGGAGTCGGAGAGAAGATTCTTTTTTCAGCAAGCTAAATGCAAGTACATAATGAACAGCGATAAATGTACTAAATTCTTCCATGCAATGGTCAAGAGAAACACTAAACGTAACCACATTGCAGCAGTGTGTAAGGAGGATGGGAACATGACCGTTTCTCATCAAGAAGTTAAGGATAAATTCTTCAATTATTATACGAACTTGCTAGGAACGGAAAGTATGGGTGAATAGCCGGACCCTATTATTTTGACTAGTGGTCCGACGGTTTCTAAACAGAAGGCTAAAGACTTGGTTAAACCTTTTGAGGTCTCTAAAATTAAAAAAGCTCTTTAGGATATTGCGGAGGATAAATCTCCCAATCCGGATGGGTACTCTTCGTGCTTCTTCAAAAAGGCTAGGGAAACAGTAGGTTCCGATGTTTGTGCAGCAGTTCAGGAATTCTTTTCTTCTTCAGCTTTGCTTAAACAAGTCAAACATTCTGTAATCGCTTTGGTTCCTAAATCAAACCATGCACCATCGGTAGGAGACTATAGACCAATTTCTTGTTGCAATGTGATCTATAAAATTATCTCGAAATTGCTATATGGCCACCTAGCTCCTTTGCTGGATTCTATTGTTAATAAAGCTCAATCAGCGTTTGTTATGGGTCATAGCATGGCTGAGAACATCCATTTGGCTCAAGAGTTATTGAGATAATATAACAGAAATAGGGTATTCCCTAGATGTTTGCTCAAAATTGATCTTAGAAAGGCATATGATTCGTTGGATTGGAATTTTTTGAAAGAGGTTTTGCAGGGGCTGTTGTTTCTTCCGACTATTGTGCAGTGGATAATGCAATGTATTTCAACTACATCATATTCCATTGCGATAAATGGTGAGTTGGCTGGATTTTTCAAACGAAAAAAGGGACTAAGGTAAGGTGATCCCCTATCTCCTTTCCTATTTGTTCTTTGTATGGAATATCCATCAAGATCCTTGGAAATATGTACAGATAACAGTGAATTCAATTACCATCCAAAATGAGGGTTGCTTAAAATTACTCACTTGGCGTTTGCGGATGACTTAATGCTCTTCGCTAGAGGAGACCCAATGTCGGTATCTATACTTATGGATTGCTTACATGACTTTGGCAATAAATCTGGACTTAGAGCAAATGTTACAAAGTCCACTTTGTATTCGGCTGGAGTGAGGGAACCAGACCTTCGTCAGATTAAGCAGCTCACTTTATTTTCTAAAGGTAATGCATTACTCTCCCCTCATTGATAAATTGGCTTCCTATATTCATTTGTGGAAGAGTACTTCTTTATCATATGCGGGCAAATGTGAATTGATTAGGGCGGTTTTACAAGGTGTTGAGTGCTTTTGGTTATCAATTTTCCCAATACCTACTACAGTCATTTCAAGAATCACACATTTATGTAGAAATTTTCTTTGGGGCCACAAGAAACAATTGGTTGCGTGGAAAGATATTTGCTTACCGAAACAAGAAGACGGATTGGGATTTCGCCAAATACAAAGCTGGAATACCAGGCTACTTGCGAAGTCCCTATGGAATATACACTCTAAAAAGGATACACTTTGGGTACAATGGGTAAATCAGGTTTACCATCAACGTAACTCAATTTGGAGCAATGAATCTAAAAAGGCCAACTCTCTTTTGTTGAAATGCATCATTGGAATTAGGGATTAGCTCATTCGGGCTGAAGGCAGCGACCAATTTGATGTCTCACAGCTCCAGCAGTGGAATTCTCAGCCAAAGTCTTTTTCTTCCTTGGCTTATGAATACTTCCGTCCGAAAGGGATAAAAATGGTTTGGGTAGCAGACATTTGGAGACCTTGCATTCAGCCGAAACACTCCTTTATTTTATGGTTAACAGCAAAAGGAAAGCTTCTAACGAAGGATAGACTCCATTTTCTTCAAACGGACAAACGATGTGTTTTCTGCCAGTAGTTTGATGAATCAGCCTCCCACTTATTTTTTCAATGCCGTTTCACCTCCGTTATTTGGATGAACATCAGATTATGGTTGGGGATTAGGTGTTCCATGTCTACAATATCTAGCTCTCTCAAATGGATTAAAAAAGAGGCCCGAGGAACGAGTTGGATGAGCAAAGCAAAGAGGATACATTTTACGACTACAGTTTATCACATTTGGATGGCAAGGAATAGATGGATCTTTGAAAATCTTAAAGGTGTCACTTCTAGTATCATTACATCGATCAAAACACAAGTATACAAGGTTTTGTTTTCCTTGTATCCTAATGTTTTGGTCCATTTTGAGTCTTTAGCTCTAACATGCTAATGTTTTGTTGGTGTGATAGTTTTCCTTTATTTTGCTTTCACTTTCGTTCTGCCTGGGAATGCCCAGTGTATATGTTTATCTTTTGTTTATCTCTAGTGATTATTTGATCATACTACCAGTTGTGGTACTATTGATTTTACTTTTGCTTGATACTCTGTATTCCTAGGTATGCCCAGCGTATATGTATAGTTTCATTTTTTGATCTATAAAATTTTTACATTTCAGATAAAAAAAAAAGAATAAAAAATGATTTTCATGCCCATCAACGAATATTTCATGACTTAGAAAACTCAAGAAATCCAATTAAGTCACCAAGCACCAAATAATGTCGACTGTGCAAGAAAATTTTCATTGATATATCAAGCATTCCACGCCACTTTGAATGGGTTATTAGAAGTAAAAATGAATGAAAATGAACAGCAAAATAAAGGAGGAGCTTAGTGACTCCAGACTTCTTTCTTTATTTCATCTTAAATCTGTAAATACATTGAAGGCAACTTAAATAGCTGCCTAAGAAGGGAATTGCACGAGCTGGCCACATGTATTTGTTATACCAGCAAAGCTAACTAACAGCAATCAGTTACATCATTCATTTGGTGCATGAGATCTGGTGCATGTGCGTGCATGTGCATCTTTAATACTCCCCCTCAAGATGGAGTGTAGATGTTGATCAAACCCATCTTGTTGGATAGCTCTTTGAAATGCTCAGGATGTAGTGCCTTAGTAAAGATATCAGCTAATTGATTCCTTGAAGAGATGTGTAATGTTTTGATGACTCCAGCTTGAATTTTCTCTCGAATGAGATGGCAATCAATTTCAATGTGTTTGGTACATTCATGGAACACTGGGTTTGTAGCAATGTGAAGTGCTGCTTGGTTGTCACAATAGAGCATTACTGTTTTGTTATGTGGTATACCAATTTCTTTCAACATGGACAGCAGCCAAGTGAGTTCGCAGGTAGCATTGGCCATGGATCTATATTCAGCTTCAGCTGAGGACCTAGAAACAATTTGTTGTTTTTTGGATTTCCAAGAGATTAAAGAATCTCCGATGAAAACACAGAAACCAAAAATGGACCTTCTAGTATCTGAACAAGTAGCCCAATCTGCATCAGAAAATACTTTCAGCTGGACCATTGGACATGAGGCTTCTGCATAAGCCTTGAGGTACACTTGGGAACCTGATGGATAAAATAGACCTTGCCCTGAATTTTCTTTTATATACTGCAAAACCCGTTGAGCTGCTTTTAAGTGAGGTAGTCTTGGATTGCTTAGAAACTGACTGAGCCTGCTAACAGAATATGAAATGTCAGGTCTTGTTATGGTTAAGTAAATAAGCTTCCCAATCATTCTTCTATAGACCATAGGATCTTTAAGTAACTCTCCATCTTCCTGATTAAGCTTCAAGTTGGCCTCCATAGGAGTACATACAGATTTGCAACCTAAGAATCCCACATTGTTGAGTAATTGTAAAGCATAAGCCCTTTGAGAAATTGAGATGCCTTTCTCAGATCTTGCTACTTCTAGTCCAAGGAAATACCTCAAACTGCCAATGTCTTTAAGTTTAAATCTGGTATGCAAAGATACTTTGAATGCCTTGACAGCCTCCTCATCATTGCTTGCTAATATAATGTCATCAACATACACAAGCAATAGAATAAAACCAGTGGACTTATATCGTATGAACAAAGAGTGATCAGTGGCAGATTGTGTGAATCCTTCTTCAAGTAAAGCTTGAGAAAACTTGGCATACCATTGTCTAGATGCTTGTTTTAAACCATACAGGGACTTATGTAATTTGCATACTGGATTGTGAGGATTGTGAGGTAAATTCTCCTCCTTATGACTATATCCTTGAGGAATAGTCATATAAACATCTTCAGCCAATTCTCCATGAAGAAAAGTATTATTGACATCAAGTTGATTCAACAACCAACCATGCATAGAAGCCAAAGCAAGGACCAATTTGACAGTTACCAGTTTAGCCACTAGAGCATAGGTATCTATGTAATCAACCCTTTCTTGTTAAGTGTAGTCTTTAGCTACAAGCCGTGCTTTGTGTCTTTCAATTGATCCATCAGAATTAAGTTTAACTTTATAGATCCATTTGCAGCCAACAGCATGATGTCCAGGAGATAGAGAAACTATGGACCAAGTCTTGTTTAAGATCTAGTGCATCCAGTTCAGATTTCATGGCTTGTTGCCATTGGGGAAGAGTATTGGCTTGAAAAAGAGAAGTAGGTTCAGATATGTTTGTAATGGAAAGGGCTATGGCTTGGAAAGTTGGATGGAGTCCTTTATAGCCAATAACATGAGATAAAGGGTGATCTGTGGAACTGTGAGTATTGAGGTTGCAGTGATAATCATTTAAGTAAGAAGGCCTCTTTGCAATTCTTTTGGATCTGGTCTGTGTTGGCTCATTTGGAGAAGATATAGTGTTGGGAATATTTGGAGTTTGGATAATAGGTAAATGGGATTGATTATCTAATAAAGGCAGTGGCAGTACAGTTTCAGAAAAAATTGTCATCAATGTTTCCATTGGTGCTTTGATTATGGTAAGGGAATATCATCTCATGAAAGACTACATCACGAGAGATGAAGATTTGTCCTATTTGTAAACCAAGTAAGGTATAAGCTTTCATGCCAAGAGGGTAGCCAATGAATACACAAGCTCATGATCTAGGAGTGAATTTGGTTCTGCTGCTGAGAAGTGTGGAACCATAGGCCAAGCATCTAAAAGTTTTCATGTGGTAGTATGAAGGAATTTTGTGGTGCGGAATTTCAAAAGGAGATTTCTGAGACAAAATAGGTGATGTAACCTATTGATGATGTGAACTGCAGATTTTATACATTCTCCCCAATACATCAATGGCAACTGTGATTGAAACATGAGACTTCTGGCGACATTTAATAAATGCTGGTGTTTCCTTTCAACAACTGAATTCTGCTCTGGCCTCTTAACACAAGAATGATAATGCATGACTCCCTTAGACTGATAAAAAGAGGTGAGATTGAGTTCTGGTGCATTATCATATCTGACTCCTTTAATGTTCATTCAAAATTATGTTGCAATCATGTTAAAGAACTGAGGGATACATTTATGTACTTATGACTTATTATGCAATAGATAGATCCATGTAAATCTTGAGCAATCATCCACAACAGTTAAGAACTATCTAAATCTATCATGTGTAAAAGTGGAAAAAGGTCCCCATACATCAATATGTATTAACTCAAAAACAACATCAGATAACTTGTTTTGAGATACAAATGATAATCTCCTTTGTTTAGCAAAGTGACAAATAGAGCAATGGAAATCTTGACAAACTGTATTATGCACTGGTAGATATTTGGTTAAATGCTGCAACACCTGCCCTGAGGGATGCCCCAGTCTGTAGTGCCAAATGGTGTCTGATCGTATACTGTAAATAGCCACTTTATTGTAGGAGATGGCTCTATCTGCATAACTTTCATTGTCTAGATAATGGAGATTGCCAAACCTCTTAGCTATCCCAATCAGCAGTCCCTGTGTAGTGTCCTGAATTATGCACTTGTCATCAGAGAACATCAAAGAGTATTTGTTGTCCTTTGTCAAGGAACTAACAGAGAGCAAATTATATTTGAAACTTGGAACAAAAAGGACTTTCTCAAGGACAAGAGATTTATGTAAACAAACTTTTCCTGTGTTGGCTATTGAAGCATTCTGTCCATTTGGTAAATTCACATGAGTGACATTCAAATCAGGCTCAATGGTGGTGAAAAGAGTCAAGTCATGACACACATGATGAGTAGCACCAGAGTCTATAATCCAAGCATGTTTAGAGACAAGAGTGTGTATACTAGTGAAGTTGGAGACTAAGGGCTGATCAACTGAAATTGTGCTTGTTCCTTGAAGCTGGGAGCTCAATAAGGCTATAATCTGTTGACATTGAGATGGTGTAAGGTCAGGTACTGCACATTTGGTTTGCAAAGAATCAGTGCTGGAAGGAAATACTGCAGTTGAGTTCTCAATGTCAGTGCCAATCTGGTTAATAACAGGCTTGGAAGGATTACTGCGATTATTTCTGAACTTGTAACCAGGAGGAAATCCATGAAGCTTGTAGCATTCATTTATAGTGTGGCCTAGCTTACCACAATGTGTGCATATAGGCTTGCTTTGTTTCCCTTTGTAAGAGTTGTAATTACTTGTGGATAGTCCAAATGCAAGGGTGTGTGAATTGGTGCTGCTAGATGTAGGTGTAGTCATATAAGAACTTAAACCTCTATGTCTTTCCTCTTGAATGATCAATGAAAACACTTTGTTGATAGGAGGCAAAGGATCTAACATCAAAATCTGAGCTCGAACCTATGAGTAAGAATCATTTAGTCCCATTAGAAATTGTAATACATATTCTTCCTGCTGAAAATTCATGAGAGATTTTAGACCACCACAAGTGCAAGCTGAAACTGGCCTATATTCCCTCAATTCTTCCCAGAGAGTTTTAAGTTTTGTAAAATATCCACTGATATCATTGGATCCTTGAGACAAACAATTCAGTTGTTGTTTTAGTTGGAAGATCCTTGGTCCATTGCTTTGGTGAAATCGTTCATGAAGATCATTCCAAACATCAGCATTATTGTCAAGGTACATGATACTCTCTGCAATTTCTTTGGACACAGCATGAAGTAACCAGGACAGAACCATGCTGTTGCACCTTGACCAAGAGTTATAATATGGATCATGAAGTGTGGGACGTGAAGTAGATCCATCAACAAATCAGATTTTGTTCTTAGCAACCAATGCCACAGACATAGCACGAGACCAAGAGTTATAGTTGCTGCCTATTAATGGTGAAGAAACTAGATTCAAACCAGGATGATCTCCATTGCTGAGAAAATATGGATTGCAAGGATCATCAAGGCTGGACCGTTCTTCAACTTCCAGCTGATTAAATCGATTTCCACCATTGGTTGGAGGATTATTTCGATTTGCATTTGCATTACCAGCAGCTTGAGTACCATCTCTTCGAGCCATCTAGAAAATTGAGTTTACAACAAAGTTATTCTAGCTCTGATACCATATTAGAAGTAAAAATGAATGAAAATGAACAGCAAAATAAAGGAAGAGCTCAGTGACTCCAGACTTCTTTCTTTATTTCATCTTAAATCTGTAAATACATTGAAGGCAGCTTAAATAGCTGCTTAAGAAGGGAATTGCACGAGCTGGCCACATGTGTTTGTTATACCAACAAAGCTAACTTACAGCAATCAGTTACATCATTCATTTGGTGCATGAGATCTGGTGCATGTGCATCTTTAATATGGGAAGAAGAGGGGGCTTTTGGCCTGATTCTATTTAGTATATGTCTTTTGTCATTCCAAAATGGTACAAACTTCCCTTCAAGTTATTCACAATTTACTCACTGTTCCTCACGAAATTGTTAATAGTACTTTCATGGGAATGACACTTCAGCCGAGTGTTCTTATTGGATTTACTGAAGAAAAATGAATCAATACAAGTGAGTAGTGTAGTTGCATTTTTATACATTTAGCTAATTAACTAACTTAACTTGTAACTAACCAACTAACTTCAACTAACTTTGATAATGTTTCCAAGATACAAGAGCTAAAGTTTGCAAGTGAGTTAATTTTTAATTGAAGACCACAATTAAGTTAATTTTTAATTTGATATTAGTTATGTACCTTTGGAAGTAAAATAATATTGCACACCCTTCATGCAGATTCAGCACGTGGAGTGCACGACCCAATCAAAGTTGTCAATGTTTTAAACCCTATCAAAGCAGTCTTCTTTTGAGAAGATTGGTTACCTTATTATAATATTGTATTTAGAACATGTTTACGCACACAAAATGATTTTGGATGAATGAGGAAATTAAGTTGCATCATTTGAAGCATTTTTCTTCATTAATGGACAAAGTCGGCCGGAGAATAAAGTGTTTGATGCAGAAGTTGAATCTCAAAGAGAAGAATTGCCTAATGTAGCTTCTGCTATAGACAAAGATACGAGTGAGAATGACGTGGAACATGGTACAAAAGATTATAGTTTATAGATATGAATACAATACTAGTTGTAGAACATCTTTTTATCTATGATTCTAACTCTAATCACTTGTTATTTTTTATTGTACAATGGTTAAAGCTTGCAATTGAAAAATAATTTCTATTATAATAAATTGCACGAGCTTCATGCAAATTCAGCACGTCGAGTACACGACCATTCACAATTATCAATCTAATTATATTGTTGTATTTACATCACAATTATTCTTCATCCATATCTGTTGGAGTATGTGGCACATATTGAGTGAAACAATTAGCCGATGCCGGAGTATAGTGGAGTGGAGTGGGGAGCGCACCGAACTGAATTTTACCCTCATTCTCATCATATGCTTGAACCTAGTTTTCATTATTTCAAATTCATTTCCGAGTGAACAGTAAAATTAAGCTCTTTGGAATTTATTTAATCCATGCAGATTCACCATCTTTTATTCTTATGTGAGCCACCTTTCTAATTTCCGTTATCATCACCAGTCACACAAGAGCTCTCATCATGAATTCTCGCTAACAAGTTTAAGGATAAAAAATGTTTCCATGCCCATCAACGGAGATTTCATGGCTTACAAAACTCAAGAAATCCAATTAAGTCACCAAGCACCAAATAATGTAGACTGTGCAAGAAAATTTTCGTTGATATATCAAGCCTACCACACCACTTTGAGTTTCATGGGAAGAAGAGAGGCGTTTTGGCCTGTCTCTATTTAGTAGATGTCTTTTGTCATTCCAAAATGGTACAAACTTCCCTTCAAGTTCTTAACAATTTACTCACTCTTGCAAATTCGGCACGTGAAGTGCACGACCCAATAAATTTATCAATATTGTATACCCTCGCAACTAATATTAACATTGTTCTTTCAAGAAGCCTGGTTTCCTTATTATAATATTGTATTTGGAGCATGTTTAGAGACTCAAAACAATTTTGGATGAACGAACAAATTAAGTTGCGTCAATGGAAGCATTTTAAATAGAAACTCTATCAAATCATTTTTAGACAATAATGGACAAGAATTGGAGAATAAAGTGCTTGGTGCGGAAGTTGAATCGATCTCAAGGAGAATAATTGCCTTCTGCAGCGTCTGGTATAGACAACGATTAACAAATGAGATGTCGTAGAACATGATATAAAAGATTATGTTTTATAGATATAAATAAAATATTTTGTGTTAGAACAAATATTTAACTATAATTCAAACTCTAATCACTTGTTATACCCAATCACAATTCTCAATCTAATTAAAGTGTTCATCAAAGCACAATTATCATTTTGAACACCCTGAGTTAGCGTTGTACTCATTGGATGTTCCTCAGACTACCCTGAACTTGCTTGATGATCAGCTAATTTGATAATCTTACACTACGGGTCCCTTTGCCACTATTTGCGGGACCACATCGAGTACGGCTTAAATCGCCACCATGTCCCAGTTAAATCTAAATTTCTATGTTCGAAGGGCAAAGGGAACCCGTCAGATCTTCCTTTGCTGGTCTTGTGGTTCTATAACTGTAACGATTTGTAACAAAAGAATACTTGCAATAAATCTAAACATGCAGATATAAAAGATTAAACACAAGATATGGTGACCCAGTTCAGCCAAAAGGCCTAATCTGGAAGGCTCAGTTGAGGCAGCCCACGCACGAAAGATTTCACTATAACCGAATCGGAACAGTTCAAAATATAACAAAGATGACAAATCTTATCAGATTTGTCACAAACCAAGCGAAACAACAAATCTGTTAACCTACCAACACAAAGTACTGTTCATCACTAACCCAGCGAAAAATACCCGAATCTATTAATTAGATTCTGTATTTTTCTCTTCAAGAGAATAGGCCTATTTCAGCCCAAAGACTTTAGAGGTGAAAAATAGAAAAGAGAAGAAGGATTTCCTTGAACCCTAACTCAGAAGAAAGGGAAGAAGACGAAGAGCTGAGACGGGAGAGAGAGAACTCAACAGAAAAGTAAAAAACTCATCTGTGAATAACAACTGTTCACGCCTATATATATCAGAAGTCAGTGGAGTCCAGGTGTCACGTTCTAATTGGTAAGGTGATCAGCTAAACCATTCATAAAACGCTTCCAAACAGAAACGCGCTTTCATCAATGACCATATTTTATCCTTCAATCTTCACATTGGTTCATAGACTGAAAGCTCCTTAACTCGGTTATGTAAATCTTCTTTCATGCAAGACCACTCCTCAATACCATCATAGCTTAGTACCTGCAAAAAGATCAACCATTATCAATATGTAAAAAATTTAAACAACTTGCAAATTTACTTACACTTAATGTTTTAGTTCCCATATCTGCTGGATTGTGATCTGTAGATATCTTTTCCAAACTTATTTCTTTATTTATAAGTTTTTCTCTAATAAAATGGAACTTAACATCTATATGTTTGGTTCTTTCATGATATATGGGATTTCTACTCAGATATAAGGCACTTTGACTATTAGAAAAAATGCAAACTTTTTCATTTAACAAGTTCAATTCAAACAGCAAATTTTGTAACCAAATGCCTTCCTTAACAGCTTCAGATAATGCAATGTATTCAGCTTCAGTACTAGATAATGCAACAATGGACTGAATCTGAGATTTCCAGCTTATACAGTTTCTCCCTAAGGTAAAGTAATAAGCAGTTATTGATTTTCGATTATCCTTATTAGTTGCAAAATCAGAATCTACAAAACCAATCAAATTTAAAACTTTACTTCTATGTTCATAAGTCAGACCTGTATTACTGGAACCTTTTATATATCGAAGCAACCATTTGAGAGCTGCCCAATGTGACTTATCAGGATCTGCCATGAACCTGCTGAGGAAACTTATAGCATAAGAAAGATCAGGCCTTGTACTAACCATAGAATACATAATGGATCCAATTGCATTAGCATAAGGTATTTTATTCATTTCAATTCTTTCTTCTTCAGTCTTAGGAGACTGATTGCTAGACAACATAAAATGAGAAGCAAGAGGCACATTTACAGTTTTAGAATCTTTCATACCAAATTTGCTAACTAATTTTTCTAAGTAATGAGACTGAGAAAGAATTAGTTTGGATTTAGATCTTTTTCTGGTGATAATCATGCCTAACATTCTTTTTACAGGACCTAAGTCCTTCATATCAAATTTAGACTTCAGAGTTTCTTTAATGCTATTGATTTCAGACAATTTAGGACCAATTAGAAGCATATCATCCACATAAAGAATCAAGAAAACTTCAGAACCTTTAGTTGTAACCTTATTGTAAAGACAACTATCATAACTACTTCTTTTGAAGCCAATTTTTAGAACAAAAGTATCAAATCTGATATACCACTGCCTGGGTGCTTGCTTAAGTCCATAGAGGGACTTTTTCAAAAGACAGACCAAATCCCTTTTACCTTTAACTTCAAAACCAGGGGGTTGAGACATATGGATTATTTCATCTAAATCACCATGTAAGAATGCAGTTCTTACATCCATTTGCTCTAGTTCCCAATCAAATTGAGCAACTAAGGCAAGCATAAGTCTCATAGTTTTATACTTCACTACAGGTGAAAAAACTTCATTATAATTCACTCCCTCTCTTTGAGTAAAGCCCTTTGCAACTAGTCTAGCTTTGAACCTGATTGGTTCACTGGAATTAGACTCTTCTTTTATTTTAAACACCCATTTACAGCTAACAACCTTTTGAGACTTTTCTCTATTAACAAGAGTCCAAGTGTTATTTTTATGAAGAGAGGACATTTCCTCTTTCATAGCTTTTAACGAAGAAGCAGAATCCTTACTACTTATAGCTTCTTCATAGGTAATAGGCTCAGAATTTTCAGTTTCTTTTCCAGTAAGCAAAAGAAAATTCATTAATCCTTCAGCTGTATACCTAGGATTTGGTTTTATAACCCTCCTATTCCTATCTCTTGTTAATTAGTAATCATCTAAGGTTGTTTCTTCATGCTCTATGCCATCAGATTCAGAATCTGAAATTACTTCACCTACATCATTTATGTCAGGTAAATTTTCAGGTGTAGTATCTTCTTGATCAGGATCAGGAATGTAGACATCAGACTCAATTTCTTCTAAAGGCTCTTCTAAAGGCTTCACCTTAATCTGATTACCATCCTTTATAACAGTAGTTCCCTCCTTAATTTCAGATTCAAGACATGGCATTTCTAATTCATTAAAGATAACATCCCTACTGATTATTATCTTAACCCCTTTCTCCCCTTTTACCCACAATCTAAAGCCTTTTACCCCATCAAGGTAACCTAGGAAGACACACTTTTTTGCTCTAGGATCCAGCTTTCCTTCTTTTTGGTGAGCATATGCTGTACAACCAAAAAAAATTAGGTAAGATAGATCAGGGGGTTTTCCTTTCCACAGTTCTTCAGGAGTTTTAGACTGTATTGCACTGGAAGGACATCTATTTATTAGAAACACAGCAGTAGCCACTGCCTCACCCCAAAAACCTTTAGGGACTCCAGAACTGATCAGTAAACATCTGACTTTGTTCATTATGGTCCTGTTCATTCTTTCAGCAACTCCATTTTGCTGAGGAGTGAACCTAACAGATTTATGTCTTAAGATCCCTTTATCTTTACAGAAATTATCAAACTCTTGATTACAAAATTCTAACCCATTGTCAGTCCTAAGAATTTTAACCTTCCTATCAGTTTGATTTTCTGTCAGTTTTACCCACTCTTTAAACTTTTGAAAAGCCTCACTCTTAGCCTTTAGGAAATAGATCCAGGTTTTTCTAGTATAATCATCTACAATTGAGAGGAAATATTATTTTCTCCATATGTGGGATTCTTTTCAGGACCCCAAAGGTCAGAATGAATATACTCAAGAGGAGCTTTGGAGGAGTGAGTACCAATCTTAAAACTTAACCTCGTTTGTTTACCTAGGATACAAGTTTCACAAAAATCAATTTTTGACACTTTATCCTTCCCAAGCAAACTTTGTTTGCTTAACAGAGACAGCCCATTCTCACTGATGTGGCCTAACCTTTTATGCCATAAATCTGTATGATCAGTTTCAGCATTACACAAGAGATCAGAGTCTCTTATTGCTGTTTGCCCAAGGAGAGTGTATAGTCTACCCCTTTTGACACCTTTAAAGATTACCAAAGACCCAAGAATTAATTTCATGGTCCCATCTTTAATTTTACACTCATAACCCTGATCATCAAGAGCTCCTAAGGAAATTAAATTTCTTCTAAGACCAACAACATGTCTTACATCCTTAAGAGTTCTAGTAGTACCATCATGTAACTCTAACTGTATGGTTCCTATTCCAACTATAGGACAGGTTTGGTTGTTTCCCATATAAACATCCCCACCTTCACATTGTTCATAACAACTAAAGGCATTTTTGTCAGGACACATATGATATGAACAACCAGAATCAAGAATCCAATCAGTATCACATTGATAATCAGAAACAGCATAAACTTGCACATCATCAGTAACATTTGCTTGATTTTTAGAGTGAGTACTATCTGTATCTCTACTTTTTCTTTTAAAATCATAGCAATCTCTTTTAAAATGTCCAAGTTTTCCACAGTGATAACATTTTTTACCACTTTTTGACTTGGACCTAGATTTTCCTTTTCTTTTCCCCTTTTGATTCTGATTATTGAAATCTCTTTTTTCAGTTCTACCTCTTACAAACAAATTTTCTTCCTTAATTGAGTGCCTGTTATCTTGTTTAACTTCTAATTCTTTAGATCTTAAGGCATCAACTATAATGGAAATGGACAAATCATCTCTACCATATTTTATCACATTTTTCACTTCTTTAAAGTGATCAGGCAGAGAATTCAACAAAATAACAGACAAATCTTCATCATCAAACTTTTTATCAACAATAGACAAATTTTGCACAAGTTTATTGAAATCATCAAGATTTATATCCAGATCCTTTGAGGGGTCCATTTTGAAACTAAAGAGCTTTTCAAGAAGATAAACCTTATTAGGCAAGGTTTTAATCATAAACAGATCATCTAATCTTTTCCAAAGTTCCACAGCTGTTTTTTGTTCAGTGACTTGTCTCAACACATTATCACTTAAATGCAGAAAAATTGAACTATAAACAATTTCATTCATTTCAAGTATAGCATCTGGTTTTGATTTGAGGGTTTCTGGGTACCCTTCAGGGTCCTCTAATGCTTTAGAGACCCTTTGTTGTACCAGAATTGCCTTCATCTTTTGTTTCCATAAAGAGAAATCCCCCTTTCCATTGAACTTTTCAAGTTCGACCTTCGAACCCATAACAGATTCTGTAAAAGGGTGGATTCTTGGAAACCTTAGAATTTCTAGTCAAATTTTATATATAAAACAGAACCAACAATCTAGATATGAAGGCCTTTCAAAAAGACAGAGTAATCACAGCATGCGGATAAAGAGTTTCAAGGCAAGAAGTCCAAAAAACATAGAAAGGAATTCAACTATAGCATATACTCAACACAAAAATGCAGATATAGCCAAGACAACTTTCAATAAGCAAAAGATCTAAAAGAACTTTAATCAGAAATGGACAGTTTTTACCATAAACTCCAAGAAGCTGCTTTAACTCCTACAAGTAACAGAAAAAATGATTAGTAATTTTTAACACAGAAAACACCAGATTTAGTTACCCAAGATCTATGTTCTTTAGGGTCTTTACAGAGCCAAGAAGATCTTGTATCATTTATTAAAGTGAGCCCTAGAACAAGGCTCTGATACCACTGTAACGATTTGTAACAAAAGAATACTTGCAATAAATCTAAACATGCAGATATAAAAGATTAAACACAAGATATGGTGACCCAGTACAGCCAAAAGGCCTAATCTGGGAGGCTCAGTTGAGGCAGCCCACGCACGAAAGATTTCACTATAACCGAATCGGAACAGTTCAGAATACAACAAAGATGACAAATCTTATCAGATTTGTCACAAACCAAGCGAAACAACAACTCTTTTAACCCACCAACACAAAGTACTGTTCATCACTAACCCAGCGAAAAATACCCGAATCTATTAATTAGATTCTGTATTTTTCTCGTCAAGAGAATAGGCCTATTTCAGCCCAAAGACTTTAGAGGTGAAAAATAGAAAAGAGAAGAAGGATTTCCTTGAACCCTAACTCAGAAGAAAGGGAAGAAGACGAAGAGCTGAGACGGGAGAGAGAGAACTCAACAGAAAAGTAAAAAACTCATCTGTGAATAACAACTGTTCACGCCTATATATATCAGAAGTCAGTGGAGTCCAGGTGTCACGTTCTAATTGGTAAGGTGATCAGCTGAACCACTCATAAAAAGCTTCCAAACAGAAACGCGCTTTCAACAATGACCACATTTTATCCTTCAATAACTAACTTTGGCATCTATATATATTGAGAGCTATAATAGAAGTTTGTGATGGCTAGGGTCTACCTCGCCTGATCTAGAAAACCTACTATTAGTGCTCATCTATTTGCGAGCCCAAAATTAAAAAATGCATACTATATTTCCAAATTCATGTAACATTTGAAAAATTATAATTTGATGTTATATGAGTATATTCACTATACAAATTGAGAAATAAATTTTTATTCTAATAAATTGCATGCGCATCATGCAAATTCAGCACGTGGATTGCACGATCCAATCACAATTCTCAATTTAATTAAAGTTTTGTAATTACATCCAAAAAAAAAATTATCAAAGCTCAATTATATTCATGTCGTCCATATCTGTAATCATTGGATACTCCCAGTCTTTCGAGAAGAAAATTTATCACATTCTCAAATCATTTTTGAATGAACCTTAAAATTAAACTCTATGGAATTTCTTTATTCAAAGCAAATTCACCATCTTCTATTCTTGCGCCACCTTTCTAATTGCCATTATCACCAGTCACACAAGAGTTCTTATCAAAGACAACAATATTTAGGAGATCTATACTGTTGTAGTTTAAGGATACAAAAATGTTTCCATGCCCATCAACGGATATTTCATGACATGGAAAACTCAACTAATCCAATTAAGCCACCAACCACCTATTGAACATCGACTTTACTAGAAACAATTTCTTAGTTATATCAAGCCTTCATACCAAATTGAGTCTCATAGGGAAGGAGGGGCTTTTTGGCTAACTCTATTTAGTTGATTTCGTCTGTACTCCATAATGGTACAAACTTACTTTCCTTCAAGTTCTCCACGATTTACTCACTCTTCCTCAGAGCTGATGATGAATGAAATTGATAATAGTACTTCAAGTGAATAGTTTAAACGCAGGCTGCAGGGAAACGAAAGCAGACAAACGCAACACGACCTGATAGAATGTGAAAACACTATTTTTAGAAATAGTAGGACACGTAATATCGTGCAAACATGGTGTAAAAGATTATAGTTTATAGATATTAACATAATAATTAGTTTTAGAAAATCTACTTATCTATAATTCAAACTCTATCACTTGTTAAGTTTTATAGTACAAGAGCTAAAGCTTGCAATTAGTGAGTTTGTTTTTAATTGAAGCCTGAATTAAGTTAATTTTTAATTGGGAATATATATTTAGTCTTCAGCCTTTTAAAAATGACCCATAACCTTTAAATATAGCACCAGGCATCCCAACATTTAAAAAAATAGATATAGTAGGTCCTTTACGAAAAAATTACCCTCCCTTTTAAATAAACAAAAAAACAAAAAATGATAAAAAAAAGAAGAATTAAAAATGTAACCCCTGAAAATGAAGAATAACAAAGAAGCCATATTCTTCCACCACCTATGAAGGCTTGGTCGTACCACATAGCGGGTGTTTGATTGGGCACTGTCCCTTTCCTTTTCTCCATGCAGCCCCAAAAAGTGGCTATCAAGCGCTCTTCGCTCAAGTCCTCAATTGGATTTCTATAAGGGTAGTTGAATGACTCGGTTTTGCATTGGTCTGGGCTCCCACACCCACCAATCATCTTCTTCTATCCAACCCCTCACCTTTCCTAAACCCATCGTCATCACCACTATACTCACCACCCCCACCACCAATACAGTCGCAATCAATAGCCAAAGATGAAAATTTTAACTATAAATGCATTTCATTAATTGACCGTTTTGGCAAGCACGATTTATATAAAACTTTCATTTTACTCTCGATCAGCAAAATAAACATTGTCATAATTGTAAGCATTTTTTTCCCGAATGGGCTGCGGATATACCTGAATCATAGAAACATATGTCTAAATTGAAGTACCTATATTGTTCAGAGAGCACGCACTGGCATTAATATTGTGAAAGAACGATGTGTACTTCAAATATTTGGACTCCAAACGACAATTGTAACAATTCATTCTATCTAATACATCCATTCCGAAAAGAGAGTGGGCAACACAAAAACCACTTGTGCAATCAGTAGCCCATACATTTGCTATTTATCCATTCAGTATCAGATAAAGAAGGTTCAGGAGTAAATAATGATTGATCAATCAAACACAATCCCCATAAGCATTATTCATCTAACCCTGAAGGTTGTCATAATATTAGTCGGGAATCAAACAATGATTGCTGATTTAATTATCTTTTGGAAAATGAAGAAATGTGTTTGTTAATGAAATTAGCAGCAATGTTACTTATCTCTTGAAAGAAATTGTTGTCACGATACAAATTGCTTAGAGAAACTCTTAAAGAAGTAGGCGCAACAACTCTCTATGTGTATTAACGACGCCTTGCTTAGGGCAATGAAAATATCATATAAAGCACAAATGACACAAGGATCACCAACGTGAAATTGAAAACTAAAGTCGTGACCGCGACTATTGCGTTAATTTTAAAAAAATCTATTTAACTATAATTCAAACTCTAATCACTTATTGTTTTTAATAGTACAAGGGCTAAAGTTTGCTAGTGAGTTAATTTTTACATAAAACCCGCAATTAAGTTAATTTTTAATTTGATATTAGTCATGTATCTTTGGAAGTAAAATAATGTTGCACGCGCTTCATGCAGATTCAGCACGTGGAATGCACGACCCAATCAAAGATGTCAATGTTTTTTACACAACCCGTCTCAAGCAATATTTATATACTCGAGACGTGACATGCGCCGATGGTAGATGCCAACTAAAAGTTGGATCTACTGTCAAGACTATTACAATTACAACTCATTATGACTTATTTTTAAGAAAATTTTGACATTACCTTCCCTGTAATTTGGTCTAACCAAACTGAAATAAAATACCACATATCCCAACAAAAATATTCAAAACTAAATAGAACCATTTGCCCCTACAATACCCACAACAAAACAACACGATAGAAACTATCCAAAATGTAAAACTTTCACTATTTAATAACATAACCTATACATATGGATACAAAATACATACTGAGCCCACCTAGCTATTTACATGTGATGCAAAATGATATCGAAAAATAAATATGTGTCTCCAAAATAATGACTCCATTCTCGATTAAATGAGTCATACAAACTAGCTCTTTCGTGTGGCTCTAACTCTAGAATCAAAAGCTTTACCTCCAAAGGCTGCCCAAAAACTCGACTGCTATAAGAAAAATTATCGTTGAAAAATACATGAGTTGATAGGCTCGGTGAGTGGATAATTTAAAATATAATTATACCTTTTTATTTATACATATTATCAAAGACGAGTTCACATTACTTAACAATTCGCATTATAACATCTCATATTCATGGTATACTCATTAGCTAAAATATATACTATCCCTTCATCACATCACAATATAATGGAAAATCTCACCAAAATGTACCCTCTAGTTAAAATCTCTAATATAGTTATACGTGAGTAAACTGCCCTAAAGCTACACACCTCCATATACAAGCTTAAGCCCCCTCAATGCATGGGATTAGGTCCCAAAATTCTCTAATAATTTATCGTAGTACACGGTCAAGACCCATCAGTAAACTATATGTACACGGTCAATTAAACCTCTCAGTGTAATATAGAACACAACCAAGACTCCTCAATGCACTGGAATAGATAAAATCATTGGCACTTTTTTTATAGATTTCAATATCACATATTTCTTACATTCCATTTTACAAACTAATAAATTTACAATCTTTATAATTTTACAAATATTATACGTAATAAACATTTAATTATAATCGTGTCAATTTCCTCAATTGTTTCAAGCTTAGCCAATCGAATTTCGAGGACGAAATTCTTTGAATGAGGTAAGATTGTTACGAGTGTTGTTCTCTTACCCCCAAGTGGGCAATACATCTTGCCCACTTGGGGACAGGAGAACATCCTTCAGATTGTTAATTACAAACCGCTTTAGATTAGTAAAAGTCAAAATTTATTTAATAAAAATCAATAATTTTTTTGGTCAATTCCAAGTCAACTAAGTCAAATTAGAAAGTAAAAGAATTTTTATGGGCCTATTTTGTAAAGTATAATTACTTAGGGATTTAAATGACTCAACATGGAAATTGGGAGCCTAAATTACAATTTGGGCTTACATGACAATTGAATTGTGTCCATTTTTCTTCAAAAATATAACGCAAGCAGAGAACGCACCAACCAGCGGAGAAGTGGGAAAAAAATGGAGGGAGAAATTTTGGTGCCAAGAGAGGAAGTCTTGAGCTTTGATTCTTCAACTTCTTCTCCATTTTTGAAGGGATAAGCAAGAACCCAGTTATTCTAGAATTGAGGCTAAAATTTAGGGGTTTTCCTTATTGACTTAGATGTGAAATTTATGAAAGTTAAATGATTTTTTTTGAGTTTAATGAGCTAATTAGGGTTCTTGAAATAGTGGATTAAATTCAAGATTTAAGCAAGTATAAGTTTATTAAGCCCATGTTAGTTTATTTTTTGTTCAAAAGACTTGTTTTGGTGGAGTTATTTGAAGTTTAGCACACCCATGTATATAAGTTTAATTTTGGCCAATTATGAAGTTAATTGGAAATGAGATTTGATATGTGAGTTTTTTGAATTATAAGTTAAAGGAAGAATAGATTAGCCACTATAAAATATTTTCTTCTGAATTTGAAAGAGGTCTAGCCGAAGTGTTTGGAATTAAAGTGGGTGTTTGGCTAGTACGTTGAATGTGGATTTACTTTGAGCTAGTGATTATTATTTGAAATTACTTAAGTTTGATCTAAATTCATATCTTAACTTTCAAAAGGTGACACAGAGATTGGTCAGGATTATCAACCGAACTAGATTTTGGTCACTAGTCCTGTGAGTGCAAAAACTTATTTTTCAAACTATATGAATTTAAATACAATGTATATTAGCTCGTATTGTTAATATCACATTGATCTTATTTCCGAGCACGATTGTCAGAATAGAATAGAGTTTATAAGCTTATCGAGTTCAATTAGTTCAAATTATTATTATATTTTATCATAAGAAATACCAATTTTCAGATACAGTTTGTAAAACCACTAGAAAGTATCTGATAATTTTATCTACTCTAGTACACAGAGGGATTTTGGACCGTGTATAAAGGTGCTTATCTCAGAGATCTTTGGGACCTAATTTCATATACAGAGTGGCTTTGGGCCATGTATAGGAGTGCTCAGCCAATCTACGCGCTGCGCATGATCAGATTTCATATTTTAGATTACAGATTATTAGTTATTCATGATACTTTCTGGTGTAATTTTTCAGTCATATTCAGTTTGTAGGAAACACATGTTTGCATATAATGGTATCGAATGAAACTTCTTTGCACATTTACTAAATATCAATGTTGAGATTGAAAACAATAACAAAGTATTACAATCTCGTTTGAATGTTTAAAAATACAAGAAAATATTACTCCTTTGTTGTTCCTTCGTTCTTGATTAAACTTGTGGGCTCAGATTCTTGCCACAAAGAATACTGCAACGCAACCAAGAAAAGGGCAATCGGATTTGTTCACCAACCAATCCACCGAAGATGACCAAGACTTTTAAACACTCGGTCCAATCTCACTTTTGAGAAAAGAATGAAAGATGGCTCCTCACTTTTCTTCACTCTCTGTTCTGATCTAGATGAAAGACAATAATAATATTTATATAAAACCATAGAATGATCTCAACCATCCATTACATCTAACGATCCACACAAGACAAACCATATTGTCCAATAGACTTGGGCCAAGTGGATTTAGTGACCCACATTCTCACAAACTTCATCTTAGTTCACAAATACATTACCCAGTTCCCTGGCTACAAGTGCTATCCCTTTTGTGGTCTTATTTTATTATCATCGCCCAATCTAGCCCGATACCTGCTTTACCAATCCTCCACTGCAGCAAGTACCTGTCACATAAGTTAACCCATATCAATATTCAACATTGATATGCATTTATTAAACTTACCAGCAGCAAGTACTTTGGTTTCAACATCTGCAGGGTTATCATCAGTTACAATTTTAAGCAATTTAAATTCACCAGAAGCTAACTTTTCTCTAATGAAATAGTATTTCAACTCAATATGCTTAGATCTTTCATAATACACGGGATTTTTACATAGCATTAAAGCACTTTGACTATTAGTAAAGATCATGGCATTTTCATTCAAGAAATTCAATTTACATAAAAGGCTTTTCAGGCACATGCATTCGTTAAAGATTTCAGTTAGTGCAACATATTCAACTTCAGTGCTGGAGAGTGTAACTAAAGGTTGCAACTGCGATTTCCAAGTGATACAATTATCACCTAACATGGAGAAGTAATAAGTAGTAGATTTCATCTAATCTTTATCCCCTGTAAAGTCAGAATCTACATAACTCTTAAGCTTAAGCTTATTACTTCTCTTTTCGAACACTAACCCCCTTTTAATTGTCACAGCTAGGTATCTCAACAACCATTTAAGAGCAATCCAATGATGTTTACCTGGGTTAGACATAAACCTACTCAAGAAACTAATTGCATAAGCTAGGTCAGGTCTAATGGTAATCATAGAATACATTACAGAACCAATGGCATTAGCATAGGGGACACTACTCATTTCTTGTTTTTCTTCTTCTGTTTTAGGGCATTGAGCAGATGATAAATTCATGTGTGCAGCTAATGGTACATTGACAGACTTAGCAAGTTTCATACCAAATTTGGTTATTACCTTTTTCAAATAAGACTCTTGATTAATAGTCAACCTATTTTGAGCCCTATTCCTTTTAATAACCATACCAAGAATTTTTTTTGCACATCATAAGTCTTTCATGTCAAATTCAAATTTCAAAAAGTTTTTCATTTTTATGATATCAGCTTTACTACTACTAGCAAGCAACATGTCATCAACATATAACAACAAATAAACCTCACAGCCTATCTTAGTGTTATTATAATATAAACATGCATCAAATTCACTCATTTTGGAACCAATTTTAAGCACATAAGCATCAAAACGTTTATACCATTGCCTAGGACTCTGCTTAAGACCATACAAGGACTTGTTAAGCAAGCACACAAACTCAGACTTCCCTTTCACCTCAAAGCCTTGAGGTTGAGACATGTATATGACATCATCTAACTCTTCATTAAAAAAATAGTCTTAACATCTAGTTGCTCTAATTCCCAATTGAATTGGACAACTATGGCCAATACTAGCCTAATAGTCTATACTTAATCACCGGGGGGAAACCTCATTGTAATCAACCCCCTCTCTTTTAGTAAATCCCTTAGCTACCAACCTAGCTTTGTATCTTAAAGGATCATTTGGTTCTACTCATTCCTTCAACTTGTAGATCCATATACAATGGACTATCTTTTGAATCTTTGGTCTCTCAACCAACTTCCAAGTATCATTCTTGCCTAAGGAATGAATCTCATCCCTCATAGCCTTCTTCCAATTTTCAGAATTTTTACAGTTAATAGCTTCTTCATAAGAAAAAGGTTCAACTGACTCTAAGGCTTCACTTGAAACTAGGACAAACTCCATCAAATTTGAAGAAGTGTACTTCAAATTTAGTCTTACCTGTCTTCTCTCCATATCTCTTACTAATTGATAATCTCTCAAATTAGTATCTTCAAGTTGTTCTTGGTTAGGGATCACAGTTTCAGGAATTTCTAGTTCAGGTTGTTCTAAGACTTCTTCTTGTTCAGTCTCAACTTGAGAATCAATTTGTTCAGGTTCTCTAACCTCTTGATTAACATATAATCTCTTCACCTCAATCTGAATCTTCTTCCCAGTGGAAGATTCTCCTTCTTCACTTCGTTTAACCTGATTGTCTAGAGTTTTTAGGTAAGGCATATCAAGCTCATTAAACTTCACATCTCTACTGCTAATTATCTTAATACCCTTAACACCTAAAACCCACAATCTATACCCTTTGACACCCTCTGGATATCCTAATATGACACACTTAGTAGCCCTAGAGTCTAATTTACCCTTAACCTGATGTGCATAAGCAGCACACCCAAACACTCTAAGGTGTGACAAATCTAGAGATTTTCCAGACCACAACACATGGGGTGTTTTAAAGTTAACAGAACTAGAAGGAAGCCTATTTATCAAATAAGCCGCAATACATAAGGCTTCAGTCCTAAAATCTTTGGCCTACCCTGAACTAATCAACATACATCTGACTTTATTCATTAAAGTCCGATTCATCCTCTCAGCCACCCTATTTTGTTGGGGGGTATTTCTCACAGTCCTATACCTCGTGATACCCCTCTCTTTACAAAAGTCATTAAATTCAAAGTTGCAAAACTCTAAACCATTGTCTGTCCTAAGAGTTTTTACACATTTTCTCATTTGATTTTTAACTAAGGTATGCCAGGACTTAAACTTGCTAAAAGTTTCAGATTTTTACTTAAGTGGGAAAACCTAAACTTTCCTAGAGTAGACATCAACAATGAATAGGAAAAACCTGTTCCCACCATGTGTAGGGTGTTTTTCTGGACCCCATAAATCTGCATGAATGTAATCTAATGGTCTCTTAGTGCTGTGTTGACCTATCTCAAAGTTGACTCTGTGTGACTTTCCTAGAACACACGTCTCGCAAAACCTTAAAAGTGCAACAGTGTCTTTACCTAGTAAATTCTGGTCACTAAGATATTTTAGCCCCTTGTTCCCAATGTATCCCATCCTCCTATGCCGTAGATCTGATCTATCATCATTGATTGAAACCAATCTTGAATCTTTGGCATGTAAAACTTCACCTTGAAGGTAATAAAACACATTCCTCTTGGGACCTTTTATAACTACTAGAGAACCTTTAAGAATCTTTAAAATACCAAAATCAGATTTGAACATACAACCCTCATCTTCAAAAACTCCTAAGAAAACTAGATTTCTCTTAAGGTTTGGGACATACCTAACACCAAGAAGAGGTCGGACAATGCCATTATGCATCCTAATAGCAATGTCACATATTCCTTCATCTGTTTGAGAATTGTTGTCCCCCATGTATATTTTCCTAGGTTCAATTTCTCTATTGTTATAAAACCAATACCTCACGGGACACAAATGAAAGGTAGCACCTGAGTCTAATATCCACTCATGGTCAATCTCGCCATCAGACACGGTCATAACATGTAAACCATCTAGGGCATCTCCAACAGTAGCAACATTTTGATCTCCATTCTGTTGTTGCTTAGTTTTTCTCTTAAGCTCATAGCAATCTTTCTTGAAATGTCCTAACTTCCCACAATGGTAACATTTCTTATTGCCTTTATTCCTAAACTTGGACCTACCCTTGGATTTTCCTCTACCCTTCTTACCCTAGTAATTGTTCTCTCATCTCGTTTTATTTCTCTCTCTAATAAACAAACTCTCCTCCCTAGTGCTTCTCCTAGACTCCTTTTTGACTTCTAAATCCTTTGATCTCAAAGCATCTATCATAATAGCTTGAGTCAAAACATCTCTAACATACTTAATCACATTACTAACATCTCTATAAGAATCAAGAAAAGAATTTAAAAGTATAACAGCTAGATCCTCATCGTCAAATTTCTTATCATTGTGGGGCAAACTTTTGACAATTTTGCTAAAATCACTCAAATTGGATTCAAGATCCTTCCCCGAGTCCATTTTAAAACTAAAATTTTTTCTAGCAAATAGATCCTATTTGCTAAGTTTTTGTCAAAAATAACTTGTCAAGAGCTTTTCACAATTCTCTAGCAGTCTTAACATCATCAACTTGTCTAACAATATTACTAGATAAGTGCAATATTATAGAACTGTATGCAATTTCATTCATCTCTTCAATTTGATCAGGTTTAGCTTTTAATGCATCAAAAAAAATTTCTGGATCATCAAGGGCTTTAGAAACCCTTTGTTGAACTAGAATAGCTCTCATTTTTTGTTTCCAAATTGAATAATCATCCTTTCCATCGAATTGTGAAAATTCAACCCTCGAACCCATGGATGGAAAATCATCCATGAATGAGAATTTTTGAAAAGTTTTATAAAAAACTTAGTCACAAACACATAACACAACCATTTTTCAAATTACTAACTAAGATGACATACAAACATAGTTTATCAACACACAAGATAATAAAGCTATAAATTATACTAAGGAGATGTAGGCTCTAGCCACCTAGTTTGTTTTTACATCAAATAAAATTAACAAAGTATAAGATTAAATGAAAGGGTTCAAGAAATTCAAACTCAGCGGACAAATCTGTTGTCAGTATTTATAGGAGAGACGAAACGAATTTTTTCGCGTTCCAAGACACCGCTACCCGTCTTAGAACAACCAATAAGTTGCACCGTTGCTCCACTGACAAAGTAATACCAACAAAAGGTCAGAAATAGGCCAGTAAACAATCTGCTTCAAAAAACAGTCACTGAAAACTGCTAGATGCGCGCACACGCGCCGCCTGAATCCATTGCACACGCGGCCACCGAAGTCCACGTGCAACCCCCGGCTCACTAGGTTGTGCGTCACTTCCTGGGGAGTCGTCTGCCACAAACCACGCTCGAAAAAGAGCCCGCACGCACCCTCACGCGCCGAAAGAAGTAACTGCCAGCCAGATTTTTACGCGCCTCACGTGCCACCTCCAGAGACTCCATGCGCCACACGCGCCAGTGGGCTTTGTTCGCCTCGTCACCGTAAACCCAGATATGGTCTCAGATTTCCCGGACGATAAGTGGTTTGGCCGAAATCTTGGTTTGAACTCTCGGGTACTTTGAATCATTTTTAGATCCGGTTCCAATTTTCGACCCACTAACTTTTCTTGATTTTTCACACCCTTAGATCAATGTTCTAGGCTTTGATACCATTTGTTGAGATTGAAAATAATAACAAAGTATTACAATCTCGTTTGAATGTTTAAAATTACAAGAAAAAATTACTCATTTGTTGCTTCTTTGTTCTTGGTTAAACTTGTGGGCTCAGATTCTTGCCACAAAGAACACTACAATGCAACCAAGGGAACGGCAATCGGATTTGTTCACCAACCAATCAACCGGAGATAACCAAGACTTTTTAACACTCAGTCCAATCTCACTTTTGAGAAAAGAATGAAAGACAGCTCCTCACTTTTCTTCACTCTATGTTCTAACCTAGATGAAAGGCAATAATAATATTTATATAAAACTCTAGAATGATGTCAACCATCCATTACATCTAACGGTCCACACAAAACAAACCATATTATCCAATAGACTTGGGTCAAATGGATTTAGTGACCCACATTCTCAAAATCAAATTATACCATTTCTTTATATTTCAGACTCTGCATTACTTAGAATATCCACTCACTGAGCTATCAAATCACAGACTTTTCATGTCTTCCTTATCAAGTAGTAGTATGAGGAACATCCTCAACGTTAACTAAGGGTGTTCAAAATGATAATTGTGCTTTGATGAAAATTGTTTGATGTAAATACAACACTTTAATTAGTTTGAGAATTGTGATTGGGTGCAATTTATTATAATAGAATATAATTTCACAATTGCAAGCTTTAACCCTTGTACTATAACAAATAACAAGTTATTAGAATTTGAATTATAGTTAAGTATTTGTTCTAACACACATTATTTTATTTATATCTATAAAATATAAGTTTTTATACCACATTCTACGACATTCTTACTTGTTAATCGTTGTTTATACCAGACTCTGCAGAAGGCAATTTTTCTCTTGAGGTTCAACTTCCGCACCATGCACTTTATTCTCCAATTCTTGTCCATTATTGTCGAAAAATGCTTTGATAGGGTTTCTATTTAAAATGCTTCCATTGATGCAACTTAAATTGATCGTTCAGCCAAAATTGTTTTGAGTGTCTAAACATGTTCCAAATACAATATTATAATAAGGAAACCAGGCTTCTTGAAAGAACAATGTTAATATTAGTTGGGGTATACAATATTGATAAATTGATTGGGTCGTGCACTTCACGTGCTGAATTTGCAAGAAGTGCGTGCATTACTATTATACTATAATATTTTTTCTTAATTATATTCAAAGATACTTAACAAATATGAAATTAAAAATTAATTCAAAAGTTTTGACCGTTGTACTATAAAAAAATAACAAGTGATAGATTTCATTATAGTTAAATAGATTTTATAAAACTAATTATTGTTACGATATCTACAAATTATAATCTTTTATACCACGTCTCTACTGCATTAATTCATGTCCTACAATTTTCAAAAATAGCATTTTCACATGTCGTGTCATGTCGCTTATTCGGCTTCCATTTCCATACAACCTAGGTCGTCCAGGTATTCACTTGAAAGTACCATTAACAATTTCATGAGGAAGAGTGAGTAAATTGTGAAGAACTTGAAGGGAAGTTTGTGCCATTTTGGAATGACAAAAGACATCTATTTAAATAGAGTCAGGCCAAAATGCCCCTGTTCTTCCCATGAAACTCAAAGTGATGTGGAAGGCTTGATATATCAATGAAAATTTTCTTGCACAATAGACATTATTTGGTTCTTGGTGACTTAATTGTAGAGCTGGCAAATTGGCTGGATTAAGCCAGTCCAACCTGCTAGAGCAGGGGCTGCACATGAAACTGGACTGGATCAACCCAGCCCAGTTTTGTATGGGCCAGAAATATACTAGCTCAGTCCAACCCATTGGCCCAACTTAGTCTTAATTTTTTTATACAATCTAATACATTACATCAAATACAATCTTAGATAAATTTAGACAATATATATTTTGAGATTTTTAAAGAGATTAATTTATAAAATTGGACTCTCATGTATTAGTCAATAGATAAACATCAATTTTCTTTCAAAATAATAATTTTTTTTTGGTTAATTGTAAATTATTTGTAAACACTTTTTAAAAAAAATACAAATATTAAAAGCATGCTAGTCTTATTGCTTTGAGATATAAGCATGTTTGGCTTAAATTAAAAAGTTTACTTATAAGTAAATTTAAAATAAAATAATTTACTTATTACACCAAATATATTTTGGATTGAAACTTAAATTAAATCTAAACAATTTTATATTGGAACTTGAGATTTTTGGACTAATGTTTATTGGAGATTAGGGCTTAGATTATTTTAGATTGATATTATTTAGATTATATATTGGGGCTATTCACAAAATGAATGATTAGTGTTAAGGAGCTAAAAAAAAAAAATCAAAATCGGGCCAGCCTGACTAGCCCGTGGGCTAGATGGGTCGAGCCATACCCAGTTTTATTTGGACCAAGGTCAGCCCAACCCAAAAATCTGAGTTATATGGGCTAGCATGCGGGTCGGGCCGATTTTGCCACCCCTACTTAATTGGATTTCTTGAGTTTTGTAAGTAATGAAATCTCCGCTGATCGGCATGGAAACATTTTTTATCCTTGAACTTTTAGAGAGAGAATTCATAATGAGAGCTCTTGTGTGACTGGTGATTATAACAGAAATTAGAAAGGTGGCTCAGGTAAGAATAGATGCTGGTGAATCTGCATTATTAAATAAATTCCAAAGAGCTTAATTTTACAGTTCATTCGAAAATGAATTTGAGCATGTAATAAATTATCTTCTCAATACAAAATTTGAAATAAGGAAAACTATGTTCAAGCATCTGACTAGAATGAGGGTGAAATTCTGTTCGGTGCGCTCCGCTCCTCTCACTCCACTCTGCTCAACTCCGGTATCGACTAATCGTTCCACTCAATATGAGCCACATACTTCGACAAATATGGACAAAGAATAATTGTGTTTTGATGAAAAATATTTGATATAAATACAACAAATATAATTAGATTGATTGTTTTGAATTGGTCATACACTCGACGGGCTGATTTTGCATGAAGCGCGTGCAATTTATTGTAATAGAAATTATTTCTCAATTGCAAGCTTTAACCATTGTATTGTACTATAAAAAGTAACAAGTTATTAGAGTTAGAATCATGGTTAAATATATGTTCTATCACTAGTATTATTTATATCTATAAACTATAATCTTTTAGACCATGTTCCACGTCATTCTCACTCGTATCTTTGTCTATAGCAAATGCTATAGAAGGCAATCTTTCTCTTTGAGATTCAACTTCGGCATCAAACACTTTATTCTACGACTTTGTCCATTAATAAAGAAAAATGCTTTAAATACAATATTATAATAAGGTAACCAATCTTCTTGAGAGAAGATTGCTTTGATATGGTTTAAAACATTGACAACTTTGATTGGGTCGTGCACTCCACGTGCTGAATCTACATGAAGCGCGTGCAATATTATTATACTTCCAAAGTTATGTACATAACTAATATCAAATTAAAAATTAACTTAATTGTGGTCTTCAATTAAAAAGTAACTCACTTGCAAACTCTAGCCCTTCTATCTTGGAAACATTATCAAAGTTAGTTGAAGTTAGTTGGTTAGTTACAAGTTAGTTGAAGTTAGTTAATTAGCTAAATGTATAAAAAGGCAACTACACTACTCACTTGTATTGATTCATTTTTCTTCAGTAAATCCAATATAAGAACACTTAGCTGAAGTGTTCTTCCTTTTCATTTTTCATTAAGTTATTGATTGTCCATTTTATAATATAGTATCAGAGCAATGAATTTATGGCACCACAAATCACAATCACTGTGTTCTTCATACCTATTTATTCCTATTAAAATTGATCATGGCCTGAGGAAGTAATAGAGTTGTTAACACTGGAAATAATGATGCTGTTGTTGGAAGAAATCCTTTCGCTGCCTTGGAGACTCAAGATCGAGTGCTCACACATGATTACAGCAATCCATTTTACCTCATCAATGGTGATCATCCAGGTCAGAATCTGGTATCAACTGTCCTTGTAGTCAGAAACTACAATTCCTAGTGCAGAGCAATGAATATGGCATTAATTACTAAAAATAAACTATGCTTCATTGATCGAACAGTCACCATACCTTCAAATGATGATCCTACATTCAATTACTGGTCTAGATGCAATTCCATGGTCATGCCATGGGTTCTACATGGTGTATCGAAAGATATTGTAGAAAATGTGATGTATATTGATAATGGAGCTGAAATGTGGAAAGATCTCCATGATCGATTTCACCAAAGCAATTGACCTAGAGTTTTTCAAATAAAACAGATGTTAAATGCTATTTCACAAGGTTCAAATGATGCAAGTAATTACTTTACTAAACTAAAGACACTTTGGAATGAATTGAGAGAATTTAGACCATTTCCAACTAGTCAATGTGGTAGAATGAAGGATTTGATGGATTATCAACAACAAGATTACACCCTTCAGCTTCTTATGGGTCTGAATAATTCTTATGGTCAAGTTAGGGATCAAATCCTCATGATGGATCCCTTACCTTCCATTAATAAGGTGTTTTCTGTGGTTATTCAAGAAAAAAGGTAGAGAAGCTTAACTCCCTCTCCAATTCTACCCAGCGCAACTGCTTATGAAGCTCCTCTTAACAGTCCTAATAGCTTCAAATGGAAGAAAGATAAGTCAACATGTACTCATTGTGGATATCTTGGACACACCATTGACAAATGCTACAAACTCCTTGGATATCTACCTTGCTGGAAATCAAGGAACAAAACACCACTAATATGAGAAAAGGAAAGCAAGATAATTACCAGAATTATTCTCATAAAACTGTTGGACATACCAGACCTTTAGCTCATCAAGTTTTCATGGGATAAATTCAAGACATTGGTTGGAAACAATTCTTCAACTAATAAACTATCAGCCAATTAATGTCAACATATGATTTTATTCCTCACTAGTCAGCAGCAGGCTATTTCAAAAGAATCCTCAAATCAACCTTCTTGCTCGAACTTTTCTGGTATAACTTCTTCTATACCTAGTCATGCTTGGATTCTGTAAACAGGAGCCACACATGTATGCCATAATTTGAGTATTCAGTTCCTTTGATGAATCTATTTTTGTCTCACATGTGTCCTTGCCATGGTCAAAAGGATAATATTTCCAAAGTAGGTACAATAATGCTTACTCCCAAGATTATGCTCTCCAAAGTTCTATATGTGCCAAGTTTTCAATACAACCTAATCTCAGTCAGTGCTCTCACTATAAATGGTTTCTGTCCTTGATTTTCAATGCTGATTGTTGTGTGATTCAGGGCAAATCTCCAACCTCTCATATTGGGAATGGTAAAAGAATTGACAATTTATACTGCATCAGTCTTCCAACCTTGAAGAATAGAAGTGAAAGTACAACCCTCTTGATATTTTCATCTTATCTACATCATGTAATAAGGACCTATGGCATTCGAGACTTGGACACCCCTCATTTGTAATAAAACATCAACAAGACAAAGGATTAATGTTCAAACACAGAATTGAGAAAAAATTTCATTGTTCTATATGTCATTTTGCTAAGCAAAAATGTTTACCATTCAATTCAAACAACAATTTTTCAGATAGAGTTTTTGATCTTTTACATATTGATATTTGGGGACCTTTTCACATGGTTACTGTCAATGGATTCAAATATTTTCCTACTATTATTGATGGTTGCTTAAGACATACTTGGACTTATCTACTCAAAAGCAAATTTGATGTTCAAGAAGTCATCCCCACAATTCTTTGATATGGTCAAAATACAATATGGTGTACATATTAAATGTGTGATACTTGAAAATGCAAAGGAACTTAGATTCTCAGACTTTTTTCATAAGCAAGGTGTTATACATCATTTTTCTTGTGTGGAGAGACCACAGCAGAACTCAGAGGTTGAAAGGAAACATCAACATCTCTTGAATGTAGTAAAGGCATTGTTATTTTAGTTAGGTATTTCACTTGGATATTGGGGTGATGCAGTGTTAACTGCAACACATCTTATCAATAGGCTGCCTTCTCTTTTGCTCAAGCTCTAAATACCTTTTGAAATTCAACATTCAAAAGCTCCAAACTACAAGCATCATAAAACATTTGGATGCCTTTGCTATGCATCTACATTACCCAGTTCAAATTCTCCAAACTACAAGCATCATAGAACATTTGGATGCCTTTGCTATGCATCTACATTACTCAGTTCAAGTCATAAATTCACTACCAGATCAAAGGCATGTATTTTGCTTGAATATCCACCTGGTATGAAAGCCTAAAAGCTAGTGGACATAGAATCAGGGGAGAACCTTTATTTCTTCCATGAAGGCATATTTTCCTTCTTTGAGAAATCATCTTCAGAAAACATATCTCAACTTCTATCGGAAACTGTGCTACCACTTCCTTATAATCCCAACTTATCTTTTCAATCTGATCATCATGTTCCTGTTCAGAATGGACCTTTCAGTGAACCAAATGTAACCCTCGAAAATGAAGAATAACAAATAGTCCATATTCTTCCACCACGTATCAAGGCTTGGTCGACGTACCAAATAGCCAGTATTTGATTGGGCAATGTCCATTTCCTTCTCTCCATACAGTCTCAAAAAGTGGCTATCGAGTGCTCTTCACTCGGGTCTTCAAATAGATTTCTTAAGGGTAGTTGAATGACTCGTCCTTGCATTGATCTGGTCTCCCGTACCCACCAGTCATCTTCTTTTATCCAAACCCCCACATTTCCTAAACCCACCACCATCACCACTACACTCAACACCCCCAGCACCAATATAGTCACAATCAATAGCCAAAGATGAAAATTTTAACTATAACTGCATTTCATTAATTAACCGTTTTGGCAAACACGATTTATGTAAAACTTCCATTTTACTCTCCATCAGCATAATAAACATTATCATAATTGTAAGCATTTGTTTCCTGAATGGGCTGCGGATATACCTGAATCATAGAAACATATGTCTAAATCAAAGTACCTTTATTGTTCTGAGAGCACTGGCACTAATATTGTAAAAGAATGATATGTGTACTTCAAATATTTGGACTCCAAACGACAATTGTAACAATTCATTCTATCTAATACATCCATTCAAAAAAGAGGGCAACACAAAAACCACTTGTGCAATCCCAATAGCCCATACAGTTGCTATTTACTGATTCAGTATCAGATACAGAAGATGTAGGAGTAGTAAATGATTGATGAAGACAATCAAACACAATCCCCAGCACTTCAAAAGCATCATTCATCTGACCCTGAAGGTTGTCATAATGGTAGTCGGGAATTGAACAAGTATTTCTGATTAATTATCTTTTGGGAAATGAAGAAATGTGTTTGATAATGAAATTAGCATCAGTGTAACTTACCTCTTGGAAGAAATTGCTGTAACTATACAAATTGCTTAGAGAAACTCTTAAAGAAGTACGCACAACAGCTCTGTACGTGTATCTACCGATGCCTTGCTTAGCGCAATGAAGATATCATATAAAGCACAAATAACACAAGGATCACCAACGAAAAATTGAAGACGAAAGTCGTGACTGCGACTATTGATTTAATTTTAGAAAAATCTATTTAACTATAATTCAAACTCTAACCACTTATTGTTTTAATAGTACAAGGGCTAAAGTTTGCAAGTGAGTAAATTTTTAAACAAAGCCCGCAATTAAGTTTATTTTTAATTTGATATTAGTTATGTATCTTTGGAAGTATAATAATGTTGCACGCGCTTAAGGCAGATTCAGCACGTGGAGTGCACGACCCAATCAAAGTTGAAAAAAAGTTATTTTTGTATGAACTATTTGTTGATTGATATTGTGGGGAATTTTTTTGTTTTCGATGATAAATTCTCTTAGTTCATTTTATTTTTTGTCAAATTCTTCTTGTATTTTAATTATTATTTTTTAATTTTCTTTGTGTACTTGAAAAATGATTTGTTCATTTATTTATCATTTTTTACGTTGAAGTCGTATGTGTAGAGTTGCATTGGATCTGTATATCTGGATATTGGGATTTGTGTTGAGTTGAGAAGCGGATTCACACATTTTGGCGATTGATTTTGGGATGGAAACTTGTTTGTTTGTCAAAGCCAATTGTCGAATTCAACACTTCAATTGTTGAATTCAATAGTTGGTTGTGTGTTCTACGAAGTTGATTATCTTTTATCATCCTTGATTGTCTTCTAGAATTATGATCCGAAAAAGTATGTTAACAAAATTTGATGAATAAATTGTCATTTTTGGTTATGCTTGTTTGTTATGTGAGAATAAAAAATTTTATGTACATTTTGTAGATGGATTTCTCCTACGTAATACCGGATGACAAGATAGGTTTGTAGGACAAATCATGCAAATGAGTTTGTTTGGATATATCAATCTTGTATGGAAAAAAAATTATGACGAACATAAAGTTGCATTCAATCAAACATGCTTTGCATATTTATCAATGTTAGCAATTACAATTTACCGGCAAATTAGTAGACAAATTGATCATTCGGAACATCAAGTAAAATAAGAATCTCAAAGCATGGTTTAAGTTCAATGGAGGGTTAGCTCGATTTGGAATACAGCAATATGCATTAGTAATCAGGTTGAATTGTCATGATGAACCCAACACTCTTCGAATGCAAAAAGTGTTGGGCAAAAATCGATTGAGACTTAAGTACTTCAACAACGACAAGCCTGCCTTTTTTGTCTGAATTGGAGACCATGTTTACCGAGTGCACCCGGCACTAGTTGCATGCACACGACATATTTGTCTCATTTCTAGATTTAATGTCTTTCAAATAACTCATTTGCAACCTTGTTTCTGCATCAAAATTTGTGCGTAACTTAACATCCATCTTCAAGATCAAAGTACTGCTGCATTAAATTGACAACTCACGTCCATCATAGATCCACGGCAACATGAAGGAGCATATATGATCAACTAAAGGTGCGATGGGATAATGTCTTTGACATCTAAACAACAAGTTCAACAACTTTGTGTTAATGGACGTCACAACATTGTACCGATCCGCACCAAAGTGCACTTTGGACCAAACAACCATGATGAGAATATGGGAACACCTTTTCAATTGCCTTAACAGTGTTATCTTGCCGATCGTAAATAAAAACTAGCCTCACAAAGTCACCAATTTTTTCCTTTAACCTGGACATAAACCAACACAATAAAGCATTGTTTTCAGAATCTACTACTCCAATGCAATCAAATATATTTTCTTGTTCACATCCTATCCCAAGGCAATGACCAAAGTTCATTTGTACTTCTACCTTAAATGTGCCTAATCAACACAAATTACCATTTGCAAAAGCCACTTCTTGGATCAATGGAAGAAGCCAACTGGTTGAGTTCTACCATGGAAGAAGAAATAGGACAAGTGAAATATGTAGGTAGAGAAAATTACTCATCTTTTATGTTACGACTCGTGTTGTGGAAGAGAGTTAACGACATATTTTGGATGACAATGGACAGAAAAGACGTTTTGCGCGAGAAATGGTGGAGGTGGGGTGAATGTGCCAAAAATTCAAAAGTAGAAACGATTTACACAATGACTTCAAAAAGTATGGACGTTTTGTGCTAATTACCTTTTTTTTTGTTAAATTAAAACTAAGGACATTTTTGTCTTTTTATCAAATAAGGACCAATTGCGTACCAAAACTCATAGGTTAGGGACTAGTGTGCCAAAAAAATAAAAATTATGGACCATTTTCGCACTGAGAACAAATGTTATAGACCATTTGCACCAATTTCTCAATATTTTCAAAATAGACACATTTTCAATCAACCATCAATTTTATTTATTTATTTTTTTTGTTTTTTGCCACATTTACCAATTAGGTTTTTACTTAATCATCAAACTTTAAAAAGTATTTCAACGCCCATTCAATTTTCTACTAAATTTCACATCCATTGCCCATTACCCATTCGATTACAATATCTAAAAGGAATATCCTACGTAGCAAATATTCTTTTGATGTTGCATGGTACAAATGTTAAATCTATCTCAGACAACAAAAGGACACTATCCAAATACGCCATTTTTCATAGAAATTGAAAATGCTTTATCTTTCCTAACTAAATTCATGTCAATTAGACGTGTTTGGATAATACGTTTTTGTTGATTGAAAGAGATTTAGCATCGTTAGTACATTACATTGGAAGATCACTTGCTACGTAGAATATTCCAATATTGCAAGTGAATAATTAACTAATGATGAATGAGAAATTTAGTTCAAAGTTGAATAAACTTTGTGATATCAAATTTTGGGGATTTAAGTAGAAAACTATTAAAGTTGAATGTGCATCAGTGCATCAAATCTTCCTCCACCCGCTTATCTCGTCCTCCTTTTTTCCTCACTTTCGAAACAACCCTAAAATTAAAATACTTTTCTCCTTCCCAGCAATTATTGAATCCAATCCAAAATGTTGAGGCACGCAAGTAAGATGATCCTGGGTCAAGGGCTGCGATCCCCTCCGACGAGGGCGGTGGCTGTGCGAGCAGGTACGCCGCGGATGTACCACGAGAGGGTTGTGGATCACTATAACAACCCGAGGAATGTCGGGTCCTTCGACAAGAACGACCCTAATGTTGGTACGGGTCTGGTGGGCGCTCCGGCTTGCGGTGACGTAATGAAGCTCCAGATCAGAGTCGATGACGACACCGGAAAAATTGTCGATGCTTGCTTTAAGACGTTTGGCTGCGGTTCCGCCATTGCCTCCTCCTCTGTTGGTTCGTTATATTTATATAATTCTAGGAATATTTGGTTCGTGGTTCCTTTTTGGCATTAGTTTGGTTGTTTTTGGAGAAATTTTCGATTTTCTAAATTGCTCTCGTTAAATTTGAGGTGAATTTCAGGGAAATCTTTCTTATTGTTGGCTTAATCTATTTTTTGGCTAATTAATGAGGTGGGAGGTTGATAAATGTTAAAACTTGGGGCTTTGATAGAAGTGATAAAGTTGAATGAAGTTGTTTCATCGTTCCTGGTTTTGTAAGCCGAGTTCTGAATGATATTTGCAGCTTTGATGATGACAATTGAGAATTGGCTTTCGGTTTCTAATAAATACTTAACTCGTTAAATATGGTCATTCATCATTATAGGTTAGAAGTTGACAGTGTCGTGAAACTGTGCTCGTGAAATAGAATACTTGTTGATTGGTGCACGCTGCTTGGATAAGTTGTTGATTTAGTTTTTCTTTCATTTGTTTTCAAAATCGTTCCACTGTGTTTTAGCTTCTGACAGAGATAATCTTTTACTGCAAGGGAAGGGATGCATTCTTTGAGCACGATACCATGGAGCTTTTGAAAAGGAACTGTACATGATATATTTGTTAAAAACTCAAGAGTCATGACTCACAAGTTTTGTGAACTAAGAAGAAAAATTTGCATTTTTATGCTGATTGATGCTTTTGTCATTTTGTTGGTTGCAAAGTAATTTTGCTAACTCTAAGGTTTCATTTTCAGCTACTGAATGGGTGAAAGGGAAACAGACGGAGGAAGTTCTGACCATCAAGAATACGTAAGTGGGATTCCTTTGTTGATTCTATTTGATACCTCACCTAAGTTTTGTATTTCCTTTTGGGTCATGTCGGGTAACATAAAAGCTTCTTGTGGTAGTTCTGATTGCTTTTACTTGTCCTTTATATTTTCCCATTGTTCATAATCAAGTGTTCTGTGAGGTTTTGTATTTTTCACGCCCCTTTTGGTTTCAGTTAGATTCCCTTTATCCTTTGGTAGACTCTAGCATTGCCAATTCTGTACATAGTGAAAAAGTTGAAGAGAATTCTCTTATTTCCTGCTCTCCCCAATTTTTCTATAGTACTTTCACAGTTTCACTTAAGTTATAGTTGTTAGGTGTTCTTTTTTAAAATTTGTCTCTTTGTTGTTATTTTCTTTAAATTGAAAGTTACAAAATATACCTCTGAAAACTTGTAAATAGCAAGAATCAGCAGAATATTGCCCCTCTGCTTATTGAACGCTAGTCTTGAATAGATAGATGAAGTTGGGAGATAATTCTATGTTATGACTTATTGTTACAGCAAATATAAGAGTTGAAGGAACTTGTTGGCTACAATGTCCAGTGCACCTTTTGTTGTTTTGATTTATTATTTATTTATTTATTTATGAATTAGGGTCTCCTTTGGTCGAGAACTTCCTCAATGATAATCATCTCATTGCTTTTGATTTCTGCTAAGGATCAAGTGACATGGCTATAAGAAAGAAATTTGAGGGTCGTGTGTTCAAGGTTCTGTTTTCCAGGATGTGATTTGACATGCATAATGAGTCTCTGATCTGAGTAGTGAAGTCGACAGAGTGAAAAATGTGACTGCCAAAGATATTGTGGAAAAACTATTATATGGTTATGGCTTTCTTGTTGCTTGGGTCATACATACTATTACTACTCTTTTCATGGAGCATTCCCCTAAGAAGTGATTTTGTGCCAACAGATATTTCTTGGGAACCTTAATATTTCTTGGCTATGTCAATATGAGATATGAGCAGCAGAATTTTGTTTTGTGTGTGTGTGTTTTAGGTGGTTGTGTGTGGTATATGCTTAAAGCTATCCAATTTCTAAAGAGCTCATGGATCTCTCTTTCGTTGCAAATTTTTTCTATGCCCAATAAACGTTTTAGTTAATGATATTGATATTGTAGGGAAATTGCGAAGCATCTTTCGCTTCCACCAGTGAAACTCCATTGCAGCATGCTTGCTGAGGATGCAATAAAGGCAGCTGTGAAAGATTACGAGTCAAAGCGTGCAAAATCAAATGCAAGCGAAGAGGCTGCTCCTGTGGAGAAAGCTGCTGATGCTTGATGATGAATTTGTGAGGACTACTTTAATGTGATGTGTCGTCTTAAATAATGGATCGAACATAGAATTTCCTTAAAAGACCTTTCTTTTTATTTTCCTTTATTCCCCGTCCCCCTTCCATGTAATGTTTATAGGAAGAATACAAGTGAATATAGAGTATGTCTTTTTTAGTATGGAAAGTTCTTTTCTTGTTAAAATGAATGTCTACTCTGTGGTAGCCAATACAATTTCTATTCACTATAAATTGGACATCGTTTGCTATTTGTTTGCTAATTATGTATATTTGGCAGTCTTGGTGCTGGACATGTTATTTTTGAGTATGTTGACATCTATGTGTGAGTTGGAGCTGGACACATTTGTTAATTCTTTGCTAATTACAAGAATCAAGAGTTTTGGCACTGAAACTAGGGGTGTCAAATAGGGTTTGAGCCGCTTGCAACCCGGGTGGTCCAGCCCTATAGATTCGGCCCTAGGGTCGACCCTATTTTGAAAATAAATAAATTAAAATTACTGACTACTAATATTTCAAAACTAAGTCGAAAGACCAACGACTACACTGAGAAACAAGTTACAAGTAGCCTAGGGCATAAGTGAATTGGTAAGGTCTGAGGTGACGTATGGAGAAATTTTTTGACAACGCATATTCGATTTTTGTGTAGGGTAGATTTTCACTTAAATAATGTGAGGGTCTGTTGTGGGGTTGGTCAGTTGGCTTTCTCCTTCAGATTCTGTTATTCGTGTACATTCTTCGATTTACAACCAGTCTTGTCAGTCTTGTCAAGATGTCTCTGACACATGTAGAAGCTTCGCTTTAAGGACTTTTTCTTTATCAAAAGAATTGATAAAGAAACAAGTTACAAGTAAGTTTGACTGAGCAAAGAAGTCAAAGGAGCAGTATTTAAAAACAAAGTACTAATGCAAGCCTAGCAGCGTGCACTATGCGTGCTGAGCATGACAGCATTGATTCATGCTGCTAAGCAATCTACATTTTTTTATTATAACTCAAAAAAATATATTATGAAATCTGCTGATGCCTTCCCGAGCTGCAGTGGGAGGGCCTGCCCTGACACCACTGGTTGAAACAAAAAACGTGTGTGAAACGAGACATTCGAAATGGATAGTCTCTCTTTCCTTACTAAGTATATATTTGATAGTGATGAAATTATTTTTTAAGTGTTTATATTATAAGTTATAGGTAAATGTGTAATTAAAAAATAAGTTCTAAGTTGTGGATTCTATAAAATGTGTGGATAAAAAGTATGTTTGACGAATTTAACTAACTAAAATTATAATTTAAACAATGACAAACATATGCTAATACAACTCATATTGAATTAATTTGGTTCTATCAAAACAAGTAGAATTAAATGGATTGCTCAACAAAGTTCCACATATATCCCGTGATTTAAAACTCGGTCTGAATATTGACTCAAACAAAGTGGAAGATCACTTAGTCAATGGTTCAACCATTAATTCAGTAGTTGAACCGTCTGATCAACTACTGCCAAACATAATTAATATTATGTTATATTCATTTGCACTTGTTGTCTATATTTGTAGTAAATTATTATTATATTTTATATGGATTACAATATTAACATTAATTGGTCAATTGTGAGCAAAAATACATTTTACTTATAGCAAACGATATTTTTGAAATTGTAAAAATAATCTTAACAAAGGAACAACTAATCAACAATGATTCGTTGAATTTTTCGAGTTTAATTGCAAACCGGTCCATAGAGCACTCGGACTAGCCTAGGGACTGAATGACCGAATTTTTCAGATCATATGGTTGATGGGGGGATGATCTAATGCTCATAGTAGACAATTTTTATTTGGCCCACTGGACAAGTGTTCAGTGGACATCGGAAGAATGTTTGACTAGTTTGTCAAATACTTTTTTATCTTCTAATGTCTGTTGAACAAGTATCCAGTAGACTAAATAAAAATTCCCCACTAAAGACATTAGATTATAACTCTGGTTAATGGTTGTCATAAAATTCAAATTGAGCGAGATTGTGAGCGCCACTAGTTTTTTGGTGCTTTGTCCTTGCATTTGGAGATGAATCTAAATTTGGATTTTGGTGGGGATGGCTAAAAGGTTTTGTCCTTATACATAGATACCTCCAAATTATATATATATATATATATATATATATATATATAAAATTGAAATAGGTGAGGATAGTATATATTTGTGTCTTTTATTTATATACATCTTATATTCTTAAATTGCAAAATATAAAAATTACACTAATTAAGGATTTCAAATTTTCGTTAAAAAATAACTTTTTAAAAATTTTTGATAAAAATTAATAAAATATGTAATTTAATTTAAAATAAATTCTAGCTTTAAAAAAAAAAAGATATAGAGAGGAGCATGAGACGTTCTTACACGCAGATGCATCGCGTATCTGCACACGCGCTGGTTGAACACAAAAGAGGATAGAGAAGAACAAAGAATATCGCCATCAACATTTCGTGTTCTCCCAAAAATGAACCTCAACAAACAAATCCAGTTAGTTTAATTTCACACTTTCTCTTTACTTCCATTTTTTTTTTTTTTTTTCTATTGTATTTTGTCATCTGGGTTTAATTCAATTTCACTTCCCTTGTTCATATCATCTATGAACACGTGCAAATGTTTTGTCCTTTATGCCAAAAATGAACATCCAAAGCCTCCATCTTTTTTGTGTTCCTATAAATTTTTACTTCTTTAAAAGCAAAAGCCCACAAGAAGTTGTATAATAATTGGGTTTATAATTCCATTGTTTATTTTATTTCCCATTACCTACTCCTGTTATTTTCAGTTAATTTTCTTGGAATTTCCATCTTTTTTCCTTGATTCAGTTCTCAAAAATTTACCCTTTTTTGCCCTTTTTTTTAAAGATTTGTTAAACATTAAATTTTGATATGTTTGTTTTGATTTTTGTGGGCATTTATATTGATTAACTGCTTCTTTATTGGATATACAGTTAGTGATAATTTGTTTTTTTTTTTTTTTTTTTTTTTCTTGAATTTAATATCTTTGGTACTCATTCTTTTATATTATTATATTCATTAATGTGTAAGAATTTTGTTTGGTTTTGGACTCTGAATGTAGGACAACAGAAATAACCAAATTGGACTTTTGACTTGAGTAAGAAAGAAACAGTTTGGGTTAGACAGCAGGTGTGGAGAGTAATTATAATGGCCAGTAAAACAGATGACCACCAAGAACTCAACTTTGGGATTGACGGCCATATAAATAATTGTGATGAAAAAGCCCAGCTTAATTCAGAAACCCAAAGAGATACTAGTACTGTTGTAGAGGGAGGAGGAGAAGAAAAGGATATGGCTCCGTTGGCTGGCTGTTCGATTCACCGGTCATCCTCCCGGCCTCAGCTGGACCTCAGTGGAGCAGCCATACAAGGAACTTTTGAGGAAAGGGATCCAACAATTCTGTTGCCTAATCAGTCTGATGATATTTCTCATTTGGCTTTGGATATTGGAGGTGAATTTTATGCATTCTGTTTGTTAGGCAGTGGAAAATTCTCTTTACTGTGAATTCTGTATTTATTTTTTTACTTTTTCGATTGTGAACTTTGTGGGTTTCTTTATTTGTTCTGTTCCTTGGTTTTGTGGTTTTTTGTTTGAGGGGGAGGTTTACTACTTTTTTTTTTTTTTTTTTTTGAATTATGTTACTTTCCGTTTTTGAAGTCATTATTCAAGAAATCTTCAGAAAGAGATTGTGTATTATGAATTCAATTATGCTTGTTTTTGGGCGCCGATCCATTTTAGGTATGCTACTCATGTTATTCTACATTTGTCAACTCCCAATATCATTGAAGGACTTCATTTTGGAATGTAATATCCTGTTTTTGTTTTCATGTCTCTACTCGAATATTCCACGTATGGGATAAATAGGATACACCACTTCTGAATTCTCAACATTATTAATTTTATGATAAGTAGTCTATATTATATTTATGTTTTGAATAACTTTGACTGTTTTTTCTTTTTCATTTGAATATGACGTGTCCTCCTAAATTCTATGTTTGATGAGTTTTCATTAATATATCTTTGTTATTATTATTGTTTTTGTTTTTGTTTTTCACTAGGAGGGTAATTAAATTCAAGCTTCGATGGAAATACGACTGTCTTTTTCTCTCTTTAGTAACTGTTTATAAAGTGGAATAGATTTCCTTTTGTAGGATCTCTCATCAAGTTGGTTTATTTCTCGAGACGCGAGGACCAATCAATCAATGACCGGAGAAAAAAGACAATTAAGGCGAGATTGGGTATTTCTAATGGCAATAGAAGGAGCTACCCTATTCTCGGGGGGAGACTGCATTTTGTGAAGTTTGAGACAATCAAGATTAAAGAGTGCTTGGATTTCATCTACTCAAAGCAGCTTCATCGTGGTGGTATATTCCCTACTTTTAATGACGAGTTAGTAAAATCCTATTGTTCTGTTCATCTTGTGTATTTTGATGTGTTAGTTCTATGATTGATTTTCACAATTTGAATCAATCTTTTTGTGGTTACCTATAGTCTGTATTTGTACTGTTTTATTATAGGAATGGATTCACGACGTTGGCAATCCAAGGGTCCAAGCACTGAGAACACCGTAATTAAGGTAAACCAGTTGTTTCAAAACATGTGACATAAGCTCGCTTAATGCAATTAAAAGCTATTTGAAAAAGTTAGACGAAGGTTTAAACTTTGAAGTGTTGTTCGCACAGATACTATAAATTATCTGAGCACAAAGAATAAGAGTCAAATGATTTAAATTATCTAAAGGATGAATAATAGATATTTTCTTTATTTATCATTAGTTCTGTTTAATTTGATGAAAATTGCTTAATTGTTTGACTTATAAAACTTTTACTTCTGCTTCTCCTTCTGTTTATACATTAATTTCAGAATTGCACGTTTCACATGTATAGTGAATTGTCCACAAAACGTTTCAAATTAGGGTAAAATGTTTACCAGTATATTTCTACTGTTTCTATTGAACAAATCTGCTCTAATAATTTGTTCATATATTTGTAAGAAACCTTTTTTAGGATTAAGTGGTCATATTTCCTGCCCACCCCACCCACATCTTGCCATTTTTCTAATTTCATTTTTTCTTAAGCAATCCCAAACAGAATGGAGAAGAATTTTGCCTAGAGGTGAATGGAGCTGGAATTTGTATGTGATTTTTTGTGAAGAAGAGTGCCCAATAATCGATTCTATCAAGAACAAACTAAACATCACTGTTGCTTTTTGCTGAAGATTAGGCCATGGATAACTTACATCTTAGTAAATTGTGATTTGTGAATAATACCACTGTGACAGAGGCTCTCTTTTGTCATGGTTTTATCCCCAGCCCTGCATTTTTCTCTCCCTGCTATAGAATGAAATGACTTAATCTTTGAGGATTTATTAAAGTGCTCAATCTCTGATCTATAGACTATAGTAATCATTTATATATTGTTTAACACTATGAATTAACATAGATAGCAGCCAAAGTTCATTGGTTGTACATGTCTACTTTGCTAATTGAGATTTGTTGCTCTTTTACATGTTCCTCTATTAATTAGTTACATTTTTGTGAAGGCTACAGGTGGCGGGGCGTACAAGTTTTCTGATCTCTTTAAGGAAAGACTTGGAATTAGTATAGAGAAAGAGGACGAAATGAATTGTCTTGTGGCTGGAGCAAATTTTTTGCTTAAGGTGCAATCTGAAATTCTCTTCTGATAGCGTTATGTACCTTATTTTCTTCTACCTAGTGTCATTTGGTATTGCTTAAAAAGGGTCTTATGGATTGAGAAAGATGCTTGAGGAAGTGGTAATCTCATTTCCTTATATTCACCTTCTGAAGTATAAAGTAGGAAAATTGTGATGGATGCATTTGATTTGATGTGTGTTTTCTTCTTGTTTATCTGATAAGCTTTTTCTTGACTGACTGCTTATGCTGGATAATGGTGGTTTTACACCATGTTATCTTGGTCTATTTCTTTGTTTTCCTTGTTGATCCTATTGCTGAAAGTGCTGGAAGCTATTTGTGCTTTGTGTAGGCAATTCGACATGAAGCTTTCACACATATGGAGGGTCAAAAAGAGTTTGTGCAGATTGATCAAAATGATTTATTTCCATACCTTCTCGTGAATATAGGATCTGGTGTTAGTATGATAAAGGTGAAAACATCCTTTCTATTTCCATTGATTCTCTTTGAATATTACTACAGACCTTATGGTCATGTACTGTTTCACGGTTACAGGTTGATGGGGATGGGAAATTCCAGCGAGTTAGTGGAACAAATGTTGGCGGGGGAACATACTGGGGATTGGGGAAGCTGTTAACAAAATGCAAAAGGTTGTCTTGATGTGATGGTTAACTTTCTACTATTCCTCAACTTTTTTTTTTCATTCGAGGTTTAAACCCTGCCTTCAAATCTTCTCTATCAGTTTTGATGAATTATTGGAGCTGAGCCAACGTGGAGATAATAGAACCATAGACATGCTTGTTGGTGATATCTATGGTGGAATGGATTACTCAAAGGTATTTCCTATTTAACATATTAAAAGCACATTCCTATTTTCTTCCTCCCACCCCCCAACAGAAAAAAAAAAAAGAAAGAAAGAAAGAATAGAAAAGAAGAAAAAGACCACCTGGATCACTTTTACCATACGTTTACATCTTCATGTTTCCTTCTTATAATTCAAAAGCGTCACTATAGTTTTGAAATAAGTAGTAACTTACCCTCACTACATGTTCACTACATGAAACATGTAGTGTTATTTCTCGTAGGATGTTGTTAGCTTCTATAATGTAAGAAAAGTTAGCCTTCATTATTCAGTAACTCATATATACTCCCCTACAGTTCATTTCCATTAGCTAATGCTGTTGATAATGTTGATTGGACGTGAAGAGTTAGAAATTAATTGCCTTTTGAAATTATCTTGGTCATTATGAGAACCTGGGGAGGTGGGAAGAGAGACAGTATTCTTTCCCTTTTTTGTTACTTTTCCCTCATTAAGTTTCGCCTCTTTGTTTCAAATGCAAAGGAAAGAGGGCTGCCCTCTCTGACAGTTTGCTTGACCATTGGGGCTAAGTAGCTTTTTTAGCTTTTTATTCCTCTTTAAATAAAATTTATTTTATAGTTCTTTGTGCCAGCGTTTATACATTTATTGAAGCCTTTATTTCCCAAATTTTTTTATTCTCTTCATTGAGTTTTCAGTGTTGTGAATGATAATAGATTGGTCTCTCTGCATCAACAATTGCTTCTAGTTTTGGCAAGGCAATATCTGAAAATAAGGAGCTCAATGATTACAGACCTGAAGATATTTCTCTGTCCCTCTTGCGAATGATTTCCTATAATATAGGCCAGGTATGTTACATTGATATTTTATGTAAGTTTAATTCGTTGTCATGCATGCTTATGAATCTGTACGTTTCTTTTTCTTTTAACTATGGAGTATACAAAATTTTAGTTAATAGTTTGGTCATGCAATGGGAACAGAGCATATATAATTATTAAAGAGGAGACAAACAACTATCAATAGTTTGTGAAAAACAAAGGAAAAGCCTAAAAGTTCCCACAAGTCATAAATTCCTATATAACCTCGTTGTGTATCACATTCCTAGAATGTTCTCTTATCTTGGTTGTCTTTTTCAGCACACTGCATTACCTAACTTGTTCCTTTACCTGACAATTCAGAATCAGAGCATGTGACATTTTGCTTTTATATTTCTCAGATACTCATCGTCTATCTTGAATAATTAAAGTAATTGCCCCATCTATAACTTGTGTAGGCAGCTGGGGAAATAAAAAAGAATTAATATTTTTTGAGTAAGGACCTGTGTTGTTATTTAGCCTTTTACTCTAATACCCTTCAAAAAAGAGACATTTGTGCTGTATTTGAGAATCTTCGATGCTAACATGGTTTAAGTTTTATAGGAGTTTTATCACACCACCTTAGAACCAATAAGACGCAATCACTTATTCATTCATGTGAATATCACTGTTTATAGTGTCAGAGGTCGGTTCCAAGTTGCAAAATCTTATCTCATGGTTCATTAGCTTCATTCATTTAAACCCTTCTGTGTCTTATTTTTCTTTTCTTCTGTTACATGATTCTGATAAGAAATACAATAATAAAGGTCACACATAAAATGACATCTTTGAAAATCCTCGGAAATGCTATTTTTATTTCCCTTTGTTACCATTTATTTGTTACTTCTTCCTTCCTTAACTTACTTTCCTGATATGGACAAATAAAACTGCAGGACTAATATAAACCTACCCTTGTTTGTTTTTATGCCTGACATCCTTTTCAATTTCTGTAGATATCTTACTTGAATGCACTGCGCTTTGGACTTAAGCGGATATTTTTTGGAGGGTTTTTTATCAGAGGCCATGCCTATACCATGGACACCATCTCATTCGCAGTTCACTTCTGGTAATTCTAGAAATTTGCTCGTGGAAGTTTTATTTGGTGTTCAATGTCTTCTTTAGTGTCATAACAATGTAATAATTGTCTAGTGGTTTTGATACCTCTTATATGAATATTTTAAGTGGTATGTTGTATTATTTTCGTTTCTTTTTCTCTTACTGTTTGATTAGGTCTAAAGGAGAAGCACAGGCAATGTTTTTACGACATGAAGGGTTTCTGGGAGCTTTAGGTGCATTTATGAGCAATGAAAAGCACGGTTTAGATGACCTTATGGTTCATCAGCTAGTAGAAAGGTTCCCGATGGGTGCACCATATATGGGAGGAAATATCCATGGCCCACCTCTAGGAGATTTAAATGAGAAGGCAAGTTTTGTCCAACACCATCATGACCTTGGGTGTTTCACAATTGTGTTTCATTATCTCTGTCTGATGTTTGGTAATGGGTTAATCATGATTGTGAAATCTGAAGATTTAATAACGACCCCATTCATTTAACTCTAATTTTCTATGCATTAACTATCTTGTATGTTTTTGAGCAGCAAAAAATGATTCATGTAGTTGACCCAAATTTATAGGGAACAAGGTTTATCTTTTTGTTGTTATTGGCAGTATATGAGCATTTGATAGGCATATAACTTGAGATCATTTGAGATCTTGGGTAAATGGTCTAATTGGGTGAAGGTAAACAGTAACCCACTCGTATCACCCATTTAATAAATGAGTCTAGATGGATAATATTCCGCCATCAGCCGTTTTGTACTCATTTATCCACTTCGATCCCATATTCATAATCTAACAGAAAAAAACCCTTACACAACCACTCCATGTCTCCAAGATCACCAACGCCTATACCCATCAATTACTCCATGATTAATTAGTATCATTAATTTCTCCCACGTTGTTTAGCACATCTATTAGGTGCAGTGCAGCCTTTTTGCATTACAACCTTGCAGCCATGAACCATTGATTCAACAACATTATTAATTAGATAAGTCAGATACAATATCTACCTATTTTCACAAATTTTATGTTACTGTATTGTATGACCGCAACGCAGAGTTTATTAGTAGCTGCATCTTTAAAATTACTACTCAAGTGTGCTGAGTTACTTGGTGGGCAGAGCCAGGAGCCTGATGGCGACGAAGGCATGATGCCAGAGGAGCTGTTTGTTGTGGCAGGGATGGTGGGAGGCGCTGGTGGTAGTAGTGCATGGTTGTTATGGAGGATGGTGAAAATGGTGGCTAGTGGAGTTGGTGGTGACTCTATATTGATTATGTAAATGCATGTTTTATTTGGTTGCTCGAGATTATGTAGGCCAAAAGTTTATTGGGCGTAGATGGGTCGGTCAGTTATCCATTTATAGTGCTTTTTGGGCTAAGCTTTAATTATAATGGGTGGGTCAAATATACTTTTTATCCACACATTTCGTAGGACCCACAACTTACTAACTACTTATTATCTACACATTTTGTAGGACTCACAACTTATAAGCACTTTAAAAAAAATAAAATTCTGCACTGCCAAACATGCACTTAGATCCACTATTTTTTGTGGGTGTAATTGGGTCACATACTAATATGACCGGATCCATTTAAAACCTATTATTGGGATGGTTTGGGTGGGTTAATGGGTGTGGGTTATTTTTTCCACTTGTTCTTCATTTGGAGTTTTTAGACTCTTATCTTCCTTGGCGACACACATAGTACATGAGTTGGGAAGAAGAATAAAACGAACTGGATGTGCACATAGTTTGCTTCTCGTGCAGTGGAGTTTCTAAACCATTTTTTGATCTGAATTCATAGATAAAAGTCATTAAATGCAACTTTGTGGTGATGATTCTGAGGAGTGAGAACTATATCCTTTACTGCCATTGACAAAGAAAAAAGAAAAAAGAATATATCCTTTTCTGCTTTTCTGATCTGGAAAGTAAGGGAAAGATTCCTCATAAAACAGGTGTCTGCTCAGCAGCAGTATTCTGCTAGGAACAGCTGTAAAACTCTAGTAAAGGTGAAAAGTTGAAACAATATATATATTTCAACAATGAAAAAAATATGTAAACTAACGAATTAGAAGCTCTCTGGAAGCTAAGAGTCTTAATGTACCAAACCAGAATAACGCTTTTAGTAATTTCTTAATACCTTATAACTAATCTATCACATGGCTAACACAGAACAGATGGCCGACCATCAAGCAGAGTCTTGACAGAACTATCAGAAAGGTCGTTAGGTAAGCACACGCTCACTTCATGTCTCTTGTTGCTTTACCTCAAACATCTTGTTTTTGGCATTCAATTAACAAGCAAGAAACTGTCCATGAAGTTGATAAGTTCATCTACAATCAGCATTCCACAATCAGCATTCCCATCGGTGTGGTAAGGAGTTCATTGATGGTTTGAATGGTCCTGCCAAGGTATGCCTCGAATTGATCCTGAAATCGTGCAACACATTATCCCCCTTATCCAGATGCTAAGCCAGTGAAGCAGCTCAAATTCGTTCATCAAATAGATACATCCTTCAATGGTGTCAATAGTTTGCACCTTCTCTTGTGAACAACCTGGTTCATTGCTTTGGTCGTGTCAATTAACAAATCCTTTCTCTAACACTCACAGAGCAACAGTCCCCAAATAATATATAAATAAATGAGAAGTAGAACCGGGGAAAAAAAAAAAAAAAAAAAAAAAAACTTTCCAAACTATAGTTGACTGGCCTCGTGACTAATTGAAGAATTTTGTAAGCATCATTGAACATTGACTTTTCTTGAAAATTGTTCTTTCTTCATTTGTATGCATTTATAACAACACCATTAACATGTAATGTGCATATCATTGCAGATATCATGGATGGAAAAGTTTTTGCAGAAGGGTACTGAAATAACTGCTCCTGTTCCAATGGCCCCTCCAGGAACCACTGGCCTTGGAGGCTTTGAAGTTCCATCATCCAAAGGAGATACCTTGCGTTCTGATGCCAGTGAACTAAATGTTGGTGTTCTCCATCTTGTACCAAGTTTAGAAGTATTTCCACTGTTGGCAGACCCAAAAACGTAAGCTGATTTAGATGTGCATCTGGATTCATGTCTACTGTGGTCTCTCAAGTTATTCTGCTTATCCATACCTTAGATCATATGGATTAACTTCTCCCATAACAAGAAATTGTTTCATTATGTTTACCGGGAGTTTCTATTCTCTATATCTGTTTTATATTCCCCCGTTATAGATTGGACTGCCTCTTTTGGTTGTGTGACTTCCGTTCTGCTAAAAAAAAAAAAAAAAAAAGTCACCACTGTTAGTTCTAGTTTCTCTCTCTTTTGTTGGTCTACACATAGTTCGACTCAAATCCATATGAGATCCATTGTTGCTTGTTTTCATAATTCTTTCTTCATTGCAGATATGAGCCCAACACAATAGATCTCTCAGATCGCAGTGAACTGCAGTAAGTTATACACGATATTGATGGGCTCTATATTTAAAGAAAATCTATCTTATCTTACCGAACTTTTCCAGTAGTTAGTACTTTTTAGACTTCATATGTTTTTTACCTAGCTTGCTTTTCGATTTGCCATAGGTATTGGTTCACTGTCCTATCAGAACATTTGTCAGACCTTGTTGATAAGGTACATAATTCTTTTAGAAGCTTACCTTAGCCTCCAGCTACCCAACCCCGCACCCAACCATAAAGAAGGGAGAAAGAAACTTGCCAAAGGAATCATTTATAATGTAGAGTTGTGAATCAAATATTTTGAAGTTGCAAGTCTTGAACACGTCGACTTTCAAGTTTCAAATTTTCCTATTGCAGTATTATAAGTTGTGTTACAAGTACTTCCACCAACTCATGTTCACATGATGCAGCGACTATTAGTAATTGGTTATTGATGTATACAATAAGGTAACAATTTGTGTCTTCAATCCAAGTTGCTTGTGTAAAACGCTTCAATTGAGATTTGAGATAAACTTTGGCTTGTTCTTTCTCCTTGTTCTGGGCACCCTTGCAAAATAGTTCAGTAGACAACATTTAACTAATTGGAAAATTACTTTTGGTGGCTACGTTTGTATTTGGTAATCAAGTTTTCTTTTTTCTGGTGATTCAGGTTCTTGATCTTTTCGATATTTTATTTACCACAGTGTGGAAAAAATGTCTTGTGTATATGATTATGTGAACTTGGTGTGAGTTTTGCAGGCTGTGGCAAGTGAAGGTGGTACTGATGATGCTAAGAGACGGGGTGATGCATTTGCTCGTGCATTCTCTGCTCACCTGGCCAGGTGTTTACATTGTGATTGCTATTTGCTAATCTTCCATCTTTTTCATCTTTTCTTACTGAAAGAGATTGCATTTTACAAGATTTTGTAGAAATTAAGATGAGCATTTGATTATTACAAAAAAAAAATAAAAAATAGAGCAGTCTAAACATGAATAGTGGCTACTTGTTTAACCAAGTGAAAATACAATAATGTTTTTTTTTTTTTTTTTTTCCTAACGTGACGTAACAGTTATGCTTGGCTACTCTGTCTTTTCTTTGGTTTCGCCTCCTCAACGTTGACCAAGCAACCTAAAATGGGAACACAATACTGTAACTCCTAAAAAATGTCCAAGTGGATGGAACCTCTTTTGGCATTTCAATGAGGGTGAAGCCAAATGGAACTATGTGGCATTTCAGAATTGTTTACTTAATAATTTTATGAGCATCTGCAGTCAAGCCACTTTCTATCTTATATCACTCTTTTCATGCTTTGTCTTCTCCTCCCATAATGGGCACAAACATTTGATAATCTAGCTTCAATTATTTGAACGTCCCATTCTCGAGCCATGCATTTGGGCATTTGGCTGGTCTGCACTGTAAATTCGCATATGCAGATAGCATATTTAAGAGGCTTCATAAATTCTGGATGTCCATATACTTGTCTTATGATAAGTTCTTGAATTTTTTGAGCCTCTCATCCCCTCGCGATCTCCAATATGGTTACCTCAAACCAGATTGTGCAATGTGCAATCCAGATCACTAATTTCAGCTAACCAGATACTTCTCATAATTGGCATATAATTTAAGTATAATTTTCACCAAAATTTTGTATTTACGTACTTATATTTGTCTATATATACATTCAGCAAACTTTGTTCTAACTAGGTGATCTGAAAGTGTACCCCACATAACTAAGAGTTATATGGCAAGTCAAGATTGTGTATTTCTATTCGTTTTGCAAACCAGACAATCCATGTTCTAGATTAATTCGGTTCATTCTCTTCTTATCACAAAATTTAGAAAACTTGGCTAGAGTCCTAAAATGGTCACCGAAATCATTTTTTTGGATGAGCTGAGGAAACTTGCTGCAACAGCATGAAAGCCAGTATTTTTGGTCTTGGTATAACATGCTCAGTTATGACATACCTTTTATTTTGAATGTCAAATGTAAAATTTTCAAATCTGCCAAAGTCAAATAAGATATAACCTTCTGTCTTGATGCTTACTGGTTTTGGAACGGTACCCTTGTGGACAAGGTAAATGATAATCCGTTCAGCAAGGCTAATTTGCAAAAGATTCACTCACCTACAGAGTAAACACTTGGCTCTGCTGTTACTGTAATGTATCAGAACTGACATCTAAGAATAATGTTTATAAAACTTCACCATTGGGACAATACGCCACCATTCTGAATATAAGCAGGTGCTCTGAACTGACTCTTGTTAAATAAACAAGTCTTTTTAATTTGTCTTGCGGACACGTCTTGGATTTTCACATCAAATTATTAAGCCAAGCAATTAATGACTTTGTCTGTTTTTCTTCCACCTATGATTCTGATTTGGATGGATGAACCTCAAACCCTATGCTTGTTAGTGCTTATAGTACTTCTTTTCCTTTCAAGTTAACTGCTTCCCCCTTTCTATTACAGCCGTTAATCTCCAAATTTTAGAAATCACTTCACAGCGAAGTTCTTACTGTTTGCTTCTCTTATTAAAACTAAACTTGTGTCTGATAAGGTTGATGGAGGAGCCTGCTGCATATGGAAAATTGGGGCTGGCCAACCTTTTGGAATTAAGAGAAGAGTGCTTGAGGGAGTTCCACTTTATCGATGCTTATAGGAGCATAAAGCAGAGGTATGCTTTGCTTGGAATATTCTATCCTGGCCAACCTTGTTCACATCATTTTGATATATTCTATGAAATTAGAGCCGAAACTGCTAAGGGCATTCCATCAAGCATAAGCATCTGGATAATCTGGAATGTGACTTGGCATACCCAAAATATAACAAAAATCATTTTATTGAAATAATTTCTTGGTCCAAGTCACGAATGGAAGCTGTTTAAATTCGTATGATATAGCTATGATGTTATTTTGCAGTCATTTAGTATTTTGACTGCGACTTTATTCACCCTCAACATCCGACTTGCACCACGTATTAGTTTGCTGTATCTTATTTACCTTTGATTATATATTTGATCTAAAATCTGTGTAAAATGTTTTACACAAGCCCCCTTGACACCGTGCATGTAAAATCACTAAGAATTCCACATCATTAATTCTCAAGTTTGGTGTGACGTGTACACTAATGGCACAATATTGTGGGCTTATGTTGGTTTCAGTTTGACTGGAAATATATACAAAAATAATTCCTTATGTCGTGTATAATAGGGAAAATGAAGCATCACTTGCAGTTCTACCTGATCTTTTAAAGGAGCTTGACTGTATGACTGAGGTGTGTATAATTTCCTATGCTTTGATCCTCCCTTCGTTGTCGAAGAGTTTTAGCTTGATTGGTATGACAACTTTTTACATATTACAGTCATGACCTTATGAAATCTACATTTTAGTTATTTCAGCAAATTCATTGATATAATAAGAGAGTGAAATGCATTGATAAATACAAAATAAGGTGTATAACCATCCCTGTGCTAGTTAGCAGTTCATTTCGGTTATAGTTTGAAACTGAAGTCTTCAAATAAATCTTTCCATCTTCATCTATCTGGCAACTTGCCATCTTTTTGCGGACATTTGGCAGCGTATTCTTTCTTTCAGGAAACAAGATTGCTTACATTAATTGAAGGGGTACTTGCTGCAAACATCTTTGACTGGGGATCCCGTGCATGCGTTGAACTCTACCATAAGGGAACAATTATTGAAATATACAGAATGAGTCGCAACAAAATGCAAAGACCTTGGCGGGTGGGTGTGGCAAACGTTATATCGTATGACGCAATATTACATCTAACTTTAGAATTTCTTGGTAGAAAATACTCAACAATGATAATCTCATGTTATTGGGTTTTATTTATCCAATTTCAGGTGGATGATTTTGACATTTTCAAAGAGAGAATGTTTGGCTCTGGAGACAAGAAACCTCAGCCTCATAAAAGAGCTTTGCTTTTTGTGGACAACTCAGGGGCTGATATTGTATTAGGAATGCTTCCGCTTGCAAGGGAACTTCTGCGACGTGGAACTGAAGTATGTTGGTTTTGCCGAAATCTTGACCAAGTAGTTTGAAAGTCAATTATGATGATGAATACGTCATTACCTCGTAATCTAGAAATTCTTTTTCACTATACCACCTTCTAGATTTCTGCCTTGTTAGTTCTGAGGATGCATTAGTAAGATGCCTTTTTAAAAAGAGGAAATTTGACGCTCCATACCGCAAAATGTAGAAAATAATTTATCTTTTTGCAAAGAATATAGTTAAGTGGTCCTAAAGTTAAAAAGAGGAATAGGCGCGTTTTGGAATATGTTTCTTTTCTGTTTGAAGATTCCAATCTCTAATTAATATGAATTTCCAGAATTTTGTAGCATATCTAATTCTTATGCATGACGCCAAACGGAAACTGATGATGTCTTTGCAGGTTGTGCTGGTTGCCAACTCCCTTCCTGCACTAAATGATGTTACTGCTATGGAGGTGCCTGATATTGTTGCTGAGGCTGCTAAGGTCTGTTTACTCTAGGGTAAAAAACACTGTTAGTCACTCAACTTATAGAGCAGTTTCATAGTAGTCACTGAACTTCATTTTGTTCGAAAGTTATCACTGTAATTTTCTTTTTGTTTATGTGGGGTCACTGAGTTAAAATCTATTCGCTTTTCTAACAGAGAGTTCGATGTGGAAGACCTCCATATTGATGCCATGTCAGAACGTCATCTTCCACGTAGAACATTTCGTTAGAAAAACTAACAGATTTTAACTGAGCTGAAATAAAAAGAAAATTTCATTGACCACTTTGTAGCAAAATAAGGTTAGGTAATCAATGTGAAACTTCACCATAACTTGCGTGATTAACTAGTTTTTTAAAGCAGTATCCTTGTGCACAAGGACTTGACAATAATTGTCATCTTTTGAATATTAAATCCTGGACGACACTTTCACCTGTTTTTGTGCCATTACGAAAAGAAAGAGTACAAGAAAAAAATTAAGGAAAGGAGTCTTTAATCCTCTTACCTTTGCTCCTTTGGCATAGCACTTGAACAAAGATGTCTTCTTTACATTATCTGTCTATTTCTCCTTTTTAATGTGAATATATTTACTAAACTTAGATAGAAAATTCATTAAGATAGTCATGTAGTTTGCCTATAGATCAACAAACATGTTGGCGTCGCACCTTAGTTCAGCAACTCTTGATTTTTAGTTGATTCATCAAAATTAGACAATATAAAATCAATTTTACATGACTTGTGTCCAACAGCATTGTGACATTCTTCGGGGAGCTGCTGAAGCAGGTGGCCTGCTTGTGGATGCTATGATTAATATCCAAGATTGTTCAAAGGAAAGCTCGTCATCAGTTCCCCTGATGGTTGTTGAAAACGGGTGTGGGAGTCCATGCATAGACTTGAGACAAGTCAGTTCAGAGTTGGCTGCTGCTGCCAAAGATGCTGATCTGGTAAAACGTGCTTTTTTTTTGTTGAAACTATTTATTGGAATGCGTCCTCCAAATATTTCCATTTTAGTTTACTATTGTCGAAATCTCTCTTCCCCTCCGACCTTAATCCCCCAAAAGAATTTTTTATGGATTATTCGTTCTATGTTATTTATTTTAGAGAAATTTGCAATTTTTGTCCCCAACCTTTCCAATATGTTACTAATCTATTCTCAACCAATTTTTACAGACATCCCAATCTTTCAATTAATTGTAAATCACGTCTCTATTGACAGATAATGACGGATTTGCCCTTCTTTAAATAAACAAAAATAAAATAAAGCCAAAAATAACAAAAAAATAAGAAAAAATTGTAAAAAAAAAGTCACATAACTTTACAAAAAGTCGTATAACTTTTCAATTCTTCCCCATCCACCCCTACTTTAGATAAGAATGAAGATTTGAACATAGAGATGGACCTATAATACATGGAGAGAGACCTAAAATCAAAGAAGAAAATTGGTGGCAAAATAAATGATCTTAGTCCAATTACCCAGTAATTATTTCCTCTTTTGACTACATTCTCAAAAACAAAAATATAGCAGGCAGGAAATTTATTGTTTAGCGTGCTTATGAAAAAATTTCCATTAACAAAATACAATAAAAGACGTAAAAGCAACAAAATCCATTAGCAGTCGCAGGAAATTCAAATTCAAATTCAAATTCATTATAAAACATTTTTAAAAAGCCTTACTTGGTGATTGAATGAGTATCCAAATTTGATACGAATCCTGCATAGTCTACATTTACGTTGACAAATTGCAAGTCCTCATCGGAACTTCAATATCTTCTTCCATAACTTCCGGTGAAAGTTCTGGAGGGAATACTACATTTCCAAGTGAAAATACAATGAAAGTCAAAACAGTTTTAAAAGATCTATGACTTGAAAGTTTTTGATAATATAATATGAAAGGGGAATTGGTACATTAAGAAAATGTGATATGTGATGGAGTAATGTCTTTTATAAATAATTGGGAGCACCACCAGAAATGGCTTCAATTTTTGAAAAAGTCAGCAAAGAAACCCACGTCATTATTTCTAATTGCAGTGAAAATATAGAATATTTAATGGTAGATTTAAGATGACGAAGTTTTTCCCATTTTAAATATGCCATTAATGACAGATTGATGTGGTGTGGGGTGGGCAAGAAATACATTGTATTTTTTGAAAAGTTATAGGACTTTTTCTGCAATTTTTTCTTTTTTTTTTTTTTTGTTTTTATCTTTCTTTTATTTTTTGTTTATTTAAAGAAGGAGGAAAATTATCATTATCTATCAATAGGGACATGATTTGCAATTAATTGGAAGGTTGGGGATGTCTGGCGTTATAAAAATTGGTTGGTGATAGATTAGTAACAGATTGGAAAGGTTGAGAACGAAAATTGCAAATTTCCCTTTATTTTATTGTTTTTCTTACTTTTGCTTTCAGCTCTTGTAACACTATCTTTCATCTATTGAAAACAGTTGAATAGACAATTTATCTAGTATAATGTTTCTCACACTCTCTGTTTCTTGAGGATTTTCCGTTGAGACTTTTTTGGACGAAAGAAAAAATTTTAGTACCTACTTTTTGGTTGGTCCCCACAACAGAAATGCCTGGTTCTGTTCCTGCAAAGAATGAAAAGGCAGGGTGTCGGGGTGGAGAACAGTTTGATTGAGGCATTTTGTCAAAACATTTTATAGGTGCGAATGGTAATTATGAAAAGACTAAATATAACACTCAATGCTATGCCGGGACTTTGTCTTGTGCAGGTTATTTTGGAAGGGATGGGACGAGCTTTGCATACAAACTTCAATGCACAGTTCAAATGTGATGCTCTGAAGGTCAGCTTTTACTATTTTACGATAATCTCTAAATTCTTGCTATCGAAGGGTTTTATTAACATGGATTTGAATTTATTCGATGAATTCCATGAAGGGATTGATCCCACGAGAAATTTAACTGCAAAAGCCTTGCTGATGATTGTTAAAGCAGATGTTTCCTGCCATTTGACTTTTATTTTTACTTGTTTTCAAGAACTTGTAATTTCAGTTTTGTTCAGAATTATAGTGTCTCAGTCTCGTTTTTGCTCGACGCCTTTATTAATTTGATCAATAATTTGATCTGCAGCTTGCAATGGTGAAAAATCAGCGACTCGCAGAAAAGCTAATTAAAGGAAATATATACGATTGTGTCTGCCGATTTGAACCAGCTAGCTGATACCCCTGGATTCTGAATATCTGGCTTGGAACTTGGTTTCATCTCTCGTTGTCATAATTAACTTGGTGATTAATGTTGTATCAACGACTTGTGCATTAAAATACCTACATTTTGGGCGTTAAATGCCTGATTTAGTGGGGAACAGAAAATAGATAATTGAATTAGCATTTCTGTTGTAGATTATAAGTCGTGAGTCTTACGTAATATGTGTATAAAAAGTGAAATAATACTATAAGTCCTACTAAATATGTTGAAATAGTCTTATTCTTCAATAGACTCTACCTAATAGCTAGTAAAGTGATGTAAGATATCAATTGTTCGTGTTAGAAGCATGTTTTAAAAACTAGCACGAGTATTGATTCGGAAAAGGTATAAAATCAAAGTGTCAAGTTGAAGTCGAAGTCGAAGTCGAAGTGGTAAAAAAAAGATTATGAATAAATGAAAATGAATTTTTGGCATGAACGAAGTGTTTTTGGGGTGCCAATCGGTTCACCTCAAAATTTATCAAATTAAACTACAAACCAGTCAGATTTTAAGTTAAATTTTAAGTTTTTTTTATTCGTTTTTGGCCTATAATCTAACAAGCTTTTGAATTGATTCTTAACTTTTCTAATTAAACTATCAGTTCGATCTGATTTTAATAATACTCATTAAGGGGAGAGAGAGAGAGAGAGAGAGAGAGAAAATGTGTTTGATTTTTGATCAAAGTCATTTTATTTTTTTCGTAAAGGTTGATAGAATGTGTGATTGAAAAGTTGTAAAAAGTTATAAATCTATAGTTATAATAAATTGTTGACTTTAATTTCAATTTTTTAACAGTTTTTTAGCAAAAATTTAATTAAAATCAATCAAGTCCTAAGATAGTAAGATTAATATAGATTTGGGAGGGAGCAAAATTAATAAAGATTTGTGCAACGGCTAAGAATCTAATTATAGAATTTTTTGCTGAACTGAATGATGAATCAAATGCCAAGTCAATTAGTATTTTTTTTGTTTCGCGTAGGTCACAGTTAGGGCATTTGGTCTAGTGGTATGATTCTCGCTTTGGGTGCGAGAGGTCCCGAGTTCGATTCTCGGAATGCCCCCTTCTTTTGACTTCAATTTGTTTCCCTTACGAGCAAAAAAATTTTCCCTTAACAACCATAACACAATTTTTTGTCACTAAATTTAAAATGTCAAATAGCTCCCCAGCTTACTCTTAGAGTTACTGTTTTAAATTAAAAAAATTCAGATCGTGAGTCTTAAATCAATGAAAATCCCCACGATCTACTTTCAAATGAAAAAAGATTTTCATAAAATGGAGATTCCTACCTTGATTTATGATCATTTTCGCAAACCCATGACAAAGCTGTTGAAAATTCGAAATTAGACGTTCAAAGTTTTAAAATTCGAAATGATATTTTGAATTTTATAGAATTTTAGAAATTATAATAACATAGATTTTGTACCACTGAAAAATTCAAAGTGTACTTTGAAATGAAAAGGCGAATTATAAAATAGAGTATTGTACTTTGAGTTATAACCATTTTCGTAAAGTCGCTCAAAGCTGCCTCAATTTTACATCTTAACGAATTTTTGTTGTACTATAGGGATTAGACAACTTTAAATCAGAAATTTTCGGATCATGAATCTTATATTATTTGAAAGCCTTACCAATGTATTTTCAAATGAAAAATAGTTCGTAAAACAAAGTTTCCTGTGTTGAGTTGTGTTTATTTTCGCAAAGTAGCATAAAACTGTCAAATTTTTGAAATTAGAACTTTCAAATTTCAAATTTTGAATTTTAAAGAATTTTAGAATTTTTAAGATCATGGATGTTACACCATAATGCCCTACGAGTCTCATTTCAAATGATTGGAATAGTTTGTAAAACGAAGTCTCGTAATTTGAGTTATAACTATTTTCGTAAAGCTACACAAAGTTGTCCCAATTTCACATCTTAACGAATTTTTGTAGTACTTTAGGGATTATACTACTTTAAATCAGAAATTTTAAGATCATAAGTCTTATATCAATGGAAAGCTCTACAAATCGTAGTTATTAAATTTGAACTGGACCAGCCGATCGGACCGGAAAACCGGCGACCCAGTGGTCCAACCGGTCCAGTTCTTTTAATTGGATCGCTAAACAATTGAACCGGCTATGACCCGGAAAAACAGCCGATTTTTTATTAAACCGGTGACTCGAAACCCGGTGACCCGGCCGGGTTGTTACATAATGAAAAATTTCAAATTTTTTTAGTCTTTTTTTTTTAGTCTATTTTTTTCATTACAATAATTTATGTTATTTTTTACAATAATTAGTTGATGATACTAGTAGTCTCGTACTTATTTTGCTAAATAAATTTCTGATAGTAATGATTTAACAAAAATAGACTTATCGGTTTAACATGAATTGACCTACCGGTTCATCCACCGGATCACCGGTTGAACCAGAAACCCGTTGACCCGTCTCCTTGTCCGGATCGATGTTCGGGCCGGATCTGATAACTATGCTGCAAACCCACTTTCAAACAAAAAAATTAAGGGGGGTGTCCTCAACTCAGATTTTATTAGATTTCTTAATATTTATAAATTTTTATAAATTTCATGGAATTTAATAGAATTTGACATATTTGATAAGATTTTGATAGATTTCTATATCATAGATTTTAATAGATTCTCATGGATTTCATTGAATTTGTGGTCTTTTTATTAAAAATTATATTTTCATCTCCTCAATTGTGTCAACTGTAAATTTTGAAAAAATTTTAAAATTTCATCATAACATTTCAAGTCTATTTTTTTTTTTTAAACCAAATTATGTCTTGACGAGAAACTTACTCTAAAATTAATGTTGACAAGCAAACTCTCCATAAAAGCACATTTTTTTTTAAGTAGACAAAAAAAAAAGGACAATTAATTCATGATATATTGATACATATAATTTACATTTTAAATATTAAAAATGAGTATCGAAACGTTTTAATTTTTAAAGAATTCTAAATTATAGAGATTGATAGAGTTCATATTTGTGATTTTTTTTTAACCATAACCACTCATTGTACATAAACGGATTATTATTTTTTTTTTTAAAAAAGCTAAGAAAATAGTATAATGTTTGACTAGATCACTAAAAAAAATAACATTGTGATTAAAAAATAAAATTTATAATATTATCGTACGTTAAAAAGAAATTCCTAACTTTTATCATTTTAAACAAAAAATTTATGAAGTTGGAAATATGGGCATCGTTTTGAGAAAAACGGAATAAAAACGTGAATAATTACAAATTGGTATAAAAGAGTTTCAGTAAAATTTTATGTGAAAGGTGAGAGGTTTGTGAGAGAAAGAAAGAAAAAAAGTCAATTGACACAAAATAATTTCAGCAAAATTGTATGTGAAAAGAGAGAGAGAGAGAGAGAGAGAGAGAGAGAGAGAGAAAAATCAATTGAAATTTTGAGGTTTGGAACAAGAATTGTTAGAATTTTTAGTAGTTATAATTATAGTTCCAAATCTATTGAAATATGTCAAAATCTATTAATTAATGAAATCTTTAGAAATTCACTAGTTATTGAGGACACCTAAATTTCTAAAGAATCTATTTAAATCCAAGTTGGGGACACTTAAATTTCAATTAATTCTATTAAAATTTGAATTGAGGACACCTAAATTTATGTGAATTTTTCAAATTCATTCAAATCTGAGTTGGAGACACTCCCCTAAATATCATTTTAATAAAATAGAGCTTTCTAGATTGAGTTGTGTTAATTTTCGCGAAACTGCGCAAAGCTATCAAAAATTCAAAATTGTGAAATTCGAATTGAATTTTTGAATTTGAAAGAATTTTTCAAATTTTAAGATCATGGATCTTATACAGAGCTGGCAAACGGGTGCTTGATTGGGCCAAACTCAATTCAAGGTCAAGCCAACCCAATGCAGTTTCTATACGGCCCAGTAAAAGGCTAGCCCAATCCAGCCCTGTCATATTTCTAAATTTTAATAAAAAGATTATACGAGTGTATATGAAATTATCAATACTAAAATATAATATAAAACATTAAATTGCAATTATAATAGTTCCATAAATGAGTGCAAGGGGAAACACCATTATCAAGAATTTTTTAGCTTTAAAAAATAGTGCAAGAATGCTTCTCTGACTCTTCTCGAAACATCACCACAGCCATTGTCTTCTTCTTCTTTAAAAAAGCTTTCGATGGAATTATCTATCTTGATCAATAAGCAGTGGCGGACCGGTCACATGGCGAGACCCCGCGTCCGCCCGTGCTGGAATTTCGCGATCCAAAAGTTTTTTTTTTAGAAATTGTAGTCTGGTCCAATTATATTTGTAGTCTGGTCATTTGAGAGTCTTGAATTATGGGATTTTGGAGGGGGGAAGCCGCGAACCAGTCCTTTGAGGGTCTTGAACTATGGAATTTGGGAGGAAGGAGCTGTTGGATAATTTAATTGCAAAAGGAGAACTCAAAAAAATATGAACATGGTGCTAGAAAGGAACTTAATAGGTTTGGAAAATTCTGATCTTCCATTCAATATTGCCCCAGTTCAACAATAAGTCAATTATTTTATTTATTTCCCACTTCATCTCTGAATATATCTTTTCTTTTTTTTTTTTTTTTTAATTTTTGCATATTGGACGTTTACCACATCATGTTAAAATGAATTGTTTTCATAATCAACCGATTTAAAAAAAAAAAAAAAAAAAACCGACTTAAATGTCATTAAATGTGAGAATAATTAAAATTTTGATTTTACTTAATTTTTTAAATAAAACTATATGATTAATATATAGTTGAGTATTGATTTATATTTAAATCAAATTAATTATAAATAGAAGAAAGCTTAATAATTCAATATGTAGCTTGTCATGGAAGCTAGAGTTTGTTGAAATACGTTCACTCACTAATGTACTATTATACATTTGTATTTGTAGAATTGTAGGATGAAATTTCACCCACACATTGATATGAACATTTTTGTACAAGGGCAAACTTGACATTTTGCATTCTAATTTTGACATTTCTCATTAAACTATAAATAGTAATGAACATTTTTATGTTCTACCGAAATATAGAAAATTTCCCCTCCTTTTACATATATACCTCATATACTTGTTATTAAGTGTAATGCTATTAATAGTCGCTCACTACCGATAGTCATCTTATGTAATATTACTTAATTGGATGAATTATTTATAATTAATGGCTATAAATACATTACTCAATTGGAGTAAATAATTTATTCAATTGAGTAAATGCCACATAAAATAACTATCGGTAATGAGCAACTATGAATAGTATTATTCTATTATCAATCACATGAAAAACAAATAAAAGAAGAAAAAATATAAAATAAAATTAATAGTTTCTCCTCTTGTTACCAAGCGATGGGAAAATGGATGACGACCAGCGCGGGTATGGGAATAGAGGGAGAAAAAATAACATGTTAGGGAGATATTGTGAAGGTGACCATTGAGGAAAGCAAATGTGGCTCGAGTAAATTAGGGGTTTTAAGAAAAATCGTTCTATTACAATTTTAAAAATAATAAATTAAAAAAATGAAACAAATTATTACTAACAAAGACTGGGTTGGTGTTCTCTAACAGTATTTATTGTCTATGATTTTTGTTTTTTACGAGAATCAAAATGTATTGGTGATTCGGACGAAGTTACCGCTAGTTAGAGGTGACAATAGGCCAAGCCAAACCTAGCCGGATCGATCCGTTGTCCACCTCGATCAGCTAGCCCAAAGAGGCGACCCTAGCTCAAGCTCGACTCATTTGTAGAATTGGTGCTCGGTTCAGCCTATTGGCTTGTGGGTCGAACTAGCTGAGCCGAGCAGCCCATGAGCTCAACTCGTTTTCTTTTTTTTTTTTTTAGATTAAAAATTCTTTAAAAAAAAAAAAACCAAAATATGCAACGGTCACAAAAGCTCGTGGTAAAGGGCTTGTGGGCAATTAGACGAGCCGATTTGTTGGGTTTGTCCACGAGCTGGCTCGTCATTTTTCTGAGCTAAAACAACTCGGTCTTTTTTTTGGAGGGCTTGGCCCAAGCACAGGCTCGTCTTGCAACATGCTCGAGCTCATTATGGGCTGAGCGGGCAAGCCGATGAGCCGCTCGACCCATTTGCCACCTTTACTGCAAGCAATATCATATCCGATCTTCAATCTATCTTTGTCATCAACTATTGACGATAATGTGCTTACTGATGTTGTCGCAATCACCAATAGTGTTTCTATCGCTTATTGTCGACAGAAATTTACTGTTTTTTTATATATAAACTTTAATAATTTATCAATGTATTAATTAAGATATCTGTTTATATTTTATTTATATTATTGTCAATTGACAAATTATTATTTTATTCCTAAAAAAAATCTATTAATATTTTTTTATATTTTATTTATATTATTGTCAATTGACAAATTATTATTTTATTCCTAAAAAAAAGCTATTAATATTTTTTCTGAACTTTCTATTTAAATCCACTAACCATATTTTATAGCTCCCAAAAATGATGTAAGACAAGATTCGAGGTGTTGTTTTTCTTTCATGATCGTAGATTCGTAGTTGAATATACGTAACAAGGAAATGCTTGAAGAGTTGTTCTCTCTCTCCTCTTACAATTTCTGCTTATTCAACCCCCCCACCCCCCCACCCCACCCCACCCCACCCCACCCCACCCCAAATGTCACTTTCTTTTTTTTTCTTTTTTGATCGAAATGTCACTTTTTTTTTTTTTTTTTTGCCAGACTATTTCCTGGACCCCTAAGATTCTTGCCTCTAGAATTTTGGAGGAGGTAAATTGCGGGTTATGCCTCAACTGGTTTCCAGGTTCACCTCATCTGACTGTACACTTCTGTGCACAAGAAGTCGTCTCCAAAGTGATTGTACCATACCGAATAAAATCCAGCCGCAGGTTTCCACCAAGATTCGAACTCTCACTCTGCCGCTGGAAGCAAGCCTTGTACTGATTGTTCCACCAGTTGAACTATATCCCAAGGGGTAGAGGTGACAAAACTAGCCCGGCCCGCGGGCCGGCCCATGTAATTTAGATTTTGGGTTGGACTGGCCCAGGCCCAAATAAAACCGGCCCTACATGGCCCGGCCCGGCTAGCCCGCCGGGCCAGTTGGGCTGGCCCGAATTTTTTTTTTTTTCTCCTCCTCCTTTAATGATGTTCTATTTTTACTATAATTAATGGTGTTCTAGGCAAAACTGTTTTGTTAAAATAAGAATCCTCTTATTTCCAAATTATGGTGGGCCATTTGAAATTTATTATACGGTTAATTATAACTTTGAATGATAACTACACTATCATTTTCATTTTATGTGGTGTATTTTCCACCACTATATATATTAATGTACGTACTTTGTCAATTATTATTATTATTAATTGTTAATATCATTAATTACTTATGTTTTTGGTTATACATAGGTCTTAAATAAAGTGAAGAGTACTGGAAAGAAAGCTGAATTTTGGCCATATGTTCAATATAATTTGGCGTATTATCCATATGCTCCAGGAGTATGACAAAAAGGCACTTTCTGGGTACGTTAGAAATGTTGCACAAGCATATCCAAGCCCGAATGCTCCAGTTGAGAAGTACACAACATTTTTCCAACATTAAAGATTAAATCAGTCAAAAAAATATTTTAAGGATCAACTTCAAATTACACAGTATAGGATTAGGGAAAAAAAAGTAAAAAAACAAAAAAAATTAGGCCGGGCCATGCTGGCCCGCACAAAATCGGGCCGGGCCAGCTTGGCCCAGTTTCAATGTATGGCCCGGATTTGGTGGGCCGGGCTGGGCCGGGCGGCCCGTTTGCCAGCTCTACCAAGGGGCCTGTCACTTTCTTTTTTAATTCTATGAATAATAGCCTTGTGGGGCTCACCACTTTCTTTTCTAGCATGGTTCACATTTCACAACCTTTATTCAAGAAAATAATTATTCAACAAATTAAATTTTAATTGACTAAATTTCTTCTAAAGATTGTCATTAGAATAATTAGCACATTTCGTCCTTGTCCTTTGAAGCTATTGCGTAAATTGTCCATATCGTTTGAATTTTGGCATTTGAGTCCTTAAATCTACCATTCTTTGTGCAAAAGGTCCCTACCGTCTATTTCTAATCTCTCATTTTCTGAAGGACAATTTCGTCAAATTACAAAATGTACTATTCACTTTCCTAACTCTCTCTCTCTCTCTCTCTCTCTCTCTCTCTCTCTCTCTCTCTCGATCACAATGAAGCCCACCACTACCATTCTTATTAGAAGATCAATCCAAAAAAACGGTGGCACAGACACTTTCGATGGTACTCTCTCAACTTCTAACCCTCCAAACCCCATTTTCCAGCCCATAAATGGAACTTCCACCACCATATTAACGCCTTTTTATCCACCATAAAAATGCCTTTTTCGCCTCACAATCCTCTTCTTCATGGCCTTTTATCAGTCTACATCTGAGAACAATCCCTCATTCTCCTTCATCGAAAGTGATTGTTGCACCTGGCTTCGACCAACCTTTCTTTTTGTCTCATATATCCCCTCTCACTTTATACAGGGTTACATATATACCTATTCTCACTTTCTATTGAGATATCTCTCTTTGTTAAATGCTCGTTTGGTGTAGATTATAAATTTGTTTATTTCACTAAAATGGTTTATTTGATCAATAATGGTAAAAAAAAATGTCATGCTACAAAGTAAAAATTTTGGTCAAATAAACTAGTTTATAATCCATATCAAACGATCTCTAATTCTATTATATTTGGCCTCCAAGTTTTGCTACTACAATAATTATAGTCTGACACAGCCAAGGCATTTCTACAAAAACTTGTAGAAGATACTGGACTAAAGGAGGAGCCTTGCGCAATGTACCAAGTGGCAGTAGTTGCCAGAAAAGTAAGAAAATGAAGTCTTGTTCTAGGGATTTGAGGGATTCTATTAGATTATCTAATATTGGTGGAAATGATCTAACTCCCACGGTGAGAAGTTTTTACAACTCCCACTAGACACGTGTCCAGTGGTTGGTGGACTGAAATTCTTTCAAAGTATCTCATCAGCCATGGATTTCCAACATGGAGGGTTAAATTTCCCCATGCTGGACTATCAAAATACTGAGCTTTAGAGAGAGAGAGAATATAAGGAAAGTGAACAGTATATTTTGTAATTTGATGAAATTGCCATTCAGAAAATGAGAGATTACACTGTACGCGCTAATTTAACGGCAAAAGTTCACAGAAATAGACAGCAGGGACCTTTTGAACAAATAATAGTGGATTTAAGGATCTAAATACCAAAACTCAAACGATATGGACGAGTTGCACATAGCCTCAAAAAATAGGGACAAAATGTGCTAATTACCCATTGTCATTACTCTCAATCTTCGGAAACTCTAACATAAATTAATATATATTAGTGATTCGTATAAATAATATTTAACGATACCATAATCAACGACTATGCTCAATTAATGATTATTGACAAACGTGTTTTGATCGCTCATCGAAAATTATTGATATCACATACAAAAAATTATTATCTTTTTATTTTTTTTTTACTTTTTTTATAAATTACTACCACGTAGGTTAATATATATTTTTTGGTATTTTTTATGTGTAATGTATGGGAAGACTGGTATTTTATTCCTAATGATATTTTTTGTTAGTATTTAATGTTTATATTTCTTTATGATGAAATTTCAATGTAAATTAAATCTATTAAAATATATGTTTTAATATTATTGTCTGAAAATTCGTTCATAATATTAAATTATTTTTATAATTATTATTTAATTACCTGTATATATTCTAAAAGTAATATGTATTTACTTTTACAAATTTATTACTTTATTTAGCAATATTTGTAAACTACATTTATTTTAAAGACCCGTTTGATTTGTAGATAAAATTATTTATCTGAATAAAATTTATTTAGATAATAATTATTTGAATAAGAAGTTTATCATTATCTTATTTGGTTCAATTAAGTATTAGAATGGAAAAAGTCAATATTAAAAAGACAACTTTTTATAAACAAGACAATTATACTATTATTTTTAATTAAACGAAAAAATTAAAAGAGAAAAAATTTGTGGCCCGAAAGAGGGCGCAAAGGGCGGGGACTGTGGTAATGGAGGGCGATGGAGGGCGAGCAGTGGCCGTGGCGGCAGGCCAGTGGTGATGGCCAGCGATTATCCTATGATATTAATGTCCAAAAATAGATTTTTTTTTATTATAAAGAGTACGTCTGTCTTTTAAAAAAAATTGATTGAACTTTTATACGAATAAAAAATTGTTCTCTTTTCGATGATAAAACTTATCTTCATTTTTTGCTTAAATTGTTATTCAGATAAAAATTTATCCGAATATCAATTCCTCCTAAACAGGATAAAACAAAGTTTATCCGTTATCTTTATCCATTGACCATATATCAAACGTATCTTAAATTTTCACGGTCAAAAAATTCTATTATTCATTATTTTGTTTTCTTCGATAATATTTGTTTTATTACTTTATTTAGTGATATAATTTTTATCTATAAATTAAATTTATTGAAATATTTTTTATTTACTACCGACAAAAAAATATGATTCAAAGATTCATTGTTAAAATTAATTGAAATAAGAATATCTAAAATTTTGGAACCGCCCACCGCCCCCATATTACCACCTTCCTAAACTACAAAACCGTGCGCACATTTAAAAAAGGATACGGCGTCCACTGTGCGCACACACAATTAACCGCCCACAAACACCTTGAATGAAAACGTGAGGCGGCGTTTTCCGTTGGACTCCGTCTGTTTTTAGTAATTCTGCCTCCCATTAAATCCCTCTTCTCCAAGAAACTAAATTTAACATTTTCTTTATATACTATTTGCTAGCTTTTATATATATATACTGCATAAATACATACATTATAAATTATATATATGTGTATATTTACAACAGTGTGTTCAAGGGAATAATGCAAAGGTTCTCTCTCCTCCACAAGTTCATTTTTTAGTCTTTTTTCATGATTCTTTTGGCTTATATTTATTTTTTCTTGGTCATTCAAGAATATTGTGTTGTATTTGAAGCATTGATTCTTTGAATAGAATTTACTTTCAATGTTTGTGGATTGTCATTCTTTCACTTTGAACAAGTTCTTTTCTTTCTTCTTCTTTAAATATCATTGATCCACCATTTTTCTTGGCTTTTGGAATTACATTTCTCAATCCCACTTTCTAGATTTCCCACTCGAAAATGTTCTTCTTTTTTTCTTCATTTTAGCGCTTGTTTGGTGAAGCTTTTTAGTAGATTTTGATAAAAAGTTGATGAAATGTGTGATTAAAATTAATTGTTGTCTTTAACTTTAATTTTTAGCAGATTTTTAAACTCCATCAAACAAGTTCTTAGTAAATATTGTGTGGAACCTAATCATACTGCACGAGAGGTTACGGTGAAAACTTTGTAATACCAATATAGACGTAGCTCTCATATTAAAAGTGAACTGCAATAAATATGTTTACGCTTACGTTACAATAAATATGTGTACGCTTGCGTTGCTTGTTCTTATTGCTTTTGACTGTAGGAATTAGAGCTTATTACATAACACCCAACTTTTCTCGTGAGTGTTCTTTGTTTCTTGTATCTATTTTAATTATTGAACCTTCAACATCAAGATGTGCTGATATTTTTCTTTCTCTGTAGGCTTTCTTGATTGTAGACCAAGTTAAATTTGATCACAAGGTTCTATATTTCTCCAAACTATAAGTCTGCCTTGGGGAGCAAGCAACAGCAGCATCTCTAACTCTCTCTTTCAATGGAATCACCTGATGCCTATTCAAACCAATTCCAGCCTTCAGCTCAAACAAAGATCATAAAATTTACTCAATTTGAAGAATTTCCCAACAATTCAGATTCCGAAAATTCGAACTCAGGGACTAATCATGAAGAACAGTTTCATGAAGTTTCTTCAGTTTCTGATTGTGAAAGTGGAATTTCTGGTGCTGACAGTGATCAAGAAATATTTCATCTGTCCAACAATGGCTTGATCAGAATTCATGAAGGGGACAAATTATATGAGATTATTAAGAAAAGGTTGGTTTCAAGTTTGAGTTATGTGGGATTGAATGCCCAAATTGAAGCCATTCATAAGAATACTTATTCTGGCATCATGAATCAAGCAAAATTTCGTTCTTTTTGTGTTTATTTAAGTGCCACAAAGGAAATTTGTGGGGGCAGCCCAAATGTGAAATATGCTTGGTTTGGTGCTTCCAAGAATGAGATTAACAGCATTCTTTCACATGGTTTTGGCCATTCTGTGAATAGTGGAGTATATGGTCATGGCATCTCTCTCTCTCCTGCTGATCACCCTGCTCAAAGGTAACTCAAAATCACAAATCATTTGTTTTATCTAAAACTAGACTCGAAGGGCTTTCCAACCATATAATATTCGTGATGTGTTGTAGTTACTAAAAATCTTGTTGCTTAAGATCTCGAGTAGATATATTGATGTAGTCGACCTCAAATTTATAGAAAATGGGGTTTAGTTTGTTCTCGTTGATTTATTGAATTGAGTTATTTTGGGATCAAATTTTTTAGGCTGATGTGTATTTTTCAATGTAACAGTATCAAATTGTCTGTTGCTGATGATGATGGACTAAGGTACCTATTGCTTTGCCGTGTTATATTGGGAAGGATGGAGGTTGTTAGTTGTGGTTCGGAACAGAATAATCCGAGTTCCAAAGAATTCGATTCCGGGGTCGATAATTTAATGTCTCCTAGAAAGTACATTGTTTGGAGTACTCGCATGAATACTCATATCTTGCCAGAATTTATGGTCAGTTTCAGAACATCACCTAATTTTAAAGGTGAGGAGGAAAATCCATATATATGGCATCCACTAGAAAGGACTCCATGTTACGATAGACAAGATTTTAAATTCTTTTATTCCTATCAAACATGCCATAGTTTTGCTTTTATTCTTTCATATTGTGAACTGTTGCAAATTTGAATTCACTTTGCAACTTGTACTTGCAGGAAATCAAAGGATTTTACGTCGCGTAAAATTACCAAATTCAGCATGGATACCGTTTTCGGACCTCATAAATGCACTTTCCAAGTTCTTACCTCCTCAGGCCATCCAATTGATTGCCAAGCATCACCATAACCAGAGAGTATGTATTTACACTCTGCACAAAATCTAAATTTGTATCTTCAAACGCCCCTTCACATAGAGAACGAACTCATTTCTCATAAAAAAAGCATGTTTCGTGCACAATTTCAATAAATAGGTGTCATTGAAACTCAATTTCCCGATTTTTAGAGGAGGAAAATTTACTTATTGAAAATGTGTCTTTAATATCCAGGAGAAGAAAATAACAAGGCGTGAACTGATTCAGCAAGTGAGATCCATAGCAGGAGACAAGTTGCTGGCTGCAATCATAAAATCTTATCGGGCTAAGGTATGCTTCCTGCCTGATCACTAAATCTTTAAGAATGCCACGAATATTGGGTAAATAACACTGTTGGTCGAGCTTTAAGTGAAATCCCACGATTCGTTAGTGTGTAGTCCATACATGTATTAGGTCACCCTGATCGATTATAGAGGGGATTCAGGGGAAGCCCTTTCTGTGAAGAGAGAGTCGCCACATCTTTAGTACACTTTTTATTCATAACATTAGAGAAAAACTGCAGCTGCAAATGGACGTAACTCTCACATTCTGTGAACCACTACAAATCCGTTTGTGTGGATTAAGTGAACAATAGTTCATGGACTGGGATTTTAAACTTATGTGGCAAAAATCTTGTTCTGTTTCTGTAATTCCCATGTCCCAGTTTCTTCGTACTTCGAGTCTGTTCTGATTTTTCGTATTCGTAAGATATTTTATATGTTTCTGCTGCTACATTTTGTGGTTTCTGATCTTCAAATGTTGCTATTGACACAGATAAAAACATCACAAAGCAGCAGCTCAAGTAACTGACAGCAATTGAGCTAAGAAATTGTGCTTGCTGGAAGCTTTGTCATCTAGGTGAGGAACAAAATGATTTGAATTGAGAATGTGATTAGGAATAAATAATCTCTTCATTGAGACCTTCGTGCTGAGACTTGGAGGTAGCACTTGCCAAGTTGAGCTTTCCTGTTGGAGTACAAGTTTATCGTTCAGAGATCACTGCAAGTCTTGTGCACGTTCTAGCCCAATAATAAAATGTGAGGGCGGGTGTTGAAGACTAAATTTAAATCAATAAATTTGTTTCCTCTCGGCTTAAATGTTTAGATTAGATGGTTCAACAAGTCATTAAGGCCGTTACTTAAGCTCTGTAATTAAAGTCTCAAATTTTAATACAAGAGATACACTTCCACAAATGCCTTATTGTTGTTATACTCTTATTGTCTGTATCAATAATAATGCCAGTGGATGCCGAAGTTTCGGCTTCCGTTTCATTGTCACAAGTCGTGTCGTTAAAATGACTTAGACGTCCATGGAAGCACTGTTTCGTCTTGTTGCTGCGTGACAATCGTAGCACAGGCCGCTTGGAGTCCGCCTGCATTATCTACCTTGATGACACCATCTAATTGTACGCTTTGAGGAACCACAATTGTTATCCATAGACTCTGTCCAGATTCTCTCTTGCAAGTTATTCTGAAAATTCAGAACCATAGTTTTCAAACTTGGCCCAAACACTAATCCGAATGAAAAGGTGGGTCAATGGGTCACTAGGTCAATGGTTCAACTATTAACTCGGTGGTTGTTACCGATAATTCAACTCTTGTCAAATATAATATAATTATTTTTATTAAATAATAAAATACTGACATTGATTATCTCCATTAAATATATCGTATACTATTTTTTAGTCTTACTCCAAAATTCAAAGAGATAAAAGAGTTTCAAAATGAAGTCAAAAAAATCATGATAGAAAAAGTAATTAGCAATGAAAAATGTAATTAAAAAAGTGAAAGCTAAAGTCTAAAGTAATAATTCTATTCAAATCCTAAATAAAATTTGAAAAATTTCAACCATCAATGATGCGGGTTTGGGTATTCGATTTTTTTATGAAAACTAGACGGAATTTTCAGTTTTTCCGGGGGTCAATTACCATATCGGTCTAACAAAACAACTCAGACCGGATGTTGGCCGAGTCACAAATTTTTTTGTTTAACCGCCGGACTAGGGATGGTTTTAAAACACTATTCAGAAGTATTCGATTAATTGTGGTGTTGACACCTTCAATCATGTAATTTTTCATTGTGTGTAGTATATTTGGATTACAAGTTGTTGTCTTTCTGTCTGCTGCTAAACGTTTTTGTCCCGGAGTTACGGAAAGAGCATATTTGGTACGTTAGATTAAACGAGACTGTTGCAATTATTTTACACATCTATATTAATTTTGCCTTAATTTCTCAGAACTAAAACCATGAACTCAACAACAATTTTCCAATGTCGTTTATTATTATCATTTATTAGTTTATAAATTTATTCTGAATTAGAGAGGGATTATGAAAATTTTAGTGAGGGATGCGAAAGTTTATAATTAAATTGAATTTTATTGAAAAGTAAATTGAAAAGAGATAAAGAACACAACATGTAGTATGTTAATTCATTGTTGCTTTTAGCTAATTATTTTGCTATACTGCATGATTTCTTGTTTTCCTAAAGTATGAATCATAAACTCAACCAAGTAAAATAAATTATGACACTGGCCTATACCTAGTTATGTAAGAGAATTAATTCAAATAATTGCATATTTATTGCATTATGCAAGCACCTACTCACATCATTGACTATAGTTTTTCATTATCATTGCATTATTATGGTAATAAATGGATCATAAAATCCCCACAATTTTAGGGAGAGTCCTAGTATCCCAGGTCTACTGGTCTCCATATCAGTTTGTCGGATTTTTATTCTTTTTTTTCTTCTCTTTATACACAACTTTCCAGTTGATTTTGGGTAATTAGCACATTTTGTCCCTATCTTTTGAGTCTATTGTGCAAATCGTTCATATTGTTTAAATTTTGACATTTGGGTCTTTAAATCCACTATTCTTTGCGCAAAAGATCTCTACCGTCCAAATCTGTCAATTTTTACCTTAAATTAACGAGTACAGTGCACTCTCTCAATTTCTAAAAGGTAATTTCATCAAATTATAAATTTTACTGTTCCTCACCACTACCACCAAGAAACACATACTTTCAGCACCCTAACCAGCCACCGCCATCACTACAACCCATCCTCCACCACCACCCCTTCTCTGCTGCATCAACACCTAGGAATGCCAAATGAATCAAAGCCACTGCACTCCCTTCACCACCAAAAGATCGCCCTTCAAAAATTGAGAGAGTGCAGCCACTATCAAATACCCATAATGACAAAGAAACGTTGGCAGCAGTAGCAAATGACAAGGAGGTTTTTGATTATGACGATGGAATGGATCTTTCGTACGAAGACCCACCTTTAGTTTTTTGTTTTGGGGCAGCCTAGAAGGAGTTTGTGCCGACAATGAGAGTGGCACCTGAGCAATTGCATCCAGATATATATTCTCAGTGGAAAATGCTGCAGTGGAACCCGCCTAAGTTTGTGTGGGCTCCTGGTGGGCCGCCTTCAAATGTGGCCATTTTCCACGCTAGGGTCGATGGGGGACCGTGTTTATGTGAAAAGTTAGGAGTGATGAATTTGGTGAGGAAATGGTACTGATGATTTATAAGGAGAATGTGTAGACGAGAGGGGTGAAATTCGATGATAATGCGAGGACTGGGTGTGCTTATATGAAAATTAAGTTTGAGGATGGTAAGATGAGAGTGGATAAGGTCAAGGAATCTGCTGAGAACTCATTGCTTAGCTCTGAGTTGAATCTTTCTGTGCTCAAAGAGGTATTTGATTATCTCTTCTAGCATTTGAAAAATTTGACAGTGGTGGGGATTTCTTGTGGTAGTGTGGGTTTTTTTGTGGTAGTGGTGGAGGAACAGTAGAATTTATGATTTGACCAAATTGTTCTTCAAAAATTGAAATAGTGCACTGTACGCGTTAATTTGACAGTAAAAATTGAATGATTTGGACGGTATGGACCTTTTGAGCAAAGAATGGTAAATTTAAGGACCCAAATGTCAAAATTCAAACGATATGGACAATTTGCACAATAGACTAAAAGGATATGGACAAAATATGCTAATTACCCGTTGATTTTCTTTTTGTCTTTCATTTATTTTTTGTTCTCTCTCTAAAAGTTAGGGTTGATAAAACTAGGTATTGCAATTCATGAATCCTAACGATCTCTCTAGGTATTTGTCTTGATAAAATTGAAGGCCCGCCTATATATGTGAATCGCAGAATCATACGAGGGAATGGTTGCATAGATGATCAAGAAGAGAGAGAGAGAGAGAGAGAGATAGACAGAGAGAGGGGTTGAGGATGTCGATTTCTCTTGTAAACGACTCTTTCATTATAGTGAATTACTGTAGCAGCGAGAAGAGGTCTTACATTGAAACGAACTTCTATAAAATTTCTGTGTTCGTGTGTACTTATTTTCTTTTATGATATTTAGTTTTTGTTGATATATAATTAGGGTATCTAATTCTCAACAGTGAACAGGCCAATCAAGTCTTTCGTGCCTTGATAAAACTGAAGGTCTGCCTATGATGCTTTACCAACTAAGCTTAATCTTAGAAGGCGAGGCGTAGGAGTGAGAGTGGGGTGTACTCGATGTGGACTTGGAGAAAGCACTATGCATGACACTAAAAGAAATAGCAGCAACAGCGACGACAAATAGCGGCGACTATTCTGTCGTCACTATAGAATAGCGTATATAGCGACGAAAAACTCATGTCATCGCTATAGTGTAGGGAGAGATGTATCGACGACATTTGTCGTCTCTATAAATCAATTTAGTCGTCGCTTTTGTTTTAGAAGATGGCGGGAACTTTTTATTTAACTATAGCGACAACAAAATCTACCTACTGCGACGATATTGTCGTCTCTATATGTGAGTTTTTTTTAGAAGATGGCGGGAAGCTTTGCCGCTTTTTTATTTAATTACAGCAACGACAAAATCTACCTATAACAGCGACATTATCGTCTCTATAGGTGAGTTTTTTTAGAAGATGGCGAGAATTTTTACCGCTTTTTTATTTAACTATAACGACGACAAAACCTACCTATAAGCGACAACAAAACCTACCTATAGCGGCAACATTGTCGTCTCTATAGATGAATTTTTTTTAGAAGATAGCGGAAAGTTTTGCCGCTTTTTTATTTAACTATAGCGACATTGTCGTCTCTATAGATGAGGTTTTTTTATTTTTTCCTAAAATCTTAGGTGTGGAATTTTTTTTTTACTAATATTTTTTTTTATTTTATAAGCAATTATAGAATATGTTGCTCATTGAACTAATATATATTGTAAAAACAAATATAATCAGAAGAATTCATTTGTTTCTAATAGTTTGGTTGTAACACAACCCCTAGGTTAAGGGTTCGAGTCACAATACAATCATTCAAAAATAAAAATGCTTCAAAAAGCTTAGTGGATCGGGTCAGACATTTGGTGAGTCGGGTTTCAAGTCCATAGTTGGCAAGTCGAGTCAAGGGTCCACCAAACATATAAAATTAATTTTTTTTAATTATTAAAAATTTGACTCCTATCGTCACAATAAAACTATACCTACTACACTGTAGAGACAACATTTAACGACGACTTTGTCGCCATTGTGACATTATAGTAGCGACTTTTTGATTTGTAGCGACGACTTTTAGATGCAACATTTCTTGTAGTGTGAGTTGATTGGTTGCCGAATGGCGAGGGTGGTTTGGAAGGAGGCGGGCTGCGAGATTTTATTAAAGGATGGCTTACACCACAACTTGATGCAACATTGGTGAGACATTAGGTTAATTGTAATAAAGAGTTATTTGCTTGGATTTCTTGTATCCTATAGGTGATCTGAGGCGAGGGGAATGGGGTTGAACATGGCTGAAAGAGTAGAAGGGTGGACTCCATGTTGGCCTCGACAGATGGCTTTTCTGATAGAGGGGAGGGGGGGTGTTGACTCTCGACCTTCTCATGTCACGTGGCATCATTGAGATATGGACAAAGATCGACTTTTGACAGTCTGAAATTGAACACGGATGCAACTATTAGAGTTGACGCGAAGATTGTAGGGTGTGGAGTGGTAATTAGGTTTCATGAGGGAGTCATGAAGGTGGCCATGGCGATAAGGATGGTTGCAAACTTATCTCCAGATGACGCTGAAGCTATTGCTTTTCAGGAGTGCCTTATATTTGCACGGAACAATGCATTGCGAGTGACCCAAGTGGAATGTGATGTTTTGAATGTGGTGCAACAATGCAAGAGTACTGGTGGTTTATTGTCTTTTTAATGTATGAATTTATTTCGATATTGTACAGTCTGCTCGGAGTCCGCCTGCATTATCTACCTTGATGACACGGCCATCTAATTGTACGCTTTGAGGAACCACAATTGTTATCCATAGACTCTGTCCAGATTCTCTCTTGCAATTTAGTTAATCTGAAAATTCAGAACCATAGTTTTCAAACTTGGCCCAGACACCGATCCGAATGAAAATGTGGGTCAATGGGTCACTAGGTCAATGGTTCAACCGATAACTCGATGGTTGTACCGACAATTCAACTCTTGTCAAATATAATATAATTATTTTTATTAAATAATAAAATACTGACAATGATTGTCTCCATTAAATTAATCGTATACTATTATTCAGTCTTACTCCAAAATTCAAAGAGATGAAAGAGTTTCAAGATGAAGTCAAAAAAATCATGATAGAAAAAATAATTAGCAATAAAAAATGTAATTAAAAAAGTGAAAGCTAAAGTCTAAAGTAATAATTCTATTCAAATCTTAAATAAAATTTGAAAATTTTCAACCATAAATGATGCGCGGGGTTAATGGGTTTGGGTCTTCGATTTTTTATGAAAACTAGACTGATTTTTCAGTTTTTTTCCCGGGTCAATTGTATATCAGTCTAATAAAACAACTCAAACCAGGTTGTTGGTCGAGTCACAAATTTCTTGTCTAACTGCTGGACCAGGGATGGTTTTAAAACACTGTTCAAAAGTATTCGATTGATTGTGGTGTTGACACCTTCAATCAGGTAATTTTTCATTGTGTGTAGTATATTTGGATTACAAGTTGTTGTCTTTCTGTCTGCTGCTAAACGTTATTGTCCCGAAGTTACGTAAAGAGCATATTTGGTACGTTAGACTAAACGAGAGTGCTGCAATTATTTTACACATCTATATTAAGTTTGCCTTAATTTCTCAGAACTAAAACCATGAACTCAACAACAATTTCCAATGTTGTTATATTATCATTATTAATTTATAAATCAATTCTAAATTAGAGAGGGATTATGAAATTTTTAGTGAGGTATGCGAAAGTTTATAATTAAATGGAGTTTTATTTAAAAGTAAATTGAATAGAGATAAAGAACACAACATGTACTATGTTAATTATTTTTGCTATGCTGCATGATTTCTTGTTTTCCTAAATTATGAATCATAAACTTAACCAAGTAAAATAAATTATGACACTGGCCTAAACCTAGTTAGGTAAGAGATTTAATTCAAATAATTGCATATTTATTGCATTATGCAAGCACCTACTCACATAATTGACTATAGTTTTTTTCATTATCATTGTATTATTATGGTAATAAATGGGTCACAAAATCCCCACAATTTTAGGGAGAGTCCTAGTATCCTAGGCCTTCGTAGTCTTCCTCACGTCGATGGTTAGGGTTAGAGCTGGTAAATGGGCTGGGTTGCCCAGCCCAGCAGAGTAGTGCCACACATGAAATTGAATTAGGCTGACCCAACCCAATTTTGTGGGCCAGAAATATGATAGTCCAGTCCATCCCATTAGCCCACCTTGGTCTTAATTTTCTATTTTTTTCTTTTTTTTTAAATAAATTTTTTATACAATCTAATACATTACATCAAATACAATCTTAGATAAATTTAGACTATATATTTTGAGATTTTTAAGAGATTAATTTATAAAATTGAGGCTCTCATGTATTAGTCAATAGATAAACGTCATTTTAAAAAAAATAATAATAATTTTTTGTTAATTGTAAACTATTTGTAAACATTTTTTTTAAAAAAAAATACAATTATTAAAAGCATGCTAGTCTTATTACTTTGAGATATAAGCATGTTTGGCTTAAATTAAAAAAATTTACTTATAAGTAAATTTAAAATAAATAATTTACTTGTCAGACCAAATATATTTTGGATTGAAACTTAAATTAAACTAAATTTTAATTAAATCTAAACAATTTTATGTTGGATTTTAAGATTTTTGGACTAATGTTTATTGGTGACTTAGGCTTAGATCATTTTAGATTGATATTATTTGAATTATGTATTGGAGTTATTCACAAAATGAGTGATTAGTATTAAGGAGAAAAGCAAAAAAAAAAAAAAATTTCAAAATCGGGCTTCCCTAACTAGCCCGCGGGCTAGATGGGTCGGGCCATACTGCCCAGTTTTATTTGGGCCAGGGCCAGGCCAACGCAAAAGGTCGGGTTATATGAGCCAGCCCGCGGGCCTAGCCAATTTTGCCACCTCTAGTTAGGGTTCTGACTTCCAACGACTGGTCTCCATATCACTTCTGTCGGATTTTTATTCTTTTCCTTTTCTTCTCTTTATACACAGCTTCCCAGTTGATTTTCTTTTTGTCTTTCATTTCTTTTTTGTTCTCTCTAAAAGTTAGGGTTGATAAAACTAGGTATTGCAATTCATGAAACCTAACAATCTCTCTAGGTATTTGTCTTGATGAAACTGAAGGCCCGCCTATATATGTGAATGTTAATGCTAAGTTGTGTAGCCGAGTTATTGTCTTTCGCAGAATCATACGAGGGAGTGGTTGTATAGATGACCAAGAAGGGAGGGGGAGGGGGGTTTGAGGGTGTCGATTTATCTTGTAAACGACTCTTTCATTATAGTGAATTACTGTAGCGGCGGGAAGAGGTCTTACATTGAAATGAACTTCTATAAAATTTGCATGTTTGTGTGTACTTATTTTCTTTCATGATATTTTGTTTTTGTTGATATAAAATTAGGGTATCTAATTTTCAACAATGAACAGCCAGGCAAGTCTTTTGTGCCTTGATAAAACTGAAGGTCCGCCTATGATGCTTTACCAACTAAGCTTAATCTTAGAAGGCGAGGCATAGGGGTGAGAGTGGGGTGTACTCGGTGTGGACTTGGAGAAAGCACTATGCATGAGTTGATTGGTTGCCGAATGGCGATGGTGGATTGGAAGGAGGCGGGCTACAAGATTTTAAGGATGGCTTACACCACAACTTGATGCAACATTGGTGAGACATTAGGTTAATTGTAATAAAGAGTTATTTGCTTGGATTTGTTGTATCCTATAGATGATCTGAGGTGATGGGAATGGGGTTGAACATGGCTGAAAGAGTAGAAGGGTGGACTCCATGTTGGCCTTAACAAATGAATTTTCTGATAGGGGAGGGGGGCGCGACTAATGTTGACTCTCGGCCTTCTCATATCGCATGGCAGCATGGAGATATGGACAAGATCGACTTTTGACAATCTGAAATTGAACACGGATGCAACTATTAGAGTTGACACGAAGATTGTAGGGCATGGAGCGGTAATTAGGTTTCATGAGGGAGTCATGAAGGTGCCATGGCAATGAGGATGGTTGCAAACTTATCTCCAGATGACGCTGAAGCTATTGCTTTTCAAGATTGCCTTATATTTGCACGGAACAACGCATTGCGAGTGACCCAAGTGGAATGTGATGTTTTGAATGTGGTGCAACAATGCAAGAGTACTGGTGGTTTATTGTCTTTTTACTGTATTAATTTATTTCGATATTGTAAGGGCATGTTCGGTAACCATTTTTTTTTTCAAAAAAAATCTATTTTTTTGCCTACAATTTTTGTTTTTACAAATTTTTTACACTACAAAAAAATTTAAAAGTCAATAAAGTACCCAAAAAAAATTATATCGAACATGCTCTAACTCTTCTTGGAGAAGCTGGATGTGTTGCTTTCTTCATCATAATGGAAATAAAGTGGCCCATAATCTAGTTGTTTTTGCTATTTGTGTGTCACGGCTACTCAATATTGAGTTGACTGTATTCATGTTTCCATAGCACCTTTTGTTTCGATTTATTAATATAATAAGTCCCAATATTCAAAGAAATGGTAATAAATCACTTACTAATCAAACTATATATTGTCTTGCACTCTTGCAAGTTAGTAAAATTGTTATAGAACTGCCTGGTAAATGGCATTACTGATTTAATAGAGAGTAAAGAGGTATATATATACTTTTTTTAAGGTAAAATCACTATTCTAAAAAATCTGTCTAGGCAGCGCCTAGGCTCTGCCTAAGTTTGAAACTTGGTCTCTACGTCTAATCTCGCCTTCGCCTCTCCTTTGTCTCGTCCTCGCCTAGGACACGCTTAAGTTCGAAAAATTTGAAGTTCGACCTTCACACTTAATCACGTTTTACGCTTTTTAGAACACTTGATAAAATATAGGACTCCATGAATATCTACTGAAGGTACATTCCTAGTTGACAGGTTGAAGTTTATTTTCCTAGCACTAGCCCTCAAACCTAACAATTATTTAAGCATTAAAATCGAATAAAATGTTGTAGCCCACATTATTAATTTTGCCTATTAAAATTATGGGCACATAATGAGTCCGTTTTTCTATATTTTCTTCTAGGCATAGAGAAATTTAATATTAAAAATTAAATTCAAATTGATATACTTGCGCGTAATCAACAAACACATTAATACTACGGATTTATTTTATTAACCAACATATCGGGAGATCTCCTGATTATAGGCTTTCATTGGCCCTCAACCAGGACAAAGAGCCGTCATTCACCGGTAAAAAATTAAGTAAAAGCCGTTGTTGGAGTTGAAAATCAATGGGCGACAACAAGTTGACAGCTAGTGACCACCGCCACGCGAATCAACTCCTTCTTTTGCACCCTAGGATTAGGGAAACTCCTTTAATAGACGGAATACATTTTTACTAGTCTTCTCCATTTTGATCGATTTTAGTGTTTTAGTGTTACCAAACTCTTCACATTCATGACTATAGGACGCGCACGAGGAGGGCCTACCAATTTCCTCTGAACGTCACGATGTTTCATAAAATATTTAATATATTTAGCTGAATAGAGCTAATTATCATAATAATAAAAGATATTTTAGACAATCTTGTACCCCCAAAAATGGTGAAAATAGATCTAATAATATAAAATTGGTGACGTCATCATTTCATAATCATTAAAAATGAGGAAAGCACATGCATAAAACATACCTCTCAATACTCGAATGGTGCCTTTACTTCCTCACAAAGTTTTTACTTCATGCGTAAATGAATGAAAGAAATTCAACTTATGATTGTTTTTGCTTATAAATTATTAATATTGACACGATTTCACATATTAATTTGAAAATGATTAAATATATTGTTGTGAAAATTATGTAATTGCAAGTGAATAATATCGCATACACGTAACAAAGTGGATTCATTGAGTCCAAATTATCGTTCACACGAAGACTATCTTATTTATATACTAGTTCAATTAATCTTTATTCTAATTTGTTTAAAAAACTTTAAAATAAATTGATTTGATGATTTAATTTATAAGTATGAATTCTTAGAATTTAATAATTTATGTGAAAGCAAATATCAAGAATTTATCAAGAATTATGGTTAAAGTATTTGGATTAACGAATTCACCATAATTTTATCTCTAATTTCTCCTTTCAATATTTCTTCCTAATGTTGTATTCGGTCGAATTCACTAATTTAATATAATTTACTTTTCTCGAGTTCAAATTAGTCATATCTAATTAAGTCGACTTATGAAATCAGAATGATCCTTAATTATATGCATTAATTCTCCTGAGAATTCAATTCAGACGGCAACAATAACAAAAACGTATCTCTACATTTTATCCAATTGTCGAATTTTACTACATGGTCTAGATTAATAATTTACCTATCAGTTCATTACAATCCACAATTCAATGACAAATAATGGCCAATTATTTCAAGAATTAAGAAAAGAAGTAAAATCAAATACTTAGTTAATTTATAGTTAAAAACTTGAGATTCGAAATTAAAGAATTAAAATATGTTACATCGTTCATCCAAACTTTAAATTTAACTACTTATAATTCGGGAGAAATAAAGCATGAACAGATTTGAATACATAACCGGATATTGAATAAAAGATGAGATGAAGTTAAATATCTTGCACCAAAAATTCTTCGTCTTCACGTTCCAATCTTCAAGATCTTGGTCGTTCTTCGTGTTCTTCGTCGTTCTTTTTCCAAGATTCAACAACCTAATATTGACCTAGGTTACGTCTTCATATAGTTTCCAACTTTTCCGACTTGTTTTCCTTAAAGGACTCAAACGCCCTTAGTTTGTATTTAGGAAACTTCAAAAACACACGCACGTGGGCCGCAGTCGAACCGAGGTTTGCAAACCGCAGCCCAGCCGCGGCCAAAGGCTAGCTGCGGTTTGCAAACCACAGATTGGTTGAACTACGGTTCACATGCACCACAAATTGTCTTGAGGTCCTTCCACTTTTGAATATTTTGCACTTAAGTCCTTGAATTTCTTTTTTTATTTTAATTTAGTCCTCTTTTATTTGTAGTCCAAGTCTTTGAAATTTTAAATATTTACAAGTTGGTCCACATTTTCAAATCTCCATGTATTTTGAGTCATTCTTAGCCTATTTTGTTTTGTTTATCTCCAATTCCATTCAAACTCGGGTTTCAACTTAAAATAATCAAATCAACACGCAATTAAGTAAAGATTCACTTAAGAGTTCATACAATTGTCCTTTTTTTTTTTACAGATAAGCGTAAATTGACACTTATCATATATATAACAACTCGAATTGTACGACAAATTATATTTAACATTTTGTATATTTTAAAAATAATTTATTTTTGATTTTTCAGTATATTTATTAATAAACGAAACACAGTAAGTAGATAATTAATGTGAACAATCCTAAATTATTATTAAAAATAAAACTTAGTTTATCGCTGTATAAAGAAATTTAATTAGTGACTTGTGTTACCAAATGGTTCGATTTTGTACAATAAAATATTAATTACATGATTTTTTTCAAATATAAATCAACTTAATTGTTGGGTTTGGTAATGTTATATGGTTTAATTAATGATCAGTATTATGTTTCAACGAGTTGTTAACAACTTTATATTTTATATGAAATATTAGTAGTTTTTGGTTTACTATCGAAATTTAAATTCAAATTTAATTAAGATAATGTCAGAGTTAAAATAGAATATCATAAAAGAAGAATTTAGTAGAACAGTTCTAAATTAAACATGCAAATTTAATCAGTAATCGAAAATACTAAAATTAGAATTAAACGGGGTTTGATTTAATTCAATTTTACAATTGCACACGAAACTATTTGAATTCTTACTAATATTCTATTTATTCTGGTTCTTATTAAAATTGAATGCAATAAAGTCGAATAAATTTAGCATTAATTATAAGAGAGAAGATATGTTAACGTGTTTGAATCGGACAATATATCTTGTGTTCGACTACGATGTATCGACAGTCAAATACATACACAAGGAGGGAAAGGGTGTGGACCGAATAAAAAAAAAAAGGTGACAGTCGGACTAAAAAGTTAATAAATGTATTATCATGAACTCGTTACATATAAAAGTTAAATGTGCCAGATAAAGATAAAAAAGTATGTGCAACAACCAAATTATTAGACAAACAGCCACCCCCGCATTTAACAACAAATGTATTTTCACGTGTGAATTTCAACAGTCATACATGTGTGAACTCTACCCTCCGTTGCGTCTAAACCAAGAAACAATAGTGGTGTACATATCCCTTCAAAAAATAAAAATAAATAAATAAAATAGTAGTGTACATACTACGTGCACCGTTATTACGCAACGTTGTATTTTACACACAAATTATGGATTAAAACGTCTCAAAAGTCTCAAGTACATCAGGTTTTCACTTTCGTAACAAATTTAAAGTATGTTTAGTATAGATAAAAATTAAAATTTTAAAAAATTTTGATAAAAATTGATAAAATATATGATTAAAAATAAATTTGAACAAAAAATAAATTTTTAAAAAAATGAGGGTCAAACATATACTTATTAATTTGTTCTAAAATTGAACTAATCAGTTGAATCTGGTTCTTATAATAGAGTAATGCTACTTGTAGATCCTCACTTACACCTGCTTATGTGACAGTAAGATTTAGGAGGTGAAACATTTGACCAAAACATTATTTTCAATTTGGATAATGCTTGTTGTACACCCACACTTATTCCCACACTTACACAGTTACACTTACACTTTCACATGTGTCAAATGATGATTTGTTCACTTTATTTATTTGGCCAATTAAATAATGATTTCAGTAAATCATCATTTGACCCATGTGAAGGTGTAAATGTGGAGATAAGTGTGTGTGTGTACAACAAGCATTATTCTTTGAATTTTCTTTCTATTATTTTATTCTATTACATAAGTAAGTGTAAATGAAGATGTACAAGTAAGATTACTCATTATAATATTGGTTGAAAACTAGTGTTATGATTGATTCATGAAATTTGAACTAGTGTTACAATCCAAATTAATGAAATAAATGTGATAATCTAATTAGTATAAATTTTGCTAGCTCGAATCCATCTTAAAAAACAGTTGACAAATAAGTAATGTTATTTTTCACATAATATCAATATATGTGGCAATACTATATTATTCAATGAATTAAGGGTCCGTTTGACAGAGATTATAAACTAGTTTATAAACTAATATTGGTTTATTTGAGTTGAAATTGTTGATTTTTCAGGTTAAAAGTGAGTTGAAAAGTCAAAAATAACGACTGAAATAAACTAAAAACGATTTATAATTCATGTCAAACAAGCTCTAAAATGTATCATAACATTGTTAGATAATGTGACACTAACCTCACTATTAAAAGTGATTTTTTATTATTATTCATGACAAATTCATATAATGTGAATGTTCGATGAACTAAATAATAATAATAATAATAAATAAAAAATGTCAAAGTGTATGTGTTAATGAAGTCCATTAATTAATCAATTACAATAAATTTTACTAATATATAGATCGATGATCATCATGTTACTCTTTCAACTTTTATTCGGTTCGATTCGATTCATTTCAAATTTTATATAATTCGATTCGATCCGATTTCAACTTTTATTCGGTTCGATTCGATTCATTTCAAATTTTATATAATTCGATTCGATCCGATCTGATCCAATCCAATACGGCACTTAATATAAAGATAATATTAGTAACCTCTAATATTTGACCTTTTGTGTGGCGCCTATGCTTTTTTCATTTCTGTAAACTTTTCCTGCACACTGACTACTATATAATCTCGCACTCTGACCCCCACACTTTCGGTCCCTTCAACCAAACACTCTCTCCCCTCCGTTCACAAAAACACAAAATCTCAAACCATTTGTAACTAGCAATTTCCACACTGTTTTTCAATCATTTTCATTTGTTTTTGCATATACAAAAACAGTTAATCAGAGAGTTTAGAGGGAAATTTTGAAGGGAATTTGAATCGGTTATAGCTTAAACATGCAGACGCGTGGGGTGCTCTCGCCGAGTTTCAGCAGCTACAGTAACAATAAGCTCACAGAAGTGGCGGCTCGAGTCGTTGAAGAATTGAGAGCAGAAGAGAATTCTGAAGATTTCTATGGAGAATTTTATCCCCCACCAAGCAGAGAAATATCAGCAAGCCCGAATGATCAACAAGAAGAATATATTTCCAGAATTGAAGAAAAAGAAGATGGTGATAGTGAAGATGATAATGAAGATTTTGAGTTTGCGTTTTTGACAAGAGAATCTCAAATTTCTTCTCCAATTTCAGCTGATGAAATTTTCTGCAACGGACAGATCCGACCCGTTTTCCCCATTTTCGAAAGAGATTTATTGCTTCGAAACATGAACCTTAAACGTGAAAATCTGGGCGAAAATGGAACTGAAAATTCGGGTTCGTCAAAGGGTCCGAGTCGGACGGTTCGGCTTCCGTTGAGGAAGCTTTTTATTGAGGAAAGGGAAACGGCGTCGTCCGGTTCGTCCTCAGAAGCCGACGAGCTCGACGGCGTGCCCCGGGAAACCTACTGTGTGTGGAGACAGAAGGCTTCGGCGGAGGAGGCAGCGAACGCGGAGGCGGAGGGGCCGTGTAAGAAGAGCAATTCTACAGGCTCTTCTAAACGTTGGAGATTTAAGGACCTTATGAACCGGAGTCACAGTGACGGCAGTAAGCACACTTTTGCCCTCTTGACTCCCACTAACAGTGGGAAACAAAAAGAAAATGAGATAATTAAAAACACTAAAGTAACGCCAGTGGGCGGCGGAAAAGTGAAAACGGCTGAGCCGGTGGCGGTGGCAGCCCAATATGTAAAGAACGGTGGTGGTAGTCGGAGGTCTTATCTGCCGTATAGGCAAGATCTATTGGGGTTCTTTTCCAACGTAAATGTTGTAAGTAGGAATTTACAGCCATTTTGATAGTAAGCGTGATTAGGGGCTTTTTCTTAATTTCTTAATTTCATGGATTATCTCCTAACATCCTTGAAATTAATTTGATTTACTTTTTTGTACTTTTCTTTGTTATAAAGCTGCATGTATAAATGAAACTTGATTTTTTTAATTAATATTACCTAATATATATCTATCAATTTATTATATCATAAAACATTTAAATAGATATAACTAGTATTTTACAAGGCGTAAAGTATGATTAATCGTGCAGGTCGAGTTTTAAAATTTTCGGGTCTAGATGAGACTTAACGATGATGAGATTTAAAGTGTGGTTATACGTGGAGGTCGTACATTGCTTTTAGATGAATTTTTTAAAATAGTAGATATAATATATTTCCTCTAATATAATATTAAAAAACGCTTCTAGAACATGGTTAGCCTCAATGACTCAATTGTTTGATTGAGCTGAAATTTAGATAGAAAGTTCACAAAAATTCTTTTAACGAACAATAACAAATAAAGAAGTTAAAATGTACGGAATTTTTTTTTGTTCCGTTGTTCGTGTGTGACAATGATTTTTTCTCAACAAGAAACCAACAAAATTAAACGCGCTAAATTAAACTTTTCTAGATATTTGCAGTCTTTCGACGAATGATGAATAGCTTGTGACAAGTTTTTCCATTGTGACAATACTCAAAAAGGAGCCCACATGCACAAGCTTTTCAAATTAATTCATATTATTCACATATTAAAATATGGTCTTCACCCAAAAAAAATTTAAAAAAAGGAAAAGTAATGAACTGGTGAAAATTTGAAAAAAAAATTCAATTGTTTGAGAAATAATTAAAATATTTATGCCCCAATTTTCTTGTGGAAAGTAGAGTTTTCATATTATTAATGTGATATAAGATACTTTTTCAATGCCTTGCAAGTAAAAGCAAGAAAGTGATAGCCATGGGCCAAAAAGGAAAGAAAAATAAAAAAGCTGCTTTTCTTTACCAAGTCAATAAAGACATTGGAAAATAATTAACCAAATTAAATTGCACTCTCTTTTGTTATGGAGAAAGTTCTAAAGGCGAAACTCCCACATTTGTGTCAGAGGCCTTTTGACCAGCTAAGTTGTAAATCGAGGGATGTGCACGAGTGGTAGGGACTTGAGGAAGAGAGTCAACAACCAACCCCAAGACAGATCTCCACAATATTTCAATGAAAATCTGTCCCACACGAGAATCGAACATACGTTGTCGGAAGATTTCTTCCCACATCACCTCATACCTTACCAACTCGCCTATGCTCCTACGGGCAAATTGCACTCTCTTAAATTATATTTTAAACTGATCAAAAAAATATTTTTTATTTATACATTTCATAGAACTCACAATTTGTAATTAACTTATTACCATATATTTTATAAGATTCGCAGTTTATAAATACTTAAAAGATAATTTTAATACTGTCGGACATGGATTAAACACATACATTGTATAATAGTTTTTTGTTACACGGTAGTGAATAAGACAGTACAATACAATAAATTATAGTTTATTTTTTAATACTAGCACGGTTTCATAGCCTACTTACTAAACAATATTTAAATTATAATTTAAGTCGATTAAATATATTTTTAATTTATATATTTTGTAGATTCCACACTTATTAAAAATTTATTATTTACATATTTTATATAATTTACAATTTATAAATATTTAAAATTTTTAATTTCGATACTGTCAAACTTGTACTAAATTAGTAATGTTATTGGCTATATGAGCGTAGGAAACGAGGAAGATTTTTCATAGAGGAATATAAAAAATTAATATATACAAAATAATTTTGTATGTATCTTGGAGGGTTGTCAATTGGTCTTGGTCTTGGTCTTGGTCTTTGTCTTGTGTCAATAGTTGCATTCCAATCCAATCCAATCCAATCCCACTGCAAAAGTTTCCAACATACTTTGGAAAATGGGCAAAGTGAAATTCCCTCCTCCCCTCTTTTTAGTATGGCAGATACCATTGGCCCCCACCATGTCATGAAAATAAAAAATTTATAGGAAATGGAAAATTAAAATTTTTATTTTGTTTCTTTGTGAAAAAAATGTTTCAATAATAGTTTGCACAAGTGTAACATGGGTAGTAATTTGTCTAAGTTTTGATGGTGTTTCGATTTTAACAAAAACATAAATGTAATGTAGGTTTTCATCAAGCGACGTGGATTTTATAGTTGTACAATACATAATATCACTTGGTCTTATTTTAGTCAATGTATTAGACTGTATATCAGTCAGTTCAACTGGAAAAAAAATCATAGACCAATCAACCGATTTGACAGAGAAAATTGAGAACCGTGTTAGAATTCTCTACAATTATATGTAAAATAATGTATATTTAGAACCTTTTAAAAAGAACTTCAACTCACAAGATAAGAGTCATTTTTCATTATCTTTCTTTGACTACATATCAAGATGAATATATAACTATCTAAGTATATTTAGATAGACATTTATCGGATCGTAATTTCATGGATCAAACATTTCTATATCCGTGCATATGATATTTTTGTTCCAACGGTGTGATGGAGAATGGATGCGAGAAAGAGACTTTCGTTTACAGTTTTCTATTTTATTTTTATTTTGTAAGAAAAATAGAAAATTCTCTCTCTAAGAGATTAAACTCAATAGAAAAACATCTTACTTCATTCCGAAATTTGGTTTAATTTCTTTAATTATTTTTTACCATAGCTTCAACCCTTTACTCTTTACTTTTTTCGAGTCAATACTCAGACCGATTTTAAAACATTAATAATAATATGTTTAGTGCTTCTTTAATTCTGTATAGTTTAATGTACTAGCAATATTCGATGATTTCATTTAATATGTATATCAAACAAACACAAAAACACAAGTGATGTGATATTATGTTATAAGATGTTGTGACTGAATTGAAGGATTACAAAACTTTGTCAAAAACATATGTTGTTTCTATTAATGGAATTTACATTATTTTTATTCATAATATGCCAAAAAATTAATTTAAAATGTTATCAACGCATCCCTATAAAGGAAGGCAAAGGAAGAGTGTAATAGCAAGAGCATGTGAATTTGAATGTGTTTTCACATCTCCTCTTTTGCTTCTTTTTTAGTCTACAAAGCTTGTTCCCACATAGAATATGCCCATATTTCTTGGAGGCCTAACCAAATCTATATGTTTCCATTAACAACTCGATAATGTTGCATGTTAAGCAATTGATCGAACATGTTTGGCTCATTTTAAAAGATGCTTTAATGTTCTTTTTTTGATAGTATGTGCTATTCAAACGGGGTGGTTTTAAGCTTAGCTAAACATGCTCACACGCAGAGATGTAGACAAAGGAGGCCAGCTCCTTCGATTATTTTTATTTTTATTTCTTTTTTGTATTTGAAAATTAAACAACAATAAATAGATAAACTTTAGTTTACTATATATGAGATATTTGAAAATTAAACAACAATTATAAGTGCTTTTTAGTTTATATCTAGAAGACAAGGTTTTGAAAAATCTCTGCCACAATCTTAAGCTTCTTTTTCTTTGAAAAATTTGTGCAGTTAGTCCCCAACCTTTAGTGCATGTGGAAAATTTATCCCCAACTTTAAGTTTTCATTGGCATATTTCGTCTTTTTTACATAATTCTATTAATATTAGCTAATAATTCGATTGGTAAAATTGACCAACTACTATACTTCATTCCTAACATAATCTTGCAAACCTAAATTCATTTTCAATTTCCAAAATTTGAAAGAAAATCAATTTTCTTTTAATTAATGAACAAATCTCGTTTGAAATTTGTTGAATACACGACAATTTACTCAAAAAGTTTTGCAAAATGTTCGAAGAAGACGATCCTAGCTAGTAATGATTGTGAGTTTTTTTTAGTTAACATGAGTATTATTGTTTTTTTTCTTCACTTACTTATCAGAAATGAAATTTTGTATTTAGTTTGCATTATTTTCATATTTATGTAGATGAGCCGAGCAGCCTGTGGGCTCGCCAACTCGGCCCATAAGGAGTTCGGACTCGTTTAGGGACGAGCCCGAGCCAAGGTCGAGCCAAGCAAAAAAAAATGAGTCAAACTTGTTCAGCTAGTAATAGAGACAAGTCGACTCGTGGTCCGAGCCAACGAGCCGGCTCATGTAATGGCTCGTGGCCCACCAACGGTCACATTTGAGTTATGCGACCGTTTTGAACCCCAAATTTTTAATTTTTAATTTTTTATTAAAAAAAATGGTATATAAACCACCCCATTTCACTTCAATTTTTTTTTTTTTTTTTTACAACTCTCAATCTCCTTAATCTCAAAGTATTATATTCTCCATATTAACTCATTTATAGTGCAATATTTATAGTTTATTGTCTCGAATTTTGTTAATTTGAGTTATTTCTTCTGTCCAAATGTAGTAAAATTGTCATTATTCTACAGTTCTACTATCTCTCTTTATTCAAAATGAATTATACTCCACGAATTGGTTACCAAATAGATGATGATTTTAGTGGTCTCAATGATATTCCAATTCCTATTATTTTTTGTGATGATTATGGGAGCATGGATCCAATTGATCTGGAATATATTCAAGAATATTTTGAAACACAAATCAATACAACAAATAGTTTGAGCACTAAACAACGAGCCAAGAAACAAAAAGCTAGGTGTTGAGAACGTTTCAATTAATGACGATTGATACAATAGCAGATGAAAAGCAAGAGTACAAAGCATTGTGTGAACACTGCAAAGAAAAGTTTCGTGACAAAGTGGTTAGGGCACAACACATTTGAAAAGACACTACACAAAGTGTTTGCTCAAACACGGAGAGTTGGATACTAACTAGGCGCAATTCGGATCTTCTGGTGCAACCTTCAATTCTAGTTCGAATCTAAACAACTGGGTGTATTCACAGAAGAACTTGCGCTATGAAGGTATGAGAATGTTGGTGGCAAGTGGTGAGTTTCTGCTTAGCTTTGTGAAAAGCGTTCACTTCACTAACTTTATACAAATATATCTCTAACCCAAGTACAAATCTTATTCTACAAACACTTATACAAATAAAAAGAAAGAATGCTTACTATGTGATTTAAATAATTATTATGGTGTTTTATTATTTACTTCGGACTTATGGTCCGATAATAACCATAAATTATATATAATTGCCACAACACACTATATAGATAAATAATAGATCATGCATAGAAAGATTATTGTCTTCAGAGTAATTGACTACCCTCACAATAAAAATAATAATTTGAATATTTTAATAAGTGTTATTCGAGAATTTAATTACGAAGATAGAATCCGCAGTTTCACTTTTGATAATGCTACGCCCAACAATATAGTAATGAAAAATTTTAGCAAATCAATTAAATCTCAATTTTGGTGGCATATTATTTCATATTCGTTATGTATGTCATATTTTTAATTTAATTGTCAAAGATGTACTAAAATTCATAGACCAACAATTATAAAAAATATGTATGCTAAAGAGGTCGGGGACAATAAATCGAGTGCAAGAGCAAAGTGCATGCCCATATAGCTTCATCTACAACTGTGTATAAAGAGGCTGGGGACATAGCTATTAGGACAAGAGGTCGGGGACGTAGCTGTGTTTGGGGTGATATATTTGAGGCCAGAGCATTGAACGGGGTTTTCACATGGTCGAGATACTAGGTACGTTATGTCAAGATGTCGGAGATTGTGGAGAAGTCGAGATCAATGATGGGATAAATTGGCCTCATCAATGGCTCCTGTACATATGGTCTTGATCTTTAAGATGAGATATACAACAGTTCAGGGTCCTTGAGTGTGTTGGCTTACATGATTGGGCAACAGCCATGTCACGTGAAAAGATGTGTTCCGCCATTGACTGTCGTGCGATGTGAACATCAATGGGGTGCTAAGTGCTCTGGATTGGGATTGTTCACCTTCCATGTGGCTTATAAATACCCCATCATATTTTAATTTCACAATTTACTTTTTTACCGTCAGCGAGATTAGAGAGCAAAATTGAGGTCGAGCTTATTTAAAGAATTGGGTATCCTGACCTTGAGGTAAGGGCTTTTGATTTCATTTTATATTTATCTTTAGTCTTTTGGTATGTAGATCTTGTAGTATGTTCTATTAGTTACATTTTCAACATGTTGCTTTGTGGGTCTGAGATCGAGGTCAATCAATGCTCGTGTCGAACCTTTCATAAGAGCTCTTGAAGTTAGAATTGTCGAACTATCTACCATTATCTATGAATGGCACCTGCAGTAGCCCAAACGTACTAATAGACTTCGACATGAAGGTCTCGAGCTTTCAGAGATAACGCTATGGATTATGGTTGTCCATTCGTGAAGTACTCTATTGCTACGACAAAGAATTTGAACTATTTAGACATATAGTTCGAGCCCCTGAAAATATAATCCACGTAGGATACAAATAGGTGTTTGTAAGAAAGATGAATGAAAACAATGAAATTACATGATATAAAACCCGACTCGTAACACAAGGCTTCTCACAAAAATATGGGATTGATTGTGAGGAAATATATTCTCCCATAATGGATACCATCACATTTAGATTTTTAATAAGTTTGAATGTGTCACAAAAGCTCAATATGTGCCATATGAATGTAGTAACTGCCTATCTGTATGGTTTATTTAATAGTGACATATACATTAAAATCTCTAAAAGATTTAAAGTGGTAGAAGCAAATGATTCATTCCCAGAACTATATTCTCAATTAAATTACAAATATCATTATATAGGTTAAAACAATCTGGACGAATATGGTATAATCGTCTTAGCGAATATTTGTTGAAAGAATATTATAGAAATTACGATGTATGTCTTTGTGTTTCCATAAAGAAAATAGATATTGGATTTGCAATTGTGGCAGTTTATGTTGATGATTTAAATCTTGTAGGAGCTCCTAAAGAGCTTAACAAAAAAACCGATTATTTGAAAAAAAGAATTTGAGATGAAAGATTTGGGAAAAACCAAATTCTGCCTTGGATTGTAAATTGAACATTTCTTAGAAGGATTATTTGTTCATCAATCTTCTTATACAAAAAAAAAAAAAAAAAAATCTTATAGTGTTTTTATATGGATAAAGCACATCATTTGACATTGCCTATGTTCGTTCGATCACTTAATGTGAAAAAAAGATCCATTTTGCCCACTTGAAGACGAGAAGAAAAACTATTGAACCTGAAATACCATACTTAATTGGAATTGATGCATTAACATATCTTGCAAATTGTACTAGACCCGACATAGCTTTTTCTTTAAATCTCCTTACAAGATATAACTATACACCCACTCAAAGACAGCAGTTATCTGCTCCACACTTGGCTATCCAACATTTCGTGGGCACGATAACTGGAACACCAAATGTGCGTCCTTCCCGATTTACTCGTACTAAGAAAAGGTCTTCTCAATGCTCTAACGCTCATACGAGACATTTCTTCAGATATAAGAAGACTATGTAAACACTTACTCGAAATCTCACTCATCAGATTTCATTATGGAAGACACAATTTTTTTGAAGAATTTTCCATGATATACCTGATACATGCATAATATCATGAAAAATAGATACAAATTTTTGACTGCTACTTAATAATCGGTAATAGATCTGAAAAAGTATCTAAAAGACTTCTTTAGTACGAAATGAGCCACTTCAAATAGGTTCATTGCTCCGGCCCAGAATACGATTAATTCGGCATGGACTACTTGATTTCCTAGTAGTTTACCAGATAAATTAATAAGTTGAGCATTCATGCCCACCAAGCAAAATCGGTGGTTTCTTGGTCATTGAAATGATGTTAAACACATTCTCCGTTACTAGGTACTATTGACATGAGATTATTTTATTTACAAAAACTATAATCTTCTTTAATGGGATATGCAGATGCAGGTTATATCTATGATCCACACAAAGATAAATCACAAACAATATATGTGTTTACACGTAGAGGAACAACTATATCATGGAGATCTATGAAGCAAACTTTGACAATAATATCTTCAATCATTTTGAGAAAGTCGAGAATGTGCATGGTTGAAAAACATGACTCTTCATATCCAAGCATCATGCGGATTAATTTCAACAAAAAATAGTCCAACAATATTATATGAAGACGATGCAACTTGTATTGCACAACTCAAATAAGGCTACATCAAATAGGATAGGACAAATCATATTTTTCTAAAATTCTTCTATACACATGAGCTTCAAAAGAATGATGACATCGATGTTAAACAAATTTGCTCAAGTGACAATTGGTTGACTTATTCACAAAAGCATTGCCAACATCCACATTCACAAAATTAGTGCATGAGATTGAGATGCGTCAACTCAAAGATCTTTAGTGATTAACATCATTGGGAGTAGCTGTAAATTTTTTCTTGGTCCAGGTTTTGTCTCATTAGTTTTTCTAATAATATTTTAATGAGGTAGTATTTTCTTAATACTCCAAATTTTAACAATTAATTGTACTCTTTTTTCTTTCGTTTGATATTTTGTCCCACTGAATTTTTGTCAAATAAAATTTTTAACGATACAGTTATTGTACTAACAGACATCAAAGGGAGAGTGTTGTAAAATATGAAAAACAATATTGGTGACCATAATTAGATATTTCTTACCTAGTCTATAAGTGTTTGAAACCTTATATATATGAGTCTATTATTATAATGAAATACAAAGTTTCTCTCTATACTCTTCTACTTTCTCCCGAGTTTATAACATAATGTTATTTTTTAATTACATTTAACACTATAATTGAAAGCTAAATAAATAACAATCATTGTAATCTAAGATTGTAAGATCTTTAATTATGTGATAATTCTTTCAATCATCCAAATATAATTTTGATATATCTATTTGAAAAAAAAAATTTATCTCTTCACAAAAACAAATTCACACGAATATTAAAAAATTTACCTCTTCACAAAAACAAATTTACACGAATATTAGTGAATTTTATTGAAAGAAGAAAAAAAAAAGAAATATTTGATCCTAATCACAACAAGAACACATTTATAACAATTCTTGACATATATAATAAAGCTCATGATAATAACAATTGTACAACTTTATGTTACATAACATTTGTGATAAAATGTCAATAAGCATACACAATCAGATGACATAAAATGGCAAAAATCAGAAATCACACATGAACACATTTATTTCAATTTGTGATAGATACGGTACTATCAATTGTAATAGATAAAACCACAATTGTGACACTTCATGTTATAGAAGTGAACAATTCTACACAAATACTAACACACATTTGATAACCACATAACTATCATTTAAAGACCATTTGTAACACTAGCCGTTACAGATATCATATGGGCATATACGAAAGGCAATAAATAACTGCAATTAAATTTACATCTGCTACGTGTAATATGAATAGTTCAAGGTACCTGAAGTTTAAATTTCTGTCGCTTTTGAGTCTTCTTCGATATTGTCACTTGTTCAGCATTGTATTCTTTTAGCATTGAATTCTTTTGTTGTAACAGATCTTTGATTTTTTAGAGACTTTTTTTAGGTTGAATATTTCAGGTGCTGACGACTCAACTTTGGTTATGGACCGAGTAACCTTGAGATTTGGGGTATTTGTTCTCCAGATTATGAGCTTCAAGTTCTTGAAGAACGTGATAATGGAATTCAAGATATTTTAAGGTTTTCACAACAGATATGAATCATAGTTACCTAAATAAAACAACAGATATTATATTATTCTACCAATTATTTGCTAATTACTAATTACTTACAGATAATGGAAAAATATTGCTAATTACTTACAGATATGAATCATAGTTACCTAAATAAAACAACAACAATCGATCACTATCAAAATAAATTATTTGATCTCTCTTCCTCTTCTAAATTATATTCTTTTTCCATATTATGCACATTCAATCCATTAAAAAATTCAAAAGGGCATCAAATTATATCTCCATTTAAAAATTAAATTAAAAAAATATTATATTATTCTACCAATTATTTGGTGACAAAAAAATATAGTAACAATATGCAGTAACAAAATATTCTAGCATGTTGTTTAAAAATAGACTCTAATAAATTATAATAACAAGTGTAACTTGAAAATTCTTTTAAATTATCAGTAACAATACGTAGTAACTACAGTAACAAACATTGTTCGACACCATCTGCATTGCCACTTTTGCCACCGCCACACCAGTACCACTACCTCATTCCACACCCAAAACCTCGACAGTGTATATCAATACATATTGTTACCTTCTTTTTTTCTATAAAATTTTTTTATTAATACATTTAATAACAACGGAAGACAACAACATTGGACAAAAACATAAATATAGTAGCCTCCATTTTTCCCACCACAAACTTGCTCAAATAATCTTTAGTCACCAACTATTTTTTGGTGTGAAGAAGTTCATCCAACAAAAAATAAAACTGGTCAAGATAACAAATTAACCAACCTCAAAAGAATTAAACCATAATTTGTTGGATTAGAATTCTCTTTATATGAATTCTTGGAATTATAACTCAGAAAAATCTCATTAAATTTATTTTTTTACTGATCAAACTTTATTATTACAAGAATAAAACAAAAAAAAAGTTGGAGCTAATAAGAAGAATTAAACTAAAATTAGAAGTTTTACTGATCAAGATTTAACGTACTTGCAGTTGTTTTGGCTCTAGTACATATTGAATTGGCGGGGGATGGAAAGGAAGGAAGGAATGTAGAGAGTGATAATGGTTTGACTGATATAATAAATTGCATATCCTTTAGTTTAATGTATTTTTTTTAAATTTCGTAATTAATGTGATAATTGAAACTATTAAAGTTTGCACTTCCAATAATTATCAATAAAAATTATAAGTTGATTAGTAATTTTTTAAATTTTAAAACAAACTATTATATTTCAATTTCCTAAATATAAATATGTAGACGCTCTAATTTTCTCAATTTTAATAAACACCTAAAAAAAATTTTAAAATAATGTCCAGTCTTTTTCTTTACCAAAATACTATTTCATTTGTTTAATTTTTGTTACACCACAACCGTTATCGCCGCTACCACTACTGTTGACACCACCATTACACAAAGTGTAACATTTGTAATACATTGTGCTATGTAACTACGGCCACCAGTCAACGCCATTATACAAAGTAAAACACTTGTAACAATCAGTGTTACCCTACCAACATCACAATCACCTCTCCAAATACCATGCGCCTCTACTTTCGATGGCCAACACTACAACCACCTCCCAAACACCCACCCACACCACCACCAGTCAAATCAAACCACCGCTATCTCTGCAAGTGTAACACGTGTAAAAAATTATGTTACACGGCCATTCAGTTCACCACCATCGTCATGAGTCGTGACCACCATTAACGTCGTCGCCATCCACCACCATCGCATCAACCACCACTATGTTGAGATATTTTTTCAAAACTTGCCAAAATCAAAAGATGCACTAATTGTTCAAATGGAAGACTTCTAGGTCGACTAAAATTACAAGTTTTCTAATATTTGACACTTTGGTAGTCGAAACTTGGAAGACATCTAGGTCAACTAAAATTGAACAAGTTTTTAAATCTTGAACTCCTTGGCAGTTTAAACTTGTAAGAAAATTAGGTCATTCGTTAACTATAAATTGATGTGGTTTATTTTCTTTTGTGGTGTGGCTTGAGGGTTTTTGAGAGAAAATTTGTAAGCCTAGCATCCTAGTTGTTTTTTTTATTTTCTTTGTGGGTTGTACAAAGAGTAGAAATTGGTAGGTGCGGTAAAGCTTATGATATTATTTTTATTGAGATACTTAGAAATTTGAGTTGATAAAATCTATATGATTGTAACAATTTTTCATATAGTGAAAGCTTTGACAGTCCGTAAATCTTTCTCTATCTTTCATATTTTTCTGTTTCGTTATTTTTCTCTGAACAATGGGTAATAAAAAAATTGGTCTCAATTCCCAACAATAGTATCAGAGCGTCAGGTCATTCAGAGTGATGTGTACAGAGAAGATATATTTATCAAATATAACGTAGAAAAATTTGACGGAAGAATCAATTTTGGCTTGTGGCAAGTACAAGTCGAAGATATTTTGATTCAATCTGGACTACACAAGACTTTGAAAGGGAAACCAACCCCTGTTTCTGACAAAGATACTGAAAAATCCAGTATGAGCGATGAAGTTTGGGAAGATTTGGATTTGAAAACTGTAAGTACGATACGTCTTTGTTTAGCCAAAAATGTTCTTACAAATATTCATGGAATATCTGCTGCAAAGGAATTTTGGGAAAAACTTAAACAGTTGTATCAAACAAAGAGTCTTTCAAATTGGTTGTACTTGAAAGAACAGTTTCATTCTCTGTGAATAAATGCAGGTAAAAAAATTTTAGACCACCTGAGTGTTTTCAATGGGATCGTTTCTGAACTGGAGGCTATTGGAGTTAAAATTGATGATGGGAATAAAGCGTTAAAGACTTATCTGGTTTATTCCATCCTCCTATGAACACATCAAACCAATTTTGATGTATGGGAAAGAAACTGTGAGTTTTGAAGAAGTTATAAGTAATTAATTTCTGAAGAAAAAGGTTGAGTGGTAGAAGTAATATTTCATTTGAAAACTCATTACTTGTTGCTGAAAAATTGAAGAGTAATAACTCCGTGAAAAGGAAAGTATTTTGTTGGAATTGTGGACAACCTGGTCACGTGAGAAAAAAAATTCCAAAAGGGCTAACTGTTCGACATCAGATATGGACAATATGTTTCTCTTTATAGGAGACGATGATGTCGCTTGACTAAATATTTACATCCTCGTGGCATACACTAATTGTTATGATAGAGGATGTGTTACTATTAGCGGGTCCACATGTTTGCACATGGACATTGACTTGATATTAATACAAGGTGTGTAGTAGAATTGATGTCGATGGCTGATGAACTTCTAAGTAAGTCAAACAAGAGAGTTACATCATAATATTTTAGTAAATTTATTCGACATGAGCCGATAAAATTCTTAGAATTCGTTAATTCTAAGTGATTATACTTATATGGTTGAGTATGTTAATTCTCTGTTTCGAAAATTGAGATTGTCAAAGTTTACCAATTTTTTTTAAGTATCGAGATAAAGAGCTGCAGAAGAGATTATTAAGTTTTGGCTCGTTTTTCGTCAAGGTGGAGATTGTTGGGATATTTTCTCAAAATTTGCCAAAATCAAAATATGCATCAATTGTTGAAAGGGAAGACTTCTAGGTCGACTAAAATTGTAAGTTTCCTAATCTTGGACACTTTGGTAGTCAAAACTTGGAAGACATCTAGGTCGACAAAAATTGAACAAGTTTTCAAATCTTAGACTCCTTGACAATTTAAACTTGTAAAAAAATTAGGTCATTCGTTAACTATAAATTAACGTAGTTTATTCTCTTTTGTAGTTGTAGCTTGAAGGTTTTTTAGAGAAAAATTTTAAGCCTAGCATCCTAGTTGTTTTTCTTGTTTTCTTTGTGGGTTGTACAAAGAGTAAAAATTGGTGGGTGCGGTAAAGTTTAAGATATTATTTTTCTTGAGGTACTTGGGGATTTGGATGGATGAAATCTATATTATTGTAACAATTTTTCATTTAGTGAAAGATTTGACAGTTCGTAACTATTTCTCTATCTTTTTATATTTTTCTATTTCATTATTTTTCACTGAACAAGGATCTTGTAGGCAATAGAGGAATTGGTTTCAATTCCCAACACACTACGCCACAATCATCTCCATCGCCGATCTAGATTTAAATCAATATCTACGTCGAATCCAAAATTTGATATATATACAAATTTGGACAAAAACGCGGCCATTCAATTCACCCTACCATTGTGACCCCCATTTCTGTCATCTCCCTTTACCACCATCGCATCAGCAACCATTGCGCTACCATCACGCCACCATCGTTGATCTAGATTTAAATCAAGATCCACTTTTAGATCCAAATTTTGATTTAGGTCTGAACGCAAACTTGGACAAAGAAAAATGTGTAGGCAGCACGGTGTGGTGGCGGTATTTCTTGAATGCATCCTTATGGTAGTAGATGAGTGTGATAGTGGCGACCAATGTGGTGGTGGTGGTGGTGGTGGCGGCGGCGGCGGCGGCGGCACATTAATTTGGGATGGTGTTTGGTGGGTGAGTTTTATAAAGTATGGTTGGTGATGGAAAGTGTGGGATTTTGAGTTTGTTTAATAAAAATAAATAAAAATATTAAATAATTACACAATATTTTTAGAATAAATATATACATATTATAATTTCAAAATTATTTTTAAAAGTGTAAATAGTGAGTGTAATTTTCTCTATTAAGAAACACTCTTTTGAGGCCCAACATTATAGAATGAAGATTGAGGTCCAACATTAGAAACTGAAGATTGAGGTCCAACATTACAGACTGAGGATTGAGGCCCAACACTCTCTACTCCCCTTACATTTTTCTTGAAATCCAATTGTGTAAACAAAAATCTATATTTCATCGACTGAGGAAACACATTCGTGCAGTTTTATTACATATACAATTACAGATGAAGAACCATTAGAAATTCTCATATTCCAGTTTCTTCTATGTTACAATATGCTTCATGCTCCCAATCCCTCAGTCAAGATTGCAAACCTTTTCTCTTCAATTCCTCACACAAGAGCCGGACTTAAACCGGCCGTGGGTTGCAAACTGGCGGCGTAATCCCGGGCCCACAAGTCGTAATGTATAATTTCCTCAAGCGAAGGTGAAGATACCAATTCCAATTGATGCTTATCACAAGTTAGCTCCACAACTTTAAAGATGTCCAGGTAACTTATTCTGCAACAGGGAGATGGATCATTAGCTGTAGTTACATGGCAAGAGTATATAGCATACGATACATTCAGTGGAGCTATAAATTTCACGACTAACCGTGCAAGACAAAATTCGTAATGCAGACAAACAAGCTTGTTTGCTATTGAGGAAATTATTTCCACAAGGAAATGAGCAGAGTCGAACAATTTAATTTCTAGTGTTATTTTATAAAGTAAGACTGTCATAGTAACTAAAGTATGAGATTTATGTTTTATTAGTGTAAGCCTCACGTGAGGAAGGGCTCAATGTATAACCCTGAGACAACTTTTCAAAACCATATACACAACTGATGGAACATTTTCCTTTTTTCCATCCCAGAGAGTAATTTCAGGAACAAAAATCAAGAATCCAAGGCAAACAAACAAGTAAAAGGATGCAAATCACTTACTTCTCATTGATAAACAGTTCTACAGCTTTCTCGTTTGCCGCACTAAGAACCCCCGTCATGGTCCCCCCGGCTCGTCCAGCAGCGTAGGCCAGATCCATGGATGGATATTTCACATTGTCAGGAGCCTTGAATGTAAGAGACCCAAGCCTGAAAATCAAATTAAAAATTCAATTCTATTGAACTTGAAGTACGTAGATGGTGGATTATCAACGTGTCACACTTTTTGTTACTGCAAAAAACTTAGATAATTAGGCCATCGTAAAGTATATTCTGGGCATGCTATTTACTTGCAAAGATCAAGGCGAGGCCAAGTAATCTCAGAACAGTAAATTCTGTCGGGCCAAGATAATGTGTAGAGAATAGGCAAACGCATATCAGGCCACCCCAATTGTGCCAATATGGATGAATCCTGCAGAAGTTAAGAAACAGAAAAATCGTGTGATGCAAGGTTCATAATATAGAACACAAAAGAAATCAATTTAGCTTATTACACAGCACAAGTTACATTTAGTCCAAGACTCAAGAAACTGGCAAAAAAGACGTGTACCTGTGTCTCAATCATTGAATGTATGATCGACTGGGGATGTATAACGATCTCGATATCATCATATTCAGCTCCATAAAGATAATGAGCTTCAATAACTTCTAGACCCTGTCAAGAAGAAATGAAACAATTACCCCGACTTGGTACAAAAATTTTAACAAAATATCTTAAATGTGTTATTGTGCTTAACTTAGTTTTGAAGAACAGCCAAGGTGTCGGAAAAAAGTCGCAGAGCATGGAACCATCGGAAATTACCTTGTTGAACAGGGTGGCCGAGTCCACCGTTATCTTTTTCCCCATATTCCAGTTGGGATGCTTCAAAGCATCGGCTACTTTCACTTCTTTCAATTTATCAACAGGCCAATCCCTATAATTGACAGCATTACAAATGATCAACTCTGATTTAACACCATTGAAAAAGAGAAACATACATAGATAATAGAATTATGAAGTAAGTATAAGAATGATCAAAGATAAGCAATGAATAATGTACAATTTCGTAAACGATTTAATTCAATCTAAAAGTTCTTTTTTAAAATTTAAGTTTACACAGACCTGAATGCACCTCCCGAAGCAGTCAAAATTATGCGTCTGAGAGCACCTTCCGGCAATCCCTGTATACACTGAAGAAAAACATATATTTTCTTAACCTTAGAATGAACAAATGGAATAACACTTAAAATAAGAGCTGTGCATTTACAAGAAACAAGTTTTAAATGAGGAGACATTTCGTAGCTGCTTAATTCTCGTGCTTAAGACCATAGAAGTAAATAGAATACTAAAAATTGATTAGAGACATACCTGAAATATAGCAGAATGTTCCGAATCTGCAGGAAGAATTTTTACTTTATGCTTGTGTGCAAGGGGGAGGACAAAAGGACCTCCAGCAATTAATGTCTCTTTATTGGCCAAAGCAATGTCCTTTCCAGCTTCTATGGCAGCTACCGTAGGCTAATAAAATAAATACAAGTGTGATCAGCTTTCTTTCAGATTTAGTTGTGAATTTTGTTTGCAGAAGAGAACATTCTCTTTCCTATGGTGGTGGAGTTTCTAGAAGGCAAAGCAAAAGACGTCCAGAATTTCGAAATTTTCCCTCTCAAAAAAAATGGTAAGGAAAAAGTTTCTTCAATTTAACAATCAATGTCGATGTAGCATTTAAGTTGAAAAGATCTAACAAGAGCATCGAAACTTTTCTTAATTACCCAGAAAAATTCACATACCAATTTAAGACGTGATTTTACATATATATTAGAACTAGGAAGTGCAAAGAGAGGAATTAGAAAGGTATTGCATCTACGTTGCTACACGTGAAGTTTGAGCCTTGTCTGTTTAGTTAAACTTTCTAACAGGATGCAATTTGAATAAGAAAATCAGCCTCACTTGTTGAAATTACAATAACTGTGCCACATAAGAAAGAATTGTCATATTCTAGATAAGTGGACAAAAATAGTACAAATAAATTTCACGAAAAGGGAACATGCACAGATACCTTCAAACCTGCACAGCCAACTATTCCTGTTACTACAGTGACTGCATCGGGGTGGCGGGCAACCTGAAACAATGAGGTATGAGTTAGATCAATATTTACGAACTGACAAATAGTTGATGACACAGATGATAGATAACCTCAATGGTTCCCTGCTCTCCCGGAATAATTTCAGGCTTGTCTTCCATGTCGGCCAGAGCCTCTTTGAGTTCATCGACTAATGACTCATTTCTAACAGCAACTAATTGAGGATGAAATCTCTTTATCTGCACCATTAGGTAACTCACTTGATAAATACAGGTGATCAAACAATTCAACACAAAAGAAAGAACTACTTGATATGACTGACATCCGGAAAGACGTTGAAATTCTATGTAGCTCGGACTCGTGTATGGAGTCCATATGCGGCATCTTAGTGTCAAGACTTACAAGTTGTCAAATTTTAGGAGTGACTTGACTTTGGACATGTGGTAAATGGATACTTGATTTATAATAGTAGTAAAAAAATTTATATTATGCCCAAAAATAACGTATATATTATAATTGAGAAAAAATTAATCAGGAGACCACACAGGCTGACAGGCACACACCTTGTCACTTGATTAGTAAATTTTGTGGGGATTAGTATTTGGGCTTGTATTAGTCTGGAGACTTCTTAGGTCGAGATCTGTGAATTTCAAACACTTTGCATTTCCTAGATCTATGCTGCATCATAAATTAATTATCAATCACCTGATCAGCAAGAAGAGTCACATTTGAACCAGCTGCAAGTGCAACAACTTTAAACTTATCCGGATTTTCAGCAACTATGTCCAACGTCTGCACAGCACAGAATTAGATAGTAAGCAACCAAATAATTTCACCATAGAACAGAAGCTTGTCGTTTACTCAATCAGGAAGCATAAGTGATGCCTATTATCCATAGGTGATAATACGAGGTAAGCAATACGAATTGGATCAAAATTAGGTCCCTTGACCAAAAAATTTCATGTTATACGAACTGACTAGTTTGCTTTAGTGCATAAGTGAGGCAACATATTTGAAAAACTCAGCCATATAACCATTGTCCACTGAGAACAAGAGAGTGTTTGGATAAGCTTAAAAAGTTCTCTAAAAAGTAAATAAGTTGTAAATTTTTTGATTGGTCACAATTAGGAATAAGTTACTTCTCTGATAGTAAGGTAGAGTTACTTTAAAAATAATTAACATTTTTACTTAAAAGTAAGAAAATGTTATATATCCAAACTTGTTTGGACAAAAAAAGTTACTTAAAAGTGAAAGCTTAGTCAAACACACTCCAAGTATACAACTATGATCCCACAAAGGCATGCATATAGAGTAAAAGAAATTTGAAAAAGCTTTAGTTATGAAATGTATAAGAAGGATACCGATTTTTATATCTTACCTGAGTTCCAATGGAACCAGTAGATCCAACGACTGAGATAGGCTTTGGACCATCCCAACTTTTACGACCTGGCTCGGAAACAGCCCGTCCTGGCCAAGCCGGAGGCGGTGTCTGTGCAGAACAGTGGATTCTCTTCGCAACAGCAGTTCCATCCTTCCTTTTGAAAGCAAACACACCTGAAGAAATCCACGAAATTCACACAAGCTGAAATTTCATTTCAAAAAATTCACAAATCAAAGCACAAAAAGATAACAAAATGTTACACTTTTGTGCTCTCCCCTATAATAGCATGTTTGACTAAGCTTCAAAAGTTTACTTGTAACTTTTCACATAAGTAAACAAGTAAGTTGTAAAATAAATAATTTTTTACTGATCAAATTTATAAAGAAATTAGTTATTACTTGAAAGTTAGAAAAAAAGTAAATTATCCAACTTTCTGCTTATTTTTAGCCAAAGTCAAACAACGTTCCTACCATTTCTGCTCATATGGGGAAACAAAATGATTTAATAAAAACAAGAAGCTTTAAATTGCACTGATTCCATTTTTATAATGTCATTGACCAAAATTAAAAAATTACCCACTACCTTCATATCAACACAGACAAAACACAATTAATCTCCTTAAAATTACATCCACTGCACAAAGTAATAAACTGTAACATGAGTACAATTCAAACCAAGAAAATATATACATATACACATTCATAAAGAAAGAGATTTGTGGGGCGAGGTTTTACCTTGGTGTTTGAGAAGATTAAGGTTGTAAGAAGATTTAGAAGTGTCCAAGAAAGAAAGGGACTTGATTTCAGTTGGGGAAAGAAAATTTAAAGCCATGGCCGCTCACCGGTATTACTGCCACCAATCCCCGCCGTCTGCAACTGATTGAAAAGTTTCAGTTACCTTATATTTCAAGAATGAGAGATGAATATAACTACCAACACTACTTTTGGTGGGCTTTGGATGGAAAAACAGATAGTGTGATGACCGTTTACAGAGAGAGAGAGAGAGAGAGAGAGAGAGGTGGAGTGGGGGGTGATCGCATATGGATAGGTGTCTTATAGGAAGTTGGGACACTCAAAGGTGAAAAATGATTAAATAATGTTTGTACTAGTATACCACTACTGTGTGTCGTGAGTTCCGAGCGTAGAGTGAAGACTGAGAGAAAAATTTTGTTTGAGCAGATTTGATTTTGAAGAATGGAAAAAGAAATTGAGAGTGAGAGAGAGTGAGAGATGAAAACGTAATGACATACATTTACTTTTTTTTGTTCTTAGTGTAAAAAATCTCCCAACGGAGGCTACAATAAGTGATAATATGGTCAAATATTATTTTTATCCCTACATTATGTAACAATCACAATTTTTATTCAATTTTTATTTATACATTCTGTAAAATTCACTGTTTATAATTTATAAAAATCTATACCAAATATATAATCGTATAAAAACTATAATTGTGAATTTCTTATTGTATTTTCAAATATTACCATTTACGTGCTATCGTTTCGTAAAGATAGACACTATCGTGTATTCTAAAATTATAATTTGCGTGTTATTATTTCACATACATAGAACATTAAGAGATAACATACTTGATATTGAAAGTGTTGAGTTTTTTTCTTTTTAACATACCTATTTTATATTAATTATGAGTTCCTTTGATCTAATCATAACTAAAATTAATACTTATTTTTAATTGTGACCTAACAAATATTTATTTATAATAGCTTGTTTGACTTCGTTTAATTATAATTTAAGTTAGTTAAATTGATCAAACATATTGTTTATCTATATATTTTATAGAATTTATAACTTATAAGTACTTACAAATTAATTTTAGTACCACTAAATATGTACTTAATAAATTATAAAATAATAATATTTAAATGGCTATTTTTGAAAATATATAATAAGCAAAAGTATAATTACACATTGTATGCAAAGTTTGTTTTGTTTTTCTTTTAAAAACATTCATCTCCCTTTGTTTTCTCGGATCAAATTATTTAGTAGTACTTTAATTTTTGAGAAATTGGTGCAAATGATCCTTAATCTTTGTCTTCAGTGCATAAATGATCTCTAACATTTATTTTTTGCACAAAAAAACATAACTTATGTATTTCGGTGCGCAATTGGTCCTTATTTGATAAAAAAGACAAATATGTCTTTAATTTTAATTAGAAAAAATTGTAATTGAATTATTAATCTTTGTCAAATGTGAAAATCGATCTAGTACATTTATTAAATAATATATAATTTAACATTTTAAATATATTCCTATTGTCGTGTCAATTAAATTTTTCACAAGAGAAAAATATAAAATTATCGCGCTTTAAGTATATGTAATTGTTATGTGATTTAAAAATTTTGAATAAAAATTAAATTAAATAAATAACAAAATAGCTTTTATGACATTGAGCCAGTCTTATTATATTTTTTTAATATAAAAATACTAATAAAATTAATTTACACATTATGTGTTCTTTATTTTTTAACAATAAATTAAAATATGAATAATACATTTGAAACTATAATATCTGTAGTTAATAAACGAATAGTTCAATTAACTAAAAGTATTTGAGCATCAAGTTTATGACAAAATTATTTTTCTTTTTATGTTGTACCGATAAAATAAAATTTTAAAATTTAAATAATATAATTACTTAATAATAATAATAAAATAATTTTATTTAACATATTTCTTAATAATTATGAGCTTAAATTTTATTTTATTTTATTTTATAATAGTTCGTAAAATATATAAAACAATTTAATACATTATCAATTTGGTCAATAAAGTGTTATTAAAAAAAGAATTCGTTAGTTTACTTTAATTTTTTATAAAAAATAAAATTATCGGACTTATTTGCACCTTTTGTAAAAATTATAAATTCAATTACAATTTTTATTAATTAAAACTAATGACATATTTGTCTTTTCATCAAATAAGGACCAATTTCGTACCAAAATATATAGGTTAGGGTCTTTTGTGCCAAAAATAAACTTTAAAGATCATTTCTGCACTAAGGACAAAAGCGATGGACTATTTGCACCAATTTTCCTTAGTTTTTCACTTAACATTAGAATATAATAGACTTTTAAATTAGATTCATTCTTGCACAATTAAGCATATGATTCCTCACAAAGATGAAACAATGTACAATAAAATACAAATGGAATATTTGAAACTCGGAACATAACAGTAACAATTAACATCAAAAGAAAAAGAAAAAAAAAGTCGAATCCTCCATTCAAGAGTATGAAAAAAAAATCAATGTCAAACAAAATAAGAATTTGTTATACGTTTTTAAATAAAGCATATCAGTATTAACTCGATCGATGCTATCGTACAAAGAAATTGTAGGTGAAAACAATTGGTTTGGGAGAGAGAATACAAATGAAGAATAAGACAAGTGGGGAATCAACTTCCTCTCGTGGACTGCATGGGCTATTCTTTATGTTAATATCCTTTGGTTCCTTCATTCTATAATATTTTAATTATTTTTACAATTAAATATTTAATATGCTAAGTTGGAACAAGTAACCAAGCCAAGATATTTTCTTTTTTCTTGAATGTTCCCCTTTTAGTCAGTCCAAAAACCCAATAAATAGTTTTTTTTTTTTTTTTTTAATTTCATTTTCATAGTGAATTGTAATTGATATCAAAGTTATTTCTTAAGTTTAATTTGTGTTATTTTGAATCTAAAAAAAAATTTAAAAAGTGGTTTTAAAAATTGTTGTTACAACTTACGAGGATTAATGTAAAAATAGTGTTTGTATTCACGGCCGGCATAATCTCTTTCATACTTATGTATAGAAATTATAAATAGAATAACATATTTTATAGGATTACGGATAATTATAAAATAAAAAAATATATATTCATATAGAATCTAAAAATATTACTATTGTCGTCAAAAATTTGAAAGTAATGTTTTTAACATTCAGTAAAACTTTGTGCTCGAAAAGGAAAATTAGCACGAGACTCCCCAACTTACTTAACGCTATGAAATTGGATCTTCACATGAAAATCTACAACACACAAATTAAAATCGCATGTGATTTTCATATTAAAATTTATAAAAACTTGCGTCTACAACTTTTAAGCCCGTATTTTATATGTTTACAAGTTAGGGGATCAAATGATCAATTAAAAAAAAAAGCTCATTTAATTTGTGTTACACGCTAGACCAAGTCAGAGTCAGAGCCACAGCCACTACTTTGACTAAAAATCACAGACTCCAAAATGCCCAGAAGAAATTGATTATTTTTGTCCCTCAATAAATAATCTATTAATTACTTATAAGTCAATATTTCAAATGTCATCTTGTTGGTGTCTCCCTCTCTACTTCTACTTTATTTATTTTCTATATTGCTCAAAATATTAGCAAAACTAGAAGATGCCAATAATAACACTAGATATCGATAAAATGTTAATTTATCATACACGTAAATTATAAACTTTTTTCGACACGTTGAATCAAATATGATAAAACGGAATAATAAAACTAATAAATTTTAATACGTATCTCTTTTGCTTGATTATGATCAAATCCAACACGTCTAATATATTATTAACATAAGAAATCTCCACAACGACAAGTATTCATGGGAAATCAACTCAACAAAGATACGAACAATGAAATAACTCGAGATCAAACACTTACTAATTCAATAGAATGCCAACAATTTTATTCAATTCAAACGTTCAACTATTAAAACCTAGCAACCTTTATATCAAAAGATAGTTTGACTAAATTAAAATTAGCCCACAAAATAGAAGACGTAAGCTTTGAATCCTACAGAATATATAGATAAAAAATAGATAAAAGTTGTAAATCTTACAAAATATATAGATAAAAATAATTTTTGACCAACTTATAAATACTTATAAATATAAATAGTAATAAATATACATTTAAAAAACACGAAACACGTGGCCCATGTCCCCCATTCACATGTTACCCCAAGTTTAGTATAGCCCATATAATATTATTGAAGGAGAAGCACGTTACACGAGCACCAAAAACATTATGAACAAATTTTATGCTACATGACAAAATCCGTAACACAAGTACTAGATAGTCAAAGATCGATAATAATTGAAATAGACGAATCATAAATTTGTGTCTCTTTTTTCTTTTGGGTAGACTTGTAGCTATTAAGACCGGTCTAGATATTGACTCGAATAAATTTGATTTTACATCTCTCTATTTTTCTTTTAAATATACAATGAAAAATTAAAATTAAAATTATTAATAAATCAATTCAACCACTGATTTTTCGAATCGATTAAATTTTATCGGGTCAATCTAATTTTTTATGGTCAACCAGTTCATACTATAAATTAGTATACAATTAAAGTCAGTATAGGGAGTCTACTTATTCTTGCTCAAGAGATCAAGTCAAGATATACACTGATTTTTCTAAAAAGTGTGAGATCAGATTGATGTGTTCATTCAACCATCCCAGTTTTAATTTACTTTATATGTGTTGAATATATTGTATAAATAAATTATTTTTTGTTTGAATTTTTTGAACGAGTTGAATATCTTTTATAAACAATATTTTTTATTTAAATTAAATAGTCATTCAGTATTGTATCAAAATTAAGTTTGACAAAATTGAATAATACCATCTTTGAATGTCCATAAGTCTAATATTATCTATTGAGGTGTTGTTAAGACTGAAAGCTACTCATTTACGCGATAAATAAAAGGGTAAATAGTATTGGGGTCCCTAACCTTTGAACCTTGTGATGATGGGGTCCCTAACCTTCCATTTCTAACCCCCGAGTCCTTAACCTTTAAAAAAAAAAGCGAACAAAGTTCTTCTGTTAAAAAAATCGTTAGTTTGACTGTTAACTAGTCAAATTTGACGTGAAATGACCAATTTACACTTTTCAAATTAAATTAAAAAACAAAGAAAAAATTACAATTAAGTCCATCACCAACTTCTTCTTCTCCAACTCATCTTTACCAACTCCAGCGCCGGCTCCAACCATTCACCTTTACCAACTCCGGCGCCAGCAAAAAGCACCATTCACCTTCACCAACTCCGCACAAAACCCACCCCCACCGCAAGAGAAAAAATCGAAAATGCTGTGCAACTCCTCCCATTTCTTCCTCCAAAATCAACCCCCAACTTTTTTTAACACGCTTACCTTTAAAGTATCGGTATTCCCATTTTGGTGGTGGATATTTCTTCTTTAGTTTTTGGCATTTGTCCAGCATACCTAGCTTCTCAAATACATCTCCAACCATTGAAACAATTGACATTGTTGGTTGGATGCCAAGCTCCTCCATGTCAGCAAATATTTGTAAGTAATTTCAATTATCACTATAATCAGCAAAATTTGACAGTATTAAAGCTCTTACAACATAAGACGACCTCTTTGAACTTGAAATTAGCAACTCCGTAAATAACTTCAAATTGCACCGAAAAAATTGGAATTGGCTACATGAAAATGGGAGTTTTTCCCGAGCACCAATATTCTCCATTAGTTTCTCCAATATTAGCAACAGATGTGGTGGCAGATTGTAGCTTTTTTTTTTTGCTTTTGTTGGATGAAGAAATGGGAGGAGTTGCACAGCATTTTCGATTTTTTCTCTTGCGGTGGGGGTGGATTTTGTGTAGAGTTGGTGGAACCGGAATTGGTGAAGGTGAATGGTGCTTTTTGCCGGCGCAGGAGTTGGTAAAGGTGAGTTGAAGAAGAAGAAGTTTTTGAAGGACTTGATTGCAATTTTTTTTTATTTTTTATTTTAATTTGAAAAGAATAAATTGATCATTTTACGTAAAATTTGACTAGTTAACAGTCAAACTAACGATTTTTTTTAAAGGTTAGGAACTTAGAAGTTAAAAATGAAAGGTTAGGAACCCCATCATTACAAAGTTCAAAAGTTAAAGATCCCCAATGCTATTTACCCTAAATAAAATTTGACTCCTCCTAAAAGTTTGAACTTACAATTATGAGTTATGTACTTTTTATTCTGTATATAACCCGAGTTAAGCGTAGAACTATCTTTGTCAACTCTACAACACCACCGGGTTTAGAGGTTTTTACGATCCTTTGTAATTCATTTGTTAATTAGTAAATTGTCGTTTTTGAACTGATGGCTACTTAGGTTGCCTGATGCTTGCACTGCTTTTTGTTTTCATCAAGGCACAACATCATTACTGATATTAGACACAAATGATGGTCACAATCGCGTAACAAAATGAGAGACTCACGCGTTTGAAGTGACAATTTAGACCATTTTTGAAGAGAGAGAACAATAAGATTTGTCTAGAGAGAAAAATCGACCAGGTAGTCTCAAATGGACGACCTCGTTAAACCATATACTACATTAACCAAATGGAGGTCTACTCAAGGAGCCAACCGCTGAAGGTCAAGCTAACGGGGCCCAATCGCAATGACTATGGCTAGGACTGAACTAGGATTTGAAATGGAATTCAATCTTTTTGTATATTTCCTGTATTCCAGGAGTTCAAAAAGATAAAATAAGTGGGGTAATCGCACCAAGTGACATCAGCGTCACGCTGATTACAAAAGTTCGACAAATATTGGTCAAGCTGGTAGCAGTAGATCTATGCAATGGTGGATGTGAACTCACCCCTCGCTTTTAAACTCCCTGATTTGCTCAACAAAAGTGGTCCAGTTTCACAGCATCAAAGCAGCGCCATTCTTTGGTGATGCTGGCCCTGCAAATCACATGCAGCTTAACTAAAATACTTCCTTTTTTTTTTTTTTTGAAAGCCATAGTAAGGTATTCCATTAAATCATAACACCAATGACAAACGGCACAATAAAGTTCGTAATATAATCACAAAGCCAACAAATTTATGAAGTAGATACAAATGGATTAGCTACCGTTCGAAGTAACATTTGTGAGAAGTTTAATGTAGTTCTTAAAACAAGGATGTTCACATTGCAGAATTGACAACACTATGTTAGCATGTGAAAATAATTGACAAGTTAAGAAAGCAGGTAGTCTTCATGTGATTCAAATCATGCAGGTCGAAGAAAAGTTTGAACTTTAGCTTTTCAAGAGGAATACAATATGCAAACCTCTATTGTCATCTAAATGCATCATCATTTAGAAAAATAAAATAAAAAAGAAAACATAACAGCACAAGGAATTAAAAACTTAGAACATTCAAAGATCAAATGTAATTTACAAAAGATGTCCATTCAGATTTTAGCATAGGTTCAACCTTTCATTTACTGAACTCTCTGGAGCAGGTTGTCCACCATAATCTTTTGCTGTACAGGACTCAATGACTCTGATTTCATGATCGAATTTGCAACAAGGATAATTATTGAAGGAGATGTCGCATTCACCTAAAACAGTTTAGAAGTCAAGAAGGTAAGAGAAGGCCCTGAACGTTAAATAGAAGAAAATACAATTAGATTAGCAAGCGGTGCTCGGATTCATACCCAGACACGGCCATTTAAACCAACTGCAATTTCAAAAGCGAGCTTCTTCCCAAGAGTCTCAAGAAGCGGGCATGTTGGAGAGTTCAACAACCTAGAGTGCAAGTTGAAAACTTCTTAGCATGAAATAAAGCAAGACCAACTTCAGCCTCCATGATGTCCATATCTGTATTAATGAACTTCATAGAAGAGTAAACTATGTAAACCGTTCTTATAGGGAATAAAATATTACATTCTTGATAACCCAGTTGATGATTCAAACATGTAGCCATCTTTAAGGGGACCAAACTCTGCTGCTTTCCCACTGGCTATAGAGCACAAGAAAATTACATTTACAAATTCAAGAAAAGGCAAGGTATAAAATCACAAGTTTCCAAGTACAGATTATTTTTTCAGGAAGGGGCATGGAGGGGTAAGAACCAACCATCCATGCATGCTAGCTCAGGGTTCATGCCAGTGTTTGCCTTGACAACACGAGCATACAACAAAGTGCCCACCTGATGACAAGAGAAAGTAAAGGCCAATAAGAGACTTACTCTAACAAAGTAACGTTATGACACATTCACGCAGAACATAATAAATTAGCACAAATAAAATATATATATATATATATATTTCAAAGTTTTAGACTGGAAATAAATCAGCAACTTATTGCCAATTGTTATGAATGCAAAAGACTATTTTTTGTCATAAAAATGCTCCCTGGTTCCTTTCTATATCCTGCATGTATCCGCCAGTGTGGGAAGGGGAAGGGGAAGAGAGAGAGAGAGGGGGGGGGGGGGGGGGGTGGTGATTCAATGTGTATAATCTATGTAATGGTTGGAAGACAAATTATAATTCCTCCATTGAATTAACAAGAAAAACAGCCCCCTTAAAATCCCATATGGCATCCATATACAAAATCGGAAACAAGGTATTTTTTAAATTAGTTTGTGGCTTTTTAAATGCTTGTGGAATCAAAAATCAAAAAACTAAGAACAAATTCAAAAAGCTATTTAGTACAGTTGTGAACACAGAAAACATGTGTTTACAAGCTCCCCGGGGTCCATTTGTGGGTGTGGGGAGGAGGGAGAAAATGGAAATCAACGCAGTCCAATCAAGAATGATGTTAAAATATATATATATATATATATATATATATATCAGTCTGCATACCAGATCGAGTCCAGAATACCCAAGTATAATTACATTTTATTCAACAAAATATAACATCAACCAACTAACTAATTAGCATTCCATATGCTTGTGACACTAAAAAGTGCTAGTATTTGAGAGATACGAATAAAGAATAATATAGTTTCTAGGTACCAAACCCTTGCTATACCAGTCCATTTCTCCACCATAAAATCCTTGAATCGCTACATTACTTAGTACTTGATAGATGCAACTAAAGTAGCCTATCAATCTCAAAATCATCATCAATTTAATTCTTTACTGAACATTTATTGCAATATTGTTAGGACAAATATCTTTAATGATATTCACCTCCATAAGGATTTTCAAGAACAAAGTTCAATTACGTTCTTCAAAAAGAAAAAAGGAAAGAAAATTATCAATGATACTTAATAAGTTCATTACAAAATTTCCCAAGACACAATCATGCTTTAGTCGTAAATCATCGATCTATCATTTGGTTTATACCCGCAGACATAGGTTTTCACAATTGAAAACTCAAATGTGCAGTGAGGTGAGACAACAGTTGTAGAAAGCATGATCATGTTCAATTCCAGAATTTGTATGTCTATTTTCTTCAAAATAAAATACTAAATTTTACTTAAAATTTTGCTAAAAAGCTAAAATCAAAGTCAACAATTAATTTTAACCACTCATTTCGTGAACCCACAACTTTTTACAACTTTTCAACCACACATTTCATCAACTTTTACAAAAAATCTGATTTTAATCAAAATCAAACACACCTTAAATTAACAAAGTACAATTTTATATTAATACAGCCATTCCACTTCAACCCACTTAAGCAGGAGGAAATAAATCATCTAACATGTAAAAAGTACCAAAGAAACACCAATTACTGAAAGCATCTATTTTCCTATTTTTGTGGAAAATTGAAATACGTTCTCAAAATCCTGAACAGCAAATAGAGAGTTGTATCACATCTGGGTAAGCACAAATATCAGTTGAAATTGGATGCACCTCAAACTTGGGAATGTTTCTCCGAGTTCCACCTTCAAAAGCAAGCACTGGAAGAAATGCTAATGTAGGACTTTTTATATCCACAAGAAAGTTCTGTTGCAATAATCACACGAACATGAGTTTTGACTTGACGAATACATGAACATTATGCAAACATATCTAAATAGGCAAATAAAAATGGAAATTATTTTAAATTCAGAATGACCTACTTCTCAATGCATATTTCAGATATAAAGTTAAAAAGGATTTATGTATATTGAAATTTCCAAGCTAATGAGTAAAAGGAACATTGTTCAATCAAAGGATATGGACAGAGAAATACATGACAAAAAGTGTACCCGCTAGAAAATATTTAAACATAAGGTGGTCAGCAAATAAAAGATCTCAAATTGGGAAGTAAGCACTCTACCGCCATGTTGGCATCTCTCCACAACGTTCATTAAATTCATACATTTGATTGCTCCTAATTCATTTATTTTCTAAATAAAATGATTCCGGTACAATCTCTAGATTTCCTGTTCACAAACTCTTGTACCCTTGTGAGTTTTGACGTCAAGATTAATTTTGTGGAGAAGTCAACAGTAATGTCAACTAGCACAATGAAAGGTTTGTTTCTTTTAAAGGTAGTAAATTGTGGATGTGTTAGAAAAAACAATTAACACGGTAAAATTATTGAGCCACAGGTCTCGAGCTACAAGTTGTGCTTCCCTTCATGAGCCGCCCCCATCAGAAATCAATGGAGGAAAAAAAAACAATTAACACAGTAAAATTATTGAGCCACAGGTCTCAAGCTACAAGTTGTGCTTCCCTTGATGAGCCGCCCCCATCAAAATCAATGGAGGAAATTGTACGATCTCATTTACTTTTGCACTCAACTTGGTAATCAGTCATCTAAACATGTTATCCTTTGAATCAGCAGCATCAGAATACATATCCACATCAGTACAAAAAGGACGGAAAAAACAAAGAAACAAAATGTGACGTTGAACAGGCTAACTAGTCTACCCACTATGTAGATCCAAAGAAAAAAGCTACAGCGCTACCAAATCAAGCAAATAGTAAAGCATTAGACTAATTATATTTTTGGTAGAAAAAGAATTACTTTTAAGATGGAGACAAAAACTAAGAGGACGGGGAAACCTCAAACGAGATGTTATACAAAAGCATGGAAAGATATTTTCAATAATACAATAATATTGGAAGTGGAGTTTCAAGATGCCAATATATAACTAATGCATACAGTTAGTTATGCCTCTAAAACATCATTGAAGCACCAAAAGTACTTACATCTGCTTTTGAATCAACCACTATTCCAAGAACGGTATCCCCGGCGCAAGGTACATACTGCAAATAGGAATGTTTGAATTAACAATTAAATCTTTCTCATGTGTCAACTAAGAAAAAATAGAATTTTCCTCACAAGCAAACCAAAAATTTACATTAGGCAAATAACGACAACGACAAAGTTAGAAACTAGATGACTAACAATTGTAATGTTACATTGATATCACGTAGATAATGCAACTTGAGCATATTCATGTGACATTATCCAAACAACTTGGTTTCACAATCAAACAAACATGCAACAGGTAAACTAATTCCAGAGAAAATGGTACATTGAACTATTAGCAATACCCAACATATGTCTGTATGTATATATTCGCCAGACTCACTAATTCCTAGTAGGCCAAAAATACATCTTCTGTTCATGTATGAGATATAGGATAAAAATGAACTCTAAACATGAATCTAGTGAAAGTTTTAGGAGTATAAGAAACACCAAGAAATTGAGTCATTTTGAAACTTCACAACTTGAATGTTTTCAAGAAAAATGAAGGAAAAAATATTAATAACTCAAATATTCAACATACTTCATTAAGTAAATAATAAATCCCTATCCCCAATTAAAGAAGAAAGAGAATAAAAGAAAAAATGGTATAGAGAGGGAAAGAAACCATGTTTGACTATTACAGAAAAGCTACAATGCCTTCAGGTGAGACCAATAGCAAAACATCTATTACATTTACATCTAAAGCTTTGGCATTTTAATGGAAAACAAAAACTTAAGAAGGTAAAGGACTCAATTTTTATAGAAGGAAACATTTACTTTGCAGTTGGAGAAGAGACCAAGACTATTCAAACTCAGAATCTATTTAAATGATTTAACTTCTTCTATCCTTCTTATATCCAATAAAAGTTGACATATTCACATTGCTTCACCTGACTCCGTTCAATTATCGTGGGTGGTATAGCAAGCAAAATGCCTGATAGCTCACATGATTTTGTCTTTTCCAAATTTAGTAATTTGCAAAACAAATAAAGAGTTATCTTTTTCCATAAGAGCCTCTAAATTCTTGTCTTTCTCCATGCAATGGTTATGTACAAAGTTTTTCTTTACTACACCCATTCAAAAAGTTTGCATAAACTAGTTGAGTCACTACACAATTTGGTAGCAAGAAGAAATTTAATGAAAGAAATATAGATAAATGCACAGACACAGTGCACAATGGCGAAGATGAGTGACAGGAAGACCCGCAGAAAAAATAAAAGAGAAGAAGAAAGAATATCAGTATATGCACATCAATGTACATATTTAACAAACTTTATCTGCAGTAGAGAAGTTTATATCTTCTTTATGAAGACAATACAAATTAAAATCTGAAATGAGTTGAAAATCATTGGTCCATGAAATGGGTTATCCACACTATTTTGGTTGTCAAGTAATTCGAGCCTCAGACTCACCCGTTTATGGGAGCTTTCAACCCAGTACTTGTTTGGTTTTGCAAACCTAAGCTTTCCTGCTTTCATAACAGATATAGCATCACCTTCCTGCGAAAGTAGGACAAAGACTATCAATATTCTCGTGTTGGGCAACTAAACATTGATTTATTGATTAGTAATAGTACATTTCACATATTTCCTCTTCCAAATGCCATACCATGTATTCAAGAACTACTCCGTGCTACATGAAATGAAATATGAAATGTCCTCTGCTATCATTTTATATAATAAACGGGTCATTTTCTCTTCAAACAATATTTTACGCTTTTTCCCTTAGCTTTACAACTAAAAAAGCAAATGGCATGACCAAAGAATTGGACTTTGAGGTCGTTGGTTATATTTCCAAACCAGCATAATTGCAACACTCACCAATTCACCTGGAACAAGTAAATTCAGAAAGTTCGTAATTCCAGAAGTTTTATTAAATAGACACTCATTGACTTCTAAAACATCATTGAGCACATTTACAGTAATAATACCTAGAGAAGAACCCTAACCTTTATGATAACATTCGACCAAGAACTAAAGAAACCGTAAATTCCAACTTTTCACATCAATATCACCAAACACAATCAGAAAACAAATATAAAAAAAACCTATGTCCCCGTTTCAAGTTATGATTCCATAACACAATTCTTGTGCTTAATTCTTTTTTTTTTTTTTTTAAACCGGCAACACAATTAGCATAACACTTGGTCTTTTAAACCACAACACGAAAAGACGTATATAATATGAAACTGTTAAAGCTAAAAAACAGATCCCTAGTAGGAAAGAAACCTGACGAAGGCCGCTTCCAAGCTTGATGGTTTGATTAGCCATTTTGGAGAGGTCTAACACCACGTCTCCCGGAAACTATTGAAACACCAGAAACAAGTCATCGCCATATATTTGCACCCACACATATAAGTATAAATGAAAGCATAAAACGGCATAGTACTTACAACTTGCTGGTCGATTAAGCTTGACAGAAAATTCGAGGGTTTTGATTCCATTACTTACTCTGCACAAATTAGTGAATAATATTTACTATATAGTGGCTTGTTTTGTGTGTATAGGTACAGAGGTATATTAAGGAGAGGACTGAGGAGGAGGCGAGAGGTATAGGAATAGGAGCGTAACATTCCTTCCCTTCTTTTTTCTTTTTGTCTTCTTTTTTTATCTTTTTTTTTTTTTAATTTGGGCTTTTAAATAAAATCAAGGTCGTGGGCATTATTAGAGCCCAGATGGGATTGGATTATAAATTAATTTGGCCCTCTACCTACTTATATTTTGGGAAATTGAAAATGCCTATGGATTTTAATATTTTGAAAATTACTGGATAACATATAAAACTAGTATACTTCTTAATCGGTAGGATCCGACCATATGATCTGTTCTCAAATAAAAAAATTGACAATAAAAATAATTTCAATAAAAAACCCATAAAAAAGAACGAATAAAATCTACTGTCGTAATCAAAACAAAAATAAGAAAGAAGAAAATACTATTTATAGTTTGAGGGTGATGGACTGAAACGGTGAGTAAAACCATTTGAGGAAGATAATTGTGGGAGAATTTCCTTTGAAATGATAAATTGAAGATATAGTGACACACGGATATAGACTTTTTTTCTTTCCATAGTGGAGAAAATCTCCATACAGCCGGTGATTAATTGATAATTATTGAAAATGTAAATTGTAGATATTTTTTTATTATCCCAGTAATTCTTAAATTAAAAGGGACATTTAATACTAGTATATCGCTTCTTTGTGGTGGGACCGTAGACTCTATTATGATGATAGATTGATGCGGGTAAAAAAAATTAGAGATGATCGGTTATGGATTGGAGCGATTAGCAAAATTTGGAAGAGGTGATTATGTGAATGAGAGAAATTGAAAACGTATTAACATACGAACGTCTAAGCACTTTTTTTTTCCCGTAGCGAAGATAATTGCCTACGATCGTGATAAAAACTGTTAAATCAAAAGACCAATATGCAACCTACCACATTAGTATATCCTTATCGCAATCATTTCAATTGAACCTATTAACCACTTGCAAAACGCCGCCTCCACTAATAACATATTTTACGTTCCGCAGGCAAAAAGTTTGAGCTTCGTTCTCAACCACGTCTTTGTGTTTGCAACTACGCATGACCATTAACGAAGGTTAAGCAAAATCATTACAACATTGACGAAGGTTCCGCAAAATCATTACAAAATCAAAAGCAATACCAACTATATGATATAGTCTTCTTTGGAGCGGAGAAGAATGTAATATATTCTTAATATTAGATATCGGGTAAACATTCACACTTTTTCTGTTTCACATACGGCATTGTTATCAATTTTTTCTTGACTTTTTTTCAACCATTATAGATTTGTTTATGAATTGCTGTCTATTTTGCATTTTTGTTCATGTTGGATCTATCAGGATCGTTGCAAAAGAGACAGAGATACTAAACAGTAAATTTTTCAATTTTTGTTAATCCAACATTGCGGTTAATGCATATTATTACATCATCCTATTATGTTGTTGGTGAGTATTGCATTTTTTTAGTATTGTAAAAAATAGAATAAGATATCAAAAATTATTCTTCAACGTTGAAATAATTCTTCAAATGTTTTCCGGTTGCCAAACTCCTTCCATTACTGTGAATGTCGATTTGATTTGGAATCTTTAGAACAGTGATCTATTGGTGACTTTCAGTTCTAAATTACAAAATAAGAGGATTTTGTGGGATAAGAATTTTAGGAATGAAGTTAAATTTATTTTAATTAAAATAATGTTCCAAAAAAAGTAAGAGTCTTCTAACACTCGACATTATTTTATATGTAATGACCAAAGAACGTGCATTGCACGTGCTCTAACTAGTATTTACTTATAGGTAAAGTAGACTCTTTTTAAGTCGAGTCAAACACATCTAAACATAGATAAAAACTTACTTACAAGTACATAACACGTTTTACTGAGTATAAAAAAAAATAAAGTTATTTTTATTTAATTTTTTATGTCTAAACATATTTAAATTATTTATTTATTTTTGCGCTTAAGTAAAAGAAAAGTTGCTTCTAAAGCTTAGCCAAGCGTGCTAGAAAATGAAAAGGATCAATTCTATCGAGGGTTATTAATCTTTTGTAACTTATCATTTGCACTCATGTTTCCACCAAATGGAAACATTGGTTTGAATGTTAAATGACCACGTAAATTTACTATTTATAATCTAAAATAAACTTTGCCAAAAATATAATACAATAAATGGAGTTAAATACCCGTAATACTATTATACTTTTTCAAACGTTTTTGGAATGCTGCAGTATTTTAAAATGTTTTTAGAATATGATTGAGCTTTGAAAAATGAATCTCATAATATCATTAAATTATTCTGTTTTAAAAATGAAATGTAACTAAATTAGATTAGTCATCAAAGTTGAATAACATTCTAAAAGTATTTTCAGTGCCATTCCAAGAAAGTAGAGTGTTTCAATTACAGTGAGAAGAAGATTTGAGATTATCACCGATAGTAGAGTTTACTTCACTCCAAACACAAAAAAAAAAAGTACTTCTTTGTTCGTTACAATGTTTTCATCCTCTCGAACCAAAAACACGTCTCTATTTCAATTCATATTCTTCTTCATATTCGTCAAAATCAAATTCCTTTCAAACAAAACTCTCTTTCTCTTTCTCATTTTTCTCGACTCCTCAATCAATTAAAATCATCTACAATTGGATTTCACTGCAAAAAAAAAAAGAAAAAAATAGGCGATTATCTAGTTCTACTGCCTATAAAAGATAACTTAGAAACGTGGTACCAAAAGAAAGGTTGAAACCCCGGTTGAATTTATCAGAAAGAGGCCCACATTGTCTCAATCCCAGACAGGGGTGTTTGAATTAGCATCGAATTATCCTTCCTTCGATTCTATCCATAATAATTCAATAGCCGTCTGTCTATCGGTGCCAGAAAAAATCATATCATTCACACTGATTTTCATTCAACCATTCACAATCCCGGTCTAAGAAATGGCAGTGGCCGGTGCCTGGGCCACCAGACACTCCACCGTAAACCCACTTCCCCAATTGCGCTCTCCATCCTCTTCTTCGCCGGAAGTCTGCCATTTTACAAAGAAAAATTGTCCCATCAGTTTTCCGAGGAAGTTGGTTTTTAGGAGAAGCAAGAATTATCTACTTTCTTGCCGCTGCGCCAGCAATGATGATAACAATAGCGACAACACCAACAGCAGGAGCGATTACAGTTCTTATTCTTCTACTTGTTCTTCATCTTCTGCTGAATGGGATTGGAATAAGTGGACCCGCTATTTTTCTGAGATTGAGCAGGCTGAGAGCTATGCTTCTGTTCTAAAGGTTCAATCATTTTATGCATATGCACTTGTATATTTATGATTTTTTTTTTCTGGTTATAATTGTGCTCACTCTTGATTTTACAAGTAATGGGTTGTTGATATGTTGTTCCTTATTGTTGATGCTATATAGATATGAATCTTCTTATTAAAATTTTTCTGGGCCATGATTATTTGCCCGGGCTTTGATGTATTTTTGCTGATTGCTGATTCTGTTGTAAAGGGTCTATTTTAAATTTATATGCACTTGTAAAGTTACGAAATTTCTTATTAAAATCGTCCTCAGTCTTGATGTTTATGAGACGGATTTCTGACGATGATTCCATGTTTGTTTGCATGTATACCATTTTAAAGATTTTTTGAATTATAATCGCACTCAATCTTGATGTTAGGACATGGCTTTTCGATAAATTGTGTCTGAAGCTAATAGTGTTTGAAAGACAACGCATTTAGTGTATCATATGAGTTGAGCTGCAGGTATGCTCAGTTTTTTTTTTTTTTGAAATGGGTTTTATACATGTTGTGCGTGATTGCTAATGCTAGGGGAAAATTTCAGTATATAGGTTCGTGTTCTTAATGTATGAGGATAATTATTGGTTTTGGGTAAATTGGCAGGTTTCTTGTGCTTGTTATGAAAATGTTTTTAGTCACTTACCCCTGTTTGTTTTGCATTATGCACTTTCCTTGTTTTATTGACAATATTATTAGTGTAAGAAGGTCCTCAATGAGACATTTCTTAGTGTACTAAATTTTGATCTAAAGTGCAAAATTGGCAAGTTGTTTCAGAGAAAACTAGCAAATAATGAGTTTCTGGAATACTGATGTTTAACGCCACAAAACTCAAGTTACACAATGTAAATTATGTGTTCTACTTGTCAAGTGAATATAAAGTTCAACTCTTGCCCTCTCTCTCTTGGTTTTCAGATGTAGCAAATCATAATTAAAAGCTCTAGGATGCAAAAGGTTGAAGCTCTTGTAGAAATTTAGGTCGCTTACTTATCTGAGAAAATAGTGTCTACCAAGAACTAATTTCTCATTCACATAAGGATTAAGAATTATTTATGAGCACGATGAAACTTAAGGTAATACTCTAATGGCAAGTTTGGTATCCTAAATTGGTTTGCACTAAAGAAGAGTAAAGAAGAAAAAGAAGTTCAAATTTGTTAGTTGTTATTGTCCAATAGTACCCATGAAGGTTTAAGCTGATTGATATTGATGGATTTTGTTACCAGAGAAACATGCATGATGCATCTCTTTACACTCTTTTTGGTGTCCCCAAAGCAATGGTAACAAGGACACAAGGGTAAAGGAAGTAAAGAGCCCCAAAAAAAAAAAAAAATAAATAAATAAATAAAATAAAGAATTTTGGCAACATGTTTCTCTTTACATTATGTTTGGGGTGTGTATCTTTCAACACTACAATAGTCACTTTACTAACATGTGTAACATGAGGGTGGCAATTCACATTGCTTTACTTTTTCTCATTCATTATTTTTCACAATCTTTTGACCACCACGTTCAAGTATATAGTAATAAATCCCCACCCTTCCTTTTCTTTTTGCTTCATCATGCAACAGAAAATGTTTTCCCTCTCTCTTGTTGTTTTGAAGAAAATAATTATAATTGGCATGTATTTCTAGTCAATTTCTTCCCTTCCTCATGTCAATCAATTGAATTTTTTGGAGAAGTATTAAATATGAATTCCAGTCCAGTAATTGAAGTGAAAAGAGCCCAAATATTTATACGACGATGGACAGTAATGAAGAGGAGAGAGAAAGCACGATCCTCTTTATATAGGTCTTAAACTAGCCTAAATAAGGTAATAAAGACTATAAGGAAATAAACCAAAAATTACATAAATTTGAAATAAAGAAAACTCTATTTAATTTCACTTCTTTTGCGCCTTGAATATACTTTAAGTGCTGCATCAGTAATTGTCTATGAGAAGTTTAATAAGCGTGCAATAGTCATTAAACTAGAAATAAGTTCTTTTAGTTTGTGAAGTGATGTACTGGCATTAGTAAGAACATCTAGACAACTGACAATCTGACACGATACATTTATTTAACGTGATATTTGGAATGTTGCTATAATTTACAGTTTCAATTAGAAGATGCAATAGAGAAGGAAGACTTCCAGGAAGCTGCTAAGTTGAAAATAGCTATTGCAGAAGCAACATCAAAAGATAGTATTGCTGAAATTATGTCTCAATTGAAGGTAAAATTGACGTTGATATAGGTTGTTGCTATTTCCATATAAAATTTGAGTTATTTATCTTTTGCTGTTTTCTATAGAATGCTATTGATGAAGAACGTTACAGTGATGCTTCAACATTGTGCCAAAGTACAGGAAGTGGGCTGGTAATTTTCTTGTAGACTAGCAGTTGCATGTTTTTCTACTGTTAATTAGTCAGATTGCTCGCCTTTTCTTCTTCTGGCCTAGGAGTAGGGTGCATTTACTGTTCGGTGTTTTCATATTTTTACCTTTTCTTCCCAGAAGTTACTTCATTTTCTTCTATTCTCTATCTGGTCTGGAAATTTTTCTGAGAGATGTTAAACAATATGCATGCACAGTAACACCTTGTTGTACCTCTCTCTTTTATCACAAGGGACTTGCCAAAAAAAAAAATTGAAAAAGTAGAATTTTATATATCATTAAGATTTTCATATGTGAGAAAGTTCACTGTTGAATTATCAAGTATATTCAAATTTGTATTTAGATGCTCTCAACAGTAACAGTATTAGTGCATCACTTGTGATAGAATTGCCCATAAATTGTCAATCAACTTTTGGTAAGACTATGGACTGCAAAATCTCAAAAGTCCCATAAAGCTTGTATTTTTACCATAAGCCAAATCAATAAATGCGTCCTGGATGTCTTTGGATTCTGTTTCCACTAGTAGCCAGGTTAAAGTAAGATGGTAGATGGATATGTGACCTCTGTCAAGTGAAACTGACCAATGAACACTTAAGCATAAAGTCAGGAAGTGTAAATAAGGATTCTATAAAGTTTTACTTCAGTGACCAGACATAAAGGATTCTTACACTACCATCACCCTCTGAGCCTGTTGGAAGAGATGAAGATCATATAGCGTACATTGCATTCAAATGTTGCTTGACTTGGCCAGTTACTCCTATAGGGAGTCATTCCCAAAGAGTGCTGTCAAATGATATAAATTGTTGGTTCCTATGTCTAGCAGAGATTGTAACTGTTGGTTCACATGTATCTAGAGCTTACACAAACTGTGGAATTTGAAGGGCCTCACCTGCAGCCATGTCATTGATTTACAACCTCTTTTATCATATACCACCATTGTGTGTTATTGCAATTAAAATGCGCACCTTCTGAAAAGAGTCCATGCAATTAGCCCACTTCCTCTCCATCCAAATACCAATTGCTTCCCGCCTTGTCATGCCTTCATGCTGGTGGGTGGCGTCTTTTAAAGAATTTGTGGCATCTCTTTTCTATAAGAGGTAGTCAAAAACTACTACTTGTCCAATGTAGCAAATCAAGCCCCACCAACCTGTCTTTTTGGGCACATTTTCTTTCATGAATGCAACTATAATGTACAAATTACTAATATAAATATATTTGATGGCAAAAATGACTTGTTTAACTGCCTCGAAGTTTTTTTATGATAAAGATTAGCTTCTTGTTGTTTGACGAATACAGTGCTATGTTATCTAATTATGTGAATTTTATAATTTAGAAGTATAGTGAATTAATTTTTTCTAGATGCTGTCATGACATTCTAGACCTTAAAATAGTTGGAAAAGTCAAGCCCCCATGATTCTAGGGATACTATAGGACTGATGTATACTTTCCTATTCCTAAGAGTAATGTTAGGAGCAAAGCTCAATATAATCCTATGTAATCTGTTCAGTATACATATAGTTGGTATTCAAATTAATAAAAAAAATTAGTTTTGATGCTCTTGCATAATTGGAACCACACATGATTGCCCTCCCACTTTTTGAATTTGGGATTAAGTTCTAGAACACGAACATGAACTGACTCACCCTTTGAGATAAATACTAACTACTTTTGGAATGACATTAACTCCTTATCAAGAATCTATGTTATCTATTGCTTATGAGATGTTCTATGGAGATGCAAGATATTTTAGTGCTTCAAACTATTACATTTATTTATTTATTTTGGACCTCATTTATCCGTACTAGGTCGGTATATACCCTGATTTTGTCATCTTCAAAGCTATTCTTTTCATGGATAGTTTTGATAATTAAAATAAAACAATAAAATTCAATGATTTTCAAAACCACTTTTGTACAATGAAAAACAAGGCATTTTCTTCTTCTCTCAAGTTAGGTTGGAAAATGGATTTTAATTGGTGAAAACCCTATGAATCAAATATTGTAGTGATGCCAATTTTTAACAATTTTATTTTTATCTCATTTGCGTTGTGCACTTCTCTTTATATTTCTGATTTTTTTTTAGGTCTTGCGTATGAACCATAGTTATGTAGCCCATTTCCTCATAGATATTTCCTCATAGATTGACCTCAAAATAGCACATCAATTTATAAGAAAGCCAGCAAGCACCATAATTGAGGAATTTGTGCCTGCCCTTGCTCAGTAGATGGTTTCCTATTCCCCCTTCCAGCTGTCATTTGCTTATGGATATGCATGTACGCAATTTGTTATTAGGTCATTGCTGCTGAAACTCTCTCTCTCTCTCTCTCTCTCTCGCGCCTAATTTGAAAGATGTTCATATCCTCTGGAACTAGGTTTTAAATGCAGCTAAAAACAGTTTAAGAAAACTTGAAAAATAACCCCCCAAAACAACTAAAACAATCCAATAAAATAAAACCGTAGGAGCAATGCTGTAATGAACTCTAATTCCTGTGAACAAGCAATTCGGAAATAGTAGTTACCTGAGTAATCTTTGAAGTAGTTTCTCCCCGCTTCGTATTTTAATAATCTTGTATCGCCGTGGATGTGAGGGAAGGCTTTGACACATTGTTACTCTATGCTTTTACGGCACAGATGTCAGAAAATTGTAGAATCTCTTCGTTGCTGTGGTTGTTCTTAGCTGTGTCATTGTTTTGCTGTTACAACTAAGTCAGTTTCATTTTGTAAATTTTTTTGGTTTATGTCATTAATATTCATTACATTTATGCAGGTCGGTTGGTGGGTGGGCTTTTCGAAGGATTCTGATCCTTTTGGTAGATTAATACGAATTACTCCAGGAGTGGGCAGATTTGTTGGTAGAAGTTACAGTCCAAGGTAATAAGAACAAAAAATATGAGTCTGCTGCACTTGGTCTTCATAAACTTATTAGCTACTTAAAGAGACTAGTAATTGGTGGTGATTGCAGACAGTTGGTCACTTCATCTCCTGGAACTCCACTTTTTGAAATATTCGTGGTTAAGGATGCAAACGAGACATATAACATGCAGGTGATGTTGAAAGTGTTTCTTTTTTAAGTTTTTTACAGCTGTAAATAATTTGTATCTGCAAAAGAAACACGTAACACGTTAGTGAAGTCAGTTAGAGTGTTTTCTTTTAACTTTTTTTCCAGAATCTAAGTAATTGATATCTGGATAAGCTGTAAATGTTTTCTGTTTGAAGACTTGTATGTTTGGCAGTTTCTGATTTTTAACCTAATCAGCACATGAACAGTAATGTGGACAAATCTGGACATCTCCAAGTGCTAATGTGCTCTCTCTCAACGTGTTTAATATTGTCTTGCATGATCTTTTTGGAGATTATGGATGAGATTAAATATCTGGAATCCGTGAGTGGACAACAATAGATGTTGTGCTTATTACTTTATCTTGCAGTAAACCAGAAAGCTTGGCTTGATGTAAGGACCTTGTCACAGGATTAGGCCCTGCGTGACACAAAAAATTATTTTTCTGTATTTTTCCAATATAAATGGCGACTAAATGGACATGTATTTTATGAACATAAACTTGTTTGAATCATTCATTCGAGAAATAAATCAAAGATCTTTTGTTGTCATCAGCCACTACATTCTTAACACATTGTCTTTGATGCATCTCTTTTTCCTATTCTCTCTCTGTTTTGGTTTCTCAATATTCAGTTCATCGATGGAAGAGAGTTATATTTTCCGATTGTGGTGGGTAAGAATGTGCCACAAGTCTATCCAGACATTGATGTCATGATGTGTTCTATAGTCTCTTAGTTTCTATTCTATCTGGAAGTTTAGATTTTAATTTGTCCTGGTGTAGGATAAAAGTGGTCTATTTTCTGGGTGCTGAAACTACTGGTTCTGCAGTTTATTTCATATTGTTGCACAATGGTTTTTAAGCTTTCTTTGAGTTTATAATCTTTTTTTCTGGAGGTCCTGTAATGGGCACTGAGATGTCTCTTTTCGGAAGTTTACTTATAGCCTACTTTTGTGCCTTTGAATAGACTGTCATCCATCTCTTCAGTCCATTGAAAATATTCTCTGTTCTTCGAACTTCTTCTGATATCAGACAGCCTTACAGGTAGTATTTCTGCAAAGAATCAAAGGAAGTTCTGCAAATTCAAATTCATCATCATCTGATAAATCCTCAAAGGGGCCATCTGCAGCTGAGATTGAGAATGCATCTGTAGTTGATGTTAAAGTGGAAGAAACTGAAGCCAAAAAAGGTGAGGGAAAGAGCATTGATTTGGAAGGAGCCGCTGAAGAAGGAATAAAAAGTGTGATAAATTTTCTCAAAGAAAAAATTCCCAACCTGAAGGTTAAAGTGATGAAGGTTAATGTTACTGAAGAAATAATGGAAGATGGTGATTCTTTGAAGCAGATTATAGAAGAAGACAGTGAGAATACGATTACCAGCGAGAATACTGAAGAGGAAGCCAGTGATTTGGATGACAATCAGACAGATCGGGCTGCTGCCCAAGGAGATAGTGACACCATGGAAGACGAAACAGATTTAGATATGAAGCTTTTCATTGGTGGGGTTTTACATAATAAAGAAGATACTTCTACCAAGGATGAGTATGTTCGTGTCCCAGCTGATATCAAGGATATGGAAAGGGATTCTTTTGTGTTGCACATCCCGAAGAAAAATCAAGATCACGAAACTGAAGAGAACATAGCATCAAAGGCCAAAGTGGCTGCTATAGCTGCCCAAGGTGTTTCTGAGCTGATGCCCCCTGATGTGGCCAAGGCATTCTGGAGTTCTGATAAAGTTTCTTCAAAGGTATGGATCGAAAAGTATATGCGCAGGCCACAGTATAAAGATATTAATAGTGGAATTATTTTTGAAACAGTCCTAACATTTGTGCTTGTTACTGTTGGTATGAACAAGTTTCGTGAATACTGCAGGGATACAAGCGATCATCTTGAGGCACCATTGCATTTGATTTCTATTTTTTTTTCTCTGTTGCCCATAGTAGGAGACCATTTTAAAAGTTGTTCGGTCACCTAGCCCAAAGAGATACTTTTTCTTTTGTTTTCTTTCTTGTTTGCTTTTCTAAAATCCCGATCTTGGTCTAAGCAAAGACCTCATGGATTTTTACTGTATACTTCTCTTCATCAGAGAATCTGAGCTAATTTGCTGTCGCAGTTATTACGTTACAAATTGGGCAAATTTGAGAATTTTAAATTTGCCTGAAACACAACATCTTTCATACAATGGTCGGTTCCTAAATGATGGATCTTGTTTCAGATAGCTCATACTTCTTCATGTGGCTTTCGTACTTTCTTTGCTCTTTGTTGTCCATGTTTTCTTTAAATCACTGAATTATCATGTGCAATTATCGTAGATTTCCAGAGATGTGCGAGAAATAGTGAAGCTTGCAGTGAATCAGGCGCAGAAGCGGAACAGGTTATCTGAATACACAACTTTTAGTCGTATTACTACCTCCAAAGGTGATTTAGATCCCTTTGATGGTGAGTTACTTTCCCCATTCTCTCTATCCAGCCCATTACACGTATAATGAGTTTAAACAAATGTCACATATTTTCTCATTTAACCTATTCTTGTTAGTGTAGGCCTATATGTTGGTGCATTTGGCCCTTATGGTACTGAAGTAGTCCAATTGAGGCGCAAGTATGGTAACTGGAATATGAATAATGAAGAGAAATCTTCTGACATGGAGTTCTTTGAGTATGTTGAGGCGGTCAAGCTAACGGGGGATTTAAATGTTCCTGCTGGCCAGGTTTCTAGATTATGGTTTAATGTTTTTGTGCATAATTAATTGAATACATACTACTAATCATACGTGTTGTAATTACCTTCAGGTAACATTTCGTGCCAGAATTGGTAAAGGTAGTCGTGTTGCCAATCGAGGAATGTACCCAGATGAACTAGGAGTGGTATGCACTTTTGATGCTCTCTCTCTCTCTCCCTCTCAGGTCATAGAACTGTAAAAACTCAATTTGCCGTTAGAGATATGTGGTCTTTAGTTACAAATAGATGATTAATGAGATTTTATTGATATGAGTATCCTGTATTAGACTCTATTGTACAATCGATAAGACATTAGTTTCCTTTTCTTTCTTACTAATGTCTAATATTGTCTATCCACCTTTCCAAACATGCCAGAATTCCTGTTTTATTTGCATGAAGAAGCTTCCTTTTAACATGATCTGGAATAGACTCAATAGAGTGATTGACAAGCTAAACATCTTGCCGTCATATTGTGCCATAAATGCTTTTAGGCGTTTGCTGTCTTATCATGTGTTTAGCGCTTATAGGTGTTGCAACTGTGGCGTGATCTATTTCTTTTTTTTTTTTTTTTTGTGGCAATTGCATTAGAAATTTTAGAAATGACTTACAATGAAGTTACTTTCTTTCAGGTTGCAAGCTACAGAGGTCAGGGAAGGATTGCAGAATTTGGGTTCCGCAATCCAAAGTGGGTTGAGGGTGAACTTCTACAACTCAACGGCAGGGTAATTAAAATAGCGACGCACTTTGAGATGTGTTTTTGATATTCATTGGAGTTGCTTATTCAAGTGTTTTCACTAAAATGATATTGTGGATATATGTAGGGTATGGGGCCGTATGTCAAAGGTGCAGACCTCGGTTTTCTATACGTCGTTCCTGAGCAAAGTTTTCTTGTGCTCTTCAATCGATTGAAACTACCCGACTGAGCCATGTTTACTGGATTGTAGAGGAGTCTTGCAGCTGGATTTTTCGGATCTTTCTTTGAGTGTTTCTCTTGTTTCTTCGGCTAAGAAGATGCATTTTGACCGTTCCCCCCCCCCCCCCCCCCCCCCCCAATTCAGTAGTTCTTACCATTTACAGTAGCATACAAGTTTTGTTGAAAAGTGGATGAGAGAATAATATTGTCTTTGATAGAATAATGAAAAAAGATTATGCACAAGTCCATGCTTGTTGACTCAAAAGTAATAATGCAATGACATGATTAGTAATAAATTAGATTGGACAATATTAAATAGTACTAAGAAAATTGTAGAAATCAAAATCTGTTTCGGTGTACTAATTAGTCTTGTCCGATTGTGTTTTTCCTCTTCTTTGTCAAGAAGGCGTGAGATTTGTAAATTTTTTTCCCCCCCTTTTTGGTGTTAGCTTGTGTTTGGTTGGGATTAAAAATCGTTTTTGGTTTTTCTCAGCCGTAATTTTTGACTTTTCAACCCATTTTTAACATGAAAAGTCAACAATTTCAATTCAAATAAACCAATATTGGTTTATAAACTGTTTATGATATCTATCAAACGCACTCTTAATGAGGAAATTATAGAAGGGTGGTAATATTTGTACCACAATTTATATTTGTTACGCCATATTTTAATTTTATTTAAAATCTTTAACCTTTGTTTAGTACAATATTTATGTCCTTAATATTTTTTTTCTTTTTAGTTCTTATCTTCAACTTCCATCCTTAATAATGGTTTCTGTCAAAATATTTTGCTAGTGTGTTTTGAAATAAAGAAAAAATATTTTGTTCCATTTTTGTATTTATTTATTTTTTTAAAAAATGATGTAAGTCTTCTCAATAGAATTTTTGGACGGAAATCGCTATTGGAGATAAAGTATGTTAATTAATAAAAAGTTGGAGATAAGAATATCACAAAAAAAAAAAAAAAAAAAAGATAGAGAATACAATAGGCAAAAATTGAGAACTTTAAGTACAATTGAAGTGTGGTGCAATAAATAAGAAGTATGTGTAATAGTGTGTTTGGAAGAGCTTTTTTGAAGTCTAAAAGCACTTCCTAAAGAGTAAAAGTACTTTTAGTTATTTTTATTGTTATTTGGTTAAAGTCAACAAGCACTTTTTGATTTAAAAAACAGCTTAAAAAAGCTGTTTTAGAGAAGCCCAAATTTTGAGCTTCTCTAAAAAGCTCTAATTGAGCTTTTACGGGAAATTGTAATTAACATTTAATGAACTTCAAAATTAATAAAATTACTATTAATATATCAAAAAATAATAATTTATTTACTACATTAATTACTTATTTCAAATTGTCATTTCATATACTTATATAAATTTAAATAAATATTGACTTGTTAAATAATATAATACAAATTATATAATATGTTTTATTTAAATAATTAATTAATGTTTAATCAAATATACTTAAATTATCATGTTATTATAATTAAATTAATATATTAAATTTAATAGTTATTATAGGATATAAAAATATATGATTTCTTTTAAAAAATAATATGAGTTATACAATAATTAATTATTATTTAATCAAATATAATAAAATAATCGTGTTATTATAATTAAATTAATATATTAATTTTAATAGTTATTATATTATATAAAAAAATTTATTTTAAAACAAATAATATAATATATATAATAATTAATTACTGTTTAATCAAATAAATATAAAGTTTATAGAAAAGTACTTCTATAATTATGCAACCAAACACTTAATTTAATATTCACAGCACTTTTTGAATTCACATCCAAACAGTCAACTGCTTTTTAACAAAAGCTCTATTATCAAAAGCTCTACTGCAAAAAGCTCTACTGCTAAAAGCTCTACTCACCACAGCTGTTCCAAACGGACCCTTAATATGATGGTCCATCATAAAAATATCTTTTCGGGTATTTAAAACAATATAGACACTCTTTTTAATTTTAAAATTACAAAAAATCATTTCCAAAGTTTGTTTTGAGCAATAGATTCTTTATTTTCAACATTTTAATGTTTGTTTTAAGAAATATATTGTGAATGCCTACAATACCCTTTATCATTTTCTATTTTGAAGCTTTTTTCTTTTCTGCATTTACTTTTAATGAATGATTAATTTATTAAACTTTATGTATATATCCCTACAATATTATAAGCGTATTAAATTTTCACTGTTGAATTTTCGTCCAAAACGCACCTTTTTAACATTCAACACAGTCGCAATTTTAGACTTTTTTTTCCTTAATTTTGTCGAGATTCTCGACAAAAATTGAAACCAATTTCTGGTTCCAAGAAAACGGTTGGCCCATTTTAAATTTTTTTTTTTTTCTCCTTTTTTCTTTATTTCTCCAATCCAAACCGCTTAAAATTTTCACAGTTATTTTTGGACCAATTTTGGACATTTTTATAATTTGCATTTATCGACTAACTCTACAAATTCCCCGTTTGTTCTGGATAATCAAAATATCTTTAACTATACTAAAATTTACACTTTTTGTGATTGTGCGTCCATTTATCTACCGCATAAAACAATTAAAATTATAATAAACTAAACTATAAGCCAAATGATTAAAAAAAAAAAATACATTACGAGCTACTATACAAACTGGACAATTTGTAGAGTTAATCGATAATTTGGTTGAGTTACTCGACAACTCTCGACAAACACACAAAAATTTGTCAATCAAAATTTTGACAATTTTTTTTCCTTATTTTTTTTTCTTTTACACTTTCGTCCAAACAGGTTTTCATTCAATTTTTCACTATTTTTTTTTATCTTATAAGCAAATTGTACACAATTCACTATCTTTACATTTTTCAAATTTGTTTTTCACTTTTACTGAATTATTTATTATTGGAGGATGTTTGAAAATTGAATAATAAAGATTTTTTTAACAAAAAAATGTATCTACGTGTATGTGTGTGTGTGTGTGTGTGTGTGTGTGTGTAGAACAATGTGAAGACTGGAGAATCAAAATATTCTTAACTATACTAAAATTCACACTTTTGACCAATTTTTACTTATTTCCTCCTCTTTATTAGATTAGCACATAAAATTTCCACACTTTGTTTGGACCAATTTTGACATTTTTACAACTCGTATTTATTGACTAATTCGAAAAATTCCCAATTTGTCTAGCATCACAAATAGGAGTCCCATTTGTCCATCCCAACACTGAAAACTTTTCTTTTTCTCAGGATTTACCATCTACTCTGAGAGAGCAGAAAAGGAATCCAAACTTTCTTTAATGACAGAGACTGATTGGAGATCTACTTAGTAGAATAACAGGAGATCATCAGCAAAACAAAGGTGAGTCAAATCCAGCTTAGAACATCTCGGATGATGAGAGAACCTCCCATTATTAGAAGTTTTGGCAATGATCCTGGAAAAAAAACTTCTATAGTAAGAATAAACAGAACAAATTGGATCAAATTACCAATTTTATCGAGTTACTCGACAAATTGGAAGAATATAATAAGGTTAATTTTTTTTTTTTTTTATCGAGCAGTTCGACATTACCTAAAAACTAATTTTTTTTTCTTTTCTTTGTCGAGATTCTCAACAAACACATGATAATCAAAATGGGCTAAACCATTTTTACCTTTATTTTTATGGTGTGTGCACACACACATTCAATCAAAAATGGGTAAGCCCATTTTTATTTTTATTTTTTGGGTGTAATCTCGACACTCACACACACAATCAAAATGGGCTTAGCCCTTGTAGCCCAGGGGCATGACGTAGTGGTAAAGTAGGAGGGTTCTGTATGGAGTTTCGAATGTTCGAATCCCCGTGGCAGCTGGAATGCAACATTTAAAAAAAAATGTTGGAAAGCAGATATTCACAAGGAGAAGAATCGTCGAATGTCTGGCCCAAGTGTATATAACCTGTGACAGCATCCGAATTTACCTGGGTGGCGAACTAGGGGAGAAGGCCGTCACTCCTCAGGATTAGTCAAGCGAAGTTTGGACACTTTGAATCATAAGAAGAAAAAAAAGGTCAAAATGAATAATCAAAATGGGCTACGCCCATTCCTTTAATTTTTTTTTTCTTATTTTTTTTTCATTTACACCTTAGTAGCAAATAAATTTTCATTCAATTTTTTACTAATTTTTTTTTATTTTATCTTATAGTAAATTGTACACAATTCTCTTTACATTTTTCATATTTGTTTTTCACTTTTACTGAATTATTTATTACAGATTATTCTAAATAAATGCTATTAAATAGATATGTTAGAGGATGTTTGATAATCATTTTTTTTTAACAAAAAAATTAATAAGACCATTTTTTTTTTTGTTGAGCAGCTCGATACTGTCCAAATACTTTTTTTTTTTTTTTTTTTTTTTGCGTTTGTCGAGAATACAGAAAGTGTCAAGCATGCCAATCAAAATGGACTAATTTTTTTTTTCTTTTACACCTTTGTCCAAACATATTTTCATTCAATTTTTTACCAATTTTTTTTTTTTAATCTTATAAGCAAATTGTACACAATTCGTTCCAGTCGAAAGTAAATTCTTTACATTTTTCAAATTTATTTTTCACTTTTACTAAATTATTATTTATTGCTATTTGATTATTTGAGATTATTCTAAATAAATGCTATTAAATAGATATGTTAAAGGATGACAGTTTTTTTAGAACAAAAATATGTATCTACGTGGATGTGTATAATTTGTCGAGCATGGTCCCATTTGTCGAGTAACTCGACAAATTGGTATTTGTCGAGTTACTCGACAAATTGGAATATAATAATGCCAACTTTTTTTTTTCGAGCAACTCGACACAATCCAAAAACCATTCTTTTTGTGTGTTTGTCGAGAATCACACAACAACAGACATCACAATCAAAATGGGCTCCATTTTTACCTTTTTTTGTGTGTTTTTGTCGATATTTGCCTATCAAAATGGGCTAAAGCACATTTTGACCTTTTTTTTTTGTGCCAATCAAAATGCCCATTTTGACATTTTTTTCTTACATGTTTTTCTTTTACACTTTAGTAGCAAATAGATTTTCATTCAATTTTTTATTAATCTTTTTTTATAAATAAATTGTACACAATTCGCTCCAGATAATTTTTTTACATTTTTCAAATTTGTTTCACTTCTACTGAATTATTTATTACATATTATTTTAAATAAATGCTATTAAATAGAAATGTTGGAGTATGTTTGAGAATCAGTTTTTTTCGAACAAAAAAATTAATAAGACCAAATTTTATTTTTCTGTCGAGCAGCACGACATTGTCCAAATACCCTTTTTTGTGTGTTTGTCGAGAATACAAGTGCCAATTTTTTTTGAGCAAGAAGTTGCCAATCAAAATAGGTTTATTTTGACATTTTTTTCTTAATTTTTTTTTCTTTTACACCTTCGTCCAAATATGTTTTCATTTAATTTTTCACCAATCTTTTTTTATCTTATAAGTAAATTGTACACAATTCGCTCCAGTTGAAGGTAAATTTTTTACATTTTTTAAATTTATTTTTCACTTTTACTGAATTATTTATTACTATTTGAGATTATTCTAAATACATGATATTAAATTGATATGTTGGAGGATATTTGAGAATTGAACAATGACAGTTTTTTTTGAACAAAAAAATATATCTACATCTATTGTATGTGTGTGTATTGTAGCATTCAAGAAGAACAACAATAGTTATGGAGACTGGAGAATCAAAATATCCATTGTCAATTGAATTCTATAAGTTATATTATATATAGTATACAAATATGCCATTATTACACAAATTTTATATTAAGTGTACTGAAGCAATCTCAAGAACAAAATACCCATATATTTTAATTAAATAGTAATAAACAATTTTATGAAAATTAACATTCATTTATTTATCCCAAATTCTACAATATTATAATTGTTATACGTGCAACGCACGTTCTTAAAACTAGTGTATATAAAGAATTGAACTTCTACAAAACCTTGGAGATATGATAGAATTTTTTTTAATTATTCTATTTGAAGTGTATTAGTGAAAGATATCATTTGAAATTGATTAACATAATTCACATTGTCTCAACGTTATTATACTCATTTTCATAATTTGTCGTTAGTTCTACTTAATCATAATTTACTTCATTATGAAATTTGTTGATCTCATATATGTATTTAAAAGTAATTTTTTAAAAACTAGTAGAAAAAAATAATTATAAAAATTATGTTTGATAAAATAAATAATTTAAAAGTAAATTTCAATTACTCTCAAGTACAACAAAACATGTGTATACCATTTTTAAAAGATTTAACCTTAGGATGGAAACTTCTCTTCTTTTCTTTTATTCTTTTTTTTTTTTTTTTTTGGGCGTTTTTCGCACTCAAAATACACATAAAATTATATTTATTTGGGAAATTTGCACAAATGGTCCCTAACCTTTGCTCTTAGTGTATAAATAACCTCTAACTTTTTTTTAACGCAACAGTTCCTAACCTATGTGCTTTGGTGCACAATTAGTCTTTATTTAATTAAAAAGAAAAATATGTCCATATTTTTAATTAAATAAATTTTCAATTGAATTCATAATCTTTGTAAAAAGTACAAATAGGTCCGATACTTTTATTTTTTTATAAAAAAGTAAAAGAAACTAACAAATTGATAATATCAGAGCTATTCTCCTCCAACTAGTAGGGAGTTTATTTTGCTTATTTGGACAAGTGTCCAAATGGGCAAAATAAATTCCCCACTAGGTGGAGGAGAATAGCTCTGTTGATAATATACTAAATTATTTTGTATATTTTACGAACTATTATAAAATAACTAAAATTTAAGTTTATAATTATTAACAAACGTGTTAATTAAACTTATTTTATTATTAATAAGTAATCATATTATTTAAAACTTAATTTAATCGTTACAACATAAAAAGAAAAATAACTTTGTCACAAACTTGATACAATATTTTTATTTAATTGAGCTATTCGTTTATTAATTATAAATATTAGAGCTCAAATTATGTTATTCATATTTTAATTTATCGTTAAAAAATAAAGAACACATAATATGTAAACTTTTGTTAGTATTTTTATGTTAAAAAACATAATAAGATTGGTTTAATGTCATAAAATTATATACGCCATTCTGTTATTTATTTAACTTAATTCTTATTCAAGTTTTTCACATCACACAGCAATTACATATATCTAAAGTGCAATAATTTTACATTTGTCTTTTATAAAAAATTCAATTGACACGACTATGATGATATATTTAATATGCTAAATTAAATATTATTTAATAAATGTATCGGACATATTTGTACATTTTACAAAGATTATAAATCCAATTTTAATTTTTTTAATTATAACTAAGTGCATTTTTGTCCTTTTATCAAATAAGGATCAATTGCGCACCAAAACACATAGGTTAAAGATTGATACGCCAAAACACAAAGATTATGGACCATTTTCACACTAAGGACAAAGATTAGAGAGCATTTGCGCCAATTTCTCTATTTATTTTCTTATCTGCTAAAATGTTAAAAGTATTTATATATGGATATAATATTTGAATAATTAAATACAAAATTGTAAAGAAAAAGCTATGACACTTATTTAATTGTCTAATATTTTGATATATATTGTCCAAATAATTCAAACAGTATGTTTTGAACTTCTTACGTAAGTGAAATAATATAAACGTGATTATGAAATTCCAAAAATAACATGACAGAAGACATATGTTAAAAAACTAATCGATAATTTGATTTTTTTATGGAAAAAACACTTGAACATTTTTAATGTTCTCAATAAAATAACAAAGGCCACACTTATTAATGTCTTAGAAGTAAAACTTCGATCTCTTTGTAGATAGATTGACCTCGATCCCATTTTCGCCAACCACAAAGCCAAAGAGTCTGCCTGACTTTCTATGTGGATCCCTCTTTATAGCACATTTGGTGTGAGTCTCGATTGTTCGTGACCAGCAGATGAATAGTTGACCTAATAATTTGGTACCTTAGTTAGGTAAATAATCCGGTGTTATATGTATCATACACAATTAACATGCAGTGATCTAATTAAACTGTAATGATAAATGGTTCAATAATCGGACAACTTGGAACTGAACGAAAAACTTACAAACATTTACTCATCTAGATGATAACTAATAATCAGTGATCATATGTACTAATAAGTAGGTTATCAAAGGAGCATATATAATATCGTTGTGAAAAAAGTAATACCATTCAACAATAAACATACGTACAAAAATATAATAGTCAACATAACAACTGTTACCACAAGATTTTGGTCAGGCCACCACGTAAGCAAAAACCCCATAAAAGCCCAAGTTAGGCCTAGCGAGAGCCTATCGAATTCATAAAAGCCTCATAAGTCTAGCGAGGGCTTCATGAATACATTGAAAGCCCAGCAACACATTGGCACTCTTGAATTAAGTATGGAGAAACCCATAAAGGGCCTCGATATTCATGGCCGACCACGGACTCCTCGCCAGCAATCGAATCCATCACAGATCCACAGGTATTGTGATACTTCAGAATGACCAGATATATATTTAAAGAAAGATTGTGTTTGATTGGCACACGAATTCTCACAAGAAAACTAAATATCAATCTCCTAAAGATTAGGCAACGTGATAATATGAATCAACCCAAATAAAGGATAAAATATAGGAGATTGCATTGACAACCAATTATCCTTATTCCATAAGGAATGAGGATCCAATCAGATATCTAATTGATTGTTTTTCTAAATCAATTAGAACTCTTAGACTATAAATAAAACATATCTGGTTGTTATAAGGTACGTATTATTCTCACTCTTAAACTCTGCTCAAATTTCTATTTACTTGTCTCTCCCACACCCAAATCTCATTTCATGTATATTGTTATCTCTTATATATACCGGCAGTTGACTTGATCGTCGGAGTACCAACGATTGTCGGACCCTTTTTCTCCGGTGATCTTGGTGCCTATTAGTCATCCTAGTGTGCAGGTAATATACATGCTGATAGAGGATTGACTGGAGATCTGATGACACGTGGATAGTGCAGATTCCGACATCAACAACAACAAATTACAACTTAAAAGTGTCGTAATTCCAAAAGTTATGAATGGGCTGATTCGATACTCGATGACTGTAACGCATGATAACATAATGTGTTGAATGGTTTAGCGATATCAACTAGAGGTCTTTCCCAAAAACAAATAGATCGGGCTTTTCTCTTGCATATTTATAGAGCTGGATTGCCATATTTGATCGAGCAACCATCGTATCAAACTTTTTTATTATTTTCTTAACTTTGTTGTGAAAAATATATTCAGAATACTTGATGACGAATATTCCACAATTATCACTGCAATATAACACAACTCAATTATTCAAACTGTAGTAACGTGTTTTTTATATAGTTAGTGCCTACATAATTTTACAAGCTACAACATTACTGAAAACATAAGTTGGATTAATCAAAATTTCATCCAAGTTGACTAACCCATTTGTTTGCTGAAGGATTTCTATCACGATTCTATATACCAAAGGCTCTTCCAATCTTTTGAATTTCAACACTTTTGATTGGCACAAGAGGTATAGAATAATATTCTGAATTGGCTCAACATGATTTTACAAGCCACAACAATAGTGAAAACATAAGTTGGATTAATCAAAATTTCATCCAAGTCGACTAACCCATTTGTTTGTTGAGGGATTTTTTTCACGATTCTACATCCAATGGCTCCTCCAATCCTTTGAATTTCAACACTTTTGATTGGCACAAGAGGTATAGAATAATATTTCGAATTGGCTCAACTGCAACATAGACTGCAGCATCTCTGATATAACTATAACACTAGTTGTAAATGTCCAAATACCAACTTGATATGTTGAAATGTCCTAAAATCCAATGACACCGTTTGTCCATGAAGATGGAAATGAAAACGTGGTCGACCTCTCTCTAGTTAGTACTAAACTCAATCTTGAGACCGGTTAGATACATCATCAGAGAATTCTGTTTTGAAATTGAATTGAGGTTCTTTGCGAACTTGTCAAAGGTACCCATGAACTTAGCGTCGAAATTATAATCAGTTGATGTCGCTCTCAATCCATTCCCAGATCCGAGTTTTATAAATATTCTAAGAAAGAAGAACATCGCATTCATGTGCTACAATAAAGTTCACAATGAAATGACGTAAAAAACATAGAAGAATGTTATAAAATAAAGGGATAATTGCATCAAACGTCTCCAACGTTTCAAAATCGTTGGAAATATGCTCATAACCTTAAAAAAATAGCACCACTCATCCCTAACGTATGAAAAACTTGGCGTGGTAGGTCCTTTATGATTAAATTGTCATTTTCTTTAAATAAACAAAAAATTAAAAACAAGAATAAAAGGAAAACATAATTGAAAACTAAACATATGTACTCCCAAAAAATAAAAATATACGCCAAAAAAAATAAAAAGTAACAAATATGTCATCTTCTCCACAAAATCCTAAAATTTTATTTGTACCAAATTCGCCGGTATAAGTAAAAATATTCATCTGTACATTCCATACTATTCACTACACAAAAATATAAATTTTTTTTATAAAAAACAATGTCCAAGGAAGAAGAAGCCATGGAAATAGGAGGGCAGCAGCAACAAATGAGAAGAAATGGGCAAATAGAAATGGAACAGCAGAGCCAGGAGAAAACATTAATGCGGGGATTGCCATTGGATAGTAATCTTTATTTAAAATACAATGATTTGGAGGAATACAAGCGCCATGGGTATGGGGTAGAGGGCCATCTCAACCCCAAGGCTAACCAGACCAGAACCGACGCGACGACTATTGATGGAAGTGGCATTTCTGCACAACAAGCTGCCGGCATTAATAGGAAATTAACATGAATCCAAGTTTTTGTTTCTTCAAATAATATGGATTCTTTTATCCTTTTAACTTCCTTTTCAATTTTATTTTTATTTTTTTTTGTACAAATAAAATTTTAGGACTTTTTGGAGAAAATTGCCTATTTGTTACTTTTTATTTTTTTGGGTACATATGGTTAGTTTTTAATTATGTTTTTTTTTTTTTGTTTTTTGTTTTTTTGTTTATTTAAAGGTAAGGGCAATTTGGTCATAAATGACCTACCACGCCAAGTTTTTCATACGTTAGGGATGTGTGGTGTTATTTTTTAGGTTATGGACATATCTCCAACGATTTTGAAACGTCGGAGGACCTTTAATGCATTTATTCCTAAAATAAATAATAAGAGAATTAATTTAAAAAACGTACACTGTCTCTCAGCGGAGTCGCAACCTGATGAAGTTTGTACCACTACATTTTTGAGTCAATGATTAACGGTCCAAGATCTATGGGAGGTGTTATTGAGTAGTGGTCTTTGTGGAATTTCTTAGTCCTGTAGGGGGAAAAAAAAGTAGATATATTGTTAACCTAAGACTTGAGTATTGAACTAGGTTAAATTTCCATACTCACTTGTTTCCGAGCCAAAATCCTTAATGGTATCATTTATTGAAAGCAAGAGCATCAGATAGATTAGGTGGGTTGAAGCATGATTTGTATTGAAATGTAAAATTATACTGGGAAGATGGTTCGACTTCGGCTGAATTATAACTTCTAACATATAGAGATTGAAGACAATGAGATGGTTTGGGTAGTCATTTCTACAATATTTCAGGAGTGCCTAAATGTTCAAAGTTGAATTGAATAGGTGTAATTGCCTACGTAAAAAACTGTAGATCAGCAAATAAAACAACAAAAAATAAACTAGATATATCTCAAACACAAGGAATTTAATTCAAATATCCACAAAGTTTTGAACGAGAAATAATGCAACATGCTCAAAAAATTGTATTTTCTCGACAGATTCATATATCTTCCTAAGATCTTCTTCGCTGAACACGTTGTCATTTTCATATACATTATCATTTGCTGGTCATTTATTTTCACAGACCACACCAGTTGCACAATCCTTCAGCTGACTTATCATTTTCTATTTTTTTATGCTATTACCAGGTGTCATGTTACGTTCATTGCGTAAGTCTAACTTAGATGTTGAATCAACCAACTTCAAACAATAACCACTTGTAAGATAATTGTTTACAAAAGAATGGAAGTAAGACATTCACCATACATATATCAAATTCTGAATCACGTTCAATAAACTAACCACATTATCGACAGTCTGATCTATCTCTCGGAAGTCATCATCTATAAACATTATTCCATCGTCTAGTAGAAGGGAATATTCATTAGATATATAATCTATACCTAGATCAAATGAAAGAGGGCAAATCTCACCACTTGCTGAGGAGATATATTGTTTGATATTCTGTTCTTTTGAATACGAGCAACCTTGAGGTTCACACTCATTCAGATCATTGAACTACCATTAACCATAAGAACGCGTGTAAGTATTAGAATGAAGATTCAACTAAATATTGATCCAATATGAATATTAAAATCATGAAAGCAAATAATTTGTACACAATGATAATGGCAATGTTGTGTTGCAAGTAATAACTGGTGCATGACACTCAACACATGATATATTTTTGAAATATACCTTTGATGTCAAAGTGCCTGATTTTGTAGTAGCTACATTAACTGACACAGACTGATTAGCAGGTAGGTTATTAATTCTTGTCGTAAGATCTTGAATTGGGTTAACAATAGTGTTCCCAAAATCAATTAGCATCCATTCTGTAAACATCTTGAGATTAAAATGTTGAGCTATTATATTATCGTGCTTCATTTGTATATCTCTGACTCGTTTCATAATGGATTCCTTGTATAGTCATAATGAAAGAAATTGGTTAAAACAATATAAAAACGATATGTAAATAATAATGGTAACATCAATAAGGGATGTTATTATAGTCGTGAACTAAACCTGAATAGCGGGTCGTTTATCATCAGTATGGATAGTGCTTGTAAAGTCAATGATATGATTCTCATTAGTAACAGGTGCATTTTAGTTGTCACTCTCAACATGGCAAACAGTAGGTTGATCATCATCACAAAACACCAGATACATGGAATGAAGATGAACCATTTATCTGCTCCTCTGGAGCCTTGGGGTTGGGATTAATGGGCAATGCCTATACGAATATAAAACAGAGATGAAATCAAAATAGTTCATCAATTATTTATAGAGTACTGAGTTAAAATTTCAAGATCAGATATATTATTTTGAAAACTATACAAATCCAGCATAGGTGCAATATCACTTATGCTCACCTCACTGCATGAAGCAAAGTCATTATAATTGCTAAAACGACGAACTGAATAATGTAGCAATGGTGTGTTATCTTCGTTTTCACTATCTTCGACTTTCTCTTCTGAAATGCCCTCAATGAAACAAGAAAATTAGTCTTATTGCTTCTCTTCTTAATTAAAGACAATGGGAGTGGCTGACAACATGAAGAAAGAAAAATGGTAATAATTAAATTGTTGTAAATCATAGATTCTAAATAAAAGAACTTATAATGACTTGCACTATTAACAATATGAATGTTACACTTACATTAGGCCTGCTGAAAACGTCATTTCCCAAATTCAGTTTTGGCAAGTCACCATGCACATTAGACATTCAGTTCAATATGCGTGGGCAGTGTGCCACTATGTTGGTACAAATCTTCCCTCCCAACAGTGGTATTATTTCATAAATCTATACTTGAAAGGCGATAAGGAATCCACTAACCCTATAGGGAATGTAAGGTTTGGCACCACCATCAGAGATTAACGACTTGTTCTTTAAACCAGATTTCAGTGATGAAATTGTGACCTTAAATATTTATTTGTCCCATGCATATGAATTCAACTCGTCAGAGTCGAAAAGAATCATTAAAGACTTGTCAACTGAAATCTTGTATGCAGCTGTTAACATCAAAGATGTCAAAAGAAAAAGAATTCCGATAATTACAACATCCCAATCATTATAATCTAACATTCGCAGGAATATATCAGCTACATCTGATGGCGATATACATGAAAGGTGGCCAAAGTACTGGTGTTTAATTCTACAATATGTGTTATCATACTTGTTGCGATTAACATTTCCACAACACGATAAACTGGTAATGACACAAAATTCCTTGATGGAAAAGTATAAGAGGTTGCCACCAATATTGAACCACATTTCATCCAGATTGGGATGCCTAACCTCCCTCAGCAGAAACTGGTGGATAAGTTGATGATTCAGGACGATTTCTTTCGCATCCAGATAATGTGCAAAGCAAGTCTCCTTGAACATTACTTTCTGATCATTAGAAAACCTACCAGTGAGTGTATTGAAAATATTAGTCTTCAAGTATGCATTTACTTTTCCAAGTGACCAATAGCTCGGGTGCATTATGAAGTCCCAATCTTGCAGATGAAACGAACGAATAGTAACTGGTCAGATTACCAATATCCAACTTTTCAACGATGTAACGAACGAAGAATAACGGATGATATTAACAAAATTCCTTGTTAAAAACATTGCATATAAAATAAACTTCAAATTAAGGGATTATATTTTATCATGTAACATTTTATAGTATCAGTTATCTACACCAAGAATGGTTACTAATATATAATAAAATCTTGAAAAAAACTACATGTTACATTAGAAATGAACATGAGAGCATCATAGTTTAGCTATCAATATACACACTGAATTCATATGGTATCATTGTTATGAACCAATATGAACTACTCACTTGTGTTACCACAATGTTGTAACATCATCAATTAATAATGTAACGCCCAGCTATAATGCAATTACTTGAATATTATTCAAAGTGTATAGAAGTTCAACGACATATCCGGCGATAGTTTGTTCATGTGTGAGATTTCAGTAATGTACAATCTAGACTGAAAATTGTAAACATGCATCTCTTAAAAAAATTACTAATTCAACATCTATGATGAATTGCAAAGACATCCTAAAACATTTCTTATGAAATACGAGTTTAGTATACATGTTACATAATAGACAATATTATGAAGATACAATACCTGAATATCAGAAAACAGTATATTTACTCAACGTCTATGTTGAAATGGAAAAAAAATCTTAACTCATTTCAACATAAATGCTACTTAATTATATGTGCACATAACAAAAAAAATTAACAAAAAAATTAATAAATAAAATACATTTTTCTCTTCGGTAGTGATATCATGAACTTATTATTCTCTGTCCTGCTTGATTTTTTTTTTTTCATTTTTCCTCTTTTTGCGAGAAGAAGGATATTGTGATGCTTGAACTCTTGTATTGATTTGGCTTTGATCTTGACATTGTATGAGAGCTCGATTTGTAGCACTTTGAATATTACTTGAAAATAGATTGTTAGTAAACACAATTAATTCGTTTGTTATAATCAAAACATTAAGGTTTAAAGTTAACCACAGGTCAACAGAAACATCCCTCATTAATACCTAATAACGAGGGAGATGAAGGGACACCCGTCATCAATAACTGCAGGTCATCCCTATAAATAGAAGCCAACCCTTCAGGTAAAAACGGAACACACAACTCTCATACACTCCATATTGCTATTCTGCATATCTGTTTTAATCATATACTGATTATCACACCGGAGTGAACACAGGAGAAAGAAGCCCCGCTCCTATTTTGCAGGTCTCCACCACTGTCGCCGCCTTACTAGGAGGATGATAAAAAGATCTATCATCAGTTCTTTCAAACAAGTTGTGTTTATCATTATTGTTTTAATTTTTAGAGCCTGTTTGTTAGAGATTTTAATCTGATTTTTGGTTTTTTTTTTATTCTGACCAATGACTAAAGCATGTCACGTGAAAAAAGGAGAAAAATGTCTGACCAAAAGGACCCTATGTGTGGAAATTGTTGCCGCAATAATTGACCAAAGTTTGGTAGGGAAGACAATCCGAATACATACATATACATACAAGGGCAGTTTTGGAAGTTATCTGCTAAATTTTTGGCTTTTGCTGTACATGAACTGACTTTGTGGGCCATTGTTGAAAAAAAAAACTAATTACTGTTGGAGAAACTAGTTTTTAATCTGCCTCAAACAGACGCTTAATTTTTTAAAAAGAGAATGAACTTTTGAGCTCTTTAAGATCTTGTTTGGTGAAGTATTTTTTCATAGATTCTACAAAATATATAAATAAAAAATAATATTTAATCAATTTATAAATACGTATAAGTACATACAAACATACACTAAATAACCCCATTATAGAGCACTCAAAAAAGTTTATCTACTAATTAAACAAAGACATTAGCCTTCCAAAGTTGTTAACAAATCACAGATCCGCATAAACTTGGTCTCGAATATGACAGGCACTAGGGCACGACTACATCTCCAAACTCTTGTCTGTTGAGCCACATGAGCTCATAGATATTATGTCAAATATCTGAACTCACAATTGTAACATCTCATCGATAATTCTACTAACTTTTAAATATCTGAATTCTTGCATATTACCGAACCGAACTTTAAATACCTACACTTGTGAGGAAGGGATAGAAAACTCGAAGTATATTAAAATACTTTCTTGAGATATTAGAAAACAATACAGGCATATAGTCCTACCCACCTATTAATATTTCACTTTCGTCTATTTATAAATTCTAGTTTTTTCAAAAAAATTTTTAGTTAAACCGATCAATTCATCCACTTCTTATAACATGACTTTATATTAATAGTTAAATTCGTAAAAAGAAAAATAATAATCACTAGTGTACCTCGACTTGATGTATACGTGAAGAAAATACATATATAAGAAGTTTTCGACTTGAACTAGAATTTGAGATAACCACTAAAATTCAAATATGAGAGGATTTTGTAATTTTACAAAATATATTAAGGGTTTATGTAATTATCAGAAACCTTAGGGGTGATAACTGAAATAATAAACCCCAAAGAAAAGATTGTCGGAAAGAGTCACGACGTCGTATATAAGAGCGTTTAATCATGTCACGTAAAGAATTAGTTCTTGGAGAATCTATAAGAGACTTCATTCACTGCAAATTCTTCTTCTACATCTCATACCCTTTTTTTCAATTCAATTCTTCTACAAGTTGAAAGAAAAGGCCGATAATTTTTTCCCCACGAAAGTAATGGAAAACCCGGACGCTAGTAATCATAACAAGAAAATTCTGAGAAGAAGTAGCAACAGCCACATATCAATATCCGACAATGAGTCAACAACGAGTCAGGTGGACTCTTTCCACTCCCCACTCCGTTCTGACTCACCCCTCCGCTCTGATGATCCATGTTTTCAAACAGAGAGTGTCAATTTTAGTAACAAGAATAACAAAAGCTCTGAAGCTGTGGATAAATACTACTCTGCGGTTCCATCGCCACGGAATCCTAATTTAAAGGCGGTTTCTCCGGTTTCTGGGGACAAGGAACGGAAACCATGGCCCCATTCTGAAAAGCCCACGTCGGAGAATCTTGATTTGTCGTCGATGCCTGTGGTTGCAGGTGGGAAGGGTCAGGTACCGTATCTGCCGCAGTCGGAGAATCTTAATTTTCAGGCCAAAGGTGGGCTGAGGACTTCTCCGGTGGTTGTTTATAACATGTCCGTAAAGGAGGAGTCGGCGCCGGGTGTGACTAAGGTGGGGCCAGTGGGGGGTGATATTGGTGGGCTGGAGGAGCATTATGGCGGTCGTGCGGAGGAGGCGGGCAGAGAGAGGCGGTCGAGGGCGGCAGTGGGATCAACATGGAAGAGGTCGAGAAGGGAGCTGAATTTGGAAATCGCGGCTTTGGGGCTTAGAGCATTTGAGTTGATAGTTTGTTTGATTTCGTTTTCTGTGATGGCAGCTGATAAAACTCAAGGATGGAGTGGTGATTCCTTCGATCGCTACAAAGAGTACAGGTATAATTCTTACATTTTTCAAAAGGAAATTGCTTATGTATATATTGCCTAATCTGTTGAACCGGTCGGGAGGGAATGCCAACAAATACAATGAATAGTATGTGTTGTTAGCGATATCGTGTAGCTGAATTTTCTTCGGAGTCAACAATAATATGTTTGGTGTTTTGTGGTTTTGAGATAGAGTGTACATTTTATAGATGTACCTTAATATGTGTAATCAATTTGCTGATCACTAATTCAGTTGCTATAATTTCTGGTCTACTTAAATGCTTGCATATTTTGCTGAAATTTTTATGCTAAAGCCTAAAAGAATAATTGCTCTGTATAATAGAAGATATATGTGTTAATTTGTTTGTATGAATTTTTAACTTGATATGTAGTTGCATGGCGGAGATGGTCAAGTTTGTATCTATAAGAGTCTGCGCATTTAGTAACTACCTCTGCCGTTCAATGGGGCGTTTGTGGCTGTCGAACGTGGTGGTTTTTTTGGGGCAGGGAACAAGAAAGCTGTTGTTTATTGACGTACAAAATGTGTTGGTAATTAAGTAACATATGTCGTTAATTTCATCTAGCAACAGATTTGTGATGTCTGTGAAAGCCGTGTTGGTTAATTTTTCCAAGTTTAAGTTTGAAAATGACGGATTTCTGTTGGCAAATCCATCCGTAAATTACTGGAATCTATTTTTTTAATTTTAGTTATTTCTGAAATATTATTCCTTTGATATTTTTATACACATTATATTCAAAAAAATTAATCAAATTCAACAAATCTACTCGATCTCACTTCTTATAACTCCAACTGGATTGAGTAGTCTGGATTCTAACTGAATGCCCACTCAATCCCTAGTTACAGGTATTAACTTAGGTCGTCTTGTGTGGGTCACAATTTTTAAGTAAACAATTTTATTTGACCTTTAGTATCTCTACTCGAATGTGGTCGAGTAGCCTTAATCAACATATTTTTTAAATGAATAAACCTACTAAACCCTAGCATTTCCACCCGGCTGGGGTCACATTGCCTCGTTCAACATATTTTTTATGTGAATAACTCACTCAACCCTTAGTTCCTCATGATTGGGGTCAAGTCACCTTGTTCAACGTATTCTTTTTTTAAAGCCCATTCTAAGCCCAATTCCTTCTATTGGGGTTGAGTTTCTTCTAAGCATATATTTAAGTGAGCAAACCCATTCAATTCCTAATACCTCTACTCGAGTCGGGGTCAAGGTAACCTGTTCATCATATTTCCAAAATGAACAAGTCCACTCAACTATTGGTACCTCTACTTTACTTGGTGTCTAGTTGTCTTGTTCAACATATTTCCAAAGTGCATCTAGACCCTTCGTACTTCTACTCCCTTGGGTTTGACTTGACTTGTTCATTTACCGGGGTTGGATTGGCTTATCCAACATATTAGGGGTTGGATTGGCACAAGACCGCTTGAGCCCTGCTATATCTACTTTATTAGGGGTCGAGTTGTCTTGTTGAGCATATAGCGTGCACACTCAATATCGTTACCTCAAATCGACTAAGGCTGAGCCACTCCAACCCCAATCTTTGTAATTTAACCATTATATGCTGGTCATCTTCAACCTTGTTCCCAATCGAACGCTAAACTAATGAATAGAAATAGCATTTGTGTAAACAAAAAATAAACTATTAAGCTTTTAATAGTTTATTAATTGTAGTGGGTTATGAAAATCGAGTACTAATAAGGCTTGATGCCGGGTCAAACAAAGTAGCTTTCTCTCTCTATAAATAAATAATTCAAGTAGTTGTTGTGATTAATTTGGTAAGAAGAGCTGGAGAAGAAGTCACCTGTGTGACGACCAGAATTACTCTAGTCGGGATCTTACCCCAGCCACACTCATCCATATTGTCCGCTTTGGGAGGACCTGAACCCTTTTAACCCCTCACGGATTTCTTTCGTGTTCTCAGTGATTCGAACCCAAGACTTCTACATATATGAGGCACTTAAGTTGAATACTGGTATCAATTGGGACTATTGACTTGACCCAATTTAAGTGTGTGTGTGTGTGTGTGTGTGTGTGTGTGTTATTATTTAGGTGCAAAACATGTCGACTGGCAATTGGTATGTGCCAGGGGATTCTCATTATTTTCACTGTTCTTATTTCAAAATTAAAGGAACACATGCTGATTCTAATAGTTCGGAGCAAATGGTGTAGCTGGTTGTTTCTGGTGTGTAATACTAGAATATTATTTGACCAGTATTTGAAATGAAACTAAGTCCATGTCCTTGTTATTTCTTTTTTCTTTTAATCAATTCTTCAAACAGTTGATGTAATTATTTTGTTACACAGGTATTGTTTAACCATGAATGTTATTGGATTTGTATATTCTGGATTTCAAGCATGTAATCTAGCCTACCGTTTGACCACGGGAAAACATGTAATCTCTCACCATCTACGTTACCACTTTGATTTCTCAATGGATCAGGCAAGTAGTTTTTCTTTTCTTCTTTTCATGTTCTTTAAGCCAATGTGATCAAGCATCAGATTGTATTTTCTGTGCATTAGAGATCATAGATGTATAGCCTATCTTTAGTTTTGGTGGTTCTCATGAATCAGGACGTAGTTTCATAAGCTCGACTGAATTGGCTAGACCAGAAACTTCGTTTGAACTAACCCTAAATCTCCAGTCCCATGTTTGTTTTTGGGTACAGTGACACGATGGACTTACACTAGATAGTTTGGGTTGTTTTGGTGTTTAAAAGACCTCATTGCACAAGCACAAGCTTAACTCGTTTTCTGATGCTTTTCTGAAAGGAATTTTTTTTTTGTGTTTTTGGGTCAAACAGATTCTGGCTTATTTGCTTATGTCAGCATCGTCTTCAGCAGCTACGAGGGTGGACGACTGGATATCTAACTGGGGGAAAGATGAATTCACATTGATGGCCAGTGCATCTATTGCGATGTCGTTTCTGGCTTTTGTTGCCTTTGCCATGAGCTCTCTCATATCTGGTTACAACCTCTATTGCCACAATTCGACTTGATTTCTCATTAGTCTACTTCTATACATTCTTGATTATTTGTTTAATAATTTTGAGTATTTTTTGCATTGATAATTTAATAGCAAATAAGTCCTGAACTTGTACAGATGTAGTGATAGTTTGATAGGAATTGTCTTCTGGTTTATAAATAAATGTCCCATTATATTCAGCAAAGATCTCACTTGTTTTGAGGTGGGATTATTAGATGGCAATGAATAATTTCCCCAATGAGAATGAATACAAACCATATCTTGATATGCTCTGGTGTGTTTGGTGGGAGGGAAAAGTGGGTGGGGGGGAGAGTAGGAGGGAAAAGTTCTCCACCTATTTTTATCAATTTTTCTGCTTTGTATTGGAGCAGAGTGTGTGAAAATTGATTTCATTTGGATAAATAATTTATTATTCTACTGAAAAAGAATGCACTGTTTACAAAGCAACAGTCAGAATCAGAGTTGATACAGAATTATATCTTACCTAGGGGGCCTGGCTCGGCCCATGCCTCACTGGCCTAGCTGAGCTGGTTCAATTTTTTTAAAAAAAATTTAAAGCAAAATTTTTAAGCAACTTCAAAATTTAAAAAAAATATATATATATATATAAAAAAAGAAAATTTCAAAACACTAATTGGCTTGTGTAAAAAAATTTAGGGTTCGGTCTTGGCCTAGGCTCGGACTTGTCCCTAAATGAGTCCGAGTCGGCCATGGACTGAGCTAGTGAGTCCACAAGCTACCCGTAGAGATGGCAAATGAGGCAAGAAGAGGTGGAGTCGAGGTGACTTGCCATTTTCGTCCTGTTAGATATTTTTAGGAGACCGACAGGGATTGGGATGGGAGGGGATCGGGGAATATGAGGTGGAAATTATGATCATCGTTCTTGCCCTGATTACCTAACAAGACAGGGTGAGATAGAGCAGAGGTGGGGTATTTTGTCATCTTTACTTACCAATTATGTTTTGCTGCTTGAAGAGAAGTGAGCTGCCTAGAAAGAGCACGTTGCTACTGACTTCGAGGGCTGATTGCGAGACTACGAGCAAGGAAAGAAAGATACCTCTTGCACCATTACGTAGGTAATGTCCAAATCTTACACACTGCCCGACTCTCTTCTCTGCTGCTTTGTTGATGGTCTTTCCAAATTGTTTATTGTCGCAATTATCTTGTTTTATTGCTGTGATATCGTACTAGCATTGTCCGTCAAATGTTGCTGAGAATGAATATTTTTCATGTAGGATTATTGGGTATTGATTCCCGTGCTCCTCGGCTACTCCACCTTTCGCAACTGATGAGATGTCATTGTTTACCGTTTAACCTCAAGGTTGAAACTGCACCAACTATGCGTCGTGAAATTGGTCCATCAACACCCACCTAAATTACTTCTCGCATTCTTACATGGTTGACTTTACAATATTTAATAATCATTATTAAAAAAGTAAAAGAAACTAAAATCTTGGTTACAATAATGTCGAGCATGATACAGCGAACCAAACATACCAATATCATTACGACGTAAAGCATTTAAATTCCGAAAGAAGCCTTCTAATTTCAAGCTCTACATATATTCAATTGTCACTATATCTGAATCTGATCGATTCTTGTTCAGAGTGTGAAACAGAAAGTTGAAGCAGTAAGTGACCAATTTTAAATGAAACAACATGGAACCCTATTACAACATTTCACGCAAGTGCTAAGTTCATATACATTTCAGTCAATCAATCCAAACTGAAATGAAATAATAGTACAATTTCGGATGGACTTGAGTAACAATGGAAAAATTAACACACTGACGATGTCTAAGATTGGTAATCCCTAGCAACTGCGTGCATAATTAAAGTAATTATAATGAGCAACCAACATGATCTGAACTATACCGAATTGGAAATGTTACCGTGATAAGGAAGCTGGATGCAAAACTACACTTCTTGTGGGTTTCTTTTTTGCTCGAAGTTTCACACTCTGCAAAAACCTTTGATAACGCAGATGAAACCATCACATTCTCTTCCGCCATTCTGGTATTTATTTCTATGGAACAATATCGCATAAAAAAATCATGTGTACTGATGTCTCAACAAAATTCTAAAGCCAGTACCGGTTCATGAAAAGATAATGTACTTGTTGATGGAAACTGAGAGCATTAATCTGCTTGAGGATTTAAACATCTACGTAATCCAGAATAGAAATCTGCTTCATTCGCTGGCAACTTGTAGCAACTCTTCCCATGTGGCAAGCTTTTCCCTTGGTTTGTTTTTCAAATTTCCAAGCTTCTTTTCTTCAGCATCAATTTTTTCCCAGTCATCAAATTGGACAACTCTGATATTCCTACTATCTAACAACTGAAGGAGTCCTTCTGTCCCGGGCTTTGACGAGTTAGATGTTAGTACTCCTTTCCCAATGTCCTCAGAAATGCTCGCAACCTGCCATGGTTTTGGTGATCAGCAGAACTAGTTAGCAAAAATTTAACAAAATCCCAGGTTATCATTAAATGATAAAATTGAGTAAGGTGCTTCCACTCAAATCACTGATAATGACCATGGATAAGAGAACGTTCAATTTGTTCAATTTTATTCCTGGAATGAGAAGTACACTCACAGTTTCTTCAGCACAATAAAGGTTGGTGGCAATGATCCCAGTAGGTCCTCTCTTCAACCACCCACACACATATAAGCCCGTCTCATATTGTGGAAGGTCTCCCGTAGAATCAGACAAGACTCGACCTCCAACATTTGGAACAATTCCTGGAAATAAACCAAGATAAAGCATGACGTTAGGCAACTTGAAGGCATTCTTTGCACTTGAAAATCAAAATCTGAGAATTATTGCTCCATGCAGCAAAATAATGGCCAGGTCTGGAGGTGCAGGATGAAGTTTTGTCCACAATTTAAGTTCAGATTTCTCTAATTTCCAAGCCTAAATATACACTTATATGGCCAGGCATTTTGAATTGGGATTCTGGACAACTACCACACAAATTGGGGAAAATGAAATATAAACCTCTACTGCAGTGTATCATTTCTTCAATGTACCTTTGTAATGATCGAATGGTAAACTGTCAATAGCTACTGATTTATAACCAATGCTCTTCAGCACTAACCTGCAAGACGAGCACACGCTAACATCAAATATACTAATCAAATTAATGCAGGTTGATGGTAAAGAAGTTGACTCCCCATTCCCATGCATAAACCCTCCTCTCTTCATTTTCTTTCAATGTTTTCCTTTTCTCCGGAAATTGAATAACAGTTGAAATGGCCAACCCATTCCCAACTCAGCAAAGAGCGGTAGATTACAATAGCGAGTTTTTCACAATTTCACTTCAAGAAAATACTTGTGCATCCCATCACACAGCATAAACTGAATTTTAGCATAAGTTACACCATAAATGGTAAGAGGAAAACAGAGATGCAATACAACTTCATGGGACGTTTACACTCGTACTTATAGGTTGAGTTCCAGAGCATTTACCCGCATGATATGTCATCGAATATTCCTGTACCAACTGCAATTCGTTTTCCCAGATCATCTCCTATAAAAAAGAACACAGATAAACTGGGATTAATTTGCAATTCTTTTGCTAGGTATGAAACATGCTCAACTCAAAATTGTACTGTGTTGATACGAGCAACTCTAAACTGGAATGCACTTTGATCACCCAAAATAAAATGAAAAGATAAGAGCCTGTTTTATTACAATTTCAAAACCTGAATTTTGTTTTCTTACACATCAGCCCACATGTTGGAATCAAGGAAGAGCACTTGTTCCATTAACAGAAACATTTTTCCAAAAGACAAAATGAAGACGTGTAAACTTTTGGTGTCATGTATAAACAGCAACTTAAGAACCCTTAAAAATTCTTCGAGTGGCAAAAAATATAATCTGTCTGTGTTTTAACCAATGTTCAAAAAACCGAATCGGCCATCGACTCGGAAAAGGCAACGGGTCAAGGGTCAAAAGTTCGAACCGGTTTCAATTAAAAAATTAAAAATTAATCCAAAAATCTCACAAAATTTCTAAAAATAAGTGATTTGTAAATAAACCAACATTTATAAACAAAATTACTCACAAAACTTGGATTTAAATAGACTTTTCATAAGTTTTAATTAAAAAATTAAAAATTAATCCAAAATCCTCACAAAAAAATGAGGAACAAATAAAATAAAATAAAAAAAAAAAAGAACGGGAAAAATGGGAAAGAAATGAGGAAGAAATCAGAAATGAGTAATTTTGTCTTAAAAAAATTTCGAACCGGAAAACCATTAAAACCGGACCGGTTCTACTGGTTTTCCCAGTTCAACCGCTAAAACCCTAGTTTCCGGTCCGGTTTTCTGATGCCCGGTTGGATTGGTAGACCGGACCGGTTTCCCGGTTGAACCGGCCGGTCCGGTTCGATTTTCTAAACAGTGGTTTTAACACAAGCAGTCTTTGCACACAGTGCTTGTGTGCATACTCTACTTTGGCACACACAACAAACATGCATTGCACAAACCTGAAGCAATGATGTATAAGTAAAATATGTAGAAAGCTGTGCTATGAACTTCAAGAACTTCTCCAATTTCATTTTTTTTTCTCTCTACAAAAAGAAATAGGAAAACACCCTCTACACGATAAAATTTACAATATTAAGTTACTTTGTGCAAAAGATCTTCACTTCAATAACGATGAAATTTCTACTATCACAATATGTTACACAGGCAGAATTGTAAAACATGAATCTTCAAAAGATTCTGCCTCTTGTAGTGTACAAAGGCCGAGGAGGAAAATACAAAATATACAAATCGGAAAATTGGGAGAACGACAGAATCAAGGAACATAACATATGCACACAAGAGAGAAAAAGAAACATAAAATCTCCTATTTTTCCTTAACATATCCTCTCCCATTTGATTCCTATCATCTAATAAGTCACCAAGCCACATTTTAACCCAACCCAGACCGTTCTCTTTCACACGGCTCCTCGTTAAATGATAGTGGGTTGTTTCTCTATTCCAGGTTGGAGACATTTCAGGAGTCGTTTTCTTAATGACCGCTGACCAGGAAGATGAAGAAAATGAATGATAAACTTACATGCATGATTTTGTGCTTTCTGATTTGTTTCAACTTTCAAGGGGCATGCTTTGTCATAAGCACTATTTGTTATATATTTGGTATTATAACTGTCAAGATAGAAAGAGAAGTGCTTCTTGTTGAATGTTAAGTAAGAGATCCGGATAAATGTGCCATAAACTTATTAAAAGAAAATTTTGAAACGCTTCAAATAAAATATGCTTTCAAGTCATTTTATCAGAAAACATCCCAAACAAACCCTAAATACATAAAAAGCATCCCTTAGGCCATTCTAAATATTTTCTCCTCTCCCAATTCCACGAGTTGATTAGAGAGGAAAATTTTGCGTAGAGTTTAAGAAATTGGAAAATATCTATTTTAGCATACTTAAAGAGTGAAATTTTGATGCTGGCTACAGCTCAAATCATAAGCTCACATGCTATGATGTTTAAGAAGCAATGACGTCTAAGAAGAAATGACTAAAGCAAAAAAGAAAAAGAAGCACATAGTATTCCAGTATTCTTAAGATCTTTTCAACTGAAATTATTATGAAGGAAATTTACCTTTGAGAGTTGTCTCCTCAAGGTGTACACCAGCTACATGACCACTTCTGTCATCTGACTCTAGAAACCTATCAGGTTTACGAAAGAAGACAAAGTGGAGTTCCCGTTGACCTGGAAGAGGAGGAGAAGGTCCTGATGAGGCTGCCTTCGAAATCAACTCATAAACTCTCCTTCGGATCCTATTGTTCTTCATTTCTACCTTGTCAAATTATGACATAAACCAAAAATAAATAAACCAACTCCAAGGATATGGCGAAAATGAATAAATCGGATATAAAACTAGAGTAAAAAGGATTCAAATGCACAAAAGTTATTGTAGATAAAATTTACCTCATCTGCTGGGGTGGTAACTAAATCAGCTTGCTTAACGTGAATTGAGACGTCTTTAATGCCTGCAACAAGATTCCATTTTACTAGTTAAAACTACACTTTTTAGCCACATATCACATATATATAATGATATAGGTTATAATGCCTACAAAGAACCATGTTATTTTTGCAATTCTATAAAAAACACTTTGATACAAATTTTTAGAGTTCCATAAAGTCCCTTTCAGTAGAGTGATGTGATTCCACATGCAAACAAATGGAATCACAAAGTTTCTCCTCCACCCCAACTCCAACATAACCACCGACCAATTACAGAAGACCAATACAGTCCAGATGACTTCAAATGAAGCACAAGATATCATAACATGGTCAGATGTAATGATCTAAGTATATGCAGTCATATATTGAACTAAGACATGAATACCATAATAAAATTAGTACATAAGCTACGTGTTGCATTTGGATGAGGTTTTAGTCCGCTTGTACTGAACAGGATATAGATAAAAAGAACGAACTTAAGGCCCAAAATAAAGGGAATTAGTTAATTGATAAAAAAGATATAGCATATATTATTGCCTATACTATGGATACGAAAAGGTAAAAATAATATTACCAAGAACTTCACGTAGTTCTTTTGCAGTACAGGCTGCTTGTACTGGTCCACGTCTTCCAACTAAATAAACTTTTCTGCAATTATATTTGTAAACTCAAGTACAGCTCTGATAATTATGCCAAAACGTGTTTGAATGATACCATATGACAGAATTCAAACCTTATAGAGCTCTCTTCTAAAGCATCCAATGCGTGACTTGTGATATCAGTTCTTGCCAATTCCACTGTCGGCCGTAAAAGAATTCGAGCTGCATCAAGAGCCACATTACCCTAACAGCAAGTACAGCTTATGGTCAAGAAGACAGCAAATTCTTTGGTTATGAAGTTCCTGAGAACAAAAAATTCCTTTTGTTGTATTCAAAAACATAAGCTCTTACTCAACATGAAGAATGATGCCCTGGACTATAGATATGTGCTTCTGGTTGACATAAAGGGGTAAAACGGAGTCCAGTATCCACTCATGGAATGGGAAGTTATTGTGTAATGTTTATTCCACATATATAAGTTGAATGGTGTCATTAAACTGAGATGATTATTTAGTGAAGTATATTTAGTTTGCATCATGAAGACAGGAAACATAATTTCTGTAAATCTTATAAATCTTATGAGAACTCAAGTTGTTTTCAAGAATCCAGTTTGCTTTTAAAATGCTACATTTTGTAAAAATATATCTCACAAAGGCTAAAGCCACTTCACACTTATTTAACCAGTTTCTTTGTGGCCCTCCTCAAGTTGAGGCTTGAACCTCACACAATCAATTTGGATAAATGTGATCGGACCAACCCATCACATAGTCTAAAAAGGCCCGGTCAATTAATATAAGCAACAATACTTTGAAGTTTGAATAGAAAGATTAATGTCATGTCCATCAATTTGCAGCATATATTATGCAATGTAATGTACCTGACCAAGAATGACAGCAGTATCAGTGCTTGTCAAATCTGGAGCTAAATTTCTACAGTCTGGATGCCCATTATACCACCAAACAAATTCTCTGGCAGCGTATATTCCACCCAACTCCTAACATAATTTACAAAAGAGAAACAAGAACTGATTACTAAATTACTAAACTTAAATTACGAACACTCAATCATTAGGAATAGCAACATCCTAATCCACTAAGCATTAAGAGGAACACAGCGAAGGACGTGCTAAGTTTAATCTTAAGTACCTCTCCAGGAATGCCAAGAGCTCTATCACTTTCAGCACCATAGGCAAGTACCACCTAAAGAGAAATTTCATCTCACATTATAATATGTAATGAGGCAGCAAAGACAAATAAAGGAAGAAAATAGCTATCTTGATCAAATGCCCTTGTATAAAGCCAGTATCTTACCGCATTATACATCTGACGTAGCTCAGGCAAAGATACGGAGGAACCAACAGACACATTCCCAATGAATGAGCAACGGTCATTTTGTGAAACTCGAGAGAACTGATTGATCACTATCTGTTGAGAATTTTCTAATAAACTAAGTCCAACTAAGAATATTTATTCAGGGAGAAAATAAAAATGCATACAAAAAACAAGCTAACCAAAAAAAATATGGTGTACATATAATCCCACCTTATTTTGGCATTATTGTGCATAGTCCATAGAATAAAATGGTGGGATCCAACATAGAAAGGAATAGTATATAAAATGAAACACAGAATTTCCCTTCCTTTCTTTCTTGAATTTGCTATGTTACACGGTTCTACAACCAGTTATACATAATACATAATAGTAGTTTGAAGAATCGATCGAGTATCCACACAGCTTTCCTCAATTATGAAGGGCATTTCAGCATTTCAAGATTTCCAAATTTCAACGCATTTAGTTTTAAAGTAAGAGACAATTTGGAGACAATTTGAAAAAACTCTCATTCGTATATCTCAATTTACGTATGCCTACATACTAAACTACATAATAGCTCAAAATCAAACTCAAGTTTCATGTCCCAACTCTACAGAAACACTTGACATTGCACACGCAGACACGAATTTAATGGAAGAAGTAGACCTTCGTTTCTGGATGATCAGGTGCAACGCCGGACCGCACTAATCCAAAGGGCGTTGGTAATCTGTCAACTATATCAACTTCTACTCCTTTATGTGCTTTCAAAATCTGTACCCAAAAAAACAAAAAAAAAAAAAAAAAAAAAAAAAAAAAAAAAAAAAAATAGAGAGAGATAAAAATGGGTACCGCTTAATTGACAGCAATAGTACATAAATTTATATAACATATAACATAAATACGACAACATATTCAACTGACGCACAAAAAATACAGAAAAAAACATACCTTTTCTGCAGTGTAGAAGCCAGCAGGTCCACTACCAACAACACAAATACGTAAAGGATTAGCAGGAAGTGAGGTAAAGCTTCTCGAAATCCATCTTAATTTTCCAAAAATTACCATTTTGACGGATCAAAATCTGTAGGGTTTCGATTTCTAAATGCTCGTTATTCAACAAAAATTGAGGTGCAATCGTCTAAGTCTAAATTCAAACAAGTGAGCTTTTTGAAGCTGCATAAACATCATTTTATCCGTATATGTCGTGAAATCACAGCTTTCATCCACAAAATTCCATAGAACGGCTTATAATCTAGAAACATTTACCGAACAAGCACTAAAACAAATTTATGCTGATTTAAAAGTAATTAATTTTTATTCAAATAAAATACTTCAAACCATTTATTGCTATTCGAATTGTTTATATTAATAATTATTTATATGTATGTAGTTTTTGTGCAATTAAAATCATAATCCTTAAAATAATATAAGACTTAATTTTTTAGTATAGCTTTTTTCGTCCAACACGACGTAGTTTTGATATTTTACTATTTTTAGTTTTGTCCAAATCTCACCATTTTTGTAATAGCCGCAATTCTTGACTTTTGTGTGTTCGGTGGAATCCCATGTTTTGTTTACACGTTAATGATGTGAACTTTAAAGGTTTTGTTAAACTTCATTTTCTCTAAATTACATTTTTTGTTGTCCAACTCAAAAATTTGCTGCACCTTATACATTAAGTATTTTTATATAATTCCAGTTGGAGACGATATTCCTATGGGTTACCTAACCATTGGCTTTGGTTTCACATAATTTCATTTTATATAACTCAAGTTATGGACAATTTTGTAAAATGCGACAGCATAAATTCGAGAAACTGCCTACAATGTTTCGGTGAGTATTTTAGTATGTCGAAACATGCCGCCAGACTATCAAATTTTGATATGTGGTAACTACATGAGTATTCTACGTTCCCTGAAAATTTCATATTGTTTGGTGATCATTTTCTATGTCAAAGAAATTTTTGTTACTCCATGACCGGATGAATTGTTTCTCTAAACTGCAGTTTCTGTTGTCCAACTCAAAAATCTGATGCACCTTATATATTAAGTAATTTTACATAATTTTAGTTGGAGACGATAGCCCTATGGGTTACCTAACCATTGACTTTGGTTTCACATAATTTCATGTTATATAATTCAAGTTATGAACAATTTTGTAAACTGCGACCGCATAAATCTGAGAAACTGCCTAGGATGTTTCGGTGAGAATTTTCATAAGCCAAAACATACCGTCGGACTATCAAATTTTGATATGTCGTAGCTAAATGAATATTCTATGTTCCCTGAAAATTTCATATTTTTCAGTGATCGTTTTCTAGGTCAAATAAATTTTTGTTACTCCATGACCGGGTGAAGAAATTTTAGTAACATTGCCCTTATTTTGAAAATTTTCTTCACTTGGTCATGGAGTAACAAAAAATTATTTGACATAGAAAACGATCACCGAACAATACAAAATTTTCAGGGGACCTATAATACTCAAGTAGCTACCATATATTAAAAATTGGTAGTCCGACGGCATGTTTAGGCATACTAAAATGCTCACCGAAACCTCCTAGGTAGTTTTTCGAATTCATGCCGTCGACGTGCCGGAATCGCTATTATAAACCAATAAAAAAACTTTAAGTAGTGTAAATATCTTCTTAAACTTTTGTGGACCTTGGTTTTGTGGTAGTTTTAGTGGATTCACATGTTTTGATTACACGTTAATGATGTGAACTTAAAAGGTTTTGCTAAACTTCATGTTTATCTAAGCTGCAGTTATTGTTGTCCAACTCAAAAATCTGCTGCACCTTATATATTAAGTATTTTTACATAATTCCAGTTGGAGACGATAGCCCTATGGGTTACCTAACCATTGGCTTTGGTTTCACATAATTTCATGTTATATAACTCAAGTTATGGACAATTTCGTAAACTTCGACCGCATGAATCCGATAAACTGCCTATAATGTTTCGGTGAGCATTTTAGTAAGTCGAAACATGCCGTCGGACTATCAAATTTTGATATGTGGTAGCTAAATAAGTATTTTATATTCTCTGAAAATTTCATATTTTTCGGTTATCGTTTTCTATGTCAAAAAATTTTTTGTTACTCCATGACCGGGTGAATAAAATTTTACTGCCCTTATTTTGAAAATTTTCTTCACCCGGTCATGGAGTAACAAAAATTTCTTTAACATACAAAAAGATTACCGAACAATACGAAATTTTCAGTGAACATAGAATACTCAGGTAGCTACCACATATCAAAAATTAGTAATCCGACAACATATTTAGGCATACTAAAATGCTTACTCGACAAATTTTAATATGTGGTAGCTACATGAGTATTCTATATTCTCTGAAAATTTCATATTGTTCGTTGATCATTTTCTACGTCAAAGGAATTTTTGTTATTCCATGACCAAGTGAAGAAATTTTAGTAACATTTCCCTTATTTTGGCCATTTGATTTTTATTTGATTTTATTTTATTGTCAAAAAAAATTAAGATTTTGTCGAGTTACACAAAAATAAAAAAAATAAAAAAAAATTCTTTATCGAGTTACAATTAAAAAATAAAAAATAAAATCAAGACTTTGTCGAGTTAGTATTTTGATTAAAAAAAATTTTTATTGACTTTAATGACTTCGTTCGTCTAGTAACTCGACAAAGTCTTGAGATTAAATTTTTTTTTTATGACTTTGTCGAGTTGCTCGACAAAGTCTTTTAAATTTTTGAATTTTTTTTTTTTAGAGTTTGTCGAGTTACTCGACAAAGTCTTTGAAATTATTATTATTATTATTATTTTGACTTTGTCGAGTTATTCGACAAAGTTTTTGAATTTTTTTTTTTTTTTAACTTTGTCGAGTTAGTAGACAAAATTTTTAAATTTTTTTTTTAACTCGACAAAGTGTTTGAAAATTTTTTTTTATTTGACTTTGTCGAGTAACTCGACAAAATCATTTGAATTTTTTTTTTTTTTTTTTTTTGTCTTTTCAATATATATATATATATATATATATATATATATATATATATATATATATATATATATACTAGTTTTAAGGCCGTGCGTTGCACATCAGTGAAATCTATAGGAAAAATTGTATGTCGAGAATAGTTTATTGATACGATATAATATCAAATTTGATATTAATAAAATTTGACTTGATAGACAGCAAAAAATAATAATTTCCAAGCTTGAAAGGAAAGAGAAAAAACAACTAAAACGAAATAAGATAGAAAGTAAAGCAAAGTTATGCATGTGTAGGGAAACAATAGGAAATGATTTAAAATAAAGAAAAATATTAACTAATATATAAATATTAGTTAATAAAGTTAGAGACGATATATTATATTAATTTAAAATAAAATATAAATGTTTATTATAATAGCTATTTTAGTATAAGATATTATATTAAGATTGAGATTGATGAGTTTGTTAAAGAATAAGATGAGGAATCAAAAAAAGAATAAAACTTACATGTATTAGATAATGTAAATAAAAAAATTAAACTGAAAAATGAAATATATGCGTTGGTGAAGTTGTTTGAGTATCTTGAAAAATACAAAATCATGTTTGTTGCCATTGTTGGGTAACGTGATCAAAAGTGTGATAGAAAATATATTTAATAAACAATTTAGGTAACTCGATAAACTGAAAATTGGATTTTTTGAGTTACTGGACGAATGAAGGAAATTTAAAACTTTGATTATGTTCTTTTTTTTTTTTTTTAGATTATGTAATACATCTAAAAACTTTTTTATTCTTATGTGGGCGTGTTATGAAAATAAATTGTAGTAAAAATTTATTACAATAATGAAATTTTTTGTTACAATAAAAACGTCAAATTAGATAATGAAAATAAATGTGTTTTTTTTAATGAGTAATTATAATAAATCTTTTAATGTAATTTATAATAATATTTATTATAGAAATTATAAATACAGTACATAATTTAAATAAAAAAGGAAAGCCCAAAAAATGAAAAATATGTACTGTTGAAGTTAGTGGAGTAATTTGACAAAAAAAAAATTACATCTGTCGATTTGTTTGATGGAAAATGTGAAAAATTTATTTAGTGCATGATTTATTAGAAAATAGTCAAATAGAATATATATTATATAAATCTAGTATATATTAGAATCAGTTCATAGAATATATTTTATTGTATTTTATTTTAGCAGTTAGTATAATATGTTATAAATAAAAATTGTTATAATAAATTTATAGCATAGTAAAAGCAATTTTTTAGTAATATATTATTAATCAATTATTACATTATTATGAAAATGTAGTGATTAAAATAAATTTTTTATGACACATTTCTATAAATTAATAATTGTAGTATGTATTTTGACGTAATTTATAATAATATATATTACAGAAATTATAATTATAGTACATAATTTAAATAGAAAAAGAAAACAAAAAAATGAAAAATATGCATTGTTAAGGTTATTCGAGTAACTCGACAAACTAAAAACCATGTTTGTCGAGTTACTCGATGAAAAATGTGATATAAGACCAAAAATCAAAAAACAGGAATATTTTTGTGAAATAAATTGTTAACTTATTTGATAAATGAAATACATACATTTTTTTATTTAATTGATTATTTATTAGAGTATAGCAAAATAAAATATATATTATAAAATTTTAATATATATGATAGTTAATCAATAGAATATATTATATATTGTTTTATTATGATTAATTTATGTAGTAATTTGAGAAATATAAATTTGAGTTGTAAATACATAAAATAAAGTATAAAATGGGAAATATGCACTGTTAAAGTTAATCGAGTAACTCGACAAACAGAAAATCATGTTTGTCGAGTTACCCGATTATAATTGTCATATCAAATTAATGTATTCAATACGTCAAGTAGCTTGATGAACTCATAATCGATTTGCCCGAGTTACTGGACGAAGGAATAAAATTTATAATTTTTATTATTTTGTTTGTCTTTTTTATTTAAATTTGTCATATATTTAAATAATTTTTTATTGTTATTCAGTGGTATTATTTTTGAAGAAACTCGTGAGGCTAACAGTTGGATTTGTCGAGCAAATTGATAAATATTGCACATATAAAATTTTATTTAATGCATGATTTATTAGAACATAGTAAAATAGAATATATATCATATAAATTTAGTATATATGAGAATGAGTTAATAGAATATATTTTATTGTATTTTATTTTAGTAATTAGTGTAATATGTTATAAATAAAAATTGTTATAATAAATTTATAGCATAGTAAAAGCAATTTTTTAGTAATATATCATTAATCAATTATCACATTATTATGAAAATTTAGTGATTAAAATAAATTTTTTATGACACATTTCTACTAAATAGATTTCATCATGAATTATGAAAATAAATTGTAGTAAAAATTTGTTATGACAAGAACTTTTTTTGTTACAATAATTATTTGAACTATACTACGAAAATAAATGTGTATTTTTTAAATTAATAATTGTAGTATGTATTTTGACCTAATTTATAATAATATTTATTACAGAAATTATAAGTATAATAGATAATTTAAATAGAAAAAGAAAACAAAAAAATGAAAAATATGCATTGTTAAGGTTACTCGAGTAACTCGACAAACTAAAAACCATGTTTGTCGAGTTACTCGATGAAACATGTGATATGAAAGCAAAAATCATAAAACAGGAATATTTTTGTGAAATAAATTGTTAACTTATTTGATAAATGAAGTACTTACATTTTTTTATTTAATTGATTATTTATTAGAATATAGCAAAATAAAATTTATATTATAAAAATTTAATATATATGATAGTTAATCAATAGAATATATTATATATTGTTTTATTATGATTAATTTATGTAGTAATTTGAGAAATATAAATTTGAGTTGTAAATACAAAAAATAAAGTATAAAATGGGAAATATGCACTGTTAAAGTTAATCGAGTAACTCGACAAACAGAAAATCATGTTTGTGGAGTTACCCGATTATAATTGTCATATCAAATTAATGTATTGAATACGTCAAGTAGCTTGATGAACTCGTAATCGATTTGCCCGAGTTACTGGACGAAGGAATAAAATTTATAATTTTTACTATTTTGTTTGTCTTTTTGATTTAAAGTTGTCATATATTTAAATAATTTTTTATTGTTATTCAGTGGTATTATTTTTGAAGAAACTCGTGAGGCTAACAGTTGGATTTGTCGAGCAAATTGATAAATATTGCACATATAGAATTTTATTTAATGCATGATTTATTAGAACATAGTAAAATAGAATATATATCATATAAATTTAGTATATATGAGAATGAGTTAATAGAATATATTTTATTGTATTTTATTTTAGTAATTAGTGTAATATGTTATAAATAAAAATTGTTATAATAAATTTATAGCATAGTAAAAGCAATTTTTTAGTAATATATTATTAATCAATTATCACATTATTATGAAAATTTAGTGATTAAAATAAATTTTTTATGACACATTTCTACTAAATAGATTTCATCATGAATTATGAAAATAAATTGTAGTAAAAATTTGTTATGACAATAACTTTTTTTGTTAAAATAATTATTTGAACTATAGTACGAAAATAAATGTGTATTTTTTAAATTAATAATTGTAGTATGTATTTTGACCTAATTTATAATAATATTTATTACAGAAATTATAAGTATAATAGATAATTTAAATAGAAAAAGAAAACAAAAAAAATGAAAAATATGCATTGTTAAGGTTACTCGAGTAACTCGACAAACTAAAAACCATGTTTGTCGAGTTACTCGATGAAACATGTGATATGAAAGCAAAAATCATAAAACAGGAATATTTTTGTGAAATAAATTGTTAACTTATTTGATAAATGAAGTAGATATATTTTTTTATTTAATTGATTATTTATTAGAATATAGCAAAATAAAATATATATTATAAAAATTTAATATATATAATAGTTAATCAATAGAATATATTATATATTGTTTTATTATGATTAATTTATCTAGTAATGTGACAAATATAAATTTGAGTTGTAAATACAAAAAATAAACTATAAAATGGGAAATATGCACTGTTAAAGTTAATCGAGTAACTCGACGAACAGAAAATCATGTTTGTCGAGTTACCCGATTATAATTGTCATATGAAATTAATCTATTCAATACGTTAAGTAGCTCGACGAACTCATAATCGATTTGCCCGAGTTACTGGACGAATGAATAAAGGAAGGGGAAAATAATTATGAAAAATAAACAAAGCAGGTCTTACTATCTTACCTAGTTCCCAAGGTGGGAGAAATTATAAGTATAGCACATAATTTAAATAGAAAAAGAAAAAAAAAATGAAAAATACGCATTCTTGAGATTAGTCGAGTTACTCTATGAAATTCTTATACTAAATTTATGTTAAATACTACATTATTATAATAATATAATAATAAATTAATAATATTTTACAACAGATTTCTTATGTTTTCCTATAAATTTGTTATAACAGTTTTTTAGTTATAATATGTTATACTAATGGGTAAAGAAATAAAAATAAAAATAAAATATATTCTCTTAGTTTATTTTAATAAAAAACAAAACAAAACAAATTAATAAAAAACAAAATAAATTAATAAACATTTTTACTTACTTTTGTTTGTCAAGTAACTCGGGTAAATCGATTTTGAGTTTGTCGAGTTGCTGAAGGTATTTAACAGATTTATTTCGTGTCCTATGTTTAATCGGGTAACTCGACAAACTTGCTGTAAGGTTTATCGAGTTACTCGAGTAACTTGAGGATTGCAATACAATGAATCAGTACGTTGTATGAATAATATTTTATATTCTATAACTTCATATAATATATTATAATAAAATAGCGATTATATGAGATAATTATATATTATTTTAAAGTGAAATAATATATTATATTTAGTTTTTTCAAAAATAAAAACACACTGTAGTAAAAATGTGTTATATTATTATTTTTTATTTATTAGACTTATTCTAATATTTTTTATAACAAAATTTATAAATAAATGTTTTATAAATTATTAAAAAATGTACTGCATATTTATTTATAAGTTTTTTAGTAAATACGAATACAAATTTTGTTATAAACAATATTACAATAAGTCAAATAAATAGACATAATTTTATTTTATTGATCAAATATTAGAATATAGTAAAATAAAATATACATTATAATGAAGTAATGCTATGTATTATATATTCTTCTATTTTAGCTATTAATATTATAGTAATAATTATAATACGAAATTAAGTGAATAATAATTTATTTTGATAAAAATGAATATAAATTTTGTTATAAATTAGGCAATCATATGCTATAACTTTATATAATATATTATAATAAAATAGCTATTATATAAAATAATTATATATTATTTTAAATTAAGATATTATATTATATTTGATTTTTTCAAAAATAAAAACATATTGTAGTAAGAATGTGTTATAAGATTGATTTTTATTTATTACACTTATTCTAATGTTCTTTTTAACAAAATTTATATTCATATTCACAAAAGACTTATAAATATATACATAATACATTTTATAATAAATTAGTGAAAAAATTATTTAATATAAATTTATTATAAAAAATTTAGTATAATTACTAAATTATTATAATAATGTAGTAATTAATTAATAATATATTAATACAGAATTAATTTTATTGTGTATTACATTATATAAATTAAAAAAGAAAAGCAAATAATCAAAAATTTAAGTTTCATTGGTTTGTCCAATAAGTCAAGGAACTTAATTTTCATTTTGCCAAGTTACTTTAGCTATAAGAAAGATTTATTTTGTATCACATTTTTGCATCGAGTAACTCGACAAACGTGCTTTTAGGTTGGTCGAGTTACTCGAGTAATTGCAACAATACATCTTTTGTATTTGTTGCTTTAATTTTTTTATTTATATTATGTAATATACTTAATATTTTTTTCTTTTTTAATTTTGTCATGTTATTTTTTAACCAACTCGTGAATCTTAAAAGCTATCATATAAAATAATTTTATATTATTTTAAATTGAGATAATATGTTATATTTCATTTTCTGAAAAGTAAAAACATGGTGTATCAAAAATGTGCTATAATATTTTTTTTATTTATTAGACTTATTGTAATATTCTTTATAGCAAAATTTGAATTCCTATTTCTGAAAAAACTTGTAAATAAATATGCAGTACATTTGAAAAAAATTTATAAAACATTTCTTTCATATAAAATTGTTATAATAAATTGATTATAATTAGTAAATTATTATAATAATGCAGTAATTAATTAATAATATATTGATACAAAAAACTTTTTATTATACTATAAATTTATTATAGTTATTTTTTTATAATATCTTATAGTACTTGCTAAAATTAAAAAATTATTAATATATTGTATTAATGAATTATGATATACATTAAATTTATATTATATATATTCTTTTTGACTATATTCTAATAAATAATAGGTTAAATAAAATTTTATATATACTTTATTTATGAAGTTACTCAGCATATCTTAATTTCAGCCTCACGAAGTGCTTGAAAAATAATACCACAAAATAACAATGAAGAATTATGTAAATGTATTAAATAATTTAAATAATAAAGAAACACAATATAATGAAAATGTCAAATTTCTTTCATTTATGGATTAACTCAAGCAACTCGATTTTCAGTTTATCGAGTTGCTTTAGCTATTGAATAGATTCATTTTGTGTGATATTTTAAATCGAGTAACTCGGTAAAGAAGATTTGGGCTTTGTCGAGGTACTCGAGTCACTTTAATTATGCATATTTTTGATTTTCTTTTTTACTTTTTTTATTTAAAATATATAGTCCACTTAAATTTCTTCATTTTTTTGTTTTTTCATGTTATTTTTTAACGAAGTCACGAACCTCAAAATCGGATTTGTGAAGTTCTTATATAAATTGATCATAATTAAAATCATTATTATAACAAATTTTACTAAAATTTATTTTGATAAATCAGAACGAAATCTAGTTAATATGAAATTCTTATACTAAATTTATGTTGAACACTACACTATTATAATAATATAATAATTTATTAATAATATTTTACTACAGATTTATTTTTTGTTCCTATAAATTTGTTATAACAGTTTTTTAGTTATAATATGTTATACTAATGGGTAAAAAAATAAAAATAAAAAGAAAATATATTTTCTTACTTCATTCAAAACAAATTAATAAACATTTTTACTTAATTTTGTTCGTCAAGTAACTCGGGTAACTCGATTTTGAGTTTGTCGAGTTGATTAAGGTATTTAATAGAGTCATTTTGTGTCTCATTTTTAATCGAGTAACTCGACAAACGTGCTCTTAGGTTTATCGAGTTACTCGAGTAAGTCGAAGAATGCAATACAATGAATCAGTACGTTGCATGAATAATATTTGATATCCTATAACTTCATATAATATATTATAATAAAATATTGACAATATAAAATAATTATATATTATTTTAAAGTGAAATAATATATTATATTTACTTTGTTCCAAAAAAAAACACATTGTAGTAAAAATGTGTTATGCTATTTTTTTTAATTTATTAGACTTATTCTAATATTTTTTATAACAAAATTTATAAATAAATATTTTATAAATTATTAATAAATGGATTGCATATTTATTTATAAGTTTTTTCATAAATATGAATATAAATTTTGTTATAAACAATATTAGAATAAGTCAAATAAATACACATAGTTTTATTTCACTGATGAATTATTAGACTATAGTAAAATAAAATATATATTGTAATCAAGTAATGCTGTGTATTATATATTGTTTTATTTTAGCAATTAATATTATAATAATAATTAGAATAGAAAATTAACTAAATAAGAATTAATTTTGATAAAAATGAATATAAATTTTGTTATAAATTAGGCAATCATATGCTATAACTTCATATAATGTATTATAATAAAACAGCTATTATATAAAATAATTATATATTATTTTAAATTAAGATATTATATTATATTTCATTTTTTAAAAAATAAAAACATATTGTAGTAACAATGTGTTATAATACTGATTTTTATTTATTACACTTATTCTAATATTCTGTATAACAAAATTTATATTCATATTTAGAAAAAGACTTATAAATACACACATAATACATTTTATAATAAATTATTAAAAAAATTATTTAATATAAATTTATTATAAAAAATTGATTATAATTACTAAATTATTATAATAATGTAGTAATTAATTAATAATATATGAATACAGAATTCATTTTATTGTGTGTTACATTATATAAATTTAAAAAGAAAAGAAAATAATGAAAATTTTAAGTTTGATTGGTTTATCCAGTAAGTCAAGGAACTTGATTTTCATTCTGCCAACTTACTTTAGCTATAAAAAATATTTATTTTGTATTACATTTTTGCATCGAGTAACTCGACAAACGTGCTTTTAGGTTTGTCGAGTTACTCGAGTAATTTCAACAATCCATCTATTGTATTTGTTACTTTATTTTTATTTATTTACATTATGTAATACACTTAATATTTTTGTATTTGTTAATTTTGTCATGTTATTTTTTAACTAACCCGTGGATCTTAAAAGCTATCATATAACATAATTTTATATTATTTTAAATTCAGATAATATGTTATATTTGATATTTTCAAAAACAAAAACATAGTGTACGAAAAATGTGTTATAATAGTTATTTTTATTTATTACACTTATTGTAATATTCTTTATAGCAAAATTTGTATTCATATTTATGAAAAAATTTATAAATAAATATGCAGTACATTTGAAAATAATTTATAGATGATTTCTTTCATATAAAATTGTTATAATAAATTGATTATAATTACTAAATTATTATAATAATGCAGTAATTAATTAATAATATATTGATACAAAAATGTTTTTATTATACTATAAATTTATTATAGTTATTTTTTTATAATTTCTTATAGTATTTGCTAAAATAAAAAAATTATTAATATATTGTATTAATGAATTATGATATATATTATATTTATATTATATATATTATTTTTGACTATATTCTAATAAATGATAGGTTAAATAACATTTTTTATATACTTTATTTATGAAGTTACTTAGCATATTCAAATTTGAGCCTCACGAAGTGCTTGAAAAATAATACCACAAAATAACAATGAAGAATTATTTAAATGTATTAAATAATTTAAATAATAAAGAAACACAATATAATGAAAATGTTAAATTTCATTCATTTATCGATTAACTCAACCAACTCGATTTTCAGTTTATCGAGTTGCTTTAGCTATTGAATAGATTCATTTGATGTGATATTTTAAATTGAGTAACTCGGCAAACAAGATTTGAGCTTTGTCGAGTTACTCGAGTCACTTTAATAGTACACACTTTTGATTTTGTTTTTTACTTTTTTTATTTAAGATATTTAGTCTACTTAAATTTCTTTATTTTTTTTTGTTTTTTCACGTTATTTTTTAACGAAGTCGTAAACCTGAAAATTGGATTTGTGAAGTTCTTACATAAATTGATCATAATTAAATTCGTTATTATAACAAATTTTACTAAAATGTATTTTCATAATTCAGAATAAAATCTAGTTAATATGAAATTCTTATACTAAATTTATGTTAAATACTACATTATTATAATAATGTAATAATGAATGAATAATATTTTATAACAGATTTCTTATGTTTTCCTATAAATTTGTTATAACAGTTTTTTAGTTATAATATGTTATACTAATGGGTAAAGAAATAAAAATAAAAAAAAAATATATTCTCTTAGTTTATTTTAATAAAAAACAAAACAAAACAAACTAATAAAAAACAAAATAAATTAATAAACATTTTTACTTACTTTTGTTTGTCAAGTAACTCGGGTAAATCGATTTTGAGTTTGTCGAGTTGCTGAAGGTATTTAACAGATTTATTTCGTGTCCTATTTTTAATCGAGTAACTCGACAAACTTGCTGTAAGGTTTATCGAGTTACTCGAGTAACTTGAAGATTGCAATACAATGAATCAGTACGTTGCATGAATAATATTTGATATTCTATAACTTCATATAATATATTATAATAAAATAGCGATTATATGAGATAATTATATATTATTTTAAAGTGAAATAATATATTATATTTAGTGTTTTCAAAAATAAAAACACATTGTAGTAAAAATGTGTGATATTATTATTTTTTATTTATTAGAATTATTTTAATATTTTTTATAACAAAATTTATAAATAAATGTTTTATAAATTATTAAAAAATGTACTGCATATTTATTTATAAGTTTTTTAATAAATACGAATACAAATTTTGTTATAAATAATATTACAATAAGTCAAATAAATAGACATAATTTTATTTCATTGATCAAATATTAGAATATAGTAAAATAAAATATACATTATAATGAAGTAATGCTATGTATTATATATTCTTCTATTTTAGCAATTAATATTATAGTAATAATTATAATATGAAATTAAGTGAATAATAATTAATTTTGATAAAAATGAATATAAATTTTGTTATAAATTAGGCAATCATATGCTATAACTTTATATAATATATTATAATAAAATAGCTATTATATAAAATAATTATATATTATTTTAAATTAAGATATTATATTATATTTGATTTTTTCAAAAATAAAAAATATTGTAGTAAGAATGTGTTATAAGATTGATTTTTATTTATTACACTTATTCTAATGTTCTTTTTAACAAAATTTATATTCATATTCACAAAAAGACTTATAAATATATACATAATACATTTTATAATAAATTAGTGAAAAAATTATTTAATATAAATTTATTATAAAAAATTTAGTATAATTACTAAATTATTATAATAATGTAGTAATTAATTAATAATATATTAATACAGAATTAATTTTATTGTGTATTACATTATATAAATTAAAAAAGAAAAGCAAATAATGAAAAATTTAAGTTTCATTGGTTTGTCCAGTAAGTCAAGGAACTTGATTTTCATTTTGCCAAGTTACTTTAGCTATAAGAAAGATTTATTTTGTATCACATTTTTGCATCGAGTAACTCGACAAACGTGCTTTTAGGTTTGTCGAGTTACTCGAGTAATTGCAACAATACATATTTTGTATTTGTTGCTTTACTTTTTTTTATTTATATTATGTAATATACTTAATATTTTTTTCTTTTTTAATTTTGTCATGTTATTTTTTAACCAACTCGTGAATCTTAAAAGCTATCATATAAAATAATTTTATATTATTTTAAATTGAGATAATATGTTATATTTCATGTTCTGAAAAGTAAAAACATGGTGTATCAAAAATGTGCTATAATTTTTTTTTTTATTTATTAGACTTATTGTAATATTCTTTATAGCAAAATTTGAATTCATATTTCTGAAAAAACTTGTAAATAAATATGCAGTACATTTGAAAAAAAATTATAAAACATTTATTTCATATAAAATTGTTATAATAAATTGATTATAATTAGTAAATTATTATAGTAATGCAGTAATTAATTAATAATATATTGATACAAAAAACTTTTTATTATACTATAAATTTATTATAGTTATTTTTTTATAATATCTTATATTACTTGCTAAAATTAAAAAATTATTAATATATTGTATTAATGAATTATGATATACATTAAATTTATATTATATATATTCTTTTTGACTATATTCTAATAAATGATAGGTTAAATAAAATTTTATATATACTTTATTTATGAAGTTACTTAGCATATCTAAATTTCAGCCTCACGAAGTGCCTGAAAAATAATACCACAAAATAACAATGAAGAATTATTTAAATGTATTAAATAATTTAAATAATAAAGAAACACAATATAATGAAAATGTCAAATTACTTTCATTTATGGATTAACTCAAGCAACTCGATTTTCAGTTTATCGAGTTGCTTTAGCTATTGAATAGATTCATTTTGTGTGATATTTTAAATCGAGTAACTCGGTAAAGAAGATTTGGGCTTTGTCGAGGTATTCGTGTCACTTTAATAATGTATATTTTTGATTTTCTTTTTTACTTTTTTTATTTAAAATATATAGTCCAATTAAATTTTTTCATTTTTTTGTTTTTTCATGTTATTTTTTAACGAAGTCGCGAACCTCAAAATCGGATATGTGAAGTTCTTATATAAATTGATCATAATTAAAATCATTATTACAACAAATTTTACTAAAATTTATTTTGATAATTCAGAATGAAATCTAGTTAATATGAAATTCTTATACTAAATTTATGTTGAACAGTACACTATTATAATAATATAATAATTTATTAATAATATTTTACTACAGATTTATTTTTTGTTCCTATAAATTTGTTATAACAGTTTTTTAGTTATAATATGTTATACTAATGGGTAAAGAAATAAAAATAAAAAGAAAATATATTTTCTTACTTCATTTTAATAACAAACAAAACAAAACAAATTAATAAACATTTTTACTTACTTTTGTTCGTCAAGTAACTTGGGTAACTCGATTTTGAGTTTGTCGAGTTGATTAAGGTATTTAATAGAGTCATTATATGTCCCATTTTTAATCGAGTAACTCGACAAACTTGCTCTTAGGTTTATCGAGTTACTCGAGTAACTTGAAGAATGCAATACAATGAATGAGTACGTTGCATGAATAATATTTGATATCATATAACTTCATATAATATATTATAATAAAATATTGACAACATAAAATAATTATATATTATTTTAAAGTGAAATAATATATTATATTTACTTTGTTCCAAAAAAAAAACACATTGTAGTAAAAATGTTTTATGCTATTTTTTTTAATTTATTAGACTTATTCTAATATTTTTTATAACAAAATTTATAAATAAATATTTTATAAATTATTAATAAATGGATTGCATATTTATTTATAAGTTTTTTCATAAATATGAATATAAATTTTGTTATAAAGAATATTAGAATAAGTCAAATAAATATACATAGTTTTATTTCATTGATGAATTATTAGAATATAGTAAAATAAAATATATATTGTAATCAAGTAATGCTGTGTATTATATATTGTTTTATTTTTGCAATTAATATTATAATAATAATCAAAATAGAAAATTAACTAAATAAGAATTAATTTTGATAAAAATGAATATAAATTTTATTATAAATTAGGCAATCATATGCTATAACTTCATATAATGTATTATAATAAAATAGCTATTATATAAAATAATTATATATTATTTTAAATTAAGATATTATATTATATTTGATTTTTTAAAAAATAAAAATATATTGTAGTAACAATGTGTTATAATACTGATTTTTATTTATTACACTTATTCTAATATTCTGTATAACAAAATTTATATTCATATTTAGAAAAAGACTTATAAATACATACATAATACATTTTATAATAAATTATTTAAAAAATTATTTAATATAAATTTACTATAAAAAATTGATTCTAATTACTAAATTATTATAATAATGTAGTAATTAATTAATAATATATTAATACAGAATTACTTTTATTGTGTGTTACATTATATAAATTAAAAAAGAAAAGAAAATAAAGGAAATTTTAAGTTTCATTGGTTTGTCTAGTAAGTCAAGGAACTTGATTTTCATTTTGCCAAGTTACTTTAGGTATAAAAAATATTTATTTTGTATTACATTTTTGCATCGAGTAACTCGACAAACGTGCTTTTACGTTTGTCGAGTTACTCGAGCAATTTCAACAATAGATCTTTTGTATTTGTTACTTTACTTTTTTTTATTTATATTACGTAATACACTTAATATTATTTTATTTTTTAATTTTGTCATGTTATTTTTTAACGAACTCGTGAATCTCAAAAGCTACCATATAAAATAATTTTATATTATTTCAAATTGAGATAATATGTTATATTTGATTTTTTGAAAAATAAAAACACAGTGAAGTAAAAATGTACTATAATATTTATTTTTATTTATTAGACTTATTGTAATATTCTTTATAGCAAAATTTGTATTCATATTTATGAAAAAACTTATAAATAAATATGCAGTACATTTTAAAATAATTTATAAAACATTTTTTTCATATAAAATTGTTATAATAAATTGATTATAATTACTAAATTATTATAATAATGTAGTAATTAATTAATAATATATTGATACAAAAAATGTTTTTATTATACTATAAATTTATTATAGTGATTTTTGTATAATATCTTATAGTACTTACTAAAATAGAAAAATTATTAATATATTGTATTAATGTACTATGATATGTATTAAATTTATATTATATATATTCTTTTTGACTATATTGTAATAAATGATAGGTTAAATAACATTTTTTATATATTTTATTTATAAAGTTACTCAACATATCCTAATTTGTGCCTCACGAGGTTCTTCAAAAATAATACCACAAATAAGAATGAAGAATTACCTAAAGTTAGTAAATAATTTAAATAATAAAGTGCCACAAGATAATGAGAATGTTAAATTTCATTCGTTCATGGAGTAACTTAATAAACTCGATTTTCAGTTTATCGAGTTGCTTCAATTATTGAATAGATTGATTTTACGTGTCAATTTTAATTGAGTAACTTGATAAACATGATTTTTGGTTTGTTGAGTTACTTGAGTAACTTCAACAATGCATATTTGTAATTTTTTTGTCTACTTTTTGTATTTAAAATATGTATTCCATTTAAATTGTTTTATTTTTATTTTTTTTCATGTTATTTTTTAACCAACTCGTGAATCTTAAAATTGGATATGTGGGGTTTATACATAAACTAATCATAATTAAATTAATTATTATAACAAATTTTTACTATAATTTATTTTCATAATTCAGAATGAAATCTATTTAATGTGAAATTCTTATAATAAATTTATTTTAAAAACTACATTAATTTAATAATATAATAATTGTTTAATAATATACTACTACAGAATTTCTTTTATTTTCCTATAAATTTATTATAACAATTTTAAGTTATAATATGTTGTACTAATCAGTAAAAACAAATAAAATGAAATAAAATATATTCTACTACTTGATAATGATGTATATTAAATTTATATAATATATATCCTATTCTTCTATATTCTAATAAGTGAAATTTTATATTAATACAAATTTTTTTTTCATTGATTGATGGAATAAGTCCACGAACTCGAATTTCAGTTTATCGAGTTGTTTTAGCTATTGGATAGATTGATTATGTTTGAGATATTTAATCGAGTAACTCGACAAACATGATTTTGGGTTTGTCGAGTTACTCGAGTAACTCCAATAATGCATATATTTAATTTTTTTGTGTATGCTCTATTTATCAAGTAAAATAATTATATATTATTTTAAATTTAACATTTTCATTATCCTTTGTTGGTTTATTATATAAATTATTTAGTACACTTAAATAATTCTTCATTGTTATTTGCAGTAATATTTTTCAAGAAGCCCGTAGGGCTCAAATTTGAATTTGTCGAGTAAGTTGATAAATAAAGTATATAACAAATTTTATTTAGCCTATCATTTATTAGAATAGAGTGAAAAGAATATATATAATATAAATTTAATATATATAATAATGCATTAATTCAATATGCTAATATTTTTTTTTTATTTTAGCAACTGCTATAACATATTATGAAAAAAATAATTATAACAATTTTATAGTATAATAAAATTATTTTTGTATTAATATATTATTAATTAATTACTGCACTATTGTAATAATTTAGTAATTATAATCAATTTACTATAATATTTTTATATGAAATAAATGTTTTTATAAATTATTATAAAATGTACTATATATTTATTTATAAGTTTGTTCACAAATATGAATATAAATTTTGTTAAAAAGAATATTACAATAAGTCTAATAAACAAAAATAAATATTATAACACATTTTTACTACACTGTGTTTTTATTTTCGAAATAATAAAATATAATATACCATCTGAACTTAAAATAATATATAATTATTTTAGATGATAGCTATTTTATTATAATATATAATATAAAGTTATAGGATATAAAATATTATTCATGCAACGTAACTTATTATTCACTGTATTGTATTGTTCAAGTTAGTCGAGTAACTCGATAGACTCAAAATCAAGTTTGTGAAGTTGCTCGATTAAAAATGTAAGAAGAAATGAATCTATTCAATACCTTAAGTAGCTCGATAAAGTGAAAATCGAGTTACTCGAGTTACTTGGCAAACAAATGCAAGCAAAAATTTTGATTATTTTGTTCTGTTCTTTATTTAAATAATGTAATACATTGAAATAATTGTTCTATTTTATTTAGTGGTGTTATTTTTGTACAAACTCGTAAGCTAGAAACTTGGATTTGTTTAGTAATTTAATAAATGAAGTATATACAAAATTTAATATAATGTTTCATTTATTACAATATAGTAAAATAAAATATATATCATATAAATTTAATATATATCATAATCAAGTAATAGAATATATTTTATTTTATTTTACCAATTAGTATAACATATTATAAGTAAAGATTGTTATAATAAATTTCTACAAAGAAAAAAAAAGGCAATTATGTAGTTATGTATTATTAATCAATTCTTATATAAATTCGTGCATTCAAATATAGTAAAATAAGATATATATTATATAAATTTAATATATATCTTAATGAATTAATACAATATAATATGTTTTATTTTAGTTTCACAATTATTATAACAGATTATAAAAAAAAAGTTATGATCACAAATATAAAACATGATAAAATTGAATGTGTAGTAATATATTAAGAATCAACTACTACATTATTATAATGATTTACTAATTGGAATACAATTTATTATAATAAATTGGTATCAGATAAAATGTATTACAAATTATTATAAAACAATAGGTAAGGAGAACTATAGTATAGTAGGTTTTGTAATAATAATTTTTGGGTATGCCAAAGTACAAATAACTATTCTATAGTAAATTAAAAAAAAAATACTAATTTAGGATATATGTATAATATAAAAAAGTTGAAAGGTCCAATTATAATGTTTATAATGTAAAATTTTCTATTATTTTAATGAAGTAAATTCAAAGATGAAAATTGCTAAGAATTGTTACACGCGGGAGAAAGAGTGGTGTGGGAACATATTTGTGTCTATAAAAAGGAAAATTGAAATGATATGTGAAATAAAAGAAAAAATAGGGATTAAATTGTTTAAAATATAAAAGAATAGATAGCACTTCTTTGAAATTATTGGAGAAGGGATGGGACCCAGCATTTATTAAAGACTGCATATCTTTAGACAAGATGAGGAATAACATTTATTAATTGCTACGTGGAAAGCTATGATGCAATTGGGGATGAGGATCTGAAACCCGAAGTGAGAATAACGAGGTCAAGCACGATTAAAAGATATTTATATATGTTTATGTATATAGATTTTTGATGCGTGTATGGTGAGGATGAATAGATGAAAGATTAGATTGACATGTGTATAATAAAAAGATATTTGTACATTTATGATATAAATTTGTACTTATCTTAGGTATGATTACATATAGAAGTAGACTACGTAGTAATCTGCAGTTTATTGTATAAATTTTTGTCAATTTCATAAAATTAAGAAATAAAGTATAGTTAGATTTTTTTAGTTAGAGGTGTTGATCCATGTTTATTTAAGGGTGCGTTTGATTGCAAGCACGGAAAATGGGTGAAAAGAAAACATTTTCCGTGGAAATGATTTGCCAAGAAAATATTTTTCTGGGAATTGTAAATGTAGTGTGTTTGATTGGATAAAAATTCATCCTAGAAAATGTAGTGATTTTCTATTGTTTGGTGTTTGATTGTCTTTATTTTCCATGGAAAATGTAGTATTTTCCAATTTAATATTGCTTACAAATTAATAATTTTGACAAGACACTATTTTGCCAACTTAAAAATTAATAATTTTGCTTAAAAATTAGAGCAACTTAATGATTTAGAGCATTTTATATAATTTGCTTAAAAATTAATAATTTTGCCAAGAAATTATTTTGCCAACTTAAAAATTAATAATCTTGCTTAAAAATTATTAATTTGAAGCAAAAATAATAATTTCCTTAAAAATTGATAAGGTTCGTAAAAGGTCTTGTTTTCAAAAATTTTCCCTGGAAAATTTGAGCTCCTCATTAGCCAAGAAAATGTTTTCCTCATTTTCGTAGAAAACACCATCACGTGCAAGAAAATGGAAAATTTTTTCCATGGCAAATTTGTTTAATCAAACAAGTTAAAAAGTAGAAAATGGGTACAAAATTACTTTACCTCATAGCCAAAGTTAGTATTTAAAAAAAAAAAAAAAAACACCTTTCTCGAGTTACACGAGGAAAAAAGAAAAAAAGAAAAAAAAAAACAAAAATGTGATTATTGCTTTCTCGAGTAACTCGAGAAAGCAAAATTTTCATTTTTGCTTTCTCGAGGTACTCGAGAAAGCAATAACGAAATTTTGGTTTTTTTTTTTTTTAGAGTAATTTGCACTTTTAGTCCTTCAGAAAGCAAAAATGAAAATTTTGTATTTTTTTTTGTTTCTTTTTTTTTCACTTTGCCTGTTTGAATATGTGTATTTGTTTTTTTTTTGTTACTAATTTGTATTTTTAGTCCACAACCTTATCATTTATAAAAAATTTACCCATAACTTTTTTTTTTACATTGACCATCCCCAGCCTTTGAATTTTGTTGCAAATTTTATTTTGTCCTGTTTTTTAAATAATCAAAAATAAAATACACAATAATAATTAAAACACTATGTATGGACAACTGATAATATTTCTGTATAAACTACATTCTTTGTACAGCTAAAATGATTTTTTAGTTTATCATTTGGTATAATTAATGCTCTAATACATTTACTTGTTTTTGCTCTAGATAATGCAACATAAAGCTGACCATGAGAAAATACAGGTTCAGGAAGATATAGTCCAACATAATCTAGTGTTTGACCTTGAGCTTTATTAATTGTCATTGCAAAACAAGGACGAATTGGAAACTGCGTTCTTTTAAAAGGAAATGTACTCTTATCACTTTCAAGTGGAATAAAAGGAATTCTAGGCAAAAAAACTTTTTTCCCACGCCATTCTCCAACAGATATTTCAGCATGAATAACATTATGCTCAAATGCACGACAAATTAATCTAGTGCCATTACATAATCCTTCAGATGGACTAATATTTCTCAATAACATAATAGGACAATTTTCTTTTAATACAAGTTCATGAGGTGGAATACCATTTGGAGTCAATGTATTAAGAAAATCTTCATGAACAATTTGTTCATTTTTTTCTAGTGTTTCGTCAAAGCTATAATATGTAACGTTTTCGCCAGCAATTTCATTAAGTATAATATTATTTATTTCATCAACAGCATTATTTGTAGGAGTCAAAATAACTCGATTAACCATCTTATCTAATTCATTGCTATAATTTTGTAAATTTGGGTAAACATTTTGGATCAATTCTTTTATAGAAACTGTTTTTGTATCAAATGGTATAACTATTTCATCTGGTAATGTAATCATATTACAGTTATGCTTAGGTTGAACTCCGTTGCCTATATCAAGCAATAACTTAGAAAAATATGGGTCAAATTGAGCTCTCATATTCTGTACCAAGTGTAGCTGTATAAAATTTGGCCATAAGTATGAATAGACTAAACTTGATCCAATGATTGCCTGTTTATTTCCTTTTTGAACTACTGGCAAAATTTGTCGAAAATCACCTCCTAAAACAACAACTTTCCCTCCAAAAGGCAATATAGAATCATTAACATCTCTGAGCATTCTATCCACAGCCTCTATTGCATAACGGTGTACCATTGGTGCTTCATCCCAAATAATCAAATTTGTCAATCTAAAAAAGCTTGCTAGAGCAGACTGCTTGCTAACAGAACAGGTCATATTGTGATTTATTTCAAGTGGTATCTTAAACCTTGAATGTGCTGTTCGTCCACCAGGTAATAAAGCAGTTGCAACACCTGAAGAAGCTGTTGCCAAACCTATAAGATTTTTAGATCGAATTGTGCTGAGCAAAGCTTTATATAAATAAGTTTTACCAGTTCCACCAGGTCCATCTATAAAATACAAACGACCTATATTACTATATACATCTGTAAGAATTTTGTCATAGGCAATTTTTTGATATTCATTTAAGTTATTTGGATACACAGTATTGTCAGTATAAATAACATTGTTTAATTCTTCATTAATAATCTTAGTTAATATGTTTTCTTGTTTCATATATATTTCAAAAGGTACAACATGGTAATCATTTATATTTTTATTATTTGTTTCTAATATAGAATTTATTTCATGTAATGCTTTTATTTCTGCACTTGCAATAGACATACCATCGGATAAAAAATCTTCACATAAAAATAGGCGAAATTTTTTCCATAAAACATCTGGATGATTAGGAGAACATAGAATGAGTATTGTAGCAAATAATCTACGAAGAGAAGAAGGCATTTGATAACTAATAGCTTCATCTAAACAAAGCTCACAATAATTATTGTCTTGTAATAAACCAAGTGCTATAGCTGTTTCACGAAAAGACGACAAATAAACACCATGAACCATTTTTAAATTTTCAAACGACGTTGCTCCTTTAACATGATTTAATACAATACGTAAATAATATCTTTCTCCTTCAGTTATAGCAGATGTAACTATTCTACCAATGACATTTCCTTTTTTCCTTCGACACCATATTTTTCCTTGGCTGTCCCATACAAAAAACTTTGGAAAATCTTTATACAATAATATTTTTGCAAATTCATCTAAAAGATTCATATGAAAAAATTCAGTTAACATTGTGCGTTGTCTAGATTCATTATTAATTACTGCCTCTAAATTTTCACAGTCCCTATATGTAATCAAATGGTTATTTTCAAGATGTAGTTGTAATGAGATAACTGAGGGAGACATTTCATACAAAACAAATCCATATATTCTCCACATTGCTTCAGGTGGAGAAATCCAACGTCCATTTTGGTATATCTCAATTTCATCAATAGGATTTTCATTATTAGTATTAGAGATTGAAAAACTCACACGATCATAGCCTTTGTACACATATTTATAGAGGTATTTAACAGCTTTAACTGTAGAACATATTTCCACATTAATATGGCAATCAAACTTCGCACATAAATATGGATTGTAAGGTACGACCCATCTATTGTCTAATAAATGTCCTCGAATCATAAATGATCGTCTATCATTTAACCGTCTATAGGTTGGATAAGAATTATGACCAATATAAGTATTTGAAATATATTCCTTAGGATATTTATTCTTACAATGACCTGTTCTATCCATACAAACATTATGAGGATTCAAATGACCACATGGACCATGCATCATATGTTTAACAACAGTAGAATGAAGATGCGGATGTTTTAATTTATCTGGAATTTCACATGATACAATAAAATCAATTCTATCAATATTATTAATTTTTGCACAACTTTGTAAGATTAGTAAGAAATGAGCATGTGGAAGTCCTCGTTTCTGGAATTCTACAACATAAATATATGCAGCAACAGGGCCAAAAATTTGGTGCTTAAATAGATCAACTTTAAGTTCTTCTAATTTAGCTTTGAATATTCTAGCAGTTAAATCAGGTCTATTTTGCCCTATATCATTATGCCTTAATTCTTGCTTTATTTCTACCCAATTAGGGTTACATGTTAATGTTAAAAATAAATCAGGTTTACCAAATTTTTGTACTAATGCCATAGCGTCCATATATCTTTTTTTCATATCTCTAGGACCTCCAACAAAAGAAGAAGGTAAAATAATCTGACGACCAATTTGTGCACCTCTATTTTGACCATTTTCTACACTATCAACAACTCCTTGATATAATTCAGCACGAATTTCACTTTGATTTTGACGAAAATAATCTAATCGACTTGTTTCAAGTTTAACATACATATCTACTACATATTGCTGTAGAAGTCTACCAGCATGGAGCAAAACATTGTTTTGTGTATCACGTACCTGTAATTTGAAGCAATAATATTCACGACAAGAAACTTGTAAACCTTTTTTATTCTTCTTCAAAACTGCATAAGAAAAAAACACAAAGAAATTTAATAAAAATAAATATTAGATTTAACAAATTTAAATAAACAAACATAATGGTAATCATTACCTGTTTTTTCTTTCTCTAATACACCAGTTGCACAACTAATGTTTTCAGTAGAAACGAAATTCTCTGTTGCACTATGAATATTAGCTGTACTATTTTTTGCCTTTTCAATACCTTCATGCCAACCAGTCTCACCAAAGGGAAATAATAGTGGATATTGTAGAGGATCATAACATCCATAATAGTAATGTATTCTATGTGAATGATTAGAGTGACAATAAATTGATATATCACGATATCTTATATCTGCAGATGGGTCCTCATCAACCCAAACTGCAGCAACTTGAGATACAGAAGGTGCATTATACACTCTTTGATCAAGACCAGCATCACATCTTATATGAATTTTGCAAGTTTGAAGACTTTCAATATCGCTTAAAGAACAAAAAAATCTAGAATATGGATTAATCTTTAATAGATTCACTAATATATGTAGTAAAGACGATGAGAAATTGTTAGATGTATTTAATCTATTTTGTATTTCATTGTCTGTATCATAAAAGTATAACTGTAAATATGATGGATTACTATCAATATTTAGAATTCGATTTATGTAATGATATACTTGTCCTTGAACTCTAAAAGTGTAAATACCTTTGTAGTTAGTAGATTTAGATAAATCTTTATCAAACTTCACTCCAAAAGAGGTAAAAGCAAAATGGTTATTATAATTTCGTACATTATTTTTAAAATCTAATGCTTCATCTGAACTTGAAGTATATAAATCATATAAAATAGAAGGTGAACAGTTGATATGCAATTTGATTTTTCCATCGGAACAACAAAAACCTTTACTTTCTTTCTCAAACTTTTTTGCAAGACGATGAATACAATTTGTTGGAGTACGTAATACATAACTTTTTGTGGGTACATATCTCATAGTAATATTCGAAATACAAGGAGTTAATTGGAATTCATGATTTTGATTTTCATGTTGTTGATAATAAATATCACTTTCCACAGTAGAATCTTCTAAATTGTTAGAGCCAACAAAGGAAATTCCATGACCATCTTCATTCATTGGTCGAGCTATAAAAAATATAACAAATAAAAACAATATAAATAAATAAATCGAAACAATATATGTATAATTGCTAAAACAATAACAAAAAATATACTTTGCTCACCAAGTAGTTGTGAATTATCTATTGAATTGACATCATTGGATTGAATATCTTCAAGTAACTGAATCCTTGTTTTTTGAATCTTCTTGTTAGATTTATAATGCATATGCTCAGCATACGTCTGTCTCCTTTTCTTGTTCTGTTGTTGTTTATTTGAATCAACAATTTTTTCGCCTGTCATCTAATATATTTTTTCATAAAACAAATATAAAAATTAGTATAATTCAATGTATAAAAAAATACAAATATAATATAAACATTATGAACACAAAAAAAAAAAGATTAGTGCATAGATGAAATCACAAAAAGGGAATAAATTACTATTGATTTAAAAGCTTCAACAGTGATTTGAATTCTTATATTGAAGTATAGCCTATAAATATATAATACTAAAAAACAAATCTTGTTAATAAAGATATAATGAAAGAATAAACCAAATAACACAAATAACAAAGAACTTCAAATTTCCAGCAGTAAAAAATTACAAACCTGTAAATTTAAGTTGCTAGCTTGATGTATAACAACGAATGAAGAAATGATCAAACCAATAAAATGGTTTTCAGAATTTCTGCAAACTACGTTCAAACTCAACAGGTTAACGAAGGAGATGAGAACTATAATTTGAAATAGATGAAACAAGCTACAATGATTCAAAGTGATAATAAAAGGAATTCAACAAAATTAGGACTGATTTAAACAAAATTAGATGATGAAACCAAATATAACTAACTAAAGCTCTATAGGGTTTGATAAGAGTTCAAATAAAAGAGTAAGACTCAGAAGAAACAAAAATAGAAAAGAAGCAACGATTGTGTATATATGTCTCGTAAAAATCGAAGAAAAGAAAAAGGTAAAATCATACTTCCAAAACAACGCCGTTTAGTTCCAAAACATGAACAGTAGAAGTATGTATATAATTTTATATGTTATTAATAATAAGTAAAAAGATAAGGACAAAGAAATGCGAAAAAAAAAAAACAAAACAATTAACTTTTATTTTGTACATGAGTACACGTGTTAAGAAAGGGTATGAATTTCAAGAAATAAAGTCAAATCATTTGTCCTAATTACCTCGTAACTTGAAAACACATATTAATATAAAAATGTACGCATCTTTTACAGAATGAATTCTAGATATAAAACACAAATGTTGAAGTCAAACATTGCGGCTGGCATGTAAAATAAAAGTATAGAACAAAAATGTAAAATCTAACGGAGGCAAGAATTTAGGTAGGAAAATTGACAGATAATTACTCGAGCAGATCGAGAAAGTACGTTTGAATTTGTCGAGTTAACCGACAAAAGAAATTACATAAATAGACTAAATCAATATTAAAGTTTACAATCATTATTAACAATAATGAAAGTGCATAATTATATAAGAAATTATATGAAAACTACATTTATCATAAAAAATTAGAATCATGATAAAAAAAAAAAATTCAACTACACCAAGATAAAATAATTAACACAAATTTTATATCATATACTACAAGGATTTAATATAATATATAACAAATTGATAATATATTATAAAATAATTATAATATAATCACCAAACATAATTATAATCTAACAATTAATAACAAATATATTATAATAGTTCATAAAATCTAATATAATGTAATCAATAATCATAATTTCATATAATCAAATATAATTTTATGTTATATATAATTTAATGTAAAATCTTATCATAAATGGTAGCGTAAAAATTTTTTATATATATCCCTAATTTATCAATCGACTAAAAAAATTCAAAGTCAAAATCTAATCGTAAAATCTTCACTTTATCAAAAATCTTTAAAAAATCATAATTTGCAATGTCAAATTCATCAATAAATTATATAATGAAAATTAAATTTTCCAACATAAGAATTAATATAAAGAAAAATATAGTATCATATATTGTACAGATTTAATAAAACATACAACAATTTCATAAAATATATATTTTATTATAACATATTAAAAAAACAAAAAAAGACCATGGATACATTTGCTCTAACATAAAGAGGATGTGAACTAAAATTAGAAATGAAATAAATAAATAAATAAATACATTCCTAAAATCCCACAAAAACAAACAAAAGGGAAAAGACATCTGTTTTCTTCAATTCTTTCCAATGTGTCGAGTTACTCGACAAGTGGGATAAATAGAAGGTATTTAATTTTTCCACATTACCGAGTAACTCGACAAAGTAGAAAAAATGAAAAAATTATTTAAATAATTTATTTTTTCATGCTTATATTTTGTCATGAAAAAGTCCAAAAAACCAAAAAAAAATTTGCGGGACAAATGTGAGGAAAAATATAATCAATTTTATTTGTTTTTTCATATTATGTCATGAAAAAGGCTACCTAATTCTATTTTCATATTACATAAAGAAATTTCATATGATATATAATTTAATATAAAATATTATCATAAATGTTACAGTAAAAAATATATACACATGCGTAATTTATGAATTACGTAAAAAAATTCAAAGTTGAAAATTGTAAGTTATTGAATTACTTACATGCAAAAAAAAAAACAACAGCAAAAATAGAAAATTTAATAATTAATATACATACAAAATTATAATAATAATAATAATAAGAATATGTAAATACTCAATACCTCGACAAAAGTGAGAAGGGAAAAAATTGTAAATGAAAAACAATGAAATCATATAACGACTACAATTATCATAAATAATTAAAATAATGACTATAAAAAAATTCAACTATACTAAGATAAGATAATTGATAAAGGAAGGGGAAAAAAGAAATTTTTTTGTCCAAGATTTCCCACTTTGCCGAGTTACTCGACAGGTGGGATAAATAAAATGGGTTTAGATTTCCCACTTTGCCAAGAAACTCGACAAAGTTGAAAAACATAGAAAAAATATTAATATATTTTAAATTTTCATTCTTATATTTTATAATGAAAATGTCCAACCAAAAAAAAATAAAAAAATAAATTATTTTTTGTAAATAAACAAAATTAATTTATAATTCTTGTCATTCTTGAAATTAGTTTAAATTTCCAACTTTTCATTTCAATTTGTAGCCTTCTTTGTAAGATATTTCTTTTCAAATTAAAATAGTGATTTTAGTTTTTCAAATAGGGAAGGGATATACTGTATTTCAATACGTGAATGTTGATTATGTATAAGCTATGAGTTACATGGTATGGACACTCAGTTTCATGACAGAATGTGGTAGAACTTGAAAGGAAATGGACAAAATTTCAGTTCTATACTTTGTTTTTTGATATTATGTCATGAAAAAGTGTACCTAATCATATTTTCATATTACATAAAGAAATTTTACATGATATATAATTTAATATAAAATATCATCATAAATGTTAGAATAAAAAATATATACACATGCGTAATTTATGAATTAGGTAAAAAAATTCAAAGCTGAAAATTGTAAGTTATTCAATCACTTACATACACCAAAAAAAAAAAAAACAACAAAAATAGAAAATTTAATAATTAATATACATAAAAAATTATAATAATAATAATAATAGTAATATGTAAGTACTCAATACCTCGACGAAAGTAAGAAGGGATAAAATTGTAAATGAAAAACAATGAAATCATATAACGACTACAATGATTATAATAAAGTAAAATAATGACTATAAAAAAATTCAACTATACTAACATACAATAATTGATAAAAATATAGTATCATATATTGTAAAGATCTAATATAATATATAATAAATTCATAAAATATATATTTTACTATAACATATTACAAAAAAAAAACACATGGGTAAATTTGCTATAAAATAAAAAAGATGTGGACTGACAGTGGAAATCCAAAACATTAAATAAATAAATGCATTGCTAAAAATATACAAAAATAAAGGAGGGGAAATATAATATTTTTTTGTCCAATATTTCCCACATTGCCGAGTTACTCGACAAGTAGGATAAATAAAATGTATTTACCTTTCCCAACTTGCCGAGCAACTCGGCAAAGTTGAAAAACATAGGAAAAATATTAAAATATTTTAATTCCTAATTCTTATATTTTGTAATGAAAATGTCAAACGCTAAAAAAATAAATTATTTTTTGTGCGAGCAAAATGGCGAAAAAATTGAATAAATGGAAAAAAGAATTAAATATTTTAATTTTTGATTCTTTTAATTTGTAATTAGAATGTCCAAACAAAAATAAAAAAAAAATATTTTGTGTGTCAACGAAGTGGGGGTAAAATAATATTGAGTTTTCCTTTTTGTATATTCTGGCTTGAAAAAGCCGAAAAATAAAAACGAAACAAAATAATTTTTGACAAAAAAAAAAACTTTTCCATTGCACATCCATAGAAAATATTAAAAAAATTGTAAGTTTTAAATATCAATGACTACAATTATTATAATAAATGAACACAATGACTATAAAAAAATTGAACTATAATAACATACAATAATTGATAAACATATAGTATTATATATTGTAAAGATCTAATATAATATATAATAAATTCATAAAACATATATTTGACTATAACATATTAAAAAAATAAAAAACTCATGGGTAAATTTGTTATAAAATGAAAAATATGTGGACTGACAGTGGAATCAAAAAAATAAAATAAATGAATACATTGCTAAAACTGTAAAAAAATAAAGAAATGGCAGAAATAATTTGTTTTGGCCAATACTGCCCACTTGGCCGAGTTACTCGACAGGTGGCATAGGTAAAATGTGTTTAGTTTGACCACATTGCCGAGCAACTCGACAAAGTTGAATAAATGGAAAAAAGAATTCAATATTTTAATTTCTGATTCTTATAATTTGTAATTAAAATGTAAATATATATATATATATATTGTGTGTGAGCAAAGTGGGGGAAAAATAATATTAAGTTTTCCTTTTTTTATATTCTGGCATGAAAAAGCCCAAAAAAAAAAATAAAAAAAATTAATTTTTGACAAAAAAAAAACTTTTGCATTGCACATCTATACAAAATGTTAAAAAAACTGTGAGTTTGAAATATCAATGACTAAAATTATTATAATAAATTAACACAATGACTATAAAAAAATTCAACTATACTAACATACAATAATTGATAAACATATATTATCATATATTGTAAGGATCTAATATAATATATAATAAATTCGTCAAATATATATTTTACTATAACATATTACAAAAAAAAAAACACATGGGTAAATTTGCTATAAAATAAAAAAGATGTGGACTGACAGTGGAAATCCAAAACATTAAATAAATAAATGCATTGCTAAAAATATACAAAAATAAAGGAGGGGAAATATAATTTTTTTTTGTCCAATATTTCCCACTTTGCCGAGTTACTCGACAAGTAGGATAAATAAAATGTATTACCTTTCCCAACTTGCCGAGCAACTCGGCAAAGTTGAAAAACATAGGAAAAATATTAAAATATTTTAATTCCTAATTCTTATATTTTGTAATGAAAATGTCAAACGCTACAAAAATAAATTATTTTTTGTGCGAGCAAAGTGGTCAAAACATTGAATAAATGGAACAAAGAATTAAATATTTTAATTTTTGATTCTTATAATTTGTAATTAGAATGTCCAAACAAAAATAAAAAAAAAATATTTTGTGTGTCAACGAAGTGGGGGTAAAATAATATTGAGTTTTCCTTTTTGTATATTCTGGCTTGAAAAAGCCGAAAAATAAAAATGAAACAAAATAATTTTTGACAAAAAAAAAAACTTTTCCATTGCACATCCATAGAAAATATTAAAAAAATTGTAAGTTTTAAATATCAATGACTACAATTATTATAATAAATGAACACAATGACTATAAAAAAATTGAACTATAATAACATACAATAATTGATAAACATATAGTATTATATATTGTAAGGATCTAATATAATATATAATAAATTCATAAAACATATATTTGACTATAACATATTAAAAAAAAAAAAAAACTCATGGGTAAATTTGCTATAAAATGAAAAATATGTGGACTGACAGTGGAATCAAAAAAATAAAATAAATGAATACATTGCTAAAACTGTAAAAAAATAAAGAAATGGCAGAAATAATTTGTTTTGGCCAATACTGCCCACTTTGCCGAGTTACTCGACAAGTGGCATAGGTAAAATGTGTTTAGTTTGACCACATTGCCGAACAACTCGACAAAGTTGAATAAATGGAAAAAAGAATTCAATATTTTAATTTCTGATTCTTATAATTTGTAATTAAAATGTCAAAATATATATATATATATATATATATATATATATATATATATTTTGTGTGTGAGCAAAGTGGGGGAAAAATAATATTAAGTTTTCCTTTTTTTATATTCTGGCATGAAAAAGCCCAAAAAAAAAAATAAAAAAAAATAATTTTTGACAAAAAAAAAAAACTCTTGCATTGCACATCCATACAAAATGTTAAAAAAACTGTGAGTTTGAAATATCAATGACTAAAATTATTATAATAAATTAACACAATGACTATAAAAAAATTCAACTATACTAACATACAATAATTGATAAACATATAATATCATATATTGTAAGGATCTAATATAATATATAATAAATTCGTCAAATATATATTTTACTATAACATATTAAAATAAAAAAAAATTCATGGATAAATTTGCTATAAAATGAAAAGATAATTTATAAATAAAAAGATGCCGGATCCAGAAGAAAGAAACAAGTCAACAATTGCAGCATTTTGACTAAACTCTAGAGAAATAACGAATCCCCACAAAACAAAGAAAAGTCAAAAAAAGACAGCCACTATTAATAGGTTAAACAAGCGTAAAACACAGAAAAGTAAGATTTGGGCAAAATGAAGGCTAATACAACATCAAAACGATGTCGCGTTGGTTGAAGGGTGAATAGTAAACAGGCCATAGACACTTATACTATAGTATGGATATATATATATATATATATATATATATATATATATATATATATATATATTGTTTCGAATTTCTTTTTTTTAACTTTTTTTTTACTTTGTCGAGTAACTCGACAGTCTTTGGAATTTTTTTTTTTTTTTTTTACTTTTTTTGACTTTGTTTTAATATATTTTTTGTTTTTTAGTTGTATGGGTTTTAGCTTTTTTTTTTTTGTAATTTGCATTTTTGTTCCACAACCTATAACAAATTTACCCATAACTTTTTTTTAGCATTGGCCATCACCGGCTTTTGAATTTTGTTGCAAATTTAGTTTTTTCATACTTTTTAAATAAACAAAATAAAATAAAACTGTAAATATTTTATTTTTACTGGACAACATTTTTTTTCATTTTTTCTAAATATGTTTTTTATTTTTGAATTTTTTTTCTCCTTCTTTTGGGTTTTTGTCGCGTTACTCGACAAATTTTTTTTTTCTAAAATAATATTAATGCTTAATATCATTTTGTCGAGTTACTCAATAAAGTTCAAATTGATAATTTTTTAACTTTTTTTTTTGTCGAGTTACTCGATAAAAGGGGAAAAAATTTAATTTTTTGGATTTTTTTATCGAGTAACTCGACAAAGGGAGAAAATTTTTAATTTTTTTGCTTTTTTGGTATAGTAACTCGACAAAGGTAAAAAAAAAAAAAAAAAAAAATCATTTTTTGGGCTTTGTCGAGTTAATTGACAAAGCCCAATTTTTTCATTTTTCCATTTTTCCATTTTTCCATTTTTTTTTTGTTTTTATTTTGTCGAGTTTTTCTTTTCTTTTTTTTTTCTCTCCATATTTTGGGCTTTGTCGAGTTACTAACAAAGCTCAATTTGAAATTGGAAATTTTTTTTTTTTTTTTTTGTAATTTGTGCTTTTGGTCTCAACTTTTTAAATTTTTAACTAATTTACCCATAATTTTTATTTTTATGCCATTGGCCATCCCCAACATTTAAATTTTGTTGAAAGTCCAATTTGACCTTTTTTTTTGTAGGGGATTTTTTTTTCCGAGTTAAGAAATTTTTTTCCTTTTTTTTTTTTTGGTTTTTGTCAAGTTACTCGACAAAAATTTTGTTTTATAATAAAATTAATGTCTTTGATTTGTTAAGTTATTCAACAATAATTTATTTAAAAATAATTTGGTCGAGTTACTCGACATCAATTTTTGACACTTTTTTTAAATTAGATTAATCATTTTAGCCGCAATTTTTCATTTTTGTCGAGTTTTTTCATTTTTTTTTTCCTCCTTTTTTTGGGCTTTGTCGAGTAAATTTGAATTTGACAATTTTTCTTTCTTTTTTTTTTTTTTTAATTTGCACTTTTAGTTCCAACTTTTTAAATTTGTAATTAATTCACCCACAATTTTTATTTTTTTGCCATTGACCATCCCCAACATTTAAATTTTGTTGAAAGCCCAATTTGACCATTTTTTTCTTTTTGTAGGATTTTGTCATAAATTCTACAATATTCATTTATTTGTTCTAAATTCTACAATATTATAATTGCTACACGTGCAACGTATGGGCCTAAAACTAGTTCATAAATAAATGTAATGAGGAAAGACTGTTTGATTAAAATCAGATTTTTATCAAAAATTGAAAAAAAGTGATAAAATATAGGGTTAATTACACTAATGGTCCCCATTCTTTCAGGTTTGTAACGATTTTATCATCATTCTTTTTTTTAGCTGATATCATCCTCATTCTTCTATTTATACTCATGAATGGTCCCCAAATCACTATTTTTCACTATTCTCACAATTTTTGGACATTTTTGCTATTTGACTTAAATAAATTAAAATGATAAGGAAAAAAAATACAATGAAAATATTACAATTTGGCCCTTAACCTTTTTAAAAGTATAAATAAATCCTAAACTATTTTATTTTATTCAAATAAGTCTTCTTCTCCACCCCACCCCACCCCACTACCCTGCCTTTGAAAATTATTGGGAAAACTATTCCCAAAGCAAAAAGAATGGAGACCATTACTTTAATTAACCGAAAGAATGCTATTGGAAGGCATAAATTCTTCAAATCATAAATTTTACTGTTCATCAACACACGCAAGTTACAGCCTCCTCTTCTTCTTGTGTAAACCAGAAGTCAATAAAATTTTCACTACAAATTGCACAACAGATCAGATACAGCCATCTAAAACAATGGGGGTGGGGGGCAAGGGGTACAGATCAGTTTTGATCATCCACTATTTAATTTCTTCAGGATAGTTTCCAGGTTGTGTATTTAAATCTGTACATTTTCAATTTTAACACTGTTAGAATAATGTAAACACCTTTGAACTTCATTCCCTACCTTGTTTTGCTGTGTCACGTATCCAGACCATTTCAACTATAACTTGAAGATGCTCTTCTGAGATTTGTGTGGAGTTTTTTGCTTTATTATCATTAAGTCTTCGTGCTTGTTTCAGCCTGAGGAAGCTTAACTGGAGTTTTGATTGCAGTTTCAGCTCGAGGAAGCTTTACTAAAGTTCTCTTTTCCATGGATGGTTTGCTTACTACCAGGAACTTGCTTACTTCCGGGAACCCGTCATCGTGACTTGCAGAAAAGTTACTTGTTTGACTGAATTTTTCTTCCCATTCTCTGGTTTCTACACGACATCTGGTTTCCCAATAATTTTCAACGGGACGGGAGGGGAGGGGAGGGGAGGGGAGCGGGAGCGGGTGGGGTGGGGTGGGGTGGAGAAGAACACTTATCTGAATAAAATAAAATAGTTTAGGATTTATTTGTACTTTTGAAAATGTTAAGGGCTCAATTGCAATGCTTTTATTGTATTTTTTTCCTTATCATTTTAATTTATTTAAGTCAAATGGTAAAATTGTCCAAGAATTGTGAGAATAATGAAAAATAGTGATTTGGAAACCATCCATGAGTATAAATGGAAGAATGATGATGATATCTGCTAAAAAAAAAAGAACGTGGATGAAATCGTTACAAACTTGAAAGAATGGGGACCATTAATGTAATTAACCCTAAAATATATAGTTAAATCAATTCTATTGAGTTAAATATTTCCAATGTGATTATATCTTGTCAAATATTTCTGGAATATAACTGTATTTTAAAATGTTATTGAAATATCATTCAATTTTCAAAAGTGAATCTATTATATGCCACCTCGTTTTAAAAACGGAATGTAACAAAGTAACATATGATATTTACTTTTAAAAATTCAATGGCATTCCAAGAACATTGGACAAAGTGTAATGCCATACTTTAAGAAGGAAAAACTTACCCCCACTTTGTAATAAGAAGCTTAGACTAGTTAATCATAAATTTTTGAATGTACATAATGAAATTGAAGTCGCCTTCACGACAAACGTCAAGATAGAAGAAATTGAAGATGACATTTCATGGGACATCAATTTTATTTTGTGTTGAATTTAAAAAAAAAAAAAAAAAATTCAAACTTGGTTGCTTGAGAAAAAATGCTAATTATTACATCTTTATTGACGATTTTTTTTTTTTTAACATTTTATCATTATTAGCATTGCAACCTTAAACTATAAAATAATATTATTTATCACGATATGTGATTATTATCAGTCTATATGACAAATGTATTGACATTATATAATAGGTCTAGAGAAATATAGAGATATAAAACTTATTTTATTGAAATATCATTTAATGCTATATAGACTGATAAGTATCAACTGTAGTGATAAATATCATTAGTTTAAACTATTATATCTTCAATTTGAATACTTTTATTTTGCACGACCACTTATATAAGAATTCAAAATATAAATAGTTTAATCATACCATACAACGTGCAATGCACGTTTACAAAATTAGTATGTGTGTGTAATCTAACAAAAAGGCATATGTTTTTCTCTAAATCGACTAAGAACATGGCTACTTAAATCTTTATTTCTTAATTTATCATTAAATGAAACCATCACTTGTTATCGTATATTGTGAGTTCTGAATTTTATCCATCTTTGTATAACCACAATCTATTCTTATTATATATATATATATATATATATATATATATACTAGTTTTGGCCACGTGCGTTGCACGTTTGTAAAAAATGTAGTGAAAAGTTGAAACGATACGAACCTTTTAAATAAAGCATATACAAAATTTTATTTAATGTTTCATTTATTAGAATATAGTAAAATAGAATATATATCATAATCAATTAATACAATATATTTTATTTTATTTTATTTTAGCAATTAGTATAAAAAAATATTTGTAACATTATTGGTAAAAATGTTATAATTAATAGTTACAAAAAATAAAATATGTTGTTGATTTTTTTCATTGAAAAAAAAATTACAAATGTAAAAGCTCACCATAAAAAAAAAAAAAAAAAAAAAAAAAAAAAAAAAATTCATGAACAGTAACTTTTTCGAGTTACTATTCACCTCATAAATGTTTGTCGAGTTGAATAGGAACTCGACAAAATTTTTCGAATTTAAAAAAAAAAAAAAATTTTTTTTTCCATGAACAGTAACTTTTTCGAGTTACTATTCACCCCGAAAACTTTGTCGAGTTGAATAGTAACTCGACAAACTTTTTCGAATTTTTAAAAAAAAAAAAAAAAAATTTTTTTTCATGAACAGTAACTTTTTCGAGTTACTATTCACCCCGAAAAAGTTTGTCGAGTTGAATAGTAACTCGACAAACTTTTTCGAATTTTTTAAAAAAAAAAAAAAAAAATTTTTTTTTCCATGAACAGTAACTTTTTCGAGTTACTATTCACCTCGAAAAAGTTTGTCGAGTTGAATAGTAACTCGACAAACTTTTTCGAATTTTTAAAAAAAAAAAAAAAAAAATTTTTTTTCCATGAACAGTAACTTTTTCGAGTTACTATTCATCTCGAAAAAGTTTGTCGAGTTGAATAGTAACTCGACAAACTTTTTCGAATTTGAAAAAAAAAAAAAAAAAAATTTTAAAATTTCTGTCGAGTTACTCGACAAAATTTTTTTTTTTTTTTTTTTTTTAAAAAAAGTCGAGTAACTCGACAAAAGTAAAAAAAAAAAAAAAAATTTTTTTTTTTAAAAGTCGAGTTACTCGACAAAAGTAAAAAAAAAAAAAAATTTTTTTTTTTTTTTTTTTTTTTTTTTAAAATCGAGTAACTCGACAAAAGTAAAAAAAAAATTTTTTTTTTTTTTTTTTTTTTAAAAGTCGAGTTACTCGACAAAAGTAAAAAAAAAAAATATATATATTTTTTTTTTTAAAATCGAGTTACTCGACAAAAGTAAAATTTTTTTTTTTTTTTAAATCGAGTTACTCGACAAAAGTGAAAAAAAAAAATTTTTTTTTTCTTTAAAATTCGAGTTACTCGACAAAAGTAAAATTTTTTTTTTTTTTTAAATTCGAGGTACTCCACAAAAGTAAAAAAAAAAAAAATTTTTTTTTTAAAATTCGATTAACTCGACACAAGTTAAGAAAACAAAAATTTTTTTTAAAAATTCGAGTAACTCGACAAAAGTAAAAATTTTTTTTTTTTTTTAAAAATTCGAGTAACTCGACCAAAGTTAAAATATATATATATTTTTTTATTTTTTTAAAAATTCGAGTAACTCGACAAAAGTTAAAAAAAATTTTTTTTTTTTTTTAAATTCGAGTAACTTGACAAGATTTATATATATATATATATATATATATATATATATATATATATATATATATATATATATACACTCGACAAAAAATCACGTTTTATAATTTTTGATTTCGTGGCACATTTTCATCGAGTTACTCGATAAACTCACATTTCAGTTTATCGAGATCCTCGAATAACTCATAACATACATATTTCATTTTCTTTAGTTTTATTTTTCTGTTTAAATTATACATCATATCTTATAATAAATACATAAAAATAATTTTTTTACATTAATGAACACGTGTATTTATAGTTGTTGTAAATCAATTGTACAACATAAAATCTAAAATTACTTATTCAATGTATTTGACACAAAAAAATCCCATTTCATAATTTTTGCTTGTCTGTCACCTTGTTCATCGAGTAACTCGACAAACTCATATTTGAGTTTTTCGAGTTACTCGACTGACTCATGAAATGCAAAATTTCCAATTTTTATTCAAATTATACATCTTTTGACTTTTATCTAATTTTCCTTTTATTTTATATTTTCCTATACAAACTTATTTTATGTATATCTTAATATAAAATACGTTAAAGCATTTTTTTTATATATTAATAGAATTACTTAATGTATTAGTAAATATAACATGCTAAATAAGATCACATATTAAATGTTCCATTTATTTTACACTTAAAATAAAAAATACACAAATACAAAAATTATTAATTATAAAACTCACAATTATTTTCATCATATAATTTAACATAATTATTCTAATAAATATATATAATTGTTATAATATATTTATTTCAAAATGTATTTTCATCATATATTTGCTTTGTCAGGTAACTCAACAAACTAAAAAATAACAATGTCGAGCTGCTCGAACACGTCAATCCCATAAACAATTAGAAAATATATTTCATGCTTATAATAATAACCATGGAAAATTATATTTAATAACCCAAAAAATTAAAAATTTCTAAACAAATATAATAACAAATCATTGGTTTTTATTTAACAAAAAACAAATCATTAAAGAAAACAATATTTTACAATTCATTCATCCATTAACTCGAAAAAAAATTCACGTTTTATAATTTTTTATTTCATGGCACATTTTCATCAAGTTACTCGATAAACTCACATTTCAGTTTATCGAGATCCTCGAATAACTCATGACATACATATTTCCTTTTCTTTAGTTTTATTTTTCTGTTTAAATTATACATGATATCTTATAATAAATACATAAAAACATGTTTTTAACATAAATTAACACGTGTATTTATAGTTGTTACAAATCAATTGTACAACATAAAATCTAAAATTACTTATTTAATGTATTTGACACAAAATAATCTAATTTTATGATTTTTGCTTGTCTATCACATTTTTCATAAAGTAACTCGACAAACTCATATTTGAGTTTTTCGAATTACTCAACTGACTCATGAAATGCAAATTATGCAATTTTTTCTTCTTCATTTTTATTCAAATTATACATCTTTTGACTTTTATCTAATTTTCCTTTTATTTTATATTTTCCTATACAAACTTATTTTATTTACATCTTAATATAATACAAATATGTTACATATGTTTGCTTTGTCAAGTAACTCGACAATATTTGGTTGTTTGATTTATTTATTTATTTATTTATTTTAATGTTGTCTAGCAACTCGACAATATTTGGTTGCTTGAAATTATTTTATTTTATTTTTTTTGTTAGTGTTGACACTAAGTCATTGGAAATGTTTTTTTTTTTTTTTTTTTAGTGTTGTCGAGCATCTCGACAACACTAAGACATTAGATTTTTTTTTTTGTTAGTGTTGTCGAGCAACTCGACAACACTAACAATGAAGTCATTGAAAATGGGCTTTGGACCAATTTCACTTTTGTTAGTAGTTTTTTTTTTTTTTTAATGGTGCCTTTCACTTTTTTAATTTTTAATTTTGTATTCATTTATTGTAGGGTGTGCAAATTAGTCCATTTTGACAACAAATTTTTTTTAAATTTTTTTTTCTTATTTTTTTTTCTTTTACACCTAATTTTTATTCAATATTTTACTTTTTTTTATATAAACTTTTAAATCTACTAATTATTCTAAATAAATGCTATTAATTTTTTCCTTTTACTATTCACACACATTCGTCAAGATTAAAAGTTGTAGGACTTCATTTGTAATGTTATTTTATTTTATTGTTTTTTTTATGCTGCATTTATTTAGAATAATATGTAAAAAAAAATTTGAAAAATATAAAAAATTTACCTTACAATTCAAATGGTAAATTGAATTAAAATCGAAAATAAAATAAAAAAAGTCGAGTTATCTGTCAAATTTTTGTATTTTTTTCTTTATTGTATTTTTTTTAGATTTACTCAAAAAACCAAGACCAAATCTTAAGAAAAAAAAAAAATAGCAAAGTTAATAAAAGCTGATTTTATAAAAATTTAATGCAAATATGTACGACAAAAGGGTGATAGTTGGATGGCCAATGTCCAAAAACAAAAGTTAGGATAGATTAGTTACAAATTTGAAAGGTTTGGACCAAAAGTGCAAATTAAAAAAATGAAAAAATGTCAAAATCAAAATGGGATACTTTTTAAAAGTTGTAGGACTTCATTTACATTTTTATTTTATTTTGTTGTTATTAGTTTTTTTTTTATTTAAAAAAGAGGACAAAATAAAATTTACAACAAAATTCAAAGTTCGGGGATGACCAATGTAAAAAAAAGGGTTAGGGGTAAATTTGTTATAAATGATAAGGTTGTGGACTAAAAGTGCAAATTACTAAAAAAAAAAAAAATACACATATTCAAACAGACTAAGTGAAAAAAAGAAAGAAAAAAAAAAAAAAAACAAAATTTTCATTTTTGCTTTCTCGAGGACTAAAAGTGCAAATTACAAAAAAAAAAAAAAAAAAAAAAACACATATTCAAACAGGCAAAGTGAAAAAAAAAAAAAACAAAATTTTCATTATTGCTTTCTCGAGTAACTCGAGAAAGCAAAAATGAAAATTTTGCTTCCTCGAGAAAGCATTAATGAAATTTTGGTTTTTTTTTTTTTCTCGCGTAACTCGAGAAAGGTTTTTTTTTGTTTTTTTTTTTCTAGTTACTCGAGAAAGTAAAATAAAATATATATTGTATAAATTTAATATATATCTTAATCAATCAATACAATATATCATATATTGTTTTATTATGATTAATTTATCTAGTAACTCGAAAAATCTAAATTTGAGTTCCACGAGTTGGTTAAAAAATAACACGAAAAAACTAAAAAATAAAAAAATTTAAGTGTATTACATAATTTAAATACAAAAAGTAAGCTATAAAATGAGAAATATGCATTGTTGAAGTTACTCGACTAACTCGACAAACCCAAAATCACGTTTGTCGAGTTACTCGATTAAAATTGTGATACGAAATTAATCTATTCAATAGCTCAAGTAGCTCGACAAACTAACAATCGAGTTGCCCGAGTTACTCGACGAACGAATGATATCTAAATTTTCCATTATTTTGTTTCCCTTTTTTATTTAAAGTATGTCATACAATTAAATAATTCTTTATTCTTATTTAGTGGTGTTATGTTTCAAGAAACTCGTGAGTCTCAAAGTTGGATTTGTCGAGTAAGTTGATAAATAAAGCATATATAAAATTTTATTTAAAGTATCATTTATTAGAACATAGTAAAATAAAATATATATCATATAAATTTAATATATATCATAATCAATTAATACAATATATTTTATTTTATTTTATTTTAGCAATTAGTATAACATATTATAACTAAAAATTGTTATAATAAATTTATAGCATAATAAAAGCAATTTTGTAGTAATATATTATTAATCAATTATTACATTATTATAATAATCTAGTGATTATAATAGAGACCTTTGTGCAATTATTCTTTTAAAAACCAAAACCAAAAAAAAAAAAAAAAAAAAAACTATTCATTTTGGCAATCAATTTGAGCCCAATTGGCAATCAATTGATTGCCGAGCTAGGCACATATATTTATTTATTTTTTTTTTTTTTATTTTTTTTTTTTATTTTTTTGGTAAATTGTGTCAAAGAAAATGGATTTAAAAAGATACTCATTAGGTTAAGTGGATACTGCATGAAAGGACAAGAAAAAAGACTGTATTATTAAAATGTTTTGTAGATATTATTGGAGAGATAAATTTTATTGATGATTTAGTTGAGAAAATTAATTACTTTAATTAATATGCCTCATATTTTTGAAACGTGTGTGTTAATCTCAATAATAGTACTTAAAGTGATAAGTAGTTTATATTACTATTAGGTCTATGCTATATTATTCAATTAATAAAAATGTATTCCAATTTCATTGAATATATATAATATGGCATTGCTCATACTGCACAATAATGTTTCTCTAATTAAGCGTAATTTGGTGAACATACATTTAGGATAATATATGGAAATCATTAAACATGTAAACAAAATAAGTAACATGCATGTTTATTATCAAATTATTTATATTAAAATCTAGTTATTTATTTTAATGTAAGTAGCTTGCTCAAAAGGAAAATTAAAAAATGAAACACTTGCATGCTTGATGGAATATTCCAACTATTTTAAAACAATAGAGATCTTTTGTGCAATTATTCTTTTAAAAAAAAAAAAAAAAAAAAAATATCATTTGGCAATCAATTGATTGCCGAGCCAGGCACTTATTTTTTTTTTTCTTTTTTTTTTTTAATTGTGCCATCTCGGCAATCAATTGATTGTCGAGATTTTGATAAGCAAATGTTGGGCACCAAGTGTTCCATTAAATGAAAGATGTGTAACTATAATGCAAGTTATTAGAAATGCATCTAATACAATATATCTGAGAATCATTATACTTATAGACCATAGAAGTGAGGAGTTCTATTCACTGGTTTAAGATGTAAACAATTTATGGTGCATGTTTATGACACAATAGGGACTTTTGTGCAATTATTCCTTATTTATAAAAAAAAATAATAATTTACATGGCAATCAATTGATTGCCCACTTGGGCAATCAATTGATTGCCCTGGCAAATTGATTGCCGAGCTCGGCAATCAATTTGCCAATTGATTGCCGAGCCATCTCGGCAATCAATTGCCGAGATGGCTCGGCAACTATTAAATATAATTTTTTTTTTAAAATGTGTCAAAGAAAAAGGATTTAAAAAAAAATCTTAAGAACAGTAAAATACAATATTTAAATCAGAATTCAAAAAATTAAACACCCAAAATTTTAATCAAAAGTTAAAAAAATTAAAAAAGGGATAGCCGAGATGGCTCGACAATCCCATTTGATTACCGAGCCACCTCGACAATCAAATCTTTAGATTGTAGCATAGAAAGCTTTTGTCCTGTACGTTTAGATTTCATGGAAAAATGGCCTTAAAGCTTTAAATGTACAGAACACATTACAGTATCATGCAAAAAATGGCAAGGTATTGATTTGAGTCAAAACTTTTCCATAACGAGTATTTCTGGACTGTATATAAACATTTGATAACTCAGCAATCAAAAGTAAAAAAAAAAAAAAAACTATTTTTTCCACTGGATTGCCGAGATGGCTCGGCAACCAGGTCTGGTTGCCGAGGGTTGCCGAGGAACCTCGACAACCAAAGATGGTTGCCGAGCAATCTCGGCAACCAGTTGTAGTAAAATTTTTTTTTTTTTTTTGTTTTTTTTACCTTAGAGCAATCTCGTCAACCATGTAGTAAAATGAATAAACACTCATTTTGTATACTGGTGGCTAAGGAATATATATTTGGCTCAGCTTCCCGTATGATTTTCATATCCTTTGAGAGTTATTACAATTTTTAGATCCAGTTCTTTGATCTTAAAATTGCTGTTCAAGTTTAGAAAATATGAAACATGTTAACAACCAATGATGGTTGCCAAAATTATCCAAGAGCATGAAGCAGACACAACAAGGACAAGAGGAAATGAACATTTCGATTTACAAAAATCCAACTGAAATAGGTAAAAAATCAATGATAATTGTAAAAGGTAAACAACAACTGCACCTTAAAAATTATTGTAATAATACTTCCAATTAACACTAAAAATTAAAACTGCTGTAATAATACCTACAAATCTTAACTGTAAGATATCTTTCACAAAACTCAGCTCCCAGCTCCAAAAGTAATAGAGAATAAAACAAATTAGGATTGAAGTTGTAAAAAAAGACAAAACTCCTCCTTGAATGAATCTGAATTTCAACTGAATTTAATGTAATTCCAATTGTAATCCTAGTCAATAAAAGTGTGCTAAGCTTCAAAAGCAACTTAAAAAATATTACAAAATGACGGTGTAAAAAGAAGTTGAAAAACGACGTCGTGTAGGACGAAAATGTGAACAGTAAAAAATTTAAGACTCTTATATTATTGTAAGGATATATATAATTAGTTCAAATATGTTTAAAAATAGGAATTTTGGAGCAAATGGTCTTTAACGTATGTTTTGGTCCCTAGTCTTTCAAAATAGTGATTTGGGAACCATCTATGAGAATAAATGAAAGGATGTGGATGATATCTGCTCAAAAAATTGAATATTGATGAAATCATTACAAACTTAAAAGAATGAAAACCATTAGTGTAATTAACCCAAAAAATAATGTAATCATCCGTGTATAATATATATGTACGTATTTTGTGTATATACAAAATAATTTATTAAAAAAATTAGAGTATCGAACCAATTGCTATATGCAAAATAATAGTTCAAAATACAAAATGATAGTTCATAAAATACAAAATAATAGTTCAAAATACAAAATTAAAGTATCGGACTAATTGTGTGTGTATACAAAATAATTTAGTATATTATTAATTTGTTAGTTCATTTTAATTTTTAATAAAAAGTATCGGACTCATTTTCACTTTTTGCAAAAGTTAGGAATCCAATTGTAAATTTATTTAATTAAAACTAAGGATATTTTTGTCTTTTTCATTAAATAAGGAACAATTGTGCACCAAAACATATAGGTTAGCGACTGTTCGCCAAAAAATAAAGGTTAGGGACCATTTCCACATTAAGGCAAAGGTTAGGGACCATTTGCACCAATTGAAAGAAATAAAAAAATGTAACTTGACAATTTTACCCCACCAATAAAGACAAAAAAGTGAGAGGGACCATTTGAGCATATAATGGATAGGTTTTTAACTGATTTTTATTGGAATCCATAAAAAATGACCAATTGCGCACCTAAATAGATAGGTTATGGACTATTTTACCAAAAATGAAAGGCTGTGGACCATTTGCACATTAATGTCATACGTTAGGGACCATTTGCGCCAATTTTCCTATAGACGGATTTTATCCAAATTTTCTATTAGTTGCGTGCATGATCTCAACTCTCTTTTAATTTGTCATTACTATATAGGTAAATTGGTCAACATACTTTTTTTTTTTTTTTAATCTTTTGCCTATTCCCGCATATATAACCTAAACCATACATTCCAATTCTATGTTGTCGGAGAAAATTATCAAATTTTGAAGTATGATTTTTTACTGGAATTGGGTAGAGTAAATGGAATCTAATCTTTGTCGGTATGGGCTACCATTGGAGATTAAGACTTCTTCGATAGATCTGAACTCTGGTAGACGTTCTTTCTCTTGCCAGTGAAGACGGGTGAGTCATTGTTTTTATTTCTCTAGTAATATGTTTTCTTGAAAAGTTCATAAATTTTGAAGTTTGATTTGTAATTGCATATGAAGTAGATAGTTGTGAGTTGTTTGTGTAGTGCGACCCTCTCACTTGTCCGAGATGTAAAGATATAATACCCGGATTGTTGAACTCCAATAACAGGCTGCGAAAAGAAAACATGTACCTTAAGAGCAAAAAAAAATTTATTTGGAAGATTTGATTTTTGAGTTGTATTTGCGGAGTTGCTATAGTGTGGATGAATGCTTAAGGTGTTGTAACGTGTTCTAATGTGTATTGTAGTTATTGGTTCAATGAATGAAAATAAGATTAAATCTCTGGGTTTAACATTGTCATTGTCACTCAGATAGACCATTTTGTTTCATTATGTTGAATGTATAGAGATGGTGTATAGACAGTCCGTAACTATGAAATGTGGATCACAAATGGTCCCAAACGTTTGTAGGTATATGCAAAAATGGACCCTAACCTTTTCAGTAAAGGTGTGCAAATGGTCATATGTAAATTGGTGCGCAGTTAATCCCAAATCTATTGAAAAAGTTGCACGAATATTACCCTCTAACCAATTATCCATGGCCAGATATGTAATGAACATTCAACCACCATATGTCAACCATAGCAACAATTTCCCAACTCAATCCATGCACAAACCCACGTAAAAAAATGTACTGACGTCTGACATGTTAAATTGGAACATCACATATATGGCCACCAAAAATCACATTTACATTACAATTCATGCATCAACCATTAAAATATTTAGATAGCTTCAAAAAACCAGCCATGTAGAGCATATCAGAGTTACTTACAGTTCATACAACATTTTCAAAGAAATTTCAATTAATTGACAGTGTTTTTTCCCCAAAAAATAAGATACCACATTTGAAACGTAAATTCTATGAGTGCCATTTATACATCTGCAAAACCAGAAAAGGATCCATCTACACATCAATCCTCAAAAACAATCCATCCAACATAATCTGCTCCACTCTTCTACATATCTGGACCTTCATTCTACTACCCTGGTTGTGGTGCTTTACATGTCTGTTTGTTGTGTCCCTCATTTTTGTATTTTCTACACTTCATAATTATTCCAGTTCTTCTAGATTTGCTTAATGAATAAGGTTGTTCAATAGTTCTCTTCGACTTGCTTTCTTTGGATGGCCATGCATCTTCTTGTTGTGTGGCTGTGTCAACATGTGTTGAAGAGTACGTCCTAAAAAAATATCATCAACCATAATTTGAGGCTTGTCATAGGGCAGATGGTTGAAGAGTACATCCTAAAAAATGCCTCACTGATATATAACATGATATCGTTTGTCATGCCCCTCGAATTGAGACTAGAAAGCACATGGCCAGGTCATTGAAATGATCTCAAAGACCCACCAAAGTACGAAAGCCAAGATCTTTCAGAAAATAGATTCATATTTGAAGAGTGTATAACCGTATGGATAAGCTCACACTAACCCGTCAATTTGGGAAAACCAGGCAATTATCAACTCCTACAAGAACAAGTCATCCCTACTAGATCTAACGCATTTATGTGACCAAAATGAATATGCCATACTTCGAACCCTCTGTTACACGATTATGTTGCGTAAAGGTACCTAAGTAGTAAATAAGGGGTAAGTAAATCAACATATGAAACACGTTATTGATGGTGTGTATATCCAAATAACATGAAAAATTAATTAATTACAACAGATATAACATACCCTAGTACTGCCCTATTTTTCTCAATGATCTTGAGTATGCATGGATCATCCTCTCTAGGCTATTTCTTAACCTCTTCTTTCATACTGACCATTCGAGTCATTGACTTGAATCATATTTGTCCATCATTGTTAAGATTGGCTTTTCCCTCGGACTTACAATGGAGTTGTTGAGTGCCTCATACAAGTTATCAACAAAATATCGCACTTTGTGGATTTTCGAAAGTGTGATCTAGACCACTATCCAATTGGATTTACATCAAGCCATTCATATGCCTCTTTGTCCAATTCTTTTAGCTGATCCATCTAATTCTGCCAAATTGGAACAGTAGTTGCTCGGGCAGCATTCTATAAAGCATGCCTCAATGATGTCCCCTTGTGAGTTATCCTGGAATTGTTGTCTAAATGTTTGATGCATGTTATGTGTTCACTGCTGGAATAGATTACTTATGGATTGTATCAATCATTTCTACTTGTTCGAAATGAATGTCCAATCAAATGAATTGTTAATTTTCAAGTCATCTCCCAGTAGGCTCAAAAACCAACACCAATTGTCCCCATTCTCCATGTCCACTACGGCATACGCAATAGAGAACATTGCATTTGTAACACCCCAAATCTAGAAACTCTAGATTTAGAGATGTTATCATTTAATTTCCATTAAATAACAAGATATAAATGCGGAAAAATAGATAGAACATTCATTCTATTTTATTTTATTTGAAAATACGAACTAAATGTCAATGTCTTTAAACAGTATTAATTAAAAACCATAATTTGCATAATAAATTTTATGCCCAAAATCCATTATTGAATAAACACAATAATTGCAGAAAATTTCATAGTTTGACTAAATTAAAATAAGTAAAAGAATAGTATTCCAAAAACATTAATCGGCCTAAGGCATCTTATTTCTGAAATAATAACAAAATAAAACTTTAATTTAAACAGTACTGAGTTCGTCTCGCCCCAAGCAGTCGTCTCGAATCATTTAGCTCTCATCATCTGAAATGTGGAAAATATGGGATGAGCTAACGCCCAGTAAGTAAACCTCATGCACATGATTCATGCTTATGATATGCATTGATTTCAATTAGTTTTTTAGAATATGTATCCCGTCTTTTCTTATCATTTAAAAACTTTAACATTGTGAGCTCACTTTTGTGTATCGCCTATCCAATCAGTATGCAGTGGGCCATTATTATTTGGAACCCGTTCCATCTACCGGTAGTACCGCAAAGCGGTTAAACATTAAACATTAAACATTCAACATTCAACATTATCGTTCGTCGGGTGCGCCGGTCCCCCACGCCCCATTTCCCACTCACACCTTTCATGGCATAGGCGAACACCATTTCATTTATAAAGTTTGGGATACATAACATTTTGAATAAAATACACTTTACAAATATTACCGTTGACAACTTTACTTCATGCATGCTCATGGATGCATTTAACTTAATTACACATGCAAGAATATGAACATTAATAACATATAAAGCGGTTACAAAATAATATGTTCAGATAATAATATAACACATTTAGACAATTAACATAGCATTCTATAATTGAATACTAGGATAGTTTACTTACTTGGATCTTTATTCACGTTTTAATTAGCAAATGGAGATGTCCCGAGCTACCCACGAAGTCAACGTGCCAAAAATCCTAAGTCATTTCCATTTATTAAAATAAAATCTATATATATCATTTATTTTTACTATTGTTATAATAGCTGACTATATATTATCTTATCGTGAGGACCACTTTAATATTATAAATTAAAAGACACCCACGGAAATAATAGGCAAGAGACCACATTTGTACCATTTATATAAATTTTCCAGTAATTAAAAGATGCAAAACTATTCCCATAATTAGATGTGAAGTACAAGACATATACCAATCTAACTTTGGCATGCTTGGCTAATCTTATAAGTTTAATGGTAAGCAATTATTATTTTAAACTAAAAGTTTATATAAATCTATTAAAAAAAGTGATAGCCTCAAGTAATTTAATTTCTTTCTGTATATAAATATATATATACAAGTTAGAGATGATTAAATAATTATAAAAGAATCTTAATAATTAATTATTCCGTTGACAATGAGGGTAAAATATCACATAGCAATAACTCATATAAAAAAATAGATACATAAAAAATTGTCAAATAAACAAGGACAGAATTTAACAATAGAAATTTAGTTGAACTTCCACTATGTGTGAAACACCAAAGATATGATGTGCAGAGCACGAATTCAACAAATAAGTGAAGGGGTTCTAAATAAATGAAGGAACAATATCATGGGAATGGATATATACAGAGAGAGATATATAAATATATAAATATATACATATATATACACAATATCATATATGCACACACACGGAATAGGCATGTGAAGAAGCCAAATATTACTTTTAAGATTCAAAGGGATGAATTGGGCTCATGATGATTTGAATTCTAAATTCAATCCAAACCAATGATGTTGAAATAATAGAATATTCATAATACCTGTGATGAATTGCAAGCGCCGTGTGAGAGAGAAAGAGAGGAGGACGTTGAGAGTTTTGGAGTTTTTGGTGAATGCCTAATTTAACTTATAAGGAGGTGAATAAAATAGGTAAATTGGTGCTGAATAAGTAATGAGATATCTTATTTACCTATAATATCCTATTTAATTCTTAAATTAATCCCATTAACTTATTAAATTCCACTCGTTGATAATATTTAATTTACATAAACATATACTTAATAAGAATAGAAAACCTTCCAACTCGATAATTACGTTCAAACCAAAAATATAAGCGCATAATAAAATGAAAATATTATATAACAAAATTTAACATTAATAACATTATAAATATGTTATTATTAAATTAAGAGGCACGCTGATCGTACAGGGCATCCACGGTACATTCCACTGCAAAACAATAGTTAGCTCCAAAACGTAATTTCATTAATTAAGAATTAATTGTAATATTAAAGCGAGCATCATAATAAGCAATGATAATCATTTAAATGAACATGCGGCGCTACAATTCCTTACCCCCTAAAAATAAATTTCGTCCTCGAAATTAAAACTTACCAAATAGATGAGGGTATTTTGCGCGCATATCATCTTCGCGCTTCCATGTTGCCTCTTCCACAGCATGGTTTCTCCAAAGAACTTTGACTAACGTTATCGTCTTCCTTCTAAGTTCTTTGTCTACCCTCTCTAAGATCTTTACTGGCATCTCTTCATAAGTAAAATCCTTACGGAGATCCAACGACTCATAGCTTAGAATGTGAGAGGTGTCTGAGATATATTTTCTCAGCATAGAAACATGAAATACATTGTGCACTCCTGATAAGGCTGGTGGTAATGCGATCCGATAAGCCAACTCACCCACCCTTTCCAAAATTTCAAAGGGTCCCACAAAACGAGGACTCAACTTCCCTTTCATCCCGAATCTCATTACACCCTTCATAGGTGCCACCCTCAAAAAGACCATGTCGCCAACAACAAATTCTAAAGGCTTTCTTCTTTTGTCTGCATAGCTTTTCTGTCTACTTTGAGCAGTCTTCATCCGTTTTTGAATCTTCTCAACAACCTCAGCTGTTTGTTGGACAATCTCTGGGCCCAATAACTTTCTTTCTCCAACCTCGTCCCAATGGATAGGTGATCGACATTTTCTCCCATACAATACCTCATAAGGTGCCATACCAATGGTAGATTGAAAGCTGTTATTGTAGGCAAACTCAACTAATGGAAGATACTTATCCCAAGTGCCTTGAAAGTCAATAATACAAGCTCGCAACATGTCTTCAAGAATTTGAATTGTTCTTTCCGACTGTCCGTCTGTTTGCGGGTGGAACGCCGTACTAAACCTTAACTGCGTGCCCATGGCCTTGTGTAGGCTCTTCCAAAAAGAAGAAGTGAACTTAGGGTCACGGTCAGATACAATAGATAATGGGACTCCATGCAGTCTGACTATCTCTGCCATATATAGTTCTGCATATCGTTCCATATTATAAGTAGTCTTGACTGGTAAGAAGTGCGCTGTCTTAGTAAGACGATCAACAATCACCCAAATAGAATTATAGCCCTTCTTGGTCTTAGGTAAGCCAACAACGAAATCCATACCAACTCTTTCCCACTTCCATTCTGGTATCATAAGTGGTTGCAAGAGGCCCGAAGGTCGTTGATGCTCAGCCTTAACTTGTTGGCAGGTGAGACAGTGTTGAACATATGCTGCTATATCCCGGCTCATTCCAATCCACCAAAAATGTTCTCTCAAATCTCGAAACATCTTCGTGCTTCCAGGGTGAATCGAGTAAGGAGTATTATGAGCTTCTCTCATGATTTCTCGTTTCAATCCTTCATCATCAGGAACCACAAGCCTACTACCATATCGAAGTGCACCATCAGCAGTGATAATAAAATCAGTGCGCTTTCCATCAGCAACTTCAGTCCGAAATTTCAATACCCGAGGGTCTTCGTATTGCAAAGCTTTAATCCTCTCAAGTAGGGTTGGTTTGATGGTCATATTGGCAAAATAGCCTGAATTATCTCGAGATACAATCTCCAAATCAAACTTTTGAATTTCTACCAACAATGGTTTCTGAATGCCCTGCAATGTAGCTATTGATCCATGAGTCTTTCTACTTAACGCATCTGCCACAACATTGGCCTTGCCTGGGTGGTAGTTGATCACACAGTCATAATCTTTTACAAGTTCCAACCATCGACGTTGTCTCATGTTTAGCTCCTTCTGAGTGAAAAAGTACTTTAGACTTTTATGATCAGTATAGATCTCACATTTAGCCCCATATAGATAATGTCTCCAAATCTTCAATGCAAAGACGACAGCTGCCAACTCAAGATCGTGAGTTGGGTAGTTCTTTTCATACTCTTTCAACTGTCTTGAGGCGTAAGCAATTACCTTACCATGTTGCATAAGAACGCAGCCAAGCCCTTTTTTCGAAGCATCACTGTAGATGACAAACCCTTCATTATTTTGTGGAATCGTTAGGACAGGCGCTGAAGTCAAGCGTTTCTTTAACTCTTGGAAACTTTGTTCACAGTTTGGAGTCCATTGAAACTTTACATTCTTCTTGGTTAGCTGGGTTAACGCTGAGGCAATTCTAGAAAATCCCTCGACAAACCTTCGATAATAACCAGCTAACCCAAGGAAACTACGAACTTCACCAACGTTTGATGGTGTCGACCAGTTTTGGACAGCCTCGACCTTGCTAGGGTCCACTGCAATCCCTTCCTTTGATACGATATGTCCCAAGAATGGTACTCTATCTAGCCAGAACTCGCACTTCTTAAATTTAGCAAAAAGTTTGTTGTCTCGAAGTATCTCAAGCACTAATCGCAGATGTCGCTCATGCTCTTGTTTAGATCGTGAGTAGATCAAAATGTCATCAATGAAAACTATGACAAACTGATCTAAGTATTCTTTAAAAACTCGATTCATCAGATCCATGAAAGCTGCTGGAGCGTTTGTCAAACCAAAAGGCATTACTAGAAACTCATAATGCCCATATCTAGTGCGAAAGGCAGTTTTTGGAATGTCTTCTTCTCTGATTCTTAGTTGATGATATCCCGACCGCAAATCAATTTTGGAAAAATAACTAGCACCTTGGAGTTGGTCAAATAAGTCTTCAATTCTTGGCAACGGGTACTTGTTCTTTATTGTCACCTTGTTCAGCTCTCGATAGTCCATACACATCCTCATCGAGCCATCTTTCTTCTTTACAAACAGAACTGGAGCACCCCATGGAGAGAAACTTGGTCTGATATATCCTTTATCTAAAAGATCTTGGAGTTGGTCTTTGATTTCCTTGAGTTCAGCAGGGGCCATGCGATATGGTGCCTTTGATATTGGAGCTGTTCCTGGCAATAAATCGATGATAAAATCAATCTCCCTTTTTGGTGGCAAACTAGTGAGATCATCTGGGAATACATCTAGATATTCTTTAACCACTGGGACTTGATTAATGTGAATATTCGTCTTTGATTCCTCCATTATTGAAGCTAGATAAGCTATACAACCTTTGTTCAACAATTGGCGAGTCTTCATAGCTGTGATTATAGGAATAGATGGTTTTTCCTTTGTCCCCGAAAAGCAAAAGCTAGGCATATTTGGAGGCTCGAACACCACTTCTTTCTTATAACAGTCAATCGTAGCATGATACCTTGATAGCCAGTCCATCCCTAATATGATATCAAAGTCCTGGACATCCAGCACTATAAGATCTGCTGGCAGTTCTTTCCTATCTACTATTATTGAACAATCACATAAAACATAATTTGAATTCATTATAGCTCCAGAGGGTGTGGACACACTAAACTGTGTATTCGTTTGCGTAAGTGATTTCTCCAGTTTCTCAGCAAAAGATGGACTAAGAAATAAATGAGTAGCTCCAGAATCAATCAAAATATTGGCAGGTACACTACATACATATATAGTGCCTACATTAATTCAAAGCATGAAGTTAAACCACACTCAACAAATGAAATAATTAATTTAATATTTATATTTACCTGTCACTACAGTTGAAGCCTTTTCAGACTCTTTCTTAGACATTGTAAAAACCCGCGCTTGAGTTTTCTTTTGCTCATTGTTGCTACTGCCAAAAGACCTTTCCTTGCAATTGTTTGCGAAGTGACCAGGCTTTCCACATTTAAAGCACACACCCATACCCATAAGACATTCGTCAAGATGTTCCTTGCCACACTTCGAGCAAGTCTTCCTCGGCTGCTTGTTTTGGTAATGACTCTTGTTGTTGCCTTGGTCGTTTCTTCTTTTTTGGCCATTATTCTTCCAAAACTGTGCTCTAGAATTTCCACCATTGAATTTGTGACCGCTTGGCTGGGCCTTAATCTCTTCCTTGTCCAAGAGTTGAGCTCTTTCCACCAAAAGCGACTTACTAACCACTTCTCTATAGGTTGTTAATTCGAATGGTATCACTGCTTGCTTTATACGAGACCTAAGTCCTTCCTCAAAGCGCCTTGATCTTCTTTCTTCTGTTGCTACCAGGTCAGGGGCAAACTTTGCCAGACGAGCAAATTCAGCCTCATATTCAGTAACCGTTCGACTCCCTTGCTCTAACTTAATGAATTCCCTCTCTTTGTGCTGGCGTATACTCTTCGGGAAATACTTGTTGTTGAAGGCCTCAGTGAACATCTTCCAAGTGAATGGTCTAGTATCATTCTCATGTTGGCGTTGAACCATCAACCACCAATCATAAGCATCTCCTTGAAGCATGTAAGCAGCAAATGTAACCTTCTCTTATTCTGTGCAGCTCATAACCGAAAATGCCTTCTGAATTTCAGTTAACCATTTTTCAGCTTCTAGAGGGTCAGTGGTGCCAGCAAATGATGGTGGAGATAACTTCTTAAACTCTGTTATCTTTCCTTGTTCGTGGGTTTGGTCATTCCTCACGGGTCGATTGTTTTGCCCAAGTAAAGCCAATGCTTGCATAAAAGCCTCCATTGTCATTGGGGTCCCTGTGCTATTGCCTGACCCCTCTGGGCGGGCTTCAGATGTTTCTTCGTGAGCTTGAGAACGAGTAGCGGGGGCCATACTGGAATACAAATATTTATTTATTTATTTATTATTATCGTTTTTTAATGAAATTTCATTAATACAATATTGCAACTACAACATTTATGCATCAAATAACTATTTACAATTTAAGATATAAAATTCAACCTTACCAGATGATCGCGGGAGGACTCCTTGGCGGCGTGACTCAGTACTACACTTTTATTTATTTATTTATTTATTTTTTAAAGTCTACAGAATCGATTTTAAAACTCTTAGCTCTGATACCAATAATGTAACACCCCAAATCTAGAAACTCTAGATTTAGAGATGTTATCATTTAATTTCCATTAAATAACAAGATATAAATGCGAAAAAATAGATAGAACATTCATTCTATTTTATTTTATTTGAAAATACGAACTAAATGTCAATGTCTTTAAACAGTATTAATTAAAAACCATAATTTGCATAATAAATTTTATGCCCAAAATCCATTATTGAATAAACACAATAATTGCAGAAAATTTCATAGTTTGACTAAATTAAAATAAGTAAAAGAATAGTATTCCAAAAACATTAATCGGCCTAAGGCATCTTATTTCTGAAATAATAACAAAATAAAACTTTAATTTAAACAGTACTGAGTTCGTCTCGCCCCAAGCAGTCGTCTCGAATCATTTAGCTCTCATCATCTGAAATGTGGAAAATATGGGATGAGCTAACGCCCAGTAAGTAAACCTCATGCACATGATTCATGCTTATGATATGCATTGATTTCAATTAGTTTTTTAGAATATGTATCCCGTCTTTTCTTATCATTTAAAAACTTTAACATTGTGAGCTCACTTTTGTGTATCGCCTATCCAATCAGTATGCAGTGGGCCATTATTATTTAGAACCTGTTCCATCTACCGGTAGTTAAACATTAAACATTCAACATTATCGTTCGTCGGGTGCGCCGGTCCCCCACGCCCCATTTCCCACTCACACCTTTCATGGCATAGGCGAACACCATTTCATTTATAAAGTTTGGGATACATAACATTTTGAATAAAATACACTTTACAAATATTACCATTGACAACTTTACTTCATGCATGCTCATGGATGCATTTAACTTAATTACACATGCAAGAATATGAACATTAATAACATATAAAGCGGTTACAAAATAATATGTTCAGATAATAATATAACACATTTAGACAATTAACATAGCATTCTATAATTGAATACTAGGAGAGTTTACTTACTTGGATCTTTATTCACGTTTTAATTAGCAAATGGAGATGTCCCGAGCTACCCACGAAGTCAACGTGCCAAAAATCCTAAGTCATTTCCATTTATTAAAATAAAATCTATATATATCATTTATTTTTACTATTGTTATAATAGCTGACTATATATTGTCTTATCGTGAGGACCACTTTAATATTATAAATTAAAAGACACCCACGGAAATAATAGGCAAGAGACCACATTTGTACCATTTATATAAATTTTCCAGTAATTAAAAGATGCAAAACTATTCCCATAATTAGATGTGAAGTACAAGACATATACCAATCTAACTTTGGCATGCTTGGCTAATCTTATAAGTTTAATGGTAAGCAATTATTATTTTAAACTAAAAGTTTATATAAATCTATTAAAAAAAGTGATAGCCTCAAGTAATTTAATTTCTTTCTGTATATAAATATATATATACAAGTTAGAGATGATTAAATAATTATAAAAGAATCTTAATAATTAATTATTCCGTTGACAATGAGGGTAAAATATCACATAGCAATAACTCATATAAAAAAATAGATACATAAAAAATTGTCAAATAAACAAGGACAGAATTTAACAATAGAAATTTAGTTGAACTTCCACTATGTGTGAAACACCAAAGATATGATGTGCAGAGCACGAATTCAACAAATAAGTGAAGGGGTTCTAAATAAATGAAGGAACAATATCATGGGAATGGATATATACAGAGAGAGATATATAAATATATAAATATATACATATATATACACAATATCATATATGCACACACACGGAATAGGCATGTGAAGAAGCCAAATATTACTTTTAAGATTCAAAGGGATGAATTGGGCTCATGATGATTTGAATTCTAAATTCAATCCAAACCAATGATGTTGAAATAATAGAATATTCATAATACCTGTGATGAATTGCAAGCGCCGTGTGAGAGAGAAAGAGAGGAGGACGTTGAGAGTTTTGGAGTTTTTGGTGAATGCCTAATTTAACTTATAAGGAGGTGAATAAAATAGGTAAATTGGTGCTGAATAAGTAATGAGATATCTTATTTACCTATAATATCCTATTTAATTCTTAAATTAATCCCATTAACTTATTAAATTCCACTCGTTGATAATATTTAATTTACATAAACATATACTTAATAAGAATAGAAAACCTTCCAACTCGATAATTACGTTCAAACCAAAAATATAAGCGCATAATAAAATGAAAATATTATATAACAAAATTTAACATTAATAACATTATAAATATGTTATTATTAAATTAAGAGGCACGCTGATCGTACAGGGCATCCACGGTACATTCCACTGCAAAACAATAGTTAGCTCCAAAACGTAATTTCATTAATTAAGAATTAATTGTAATATTAAAGCGAGCATCATAATAAGCAATGATAATCATTTAAATGAACATGCGGCGCTACAGCATTGTTCCCATCTGCCCCAACCGCCAATGGGAAATATAGAATTTTATTCAAGAGGGGGCACTACTTAAACAATAAGAAAAAAAAATATCAAAATGAATTATAAATAGAAAACAACAATTAAAATTTTCAATACATTAAAATTGTCCACATCGAATTTTCATATTCTTAAATCGTTTAACAATATCACTATTACATATTTTCAAGAATTCCACCCAACAGCTCACTGGTTATTCACCAACCCCAAAACAATGCCAATATCTTTGTCATTTATGATGGGATCATATAAAATAGGGGAAAAAAAACCGATGGATATATCTAATGTATAATTATGTATTTAGTACACATAAAACCTCACTGTGCAAATCTGTTAATCTGTTAAAGTCTTCTAATATGGGTGTATCTGTTAATCTGTGCATACTTTACCCAGCCCTATGCATTTCCAAGAACAAAAAGGCACACTGCACTTAATTTTAGCCCTCGGCTTCAACCAATATGCCCAACAATTTGATCATCTAATAATTTCATAGGCAAATCAAATACATACCGAAAGTATCAAATGAACACGTTTTTTGGAGAATTCAATTTTAGCGAACACAGAACATATACATAATAAGCATCGACCCAATTCAAACATCCCAACTAATTACCTGAAAATCCTTTATCAAATTCACCTATCTTTTCGAGATTTTCACAAAATCCTTTTTAAAGGTCCAATTTTAACCTAGCCAAAATCTTAGCTAGAAAAAGAATGAGCACAAGTATGTGTCATGCTTCTCGGCTCAAAATTTACGAATAAAACTTGCAGTTCAACTCAAATTAAACTGAAGAACCCAATTCTTTTTAAGCATGAAAAAGAAAATTTATTAATGAAATGAAAAAATTAGAACATCTAGATGGCTTCCCCTTGGTTTGACATGATTCTTAAAATTAATAGTATAATTAACACTTAACAGATTTAGTAGATTTACATTAAAAATTAAATGTTAACAAACTCATATTAAATAGAAGAATCTAAATGAGGAGAATTCTTGCATGCAACTCGGTTTTCTGCAATTCTGGCTGTGGTGATTGAATATGAATGAGGAGAATTTTTCATGCAATTCGGTTTTATGCAATTCTAGTTGTGGTGATTGAATCTGAATGAGGAGAATTCTTTTGCTTGAATCGATTGCAAAAATTGAGAAGAAGATATGACGATTTGCAGAAATTTAAGGCCAGGATGAAGGATATGGATTATCAGCGACTACCTAAAATTGAGAAGGGGCCTACCTAAGATATGGGCTCTTCTTGGGCTTCAAAAAACATTTAATTGAGAAGGGGCCCGGCCCCATCTTGCCCTTTAACAAAACCGCCCATGCCAACCGCCACTAAAAGTTGGCCACTATACTCGGACTTCAAAAAATACCCATCCAACCCTACAACCTTTCTACACCCACCCAAAAATCCGTCCTGACACGCTGCTAAATATATGTACAATTTCCTTAACTTTGTTTCGAGATCTTCCAAAACAATCGTACTACCTATATTAGTGACCTTCAACTGTTCACTGTAGTCATACAATAACATGTATTGATCCTGATAATGCATCTGATTTGCTCCATGCATGTGTTTTTTGTCTGATAAAAAGTCCACTTCGAGATGTCAACATTACAATCTTGGTTCACAACATCCCGAAAAGCTCTATGTTGTAAATCAGGGTCGAAGCTGAACGAGGAGGCATACTTATTTGCCATGTACTTGGAGCTAACCCTCTATTGTTGAATCCCATGCTGAAATTGTGTTCATCTTTGAAAATCTTAATTTCGAAGCTCGTCTTGTCGCTCAGAACACTAGCATACAACATAAAACGACAATATGCTCTCTTGAAAATTGTCCTAAATCGTTGTTTGTCATTCTTCTTCCATTTCAATTCATTGTTGGTTAGTACAAAATACTGGTTGACTGACTCAATTAACGTCTTTTTTGTTTCAAAGACAAGTCCTACAATGTCAACAGTTTGTATTAGAAGCAACATTTTCAAATTATATCAACATATTTTAGATCGCAACAAGATATATTTAATTCCACGTTAAGTATTACATGTTTTGAAATGTGGATTCACCATGTCCACCCTTGGATTATATTCAAAGTCTCTTCTCCTTTTGTTAGTTGGTAATTCTCTGTCAATGTCCAAACTATCTAACTCATTGAATTCTCCATAGTCGGTATCATTGTTGTTTCAACATTCTTCATGAAGGTCGCCAAACCTGATTAGCTCTGCTTGAGGGACATTGCCTTCACCCATATTGTAGTTCGAGTCTAGGATTTTTTTTTTTAATTTTCTATTTAAATATGTCATATATAATGTCATTTTTTACCCTTTATTCCAAGAGTTGGCTCCCGATGAAGCCTTTAGCAATCCCAAAAAAAAGGAATTCTTTATTAGAGTCCGAAGAACGTTCGAAATCTTAAGGACAGGGGAGTGGTCGGATTGAAAAATGGATTTTTGCCTTGTCAGAGTTTTCATTCAATTATTTACTAGTCAAATGGGTATTTTGAAATACCAAAAAAATAAAAATCATTAGCTTATCAAATTATTTATCGATCCATGAAAAAGATTCAACAAAAGACAAACAATCCACTCTAGCCCGTTCCCAATATCATTACCTAATTCTGATTCTTCACTGTGCTCTACATGTCTTTCAGCTTCAGGTTCCAGAGTTAATCTTTCATTCACCGACCTTCTAACAAATGACTCTATAAAATCTGCATTACAAGATGAAGACACATCTACTTCAACTCCATCAAGCAAATCTCCCCAATCTACATTTTCCATTCCCGATGTCTTTCTTGTAGAACATAATGTATCGTCTTGACTATGAATATCGACTGGAGGCTCATCATCTCGAAGGGGATGACTTTCGGACTGAAAATTCATCTCTGGCTCTAAAATCTCTTCTATAATGACATTGCTCTTCCACTTCACATTTGATGAGTCACATGGCAATGCAAACTTTTGCGTTGGAGGCACCATGTACACTTTCACCACCTTCGAACTACCTATGCCATTTAACATTCCATTCAAATCCTCACGAGTCTTGATTTCAACCAACCCAACTAACAACAATATCTTATTCCTCCGATACAAAAATTCCATTGGTAATTTATATCCAAAACCATTCAAAAACCTCTCTAATCTACCATTCGTCAACGTAAAAAGTCATATGGGTCAACACATTCCAAATAGTCACGTTAACCATGCTCATAAGCCAAATTATTCAACTTCAAATAAAATCTACTATCGTAATACCAAGCAATGATGAAATACTAGGAGGTTTTACCTGTTGTCAAATCAAATAGAATAATTCATAAACTAATGAATTAATCATTGCTGGATCACAAAATAAATTTTCATTGGACTAAAACCACAACAATTTTATAATGTTCCTTGTGGTCCTCCACATCCACTGTAATATCATTCATGCACTTTATTTTTTTTACAAAGTGTCCTACCTCACTGTCCCAAACACAGATGCAATGCAATGTCCACCAAATTGTATAAATAATTGTTCCTCTTTTTGGGGTGAGATGAACACTCATGCAAAATCAACAAAAACAAAAATTGTTGGAAAACATTACCATAAACAGTCGCAGTGCGTGCACCCATTTCCCTACGAAAACCCACTGATTTTTGCTGTTTTTGTTGATTTGAAAAACTGAGACCTCAAATTCACATTGCAAAAAATAGAAAAAAAATCGTAAAATAAAGATAATATAACGTGGCTCTTCACTTACCCACAACCATCTTGCTTTTGTTCCCCCGTCGGGTTCAATTCACGTTTTTGCAGTGAGGAACGAGAGTTTTCTCGTGTTTCAGTGTGATGAGAGTTTTTTTCTTCAAAATTTTTCTTAAAGTTGTTAGGTAAGTGAAGAGACACAAATTAAAAGATAAAAGAAAAAAAATAAGTTGACCAATTTATCTATGTCGTAAAGACAAATTAAAAGAGAATTGAGATCACGCACGTAACTAACGGAAAATTTGGACGAAATCCGTTTATAGGACCAATTTTGCATTCAATAGCATAAATTAGGGACCTAGTAACTAAAAATGAAAGACCGACTAAGAACGTATTTGCGCCAAAATCCCTTAAAAATAAAAATACTCACCGAGAAAAAGCAAATAGAATTGACTAGGGAAGAGAGAAGATGAGGCTTGTGGGCCATATGCACCCATTGTCTTCAGGCAATTGCATGTGCCCACATGGCGCTGCTGACTGCTCAATGCTCATAATACCCCCCACACCCACGCAAAACTTATTATTTGCATAATTCCATTTGGATTTTTTTCATTTTCAAGACAAAAACAAGATATATTGTGTTTGTGTGTGTGCATAAAGGCCATTCAAGCTACGTTGCTGAAAAGAAAAACACACAGTACACACTTGAGAAAGTAGAGAGAAATGGAGAAGAGCAGTGATGGTTTTGTGAGAGCAGATCAGATTGATTTGAAGAGTCTAGATGAATTGGAGAGACATCTCAACAGGGCATGGACCATGGAGAAGAACACGAAAACCAATCAAGAAAACTCCACCACCACCACCGCCACCGCCGCCGCCTCCGTCACCACCACCTCCAGAAGGCAAAGGTTCGACTGGGAAATTGACCCCTCCAAGCTGATCGTCAAGGGTGTCATTGCCCGTGGTACTTTTGGGACTGTACACCGTGGCATTTACGATGGCCAAGATGTTGCCGGTCAGTCACCCCCTTGTCTCTTCTACCCTTATTCTCTATCTCTCCTACATTTTATACTTTTAGAGCACCCATGTACGTCCGTACGGGACGAGACATGATACAACACGATATGACACGAAGCAACTAGAGGTCGGATAGGATAACTATTTTACGAACTTTGTTCTAATCCTTTTTGTCATTTTCTGGTTATTTTCTTCATTTTTCAATGCTCTATTTGTCTTATTTTGGCCCCATCTTTATTCCTTTTCTAATCTTTTAACATAAAATTAAGCCCAGATTACCTGTGGAACCTGAAAAAAGATAGAACCATAGATTCTGAAGTTAATGGTAAAGAGATAGTGTTCAGCACAATTATAATTTGGTCGGTCCAATAGTCCTCTGATAGCCCTTTCTCAAAGTCAGCTTTAATTAAAGTTACAGGGCTGTCTCTAGGGTGGTGGCAACCTGTAGATAATAGATATGTATCCCCTTTGGTTTCGCCTTCTCGTAAAACTGTAGTAAAAACAGTCCGGCATACTGTGACTTATTCTAGTGTCTTGTTAGGAATTTTTCTTTTTCTTTTTTCTGGGTGTAGTAGGGGCCGGGGCCGGGGCCGGGGCCGGGGCCGGGGTAGGGGTAGGGGTAGGGGTAGGGTGGGGGTGTGCCCACTAGCTACTGCCTACTGGTATAGTGAATGTATTCTTATGGAATCCGTGACTTGTGGCACGGGGCTGGATTGGATTGGATTTAGAGATGACTTGCATTAATTTGGGTTGTTATTGCTGTGCTGAACTTTCATGTGATTCAACAAGTTGTTTAAATTTGACTCGTTAAAAGAAAGAAAAAGGGAGAAACATTTGTCTGTTCATGGCAAAAGAAAGAGACTATTATTTAGAGCCGTTTGGTAGAGTTTAGAAACTAGTTTATTTGACCAAAAATTTTGTTTTGATACCCTGACATATTTTAGTATTCCTGGTTAAATAAACTAGTTTATAAACTAGACGAGCACTTAATTTTAGCAATTAGAGAAACTTAATTAACATTAGCCTCTAGTTAAAAAGCTAACTCTAGATCTTCAAGTATATATATATATATATATATATAGCAATGAACCAAACATGGTGACGGAAAATATTCATGAAGCCAACCTCACATTTGTTGGAAACAAGACTTTCGTGAAACTAAAGATTAACCGAACATTTTCATGGATGTGCGTGCTAGAGCCTGAAGGGGAAGTTTGTTTTAAGCTGTTAACTAGAAGTCATGTAGATTAACCTTCGACAGATGAAATTTTAATTATTTTGTATAACATAAAAGTACTCACGATCAAACAATTCATCCAACCTTCTCTAGTTTAAGAAATTAACCGGATTACAAATAGTCAAAAGTGTGGAATTGACATATCATAACAGATAAAAGTAAAGGAGATGCACATAATTTTTCTGCACATAGCAGTTCTTTATCAAGTAATCAATAACACTCTCGTCCAATGCAATACACAAAGTAATTTACATTTCTTTTCGGATAGCTCGCCCCAGCGAATTACATGTTGCTCTGCCTCTGCTACTATATTTAAGTTGCTAGATTCGAAATTTACAGTTTGATAGCTTCCTTTGATTCAGTTAAACTACTGGACTGGGGGGAAGAGGGCCACAGAACAGAAGCTGAAATCGCATCACTAAGGGCTGCTTTTACTCAAGAAGTTGCAGTGTGGCATAAACTCGATCATCCTAATGTTACCAAGGTCGTAATACACTTCTAACATACGAGGTTTGGACATAGTTTCTAGGTCCTACAAGAAAATGATACGATGATAATGGATATCAATGTCCTCAGGTTGTAAAGCTTCCGGCATGCTGTTTCCCTTCTCCCTCTTAGAATTAAGTTTTGTTCGTTCAGATCCTATCAAGTCATTTCCTAGCCCATATCGACACTAACATTATCTTCTGAACCCTTCACAGTTTATCGGGGCAACAGTAGGCTCTTCAGACCTTAATATTCAAACAGAAAATGGTCACATTGGCATGCCTAGTAATATATGTTGTGTTATTGTCGAATATCTTCCTGGAGGAGCCTTGAAATCGTACCTCATAAAGAACCGGAGAAAGAAGCTAGCATTCAAAGTTGTTGTGCAGATGGCACTTGATCTTGCCAGAGGGTAACTTGCATCTTGATTTTACCTAGTATTAATCAATCATCTATTTGAGGATTGGACCTGTGTTTTTGTAACAAGTATAGTTCAATATTTTTTCTGGGTTCGTAGGTTAAGTTACCTTCACTCTGAGAAGATTGTTCACAGAGACGTTAAGACAGAAAATATGCTTTTGGACAAGACACGTACGGTAAAAATTGCCGATTTTGGGGTTGCTCGTGTTGAAGCGTCAAATCCAAATGACATGACTGGGGAGACGGGGACTCTCGGCTACATGGCTCCGGAGGTGTGTTATCCATTCGTGTTCCGTTGTCAATCTTGCATATTGTTTCATGTTTTCAAATTGTATGCCTATTAGCTTATTTCATAAGTTCTCCATTATTTAAGGATTATGATATTAATGTCATTCGCCATGTCTAATCTATAATCAAGTGCAGGTTCTCAATGGCAACCCGTATAACAGGAAATGCGACGTCTACAGTTTTGGCATCTGTTTATGGGAGATATACTGCTGCGACATGCCATATCCTGACCTTAGTTTCTCAGAGGTCACTTCAGCTGTTGTTCGCCAGGTATCATAACCTTTATGAAGCATTTTTCCGTAACATAGGACCTTTGCTTGAAATATCTCGTTTAACAGATGAGACATTTATTTATTTAGATTTTATCTTCAACATGCTTTACTAGATTAATGACACCAATCGATATTCTTTTTACAGAATTTGAGGCCAGACATACCACGATGTTGCCCGAGTTCCCTTGCTAATGTGATGAAGCGATGCTGGGATGCCAACCCCGACAAGAGACCGGAAATGGACGAGGTAGTTTCCATGTTAGAGGCCATCGACACATCAAAGGGAGGAGGAATGATCCCACTTGATCAACAACAAGGTTGTGTCTGTTTTCGAAAATCTCGTGGTCCTTGAAACGACTTGATCTTGTTTACACCTAGGTTTCTTTTTTTTTTATGAATTTCCAAACATAGAAATCTTACTTACGGACAGAGAAAACTAGAGTATTTGAGCCAGATCAAGGACATTAATAGCTATGGATTTAGGCTGACAAGATGTGCCTCGTATCTTTAATCTTTCGAATGGTATAGAGCTTCTGATTTCTTTCATTCACATTCTGCCACTGTTTTCCACTTTCTTTAGAATTTTTCTGATGTATGTGTAATGGTGACGAAATTTTATTAACCATTTTATCTAAAAGCTCTTTAAAATAAAACTTAATGAATGAATTAATTTAAATCATATCTTCAACATGCTCTCTAACGTGCACAGATGTGTATTCATTTCAAATTGTTTTTTTTATTTTTTAAAAATCTCCCACAACCTTTCTCAATGCTACCCATTAAATCTTATCTCCAATACACACATTAGTTGTAGCAAGAGATTTTGTTTGATAAATTTTTTTTGGTAAATTATCAACATTAAATCCTAAGAAAAAAATGTGTGAATAAATAAAAATCGAAGGCCTTACAAAATGTATAAATAAAAATAATATTTGACCAATTTATAAACACAGTCAAACATGCTTGCCTTCTATATAAAATACTATCACGTTTTTATTTTACTTTCAATCTCAAAACTACATTTTTTGTTACTACAAGGAAGAGTCATTATCACTATCAGCATGTACGATACAAGCAAATGGACTTTTTCTTTTTGCAACTGCACATAAGTGTTGCATGCAACAGTTTAAAACAGACATAAATAATCCGTTAAATGTACTTGTCATTTGTGTACGACGTGAAACTAAATATGAATATTTTTTATTTTTAAATAATTTGTTATTGGACATGGGAGAAATTCAACTAGTCAAATTTTTGAGTGTGCGCCCGAGCATGAGAATCGAATATAGGAATAAGAAAAAATAGCAGCTAACTTCAAGAGTCATAACCGGTAAATTTTATTGTGCAAGTTCAGTAGTCAGAATTAAAGATGTTTCAGCAATATAAGATCATATGATAACAACACTCCCAAGTTCTGATCGAAAATCTATGAAGCATCCACTTACAACAACTGTGTCATGTAGACTTAGCTTCATTCTTCTCCGTGTTGCTCTCGAGTTCTCTCCTAAGCTGCAGGGAGAAATCATCATTGACATCGTCATCATCCCAATCATCTTCCCATTGCTGAGCCACTTCCTTGCCTTCTTCTTTGTCATCCCACTCTACCAATTTCACATGAATAATTAACATAACAATCAGAGGAATGCAAGAAAGATGCTTTACTGTTGAAAAGCTCTACATTGTATTGAAACTTAAAATCTCAAACCAATGACTCCAAGATTTGAAAGTGCAGAGGAATAAAACAAGAATAAACTTTCAGAAAAGTTAAATCTGTACAGAAACAGCACTATCGATCCACAGATTAAGCTAATATTGAAGATCTCATGGAAAATAAGGATCTTCTTTGAACTGCAATTTTTATATTTTAGAATTAAAAAATTAACGCAACTACATTTGAATTACACCTGCATTTATTGAATGCTTAAGGACTCTAACTCATATTTACAATGGTTATATTGTCTCTAATAAACATATAATTCTCAGGTATAGTAAGCTTCATTTTATATTAACATCTTCTCCACAGTGAACAAAAAAATCACAGTATACTATGACAGTAAATGCTCCATTATAACACATATGAAAAAGGGTTATAGTGACACCCGATATCTCACTTGAGAAGAGCGTCTTCCCCAAGCACATGCCACATTTGTAAATTCATATTACTTTTAGCTGCCTATATACTCATACCCTTCGTACGAATAATGGTTGAATGGACTATTACAAAGCGCGAATTGCTAAGGATGTACAAATAAAAGTTATCATAAGCAAAATTTTAACAAGTTGTACTTGTATGCACTGGCGGAGCCAATGGTAGGCCTTGGAGGTCACGTGCCCTCCAAAAAAAAAAAATTTATCTTTTTTTTTTTTTTTTTTTTTTTTAGTATAAAGCAAAAATTAAGTGTTTGTTTATTTGTGATTTTGGCCCAATTGTCAAGCATTTAATGGATGGATTTATTTTTTAATTTGCAATTTAATTTTGACATAATATCAATTTAATAGATTACAATTGAATCCATTCACCTAATATAAATTTAATGTAAGACAATTGGACCTATTGACCTAATAAAATTAATAATACAAAATTACAAATAATTGACACATTCCTCAAATGATAATACAAAATTAATAAATGTACTTTGCTTGTTAATACTTATTGTGTTCAATTGATTTTTTTTCTTTTTTCTTTTGAGCTTGAGTAATAGTTAATTTAATCTGTGAACTGGATCTTACTATTTTAGAGGATAATTTTATATAAAACAACGTAAATAAAAAGAGTTTGACTAATTTTAAATCTTGAATATTTTTGTGTAATGACTTATTGTAAGTTTTTTTTAAAGATTACGACTTATAAAAAAGTATTAGATTCTTATAAAAATGAGCTTAGTAATTATGGTTTTAGAAAAAAAAAAAATTCGGGGGCGCTGCCCCCGAACCCCCGTAAAGGCTTCCCCCTCCTCCGGCCCGCCCTATAGGTGACCCCCTAATTTAAAATGTCTGGCTCCCACTGCTTGTATGGTTATGCCAAGTTTCAGTAGCCAAGTAATGCTCTTAACCACCTGGCAGCAAACTTTGAAACTGTAGAGACAAGCTTGTTAGTGAGAAAGAAAGAGATAGTTAGTTTTCCCACTATAAAGGCCTCTCATTTTGTTTTCGCACGTAAGCATATGAGGCAGATTTATGTCTCTAGTAATTCCCTAGCCAGATGATTGCATGTAGTTTATTTGGAAATGACAGCTGACAGGTCAAGAGAGCCAGCTCTTTACATTTTCTAGATATTAGTCTCAAGCAAGAAGATTTTGAGTTCATGGCTGTAAATAAAAAAATCACTTGGTATCTTCTAATCAGGCATTTAACAGTGTTTTCATGACCCTTTAAATCAATAGGTTTGCCTACTTCGTTAAGTTACAAGAAGGCCTTCTCCCAACTCAAGGAAGTTCTAATTTACATAGTAATGATATTGAGAGGAATTTATTTGAGCCTATGATGCACGTATCATGTCATCTTGGACACCAACACTCCTTGAGCACTCCATGAGTCATGACATGCGTCCGACAAGCCACGTGCTGTGTCTTATTTTTTATATATATTTTAAATTTCTAACGCTCTAAGAATACTTTAAAGACATTCCTCACACAAGTGTTCGACATGGCATGTGATGTGTCCTATATTACAAAGTGTATAAATAAAAATATAACATATAAATTTTAAATCAACGTGTCCATGTTCTACTTTTTAAAAAATCACATGTTGCCGTGTCCATGTTGTGTCGTGTCGTGTCCATGAACATTAAGGTAGATCAACAGGCTGACTGACCCTCTTTATAAAGCGAAGTTAGAGTGATCATCCTATGAAGCACCAAAAGAAGTCAAAGGCAAAAGACTAAACATAGCTTATTACGCTGAAATAGATGCATATTTCTTGATGATATTGTGAGCCACTAATATTGTCTAGTGATAACTTTGCAAATCCGTGACTTAGTGGAAGTTGAAATCCAAACTACATCCTGTGGTTTTTTCGGTTCATATTGATATGTTTTCCACTTAAAAAACAGCGTATCACTTGTGGTTGATTTACTTCCGCATTTCAATTTCTTGGATTAGAATATTTTTACTATTGGCTTTGTAGCCATGTAGATCTTTTCCCACTTGAAAGACTGATATGACTGCTTTGAAAGATTAGCCAGAACTCGTACAACTTCGTTGGGTTGCGTAATTTAGGGAACAAGGGACAAATTGGAATTTGATTGAGAATCTCATTATTAGTCATACAAAGAGAGTGAAAGGCTTTTGATTGCTGCGCATTTTTACTAATGGTGTTTTCCAACAACTAATCAGTTCTTTTAAACCCAAGTTACCCGACCAACCATAAAAGTGGAATCCAAAATTCAACATTTATAAATATTCAATCTATATATACCTCATCCTCATATGAATCAGGGAATAAGATATTTCTGAGACGCTAATCCAAATAAACAGCCGAACTTCAAATCCAAACATAACACTTAAAATCTATAGGAGAAAGGCACAATGATCAACCACCGCGAGATAAAAATATAGAAAGCGCCGTTAAATATTCCAAAAAATTACCTTGGCCAATTTCGAATTCCTCAAACTCGTCATCGTCTTCAAATAGATCCATCTTTGCGTCCTCAGTCGCCGGCTTTGGTTGTTCGGTCGCCATTCCTAGTCTTCACTACAAAATACCATATTTCAATACACAAGGATTAATAACAGAAATGAGCATATAGAAGCATAAATCAAAATTTCTTGTAAAACCTAGCCCCTTCTAGACTCATTATGTGTGCTGCTTTCAAGATTATGTGAATATACAGAAAAATAAAAATTGAAAAGTGAAAAAAGAATCAACTTACAGAGATGATAATAGAAAGAAGCAATCGGCTAATTGTTTGAATTTTCACAAATCTGAGAATGAGTATGAGCGTAGATTGTTCTGGAACAGAGCAAACTTGTTTATATATATTTGTAGCAGTACGATATATTTGCACCCAACCTATTGCCCTAGTAGTAAATTAGTCCTCAACTTTTAAAGAAGAGCAAAATTGTTCTCAATCTTTCGTTATAATACATAGGAAAATGATGTCCTCCCATGGTGGAGTTATAAATGCTACATAACACGTGTCATAGCCAATAACACGTGTTATATGGCCAATAACCACATGACACGTGTTATGTAGTCTTTATAACTTCTTACCACCATGGAGAGCATGGAGCGGAGATCATTACCCTAATTACATAATAATCAAAATAGAAACAAATTTCTATAAAATAGTAATGTGATCCAAGTTGGTGGAACTAAATTTTGTTATCAAATTGAACTATTGCCTAAAAATTTAAATTAGAGTATGTTTTCATGAGGTCCACGTGACAAGTTAAAGAAGATTTAGACGTCTCTCGTCATTAGAAGGTGACGGTGCGATTGAAATGAAGGTTGATGATCAACTTACTTCTTTTTAAAGGTTTAGAATCAAGTTACTATTGAAGCAATAAATTAAGAGCTAATAATGATAAAATAGTTTCAAAATTATTTTAAATCGTACAAAACGATAAAAGTTATTGTGCGAATCATATAGTCATATTTAGTAATATGCGTGAGTCATGTGACCTACTCAAACCTCAGTGCAATCGAGAGTTTAGCTTGTCCTTACTATTCACCTATGTTTTTACTCGATTTTAGGACCATAATCAATACTTGGTTTTTCATTATTTGGGAGGATTCCAATCTCCTAGAAATTCAATATTTGGAACAACTATAACTCAGGTAGACATTTTCTTTGGAAAAATATTTTACATCAAAGAAATGAACTATACAATGGTGATCTCCTGCCCCTAGGGAGCAAGATATGAAAAACCCACCCCTGACGTGGCGGTGCCATGTCAGCGGTGCAGTGAAATAATTCAAACAAAGTGGCTGCCCAAAAATTGTATTCACCCATTTCACTCCTGCCCAAATGTGTTTGCCCATAATATACCGGTCAGTCCCTTTTGCTTAATCCTGAAACCCTCGCCTCTCTCGCCTCAGTCGCGCTCTCCTCTCTCTCTCTCTGTCGCTGGTTGAACAAACAGCAGCAGGCCCATTTTTTTTTAAACTTAGTCCGACCCATATTTTTCGGCCACCTTCTCTGCGCTCTCATCTGGCCCAAATTTTCGGCGACCTTCTACGCATTCCGTTGGCATTTCATCGTTGAGGTATATGCGAAATAAATGGTTTTTTTAGCTAATAATGGGAATGAAACTTGGTTTGTTAGCATAAACCAAACTTGTGTACAATTTCAGCTGGATTATGGTTTTAATTGTTTTTATTTTTTTTCCGTTTTGCTTCATCAAATTAAATGTTAAATTTTTGCTTGTGAATAATGTAATGTATTTGTTGTTGAATAGGAATGGAAGCTGAAAGTGCGGATAATATTTTTGTTTCTCAAGTTTCCATAAGTTGAATTCCGAAGATTGGACAAGAGTTTGAATCGCATGAGGAGGCATATAATTTTTACAATTATCATGCGCGGGAAGCTGGTTTCAGTGCACGTAAAGCCAATAGTAAAAAAAAGAAAGAATCCAATGAAACTTACTGGAAACTTTTTGCTTGCTCAAAGGAAGGAAAAGCAGACGACACATATCAGATAAAACATAAAGGAGCTGTGGTTCGGACAGGAGAAAGAAATCGTGGAGAGACGCGGACTGGATGCAATGCCAGATTATCTGTTGTGAAACAACAAACAGGACATTTATGGGTGGTGAATAAATTTGTGGAGGAACATAATCACGCTCTTGCTACGCCAAGTCGAGTACATTTATTACGTTCACATTGACATGTATCAGCAACAAAGAAGGCATTAACACAACAGTTGGCAGACGCTAACATACCAACGTATCAGCAAGTTCGCCTTATGGAGATAGACTCGGGTGGTCCATCATCGATTGGGTGTGTTGAGAGAGATATAAGGAACCATGAGAGGAATGTTCGAGAAGAGCAACGGGGTCATGATGCTGATACATTGATTGAGTTTTTCACATTTGAAAAAGAGAAAAGCCCCAATTTTTACTTCGATTATGAGATTGATTCGGACAATAAGTTGGTTCGTTGTTTTTGGGCAGACTCAGAGTCACGTCGATCGTATGCATATTTTGGAGATGCCGTTGTATTTGACACTACATATAATACCAACAAGTACTCGATGATATTTGCACCGTTCGTTGGGGTTAACCATCATGCGCAAACCATTCTATTTGCACGTGGTTTATTGAGTGACGAGTCGATAGAGTCATTTGTGTGGTTATTTTCGAAGTTCTTGGAAGCCATGCCTAGACAAGCACCACAAATCATTATTACAGATCAGGATGCGGCAATAGCTAAAGCCATCTCAATGGTTTTACCACTCACCTTCCATCGGTATTGTATTTGGCACATATTGAACAAGTTCTCTGAGAAGATTAATGTCATGATGTATAATGATGAGTACCACATGTTGGTAAATATTATTAAAAATTTGGAGTCACCCGAAGAGTTTGAGTCACGTTGGGCTGCAGTAATGGAAAACGAGGCTTTCGCCAACAATGAATGGCTATGTGCTATTCGTAGCCGATGGGTTCCAGCATATGTGAATCACATTTTCAGTGCGGGAATGTCCAGTAGTCAGCGGTCAGAGAGTAATCACTCCTTCTTCAAGAGGTATGTAACTCGAAATAACTCACTTATGGATTTTATTACTCGTTTCAATATGGCATTACGCCATCAGCGACATAAGGAGTTGGTTGCTAATCATATTGATATCAGCGAACAACCTCGACTGACATCAAAATTTCAGATGGAGAATCAAATGGTTCATGTGTATACAAAGAAAATATTTTTGTTGTTCCAAAAAGAAATTGATCAAAGTCATTTCTACATTTGCACGAAGATATCTGCATCTGGTGAATCAAAATTTTATGTGGTTGAGAGACGGGAGCATGGAAAAACATTTGATCGTGTTAGACACATTACATATTATACGGAGACTGATTTCATTTAGTGTAGTTGTCGGACATTTGAATTCAATGGGTATCCGTGTCGGCACATGATTAGCTACTTGAGAAAAAAACAAGTACTACTGCTACCGGACAAGTACATATTACCAAGATGGACGAAAAATGCAAAGTTGGGTTACCCAGATGATCTTACCGCGGGTTTGTCCACTCATGACATTTCGAGTACGTCATTAATGGCACGGCATGGTTTCTTGTCGCACAAGGCTTCTTTGATTGTTGATGACGCTGCCTTGACAGATGAGCGAAGCACATATCTCACCGTTGAGTTCGAGTCATTGCATCTAAGAGTTAAAGAGATAGCAGCTGGAGGTAATATTGGTTCGACCCAATTCAAAAGTATTACGCGCCCAGACAGTGTCACTATACAAGATCCGAGTGCGGTGAGAGCAAAGGGTTGTGGGAAAAGATTGAAATCAGGAAAAGAAAAATCAATTGCGAAACAAAACAGGCAATGTCGGATTTGTGGACAGCATGGTCACGACAAGAGGACATGTCCTCTAAAGAATGAAAGGTTAGTTGGCGTTCATGATTACTATTAACTTGTGTTTATGAATATTTTATTTTATTAGTATCTAATATCATATGCAATTTAATCATTGTTGTAGGTCAAATACGGATGTGGACCAACGAGACGATGCCCAAGACGATGGAACGCAGTTTGGTGGAGGAGATGATGGAACATTCACGTCACAAGCAAGTAGTCATTATGATGTTGGCAATTGGTTTTTTTGACATATGTACTAACGTCAAATGTTCATGTATCTAGCATAATCATATTGTGGCAACAATGGTTTTTTTTATTTATTATGGTTTATGTCAGTGATTATGGATTATGTATTCCAGATTAAGAGTTATGGATTATGCCATATTTGTACTTCTATTATGAACGTGTACCTAGCTGTAATTTTGCCTAATTGTTTTTACCTATTTATCAAATTGATAATAAACACGAACTCATAATAGACACAACATGTAAATATACAAAATAACTTCCATCATAGATTACATATGAAGACAAACTCGTTACAATATTACATAAATTTGATTACAATAAGTGAAATTACTATAATACATACAAATGTTACAAAATGCCGGAGGGCTCCTATGTCATAAATGACGTTGTCTATTTTCTTCGACAACTTCATCACATCAACCTTCAATTCATTCAAAGCTCTAGTGTGCATTTCAGATACACTTTCCATTTGTTGTTCGACCTCATCGGCCCACGTAAATCCTCTACACATGACACCATCCTACCAATAAAATAAAAAATGTAAGTAATTAGTGAAGGTATATAACAACATACAACAATTGAAACTATGTTACGTACCGTAACATTATAGCATCTCCAATACCTACGAAGAGGATTCCGTTCAGTGTGGGACGTGTGTATCTTCATATACGCACCACAACTACATCTAAGCCGTGATTGCACATCATTCATACTAGAGGAAGACGTCATTTCTTACCTATATGTGCAACGGAGTTCAAACGAATAATAACAATCATCAAGTATTAATTAAATTCAAAATAATATAACCAGCTTCATATTGTATTCAACGTTCAGTAAGAGGCTCAGAATATTGTAATTAAGGGGAAGATAGTTACGTCAACGCCATGGCTGCAATTAACTGGTTGCATTTGACCTAAAGGTTGTACACAACCCATAGTCGCATGCCTTCCGAATTGCCAAGCCAAGATACGTGTTCGTTTATCTCTCACCACAATCATTATTTCATTTACTTACAAAAATTGATCAAATTCATCACTGCCTCAACACGGTAACCACAAAAAATTCATCACAGCCCCAAAACATAACCACAAGACATTCATCACTGCTCCAACAAATAGCCACAAAAATTTCATCACTTCCCCAACACATAACCACAACAAATTCATCACTGCCTCAACACATAACCACAAGAATTTTATCACTTCCCCAACACATAACCGGCACAAATTCAACACTGCCCGAACACTAATATTCAGATTTCCACAACAGTAATGAAGTATCAATCATTGGGGGAAAAAATTGGGTAATTATCCTATAATAATTCCCCTCATTCAAGTGGTTATCATAAATCATAAAGCTGATTATGAGATTTAAGGAACATACCAAATGGGCCGGAAAATCTGAATATTGGATTACCACTGGTTGGGTTGTCACGCGGACTCGCCTCGATGAGATTTCTACATTTTCGCAGTGGATTCGCGCCGGGTCATGTTAGCCGAAGTGATTACTTCTCCGGTGATGTAGTGTCGCGGTGCTCAACGATGAAATGCCAACGGAATGCGTAGAAGGTCGCCGGAAATTTGGGCCAGATGAGAGTGCAGAGAAGGTGGCCGGAAAATATGGGTCGGACTAAGCTTAAAAAAAATGGGCCTGCTGCTGCTTGTTCAACCATCGACAGAGAGAGAGAGAGGAGAGCGCGACTGAGGCGAGAGAGGCGAGGGTTTCAGGATTAAGCAAAAGGGACTGACCGGTATATTATGGGCAAACACATTTGGGCATGAGTGAAATGGGTGAATACAATTTTTGGGCAGCTACTTTGTTTGAATTATTTAACTGCACCGCTGACATGGCATATTATGGGCAAACACATTTGGGCATGAGTGAAATGGGTGAATACAATTTTTGGGCAGCTACTTTGTTTGAATTATTTAACTGCACCGCTGACATGGCATCGCTACGTCAGCGGGCAGGAGATCACCATTGATGAACTATATCCTAAAAATTGAAAATATTGAATGAAATACAGAAACATAATATAAACTAGTACATCACCCATGCAATGCACGGAGTTGGCCGTTTCTAATTTAATTACCTAAATCGATGAATAATATTTGTTACATTTGTATATAAACATTAATTCCAATAATTAAATTGAACATAATAAGCATGTTGTTGATTAGAATATATACGTAACCAATAAATAACGATAATACTATTCTAAATTTTGTAGGTCGTATAGACAAATTCTTAGTTTTCAGGATACTTTTGGCAACAACCTCGCCAATGATGTTTTTTTTTTATATATGTTAGTTGTATTTAACAAATTATTTAATAATTTTGACAACAAAATGTAATAACAATAAGAATTTATAAGAAACGTTGTGTGTGTAAAAAAAATATGTATGTTATCAAGTATTAACGAACAATTTAGTGTAATCCAGATTTGTCGAAGATAGAATGTCATTGAAAGTTTTTAATTGAAAAATATGGTTGGAGAACCTATTATCACCTATCTCGTATATGTGAGTCTTGGTCATGAAATTGATCTTGTACTTATGGCGGATAGTTTTGTACTTCAAGTTATTGACCCTGACAACAAAATATCGTATCACATAAAAAGCCCCTTCCCGAAGCAAAGGCGTAAAGGTATGTATCAACGATTGCTTTATGGACGCGTGAATACGCTCACCCTATAAGCAACACGTAAATACAATGACAATAATTAAAAAAAAAAACAGAATTGTATTAATTTTCATTAAAACTCGTTGGAATAGTATTAATTTTTCATTTAAAAAACAGAATTTTCATTTTTAAAAAAATAGAATTGTATTAATTTTAGCTCCACGAAGTTGGTGTCAATTAATGTGTATTGTATTAGATCAATAAGATAAGAAATTAAAATATATACGAAGAGCAAATCGAAATATATTTTATAGCTGATACTTTAGTATTATTTGAAAATGAGCACAATTTACATTAAAACTTATAAAAATGTAATTAGTTCGACACACACTAAAGACAAGACAATAATACTACGACGTGAATATTTTACAACTATGCTGGATTCTACAAAAGACTAACAACAATTTTTATGCAGTAATGGTAATGGAGTGGATTAGGGCGGGGCGGCCTCTCCCATCTCCATCTCGTTGGGGATTTTCCGAAAAGTTGGTGGGGATGGGGTAGGAGGCGAGGTGGGGATTAAAATATCCCCGTTTGCCACTCTATTTAATTATTATTTATTTTTTTAAATATGATTTAAATATAAAAATATAAAAATAAAATAAATTCGGAGTTGGTTTGGGAAATTTGAGACGCCTGTCCCGTCCCAATTATCTTACGGGATGGAGTGGAGACGACGTATGTTGTCATCCTTACTTTTGCCTACAATTGCCTACAAATAGTTGCTAAGGCTGTAAAAACACTTTTCCCTGCCCATGCCACTCATCTTGTAACCACGGAAAGGAATTGCAACGTCGAAAACATCGTATCAGTTAACAAAAACCGTGCCAGTCCTTAATCCTCTCGACAACGTGTCGGCTGTGTCAATATTGTTTGTGAAAACTCCTGCTGCTAGACCATACAGTGTAGTATTTGCACGTTTTATCATTTCATTGATGTCCATGGAAGAACATGAAAAAATATTGATCAAAACAGTGTTAAAAATAATTAAATTGACTATGTATGCTTGTCGAACTTATTCTTTCATTAGATCCGTGTCTCGAAATTTTATTTTCAAATGGTTAAATTTTTTGTTCTCCAACAATCTGGTCCTAGATTCGATGCACAGATTATACTCCGTTCGAAGTTGAAGTCTTCGATCATATGTTTGGGATCTTTAATCACCATTACAAGAGCAATATTAGAAAAAAAAAAAATCGAAATCAGAAACACACAGAAGCAAACTCACATTTTTATAGTAATTCATCTTCAATGTGGGAGTTGCGTTTACTCAACATTGCAGGTTTTCACTGTGAAGAACAAGAAGAAGATTAAAATAGTGATTTCATGCCTCTCAGCCTATGTGTGAATCGAAAACAACCCCATAAAAAATATTTTATAAATGTAGGAATCTTAATGAACTGATGCATGTTCGAAATGTTCAACATACCCTTAACCTAAAATGCACCTAAAAAATTTGACACTCGAATGGATAAATGTAAAGTATGACCTAACATCAGAGTGTGGATACAACAAAGGAAAATAGGCACAAACATTAATTATTAATCTAGTAAAATAGCAGCAAAATTGAAAACTAACTTGAATTTTAAGATTGTCCGCACAGGGCCAAAATTCTCATCCTTTGCTATCTGCAAATTTTCCTGATCCCAGACAAATGTATTACACCACTATGGCACTATCAGTCTTCACTTGATAGTTCAAGCTCTTGTTAACTTTACATTCAAGAATAGCATTGCCATCAATTCCGGATCTTATATATCGAAGAACCTTTCCAAACTGCTCCAAGTCAATCTATAACATTCATCGACAGAAATAGTCAGCTTTGAGAACTTCAAAAATTCGAATTTAAGCACTATCAAATAAGCATACGGGAAGAGGGAATACAAGTTTTCGGATTAAGGGCGAAAAAATTCTAAGAAGGTGGGACGATACGACATTTTCTGAAGTTTATGCTCGACTGTGATATTTCAATCCCTGTTTTGCACTTGGTGAAACAATACACTTACTCAAAACTTGTACAGAAGTTTCATCATATACGCGGTCGTGAACATATGTTCTAGGACCAGCACAGAAGCATTGGCCCTGTAATTATAACACATTGAATCATGCATTCATTTTCACTTAAGATTTAAGACAATGGTCACACAAACGTGGTTGAAGAACAGAGCAAAGTGTGCTAGTTCAACAACCTGATCAACATCAGAATGCTCACAAATGATATTAAATGGCGATTTCCCCCCAAGTTCTGGTGTAACTGGTTTCAGATTGCTCTTTGCAGCCAACTCAAGTACAACTTTACCTGTATCTGTTGATCCCTTGAATGCAAGCTGCAAAAGACAAGTAGAAATTGTTACAGATAGATATTCTCAAATTAAATCGACATGACTATGTTTAGGGAGCGAACCCATAAAAAAAATTGAGACATGGTGTTAAAAATCCTCGAGTTGAGACAAAATTTACTCATGTTTAAAACATTATCTTATGACGACTCGTGAAATTATGAAATAACAGCATTTGTTCTAAACTTACTTATTTCATTCAAACTCCAGCATTCACCAAACCACATCAAGAGTCCATCGATGATAATACATATTCTCAACAGGAGCTTACGAGTAAGATTTTTAACCTATGCAAAACACACTTATAACATGATCTTTCTAAAATAAAGAAAATAACTAAAGAATGGTCCAAAAAGTAACCTTATGGAACAGTTTAAACATAGAGAGCTGTCAATGGCGTTTTCTCTACAGTCTCGAAGACAATGGTGTTACCTAATGGAAAACTCACATAGGCACTCATTTTCGGCCATGGTCCCATTATCAAACGCCTTGCAGGCAGCAGGCAGCAGGCACTTCACGATCAATATCTTCTGCATCAGCTTCAGTAACGTGTGCAATAACTTCTCCGGTCCGGGGATCCAAGGTTGGAAATGTCTTCCCTGTACCCAAGATATTGTTTGTAGATACACAAAAATTAGTTTATTAGTAAATATAAATAGTAAAGCTAGATCAAATAATCTTATTTTGGAGAAGAATAGCAGGGACTACCTGACTCAGCATCAACAAATTGTCCATTGATCAGAAGCTTAGTGTAATTAATTTGAACAGTTGGATTTATTGGTTCCTCAAGTACAGCCACAGTACTAAACCTCTGCAATACTTTAATGTTGTCCAGTAGAAAAACAAACACGTTTGAGGGGTGAACTTATTACAAAAGGAGTACTCGACGGATCTCATTTTTGTATAAAGAGAGCATCACCAAAAATGAACATAGAGGTGTCAACACATTGCTATTGTTTATTTTTTTGCTTTGTTGTTAACTTTAGAAAAGACAAAAAAGAAAGTAAAACGGGAATGGTGCTGGCCTTGACAAACATACATCCCACACAGATGGTTCAACTTGTTTTACACCTCTATCTCACCCTAGACGTGTTAAGACATTTTCAGTTTGTGTCAAAAATAAATTAAAAGAGAAATGGATGAAATAAAAAGTAAAATAGACGGCGTCTAATTCAATCTCGAACTTATTCTAAATGACAAAATAGTCTGTGCACGTTGGATAAGTAATATTAGATATAATTGTTTATAGTATAATAAATAAGATTTTAGCTTCTTTTTCTTTTATGATAGTGTTATCCTATCTTCCCTATCAAACATCACAATTTACACCTTAAGACAGCATTTTGACATGTTTAGGGCATCAGAAGCTGTGTCCCTCACCAGAAGCAACTTCCTAAATTGGAATATACAATATCATAGTATGACCCAAAAAAGTTAATAATCTTGAAAAATAGCAGTCAAAACTTACAATGTTTTCTCTTTACAGTTTATCTAAACATGAATTAAAAGCATTAATTTGTTTCCATATGTTCAGGGAAACCCTAACGACAAAGAACCAAGCAGGACTCTGAAGGAGTGTATCAAAATCAGTTACAAGAAGCTTATATATGTTGTATCATGGCTGTTCGTGCCATTCAAGATCAATTATTTCTCCCGTGGCTTTATGGTCTGAAGAAAAATCAGGCTCGTCCGGTTTAAGAATTTTTGGCATTCGTAAGCTAGCATCACTAGGCTCGACAAATGTGACCTTTTGAGCAGCCCCTCTTTTGGTATTTAAAGCAAATTTTGATGCCAGTATGGTAGCTCCAAGTTGTTGTGCATTTTCAGAAGCCTTATGTTCTTGTCCATCAGCATACTCGTCCTCATCCTCTGCCCATTGCATGTAATACAAGCTCTCCTGTCTCGCTAATTCCTCTGCAAGCTTTCTCCTTTTCAACCTTCTCCATGCAGCTTGTATATAGCAAGCACCCCACGACCTCCACTGGTGAGAATAGTAACGAAAGGCGTGTTGTAGTTTCTTGCTATGTAGACGTTTAAATTGATTTGCAACATATTTGAGGTCCTCAGAGCGAAGTGCAAAGGCTTCAACTTCAGTAATTGATTTAACTGTCCGAGTAGAAGCTGGAAGGTTGACGTTCGAAGCAGGCATTAAGGCCCATGTTAGCAATTCTTCACCACAAAAATCACCTGGTTTAAGAGTAATGGAATTGAAGAATCCAGACCGTCCACCATTAGTTGTCGAGCTTTCGAGTTGGCCTCTAATTATGAAAAGCATCTCGTTTACTGGATCTCCTTCACGGACAATGTATGTATCTTTGGTGTTCAAAGATGAAACAAGGCGTTCACATATTGCATCCAGGAGTTGGTCATCCATTTGTGAGAAGAAAGGAACCTGGAAACAAAATCATAATATATCAGCAATAAAATAAAGAAGAAATAAAGGTAGTGCAAGATAAAGACAGAAATGGATTATATGTCTTCAATAAATTCAACCACGATAGAATTTAAATTGAGTTTTAGTGATCATTTGAGTCTATAGTATTGGGACCCTCTGATTCATGCTTCTAACTAACATTATCACCAAATTTATAGTTTATAATTTTTCACAAATAATTATTAATTTAGAAAGTACAACATATATTTTTACACAAACGTAGAAAATTAGCATAATTGAAATTCAAGAACTATGAATAGATGCACATTGTTTAAGACGACTACTCTTTCTCAGTGCATAATGGTGTATTCCTAAATTATTTGGCCTGCTAATGGGAGATAATAAGAAAATGAACTCACTCGACGAACTAGGGCTAGACAAAGATGACTCTGAATTTGGCGTCGTAGATCTAACGGTAAAGATTGCAAAATATCTTCCTCATCTACTCCTCTTGTAGCAAGCCATTTATACTGAACAAATCGACGAACACGATCCTGCAGATCTGGAGGTAGTTGACGGTGCCTCATCCATTCCTCAGTATCTCTTCGTCTAACCCTCCATTCTTCTAGTCGTGCTGTCATAGATTGCAGATAGGTCTTCACATATGAAAAAATAGTTTAAAGTCAGAGATACATCACCATTGTCAATCAGAGAATATCACAGAAACTTGTTCTTCTTCTTGTTTTTCAGTAGAAACCAATACAGTCAAATACATCTTCCTTTGAGAAATATTTATACCTATATAATTGCAAATAAGGATATAAATTGAAACGGTTCCTTTTAAGCTAATCCATAGGATTCAGGAGAGACTAAAAGCTCGGGACATTGACATTTAAAAAGAACTTGTATCATAATGAAGAGCTTGATTCCAGCAAGCAATTAATGTAGTGTTGTGTTATGATATTCAATGGTAGTCCATCATTGTAAAAACATTTCGATGATATGAAATATAGATAGGTGGCAAAACACACCAATATTTTGTATGTTAGTCAAAAACTAAATAGCAGGAGAGAATACCATCCAGAGCACAGTGCATGAGAAAAAACGCATTCTTAAGTGTTGCTTAGCTTCTAATTCTAAGTTACTGCAATTATTTGTTTAGATCAATAAACTATGCATAGCTTCTAATTCTCAGTTGCTACAATCGTTTAATCAAATCAAAAAACTAACTTTGGCCATCATTTTCTAACATGTTTTATTCTCCATGGCTGGACATAATGACTTGAGATTATCTTCTTATTTAAAAGTCAGTAAATTGTATCCACCATCCAACAATTATATTTTGCCAAGGGTTAGAAAGAGGATAAGCCATAGGTCATTTGTCAGGCTTTTGTGTATGACAGTAGCAGACTTGCAAAAAATAATTGAATAGACATTAGAGAAGCTCAGATAACTAGGTATATTTGTTTGTTTGTAATACGATACAAAGAAATTATGACAATAGCATAACTGTGAATACAGGAGGGCAAGAAAATACCTGCATGTTTCCTATCAGCAACGAAAAGAAAACCAAACCCATAAGACAAATTAGACTGCTGAAGATTGTTTCAATTACATAAGTTGTTGTATCCAAACTTTGTCCATATGAGCTGCAAACAAAGAGATTTAATATGCATGGTGTAAGCATAAATGGAGGAGGATTTCAAGTCGTCACAAGAAAATCAATATGGGATGCAGCGGTGCATATTGATTCATCCCAGCTGAATTTATAACTGAAAACTCAAGTTGACAGTAAGGAAGCAAGCAGCCAGCTAGATGACTAAGTGCATGTTTGGTTAAGCTTAAAATATTTACTTACAAGTAAATAAGTTATGAAATAAATAATTATTTTTGTTTGTCAAAGTTGAAACTAATTAAGTTAAGTTACTTTTTTTGAAAGTAATATTACCTTATTGTCAAAATAAGTAACTTGTTTTACTTATAAGTCAGAAAAACAACCCATACAAGCATGATTGGAAACAAAAAGTTACTTAAAAGTATGTTTGAGTATATTTTAAACTTAGCCAAAAATGCTCTAAGTAGTCTGCAATCACTGTCAATTGAAAAACACATTACAAACTTCAGGCAAAGAACACAAATACATGGTCAGATTTACACCATATGTATCTCGATACTAGAATAACTACACAAGTATAATGTATAATTACATTGAGGATATGTTGGATGAGCTCGCTGGGTTCACTTGGTTTTCTACGATAGACTCGCGTAGCGGATACCAGCAAATTAGGATCAGACCTGGGGATGATTGGAAACTTTCTTTTAAGACTCAGGATGGCTTATATGAGTGGTTAGTTATTCCTTTTGGATATCTAATGCGCCTAATACTTTTATGAGGGTCATGATTGATGTCTTGTGCCCTTTTAGAGGGAAATTATTTGTCGGGTATTTCGATGACATTCTCATTTTTTGTCAGTCTGAGACTGATCATCATAGGCTAGTCTTTCATACTCTTTGAGATGAAAAGTTATATGCCAACCTCATGAAATGCTCTTGCATACAGCCACGATTCCTTTTCCTAGGGTAAATTGTATCTAGTGAAGGCAATTCTGCTGACTCTATTAAAGTTAAGGCAACTCGAGAATGGCCCGAAACCCAAAACATTACGGAAGCTCGTAGTTTCCATGGCTTATCGTCTTTCCATCGGAGTTTTATTAAGGACTTTTGTACAATTAGAACCCCCATCAATGCGTGCGTGAAAACGGGTGAGTTCCTTCGGGCCCCATCAGTCCAAAAGGACAACCTTGACAATAAGACAAAATTGACAAAGTCCCCTATTTTGAGACATCTGACCTTTTAGAGAGTTTTGAGGTAGTATGTGATGTATCGGGTGTAGGAATAGGTGGTATTTTGAGCTAAGATGGTTATTGCGTCACCTTATTTACTAGAGATTTTAAGTAAGATAATGGTTTTTGAATTACATAAACTAGTGAATTGGATTGATATTCAAATTTCCTCTCCCCAAATTCTTTTCTCCTTGCAAAGCCAATTGAAAATCTGTGGCATTCAATAATATGGAGGACTATGGAAATGCTTGAGTGAGAACACCCACTCATCCTGCCCCCTCACCCCCACCCACAAAAAAAAAAAAAAAAGAGAGAGAACAGACAATGAAATGAAAGAAACTCATTTATCGGTTCTCTATGATGTAAGAATTTTTCCCGTTCCTTCCAATAGCTATTGAGATCCTAGACAGGTCTCAAATTCTCTAATTAACAACAAAGTTTCAGATTCTAGGTCGAATAGGTAAGGGTAATCTAGTGTGCATTGTAAAGGAACTGAACTAAGGGGCTAATCCCAAGAGACTTCTTCAGCCCATCATAATTCAGTTTTGGTCATTTCAGCTAAATCTCATTAGGATCACTTACTTTAATTTCGTTGCAAAATTGATCACTTTGTCTCATTCAGTTACTCTTTTAATTAGACTCCTACTTGGCCGTTAATATTTGACAAGTTGCTGAGTGCTGATTTATAATCACTAATCAGCAATATCCCACCTCAACAGGAGTGTCAAACCTAAAATCTCTTAAAACCGCATCTAAAGAACACACTTTTCCAAAAAAAATAAAAACAAACCATTTTCACCCACCACCTCCAACCTCCCTCCCTCCCTCCTCGCCTTTGAAATTACGAACTTCATAAAATCTCATCTCAGATCTTGAAATCATATTATCATATTATTTGAGAATTTTCAACCAATCTTTCACTTGGTCCAAGAATTCAATCATATATATAAATCTCTAAAAATTGCTAAATCATTTCATCCTTGAGTTTTCGATCATAGGATATTATTCTCATTATTTTCCTTTAGAGTCTCAAAGTTCTTACTTGTATGTGAAAGTTATAACTTAGTTAAAATGCATAGAGAATCATTTCCCACAGAATGAGCATGGAGGGCAACACAAAAACCTTAACTTGTGCATATAGATATTTGTGGCCCTATGAAAACCCCTTCATTGAGTCGAAATCTGTATTTTGTGCTTTTTATTGATGACTTTACAAGCATATGTTGGGTGTTTCCATGAGAAACAAGTCAGATGTGTTTTGTGTTTTTAAGAAATTTAAAGCTCTTGTGGAAGCACAATCTGGATGTAAAATTCAGATGCTAAGATCAGATAATGGCGAGGAACTTCAACAAATTTTGATCAGTTTTGTGAAGAAAATGGAGTCCGTCATCAACTCAATGTTCCTTACACTCCACACAGCAAAATGGAGTAGCTGACAGGAAGAATAGATCAATGATCAATCATGCATGCTAGCTGAAAAACGACTACCAAACAGATTTTGGGCTAAAGCAGTGTACACTTCAGTTTATTTGCAGACTAGACTTTCAACCAAGGCTGTGAAAGAAATGATACCAATTGAGGCATGGTGAGAATGAAACCTACAGCTAAACATCTCAAAGTGTTCCTTATGCTACGTACATTCGTGTTCCTAATCAAAAGAGAAGTAAGTAGGACAACAACGCTATGAAAGGATTTTTTCTTGGCTATAGTTCTCAATTGAATGTCTATAGAGTGTACAATCTGGAAACTAAAAAAATTGCGGTTTGTAAAGATGTTAAATTTGATGAAAATGCTAAGCGGAATTTGGAGGAAGCCAAGCTGCAACAACAATCTGTACCTTGTCCAATAATCCAGCAAAACACTCCTATTTCAGCTCTTGAAATTTAGCCACTTATTGTAGAGTCAAGCTCTTCAAATGAAGGTTCATCTGAATCTTCTTCTAGCTCTAGTCCACCTCCTAGAGGAACTAGACCTTTGAATGAAGTTTATGAGAGATGCTAAATGGCAATTGTTGAATCTAGCAGCAAAGAAGAAGAAGCAAAACATCCTGAATGTCTTGAAGCTACGGAAGTACAAATGGAAATGATTCGGAAAAATCAGACTTTGGTATTGGTGTTGGTGCCGGAAAAATCAGACTTTGGTGTTGGTGTTGGTGCCAAGGCCTACAAACAGAGAAGTGATTGAAGTGAAGTAGATTTACAAAGCTAAAGTAAATCCTGATGGTTCAGTCTACAAGTACAAAGCAAGACTTGTGCTTAAAGGATTTGCTCAAGAAAGTGGCGTTGACTACTTTGAGACCTTTGCACAGGTGGCAACACATGATGAAGATTATCACCAACTTATTTGAAGGTTCTAGATATTTCTCATTATTTCCTTTAAAATGATTTTTTTCTAGAATGTTGGAATAAATCAAGAAGGATATAGAACAATGGGGGTGCTTTCATGATTAGGACTAGAACTTTTTAGTTTGTTGTTAACCTCCATTATAGACGTTTCTAGAAATATAACAACCAAGTATAAATAGGGTATTAGTGTTGTGGTGAGTTGGGAAATGTGGTAATGAGTGATGAGTAAGATCAACTAAGAGTGAGTGTGGTGTGTTCAAATATTGTAAGTAAGTTTATATAATAAAATAAGTTTCTTTTGTGTTCCAAATCCAACAAGTGGTATCATAGCCAGTCGATTGAGGGCCACGTGTTTTCAGAGCAAGACAGTCGAGTGGAGATTATTTTCAAGCTTCTGTAAATCGTGCACACATTGAGATTGTGAAGGTTCAATAAAGCTTGCTTGGTAACGAGGAGGTTATTTAAGTCACGATAGGCGACCTACAAGTGATAGGCGGAGTGAAGAAGCTCAACAACCAAAACTACACCACATGGCAGACATGCATGGAGTCTTATCTCTAAGGCCAAGACTTGTGGGACGTAGTTGGCCAAGACTTGTGGGACGTAGTTGGCGGCAGTGAAGTGACACCGCCGGAAGACGTTGGGGCTCTGAAAAAATAGAAGATTAAAGCTGTTGGAAAATCAGTTTTTGAAAATCAGTTTTTGGATTATTGAAGAATCCGATTTTTTGGCATATTTAATTATAAGTTATTTATTGATATGAGCAAATTAGGATTCAATGATTATCTAATAGTTGTTTGGAAATTGGAAACTTTAATGCTATATTTATCACAATCTATTTATAAGTTTTAGTTATTCTAAAACTCTTGTTCCTTATCTGTTAATAAGTGATTGAATAAATTGCATGTTTAAGTTTTCTAATTGAACTAGGTTTCTAAGTAGATAAGATATTACAATATTATCTTTTTATTTATCTACTTAAATGAAAATAAATATCTAGATTTGTTTTCATATTCTTGTGATTTATCTCACCTTATCTTGTATAAAGTTTATTTAAACTTAAAGACTTATTGTGTCTTATCCATATATAAGATAAATATTAAGTCATTAAGTTTAGACAAACTTCTTGTACTATAAATAAGACAGGTGGTATTCCAAGAAATACTACGGACTTTGAAAGCAAAGATACTCAAAAATCAAATAGCAAATCATTTATGAGTTGAGAGTTCAAAGAGATATTCAAAAGTCCTAGCCCGATCAAAAGTCTAGTTTTGAGAACGGCTCTAAGAAACTGAGCATAGAAGAAATCCATTGTGAGAGAGAACGGCATTTCAGCGGCAAGATAAGGACTGGGTCCTTATTCCGATTTGTGGAATCAATCCGGGGACACTCGTGGAATGGACCAAGATCAAGACCGAAGTACTTGACCGCATTCCTGGACTAGTTGAAGAAAATATAAAACAGGGAAGTTTTATCATTGTTCTTAACTAAGTTTTACTTTTTGTAAATTGCTGATAAAGTTTTAGATCAGGTCTAAAATTGTAATTTCAAAAAGTTGAGACGTGTGTAACCTGTTCTGAAATAGTGGATTTATTTACTCGTGGCATGGGGGCCCGTGGATGTTTCCCTTAGGGGTTTACCACGCTATATTTGGTGTTAATTAATGTTTTAATCGCCTTATATAATAATTGTCTCGAAACTGCCAAGACGTTCAGTGAAATGTTCTGACGTTCAACAAACTTTCATCAATATCAGAACATTAAAGTGAACGTTGTGTTGCCGAAAAAAAAAATATATTTACAGACTTTCAGTAACAACCTATTCAACCCCCCTTCTAGGTTGATTGTTATCTAGATTTAAAACTAACAATTGGTATCAGAGCGGGTTCACTTCTAGAAAGTGAGATCCTATGAATCTAGGTATGGACATCGCTTCTTTTCGACCACCAGTCTTGGATGGAACGAACTATAATTATTGGAAAATCCGTATGACTGTTTACATTCAAGCTTTAGATGAAAAATCATGGCATTCTATCATTAGAGGATATAGTCCTCCCACTATTATTGAAAATGATATTAAAATAGAAAAACCATATGAACAATGGGTTATTACTGATTTCAATAATGCTAGTTGGAATAGCAAAGCCTTGAATGCTATATTTTGTTTTGTTGATGCTAATTAATTCAGACTAATATCTAATTGCAGGATAGCAAAGGAAGCTTGGGAGATCCTACAAATTGCACATGAAGGAACTTCCAAGGTGAAATCATGTAAACTACAAATGCTCACCACAGAATTTGAAAATCTACGCATGAAGAACAATGAAGTATTCAAAGATTTTTATGCTCGACTGTGTGACATATCAAATCAAGCACATTCCCTTTGAGAAAAATATTCAGAGTCAAAGTTGGTCAGAAAGGTCCTGCGGTCTTTACCAAATAGGTTTCACTCCAAGGTGACCGCAATTGAAGAAAGCAAGGACATAGACGAGATCAAAATTGAAGAGTTGGTTGGGTCAATAATGACTTACGAACTAAATCTCAATACAAGAAAGAAAGAAAAAGCTACAGGCATAGCATCTCGTGTTGAGGAAGAAAAAGATGAATGTGATGAAAATGATTCAGACATTGATATTGCCCTAGTAACCAAACAGTTTGACAAATTCTTGAAACGGGCTCAAAATCTCAAATCAACTAAAATTCAGGGATCATTCAGAAATAAATATCCTAACTAAGATAGACAGAATCAATTCAATCTTCCAAGGAAAACAGAAAATCGTATCCAGTGCCATACTTGTGAAGGATATGGTCACATTGCCTCTGAATGTGCTAACAATAAAAAGAAAACTTTTGGTAAAAAGGCCATGAATGTAACTTGGAGCGAGGATGAAGAATCAACCGATGATCAATCAGGAGATGAGGAAGTTTCTAATACTCAAAATATTTCATTTACATCATGCTCTAATTCTGATTCTGAATTATCTGATCTTTTTCATGAACGTTCTGACATAGAACCAAACGTTGGAGCTGATGACACTAGGGTCAACCTAAAGGCTTTGACTACTGTGTCCACTAAAGAACAAAGTTTCTCCAATGATAAAATAACTCATTTCGAAATATTGTTGGCTGATAAAAATAAACAATTGTGTGATTTGTAGGAAGAATTGAAACAATGTAAGGAAGCAAACAAACAATTGACCATTGGAGCTGCTCGACTGAACGAGGTGCTGAGCTATAGAAGAACCACCAATATCAGACATGGTTTAGGATATACTCAGCATAGAGAAGATAAGAAAGCAAAGAAAATCACGTTTGTCAAAGGAATAACAGAAACAAGTTTTGATGTTCTAGATAACGTTCTGATGTCCACTAAATCTGTAATCAACGGTCAGATGTTGAAAGAATCGGAAATTACAGAAACTGCTGACAAGGTAACCAAAGGTGAATCTAAAGGTAACATACACTCATCTCCTGCTTGTCCAACATGTGGTAAGATAGACCAAAATCGTGCTAACCTATCAAATTATTCACCTAAGTACTTAAAGTACAAGAAAACTATTTGTAGAACTAGCACGAACTTGAAAAACCTCTTACTGAATAAAAGAAGTCGAACTAAATTCGACAAATATGGTTGAAGAAAACAGACTTGAACTGTCACATTTTGAATAGGGTTACCATTAGGACAAACACATCTCAAAGACCATATGAAATTTGGAAAGGTAGAAAATCTAACCTTAAGTATTTTCACACATTTGGTAGTAAGTGTTGTATTCTAAATGATCGTAAACAAATAGGAAATATGGATCCAAAAAGTGATGAAGGGGTATTTTTGGGATATTCAGAAAATAGTCGGGCTTACCGGGTCTACAACATACGTACTCAAAACATAATTGAATCAGTTAATGTTGTAGTGGACGATACTAATAACTTTGCTGAGTATTCACATGAACAAGTAACAAAAACAAAGACAGAAAAATCTGTGGCAGCAGACGAACATCAGAATGTTGGAGAAAACACTTACGGAAGTCGGAACATTCCTGGAGACGCTACCAAAACTGATGCAACAAAGCAGTCAGATCAAAATAAACAGAATGATGTTACAACTGATATCAAACACACTCTTGGAGAACAAAGCACCCAAAGAGATCCACCTACATGGATACAAAAAGCACACCCCACATCCAATGCCATTAGAAATTGGGATAATGGTATGGTGACTCAAAGGCGAGCTACAAATGAGATAAGTCGTGTATGTTATATTTCTCATGTTGAACCTAAAAATGTAACAGAGGCTTTAGAAAATGAATCATGGGTGTTAGCCATGCAAGATGAACTTAACCTACTTGAAAGAAATAAGGTTTGGAATTTAGTCCATCGACCAAATGATGCAAATGTAATAGGAACTAAGTGGGTTTATAAAAACAAATCTGATGAACATGGAACTATACTTAGGAACAAAGCCCGCTTAGTAGCCCAGGGATACACTCAAATTGAAGGATTAGATTGTGAAGAAACTTTTGTTCCAATTGCGAGATTAAACTCTATAAGACTTTTACTTGCTATTGCTTGCCAAATGAAAGTTAAACTATTTCAAATGGATGTCAAAAGTGCATTTTTAAATGACTATCTTAATGAGAAAGTTTATGTTGAACAACCTAAGGGTTTTATAGATCCTCATTTTTCAAACCATGTGTATAGACTTGAAATAGCTCCTTATGGTTTAAAACAAGCTCCACGAGCTTGGTATGAACGTCTAACTACTTATCTCATTGAAAACAGGTACAAGAAAGAGGGAGTTGACAAAACTCAGTGTGAATCTTCTTTGTAATATTATATATATTTGCATATATTCTTGAGTTAATTATGCAAGAAATACTGATTTTCAAATGTGTTATTTCCTTTATCATAAAACTTGAAAATATAGTTTGAATCTCCATATATTCATCCCCTGTTTATGCACTTTATAGATGTCGAAATTGGATTGATAATTTCTTGACAAATTATGTATCTACCCTTTGATTTACTGACTAAATATGGATTGAAGACCTATGGTCAGTATCTATGTCTTTCGGCACCATAATATTCTGTCCTGTTAAACAAGCAGGTATATTTGAAGGAGGGCTACCTTTCTCTGGATGATGAGAAGCCATCCTTGATAACCAAAAAAAAAAAAAAAAAAAAAAAAAAAAAAAAAAAAAAAAAAAAATCATGAGAAAAGTGCTGCCGCCTTGAAAGTGTGAAAGTCACTTCTTATATACTTAACTGGCTATGCAAACACAAAATAAATGTGTAAATTCTTCAAATCGAAAAAAAAAAAAAGGACCAGAGTTGAAATTTAAAAAAAAAAAAAAAAAATTCACTTACGCTTGGCAGGTCAAATATTTTCTTCATAAAAAGACAATTAAAGATGTTGAAACTCTATTCTATAAAAGGTTATGTGATTTAGAGGGTGGTGCTGATTTGTCTCGATATTATTGATCTTATTTTAATTATTTATTCACACACTACACTCCTCTTCATGATTAATATATGGAATTTTAAACTATATCAACAATTTTCTATGATCAGGGCTGACCAGAAAGATGATCGAGATTTCTTCAAAGTTGCTCATGAATATTGCATTTATATTTAAAAAAAAAATTCAAAAAAAAAAATTCAAAAAAAAAAAATAATAAAAAAACGTTTTTTTATTAATTATTTGTTTATTTTTTATTTTTTTGCATTCAAATTGTTTTAGGATTAGAAGTCTTATTTTCATGTCCTTCTTTAAAAAGAGTCCATTCTTAAAAAGAGTCCTTATTTTCATTCATTTAACAAATAGGTACTTATATCTTCATCTTCCTCTTTTCTTTTCAAAACCCTAAACCCCAAAATTTCTCTTGTGTAAATTTCTTGATTTCTCTTGATATAACTTGATATTGCAAGAGTGTTTTAGGAAATAATCAATGGCAAGGTCAAAAACCACCACTCACCACCCAGAGATTCGCCGTAGCCGTTGCGACGCCGCCTCTGCAACAACCACAGGTGTTCCTCCAGTGTCCACACTACCATCGGCACCAGTGGTTTCACCTCCACCATCTGCAACACCGGCTTTACTGCAACACCGGCTTTACTGCATTCACTTGCTCTATCTTCTTCGGCTCCTCAACTAACAGCCGCCGCCAGTAAAGTTTCCTCCACTGCCGCCATTCCCACGCAAGTCACAAGTCAGGGGGAGCTTGATGAGGACACGGGTTCTGATAATGGAACTGGGTCTCAATCTGGCAGTGAGTCTGAAGATAGTTCAAGGGAGTCTCCACAGACTGAGCATCTTGAAGAAGAACAACAGAAATTAGGCTCAGATTTTGCAGATGAAAATGTAGAAGAAGAAGAAGAGTCCACAAATGAGGAAGATGATCACTTAAGTGCTGAAGAATCTGTCCCTGTCAGGCTCTCCCGCGCACAGAAGGGTAAACATAAAATTTATGAACGTTCGAACATTTCTGTTATTCCAACTGAACATCAGAATGTTGGGCACCCATCCTCCGATGTTCCAACTTCAGTGACCCATCCTCAATTGTTCGAACAAAGTTTGCTCCGTAAAGGTAACCACGTCTTCACCCCTCTGAATTACAAATTTGGAACTCTTGATGCACAGACTCAATTTCACAAATTTATTTCAAATCGGGATTTTGTGATGGAATTTCATGTCAAAGAGGATGTCCTTAGAGAGGCTGATCTTGTTGAATTAATTGAGCATTGGGGGATACAAAAATTGTTAGGTTGGACTGAGAGACCATGTGAAACATTGATCAAAGAATTCTTAGCTAATATTTCTCGACAGATTAAGCAGCCGGGTAATAATTTTAGGTGGTCAGTTTATGTTAGGGGTCGGCTAGTACTTTTTAGTCCTTCCAATCTTCGTCGTTGGCTTGGATTATCACCCATATTTGTAGGAATGGATGATGAATTTGAAACAGCCACTGATACTTTAGCCTTAGAACTCACTGGAAATCCTTGGCCTACGGGAAAAATGACTGCCGCATTGCTTACCCCTAAGTATAAAGTGCTTCACAAAATTGCCTTACACAACATTGATCCAATTCAGCATAGGTCAGACATTGGGATGGATAAGGTTGAGTTATTGTACAAACTGGGCACCCTCTACCCGCTAGATATTGCTTCAATTATTTTTGACAAAATTGTGTTCGCGGCGACCCGTCAAGCACACTCCAGAATGTTGCCCTTTCCTGGTTTACTTCATGCCTATCTCCAGCATCACAATGTTCCTATACTTCAGGGTGACACTTTCACTGCACAAATTCCAGTCCTTCGTCCTTCAAAGAAAGTGACTAAGAGACCAACGCCTCCTGCAAGACCAATCATTTCTGAAGATCACACCAGTTCTCTTGAAACTCAGGTGAGGGATTTAACTTCTTTGGTCAATACACTATCTGATAATTTTGAGCGTCATCACAGATTCATAAGGGCCTTACTTGTGGCCTTGGCTGAGCGGACTGGAACTCCTATACCAGAGGAATATCAAGATGCTGCCATGAATCCTCCTCAAAATCCTGATGTTGGCTCTGATGGAACTCAATATCCTGACGTTGGTCCTGAGCATTCTCCACGTCCTGACCTTGATGCTGCCATATCTCCACATCCAGATGCTACTCCTTTGCCTCCGTCCTCCAAGCGCAAGACTAGAACCCAGACTGGTGTTTCGAAAAAGAGGACCCGCAAGAGCACTTCATAGAGTGTTTTGTGGTTGGGTATTTTCTCCTTAATTTAGTATTTGCTTTCGGACACTTCGTTAATTTAGTTTTTCTCTTCACTTTCGTTTTTGCTTTGGCCCCTCTTTCTTACAAAAAGGGAGAGTAGGAATTGTTGCTTTTGCTTGGTATTTAGAAATTGCTTTAAACTTTTGCTTAATTAGGAATTACTTTTGCTTGGTAATTAGGAATTGCTTTAAATTACATTGCATGTTTAAATTTGCATATGGTTTTGAATCCAATTTGCCTACGTGCTCACCTCAAAAACAACTTGATATAAGTTTTGTAATTAAGAGATGCCAAAGGGGGAGATTATTGGAAAATCAGTTTTTGAAAATCAGTTTTTGGATTATTGAAGAATCCGATTTTTTGGCATATTTAATTATAAGTTATTTATTGATATGAGCAAATTAGGATTCAATGATTATCTAATAGTTGTTTGGAAATTGGAAACTTTAATGCTATATTTATTACAATCTATTTATAAGTTTTAGTTATTCTAAAACTCTTGTTCCTTATTTGTTAATAAGTGATTGAATAAATTGCATGTTTAAGTTTTCTAATTGAACTAGGTTTCTAAGTAGATAAGATATTACAATATTATCTTTTTATTTATCTACTTAAATAAAAATAAATATCTAGATTTGTTTTCATAGTCTTGTGATTTATCTCACCTTATCTTGTATAAAGTTTATTTAAACTTAAAGACTTATTGTGTCTTATCCATATATAAGATAAATATTAAGTCATTAAGTTTAGACAAACTTCTTGTACTATAAATAAGACAGGTGGTATTCCAAGAAGTACTACGGACTTTGAAAGCAAAGATACTCAAGAATCAAATAGCAAATCATTTATGAGTTGAGAGTTCAAAGAGATATTCAAAAGTCCTAGCCCGATTAAAAGTCTAGTTTTGAGAACGGCTCTGAGAAACTGAGCATAGAAGAAATCCATTGTGAGAGAGAACGACATTTCGGCGGCAAGATAAGGACTGGGTCCTTATTCCGATTTGTGGAATCAATCCGGGGACACTCGTGGAATGGACCAAGATCAAGACCGAAGTACTTGACTGCATTCCTGGACTAGTTGAAGAAAATATAAAACAGGGAAGTTTTATCATTGTTCTTAACTAAGTTTTACTTTTTGTAAATTGCTGATAAAGTTTTAGATTAGGTCTAAAATTGTAATTTCAAAAAGTTGAGACGCGTGTAACCTGTTCTGAAATAGTGGATTTATTTACTCGTGGCATGGGGGCCCGTGGATGTTCCCTTAGGGGTTTACCACGCTATATCTGTTGTTAATTAATGTTTTAATCGCCTTATATAATAACTGTCTCGAAACTGCCAAGACGTTCAGTAAAATGTTCTGACGTTCAACAAACTTTCATCAATATCAGAACATTAAAGTGAACGTTGTGTTTTTGAAAAAAAAATATATTTACAAACTTTCAGTAACAACCTATTCAACCCCCCTTCTAGGTTGATTGTTATCTAGATTTAAAACTAACAAAAGCAGGTAAGGCCATGTTTGCGATAAAGACAACAATTGATGAGGAATTATTGGAGTACATAAGGGACAAGTCTACGCCAAAGGAAGCATGGGATACATTTGTAGCTCTGTTTTCAAAGAAAAATGATTTAAGATTGCAGCTTCTAGAGAACGAGCTACTGTCCATCATTCAGGGGAAGATGACAATAAACTAATATTTCAACAAGGTAAAATCTCTCTGTCGCGAAATCTCTGAATTAGATTCTTCAAGTAAATTTTCAGAGTCTAGGATGAGAAGAATAATCATACATAGATTGAGACCTGAATTCAGAGGCTTTATTGCCGCAATACAAGGTTGGCCAGAGCAACCTTCATTGGTCAACCTAAAAAATTTGCTAGCCGACCAAGAAGCGTTGACTAAGCAAATGCAAGGAGTCTCACTAAAGAAAGAAAATAAAGCATTGTTTAGCTATAAAAGAAAATGCCGATCCCCTCGACAAAATAATAAAGAATCAAAAAAAGAAAAACGCATAGAAGGTTCTCAAACGAGGAAAGCTCAAGAAAATCGCGATGAGAGAGGTCAGTTGTCCAAGAGATATAGGCGACCTAATGGCTCGTGCTTCGTATGTGGCAAACGAGGTCATTATGCCAGAGATTGCCAATTTAGGAAAAAGCCAGCAGAAGGAAATATGGCAACCTCCAACGAGCAAGAAAAATATAATAGCGAAGAAGAATGGGATGCTGAATCGTCGCTCGCAGTAATTGAGCAAACTCATGAGGAGGTGTGCAGTTTAAGTCTTGAGGAAGAATCAGCACTGATGGTGGTCATCCCTGGATGAATGAATTATGAAAATGATTGGATTGTCGACTCAGGATGTTCTAATCACATGACAGGCAACAAGGAGAAGCTGCAAAACACAACAGAGTATAAGTGGACACCGCAGATGATGGAACTACTAGATTCAAAAGAAATTGCAAAAGTACAACAAAGTCCTGAAGAAATTGAATATTCACAAGAGTCAAGTGACGGAGAAGAACTTACGGGGGCAACGCAAGGTCCATGGCAAAATGGTGTACATCAACCAACACTAGAAGAGAATAGATCGAGCCAACAAGAAGAGGTTGAGATATCAACGAGTCCTCAACCACAACTAAGAAAATCAACTAGACAACAAATGCCAAATCTCAAGTACTCTAATGCAGTGGTAGAAGAATATGAAAGTACTAAAGAGTCAGAGACCTTTGAAGAGGCAATCAAACATAAGGAATGGAGAAAGGCAATGGAAGAAGAGATCGTGGCTCTAAAACAAAATGAGACTTGGGACTTGATGCCAATACCTGACAGAGTAAATCCTATATCCTGCAAATGGGTATACAAGGTAAGGAGGCAACCCAATACATCAAAAGAGAAGTACAAGGACAAAGGTTGGGATAATGAGAAGAAAAGAGTTAAATCAAATAGTTGGTGCTAAAGAGGAGAATTGAAGATTATCACCAACTTATTTGAAGGTTCTAGATATTTCTCATTATTTTCTTTAAAATGATGTTTTCTAGAATGTTCCATATAAATCAAGAAGGATATAGAACAATGGGGGTGCTTTCATGATTAGGACTAGAACTTTCTAGTTTGTTGTTAACCTCCATTATAGATGTTTCTAGAAATATAACAACCAAGTATAAATAGGGTATTAGTGTTGTGGTGAGTTGGGAAATGAGGTAATGAGTGATGAGTGAGATCAACTAAGAGTGAGTGTGGAGTGTTCAAATATTGTAAGTAAGTTTATATAATAAAATAAGTTCCTTTTGTGTTCCAAATCCAACACATGACACAATATTGATTTGGCTGCTCAAAAGAAATGGAAAATACATCAATTAGATGTAAAATCAGCTTTTCTCAATGGAGAATTGGAAGAAGATGTGTTTGTTGAACAACTTGAAGGTTTTCACTTAAATTCAAATCCTGAAGAATGTATGTAAGCTCAAAAAGGATTTGTATGGATTGAGGCAGGCTCAAAGATATTGGTATAGCAGAGTTGGTGGATATCTATGTGGAAATGGATTCTGGAGGAGTGAGAGAGAACACATACTTTATGTTAGAACAAACAACAACTGTTAATTTTGATCATTTCATTATTTGTTGATGACTTGCTTATTAGAGGGAGTGATCAGAAGCAAATTGACTCATTTTCTCATGAATTACAGATAGAATATTAGAATCTGAGATGACAAATCTTGGAAAAATGAAGTACTTTTTCTTGTTATTGAAATTGAGAAAAACAGAGATGGCATTTTCATTTCACAACAAAAATATGCTTGTGATATTTTGAAGAAGTTTAATATGCAGAATTGCAAATCAATGGACACTCCATTACCAATGAACACCAAGCTGTCAAAAGAAGATGGGATCAGCCTACAAATGAGAAGGAATACAAGGAGTCCTATGGGGAGTTTGTTGTACTTGACTACAATAAGGCCAGATTTGATGTTTGCAGCAAGTCTACTTTCCAGGTTTATGACCAAGCCTTCTCAAATAGATTTTGGAGCTGCTAAAAGCATCAGATGCATTAAAGGGACTATCAGTCACGGGATTAAGTTTGAAGGAGGAATTGGCACGGATTTATTGGGATATTCGGACAGTGATTTGGCTAGTTCACTAGATGATATGAAGACGCTTCTGGTTGCTTATTCTCACTTGGGTCGGGAGTATTTTGTTGGAACTCGAAGAAGCAAGATGTCGTGGCACAATCAACAGCAGAGGCAGAATATATAGCATCAGCAGAATATATAGCATCAGTAGCTGTAAATCAAGCCATTTGGCTGAGGAAAATCTTAAGTGATCTGCATCAAGTTCAAGTCAATCCTGCTACATCTTTTGTTAATAACCAATCTGCTGTTGTTGTGGCTAAAAATTCAGTTAATCGTGGGAGAACAAAGCATATTAAGGTGAAGTTTCATGCCATTAGAAAAGCTGAGAAAGAAGGTGAAGTTCATCTGCAATATTGTCCATCAGAAGTTCAATTTGCCTATTTGTTTACAAAGCCTCTTCCCAAAGGTCGTTTTGATGATTTGAAGCATCAGGTTGGAGTGTTACACAAAAGCTTCAAGGAGGAGAATGAAGGAGTTGAAGCTTTTCTATAGAACTCCAAATCTAGGCTGTCAAGTTCAATCAACAGTAGGACTTAGTTCTGCAGAGACCATGCTTTTGAGCTGCTATTTTATATTGTATCCGTCTAGGTTCCAGGTTCTATGCAAAAGTAAATTATTAAGTTTTTGAATAGATGAAAAGGAATGGCTCTTGTGCTGCCAAATCTCATAGCTTTTTACTTTTTATATATCGCTTGTAAGTTCACTACTGTTGATGTAAGAAAAATACAGAACTTCCCATCTTCTCCAACAAGTTTTTCTTTTTCTCTGTCCTTTTATTGCTGGTTTGCTCTGTTTTTTGGTAGTGCTACAGAAGATTTGTTTTTTGGGGAATTTTGAAATGTACCAAAAAGTACAAAGTGGATTGGAAATATAACAATTTTTATAACATTTGCAAATACGTCATTTTTTAGATGTAAAATTTCAAATATACACTTTTTAAAAAAGACCAATTTTTTGTGTGGTTAAGATGTAATGGTAGTTAACATTTATACAATAGCTTCTAGCTATTAGTCCAAATATTTCGTTATCAAAAAATACATTAACAAAACATTTGTCAAGATCGACAATATTTGGTCGACATCAACCAAATAATGTCGATGTCGACAATTTTTTTGTCAACGATATCAACAAAATAGGCACAGACAAAATGGACACTAAATTAATACCTTTTTTATATAGCCCATTTTGTGGATGTCAAAATTTGGTTCACATTTTTTCGATGTGGACAAAATGGGAGGCAATCATTATCAAAAGCTGCTAAGAGAATATACACTATCAAGGGAAATATATTAAAGGGAAAGGATTTTGTACAGCATAGGCAAGGATGAGAAAAGTTGGTTGAGATCACATCATTATTCGACAGCAAGGACATTGGACAAGCTATTGAAATGCAGCTAAGCTAGTGAGTGATCTCAAGAAACAGAAGAAACTTACCTGAGATTCCTTAAACCCCACCAGAGACAGTAGAAATATTTATCAACGAAATTTGCTGAAGTGACTTGATCCTTGAAAGCATCAGCGAACATTCCAAAATCAAAATCAGTGGATTTGATTCGAGCATCACAATTTTTGTAGACCTGTGTAGAGTTCAACCAAGCAGAAGTCTTTGCGTCCGGGGTATGTAGACAATCAAAAAACCTAATACTACAAGGAGCACGGCCACGTTGCTCCTTCCTACATTGCTGCTTCCAGCATGAAAAATGCCTCTCCACAGACATCAAATACCATGCAGCTCCTAAAACCTGCACTGACGATTTGAAAAGAATGATTACTATAGTGAACTGACTAAATTTATATTCTATCTGATAGTTTTGTCATTTCCTTAACAAAAATAGAAGGGGGTTAAAATAATTTTATGTAAATATATGGAGAAAAAGAGAGGATTAATATGTTGACAAAATGTAGTTGGTTCTTACATGACTTGCTAACATATACAGAAGGAGATTGTATGCTGCTCCTGACCAAGCAGTCTTCGCAACAACCCCGGTGTTTTTTACAATTCGACTGTTCAAAGGGAAAATAACAACAAGCCGGGGGACATACTGTAGGATGATAACCAAAGAAATGGCATGATTGGTATGAGCAGCCGATCGAGTGTGTGTTCGTACTAATGGCATTGCTAAATAAACAACACACTGCCAAATGAAACAGGAGGAAAAACACATCAATAACCAGAATCCATATTAGTAGTGTCCATCATCTCTAAAAAAAAAAGATATTAAGGTTGTAAAAATAAAAGAAAAGAACACCTGCATACATGAAATAAAGAAATAAGGAAAACTAATCAACACTTCATATTATGCATCACTGAACTGCATATGGATCAAAGGTTTGACAAAAAGGACTACTAGTAATCTTTTGCTCAGCAGCATGTTTGAAGCCAAAGCAAATAGACAACAAGAACAAATTACCTCCTTTATGTATTAAGATGATGGTATCTTCTTCAAAATCATTGAAAAGGGGGACATTTAAATGAAACTCAAGTCAAGACATCTTCCAAACATCATCGCGAGTTCAACATACCATGCACTTGGAAACCAAAGAGCACCAATTTTTCATGTTTCTTTGGTCAACAGATTAATGGAAAACTGCTACACAAGAAGTTTTGGAGAAATATGGTAGTTTCCACTTGAGTGATAGACGGAATCAAATTGTCACTGCAATACTTTCCCTTTAAAGATGACAATTGTGGATAAAAAATATTGTGTAAAAGATCTTTGGTTTATACATTCCTACGGCATTTTATTTTCTGAAATTTGATCAGCGGAGCTCATTGGTTAGTCCCGTTTAATGAATCCCCACTTTTGAGTAAACCACATTTGTAATTTTTAGTTCTTTGGTTCACCTTGTTTGTCTAGCCTACAGAAATTCATTTTTAACTATGTGAATCAATTTTACTAGAACTTGTTAAGGCGCTTTTAATTGAACATAACTAGAAAATCATGGCTTTTCCTTTATTTTAATCTCAAATCGAAAATGAGCTTATCAAATTCCTTAGTAAATTTAACATTAAAAGCAAGCACTAATCACTTTTTCGAATTCAGAAATCCAAAACAGACAATCAAGTACACACACACACACACACACACACACACACACACACACACACACACACACACACACACACACACACACACACACACACACACACACACACACACACACAATTAGGACTTTAAAGTGAACCAAAAAGAAACCTTACTTGAGGGAGGGGAAGAGCAGCAGCCAGATCAATAACGAAATCAGTTTTCAAATACCTAGTCGCTATCTTCCTCGGATCCCTCACGAGCTCACCCTTTCCAAAAACCCGAGAACTCGGAGCCACATACGCAGTACGGAACTTCATCAAAATCTGAAGCGCGGAGAACAGATCCACAATAGATCGCACGAGAATAACAATAATAGCCAGCGCGAAGTCCGTGTACATACACGTTTCGGCCCTAATGTTAGGAAGGTAGAAGAACAGTGGATCCACAAACAGAGCGATTAACGAAGTGAATAAAAATATTTGATTCCATTTCGTAACGAATTCGCCGTTGGGGTCGAGGACCTGGTTCCACCATGGTTTGTTGTTGTCGTAGATGAGGGAGTGCTTGGGGAGTGGGAGGGGGAGGGGGAGGTGGTGGAGGATCTTGGAGGATTCCAGATAATTGTTCATCATCGACATTGTTGTGGCCGATCATTGAGAAAGAATGGATGAGGAGAAACCCCAGGAGAGAGAAAGTAATGGAGAAGAAAGCGGGGAGCCATGAGAAGTTGAACAAAGTGGCTGGCGCCAAATCTAACTGCATTTGGAATTCATTTTTATTTTTAATTAATTATTCAATATTTTATAAAATACCAATAAAAGTATAAAACAAGCATTTTAAGAACTTCCGAAAATTTGCTATTCTTATATACTGCAGGACGAGTACTTGAATCTTGATGGCTCGACATTGTGTAATTTTTTGTGAATTGTAATTATCTAGTAGCTTTTTCGTTCTATAAAAATAAATTTATCTTATTTATCCATATCTTCTAAATTATAATCTTGATTTTTTAGTTTTCTTAATATATTTCGATTTGATGTGTTTTGTTATTAATAAATATGAACAACTCATTCAACGTCAAAGGTATAATGATTTGATTGATTTAAGATGCAAGTGTAGTGATTTGAATGGACAATCCTACCACGTGTGCATATAAGACTGTTCCACTTAAATTTTATCATTTGTTGAACAAATAGAGTATTGTATATATTTTTTGACAAATGCTTCAAAGAGAGGTGGCTCTCGAGGAGGAAATGCTTTCAAGGTAGAAGTCTAGGGCACCTCCAATTATGAGCGTTTATCTATTGCAATTTACAAAATAAATCACGACAATTGTTGGAACGAAAAATTAAATTTCATTCTTGAAGACAATAAACACAATCACTACAAAATTTAAAAAAAAAAAAAAAAGAGTTTCAGATCTGTTTGCTCCAAGAACGCAAAACAAAATTAAAATTACCTCTTTTCGTGTGTTTTCCGTCAAATTTTTTTTTTTAAAAAAAAATAGCATAGTTGATCTCCAACCTTTCAAAACATATACCACTAACTTCTAAAAATAACACAAGATGTTCTCCACGTTCGAAGAAAAGTAGGTTTGATAGGTCTCTGATTACAAAATCCGTCCATTTTATGTATTAAGGTCAAATAAAAAGACAAAATTGTCATCCCATTTAAATAAACAAAAAAATAAAAGGCAAACAAAATAGGATAAAAATATAATCAAATATACTCCCAAAAATGAAGAACAACAAATAAGTCATCTTCTCATTTCTTCTCCAATCACCACCTACTTCATCAATCTTCTTCTTCCACCACCATCTCTTACCTCCTACCTCCGCCACCATTATACTCACAACCAAGCGTCAAAACACTCATTTCTTTGCAAAACCATGGGGTCTAAACTTGAAAGAACAACACTGTACACAACCCAAATTCACAAATAGAAAAAGAAGTCACAATTTCAAGAGAAGTGCAAAGCTAGATGGACAAGGCAAGTAAGTGGAGAAGAGAAAAAAAGAAATAATTTGTTGTAGTCTATAGGAGAGAGAGAGAGAGAGAGAGATGAAAGAGGGGAGAAATGTGGAAGGGGCAGCAAAAAGAGAGAAAATTTGGAGGGAAAGTTGAGAAATTGAGTAAAAGAGGGGACACATCACCCCAGTGGAGTACCACTGAAGACAAACAATTGGAATTCCAACTCTAAAAATAGACTCTGATGATAAATATTTTTCTATTCCTCTGAATATGGCAACGACTGTGGTGAAGATCTATAAAAGGTGACGGGATTTATATCTCTCATGACCACTCTAGTGTGATAATCAGTATATGATTAAATTAGATATACAGAATAGTAAATACAGAGAATAATAGAGTTGGTATTTATCTGGGGGTTAGTTTCTATTTATAGGAGTGGCATGCATGTATGGCATTTAATAGTCTTTAATGACAAGTGTCTCTTCATCTCTCTCATTATTAGGAGTTAATGAGGGACATTACATATTTCCAATCGCCAGTGGTAACTGTCATTCTGTGAATCACCTGTTTGGCTAATCCAACGATAGTTGGTTTATTGTTGTCCACCTGTCAGAGGCGAGTTATGAGACTATCAGGGCAAACGTGCTAGGATGTGCCACTATTGACAGACAACATATAATAGCTGTCATCGTAGCTATCATCAAAAGTCCTTCTACTTTTCATGCATCATATCCAACAGGTTTTTGGAAAATGGCATCTTGAAAAGGCAACTTCGAGTTCCACTCATCATGGCAGTGACTATACCAAACATATGTAGATTGGGCAATGAAATCTTTAAACAGTTCGTCTTTGTCTTGGGTCAATTGCATTAGTCCAATAGCTGTCTTCTTAGCCCACTTGCTACTGGCAAAGTATGCAGCAAACTGCCTAGAAAAATCATCAAACGTGCGGATGGATTTTGGGGAAAGGGTTGCCACCTAGTCCCTTGCCTCCCACATAAGTATTGGTGGAAAGGCCCTGCATATAATAACATCTGGGTGACATGTAATCTCATCAAATCAACAAAGGCCCTGAGATAATCAACAGGGTCAGAAGACCTATCATACTTCTCCTTCTCCATCTTTGGCTATTCAAAGTCTCGTGGCAAAGGAACAACCATCACTTCTGATGAAAAATGATCTTCTTCCAATACCATAGATTGTTGCTTACTATTTTTCTTAGACATAGCATCTGCTATTTTTTGACCCATTATGTCTTCTACACTGATATCTCACCTAGCGTAGGCAGAGCCACCTATGACGGTTGCCCTCAGCGTGGATTTTGGACAGACGTCAATGAATGAATGTAAGGTGCAAATGATGGAGCCAAAGAACCTGGGACCATTGGCGGAGCCACTGTTGACTGTTTTCATTGTTAGAAATTTAGGAGCCTGGAGTGGAGCACCTATTGGTGAGAGTCCCACCAGTAGAAGACTAGGAGCCTACGATAGAGCCCCCTGGTGATGATGATCCTACCGATAGAAGACTAGGAGCTTGGGACAGAGCCCCTTGCAAAAATGGTCCTACCGGTGGAAGACTATGAGCATAGGGCAGAGCTCCTGGCGATAATGATCCTACTGGTAAAAGACTAGGAGCTTGGGACGGTTGAGACGCCAAGTGTTTCGATTCTGAAGTTGAGCCGCCAAAGTAGCCACATGCGTTTGTAGTGCCGCTAGTTGAGTGACAGGGGCAAACTCTTGTTATAGGTGGTTAGTGGCGGCGTTGGACTCTATATCAACATCCCCGATAAGGCTGGGGAGACAACATTCTTAGATCTTCTAGTTTGAGCTATGAATTTTTGTACAGTTTTCCACAAACGACGCCAAATGATGATAAATATTTTTCTCCTACTCTGAGCACGGTGGCGACAGTGGTGGAGACTAACAAAAGATGGCAAAGCTTAATCCTCCGTGACTACTCCAGTGTGATAATCAGTATATGATTAAATCTGATGTGGAGAATATTGATAAGTGCATTTTGTGCACTTATTAAGACTTTTAAACTAAGCTTTTATTCTATCATTTTATTGAATTATTACTTAATTTTGTGTTTTAATTTTCATATTTTAGTTTTGGACCTGTCTAATAGCAATTGGAGAAGAATGGACGGAAAGAGCAACAACTTGGTGAAATCGACGAGTAAATAGAGTTTTTGAAGTGAATATTAAGAGCCAAACATTAGAGAATGAGGAAGAAGATAAAATCAATAAGTTTAAGGTATTTTGGAGTGACAATGAAGAGTTGAATCAATGGATCAAACACCAGAAAGCTAAAGAACCGAATTGAGAAACTACCTACAGTAGTATGTAGGAAAATTCGAGCACAACTTTTGATATAGAAATCTCCAAAATACAAATGATATACCATTGGAAAGATAATTGAATTACAAGTCTAACACTTTTTACGGATTTCAATTTAGAGTTTCCTACAAGAAGTTATGGCCATTTGAAAAACAGCCGTCACAGAGAAAAAACTGTAATATGGGCGATCGCCCAACACCCTTTTTCAACGGCAGAATGCAAAAGAACATGCCTGGGCAATCTCCCGGGTTTGCACTGGGCGACCGCCCAGTGTAAAATTTGGCTGCGGGAGATTTTTTCCTTTTTCAGTTCAACTCTTAGGTAACTTTTGGGCCCACGATTTTTAGATCTTTTTTGGCATCTTTTGGAGCACCATTAGGTTAGTATATATATGAGTTATTAACTCATAATAGTAGTTGAGTTTTTGGGAAAGAGAAGATTACAAGAAACACAAAACGGAAGACCAAGATTCATCTATCCAAGAACGAAGATCAAGATTTCTTTTCGCTCAAGATTCCTTCGTTCCGGGTTATGAATTCCATAGTTTCTTCTTCTCTTTCTTCTCTTATTATTAGTATGTTAAGCTAGTTTATTTTGTGCTAAGATTACGATGAAGTTTGTAATCTAAATTCTTCCATCTTGAGACTTGGGTTTTGACAATGTATTTCATGATAGTTTTGAATAATTAATTTTGATTTATATGAATCTACAATTATATGCGCAATAATTATATGATTGTTGTGGTGTGTTTTACTGTCGAAAGATCGAAAGTATGTTAGACGCTATTTTAATTATCTTAAAGTCCAATAGGGGATAGAAATATACCGCTATGATTTAGGTGATATTTAATTATCCATAGAAATTTAATGCATTTATTTGTATTCGCATTCGTCATAGAAATATAGTCGAGTCATGCATACGAATAGGTTTAACTTTATTCGAGAGAAACTGTTGAACAATCTAGGGATATTGATCTTCATAACTGATGTAATTTGTCAAAACCAAAAATTAAGATAGAGAAATTAACGATTATAAGTGGATTCGGGATCCTAGTACACTTTTCTTTTCTTTTTTTTTCTTTTTCAATTTAAAAGTAATTCTCATTTAGTTTAATTTCTTATTTGTTTGATTAATAATTAGTTAATTAATTTTAGTTCATGTTTTAATTAGTTTAAGAAATATCAAACATCAAAAGTTCAATAGATTCGGTTAAGGTCATTGTAATTGAACTGAATTATCTAAATTTTCGTGGGATCGATACTTGGACTCAAAATCCATTTTACTACTTGAGCGATCCGTGCACTTGCGGAATTATTAAAGATATAAAATCGCTGACAAATATGAATGCAAAGAATAATAAAGTTGGTTTTTACCTGGGGGTTGGCTTCTATTTATAGGGGTGGCCTGCATTTATGGCCTTTAATGGTCTTTAATGACATGTGTCTCTTCATCTCCATCATTATTATGAATTAATGATGGACTTTACATCTTTTCAATCGCCAGTAGTAACTATCATTATGTGGGTCGCTTGTCTGGCTAACCCAATGACAGTTATTTTATTGTTGTCCACCTGTCAGATACGAACTATGAGACTATCAGAGCAGGCAAGCAGGTGAGTCGAGCGTGCAAGGACATGCCACTATTGACAGACAACATATAATAGCTGTCATCGTATCTCATAATCAGGTTGCTCCTCCACATGCTAGTCGAGCTAAAGCACAAGATACCATCCTTTGGAAATTGTAGCACTACAAGCTGCCACTTTCTAAACTGCACCAGGGTGTCAATGTTCTACCTCCGCAGCTCCACTGCCTCCACCACCGGCCTTACAAAGATAAGAGTAGTCTTGAACCACTTAATCCTTCACCTTGTTCACCTGACCTAGTAAAGATAAAAAAAATTCCTTTGGTTCTTTTCATTTTTAATAAAGCTAAAAGATTCTTGACAAAGATGCTAATCTTATGATTATCTTATTTATTATACTTGATTGATTTATTGGCTTTTAGTATTTAGTTTTCTCAAGAATTTGGTTATTTTTGTACTTCATATGAGTAATTTTGATCAAATAATTTGGTCATCATTCACCTTGTTCACCGTCATATGTGTATATCTTGAGCTGTGTGAGGGTAGTGACAGCGGTGGCGATGTAGTTGTGAGTTTAGTGTTGGCAGAGGTAGGAGATGGAGGTAGAAGAACAAGATTGGTGGGGTAGGTAGTGGTTGGGGAAGAAAAAAGAGGATGGCTTATTTGATTGTCTTCTTTTTTTAGGTATATTTGGTTATATTTTTATTTCCTTTTTCTTTTTGTTTTTGTCTTTTGTTTTTTGTTTTTTGTTTTAATTTAAAGAGGATGGCAATTATATTTTTTTATTTGACCTTAATAGATAAAATGAACGAATTATGTCATCAGGGACCTACTATGCCTATTTTTTCAAATGTTAGAGATGTTTGATTTTATTTTTATAAGTTATGAGGTATAACTCTAACTTTTTAAAAAATTAGAGACCAAATATGATATTTTCCCTTTTCTTAAACTATTAAAGTATGTGATCCAATCCACTATTTCAAACATTAGTCTGAGTGCGTGAATACATTTTAGACTAGATAAAATTAAATATAAGATTCTCATAAACTTGAGGAGACAACACACATTGAAAAGTGTGTATGTGTGTTAAACGGGCCAAATCGAGCACCTATTCTAAGAACGAGCCGAGCAAGCTGGGCAACAGGTCGAACCAAGCCACCTCTATGTGTGCCCTTCAAAGTCTAGATGCAGCTTTTTCAGTTAAATTTGTATAATGTGTGTTTTTTTTTGAAGTTATGGAGCTACTCAAGACCTTACATCTATATATATTTCGAACTTCAATACCCAATCAACTATTAACCTACCGAATTGAGATCATTCATCCCAAACCTATTGTATGCGTGGATGAGAAGTGTCTAGGTAGAGGTACGTATTGTGTGATGTTCTGTGTAATTTATAGCTCTGAATAGTTCATATTGAAAATTGCTATTAAAAAATTGTTTTGAACAACTTTAACCAAATATTTAATGCAGAACTCGTTAGTCTATCGATGTAGCTTTAAAGCCAAACACATTCTCCTCGCGCTTAAAACATGAAAAAAGTTCAACAAGTGCAATTGAAAAACGTGTATGGAATGAAAAAAGTTGTAATTTTTTATGAGAATTTTAAATGTCACTTGACCATTTAATATAAGTTTGACATTTGGATAGTGATTAAATATGTCTAAGTAAATTTTTGTTTTCAAATATATTTAAATATGTTCAATTTTTTACTTTACGCGGCAAGTAAAAGATTTTACTTGTCTTATTACTTTCAAAATAAAAAATAAAAAATAAAAAATAATTAGTTTTGAGAATAATTGTACTTAACAATCACTTTTTTTAAAAACAAGTTTTATTAGTAAAATTAACTTTTAAAAGGATCCAATATCCTCAAGAATAATTACAACCGTATAGAATTTTCTTCATTACGGAAAGAAAAAAGTGATTTATCATCCGTATTACCATATATCACATTATCACTACTTCTTTAATTTTTTTTTTTCACAAAATCATCATTTCCAAAATTTCCATGATTCGATCATCTACCCCTACTGATCATCTTCAAAATCTGTTCACCGCTTCAATCAATCATTATAATAGAGCCTATGGTCGAATTCCACCACAAAAAAGCGGTATACTAATTTAATTATTACCGACCGTCTAGAAGTTTTCTCTGCTATGGAAAGGGGAAAAAAAAACTATGTCCGTATGTCACTACGTCGTCAAATTTTCCCTTCAAACGATTATCTCCAAGTTCTACTCACCACATCAATCCATCATCCTAAACTATAAATTGGATTTTCTTCTTTCTTGTTTTTGTTTTGGTTACGATGGTAGATTTTTCTTTATTCTTTTTTTTTTTTTTTTGGTTTATTGATATTATTTTTGTTGTTAAATTTTTTATTTAAGAACAGATCATACAATTGAAACTCACCGATTAAGCGGTATACTAGTTACTATTTGCATCATTAGACGGCAATTTCTGGTTTGGAACAGAATCTTTTCAGCCATATTTGTTTAGTTATTTGAAAGTCAAAGTTGATGGAACTAGTAATCAATAATTTTGGAATTAATTATTTAATTAACTTCTACAAAATATTAATTAAACAAATTAGGAGGAGACCCTCAATCTTTATTACCAATGTTGATTTAATTATTATATTAATTAAAACTATTTACGTTGGAAGTAAAATCTTGATTTTCACATGTTATACTAATTTCATCGTTTCATCGTGTGCTTGACCATTTTTGTAGAACGTATTAAAAGAGAAAAAAAAAAAATAGATCATTAAAAATTTTAAATGAATAGAGTCTTTTTCAAACCGTTAAATTTTTTGTATAGTCACCTATTTTGTGGTCTTTTTTTCAAAACTCTGTATTCGCATCGACTAATTTTTCAAAAATTAATTTCCTAAGATAAATAATGTTGAAGGGATTTTAGACTATTAAAGATTAGAAAAAATGAAAAATAAAAATATGGGGTTAATTAAGAAAAATGTGCAAATAATTTTTTAATTTTTTAAATTTTTTTATTTGGGAAAACAATAATTGGTCAATTGGACAAATGAGATCCATTCAATTTTGTATCATTTAGTAGTCACCAATGAAAGAGTTATTGAAATTTGTCCAAAGTGCCGCCCTTATGATTCCATTAAATACTATTAATCAATGAATTTGTAAATGATATTTTAGGTGTATTTATTTAATCATTTTTATAGACTTTAATGATGTTTCAGTATGTTAAATTATACATAACGACTTATAAATTTTGTACAATAATGACGAATATTTGGTAAAGAACATCACTCCCACCGATTATTTAACCATTTCTACTAGACTTCAAAGATATTTCAGTATGTTAATTTAGACAAAAACTTATATCGATTATTTATGTTACTATAAAAATTCAAATAATTATTTCTTGTAGACTATATGGGTTGACGGAACTAATTTTTGTTAAAAAAAAAAAACTTTTATTCATGTGTGTCTCTTCATCAATCATGCCGAGTTCAACTTGCTATAAATGACATCACGGAAAAAGGTCGTTAGATGGTATAACCGAGCGTTTTTAATATTATAACTTCGAAGAATAAACACATTTACGCAATTTTCCTTTCGACCACATCGTCTAAAACATTGAGCTACTAGAAATGAGATAAATTAAATTGTGTTTTTCGGCATGTCCTCTCACCAAATTCAGTTTCTCATTAAAGGCTTTAGCACGACTATATGACTCTAGCCTAGAATCTTTGTATGCTCGAATACAATTATAAACCATCTTATCTATAAGCTTAAAGTGTTAGACGTAAGTTAAATTTCTTGTGTCTTCAACAAATAGAATCATATAATTATTACATTTTGAAAGAAAACAAGCTTACAAAGAAAAGATTATGCAATGAAATATAACAAGATTAATTTGCCATTTGAAATTTCATGAACCCTATAAGAAGTCATCAGGTATCAGGCCTCAGAACTGAGAGATTTCTCTTCATATTCCTTAATATAGTTTATGATTACAGAAACTTCCCTCATGCTTGGCCTTTCCTCTGGTGATGAATTTATGCACTTTAGAGCTATTTGCAAAAGGTTCACCATCCTCTCTTCACTTGCACCCTCTGCAATCAACGTCTTGTCGAAAACTTCGACTGTCCATTCTTCTCTTATAGCCGAATTCACCCACCGGCCTAAGTCGAATCCATTGTTCTGGACGAGTTTCCCGGTCAGCAGCTCGAGGAGTAAAATACCCAACCCATAAACATCGGCCTTAAACGCGTTGGACATGTTGTTTACCGGGGACTTGTTTTCTTGGAAGCTGTCATTGGGAGCAAGAAATGATGAATCTTGATTGTTAACCACTGATAGACCATACTCACTTATGCAGGGCTCCATTCCATTGTTCAGCAAAATGTTTGAGGATTTTAGGTTCCCATGAGCAATTCCATCTCCTTGAAGTCCCTCATGCATGAAAGCCAATGCCTCTGCAATTCTGGCTGTAACACTTAATCTGCTTCCCCAATCAAACAAATGGCCATTCTCTGATCCTGAAATTGACTTCATTGTATTAAAAAGATATGATCACATAATCCTTTTCCTACGAGATCAATAATAAATTGAATTTAATCAGACACGCAGATTTGTAGTGGTTCGACTGCAATGTGAGAGCTAAGTTTTTTCACGTAGCTCACGCATAAAAAACCAGCCCCATAAAAATATTCTTAGTAGTCGAAATACTAGGACAACCATAATAAGAAGAATTTGCGGTCGATGGGGGATAAGAGGACATTATAATTAGGCTCCACTGAGTCTCATTTGCTGAGTCTTTTAAGCCCCCATGCAGCTTAGTGCCAAAATTTATGCTAAGATTTCAAGTGAACTCAATGCTATACCAAATAGTGGAGTCCAAATATGAGTATTTCTTTTACTACAATAATAAAAAGAGAAAAACTTACCATGAAGAAGCCTGAAGAGACTGCCATTCTGCTGGAATTCATAAACCACAAGCTGTTCTTGACTGGAACAGTAATAGGCAATAATAGGCATCACATTTGGATGCTTCACTTGGTCTATTCTATGCACCCTCTTCTTGAAATCGTCTCTCGAAATGTCCCAATCCCGGATTCTTTTCACCACGAGGTTCACTCCGCTGTTAAGCGTGACTTTATATAAGCTTCCATGTCTTCCTCTCCCTATCAATTCAGCTGGAGATCGAAGTAAATCTTCGAATTTAAGCCCATTAACCACTGGACTCGAGAGAACTACAAGGGACGACGAACCCATCCCACTTTCGACAGATGTTATTGAATACTCGGATATGTTTCCTCCTCTTTTCGACTCACTAGATGTGCTGCTAATAATCTTGTCTTTCGTGGCATCTGTTTGCAAGCCCTTTTCCGCAATCTCCTTCTTCTCTTTATGCTTGTTTTTCCGTATCACTTTGAGGGCAATGAGACACACAAGAATTAGGCCGATCAGAGCATATCCAAGATACATAAGATACATCTTGCTCGATGAACCTTTCTTTTCAGCCACAGGAGGAGGAGGAGGGCAAGTATTAAGCAGTGGCTTTCCACATAATCCTGGATTGCCTGAAAAGCTGCTTGCATTGAAACGACCCTCAACATCAGGAATACTGCCACTGAGATTGTTGTTAGAGACATTGAATTCTTCAAGATTCGAGAACTCAAACTTCGGTATAACTCCATTGAACTGATTGTTTTGAGCAAGAAAAGTGAGCAATCCCGAGACTCTTGAAATATCCGGTATCCCACCCGAGAAGCCGTTGTCTGATACAACAAGTCTCTTCAAATTACTTAACCTTGACAGGGATCCAGGTAGATTTCCTGAGAAATTATTTCCATGTAGATACAAATGTGTCAAACGCGTGCAATTTGATACATCATCTGTTAACATCCCGGAAACGTTATTGTTGCTCAGGCTCAGGACTGCAAGATTCTTGGCCGAGCAGACCGAAGCAGCGTCAAGAACACCAGTGAAATTCAGCTGATCAAGTACTATTTTCTTAACAAATTGCATACTTTTATCACAAGAAATCCCTTTCCAGGCATCAATACAAGGATCAGAACTCATATTCCAACCCCAGTTTTCTCCTGGATTTTTTCCAGGAGCAAGTTTTTCCATAAACTGGACTAATGCTTCTCTCACTTGTACTGTTTCTGCACTTGTCACAGACAAGAGAACCAAAAACGCCATAAAAACTACCCACAAATAAACTCGATCCATCATGTTAATGATCAGGATTCCAAGAAAATGGTTACTTAAAAAGCTCGAAAACGCGGTCTGATTAATGCCAGTTGGCTGAATTTTCAGTAACAGAACTCAAAAGACTAAGAGAAAAGACACTGATAAATATGAATAAACTTCTTGGAAGCCGGCAGGTGGAAAGGGTCAATTTGTTCTTGATTTTGCATATTTCAGTTGGCTTCTGCTCATTGCTCAATCTAAGTGTACTTAAAGGTTTAATTAGAATTAGTCAATAGCAAAGTTTATCTCAATGCATTCCATATGGTTCATTTTGATTAAAAGTATGTTTAAACTTGTTGAATTTGAAATTAGAACTTTGAATCCTCATGGGAATCTTGTATCTTAAAATATAGCGAACAACCAAATTACCTGAGGTTCTTTAAAAGTTAAAACTAGATTGAAATGGACACAAAAATAAATTATTTAAGTTATTAGATGAATATGCAATATAGTGACCTAAAATTAATTAAAATGCATATATATATATATATAAACAAATGTCACATCATCTAATTTTCACTGTGATCTTTTTCCCCTATTTCACTATCTAACGCTTCAATATTCAGTCTTTGAGTATCATCACTAAAAAACAATGTGTAACATCCAAAAATACCAAGTTGATGTGCATAACTCCAATTGCAATTCTTACTGGAAAACCCAATTTCAACACGTGCCACGCAACAACGAAAAAATAATTGTTAGAAATTATACTCGTAGGTACGTGTAGATAAAAAGAGTGCTCGGAAGCACAATTAACACTTACGATTTTTTATTTATCAATGAGACCCATATAAATTTTTAATCAGGACTAGACGAACAATTAGAGTTAGAGACGGGAGGAAGAGTAGAGATGAAAATGTCCTCATTTATTTATTTATTAATATTATTTTCTTTTTTTAAATAAGATTTAAATTTAAAAATAAAAAATAAAATTCGAGACATGAACCTTATTTTCAATGTCTCTCTGAGTGCATACATGCACAATAAACATCATAAACACTTTAAGGTAAAACTCACCTTAAAATTTACTCTTAAAAAAAATGCTCAATGTGCTTATAATAATAAATCAACCAAGTTGGCCTTCTAGCCTTTACGAAGTACGAATACTAGGACTCAAGTAATTGTTATGACAAGAGTTACACATATGCCATTAATGCATTTTTACTTCAATAACTATTATATGGTTCATATTTTTTATGATAGTGATTTTAAAATATTATAAGACTATATTATTTATTTATTATATTCAAATAAAAAAAATATCATATAAATAACATTTGATTACTCATTGAATTTTTTTTTAAAAAAAACATAGTTAATCCATATTTTAAAACACCTCTTTGAAAACCACGTTTGTGGTCTAACTAAGTCGGACTTTGAATTGTATGAATTTAATTTTGAAATTATCATATCTAGTTTATTAGTTTAATCGACTCATTATTTTTAATCAATAAATCAGATCATTCGATAATATAACACAATTATATATTTTTCGTGTATTAATTTTTTTTTTTAAACTTCAACCTATTTAAACCCACTATGGGAATTGGGAAGCATAAAAAATTTGTGGGGAAAATAAATCTATTTTTGGAAAACTATTGCATTATTGCCAATAGTTATCGTGGATTGATGTTTCATTTTTTTAAAAACATAACTTCTTTAAATTCTTCAATCGGTATAAATTAAGACATCACATAACATCATATGTTTTGTATTTTCAAGTGAATTTATCTTGTTACAGAAGATGTGCATTTTTTTTTTAAATGTTAATTCTTAATATTATTCATTTTAACCGAGTATCATACTATCATAGAAAATTAAAACATTGAAAAGCTTATCTTGATTAAATTGTATTGGAATACTGATTATTTATATTAGAATATTTTTTATTAATTACCTGAAGTTGGGCAATAAATTAATTAAATTTTATCATTTAATATTAAATGTTACACTTCATTTTTTGTAGGAAAAAGAAAAAAATAATAATAAACAATCAATGTGTGAAAGCAATTAAAAAATCTGAAAAGTTGTATTTATCATATATAATATTAAATGTTACAATTCGTTTTTTGTAAGAAAATAGAAAAAAATAAATAAACAATCAATGTGTGAAACCAATTAAAGAATCTGAAAAGTTGTTACATTCGTATATAATATTAAATATTACACTTCGTATTTTTGCAAGAAAATGAAAAAAAAAATTAATAAACAATCAATGTAGGCATGGCAATGGGCCGAGCCGGCTATAAAAAACGAGCTCGACTCGTCCCCAAAAGAGTTGCTCGGTTTGACCCACAAGCTCGTGGGTTGAACGGGCCGAGTTGAGCTACCCACGAGCTAGACTCAACCCTGAAATTATTATTATTATTATTATTTTGAAATTTGAAAATAAAAAAGAAAGAAAATATCGAGAAACATTTATATTAAAAATTAAATGTTGAAAAGCTTCCTCTTTTTTTCGAGCTTGGGACCGGCTACTTTGAAAGTAGGCAAAGTTAAAACTGTACACGAACAAGATGTTACGTGTACAATTTTTTATTTAAATAAGACAAAAATATCAAATATGCAAAATAATACTTACTACAAATCTGAATAATCCATATTCAAATCTTCAAGTTCTTCGGACATTATTCTGTCCACGTTGTCTTAAATTCGAAGTTCGACGTCATCACAATCATTTAGACACAATAAGCTTTATAAAATGTCGACATTGAGTCTTGACTTGAAATCAGACAAAATTTTGCCACTTGTACTGAATGCAACCTCCGATACTACAGTTGAGACCGGAGGTGTTAGTAGATCACGATAATGTGACTGTTGCACGAGCCACAAGCCGAGCCAGTTTATGGTTGGTGCTTTTTGGCTCGTGGGCTCGTTCCCACGAGACGTTCTTTTTTTTTTTTTTTTGGTGGGCCCTTGCTCATACTCGTCCTCGTCCCTAGACGAGCCTGAGTCTAATATGGGCTGAGCCCACAAGCTTTTTTGCCACCCCTAAATCAATATGTGAAACCAATTAAAGAAAACAAACTACTATTCAACATTTATGGCGGAACTTACTAAATCTAAAAAGAAAAAATAGCGTGAAAATGTGTGCGTAAAATTTCAACAGTTATCTTATTATAATATATATATATGTCTTGTCTACGAGCACGGTAATGCATAATAAAATGTCAATTATTTGTGACAATGTTTAAGCGTCTATCGATCTATTCATGACTACAGCCGCACTGAAGGGTTTCTTGGCGTGACACTCGCTGTTGGGCGGTAATTTGAGAGTTCTCGACTTTTATAGAGTAATCGGAGGAAAAGAAAGAGGATGATAAGGGTAGAGCTTGTCTAGCCAATGACCAAGCTTTCATATTCACAGCAACTTTTGTTGCATAATTGTGATGCACAAAACAATATCACCTGTTAAGTATGAGAATCACTAGGAAGCATACATAACAGGCCTATCCAAATAAAATTGTTGTGGACACTCACAACACATCCAAAAAGACTGCATCTCGAACTGGGACGGTACGAGATGTTAACCTAAGCAAACTACTTTTGCACTCTTCTGTTACCTTTTAGAAAGATATAACTACAATCTAAATAAAACTGTCCTTTAAGCAGTCTTGCACAAGGTCTGAATGTCCCTAAGGGCCTAAACTACTCTGATTTGGGGACACTCGCTCGAAAAATTCAAAACCGACCACCAGAGTATAGAATAGTAATCGTACAAAATTTGTTGCAATCATCATACATTATAGCATCCTATAAATAAAATTTTCTTAAACAACATCATTCTCTTAAGAGGGAAAGATGGAATGGAATTTTATTTGGAAAGAACACTTGCCCATTATGACTTGAGAATAACCAATAAACTCAGAATATACAAAGAGCAGCAATAAAGTGACAAGCAATTGATCACACTGATAAATAATTAGAAACGTACAAATAATGAATTTCATATAGCCATGGGAATGTCACTTCTCCAAACTGATTTTATATTCAACAGTGTCATGTGAAATGAACATGACTTTTCCACGAGTGAAGTGCTACAAAATAGAAAGTTGCAGACCCAAATGCCATGAAAAAATGTTTAGGGAACCAAGTGCTAATTTATGTAAAGGTTGGCAACCACTCCAATTCCCCAATAGAAACTACTACTACAACATTTGGGTCACAACTAGCTAGAAGCACAAGCGTCAATGGAAAGAACCATAAATTAAAGAAATAATAAAAGATACGTAGGTGGATACCAAATAAAATCCGCAATTTCATTACCTTCCTGGTAAATACTTGTTCAAAGTTCTCAAATTACATAATCTTTCCACCTAAAGTTTTTCCTTATAACAGACAGGCCCCAACCACACAAAAGCAAAGAAAACCCCACAAAGAAAAGGGTAAAAGAATGAGAAGAAACGAGGAGTTGTCGCTCCAACCCCTTAAGCCTCTGCATCTCCTTCTACCCTAACAATGATTACAAACATAGACACTCCCTAACTCCCAGAGCCTGTTCAGTAACCAAATACTTCACTAGCTAAAAGGAAATTACTAGCCGGGACACCTCCTTGATTCTAAAAGGCCAATTTGCTTCATGTCATAGTAGTTACAATAATGGCCTCATAAGGAGCGCAAAAAAGGATATTTTGGGAAAATATCTAAAAATGAAAAGAATAATCACTGGTCTGGTAACAAAGAAATGCATCCATGATGACATCTGAGATCAGGTCTTGAGATCGTCTGACATGGCAGACGGAATACAGTGGGTGGCAAGGATGTCCAACGTTGCCGCTTTCGCAGTCTTTGTTTTAAGGACCACGATCTGTTGAAAAAAACAAAATTAAGTTAAAATATACAATTGGCAAGAAGTAATACACGAGTATGCATCAAAAAAAGAAAGCCCACCTGCTGGTATTCTAAATCGAATTTCAAATATTCATCGTCGCAGCTCTCTACCATGCTGGCCAGGCTCTTCAGATTCTTCACCGGATGACCATTCAAAGCATGAACCTAAAATAAGCCCAAACAGGTTAGAAGAAGAAGAAAGTATAGTATGCTAATAATCAGTTTTGAAATTCAGTTTGTGATACCACAAGCACTTGCAATGAAAATCACTAACCTGAGTGTTGACAAGGTCCTCATATCCTATATTTATGTCAGCCACGAGTACCTTTCAAAAATTTCACAATGAACAGGTTAAGACAAATTGGTAGAAGTTTTATCCAATGAAACATATTTGCATGAGAATGAAGGCGAGAAAGAACCTGGGAAACTACAACAATCTGTTCCTCCGGAGATTGTGGCATTTCATGCATGAGTTTGTCCAACAGCTTGACGGGAGCTCCAAACTCGTAATCCTTTCCATACTGGAATTTTATGTAAATTGAAATAAAGGCATAAGAACAAAAACATGAATCAAAGTATATGTGAGAGTTGTTTTAAATAACATCTTGCCTTTCTTGTATATTAAAACAAAATTGCAACCCATGTATAACTGGAGTATCCAAACCCGTAAAAGGTAATAATGAAAATACTAATAGACACAGAAAGCTAAAGAAACTTGTAAAATCCATGAACATAAAGAAAATTTTGAAGTCGTACTAAAAACACGAAAATCATAGCATCCTAGCACGTTCGCATGATTTCTATAATTAGTATCATAAGAAAGTAGGTTTCGGAGCAAAAGAAAAATGACCTATAAACTGAGGACAGAAGCTGTCTATCTAGAAATTGGCATGCATCGTCAACCAGTAATAGGGGCCAGAAGTCAAAGAAAATAACTCCTGGAACGAAAGAAAAATACAATATATGATTAGCATAGCATAATGCGAAAACTTTTTGGAAATACACATCCAAAGTCCCCAATCTCTACATAAATGCGCACTTTAGCCCATTTAATATTTCTCAGCAAAAAGCCAAAAAGATCCCCAACCTTCATTTTTGTTGCAAGTGGGTCCCCAGATACAGAACAAAAAACAAGTTCCTCCACCCTGCCCCTACTCTGACCACCCCTCCTCCTCTCCTCACCTCCCCTGCATTCCATTTATAGATCTCAAATATGGAAACTTTTGGTAGGACACCTGATCAACATGTGAATAGTTCACCATTTGATAAGCAGAGTGAATTAGCAAAATGACAGCTCGTGAAAGTCACAAAACATGAACTGTTCTGAGCATGTGAAATGTCTCACACTTTTTGAGTCTTCAGTAGGCATTAGCTAATCAAAACCTACCAACAAAATGAAGATGTAGGATCCGTAATCAAAAGCATTTAGCATTCACTCTCCACACTTTTTCCATATGTTCCCTCTCAAAACTTAATTTTGCAGTCCATGTACATTTTCTTAAACCCGACATAAATGGAAAGATAACAAACTATTGTGGTGTTTAAAATATGATCTGTATTTTTTTTATTATGGATTGAAATCTGTCTTTAAAGCAAAAGAAAGAACAGGTGAATTTTTTGCGTTCAATACATAAATATACACACATAAATAAATGTGCAGCTGCACAATTTCCACTTTTAACTACATCATGTAATATTATTTTAAGTACGATTCTTTTGACAGTGGATTTTTGTGAAACTATGTACTGAAGGATCCTTCAGAAATTAAATTATTTCACTCTAGCTCCAAACCTATGTCCTGGTATCCTAGGACCGTCGTGTAAGCTTTTGATATCTATTTTTCATGCTTGCTAAAATGAAAGTCACATTGTTAGTTGGAGCATACGTGTACCAACCTGGGAGCAGGGTGCTCTCAAAATTACTTGGGGATGCCTTAACCTACCAAATATGGTTGTTCAAAAAAATATGGTACACTAGTAATTCAGAAGGCTAAATTTAGCAATCTAAATATTTCATATTTGTTGTTCTTTTTTTTCAATTCTCCTATGGCATCCCTAACTCTAATATATGAGGAAAGAGAGTTGAAATGAAAAGGTAAATCATATAAATAAATAAATAAATAAAATTAAAAAAACCTTCGGTTTCTACACAAACATTCATCACACTTTTTTCCTTAATCAGTAACTTCAATTAGCAAAAATAGTCATTATATAGTAAATCTCACATCATCTTTTTAATTTACTAAAATTAATCACTATTGCAATTCAAAGAAGCTGATCCATGGCACATCAAACTGTTTGCTATGTGGTGAATTGGTGGATTGTGTTACTAAACCCTTGCCAGTTTTACTAACTTAAGAGACACAGACTGATTCATTAGGTAATATCGCCATGCGCGAGTGATTTGGAAGGAGCGGAACATTAACAACTTAAATGGTTTAGTTCTCATGTAGAAATACTTTTTTTTACAGAAACCTAGTTGTATAAATAAATTATTGACTTTTTGAAGATTTAAGATCTGGTAGGGATACTGTCTAAATGGGATTCAGATCGCCATACAGTGTATAAGAGGTTCCAGCTGTTCAGTTCATTAATGAAACAGATAAATCAAACAAAACAGGTTTCATATTCTAAGCACCACCCATACAGCCACCATCAAGCACCTTTAATTGCTACAAACTTTAGTAAAAGCTCAAAAAGTGAAACTCACACTACGTATAGGAATTACCAAGGGTACCAGAATGCATTAAGATCTGAAGAAAACTGCTCACCTCAGAACGGAGATATGGAACGGAAACAGTTGTGAAAACAAATCCAGCTACGATATAATATGAGGGAGGTCTACCCTTGTTGTGAGCTGGAATGAGCCTCCGATGAGAACCAAGTTCGATATTGAATTTGAGAGTTTCAGAATTACGAAGAACTTTAATTGCTGCACTATCTCCAGTATATTTCTGGGATACAAGATAGCTAAAACCTATACGCTCTCCATGCCTAAATGGAACTGCAAAATGACCAAAAAAAGTTAGTGTTACTACAATAGAAGATGGTTTCTAAACATAAGATGGAAAGATCTCCAAATACAGCATGTTTTTACTTACGAAGGTCAACAAAAAAGCACATGTTCCCATTCCATTGAGATGATCTAATCCGTACCCCCTCTCCGATTATCGATGTGAAAGAAGGGGGCTTGACTAGGGGTAGCCAAAAAGAAATTCATATGATAGAAAAAAAATGAAATTATGAAAAAACTTTTTCTTGTTTATACTCTTTTTCTACGGAATTCCTTGTACGGAACGTATTGCTAAAAGATCATCAATTCCTAATGAAATGGAGCTAGCAGTAGCTTGGTGGAAACCCAGAGTCTTTACTTGTTGATAGTCAAGGCCGTGTAAATAATACTTCGCCTGGCTAAGCATTTTATTCAAACAAATATAGAACCAAAATGGATGGTTTTGTGTTTATTACCAGTTCTTCCTCCTGATTCAAATCCAATATAGTACCTATGGGTACATAAGAAATGTATTGAATCCGTTCCAAGACATCAGAGACCATCATTTACAGTAGTAAAATACAACAAAAGCAAGCATTCTGCTGATAAATACATGAGAACATCATACCTCCGCATGCCAAATTCAACCTGACATATTTCAGTAAAGAAACAAGAGCGTATCTAGATTGGAGTTTCTAATGTATTCATAATGATGCTTAACAAAAGGATTTAGTCCTATTCCTTAAAAAATATATGCAGGTTCTCATATCTAGAGTATTCTGATAATCAAACCCCAGAGAAGACTCAAAACCTTCAAAATGATGTCAAGAGAACAATAGCACTCAGTTACTCTATGTCTCTATTGATATACTTAAATCTCACTTGATGAAAATTACTCCTATGATATATTACTTTATTATCATGATTGTAAGGCTTTTCTTCCTCGACAAGTAATCAATGATATTTAGCATTGTATAATGTGCCGCAATTAAAATTTCCTATTCATGAAGATGCAAGAACCAAAATTTTTAGCTGGAGTTACAGTTTAAAATAGCAGAAAATATTTACACTTGTGCACATATAAGAAGAGGTGTGAGAGAGGAGGGAGGCAATGAGATGGGATGGGAGAAGTATATCTATCCATCTACGTGCCATCAGAACATTTGTCTCACTCACCTGTTCCATCATTAGCAATATCAACCCCATCAAAGCTAAGGATGACATCTGATGGCTTCAAAAATTTGAATTCTGGAGCAGTGGGATCGATTCTTCTTATACGAACACCCTTTTGATCAGGTTTCATCCCAATCGACAACCGCAAATCTAGATTTTCCATCTTCTGCCACTCAACTCCTAGAATAGGGAATCCTGGTACATAAAAGATAAATACAGCAATTAAATAACATAGGACTCAATGAAACTTATTAACTAGGGAAAGAATTGTCAAAAAAGGGGCCAAATTGAAACTGATATCTGGATAACCAATGTCATTTTGATGCAGTATGCACATCTAAGATACATAAAGTGATCAAGACGAGAAACCCCAAGTCATAAATAGTAAATACACAATCCATCCGAGTATAGGAGGCATTGATACTTCCCAGAATTTGAGCATTTTCACTATCCACACAAGTCACTTTAACTCTTAATCCATTAGAGTACATAGGTATTAAGTACTAACGTCTCTTTTGAAAGATAAATGTGTGGTATTGTACACAATCAGTCAATTAGAAGAGATCTACAGACGTGATAACATTCAATTAAAGTTCAATTAAGTCTAACAGATGGAAAATCTCAGAACTTAAATCACAGGAAAGTTGCACAAGTATTGATTAGAAAGCAAAAAGACTATAGTCGCTATTTGATTAGATATTCTGCTAGGTATGTATGCATCAGATATCTTGAATGAAAAGTCAAAATGATATCTATATGATGACTTCTTGGATTTTCTCTCTGAATTCTTTGGATTCTGCCATTGACCTCTAATGTCCATTTGACTTATTTTCATATCAGCATATAAATCCCCCACCCTAGAGAAAAGGGTGCATTCCAAAGACAATACCAGTATATGCATTCCAAAGACAATACCAGTATATGCTCCATTTTTTTCATAATCTTGGATGAAGTGCCTGATGACTGGTGTCGGGATGACATAACCAATATTCTCCGCATCCTCATGTTTGAGGGATTGAAATGCAATACCAACACAATTTCCCTTGTCATTAAAAGCAGGTCCCCCAGAATTTCCAGAGTTTATAGCTGCATCTATCTGCAAAAATAATCAGTTTTCACAAGATATTAGTAAATTAATTTGTAAGCTACAAATCAACATCATCAAAGAACAAATCAAAGACCTGTAATCCCAGAAGTTCAGTGGATCCATGAACGTATGAAAGAATCTCTATGCGTGAAACAACCCCACTTGTCACAGAGATTGTATCACCCCCAATTGGGTAACCCACAACAGTCACTGCATCTTGCAATGCAGGTAAATCTCCAAATTCTAGAGGAGACACCCCTTCCCAGAACTCATCATCATCTACTGTAAGCATAGCTGCAGTAGTATAGTATAAACGAAAATCAACATTGCAAATTAAACATTATAAAAATACTCATCATCTATCACTCTATTATAACATAAGCTACAGTATCATATGAACCAAGTTGACATTGTAAAATAAATACTCTAAAGGTCTTCTTAGAAATTGCATTATATATTAGTGGTCATTTTTTTGGCTAGCAATCCCCCATCTCATAGGCAGATGACAATTTGGTGCTTGTTTGGTAGAGTTTAAAAGTAGTTTTTTAGGAGATTTTAAAAAAAAGTTGGTAAAATGTGTGGTTGAAAAGTTGATAAAAGTTTTGAATCCCATAAAATATGTGATTGAAAATGAGTTTAAAAAAAAAAAACTTGGCCAAACGTGCTCTTGGTCCAACAATCACCACGAAGATACATAAAGTCATAAACCACCACTAGCAGCAATCTTTTACTTCAAGCTCTGTATCAACAATCTTTCATTCTTTCTGCACTTTTTATGCTGATCCCCTCCTCTCACAGGTGGGTACTCACCATCAGACTGCCACCACGTTCTTTCTTTGTCTTTTTCTCAGTATAGTCAAAACAAGTGATGTAAAGGTTCTAATTTTCAACCATGGGGAATCTAACCTTGCTAAAATCAACAACCCAATCCACCGTCCATAATCAACATGTGTGAGAAACATTACCAGCGAGTCAAGAGACAATAACTCCCCATCATATGGACACTACCACACTTGGACTTACCATAATCTCCAAAGATTTTTCAACGTTTGATATCAATAATTCGATTCAAAATCAATTTTCAGAAATTGCAAAATCATTGAAAAGGAAACACACCTTAATAGCAATTTCAACAACATTAATAACTCAGAGGACAACATTATTTTTGAATAGTTTGGATGTAAGAACTTGTTGCTCGCACTCTTGATTAGCCATGAATGGAAAAAACTATCAATACTCAGAAACATCTCTAGCTATAGCATTCGCAATCATTTCAAAATCAGCAAAATAATCATAAGAAAATGTTATTTAATTGCTCCAAATATATCAACAACATAGAATCACCAATGAAAAAATTTGAAAACAACTGCATAGCAGATACTTAAAACCTCACCGATGTCACATTCAGTGCCAATGGCGAGCACCGTTGCAACATACTTTGTATCAGAACCCCTTTTTTTCAACTTGACTTGAGTGTAATGCTCCACGGAGTGGGCATTCGTCAAAACCCTCCTACCTTTAATAACAAACCCACTACTGCTCGAGCTGTACTGCCTTTTCCTCTGCCACGGTAACGAAAAATTCGGCTCCGTATGAACGCAGAACACCTTCACCACCGCATCCATCGAGGGAACCACCCTCGCCACAGCGCTCTCCGCACTAATCAGCGCAGTGGCAGCATAGCCATTAGGAACAGGAGGAATAGGAAGGGGTAAGGTTTTCGTGATGGAGCTGTCGATTTCGGGGGTCTTACGGGGACGGCCACGGCGGCGATGGTGGGCGGAGGAAGAAGTCGGAGAAGTGGTGTGAATGAGCTCAACATTGTTGACGGAAAAAACGACATCATCGGAGGCTACACCAGTGGTAGGAGGGGAGGTGTTGTTGTTTACGACTGTGGTCTCCGATGATCGGTTTTTGGGCCGACGACCGCGCTTCCGCTTATGCTTGGTTTCGCTGCACATACTTGACTTGAATTGAATTGAAATGTGGATTTTGGTCCCAATTCGATTTAGAGGGAAAGGCGCGCCGGGGTGTGGGTTTTGTTAGTTTTGGGGTATAAAGTTGTCACGTAAGCTGGAATACGACATCGTTTGACTGATAAGCGGCCATAATTTAATTGGGTAAAAGAATCGAGTGCCCTCATTGGGCTTGATTGCCTATCTGACTATCTCCATTTGACCACTGAAGAATACAATGTACGTTTTAAAATAGATAAGTGACATAAATGGCATTACATGAGAAAACAAATTATGCTTAGTCATTTTCCATACACTATCAGATCATCTCCAACACCATACACTTTCTAAAAAATATACATGGCAAAAGACAAAAAAGAAATGAAGAGAAAGATAGTAAAAAGAGGAAATTGAAAGAGATAGACACAATGTAATTAAAAAAAATGAGTGGACGATTGTCAAATAGGATGTCTAAAACTAGATGGTCTATTGGACGACTTTCTACAATAAATGATGTCACATGAATTTTGTCTCCTCCATCTCATCGCCACATCAACTGGACATTCAAAATAGAATATAGCATTGGAAATACTCTCACTTTTGTTACCATTTTATTTTGCAACCTCTTTTTTTAATCTCATATCAAGAATTTCAACCTTAGTCAGCCTCTTTTTTATTTTCACATTTTTAGATTTCGTATCAAGATAACCAATAATACATAAAATAAATATTTAAAAATATTTCTCAATCACCATTAAAAGAAATTTTCTAGTACTCCAAAAGTATGGATTACTCAATACCACTATTCAAATTATATATATATATATATATATATATATATATATATATATATATATATATATATATATATATTATTTTATTCACCTCAAAAACTGCTATAGTACACTTTTGGGACCCTGTCGACGATTTTATTTATGTGTTTAATAATTTTGTAAGTGTACAGATCGCACAAGTAATAAAATAGATTATGAGTCCAAGTATCGTTCTCACAAGGATTTAGATAATTTAATTAAAATTATACTAACCTTAATCAAATCTAATGAACTTTGAAAAATTGGTGATTAAAAACTACTTAGAATAATAGACTAAGAACAATTAAATAATTATAACTCAATTAAGTAAAAGATGATTTAATAAAATTACTTTAACTTTGAAAAAGAAAAGAACTATGATCCCGAATCCACTTATAATTGTCAATTCATCTATCTTGATTATTGATTTTGACAAATTACACAAGTTATGAAGATCAATATCCCTAAATTGTATAACTGTTTCTCTCAAATAAAATTAAATACATTCATATGTATGACTCGACTATATCTATATGACGAAAGCGAATACAAACAAATGTATTAAGTCTCTATGGATAATTAAGAATCACATAAAGCATAGCAGAATATTTCTATCCCATATCGGACTTTAAGATAATTAAAATAATGTCTAACATGCTTTCAATCTTTCGATAGTAAAACAAATCACAACAATCATATAAATACTATGTATATAATTGTAGATGCAATTAAATCAAAAATAATTATTCAAAATATAAGAAATAAATCATCAAATGACAAGTCTCAAAATAGAAGAATTTAAAATACAAGCTTTATCGTAATCCTATCACTAAAAGGTTTAGTCTAACATACTAATAATAAGAAAATAAAGAAGAGAATAAAATATAGAATTCATCACCCGGAGAAAAAGAAAACTTGAAAAAGTGATTTCTTGATCTTGATTTTCATTGAATTATTGAAAAGAGCAATCTTGATCTCCGATTGATGTGTTTTCGTCTATTGTTTTCTTCCCAAAATTCCACCATAATACGACTCATCTGTTATGAGTTAATAAATCATATTTATACTTCCTTAATTGTGCCCCCAAAATATCCCTAAAAATCCTTAAAATAGTGGGCCAAAATGTTTCCTAATCGAAGTAAAAGTCAAAAAGGAAATAAAATTTCCGCAGAAGAAATTAACCTGGGCAATCCCGGGTGATCGCCCAGGCGAGCTGTTTTGTTCTCTGTTTTTGTGCAATGCATCTGGGCGATTGCCCTACTTATTTCATCTGAATTTGCACAATTTGGCTATTCAACTTTGGATTTTAGTCATTTTAGTCTACAAACTTTCCAATAGCTCCCATAATAGTCCTTCAAGCTTTAATTGAGTATAATTTGATCCTCACACTTCTGAAATACCTTCCAATTTATTGCTCTTTTCGTCCATTCTTCTCCAATTGCTTATAAACGGGTCCAAAACTGAAATAGAAATCATTAATATGACTAGATAAAAGCTTAGTTTAAAGTTCCGAATAAGTGCACAAAATACACTTATCAAACACCCTCAAACTAAACATTTATTCGTCCTCGAACAAAAATAAAATGAAACTACGACTTTAAACTAAGCTAGAGAATTAATAGGAATTTAGTTAATGTTTAGTTTTTTACCAAATGCCTCAAGTTCGAAAATAAAGCAATACTTTTAGAAAGAGATTAAACAACACAAAAAAATTTCACTTATCCGATGCTTGACTTTTAGTAAGTGTGTGATTAGCCAAAAATTGAACATATACATGTATTAGCCCACAACCAATATTGTGTTGTTGATATTTTTACAATCCCGAACCCTTTGTAGTCATTTATTCCTTATACCTCTTGTAATTTACACACTTCTAATGCTCTTCTCTCTAATCTCAATGTGTTCTAGTAAATTTGGTTCCTACTAATCGACACAATGCCTTTTCAAATAAAGTAGTAAAAATTAGAACATTGTATTCTTAAAACTAGGATTGTAAGTGATTTCTAAATTCTTATGTTCAGTCTCAAGACTTAGGTTATAATCTAGTAATCCTCATCGAGCACTTCTAACTCTTTTTATTGATTTCACTTATATTATGTGTAATATTTTTCTTTCACAAGCTTAATGTGACTCTTGTAGCAAGCTTTGGACCGATGACTCTCAAGTTAAATGACCATAGGGCACCAAGTTTTGAAATACCATAACAGACTTAATTGTTAGAGTCTATATATATATATATATATTTGGTGATTCGTGTAACGAGCTTTGAGCCGATAACTCCCAAGTCAGATGACCATAGGACACCAGATTTTAAAATACCCTAACATGCTTAATTGCTCGAGTCAGAGATTTTATTTTATTTTTAGTTTAGATTCATTGACTACAACCTATTCAACCAAAGATGAGACCCAGAAAACTCAAACTATCAAAATTATCAGAACACGTGTAATAACTTTAACACCTCCAAACTGTTTTCAAAACAGTTTAGTTACTAGCTTAGAGATTTGGGAACGAGATTTTCACAATAATCTCAGGTCAATAATATCAACACAAACACTCAAGTTATATTTTTATATCAGTGATAAGTCAATAGTGGCTACGTGCTTCAAATATAGTTTAACATAAATAAGTATTTAAATTCAATTAAAGTGTTGTCTAATATTCTAACTAAAAACGTATTTAAATTCAAACAAATATCATCATTGACGGCAAAATATTCAACAATAGCTATAATTTTTTTTAATTAATTAATTTTTTTAATAAAAAACGAAATATAAAAAAAAATGAAATTTGTAATTATTAGACCCGAATAATAAGCAAATTCAAAATAATTAAGTATCATGATACTTAATCCACCCCAAACTAAATTATTACATTGTTCTCAATCTAAAAACAAAATAAAGCAAATAAAGGAGGGAATGAATTAGTTACTCTTCGGATATAGATGTGGAGATGATGGACCTGGCTGGTTGAAAGTTCAGTTGAAGTGGACTCAGATGTAGTGCTGCGACTCTTAGTCAAAAGATGATGTCATAGATATTATCCAAGTGGCTCGCAAAGTGGAGCATCCTGCAATTGACATGGTGAGGCTTTATAAGTGCATTAAACAATAAATAAAATAAAAACTAATTCATTATTTAAACTACCTAAAACTACAACATATAAAGCAAGTAAATAAAAGGGTTAAAAAATGGGTTGCCTCTTATTAAGCGCTTATTTATAGTCATTAGCTTGACTTATTGTCTGGTTGCTTTACGACACTCTAAATAGTGCTTTGCAGGACTTGTTTTGCTTGCATCTATTGATTTTGCACTATTTTTCGTTTATCCTTAAAATTTTGAATTTGTGCTCCTCATAAAAATAGGATTTGAGTGTAGTACCTTGCTCGAACACAACCACGAATACTTCAACTTCTTCATCGGCTCACAAAATCAATTTTAGAAGAAAGTGGAGAGTAGGAGAATTGTTTGAAATAACTTGTGTTTTTGTAATCTTTGATGAAATAGAATCGAAGACTCATATGGTTTGATAGGAACGGTTGTCTTAACTTGTGGTGTACCTAAACTCTCTTTAATATCTGTTGTTTGCTTAGTCTGTTCTACGTGCTCCTCATCAGTGGACGATACATTTTCTTTATTTGCAATTGACCTTTTTACATGGATTTCTGGTAATTGAATCCACTTCTGGTAGTAACAGTTGTAACACTTTTCTTGGGATTCACATATCTATTGCTTGGCAACGTATTTGGTACTCTGGCTGATATAGCAATTGCCATCTGACACATCTGTATTTCCAAATTTTTTATTGAAACGCATTGATTTTGAAAATTGATATATGCATGTCTCATAAACTGATCAGTTTTTTCGATGAATTTACCGAAAATGTCTTCTAGTGAAGTTCTCTTTTCTGGCTGCTGAAACTGAGGACCCTGTGGTCTGATATTATTGTAATTATCCTTCCAAGAGAAATTTGGATGATCTGCGATGAATTCTCCAATAAGCATGTTGTCCTCATCAATCTTAGAAGTAGCATTATATCTTGCTATATTGGCATGCTGCACTGCAAGAAAATCTCTAAAAAAACATGTTGTCCTCATCAAATTCAGAAATAACCTCATATCTCGCTATATTGGCATGCTGCATTGTGAGGAAATATCTAAAAAGCACGTTGTCCTCATCAATACTAGATTGACTTTTAATGATCTGCAAAGTCATAAAGTCTCCAACTAGCATATTGTCTTCATTGATCTCCTGATCTTCCATCTTGTGTTGTGGTCTGAAACAAGACAATTTGAACATTGAAATAAACTAAAAAATATATATAATAATAATAATAAATTAAATAAATAAAGTTCGAATTAGTGTTAAACTAACTGAAAAATAACTAAAACTAAATTCCGGCAACGGCGCAAAAAACTTGTCAGCGATTTTATGTGTTTAATAATTCTGCAAGTGTACGGATCGCACAAATAATAAAATAGATTATGAGTTCAAGTATCGTTCCCACAAAGATTTAGATAATTTAGTTGCAATTATACTAACCTTAACTGAATCTAATAAACTTTAAAAAATTGGTGATTAAAAACTACTTAGAATAATAAACTAAGAACAATTAAATAATTATAACTAAATTAAGTAAAAGATGGATTTAAGAAAATTATTTTAACTTTGGAAAAAAAAAGTACTAGAATCCTGAATCCACTTAAAATTGTTAATTCATCTATCTTGATTCTTAGTTTTGACAAATTACATCAGTTATGAAGATCAATATCCCTGGATTGTTTAACAATTTCTCTCGAATAAAATTAAATATATTCATATGTATGACTCGACTATATCTCTATGACGAATGCGAATACAAACGAATGTATTAAGTCTCTATAGATAATTAAATATCACCTAAAGCATAGCGTTATATAACTATCCCATATCGGACTTTAAGATAATTAAAATATCGTATAGCATGCTTTCGATCTTTTGATAGTAGAACAAATCACAACTATCATACAATTACTAGGTATATAATTGTAAATGCAATTAAATCAAAATGAATTATTCAAAACTATATTGAAAAAAATCATCAAAAGCCAAGTCTCAAAATAGAAGAATTTAAAATACAAGCTTCATCGTAATCCTAACACTAAAAAGTTTAGCCTAACATACTAATAATAAGAAAATAAATAGGAGAATAAAATATGGAATTCATCACTCGGAGAAGAAGAAAACTTGAAAGAGTGATTTTTTGATCTTGATCTTCGTTGAATTCTTGAAAAGAGCAATATTGATCTCCGATTGATGTGTTTTCGCCTATTGTTTGTCTCCCAAAATTCCACCAAAAAACGACTCATATGTTATGAGTTAATAACTCAAATTTATACTTCCCTAATTGTTCTCCAAATATCCTTAAAAATCCTTAAAATCGTTGGTCAAAACGTTTCCTAATTGGAGTGGAAGTCAAAAATGAAATAAAATTTTTGCGGAAGAAATTAGCCTGAGCGATTGTCCAAGCGAGCTGTTTTGCTCTCTGTTTTTGTTTAAATAAGGGCTTGGACTATTTTTACAATTTTTTTCTTCGGAATTTTAGTATTTTCATTTTTATAGAATTTTATATTTTTTTTTAATTTTTATTTGTTTAGATTTTTAGAATTTTATTTAAACGTTTATTTCTTCAATTTTGAGTGTTTTTTAGTTTTTACTGAAAATATAAAAATCTTGTTTTAAGTTTTATGTTATAAGTTTAATTTTATTTTCAAAAATACATTTTAAAAAATAGTATACCGTTTTAATTTTAGGTGTTTTACACAACTGAAAACTGAAAACAGAAAACAGTAAAGATAATATGCCTTTTAAGCTTTTTAGATTCAACGTTCGTGTTTTGAAAGACTAAAAAATACAACACTGATGAAGATAAAATTATTACTGTCATGGATTTTTGTAGAGGGTCCCAAATGTGTATTATAGTAGTTTTTTAAGTGAATAAAATAATAGACAGGTCATTCGAATAGTAACAATGGTTATGAGTAGTCTATAGTCCATACTCTTGGTACTAAACGTCTATTTGATCTGGATTAAGATTTACTATCTCAATTGGGAGTGTATTTAATCAAAACTTTTATAAAAGTGTAGGTGTATTTAATACAAATTTTTTAAATTATATAAAAATCTTGGGTATTCAATGTTACATTCCCGTTCTAATATTCACGGTGAACATTGTTATAATGCTCACCGGGACACTTATCCAACATTCATTGAATAAGTGTAAAGTCTAACATTCATTGGATGAGTGTAAAGTGGGTCGTTACACTCATTCAATGAGTGTTGGACAAGTGTCCTGGTGGACATTATAACAATGTCCACCATGGACATTTGATTAGAACAAAACTGTTCAATGTCAAAGACTTTTGAAAAGTGTTTAAAAAAGTCATATGATATTTAATTCATACTTTTTAAAATCTCAATAAATTCAAAGGTATTCAAAATGTCAATAACTTTTAATGATTTTTTATAAAAAAATTTATGTACTAACTTTAAAACACAATGTATAAATAAAAAATACTGTAATTTCTCTTTCATTCATCCCAATCTTTTGAAAGACTTTCGGCTACGAACTCTAGAGTCAATATAAATTACTAATATTTTTTTCTTCCTTCAATATATCTTTCTTTCTTCAATAGTCTCTTAACTGTTTTTTTTTTTTCTCTTTCTTCTTTTTCTTTCTAGAAACTTTATAGCTATGATTAATTGTCAATATTTTTTTATGAAAAAAAATATTAATATTTGTCTCTCTGTTCATTTTAGTTGAAAATATTTTTAAAATGAATCGCATACAATATTTATTTGAATTTATTTTCAAGCCATTTGAAAGTTCATAGCTTACCCAAAAGAAAAAATAGAGTGGGCTAATAATTTGTGTCATTTATATTGACGTAATTTACTTTCAGTAAATAAATAGAAAATTACAAATTCAATTTTTTTATGAATTTAATAATATTAATGCAATTAAATAAATTATTGCCATAATTTTTTCATACATCGATTTTTTTAACTGCAAGACATTATATTTTTATTCAAGATTTAATTAAAAAAGTAAAAATCTATAAAAGTTCATAAATTTTTATGAGAGTGTTCCAAAATAAAAATCTATAAAAATCTATGTAAGTCTATTAAAATTATAAAAATTAATTAAATCCATAAAAGTCAGTCATTTAAAAAACATCAATTAATTTTTTTTAAAATTTAAATTAAATACACTCATAAGATAATGATATTCTAATTTTGATATCATTTTTACTAAAGAGTGATTTAATGTAACCTACCCATAAGGATTATAAGAGGTCAAGTAATTGTAAAATCTGGTAAGATAAAGTGAAATTAATAATAATAAAATAATGTAATATAAATTTTCCTATTAAATGCTTAAAATTGTTTAGATTTTCTTTTTAAAATTTACATATTGATTGTTTTGACCGTGACAAATTTATTTATTATTCACTCTAGAAAAAAATAATTTGACTGCCGGTAGTAAAAGCGGATAAATATAAAATTATTTGATGTTTCAATATCAAAATTAGCGATAATATAAATTTTAATAAAAGAATATAATAATTTGTTGTATTGTTTTTTTCTTTTGAAGCAAAGTTTTTAGTAATATTTGTATTATGTGACAATATCAAAAAAATCAAATTTAATATATAAATATAATGAAAATTTAGTTTTGATAAGCCACTTTGGAATTTTTTTTTTTTTTCATTTTTCACAATTAATAAATATATATTAGTGAGTTCTATCACTCAAAGTTGAGATAAGTAGATTCAACGTTAATTACAATGTTAATTACAGTTGTTATTATAGTTAAAATGGAAATTCGATAAAAGTTCACTAAGTTCATTAAAGTTGTTGTCTATTATGTAGAGGGTAGAGTATGGACTTGAGCCATTTATAGAGTTTATGAGGGGTTGCCATGTTAATGATTTTTTTGGACAGGCCACGCCGTGTCTTGATTGTATGGCACATTTTTATCATGTCATTGGATTCCGAACATACATGTGCCCACCTTGTTGGAAATGTTCTTATCATCGAGCTGGACACTTTCTGAATTATACAAATACTAGGTTTACTAGGCTTGCTTAACACTGATAACATTGTGTCAATTTTTGTACGTAGGTTATTGAACTCTTATATTGGTCCGTCAATGCAATGACACGTGTTTTGACCTTTTGACCTCTCATGCTTGGCCTTTCACGATACAAGTTAGGAGTTTTCAATTCGACAATATTTATGACAGATTTTGAAAATATAGAAATTTGAAAATTGTCTTGTCTACATTTGTTGAACATCGTCTAATCAATTGTCAAGATTTTGATTTGATCTTGGTCGTTGAATAACTTGACTCATCATATCAAGTTGGTTGACCCACTATGAGTGGCACAATAAATTGAGTGTGACAACACCTTGACATAAACAAGGTAAATCTTATTTGTGGACCAACTCATTTGCTGTACATTTAACTTATTGTACTAAAAATAAATTATCTAATTTGAACAAATTTTTTTATATTTAAGTTTAACTTGAATTTGTATGCTTAAACATGAATTTACCGGATTCAATCGAAATTTGTGGGCCAATGGGAGATTCAATTGTTATCCAATTTCATCAAATTTGATTTAAATTAGCAAATACATCCTTATAGTTTCAAAAATCTAACCCCCATAACATAGAAATAGATAAACTAAAGCCTCTAAATTTTCAAAATTGTATCGCATCATGCTCATGCAAGTCTAATGACAATAATAATGTCAACCGGAAAAATGTAAACGACTATTCCAAGAAAATAAAACATGAATATATTTTACAAAATTTTAATTACCAGAAAATAAGTCGTCCATTTCAAACAATAGAGGAGTAAAACATATATTTGTGAAATTAGTAGGTATTTTGCCTTTCTACCTTTGTTTATACTAACGAGTTTTAATATTTTGATAAACTAACTTAATTCTGATCGATATTATATTAAGTTTGAATTTTTCAATGCAAAAGCACTTATAATTGGCATCTACAATACGTTTTACCCAAATTCAACTTTGAGTTTAAGATGCCATTGAAACTTTTAAGACATTTTTAGGTTTAAAATTGCTAAATCCGATATCTATTTTTTATTCGGAAGGAAAAAAGTTCAAAAAACAAAGAAAAGCTTGATGAAATTGTTGATAGAAAAATTTGGATTAGGCTTGTACCAACTTACTTGGACTAGAGTTCTTGAAAATTTGCAAAATGAGCATCTCTGTCAACCACAAAAGGTGGGTGATTGGAGTTCAATTATTGTAAGTACTTCGATGATTTAAGTCAAAAATGTATTATTATAATTAATTATAGAAAGTGAGTGATTGTAAATCTCAGTGTTTAATTGTGTGAGTAGTTGTAATATGAATAAAGGACTATAAATGTAATATATTTTTTATTGTTGGACATTTGGTCATGTTTATAAACATGAATGGTACTAAATTGTTGTTACAAAAGAGAGATTATAGGCTAAAAATCTAAAAATTAATATACAAGATAAATGCAGTGAATAGATTATAGTAATCTTTATTATGTCCCGCAAGATGATGCTCTTATTAGATACACCAATCTTGAAGCATAGAAGATGAGGACGTTGCTTTGGCAGCGCTTGCTCCTATTAGATACACCAATCTTGGAGCATAGAAGATGATTTTGGCAGACGCTTGGTAAACAGGTCGACAAGTTGATCACTTATAGATAAGTGAGACATTTGAAGTGGACGTGTGGTCACACTGTCACAAGAAAAGTGGAAGTCAATTGCGATATGTTTGATTCGAGATTGGAACGTCGGATTAGCATAGAGATATGCTTCTCCGACATTGTAGCAATTATATTTTTTCAAGAGTGACTTCCCAATATTTTTCTTGAATATATTATATTTATATATGTGGATTGTGTTTTTTAAAGAATATTAATGCCATATTCGTCTAGAAAATTGAAGTGTATAAATTTATACTTTCTTAGAATATGTATATTATATGCTTATCAATTTTGATATATATAGAGTCGTGGTTCTTTTGGAGCAATACAAAAATTCCTCTAGAACATTAATAAGTAGCAAGTTGTGCTTTCTTTATGAGCAAATTCATAATATTCGTATGTAACTTTTTCTTATGCATGAACAATGTTATAATGCCCATATAAAAATTCTTTTGGAATATTGATTATACATTTGTACTTCTACAAGAGTAATAATATAGCACGAAGTAATAAATTTAATTTCCACACACTTTAGTGTATTTTTGCCAATCAATTACCTATTTATTGAATTCAATAGATTTAAAGAACTTCTAGAAGTCTCAAAATCTTCAAAAATGCCAAAACTAAAAAATTATGATGTTCTAAAAAAATTCACAATCTTCCAACTAATTCAAAATTTGTTGTTGACATGTAGTAATTTATCACGAATGAATCGTTAGATTTGAAGAAAATGAGCTGTGAACTTGTTATCCAAATTTCACGACAATCGAATCACATAGCACTAAAATATCAACGTTTGATTGCAGCTGCACATGCTAACAAAAGTCTGTGAATTTACTACACTATTGCTCTCAGATTTTATTTATATTTTGGTTGAATCATTTCGTGCTGATAATGTGTTATAAAACTAGAGAGAATAATAAAAGAGTCAAAACTCAAATTTATAAATTTATTATAACAATGACCCATATTTATAGGTGTACAAAGTTACAATCTGAATAAAACACATTCTTCAATAGTAGATAGACAATAACATAGGTATTTAAATAAAATCAAATATTCATTATTATTTTACAGTATATAGATAAATGGAACCGTCGAACTCGAATTCAATTCATCCATTAACCATGTGAATTGTTAAAACAATCAAACTTCGAATTGTCTCGACTATTTTCCAGTTCTCCAATTGAACATACACCTCAAAGAAGAAGAAAATGATTACTTAGTCCAATATTAGGAGATAGAATGAACAATTATTTCAAGTTTGTCACAGGCACAATTTCAATAGAATTTGTTCAAGAAAACAAACTCTGAATCAAAAATAAAATTTTAGCCTCCATTTGATATAGATTATAAACTGGTTTATTTGATCAAAATAGTTTATTTGACCAAAAACGGTTTATTTGACCAAAATTTTTGCTTTATAACATGATATTTTTGACCAAAAAGATAATAGTCAAATAAACTATTTTGATCAAATAAATCAGTTTATAATCTATATCAAACGGAAGCTTAATATTTTACAGACACCTTATTATGGAATTATGGGACTATTAAATGCTAGCTGTTTCTCTCACCGTCTCCCAAGTCCCAAATAAGAAAAAAACAGGGGCTATACATACATCGACTGTATCTATCTGTATTTCTGTATTATACTAATCGACAATCCATTCATAGATCACATAAAAATCATTGAAAAAACACTGAAAAAAGCCAATAGAGTGTCTATCATAAAAGCCCATAAAAAGTCCAGCCATTTCAACCCCAGACACCTCAAAAGTTGAGATTTTTACTTTTGTTTTCTACTATGATTATATGCGTATTTTCTTTTAGTGGGTAGTCTCTAAATATTTCTGGAATAGTATTCTGATGTTACAATGGCTGCAAATGCATCACGATTCATCAAGTGTGTGACTGTTGGCGATGGGGCTGTTGGCAAGACTTGTATGCTCATTTGCTACACCAGTAACAAGTTTCCCACTGTCAGTCTGCTTTTATTTCTTTTATTTTTTGCTAAATTTATTTTAATTTTCTTGAAAGATCCGTTTAGGTTTATAATATTTTATGATTTATGGATACTGTTTGTCTATTTTTGATAATCTATGGTTGAATCACTTGAATGTATGCTGTGTAATCTTTTATTTCCTTTTCTCGAATTCTTTAATGTATGCGGGCTTCTGCATTTTTGCAGCTTTTCATTGGTTCTATGATTCTATACTTTTTTTTTTTTTATTCAAAAGGGTATCTTGCCTGTTTTCTTTCGGTTTTGGTTTTAGTATCTTTCTTGGATTTTGTACCATGTGTTTATCTCCATTGAAGAATTAAGGTGTGCTTTTTCCATGGAAACACATGTAATTGTTAAATCTTAGACCTGCTCTTGTAACTTTATATACTTGTTAATGATAAGGAAATTTATCCATTTTCTCTGTAATATCCCAATATTTCCAGATAGTGAAATTATTTCCGTAGTTTGAGTTTGTAATTAGTATAGAATCTTTCTTCTTAACAATTATTACAGTTATTTGTAACTTTATAAACGGGGTCTTATTGTGTCTCAATTACATTCACTTTATGGTTCTTAACAATTTTTTTTTGTTGGGAAATTAGGATTACATCCCAACCGTGTTTGATAACTTCAGTGCGAATTTGGTAGTTGAAGGGACTACAGTTAACTTAGGCCTTTGGGACACAGCTGGTAAGCTTATGCTTACTGTTGAAATAATTTCATTTTGACATAATTACGTTTTACCAATAAAGTATGGAAGTCCCGTAGCAATTAGCACCTGTCCAGAACCTTTTTCCTAATAAGGAGAAATAATTTAATGGTTTTCTTCTGCTGATCGTATTTATAGGTCAAGAAGATTACAATAGATTGAGGCCTTTAAGCTACAGAGCAGCAGATGTGTTTGTCTTAGCATTTTCATTGCTCAGTCGTGCAAGCTACGAAAACATACTTAAAAAGGTGCATACAGTTTGAAGGCCTTATAATTTCAATGATTCTTTTGGTACTTAATCTAATTTGTTTTAGCAAATGCTAGTATTATGTTATTAAATATGGTTTTTTAATGGTATTTGTTGGGCAGTGGATCCCCGAACTTCAGCATTTTGCTCCTGGAATACCAGTGGTGCTAGTCGGCACCAAACTAGGTATGTTACGATGCAAGAGGCTTCAGTTAGTCTCGAGTTTTTCTGCTCAACATTGTCGTAGTTGTGTTTTTTTGTCACCTCTTCTTATCATGTGGGGAAAACATGTGTGCTAAAACCTCCTCATATTTACCTTATAAATTCGGCCTTTCCATGTGGACATTCTTGCATGATGTTGCTTAATCTGTCCATTATCACATAACTAAGGACCCAAACATGGCTCTGCTAACAATTTTTTCGATGCACTTTTCAAAGTATTTTAGCATTATATTTACCAAATTATGAGGTGATACAGTGTAAATCCTTTGAAGGTATGGGGATTATTCCTGCCCTTAATCTTCCCTGAACAAAGTTTAGGGTTGACAAAGCATTTTCTGGGGTTGATGGTATTAACTACTTTATGTCACATTTGGCGATACCATTAGGACAATTGAATTATTTGAGCCATATTAGTGATGCAATCCGGGCCACAGTTTGTCTTGTTTTCTTTCCCTTTTCTTTTGCTTCTTCTTCTTCTTCTTCTTCTTTTTTTTTTTTTTTCTGGCGCTAGTGTGCAACTAAGTTGCTGACATACTCAATTACTCGTAAGCATGTTATTGTATTCAAATAGGACACCTATATTGTCAGTGGAAATCATGCCATTTATGAGTATGTGAGCATACTATTTTTCACGTGTTGTAATTACCTAAAACGTATAACTGCTAATCTAGTATTTAATTTCTGCACTTTCTTTCCTCGAACTCGTTGAAAATTTATGTTTAGCTTTAGATTTGGCATCTTGTATTCAGAAGACGAAGGGAGTTGCATGGTCATATCTGATACTACCAATAAGATTTCAGCTGCCAAAGTTCAATTTTGAGCCTTTTAATTATGCATGTGGTTCTCATTAATTCACGGCACACAACACTTCCATCCTATTTGGACCATAGTGCTTTATGAATTCTTATATTTCTATTTTTAGATGGTTCTGTATAATATTATTAGAATGCACATGTAATATAAACCTGGGTTGAAATAGGATATGTGAAAAGATTAGGAGAGGGTCCCAATGCAACTACTACTTCTGTTGCATAGGATTAGCTACGGGAAATAATCTTAACGTGATGTATAAAGCAAAAAGCTTCTTTCTCTGAAGTTAATCACGTATAGGGCTTACCTCTGGCTTTCGTCATGGTATCGGTTCCTCAAACTGCATAAAAAGATGTATTAATATAGATCTCTCCCTATGACACTTGTGGAATGGCATAATTGATTTGAAAGCTTAGAATGGAATTAAACCAAATGGATACATATTGGGTTACACTTCCCCATATAAAGTATAAACTAATGCTATTCATATTTCCATTTGAAATAATTAAGAAATTTATTATTAATTTTAAATAACTTGAGAAAGGAAAAAGTTTTGCATTTGCTAAATTAGGAATATTCCTGTCTTAAAGATCCACAGGGAATTTGATGCATAGGAAACAAATGATCTTCTCTTCCTATAGTTTTTACTCATGCTCTGAATGTTACTAGTATTGCTCCCAGAAAAATAAATATTTGTTCGATATGTGAATCAAAAATAAAAAGTGGATTTCTAGTTATTCTTTCAGTCATATGTCGGCATCCAAATGGCTGCTGTCTGCGACTAGACCTTTTGATACTCCCCATGCTTTCTGCACGCATATGCACGTGCGGGTTTGTGAGCTGGGAGGGCAGTATGGAGGTCAGCTTGTATATTTTGCATGCTATAGATGACAGGCAATCTTGCTAGAGGTAGCAAAGCAAATCTTGACAATGTGTAATTATTGGCGTCACCATCATCTTCACCTTCTTCTGCTTTACTTTCAAATTTATTTTTGCTATTTCCAATTCTAATTTAGAGGCTAATGGTTCCTTCTTCTTCTCTTTCCTTCTTATCCTTCAAAGCATGGTTTTGAAGTGTAATGGGCAGTGTTACCAAAGGATATGAAATTCCTACAGAAAAAGAGATGCCAAATCTCTCAGAATGAGTTGGTTTCAGTTTTGATCTGCAATTTCTTAGTTTCTGTTCTTCTCATTTTTTATATTTCCCGAGTCAATCTGGTAAATTCTCAATTACTCAATTTAGTGTGAGAATTTTCTACGGTATGGTTCTTTGACATGGATGGTCTATAGATTATGCATTTGACATGTTTTGAAGTAGCTCCTGGGTGCCTTTCTTTTGAAATTACAAATCCTCAATGATCCATTTTTTTTTAAATCAAAAGATTACATTTTGTGTTGCATACTACTTTATGATCATGTGGACTGATGCGACAGAACCACCTGCATGGTATTCGTTATGTTTCTTTGAAGACTCGATAAAAATTGAAAATGGAACAGGCCTATTTTCTTAAACTGTCATTTGTTTGCAACACCGATAAAATTTACATTTTTATGGCACACTCGTATGAATAATTTGACTCTTGCTCACCTTTAGATTTGTTTTCTTTTTGTTTTATATTTCACCAGTTAATGAGTATTATTTTAAATCAATAGATCTTCGTGAGGATAAGCAGTACTTAGCAGATCATCCTGGATTAGTTCCTGTCACCACTTTACAGGTGTGCATTCTCATCATCGCCTGCTTCTTGCTCTGTGTTTTATCTGTATCTTAAAATGAATGATGGTCTATCTATAATCAGGGAGAGGAGCTCCGTAAACAAATTGGTGCCACTTACTATATCGAATGCAGCTCTAAAACCCAACAGGTAATGGTGAATTGGTTTTCACTTTTACAACATGTAGTTCTTCTGTTAGTTTTATGTAGAAAGCTTGTGGAAATTCATAAAAAGGAAATCGTCTTATGGGATATTGTTCCTTATGAATTAAGGGTTTTCCAAAGATTGTATTTTAGGTGAGGAACACGAAAAGAAGGAGAGCAATCAGGACATTTGATCAGCCAACACCAGATAGTTGCTATTCAACCAAAATACTTGTACCAAATTTGCATGGCTTGTAGTTTACAGTTTGGACTCAGATTGAAGTATAACCTGACCATTTGCTAGTTGAGCACCATATACCTGTCAAAGATGGGCTATGTCGTGGAATGGCCTTTTCAAGGGAAACCTTTATAGTTGATTCTTAGATATATGGTCTCATGTGATTACTCTTGTGTATGCATTTGTATTGGACCACCTCATCTAAAAGCTTAAACTGTCAGACAGGAGACACATGTATTTATTTAAATCTAGTCTTTAATATACCCCCTCACATGCTGACTAGATTGATTTTTCTGATCAAATGCCTGACATGTGTACAATTTTTAATAAACGGGTGACGGCGAGACACATGTATTTATTTAAATTTAGTCTTCAAAATTATAGTTATTCTTAGAGATATTAATGGGCCTCATGTGATTGCTCCTATGTATGCATGTGAACATATGGGCATGCATTTCAGCAAGTGTATTAAATAGTTTGACCACGCTGCTTGTTAGACAGGAGCCGGATTCAATTATTCTGTTTCTTCTTTTCATCTCAATAGATGTTGCCTGATGGGTGTCACACATTGTTTCTGAAGTCTTAATGTAATGACTTGTAATTTATATGCATTATGCAGAACGTAAAAGCAGTTTTTGATGCTGCTATCAGAGTAGTTATCAAGCCACCACAAAAGCAAAGGGAAAAGAAAAAGAAACGTCGAGGATGTCTTGTGTCAGTATCTCTATTCTTATGCTTTTCAGAATAGCTTATTGTTTGAGCAGCATGACTGTTATTACTTTTCAGAATGGCTTATTGTCTAGCAAGATGACTATTATTATGTGCTATTTGATATTTTTTTAATGCATGTACTTAATGATTTGTTGTGAACTAAAATTCCTTTGAGAACATGGACACACATGGTGCATGGCTGTCAGAAGCTCGTTCTGCAAGGTGTTGGGTTTAGTCCAGTAGTAGGAGAATAACATATTGCCATAGAGGATTGGCCACATAGCTCCTCCCTTTTCACTCCACTCTATGAAGGACAATCTCCATAGCTGAATGATATAGGTTCAAATCCTATTAGTTACATCAGTCCGTCTGATTTTAGGTCGACCCCAATTTTCTGAATCTATCATAGTACTAGTTTTGTCACTTTCCCTGGGACGACTCAGAAAATTTGCATTAGCTCTAAGTGTCCAAAATCATACCTATATAAGCTTCTGTAGATAAAGATTAGTTATAAAAAATATGTGTCGAGGAAATAGTACGTTTGGTTTGAATATGCACACCTCGACCAGCTCTAAAAATTGATGTTTAACTACGAGTTCTTGCTCATAAACATCATTCGACGTCGACTGGTAAAGTTATTGCAATGATATCTCTGCTTTATTATTCGTCTTTTGTTGTTTAAATTCTCTCTTCTAATGTTTAACCTGTATTATGAAAACGTATCCTTGCTTGTCTACTGACTTCCTTAACACTTGCAATTGCAGAAATATTTTATGTGGAAGAACAGTCTGTTTGGAATGAAATATTTGAAGTTGCAGAATTGCACTGTGTTTGACATACTAACATGATGCTCTATCGTTGTCCGCTAAATCCTGAAGTTGTGTTTCTCTGACTATTTTTAGTGTCCGCATAGCAGATCAGTTTCGCCGGAAGTTATTTACTCGCGTTTAGTTTCGTATGGGTGATCATTTGTGAAAAGATTATTTCTTTATGTGAAATACTTGTTATTTCTTTTGTAGTTTGTTGTAAAGCTGAATGATATGTGGTGAATATAGAGATATAGGTAGTTGGCTAAGTTCAATCTAGCTGACCATGTTGGAATATTTTGAGAGTAGGAGACTTGAAACACACAACGTCACAAGCACATTGAAGAAGAATTGAAATGAAGAACTTCAACCAAAATTAATAAACACCGAAAAAAAGAGAGGAAAGATCGGAACACAGATGGAGGATTGAACACACATAAATAAAACGTTGTCCTAAAAGCGTTAGTTTGCTCTCTTTCAGTTTTCAAATGCTTTTGAGAATCTTTGAAAATAGCTATCGTGAATCCATTAGTGCATGTTTGGTCAAGTATAAATTATAATTTTAGTTAGTCAAATTGGTTAAACATATTTTTTATGTATATATTTCATAGAATTCATAATTTATTACTCACATATTTTATAGGATTTACACGGAACGATGTCTTAATGTGTTATTCTCTCTTGGTTTTGAGATGCTTTCGAGACTCCTTGCTTAGCTATCGTTGATTAGTGAAACCTTAATTGAGTTTCCGTAAAACGCAATGAAAATCTTTAGAAATTATGAATTTTGTTTGAACAAAATGATATGAGAATATATTGTTAGTTTTATTTGTTTAATTTACATGAACAATAACATGAATATAAATTTCAAGATCTTAAACTTCGTGATTTTTACAATCATTGCGGAGTAACAAGAACGTACCTTCAATTATGTATCTTGAATCTCCGTTGAGTGATTTAATTGCATATCTCCAGTCTCTAATCTCCAAATACCATTTAATATATGTAGTTTAATTGTATGGAAATTATGTTTCTCTCCCTTTGTCTATCACATAATGACATGAATAAATCGATGGAATAACATATCATTTTATAGATAGAGAGATGACCAATTTTCTAGTTAGACTATAATTCTATTTTCCATCAAAATAGAGTTCTTAAGAGAAATCAACTTCTCCAATAATTATCTAATTAATTAAATAATTAGATATATACATAAGACATATTATTAAATCTAATAACTTATCATGTAGGCCACATAAAGTCTAACATTTTCCCACTTGGCCTATATGGCAATATGACCTTTATGATTTAATAATATATTACCATTATGCGCACAGTCATATGGTAATTATCATAATCATCAAAATTGAGTAAACTACCAATACGAGTCATAGCGGTTCTATATCATTAGATCGATATAGTTTCTTCCATGTACAACAATATTAGCAACTTATCCAACTTGATTTATAAGTGAGAAGTATACGTGATAGTCCTGTAATGTCTTTGTCAAAGACTATTCCTGTTGTCATCATTATCCAATCTCATACATGTACACAAATATTGGTAAACAGGAAATAAAGCAGAAACAATTCAATTATTATTAATGAGCTCAGAATGTCAATGAACCATCATAAGAAAAAAAAACATTAATCACTACTATCAAAATTCATACTTTTCACATGTCCATTAATATCCTTTGGTAGTAGTTATTTCAATAATAGATCCCTAATCATAAGTTAGTGATTGTTTGTTTATTTGACATTCTTTGTTTCTGAACTTCATTCTTAATGACAAAGTATTAGCACCATTAGAATATTTGTCATTCTTGGAGAAAATGACAATTGTAGAATTACAATAATTTTCAGCGACTTGGCATAAGAGTCGACAACTCCAAGTCCTAAAATAAAATTCTGCAACCATAATGTTTATTTGTAATCTCAAAGCATGCTACAAATTCAACGTCCTTAACGGATTAAGTAATGACATATTGTTATCCACTTTTACAAAAATCTATTATTCCCCATCATATGAATAAATAGTCAAATGTGGGTAATCAACTGTCAAGCCATCCAACATAATGAACCTGATATAATATAAGTTTGATTACATATAAAGCTTCATACATACATAATGTTTCTCTATACGTTTTCACTCAATTGCATGAGACTATATTTATCCCCTATCTTTAATGGGACAAACCGAGATCACTACTAACAAGCAAAATATCAACATACACAAGCAAAATAATTTGCTCCCATTGACCTTCAGATATATACACTGATACACAATATTTTCTTTAAATCTAAAGGAAATTATACTATCATCGAAAATAAACTACTATTTTCTAGAAGCTTGTTTAAGCACGTACTTTGATTTATTAAGGTTACACATCATGCGGTCCTTTCCTTTATAAATTAATCCATATAAATTCCTTTATCTAAACTCTCATTTAAAAGGTTATTTACACAATGATTTGATGTAGCTCCAAATCAAAATGTACTACTATGATCATAATGATTCTAAATGAGTCTTTCTTTGAAAACAAAGAGAGGTCTTCTTTATAATCAATACCTTCCTTTTAAGTAAAACTTTTAGTAACAAGTTTATCTTTATATTGTTCAATGTTGCCATTAGAGTCACATTTAGTCTTAAAGACTCATTTACAACTCTTTTTTATCATTGAGACAATTCAACAATGTTCTAGACTTTATCTTGTTCTATAGATTTTAACTCATCTTTCATGGTATCAATTCATTTAGCAGAATCATTACATTCTATGTCTTGCGAAAATGAAATCGAATCCATAATTTGATTCTTGTAGATGTGCCACATAATCATTAAGAATAGCTTAACTTAATTTCCTGCAGGATTTTCTTAATGCTATTCTTTGAGATTGTTCTACATTAGGTTCAATATTTGTGATTTCTTCATGGAGTAATTGATCACCATTGTTGGGTCGTTTAACTTCAGTATTTTAGGAACAACAATATTAGAAGTTTTCGGTAAAAGAATATCTATTCTGACTTCTTGGATATCCACATTTCGTGGTTCCGCACTCCCACTAATATCACAATTCTTAATGAACTTGTCATTTCTGATTGCAACAATTATTGGACTATGGTTAGGACAATAAAACCTATACCCTTTGGATTTGTTCAAAGTAAAGCAACACTTGATCATTTTAAAACCCAATTTCATTCTTGTGGATTATAAATCACATATTCCACTTATAATCCCCAAACATATGAGTTTCTCTTCTTTCTACAATCCAAAATATATCTTTGGAACTTTCTTAATAGGAACCCAATTCAATATATAAATAGCGATTTTTAAAGCATACATCCACAACAATAAGGGTAAAGATGAATTACTTAATATACTCGTAACCATATCCATTAGAATACAATTATGCCTTTCAGCTATTCTATTCTGCTTTGGCGTATTTGTCATAGTATATTGAGGAGTTTAGCAAATTGACCTAAGTTTTACTTCCCATAATGTTCACCATTTCTATTAGATCGTATGATCACATTTTTATCTAGTTGTCTTTTTACTTCATTGATATATATCTCAAGTATGTCCATTACTTGAGTTATATCATGCAACATCCATAAATAATCAATAAAATATTTTTGTCCACCAAAATTGTTTTCAAGTTTCAATTTCTATAAACCATAACATAAATCCAAGAACCAATTATTGCATTTAAACAAACTAAAATATCATTTCTTAAATTTGAAACTATATCCCAATAAATCAAGTTTTAGAAATGGACACAAAATTATGAGAATCATAAGGGACAAAGTGTCTATAATAAGTCTTCATGGTGACCATTGTGTAAACTTAACGCTAGATCTGAGCCCCTTTAACTGAAACTCTAACTTAATTCCTCTTCACATAAGCAAAATACCATTATGTCTTTATGATTTTGGTTGAGGAAAATCACTACATTATGTTGGAAAGGTTGAGGAAAATCACTACATTATGTTGGAAACATAGATGGTAGTTCCATAATTCATCCACCAAGTATTATAAGGAACTCCAATTAAATATGGTTCAAAACATTCAAAAGCAACTAGACTTACCATTATTTTTGAATCATGTCTTACAATTATGGCAATCTTTAAAAAATTGGTGTCCACGTGTTTTTTAAAGAACTTACACTTATCATTATTACGTTCCTTATTTTGAATCTCAATAACTTTAAGAGGCCCATTTTTTATCTTGAGTAGTAATTTCATTCTTTTGTCTTTAACTAAGTTTATTTTCAACTTCTTGAGTGATGAAGTTAACATAATTAATTCCTGGCCGCTTAAGTCATATCTCATCTTAAGTATGTTAGTCAATTCACTTACATTTCACTTATTTCTTATAGTGTTATAGTGAATTTATAATGATGTATGTTGAGAAGGCAAATAGTTCAGAATGAACTAAAGGGAATTACCAACTTTCATCCTTATGGTTTCCAACTTTACTTTTATATTAGTCATCTCTAAGACATATTCATACATGCTATGTGTACCATCAAATTTCATGGTGGTAAAGTTAGCCATAAAGCGAGAGACTTATCAACAGTTCAGATTATAGACACTCAAAATATTCTTTTTATTTATAGAATGATTATCTTAATATTGCTTGCTAATTCTCAAAATCCAACTATTCAATATTTTCCAAAATTTATAGAAAATATTTTATTTATTATTGCTTCTATCAATAATAGCAATATATTTTTCAGATGGCAAGTCTAGACTAGGAACGAGAATACTTAAATGAAATTAGACTTATTTACGCTAATCCAATAATTTTTAATTTATTAATCATCAAAATAGATGAAGCATAATAATAAAGAGAAACTTGAATTGATACAATAAATTAGATGCTCTATACGTCAATGCTTTGAGATATGAGATAAATCAGATTCAAACAGACAATAAATATATATCGAAGATCTCCTTTGGGTAGATACTACAATACACCATTAATAACTATTACGATGCTTTGTATTTATTTTTATTGGGCAACTAAGTTATTTTTCAAGTGGTACATTCTATTATCTTTGGATATATAAAATGATCAATTAAGAAATATCAATTACCCCGTCATGTTAATTAATCACACAATGATTGATCCACCTTTGGGTGACAAAATATCTTTATGATTAACAAATGTTTTACTCATATACTATGTATCTTTAATAAGCATCTATAGTAAAAGGTACAACATACTAAACTTTATTAAACAATTTGACATTCTTGAAACATTATAGTTTGGCCATTGTGGTGGCTAACAAACTATACATAAATGAATATCTTCAATTGAGTAATAAATATTTTATACACATTAATATTAATTTATTAAACAATTCGATATTCATGAACTATTATAGTTTGGCCACTTTGATGACTAATAAACTATATACATAACATGAATATCTTTGAATTGAATAATAAAAATTTTTATAAAGTATGATATACAATAATTTTTCCTTATTAAACAACTAGCTATTCATGAAGCATTCTAATTTGGTCACTTTGATGAATAACAAATTACGTATATATAATATGAATATCTTAAATTGAATGATAAAAGAAAATTTCATAAATTAACATTAACACTTAATTCGGTAATATGTATATCCACAGAAAATATAAATTTCATACAATACAATCAAATTTATATATATCGTTTTGCATTGTAGTCGTATCTTATATATACCGATCAGTGTTATATAATGACCATTACCACCTAGTTTGTAGAATGAATTATGTAGCTATGAGCGAATTCAAGTTTTTATGTAGCTATCTTTCCAAGCTCCAAATAAATACTCATAATTCTTGTGGTTATCAAAAAACTCTTATTGCCTAATGGCAGATGTCATCTTTTATTATTCTGGCCACATTTTCATTTTCCTCATCTTTTAATTCTTTATTTGAGGTTTCACATAATAATGGGCCTCGACTAAAATTAGAGCTTGTTTGATATGGATTAAAAATTTATTTTGGTTTTTTTCAGTTGTAATTTTTGACTTTTCAATCCACTTTTAACATGAAAAGTCAACAATTTCAACTCAAATAAACCAATGTTAATTTATAAACTAGTTTATACCCTTACAGAAGTCTGAGAGTCGACATCAAAATTATAGGCTTCTTTATATTGGACATGTATCATCAACTGAGTCCTAATTTTACTTTAAAATAGATTGGACACGTGGGTGTTAAATATATAGGAATTTCCAAATGCTTATTTGGGTCAATTTTAGGAAATTCCCATTGGTGAAAATTTTTCCCAAACAAGGCATAAGTCATACAGCATAATGCTTCAAGAAAAGGTCAAATTTTATCAAACATAAAAATTTCCTTCAACATCCACGCGGACAAGAGTATGACTTGCTCCAAGAAATTTAATGTATATACTTTAATGGAAAATCACGAGTTTATAAACCATAAGCTCTGATACCACATATTAGTTTTATTTGTTCAATTTGTTCAAAATCTTAAACTTCATGATTTTCACAATTAATGCGGAGTAACAAGAACGTACCTTCATCCATATAAAACGGTCTTTAATTATGTATCTTGAATCTCTGTTGAACGATTTAATTGCATATCTCCCGTCTCCAATCTCCAAATACCATTTAATATATGTAATTTAATTGTATAGAAATTACGTTTCTCTTACTTTGCCTCTCACATAATGACATGAATAAATCGATGGAATAACATATCCTTTTATAGGTAGAAAAATGACCAATTTCCTAGTTAGACTATAAATCTATTTCCCATCAAAATAGAGTTCTTAAGAGAAATCAACTTCTCCAATAATTATTTAATTAATTAAATAATTAGATATATTCATAAGACATATTATCAAATCTAATAACTTATCATATGGGCCACATACAGTCTAACATATATATGAATAAACTCTTGTTATTCTTTGTTAAAATTGACTATCAAATATCATTTATATCATTTATTTATAGAGGTATAACAGTATAATCACGAAGAGACACAAACGTGATGAAAATACATATTTTGAGAGAAGTTTAAAATTTCGCTGAATCACCATGTCTGAAGTTTCTAAATTTAGATAGAATTTTAGATATTGTCAATTTTTTTTCTCAGTCCTATTATATTAACAGAGTTCTTGACAAGTTGCTTTGAAGAAAAACAAAATTAAATATTATTTATTTTATTTATGTGATAAATTTTTTTTATAATAATATACTATAGCATTGGATATGATCTTAAATACTTATGCACTAAAATACAATTGCAATAAGTTGAAAGATTGAAGATTCAAACAAGAACTTTAATAGGTTGACTGCCTTTGTCGAAATATCTCGAAATATCTCTTAATATCTCAAAAGAGATATTTCAAGCAGCTGGACCATGCACTTGAATTTTTTAATGTATTTACAGATCAAATTAATTACATTTCATAAACATTATTTTAATACAGGTTGGGCAAAAAAAGGTTCAGCCCATGATGGGCCCGGCCTCCCTCGGCCCTTGTTTAATACAGGTGGGCCTGTCCGTATAAAATAGTGGAAATTGCACTCCTTACTCCCTTTAGTTTCTAAATTCTAATTTTACTATTTAAGTTTTTTTATTTCAAAAATACTGTTTTAAAAAAAGCCCAAATACATTAAGCCCAATTTCCACGTGCAATTTCCACTTTCCACATTCCACTATCAATAACTGCGCCAGCCCACTAACCCAAATACATATAACACGCAACCACTTTCCACTATCAATAACCGTGCAAACAAAATTCTAAAACAGAAATTAAATAAAACAGATGCATCTAACATGCTGATAAACAGATAGTAACATAACTTGTTACATTTGTTATTCTGAAATAACATAACTTGTTACATTTGTTATTTTGAAATAACATAACTTGTTATATTTGCTATATTGAAATAACAAGACTTGTTAATTTGTGGATGAAGATTAGATATTTTTAAAATAACAGAACTTGTTACATTTGTAATTTTGAAATAACAGAACGTGTTACATTTGTGATTTTGAAATAACAAAACGTGTTATATTTGTTACATTTGTAATTTAGAAATAACAGAACGTGTTACATTTGTAATTTAGAAATTAGATATTTGGAAGATTATCAAACAGCATAAGTAATCCAACAAACAACTAGAGGCAAATCATTGAACTGGATAAACACATTGGTCAACAATTAGCTTTCTGAAAGTAGAGAAACACAATTGCAAAATAGAAATTAAAAAACATATAATAACATAACTTGTTACATTTGTTACAATGAAAACCAAGTTGGGGAATTCTGTCAAACATCTGATGGTCAATAAGGAGTAAGTTTTCCGTTCAATATCAATTTAGTATAGATGGTGGATAGAAGTAAGTTTTCCGTCCAAGTTGTTCTGCAGTTTTCACAGTTGATGGCTGGGAGTGAGATTTCCGTCCAATTTGATCTGCAATTTCATGAATAATGACTGCAAATTCGCGTTGATAAACGAAATTTGATCTGCAATTTGATCTGCAATTTCATTCGTTGCAAATTTCATTCGTTGCAAATTCGTTGGAATCTGAGATCAAATCTGAGATTCATTCGCGTTGAATAATGGCTGCAATTTCATGTTTATTTGGATGAAATTTCACAGACGATGGCTAGAATTGAGATTTTTCGTCCAACTTTGTTCTGTAATTTCGAGTCGAATTTGTTTTTTGAGGATCAAATCTTAATTTATTTGGAATCTCAATCTTGCTTCTTGTCGGCCGTGCGATCTATATGGAAGGAATTGAGTTTTTTGTGATTTTGATAAATGGAAAGTTTCCCAGCTTCTGATTTTGTTTTGATTTTGTTTGTTAAAACAATATATACATATACATACAGTATTTTGAAAATTTAGAAACAATGACAGTATTTTAAAAAATACTTTGTTTTTTATGGTTATTTGTAAAAATTCCCCTATAAAATATGCATTTTAAAAAATATATATATTCAACGAGCCAGAACCGGCATAGACTCGACTTTTGGAGACGAGCAGAGCATAGGCTTGGCTCAGCTCGTCTTTATAAGGGCCGAGCTCAGTCCGTCTCTTGAGCCAAGCTGTCCTTTGTTGGCATGGGTCGATTTAGTCTAACTCGGTCAATTTCCATCTCTACTGTCAGTTGACCAAAAGTGAAGCGTCTTACATTAATTTAACTAATTTTTATTAAAGGACAAAATGCTCTTCTCATATTTATTTATTTAAAATAATTAAAAAATAAAAATCAAAGAAAAATATGTCATTTTCTTTCCCAATTCATCCCCATCCCGAAGCCGAAGCCCGACCCCGACCCCGACCCCGACCCCGACCCCGCACTTCAACCGTCACCAATTTAACTTGTAGAATGAACTATTAGTTTTAAACATAAAGACATATTAAATGATCAAATTATTGCAAAAACATAAATTGAAGTGTTAATTACACTAATCGTCTACATTCTTTCAAGTTTGTAACAATATCATTCATATTCAATTTTATTCATAGATATCGCCCCAATCCTTTCATTTATTCGTATAGGTGGTCCTCAAATAACTTTTTTTGACATTTTTGCTCATGACTTAAATAAATTAAAATGATAGAAAAAAGAAAATACAATGGAAAATTGTAATTGAGACCATAACCTTTTCAAAAGTACAAATAAATACTAAACCATATTTATTTTTATTTTTTTACATATTTTCACTTAAAATAATAAAAAATAAGTCATTAAGTCCTAAAATCTCTAATTATGTTTACCGAAAGGACATTTGTAATTTTTTACAGATATCGTCTAGTGATCGGTTAATTAATAGAAAATTATACTTAAGTATAAATTTGATCAATTTAATAAGAATAAAATAGTTTATTATATTCTATTATTTAAAATAAAAAATAAAAAAACCAAAAAGGGACCATCATCTTCCTCAACCCCATTGGGGAGGGAGGTTCCACCCCCTGTTTGTCGGCCCAAACCACCGAAGTTTGGGCTGGAGGCAATTAGGGAGGATAAATCTTTCTAGATTGTGCAAAGACCAGAGAGTTTTCTCCTCTCTAGTTTTTGCGAAAACCAATGCGAACCCTCACCCCCACCCACCCCCACCATTTATGTGGGAATGGGGAGATTGGAAAATATGATGGTCCTTTTTTGGTTTTTTATTTTTTAAAATTATTTTGAATAATAGAATATAATAAACTATTTTTTCTTTGTTAAATTGGTCAAATTTAGATTGTGGGTATAATTTCTTTTGTCAATTAACAGACAAAATTTGTAGAAATTTTAAATATAATTTCGGTGAACATAATTAAAAGTTTTGGGACTTGATGACACATTTTTATTATTTTAAGTAAAAATCTGTAAAAATAAAAATAAAAATGTTTAGGATTTATTTGTATTTTTGAAAAAGTTGAGGTTCCAATTGCTAGAGGTGGCAAAATCGGCCCGACCCACAGGCCGGCCCATGTAGCCCGCTTTTTTAAGTTGGGTTGGCCCTAGTCTAAATAAAATCGGGCCAAGATGGCCCAACCCATCTAGCCCGTGAGTTAGTTGGGTCGATCCGATTTTGATTTTTTTTTTCTCCTTAACACTAAGGGACTTTTTCAAGAATGCGCCACTTTTTTGCTACTTAAATTCCAAAAATACTGTTTTGGTAATATATTTATTATAATTACAAATATTAATATATTAATTAGATGCTATAATTAACATGTGTAACTGAAACCCAGAAAAAAGGGAAATTTCTGTTATTCTATTCAATTAGAAATCTAATTGATTCTTTGCCAAAATACAAAAAATAAAAATTTCAGAAAATGCCGTGAAGAAGATCAGTACAAAAGCGAAGAACATTATTCTATGAATAACATCATTCGGCAAAGAAGATCAGTCCGCGAAGAACATCAGACCGTGAAAACCTTCCGTCCGTGAAGAAGATGTGCTGAACAAAATCATAACGTGAAGAACATTAGAACGTGAATAGCGTTATATTTCTGTTATGATCTTATAATATTTGGAAGTTTGTTGTTTGCGCAGATATTTATTACATTTAGAACATCCGCGTATGTTACAAATCTCGTATGTTATATTTTAGTATGTTACGTTTGTACGTTTGTAACATATTATTTTATGTTATTATTTTGTAACAAATTGCAGTGATTAGTAATTCCAATGTAACATATGTAACGCCAGTGGTATAGAATACCAAATCATGTAACATGTGTTGGGTAAAATAACACGATATCATCTGTAACATGTATTGGATAAAATAACAGTGATACATACTGTCGTTTGTTACATATGTATTAGTTAGTGATACACTATAGAATTTGTAACATCTGTATCAGACCATGATTTTAAAAAGAATCTGTTACAAATGTTACAATTGCAAAACCAACTCTAAACTTCAACAAGTTCAGTTGTAACATATGTAACATATGTAACGTCAGTGGTAGATAATACCAATACATATAATATGTGCTGGGTAAAATAACATTATATTATCTGTAACATATTCAATGATACAAAATGTTGTTTGTAACATATGTATTAAATAGTGATACATTATAGCATTTGTAACACTATATCAGACCATGATATTAAAAAGAATCTGTTACAAATATTACAAGTGCAAAACCAACTATAAACTTCAACAATTTCGCATTTACATACATACTGAGCTTTAAAATAAATTAATACATTGTAACATCAGAATGTAACAGTGAGAAGAAATTTAACTCATGATTTAATAACATAACTTAATCTGTAACATATTTAGTAACATATTAATTGCTACAAAATATCATTTGTAACATCTGTATCAGAACTTGATTCGCAACATCATCCCTAACACTTTATCAAACATTCATACACAATATCATTTGTAACAACAGCATCAGACATTAATATTAAAAAGAATTTGTTACAACTGTTACAACAGCCAAAACTAAATCTAAACTTCAACAAATTCCTATTAATATATACAATGTAATGTAACAGACATATATAAACATATTATATCATAAAAAAATGTTTCATACAGAGAACAATCAAATCCTAGCATTCTTCAGTTGCTTGCTTCATCTCATCTCATTGTAACATTGCTTCAATCGTCTCAAGGAGTAAATATCACCCCTTCATCTAATTGATTTTAGATTGTCGTTCATCTTTGTTGTCTCTTTCATTGGACTCCGGTTTATTTTCTACACCAGGCGACGCTCTCTTCGACCTTGTCAATCTCTAAGTTGGAGTCTCCATTCTTCAAAAGAGATGAAAAATATTGAAAAATGTACTAGAATTTAGGGTTTTCAGATGAAGATTTGCAGAGATATTTGATAATAGAGGTTTCATCACTGTTGGGGCTTTTTCACTGTACAGGGCGTAAATCTAGGAGGATTAAAATAGTAATATGTAATTTATGATTTTAAAATTATTTTTTATCCATTATTAATTGAATATAAAAATAATTAAATTATTTTTAAGAAAGCAGTATTTTTGAAATTAATAAGCCAAAATGTTAGATTTGGGATTATTTTGATATTTATAAGTAGTGGGTGTAATATCCACTAACACTAATCACTCATTTTGTGAATAGCCCCAATACATAATTCAAATAATATCAATCTAAAACGATCTAAGCCAAAGTCACCAATTAGTCCAAAAATCTCAGGATCTAACATAAAATTATTTAGATTTAATTAAAATTTAGTTTAATTTAAATTTCAATTCAAAATATATTTGGTGTGACAAGTAAATTATTTATTTTAAATTTACTTATAAGTAAATTTTTTAATTTAAGCCAAGCATGCCTATATCTCAAAACAATAAGACTAGCATTCTTTTAATATTTATATTTTTTTAAAAAAAAGTGTCTACAAATAGTTTATTATTAACAAAAAAAATTATTATTTTAAAAGAAATTTGACGTTTATTTATTAACTAATACATGAGAGCCCCAATTTTATAAATTAATATATTTAAAAATCTCAAAATATATAGTCTAAATTTATCTAAAATTGTATTTGATGTAATGTATTAGATTGTATAAAAAATTTATTTAAAAAAAAAAAGAAAATTAAGATAAGTTGGGCCAACGAGTTGGATTGAGCTAACATATTTCTGGCCCATACACCCAGCCCAATTTTTATGTGTGGTCCTACTCTGGCAGGTTGGGTTGGCCCAATCCAGCCCATTTGCCAGTTCTATCAATTGCAATTTTTTCATTGTATTTTATTTTATCATTTTAATTTATTTAAGTCAGAAGCAAAATTATAAAAAAAGTCATATGTGGACCATTCACACGAATAAATAAAAAGATGTTGATGATATATGCAAATAAAATTGAATGAGGATAATATTGTTAAAAATCTAAAAGAATGTGAACGATTATTGTAATTAACTCTAAATTGAATGACTATGTTGAAACTAAATTAAAATTTAGTAAGTATCGCAAAACAAATTTATAATGTTGTTTCATATCGCGGGTTTTACCTTACCATGCAAATATTGATAATCAGAAAGAAGGGATAAAAAAGAGAGAAAAGAATTAAGTATGTTTATTTATTGTATGTTTAGTATTGTTAAAATTATTTTTTAAATATTTATTATTTGTGAATTTTATAAAATATGTAAATAATAAGTAAATAGTAAATATAAATTTTACAAAATAAAAAATATATAAATAAAAAATAGGTTATAAATCAATTTAAATTATAATTAAAACATAACCAAACAAACTAGTAATAAATCCTAATAAAATTTTACAACTAACAATTTCTCTATTAATAATGTATAATTAGAATTGGGATAAGCATGAAAGCAACACATTACTTGCCACCTTTAATTATTGTGGGGTTGCCTATTGAAGCCCAATACCACTAATTGACATGTAGCACTAGCACCGCACTCAAAACAAATACAAATTTAGTGTGCCACGTAGCCCTAGGTGGGCCTCACTTCGTTCAGCAATCAATATTGTCAATACCATGCATTTTTTGTTGCACATGCAGTCAGGGCCCCACCAAATTGACACTTGCGATTTATTTATAAAATAAAATAATTTAATTAATTTATCCAAGTTAAAAATAATTAGTAAATTTAATAATGTACTATTAACTTCTATTTAAAGTAAAAAATAACATATTTTGACGTTTCATATTTAATGAGACGTATTTTTAGTAACTATCTGATGTCATGTTCGGTAGAGTTTTTTTTTTAAAAAAAATCTATTTTTTTATCTACAATTTTTTATTTTTCAACCTTTTTTACACTACAAAAAAATTTGAAAATTCATTCTTTCCTAAAAAACAATCTATCAAACAACTAACAAGCCCTGAATTCAAGATTATTCAGTGTGAGATGTTACTTGAACTTGTTGGAATGAGACGAAATAATACGAGTAGTAAAATCTTATTTTTTCTAAAAATAGTGTTGAGAAAACAAATAAATTGAAGTTTAATAACTTCTAACACTATTTTAATTGTTATTTTATTACGACCATAGATAATTTTCTCCACTACATGAAAAAAAAGTATATAAACGTCCGTGTATCTTTATGTCTTCAAATTTTCCTTTCACAAAATTATCTCCTTCAAAATTTGCTGATCGTTTCAATCGATTATCTCCCTTAACCTTCTCAATCGGTTATCTTCTTCCATCGACCATCTTTAAAATCTGTTCATCATTATAATAGAATTTACGATCGGATTCCTATGCAAAGGAAGTGGTATAGTAATATAAAAATAAATATTTTTTTTATAATTATACATACTATTTCAAATACTACCACTTTGTTTAAATATTAGGGGAATTTGAGTGGTGGGAGATGAAAATAAGTAGTGTCGGTGGTAAGTACAAATTAATTATCAATTAGTCAACTTAATCTCTTTTATTTATTATTGAAATTGTTGAAACATTCTCTTTCGTGACTCAATTAAATTGTTACTACATTAAACTTAAACATAATCGTATTAATTCATACTTTACTATTAAAATAAATACTTATATTAAAAGTAAATTAATCAATAAGTTGAAAAAGTAAGTATGACTAATTTTAGAGCTTAGCCAAACATGCCTCTTGATTACTTCAAGCATTTACTCCAAATATACTCAACAAGTATTCATACTGGGGAGTGATTGCAGAGGAAACAGACAGTGAAGAAAACGTAGAACAAAACAATAAATATTGTATTTTTGTGTAAGATTCCTGCACACATTTTTCTTTAGACAGAGAAACCTGAAATTTTGACAGTACTAATTTGGGGCCATTTTCATCATTTTCATTTTCACACTTTGCTCAAAATTTCCAAACTGTTCTTCAGACTTCTTTTCTTACACCCACTTTTTGCTTGAACTTTTTCTTGAGGTGTGGGGTCTTTTGATTATTTTGGATTTAGTTCACTTCACTTTGTTTCTTGATTCTGCATCTTGAAAAACTTTTCATGTCACAACCAGGTATATTTTCCCTTTGCTTTTCTCTGGTTCTGTTTTTCACTTTTTTGCAATCATTTTTTTTTTTTTGCAATTTACACTTTTCTTGATGTTACAGATTTCCATTTTCTTGGCTTACCACCCCCCACCCCCGCGGCACACCCACCTCAACAGGTAAAGAATACACCACCTTGTTTTGTGTTCTAGACCTTTTACTGTTAGCATAACAGGTGAGTGGTGTGGTGCCGGTTGTACCTACATACATGTGCGGTGTTCTTTGTTGTTATGTGGGTTTTTACTTATAAGTCATTTTGAGCCTTTTTTTTGTCCATCTTAGCTTTTTGGGTTGCTAGAAATTTGCTGTTTTCTTTAATTTCTGTAGCGTTTTCATCGTTTTCTAAAGCTTTATGATCTGGGTTTTTTGCAGATTTGATGCTTTCGCTTGCACTTGAGAACGTGTAGTGAAAATCCTTGGAAACTGTTTTTTTTTTTTTCATTATTTTTCTAGATAAGAGAAAAAAAGAGAAATTTAAGAAATGTCTGGTGGAGGAGCACCGAAGGGAGGTGACCCAGCGCCGCACCCACCAAAGGATCAGCTTCCCAATGTTTCCTACTGCATTACTAGTCCTCCTCCATGGCGTTAGTTTCTTAACATTTTCCTAATTTTTTTTGCAATCTCTAGTGTATTATTTCTGTAATTCTTTCAGTTTTTAGTATAAAGTGGTTGTGGATTCTGTCGGTCAATTAAATTAATATTTTCATTTAAAAAGTATTTTTTGGGTGCAGGTTATTAATTCTCTGCTTTTCATTATAAGCTATGTGTATATGCTTATATTCTTTTTGCCATTTCATTAACTTTTTTGAAACTTTTACCAAAATGTGCTGATTTTAGCAATACCAAACAGGTACGAAATGTATGGTTGAAAGCTGATAAAAGTTGTGGTTCCATGAAATGTGGTTAAAATTAATTGCTGAGTTTGACCTCAAATTTTTAGCATCTTTTTAAGTTAAACCAAACGGACGCTAACTCTTTTTGTGGGATTTTGGTAGTAAGGGCTTGCAGCTTGTTTCAGTATATCTGGGTTGTTATCCATGCTCTAGGTCAATTAGTAGCTTATGGGTCCTGATTCTTGCAAAATTTGCCAATCTTCAACTCTTCAATCTGTTTTGCTATTGGATGATGAGCGGCCAAACTTCATTCTAATTTTCCATAAACTGGTGCTTGTGCTATATGAGTTATGGGTTTTGGAGAAAATTGGACAACAAAAGCAATTTAATTATTGCCGGATTGTATATAGGGTATTTCCAATGGATTTGTGGGGTATAGTATGCTTTCTGTCTGGAATCTGGCATATGCTTTGGTATTGATAGTGACTTATAATAGGTGCTTTTTTTTTTTTTTTTTCCCTTTTTAATTAACATATGAATAACAGTTCATTTTCATCAAATACCCTTTTGGTACTTTTATTACAAGTTAACATAAGATAACCCAAAATGTTTTGATGCAACTTTGTTACTGTTCTAGGACACACTATATTTTTAGTCTCAATTAATGTCACTCGAAAAGTGATGCCTTCTTCTCTGATTGTCAAGAATATCTGGGTCTAATAGCATTGCAATTTTTTTTTTTTAATTTCTCGATATTTGTCAAAGACAGGCATGCAAAAACGAGGTCGCTATTGCATCTTGTGTTTGTAAAAGTTATGAAAATGTGACATTTTTTTTGCAGCTGAGGCCATTCTTCTTGGATTTCAACATTATTTAGTGATGCTTGGCACATCAGTCATCATACCGACTGTCCTGGTCCCTCAAATGGGGGGAGGAAATGTGAGGCATTAGAATGCTTACCTGCAGTTCAATTCTATACACTTTTATTGTGTCTCATTGGTATTCACTGACCTACTCAAATAAGCACTTTTTCCCCCCCTTCCAGGAGGAGAAAGCAAAAGTCATTCAGACTCTGCTATTCGTTGCTGGATTGAACACCCTCTTGCAGTCATGGTTTGGATCCAGATTACCTGCCGTAATTGGAGGGTCATACACCTTTGTTGCACCCACAATTTCAATTATCCTGTCTGGTCGATGGAGTGACCCGAACCCTGCATCGGTTTGTGTTTTTGATAACTAGCCCAATGTTTTAGTGAGTTAGAAATCAATTAGTGCTAAAGTCTATTGAGGCTCAGCTATCAGGGCATGCCTTTGCCAAGGAAGAGCATTACAAAAAGAACCAGTACATAAAGTGCCCTGAGTTAGTGGTGGTATAATTTGGTTCTAATTTGCTTTACCTTTGATGACCATGTAGAGATTCAAGAAGATAATGCGGGCCACTCAGGGTGCACTTATTGTTGCCTCAACTCTTCAAATAGTACTTGGTTTCAGTGGGCTTTGGCGTAACGTTGCAAGGTTGTTTTTACGTTACAGAATTAATGTACTTGCACCTAGCGCATGTTTGGTAATGTAGTGCTTATAAATTGTGGGTCTTACAAAATGTGTAAATAAAAAGCATGTTTGACCATCTTAAATTATGATTTAAGCTCAAACAAACCAGCACTTATTTTCATCCATGCTGAGAATATTGAATTCTTTTATTATCGCCGTAATATAACTGTGTCTTTACTTGGAGGCCACCTTAACATGTTTTTAAGATGTACTCTATCTTAAACTTCTGCCCTTTTTGTGCTTGTACTAAATTTGGTTGACTAAGCAAAAATGTCTGTGATATGCTTCACACTTCTTGATGAAGTTACTGCAATCCAATAATTTGCTATCATAGATACTATTTATAATCTACATGTCTGTTTGTATGATAATGACATGGTTAATTTCTCATAGATACAAGTGAACCCAATCTTCTCATGGATATCATTATAGTCACGAGTCTGTTACATGATATCTTGACCATAGTATTTTAAGTTATAGCTAAGTCAATTTGTCTATATAATGCAGGTTTCTGAGTCCACTTTCAATTGTTCCTTTGGTTTCTCTTGTTGGGTTTGGGCTCTATGAGTTTGGTTTCCCTGGGGTATGTATGGATCTTTACCTCCCCCCCCCCCACCCACCCACCCACCCACCCACCACCACCAAGATGACTTTCCTCTGCCCATGTTTTTGGCATTTTTTAAGCACTTGTTTGGTTAAGTTTAAAATAAACTTTTTTTTCTTTCTCAAACTCATTTTCAACCACATTTTTCATGGGGCCCACAACTTTTATCAACTTTTCAACCACACATTTCATCAACTTTTATAAAAAACTCATAAAAAATTACTTTTAAACTACACCAAACTAACACTTAATTCTATTGGCTATTGATAGTTACTAAAACAACTTGCGTTGGTTGTCTAGGTTGCCAAATGTGTTGAAATTGGATTGCCGCAGCTCATCATTCTGATTCTCTTTTCTCAGGTAACATTCTTTGTCACACTTTTCTATTGTATTCTCTTTCTTAGTTTCGTTATACTACTTTCGTTTAGTATGTTCCTTGATCAAGTTTAATGTAGATGCGCCCATGTGATCTTCTAATTACAAGTATTAGGATGGAATTCATTTTGCACATGATTGCAGTAGTTGTCATGTATAATTTCTCTATTTCCCGCTTGATATAAAATTAAAATTCCTGGTTATTGCAGTATTTGGCCCACCTGATACGCCCAGGAAAGAATATTTTTGATCGTTTTGCTGTTATATTCTCGGTGGCAATAGTATGGATTTATGCCTTTCTGCTTACTGTGGGTGGGGCCTACAATGGGAAGCCACCAAGAACCCAAGCAAGCTGCAGAACAGATCGCTCTGGACTTATTGATGCTGCTCCATGGTAAGCTGAATTTTTACTCTTAATCATAGTAATAACATTTTTGGTCTTTGCACACTGTATCAATTTAATTTAGAGCATGCTTGGTATGGTTTTTTTTTTTTGAACTCTTTTTTTCCCAAACTCATTTTGAATCACATATTTCATGGAATCTACAACTTTTATCAACTTCTCAACTACGTATTTCACCAACTTTTTCATAATTTAAAAAAAAAATTATTTTTAAACTGTACGAGGTGCATTCCTAATTATTCTATCTTTCTTTAATGGAGATTGCTTGGTCAATATGGGTTGCATAATTTGTCTGGCTCTTTCTGAGTGGATTGTTTAATGGCTATCATGGACTTTAGGTCACTTTAACGATGGCGGTTGGGAAGATGGCTAACATTTGTCATTGTATATGTAGAGAGTTCCGGTTTGGTTTGTATGAGTGCAGATTTGCCCCGATTTCTCGGGGAATTTGATTAATTGTACAAAGCCTTCATCCCTTTCTTAGTGCATATTTGGAGTTGCTTAAATTATAATTTCAGCTTGTCAAACTTGTCGAACATATTTTTTATTCATATATATCATAGGACCCACAACTTATAATCCATTTTTTATCCACACATTCACCAACAACTTATAATTTCAGCACTTCCAAACGTGCGCTTATAGGAAATATGGAAGGAATTATTTTGAGCCAATCATTTTTCATGGACCTTAAAAGTTGATTAAATGAGTTTTCCATTTGTGCCGTGATTCTTATAGATTTACATATAATTGGGGTTGCTTTTACTAGAATAGAAGTAAGATGTATCTTCAGTTCAGCTGCAATGGAAATAGATATGCGTAGATCCTCACAATAAATATCAAATGAGGACACAAATTAGTGAATAGAGTTAATAGATCTTCAGTTCTTCATGAATGTAATTGTTTGTCGTAAATCATATATATCTGTGAGCTCATTTGGTGAAACTAATTTGCAATGGACAAAATATAACATGGTTTAGATGTTTAACTTATTTATCTTGAGCAATTATGGTAGTGGTACTGTGACGCAATGATGTGGTTAAGAGAGTTCTAATGGTTTTGTTCGGTTTGCTTATGCAGGATAAGAGTTCCATACCCATTCCAATGGGGAGCTCCATCATTTGATGCTGGTGAAGCCTTTGCCATGATGATGGCAGCGTTTGTTGCTCTCGTAGAGGTTTGTTTTCGTCTAATCATTGCTCAGAATTATTAGAATTTCATTGTCTCTATTATATTTTGGTGGACATTGGTAATGGGTCACATAATTGAATTGTAGATTAGAGGTCAGTTCATTTTCTTCGTGTTGTCCTTATTTTATAATTTTGAGATGTATAAATAAATCTGCCTAGCTAGGAAGTAAGGCTCCTTTAGGCTGCCAAATGTGATTTTGTTTGGGGTTGTATCCAAGGTCAGTTCATTTTCTCAGTGCGTCCTCCTTTGCTCCTTGTTTTTTCTTGTTGTTTGACTTGTCTTCTTTATTATTCCTATTTTTCTTTAGCTTTTAAATATTTTCATCTTTCATTCTTCCTCTAATTCTTCACCTTTATATAACATGCCTAATTTCAAAAGTCTGTCGTGCTTGCTCTCATTTCCATGTGTTTAATGTCATTGAAATGCCTGACTTCTAATATTTGTGATGTGCCCTGTGGAGGAACTGACTATCTATCATTCATGGACGTGTAGAATAATCCTTTAATTTGCACTATTTGAAATTTGGGTGGAAGCAGATGTCATTTTCATCTCTCTTCTTTAGGTTAAAGGAAAAGGGTCATGGCTTGTTTGCGTCTTCTCTGGCCCGAATTTCTTGTTTGAAACCAAAAATATGCTGCTAACTTTTGATGTTTTAATTCAATGTAGCTAACACTTGTTTCTTCACATGTTCTCCAATGATAAATGCAGTCAACAGGTGCCTTTTTCGCTGTCTCGAGATATGCCAGTGCAACCCCGATGCCACCATCTATTCTCAGCCGTGGTGTAGGCTGGCAGGTAACTAGGGCATCTTACATTCTGCACTCCACCCCCTCCCCCCCCAAAACACATTGGGAGAGAAAAAGTGAAACAACAATAAGAACTACTCTTTGTTCCCCATAAGACTAGAAGTTGGCTACACGAACCCGTTTTCACCACTCTCAATCTGACCTGCATCTGCTGAACTGTCCAATGATATCAGAACGTTTTCGATTACATGAAGTCATTTAATTTGTCTAAATCTCCCTTTTTAACATGTTCTACTTGGGATTGCATGCATCATTGTCGCGAGTAATGCAAGGATAAGATTATTGCCTGAACTGAATTGGTTGCGTTGTTCATCCATCTAAATCATCTTCTTTGGACAATGTAGATTTCTAGAAAACAATATCTTAGCCCAAAAATTTAAAAAAAAAAAAAAAAAGATCACTATGCTTGATCGAAATATGAATGGTTGACCACCACAGGAGGCATAAAACTGAGATTTTTACCATGATTGATATGTTATATACTAATGATTATCTTTCAACTCTATGATTCAAAGTTGTAGTGGGCTAAATGCTCTTAAGTTTAAGTTTCAAAATTGGAAAAAGATATTGAAAGCAATTTGAATGTGCAGTTGACTAATAGAATTTGAAAGATAACTGGAAAGATGATGGCATTTGCACCTCACTATTCCCATTGAGAAAATCAATTGTTTTGCATGTGGAAGGGTCATTTGGAACATAAAGCTCCATTATCGCATGATTCTTTTCAGACATTTCCTATTAATATCAGAGTGTTTGTTAATAATTTCTTCGTAACGGCTGACTTTTAGAATATAATCTATTTTTTGGCCTATTTTGACATCTCAGGGTATTGCCATCTTATTGTCCGGGCTGTTTGGAACCGGGAATGGATCATCAGTTTCTGTGTAAGACACTTAATCTTCTCTGCTTTATTATTTCTTTTAGTTACTATGTCATAACTTTCTTATGATGCCGACTGCTTTTCTTGGCTTCCATACAGTGAGAATGCTGGCCTATTAGCGCTGACGCGTGTTGGTAGTCGAAGAGTTGTGCAGATATCTGCTGGATTCATGATTTTCTTTTCCATTCTCGGTAATTTGTTTTTGAGATTTTTGATCATTAAAGAAGTTTGATGTCTTGCATGCGAATATCATCTTAATCGAACAAATTCAACTGTGCAGGAAAATTTGGAGCAGTCTTTGCCTCCATCCCAGCACCTATTGTGGCAGCTTTGTACTGCCTCTTCTTTGCCTATGTTGGTATGTCTATATTATCTAAACCATATCTCATTACTAAACTTCTGTAACCTCCGATTCATGTGATTTGCAAATAATTTGTGGATTATGAATATGCAGGTTCGTCAGGTTTGAGTTTTCTTCAGTTCTGCAACCTCAACAGTTTCCGGACCAAATTCATATTGGGATTTTCCATTTTTATGGGGTTGTCTGTGCCTCAGTACTTCAACGAGTACACTGCTATTCAAGGCTTTGGTCCTGTCCACACATCAGGGAGATGGGTATGCACAAATTTGACAAATTTCCTGAATCTCTTCAATTTTTATATGATTAAAAACTCCTTGCTTTCAGTGTTTGGCTTACACAAAAATGTCATTCGTTTTTCATGTCAGTTCAACGACATAGTCAATGTCCCTTTCTCGTCCGAAGCTTTTGTGGCTGGTATATTGGCATATTTTCTGGACAACACGCTACACAGGAGGGATTCCCAGGTAAGGAAAGACCGGGGTAAAAATTGGTGGGACAAATTCCATTCATTCAAGACTGACTCGAGAAGTGAGGAATTCTATTCACTTCCCTTCAATCTCAACAAATATTTCCCATCCGTGTAATTCTAGGGAGAATGGATTTCCTCGGATTTTGCTCGCTCTTAGTTCTTAAACTAAATGTGTGCCTAGAGACTATTTTGACATGGAAAAGAAATATAAATAGCCTGGCCATTTGAAGGATATATATGCATAGAATATGTTGGTGTCTTTTGCTGCATACCATCAGTTGTATATACAAACTTATGACAAGTTTGCTGCATTAAATTCATAGATTATTACCTCCTGTTGTGGTATGTGCCTGTGTGTTTTCCTCTCATCCAGAACAGATAGTATTGTACTTTGAACGAGCCCGAAGGCTGGTAAACTAGTCTTGTCGATTTCATCGAGGAAATGCTTGTCTTCGTATCATTGCTTTGGTACCTGGATAAGGTCTATAATTTATATATTTGGAAGTCAAATGAAGTTATATACGTGGGCACTAGAGACCAACGTAGTACATGAAAAGTCTCGTGTATGCACTTGTGCATCTTCTCTTTCTCCAACAGCAACAAGTGGTCGTTTGATTTTGTTAAAAATCAGATTTTTTGTAAATTTTAATGGGTTAATTTTACCAACAGTTACTGAAGTTATTTTCAAATTACAAAATGGTTACTAAGTTCAAAGTTTCAGTGGTGGTCACCGAAGTTAGAAATCATTTTACTAATTGTCACTCTATTAAATTTCCAAAACAAATACGAATTAGTAATGAAAAAAATCAAGGATAGCAAAACAAGAAAAACAAACCCACCCAACCTGGCTGAAAAAATGAAAAAGAAATTCATCCCACTGGTCGCATCTACCCTAGAATAGATACCCCATTCAAATTTTCCCATCACAAGCCCTGTCCCGATTTCAGAATTAAGGACATCTCACTCTAATTCCATCTTCCATAATTAATTTTAAGGAATTAATGCTTATGAAGTATTGAGTACTGAAGATGAACGCCCCATTCTAATAAATATATGGGTAACAGTATCTAGGGGTGACCAAGGAGGTGGAGGTGGAGAACTAGCCCGGCAATAGGGGCTACCATAGAGTAGGCGATCGAGGTTGCGAGGTTGGGTGGGTTTCTTTTTCTTGTTTTGCTAACCTTCGTCTTTTTTCATTATTAATTCGTATTTGCTTTGGAAAAAAAACCATAAATGCGTTCCAACAAGAATTCTATTGAAAAAAGAGACACGTAAAAAACATGTGATGACTTGACGAAAAAGTTGACATTTGTAATTAGTTGAGATCGACTTACACTAAAGACAAAATGTTAGGTATCTAAAAGTTACGGAATATTGAACATGGACCTATTTGCATTATTTGGAAAAGTTTGAAGACCATTTTATAAGAGGTTTTTAATTAGGCTAATTATATTTACACCATATATTTTTTTTGTTAATCATACTATATTTTAATTGCGATAAAAGTCTTTAATTATTGCTCATTTTTTACATTTGAATCTCTAACTATTTGTTATCACATTCTTATCATTAATTTATTAATTTACACATCTTATCTTTGTTTTTGATAATAATTTTTGTTCAAAAAGTAAATTAAGATGACGTAAAAATATTTTTTTCTCTCGTATTTTTAAATAAACAAAATAAATAACAAAATACAAAAGTTTGACAAAAATATATGTTCTCATTTTATTGTACATTAACAGAATATTTGGATAAAATTCGTCATACGAGAAAATATGTGAAAATAAATTGAAAACTAATAATAAAAATACATCGAAAAAAAATTGGAGATATAAGCATCAAATATCAAAGATTATAAGATCTAACGTAGTGTAGACAATAAAAAGTGTAAATATAATTATACTTATGATTATATTAGCACGTGTATATTGGGTCCTTTAATTAATCAAATTCTATAATAAAACTTATTTAAAATTTTTGATATTACCTCCTTATATATTGTTAAAATAAGTAATTCTTTTTTGAAAAAAAGCAATCTATAAGACAAAATGAAAAATTTACTTTTAAGTAAGTTTGGCTTACTTGTAAAAAAAATCCAAACATGGTACAAGAATATAAAAGTTGTTCATACAAAATTGAAATTTTTTCAGAAATAAGTACAATAAATAAAATATTTTTTAAAATATTGACATATTTTTTTATTCTAAAAATACTGTTTTTATATTTTTGTAACACTTTTTGTTACATTTGTTATTGTAGTTGTAATAAATGTGTTACATTTGTTATTAACAAACATAACAAATGTAACAAAAAATAAAAAATAGTATTTTTAGAATAAAAAAAGTTAAATAATATTTTTTAAATTATTTTATATTTTGTAGTATATGGCAAAATTATCAATGCAAAATTCAATATTTTCTCTAATTTCATGTGTGGCTTTCGTTTTATTAAAACTCACCACAATATCGTGTTTGGCTAAAAAAATTACTTTTACGTTAATGTACTTTTTAACTTATTAAGTAATTTTTTTTAAAAAATAAATAATTTCTTATTAGTGAAAATTAGACAAGAATAATTTTTAAAAGTAAAAAATTAAAATTTATAAACTTTTTTTATTTTTATTTTTTGTTGATTTTGTAGCTTCTTCAATATTATTATTGTTCTTCGTTTTTTCCTATTTCCTATTCTCCAAAAACCCCAGCTTTCTTCTGTCCCTTTGGTTTTTCAACGTAAGATCTTGGACAGAATCTATTTGCTGCAATGCAAGACCATGAATTTACCTGTCACTCCTCCGTAGACCCTGCTGTGACCGATCCTTCCACCATGTCCCAACCCTCTTCCCCGATCCACTCTCCTAAAAAACCCCAAAACAACGGAGCACATGTCGAAAATAATGAGAATTGTAAGGAAAATGATGTCAAGAATTGTAGTAGTGATAATAATGTTGTCGCTAGAAGAGAGAGGCCGTCAAGGGCATGCACACAGCGGGCGGCAGCAAGGTTGCAGGCTGCTGCCAAGGCGGAGGCCGCTATGGCTGAGGTGGAGAGGAAGCGGAGAAAGGTTAAGAGGAGGGAGAGGTTGACGGCGCGGCTGCTGAAGGAGGAAGAGGTGGAGGAAGAGGAGGAGGAGGTGGGGGAGGAGGAAGATGGGTCCCCTTCTTCGTCGCGGCAGGCTTTTAGTAAGATAGTGACCCCGTTGGTAGAGGAGCCGGAGCCCTCACAGTTGCCACGGTGGAACATCCGGTCAATGTGGCAGTTGGCTTCTATACTTGATTTCTTGAATGTATGTTATAAGCTTGAGAATAGATTAGAGATACAAAAATATTTGAACTTTGTGTTTAAATTTGGTGTTTTAAGGCTACTTTGTGTTTTTCTTGTGTTGTGATGTGTAGGTGTTTAGGCCTTTATTGAATATTAAAGTGGAGTTTTCTGTGGAGGAGTTTGAGACAGCTTTGATTACACCAAATAATACTTTGGGGGATATACATATGCCATTGTTGAAGGTTAGTGCTATTTATGATTGAATGTTACTAAAAATTGTAGTTTTAGTTTTCTTTGTGCTTTTGCATGCTACTTTCTCACTTGTTTTGATTGAGTGTGCATGTTGTTTGGTGCAATTCTTGATGTTTCCATGGTTTGTTATAAAAAATTTAGGTGTTATCTGAACTGCAAGCTGTCTTTATGGGCATTCATTCTATGTATTATTTTACTGCTGAAGAATTCTGGACTAGGAAGATCAGAATTTATTGACTATTCTGCCTGAGCTTCATGCAGAAGTTTGGTGCATTGAGCATCAATATTCCCTTAGGAGAATTATGAGTTTGGATGGTTAAGATTAGAATTTGGAACTTTTATTTTCAGTTTCTTGAAAAATAGAATTCAGAAAAAAATACTTTGAAGAATACATGTACTGCAGTTAATATTTAGATCAATTTGCTTTTACATATCTTTAAGCACTTCCTTGTCTGCAGTTTCCAGAATCAGGATTAGTTCATTGTGTGACAATACTGATTTCTGTTTTAATTGTGAGTACTGTAGTTATCCCACCATGATTACATGAGGAGGGGAACTAGTGGAACTCTTTTCTCAGTTTTTTCTTGTAAAGAAGTAACATGTGCATACTTTAGTTTCTGCTAGTGCACTTCACGGGCTATGTTCCTTTGAATATGGTTTTAGTAGACTCAAAAAACTTGAGAAGTTTTTTCGAGCATACCTAAGATTGCAGAAGACATGCCAACCAACTCAATATGTGGCTGATCAACAGGCAATGTCGGATAATAATTGGATTTTACTAAGAGCTTGTGAAGAACACTGCTCCACTTTATTGATATTAAAAAGATGCACTAATACGCGAAAAGCTTGACAAAGGAATTTGCATTTGAACATGTTATAGATAGATCAGATGCAAGGTGATTTGAGCATGTGTGGAATAAAGTCACAGCCAACTATGTGAAGAGTTTCATGTGCGATTGTAAGTATGTCAAATGTCTAATCTCTTAGAAAATAGTATGTAACGTACATGAATTTTTCTTGCGTGCCATTATTTAACTCTATTGTAGCTAAGGATAATTAACACTAATTTTATGTTCTATGGTAATAGTTATTTCAAAGTCGCTTATAATGTCTGAATTTCTTTTCTCTGGTTCCGCCTTTCTGCACACTTTGAATAATGATCCGCATTATTATTCCTCATGGAGCTGCCATTTGTCCTCCCGAGTTTCGACTATGTATTATATGTACACGACTTTTTTCTATTATTTCTGTGCGAGTATTTTATTTTGACGGGGGTGGGGGCGATAATGTTTGCTGGAAATAGCACCAGCTGCCAGATATTATTGTGTGAGGTTTTCGCAATTGACTGGATTTAAACCTGGTGAATACTGTGGATAATAATATTTTTTCTGTTACCCCATTTTATTTGGAAGAAGGAATACTATTGCAAATTTTTTAAGCTGGTCGTGTTCAAATACTAAAAACATTGTATAGTTGCTTGTACTATCATTATATTTGGTTCCTGGCGGGAGGAGTTAATCACAAGCACTTAGGTAGTGGCTTCCAGGCCATTCTTTGCAGTAACAGTTGAGATGACGTATGATTTGGAATTTATTTATTTCGCTGTTGGCGGACATAGTGGATTTAGCATAAGTGCTTTTATGATTCGAGTTGAACAGAGAATCATTTTCCTGGGAAGTTGAAAGTTGTAATCAACATGCAAAAAAAGTTTATTTCCTTGAAGGAGAGTTCTTGAGCTAGAATTTTCTCTTGCAAAGACTGTGTTTGCCTTTCTAGTTGTATCCCCTAGAAATACCCTTAGGGCCTTGAGGATTTGTCTAAAAATATTTGCTATGGACGGGTATGGAATGGGGCATGGAAATTGTCTTTTCAATGAACAGGCAACTATAGTTTTGGGCAAGAAATTTTGTGTCACTAGTGCAAAAGTCATGGCATGATGGAAATAAGTTATTTGTCAATTTGGGTATCATTTGGGTTATATTTGAGCCTCAAAGATCAAAAGATTGTTACAGATCTAACTGAATCATTTCCCAATCAAACATACTGAAGCATTTCATGGGAGGAACTAATTTGAAAGACTAAACATAACATCCTTTCTTTACTATACTGGAAATGTCCAGTCACAATATTTTATGTTAGTTTTTGTTTACCTATAAATAAAACATATGGAGAATTGTTCATTTGCAAGTTGGAGTAGGAAATGGAATACCCAAAAAGAGATTCAAATTCTTGGTGTGCTTTGGTGAAATGTGTTGCACCTCATTAAGCACATGTTTGGGCATGCTTAAATTGTAAATTCATATGGTCAAACTGGTCAAATATACTTTTTATCCATATATTTTATAGACCCACAACTTATAACCCGCTTTTTATCCACACATTCATCAACATCTTATATTATAAACACTTAAAAAATAATTTCAGCACTACCAAACATACTATAAATTTTAGGGATTTATCAGAGAATGTGGATTCATTTGATTAGACCCAACATTTCATAGTCTAGATCTCTAGTACTCATGTATTTAGGTTAAAGTTTAATTTTGTAAGCCATGTGCAAAAAGGAAAAGAGCAAGAGAGACTGAAATTGAAGCATGAAGCTGTAATGATGCTTATCTTTTGCGCTAAATAACCAAAGAATGTAAAGGTGTGATTTTTGATTCTATAATATTTGGCTTGTTCTTAACATATGTTCATCAGTGTTTGCTTGAGCCAGAAGTAGATTGAAAGAAGTATTATTGAAACTGGCTTGATATGCTGTTGAATGTCAGTGGTTTGGTTACTACCAAGGCTCTGGGATCTAGTATCTCATGATAATAAGGTTAAGAAATTCAAAGTTGGCCAGTGGAACAAGAGAAAGGAGTAGAAATGCACAAACCGCAGAATTTCATTTAGTGCCAAAAACTCGCACCTTTCCGATGGTGTAAGTTTTTGCTTGTGAATTATAATCGCAATTTTGCTAAGTGATGGAATGAAAAGAAGAGTTATATTCCTAAGCTGACAATTGACGTGAGGAATTAGGAGAGGAGTTTTGCTTCTAAGTTTAAAAGTGTCATCAAAATATTAGTGCTAAACGGGAATGACTAGGTTTGATTGGAAGTTGACTTTTAGTGCATGTTTGGTGGAGTTTAAAAGTAGTTATTTAGGAGATTTTGAAAAAAGTTGGTGAAATGTATGGTTGAAAAGTTAATAAAAAGTTGTGGATCCCATAAAATATGTAGTTGAAAATGAGTTTAGGAAAAAAAAGTTTATAAAAATCCATATCAAACATGCTCTTAAGTCCTGAAACTGAGGGAAGTCATTTGGATGACCATTCTTAACAGTAATAATTACTCTTGAATATATTCTTTTCTTTATAAAAGAATAAGCAAGGCAATAAATTTAGAGCTACATTAACTCTACAAAGGTTATGTTTGAATTATAAACAGAACTGGAAGAGGTGTATTTGCTTATTAGTTGAGAAGTGTCATCAAAATATTAGCGCTAAATGGGGATGACAAGATTTATTTGGAAGGCAAATTAATACTCCTGAAATAGATGGTGATGGATTATATGGTTTTCCTATCAATAACAGTTGTCCTTGAATATTTTCTTTGTTCTTATTAAGAAGAAGCAGACCAGTGAATTTAGAGAGTCATCAACTCAACCGAGGTTATACAGTTGGAATCACATGCAGGTACTTAGGAAGCCTAGGATCCTATTAGAAACTCAATGTGGACTTAGCTCTTTTCCCTAATGTTTGGCTAAGGTCATTTTACATGATACGGACTTCTCAATTCTGGTGTGGGCTTTGCAATTTTTTGTCAACTATTGGGTATTCCAGTTGTTGGTCGTCAATGCAATTTCATCGACTTGTTTCTGGTTTTCCCATAGGGACATTTTTGCATGCACATTCAAGGTAATTGGCCCTTACTTCAATATCATGGATTATTTCATAATGTTCTTCTCTAATTAAGCCTTTTATGATTGGTGAAGATGCTAATTTGATCTTCTCTCGTAAGAAAGTTCTCCAGTCAACTGCAATGCAGATGCTTTATTATTTGTTGTACAATACTGTTCTTGATTTGTGTTCTGTCTCCGTGTCTTCGTTTATCTCTTCTTTGAGAAGTTCCTGAAGTATTTTCTCGTTATGTACTGCCTTCTATTATAACAGCTTTTCTTATCTACATTCATTGCTTTTTTATAGGCTATTCCTCCGGTCACTAGAATGGCGCTCGGACATGGTACTTGGATTACCATTTTGTGCAGAAAACTGAAGGATTGGTGGCATTGGGTAATTAAGTACTGGACCTTGAACAGATTTTTGATGAACGACTAAAATAAAACCCAGCTTTGTAATGATACCAGTTGGATTTCCTTGGTTTGGTGTTTCATTGCAGGTTGCAGAGGGGGATCTACCTATTGTTGCATCACATGGGTGAGTAGACATGAATCTTGAGAAATTTCTAAATATTTGTGTTTATTCTTGGGTTTCGGATGCGAGTTTGTCCATATCTCTGAGTTGACTGATATTATTATAGGGCCGAAATTGAAGCATACAATGCACTTGATCCTGGGGTTCGCGTGGTGATTCTTAAAGCATTATGTGATATTCGTGTTGAGGTATCTACTTTTCAGAATCATATTTGCTTATTACCTTTTATATTAGTGTTGATTCAACACAAAAGTTTCTTAAAAATCTTGCTTCATAGATGAAGTGAGTAGTTTGCTACATTATTATTAGTACAGTTGATTTAAGGTTCAACTATTTAGCCATCATGATGCTGGGGAAAGATATTGACAACAGTACAATCTAAGAAGCATGGACATAGACAAGCGACATGGACACGCCAATGCGTGATTTTTTTAGAAAAGTAGGATGCGGATGTGTTGATTTAAACTTATTTAAAATTGTAAATTTTATATATTGTATCCTTGCTTTTATACCTTCTTACTTTTCGATAAAATGGATACCTTTTTTAGCTTTGACTTTTACTTGTGAAATCTTTTGACCTAGAAGTGTCTTTTGTATTATTAAAATAACGAAGGGTCAAACCTATATTACTACTGCTAGAGAAAGAAAAATGCATTCGGTTAATACAAAAGATGACATGAAGCTTGTAGATTTTCTCTCACATTATTGAGATTTTTTTATATAGGTGTTTTTACAAATAAAAATTTCCCTAATTTTGTAATCCAAAGTTTACAAAATGGTTTACCTTGTTCTTGATGTGTTGAGGACACGTTCCTTGTATCTTACAACTATAAAAAACATAATATCTTATGGGACGTGTGCCCAAGGTGTGTTTGCGAAGTGTCTCTCAAGTATCGGAAATTTTAAAAAAAAGGAAACCATTTGGTGTATCTGGCATGTGTCGTGGAGTGTCCGAAGAGTGTGTGTCTGATGGCACACAGACGCACCATCATAGATAATAAGAGTACTTGCAACATTTTGGAGAGAGATATATACTATCTTTGAAGCTGAGGTCCAGATAGAATTTTGAAGTACGGAAGTTTCTAGGCGAGGTGGGTATCTTGTGGTTGACAAAATTATCCAATGAAATCTTAATGAATAGAAAGACAACAGATGAATGTGGAATATCATTATGGTGTCCATGTGTAAAAATGGAGAGAGATTCAATATTGTACTAATTACAAAGGTTTAAAGCTCATGAGTTATATTATAAAATTTTGGGGGACTTGATTGAACATAGATTTAGGTGCAATTTAGAAGTCTTGATTTAATGTTGCAAACATCTACTACGAAAGCCATTTACATATATCAAGGCGCTTTGAGGCATAAACTTCAAGACGAACCAATAATATAATTCAAAAGTACATAAAAATACAAAAATATGTTCGCAATAAACTACAAACCATCTTAAAATTCATAAAATTACAAATTAATAAAATTAGAAGTCTAACTTGCTAACAAACATAAAATAGATTAATAAAGTAATAAATAGTAAGTTCTCAAATTAGTAATCATATAATAAAATTGTAATTGACTGCTAGAGCCTAGAAGTAGTAACAACCCATACCCCTCTTATATCATCACTATCGATAGAATTTTTAGGAGTAATTAACATATTTGATTCCCCTATCATCCTTCTTGTCGCTATTAAATTATTCTCATCCTTGTCAATATCTTTCAATTTCAATTGTGTATTCTCCTTCCCTTTTTTGTTTCGTGTAAAGGTAGGTAATAGAAAACAAAAAACCTCTCGCATAACATTCTAAGTTATATAAAACTAGTCTAAAAATCTAAGGTCAATAACAAATGTCTAGAAAAGGTAAGACAAACGGACAAACCTTTAGTTGTTTAGAGGTTTCGCCTTGAAAAGAAAACCTTAGTAAGTCGAAAAGTAAGCTTCAACAAATAGAGGCGTAAGTGGTAGAAATGGCATTTAATGAAAGCCTCGTGTAAGTCAAGACTTGAGGCACAAACCTCAAACAACGTTTTTAATCAAAGCTTAGAATTTTGTTTTAGTCATAGTGGGGACGATACCATAGTTCTTATAGAATAGTAGTTCTCCCAGGTAGTGAGTATTTTAGGTATTCAATAATTAATAAGGAGGATTTCAAAAGCACTAGTGTTGTAAAATTTTAAATACTCGAAAGCACACGAATCTATTGAAATATAGACTAATGAGCACCAAGGTCGAACCAATGGGGACTACTAGTTTAGAAAGACAAATCTATTCTAAATTAATTATTAATTTAGCCTAGTTTATGAGATTGAAATTTCTTTTAAATTAACTATGAAAAAAAGTAAAAGGAACTAACACTAACTAATTAGAATGAAAATTCAAGTGATTTAAATTACCAAGGGTCAGAATCCAACTTATTCCCAATTCAGGCGACAAATCGAAATCAATCTATTGTCAACCCATAAGTTTAGCAATTAAGTCCAAGTTAAATAAATCTAATGTAGGTCTCTCTTCGTTTCGTCTAGTAGATTACCTAAGCGTTCCTCGTATCAAATTGGATTAAAGAAAACAAAGAATAAAACGTGTCACATCCGAAGCATTCCGTATATGATATGAAATCAAAAGAAAAGAAGACGAAGGATCAAAGGAAATCAATTCACAATCAAAGCATCAAGTATGGATTAATTAAACTAATTTCTAAATATCAAACATATATAATATAAAAGATAAAAGAAAATTCTGTTTAGTTATCCAAAGAAGAACGAACCATAAATGTCCAAGCGTGTAAATGGAGTCAAAGCAATATCAAAACAACTATGTAAATAAAAGGGTTTTATTGTCTATCTTGGTTCTAGAAAATTAGAAAAACACAATTAAAAAAGTCGAAAAGATACAACCCGACATGACTAAAAAGAAGAATAAGTCTCGGATTGTCTTCTTTTTGAAATAGCTTCTGCTGCGCACCATTTTCTCCTTTATTTTTCCCACTGCCGCAGCCTGTGCTCATGTATCTTTTTCTTCTCTGACCGCAGCTGAATCCCCCTCCGTCCGTGTGTTTGTGCTCCTTTTATAATAGAATTCCTTTTAGGTTTAGTTCACCCGCATGTGTTTGTTTTTCATCCGAATCCTTTTCTTGTGTGAAACCCAATAGAATATTACATTCAATTGCATGGTGACCAAACTTTATAAATTTCACCTGCCCGCCCTTTTGCTTCCATAGTCTGCTCCCAATTGGTTCCTTCCAATACAAAACAAATAAAGGAAAATTGCACCTTTGGTCCTTTGTATATTCTCTCTCCAAATCCTCCAACTAAGGCATTTCTTTCTCTTTTATTCCTTCTTTTTCTTGTTAATCTATTTCGAAACAAAACATTTATTAAATATGTGCTTATCAATTAGCCTAGTAATCTAAAGTGGCATAAAGCAGCTACTATCACTAAAGACGTTCGTATTGTGCCTCCCTCTTCCATAAAAGGGTATGTTCACGTCAAGCTATTGATGTTGAAAGGCTGATGAGATACGCTACTAGCTAGCTACTTATTTAAGTTTTCATTTAATTTATACCCCCAAAGAGCTCATTTGGCATCGTGCGGCTTCCTTAATTGCACTAGCGCACTAGGTGAGCAACAAGCCGTTGGTTGAGGAGGATGAATGTATAGGATTTGAGCGAGTTGGATAAAATGTAGAAGGGCTACAAGGATTTTAAATTATAGGAAGATACAAGCTTAAAAGGCAAGCTGATGGAGATCCTATTAGATATACTATATGGAAGACTATCCAAGTTTGGATTCTTATTTTAGAAAAACCAATTAGGATTTAGATTTAAAGATTTTCAAGTATTTTATGTTATTTCTTTAGTTGTTTTCCTACTTTAGTTAGACTAGTTAAAACCCTATAAAGAGAGGGTTTATGCATCATGATGGACATACTTGATTATTTAATAAACTACAATTTCTCCCTCTCAATTGTTCTCTCTCTCGTCTCTTCTCTTTCTTCTCCCCTTTATTCCTTCTCTTCCCCCCTCTCTCTTCTCTTCTTACAACTCGAGTTCTCGTTATGAATGTCCGTTGTCACAAGCTCTACTTGACAGTTATTAGACCAGCTATGTTTTATAATGAGTATAGTTTCTTTGAGTGGAAAAACATAATAAAAAGGGGAAAGTAGACCAAAATTAACATAATCTGATGTGGTTGCGAATGATTTGTGAAACTGGATCTTCAAGCCGATGTATAGATGGATTGATAGAAGTGGTGAGAAAGGATTCATGTTTCTTTTCTCAAATTTATTTGGAATAAAGTTTAGATATTTTCCTTCTGTTCCAAGGATACCCAAGAGAGCTTAAATTTGTTGTATATTGTTGAAAACTGAACTCCTCCTGCTACAGTATGATAATGGGTATTTATATGAATACAAAACCCAAATGCATCAAAATACGAAAATACTTTCGAAGAGTTACTCAAAAGATTACATCCTAAAAACTTGCAAAATGGCTGCATCTTGGTAATTTCTTATTAGTGTACCTTCTTCTCTGTGATGCTAAATTGATTTGACGGTCTCATACTGCAGCAAGAAGATATTCGGAACTATATAGACAACTCAATAAAACATGGTGTCCACCTTTCAGCATTTCGGAAGGAACGCCTTGGGGGTGATTCTCATGGAATCTCATATTGGTAATTTGATTTCAGTAGCAAGAAATGCGGTGTTATTGTTTGCATTTCCAGTATTCTTTTGCCCTCCAGTATTATGAAGGGCCCCAAATTTGTCTTGGTTTTCATAATTAGTGAATTATATTTTCCTTTTCATGCATAAGCATATCATTTTGCATTGAATATTCTGATGAGTAAGTGATTAGTAAAATATTTTTATTATGTAGGTATGAAGATGATCCTATCATAGGTCATCGACTGTACCGTGAAATTAGAAAGGTTGAGGTAAAGAAAGGAAAAGGAAAGAATGTACCTCCCATTCCTCATTCATCTTACCAGTGGGAAGCAGTTGCTACTAATTTTGATGAATTTCAAACTGTTTCAGTAAGTAATTGTGTTTGATTTTCATGTCACCATTTAGTGCTTCTTAAGTGAATGTCAAATGCTTGTTTTATTTTTAATTTCACCTTCTTTATTTTTGATAAATCGATAAAATATTACAAATGGGGCAAAAAGCCTGTGTAGAGAAGTACAGAGAAATAAGACTTTAGTTCACTATCTTGTGGATCTTCTAGAGATACATCTGAGAATCTCCCTCCCTCTCAGCAAAACCCCCAAAGTTAAAAAAAGGGGAAATAATAAGTATAATGAATTGACTTCCCCAAATGGATTCTCCATGACACTCCCTCCTATTTCTCTCTCTCGATTACCCAAGAGGCAGGTACCTCGAGGTATTAGCTTCCAACATTTCCTACTACTCAAAGAGTTGCCTTTCCATTGAGTATGCAGAGAATAATGTGAAGCAGATATAGCCTTTTCACTCCATTGATGTCCATTAGTATTATCAAGATGCTTCTCAATATAAGCAGATAAAAAAGTGCTGAGCAAGTTTAGTGAAACTTAGCCTGGTAATTATCTATAGAAATGTACAATAACGATGTGTGGAAGCATATAGCATACTGTAGATTGTTGATATTTGAATAATCGACATAATTGCCTTAATTCATATTTGATTTTTTATTTTTTTTCTCTATTCAAGTTATAAAGTCAATGTCATTTTACAAAAAGGGAATCAGTAGTATTTTATTGTTCCTAAATTACTTTGTCAGAAAACACACGTGAAATTATTGTCTTAATGCCTGCATAACAGTATTATAATGCAAAAAGGCTATGGTATATCAAATAACAAATAAGTTCAGTTTTTGGAAAAGAGAACAAAGGTCTGAAGTTCTAAAGGTTGATTAGAAGCTATTTGATGCTATAAAAACTACCAAGGGAGTAAAATACTGAAATTAGCACATAAGAAATAATTCCACATCGTGTAATGCCATATATAAGTTTGTGTTTTGGATTACAAACATGTTTGTCTTGTAAGTATTTGGGTTTAGGGGATCAAAATAAGTTAAGAATTTAGACCAATGAGAAAAATGAAGGATGTGAAATCTAAAAGGCATCAAGCACAATAGAGGCAATTAGCAGCTGCAGAAAAAGACCACAATCAATAGTGATTTTAAGTAGTATCTCAAGAAAGAAGGGTGAAATATAGCATAGTCTAATCTGGAAGGTGACATTGAGATAAAAGCGGAGGAGAATAAATTTGTCAATCAGGGGAGAACATGATGGGATCAAGATCCTAGTTAAGTGGCTTGGAAACAAAGAGAAGATGAAAAAATCACCATTCTTAACAACCCGTTACCTGTGAAATAATTTGAGTGTAGACAATCTCTGGTGTTCAGATGAGTCTCCGGTACGAGTTATGTTTATTTATAACAAATAATCCGCATCTCAAAAGTATTATGCGAATATGCATGATTAACAATGAAATTTTGCATTAGGCCTTCAGAATGTTTCTTTTATCGAGGTATATCTTGAATATCAAATGTGCATGAATTGTGCCTTTTCAGTGAGGTGCATCTTGGCCTATGAGACTCATTCCTTACACTTGATGGTCTTAGAACGCTTTACATGCTTACAGCCAAGCTGGGACTGGGAGTTTGCATTTTCTTTTGATGTTCCATGTCTGTCCTAATGAATTTTACACCTATTTTGCAGGATAAGCTCTTTTCAAGCAAAAATAGAACAGAGATTTCAGTTGGGAAGAAATTGAAAAATGACATGCTTCCTGAAATAGAGAAGGTCCATAAGGTGGTCTCTTATGTCTTGATTGGAAGATGATCTTTACAGTTTTTTTTTTTTAAATTTTTTTCCTCGTTACGATCTTTTGGATAATCATATGACCAAATTGAACCGCCACCAATCCAGTCTGATCATCCTTCTTTTCATTGGAAGAATTATTATCACTTTGGTGTTATGCGCACTAAGATGTGCTCTTTGCACAGAGGAAAGAGAAACTGTTGAAGAAACAGCACAGGCAAGCTCTTATGCTGGATAACATGATGAACATAGAAGGTTTTGCTGCTGGACGCTCTCTCCGTGATAGAAAACCTGTCACTTATACGTTTGGTAAGAGTAATGTAGTTCTCTTACATAATTGTCTCCATCTTTATGTAAGTGATACCCCACTAAATTCGAAGGCTTTCCCTATAACTTTTTACTATGTGCTTTTTCTTTCATTAGCTGATTTTCTAGGTTTGGTGTGGGAGCGGAAGTTTGTGTTTATGTGAAACCGTGAAATGGTTTGGTACCTTGAGTGATGGTTTAATTTTTTCATGCAATTATTTATTTACCGTCTTTCTTAAATCTGGAACTGTAGGGCTCAACTAGTTTTCAAGGTGCCTGTTTTAGGCAGCTTGTTGGAAATGATAGTGATTACAGATTTAGCCCCCAATATATTGGGTCATTCGTTTGAGGGCCCATACCAGGGAAAAGGAAAGCCTAAAAGCTTTAAATAAGACTTAAGTAGATAGCAAGCTGATAAGTGGCATAGAGAGAGGATGCACATGTAGATAATAGTTGGGATATTTAATTTAGCCTTTTAGATATTAGATGCACCTTGGACTCCCAATAAAATGGGAGACTATTGATGTTTTAGGCTTTTTCAGATTGATCCTTTATCTTGCATGAGTAAATCAATGGCTCTAATTTGTTTCCATTTGAGGCCAAGTATTCGATAACTGATTATCATGTTATCTGACGATTTTGCAGATGATTATGATCGGTCTATTAATGAAGCCATCAAGGTCACCAAGTATGAATCTTACACCTACATATTCTTTGATACTTCAATAGGACTACGTCTGCACATATATTTTTGGACAAGTTCTTCTTTGCCTTTCTTTTAGAATCTCGTCTTTGCTGTAGAATCTCTCTTTCTCCACTTACCTTTTTTCTTCTTTTTTTTTTTTTTACGTGTGTGTGCTGACAGCTATAGGATTCGTTTTTACATATCTATTTGTTTGCTCACATCAGGAAGAAAGAATCATCCCCAGAACATTTTCTTAGGGGTGATTCTCCTGTGAAAAACGAAGTTTTGACAAATGGTAGATGGGGTGGTCCTCCACAATATTCTCAGAATGAGTTCAGTGCAGTGTCTCCAAAATCACCTGATGATGAATTTTATGATGATCACAAAGCTGAGACACTGGAACGCGGGTACTCCTCCTCTCCTCAGTATTCATTTATAACTCCATTGATTGATCCATAAAAATAGATTTTTTTCATGAACTGTAGCAATCGTCGAAGGCAGAGGCCACAGCGGTATTCCACAGAAGAGTTCGTTGAAGCTGTCTCGTATAACGAGGCAGACTTTGACACTGATGATGACGAAGTAGTTGGTGAAGTTGTATATGACGAAGAATATCTAAGGGGACGAAAAAAGAGGAAAATGTCGAGTAGCTCAGAAGGAGACGAAGAGTATCACTGGGATGAAGAAAATCCTGAAGAGGAGGAAGAAGAAGATGATGCCTTAAGTACAAGCGAGGAGAGTGATGGGCCCCACAGATACAATACATTTCCGGGCCGCACTAGGAGGGAAACTAAATTGAGGTCAGTTGGTGAGCTCCAGTCTGGTCTTAGACGCAGTAAACGAGCAACCAGAAATCGTATCAACTATAAGCAGTATGAGATGTCCGAATCGGAAACTGAATCAATGAAACCTGAGAAGACAAGTGCTTTAGATGAGCACTCTAATGCAAGCGATAATGCAGAGTTTTCAATGGGAAGTCAAGATTCTGATGGAACCAGTGATAAGCAGGAGATGCATATCAATCAGCCTGTCGAAGAGCATCCCAAGGTGGGCAATAAAGAGGAAACACATCCCCCAGAGAAATCAGATAGCACCAGTCAAAACGAAGTTGAAGGTGTACGGAAAAGGCGTTTTCTTGATCTAAATGAACTTGCTCCGGCTTCTGGCTTTGATGATGGTCCGAACTCCATGAAAGACGAAAATATAGACGACTTCTAAAGTTTCCCTCCCATCAACAAAAGCAAGGAATGTAGGTTTTTTCCTTGGGAAGCTGATTTGTTCAATAAAAAACATCTAAATTTTGTGATAAATCTACTCCCCAAAGGAAACAGTGATTGGAGAGTTCTACCTTTGCGAAATTAAAGCAACATCCTGCGTGCAGTTAATTAAGTTTTCCTGCTGAGCCGCGTGATGCTGAGAAAATTATGTAGATTTAGTCGATTTTTTAGAGCAGAAAACAAAATGAGACATGGATCCGAAATGTGTTGGGAGTTCTTTACTCTTTCTTATCCAGTCTCTGTATCATAACCCTTTTAATCTGATATTGTAAGCAAAGATTTCCCTTTTAGATGTTGTAGACTTCTGGGTGTAGAAGTAGAAAACAATAGTCCAGTGAGCTATAAAACTGCTGGCCTCGTCGAACGAGTGTATGCATTTTCTTGGTTCAGCATCCTGAATAGTGAATACCTCGTATCAAAACGTGACGAACCTCCAGGCCCCTTGTTCATTTTAATACCACCGTGTCGTTTTCATTTTCAATTTATCGAAGTAGTTTATTAGTAGAAAACTGAAATCGTGTTTGATTCAAAGAAGAAGAGAAATTGCAGGAACAACACAAACTACACATGCATAATTAAGGTCTTACCTCAATAAGAAAAGACTTGTAATTTCCAATTCTCTTACAGGGGAGAAAGTAATTTTATGGTACAGATGAAGAGTGCATATCAAGCTTAACAAGACAAACGAAACAGAAAAATCTGTAGTCGTATACTTGATCTCACTAGCTGCTATGATTCTATGCTAAATTACAGAAAAAGATTTGAGGACGTTCATTGCACATGTATTTTAACCCTACTTCTCTTCCATTGGTCAGACGAAACTAAACGAGACTTTCAAAGAAGAAAAAACCAAATCTTGTGAAGCCCATAAACTGTTCCGGATATTTATACACGGTTCACTAGATCTACAACGTACCGTTCGATCACTGCAAAATTTGTTCGTCTCAGTTTCATGGTCCTATGATCTTTACATTACAACGGAGTCTCGAGGATCATCTCATGTTGCAGCATAGAGGCCGGCCCAGCTGTTGCAATTTGTTCCACATACAGATCATCTGCCTCGGAGACTGGTAGTGAGCCGTTATATAATCTACTATGCACCCAAACTGGCAGAACTTCAAGCTATGTACGTACTCTACGGGTCTCGAGCTATTAAATTTCTCCACCCACATTCCCATGCTCACGTCCTCCATTTTAAACAACTGCACATCAAGGAATCAGTCTGTATCGCTTGCAAAACAGTTGCAACCTTGAACTGATTGGTAATGTTACGTGCATATGTAAATGTTTTTCGAAAAGTCAGTCGGTGGCATTTACCCTTAATTTTCGTTTCTCGAAGTCTGAAACTATAAAGTTTGCAATGTTTGATGAGATAATGTAGCCCGGCCCATTAGCATAGGGTGGATAATTTTCCTCTGGCCATTCCTGAACCATTAGAAAAGACAGAATGACACGAGCCTTCTCACCATGTATAGTGTTTTGATGTACATATTAATAATAACAATATATATTTGGACTAAAGAATTTCTGCGAGTTCAGGTAACAATTAATGATCAAAGTCAGGTCACCCTTACAGATAAGAGGGGTCCTACTTACAAAATGAAAAAAAGGGGGCCAAACATGCTTTATATAGAAGCTTAAACTAATTATCATCCCGTTCATCACTAAGAGAAGGCTGTGAAGCTGTAATCCTGACGATTGAAAGTAAAATTACCCCGGGGACATAAGGTGGATAATAAAATAACATTGAAAGGACTGGAAAAAGGAAAAAGAATAAATCAACTACAAGTAAGTCTAAGAGGTTGAAATGGTACCTCATACGTCACTGCCCATTTACCACTGCGTAGGGGCTTATGATAGTAATTTATATTTCCAATGTAGAAGTTCTTGTTCTCAGGTATTTTCCTTGCTTCCTCAACAACTGCATCCACTCTCACAAACGTGTCATCATCACCCTTCATAATATACTTGGCAGATGCTACTTTAACCTGCAAGGCACCAAACCCAATCAATCCAGATACGGAAACAATCTCAATCCTCGACTTCCCAACTAATAATCCACTACTCACTCCATATTCGCAGATGGCAACAGTTTTCAAAATGACAAGGTCATAGGTGTCCATGTATGGTACTGTGACAATGTCTTGGAAGAACTCAGCTTCGTTTTTCAATTCCACGTTCACTTCTTTTCTTGCATGCTGTTGAAAGATTCATTTCAGAATTAATTTCAACATTCTTCAAATCAAGAATTCATGTAGAAACAATGTTACATTTTAACATGCAACCAATTAGTTCACCTACCAGTGCTACAAAGAAACGAGCAACGACATTGCAAGATTTGATTAGCCTATGCTGCATCCAAGACTTTCTCACGGCCATTCTTTCAGCAAAGTGGTTACCTGCTGAAAGAATACCAACAAACAGTTCAACGGGCCCATCTGGAATAGATGGAGCCTTCCATCTGTTAGACAAATCAAGATATCTTTGAGGAGCAAAACTGGGATGTGAGGAGGGCAAGGAAGCGGCAAAAATAGAATGGACGTCGATGTCCCCATTCAAAGATAATCCAGTGGCATCCTCAAGTGCAAATCCCTAAAAAATATTGAGTGAACTCTTAACCATAGTCCAACATATCGTAAATCAAGACAATGGTGCATTACTCACAATGCGATATGGAAACGAGGTGACGTGCTTCCCATCAACGTGGACATGGTAACCCTCAAAGCCAGCACTAAGTGTCAAGACAAATAACTTGTCTTCTGTGAATGGGAATGGCCAATCAACAGAAACCTTATTTGTCCGTCCTATTAATCGGTTTAACCACCATGTTGCCTTTGATTGCTCTGAGCCATCATTGCCATCTCTACTCCACTTTTCACATTTTGGCAAGCCATCAACTGCAGATAGTTCAAAGGATCACCCATGAGGTGCAGTGCCTCAATAAAATATCAAGAGTTTAGTAAAGGACATGTTAAGTCGCATAATCTGATTAATCAGTTAATCTCAATACAACAGATTAGAAATAACATAGTAACTTGAAACAAAGCAGACTAACAGTCAATCACATGGACAAGACTCTTCTCACTCTTTTCTTTCCGCAGCCTAAGATTTCTTAGGAAGGGGAAAACTCAAATTAGCCTTTGAAAACTCCGGGTGATTATATTATCCATAGAATTCCATTTCCCCCAGCCTCGAGGCAACTCCAAATGAACAAAGCTACATTCTCTTCTTTTCATTGGATGCTGGATCACTAAGAACCCCGTCAATTCTCTCCCATAAAACACTCTGGTAACTTGAACCTAGGTGAATAATTTCCACACACACACACAGACATAAACTGAAAGAAGCAAAGACATTCTTATCAGACCTATTACTATATAGGCAAGTAACTTAAGTGAACTAATTATTACAATCATTTGCACCTTTTCGTTTAATCACCAAAGTACTTATTATATAAGTATTTCCACTACCTTTCTAAGAACTTTTTGTAATAGATAATATGACAAAACAATCATCCCCTTCCAAAACACACCCTGTTACCATATTAATTTATCGAAATCAAGTAACACATAATCAGTAAAGTGAATCTTACTACTCACCAGACTCCTCATCAGCCCGGGACTTCCACCCCTCGCACCGCTGTGCTGTTCCCCACTGCATCCTATAACAAGTGTTCTGCTCAATCACAGGTTTCCCACTCCAATCGCCCTTCAACCGCGGATTAAAATGCAAAATCCTTGGTGGGTCCTCCCCGTCCACCGTTTTCAGCCCTTGCAACTCCATCATAAACTGCGAAACCATCACATACTGCCCCTCCTTCAACAGAGAAATCTTCGGGTCCGTCTCCACATGTGCTACCCTCGGCTTTCCAACCACCGTAATATGTGATCCCAACGTCAACCCACACGGAAACACCATTACTCTCCCATTCTTCGAGAAAACGTCGCCAGATATAGACATAGATTGCGGGCACCCCTCACTTTTACTACTATTATTACTACCACTTGTACCATTACTACTGCTGCCGCTATTTTTCCCTATCAAATTGAGCTCTTGCCAGAGTTTTCCCCCAAGTTTCACAGCCTCTCTAGCAGACTTCAAAATCCCATTTTCCGAGCTTGAACTTTCAGTGCCGGCACTCAAATTCAAGCTCGACACCCGGGATTTAACCAACTCCTCAATTCTTCTCTCGGGTTTCGACTGATATGGAACGTCAAGAGGGCGAATGGGGGCATCTTTTTCCTCCAAATTTTCCTCGCTCTCTAACACAAAAGCCTTGGAGTTAGAACGCCCATTACCATTACCAGAAAATTCCTCTTGAGAAACAGAGCCAAACCCATTTTTGAAAATGAAGGGAAATTCAAAACTCACCAAAAAAATGTAAAATAACCCAATAAAAATCAGAACCTGAACTGATCTCCGCCGGCTCAGAGAAAAGAATACGTCAAATTTTGCTCTTTTCATAACTTTTTCAGTATATAAAACTGAAACAGAAGGAGGACAAATAAAATCTCAATTGTTTGTGATCGCGTAAAAACAGTGACTAGCTCTACTGTACTTTCGAAAATTGGCATAAAAAAAAAAAAAAAAAAACCCAACGCTATGATTTTAACAGAGAATCGTAGAGAAAGAGAGTGAGGTCAGCAACCGCTTTTTTCAAGAGAGAGGTGGTGACGTTGTTTTATAAATCGCTACGTGTACTCATTTTATTTATCTCTCTCTCTCACACACACACACAAGTTTATTGGGTTAATTTCACAAATGGTCACTCAAATTTGACCGAAATTTCAAAAAGGTCACTCAAATTTAAAATTTACAGCAATGGTCACTAACTTTTGCAGCGCTTACTGTATTGGTCACCAAGAAATTATTTTTTTTAGTTTTAAAAAAAAGAAAAAAAAATTTTGTGGAGCGGTTGGCGGGTCAAAAGATTGACCCGCCCCGCCCCACGAAATTCGTCGCCCCGAACCCACCCCATTGCTATTCCTAATTCTTTTTTTTTCAATAACAGAGAAAATTCTTACGATCGTAATTAAATTGTTGGGTCACCGTATAACATACTTTATAAAATTAGATTTTAATTTTTAATTTGAGTCTTTTCTAACAATTTGAAGTGAAACATATTTTAACAAGGACTATATTAATTTAATAGAGATTTAAATACATATTTCAGTTGCCAACAATCTTATGCAAAAATAAGAGAGAGTGAGAGATAAAAGCGTGTTTGGGAATATTTATAAGTATTTATAAATTAATCAAACATTATTTTTATACACATATTAAATTGGATCCACAACTTTTATCTAATTTGTATACACGTATTCCGTAGACCACAACTTAGAATCTACAAAAAAAATTATCAAACAATAACCCACCACATTTCATTGAACTCACAACTTATAAACATTTCAAATTAATTTTAACACCGTCAAACATGTTATTAGATAATTTATGCATTAGTCACTGATAATACAAGGGTAAATAGCACTAGGGGTCCCTAACCTTTGAACTTTGTAACGATGGAGTCCTTAACCTTTGTTCACTAGCAGCCGAAATCCTTAACCTTTCAAACGTACGTACCAGAGGTCTTTTTTAACAAAAAACGTCAAAAACTTTGTTAACTTACCATGCACGCCACTTTTGAAGGGCAAAACCGTTTTAACACTAATCAAATACCACTGAAAACATGTTGTCAGTCAGCTTGAATAGAAAAAAAAAAAGAAGAAGAAGAAGAAGAAGAAAATGATGAAAAAAAACATGCCTAATGAGCCATGGCGACTGCCGACAGACCCTTCTGCGTAATTAATGCATTTCTAGTTGGGTAGGGAGAGCATAGCAGTATGGTCAATGAAATCTTTGAGCTCAACAACTTATTGAAGAATTGTTCTAAGATCATCCGCACTTGAAAACCCTAAATTCCCAATTTTTATGACTGCATAGAATGTGATGCATCCTTTCCTGAATTTGACTCTCGCCATTTCACATCCCATCGTGCCTCTAATCAGCTTCTTATTTACTTCTCCGAGCAGTATTTCCAGCCGCCATAGCCCGTCCATTGCCACTTTCATATTCTCCGATTGATTGTTTTTTACTGGTGGTGGATGGCGGCGGAAGAGAGAGGAGGCGAATGAGCTTTAACGGTCGTACGCGGTGAATTGTGAAGGATTTTACAATGAATTGGCTGCCAAATATGAGTCACTTCACTTCCAAACAAGGTTTGACTGCAAAATCTGAAGCAATTTTGGAATTTTGATCATTTGGGTGCAATTTTTTTTGTTTCTTGTTCTTGTTTTTCATTTTTTCTTCTATGGGATTTTGGCTCTGTGATTTTTTCTCATTTGGTTTAGTGGTTTAGTGGTATTTGATTAGTGTTAAGACGGTTTTGCCCTTCAAAAGTGGCGCGCGTGGTAAGTTAACAAAGTTTTTGACGTTTTCTGTTAAAAAAGACTCTTGGTACGTACCTTTGAAAGATTAGGGACTTCAGCTGCTAGCACTGTTCTGAAAAGCCCGCATAAGCCTCGCCTAGGCTCCGCTTAAGCTTGAAACTCGGCCTTCACGCCTAGCCACACATCACGCAATGTCCTCGCCTTGCCCTTATTTCGCTCTCGTTTAGGACTCGCCTATGCTCGAAAAGCTTGAAGCTCGGCTTCTACGCCTAGCCACGCTTTACGCTTTTTAGAACATTGGCTGCTAGTGAACAAAGGTTAATGACTCAATCGTTACAACGTTCAAAAGTTATGGACCCCTAGTGCTATTTACCCATAGTACAATTATTTTTAAAAGTCGAGTACTAACTTATTTCTTTCTAAAGGCGTGAGACTAACTTGCTACTCAAGTAATAAGTTGAGAACCAATTCTGCAATTTGCCCTTATAATAAGCATTTCTTGTTGTCACTAGTTAGACACGCGTGCATTGCTCATGCTTTTGTAATCATATTGTTAGTTTTTAATATTTTCAAATTTTTTATTTTTTAATTGTTAATAATTAAAATGTTAAAGTAGTAATTGCAATAAAGATAAAAAAAAAAATATGGTTGTTGATAACATATTGTTTTGTATTGTTCAATGTTGATATTTTATTTACATTCATAGAAATACAATTGCAATCAAAGATAAATTTTATATAATAGTAATACAAATAATAATTTGAATTCAGTGAATAGCTTTTAGTAATTTAAGCTTTGATGATTGACAAACTATTTATATCAAATCGTATGAAATTAATGATGTATTAATAGGGATCTTCAAAGTTGTATTTTACGAAAAAAATAATAATTATTGATTTTATTGGAGAGAATGTAATGATCTATATAATATTTAACATTTGTTGGAGTAATGACTCATTGTAAACAATATTCTTTGTGTATGTTCTTTTTATTAAACGCGTCTAATTTGATGATGTAAATGAAAACAATATAAATGTAAGTAAGAAACAAAAAAAAAAAAAAAAATTGCCAACGTTCTCTCTCTCTCTCTCTCTCTCTCTCTCTCTCTCTATATATATATATATATATATATATATATATATATACTAGTTTTTGCTACGTGTGTTGCACGTCCGTGAAAAATATAGAGATAAGTTTTAGGTTAAATATCTAATTGAAATGACAATTTTTTTGTATTTGTGAGTTTGAGTGGTGATATCCTTTCTACAGTTGGGGGGGATCATCTTGCTCACTGCCTATATGGCAGTGGACAATTGACAAAAAAAAAAAAACTATATTTAATGTTAGTAAAAAAAATTAGCCAATTGCACACTGCTATGTAAGCAGTGGGCAAGATGATCCCTCTCTCATTGTGGGGAGGAGATCACCACTCTTGTGAGTTTTATGCACAAAGTTGTCTCCTACAATTTATATAAATATTCTACAGGTTTGAGGAAATTAGATAACAAAAATCTATTAGTACATGAAGGAGAAAAGTGAAAAAGAAGTTATTTATATTGCTATATAATATTTACTTTGAAATAAATTAATATTTTTTTTATTTAGAATTTATAGAAATGTATAGAAATGAAAGTAAATAATAAATAAAGTTTAACAAATATAAAAGAAGACCAAAAAAATAAAATAAAAAATCAACAACATGTAAACATGTTTTCATGTATGGTCGTTGAGTTAACGATATATATATATATATATATATATATATATATATATATATATATATATATATATATATATATTATTATTATTATTATTATTATTATTATTATTATTATTATTGTACTCGACAAATATTTAAATTTTTGTTGTATTTTTTATTTTCTCTTATTGTTTAATTTTGTTTGAAACTTAGTTAGTTATTATACGATTCGCTCAACAATTTTTTTTTTTTTGGACAACGACTTGAGTAATAATTTAAATATAACAAATACAAAAGAAAAAAAAATAATTTTTTTAAGGTTGTCGAGTCAACTCGACATTAATGATGATTTTTTTATTTTTGTTTTTTTATTATCCACAAAATTGGTTTGTTTTTTTTTTTTCCTGTTTAATTTTTTTTTTCTAAACCTGTTTAATTACAAAAAGAATATAGGCCAATTTTTTTAAATATATATAAATAAAAACAAATAAAAAAATTAAAAATTAATAAGGTTGTTGTTCAATAATAAATAAAATTTAACAAATGTGAAAGATGTGGTTGAGTAATTACTTGACAGCATGTTGTGATTTCTTCGCCACTAGATGACAATTCCAATCATATATAACACAAGTATATTATGGGAAAAAAAAGCTCATTTCTCCAAATTCTCAATAGATAATTGAACATAAACAGAAATTATTATGTACTTCATAAGAAATGCATTCATTTTATATTCTCGATCACTAACTGGAAAGGGGAAGAAGAGTAAAAGAAAAATAATACAAAAATGGTCCGTGATTGGCATCAAATTCTTGATGTTACATTAGCTTCAGTAGAAGGGTAAATTGGTATCAATTCAAGCTGCAGCAGTTACTTCTTGGCTTGTCTCTTCTTCTTGTAATTCCTTCACTGCATTTATAAGTGCAATTGTTCTACCATTGAGAATCAAGCCATTCTATTTCATCTCTTCTCGCAATTTCTCCGCTGTTTTCCAATCTAAGCCTTCAAGCAAAGAGATTTTATGAGCTTATTGTACTCGTCATGATTTGGGAGAACTCCATAGTCCTTCATCTCTCACAACAAATTCACAGCCGCGTCATATTGTTCAAGCTTGCAGAACCCACGAATGAGTGTATGACAAGTAACAGGACTCAGCCTAGAGTGCTTCTTTTTGGCTTCATCGAAAATCTTGCATGCTTCCTCCATCGACCCGTCCTTTGCATAACAACTCATAATGACACTTTAAGTGTATACGTCAAGTTTCAAACCTCTGCTCTCCATCAGTCTCATTATTTTCATAGCTTCATTCATGTCCCCGACTTTTGCAAGCCTGTTGATAACTGTATTGAAGATGGCATTTCCAAGAGGTGAACCCACATCAATCATCTCGAGGAGTAATGTTTTTGCCCTCTTAAAATTGTGTAACTCTACAACCTGTAATAATAATAAAAAAAACATTCAAATGTTTTCGAGTTACTCAACAACATTGATGGGGAAAAAAAATTCAACTGTGTAATTTGACAACATTTAAAAAATAATAATAATAAACTCGACACGAGGTTTTTTTTTTTTTTTTAAAGCAAAACATAGTTCATCTTTACTTGAAATAACAGATGGAAACGATGTCCTAGCAGAAGATAAAGAAAGAACTTAAAGAAGTTACAATATTTTTCAATTTCAGCCATGAGTGTTGATAGCTTCCTAAACTAAATTCCTCGGAACCGGCTTTGTGAAATCCCATGCCTGCAACGCAGCATTTTTCAACGTCCTCACTATCATAACATTAGCCTCCCAGAAAGATGCACAATTATAAGGCAATCCACGTTTCTTGCACAATTCCTTAACAAAAGGGGAGACTTTCCTAAGTTGGCGCCGAGGTAACCTAGGAAACAAATTATGTTCAACCTAAAATTGTAATCCACCATGAAACCAATCCATCCAAGATTAACACTCAATCCCAAGAGTCCCATTTGTTTTCTTTTCAAACCAATCATTTTGGCCACATACAAAAAAAAAAAAAAAAATTTGTCGAGTGAACAGTAACTCGTTCACTCGGCAATATTTTTTTTTTTTTTTGTGGCCTTTTTCCCATTTCCTTTGCTAACACTCTTGAATTGGTGTATGACATTTTGAGCCTCACTTTCTTGACTTATTCCGAATTTTGGTGCCACCATAGAAATGCTTCTGGTACCAAAAATTTATTTCCAAATAAATGAGTTTTTCTTTTGAAGAACTAAAACCTTCTTGATGGATTTAGTTGTTCCTTATTATTGTAATGGTTCATAGTATTATTAGTGAAATATTTTCGATCATCTAAACTTGGAAGAAGTGTTCATATAGGATGAAATGGCATGGCCTAACACAGTTGCTATTAGTTAACCATTCAATGATTTCATTGAAGCAATTTAAAGGTGGGTGTTCGGACATGTATGATCATTGTAATACATATGTTGGAGAAACTGAAAAAGGGATGGACCTTGGTTGTTGAGTTACTGAAACTGAAAAAGGGATGGACCTTGGTTGTCGAGAGTAACTCAACAACCAACATGGTTGTTGAGTTTCTCAACGTCCAGGTTGTCGAGCTCGACAACCATGTTGGTTGTCCAGTAACTCGACAACCAACATTGCTCACATACTTGACCCTTTATTCTGAATTAAGATGAGAGCAAATCCCCAAAGAAAGCATAAATTAGCCATAACTACATAGAAAGAGAATAGTGTCCAACTTTTTTAAAATTCTGTGTGGATCTCTTGACTACCAAATAACAACACTCAAATATTTTAAATAATGAGAAGTTGCCAGGTTTGATTCATAAATGTACCTGCTAACAAGTTAAAATTGTTTCTCTTCAAACCATTCATGTATTACCTTACATTTTTCCCCTTAATTGTCTCAGGAATATCGCCATTGGCAATTCTCTGAGCAAGGCCTTTTGCACTAGTTGTTTTCCCAACACCAGGTTCTCAATGAGGCAGGGATTATTTTTTGTGCACCAACCCAAAATTTGAGTAACTCGTTCAATTTGGTCTTGCCTTTCAACTACATGATCTAGTTTACCCTGGAAAAGCAAAAAAACCAGCTTTCATTATACCCCTATGAAAGCAAATAATTTAATAAACATCAAGAGAAACGGAAAATTACCTCTTCAGCTAGCTTGGTTAAGTTGGTTCCATAGTCCTCTAGTGTAGGCTTCTTGTTTTTTGAGCTTCTCCCTCCATCACCAGCACCAACAGCCTCCGCACTCTTACCCACCATTCTAATAAGCTATGTGCCAAATAGATCATCGAGCTGCCAGGGTAAAAAAATCAAGTGACCCATTACTTTTTTTAAATTGGAGTGGTAAATAATTTTGATTTGTGAAGAAGAAGTGACGTGACCAATTGGTTGTCGTGTTACTCGACAACCGTAGCTAACTCGACAACCTTGTCGAGTTAGTTAATGATTGGTTGTTTGCTTGGTGCTGCTTGGTAAGCTTCGTGGTTGTTTATAGTAATCAAATTTCAATCACTAATTCTTGACACTAATCCAATTTCAATTAGCCATCAACATTGCTCAAAAGTTAAGTTTCAACTAATAACATTTTGTCGAGTAAGCGCAATGCGTTAGTGAGAACTCATTAGGTGGAGAACTTACACATAAATATTCTAAATATTCTAAAAATATGTAAAAATTAACAGACGAACTTACAATAAGAACTTACACATCTACAAATAAATAAGAATAGAATGATGTTCTGCTTAAAAAATTTTACATTGTAATATACACTTACAGAGAACTTGGTTGACGACGAGTTCAAACCCTCTAAGCTCCAATGGAACAAGTATGAAAAGGAAAGAAGTATGGAAAACATTTAATAATTGTACATAAATTTGGTTGTCAAAAGTAGAAAGTAGGTTATTGAAGTAGGTAATAAATTAAATGATAGTTCAAACAGTGCAAAGAAACGACGGCGCATTGGACGAAAATTGTACAGTGACAAATTTAAGGCTCTTATATATATATATAGACACACACACAAAAGAAACAAAAATTAAAAAATTGTCAACTCTCTCTCTCTCTCTCTATAATTATTAATTAAATTAAAAATTAAAAAAGTTTTATATATTAGTTGTCAACTATAATTATTGTAATCCAATGTATTTGTTACAACCTGATTTTGGTAAAGCCTCCACGTCAGCAAAGTCTCAGTAAAGGTCCCATTTAGGCCTAATTCAGGCATCGCTAAGGCCTTATAAGCCCAGCAAGGACATTTCGGATTCATAAAGGTCCCATAAATTCTCAAAAGAGAATGACAAAAGGCCTTATAAGCCCAGCAAGGGCCATTAATGACGAAGGCCTCGGAGGCTGAGCAAGGACCTCGTAAATTCTCAAAAGGCCTCGAATGCCCTTCGAACATCTTAGAATTCCTGAATCAAAGTATTGCGAGGCCCATGACACTCATGGCCGACCCAAAGAGCATCGTCGGGCTTCGTATTTATTATAACTAGCAGACAGCACGATATTTTGGGATAACCAGAGAAGTAATTAAAGAAATGTTGTGTTTGATTGTCATAAAGACTCTCACAAGGAAACCAAATCACAATCCCCTAAAGATTAGGTAACATGATCTACTCAAAGAAGGGCCTAAATCTGAGAGATTGTATTGACAACAGATCATCCCTATCCTATAAGGAAAGAGAGTCCAATTAGATTTCTAATTGATTTTTTTTCCCTAAATCAATTAGAACTCTTGTGCTATAAATACAACGTCTCTGGTTATTCCAAGGTACGCATTTTTATGAGATGCGCACTTTGACGCTCTTTTTACGCATCAATTTCATCCCTAAACTCTGTTCAAATCTATGCCTGCTTGTCCCTCCCACACCCAATTATTTTTGTTCCCCGTATATTATTATATATACCGACAGTTGACTTGATTCGTCGGAGTACCAACAATCGCCGGACCCTTTTTCTCCAGAGATTTTGGTGCCTCACGATTGTCCGAGTGTGTATGTAACATACAGGTTGGCAGATGAATAACTGGAGATTTGTTGACGCGTGGACAGTGCAGATTTCGACGTCAACAGTATTCAAAATAATCTTTCCATCTCTATGATTTGAATTTTAATCCGGTTACAAAAAAAGTTACAATTTTTCTATTTATTTTTTTAAATCCATTTCTCATTTCTTTTATCTACGTAAGGCAAAAAAAAATTGAGATCGTCTTTTCACCTTCATATTTAATTTAGTATATTAAATATTTACAAATTTTAAATGTACATTTTAAAAATTTAATGTAGAATAATAATGAACAATAAAAGCGTAACAAATAAATATTAAAAGATAATTGTGTTCATTTAAGTACAATTGGAGATGAGTTTTATATGGTGATAATACCAATAATAATTGAGTTAAGACCTTTTGGTGATTTAAATTTTGATGATTTACGAACTATTGATATCAAATCTTATAATATTAATGATCTCCAGGACTACATTTTACGAAGAATAAAATTAATAATTACTAATTTTATTGTGAGAAAATGTAATGATTGACTAAATATAATTGTACATTTGTTGGATTATTAGTTCCTTGTGAACAATATTCTTTGTGTATGTTCTCTTTTTATTAGAGGTGTTTGATTTGACGACGTAAATGAAACGTCATAAATGTGAGTAAGAAACAAAAATTAAAGAAGTGTTAATACTTGTCTATCTTGTAAGAATATTGTTGACGGATAGAAGTAAGATGAGAACAACGTTCTATATATATTAATTAAATTAAATTAAATAAAAAATAAAAAAAGTTTCACATGTTAGTTCTAAACTATAATATATGTTTGGTGCAGTTTAAAGATTTTGAAAAAAATTAATAAAATGTGTGGTTGAAAAGTTAATAAAAGTTGTAGGTCCTACAAAATATGTAGTTGAAAATGCATTTGAGAAAAAAAGAATTAAAAAAAAAAAAAGAACTGAAACAAAACGAGCATTGTAATATAATGTATTAAAAATAATATTTTATCTCCATTGTAATATAATGTATTAAAAAAATTAATTGTATATTTAGTAAATTGTTGAAAATTTAATATACAATAAGAATGAACAATAAAAGAGTAATAAATAAAATATTAAAAAATAATTATACATTAATGAATATTGAAGGTGAATATGGAATTTTAAAAAATTTGTAAGAGTAGAATGGTCCAGAAATGTTTCTCCATTTAAATCTCTTTTAGATGTAGTATAGATATAGATAGATATATTAATTTCGGTCCGGGCTAAAGCAAGATACAAGTTCCAATGGAAAATGTACAAGTTCTGATGCACAAAGTGCACGATAAAATTCTCATGTTACATTTCTTTTGTTAAATTAGGATGGAAAACTGCCAGCAATTAGTATTATTTAATGTGATTACTTTTAGGTTCGTACCGTAACTAAGCAAGTGGTTTAGTCAAAAGAAATTAATTTGGTTGAAGTTACTTGAAGAATTTTGTGCGAAGCTAATTAATTTGTGATTAAATGTAAAGACTAGGTTTTGAGGAATGATAATAGGATGGGCAGCGATTGGGATGGTCCTTTTCATCTCCGTCTATTGAAAATTTTTAGGATGCGAGAGAGGGATGAGGCGGGTACAAGGGAAACTCGGTAGATACTCAGTTCGAATGTAGTGAAAAATCCTGATTTGCGGATCAAAGGGGTAGATCGGGGACGGATGAGATCATGTTCGCCCCGATCTGATCCGCCCCCATTTAAAAAATAAAGAAAGAAAAAAATATAAAAAAGTAGTAAAGTTTGTTTCAATGTTTATTAATTTTTTGAATGACAATTGATAAAAATAAAAATAAAAAACTTACACGAATCAGTCTGCGAATCAAAGCAGTGATTTGATCCCGCCCCGCCCCGATAAATGGCGGATCAATCCGAGTATTTAGATCTTCTAAAATTGATCAGGGGTGGATACAAATCAGGCTAATCCAATCCAAATCTGCTCCGTTGACATCACTAGACCGGGTGGGAATTAAAATATTCATATTTATCGTCTCGTTTGATTAATTATTCATTTTTAACATTATTTTTATTTTTTAAATACAATTTAAATGTAAAAATATAAAATAAAAAGATTCAGGACGAGTTCGAATAATTCAATGAAATAACTATGTTCTGTGTCTCTGCCTTGTTCGAAGAGTGTTGTTTTATTGTATTATTGTATACTTATAACTAATATTGTATTTAATTTAGCAAGTTATAATAAATTTGTCAAATAGTTATTTATACATAAAATACACATAAATGCAAATTTATAAATCAGGTATATGGTGGTGCCTGGTGGCCGACTGCTACGTGCATGTTTGGCTAAACTCCAAAAAAGAATTTATAAGTAAGTTTTATAATTAATATTATTTGTTTATCAAAATTGAAATCAAATAAATTACTCTGAGCGCATTAAACGGAATTCTGGGTCGTGATTCTTTTATCGTGTTTTTTTCTCTAAATTTTAATATATATCACTATTCAGATTACGAGTCTTATTAAGCTTAAGAAAAAGAAAAAACTACATGTTCTCGTAAACAGATATTTCGATAGCTATCTATCTATCGAAAAAAATTTATGTTGAAAAGTTTGCGTCTTTCTAAGTAATAATCAACATTTTTTTGTCGGATTGATTTTCTTCTCTAGAGTCGCAGAAGTTTGTGTTTTATAATTCGATTATTTTAAAAATAACTTTTATTATTCTTGTAATCCTACAAACATGTTTGTAAATAGAAGTTTACCTCAAAATAAAATAAGTGGTAGAAGAAATAACAAAATTATATAATTTCTTACTATATAATATAATATATCTATTTTTAATATATTAAAATATTATTGTATTAAATTATATAATATTTAATTGGTAACATGCAATATATTAATATTTAATACAATACTGGTGCCTTGATTAACAAACAAAAAAGAAAACCGACATAGAGAATTCCGACTTCGTGATTTGAAAGGGAAAAAATTAGTTCAACAGTTGACTAATTAAATAATTTTAATTAGGAGGCAATTCATTATTGCTCTTTTGATCCGAACCCCAAAGAATATCTACAATCGACATGTTAATTCAACTATTAGAGTGATCGTGTGTTAGATAAGAGTCAAATTAATCTATCTAATAAATGTGTTAGTATGTTAATTAAAAACAAGTAAAATGTAAATAAACTATTTTGCCTTTATTAAATTGATCAAATTTAGATCACATGCTTGACTTTTTGTTAACTAAAGAACATTTAAAAGCAATTTGTTTAAACTCTAGGAGTTTTTTCGGCACTCATATATTGAGGATGTAGGTGCCAGAATTAGAAGATTTGGGGTTTGATGACACATTTTTTTATGGGATAATTGCATCAAAGGTCTCCAACGTTTTAAAATTGTTGGAGATATACTCCTAACCTAAAATAATAGCACCAAACGTCCCCAACGTTTTAAGAAATAGGCATGGGAGGTCTCTCTTCACACTTTCCATCAAATTTCTTCGTTAAAACCAAAAATGTGGACTGTACGCGCAATTTTTTTTCCAAAAAAGGTGAGTAGGAATGGCAGGGCAAAAAGGTAAATCCATTTTCAGCCTGTAACCTTCTATTTGCCTCTAAGACATATGAATATGAAAAGTTCATTTGGCTATTTTCCAAAACCACCATTTCTCTACGCTTGAGGCGACTGCTGGTTACAATATAGTGTTCAAGCTCTTATCTTTCTTAACTAAAACCTTCAAGGACAAAAGGTGAACAACAGAGCACTTGGGGATAATCCTCTTCTCCAAATTGTAGAAGAGAAGATGTGGATGTCGCGCAATCATTCTAGACTCACACCCCATCTTAGTAGCTAGGAAACTTAAAACTCCAGAGATTTTCGTTTCAGACAAAAGCATACAATGAGGATGTTTTTTAAATGCCATGTAAATATCATCCTTCGACCAACCCCACTTTGTGTAAGTTTCATAGCAATGTGTCCATAAAACTTTATTACCCTCCCCCGAACGAGCATGTAAAGCCAATACAAACGTTGACTTCAATGGATCAAATCTCATTTCCTTCACCTCTGCAACAATCTCTCTGTACTGGTCGTGTTTTTAACCAATGGCTTCTGGAAAATTAAATAATACTAATGCAATAAACGAATTGGGAATACCGAGTGCCCGCAAAAAGTCCACATTCGGGATAACTCTCTTTGCAAATGTTCGATTAAAAATCCACGAACCGTGCCTCACTAGAGTTGCAACCTTTTCAGTTCCGATTATATCCTTAAAATAATTATAAATGGGTATTAGTTGGTTCTCCACACTTCTTGTCAAGAATGTAGGGTCTCTTGCAATGGTTCTTAAAAACATCTGCTTTCGTAACTGCTGTTCACTGTAAGAAAAACTCGATCTTGGGCAAAAGGGTCTTTTCAGGATCTGATAAAAGAATCGAGTCTGTTTCTTCACAAGCTCGGCAATTTGTGATTTGCTAAATCCATTTTCTGCTAGAAAATTCAGAACAACATCTGGCCTTTCTGGGCTATTTCGAAATGCACCTTTTTAGAAGTGGAAATAGCAATTTTGGAGACAACCCACAATAATTTATCATATAGGAGATAACATTCACTTTTTCTGCTGCCTTATCCTTCGATAAAAAGGGTTTCAATTTTGATGGAGAAATTGCAGCTTCTGAGTCCAAAAGTATTGTATTTACATTTGCGATACTGTAGAAATGGTTCAAGAATTGAAATTTAGGGATTCATGAAAAGGTGGATCTAAGAAGCATTTGATTCTTGAGATGAACAACAAAATGAAAAAATTGAATCTAGAAAATACGGAACAGTTTCTACTCTTGGGAGTGTTTTTGTGCAGAAAAAAATTAGCTTCAGTCGATGAAATTTTTGGATCCATGTAATTTCCACAACGGCATACTCTTCCTGCCATGTTTGCAGTAGAATGTGAGAGAAGAGAAGAGAAGGATAAGAGAGAGCTAATTGCACTGAAGACAAAGTACATGTCAGAACAAAAGTAATAAATAAGAATCAAGAAGGAAAAATGGAAGGAAGTTTACAGTATATTTACCTTTTTGCCCTGCCATTCCCATTCGCCTTTTTTGGGAAAAAATTGCACGTGCAGTCCACACTTTGGTTTTAACGGAGAAATTTGACGGAAAGTGTGAAGAGAGACCTCCCATGCCTATTTCTTAAAATGTTGGGGACGTTTGGTGCTATTATTTTATATTAGAGGTATGTCTCCAACGATTTTAAAACGTTGGAGGACATTTGATGCAATTATTCTTTTTTTTATTACTTTTATGTGAAAAATTGTAAAAAAATTAAAGGATTTAAGATTTATTTGTACTTTTAAAAAGGCCAAAGACCCCAAACTATAAATTTTTCATTATGTTTTCCATTTTTTTTTTTTTTTTGCCTTTTTAATTTATTGAAGTTATGAGCAAAATCGTTAAAAGGGATTATCTATACGAATTAACGAAAGGTTGTGATGATATTGCGTATAAAATTGAATAATGATGAAATTGATAAAAATATGAAAGGAGGGAAAATGTGAGTATAATTTATCGAAAAATATTCATAGGTAATAACTGAGGAGCGGAATCAAACATTTTTTCATTGTGGAGTCAAAATATCGATGCAAGTTTTATTAAAAAATAACATATCATTAATAAAAATAAGTCAGTTTACGCGTTTTTATACTAAACATCGTATAATTATATGTTATCAATATTGTCAAACGACTTGGTTGTTTGTCTATGAATCAATAAGAACAAAAAAGAGTTTACGAGATAGAGGAGAACATGTTGAAGCCACAATAAATTATATCAATTGACTAAAGATGAATAAAATGGTAAAATAATTGAAGTTGACTAAACCAATTGACTATATAACGTCCATGAAATCACAAATAAAATTCAAATAAATAAGAAAAATAAATTAGTGTCGGGCACATAATTTAAAAAATGAATAAAGAGAATTGACCTAATTCAGTACATAGTAAACTTTAAAATGATTAGGATAATTAGTAGAAAGAAAAGACTATCTAGTTTTGTCTCCAAATGAACATAAATGAAGTTACTCTAAATTAGTCAACAAGTTAAATATTTTTAAGCATCATAAACATTCGCCATTTCCACCACAATTGTATAAGTTAGATGGAAACTAGATTGATAATATTAATGCTTATTTAATTAAATTTTCTTTTTTTTTTCCTTATCGTTTCCGTAAAAATTAATTAAATTCAGCCGCCGACATTATTACAGTGCACAATTGTAGTATTAACTATAATATCTCCACACCCCCACCATTTTTTTTTAAAATTTCAACAAACAATTTTCAAATAAAATTCAACAAAAAAATTGACAGCAACTCAAACATGTACAAAGACCAGAGAAATACTTCTCAATTCAATAAATAATTGAACTAATTTTATCTTAAACAATAAACTAATTTTTTAAAAATGCAAAAAGATAAAAAAAAAAAAAAAAATCGATACAGGGCTATGCTTCCATGACAAAATCGATTCAACTATCGCATTATCTCAAATGTTATGTCCGGAGTTGGAAACATAAAGAAAATCGCTAGACCAATCAACAAATTTGAAAGATGAATAAAAAAATTAGACAAGATCAGATGAACAGATGGGATGAGATGAATAAATCGGCGGGACACAGAATGAAGCCTTTGTCTGGATTGGTGATTTTTAATAGGAGTTCTCCCATTTTCATGAATTGGCCCATTTTCATTGGATAATCTTAAGTGAAAATTAGGTACTCCACCTACTTTTTTTTATCAATATTTCAAAATTGCTAGATATATATATATTTTTCAATATTACTATATATTGATTTTTTATACTGTACTTTAAATAATATATTATTTTTATTTTAATTATGGTCATTATCACATTGTAACTGAATTACCTAATTATTAGAGTTTTATATAAATCAATCACTAAATTTAAACATATGGGTAAGGTAAATTATTGTTTTGCCCTCATTACCTTATCAATTGCCCTCATTAATTTATCAATATACGTGAATCAAATTTCCTAATCTCTCTCTGGAAGCTTCTCGCATGGAGAAATCCTCTTTCACTGTCACTTAGAAATCTTCCCAAAATCAAATCTCAGAAATCTCCGAATCCCGTGATTAAAAACCCACATTCAACAAAGTAAGTGAATACAATCCCTTTAAATTTGATTTCGAATTAGTTATTCTCTGTTTTTCTTTATTTCATTCTCATATTGGGATTTTTTTTTGACATTGTTTTTGAATACCATTTTTTTGTAGAATGGCATCATCACGTAGTGCTTCGAAATCGAAGCATAAATGCAGAAAAAGAAATAACACCTCGACCGCAAAGAGAAACCCCCACAATAAAGTTAGAACTAAACCGGTCAAAGATAAGCACAATATTCCGGTACCGGAAGGAGAAAATGTATGTTTCTGGGATGTTATACTTTGTCAATCATTGCATGCAACCGATTATGTTCAAATTTTTTATTTTATATATTTTATAAAAAAAATTGATCAAAATGTTATTCTACTATTAGAGGATAATAAGTCTGGTTGTTGTATTTTTCATAATTATGCTTTCGTTTTTATTTATTTTTTTATATATTATATAAAAAAAATTGATCAAACTGTTATTATGCTATTAGAGGATAATAAGTCTAGTTGTTGTATTTTTCATAATTATGCTTTCGTTTTTATTTTAATTTTTTGTATTTCATATCAACAAAGAAATAAGATTTATGCTACGTTCATATATATCATCTCTATTAATTGTTACCTTAATGTAAGCGTGTTATATGTTACATTGAAATGTATCTCATTGATATCTAGTAACGATGTTTAGTAATAGAATAATTTATATAATAGCCTATGCAATTCTGACTGATTTGTGTCCTATAATTGTATAAATACATTTATTGTTACGTGAATTTATATATATGAAATGTTGAGCTTGATTGTTAACATAATATATAACTATTATCCACATTGTGATAACCTAATTTATTAGTTGATTGGTTTGATTTGTTTACCTTCGATGTTACGTGAATATCCTTTATTAACTTATTTTATACCATTTCATGCATTTAAATTGTATACATTCATTGTTACGTGACCACGCAACATATATATGTTAACATGTTACTTCGAATTGTACTATTATTTTGTTATAGTGTAGTTTTCATTACCAAATTAAACATTATTTTAACTTTGTAATTATTAAACCACGTCACGTGCAAATGCTTTTGGACATAACACAAACTAATATGTATTTTTACGTGTTTCTTGAACCTCAACTAATATGAGTAGTCATGATAAATTAATGCGACACTAAGGTCAATATCATAAAAAGATGTGTCTTTTTATTTCTGTGAGTTGAGCACTGATAAATTTGGAAAATAATTTCAATTTATTATATACTATGTTTTGCAATGTATTTGATTATTGTTACGTGAATTTTTGTATGTGAAATGTTTACTTTGATCGTTTACATATTATGTAACTGTTATCAAATTGTGTTAATTGAATTTATTTATTGATGCGTGTTATTTGTTTACTTTTGCTATTATGTGAATATCTTATATTAACTTATTTTATACAATTTCATGTGTTTAACGAGGTTGTTACGTGACTCATGCAACTTATACATGTTACCCCGTTACTATGAATTGTACTATTATGTTGTAACGATGTTGTTTTCAGTCCAAATTAAATATTATTTTAACTTTGTAATAATTTAAGCATTACATGCATAAATGCCTTTGGGCACAACACAAATTACACAAATTAATATGTACAGTTACGTGTTTCTTGCACCTCAACTAATATGGGTATACATGATAAATCAATGTGACACTAAGGTGAATATCACAAAAGATGTGTCTGTTTATATTTGGGAGTTGAGCATTGATAAATTTGGAAATTAAATTAAATTTTACAATATACTATACTTTGCGATGCATTTGATTATTCACAAGTCACATATACTAATTTTCGTTTCTTTAGGATTGGGAATATCTCATTCATCCGGATATGTGGTCTCTCGATAAAGTGAACGCATTTTCAAAGCCTAATACATTCAGCTCACTGGTGGGAAGGTTGTCTAGTGTGCAGAAGAAACTCTTTGCGGACACGTGTTTCGGACACTTTCTGGAGGCTAGGGATATTGCAATAAATTACCAACTAATACACCAGGTGCTTATCAGAGAAGCAGCCGAAATCTGATGAGATGTGGTTTAACCTTGGTGGCAGCCTTGTAAGATTCAATATAGAAGACTTCTGCTTGATATCTGGGCTGCGCTGCTCTGGGGAAGAGAGACGCCTGAAATATGATGCAAGTTACTGCAGAATTAAGCATGAACTCCTTAATGAACTTAGCAACATTTCGACAGCAGAAATATCTGATTTTTTTCAGAAAAATTATCAACTGAGTGACAGTGATGTCGTAAAACTTGGTTGCCTTTTTTTGTTGACGAATTTGATGTTCACAGCAGCATACAAGAGGTCTGTTGAGGATTCACTTATGGTGTTAGTTGACTCGGATGAGATGAATGCATATGCATGAAGAAAAGAGTTGTTTAAATTAACCATGTCATCTATTAAATCCAGTCTTCGGAATAAGTCTTTAATAGTAGAGGGGGACAGTAGACCATACATCGCGTATAGGATCAGTGGATTTGTGATTGCATTTCAAGTATGGATATATGAGATTCTACCGATAGTGGAAGGAAAAGTATGCACCTATATTGGTTCACGCGGCCCACGAATTCTGAACTGGACATCAAATGTATATGGGAACCACTCATCCAAGTTGAATTTGGGTAAAGATATATTCAGTCGCCCTGGGGTAAGTGTTTTTGTTTATTGTTGTGTTTTCATTTCTCTGTCACGGTGTAGTCATAAGTTCTCTTATCCAACATTTGTTACTTATTTTGTCCCATAATTTTTACTATTTTTTATTTTTTCCGTAGTTACAAATAACTCCAATTAGGGCTACCACTCACGAGAAACAACAGCTATTTACATCTGGTTTTTATTCTGGAATTGCTAATCAACTTCTAGAGGACAGTGAAGATGATTTCATGTATCCAATGTTACGTCGATCTATGCGTTGTAAAAAGAATCAACCGCCTGTTGCATCAACCAGTAACTCTGTTCAGAGGGTAGATATCCCGGCAAAGGTAAATGCAACTTTAATTATTTCATCTTTATGAATTTAATCTGTAACATTCCAACATTGCTGATTTGTCTTCCATCGTCATGATGTGTTAGTTCAATGCGACCATCCTTAGAAATCAAACAAATCATGTTACTGTTTCCTCTTCAAATGTTGTACCAATCAATGAAGCAGTTGACCTGTCAACTTGCAAACCATCCAATCATGTTGTGGTATGTACTTCAAGCGTGTCCAAACAAGCACAAGCACAAGCACAAGCACACATCCCAGTGGAGCGCATTGTCCATTTGAAGGAATCAAAGGAAAAAGACAAACTAGTTAACGATACTTCAGAGATTAAGGTATATATGTTGGTGGTTTGATTTCAATGTTAATCTGCTATGGGGTCTTTGTATTTACGACATGACACATTTTCAAAAATCACAGGAACGGTATAACTCGAACGTTGTACTTAAAAGATGTTTTAGTGAGATACATAGAAAGCACGAGATACTAGTGGCCGATCATTTTCGACTCAAATTCCATTTTCAGTATTTGTGCAGTGAGTTTGCAGAATCCATTGTGGACGGGTTGAATGAAGTAAATAGATTATGCGCAGCCAAACAGTCTCCGCGTTCCAAAATGGCTAGCTTTTATAAGAAGTCTTACGATGCAAACATGAAGGTTCATGCGAGTACTTTTATCCCATATTAATCATTTCTATTTTTATTTTGCACACACGCCTGATGACATATTTGATTTTTGGTCCAGGTAGCTGCAATGAATGCTGATAGTCAACATCCAGGATCATCTTTGAAAGGCAAGGGGATGAGACCATGTGAGACAAAAACAATCATAAGGCTGAATGTTCCAGCTTTGATCTAGGGATAGATTCACAATCTAACGTCCCTTATATTGAACTAGACGATGGAATACTACGAACACAATACGACATTATGATAATTGACAACATTGTTGCTGGAAAGATCCATGAGTCTCATCAAACAGGCGATAGAGTTGAGAGTAGCAAGAAAAGGAAGTATACCAGTCCCGTTGTGGAATGCAGTGATGCTGGACGCAATCTCTCTATTTCAAAGTCATCCTGAGAATTGTTGGATGATGATCTGGTTTTTACTGAAGAGGACTTGAGAATCATGGATGAGTCGGTTGAAAAACACGCTATGGGTAGTCACAAAGTAACTTCTCAGGTCACCATTACACAGTCCCAAAGTCTGATTTTTTCTTTTGAGTTCGTCTTCATTATATTTTCACACTAATATCATAATATCTTTATTTATACTGCAGGCTCTTACACCGATCCCTTTTGTGATGGATGATAGTAATACACCTGAACTTAATAAGAGGATAAGAAGACCGGTAGTATGCATTCAATCACCATTTATCCGGAGTTTCCAGTCACAGCCTGGTTGTCCATCTAATGACTTGCCTCCGTCGTTTGGATATAAAATGTTCTTCGATCCTCCTGATTCATCTCATACCCGAACCTTCGACAAGTGGTATCACATTGGATTGCGTCCTGGCAACAAGTAATTATTTTACTTATCTTAACATGGTTTAATAATCTAATGTTGAAGATTGTTGACATTTTTTGATCTGAACATCCAAAATTAGGTTGCAGAAATTTCATAAAGATCAACTTGAGATTCGGCTAACTATGGAACTTGGACCTATCAAGATTCAATCCAAGATGTAGTGGTTTACCTTAAACCAAGTCACGACTCCACTGAATACCATGGTATTTATGATTATCTCCTATTACCATTAACCATTTTCAATTAAAAAACTTAATCAACATCTGTACGTTTTTATTTGTGGAAGCACATCGACGCAATGTTCTACTACTTGAGATTGAACATGAAAGTGAATAGTTTAAGTGGGTTGAGTGCTACATCTACTGATTGCTATTTTGACTTCATGGTCCGTAGCATATACGATAAATCGAAGAAAGCCATCAATGCAATCGATAAACAAAAAGCTTTGATATCATATGTTACTGGTGACAGGATGCAATTCAATTCCAACTGGGGAGATGTTGAACATGTGTTAGTTCCAATTTTTATGGACAAGAAATCACACTGGATATTAGGCACCTTGACATAGCTAATTGGCATATGGATGTATACAACTCTTCATTCAAGACAATTAGAGATGGTTCTGTATTGGACGCAGTTGAGCCATTGCGGAATGTTGTTCCACAACTCCTTCGCAACTCAAAGGTTCTAAAGTTTGAACCACCCGAAATCCCATTGTACTACAGATTATGCAAAGATAATCCTCATCAAACAAATGGGTTAGTATATTCGCTAAAGTCGTTAATGTCTGTTAACTATATCTAGTGTATAGTAGTTTATATCAGTTGGTTTGTTTGTTTAAAAGCAATAACTCAAACGTCTTTCAATAGATATTTTTGAAGACTATTAGTTGATACTCTATAGTAAACCGTTTTCACTTCTCTTGCAGTGGCGATTGTGGGATTTTCGTTATTAAGTTTGCAGAATACATATTTGGCAGGAAGATTAAAGAAATTCCCAAAAAGTTTGACACAAAAGTAGCCCGTCATAACATGGATGTACAGTTGTACAGATTTGCATCAGAGAAGCCGGAATTGCACCTGCGTGGGTAGTTAAGGAAATATGTCATCATGTCATTGGAGCATTTTTTATTTTTGAACAAATTGTACTCGTTCTATAAGTTATTTTGGTAGTCGATGATGTTTATGTTTAGTATCATCTCAAGACTCATTAGTGGCATGGAATGAAATTTTTTGGATTTTGTTCTTTAGTTGAATATGTACATGAAATGGTTCAATCTCTAGAACTTTTATGGAACATATGGTATTATCTTTGAATTGTTCCAATTTTTGCAATCTTATTATATAATAGTTAATTTCAGCAGCTAATTAAGAAATTCATGTGTTATGGTGATTGAGGATGATGCGTGATTAGGTTCCAATCAGTTCTCCATAAAAGTTTCTTGTTGTTTATGAAATCAGCCATGCGGTTAATTGTTTATGAATACCTTATATAAAGTTCAAATTTCATTATTACCTATTTATATGAATTAATCAGAGTTACGACTCCTTATTCTAAAAAGGTTAGACTTCTTATTCTAAATGGTATGAGTGGAAAGATGGAGACATTGCCCCCTTTTAGCTGCCATATTGACGTCAGTATCATAGACCAGCTTCTCTTGAGACAAAACACAAGAAAAGATTTAATGGGATATATTCATCACCTAATCAATTAAGCACCCAATCTATACCTGATACCTCTCTGTAAAACCTCAATGCCTGAAAGTTGAGTTTCACTCATTAGTCTCAAATCTTCTACTGCAGAAAGAGATACATAATAATATAAAGAGAGAGAGAGAAGAGAGAGAAAATAATGGGTTTCTCTACCATTCAATTACTGGCTTTAATGGGATTCTTCATCACATTGTGTCTTCTTCCTCAACGTGCACAGGGCGTAACAATGCAAAGTGTGACACGATTGTGCCACACAAAAAGCATGGTCACTGTAAACGGGCAATTTTCTGGACCTCGCATTGTAGCTAGGGAGGGCGACCGTCTAATTATCAAAGTCACTAACCATGTTCCCAACAATATCACCATCCATTAGTAATACTCTTACATTGTTTTCTTCATTTACTATCCACTCTCAAACCATAGCATTTATAATAAATTGTCGTTCCATTTTCAGACAACAACCAAGTCTCATTCAAAATGCTTATAATTGTTAGTAACATTATTGTAGCAAATCATGCAGATACATGACAAATTGCAACAGAACAACATCAACATAGAATAAAAAATTAAACAATTGGCATTAACAAAAATATAAATCTCATTTTATGCACCATTAATCAATGCAGTTGCTGAGTTTGATGATGACTTTAAATGTAGATGGGTAGCTGAATCGGTTGACAATGTGAATTCATCAATAAATGAACTTTTCGTTGATACATGATATCTTTAGAATGGTCACCCGATGTGTGATTTAAACCTGCATAAATAGAGTTCAAAAAATTATACTCATTTTCATTGATTAATCCAATTAACTGTTAGTAGTGAATGAATTCCGAAATACTGTTAAGAAATGTCCTATTGCTAGCCTGACATTTGTCCTAACTCGTAACAGTCATTTGCCTGATTATCATAATCTCATTATATGATAATATATTCAAATCCATATGCCCAACAAAACTAAACAATGAATAATTTACAAATATATATTAGTTTATAAATGATCAATATAATGGGACATGTTAACATTATTAAAATCATACCTCAAACTCGTTGATAATTCCTGCCTTTCTTCTCTTCCCATTTTTCGTGTTTGAATTGGCTTGATTTTGGCAACGAGATTTGTTGTGTCCATATTCCATGCAACGACCACACTTTGATGTCTTTTTAATTTCGGTGACTGATCTATATCTCTTCTCACGTGGTCTTCCAGATCTTCTTTTCCACTTAGGTGCCAGAACCAACTTTCTCTCCACGTCAATCTCCAACTCCCAGTCAGATTTGTTGCCAATAGGATATATTGTACCGATATAGGCTCCTAGATATGAATCTTTGCTGAAATAATCCGAGCAATAGTTGTAAAGAGACAAATTCTTTTTACTAATAACTGCTATTCCATGAGGACAATGCATTTCATCGATTTGAAATTGGTTGCATGAGCATGTTCTTACATCGAGCCTCACCAAATAAGAAGATGTTTCGTCATTCACTTGGTAATTAGTCTCATTTATCGGAATAACATGACATGCCAATTAAGATAAGTATTTAACACGATAATAGACTAATTTTTCTATATAAAAAATCATATTCAACGATATATATTCAAATATGCGTAATGGAAATGAATAACACTAGTTGACATACCTCCATTCCTATTAATTCTCGAGATCTATCCCTCAACATGGTCTCGTATCTTGAACCCAATCTGGTGAATGTCGACTTTGCATCATTTAAATTCTTGTGAAACCATTTTTGCACTGTACAACGCAATGAATCAAACAATGCCTCTATTGGAAAAATTTTGGCTGATCTTGTTACCGAGTTGACCGACTCTACAATGTTTGACGTCATTGTGGTAAACTTGTTTCTTGTCATGTGTGATCTGGACCATTTATGGTAACCAACGACCTCCTGAATCAAATTTAGATCACATTATCAACGATATTATTAAAAAATTAAAAGGAGAAATATAATAGTTGCGCATATATTTGTTTACCTACCAAATATTCTTGTATACCAGTGTCTATGATGTCCAAATGCCTCATCTGCAATTCGAATTCAGATTTCGTGTAAGCCCTAGCTACTGCATTGAATGGTTGTCTAATGAATTTAGCCTTTTTACTAAATTCTTTCTTCAAATTTTGAAATAGGTGATAAGAGCATATTCCATGCATTGTATTTGGGTACACTTTGAGTATTGTATTTTCGATACTACCATGTCTATCAGATACGATAACCAAACCATCATGGTCGCCGTATGCTTCTTTCACCCTCAACAGGAACCATTCTCAGGCTAAATTATTTTCAAAATCACCAACACCAAAAGCAAGAATGAAAATGTTGTTATTAGCATCTTGTGTGCAAGCAGTGAACAACGTCCCACCAAAACTTCCACTTAGGAATGTACCGTCAATTACGATAATAGGCTTGTAATATTTCCATCCATCTATAGAAGCACCTAATGCAACAAAGCTGAACAAGAACCTATTACTCTCATTAGTTTCAATCATTGTATACGACCTTTCATTTGTTTTTTCCAGCATATATAGGTAATCTGGTAATCTCCTATATGATACCTCTGGATCACCCCTTATCAACTCTAATGCTCGCTCACGAGCTCTCCAAGCCTTATCATAACCAATTGATACTCTGTAAATTTTCAACATATCCCTTACAACATCACTTGGTGTGTAAACTGTTTTTGCAGAAGTGGACTTATACTTGATGCAGCTAGCTATAACTGAACACGTTGCTTGTCTATGATCACCTAGCACTATGTCTAGAGAACATGTACGACTATTTTTTATTTTTCTTATTTTAAACATCGCTGTTCTCTCAATTACTAAAGATCTAAGCCCCCATTTGCAATCAGTATCTATACACTTCAATACGTACTCGTTCTTTTCTGATTTGTATACCTTGAATTGAAATCTGTAATGAATTGCATGTAGTGCTAGACTACTTGTTAATAATTCTTAGTTCTTGAATATTACATTCTCCTTGATGCTTTCAATACTTGGTTGGCACACGACCTCACTCCCTGTTTCTTCCAAGATCTCATCAATACATGACATGTTATTACTAATTTCAGAACCCATTTCTTCAATTGTTGGCAGTCTCGGATTAAAGTCATTATCTAACCACTGATTTGTACAATTTCCAATAACCATTCTTTGACGCTTCCTAAAGCAACTAGGATCTGAATGTAAAGTATCTAAAAACATTAAATTTACTTCATCACATGCCACCTTCTTTATATCGACTAACAATGGTAATTTAGTCAATTATAATTCTACCTTTTTCACTTGTATGTAGAAATATACTGAACTATCGCTGCAGACTTTGATTAGGGGGCCATTTGATATTACTTGATACTGAACTGTTACGGCATACTGCGTCGTATCTATTTTTAGCTCCTTCATTATTATGTCAACCAACTTTTCATAACTACAATCCAATGAGAATATTATTCCAACAATTGAGTAATCATTGTATGTTCGCGTTGTGTCCCATTCACCATCGTAATATACCAGAACACTAATAAACTCCATATCTGCAACATACACAATCAAAAATAGCATTGAATTTCATTTTTGGTTCCCAAACACTTTATTATCAAGATCTAATAATAAATTACTACAAATTAGAATATATGAACAAACACGTATGTATTTAATCGCAGTACAAAATAATCAAAAATGAATATTAACAGAAAACTTAAATTTCGAATTAACAAAGAATTTAAAATTCGAAGCAGTAAAAAAAAAATACAGTACTGATCCAAATATTTCAATAATGTTTTACAATACTATTTAAGATCATCAGCATGATATTTAAATTGTTATAATCTTAGTATTCGAATTTAACATATGGATAAAAAACAGTATCATAGTTGGTTATCAAAAATCCGCCATTGATTGCATCAAAGTATTGAGATATAGATTTCTTTAATGAAGATAACACAACATTAATGTTAAATGCTGATGATAAAGTAGACAATTACCTCACAAATTAGTCAACAGAGCACGATCAACTGGAAGTCACAGACCGCGGCAATGAAATCCAATTGCAGAGATTAAAATGCCGATACTATTGTTAACTGATGAATACTGGTACATGCGTTACGAATACCCAATTCGTGGTCATTTAATTTAATTACAAATCTGTAAATATAAATTTTGAATTTTAAAATCACCATAATCATCGGATATAATCTGGTTATTATACTCATTTTGATGTTTATTTTTGTTAACAGCAAAGTTGTTTCACGTCTGGTTTGCGGGCCTTATCCACAAAGCCCAGCATTTGTGTTAACAATTTGACAAAATACAGTAAAGTTACTATTTTTAAAGTGGGCCAGTATAATTGAGATAATCAATATGAATATAGGGTATATATGTTACTAACCCTAATCTTAATGGGAATCTATTTTTATTTTTTCATTGGGCCTAAGGTAATCACGCGTTAGAGGAAAAAAAAATTGGTGGAAAATTTATGGGGTCAGTTGAACCCAAAATAATAGAAGCATTTGTATTTGATGTGTCCCACATATTATATTATAATTTATTTCCTGTCCTAAAAGAATAATACTATGATGTAACATGGTCCTAAATTCTGGGTATACATACACTTAAATTTTCATTCGTAATTTTTTAAAAATAATTTTGATAGATACGTTTGAAATTGCATTCAAGTGAGGTGCCACGTGTCTAACGTCTCATTTCATATTTGTTGGTGTCCGGACTGACACGTGAACTTTCAGTTCGGACCGACTATTGGTCAGCTCGGACCGGCCTCGCCTTTCAGGTCGGACTACACCAGATTCGTCATGGCTGACATCATCAGTGTAGGTTGTCCTTTGGAGTGTCAGGTGACGGTCTAGCTGCAGTTTATATTACTTAAATAAGCCTGCATTAAATGCCCCAAAAAGGGGATGTCTTGTAAGCATTAAGTGGCCAAGCTATGCATTAAATGCCTAGCTTGGCATTAAATGCAAGTAATCATTGTAAATTTCCCTATAAGTATGAGGAAATAAATGTCCAGAAGAAAAAAAAGACAACACAAAATGACGGGAAAAAGACACTTGTACAAAGAACGTACATTTAGTTCTCCCTGCTCACGTTTACCTAGCTAAAACCCAGTACGGATTCAGCCGACCTGAACACCATCATTAAGTTGACTTGGGATTAGTGCAAACCATTTTTCGACGTCAACAGTTTGGCGCTAGAAGGAGGGCGTCATTTTCTAAAAAGGCTCTCCATTTTCCACAACTACCATACACCACACCAAAACACTCAAAAATTATCCAAACATGAGTCGTAGTCATGACTCAAGGGCTCGTAGCCACGGAAGAACTGGGAGTCAGCAGGTCAACCTTCCCCAGGTCTTCCGTCGTAGACAACAGGGAGAAACCTCGGCTCGAACACATGTGCCCGAGGGAGATGCAGTCCTACAGAAGCTTGAATACCTAACTCGAGCTATTGAACGGCTCGAGAGAAATCAAGCCACTACCAGACGAATTTCTGACTCAGAAGTTGAGTCACCGGCACACGATGAGTCTAAAAGCCGTCGAGTAAAACGAAGACTAGACTTCAAAGCGAAGAGCTCATCAGAAAGTAAGGGAGGAAAAAGTGTGCGCTCCAGTCCCCACAGGAAAGCTTCCACGCAACGGTCAGTTAGCGTATTTGACCGTCTAGGTCATTCTTCTCAAGTCCCTCACGAACAAGAGGCACAAAGAAAGAAGAAAGCTCCGTCCATGGCAGCCTCGAGTGTACAGGACACTCCGGATGAGCTTGAACTCATGAAGCAACGACTGGCCGAACTGGAAGCAAAGCAAAAGAATACCTCGGAAAAAGTCACCACGAACAAGCGTTCCCCATTCACAGAGGACATCTTGGCAAAACCTCTGCCGGAGAAGCTGAAAATGCCGCAGTTAACTAGCTATGAGGATGGCAATGATCCTGTGGGCCACCTCGACAGGTATACCTCTTGGATGGAACTCCAAGGAACCAGTGACGCTATCATGTGCAGAGCATTCCCCATCACCTTCGGGAATAGAGCGATGAGGTGGTTCAAAAAATTACCACCGCGCTCCATTCAAAACTGGAATGACCTCTCAGGTCAGTTCGTCTCCACCTTCATGGGGGCAAGAACTCGATCTACCCCGAAAGAGCGCCTTATCAGCATTAAACAAGGTCGAACTGAAACACTGAGGTCCTACATGGATCGATTTAGCAAGAGGATAGTGGAGGTGGACAAAATATCAGATGATGCCGCCCTGATGGCAGTCCTGTCAGGACTAAGAACATGGACTCGGTTCTGGTGGTCCGTTCACGAAGACGGACCTGCTACCTACCAAGACTTCCTAGCTAGAGCTGAAAAACACATCGGCGCTGAGGAAGCCACCTCGGACTAGGAGAATGACCGCCCTGATCATAAGGACAGCACGAAGGGTAAAGAGAAAGACCTGAAAACGGAGAAGAAGGAGAGTCCTAAGAAAACACTGGATTTTCAGCGTGCAGGGCGTCCAAGGCCCACCATGCCGAGGTACCAGGGGTACCATATCCTAAACACTTCGCTTGAGAATGTCCTAATGAAAACCAAAGGCAAGGGTATCCTCAAAAGTCCAGCTCCTATGAAGGCGAACTCAACAGGGCTAAACCAAAGGAGATACTGCAGGTACCATCGATCGGCTGGGCACGACACGGATGATTGCCGTGATTTAAAAGGAGAAATTGAAAGCCTCATTAGACGAGGCCACCTGAAGGAGTTCCTAGCGCGGCCATCTGGCGGAACTGAGCCTTCCCAGGTCCATGACCGAGCTGAACTACCACCTCCACCTCCACCTCCACCTCCACCTCCACCTCAACCCGGATGAGGTGAAATTCACATGATAGTCGGTGGGAGTCAGTACCTGGAAGGATCAATGAGACAGCACCGTAAGTCCTCCAGGGAAGCTCACAATAGCTACCAAGTGTTAGCAGGTACAACAGCTAACCCTGATGCGAAAAAATTCTCTTTTTCCGAGGAAGACGCATCCCATGTATTGCAACCACACTCGGATGCACTCGTCATTACTATGCCGGTCTCCGGCGTCAACATCCATCGAACATTGGTAGATGACGGGAGCTCCGTAAATATCCTATATCTCAGAACATTCAATCAAATAGATCTCGACATTCGGCACGTTAAGCCTTTCCCAAAGCCCCTGCAGGGGTTCACTGGGGATTGTGTAAATCCCAAGGGCCAGATCGCCTTGGTGGTTGAGCTCGGATTGTCTCCCTGTCACAGGAGGATCATTGCAGATTTTGTAATTGTAGATCTCCCATCTAACTACAATGCCATCCTAGGGCGGCCAATCCTGCATGAGCTAAAAGCAGCCGCGTCCATCTATCACTACACCATCAAATTCCCCACTCCACATGGGGTAGGAGTAGTACGGGAAAGCCAACTGGTAGCAAGGAGCTGCAACATCAACTTCGCCCGAGCAGGGGTAAACACAATCTGGACTGACGCTGAGCTTGTAGCTGGGAAGTCCGAGGATGAGCTGGATGGGAACACAGTGGAAGATCTGGGTCACCTCGACCCTAGGTCGGCACAAGTGCTACGGAAGGCTGAACCAGTTGAAGACCTGGAGCAAGTAGAGGTCGACCCCAGTCGTCCTAAAAAGGTCCTCCACATCGGAAAGGAACTCAAACAACCAGTAAGGTCCCAACTTACAACCTTCCTGAAAAGCAACACTGACGTCTTCGCATGGGAACACGCGGACATGGAAGGAATTGATCCCAAACTCTCGTGCCACAGACTGAATGCCAGTCCGGACGTCAAACCAAAACAGCAACGCCGACGTCCTCTCAATCCAGAGAGGTACGAGGCCCTAGCTAAGGAAGTCGATAAACTACTCAAGTGCGGCTTCATTAGGGAATCATTTTATCCCCGATGGATAGCCAACCCTGTTCTCGTAAAAAAGAGCAGCGGAGCTTGGAGGGTGTGCATAGATTTTACTGACCTGAACAAAGCTTGCCCTAAAGACAGCTTTCCACTCCCTCGGATAGACCAAATGGTGGATGCCACCACTGGGCACGAGCTCCTGAGCTTCATGGATGCGTACTCTGGCTACAATCAAATTGCAATGCATGAGGATGATCAAGAGCACACCTCCTTCATCACTGATCGAGGTTTGTACTGCTATCGAGTTATGCCCTTCGGGTTGAAGAACGCCGGAGCCACTTATCAACGGCTGGTAAACTCAATGTTCTCCGAACTCATTGGGAAAACTATGGAGGTGTACGTTGACGACATGCTTGTCAAAAGCACCAAGGAAATGGACCACGTAGAGCACCTCTCCGAGATGTTCTCCATACTGAGGGGATATAAAATGAAGATCAATCCTAACAAATGCTCATTCGGTGTAAAGTCAGGGAAGTTCTTGGGGTACATGGTCCACCGAAGAGGAATCGAGGCCAACTCGAAAAAGATCAGAGCTCTCCAAGAGATGAGGCCCCCTACTAAGATCAAAGAGGTACAGAGTCTTACTGGGCGTATAGCAGCGCTTAGTCGTTTTGTTTCAAAATCGACCGATAAGTGCAAACCCTTCTTCGACGCTTTACGCAGAGGAAAGGAGTTTAAGTGGGGCGAGGAATGTCTGCTAGCATTCGAAGAGCTGAAGAGGCAACTGGCACGACCTCCACTACTCTCCAAACCTCTAGTGAAAGAGGTCTTCACTCTCTACTTAGCAGTCTTGAAGCACTCAATTAGTTCCGTACTCATAAGGACGGACGAGGGCATCCAACACCTAGTGTACTATGTCAGCCAGGCGTTACACGATGCCGAACTGAACTACACCCCGATGGAAAAATTGACGTATGCCCTTATCATGTCTGCAAGAAAGCTCAGACCCTACTTCTTGCAACATCCAATACAGGTCCTGTCAAACTATCCTCTGAGACAGGTCCTGCAGAAACCAGACACCTCCGGGAGACTTATGAAGTGGGCAGTTGAGCTCGGCCAGTTTGAGCTCCACTACAAACCACGGACTGCAATCAAGGGTCAAGCTCTCGCAGACTTCATCGCTGAGTTCAGCCCGGAGCACGAGCCCAGTGCCAGAAAGGAGGAAGTCTGGACTCTCTTTGTGGATGGCTCATCGATCGAGACTCGGGCTGGAGCCGGAGTAGTCCTGATGAGCCCAGACCTAGAGCCACTGTGCCAATCTCTACGATTTAATTTCCGTGTCTCAAACAACGAGGCTGAGTATGAGGCCCTAATTGCCGGCCTAAGGTTTGCAAAGGTATGGGTGCACTCAAACTGCTCATGTACAGCGATTCTCAGCTGGTGGTCAATCAAATCAACAAGTCCTACCAAGCCAAAGACGATAGGATGGCGTCTTACTCACTCATTGTGGAGAAGGAACTGAAATCATTCGCCACCGTCGAGGTTAGCCAGATTCCCAAGACACAGAATGGCCTCGCTGATGCACTAGCAAGACTTTCTACCAGCGAGGGCATAGAAGAGCTGGAGAGCATCCCAATTGGAAGACTCAGTAGCCCAGCTATATCTCAGCCTGAGCAAATTAGCAACACGTCCGAACTGAGCTCCAGCTGGACTGACGAGATCATCCAATTCCTGAAGAATGGGAAGGTACCCCCAAATAACGGGGAAGCTAGAAAGTTAAGAATCAGGACAGCAAGGTACACTATAATCGATAACATCCTGTTCAAAAAAGGCTTTTCGCTCCCTCTACTGCGGTGCCTAAAGGAAAACGAAGCTAAATACGCCCTCAGTGAAGTCCACGAAAGAGTATGCGGCAACCATACTGGAGGGCACTCCCTCGCACTCAAGATCTTGAGGCAGGGGTATTTCTGGCCATCAATGAAGAAGGACTCCATTGATTTCGCGAGAAAATACGACAAATGTCAGAAATTTGGTCCCTCTATCAAAGCACACCCAGAAGAGCTGACCTCAATCCTCAGTCCGTGGCCCTTCTCCAAATGGGGAATTGACCTCATCGGTCCCATGCCAGTAGGAAGAGGTAGAACTAAGTATGCCATAGTTGCCGTGGATTACTTCACCAAATGGGCAGAGGCAGAACCGCTTGCCAAAATAACTGAGCAGAAAACTACCGGTTTCATATGGAAATCGATTGTCTGCAGGTTTGGAGTCCCACATTCGATCATTACAGACAACGGCAAGCAATTCGACAATGCTAGACTCAGGTCATTCTGTGAAGACCTCAATATCAGAAAGCACTTCTCCACTCCAAACCACCCCCAGTCAAATGGACAAGTTGAGGCAATAAATAAAATTATTAAGCATACACTGAAGACACGCTTGGATGAGCTGAAAGGAGCTTGGACAGAAGAGCTCCCCAATGTGCTATGGTTTTATCGAACAACATGCCGGTCAAGCACAGGAGAGACACCTTTCTCACTGGCCTTCGGCACAGAAGCCGTCATACCGATCGAACTCGAGCTCCCGTCTTATAGAGTTTAGACGTTTGATGAAAATCACAACGACGAAGGCTTGAGATCCGAGCTCGACCTCCTGGAGGAAAGAAGGCTGGGGGCAGAACTGAAAACTGCCATCTACAAGCAAAGAAGTGCAAGGTATTACAATGGCAAAGTCAAGGAGCGGAAATTCAAAGCTGGGGACCTGGTCCTGAGAAAGGTATCCCTAGCAACGAAAGAAAGTCAAGCGGGCACGCTCGCCCCAAATTGAGAAGGACCTTACAAGATCACTGCTGTCCTAAGAAATGGAGCTTACGAGCTCCAGAATGCAGAAGGACTATCACTCGCGCATCCATGGAATGCCGAGCATCTAAAGAAGTACTACCAATGAAGACTATCCACCTATGCCCACGGGCCTAAGCTACTTTTGTCAAAAGAAGCCACGGCTTCCACCTTGTAATCGTTTCTCAAATTTATGAAATGAAGAAAATTTTACAAGATAAAGGGCTCACGTTGAAATCTGAAAGCCTAGAAAGGCTCCGACCTAACAAGGGATGACTAAGGTCGCAATCCTCTTGAACACATGAACGTGTGACCCGGCTGGGTGGCGTAAGTGCTGCGTCACCAACGCCAAAACTAAAGCTTATTCATCTCAGACATACTATGTCTGAGGAATATAGTTCGTCCAAGAGACCGAACTAGTCTGAGGAATAGAGTTTGTCCGTGAGACCGAACTACTTTCCCAAATATGTGAAATAATTCAACTTTCAGGTCGTCCCACACGCCGTCCTAAACAGTAATGTACTATGCCGATCTGGAAACTTGGGGGGCCTCCACCCATCCAACCTGGTATTGACTACAGGTCGGGCCTCGTTCTTGAAGTTCCAGATTGCCCAACATGGTATTGACTACAGGTCAGGCCTCGATCTTGAAGTTCCAGATCGCCCACGTACTGAAGTCAGAATTCAGAAGTTAATTGAAGTTCAAAGTATTTGAGCTCGGGCTAAGTTCATACTCGCCGAAGTAAACACTTGAAGTTTGAAGTTATTTAACTATTGGCAGTTCAGTTTAAGTTCCTTCTCGCACTCAGGGTTCCAGAAGTCAAAGTCCAACCTGGTATTGACTACAAGTCGGGCCTCGTTCTTGAAGTTCCAGATCGCCCAACCTGGTATTGACTACAGGTCGGGCCTCGATCTTGAAGTTCCAGATCGTCCACGTACTGAAGTCAGAATTCAGAAGTTAATTGAAGTTCAAAGTATTTGAGCTCGGGCTAAGTTCGTCCTCGCCGAAGTAAACACTTGAAGTTTGAAGTTATTTAACTATTGACAGTTCGGTTTAAGTTCCTTCTCGCACTCAGGGTTCCAGAAGTCAAAGTTAGAAGTCAAGTTACAAATCAGAACGAAAATTTTTTCATTAAGTTCAGATGTCAGAAGTTGAAGTCCGAAGTCAGAAGTCAGAAGTTGAATAAATCGTCAAAACAATGAAGTAAACAGAACGGAAATGTTTCATTGCATTCAGGTCTACATATTTACATCCGAACTACTTTGACTACAACAAAAGGAAAACCAAAAACAACAAGTTGGAGCTCATTCCTCATCTTCGGACTGATCTGGGTCAGCCCCGGCCTGATCTGGATCTGCACCGGCCTGAGAAGTTTCTGTCTCCTCTGGAGATAGAGGATTGAGCGTAGACTTCCTTTTCAGATCATCGAGCTCGTCCTTAAGGAACTGGAGGTCCCAGTCCGGTCGCTTCTCCGCGGTCGAAACAATCAGCTCCTCCATCGTCAGGAAGTAGACCACCTCCTACTCGGCCAAATAGGCATCTGAAGCTCTGAACTCAGCCACTGCTTCTTCTTTTGCAGTACTGTTCTCCAATGCAGCCTGAAGTTCAGAGTTCTTATTCCTCTCGGCCTCCAAATCGGCCCGGACTTTGGCCGCCCTCACCAGCTCGTCTGCCTTGGCGTTGAGCTCCTCCTCCCTTCTCAGCAGGATGTCCTCCGAGGTAGCTCGCAGCCTCCTCTCCTTCTCGAGGTCTTCCAGGACCTTCCGCCCTTCGTCCCTCAGTACTTGGACGTCGGACACCAGCCTGGCCATCTTCTCCGAGGCCGAGGTCAACTGGATGGCGGCCCTCAAAACGTTTACCGAGGCAGCCATGACGGAGTCCATTACCCCCATGCCGTCCAAGTACTTCTACTGGACTTGGGTCCAGCACTTGGCGACCGACCTGATCGCCCTCCTCGATGACAGGGGGAGACCGGCGATCTCTTCTCTGGTCGGTGAGTTCGACCTGATGAAATCTCGGACTGGCTTGGGAACAGTCCCCCGCAGACGCAGGAACTTCCCGTCTTTCTCCGGGGTCGAGCCCAAGTACGTGGGCTGGAGCTGGGGCCCGGCTGGAAAACGAACGGGTTGGGAGGAGGACGGTCCGGCTCGCACGGTGGTCGGAGCTGTGATCTCCTCCACGCTCCTCGCCGGACTTCTCTGAGGGCGAGGAGGCAGATCGGCCTCCAGTCTCGGCCGCGAGGAACGATCCTGGTCCCCAGCAGGGACCTTTCTCTTCCCCTTGCCGGCCTGGCTGGGCCTTGGTGTTTCTTCCTCAGGAGGGCGGAGATGTCCTTCATGCTTCCTTCGGGCCGGTCTGAAATCAGAGAGGAAGTAGTCAGACCTGAACAAATCTTTACATGAAAGATAAGTATTTTTCACAAGTAATGAGTTCGGACTTACGGGCTGTAGGACGGTCTGAGAGAGGGCGGGAGAGCCGAGCAGATATTAGATTCTCCTCGGTTATCAGGACGGCGCTCGACCTAAGGCTTTCGCTGATCTCCCGTGCTCGCCGAGCTCTTTCTGAAGACTCTGCTGTGGGCTGCTGAGCGATGTGTCCTGCAACCGGCATGAATAAACAGTTCAGTACGGATACAAAGTAATTGTTGTAAAGAAGAACAGTAATACGCTTACTTAGTTCGTGATAACGAACTGGGATGCTGAGATCAGGCCTGGCGTCGTCCTCAGCGAACTGCCACGGACCACGGACGAAGAACCAAAACTTTTTTCAATTCTTGATCGAGTCCGGAGTCTGAGTGACGACGCTGCCCCCCGTCCTCGCCTTCACTGAAGCGTACCACCAGCCCGACCTCTTCCCGTCCGACTTAAAAGAGTACAGACTGTGGAAATCCCCAATAGAAGGGCGGGAGAAGCCGAGCTGGTCCCAAAGAACCAGGAGGCCTATCAGGATCCTCCACCCATTGGGGGAGAGTTGAGTGGGAGCTATTCTCCACTCTCGCAGGAACTTCCTGACTACCCTGGGAAAGGGTAGTCGGAGTCCGGCAGCCAGGATGGCCTGATTCAGGGCGACAGTACCCAAGGGCGGTTCGTCAGCCCGGTCATCAGGACCTGGAACGACGAACTCTATGTCGTCGGGAATCCTATACATCTGGTGCCACTCCCTAAGCTGCCCATCACTCACCTCGAAAGGGAAAAACCTACACTTCCATACAGGGGCCGTCCTAAGCCCCGAGGCGACCTTCGCCTCCCTCCTACTTACGCTCCCGGGCTCTACTACCCGCTCACCCCTGGTCTCGGCCTGTTCGGACGGCCTAACTCGAGGGGGAACAGCAGCGATAGGAGCCGGGCTGAGAACTTCGTCCTCGTCTAAATCCTCTACTATCCTACCCGAACTCGCCGGCTCCTCATCCTGGCCCCTGCTCCAAGAAAGAGCCTCTCTCCCACTGTCACTACCAACCTCACTAGACATTCTATTGAATAAAAAGAACGAAGAGGAGAAATGTGAAGAAGGAGTCTGTACTGACCGTTCTCACCCCTAGATCGGAAAGGAATGGCTGAAGTGGGTTTAAGATCGGAAAGGGCTGACCGCTCTGACGATGAGTTCGGAGTGCACCAGAGTTTCAGTGGAGAAATTACGTATAAGCAAAGGCTTCAAATGACCCTCGCCCCCTATATATAGGGCGGGAAAATGAAAGGTCAGCACCATTCATGAGGCAATAATGACGCGACAGCTAAGGCGTGTCCTCGAGCCACGCGCAGACCTGACACCTCCATTGGGATTGCACCACGTGTCAAACAGCATTAAATGAAGTCAGGATTGTCAGAGTCAACGGCACAGAACATGACGACCTCAGCCGAACCGCCAGAGGAATTGAAGACCTCCTTTCACCGACGTTAAAACAGGTCCTCAGGGGGCAATTGTTGGTGTCCGAACTGAATTTTAGTCCGGACTGACACGTGAACTTTCAGTTCGGACTGGCTATTGGTCAGCTCGGACCGGCCTCGCCTTTCAGGTCGGATCTACACCAGATTCGTCATGGCTGACATCATCAGTGTAGGTTGTCCTTTGGAGTGTCAGGTGACGGTCTAGCTACAGTTTATATTACTTAAATAAGCCTGCATTAAATGCCCCAAAAAGGGGATGTCTTGTAAGCATTAAGTGGCCAAGCTATGCATTAAATGCCTAGCTTGGCATTAAATGCAAGTAATCATTGTAAATTTCCCTATAAGTATGAGGAAATAAATGTCCAGAAAAAAAAAAGACAACACAAAATGACGGAAAAAAGACACTTATACAAAGAACGTACATTTAGTTCTCCCTGCTCACGTTTACCTAGCTAAAACCCAGTACGAATTCAGCCGACCTGAACACCATCATTAAGTTGACTTGGGATTAGTGCAAACCATTTTCTGACGTCAACAATATTCATGCTTGCAATGGAAATGGTCTCTTCTACTTAGTGGAGAAAATTATTTTGCCACTAGATGGAGGAAATCATTTCCCTGCTTGAAATATTGTTTTTTCCGCTAAATATCCATTTTATAGAATGTTTGGCCAAGTTAAAAAGTTTAATGCATTTATCAAAATATATTTAAAAATAAATAACTTAAATTCTTTTTAAAAACATTTAGTATTTCTTCGCAAAATATTTACTCACTTCTTGTTATTGCAAATCGAACATATTGTAGACTATCGTAGTAATTTTTTTTTATTACAATATACTACACAAAAATAAAATATTAATGTTTAGATTATATTTTAAAAGGTTAACTTTATTAAACTGAGTGAATATGTTGTATATTTCCTTGAATGTGGAATTTTCTTTTAACATACTCTCGCAAGATAGTCGCTATCTTGGAATCTGATTGCTCGTTCATAATTTTAAATAGATCGTTTTGTTTGTTTTAGTTTACTGGGCTTTAATACTATATATCAATACTTGATGTTCCATATTAAAGATCAACTTTATTAAAAAGATTAATTCAAACTTTTTATATATTAATTATAAATTTAATATTTATTCGATGCAAAATTTATCTCTTTAACATTTAGCCTTCACATATTGTCTTAAACTTTGTATAGTGTATTCTAGTATACTCCAATAATTTGGTTTTTTGTCACTGTCAGAATCGGCCATAGAAATATTTTCACTAACAATCGTAATAAAATTGATTGTTATAGAACACCCGTTGTTAAAAGTGCAAAAACACCTTGATAATTTTTTTTTTTTATTTTGAAATATTTTAAAAACAACGTCTTGTGTTCAACTGTGTTATTTCATTTCTTGATCTTAGTTTAATACAAAAATGATAAAAATGATAAGAAACTATGTCTTAGAACAAAAATTTTGTTATTCATGACTCGATACAATATGCATGTTTAGCTTAAATTGGTTATATTAGACTGACTTCTCACTTCTGTATAATTTAATTTACGAAACATACCATAAATATCTTTTTTTATTAACTTCAATCTATATAATATATTTCTTTACTTGTTTTGATTAGTAGAAGGCTAGAAGCTAACATCACCCCCTCACCATCCTCAAAAGAAGAATAAGGTTGAAAAGGGAAAATACATACTTGACATTTTGGTGCCATTTTCAAGAATTGACTTAAATAGTGTTGAAATGCCATGAAAGTATTGCATATACTTTTTGGACCAAACTTCCGAAAAACATGTTTCTGAGTTTCCCTTTTCATGATTTGTTTCCAAATGGATCATGTTCTTCTTAACGTACGTGTCTTGCTTTAGCAAAATGGATTGAACATTACTTAATGATTTTAAATAAGAAAAAAAATTTGTGTTTCTTCTACTGTCCAATTCCAAAAACAGCTTTAGTGAACAGCTTATTAACGTGGGTGTTTATTTCAATATTGTTATATTCAATAATTCCGTGACATTTTATGATTAGGGATAGATCTAGACAGAGGCTAAAAATTATTTTAGACTAAGCTAATTTATGAAAAAAATAAAAATTTTATATAAAAATTACTTTTTCAATTTTTTTTTCTTCTACTAGAAAATAAAATTAGGCTAAGGGGAACTCCAATAAAAGAGAGTCCACCTGAATCCAATTTTATTTATGACTCTACCTAATTGATGTGGCAATGCTGATCTCCTGTCCCCTTGTGGGCAGAATTGCTGAGGTGTCAGCAGGTGGACAGAATTTCCTGCCCACAAGGGGGCAGGAGATCACCTCCCATTGATGTGGTAGTGAGAAATAAATAAGCTGACTAGAAAGAAGTCTGAGTAGAAATCATCGAGTTAGCTCGAGAACCTCAGGGTGAAGATGTTATCATCAAGTTCGTGCCACCCACGTTCACTTGAGAGAGTTATCAAGTTAGAAGACCCTTGACTAGCGCCGTCGATGTTACACTGAAGAGGCCAATGCCTAGATCAAAGAACTCAATACTGTCTCAACCTCTCAAGCAAATATAGAAGACCCCTGATTAGTGCCGTTGATGTTAATTGCTTATAAGTTATATATTTTATAGAATTTGTGAATAATAAGTGAGTATAAACTTATGAATCATACAAAATTTATAAATAAAAATATGTTTAATACTTAATCATAATTGTATCCAACACACTCTGTTTGAATTTTTCCCTCTTAGAATAGTCATCGAGCTAGTCAATAAATCCTCCAAATTTCAAACCTTACCTACCATAAAGCAGCCTTGTGATGGAAATATATTATTCTAGCCGTTGAACGTTTATTATAATTAATATTTCATTAATATCTTAACTTTAAGTGAGATTTAATTAGTTTGAAGCTCTTTTATTTAATTAATTAGTCTTCTTTTAATGACCCACAAAGAGGAAGAGGCAATGTTATTGCTTGCCAAATGTTGCAAATTATTAAAAGGACAAAGAATTATTACATATCTAGTCGAGACAAAATTTAACAATACAATCAACAATTCTAATAATATTAAATATTTATCTCTGAATAGATATCAAATATTTCATTAATATAAAAAATCATTTAAATATTGTTTTGAATACACCCTTTTATGTGTAGAAAATTTTTTATTTTTTCTTATGAAAATTTAACACGCACACAATTTTATTATATAAGTGACGACGAAATTTGAAATCAGGATGTTTTGATATTATGCTGAACTATTTGATCTAAAAATTTAGTTCTCTAGTCGAACACTGTTTAGCATACATTTTTGTTCAATAAAAGGAAAATAAAAAAAATATATATAAGAAAAGAAGAAGAACAATTAGTGAATTATAAAGAAATAAAATATTTCATTTAAATGAAGAAACTTTTTATATTTTATTTATCACTACAAAACATATTCCAGGTACTGCCATTAATACAGTCGGTACACATGCTCTTAGCTAACATCTAGTCAACTAATTGACTATTTGTCTGCCCGTTCTTCGCACCCAGCGCATTTTAGAACTAAGCCGAGGCAGATCTCCCAACACAAGTTCCCATCCAAGCCCACCCACCCTGAGAGTCTCACACCGCCCCCAACCTCTAGAAAATACCCTATTCTAGGCTTCCTCTGTCCTCCTCCACCACCACCACCACCACCACCGCCGCCTCCACCATACCTAAAAACACCAAACAAGGGATATCCCACCACCAACAGGAGCAACTTAGCAGCATCAGAGCCTAAAACACCTATGGATCCCACACACAAAAAACAACCCAAATCTACCCACTTCACAACCACCACCACCAAGCCCCACCACCACCTCCTCCCCACTCACCCTCAGCCAGAACCCACCACCACTCATCCTTCCTCTATCCAAAGCATATCCAATCAATTTTCCAGTCTTTATGCAAATCACAAAAAGCTTGGTTCCTTGAAAACCTTTGGTGGGCATTCAAAATCTCACTCACAACCTCAAGTTGACACAAATTCCCAAGCCAAATCTCTGGCTGCTTCCTCTGTTTTGGACATTTCATGTGCCACTTTGACCAAGTCAAACAGCCAACATCAAACAAATAATGTGACAGTGGCTCAGATTAAGAAGAAAGAGTTGGGCACAAGAACCAAGGTCAAAGAGAAGAACAACACAAATGAAATCAAGAAATCATCCAAGAAAGATTTCAAGAAATCTTATGAAGAATACGACGTGAAAAAGGCAGCTAATTTGATGTCCAGGAGTGCAGAAAGTGAACAAATAAAGAAATTTCAACAAGGGTTTGAAATTACAAGGCAATCTGTTTCAATGAATGGAGGGAGAAGAAAGTCATTTTGCACTTCTCAGGCTGAATTGGCTGATTTCTTCTCTTGCACTGGAGTAAAAGTTGTGTCTGTTGACATGCCACCATTTATGCAGATTCATGCTGTGGATTGTGCAAGAAAGACTCATGATAGCTTGGAAAAATTCACTTCCAAGACCCTTGCTTTAACACTCAAAAAGGTAATTAAAATCATATCAGTAATTATTATAGCTCTTTTTGTTTGATGGGCTTTTTGATACTTGATTAAAGAGTTAATGGGTTTTATTCAAATTCTGCTTTTGCAGGAGTTTGATGGGGTATATGGACCAGCTTGGCACTGTATAGTAGGGACCAGTTTTGGGTCTTTTGTAACACATTCATTGGGTGGGTTCATGTACTTCTCTATGGATAACAAGCTACATGTCCTCTTGTTCAAGACTACTGTACACAAAGCACATTGAAATATTAAACAAGGAGGTGACATTCATTTCCTTCTAATATATAGACAAAATTTATATTTGTCCCCTCAATTGTTTGCACATTATTGGCATGTTTAGTGGCTTGGTGACAAGTATACATCTTAACTATTTTTCTTCCTTAATACGGTTTAGTGCTATCCGATACACTTAGCCATGAAAGACAGGATAATCATCTTACCATTTCATTTAACATTGTCATTAGGTCCTTTTTATATGGCCAAAGGTAGCTCAAGAAATATTTGTGTGTTCTTGGGATTTTGAGTATGCAAAATCTGCTTAGGTAGACATCCTAGTTTATGCTTATGATAAAGCATTTGGATGTCCTTTTTGCTTGAGTTGAGTAAATTATTGAAATTCAAGTAATGATGCACGAGGGCTAATGATTGTCTCCTTGTATAAATTGGATATGGTGATGATAAAAAAGAATTAAAACTTAATGGAAAAAGTTTAAAGAAATGTACTCTCCAGCTATAGTTACAGCAGTCCCATTTAGTAGTTGAAGTTGGTGCAGGTAATTGACTCCCAAATTTTCCCTCAGCTACCTGTAAATTTCACCAAATTCTCGTTAGTATTTAGTTATTAGTAGTGTGAACCTCTTCCTTTCAAAGTTTAAAATGTTAGATAGTGGATCATGTAGTATGCAAAGATTGGGATACTACCCTTAATGCTTAATATATGATTTGCAAAATGGTGGCTTGTTTGAGTATCAATATTAAAATCTGAATGATCGTTTGAACTTAATGGATTCTGATAGAGATTAAGACTTGTGGTTCTATCTGGAATAGTCGATCTTGTTAAAAAAAGTAGTCCAAATTTTTATATGTTAATTATTATTTCGATATTTTATAAATATAAGATATTAGCCTTAACAGAAACCATTCCAAGGCTCTAGGATTATTGTGGACCAAATTGTTGACATGTTGAATTGAACCAAATTGTCTATGAGAATATTTCTCAATATTTACTCAATTTTTCAGCACTTTTGTAAATATTCGAGCCTTCGATCTTTTGTTTTTCGTCACGTGCTCCCTCTCTGAAAATATAGACAATTTTTTTTTTAAAATTTAAATTATTGTTATCAAACATGGAGGGGAATTGTCTCTTTAGCTGCCAGCTTGTGAGAATAAGGGCAAAATGGTTTGACTTTTGTCCTCTCATCACCAAAGTGGGGGGACCAGTAGCACAAATATACCAAGCATCAATGTTCCACTTACACCCTCTCCCCCTCAAAGAAAAGTAATGGGGGGCCCCACGGGCATGGCGCAATGGTAAAGTAGGAGGGTTCTCTACAGAGGATCGAGGGTTTGAATCCCCGCGGCACCTGGAAGGCAACATTTCTTGTTGGAAGGCAACATTTAATGTTGGAAGGCAATAACTATGTTGGAAGGTAGTGGTCCACAGGGAGGAGAATCGTCGAATGTCTGGCCCAAATGTGTATAAGCTGTGACCGCATCTGGATTTACCTGGGTGGCGAACCAGGGGGGAAGGCCGCCACTCTTCAGGATTAGTCAGGCGAAGCTTGGAACCTGAGTTATCAAAAAAAAAAAAAAAAAAAAAAAAAAAGTAATGGTGGTACTTTTGTCAATTATAAGTTGCTTAATCAGGAGCTTATATTTTATGGTATAAAATAGAGCTTCAGATGAAATTATGCTTAAGAATTGTTTAAATTATAATTTTAGCTAGTTAAACTTGCCATACGTACTTTTTATCCACATATTTAATAGGATTTACAACTTACAACTTATTTTTTATCTATATATTCACTAACAACTTATAATTTCAGTACTTAAAAAATAATTTCATCACTTCCAAACATACGCTTACAATTAAATCTCTGCCTTTTTAAACAAGTCATTTTTTTTATGCTAGTGACAATCCAAAAATACAACTCTAAAAGCAAGTCCCACAGGCAACGGCAGCGCATTGTTGCACAACATGCGTGACCAAACACTACTTGACGCGTTGCTACCCAAGGATCGAGTCACCTGGCGATGTTACAAGAGACACAAGAGAACTCCGTTGGACAGTCCGACAGCTATGGTGACTGCACGAGGTTTTGGGGATGGGTCAATTGCAGTTTTGGAACTTTGGGTTTGAAGTTGCAATTTCAATTTTAGGGTTCCATTGTAATTTGGGAATGTTCAAAATTAGGGTTGAAATTGGATTGTGACCCAATTTGGGAATTTTGACCATTTTTAGAGTTTGACCCAAAGTTGGGGATTTAGACCCAATTAATTAATTAATTATATTAATCAATTAATGTTGTATTTTCGTTCCATTAAAGTCTGAATATCTTAAACAATTTTTGGTTCACACTACAAATTTGAATTAAGTTGGAGAGTGTTTAATTTAGAATGAAATATGTAGCGTTGCATACATTATTATATGTGATCGAGTGGATGTTTATAGACACGACCCATATGATTAGTTTGAATGGTTAGTTATTCATTTATTCCTACTTTTATCATTGGGTTTGTGTGTTTATTTTTTAATGGGAAAATTGTCTAAAAGTCACTTGCAAGTAACTTGTTTCAAATTAGGTCAAAACAAATTTTAAAATTGTCAATAAGTCGTACTCTTCATCAAATTTTCATATTAATTTCAAAATTATCCCTGTGATCCATATTTCCTATACACTGCCGCAGCCGCCACCACCATTACTACTACCACCGTCGCCGCCGCCGTCGCCGAGTCAAGAGAACATTCCGAGATCTTATTCAAATCTGAATGATCTTAATCCATCATATCAAAATTTGGCTCGGAACCAAAACTTTATTTCTTGGTGACGGAGGCTGCAGAAATCGTTGGAGAAGTGAAATTCTTGGAATCCATAGCCACCTATCGGATTTTTTCTGCTTTTATGTTGTGATCTTTTTCATTGTTCTCTTTTTCTTCATGATCTCTTGAAGCAATGATGCCTTCTTTCCCCCATTGAACTTCTTCTCGCAAAATCTGAAAATTCATAAGCACAATTCAAAACAAAAATTAGAATCCATTTACAAAAATTTATAAAAAATCTCAGAAGTACTTAAATTAAGAAACTAAATTAAAAAAAAAAAACCTGAAGAGCTATTGGCAGGGGTACTTGGGTAAAAAATTCTGGGATTTGTGTGTATGAAGGGTTTGGAAAAAGGGTTTCCACTAAAACTTCTTCTGGCTGAAGTATTAAATTATGAATTTCTAATATTCTATATTAGATCTATTCGAATAAGCTGCCATTGATGAACATAAATTCTACACTAGACAATAAATACTAGAGTGAACAAAATATTCTTGTGAGAGGAAATAAATTTTTGAAGAATTGTGGGTGATTTTGCGTAGATCTTGAAATTGATTTGATGAAGATAATGAATGTGGATTTGAGACAATAGTAACGAGTAGTTTTGTAATCAAGAATGAGAAACAATATCATAAACACATTTGTATCATGATACTGTATTATAGAAAATATTAAGGAAGATTTGTTTGATGAATTTCTGTAGAGTTGTCATGATTTGTTGTTGTAAATTGCAGCTTGAATTTTTGTAGGAATGAAAAAATTCGATGTGGGCATTGTTATGACTGAAGTTGGCTATTAGATTATTCTCTGTGTTGGTAATTAGTCATGTGTGTTGTTTGATACTGTATTATAGAAAAACAGTATCACAGAAAATAGTATCATAACAGGAATGAACATAGAATTCGCATACGTGCTCATAATTTTTATTATAGTATGTTTTCGGAATGGTCTCGACAAGTCGGTCAAGACCAGTCGCTTTGCCACTGCGTACGATAGATTTTAGCTGTTTGAAGTCATCTCTTTAGTTTAAACTAACAATCTTTAATTTTTTTTTGTCAATACAATATTATACATACTAAAACAGTATCACAGATAAATGCACCTTAATATATTAGTATCATACATGAAATATATTAATAAAACAGTATCACATACATAAACTACAACCCAATAAAATAACAGTATCATAGGTTAAAATATTATCATAATAAAACAGTATTAAAGATAAAAATATAGTATAACTATACCATAACACTTTATCGAAATAAAACAGTATCATCGATCTGTTTTACTGATTGAAGTAATTATATTGTTCTTAAAATACTCCGTTAATAGTACAAGGTCATTGATACCGTTTGCATTCAATAACATTATCATAGATTAAAACAGTGTTATATATATTTTACGAGTTGTAGTAATTATATTGTTCTTAAAATATTCCATTAGTAGTATAAGATCATTGATACAATTTGCATTCAATAACATTATCATAGATTAAAACAGTATCATAGGTTGAAACATTATCATAATAAAACAATATCAAAGATAAAAGCATGATGTAAGTGTACCATAGCATATAATATATACTAAACAGTATCATTGGCAAAATAGTATTATATATAAAACTAAGTACAAAATGTTTTAATAGTTGAAATAATGATACTGTTCTTAAAATGCTCCATTAGTAGTACAAGATCATAGGTTTAAACATTGTTATAATAAAATAGTATTAAAGATAAAACAATATCATACAAAAAATATCACAATAAAACAGTATCATAATAAGTAAGGACATGTTGGTCTTTTGGCTTTAAAATATAACTTTAATTGAATTAAGTTTTGACCATATAACTTTAGAGTCCATAAGTGTCAAAACAGTGACCGGTCTTGAATTTACCCTTATTTAATTAATTCGGGGCCTACGAGCCCGTTATTATTACAATGGGCATGCATGTTTTTTTTTTCTTTAGACATGCGCGCCAACTAGTATATTCCAAGTCCAACAAAATTACAGATAGATTGTTCACAAGAGCAGGGTTGATCTCCTCCACCCCACCCCACCCCACCCCAACCCAAACCGGACAAGTGTTCAATTTTTATTGGAAAAATGTCAACCACTTTTCAATGTTCAATGCATGGGTGTGTGTGTGGTGGGGGGTGGGGTGGAGATCATTTTCCATAATACAAGTAGCATTTGGATATAAGAAGATATAGAAAGAGCACGAGATCATTGTATGGGAGCATTTGATACATAGATGCAATGTTCATTAAAAAATTTCAAACTAGTATTTCTTTTGGTTCGGAAAGTCTTGGTATTTCGTGTTTTTCATTATAATAGTGAAAATTCAGAGTCTCTCATCAATGTTAGTTTGTTGAGTTCATTCAAAGATACTTAATAAGATATATATTTGTCAAAGATATGTTTATCACTTTGTCGTATTTGAAATTTTTGATAATGAGTTAGACATAACTAAAATTTATTTATTTTTGGACGTGAGCATCAAATTGATAGTAACATGAACTTTCTCACTTTCTCATCATAGAACTCATCTCCTTTATCTGATAGCAATTTGTTTCATGATACAAATTGCTTCATCTAATATAAAATGCACATTGATCACAATTATAATTATAAATTGATCACTTTAGTTATTAAATGCAGAAAGTTTGATCAAAATTAATTGTATGTAACCAGTAAATATATTTTGATAGTTTATCTTGATTTTGGTAATAAATATGGTAATACAATTAATGTGTATTAAGCATAACTACGTAATATTTAAAGGCAATTCAAATATATATGTTAGAATGTAAATAGAAATTAAAAAATGATACGTCTTATGTACTAATTGAAAAATACTCATAAATCTTAATATTTTATTAAAAAATACTGCTAATCATTTATTGATTACCATTAATATAAACTATAGTTATCTAAATAAAAAATAATAAAAGCATCTTCAATGCATGCTGTCTATTGTAATTTGAGTAATGCTAGATGAACATCAATTTGGACATAAAGTTAGATCAACATGTGTAAAATGTCAAATATGTCCTTTAAAAAGATATAATTCAAATTCAAATTCCTATTTATATCTTTTCAAAAGACATATTTGACATTTTACACATAGTGGCATAACTTTATGTTTAAGTTGTTGTTCATCTAGCATTTTCTATTGTAGTTTATGTGGTAGGTAAAATAGACGTCTATTGAATAGACGGTCAAATTATAAATTCGTCTCCAATGAGTTTTGTCTAAAATTAATATTACCGCTTATGTGACATTAATTTTTTTTTAAAAAAATTGGCGAGTCTTCAATTTATATTTTTCTTGTCTAGTTTTTTTTTTTTTTAATAAAATACTGAGATTGATTTAAATTTGTTGAGTCACTCCATCTAGAAGTCCGTTTAAATTTAGATGGACTTCTAGATGGGGTCTATTTTTGATGTGTCAAGTCAGTTAGACGAAGTCCTCGTTATCATGTGTCAGCATGCATTGGAGAGAGTTTTTTTTATAACTCCGTCTATATGCAGTAAAATAAAAATGACGATAAAGAATAAAGAAAAAGAAATTTGCACAATTCTACCAATTATTCTTGGAATAAGTAAAAGCTACAATAAGAGTATATAGTAACAAATTATTCTAACAATATAAAATAACAAAACATGATAACAAATGAAGTTTCAAAAAATACGACAACTTGCTTTTTAATAAAAAAAAGATAGTAATAAATTTTAATAACAAGTATATCAAGTAACAACATGTAACAAACTGAAGTAATAACAATACAGACATAAAACAAAGATGATGATGTGCGTACATAACAATCTACATATGGGGTCACTACCACCTTCCCTATGTTGCAGGAGCCAACTAGGGTATTCGAAATAACAATAACTGCTGGAGATGGAGTAGCCACATTAGGGACAGACAAGGATTCACTCTTGGACAAGAGATCACCTTCATATTTTTTGAACTAGACGCATGTATAAAGATCTCATGAATTTTTTCCCGACTGGAATTTGAGACCCATAATGGGATTTCAAGAAAAAGGAAGAAGGGTCTCAAACATGAGTGGATTAATGAAGACGAGGAGGAGAGGGGATGGAATCCATTGTTGCAACATAGGAGAGATACAACTTTATTGAATGTAGAGAGGTTGTTGTTCTATTTTAGTTAACTATATATGAATTTAATTGTGATCAATTAATGATAATTGAAAATATTTAAAAACTATATTTTTAGTAATTCTCAAAATATTTAAATATTGATCAGTATATTTTGAAAATATAACATTCACCAATATATTTCAATTTCTTAAAGAAAAATAGATAGATATCTTAATTTTCTCAATATTTAATCTATTGTGATGACAACACGTGATTAAGTATTATTCAAGTGTCGAACGAGCACTTAAATCTTGAACGAGTTATGAACGATAATTATTAGTCCGAGTTATTTGAGATAACAAAGAGTGAGATTAACTGTATATTTAATATCACGTTTCTTTGGGTATATGACAGACATTAACGAATATAAACTCACAACACGGAATCCTTCTCCTATTTAATAGGGACAATCATTACTACGAGTGTTTGTCTAACGGACAAATTAATCTGAGCTCAGTAGTTTGATAATAAGATTGTTGAACTCTTAATTGTGACTTAAAATTTGATTGTTAGAAAACGAGCTATACATAATTATTTAATGATCGACGGAGAATTGTTAGAACGATCAACGACGTGTTAGAAGATTTAATTATTGACAAGAAATTAAGTTTCAATAATTTCCAATGGATTAAATATTAAAGTCTCGAACCGATAGTTGAAAAAGTTGAGATTAATTAATTAGATTTGAATGATCAAGAGTTGACCATTACAAATATTAATTAATTGAAGCTTAAATTAATAGTATCCGATCAGATCCCTCGGAATTGATCTCTTGCCCCTTGGGGGCAAGAAATCCTTGCTCACAGTATGTGGAAAGTTGATGTAAAAAGCAGCTTTTTACATCAACTGTCCAGATACTGACAAGTCAGTATGTGGGCAAAGATTCCTGCCTACTTGTGGGCATGAGATCACGACTCTCAGATCCCTTCAATGTCTTCAATCATGAAACAAAAAATAATTGTAAATGAAACAAGTAATTGACTTGCAATTAAGTAAGGTAATTATACATAAATGATTTTAGTTTAAAGAAATAAGCTAGTAATAATAACTCAAAGAAAAAGAATGATTATGGGACCATTTATGGTCTCATAAATGGAACATGATGGCACACATTTTCAATTGATTTTAGGGTGAGAGAAAATTTAATATATTATTTTCTATTAAAAATTAGACTACTTATTTATGTTTTTTGATAGATCCCCCACAACTGCAATTGTTCTTGGAAGAACATTGAAGAAGACTTGGAAGTTGAGGTATGGATCAAACATATTCTTTAAAGCACGCTTCAAGTGTTGTTGAATTTGATAAATACTTAGTTTCAAGAATTTCAATTATTTTCAAGTGGATATTACACCCACTACTTATGAATATTAAAATAATTCTAAATCTAACAACTTAGTTTATTTATTTCAAAAATACTACATTCTTAAAATTAGATTAATTAATTTAATATTGAATTAATAATGTATTAAAATCATTTTTAAACATTTAATTATCCATTACCGTTTTTAACCTTCCTAGATTACAGCGCCCATTAAATTGAAAACTCCCAAACCAAAGAAACTTCCCCATTTACAAGTTGGAATAAAATCTTTCAAAATTTTATCAAATCTTCTCCCAAAATCTCGAAATCGCAGTGCATTTTTCACAATTTTTTATCTTGGTTGAAGAATGGGGACTCCAAATCATGAAAATACAAGGTTGAAGATGGCGTCGCCTGGAGAAGAAACCATACCGGAGTCGAACACTTCCAGTCACCGGCGAATAATGTTTTCTGCACCTACGAAAGCACCCAAAACGAAAGAGACAATAAAGTTGTTGAAGTTTAGAGTTGATTTTGTATTTGTAATAGTTGTAACGTTCTAGGATTTGATTGTTCTTTGTATGAAACATTTTTTTTATGATATAATATGTATATATATGTCTGTTATAGTACATTGTATATATTAATAGGAATTTGTTGAAATTTAGATTTAGTTTTGGCTATTGTAACAGTTGTAATAATTGTAACAGATTCTCTTTAATATCAATGTCTGATGCTGTTGTTACAAATGATATTGTGTATGAATGTTTGATATTGTGTTAGGGATGATGTTGTGAATCAAGTTCTGATACAGATGTTACAATTGATATTTTGTAGCAATTAATATGTTACTAAATATGTTACAGATTAAGTTATGTTACAGATTGAGTTATGTTATTAAATCATGAGTTAAATTTCTTCTTACTGTTACATTCTGATGTTACAATATGTCAATTTGTTTTAAAGTCCAGTATGTATGTAAATATGAAATTGTTGAAGTTTATAGTTGGTTTTGCAGTTGTAACATTTGTAACAGAATTTTTTTAATATCATGGTCTGATATAGTGTTACAAATGCTATAGTATATCACTGTTTGATACATATGTTACAAACGACATTTTGCATCACCGAATATGTTACAGATAATATAATATTATTTTACCCAGCACATATTACATGTATTGATATTCTCTACTACTGATGTTACATATGTTATAACTGATATTATTATGAGTTTTAATATGTATCATTGATGTTATATATTATACTAAAATGTAACATACGCAGATGTTATAAATGTAATAAACATCTACGCAAACCAGAAACTTCCAAGTGTTACAAGATCAAAACAGAATTATAATGTAACATATGCAAATGTTCTCACTGTAACATAAACACAAAATATCATGAATTCCGATATTTTTTTGTAACATTTGTTTTAGAGTAATGATAACATAAAACAATATGTTACCAACATCTAAATGTAACATATGTAAATGTAATACACGCAAACGTAACACACGCAAATGTAACATACGGAAATGTAACATGCGCGATTGTAACATATACAAATGTTCTAAATGTAATAGACGTCTCCGCAAACTAGAAACTTCCAAATATTACAAGATCATAAATGAAATATAATGTAACATGTGAAAATATTCTCACTGGAACTTAAACATAAAATATCATGAATTTCAGAAATTTTTTGTAACATATGTATTCAAATAAAGAATTTTTTGAACTGCTACATATAATCACATTTATTCAAAATCAGATTACATATATTTGGATTGATAAACAGGTTACAAGAATTAACATTATGTAATTGTTTTGATCCTTCACGTTCTAATTTTTTTCACCGCACTTTCTTCACGGGCGAAAGTTTTTCACGGACTGATGTTCTTCGCGGATTGATCTTCTTCGCCGAATGATGTTATTCATGGAATGATGTTTACCTAATTTTCTGAAATTTTTTGTTTTCTATTTGGGCAAAGAATCAATTAAGATATTCAATTTAATGAAAATAACTGAAAATCCCCCTTTTTTAGGCTAACTGTTACAGCTGGTAATTAATATATGAAAATAGAATAAATATATTTAAAAAACAGTATTTTTGGAATTTATGCAACAGAATAAGTCTTTTGGAATTATTTTCAAAACATAGCTCATTTATGAAAACATCCCTATTTTCAATTAACACTCGGTCAAGTTTTAACTTGATTCGGACGTCCCATATCAATATATGATGATGCGAAGAATCGAATTCCAGCATGAAAAGCCATGAACTTGGACGTCACTTCTTTTCTTTACTTTTTTGAGGGCTGAGTCAAGACATATATTTCAAAAAGAATCACAAATAAATAATCTTAGATTCGATCAGGTAGCTATGGATTTATATAAGAGGATTAGTTCACCAATTTTAAGGAACTGTTGAATGTTTATCCTTTAATTATCGGGCAACTAATCCTAATGATTACGCACTTATAGCACGTTTAATAGACTGAACAATACTATAAAAAAGTAAAAAAGAAAAAGAACTGAACAATACTATAAAAAAGTAAAAAAGAAAACAGAAATTAAAATCTTATTATCATGTACTGAACATGCTGTTTCACAAGAAGAACAGCCAAAAATTCAACTCCAGAAGTAGAAAGAATTCCCTGAAAAAGAGTTTCAAGAACCAAACTTGGATTTGATTTCATCAATGACTGTTTTTTCAACTTGGAAAGCTTTTGTTAAAACACCATCAGGAACAGAAGGCTTTGAAGCAAAGAGATTCAACGGAACCACGACAACTCCAGGCAAATGACTGTTAAAAGCAGTAAAAATGAGGGCCTTTTCTTCTCCAACATTCATCTGGAAATGTACAAGTCCCTTAGGAATCACAAACATTTGTCCAGGATTCAAGATTTTGGAGTAAAACACATTCCCAGTTGTTATGAATCCCACAAGGATTTTCCCATTGATCAGTACTCCGGTCTCGGCTGCTCGTGGATGGGAGTGAGGTGGATTAAGTCCTCCAGGAGCAAGATCGAGTCGATTCATGGATATCCCAAGCGTGTTGAGGCCCGGAAATGCCAGAACATTGGCTGGAGTCACAATGCCTCCGAAGGGATTACTCGTGTTTCCCTCTTTACTTAGCCCATCGTAGAAGAAATCGTCCGAAGTGACGTTTATCGCAGGCTTGCAGGGAAACCCGTTAAAGGAGAAGGCGCTTTTGGTGTCGCCGATGCAGAAATCCTGCAAAGGATCAGGATCTGAAGAATGAGAAGGCAATGGTAACAGAAACAAACCTATCAGGCACACTGTGAACTGAACATACAAGCCTGATTGATTTTTCATAATAGCCATAACTAATTCCTTTTAGCTAATAGCAAATGAATAATACTGTAATTCATGCAGTTTTATACTTGTTTATATATTGGGATTTTGCTCAAAAGTCGTATAAATCAGATTAATCTATTTGATTAAGAGGTTATTAGTTGGGGGCAGTTTGCTTTTGACATCATTGTGAGAAATTTATTGAATGAACTCACACAGGCTTTGACGTTATCAACTGTATTCAAGTTAGGAGGACCGATCTACTGCCCTCAGGTGGACAGTACATCTTGCCTTTGTCAGCATGTGGGCTGTTGATGTAAAAAGTTGCTTTTTACATCAACAGCTGTGGACAAGATGTACTGCCCACCTGGGGACAGTAGATCAGTTTCCTTCAAGTCAATACTCATGACCGAATCAACATATGTTTGACTAAGTATATTTTTGAGAATTCTCTATTGTACCATTTAAATTAGAGCAATATTGAGCCAAATAAAACCCTCTAACTAACTTTATTTAGCAAACCCAAATATATTAAATTTAAAGGAAACTATACTTAAGTTCGTATTCTTCTAGGCTTGTAGCAATTTCGTCTCAATTCAATTATAATAACATATATCATCCACAATCTTTCAATAATTCTTGCAGATGGGTTCTTTTGGCAATTTTATCTCTAATTTAAATAAACTAAAATAGAAAAAAATATAAATAAAAATGAAAAAAATGAAAAAATTGCGGATCCTTAAACTTTTCAAAAGTACAAATAAATCCTGAACATTTACGGTTATTCACTTAAAATAATAAAAAATGTGAAGTTGGGTCCCAAACCTTTTAATCCTAGTACCTACATCTTTCAGTATATGTGTGTCGGAAGGACGTATGGAGTCTAGACAAATTTTGTCTAAAAGTCAAGTCCGTGACCTAAATATTTAACAAGGCAAAATGGTATTTTCACATTTAATTATTTAAAACAATAAAAAAAACAAAAAAGAATAAAAATATATTCTTCACCCTGCCCCGCCCCGATCTTTCACCAATCGGGAGGAGATATCCCCCTCAGTTGCGCGAGACCAAGAAACTAGAGAGGAGATCTCCTTGGTTTTTACAAAACTAGGTGCCTCGTTTTTTCGGCCAACTAGGAGGGAGGAGGGAGATTTTTCTCCCTTGGTTGCCGAGCTTTCCCGGCGATCAGTGGAGATAAATCCCTCTCGATTTGATGACTGTTTTGGGGTGGGATGGGGGAAAAAGAAGATCTTTTCTATTTATCTATTTTTAAATATTGTTTTTTATTTTGTTTTAATTGTTTTAAATAATTGGATGCGAAAGGAACATTTTGCGCTAGTTAAATTTATCAAATTTAGGTTACGAGCTTGAATTTTGGTTAACTAACAGACTTTTGGACGAAATTCGTCCAGACTGCAGTGGTTCTTTTGGTGCACATATACTGAAAAACATAGGTGCTAAAATTAGAGGGTTTGGGACCTGGCGGCATAATTTTTTATTATTTTCAGTGAAGAATTGTAAAAAATATTATATTTAGGATTTATTTGTACATTTGAAGATGTTAGGACCCGAACTGTAATTTTTTTATTTTATTTTCCTTTTTTTGTTATATTATTTATTTAAGTTTTGAGTAAAATTATAAAAAATGATTATCAGCATGAATTATTGAAAGGTTCAGAATGATACCTACAATTAAAATTAAATAAAAACAAAATTATTACAACATGTAAAAATAGATATCTTGAGTGTAATTTATCCTTAAATTTAGGCGAGGAAAGTTTCTAGGAAGATGATTTTGGAAATTTCAGTGAACCCTAAGTCACCGTGCAAGTGGGATTACTTTAATTCCATAATCAGTGACTTTATAAGCAATAAATTTCCAGTCATGTCATTGATAAGGATTTTATTTTTGAAATGACATTTTTTAGTGGAGGTCACCCAATTTACATGTTTATTTCATTTTAGTTACTTAACTTCCATTTGTTTCAATTTAATCATACAACTTACAACTTACAATTTGACTATTTCATCCATGCCAATTATCAAAACCATTTGCCAACTCCACGTGCCTATTGTACTGTGTGTCCCAGTACTAGTTTGACAAACAAGTTGAAAGGGGGTCGTACAAATGCAAATTTGGAATTCTTAAAACAACCGATTTAATGTCAAACAAATTTATGTCGTGCCTTCTGTTGTAGAAGTCTATTGTGAGAGAGAACGGCATTTGGTGGCAAGATAAGGACTGTCCTTATTCCGATTTGTGGAATCAATTCGGGGACACTCATAGAATGGACCAAGATCAAGATCAAAGTACTTGACTGCATTCTTTAACTAGTTAAGGAAGATATAAAACAAGGAAGTTTTACTGTTGTTCTAACTGAGTTTTACTTTTTGTAAATTGTTGATAAAGTTTTAGATTAGGTCTAAAATTGTAATTTCAAAAAGTTGAGACGTGTGTAACCTGTTCTAAAATAGTGGATTTATTTACTCGTGGCATGAGGGTCCGTGGATGTTTCCCTTTGAGGTTTACCACGCTATATATGGTGTTAATCAATGTTTTAATCGTCTTACATATTAACTGTTTTGAAACTGCGAAAGGGATTTCAATTTCTCAAAAGGCTTATGCATTACAATTATTCAGCATTCTGGGATTCTTGGGTTGCAATTCTGTGAGTATCCCTATGTAGTCTAACTTGAAACTTAATCTGGATAGTTACTTAAAGATCCCATGGTGTATAGAAGAATGATTGTGAAGCTCCTTTACTTAACTATAACTAGACCATATATTTCGTATTCTGTCAGGAGACTTAGTCAGTTTCTAAGTCATCCAAGAATTCCTCACTTGAAGGCAGCTCAGTGAGTTTTGCAACACTTAAAGGGATATCTAGGGCAAGGCCTATTATTCCTCAAATTCTCAAATGCATCTCAAGGCCTATGCAGAAGCCACATGTCCAATGGTCCAGCTGAAAGTTTTCTCTGATGTGGATTGGCCAACATGTTCAGATACTAGGAGGTCCATTTTTTGTTTCTATATTTTTCTTGGAGAATCCTTAATCTCTTGGAAGTATAAGAAACAACAAACCATTTCCAGATCCTCAGCTGAAGTTGAATATAGATCCATGGCCAATGCTACTAGCGCACTCACCTGGCTGCTATCTATGTTGAGAGAATTTGGTATACAACATACCAAAACAGCATTGCTATATTTTGACGACCAGACATCACTTCACATTGTTGCAAATCCAGTATTCCATGAACGCACCAAACACATTGAAATTGATTGCCACCTTGTTCGAGAGAAGATTCAATCTGGAGTTATCAAAACATTATACATCTCTTCAAGAAATCAACTAGATGATATTTTTACTAAGGCCTTACACCCTGAACGTTTTAAAGAGCTAACCAACAAGATGAGTTTGATCAACATTTACACTCCATCTTGAGAGGGAGTATTGAATATATTGTACACACATTGCATGCACCAGCTGTAACCAATTGCTGTTTCAACCAATTAGTTTGTTAGCTTTTCTGGTATAGCATCACGTGCCTAACAACTAGCTGATGTATTTATGTTCTTAATCCAGCTATTTAAAGCTGCATTTCATTGTAATGTTTTCCCAAATGAAATAATAGAAAAAGAGGAGAGTTTTGAAGCTCCTTCTTCAATTTTTCTTCATTCTCATTTGTAAAGTACAATTTTCTCCCAAATCACTTAACAATCACCCTATATTAAATTCTTCCAAATTTTTAACTCTAATCCCTAAATTTTACCATTAAACATTTAATTGTTAGACCACTGCAAAAATCAAGACGACGTACAAGACGTTGAAGCATGGGACAAATTCCACGCTTGTCACTCTATTGGTAAATTCTTTAAGGTAAAAGGAATACTAAAAATAAGTTATTTTTTTGATAAATAAAAATTAATAAAGGTACTTTGCTTGTGAATGCATATCGTGTTCAATTGATTTTTTTCTTTTGAGTTTGAGTGATATTTAATTTTATTTGTGTACTGGGTCTTCCTATTTTGGAGAATAATTTTGTAAAAGATAACGTGAACAATAAGAGTTTGATATTTGTTTCTTTTGTGGTCTTATTTTTGACATTGCATATTAGTAATCTAAGTTATATGTTTAGAAAAAAAACCAACATATTGATGCGGAATCAGGTCAAGTAATGGTTCGAGTAAGTTTGTTTATATGTTTGTGTATAATATAGTGTATAAATGAAATAAAATTAAGTATGAAAACTCATAAGAAACGTTTGTAAAAAAAATATTACTATTATATTGTTTCAAATTTTTTGCACGTTAATTTGGAGACCCCCAACTCAAAATATTTGGCTCCGTATAGGCGATGATTCACCCTTAGGCAAGACATCACATTCTGATTTTCTAAACTCAACGCCTGGATGAAGATCTTATGAATCTTTTCCCGACTGAAAATCGAGACCCATAATGGGATTTCAAGAAAAATGAAGAAGGGTGTCAGACATGAGTGGATCAGAGGTAGGGTAGGCCTTGAGATTTTAGGTGCCTTGTGCGACAATTTAAAATGGTGTCCCTTTCATTTAACTAAGAAATATATTAAGAAAAAATAAATTATATTCCAATAATAATATTTCATTGCCAAAATATGACATTTAAATATTTGTTTTTTATACAATAATTTATTTATTAATCGACTTCTTTTTTGTAAACCTCTTTAAGATAACTTGCAACAAAAACAAAAAATTCTATCAAAATCATTTGAATAAACCATCTATGGCCTATCACGTTTCTCACCATTTGATAAATAACGAGTGCAAAAGTTTAAAAAGAAACATCTAGATAAATTATTTTTATGACCATTTTTTAGTGAAAAATCTCTTGTAAGACCATTTATCAATAACAAATCTCTATATTTTATGTCAAGATTATCCCAAGTTCTTTGATTATAGATGTTGATGGGAATGAACTTATTATGAATTTAATCATCTACATCTCTATTAGTATCATTTTCCTTAATAAATTCACCATCAACATCTTCATTTTTATCATTTTCATTAAGTCTCAATTTTTCCTCAACATATTCATTTTCATCACTTTATTTTTTTCATTTCCAATTACTTGGTCTATATTTTTGGCTTCTTTAACAATAAATCTGTCTAGAGCACATTTTGGAGATTTTTTCTCTTTTTCTTTCGTTTTTAAAATCCTTATTATTGTTTTCTAGGATGCATTTTAAATTTTTATAAAAAAAAAATGAAAACTATGAAAGTAATTAATTTAACAGAGGAGATCACAAAAATTGAAGTAGCTTACCTAATTAAAGATTAAACTGGCAAAAGCTTTATAAGCTTAATTAAAGCTATCTCATTTTCTCAAAAACCTGTATACCAACAATCACACGGAAATATATAGGAATTAGAAATACAATAATATTAAATAAAAGTCATTATCTATCTAAGAGACTATGAGAAAAATAAAAAATTAAGTATGGACGAACAAATCAGAATACATTTAGATTTAATTACTTGAAAAATTACTTCTCTTTCAAACTATTCAGCAGTTATATAATAAATGAGAAAAATGAAGATTGATTGAACATTAAAGTACATGAATCTTTAATCTTTTAAATAGTGTGAAAAAACCCTTTTGCCCCATCTTCTTTAAAGAGATACTTATAATTTTTTTGCAAACATACCATAAAAATCTTCTTGATAATTGGTCGATAAACTCTTCAACCTCATCTTCATTTATGGGAACGTCATCACTTATTAATAATTAGTTGCTTTTAATTAATCAATCTTGATGCTCTTAAGACATTTCGTTGCCTTAAATAACCATACGTGTTTATAAGTATTATAGTATATGTTATCACTTGGATTTGTCGAAGACACCACGTCAACAGAGGGCCCCGCGAAGGCCTCTTTGGCCCTCGTTCCTATAATATAAGGCGGCCTTGACCCTCGCCAGTCAATACCTTTTTAAATAAAGCCCATAGAAGGCTTCACCATTTATGACAGGTCGAGACCCTTTGTCTGTCTCCCTCACACTTTCCCAAGCAATCCGATATTTTGGGACAGCTAAGGAGATATTCCACGAAAGGTTATATTTGATTTTGTTTAATTGTCATACGAACTCTCACAAGGAAACTCAATCTCAATCCCCTATTGATTGTCAACGCAATACTGGAAATCAACTCAGATAAGGACAAAAATTTAAGAGATTGTGTGCACACCCAATTATCCCTTATCCCGTAAGAAATGAGAATCTCATCAAATATCTAATTGATTATCTACCTAAATCAATTAGAACTCCTGCCCTATAAATATAATATTTCCCATCATTCTAATGTACGCATTATTCTATACCCTTAAATTCTGATCAAATCTCTGCTTGTTTGTCTCTCCCACAACCAAATACTCTTACCATATATTTTATACCGGTAGTTGACTTAATCATCGGAGTACCAACGATTGCCAACCTCTTTTTTCATGATGATCATGGTGCCTAACGATTGTCCAAATATGTAGGTAATATACAGGCTGATAGATGATTGATTAGAGATCTGTTGACACGTGGATAGTGCAAATTTCGAGGTCAAAAGTATATTTGGGAAAGCTTATAAATATTCTAATAAAATATTTTAATTTTTTTTGAAGCATCATTTTAAATATTTGGGAAAGCTTATAATTATTTAAAAGCTTATAATAAAAAAGTATTCTAAAATTTTGAAATTAATAAAAAATTTAAATATATATAAGCACATATAATAAAAAAAAATTTGTGCCCTTATAATGTTAAGGTCCTGTGCAATTGCATTATCTGCACACTTTCAGGGCTGCCTCTAATCTGAGAGAATAATGAAGAGGAAGATGAGAGGGATGAAGTTCTTGATAGGATGATAGAATCCATTGTTGCAACATGGAAGAGATACAACTTTATTGGATGTAAAGAGATTGTTCTATTTTACTTATTTATGAATTTAATTGTGATCAATTAATGATAATTGAATTTAAAAACTATAATTTTAGTAATTCTCAAAATATTTAAATATTGATCAGCATATTTTGAAAATATAACATTCATCAGTATATTTCAATTTTTTAAAGAAAAATAGATAGATACCTTAATTTTCTCAATATTTAATCTATTGTGACGAAAACACGTGATCAAATATTATTCGATTGTCGAACGAGTACTAAAATCTTGAACGAGTTATTTGAGGTCACAATATTCAATATCTCGTTTCTTTGGGTATTAGTGTTTGTTTGATGGAGTTTAAAAGTAGTTTTTTTTTTTTTAATAATTTGAAAAAAGTTGGTAAAATATGTGGTTGAAAAGTTGATAAAATTTGTGGATCCCATGAAATATGTGGTTGAAATGAGTTCGAGAAAAAAATAGTTTAAATAAACCTAACCAACCATGCTCTTATGACAGACCTTAACGAACATAAACTGGCGACACGGAATCCGTCTCCTATTTAATAGGGACAATCATTACTACGAGTGTTTGTTTAACAGACAAATTAATCTGAGCTCAGTAGTTCGACAATAAGATTGTTGAACTCTTAATTAATTGTGACTTAAAATTTGATTGGTAAGAAACGAGCAACTCATAATTATTTAATGATCGATGGAGAATCGTTAGAACGACGTGTCAGAAAATTTAATTATTGATGAGAAATTAAGTTATAATTTCCAATTGATTAATTAGTGAAGTTTCGAACCGATAGTTGAAAAAGTCGAGATTAATTAATTAGAGTTGAATGGTCAAAAGTTGACTAGTACAAAGATTAATTAATTGAAGCTTAAATTAATAGTATCCGATCATATCCCTTCAATGGCTTCAATCAAGAAACAAAAATTAATTGTAAATGAAATAATTAATTGATTTGTAATTAATAAGGTAATTATACATAAATGATTTTAGTTTAAAAACAAATGAGCTAATAATAAATCAAAAGAAAAAGGCATGGATTATGGGACCATTTATGGTCTCCTAAGTGGAACATGATGGTACACGTTTTCAATTGATTTTAGGGTGAGAGAAAATTTAATATATTATTTTCTATTAAAAAATAGACTACTTATTTATGTTTTTTGATAGATCCCCCACAACTGCAATTGTTCTTGGAAGAACATTGAAGAAGACTTGGTAGTTGAGGCATAGATCAAACATATTCTTTAAAGCACGCTTCAAGTTTCAAGAATTTCAATTATTTTCAATTAACACTCGATCAAGTTTTAATTTGATTCGGACATCCCATATCAATATATGATGGTGCGAAGAATCGAATTCCAACATGAAAAGCCATAGACTTGGACGTTACTTTATTTCTTTACTTTTTTGAGGCTCGAGTGAAGGCATATATTTCAAACAGAATCACAAATGAATAATCTTAGAATCGATCCGGTAGCTATGGATTTATGTAAGAGGTTTAGTTCACCAGTTTTAAGGAACTGTTGAATGTTTATCGTTTAATTATCGAGCAACTAAATCCTAATAATTACGCACTTATAGCACGTTTAATAGACTAGACTGAATAATACAATAAAAAAGTGAAAAAGCAAAAGAAATTAAATTTCAATACCATGTACTGAACATGCTGTTTCACAAGAAGAATCAGGCAAAAATTCAACTCCAGAAGTAGAAAGAATTCACTGAAAAAGAGTTTCAAGTAGCAAACTTGGATTTGATTTCATCAATGACTGTTTTTTCAACTTGGAAAGCTTTTGTTAAAACACCATCAGGAACAGGAGGCTTTGAAGCAAAGAGATTTATCGGAACCACGACAACTCCAGGCAAATGACTGTTAAAAGCAGTGAAAATCAGGGCCTTTTCTTCTCCAACATTCATCTGGAAATGTACAAGTCCCTTAGGAATCACAAACATTTGTCCAGGATTCAAGATTTTGGAGTAAAACACATTCCCAGTTGTTATGAATCCCACAAGGATTTTCCCGTTGATCAGTATTCCGGTCTCGGCTGCTCGTGGATGGGAGTGAGGTGGATTAAGTCCTCCAGGAGCAAGATCGACTCGATTCATGGATATCCCAAGCGTGTTGAGGCCCGGAAATGCCAGAACATTGGCTGGAGTCACAATGCCTCCGAAGGGATTACTCGTGTTTCCCTCTTTACTTAGCCCATCGAAGAAGAAATCGTCCGAAGTGACGTTTGTGGCAGGCTTACAGGGAAATCCGTTAACGGAGAAGGCGCTTTTGGTGTCGCCGATGCAGAAATCCTGCAAAGGATCAGGATCTGAAGAATGAGAAGGCAATGGTAACAGAAACAAACCTATCAGGCACACTGTGAACTGAACATACAAGCCTGATTGATTTTTCATAGTAGCCATAACTAATTCCTTTAGCTAATAGCAAATGAATAATACTGTAATTCATGCTGTTTTCTACTTGTTTATATATTGGGATTTTGCTCAAGAAAGTCATATAAATCAAATTAATCTATTTGATTAAAAAGGTTATTAGTTGGGGGCAGTTGGCTTTTGACAGTAGATGGGATGACGACATCACTTTGAAAAATTTATTGAATGAACTCACACAGGTTTTGATGTTATCAACTATAGTCAAGTCAATACGCATGACAGAATCAACATATGTTTGAGCCAAATAAACCCGCTAACTAACTTTAATTAGCAAACCCAAATATTTTAAATTATACTTAGGGTTCTCATTAGTTTTGTAGCAATTTCGAACTATTTAATTGTAATTACATGTATCATCCACAATCTTTCAATAATTCATGCATATGATTTCTTTTGACAATTTTATTCCTAATTTAAATAAACTAAAATAGAAAAAAATTAAATAAAAATGAAAAAGTTGCAGTTGAGATCCTTAAATTTTTCAAAAATACAAATAAATCTTGAACATTTACGTTTATTCACTTAAAATAATAAAAAATGTGACGTCAAGTCTCAAACTTTTTAATCTTGGCACCTAGACCCTTCAGTATATGTGTGTCGGAATGACTTATGAAGTTTAGATGGATTTCGTCCAAAAGTCAAGTACGTAATTTAAATTTGACTATTTGCTCCCCACCCCACCCCACCCCGCCCCGCCCCGATCTTTCACCAATCGGAGAGGGGGTGGGGGGAAATCTCCCTCGGTTGCGCGAAACCAAGAAACTAGAGAGGGGATCTCCTTGGTTTTCACGAAACCATGCCTCATTTTTGCGGCCAATTGGGAGGGAGGTTTCTCTCCCTTGGTTGCTGGGCTTTCGTGGTGATCAGTGTAGATAAATCACTCTCGATTTGGTGACTGTTTTGTGGTGGGGTGGAGGAAGAAGAAGAAGATATTTTCTGTTTTTTTTTTTTAAATTTTGTTTTAAATATTGAATGTAAAAAGAACATTTTGCGTTGGTTAAATTTGTCAAATTTAGGTCACGAGCTTGAATTTTAGTTAACTAATGAACCTTTGGACGAAATCCGTCCAGGCTGCAGTGGTTCTTCCGGTACACATGTACTGAGGACTGTAGGTGTTAAGATTAGAAGATTTAAGACCTGATTTTTTTATTATTTTAAGTGAAGAATTGTAAAAAATAATATATTTATTATTTATTCGCACTTTTGAAAATATTAGGACTCCAATTGTAATTTTTTCATTTTATTTTCATTTTTTTGCTGTATTATTTATTTAAGTTAGTAGTAAAATTATAAAAAATAATCATCAACGTGAATTATTGAAAGGTTTAGAATGATACGAACGATTAAAATTGAATATAGATAAAATTAGTACAATATAAAAAAAAAATTGAAATTCTGAGTGTAATTCATCTTTAAATTTAAGCGAGGAAAGTCTCTAGGAAGATGATTTTGGAAATTTCAGTTTGGCATTTTCATCAACCCTGGCATATTTAAATTCAAAACTGTTGCTCTCATGAACCCTAAGTCATGGTGCAAGTGGGATTACTTTAATTCCATAATCAGTGGCTTTAAAAGCAATAGATTTCCAGTCATGTCATTGATAAGGATTTTATTTTGGAAAGGAAAATTTTTAGTGGAGGTCACCCAATTTACATGTTTATTTCATTTTAGTTACATAACTTCCATTTGTTTCAATTTAATCATACAACTTACAACTTACAATTTTCAATTTGACTATTTCATCCATACCAATTATCAAAACCATTCGCTAACTCCAAGTGCCTATTGTAATGTGTGTCCCAGTACTAGTTTGACAAACAAGTTGAAAGGAGATCGTACAAATGCAAATTTTGAATTCTTAAAACAACCGATTTAATGTCAAACAAATTCATGTCGTGCATTCTATCAGTAAAGTAAAATTGACCGTAAATTTTTGTCATGGTTACCTAAAAATTGTAAAACTAAAACACAAACGCAGGGGCAAAGATAATGGCGGGACCGCTCAGTAAAAACACAAATGCACAAATGTATGTTCGGTAATCTAAGTGGAATAGGTTAAAGTTAATAAAACAATCATCTAAGTTTAGTGACCTCTAACTAAATCTTCCCTTTTCAAGGCAACTTCATCATTAGGGGTGGGTATTTTAATCGAAATCAAATTTTTTAAATCGAAATCAAATCGGAACTGGAGGTTCTGTCCGGTTCCAAAAAAATAAAATTAGGAACCGGAACCGAGAACCGAGAACCGACCGAGTTCGGATCAATTCTTGGTTCTTGAACTAGAACCGTGAGTGCCCGATTGGAACCGAATTTGTTATTTTCTTATAAATTTTTTATTTTTTTTACATTTTATTCACCATAACCTTATTGATCCACTATCCAACACCATGGTACAAAAGACAAGAGTTCAATTGTCCAAGATAAACAAAAAAAAATTACAAAACTCATCACTCTTAAACTCAAACTCAATTTACTCAATTCTAATTACCCAAATCTCAAATTCTCAATACAAAAATTGTCGTCTGTTTCGCACTTTCGCTCATCTCTGTCTCGCTCAACACACAGTGAAACTGCGAAGACAAAACTCCTCTGTAAACGAAACGAATCTTCAATTTCGAGAGGTAATTTTTCTTTTTCTGATCCTAATTTATGAGTTTGCAATTTTGGTGTCTATTTTTTTAGTTAATGTTTATATGTTTCATAAATTATTTTAATATCTAACATACTTTAATATTAACGGGTTTGCAATTTTTAATTTTTTTCAAAATATGTTAACTAAATTTTAAAAAAAAATGTTATGGGTAGAACCGAATCTGAATCATAACCGACGGTTCCGGTTCGGGTTTGGTTCTAATAATTACGTAGAACCGAATGGTTCTATTTACGAAATACTCAAAATGTAATAGGTGGTTCCTGGTATTGAAATACTCAGAATGACCCACTCAACATCTAGACCTATTCATCATCTCTCTCTATTTATTTATTTATTTTCAATTTGAAATTTTAAAATCTACTAAGAGCCAGATTAGTGGTCAATGAAGGAAACCGTGCATCACACTCACAGGTTACATGCATGCATTTAATTAAATGGGTAAAGAAGTGGTCCAACATCCCATACAGTTTGCACGTCAAGTCATACCATAATTTTGAAAAAGTCCATTTAAAAATAATTCAAATTTCTATGAATTAAAATTGAAGCAACGCAGCGTACTTGAAAAAGATAATTGAATAACGCTTTATAATATTAACAAAAGAAACTAAAATTTTCATTTATTATACTATTAAGTACTGTGTATTTAGTAGTACATATATTTCATATATTTTTATTGTTTTATTCCTTCACGCTCTCATGCCGTTTGTCCTATGCTCATAGTCATGTATATATTGTTGTAAAATAAGTAATATTAGGTCAATGAAAAATTAAAATTTTTCATTTTTTTTAGACTTTTTAACTTCTTAATCCATTCGTGTGTTGTTAATAGTTAATTAGTGATGTGTTGAGGTGGCAAAATTGACCCAACCCGCGGGCCGACCCATGTAGCCTACCTTTTTGGATTGGGTTGACCTTGACCCAAATAAAACCGGGCCAAGATAGCCCAATCCATCTAGCCCGCGGGCTAGTTGGGCTTGCCTAATTTTGATTTTTTTTTTTTGGCTTCTTAACACTATTCACTCATTTTGTGAATAACTCCAATACATAATTCAAATATTATCAGTCTAAAATGATCTAAGTCAAAATCACCAATAAACATTAGTCCAAAAATCTCAGGATCCAACATAAAAGTGTTTATTTAATTAAAATTTAATTTAATTTAGGTTTCAATCTAAAATATATTTGGTGTGACAAATAAATTATTTATTTTAAATTTACTTATAAATAAATCTTTTAATTTAAGCCAAGAATACTTATATCTCAAAGCAATAAGACTATAATGCTTTTAATATTTGTATTTGTTTTTAAAAGTTTCTATAAATAGTTTACAATTAAAAAAAAAAACATTACTTTGAAAGAAAATTGACGTTAATCTATTAACTAATATATGAGAGTCCAAATTTTATAAATTAATCTCTATAAAAATCTCAAAATATATAGTTTAAATTTATCTAAGATTGAATTTGATGTAATGTATTATATTATATAAAAAAAATTATTTAAAAAAGAAAAAAAAAAAAGAAAATTAATGCAAGTTGGGTCAATGGGCTGGACTGAGCTAGCATATTTCTAGCCCATACAAAACTGGGCTGGGCCAGTCCAGTTCAGTTTCATGTATGGCCCTGCTCTGGTGGATTGGGCTGGCCCAATCCAACCCATTTGCCAGCTCTAGTGATGTATTAATGATTATAACTTATGTAATTTACCTGTTAATAGTAGAATTGGAATTGAAAGGTCACTCGAGAACCTATATAAAAAAGTCTAAAGTTCCTCAATCAACACATCAAAATTTAGCATTTTCTTTCATCATTTCTGTTTCATCCAAGTTTTTTTCTTACGGTGATATTGTTCTGACAGTAGGTAGTTCGCTGGTACAGCCAGTTCTTCCGTTGTATTCTGAAAAACAGTCGTTCATAACCTACGGTAGGGAATGAATCTGTTTTAAGGAAATTGTACACGTACAGGTCTCAGTCTGCTTTTCTCGATCATTCTTTATTCAATTTGTATTATGCAATTATACTATACCATTTGTTTACTGTTATTTTTATTCTAATATGTAGTTTATCAATTTTCATTTGGTGTATATGATTAACAATCTTAAAATAGATTTGCTAAACTCATATAATTTGAAAAACAGTAAATCGAGTTAATCGACAGATTTATGATTACTTTTAATTGGCAGATTTCAGTCGAATAATTATTGGCATATTTTCGTAATTCAATTTGATACCAGTGAATATTTTAATTGGCATAATATTTTCTTTCCCAGTAGTATAAATTTGGAGTAATGCTACAAAAATAACAACTTGGACCAAAATTTGGATAATTATAGATAAAATATCAAAAATGTCATTTGAAAGACACAATTCAAATTTTTAAATATGTCTTTTTAAAAGACACTAAAGATATTTTATCCATAGTGATTCAAATTTTGGTTCAAGTTTGGATTACACAAGCATTTTCTATAAATTTGTTTCTGTGATTAGATTTTGCTTTCAGGTCTCTGTTTCCGTATTAATTATGTTGACCAGAAACATTTTATGCTCCAAAATTGTAACTGACATGTTAGCTTAAATCTCAATTCAAGCTTAAACTTCAATTCATGTTTCTACTCCAATTTTTTAAATGACTTGTTATCTGACTGGATAATTTCATATTTGCTATCTAATTAAGGCCTGCAAGTGTAATCTTTATCCCAAGTTTTTTTTTAATTAACCTGTTGCTGAAATTTTTTGCTTTATTTACTTGTAATTAAAAGTGTAAATAAACTGAAAACAGGTTTTATTTATTTAAAGTTGACAGTTTAATTTTATTTAAAAGTTGAACTGAATTTTTCTTCTTGTTTCAGAAAATGGCAATTTATCCGATTACTGAAATTGTGGCTACTGAAAACCAAAATGTGGCTATTGTGCCAAGTCTATCTGTGAACCAGACTGTGGCACAAGTGCCAAGTTTTGCTATGACCCAAACTGTGGCTCTAACTGGACATGTAATTGTTTCAGTTAATCATGGAGAAAAATCAGAGAAGTTCAATAGATTGAATTTTAAAAGGTGGCAGCAGAAAATGCTATTTTATCTAACCACCTTGAATCTTGCGAGATTCTTAACTAAAGATGCTCTGAAACTCAAACAGGGTGAGGGAGACATACAAGTTGTTAGCGCTGTTGAAGCTTGGAAACATTCTGATTTCCTATGCTGAAATTATGTCATGATTGGCTTGGCAGATTCACTATACAACGTGTATAGTATAATGAAAACGACGAATGAATAATGTGAGTCTCTAGACTGAAAATATAAAACCAAGGATACAGGGGTTAAGAAATTTATTGTCAACCGCTTCCTGGATTATAAAATGGTGGACTAAAAAATTGTAATCAGTCAAGTACAATAACTTCAAGTAATCTTGCATGAGATTCATGCCGATGAGATGGTTTTAAGTGAAACTTTCCAAGTGGCAGCAATGATTGAAAAGTTGTCTCCAGCTTGGAAAGATTTCAAGAATTACCTGAAGCACAAGCGAAAGGAAATGAACATTGAAGAACTGATTGTCTGACTTCGAATTGAAGAAGACAACAAAGGTTCGGAAAAGAAGGGGTTCAATTCTCCAATTGCCAAAGCTAACGTTGTGGAGCGTGGTCAAAGTTCTAAGACAAACAAAAACAAGTTTGGAAAAGGGCCAAAGATGGGACCGAAAGGAGGTGTGTCCAAGAAGAAATTTCTTGAAAAATACTACAACTGTGACAGAGTAGGTCACAGATCGTTGGAGTGCAAGTTGCTGAAGATAAACAATAAAAAGGAAGCAAATGTTGTTGATGACATCACACATGATGTGTCTGAAATGAATCTTGCTGTAGTCATTTTGAAGTGAATCTGGTGGGATCAAATCCAAGAGAATGGTGGATTGACACCGGTGCTACTCGACATGTCTGCTCGGATAAAGAGATGTTCAGTTCTTTTGAAGCAACTGAGAATAGAGAAAAGCTGTTTATGGGAAATTCAGCTACATCTGAAAATCAAAGGTCAAGGCAAAGTGGTTTTGAAGATGACTTCTGGGAAAGAGCTGACTCTTAATAATGTGTTTTTTGTGCCAGAAATTCGAAAGAACCTGGTGTCCGGGTCACTGTTGAACAAACATGGTTTTCGTATGGTATTTGAGTCAGATAAAGTTATTTTGTCTAAGAGTAGAATGTTTGTTGGAAAATGTTATGTGTCTGATGGGCTTTTTAAGCTCAATATAATGACGGTTAAGCTAAAAATTAATAAAGTGAATAATTCTTCTGCTTACTTGCTTGAGTCTTCCAATTTGTGGCATGGTAGACTATGACATGTTAATTATGATACTTTGCGTAGATTAATTAACTTGAATTCCATACCTACATTCCATATTGATTCTAAACACAAGTGTGAAATGTGTGTTGAGGCAAAATTGACAAGGTCATCATTTCAAATTATTGAAAAGAAAATCGAACCAATTGACCTAATTCACACTGACATTTGTGATTTAAAATTTGTACAAACAAATGGTGGAAACAAGTACTTCATTACTTTTGTTGATGATAGTATAAAATATTGTTATGTCTATAAACTTAAAAGTAAAGACGAAGCTATAGAAAAATTGTTCTTTAAAAGAATGAAGTTGAGAATCAACTCAACAAGAAAATTAAGGTGTTGAGAAGTGACCGAGGTGGTGAATATGAATTACCATTTGCTGAATTATGTGCACAAAGCGGAATCACACATGAAACCATAGCACCTTATTCATCTTAACAAAATGGTGTTGTTGAACGGAAAAATCGTACCTTAAAAAAAATGATGAATGCTATTAAGTTCTGGGTTACCTCAGAATATGTGGAGAGAAGTTGTTTTATCAACTAATTACCTTTTAAATAAAGTGCCTCGAAAGAAAGAAGAAAAGACTCCATATGAGTTATGGAAAGGAATGAAGCTTTCCTATAAATACTTGTGAGTGTGGGAGTGTCTTGCCAAAGTAGCTGTATCTACACTGAAAAAGGTGAAGATATATCCAAAAATTGTTGATTGTATTTTTATTGGTTATGCACTTAACAACAGTGCTTATCGTTTTCTTGTGCATGAATCTAAAATCTCGGACATACACAAAAATACGATAATGAAATCGAGAAATGCTTCATTTTTTTTAAAATGTATTTCTGTACAGATTTATAAAGGAAGCAAGCTCCTCTAAACGGACACATGAAGCAACAGACCTAGAACAAGAAGAAGAAGATGAGGTTGAACCAAGACGTAAAAGAGCCAAAATTGAAAAATCTTTTGGTTCAGATTTTCTGATTTATATGCTAGAAAGTGAACATCAAAGCTTGAAGGAAGCTATGAATTCCTCAAAAGGTCCTTAATGAAAAGAGGCAATTAAAAGTGAGATAGATTATATTCTGCAAAATCATACATAGGAACTAGTGGATCTTCATCCGGGATGCAAACCACTAAGCTACAAATAGATTTTCAAGAAAAAAATGAAAGCAGATAGAACAATCGAAAAGTATAAGGCCATGTTTGTTATAAAATGATACAGACAACGAGAAGATCTTGAATACTTTGATACATATACTCTAGTAACGAGAATAACATCCATCGGGATGATACTTGCAATTGCAGCTTTGCGAAATCTTGAAGTACATCAAATGGATGTAAAAACTGTCTTTTTAAATAGAGATTTAGATGAAGAAATCTATATGGAACAACCTGGGGGTTTTTCTGATCTAGGGCAAGAGAACAAAGTCTGTTAATTGGTGAAGTCATTGTATGGCTTGAAACAAGCTCCAAAACAATGGTATGAAAAGTTTGATCATGTCATGATGGAATGTGGATTTAAAATCAATAAATGCGATAAATGCGTTTATATCAAAGACATTGAAAATGGCTATGTCATTTTATGTCTTTACGTTGATGACATGCTTATTGTTGGAAGCAACGATAAGATGATTAAATCTACTAATAACATGTTAAATTCAAGATTTGACATAAAGGTTATGGGCTTAGCGGATGTGATACTTGGAATTAAAATTTCAAGAACATCAGATGGAATTGTCCCAAATCAGTCACACTATGTGGACAAAAATCTTGGCAAATTTAACAATGATGATTCTGGTATGGCTAGAACACCGATATATATCAGTCAGCATCTATCAAAGAACAGAGGTGAGAGTATCTTTCAAGTAGAATACTTTAGAATTATCGAAAGTCTGATGTACTTGATGAGTTGTACAAGACTAGACATAACCTACACAGTTATCAAATTAAGTAGATACACGAGTAATCTAAGAGCTGATCACTGGAAAGGAATAATAAGAATACTAATGTATTTGAGATATACTCGTGATTATGGGCTGCACTATACCATATATCCGGCAGTTATTAAAGGATACAGTGACACTAATTGGATATCTGATATAAAATATTCAAAGTCTACAAGTAGATTTGTGTTCACACTGGAAGGTGCAGCTATATCATGAAAATCCTCTAAACAGACGGTTATAGCTAGATCCAATATGAAATCTGAATTTATAGCTTTGGACAAGTGTGGTGAAGAGGCTGAGTGGTTACATCACTTCCTAGAGGATATTCCTAGATGGTCAAAACCTGTGCCAGCAATATGCATACATTGTAATAGTCAATCTGCAATTGGTAGGGCACAAAGTAACATGTATAATGATAAGTTTAGACACATATGTCGTAGACATAATACCATAAGACAACTACTCTCAATTGTAATTATCTCTATTGACTATGTGAAGTCAAATGATAATATTGCGGATCCACTAACTAAATGTTTAAATACAGAGTTAGTTGAAAAGTCGTCGAAAGGAATGAGATTTAAGCATTTGGATGAATAAGTTAATACAATGAAAATCCAACCTAGTTGACTGGAGATTCCAAGATCTAGGTTCAAATTGACAACCTAATTATAAATACTTAATTATATCATTGCGTGGGTTCTCTTCTGTCCATTCCTATGATGACAAAGTGATACCCGTGGAGAAAAGGATAAGCAATAGACTTTTAATGATTCTTACGCGACCTGCGAAAAGGTTTATGGAACTCGCTAAAAATGAGACGAAGTGGAGAGATTAACATTAGAGTGTTCAATTGGAGATGTTTGAAAGGAAATTCTAAAATGTAGGAGTTAAAGATATAAAAATAATTTCATAAAATTTGCTTTTATACAATCCTGATTTTCCAAGATATTTTCCTTTAATTTGTTTACTGTGTAATTAGTATAAAATGTTTCTTTTTAGAGTTAGTTCTAATTCCATAAATAGAGTTATTCCCTTTGTAATTCTTAAAAAGAAGAGATATACAAATTTCATATTACCGCAAAGAGTAATGATCTAATGCTTCTAGTGGACAATTCTTATTTGGCCCACTAAACAAGTGTCCAGTAGACATTGGAGAAGTGTTTGACTTGTTTGTCAAACACTTTTTCATCCTCCAAACATATTCTTTAAAGCATGCTTCAAATGCAATTCCCTAAAACTACATATGTGTTGAATTTGTAGTTTTAAGAATGATGCGAACCCGCGGAGAATTGAATCTCGGAACCCACAAGAGATTGATCTGAACCCCAAGAAAGCTAAAATCTGACCGCAAAAACTTGACCCGTTGATTACTTGAATCAAGAACCAAATTTATGAACGCCACAAAGAGTGCGAATTCTTTGATAAGTTCGTTTAGTCCAATTAAGAACTCAGAAGAAAAGCGAAATCTCACTTTAATTAATCTCAAAATATCGTGCACCGTCTTCTTTACAATGTAGAATTGTTTATATAGTAAACAAGAATTAAATTCGAATCTAAACCGGCAATAATCAAAAGCAACTAAATTAAGAGTTCTAATTTGAAAAGGAAACTAAAACTGGCGAATCTGCTGTTCGGCATGCCCATGCGTTCGCATGGTACAAACCGTTGCGATCGCATGGTTTGGTCCAAAAACATTCTGTCAAAAATCTGGCCTTCATACGATCGCACCATATCTGGACTATGCGACCGCACTACCTCGTATAAAGCCTTGCGATCGCATAGCCTTTATTATTGCGATCGCATGGCTTTGCTTAAATGCATTCTGCTTCTGAAACTGCTGTGTTGCGATCGCAATGATTTATAGACATGCGATCGCAAAGCTGTCCATTTTGCTCCAACTTTGCCTTATCCTCCAATTGTTCCTCCATTCCTTCGTTAGCCTGGATCAAGTGTACCCAAGTTGGTACTTCGTCTGTCAGACTCATGTTTTTGATATCGGCATCGGTCCACAAGGTTTTAACGAGGCCTTGTATGTCTTCCTTGATCTTCTTGGTCCTTGACCTCGTTAGTGTTCCAACTGGACCATGGTTGACCGAACCATGATTCGTATCTGGTTCGTGGCCCGCATCAAAGAATTTCAAATTTTCAATTAACACTTGATCAACTTCTAACTTGATTCGGACATCTCATATCAATATATGATGATGCGAAGAATCAAATTCTAGCACGAAAATCCATAGATTTGGACGTCACTTCATTTCTTTATTTTTTTGAAGTTCGAGTCAAGACATATATTTCAAACAGACTCACAAATAAATAATCCTAGATTCGATCCGGTAGCTATGGATTTATGTAAGAGATTTAGTTCACCAGTTTTAAGGAACTGTTGAATGTTTATCCTTTAATTATCGAGCAACTAATCCTGATGATTACACACTTATAGCACATTTAATAGACTGAACTCAACAATACAATAAAAAAGAAAAAAAGAAAAAAAAATTAAAATTCAGTACCATGTACTGAACGTGCTGTTTCACAAGAAGAAACAGGCAAAAATTCAACTCCAGAAGTAGAAAGAATTCACTGAAAAAGAGTTTCAAGCAGCAAACTTGGATTTGATTTCATCAATGACTGTTTTTTCAACTTGGAAAGCTTTTGTTAAAACACCATCAGGAACAGAAGGCTTTGAAGCAAAGAGATTCAACGGAACCACGACAGCTCCAGGCAAATGACTGTTAAAAGCAGTGAAAATCAGGGCCTTTTCTTCTCCAACATTCATCTCGAAATGTATAAGTCCCTTAGGAATCACAAACATTTGTCCAGGATTCAAGATTTTGGAGTATAACACATTCCCAGTTGTTATGATTCCCACAAGGATTTTCCCGTTGATCAGTACTCCGGTCTCGGCTGCTCGTGGATGGGAGTGAGGTGGATTAAGTCCTCCAGGAGCAACATCGACTCGATTCATGGATATCCCAAGCGTGTTGAGGCCCGGAAATGCCAGAACATTGCCTGGAGTCACAATGCTTCCGAAGGGATTACTCGTGTTTCCCTCTTTACTTAGCCCATCGAAGAAGAAATCGTCCGAAGAGACGTTTATCGCAGGCTTGCAGGGAAATCCGTTAACGGAGAAGGCGCTTTTGGTGTCGCCGATGCAGAAATCCTGCAAAGGATCAGGATCTGAAGAATGAGAAGGTAATGGTAACAGAAACAAACCTATCAAACACACTATGAATTGAACATACAAGCCTGATTGATTTTTCAAAATAGCCATAACTAATTCCTTTTAGCTAATAGCAAATGAATAATACTTTAATTTATGCTGTTTTATACTTTGTATATAGGGATAATTGCATCAAAAGTTTTCAATATTTCAAAATTGTTGGAGATATGCCTATAACTTAAAAAAATAGTACCACACATCCCCAACGTATGAAAAATTTGACGTGACAGGTCCTTTATGACCAAATTATCCTTCTCTTTAAATAAACAAATAAAAAAAATATATAATTGAAAACTAAACTATATGTACCCAAAAAATAAAAAGTAAAAAATGTACCCAAAAAATAAAAAATAAAAAATAGGTCATCTCCTTCAAAAAGTTTTAAAATTTTATTTGTACCAAATTCGTCAGAAATTTTTTTTCTTGAGTTTGTGATGTTTTTCGGCGAATTTGGTACAAATAAAATTTTAGAACTTTTTGAAGAAGATAACATATTTGTTACTTTTTTTTGGTGCATTTTACACTTTTTATTTTTTGGGTACATATGGTTAGTTTTCAATTATGTTTTTCTTTCTTCTTGTTTTTTGTTTTTTGTTTTTGTTTATTTAAAATGAATGTCAATTTGGTCATAAAGGACCTATCACATCAAGTTTTTCATACGTTGGGAATGTGTGGTGCTATTTTTTTAGGTTAAGAACATATTCCCAACGATTTTAAAACGTTGGAGACATTTGATGCAATTATCTCTTTTATATATTGGGATTATGCTCAAGAAAGTTATACTCCCTCTGTCTCACAAAAATAGACTCGTTTATTTTTTCACACAAATTAAAAAATTATATTTAATGTAATTGAAATTATAAATTTTTCACATATTTTTTCTATTATACCCTCATTTAATATTAATTATTCATGAATCTAATAAATTTAAATGCTCATTTTGAGTTGATAACAATGTAAATTAAATAAGAGTATATTAAGATAATGAAAAATTTAATACACCATCTATAAAGTAAGTAGCCTATAATTTGGGACAGATAAACAAAAAAAATGAGTCTATCTTTGTGGGACGGAAGGAATATAAATCAAATTAATCTATTTGATTAAGAGGTTATTAGTTGGGGGTAGTAGGCTTTTGACAGTATAGGGGAAATTGGCTCAAATTGTCCCTAACGTATCACGTTATTGTGCATATGGTCCCTAACTTTTCATTTTTGGCCAGGGTCGGCCCTGAGATTTGGGGGTAGGGATGGCAAAAAAACCCGCCAACCCGAACCCGCCCCGCCCCGCCCCGCCCCACGAAGCAATAGGGGCGGGTTTGGGGCAGAAAAATCTGCCCCGGGCCGGGTCCGGGGCGACCCCACCCCGCCCCGCGACCCGCCCCTAAAAAAAAATTTTTTTTTTTTTTTTTTTTTGAAAAATCATAAAATATAGTAGAAATTATGATTTTCACTAAAAATAGACTAAAGAAGAATCAAACCCGGGTTAAAACTTATAAACTAATAACATTAACCACTATACTACAACCCAAATCTTATAATTTTTTTGTTTTGCTTGGTATAAATATTTAAAAAAAATTGTATATATATTTTTTTAATTATTTTTCATTTTAACCAAAAAAAAAAAAAAAAAAAAAAAAGTTCGCGGGGCGGTTGGCGGGTCCAACGGCCGACCCGCCCCGCCCCGCCCCGCGAATTCGCGGGTCGCGGGGCGGGGCGGGGCGGGCCAAAATTTTCGCGGGGCGGGGCGGGGCGGGGCGGGGCGGACCCGCCCCATTGCCATCCCTATTTGGGGGGCCTTAGGCAAAAATTAAAATGTGGCCCTTAATATATTAAGATGTTTTTAAATTATAAATTTTTGAGAGATAATTAAAAAATTATTGAAATTTGTGTTAAGATGTGGAGTCTAATATGTTGCGCTACGCAGAGTTGAGCGCGAATATAATTAGAAAATTTTAATTGTGTTATTATATATATGACTAATCTATTGTAAACAAAAATCATCATTTTTTATAGGATTATATAAATCTTTGTGTTCTTTATTATTTGCCCTTTTATTTATTTCTCAAATCCTAACAATTTGGAAAATCGTTTATATTCAAGATAAAAATGTCTAAAATGAGGTTTAAAGAGAAAATTGCACGATCTACAATTTAATAACTAGATTAAGGTAGATAATGTATGTTAGATTTGAATTATTTTCTAGTTAGACTTATTTCACACTTAAATATGCTAATTTTTACTTAAAAAATAAAGAAAATTGGACCAAAATTGGGCTCTGCATGGCCGGGGGTGCTAGGCGGTTGCTTGGCCGCCTAGGACCAGGGCTGGCCTTGTTTTTGATGCAATGGTCCCTAACATTTGGTCATTTTTGACAGATTCTGTTAAAAATTCGTTAAAAACTTTTCATTTAGGTGCGCAAATAGTCCCTAAATTATTTTTTGTCTTTATTAGCAGGGATAAAATGGTCAAGTTATATTTTTTTCTAACCTTTCAATTGGCGCAAATGGTCCCTAACCTTATTTTTAATATAGAAATTTGCAATTGGATTCTTTATCTTTACAAAAAGTGAAAATAGGTCTGATACTTTAATTTTTTTATTAAATTATTTTTTATTATTAAGTAATCATATTATTTAAAATTCAAATTTTAATTTTATCATTACAACATAAAAAGAAAAATAAATTTTTTCACAAATAGAAATTTTAATTATGCTCAACCCAACCCGATTTTATACAGTCTCATATTTGTTGGGTCAACTCAGACCGTTTTTGAGCCACAGGGTTACTAGGCAGTCCAATTTTAAATATTTATTTATTTTTTTATTTAAAAAAATGTAAACACTGAATATGCCAATTTTAAATTTTAATTTATTTTTCTATTAAAAAAAAAAAAAAACAAACATTTCACCATCCACCCCCACCCCAAGTCAACCTGAAAAAGAGGAGATTTCTCACCCCCCCTGTGGGGGAATTTTTCCCCTTGTTTCCGGCACAAAACGTTAGTCAACTACAAAAAACCACTGAGTGAATGAAAATGATAACAGCCAATTCCAAGAGAGTTTCGGTAAGGAGAAAAGGCCCAGAAAACAACAGTACTTTTCAGATTTTGACTCGTTGGAGAAGTAGAAAAACACCTCCTATCAGAACCGAGAACCCCATATATCTCTATGATCTCTTGTTATTATATGATTTTAGAGATGGAGAAACAGGGAGTATATATATATATATATATAGAAAAGATCTGGACCCCGTCAGTCCAGATCAATTCCCGTCTAGGCTGCGTGTCAATCACGCAGCTATTCAAATTTTTTTTTTACCCGCCTTCCACCCATTGCAATAAAAACAGCCCCTGACCCCTCTGCAAGGAAAAAAGTCACCCCCTCCCCCAGCGCGCCGCCAAAAACCCCCCACCCCTTCATTTAATTCTATAGTCCCCTCCCTCGTTTAATTTTACACCCCACCCCCCAACAAATCCATTTTCTTTCATCATTTCCCCATCAAATACATATTTTTCCATCTTTATTAAAATACATATTTTTCCTCCTCATCAGAATACATATTTTTCTTGAAATTTGGCCAACACAATCGCTTTATTTACTTTACTCAAATTTAACCAACATCAAACGTTTCCAATCACTTTTGTTCTCTAAATTTATTTTATCGAATTTGTGTCCCACTTATTGTTTTCCATATTCTTCAAATGTTAGTAATAAATTATTAATTTATTTTTTATTTTTGTTTATTTGTACAGATTTATTTTTTGTAATTTGCAAGTTAGTTATAATATTGTTAACTGTTTTTTATGTTTTTTTTTTATTTGCACATATAATTGATATGGCACCAGTGGCCACAATAGAAGAACTTGTCCTACGTTACAAAATAGGTAAGTTAATGTTATATATTTTCTTACTTATTGCTCCGGATTCACAATACTCGATCACAGTAAAAAATGCATCATATTCTCTAGACCCACGGGAGTATGATGCACGCTTTAACCCTCGTCACTAATTTATTATTTATAATGTAATATTACTTTCTTCTTTATGTGTGTATATTATCAATTAGAGCAAATTTATTATGCACGCTTCATTTATTTTTATTTTTTAAGTAAAATTTAATTTGTTACTCAAATATAAACTAATTAATTAGTCTCACTCTAATCTTAATAATAAAATTAACGTTAATTATATTATTATATATTATATTTTTTTTAAAAAATACAATGAATATAATAATAAAAATTTATTTTAATTTAATAAATTTAATTATATTAATAATGTGGATGTAAATTTGGTGATAAATAAATAGATGAGTGATTAAAAAAAGTGGGAGATTGGAGAAAAGTGGTGGGGGTTAAAATAAATTAGGGTGGGGGCTTTTTTGCAAAATGGGCGAGTTGGGGGAGTGGGGCTGTTAATTCATAAAAGCTGAGGGGTGGGGCTTTGGGGGGGGGGGGCGCCATTTTTCCAGACGGGAAAATGATCTGGACTCCGTCAGATCTTTTCTCTATATATATATGGAGAGAGTTGGGAAATTGACGCTACTGCTACAGAGTACAAGCTACAAAAATGGGTGAATTAGAGGTGGGGGTGGGGGTGGGGGTGGGGTGGGGTGGGGTGGTGGTGGGGTCTACTAAACTTTTACATGAGGAGAACCTGGACGTTTTGGTTGACTTGGGGTGGAGAAATCTCCCCCTTTCCGGGTTTGGGTTGGGATGGGGATGGGTTGGATGGTGAAATCTTTGTTTTTTCTTTTTAAATAGAAAAATAAATTAAAATTTAAAATTGACATATTTGTTTTTTTTTTAAATAAAAAAATAAATAAAAATTTAAAATTGAACTGCCCAATAACCATGTGGCTCAAAAGCGGGCTGAGTTGACTTAGCAAATATGAGACCGTATAAAAATCGATCTGGGTTGAGCACAATTAAAATTTTTATTTGTAAAAAAATTATTTTTCTTTCTATGTTGTAATGATAAAATTAAAATTTGAATTTTAAATAATATGATTACTTAATAATAAAAAATAATTTAATAAAAAATTAAAGTATTGGACCTATTTTCACTTTTTGTAAAGATGAGGAATCCAATTACAAATTTCTATATTAAAAATAAATTAGGGACCATTTGCGCCAATTGAAAGGTTGAAAAAAAATGTAACTTGACCATTTTACTCCTACTAATAAAGACAAAAAATAATTTAGGGACCATTTGCGCACCTAAATAAAAGATTTTTAACGGAATCCGTAAAAAAAGACCAATTGTGCAACCAACAGTAGAAGATTAGGGACCATTGTGCCAAAAATAAAAAGTTTGAGATTATTTGTGCACTAAAATACGTTAGAGACCATTTGCACCAATTTCCCTACATGGGAAGATGACATCATTGCGAGAAATTATTGAATGAACTCACACAAGTTTTGATGTTATCAATTGTAGTCAAGTCAATACACATGACATGACAGAATCAACATATGTGACAAAGTCACAAAGTAGATTTTTGAGAATTCTCTATGGTACCATCTAACTTAGGGTCTTTTTGTTTTCAATTTTGATTTTACTAAAAAACTAAAGTTAAAATCAACAATTAATTTTAATCACATATTTTATGGTCCTATAATATTTCAACTACACATTTCAATAACTTTTATCAACTTTTACAAAAATATTTGATTTTAATCAAAATCAAACATACCCTTAGTGCAATATTGAGCCAAATAAACCCGCTAACTAACTTTATTTAGCAAACCCAAATACATTAAATTTAGAGTAAATTATACTTAGGATTTTCATTCTTTTATGTTTGTAGCAATTTCGTCTTCATTCAATTATAATCACATGTATCATTCACAATTTTTCAATAATTCCTGCATATGGTTTCTTTAGACATTTTTATTCCTAATTTAAATAAACTAAAATAGCAAAAAAAATAAAAAAAATCAAAAGAAAAATGAAAAAATTGTAATTGGGATCCTTAAACTTTTCAAAAGTACAAATAAATCCTGAACATTTACAGTTATTCGCTTAAAGTAATAAAAAATGTGAAGTCGGGTCACAAACCTTTTAATCCTAGTACCTACATCCTTCAGTATATGTGTGTCGGAAGGACGTATGAAGTCTAGAAGGATTTCGTCCAAAAGTCAAGTCCGTGATCTAAATTTAACTATTTAACAAGACAAAATGATATTTTCACATTTAATTATTTAAAATAATAAAAAAACAAAAAAGAAGAAAAATATATTCTTCTTCCCACCCGACCTTTCACCAATTGGGGCTGGGGGGAGAAATTCCCGTGAGTTGCGCGAAACAAAGAAACTAGAGGGGAGATCTCCTTGGTTTTCACGAAACTAGATACCTCGTTTTTGCGGCCAACTGGAAGGGAGGAGGGAGATTTCACTCCATTGGTTGCCGTGCTTTCCTGGTGATCAGTGGAGATAGACCCCTCTCGATTTGGTGACTGTTTTGGGGTAGGATTGGAGAAGAAGAAGATTTTTTCTAATTTTTTTATTTTGTTTTTGTTTTAATTGTTTTAAATAATTGAATGCAAAATGAACATTTTGCGCTTGTTAAATTTGTCAAATTTAGGCCATGAGCTTGAATTTTGGTTAACTAACAGACCATTGGACAAAATTCGTCCAGACTGCAATAGTTCTTCCGGTACACATATATTAAGGAATGTAGGTGTTAAAATTAGAAGGTTTATGACTTGAATTTTTTATTATTTGAAGTGAAGAATTGCAAAAAATAATATGTTTAAGATTTATTCGTACTTTTGAAAATGTTAAGACTCCAACTATAATTTTTTCATTTTTTTGTTGTATTATTTATTTAATTTATGAGTAAAATTATAAAAAAAATAATCATCAGCGTGAATTATTGAAAAATTTGAAATGATAAATACAATTAAAATTAAATAAAGACAAAATTATTACAACCTCAAAAAATAGATATCTTGAGTGTAATTTATCCTTAAATAAAGTTTCTAGGAAGATGATTTTGGAAATTTCATTTTGGCATTTTCATCAACCTAACAACTGAAAAAGAGTGGCATATTTAAATTCAAAACTGTAGCTATCATGACCCTACTTTAATTCCATAATCAGTGTCTTTAAAAGCAATAAATTTCCAGTCATGTCATTGATAAGGATTTTATTTTGGAAAGGAAAATTTTTAGTGGAGGTCACCCAATTTACATGTTTATTTCATTTTAGTTACATAACTTCCATTTGTTTCAATATATTCATTTTGTGTGAATATTACAAGTTTCACAATGTGGATGACACCACTGTGCTCAGTCAATTGTTAAAGATAATAGATAAAATTTGTTATTTTATTCGACGAAATTGATGTTAGGATATGTTAGACAAATATACACAATAATATAATATAATAATTATTTTAATTAAAAAAAAAGAACGTGATTACAATTGAACAACATCTGTAGAATAAGAAACAATAAGAGAACACAAAATGAAGCAAACAGAGACCTATGTATTCACATTGTCCTTAAAATAGATTTACTCCCTCATTGTAAGTGTTTGAGGTAACCGAGTTTCTGTCTAACAGGATACAACGGGGGAAGAAGTAGCAAGTTTAGCACAAAACATCTACTTGAACGAACTGATTGTTGGTCTGAATAAAATCACCAAATGTTGAAAACAGAGGAAAAGAATAACTACAGAGTAAACTGGAATTTTCTGAACTGAAGAATGAAGCAGAATCAAATCCGTGTATCTGATTGTGGAAAATCAAACCTTGTTATATAACTCCCAAAAGACATTTCAATTCCTCATTAAACATGCCAATTTCAGGTGTTACAGAATTAACACAGCATTAACATCATTTTGGAATTAAAATAAAGAAGTTGAAAGGTTTAGAAATTAAATTGAAAAAAATTAACAAAATGTAGACCTCCTTAATAGGCCAATTTCGGTTTGATATTTGTGTAGGTAGGTCGCGCTCATACATGAGTTACATGGTGCGATGTATAAATTGGTCCATGATTGGTACCCTATGGGAGTACGCAAGAGAGAGTCTCTATGCCACACAATATTACACCTTTGTAAATTGTTGTCATTTAAATACTAGTCAACATTTTATCATTTTTTCAATGTGAAATAACTCACATAATTTCTCCTTCAACTATTTTTCCAACCTCACTTTGAGCTTCAATTTCTCATTAACCCGAGTATCAATTTTGTCAAGTAAATTTATGATTTCGATGTTCTTCAGGAGGAGAACACGAATCTACTTTTATCTTCTATAATGAAGAAACAGGTCCCACACAAAATTATACCCAAACATGGCATAACATCAATAATTTTTCAACATGATACTTTTATTTGGATAACAATTTAAGCAAAAAATAAGGATAAATTTTTTCCTCAGAAAAAAGAGAACAATTTTTTTAGGGTAATTATATTCACACCACACTATTTGTTAATCACACTATATTTTAATCTCAATAAAAATCTCCAACTAATAATTATTTTTGCATTTATGTCATTAATTTTTTTATCATATTTTTATTATCATCCTATTAATTTGCACCTTTTATATTTGTCTTTGATGATGATTTCTGTCCAAAAAGTTAACTAGAATGGCGTAAAAAGATTTGTCTGCCTTTTGTATTTTCATATAATCAAAACAAATAACAAATACAAAAGTTTAATAAATTTTTTTTCTCATTTCAATGCACATTAGCAGAATATTTGGACAAAAATCGTCATCAGAGACGAGATGTAAAAATTAATTGAAAATTAATGATAAAAATGCAACGAAAGATATTAGAGACACAAGTGTCTAAATATCAAAGGTTGAAGAACCTTCAGTACATTAAAATGTAGTGTAGTTAATAAAAATCGTGGTGTGAATATAATTACTCATTTTTTTATCTGGAAAAGGATTCACTCATTTTTTAAAAGACAAAAGTACCATTTGTAAAATAGAACAAATTTATTTTTTAATATTCATACCCTAGGATAATCACCACCGCCCGCCCTCCGCCCTCCGCCCTCCGCCCTCCGCCCTCTGCCCTCTGCCCTCCGCCCATACTTTCCTCTGCCCTTGTCCACTGTCTTTTTAATGAAAAATTGATTTTTTAACAATGATTTTTTTTCATTCTTGTACCTAGCTGAATTGAATAAGATAATAATAAACATGTTATCTTGATAATTATTATCCAGATTTATCTACAAATCAAACGAGTCATGTGTGTGTCCGATAGAGAGAGATGCACTTGAACATATAGCTACGGCTTTCCGTATTAGATGAACTCGTGGTTATGCAATTTACTATTTTAATTTTATTTGAAAGTACTATTTTAATAATTTAAATGGAAATATCAATATTATTCTTTTATGACATTTTATTTTATAAGAGAATCACCAACGTATTCTATGGACTGCACTTTACGTGGTGTTGATGTCCAATGACAGTGAAGCCAAGTATTGGTCTGATTTCCAATGAGTTTTATTTACAACATAAGGGTGTGTTTGATTGATTCTATGGAAAAGAAAAGATTTTTCATGTAAGTAGGAAAAAAAAATCATCTATTTTGGCAAGAAAATATTTTCCAACTTTTCCTTCTTAACCATGCTTTAACTGATTGTACCTTAGAAATCATTTTCATTTTTCATGTGCAATCAAACAGTCAAAGATGGAAAATATTTTCCACTGATGCGACAAGATTTTCCATGGATTAGACATTTTTCATGGAAAATCTTCCAATCAAACACACCATAATATTGCCACTTACGTGTTTTTCATCAACCCCAAAATAAAAATAAATAGGAAGAGATAGATAATTCAATGCTCTAAAAGTAATAAAAAAAAAAAAAAAAAAAAAAAAAAAAAAAAAAAAAACAAAGAAATTGTTGAGTCGGCATGTTAAATAGAGTCTCTAAATCTAGACGAAGGATTAGACGGTGTCTATTTTTATTTTTATTTTTATTGTCACATCAACTTGATAGCCATAGTAAGACATCATTGTAAATAATTTGTTTTAGACAATGTTTATTTTACTTATGCGACAAATATTTTTAAACAGTCCACCTTAGCAAGTTAGCATTGTTGCTCTAAAATTGATTAGATAAATTGTAATAATATAAAATTAACTTCAATATTTTTGTAAATATAGTTTAGAATAATTATATTTGTTGTTCTACACAAAATATTCATCTTCTTGCAAACATAAAATTAGTAATTTATTGGAACGCGTGAAAAAAAATTGATTAGAATACGATACTATTGGTAAGATATCAAAGGGAATACAACATATATGGTCCCTAAATTTTGTTCTTAGTGTGTAAATAGTCTATCACTTTTATTTTTTGGCATGAACATCCTTAATTTATATGTTTTAATGTGCAATTGGTTCTTATTTGATGAAAAAGACCAACATGTCCTTAATTTTAATAAGGAAAATTCCAATTAAATTCTTAATCTGGAAAATTGGCACAAATGGTCATTAACGTATGACAATAATGCGCAAATGGTCCATAACCTTTCATTTTTTGTGGAGTGATCCATAACCTATCTGTTTAGGTGCGCAATTGGCCATTTTTGACATATTTCATTTAAAACCTATCTATATAGGTATGCAAATGGTCCCTCTAATTTTTTTTTTTGTCTTTGTTGGTGAGATAAAATTGTCAAGTTACATTTCTTTTCTTTCTTTCAATTGGTGTAAATGGTCCCTAACCTTTATCCTTAATGTGGAAATGGTCACTAACCTTTATTTTTTGGCGCAACAGTCCCTAAACTATATGTTTTGGTGCGCAGTTGGTCCTTATTTGATGAAAAGAAAAAAATACCCATAGTTTTAATTAAAGAAAATTGCAATTGGATTTGTAACATTAGTTAAATTTACAAATAAGTCCGATACATTTATTAAATAATATTTAATTTAGCATATCAAATATATAATTTACCATATTAAATATATCACTATATTCGTGTCAATTAAATTTTTCATAAAGAAAAATGTAAAATTATTGCGCTTTAGATATATGTAATTGCTACGTGATCTGAAAAAATTGAACAAAAATTAAGTTAAATAAATAATAAAATAGTGTATATAATTTTATGACATTGAACCAATCTTATTATATTTTATTAACATAAAAATACTAACAAAAATTAATTTACGCATTATGTGTTCTTTATTTTTGAACGATAAATTAAAATATGAAGAACACAATTTGAGCTCTAATAAACGAATAGATTAATTAAATAAAAATATTTGAGTATCAAGTTTGTAACAAAATTATTTTTCTTTTTATATTATAACGATAAAATTAAAGTTTGAATTTTAAATAATATGATTACTTAATAATAATAAAATAATTTTAATTAGCACATTTGTTAATAATTATGAGCTTAAATTTTAGTTATTTTATAATAGTTCATAAAATATATAATTTAGTATATTATCAATTTGTTAGTTTTTTTTTTAAATTTTTTATAAAAAAAATTAAAGTATTAGACCCATTTTCACTTTTTGCAAATGTTAGAAATCCAATTGAATTTTTTTTTTAATTAAATAATGACCAATTGCACACCAAAACACATAGGTTAGGAACTGCTGTACTAAAAATCAAAGGTTAGGGACTATTTTCACACTAAAGGTAAATGTTAGAGACCATTTGCGCCAATTGAAAGAAAGAAAAGAAATGTAACTTGATAATTTTGCCCTACCAATGAAGAAAAAAAAAAATGAGAGTGATCATTTGCGCACCTAAATGGATAGATTTTAAACGGAATTTGTCAAAAAGGACCAATTGCGCACTTAAGTAGATATGTTAGGGACCACTCCACAAAAAATGAAAGGTTATGGACCATTTGCACACTATTGTCATACGCGAGGGACCCTTTGAGCCAATTTCTCTCTTAATCTTTGCAAAAGGTGCAAATGAGTCTAGTGCCTTTATTTTTATAAAATGTTAAATGAAACTAATGAATTCTTTTTTTTTATTTTGAGTTAAGACTTTATTGATTAAATTGATAATATACGTAAATTATTTTAAATATTTTACAAAATAATGAAATAACTAAAATTTAAGCTCATAACCATTAACAAATATGTTAAATAAAATTATTAATTTTATTATTAAGTAATTACATTATTTAAAATTTAAACTTTTATTATATTGTTATAACCAAAAAAAATAAATAAAACAATAACTTCAAATACTTTTATTTTATGAGAATTTATAAAAGTAGTCAAATGCAAAAGGTAATTTAGGGGAAGAACAACTTTTAATAACATTTGCAAAAATAGCAAATTTACCTTCAATAAATCATATATACCATTTTGTAAAGATGACAAGTTTTTCTTTCTGACTTCTAAGAGAATTTATCTACTCACCATTTTTTAGAAAAAACGACAGTTGAAATGTCGTTAGTTTTTTATTTTTTTTTATTTTGACAATAAAACTATATGTAAAAAAATTGACAGTTGAACTGTAGAAATTCTAAAGAAAAAAGATAGTTGAATCTGTAAAATAAAAAAATCGACAATCAAACGGTCTGATTGACAATTAACTGTCAGTCAACGGTATTTTTTTTTTTAGAATTTCGACGGCGAAAGCATCAAGTTGCCGTTTGACAGCAGCTCAATCCAACATTTTCATTTTCATTTTCTATTTTCACATTCTTCTTATTCTACCAGACATTAATTCATGAACTCAATTTCTTCTAATAATTTTTGAGCAATTATATTCACCATATTTTTAGAAAACTACTTAAACTAATCTAGCACAACACTTAATGAATTTTTGTTCTTATATATCTCAAATTGATCTAGTATTTTTATGTTAATTAAAAACATAATAAGATTGATTGAATGTCATAAATTATTTACGTCATTTTTTTAATTTATGTATCTTAATTTTTATTCAAGTTTTTTTTTTTACATCAAATAGCAATTATATATATACTTAAAGCACTAAAAATTTACATTTGTTCTCTTATGAAAAAATTTAATTGACTCGACTATAATGACATTTTTAGTATGCTAATTAAATATTTCCTACCTATATAAAAAGTGTGAATATTAAGTTCACTATTCATAATGGTCAACCAAAAGGGAAATGGGCGCAAATGGTCCATTACCTTTGTCCTCAATACAGAAATCATTCACAATGTTTATTTTTTACACAGAAGACCTCTAATATATGTGTTTTGGTGCGCAATTGGTCCTTATTTGATGAAAAAGACAAATATGTCCTTAGTTTTAATTAGAGAAAATGGTAATTGAATTTCTAATCTTTGCAAAAAGTGCAAATAGGTCCGATAATTTTATTTTTATAAAAAAAAAATTAAAAAAAAAACTAACTTGTTCCTTATTTTTAATTGACACTTTATTGACCAAATTGATATTATACTAAATTGTTTTGTATATATTACATACTATTATAAAATAATTAAAATTTAAGCTTATAATTATTAATAAATATGTTAAATAAAATTATTTTATTATTATTATTAAGTAATTTTATTATTTAAATTTAAAATTTTTATTTTATTGTTACAACATAAAAATAATAATTTTGTCACAAACTTAATATTCAAATGCTTTTATTAATTGAGATATTCGTTAATTAACTACAAATATTAAAGTTCCAATTGTATTATTTATATTTTAACTTAATTTTTAGAAAAATTGGCGCAAATGGTCCCTAAATAAATAACAAAATGACGTGTATAATTTTATTGTTATTTTCCCTTAGAATATTAATGCAACTCTAGAGTATTATTTTTGAAAATGACTTGTTTGTACATTAGCAATGCAAACTCTATTTAGTGCTTTAGAAATTTGTATTTAAGATGCTACTTTTTACACACGGGTAGTTATGGAACAATTTTAATTGTAATTAATATGTTTATTGACTTGTTTACTTTTTTACACATTTGTGGCCTACAATTTCTAACTTGCATCAAATATATACAACTTCTACTAGCATGCTTAATTAACAACTGTAACATGATTTATTTACTTTTAGAAATTATGTTATTTTAAGAGTTTAAATTCGAACATGAAACAATTTGGTCAATTAACTTATTGATTATCTCCAAAGCTTCATCTAAAGCAACAAAGAAGATTATTATGAACTTTTTATTCTGCCATTAAACACCGTAATGATTGAATTGGTACACTTACCGAAGAAGCCTAATTTGTCGTTCTTGAAAATTAAAATCTTTGATGGTGTAATCTCAATTCAATCATCTCTTTATCTTTTATTTAAGTTATTTGAAAAGAAATTAAAATTAATGTACAGATGTTGTTGTAGATACTTATGCCCAGAGTTTTATTCTGTAGTAAATGTGAAATTTCTTAACGCAAAAGCATTCGGCTTTCTTTACATGATTAGAATATTATAAATGAATGAACTTAGTCTTCGAAGAGGAATGCAAATTTTGGAAAAATGGTACTTAAAAATAGTGGCTTTTATGAAGTAAATTGAATTCTATTTTATCATATGATTGAGTCATTTATTGTAATGAATTTTAATAAACTATGTTTTAAGTTATAACCATGCTTATATTTAGGTTTCAATCGCCTGAATTTTTAATAATTAATTTTTTTTCTACTTAAATTATAAATATCAAGTCAATTCGTAAAATAAAGATATAATAAACACTATTATGTTATTAATTAACGAGACATCACGTGCATTGCACGTGCTCACACTAGTTTAAATAAAGGTACCAAACTTATTTGTACCCAACAACAATTTGATCTAATTAAAATTAAGGACATATTAGTCTTTTTCATTAAATAAGGACTAATTGCGCACCAAAACATATATGTTAAGGATGTTTGTGCAAAAAACTAAAGTTATAGACTGTTTCCGCAATAAGGACAAAGTGTAGGGACCATACGAGCCATATTCAATTTGAGATAAATGATTTTTTTGGAAATATAGTATTGATGAATTAGAATTGGATTATTAATTACTCATGTTTAGAAGGAGTCAAGATCTGCTGTATCAAATGTATGTCTCCTAAGCTGTCCCACCAATTAAAAATGTACCAATCATCCAATAAATACAATTGTTTAATGTGTTCACACTTAATGTTAATATTGACTTGTATTTATTGAATGATTTGTACATTTTTAATTGGTGGGACAGCTTAGGGGACATACATTTGGGACAGCAGATCTTGACTCGTTTAGAAGAGCCTTTTTAAAACATTTTTTTTTCTTCTTGAAACTCATTTTCAACTATATATTTAATGAGACCCACAATTTTTATCAATTTTTCAACCACATATTTTATCAATTTTTTTCAAAATCTCATAAAAAATTACTTTTAAACTCCACCAAACAAATACTAATCCTAACAACCATCCGATCTCAATGAGATGCGGAACCACTTCAGCAAATATGTTGCCCGTCACTTCATATCACATAAAACAAAGTCTAACTCGATATCAATGCACAGTTTAGACTTGGGGGAATTATTGTTATATCAGTTGAAAGGAAATGATCCATCCTATTATTTGTCATTCACTCAATGGGCTCGATTCTTAATTCAAGGAGATCAAGCGCAGCAATTCGAGCACTAGATTCTACTATATCGTTTGAGGAACTTCATGACAAATTACTTGAACATGAGAACTGGCCCGAATGGTGGCAATGAGGACATCATATGTCACTCTTGATCCTCCTATATCCACTTTTCACCTTGACAATGTTTTATGTGCACCATTAATTAACAAAAAATTGCTATCTAGAATAGAGGAAACGTTTATTAATGGCCTATTCTTCCCTAAAATCCACCGCTAAACCAACATCACAATATGTCTCATTTGCAGCCCCTATGGATTCGCAGACTTGGACATGCATCATCCTTTGTTCTCAAGAAAGTAGTATCTCGCCAATTTCACTCAATGTCATCGTTCCTTAGTTCTCATTCTAATTCGTGTCCTTGTAACAAAAGTCACAAATTGCCATTTAGTGTTTCTTATGTACATCAATTGATAATTGTGTGCTGAATACCAAAGTGTAAATCATCACTTATCAAACTTTGGCATCCAACATCTTATGTCTCCTCCTTACACCCCAGAGTTAGTAGGAACGGTTGAACAAAAATATCGACACGTGGTTAAAACAACTTTCTTGTCCATGTGAGTTCTTAGGTTGCTCGTTTTATCCGTGGCTAAGCCCTTGTGCTAAACACAATTTAGAACAACTTTTTTTGTCCATGTGTGTTCATAGGTTAATTACTCTCTTGAACATTGTTGGGTAAAATAATTCACCGGATCGTTGATTCTTTCAAGAACAATTGACAGAGCTCAGATTAATACTCTCCAACTCCACAAAGGTAACACCAAGTTACAAGGACAAACTAAGAAGGACCTATTTCACCAAAAGAAATAAAGGGAGGAAAGGATTACAATTTCCACAAAGGAATATATATATCAAACAATGGCAGTGGCTGTGCTTTTCTGCTCTTTTAGTGGTTCACGTGGCAGAGGCTTTTTCTTGGTTTTGGTGGCTGCTGTTTCTCAGATTTCACGTGTAAGAATAAGGGTTGATTCGTGGTATTTTTTCTGTCCAAAACCCAAGGGTATATATAGTGTAATATATATTATATATATGGTATAATATATATATATGTATATATGATATGGAATATATATGTATATATAGTAATAATATAATAACCCATATTATATTATACTCCCCTAATATATATATATATATTTCTTAAACCTAGCCGTCCTTCTTTCAATCAGGTCAAACACACTGAGCCACTGAGCAACGACTCAAAGGTACATTAAAACCTCCAAGTGACCCACACACGTCCTTCATTAATTTGGGCTAACACACTTGTGGAGTGGATTATACAATTATCATTCAATCCTGGGCTCAAAGCCTATGAAGATATAATGGGTCTATTAATCATCACTGCCCTTTTGTTTGTTTGGGACCAAAAATCCCAACAAACCTCCACCTTTGGTTCCAAATAAAAAATCTGCAAAACACAAATAAAGACACATACTCAGTAGATGACAAATGAATGAATTCTAAACTAATTAGAACTCAACGTACCTGTACCAATGTTATAGTAGTATAAGACAACTTCTAAACTTTACAAAAGTGAGCACTTTAGTGCCCATATCTGCAGGGTTATGATCTGAATGCACTTTCTCAAGTTTAATCAAATTTTGAGATACCACATCTCTAATAAAATGCAGTCTAACATCTATATGTTTAGTGCGTTCATGAAAAACTGGGTTCTTACACAAATGAATAGCTGATTGACTATCAGAATATATAGTCACATTATCATTTAAAACACATAGTTCATTAAGTAAACATTTAAACCACATAGCTTCTTTAAAGGCTTCAGTAGCAGCTATATACTCAGATTCAATAGTGGAAAGAGCAACAATATGTTGGAGTTGAGATTTCCAACTAACACACGAATCACACAAAGTGAACACATAGGAAGAAGTAGATTTCCTATTATCTCTATCTCCACCATAATCAGCATCAGTAAAACCCTTTAGTTTCACACCATTAGAAACAGTTTTATATATTAACCCTATATCATAGGTACTTTTCAAATACCTGAGCAACCATTTCAAAGCTTTCCAATGAGTGGGTCCTGGATTAGACATGTACCTGCTCAAAGTACTAACAGCAAAAGCCAAGTCTGGCCTAGTACAAACCATCAAATACATCACAGAACCAATTGCATTTGAATATGGAATTTTATTCATATATGCAACTTCTTCTTCATTTTTAGGTGATTGTTCTTTAGACAAAACAAAATGATTACCAAGAGGCACAGATACAGGTTTACAATCAAGCATTCCAAGCTTTTTCAAAACCTTAAGCACATATGGAGTTTGATGAACAATTAAGTAAGAATTAGACCTATCTCTATTTATTTCCATGCCAAGAATCTTTTTAGCATGCCCAAGGTCTTTCATATCAAATTCTTTACATAACTCAATTTTAATATTGTTTACCACTTTCATGTTAGAACCAATCAATAACATGTCATCCACATAGAGTAACAAATACACACAATCATTTGTGCTGTGGTGCTGGTAATACAAACAATGATCAAACTCACTCCTCTTGAAACCAATTGAAAGAACATATGAATCAAACTTCTTGTACCACTGTCTAGGAGATTGTTTTAAACCGTATAGAGATTTTTTAAGAAAACACACATGATCAGGTTTGTTTTTATCTTCAAAACTTTTTGGTTGATACATGAAAATCTTTTCATCAAGGTCACCATGTAAAAAAGCAGTTTTTACATCAAGTTGTTCAAGTTCCCAATCATAATGAGCAACCAATGCAAGCATGATACGAATAGTGGTATACTTAACAACAGGCGAAAAAATCTCATTATAATCAACCCATTCTTTCTGTGTATATCCCTTTGCTACCAACCTGGCCTTATATCTCACAGGTTCAGTCTTAGTGGTTCCTTCCTTTACCTTGTACACCCATTTACATCCCAATCCCACAATGAATTTATCCTTAGGTTTATGTACTAATTCCCAAGTTTGATTCTTAGCTAGAGAGCTCATCTCCTCTCTCATAGCACTCACCCACTCCTTAGACTTTTCACTCCTCATAGCCTCCTCATAGGTATTGGGCTCCCTATCCACTAGTTCTTGATAACTAGCATAGGCTATGGTATAGTCAGACATCCTTTGGGGTTCCCTACGTGGTCTTCTCTCCTTATCTCTAGCTAATTGATAATCAGCTAAGGGGTTTTGGTCAACGTGATGATCCTCTATCACATCCTTGACCCTCTCATTCTCTACAACCTGCTGATCTTGTTGGTTATCACTCTCCACCTCACTAGGAGAAACGGGTAATGGGGTGCTCAGTCTCTCCACCTCAACAGGAGATTCACCACTAATGGTTTCTTGTTGTTTTTCAATCTCTAGACAAGGCATCTCTGACTCGTTAAATTTGACATCTCTACTTATGATAATCTTCACACCACTTTGGCTTCTATCCCACAACCTATATCCCTTAACTCCCTCAAGGTAGCCCAGAAAGACACACTTCCTAGCTCTAGGTTCAAGTTTTTTTTCACTCTGATGAGAAAAAGCAGTACAGCCAAATGTTTTAAGCATAGTATAATCAGCACATTTACCATGCCATTTTTCATAAGGAGTATCATCATTTAAAACAACATATGGAATCAAATTAGTCAGATAGCATGCAGTCATAACAGCTTTAACCCAAAACGATTTAGGCACACTAGAACTTAACATCATACATCTAACTTTATCAAGCAAAGTAGGATTCATCCTTTCAGCAACCCCATTCTGTTGGGGAGTGTAAGGCACAATTTTATGTCTAGTAATGCCACACTCATTACACAAGTTATCAAAATCAGCATTGCAGAATTCAAGACCATTGTCATTACGCAAATATTTAATCTTTTTGCCAGTCTGATTCTCCACCTGAACTTTCCAATTTTTAAATTTAATGAAAGTTTCACTTTTATCTTTCAACAGATAAACCCACACACGTCTGGAGAAATCATCAATAATAGACAAAAAATATTTGTTACCACCAAAAGTGGGATTGCTCCCAGGACCCCACAAATCTGTATGAATGTATTCTAACACTCTAGATGTCTTGTGTGTGCTAGATGAAAATGATATTCTACGATGTTTTCCAAGCACACAATGATCACAAAATGACATGTCAGACACCTGATCCTTAGGAACTTAAGTCCCTTAACACTAACGTGAGCAAGTCTATTATGCCACTTCTGTGTGTGATCAGTGTCAATGGAAGCAATAGTGGAGTTTAGACCACCTACCACTTCAGCACGTGCAATGTAAATGCCATTTTTTCTAACAGCCTTAAAGGCTCTAAGTGCACCTTTAGTCATTTTTAACATGCCACTGCCAAGCAACCAACAAAACCTATATCTTCCAACTCCTCTGCAGAAATTAAATTTCTACCCATGTGTGGAATGTATCTAACTCCCTTTAGTGTATGCACAAAGCCACTATCAAATCTAACAGTCACATCACCAATGCCAGTAATGTTATATGCAACACCACCCCATGCAACGACATTCCCATGATTACTTTCATGCAAATGATCAAACCAATGTTTATTTGATGTAATGTGAAAAGATGCACCGGAGTCAAGAATCCACTCATCCATATGGGAGCTCATAGACAGGTTAATCTCACTAGGCTCGGAATTTAAAAACATGTAAACCTCACCAGACTCATCTCTGGGTACTACTACATTTGTCTCATTATTTTCTCTCTGGTCTCTCTGCTTATTCTTTTCTTTATAGCAGTCACTAATGAAATGGCCTAACTTGCCACAACCATAGCACTTCTTCCCTTTTGCCTTACCCCGTGACTTAGAACGACTTCTACCCTTTCTATTGCCACCACTATTTTGCCCACCTTCACCTCCACTCCCATTCCCTCCCCTTGACTGAGGTCTACCCCTCACAAAATGGATCTCACTATTTTTTCTCTCATTTTTCTCGAACTTCAACTCTCTCTCCTTACTTTTTAAAGAGTCTATGACAATGTCAGGTGTAAGGGTCTCCCTCCCATACTTAATTGCATTCTTGATTTCCTTATATGAATCAGGAATAGCATTTAACAAAATTATAGCTTTGTTAATTTCAGGGACCGTTTCACCACAGTTTGTAATATCTTGCACAAGCTTATTAAAAACACCAAGATTGTCATCCAAATCCCTTGAGGGATCAATTTTGAAGCTGAAAATTTTTTCAATGAGATAAATTTTATTTGGAGTGGATTAGATTAAATAAAGCTCTTCTAATTTTTTCCAAAGCTTTTCTGTGGAATCAAATTTTCCAACTTTTCGCAAAACAGGGTTTGATAAATGCAATATGATAGAAGTGTAAGCAAGTTCATCAAAATCCTTTTTCTGATCCTCAGTAACATTAGGACCATAAGAATTATCAATAGCTTTTGAAACCTTTTGCTGAACCAAAATACCTTTCATTTTCTGTTGCCAAATAGAAAAATCACATTTACAAGTAAAGACACTCAAGTCACAACGATGTGCAGACATCTTAACAAAAAAGAATACACACCAACAAGCACCTCAAGATAATCACGCAGAAAAACCTAAAGGCCTCAATATACACTGTTTTAGATTCCCAGGGTTTCGTAAGATTTGTGATCTCAGATCAAAGGAATTGTCAAACGGGTAAAGTCTAGGTGACAGTTCTAAATAATAATGCACATAAACAAAGTATCGCAAATAATCAGCACCAAAACAAAAGCTAACACAAGTCACAATAATGGGTACCTAAATTCCTAGCAACATGCAATGGTTACCCCACACAGTAACCCCAAACCTAATGGCCACCCCACACGATGGCCTGCTATTACAGGAATTTAAAAGAGATCAGCCAATTTACCAGAGCGGACCAATCTCACGGTCCGTAATATTGGAGAGATGCAAATTTATTTATTTTATTCTCACTTTTGCAGATTTTAAGTTTTAGCAGATTTGGAGCAGAAAAATGACACCAAGCTCGAATTCAATCTGTCCAATAAATACACTGCTGTCCAAAAACTTAGCCTGCAATCAATAAAATAAAAAAGTCAGATCGCATAATAAGCTATTTCAGCCCAAACAATTAATTTATGAAAAAAATAAATTTTTGGTTGAAAAGGTAGTCTGTTGTGCTGCTGTCGTTGTCCGCCGTTGAATTTTCCAGTCCAATGTATTCTCAAAAGTCAACCACGCTCTGATACCAATTGTTGGGTATAATAATTCACCGGATCGTTGATTCTTTCAAGAACAATTGACAGGGCTCAGATTAATATTGTTCAACTCCACAAAGGTAACACTAAGTTAAAAGGACAAACTAAGAAGGACCTATTTCACCAAAAGAAATAAAGGGAGTAAAGGATTGCAATTTCCACAAAGGAATATATATATCAAACAATGGCAGTGCCTGTGCTTTTATGCTCTTTTAGTGGTTCACGTGGCATAGGCTTTTTCTTGGTTTTGGTGGCTGCTGTTTCTCAGATTTCACGTGTAAGAATAAGGGTTGATTCGTGGTATTTTTTCTGTCCAAAACCCAAGAGTATATATAGTGTAATATATCCTTACAATAATATAAGAGCCTTAATTTTTTTACTGTAGCTTTTTTCGTCCAACACGACACCGTTTTGACAATGAAGCCAGCCGCAATTTTTTGCTTTGTCCAACATTTCACCCAAAAAATTCTCTTCTCTCTCCCAATCAAAGCTGAGATCAACCCTTCAATTAGAATTGCAGAAAACACATTAATAAACAAAATCAATTAAAGCTCATCCTCATTTTCAAGCAAAATCGTATCAGGCCTCACCCAAACTCTTTTCAACAAATCCCCCAGCTTCTCGTCCCCAATTAACAACCTTTCCGAATCATCAAAACCCAAATTCAAACTTGAATTTATATCACCATCATCTTCTTGTTCATCATCTGACCCTAACCCAAGATTACGCAACCGAAGTACAATTCGCTCAATGGCGGTAGTTCCAACATGGGTTATATCCGAATTCAAGTCCGGTTTCTTGGAAACCTGTTTAAGAGGAGGGGGAGGCGGGGCCGGAGGAGGAGGGGAGGGCCACTTATTAAGTCAATTCGCCTCGTGAACCCCCTCACTCGAGCTTGCATCAATCTTCCTCAACATCCCATGTTAAGGACCCACAGTCTTGTTGAAGTTGATTGGTTTGCAGCCATACAAAAAGCCGTTGTCTTAAAAGTTCGAGATGAGTTTGTGACAATGGTGATATATGGCCACAGTCGCTATTTGGCTTTTGCTAAACATGGAGATGGTGCGTGGACTGATGTACCGTTTTCCTTTCCAGTTTGCCTCATAAATATTGTGTGCTTTAAAGATAAAGTTATGGCACTTACGATGGTTGGAACATTAATACTTATTGATATGGAGGTGCCTGATTGTCCAAGAGCACTCTGGCTTGCTTTACCACCGGAGGATGAGAAGGGTTGGAAGAACATGTATTTGGTAGAATCATCAGAAAATCTTCTGCTTGTACTTTACTATAATCATCACTTGATGTTTAAAGTTTACAAGTTTGATATATTGAAAAGCAAGTGGATGGCATCGGTGGACTTGGGCAACAGATTATTATTTATCGATGACTATGGTTGTACTTCAGTTTCTGCTTGTGGCTATTTCAAACCCAATTGCATCTACTTTGCACAAGATAACTTGGGATCTTCAGTGCTACCTCAGCAAGAACAAAATATGACTATGTACAGCATCAAGGATCACAACTTTGTTGATTATCAGATTAATGCTAATCCGAGCCATCTCGGCAATCAATTGATTGCCGAGCATTGATTGCCGAGGTGGCTCGGCAATCAATTGCCGAGCCACCTCGGCAATTGAAATTGGCGTTTTTGTTAATGCACGTGATAAATTGCTTGAATTAAAAGAAAAGGAAGAGAATTTTTACCAAAATCTAAGCCATTTAGAAGATGAAAATAGAAAATTGGTGGAACAACTTGATGAACACAAAGTAATGGTTGAGAATGCAAATGGAGAAATTGGAAGACTAAGTGCAGAAGTTGAACAGGAGAAGACCAAGTACTCTAATACCAAGGAGAAACTTAGTTTGGCTGGCTGGGAAAGGCACTTGTAAATTGTAGCTAAACAAATCTTCTTTAGATAAGTAATAGTAGCAGATTCCAATGGAATAGTACAAAGCAGGAGAGTACTCTTCAAAATTGCACCCAGAAACACTCCCACTTGAACTCAATAAAACCAAAATAATTAAGACAGAGATAGACTAAATATTCAACTCAAACCTGCAATGAATGTTGAAAGAATTTAAAAAAAAAAGAGGTAAGAATAAGTGCTCGGCTCGGCAATCAAATTGACTGCCGAGCCATCTCGGCAATCAAAATTGATTGCCGAGATGGCTCGGCAATCAATTGATTGCCAAGACTGATGAATAGTGTTTTTTTTTTTGTTTTTAAAAGAATAATTGCACAAAAGGTCCCTATTGTTTTAAAATAGTTGGAATATGCCATCAAGCATGCAAGTGTTTCATTTTTAAATTTTACTTTTGAGCAAGCTACTTACATTAAAATAAATAAGTAGATTTTAATATAAATAATTTGATAATAAACATGCATGTTACTTATTTTGTTTATATGTTTAACGATTTCTATATATTATCCTAAATGTATGTTCACCAAATTACGCTTAATTAGAGAAACATTATTCAATTAGAGTGGTGCAGTATGAGCAATGCCGTATTATATATATTCAATGAAATTGGAATACATTTTTATTAATTGAATAATATAGCATAGACCTAATAGTAATATAAACTAATTATCACTTTAAGTACTATTATTGAGCTTAACACACACGTTTCAAAAATATGAGGCATATTAATTAAAGTAATTAATTTTCTCAACTAAATCATCAATAAAATTTATCTGTCCAATAATGTCTACAAAATATTTTAATAATACAGTCTTTTTTCTTGTCCTTTCATGCAGTATCCACTTAACCTGGTAATGATTATCTCGGCAAACAAAAATGGTTGCCGAGAAACCTCGGCAACCATTTTTGGTCCAACTTGGTCTTGGTTGTCGAGCAATTTGGCAACTATCATTGGTTGTTAACATGGTTGTAAATTGCTGGGATTTGGTAATGCTTATATAAAAAATAGCCCAAAAAATTGAAAGAAAGTTGAGATGTTTATTGTTAAAAAATGTCATTCAAGAATTTCAGGTAATGTATAAATCCATGCACTGTGAAATCTTGGTGGCAAATTCAATGTTTTTATTTTTTTTACACATTTTCATTCAATTTTTTTATTAATCTTTTTTTTTTTTTTTTATCTTAAGCAAATTGAAGTGTGTGCCATTTTCAAGATTGGGTCAAATTTGCCTTAACTGACACTATGAATAGATTTTAAATGCAAAAGCATTAATTTCATCTCCACAAATAGAATAGGGAAACAGCTGGGAATCATCTTCTCACATTGGTAAATCCTAAAAGCATTTATTCATTACCATTAGAGCTAAGAAACTGATTGCTCTATTTATGAGAAGTCGTGTCTCAAAAGTTCATATCCATAAAAATGAACTATCGACAATCATTTCTTATAGTATGAATTTAAAGATATGTTTTTGGATTAAAATACAGCTGCATATTTTGTTTTTCTTTCAATGTAAAATTAAATTTATATAATGATAAACTTGTCATTGAATTCTAAATTTATATATACCTTTGTATGGTTCACCAAATTTTTTTTTGAGCCCATTTGACACAATAAAATTTAAAAAATAAAAAAATAATAAAAATAAAAACTGGTCGGAATTTGATTGCCGAGCCATCTCGACAATCAATTCTCTGCAATCAAGTATCTAACTTTTTTTTTCTTCAATTTTTAAAAGAATAATTGCACAAAAGGTCCCTATTGTTTTAAAATCGTTGGAATATGCCAACAACTTAAAAAAAAATCTTTAATTTATTTATTTATTTTTTTTCTTTTACACTTAATTTTCATTCAATTTTTTACTAATCTTGTTTTTTTATTTTACCTTTTACAAATTATTCTAAATAAATGCTAAAAAATGCTTTCAAATTCCACGGTGACAAATTGAATGATTTTATTTTTTTTACACATTTTCATTCAATTTTTTAATTAATCTTTCTTATTTTATCTTAAGCAAATTGAATGTTTTTATTTTTTATAATGTTGCCACATTAAAAAAAAAAAAAAACTTGACCAGTAAAATTCTCGGCAATGAATTGTTCACTGTCGAGCAACTCGATCTTAAGCCTATTTTCTTTAACACAATAAAATTTAAAAAAAAAAAATTAACAAAGTCATGGCTCGGCAATCAAAAAAAAAAAAATTTTAAGGTGATTGCCGAGATGGCTCGGCAATCAATTGCCGAGGTGGCTCGGCAATCACAGTGTTTAAATAATTTTTTTTTTACAAGGAATAATTGTACAAAAGGTCCCTATTGTTTTAAAATCGTTGGAATATGTCAACAACTTAAAAAAAATCTTTATTTTTTTTCTTTTACACTTAATTTTCATTCAATTTGTTACTAATCTTGTTTTTTTATTTTACCTTTTACAAATTATTCTAAATAAATGCTAAAAAATGCAATTCAAGAATTACAAAATCCTGTCAAATCTTGGTAGCAAATCGAATGATTTTATTTTTTTTTACACTTTTCCCTTCATTTTTTACATACGTGCATTGCATGTAGCCAAAACTAGTATTATATATATAGTATAATATATATATGTATATATGGTATGGAATATATATGTATATATAGTAATAATATAATAACCCATATTATATTATACCCCCTTATATATATATATATATATATATATATATATATATATATATATATATATATATATATATATATATATATATATATATTTCCTAAACCTAGCCGTCCCACTTTCAATCGGGTCAAACACACTGGGCCACTGAGCAACGACCCAAAGGTACATTAAAACCTCCAAGTGACCCACACACGTCCTTCATTAATTTGGACTAACACACTTGTAGAGTGGACTATACAATTATCATTCAATCCTGAGCTCAAAGCCTATGAAGATATAACGGATCTATTAATCATCACTGCCCTTTTATTTGTTTGGGACCAAAAATCCCAACAAACATTACTCTCATAGTTGCTTCGATCCAAAATCAGGAAAAGTGTTCATCTCGCATCATGTAGTGTTCGTTGAATCCATATTTCCCTTTCATTCTTCTTCTCCCCATAGTAACACCATGTTGGCTCACCCCGCGTTACCAACACATATGTAATTGGTACATGATAATGTGTTACTGATGATAACTTGAGAATTAGATGTAGAGTGCGATATTCGAGATATGGTGGCACGAGCGAGCCGTTCCAATGTGATCCGTCATCATAATAAATCAAATGGACACGTCGCAACCAACTCACATGAACTGACCTAATACTATGTGAATCGTATGAACATCACATGACGCTTATTCACTGCAAGCAAAGAACGGTCGATCAAAAGACGTACGATTCTTTGAAGTTCCCATTGCCAAAATAGTGCAAACATCATACCGCAACAAGACTCTACTCATTCTATAGGCAAAGAGTATGCCAATTTTGTAGGCAGCCAAACAGTGCAACTGTGCAAGTGCCAGAGTTTATCAGCCATAAACTGCAAAAGGTAAATGAAAAGGATGGGACATTGGATCATCATGAGGACAACAAAAACACTTGGGAATCGGCTAGGATTTCCTCATCGTACCTCATCCTGTCTATAAATACTAAGAGAAATTCAGACACAGGGTATGCTCTCATTTTTACTTAGCCAAAACTTTGTCTATTAATTTTTTTCACACCCAGAACTTTCTTTTGATTCTAACAGTTATTCCAAATGTACGGGAACTTATAGACAGTGTGTCACAGAGCTAACATCCGCGACTATTAGGGAGGTCGACTGCTATTGAGTTTAATGAGAGCAACAGATGAAGCACATTCGTGCAATGAATTGAGAATCTTTGTGACGATCCAATTTTAAAATAATAAAATAATTCCATATCAACAACTCTGATGGCATTCTGAAAGTAGTTTTCAACTCACTTTATGATATCAAATATATGTACACGAAGTAGGTGTTTAACTTGGAAATCTTCTATCTTAATTTAGTATACATTTAAAATGATACATAATTTGACCCTAGGGGCATAGGTGAATTGGTAAGGTCTAATGTGACGTGGGGAGAAATCCTCCGGCAACGCATCGATTCCCGTATAGGGCAGATTTTCACTGAAATATTGTGAGAGTCTGTCTTGGAGGTTGGCATGTTGGTTCTCTTTCTCAGGTCCTGCCATTCGTGCACATCCATCGATTAACAACCCGCCTGGTCAAGGGGCCTCTAACACAAGTGGGGGGCTTCGCCTTCGGCTTCGGAATTTTCCCCTTATCAGAAAATGATACATACTTTTCATATTAATCAATTAATATTTAATTTATTCCTAATTGATAAAAACAATGTAATTTAGAAGTTGGTATATAATATTTATCTAAAATAGAGAGGGGAAGACATTTGGGAATCAACATTATAAAATAAATTTTAATATTTTCAAAAATAAATAATTCCTTTAGAATCAATTCTAACTTTTTTCGAGTTTCCTGATGATAGACCTACTGAACAACGGTGAGTACCTATATCCAAGTACACAATTCTCTTATCATTTGAGAGTATGCACCAATCTTTAGTATATGTATTGTCACACTAAGGGGTGGAGCCACGAATTTTAACTTGTGGGTGTGCTATGGTGATTGGCGATGCTATAGTGCCAACCGACGATGCTGCAGTGAAACAGTAGGCGACACAGCGGTAGCCGATAGAAATAACGACATTTGAAGAAAACAATAAAACTACTTATTTTATTCAAAAATTTGTTATTTTATAAAAATAATCGACTTTGGTTAGCCGTACATAAAAATAGAATAAAATAGTGATCAACATTTTGTTTATAAAAAAATCAAGTTGTGATTAAACCAAATTTGAAAAATCGAAAAAAAAGGTCGAAAAAAAAAATTAAAATCATAGTTACTCAAGCATATAAATATGAAAATAAAGTAAACAAAATACAAAAAATTCTATTCCCTAAAAAACTAAATTATGTTCGAGTTAAGTAAAAAAATTAAAAAACTAAACTATATTTTCACGAGATTTGTACGTAAAAAAAGAAAGGTATTTTGTTTTATATTTTAGATTTTGGAATTGAAACTCAAGGAAATGTTAACGTCTAAAAGATTAAGTTCGTTCGATGTTAAGCATAATATTTTGCCAGTTAAGCATAATATTTTGCCAATTTATTCTTATAAAACGTGAGAAAATTAACGTTGAAGTTTATAAAACTATATAAAAAGACAAAATATGCAAATAAAACTATATGTTGGGGATTTAAAAGTAATTTTTTAAAGTTGTGAATTAATTGCACAAATTTCTAAAAAAAAATAAAAAGAAAAATATAACATTGCAGCTAGGATTTGAACCCAAATTTGCCCAGACAAATAAAAAGCTTTAATTGCCACTAGGATAGAAACACATCATTTATACTTGTCTAACTTTATAGTTTTTATTTTGTTGTAGGGACAAAATTATAAAACTTAAAATTTTTAAACCAAAGCTAAAAATTTGAAATCAGTACACTGCCCCCACGCTTAATCCACCCATGGCCACACCTCAAGTACATAATTATATGAGCGAATATTGATCATTAAGTAAGGTTATCTAAGACCATATGCATGATTTTCTATCTTTTCTTTCATTATAATCTATCATTCTCACAATTCACATCATTCTCAATATATTTACTTGATCTCAGATTTACATTTTATTTGTATTTTAGAGGAATGATTTACTTCCCACCATGGAGAGTAGATATAAAAGCCACCGGACACGGATAGATCATTCCTCTTGTATTTTATCTCTTTGGATCTCGAATCCCACTACAGTGTACTATATGGGCTCAAATATCAATATGGCTAACAATAAGCGCGTTACATCCAATATTAAAGGGTCTGTAGTTTCAACCACAACTTAATATACCAAAATGTGTCTGACATCACCTCCATAGTTCAAGATACCCCATCAGTGTATAAAAATAACAAATTTCGTTTGGCATAGGTATATGATACTCGTTGTGTTGATTTGCAATCACAAGGCCATCGTGGGACCTCCTGACCGCTTGTATATGGGTACCCGTACCACACTCCAATACCTTATCATTGAATGTCTTTAATGACCATCGAGAGCTTCAACTAGATATATCTATTCGATCACCAAATAGTATGGTACATACGTAGGGTGATTATATTATATTTGTTACTTACTTTATTAATATTTTCATCCATTTCCGTAAATCGTATATAAGTATCCATGACTATTAATCTATTTCTCATTTTTTTTTTCTATGTGTTATGTAGGACTACTTCTTTCAAGTCCAAGTATATGCAATACACGTGCAAATGTACAAGTCATAATAACATGTGAAATATTCCAATGTAAATCCATGTACGTTGATAACTAGATCATATAATCAACTCATATGATGAATACTTCAATCATATATAGATATTTAACGGTAGTATTGTATTCCATGTAACACAACGAAGGGGCACATTATAAAAGATACTATTGTTTTGTATTTTAGTTGAACTGTTACTTACCTCTATCATTTGTTTATCTTAGCATCAAAGGTTTAGTGATATGTGTGCTCTGCAACGTGAGTATAATTTTTTTGGTCTTTTTACTATTGTTGCTAATTTGTATGTATTTAACATTGAATTTAGGAAAACTTCACTGGGTCATTCATCATGAAATTTCTCCAGTTGCATCACACTTAACTTTAATGTTGTGTAAGAACTTAAAGTGTTTGTACTAATATGGTCGCACCCAAAGCTCGTATGTCATGCCCTGTGTGATTCTTATGTCACACGCAATGTTTCTACTATTTTACTTATCTATAAGTAATTAAAATTATTAGTTAATGATGAATTACGAGCAGCTACCTTATCCAAGGGTCTTTCTGAAGATTGGTGATTTTCAAATAAAATATAAGTTCCAGGGGTAAGACTAGGGGGTTATAAATGACATTTTAAATTTTCTTAATGTTATATGTAGTCCATATTGCACCACTTGTCACTCTCTTATTGATAAAAAAATATGCAGTTATTATTTGTCCACTTATACAATTTTATTGACCCTAATTTTTACTATGAATAATGCTCCATGTACATAATGGTGTACACCCTCTCTTACAGATGCTGACTTGGCATTTAATTTATTCATTTTAAATTCAAAGTTTTCAAAGTGAAATTTCTGGTACTGTTGCACAAAACTCATTCCGCCAAAATAGAAAAATCTTTGCCGCCCTATATTTCTAATTCCCCAAAATAGAGAGACAGACTTCTCCACCGACCACTTCTCCACCGACTTTTCCACCCACCGGCCACTTCTCCACCGACTTCTCCACCCACCGGCGAGCGTCACTTCTCCACCCACCGGCGACATTGACTCCACTGCTCGCCCCTTCATCTTCTCCGGCAAGATATTTCACAAAGCGATTCAAAGAACTTCTCCACCCACCGACGAGTGTGACTTCTCCACCCACCGGCGACATTGACTCCACTGCTCGCCCCTTCATCTTCTCCAGCAAGATTTATCACAAATCGATTCAAGGAGGTAATATTTTGTCTTGCTTGTTTTTAAATGAGGTGCGAGAAATCGATTTGAAAAGCCCATAAACTATCTTAAAATGAATAAAAATGTATTCTGCTTGTTGTAAAATCTAAAAATCGAATTTTTTTTTTATTTGATAGAAATGAGAAAAAATGAAAATGTGTCCTGCTTGTTCCCGGCTGGAATGGTTATGAAAATGACTTCTTAAAAAAAAAATTTTATTGCAATTTGCAGAAAATCAAATGACTGATTTCGAAGATGAGACAATAAATATTGTTGTTGAAAATGTGGATGACGAAAGTTTGGACAATGCTAATATATTAGAGGATGAAATCTTAGGAGGAGATAGTGAGTGTGAACCTAAGGTTGGTATGAAGTTTACGGATGAAAATGAAGTATTCGAGTTCTACAAACGGTATGCCTATCATCTAGGTTTTCCAGTTAGAAAAAGAAATTCGAAGAGGGATGATGATGGAAATCTAAGATATGTAACATTTACGTGTAGTCGTGAGAGCCTAAGAAATAGTGGTACAAGCACTTCTTTCAAGCCTCAACCAACAATTCAAACATGTTGTAAAGCTAGGATAACAACATCTTCAGATATTTGTGGAACATGGCGACCTAACACGGTTCATCTTGATCATAATCATAAAACAAGTCCTTCAAAATCTAGGTTGTATCGATGCAATAGAGAACTTAGTGCACGTGTGAAACGGAAACTTGAAATAGATGATATAGCTGGAATTCTATTGCACAAAAGTTATAACTTAGCTATTGTTGAAGCAGGTGGGTATGAGAAAATGACTTGTATCGAGAAGGATTGTAGAAACTACATTGAAAGAGTCAGGCGGTTAAGACTTGGGGAAGGAGATGCTGTAGCCATACAAGCGTACTTTTCAAAAATGCAAACAAATTGTCCAGGATTTTTTTTTAGTATGGATTTGGATGAAGAATCTTGATTAAAGAACGTATTTTGGGTAGATAATAGGTGTAGACAAGCATATAAGGAGTTCGGCGATGTAGTCACTTTTGATACAACATATCTGACTAACAAGTATGACATGCCTTTTGCTCCTTTTGGTGGATTGAATCATCACGAACAAAGTACATTGCTTGGGTGTGGACTTGTTTCGAATGAGGATACATAAACTTTCATTTGGCTATTTCAGACATGGCTTGAATGTATGCATGATAAGGCTCCGAATGGAATTATTACCGATCAAGATCGGGCAATGCAAAATGCAATTAGAATAGTTTTCCCACATACAAAGCATAGATGGTGTTTGTGGCACATACTAAAGAAATTACCTGAAAAATTTGGCAACCATATTCATAAGGGTTCTATATTTTCTGATATAGATGGTTTAGTGTATGATTGTCACATCATCTGCTACCAAGTCAGTTAAGATATGAAAAAATGACCCTTGCGTTTGCAAACATAACTGACTTGGTAGCAGATGATGAAGAAAGAACACGAGCGGTTATGGAATGGATTGAATTTCAGTCCAACGATTTATCTATTTCAAAAACCATACCAAGTTGTGGAAGTAATCTTTTATCCCAAAATAGTGTTCAAGTTGACTCTACCTGTGGTGAAGTGGAGAAGAATGCTAGTCAAAACATTCTTGATCCAAAATGCTCGAGAACAAAAGGAGCTCCGAAGAAGCTACGGCGAAAAGGGGCATTGGAAACAATTGCAAAAAAATCTAAGGTATATTGTCATTATATTGGGCAATAATTTTTATTATATTATATTTGTGTTTTTTTAACCACCAAATGTTGGACAAGCACATTTGAAATCAAATAAATCGAACACATCGAACAAGACTAATGTACAAGACAATGTTGATTTCATTCCATCGGTTGGGGCAGCACAACATCTCACACGACCATCACTCGCTTACGCACAACAGTTAGTAGTAAGTATTTATATTTGCAGATGTTTTTATGTTCTATATTAACTTTCCTTGATTAACAATACTAACATCATATTTTGTAGGGTACGCAATATCAACAATGGAAACCATCTTATGGATTAAATTTGTTGCCTACATATAGGATGGATGTACTCACTATGCAAATATATGTGCCACAATTACAACGAAGACAAGATGATGTGTTTGGAGCATGGGATGAATATGTTCGGAACAATTTGCCACCAACAAAAATGAATATGAACCGCATTAGTAATTATTCTATATGTTTATGGTTTGGGAATATTGAACAATGTATTTTGCCAACATTCTTAAATGTATTGAACAATGAATTGGAGCTTATCCGTGATTTAAATTAATGGTATAGAAGTGGATAGTGTGTGCTGGTTCATTCATATGTATCTTGTCAATTTTTTTAGAGTGATCAAAGCTTTATTAGATGACCAAAGTGGAGTTGGTTTATGGTTTTGCTTTATCCGACTGCAGGCAATTTTGGGTGAGATCTGATGCACAAGGCATATTGAAATTTTTTTTTCCTAGACTGGCTTGGGCGATCGCCCAGTAGAGCCCAATTGGGTTCTACTTCTGCAGAACCCAATTGGGCGATTGCCCAGTAAATTGGCCTGGGCGATCATGGGAATTTTTTTCTTTTTTTCCATTATTTCTAATGCAAATTATCACACTGATTTCACGACATTCTGCGTCATTGAGGAATAAACTTAACCAAGATAGTCACACAGAATACTAGTTATCTCCATAATTTAACCAAATAAGTCAACACAAATTATAATCAACTAAGTTACACAGATGCTAGTTTTCTCCATAATTTAACCATTACAAATTTTGATAAAATGAGTTCAGCAGAGTCCAAAACAAAAATACATAATTTAACTACATAATTTAAATGCTTCAATGTCCATTTTCTTTCCCATTATCTTCCGCATTTGATTTTCCCTTGCGAATGGTTAGGTTCAGTAAAATTTCCACCTCTTTTTCTTCAGATATCCCAGCCAAGCTTTTGAAAATACGCGAAAAATCTTCAAGATCATCCTTGGGCATAGATTTAGCCGAACAAATGCAACTTGATTCACCTTCATTCGTTACGATTTTCTTTTTTGGCGCAACATCATTCCATTTAAAAAATCCACAATCACTACTACAACAAAAGAACAACTTCCCTATGTTCACCGTCTTCTTCTCCACCTCCATTCATTTTACAAATCCCTCACCACAGATTGGACATCGTTTTTCTCGGGCATTTCTGCAAGTAGTGACCCGGCAGTCTACAACTATGACAAATTCCTTTATTCTTTTCTTGCATTGTGAAAGTACCTTGAATTGAAAATTGTACACCAATTACTAACAATTTTATTATTCATGGGACAAAGAAATTAAAATGTCAAATAAATACAGCTGATAATGGAGAAAAATCCACCAGATAATCTATTTATTTCAATAGTTGTTGCAGCCAAAATGCACAGGATAATCTAATTAGTTTACGAATAATGCTTCATGTACATAAAATCTGTGTTGTTCGAAATGGATGACATTAATTATTTGGAGATTTATGCAGTATCTCATTTCTTTTCAAAATTTTTGACTAATCTAGATCATAATGGTATGCAGTACACAGTGTTTGATCAATTAAAGTAGAGATTATTGAAGGAGAAGATGAGCAAAAATAGAGACGTCATATCATCTCGAGCAGCTCTTTCTGCATTTTCTGCTTTTGTGTTAGGTGCAGTCTCAAAATGCATTGCTACCTGTCTAACTTATCCTGCAATAAGGTAAATATGTACTCATTCTTTGTTTTATCAAATTGAACATATCCTATACTCTATTCATCCACTCATATCATAAATAGCTCATTTTACCGTCCATTCAAGACTTGCATTCAAAGAGAGTCTGAACTCGCTAGAGAGGCCGAACTCATTGAACTTATTGACGGAGAAGATGAAGGTGGTGATGATAGTTTGTGGGTTTTTCAAATCGATTTCTCGCACCTTGTTTAAAAACAAGCAAGACAAAATATTACCTCATTGAATCGATTTGTGATAAATCTTGCTGGAGAAGATGAAGGGGCGAGCAGTGGAGTCAATGTTGCCGGTGGGTGGAGAAGTCGGTGGAGAAGTCACGCTCGCCGTGGGTGAAGAAGTTCCTTGAATCGCTTTGTGAAATATCTTGCCGGAGAAGATGAAGGGGCGAGCAGTGGAGTCAATGTCTCCGGTGGGTGGAGAAGTGACGCTCGCTGGTGGGTGGAGAAGTGGCCGGTGGGTGGAGAAGTCGGTGGAGATGTGGCCAGTGGAGAAGTCTGTCTCTCTATTTTGGGGAATTAGAAATATAGGGCGGCAAACATTTTTCTATTTTGGCGGAATGAGTTTTGTGCAACAGTCCCAGAAATTTCACTTTGAAAACTTTGAATTTAACATGAATAAATTAAATGCCAAGTCAGCATCTGTAAGGGAGGGTGTACACCATTATGTACATGGAGCATTATTCTTTTACTATTTATCCATATTGTTATGTCCTCAAAGCCATTTTTATCCACATCGCATAGTTTTTTATTGCACAACTATTTCTTACTTTCAATACCTTAACTCTTTTATATTTATATATAGCATTACTTCTAATATTTTTATTGTATCACTATTACCAATATTTAAATTTTTAACACTACTTCTTTTGATTTAGACTGTAGCCCCATATAAATCCGAAAATATATTTCTCGGCGTAGAAAAATTCCCAAAGGTTACAGTCTTAGCGATGGAGTTTTGGTAATCTTCTAAACGGAGAGCTTGCTTGAGGTACTTTGAATCTTTCCACCAATTTTGTAGTTAATCCGAGTCTGTTTGTTAAGAACGAAGTGGACGAAAGGCTACAATTAACACAGTGGCATTGATCTAATTTCAACAACATTTAGAGAGCAATAACTAATCGTTCAAGTGTCTGTTGTGGCTGAAACTTTAAAAATTGATATTAAAGTAAAGTGTTTCAATACAAATCAAATGGCGCGTCATTTGGAGTTAGGATGATAAAGTTATGAAAATTATGATTCATCTACCTTTAAGAAGTCTATAGGTGGAAATTGGCTAAACATTGTTAAGTCTATTATAAGGAGGACATGCTGGGTGAGTCCTCCACTTTCTTCCAGTTAGGATTGACAGTCTGCGGGATATCTTTATGCACAAAATACACAATCTTTAGGTCTATGAGGGCACCTAGAAGCTTTCTTTAAGCAATTGTAGGTTGGTTAAGGTACTCGTTTGGGATTGAGAACACACCAAATGGCATTGGACCTTTATAGCCCTCTTTGGGCACCCACGAGGGGTCAGATGTTATTTGTTGAGCATCATTATGCTCTGTGGGCTACATTAATGATGTGGAAACACCATTAGGCCGAATGAGCTATTGAGGCAAGCACTCCAAGAGCTTCGTATGCATTGGTTATGGGTTTTAACTTTGTTGTATGGGTCCGTTGGCTTGAAATGCAGTCGTGCATCAACGCTCCATAGTTAGGCGAATGAGATAAGATGTAGACATTGTGGATTGAATATGCTATGTTGGCACGTTGAGTAAGCCATGGACTAATAGATGGCCCAAGTTAGACGAGGCAATGACGAATGACATTGTTGCATGCAATGGGCCTAAATGCCAGTAGGAAGTGACCAATGTGATTGCCTTGTGGAGCATGCATATAACCATCAATTCTTGAGAATGAACAAGAGTTAGAGGTGTTAATTCGGGTAACGCGGGTCTGGTCGGCCCATCTCCGATGAAGTCCTCTGACGGCCCGCATTAAAAAAAACCTGTGCCACAGTGGGTTGTGGGCCGGGTCAACCTAACTCACAAAAATTGAACACAAGCCCGACCCACCCGTCGGTCCATCCGGGTCGAGCCCATATGGATCGCGATTCAACCCGGTTCGGCCCGTATGAATAAATTTTTTTTTTTAAATTACTACAAAAATTTAGTTACCTATTGTAATTATAAGAAAAAAATGTTTACATATATATCAACAAATATGTTAAATTACTACATAAAAATAAATAACAATGATAAATTCACATTTATTAATTTATTAATTTAATTTTTTTTTTTATATTTAAAGATTAAAATATCACGCATCTGTCGCATCTTTCACTTTAAACGGCTCTATGCCATTTATAAAAAAATAAATCAAAATAGGCCAGCGGTTAAAGGCCGAACTACCCGGGTAGTGAACAGTCCATCCGGTTCACCGGTCGGCCCGCAGTTCAGCCTCCTCAGCTTGTGAATGACCAGCGGTTCAGTCTCTTCAGCTCGTGAACGGCCTGTCTAGTTCACGAATTTGGCTAGCCCGCCTATCTTGACACTTCTAGCAAGAGTGCTCATATCCATCGAGTATGCTTTCAAATGGACCATGTGTTATGTGCAAGCACGGCAAACATGCTAGCTAAATCGGAACGAACAGAGTTTAGGTCCTTTAAAACATTAAATACATGCATTGCAAATAGACAAGTGCTTTAATAGCAAGTGCAATATATAGAAAAGCCTTGGAATATTCATGCTAATATGTTTTGTGAATGATATATTGAAATATACATCTTGTCATGATTAATCGAACGGTCGTAGAATGAGCCAATGTCATGTTAGAGTGATTTGACACTGATATGTTTACTTACCCAACATTTTTAATAAAAGAAAGATTAATCGAGGATGATTTTGTGACATATGAAGATTGACCAAAGCACAATCATATGTCCATCCCCAGTTCCCCACGTACAAGTGCAGCAACCCCAAGTGACTAAACCGCCTTGAATGCCCGCAAATGCAATCATTCATCTTTTACTCTCACCGTCACAGCAATCCCTCTTTTCCATTTCCTCTTTCTCAGAAGTTCAAACATACACAGTCACAGATCCATCCCCCCAACCCACATCCAAAATGTAACCCATGTAAGATCTCAGCCTTCCCCTTGTCTACCTTTCTTGTACAATTTTTGCAACCAAAAACTTTAATTTAATCTCTCGTACACACACACATAGAGAGGCAAAGAGGGAAATTAAATTGGAATTCGCCATGAAGAACGGGAGCGTGATCTCTTCGGCTGCATCCCAGCAACAGAAGAAGTCCCTCCACTCAATTTTAGCCTCTAAGCTCACCCACCTCCACATCCCGGCCTCTTCTTCCTCCACTGATCCTGCATCAGATTTTGATTTCTCTGAACTCTTCGTCCCTGTCACCTCATCGCCTTCTTCCTCCTCTTCACCTTCACTTTTTCTCGGAGACCCACCAGTTATCCATCACCGGTCCCACTCCTTCGTGGGCCCCTCCCCTCGTTTCACCCTCTCCAAGTCCATCCCCCCTTTTTTAAACCAAGAAGAAGAAGAATTCTGCTATTCTTCGTCTGATGACAATAATGGGAATGCCAATGTGAAAAATAATGATAATGATGGGGCTAATGATATGCACAGTGATGATGGGGTGGAGAAGGAAGTTGGTGAAAAGGAGGTGACGCTGAAATTGGGGCCGGCGGATTTCGAGATTATGAGGGTGATTGGGAAGGGTGCATTTGGGAAGGTGTTTCAGGTGAGGAAGAAGGGTACTAGTGGAACCGATGGAGATGGGATTTTTGCGATGAAGGTGATGAGGAAGGACACAATAATCAAGAACAATCATGTGGATTATATGCGGGCTGAGAGGGATATTCTCACCAAAGTCGTGCATCCGTTCATTGTTCAGCTCAGATACTCCTTTCAGGTAAGTTTTGCTCAATTTATTATCTTGATATGTGACTTGCTGATTGATTTATAATGTAGGTATGAACTTGTACTTTATTTTATTTGTAGAGTAATAAGGACATATGTGTTGATTTTGATTTGTAAGTTTGCTTTCATATAAGGAGCTAATGTGAGCTCGGAATGTTAGTGTATAAGGCCAGTGGATCAATTCGATCACGCATTGAATATGGATTTCTCTTCATAAAGGAAGTGAAAAGTTCATCAAAATGTGAGGGGAGTTTATGTGGCTTCATTAGATTGCACAAAGGATATGTTTTGAGGAATTTGAATGATGCAACTAGATTTTCCGAGGTATAAAAAAGTGTTTGGTCTAATTATTGTTCAAGTAGAAAGATGTACCTAGCACACAAGGATTAATTATAGAAGCCTCTGATGAAAATCATTAGATTGTGGAATTTTGGTGTTCCAGATCGCTAGCGCCTAGCTCAGTGCATCTGTGAATGACCACATCAATTTACGACTCTCTATGGGAAAAAATTTCCCTAGTGCCACTGCTTGAAAGAACTAAAACCATATTATTTCAAGATGTTTTCATCTCTCATAGCTACGTTCGAATAAAAAATAAAAATAAAAAGTAAAAATGTTAGTATTCCTGTTAGTATAAGTGGAGACATGCCCATAGCATCTATTATAAGGTATTAAGGCTTGATTTTTATGGGCATAAACAATATCAGTAAAACATTTACCACATCTCTTGCTGTCTAGTTGAATTAGGATAGCACTTAAAAGATAAAACTGATAAATCCGAGGGCTAAGGGAAATGGATTTTGTTTTACCAAAATCAATATTTATGACATCTCTAGTTATCCAAAGTCGTCATTTAATAGCTATTTTGCTTCAATCTTATTCTCTCTAGTCAAAACTTGAACAATTGGTTACAATTAGTAATCTAACACCAACTACCGCAGCTTCCACCGCTGCCATTAGAAGCACTACTAAGCACCATCATTAACTTTATACTTCAACAATTTATATTGTTTGGAGCTGATTATGGTGGTGGTATTGGGGAAGTGGGCTTTGGTGGTTGTCTTTCTTGTAAAGGTGGGTGTGGAGCAGTGGTTAGGTAAAGCATTTATGCATTGAAATATCTCAATATCCATATTGGTCATCGAAAATTTGAGAGATGGATAGTTCATGATAACATCTTGTAGGGAGAATGTTTTTCTAGCATGAAATCTCTCATGCTACAACAAACAGAACCCGAAGTTTTACTGAAAGAACCCTATTGCTAGCATGGTTTTAGTAGTACTTCAATCGAAAAATTGGATCTGTTCCCTATTTCAATCTTTAATGTTTCCATACAACACATTTGTGACAAGTAATGAAGTGGTCTGAAATTGTGAATATTCTAGTCATATGGAGACAGCTGTGAAGGATATATCTATGGATGCTTGTGGTTTCATTTCGACATTGATTGGAGAAACCTCTACATTTCCAAATAAATCTCCTCCTTTCTTGCTTTTTTCATGTGGTTACATGTGTATGTATCTTATCTTTAGGCATCCTTTTTGTTTTCTTACTAGTTTACTTTATACAACATTACAGACAAAGTCTAAGCTGTATTTAATCCTGGATTTCATAAATGGAGGACATCTATTCTATCATCTGTATAGACAAGGAATTTTCAGGTACCATTTACATTTATTTGAACAACCAAATATTATATGGGTTCATTCTCTTAATTCCTGTTCGGCTATGTCTTGGTTAGTGAGGATCAGGCAAGGGTTTATACTGCTGAGATAGTATCTGCTGTTTCACATCTTCACAAGAACGGGATTATGCATCGAGATCTAAAACCCGAAAATGTTCTCATGGATGCTGATGGGCATGTATGGCTGTGCCCTAACTTGATGTATTTGCAGGCGTACATATTGTGCATGACATGATAATATATTCTTCCATCCCAAGTGTTTAAGTGGATTTGCATCTTTATTAATTTTAGTACTTCTCTTCAGGTTATGCTAACTGATTTTGGACTGGCTAAGGAGATTGATGAATCGAGTAGATCAAATTCAATGTGTGGAACAACAGAGTACATGGCTCCAGAAATCTTACTCTCTAAAGGCCACAATAAAGACGCAGATTGGTGGAGTGTCGGGATCCTTTTGTATGAAATGCTTAGTGGCAAGGTAATACCATTAGTCGAGAAAAAGAGGAGGAGGAGGGGGGGGGGGGGGGGGGGGGGGGGGGGGGGGTTAGTATCATTTTGTAAAACCAAATATTTATCACTCATAATTTACTATGGTTGGTAATATTGGGCAATATTTGACGGAATGGGGAGTGCACGTATTATAAAACTCAAGTCTGGTGGAATCTAAAGATGGGTCTAAAATGTGAAAACAAGAGGAAGTGCTTGATTTTAGCTATAGCCCCAGGTCTGTTTCTGGTGTTTATGCATCAAATAAGATCTTTTAGGAAATCTTTTAATTTTGACTCACACATATTCTTTTCAGCCACCATTCACACATCCAAACAGAAAAAAGCTTCAGGAAAAAATTATCAATGAAAAAGTGAAGCTTCCACCTCGACTGAGCAGCGAGTCTCATTCTCTTCTTAAAGGAGTATGTGACAATTCTTCCACTAGAATTTATTACCTCTCATCGTTTGCATACCTCTAAATTGTTATTATTTTTCCAGTTGCTACATAAGGATCCTTTGAAAAGGCTAGGAAGTGGGCCTAAGGGAGCAGATGAGATCAAATTTCATAAATGGTTTCGGACAATAAACTGGAAAAGAATAGAAGCCCGAGAATTACTGCCCAAGTTCAAGCCAGATGTGAGTGGCGAAGATTGCACGGCCAATTTTGACAAATGTTGGACTGCAATGCCTCTAGATGACTCACCGGCTGCTACACCAACTGCGGGCGAGCATTTTCAAGGGTATACTTACGTAGCACCTAATCCTTGGCTCTCTTCTGAATGAACAAAAAGTTTCAAATCAACGAATTGTAGACCTTTTATAAGTTGTTGTCTTCGACCTTGTCAATTTATTTTATCTTTCTTTAAACAAGAAACTAAGAAATGAACATGACTGGCTTGTCTGTCATATATATTTGTATTCCTTATCAATGAAATTCCAAACTTGCTGTACTTCTTTTGATTATATATGAGAGATGACTTAATTCACCAATATATCACAGTATCTTCTTAAACAATTATACTTGCTAAATTTTATGGAAATTTTATGGGCTTATTTGCACAAATGGTCTTGACTTTTACACTTACTGCAGGTTGAGGACCTATTGTTTCATTTTTGACAGTTTAGTCCCTATTTAAAATATTTTTGATTGCAATGGTCTTTTTTATCAATTTCCATCCAAATCACTGTAAAATTTGAAGGTGGAAATTTTTTTATTTAAAAAGGTCTTATTTGCATAAATGGTCCTTGACTTTTGTAAAAGAAAATTTACAGTAAAAGCCCCTAATCTTTTAGAAAGTGTTGAAAAGTCTCATAACCTTCTAATCCTAACACATATGACCTCAAACCTTTTTGACAATTTTACCGCTAACTTAAATAAATTAAAATTAACTTATAAACATTTTCAAAAATACAAATAAGTCTTAAATCTTTTTTATTTTTTTACAGATTTATACTTAAAATAAAAAAAGTGTGTCATCAAGTTCCAAAACTTTTAATTTTGTTCACCAAAATGACATTTAAAATGTGTTTGATTAAAATCAGATTTTTTTTAGTAAAAGTTGTTGAAATGTGTGGTTGAAAAGTTGTGGGACTATAAAATGTGTGGTTAAAATTAATTGTTGGTTTTGACTTTAGTTTTTTAGCAAAATCAAAATTGAAAACAAACGGCTCTTAGAGTCTCTACAGATTTTGTCCAGTGGTCTATTAATTAATAAAAAATTATACACATGATCAAAATTTGACCAATTTAAAATTTTAATTTATTTTTCATACCAATTAAAAAAAAGTTGGTGGAGGGCTGGAGATTGTGAAGAACTTTTTTTTTAAATTATTATTTAGTAATTGGTAGAGTTGGCAAATGGGCCAGATGGACTGGCCCAACTCGAAATTAGACGGGCCATATAAAATATTGGACTGGCTAACCCTAATCGATTTTAGGCCATGAACTTGTATTTGCTGGGCCAACCCAGCCCGATTTTGGGCCAGCCCAACTTACATTTTTAACTTATTTTTTTAAAAAATAATTACTTATAATTTTGTAAAATAAAAAATAAAAAAACAAAACAAAATCCACCATCTTCCTCCACTACCCCACCCCACTTGAGAATCCGACCAGAGGGGAGGGGATTTCTCCCCCCTAGTCGCCTGGATTTGGGGAGAAATTCCCTCCCATCTGGTCACAAAACCAGAGAAAAATTTCACTAGTTTCGCCACGAATACTAGAGATTTCGTTGCGACGGGGAGGGGGGATTTCTCCCCTATTTGATCATGGGTATAATTTTTTTGTTAATTAATGGACCACTGGACAAAATCTGTAGAGACTCTAAGAGCCCGTTTGTTTTCAATTTTGATTTTGCTAAAAAGCTGAAGTCAAAGTCAACAATTAATTTTAACCACATATTTTATGGTCCCACAATTTTTCAATTACACATTTCAACAATTTTTACTAAAAAATATGATTTTATTCAAACACATTTTAAATGTCATTTTGGTGAACAAAATTAAAAGTTTTGGGACTTGATGACATACTTTTTATTATTTTAAGTGTAAATCTGTAAAAAAAAATAAAAAGATTTAGGACTTATTTGTATTTTTGAAAAGGTTTATGAGTTATTTTTAATTTATTTAAGTTATGGGTAAAATTGTCAAAAAAGTTTGGAGTCATATGTGTTTGGATTAGAAGGTTATGAGACTTTTCAATACTTTTTGAAAGATTATGGACTTTTGTTGCAAATTTTCTTTACAAAGTCAGGGACCATTTATGCAAATAAGCCCTTTTTAAATAAAAAAAAAATTACACCGTCACATTTCACCTCACATTTCACGGTCATTTGGATGAAAATTGATGAAAATGATCATTGTCGCCAAAAATATTTGAAATAGGGGTTAAATTGCTAAAAATAAAACAATAGGTCCTTAATCTGTAGTAAGTGCAAAAGTCAGGGACCATTTGTGCAAATAATCCAAATTTTATGTTAGGGGGCTGAAGATACCTAGTTAAGAAAGTATTTAAAGTTTTACGTGCCGATTGGAATAAGTTTTTCAGCAAATATTTGACACGTGCACAAAATTTCATATTTTATAAATGAGTGATCGTGAAACTTGAATTTGAACACCGTTGAGTCCCAGAAGAGGAGTAAATTAATGTATTTAAAGTTTATCTTCAACATGTCTTGGAAACTCTTGAAGCAGTTGAACATTTGATAGTGTTAGAAAAAGTACTTTTAGGATCAAGTTAATTTAATGGAAGACACCAGAAGAACACTTTGAATGAAGAATGGAAGGGGGTGGCAATAATAAAAAATATACAAAAATTGCACCATATGAACATATAGATTAACAGAATGACGAATTAAATGGCTATGATATATTTTGTGTATAGCCTTAAAGAGACTTATATTTATAAACTAATTGTAGGACGTGCGATGCACGTAAGGTAGTTTGTAGGATATTTACGTTATTGTATTTTAATTTATAATCTATACAGATATAAAATAGTACAAGTATAATTTGCAGCAAATAATTTAAAAAAATTAGCACTCAATAAATATAAGATGGATAATCAAAAGATACTTCTTACATATAAATATAGCAAGCAAACAATTATTTGAACAAACAACAATTTACAACTTAGAAGAACTTGTGATTGATTGCATAACTGTTTTCAAATTGTTTACTAAGCAAAATAGTAGAACTTGTGAAAAACTAAGCAAATGTTTGGTAGTGCTGAATTTATTTTTTAAGTGCTTATATTATAAGTTGAAAGTGAATGTGTGGATAAAAAGTGAGTTGTAAATTGTAGGTCCTAATTTTTTGAACAAAAATCATCATCAAAGATAAAGATAAGTGTACTAATTAATAGGTTGATGATAAAAAATGTGATAACAAATAGTTAAGGACATAAATGTAAAAATTAGATATTCTTGAGGACTTTAATGTGCATTAAAATGAGGGATAAATATTTTGTCAAACTTCTGTATTTGTTATTTATTTTGTTTATTTAAAAATATGATAGACAAAAAAAATATTTTTATGCCCCCTAAATTAATTTTTTGAACAGAAAATATCATCAAAGACAAAGATAAGATGTACTAATTAATAGGTTGATGATAAAAAATGTGATAACAAATAGTTGGGGACATATATGTGAAAATTAGATATTGTTGAGGACTTTAATGTACATTAAAACGAGGGACAACTATTTTATCAAATTTTTGTATTTGTTATTTATTTTGTTTATTTAAAAATATGATAGAAAAAAAAAATTTTACGCCCCCTTAATTAATTTTTTGAACAGAAATCATCATCAAAGACAAAAATATAATGTATTAATTAATAGGTTGATGATAAAAAAATGTGAAAACAAATAGTTATAGACATAAATGTAAAAATTAGATAGTGTTGAGAACTTTAATGTGCATTAAAATGATGGACAAATATTTTATCAAACTTTTGTATTTGTTATTTATTTTGTTTATTTAAAAATATGATAGATAAAAAAAATATTTTTACGCCACACCTTAATTAATTTTTTGAACAGAAATCATCATCAAAGACAAAGATAAAATGTACTAGTTAATAGGTTGATGATAAAAAATGTGAAACAAATAGTTATAGACATAAATATAAAAATTAGATATTGTTGAGGACTTTAATGTGCATTAAAACGAGGGACAAATATTTTGTCAAACTTTTGTATTTGTTATTTATTTTGTTTATTTAAAAATATGATAGACAAAAAAAATATTTTTGCGCCCCTTTAATTTTTTTTTAAACATAAATTATCATCAAAGACAAAGATAAGATGTACTAATTAATAGATTGATGATAAAAAATGTGATAACAAATAGTTAAGGACATAAATGTGAAAATTAGATATTGTTGAGAACTTTTATTACAATTATATAAAATGTGGTGTGGTTAAAAAAAAGTGTGGTTTAAATATAATTACCCCAAAAAAAAAAAAGAAAAAAAAAAGAGGAAGATAGTCACATATGAAGTCGACACGTGGTGAAATAAATAGTAAAAAAGTTTGGCTACAATTATATAAAATGTAGCGTGGTTAAAAAAAATGTGGTTTAAATATAATTACCCAAATAATAAAGGCAAAAAAGAAAGAAAAGGAAAACAGTCACATGTGAAGTCGACACGTGGCGAAATAAGTTTGGTTATTTTATTATAGATAGAAGTAGATATAATGTGATATTGACTGAAAAAGTCGTTATAATAAATGTTATATCTCGCTTTAATGTTTTATTACTTCCAGCACCACATTCTATAGTCTTTAGAGCATCTACAATGATACACTATCTAAAAAAATCTATGTGGCAAAAGAGAGAAAAAAAAATGAAGATAGAGAATGTAGAAAGAGAAAAGAAAAGAAAAGAAAAGAAAAAATAGATAAGAAAGATAGATACAATTTGATGAAAAAAATAATTAGAAAGTGTCTAACAGAATGTCTAAAACTAGACAGCATGTTGGACAATGCTACAACATCAGTTTTGTCCCTTCCACCTAATTGACACATCAGCTGAACATTGTTGCATTGGAGATGCTCTTACGTTCACCAAGTCTTTTAGTCACCATATCGATATTAATTCTCCTTCCATTGCCAAACACAATTAGAAGGAAGGAATACCAAAAATAACAATGAAAATGTCATTCCCAGTTGGCAAGCTGTCGTCCGCCACCGTTAGTGGTGGTGGTTTCTGGTACGATAATGTTATTTGGGGTATGAGTAAAAGTTAATTTCATGAAAATGAGCGCGAATATAAATGATCTAACACAAATCGAGTCTGTTAGTAACAATATGTCAATAACAACGCTAATAAGAGAAATACCAATGATAGTGAGTTGTGCACATGCAGATGATGCCATGCTGCTGCCAGGAAATTGTACAATTAACATGAGTCATTGAGTCTTAACACAATTTTTCTAGAGTAAACTTCATTGAAATACATGTTTGGCCAAGTTTAAAATCTTATAAGGTTATTTATAAGTGAATAAGCCAGTAAAATAATAAGATTTTTGTCCTTCAAAATTATAAATAAGTTGCATATTTTCAAGAAATTGAACAAAAATTCAAAATAACATTTTATTCAATCAAACAAATGCCACCCGCGGCTGTTTTAAACAAATCTTAATGTAAGCTTAATCAAATTTGCGTCCTGGTCCTCCGTTATTATTAAATAATTAAATAGCCCCAATTCATAAAATAACAATATCAACTAGATAAGAAACTATAAAAAAAAATTAAAATAAAAAATGACTAAAATGAGGCGAAGCATTCTGCTAGACGTCCTAAATTGGGAGTGAACAACCTTGTCTTTTACGTAAAGAGCTTTTCAAAAAAGTAAGGAGTGATGCATTCGAAAGGTCGATCTAGGGATTTTGGTGATAAGATCGATGACTACACTAAGAAACAATTAAGCTTGACTAAACAAACAAGTCAAGGAGGGAAGTTGCTTCTCTAATAGCCTTGTTGAATAGGAGGGCGATGGCTTTTTGATAAAAAGTGTTTTTTGTCTCATAATTTATAAATGCATCACTTCTTTTTTAAAATTTAGAGAAAAGATGCTTCAAGTTCTTAGGAAGAGCCATAGAGGCAGCCGTCCAACAAGTGGCATCATGGCCATAAATGCAGATGCACAAGAGATTAAATAAAAAATAAAAAACATTATCTGCTGATCTGATATATCAAATCCTGGATATTGTAATGTAAGACTTCTTCCATCCCACCAACAGGTAAGTGAAGGTCCTACCACAAGCATGACATTCATTGAGGACCTAATTCCATCCACATTTATAAAATATTAATAGCTAAAATAATCTCCCACAAAGTAGCATCTAGCCAACAAAATCAGTTAATTTCATGGAAGAAACCCTACTTGATTGTTGGATTAGGATATTCTGTGCATAAACCAATAGACAAATCCATCAGCCATCAGGTATTGGAAACAAATGAAAGGATATGACAAATTGTCCAAACTTTATTCTCAATCACAAACAAGCAAGAATCTGAAATATTAGCATAAAACAAGAAACGCAGCAAAGCATGATTTTTTTCGGTCTGTACAAAGAAGATGATCAAATTAAAGTCAAATTAATTACCTAATCTGTTTCTTAATCAAATCATTCTGATTTCTTAATTGACTCTATAAAGTTATGATGAACCCTTTTTCAGTTTTCTTCAATTTATTGTCAAGTTCATTCCTCAAGCAACACTGATTATGCTATCTCCATTTTCGAAGCTTGTCATCACCTGGAATGCTGAGTGCCTTGTTGATGACTGATCTTGATCCAACGACAAAGATAGCCCCAAAGACAGTTGTGGTGACAGAATTGGCATATTCTGATTTAAGCTAAGATCTGCCATTGTTGAGTTAGTATGCATAGGAAGAACAGGAGCTGGGCGAATGAGCAAATCGGACGTATTATTCATTTGATTGCCTTGTCTATGAGTTATATTTTCAATTGAGTTCTCAGATTGTAGATGTAAGAAAACAGGAGCAACGGTCATCGGGAAAGGCACAACCGAGAATCCACTGATATTGGAAGTTTCTGCAAGAGGCAGCGAGGTTGGTGGCAGAATTGCCTGGGCTGCACTTTCTTGATGACTTCCGCCCTCTTTGTTTGGCATTGCAGTAACCTAGACATGAAATCACAAAAATTATGAACCATCTATAAACTATCAAATTCAGTACAATAACAAACTAAGCCTCGTTCACAACAAATTTGGAGCTCGCTCAAACTATCACATTCAATAGAACTTCAAAAAATATGCTCTGAATTCGCAGGCCCCTTGATGCTTGACTTTTTGCTCTGATAAAATTTTAGGAGCAACAAGGTAAAACCTCAAAAAGTTTGGTCTTTACTCACTTTTTAATCTAAAACTAGGACATTTTTCTCTCATAAAGTAGAAAAGTAATGCTCCCATGAACTTTTTGAAGAAAGTTTTCAGTGAAAACTCAAGACAGAATACTTAATATATGCTTCATTAAAATTGGCAATCAAAACAGAACAGCTTGAAAATGACGAATCAAACTTATATAAAATCAATTATTTGTCTAATTCATAGAAAGACTGAGAGACAAAAGTGATTAGATCAAATCGCTAAAATTACCGAGTCAGTGGTGATGTCAAAGAGACTAGAACGGCGGCGGCGGCGGCGATTGATATTGTTCATGCGAAGGAAGTATTTCTGGGCATGGCTAGCAACTTGGGTTGGTGTACGAGTCTTAACATAATTTCTAGAGATTCCTCTCCAGTCTCCTTTTCCTACCTTCTGCAATCCAATGAGAAATAGCCTGTGCTCTTCCTCTGTCCATGGAACTCCTAAAAGAAATACACAAAACCAATACGACATGGATCAAAATCAATGCAGAAAAATTGATAAAAATCCATAAATGAGGATACAATTTTGACTTAATAAGTCAAACTAAGATTTCTCCCAAGTATCATATATATAATAGCATCAAAACTAATTTTGAAATTACATAGTACAGACTCAATAAAGATTTGAAATCAGATTTAAACTTTCTACAAAATATATTGAAATCAACAACCTCCATAACAGATCAATCATTCAGAGATTGGAATTTTTGTGCAAAAGCAATCAAATCATCTACTAAGACATTTATTCACCAAAAAAATCAACATATAAATAAATTCTATTCAAGCAGACAAGATTACACAAAAGACAAATTCATAAAAAAAAAAAAAAAAAATTCAAATAGCATCAATTATCATCACTGAGAAATAGCATATAAATCAAGCATTCCATGATGAAAAAAAATTCAGAACATGAATCACAGAATCAATAGAATAAATTATTCAATTAATGATAATTGAACAGACAAATGATCAGAGATCTGACCTCGCTTACGCTCCCGACTCCCGTTGCCTGGCTGCGGCACAGCGTCATCGGCCGATGCATAACCGTTCGCCACCGCCGTCTTCAACAACTCACTATCATTGTTATCGCTGTTAGTGTTGTTGTTGTTGTTGTTGTTACTAACGGGCTCGTATTGGGAAAGATTATTCATACTCACGCTCTTTCTCATGGGGTCAACTTTTACTCTTACCCCAAACAACATAATCTCACTAGAACCGTTTCCGCCGCCACTAACGGCGGCGTACGGCAACTCGCCACCTTGGAATGACATTTCTATCGTTATTTTTGGGGTTCCTTGAGGGGAATTAATATAGGAGGAGTTGGAAGAGAGTTAAGTCTTTTATACGCCGATTAAAACGTGAGGGCCGTACAATGTGGTGCTGGAAATAATAAAGGAAAACAATAAGATGATAAATATGGATGTTTGGAAGATGGAATAAGAAATTAACAAGGATGGAAAATTAAATTTAACACCAAGAGTTTGTTTGGCACACGGTATCAAATAAGACACGACTAATCAGTATAATAAATAAATTTCTTTTTCGTTCTTAACACTTTTAATACTAATTTAATTCTGTGATAATTTTGCAAAATACTTGATTTTATATTAAAATTTTACAATTATTTTTCAATATTTTAAATTTCAAATGTAACAAATATAAAAAACATTTTTTATAAGAAATGTAACAAACGTAACATATATGACAACAAATGTTACAAAAGTAAAAACATTATTTTTAAAATAAAAAAAGTTAGATGGCATTTTTTAAATTATTTATATTTTGTGGTATATGATGAAACTACCTCTTTAATTCTTAGTACTAAACATGACATAAATTAACGAGAATAGAACATTATTTTTTGAATAATGTTATTTATAGTCGTTCACTACCGATAGAAATTATAATGTTTAAGTCAATTTTTCGTTATAAAAATATATTAACAAATGAAGAAATGTAGGAGTGTTTGGTATTTAAATTGAGATTAGTTGGAGAGCTTGTAAGATGCTTTAAACGTAATTTATAATTTTAAAAATATGACTAAATCGACTAATTTGATTGGAAACCTGTCAAATTTGGTCAGTCAATCAATCCAAATGAGAACTAGATGAACTTGGCAAGAATCGACGGATTAATTTTTATTTAAATTAATATTTTGGTCGGGTCAATGTAGTTTTCTCTCCTACCAAACAAGTCAAAAGCGTGGGATAAAGGAAATTAGGAAAAGATTGAGAAAATAGCTGTGGAGATTGGAGACAGGTGGGGAAAGAAGAACCAACGTGAGTGTGACTAAGAATATTTAAGGTTTAAGGTTTAAGGTTTGAGGTCTGAGAGCATCTTTAATACTATTTTTTATTTTAAATGTCTGGTTAATGTGATAATAAGATAAAACGTACAAAATTTATGTGACAAAATTTATTGTAGAAGACCGACCAACATACTGTTCAATTTTAAACATCATATTAAATGGGTTTTCACATTATTTTTTATTAAATTGGGTCTATTCTCTCATTTTTTTTCCTTTTTCCCTTTCCTCTTTTCACTCTCTTCATTTTTTTTCTCTTTTTTGTCTTATAGATTTTTTAGAAAATATCTAGTATTGAAAATGTTCTAAAGAGGAGATGGATGGACACATGGCTATTAAACAGTGATTTATCCAAATCTTCACGGTGAATGTTGTCTGTTTCACTGAAAATATCTATCTACTCACTGACATTAGGCATTTTGGATGAAAAGTGGCCAATTATAAATTACCCAGAATTTATTCATTTGGGGCAGCTAAATATTGAAAAAGTCTACTCAAAAGAAAAATATCTTCTAATTAAAAATAAAGAGAATGATCTTCTGTCCATGGAGATATATTGTTTACTGTTGATGTGAATTGATTTAAGAGTGTCACATCAATAGTGGATCACACAACTGCCCGGTCCTCAATTTGCCGGGATGCGGGTTTTTTCTGACACGAGTCATCACCGAGCTGCTGGCCGACCCGGCTCGCCTGACCCAAATTGACACTTTTATTCATAGTAGACAGGAGATCATTCCCTTTAAAAATAATGGTTGATAAATTATCTAAACATTACAATTTTTTACAGATATAATATAAATATTAATGAAAATGATGATATTATCGATAGTGCTATGGTCGCTAAATGCTGATAAAAAAGTTGTTAGTGTTGTTGGAATATTACGTCGGTAACCTAAAACATCTTATTTTATATAATATTAATGTCAAATAAGTTTTTCTTTTAACTGTTATTAATTACCGTTTTTGTTTTCCCTTACATTAGTATTCAATTTTTAATATTTTTATTAATTTATTTGTAGACGAAATTTCCGTTGATAAATTAAATATATGAAAGTGTTTGTTATTTATTAAGTTATATAATTTTTTGAAGGTAATATTTTATCTTTTTTTACTACTTTATTCAAATACATAAGTTTTTATCAATATATTAAATTGTTAAGATATATTTTTCAAACTATCACCGACGAAAAATTCAGTTTGTAATATGAAATTATTATATTTTTTTTTACAGATAATATTTATTTTGCGACATAATTTCTATCGATAAATTAAATTTATGTAAAATCTAATTCGAAGATTTCGATGGTAAAACTGTTTAAAAACAATTTTTTTGACATTTGATGGCCTTACCTAAATGTGGGACTTTAGGCGACTGCTTCATTTGTTTAGAATTTGAGCTGACTGTGATAATCTGAATCTTGGTGCATGGGTCATCTAGCATTGAATATAGTTAGGTCTCTAGTGGCCCCATTATACCACATGATTGATGTGTAAACTAAAGAATCAGACAAACGCCTAACATAGATGTGTTTTTAATTAGGGTAAATAGCACAAAACGTCCCTACCTATTGAGGGTATTGTGGAAAACGTCCCTACCTTCAAAATTTTGGCATTTTCACCCTTACCTACTGGATTTCCAAAACAAAACGTCTTTACCTTCAAAATTTTGGCATTTTTCACCCTTACCTACTGGATTTCCTGCGCAAAACGTCCTTCAGTCCAAAAATCAGCCATTAACTTAGGGGTAAATTAGTCCAACTATTTTTTTCACATATATATTACTTCTTTTAAAATTGGGGGGCTTCCCATACAATTTCCAAAATTGCATGGCAGCCCCCGTCCCCAAATCTGATTCGAGAAATAGGCCTGGCAGAAAGAATTTCGAGAAACGTTTCTTGAAATGCGTTCTGCAAGACATACATAACAAGTTTGCTGGTCAATTTTTCTGGCCAGTTTTCGAAACAAGAAGATTTGAGGCATATTTTACCTGGTATAGACGGCCTCTCTCTGCACTCATGTCCATGTACTTAAGGAGAGGAAGCTTATGCCTGTCAACAACGTTCACTTTTCCAGCTTGTCTCGAGTAAATATCAGTATCTCGGCGGTTTTCGATGTTGGTCCGGATCTTCATGGTGCAATAACTTTCTTCTATGCCGTTATCGGATTGTCCACCCCATTGTTCTTGTTCTTGTTCTTCATCAGGCCTAATGAAACCCATTCTTTCCCGAACATTAACAATGAGTCCTCTCCGATTTTCTTCACTCTGCATCTTCCGCACAGTTTCGGACGGAATATTGAACGCCTCTGCCATCAGTTCGGAGTCGAATTCCTGGAAAATGTTTTGGAATGTCTGCCTTTCTTGCTCTTGCTGGCCTCTCTTTGGTACTCCTCCGGCCAAGTAAAATGCCTGTCAAATATTTTCTCACACATTTAATTACCTTCAAGAACCCCAACAACATCATATTTTACATCATGTTTTGGAATCGAAACCTGGTCCACTTACCCTAAATTTTTGGACTCCTGATGATATTTTTGCGAAAATTTTTGGGGAAAGTAGTAATGGTGTTTATGGGAGTAATGCGAACAATGGTGGTGGCAGTGGGGTAAAGAGAGATGGGTTTTTTAGGAGTACAACCACGAATGGTGGGACGAGTTATGGAGGTGGGGAAAATTCAAGTGGTGGGTCGGGGGGATTGAGAAAGGCGCCACCGGTGGAGATTTGGGGACGGGGGCTACCATGCAATTTTGAAAATTGCATGGGAAGCCCCCCAATTTTAAAAGAAGTAATATATATGTGAAAAAAATGGTTGGACTAATTTACCCCTAAGTTAATGGCTGATTTTTGGATTGAAGGACGTTTTGCGCAGGAAATCCAGTAGGTAAGGGTGAAAAATGCCAAAATTTTGAAGGTAAGGACGTTTTGTTTTGGAAATCCAGTAGGTAAGGATGAAAATGCCAAAATTTTGAAGGTAGGGACGTTTTCCACAATACCCTCAATAGGTAGGGACGTTTTGTGCTATTTACCCTTTTAATTACATCAAATCCTATTCAATTTAAATAATTAATAAAATTGCAAATGGGTACTAAGATCCTATAATAATCAAGTTAAATATTACAAGTGGATTGAAGAAAAGTATCTCATGAAAAATAAATCATTAAATGATGACAATCTTGTCTTAGATAAAGTTTGGAGGATATAATTAAATAACTAATCTTCAAGAATTAGAACATGACAATGAATGGTACATTATTTATTATTTCTTTAATAAGAGGCATATTAGGTAATCCATAGTTATATATCTAGAAGAGAAGTGATATCTTTCTCCCAGCAGATAATTGTTATCTTGTCCACATTCAATATGACACTTGCAGATTTGATGAATTGTTCACATAAATAAATGTCACATCAACAATTCATCTAATGTGCAAGTGTCACATTGGATGTGGACAAGATAATAATTGTCCACGGAAAGTAGGAGATCACTTCTCATATTTCGAAAGTGATGTAATTTTTTGGGCCGCTATATATATATATATATATATATATATATATATATATATATATTGATAATTGGTAAAATCTTTTGAGCATGCAGCCATTTCTTTGTGGGATATGCTTTTCCATTGTTTTAACATTTCATATTGTTTTCAAAATTGGCACTTTCTAAATTAGATATGTACTTAAAAGCCTTTTTTGATTGCCATTTGGATTATTGATAAGTAAAATAAAAATAATTAAGTTTGAGATTTCGATATCTTGTTCTCTCTAAAGAAATCAAGTCATCAATGCATTAGAAATTTTCGTACCCTCAAAACACATAGTTGCCTTGTTGGTTACTTACTTTAAATAAAGGTCGAGCATAAATATAGCCTTTTGTTGAACCACAAAAATGTCAAAAACAAAATAATGACGAATATTATGTCGAAGTACATCGATCATGTAAAAAAGGTGGGCCATACACTCCAAAAAGTAAATATTTGCATTACGTTTTTTCTCATTCTTCTTCTATTTCGTGTTTATTTGAATTCAAGTTTGGACGAACATTGAAAACTTAGTAGTTAGCCGGAAAAACTAGAGTACAACGTAATAAAGTTTTTTTTTTCTTAATTACAAACAGTTGTATAGGGGTTAAGTATTTCTTTCAACGCAGTATAAATTTTGACATAATCAATAATTGTATATTATATCGAATAATTTCAGTCACATTATTGATCAAAATCACTAGACAAATTTTAACGTCAACAAGATTCATATAAAAAATAAAAAATAAAAAATAAAAAATAAAAAAATAAAAATTATAATATGGGCAAAAATTTATATGGGTCATGAGTAGACATGGATAGCATGGTCCATTGGCTGAGCATATTCCCACTTGCATCCATTAATCCGTACACATTTATTATATTTTCTAGTAAAGATAATGTATTTATTTGGCACTCTGTCTGCCCCCACCATATTTTTTTGTTTCTAAGTTCAAGAATAATTATTTTTTTTGCACGTCAAAGTTAAAAATATATAAGTTACTTATTTTATGTTCACTTATAAGTACAAAAAAAGCAACATATATAAGCTTTTTTCTTTACTCCATTTGTATTTTTAGTAAAGCTTCGAAGCAAGTACAAATTAATTTTTGTTTATGAACATATCGAATAATTTACTTTTTTACTTTAAAATAAATTAATTTAATTTGAAAGTATCTTTTATTTTACTCTCAAAATTAACAATTTTTTCTTAATTTTAATAGATGGGAAATTATTTAGTTTAAGAAATGAACTGACTAATTTAATTATGCCACATAATTATCAATTGCATAGCATAATGTATAGCATGTAAGTTACTTATGAAAACTACTTGCCAGTAATTGTCTTGTAGACGAAGTTTCCAAATGTTGTTGAATTGTATTGTATATTTAGAGGTGTCAAAATAGATGGATAAGTTAAAAAAGAAAAAAAAATAACACGCATTACCGTGTTTATTACATATTTAGGGGTTCAAGCTTGTTACAGTCTTAAACAAACTCGTCTAAAAATATTATATGTATCTTACATGAATCATCTTTTAAAATTGTGGATTGAAACGGTTTGAAACTTACCAATATTGGGGGCCATCCAACCCGTCGTTTTTCATTTTTGTAGAAGTTAATGTGATTTATAATCAATTCATAATTAATTTTTTTTTTAATATTATTCTTATTGATGTGTTAGGAATTACATCAAAATTGTTTGTGAAATACAAAAAAATAATTATTTGTACTAAAATTTACTATTAATTGTATATGTAACATTATTACAACATCAAGCCAACCAGCAGATCCTCGTGAGTTGTCGAGCTGAAAATTCAACTCGGACTACCATGATACCATATCATTCGCGAATCGACTCAGATTGAGTCAGGCCAAGTCAGTTTGTCTGATTTTTTAATGAATAAATTACTTCTGAACTCCATCATTCGATCGCTTTGATATAGCTATGCATATTTGAAACGTTTTCCTTTTTTATTTGTCTTTTAAGATGAGCTGGAATACTTTCTAGTCATCAGATTATCTTTTATTGACTTTATTAAGTGGATTAATAAATATAAAAAAATTGGCAGCCCTTGAATGTGAATGTGAATGTGATAAACTTTTTTTGGCCTTTCACTTTTGCTATTGACATTGACTGGGTGCTTTGTTTTTCTATGTCTATTTTCCATATTTTACTTTTTCACATTTCCATGAATTTTCATATAAAATGTTACCTTCAAGTCGAAGAAATTAATTTATAGTAACACGAGAAAATCGATTTTTATATTTTATTAATTGATTGAGATTGTATCCGTACAAAATATGACCTTATATATATTAAAAACAGATAGTCGTAATTTACGTGTCGTAGAAGAATTGTTACCTTTCTTTTTCTTTTGCTATATTCTTTGACTTAAAAAATAATAATTTGAACTTCAGGATGTGTTTGGTTTGGATTATTTTAACTAATAACTTCATAAAAAAAACCTGGCATTTTTTAAGCAAGAATGAATTTACAGCCCTTTAACATGAAGAATTGTTGATTATTTCTAAATCACTTTTCAATAATCAATTATTTAATAAATAATCATGTTTCGGTCATCCAAACAGAGAAGAAAAACATACTACAAACAATTAAAGAAGAAAATTTATGATATATATGACGTAATACTCAATAATATTATTTACTTTTTTAAAGATTTAGAATATTTTTGTTATGTCAACTATAGTGGTGAATTGAGTTGCACGAGTGCATGTCCAGATTCTTGTCCTAACGTATTAGTACTAAGTCGTGAGTTGGTACGACTTAATTTTTTGGATTTTCCCCTCTTGAATTCGTAACGAGCCCACTGATGCTAAACAATCTTTGCAAGTATGTTCAATATATTGTACTACAAAAAATTGAAATGATTAATCGTATCAAATCTAACTTATCGCTACATATCCTTGTTTAACATAATATAAGAGACAAAGAAAGGCCACCATCACCAAATTGATGCAATCTGCCTTTACGACATTCTGATTTAAAAAAAAAAAAAAAAAGTGTCAAAAAGCATTAAATTGAACAAGCACAAAACTGAGCAACACATTTTCAAAAAGGTGAAGGATTCCCTATGCTGAATCTAATCGTTTTGCGCAAAAAGACATTTCATAAGCATAAAACCTGTAAAGTTGTAAAAACACCCAGAAAGAATTATCTAATTTATGTATAAGATGCAGTCCACCAGCCATCTTTTTGCACAAAACGATTATTTATTTAGATTCAGTCTTCAATACATGAAACAAGTTGTCACACTAAGCAACGTGTCACGGGTCAACTCTTCAAGTCCCGCAGCACGATTATTTTTTGTTCCGTGCGGCAGTAGCCTTACTCTATTCAACTACATCAGCCTTCTCCGTCATGAGTTTAGACATAATAAGTTGCTCATTTTACTTACAAAGTTTACTAGCGGGTAAACACTTGAACTCATCTCTGCACTGTACTTGGTGCCAAGGCGCTCGCCTATTCGCAATGCACATTATCATTGATGTTCTTCAACTCTATTTGACTTGACTTAGCTAGCTTCCCCGCATGCTCATGCACAACATACGATCTCCTCGAAGCATACTCGATGGATGGGAGCTTTCCTAACTCCATCCGAAGCAATGAAGGCCATTTGCATTCCCCCACAACACAATCCTTGTGCTCGTCCATTCCTACGGGGTGAAACTCCCTGACAAAAACCATTATAAGACAATGAGAGGGATAGATTCTCGATTGATGGCAAAATATATCGGGCCACTATCCATCATGAAGCGGATTAGAAAAGTTGCCTACAGAATAGAACTTCCTTCATGGTGCAAAACCCACAATGTCCTTCGTGTTAGTGTACTCAAACTATATTTTACTGATAAGGAGGATGCATCCAGAAATAAGCTAAAGCGACCTAAATTTGAATTGAAGAAAATATGTAAGAGGATTGCTGAAACTATTATTGATCACCGAATTACTCGAACTTCCAAAAAAAAATCACAAGGACTACTTAGTTAAATGGAGTAGATGCAGCAGCGAAGAGAATACCTGAGTAATAATTAAATACCTTAGAGTGTTCAAACATCTACTTGAATAATATCATGCAAAGATGATGCCAAGAATGTCGCCAAATCAAAAGGGGGAGAATGTCAGGATCCGCAACTATACTTAGCCCCCTGACACCACTTGCAACAGTTGCCCAACTTTAACCGTACCTTGTAAATATTAGTTTCAATTGTTAGTTCCGTTCGTTTGTAATAGTTTATTTTCTGTTATGATTCTTCAACTTTTAAACATATACTAATGTAATTTAAGCTTTTCTTACTTAAGCTATTATATGAGGTAGTTGGTATTCGAAGTCTTGTCAATCTCACTAGTGTTCACCCTCTACACCAACTATTGTAATTTTTTGTTTTCATCAATCAATAAATAAGCTATTTTCATTGCATTCAAATTTTTTGTTAGTAAAGTTTTCTTTAAATTGTCTTTCATTACTGAATCGATCAAGAACAAGCGGAATATAATCTAGCAGAATAAACTACTGTGCCCATTTCTGTGCTAAAAAGAAAAGTATCCCGTGATACAACATCTCCCTTCATATTTGGTAAAAGCGTTGTTTGATCCCAAAAAAAAAAAAAAAAAAAAAAATTTAACGAGTCGAAGTGAATTTGAAAACACCCCACCCCCTTCATGGTGGGTGGAATAGAAAAGGGAAAGTTAATATTAATGATCAATAAATAAATAACAAAATTCCCATCTCAGTACAAGGATAAGATATTTGATTCAAGGCATCTAATCTAATTCATAGATATTATAATTTTCTACAGAATCACAAGGTTGTCAGATGCTGATTTCTCAACTCTGAATATTTAATATAATGTGAGCACTCATGCATCAATCAAGAATCATAAATGTGGCCATGGCATTTCCAGTTATGATGGAATTTTGGTATTTTTTTCTGTCATAAGTGAACAACTAACTATCTCAATCATATGATTCTTTTTTAATGCAGCAAAAGGGTATTCAACAAAATAACACAAAAACAGGATAATTTTATTCATTTAAATTGTGTAAAAGTCAATCTTATCATAATTTTAGATCTAGTGTCGTCTTCCATATTCATTACCTCTGCATTTGTCCTAATATGCAATTACCAGCCAAAAGGTAACACTTCCCGTGTGCTATAGACAAGTCAATACCACAAATAAGGATTAAGAAATGATGTGTGTCTTCAAGTCGTTTTACAACTCCACACAATAAAGCAGAAAGATTACAAACACTGCAGGAAGAAAGAATGAAGACCAACTAAATTCTCTCTGTGGATTAAAGCCCGGATCACAACCCTCAAGAACTAAGTGTTGTAACCTAAAGATTTAAACATTCAAATTAATTGATTTAATTTCAGTTTTAATTTTAATTTTCAGTTTTTTAAACAAATTCAAAACTCCTTAATTTCATGATTAAAACCAATTTGAATAACATAAATTTTCATCAAAGTGGGGGGTTGATTTTTCTACTATAAAAGCGGTCTAATTTTCATGTTTTTAGACACAACACAAGACAACAAGATTATAAAAAATACTCTCTACACTATACTTATTTTCTTGTTTTTTGGCAACTAGTTAAAATGCTCGTTCTTATCTCTATTTGGTCGTGTCCATAGAAGGAGAATCGGCTGTGAGCTAAAAGGGTTTTATCTTGGAGCCGTGTAGTGCTGACAATACTCGCATGAAGGGAAAGCCACACGACTTTAGGACAGCGACTTTCGCAACTCTCTAAGGCCAGCCATTTCTAACTCTATTATTTATTTTGTTAATTATATACTGATTAGTTTTATTACACAAATTACTTATTTTTAAAACAATCTAAAGTCGTGTGTGGTGATTTGTGTAGTAAAATTCATTTTAGATAAGTTATCAATTTTTAGAATGTTGAAAAAATTTTAATTGCTTTACTGCATAAACTTTATTGTGAAAACTTATATAAACTTTCTTTTCATTGACAATATTGCACTTCCATCAATATTTTAAATTAAGCATATATTTTATTTTAATAACTTGGTGCTTTTGTTTGAAAAAAAGATATCTTGTTATTAAGTTAATTTTTATTGTTTAGTATATAAAAGATAATTGTATAACTAAATGTTTTATAGACTTGATCATTTTTGTATTGTTCAAATTATTAATTTTGTTTACATTACTCTTTTATTAGATTAAGAAAATAAAAATTAACACGTGTTTAAGTTTTTTATTATTTTCAATTTAGTGTGCTTTAAATCACTAGTAACTCAATTAAGTTTGCACTTAATTGAATTTTAAATTTCACTTTCATTTTAATTGCTACTAATATTTTATCACTAGAAATTAATAAATATTTTATTTGCCATTTAGAATTGTTCTTTAATTTCCTAGTGGATGTTATAGTTTTATTTGAAACTTTAATTTTGATTTAACTACATATTTCATTGTCTTGATTGTGATATTTATTATTGTTGTTATACACATTACTTTAAATAAGTTAATTGTTATATTGACAAACTTATATCTATACAGTTTTCTCTTCTTTGCCTTAGTAATTCCTAGTGTAAAAAATGACATCTCGTGAAGATACAATTAGTGCTAAGCCTGAAAATTTTGATGGAAAAAATTTTAAGAGATGGCAAAAACAAATGAAATATTGGTTGACTGTTCTTGGATTAATTTCTGCCATAGAAGAAACCAATGATAGTGGAGTGTCCACATCATGGTTTAACTCCGATCAAATAGAATTCCATTGTCATAATCGAATTCTTAGTGCTCTTTCTGATAGGCTTTATGATATTTATCAAAATATCATTGGTTCTAAAGAGCTTTGGAAAACTTTAGAGGATGAATATGGAATTGATGATGCAGGCGTAAATAGGTTTAATGCATCAACCTTTAATAAATATTTTATGGTTGATGGAAAATCTATTAATGAACAAATTCATGAATTTCAAGATTTGTTACGACTTGTGGAAGAAAATGGGTCAAATTTTAGTGAAGATTATAAGGTGTCATGCCTTATAGATAAACTTCCACCCTCTTGGTCGGACTTTGCTAAAGGTCTTAGACATAAGCAAGGGATTATGACATTAAACCAAGTTTTTAATTCTTTGAGAGTAGAAGAACAACATAGAAAGGTTTTAAGCCAAGGTGATGGGATGAAGGCTAAGGCAAATTTGGTTGAAAATTTTAAAAAATTCTACTAATTCTTCAAAACAGTTCAAGTCTCAAAATATTAGGTTCAAGAAGAACTTTCACCGTAATAAGAAAAATTTCCAGCCAAAGAATAATTACACTAGGGATGGCAAAGGCAAAGGCAAAGGCAAAGACAAAGGCAAAGGAGAATCAAAGCCATGTTTTGTGTGTGGAAGGACGAATCACGTGGCGCAAGACTGTTACTTTAGGAAAACTAAGGAGTACAAGCCTATGTTTGAATCTCAAAAAGATTAAGTGAATATGTTGGAAGACGGTGAACCTTCTATTAAGTGTGAATCATTAATCCCTTTAGTCAATTTTACTTATAAAAGTAATGATTGGTGGTTAGATTCTGGAGCAAATATCCATGTTTGTTTTGATAAAAGTTTGTTTAAATCTTATCAGACTTCAAGTGGAGGAAGCGTAACTTTGGAAAATGATACGATTGCTCGTGTATTGAGGATTGGAAGAATTGAGCTTAAAATGACTTCTGGAAAGACTTTGGTTTTAGATCAAGTTCGGCATGTTCCTGAAGTTAGAAGAAATTTAGTTAGTGGATCTTATCTTATTCAAAGAGGTTTTAAGGTTGTAATGGAGTCGAATAAAATTATAATAATCAAGAATGATGTATTCATTGGAAAAGGCTATATTAGTGATGGATTGTTTAAGTTGAATGTTGTTGAGGAAAATTATCAAAATTCTTCTATTGTTTTTAATATTGAATCTAATTGTTTGTGGCATAAAAGATTGGGACATGTTAGTCATAAGAAGATCAAGAGATTAATGGATCTAAATTTGATTCCAAAAGCTCAAGTTGATAATAGAAAGTGTGAAGTTTGTGTACAAGCTAAACAAACTAAGAAACCTTATAAATCGGTTCAAAGAAATACAAATCTCTTAGAGTTGATTCATAGTGATGTTTGTGATTCTAATAGGTCTCCAACTAGAGCTGGGAATAAGTACTTTGTAACTTTTATAGATGATCATTCTAAGTATTGTTATGTTTATCTATTAAAGACTAAGGATGAAGTCTTTGATAAGTTCAAAATCTATAAAGCTGAGGTTGAAAATCAATTAGAGAGTAAGATAAAAGTCTTAAGATCTGATAGAGGAGGAGAGTATACTGCGTATGATCTTAATATTTTTTGTGAAGATAATGGTATAATACATGAAGTTACACCTCCTTATTCACCACAATCTAATGGGGTTGCTGAAAGAAAGAATAGAACTTTAATGGACATGGTTAATGCTATGTTGATAAGTTCTAGAGCACCTGAAAATTTATGGGGTGAAGCTGTTCTGGCTTCTTGTTATATATTGAATCGAGTGACTCTTAAAGACAATGTTAAAACTCCATATGAGTTATGGAAAAAGAGGTTTCCTAGGTTAAGTTTCATGAAAGTGTGGGGGTGCTTAGCTAAAGTTATTATACCTGATCCTAAAAAGAAGAAAATAGGACCGAAAACTGTAGATTCTGTCTTTATAGGATATGCTCAAAATAGTTCCGCGAATCGGTTTTTAATTGTAAACTCTGAAGTTAGTAGTATTTCTAACAATACTATTATAGAAGCTAGGGATGCTACCTATTTTGAAGATATTTTTCCTTTAAAGACTAGAATTCCAAGTGAACCATCTACATCTAGAAATGTGATCTTAAATAATACTCCATCTAGTTCATCTTTAGAAGCTGAACCTGAACTTAGGAGAAGTAAAAGGAATAGAACGGAAAAAAGTTTTGGAGAAGAATTTTTCACATATTTAGTTGAAGGTGAACCTAAAACATATAAAGATGCTATGTCATCTATAGATGCACCTTATTGGAAAGAAGCTATCAATGATGAATATGAATTAATTATACAAAATAATACTTGGGCTTTATGTGATTTACCTCAAGGAAGTAAGGCTATAGGATGTAAGTGGGTACTCAAGAAGAAGTTGAAACCTGATGGTAATATTGATAAATATAAAGCTAGGTTAGTAGCAAAGGGATTCACTCAAAGTGAAGGTGTTGATTATTTTGATACATATTCTCCTGTTGCTAGAATAACTACTATTATGACTATGTTAGCATTAGCTAGTGTTCATAAGTTGATTATTCATCAAATGGATGTTAAGACTGCATTTTTGAATGGTGACTAAAATGAAGAAATATATATGGATCAACCAGATGGTTATAAAGTTAAAGGACAAGAACATAAGGTATGTAAATTGATGAAGTCATTATATGGGGTTAAAACAAGCTCCTAAACAATGGCATGAAAAGTTCAACAAAGTTATAATAGGATATGGATTTAAGGTCAATGGACATGACAAGTGTGTGTATTGCAAGGAATATAATAATGAGCATGTGATACTTTGTTTATATGTAGATGACATATTAATATTTGGGGACAAATATAGGTGTTGTTAATGGTGTGAAGAAATATTTGTTTAAAAATTTTGAGATGAAAGATTTGGGAAAAGCTCATATAATTTTAGGAATGGAATTAAGGAAAACATCTGAAGGAATTCTTTTGAATCAGTCAAGTGCTATCGAACAGATGTTAAAAAAGTTTGGGTATTATGATATTAAGCAAGTATCTACTCCATATGATTCAAATGTGCACTTGAAAAAGAATTTAGGTGAACCAGTTTCACAGTTGAAGTATTCTCAATTAATTGGGTCTTTGTTGTATATAGCAAATAGGACAAGACCAGATATATCATTTGCTGTTGGGAGACTTAGTAGGTATACGAACAATCCAAATAAGGAATATTGGTATGCACTAGAAAAAGTTCTTAAATATCTTCGAGGTACATTAGATTATTCTATTTGTTATAAAAATTTTCCAAATGTGGTTGAAGGATATAGTGATGCAAATTGGATAACTGACAATGTAAATATTAAGTCTACTACTGGATATGTATTTATGTTAGGTGGTGTGGCTATATGTTGGGGTTCAAAAAGACAAACTATTATATCGAGAAGTACTATAGAATTGAAATTAATAGCATTAGATATTACTTGTACCAATGCTGAATGGTTAAGAGATCTATTACTAGACATACCTTTAATAAGTAAACCAATTCCAGCTATCTCTATACATTGTGACTGTAAATCTGTAATAGAACTTGTAAATCAATCTCATTCGAATAAGAAGGTAAATAGACATATACAACCAAGGCATAAGTCAGTTAAGGCTTTATTAAAGAGAAGTGTAATTTCTCTAAATTTTGTAAGATTTGAGAAGAATTTGGCAGACAACTTAACAAAGGGTTTACACAAAAAAGGTGTTGATGAATCATCGAGGGGATGGGCTTAAGCCCACAAGGGAGTAACCCAATCTTTGTGATTGAAGATCCCATGAAGAAGGTTCAATGGGTAGAAACAACCTGTACTGCGTGACTTAAGATAGCACTATATTATTTGTGCTCATCCCTATGGTGATAGTGCTATATTATGTGATGTTAGGAAGGGTTTAACCCTGAATGAGTACCGAGGCGGGAATACTCTCGGGAGGTGCGGGTCACACGTGCCCCTGAAGTACTCACCTATGTAAGAATTGCCATGAGGCCGTGGCTATGGGATTTGGCTATTCCCTAGAGACTCTTACTAGAATCAAGATAAGAGCGCATGGCTATTAATAGCGCTACCCGCTATGAACTGAGCCTAATTCAATACTGTGTGTGGGGCAATTGAAGTTTGGACAAAGGGACCTAATTCAAGGCTTAGTCCATTATGGCTCCCTCAAAAGGAAATTGTCATCACTAAGTGAGGTTCAAGTCTTGAAGACACCTACACCTATTGCACAGTATAATGTTGCCACATATATATATTTTATTTGTTTGAATGTTTAATTCTTGTGGGGGACTGTTGTTGTAACTTAAAGATTTAAACATCCAAATTAATTGATTTAATTTCAGTTTTAATTTTAATTTTCAGTTTTTTAAACAAATTCAAAACTCTTTAATTTCATGATTAAAACTAATTTGAATGACATAAATTTTCATCAAAGTGGGGGGTTGATTTTTCTACTATAAAAGGGGTCTAGTTTTCATGTTTTTAGACACAACACAAGACAACAAGGTTAGAAAAAATACTCTTTACACTATACTTATTTTCTTGTTTTTTGGCAACTAATTAAAAGGCTCGTTCTTATCTCCATTTGGTCGTGCCCATAGAAGGAGAATCGGCTGTGAACTAAAAAGGTTTTATCTTGGAGCCGTGTAGTGTTGATAATACCCGCATGAAGGGAAGGCCACACGACTTTAGGACAGCGACTTTCGCGACTCTCTAAGGCCAGCCATTTCTAACTCTATTATTTATTTTGTTAATTATATACTGATTAGTTTTATTAAACAAATTACTTATTTTTAAAACACTAAGTACCCTATCCCTCAAGAACACCTTTCCTCTAGAAAAAGTGAAAAACCTGTAAAGGAAAAATACATAAAAACAATTGTGCAGTGAAAATGTAGCTGTGAGTCCATATCTATACCCAACTTCAGTTAAATAAACCATGCTGAAGACCCCAGGTTACATCAGTAACTGAGGGTATGTTCGGTTGCCATTTTCTCCCAAAAAATCCATTTTTTTGCCTACAATTTTTGACTTTCAACATTTTTTACACTATCAAAAAATTTGAAAAGTCAAAAAGTAACCAAAAAAACCCATTTTTTTCTCAAAAAATCTCTACCGAACAAGTCCTGAATGTCCACGTCCCATTCCTATTTGTTCGTTATGTCCAATTAGGCTGCAATTGGGACTTCCAACTAACACAACTAACATTTATAGTAAACATGTAGGCAGTTGTTGATCTACTTGTGTACTTATCCCGAACGCAGTCGGAGTCAACAAATCCTTTAATATTTGTTGCCTCATTTCATACACCAGCCCATATTCAAGAGTAGAGTTTAAATACCTAAGTTGCCATTTCATTGCTTGCCAATGATCCCTGCTAGGAATGGCCATATACCTGCTAAGCACGCTTTGCACAGGACTAGTCTGGCCTATTGCTTATCATTGAATACATGATGGAACCACCGTAGCATAGGGTATGTAAAACATATGATCCTTCTCATGCTTTTATTGTAGGGCAATGAAGAGCAGATAACTGGAAATGGCTACCCAAGGGCAAACTGACCTGTTAACCTTCTTGTATAGCAAACTTTTTCACCACCTTCTTCAAGGATTCCTTGTGGCTAACAATCATGTTGGAGTATGCAGTTCATATCGAGTGAAATACATGTATATTAGGAAAGTTGTTAATTTTTTGTTAATTTGCCAGGGACACTTAATAGTTGGGGGTTGCAAGCAACGCCCCGCAGTACGGTAGATGGGTTTTTTTGGGATCTCCCTAATATTTTGTACGGGCTAGGGTTAGTATATGTATATATATATGTTGTCACCCTTTTATTTTCATATAGTGAAAAACAGCCGATCTACTCCCATGGAATAAGCCTACTGCCAAACTATGTAAACCTGTGTGTTTTCTCCTTGCTCTCTCTTTTTCATTCCGTACAATCCATCAATATTGCTGCACATAACACAACCAATCAGTATATGCTTATGTCTATTCCTAGTTCCATGCATAAGATCTTTCTAGAATTTCCTAAAGCTTCATGTCAAACTACTTCATAAGAACCCTCTTCTACATCAACACAGATCAATAAGAATATTGCCTCAGTCACTTTCGCCTCATTATAGTACAAACAGCTGCTAAACCTACTTCTTATGAATCCAACCTTAGCTACAAAGTTATCATACCTTTTGTTCCACAGTCCACTCCTTGGCTGATTGTTTCAATCCATACAATGATTTCTTTCATAGATAAACCATGTGATGTTTTATCTCTTCAATGTACCCTTGCTGTATGCATACACTTCACCCATCTCCATCTCCCCATGGTGGAAAGCAGTCATCACACCCGTCCGTTAGAGTGCCCGATCATAGTGAGCTGTGAGAGCTCACAGTTAACATGTGCATACTCTCCACATGTCACCATCTTAATTGTTCTTTATATCCAATCAGACTTCCACTCACTACAATCACACCATTCATACTGAACAAAAAAAATCGTAATCTATGACAATGCAACTTTAGTGTCTTGTATACACACTTTGGCTAAGTTGGCCTTTTTATTTAAATACTTCACAGTTCAAAGACGACAACAAATCATAAAACGGAGAAGAAGGAAAAGCAGAGCAAGAAGCTGAACTATATCAACAAAAAGGAAATGATTCAGCAATTCATCTTTTTTTTTTTTTTTGTTTTTTGGGCTGAGAAGTTATAATATCTATTTATGATTGTAACGAGATAAATTGGTTTCACCTAACTAATAAGGCTTAATCACCTACTTTTTTACTTAAAGCATGGAACTTTGTTAAAAGACTTCAAATTTCATTCATTAGAAAAATCTTAATCATTATTTAAAAGATTTTGATAAATATGACAATTGTTGAACCATTTGATGTAAAAGCTTATGCCATTAGAGAGGATGACATGTATATCATTTAACTCTTGTCTAAATATGCCCCCTCACATGTAGGTGGACGGAGTTCATTTTTTCCCATCAAAGTTTGATGCACAATTTCATTAAATGGGTGGTAGCAAGACCTCAACCTAAGACCTTTGCTCTGATATTATGTTGAACTACTAGATCTAAAAATTTAAGTTATTAGAGAGGGCCATATGTATATTATTTAAATATTGTTCTCATTATGAAGGTTATCCTCACTTTTTAATATTGAAGGCGAAACTTTGCTTTCACTTAAGCAACATTAGTCCAGAAATATTCCCAGATGCATGTACATCACTAAACAAGAAGCAACTTTTGGTTTAACCAACCAATACAACACAATTTGGAAATTTTGGCGGAAATAAACAAGAAACTTTGCTCAGGCCAACTAATTTAAAACATAAATAAGTTTGCATAGTTCACTTAAGCAAAAACCGGGTTTTGCTTCACAACACTTTCTGGAAAATGTGGCTTAAGCATACAAGAACCTTTGCTCAGGCCACCTGATTTATAACATAAATAAATAAGTTTGCACAATTCGCTTAAGCAAAAACCAGGTTTCACTTCAACAAACTAAGGGCATGTTCGGTAACCATTTTTTCCCAAAAAAATCAATTTTTTTGCCTACAATTTCTGATTTTTCAAACTTTTTACACTACAAGAAAATTTGACTTTGAAAAGTCAATAAAGTACAAAAAAAAAAACCTATTTTTTCCCATAAAAACTACACCGAACATGCCCTAATTCAGCACTTTTTGAAATATGTCTTAAATAAACAAGGACCTTTGCCAAGGCCACCTGCATAAAAAAAAAAAAGATAAATTTGAATAACCATCAAGACATGCAATCAAATATTCCCAAGGTTTAGATGAGATTACACCTTAACATTTTATGCCTTGAAGATTAACTGCCTGTCTGGTTGAGATTAAAAAGTGTTTATTTAGGTTCGTCAAAATTTTTTCAAAAACAAGGCACCTTCACGTGTGAAACCAAAAAGTCCACAAAAAATTTCCAAAAACACCCTTTGAATGGTCAATTATTGCGGCTGCTTTTCACTCTCTCCAAGGTGATTTTGGTAATTTTATCCAAATTCATTTCATGTGTCAAAATTTGATTATTTGGTCAAAAGGAAATAAACCATTTGCTAGTTTTTAATCCCTACCAAACAAGCACTAAATCTTGTTATCCTTCACTTAGATTCAATGTATTTTTCATTGCTTTACGCTTTTTGGTTTGAAAGCGATGATCATTTACAAACATGGTCGTGAAGAACGCCAACATCAAATTAGTTGCACTAACACACTTGATCCAATATCGTCAAACCTAGAAATTCATGCCCAACCTCATTTCTGCAGAATCAAAATTATTAGCCAATCCTAAAACTTAAGAATATGTTGAAGTGCAATAATAATATGAGTTGAATCTCCATGTATTGAGTTGAGCCATTTTGAAGAATTAAATGAAGATTTTGGAGTTATATTATAGAAATTGTGGAGCACACAAGGTGTGTTGAACCAATGTATTCTAAAGTCATTTCTTTTTATCTTGGCTTTTATCCCTTCGTTTATTTGGTGATGTCTTTATGTCATTTTCTTTAATGAAATTCTTGGACTCTGAAAAATCTCTGTTATTGGGTTACTTTGAACGGTTAAAAAGTCTTATGTGAGGGAAAACTATGTCAAATTTTCCATGCTTCCTGTTGGGTGTACACAAAGGTTCTAAACATACATCATTCATCAATCACACAAAATAATTCAGAAATATGTAAAGAAAAAGAACAAGAACACACGATTTGTTTTGCCGGTTAGGCAGGCAGTGTCTACTCTGCCTTTGAGGCTCCCAAATGGGATTACGGCCTCTCTGCACTAAGAAGTATAAACCAGAGTACAATATACAACAGAGATCAACTCTCAGAATGAAAAGCACAGACTTCACCCACACAAATACAAACTAACTTCTTCTTAGAAATTTCCCCACGTTGAATACCAACCAACCTTATAATTTTCTCTCAAAGAAAAGGTCTAAAGAAGAAAATGAAAGAGAAGGAGAAGTATCAGATTTTCTCAGTCGAAGACGAAACAGTGTCAAGCGTGCCCTAGAATCTGAAGGGTAGAGCTCCTTTTATATAAGCAATCAATGGATCAGATTGCTTCGAGTGATCTAACGGTCCAGCCAGCATCAGAGACATAAGTTGTCAATTGAGAGAAAACGTGTTTTCATCAATAAGCAACTTCAGTTGATACAAAAATATCAACACTTCCTTCTGTGATGTACCTTGCATAGCCATGTTACTTGAACCTTGCTTACTTTTGAGCCCGAAGTTTCACTAATTTAAGGCCTTCCGCATGATGTTTCACATGATAGTTTATTGATTATTTTCGACTTCGGCAATTGGAAAACCCAAGGAGACAAATGAATACTCCAGTAATGGTAATATCCTACTCATTTGGTATTTGTTGAAAATACATCCTAGCCAATCTGAAGCATGATTTCTTATGATAACCATCCTAAGTCTGGAGATGTACAAACATAATCAAGCACACTAAAGACTTCTAATGCAAGTAGAACAAGGACCCCCCAGGCCCCAGTTATAATTAGATAAGTACATCCATATTATCAAACTCTGCTTAATAGTATTCAATACACTGTTTTACATCATGCACCATTAGAATCTTGTCCAAATTGAAGTTCAAAGCACCAAAAATGTCTTGGCACATGAAAAGTAAAACCAACAAAATTAGCTAGAATCATGAGTTTCGACGTTATTGCAAGAACCTAGTGTTCTTTTTCTGGAAGTTAAAAATGAACTGTTAGGTGAAGGATCTCTCAAACTTCTCCATAAAATGCACCACAAGGTGACAGGTGAAAGCAACATGCCTTGGGGTCTGTCAAACTTAAACTATGATTTCAAAACAGCCCAACTATCCTTCAATTGATGCAAATTTTCCAGTTAACATCAAATAAAACATGGACAACTCCTATTTATAGGCAACGACACCCAATTCCCAAGTCAATTCTCTCTGCTTATACGACTACAAAAATATAAAATGTAACAGTCACATGGATATCCACTATGGCACTATCAATTAAAGACTAAATAAAACCGAAATTGTAAAGATTACATGCCAAAAATCATTTTTTGTTTCAATTCTTCAAAACTATCTTTGAAAAGAATTACATAGAATAAATTCGACTTTGTAAACTGATAGTGAAAGAACGCAATTTGGGTACAAAGCAGTAAAAATGATAAGGTTAGACATTATAGATTGAAATGAATGCAGAAAGTCTCAGGTTACATGCCTTGCATAGACCATTAAAAATTCTGCAACTCCTTGAAGAATATGCATTGAGTCAATTTCAATAAATACAATCCCAAAGTGTAAAAATCTGTAATTACCTAACGATGCATCATTATCATGTTTCATTTCTTCTCCTGGATGACCAACAAATGGTAAAATCTTCCTTCAGTAGCTAATATCATAAGTTGAAAAGAACCTACATCCATTCAGAAAAATCTTTTCAAGAGTTCAAATTAGAACGTGCCATCCAAAGGAAACTACCATTAACTGATGGTAAGCTTTTCCCTTCATTAACCCAAAGATCTAATTGAGTCAGACTTCCAACCTCATAAAGCTTTTTAACCAAATGGTTATGCATATGATATCAGACCTCCCTTTGCGAAAGACTATCCCAACTTCACTGCCAAAATGTTAGATTCGTTACCCCAAACAGGAGATAGAGCTTGATCCAGTTCCCATTTCCACCATAAAGACACACAATAACAATGTTATCTGGCCATTCAATTGCACAAATGAGCTACATTATTATACTAAAATTAAGACTTCTTGCTGAATCTCGGTGAAAGTGTATCAAAAAGAGGAAAAAAAAAAAAAAAACAAATGAACAAAGAAAGATCGTTTGCCAATACTGAAAGTGAGCAAACACTTGAAACCATCCAATTTCTTATTTATCCAAGCTAACAATCGAATATCTTTTCAAGAAAATGAAAATGCTACAGCCTACAAGTATTACCACAATTAATCCATCAAAAACAAATTGAATTAACATAAAAGACTCACATTTCTATATATTTAAACACAATCGTCAATCTCGAGTTTGCTACAAAGATAATCCACTAAGGTTATTTGGATTTTGAACTAGTGCTACTTTAAAAGTGGAAATTACACCCGTACTTATATTTTTAAAAATAATCTTAATATTACAAACTTTTGTCCGTTATTGTTAAAAGTACTGTCTATTATTGTATATTTTTAATATATTAAAATAAAACAGATTAAAAAATATAAAAAACACATATACTCACTTTCCTATATTATCACACATAAAATCTAGACTCAATCTTTAAATTCCAGGCATCTTCTATTTTAAATAGATTCCCAAACTGCAGGTTTCTTCAATTTGTATACCCAGATTTCTCCTTCATACCGTAACATCTAATAAGTTATAACATATAATCTTACATAAATTTTGAATAAATAGCATCTACTAAACATTGAATGTAACAGCCAATACAACATAAGGTAACAATTTAAAATTTAAAAACAGTGAATATCACGTATGTAAAGGCATCTACAAGAAAACTGAATTTGTAACATATAATCCTACATGAATTTCTATCAAATAACATATAGTGCTAATCATTGGTTAAGAAAAAGTAACAGAAATCATATTATATGTTAACATTCATCTTCTTCCATAATCACTAACAATATAAACAATAATATGAATCTATATACTCACAATCACGGAACATAATCAAAACGAAACTTAGATTCGAAGCAAACTTACCTTATGTTATACACAGCCGCCCTTGAAGGCTAAAGTTTGGAATAGAATTTTTTTTTCTTTCAATAAAATTCATTAATCTCCATGCAAAGTTTTTTTTTTTTTTGTCACAAAAAATTTTTTTTTTTCCAAAGAGAAAAATTACCATTATCTTAGGATGATTGAGAGAGTAATCTCATAATCAAAAATCCTGCAATATTGGATTACAATGAGTGTCGTTAATTTAGCATTCAGTAATGGTATTAAATGTAATTTAAAAATAACATTAATAATTATAAAAAAATATTAAGTATCAGTATTTTTATAATATATGATGCATATATGTTTTTCTGTAATTATTTTCAATTAATAGCTTATTGTGATTCAAATCCCTTTTAAATTTGATTTATTTCAATTTCAGCCCAAATATCTAATCTATTCAATTCGTGAACATGACCTAAAATTGATAAGTTTCAATCCTAAAGCTTATTGCAATACTTTCATCTATTTTCACTCCATTTCCTCAAATTCAAGCTCCAATCAGCCTAAATCTACTCAGTCGCGTTGGCTAAATAACCTAGTCAAACACGCCAACCAAGCAAAGCACCTAACTATTAAAATTGAAATTGCAAATGCCTCTTTTATAGTAAAAGACTTAATACTCTTGTCGGTTAGGGTTGGTTAATAATTGGCTTTAACAGACCACTAAGTTGGTTAGGGTCAGTTAAGAATTGGCCTTAACAGAGCATTATGTCGGTTAAGTTCAGTTAGAGGTCGGTTAGAGATTTGTTAGGGTCTGTTATGTTTTAAATGGTCGATTTGCGCTTGTTAAATTTGTTCATCAATTAACCCCACTCAATATATTACAAATGGGCACAAATTTATAAAAATTTAATGCAAATATCATAAGAAACGTTACACCCAGGTTTTTCGACTATAGTAATCTATAAAGCTGATTAGGTACATTTATCTGCTATTTGATAAAGGCATGATAGGTTCGCAGATGTCTGAATGTACAAGTTGAAGTCTGTGAGAGGCTCTCCACATGCTTTTTTTCAGAATTGACTCCATGTGCTGCATGCCTACCATGCAATCTTTGCAAAACTTGGATGGTGTCTTGATCACAGGCAAACCCTTCACCTTCTTCTTATTCTGAAGAGTTTTCAGTTCTTTAAAACTGAGGTGACCATAACGACAATGCCACAAGTGAGTGTTATCTTCAGAAGCAGTCTGGAAACAAGTTGAGACTTCAGGTAACATAGTGGCAAGGACTACGAACATTCTGTTACCAGACATCTTGGTTTGCATAATCAAACCTCTTCTTGGATGATAAATCTGACATATTTCGTTCTGGATTAATATTGCAACTCCTTTTTCTTGCAATTGTCAGATGCTAAACAAGTTATTCTTCAGCTCTGGTATGTAGTACACACCAGTGATCATTTGTGTGACTCCATTGACATGTAATCTTATATTGCCTCTTCCCATCACCGCCATTTTGGAGTTGTTACCTAGCTTTACAGACTGTCGAAAGTTCTCATCAATGTCAGTGAACCACTGCTTGTTTCCACTCATATGGTTGCTACAGCCGGTATCAAGAAACCAAGCTTCCTCCATCTTGCGTTCTTAAGCTCTATATGTGCCATCAACACCATCTCCTCTATCTCATCAAGCTCTATATAATGTGTACCTTTTTCCCAATCAGGACATTCATATTGAAAGTACCCTAATTTGTGACATTTGTAACACTCCACCAGTGCTTTGTTGAACTGATGTCTGCCCCTTCCTCTTCCTCTGTATCTACCTCTAAAGCCTCATCTATCTTTTTCACTTGCATCAGCTATGTCCTCATATTTAACCTTTAAGGTCTGCTCATCTCCTCTATGTACATGCAATCTTTGCTCGTGAACAAGATGGCTGCTTTGTAATTCATCTATAGTCATTGTTGTCAGATTATTGGATTCGTCAATAGCATACACCACGTAAACAAATTTAGGAGTAATTGATCTCAGGATATTCTCAACTATCACAAGCTCCTCCATCTTTTCAAATTGAGCCTTCATCTTGTTAGCAATGGTGAGAGTCTGAGAAAAATATTCATCGACTATCTCTCATTCTTTCATTTGGAGCACTTCAAACTCCATTCGAAGTGCTTGCAATTGAGCTCGCTTCACTTTTGTAGAGCCCTAGTAATTCTGCCTCAATGAATCCCATATGCTCTTTTTGTTTCTTTGTCGAGAATCGTCTCCATGATGGTTCTGTCAATAGCTTGGAATAAAAAAATATTTCACCTTCAGATCTTTCAGTTTTGCATATTCAATTGCCTTGCATTGACCCTCAGTAAGATCAACGTCATCTGCTGATGTAGGTATCCCATTCTTTACCAAACTCCAGTACTCTTTCAATCTCAAAAAATTCTCCATAAGCATGGACCAGTGATCGTAGTGTCCATCAAATCTTGGTATGGCAGGCTAAACAAAGTTGCTCTCTATTGCCATGTTTCACTCACTCACTAACTCTAAGAAATCTACGGTTTCTTAGCTCTCAAACTCTCAAGCAGGCCTACGAATAGCTCTAGCACCAGAATTTTTGAATACACAAATCTTAGCACACAAGAACTGCAATATCTAGGAGAATATCTTATGTATTATAACAGCAACTTGTTTGCTTATATATAGCCTTACACAGAAAAAGAGAAATACAAATAAAACCCACGTTAAGCACTAACTAAGAACATGAATATGGCTGAAAGAAAGATTCAAACCTAAAGCACTACCCTAGTTAATAGGGATTATTAACAGCATTAACTCAAACAAATCCTAACAACTTAACAGCTAAAAACTAGCTGCTCCAACACTAATTGCTAGTTTGCAGTGGTACGATGCAATTGTTGTTTGGAAATTTGGCCAAAGCACATAGCTAGCGGCATGTATATACATGCCTTGAGACCGACAACTACTTGTATGTGTGGCGCTTCACGGGATGATCAAAACGTAGGCATTAAATCTTGTCGTGTGCGTGCAGTGTCCTTCGCAGCATGTGTAACAACAAAGTAGGTGTATGCAATTGTGACTTTTGTTATGTTCCAAATGTGAGAATATGTGGGTCACTAAATCCACTTGGCACATGTCCATTGGACAAGTTGGTTTATTGAGTGTGGACCGTTAGATAAAATAGATGGGTGAGATCTTTCTAAGATTATATATATTCTAGGTCTTCTTATTTTCTAGGTCAGAACATAGAATGAAGAAAAGTGAGAAGCCGTCTTTCATTCTTTTCTCAAAAGTGAGATTGGACTGAGTGTTTAAAATTCTTAGTCATCTCCGGTTGGTTGGTTGGTGAACAAATCCGATTGCCGTTCCCTTGGTTGCATTGCAGTGTTCTTTGTGGCAAAAATCTAAGCCCACAAGTTTAACTAAGAACAAATGAGCAACAAATGAGTATTTTTCTTGTATTTTTCATGTTCAAACGAGATTATAATATATTTTTATTATCATTAAATCTCAAAAAATGGTATCAGAGCCTAGAACATTGATCTAGGGGTGTGAAAAATCAAGAAAAGTTGGTGGGTCGAAAAGTGGAACTGGATCCGCGAAGAGTCAATTCACCCGAGAGTTCAAACCAATTTTCCTAGCCAAACGACTCATCGTACGGGATATCTGAGACCATATCTGGGTTCACGGAGATAAGGCAAACAAAGCCCATTGGCGCGTGCGGTGCGTGCGGTCTCCGGCAGTGGCGCGTGAGGTTCGTAAAATTCTGGCTGGCAGTTGCTTATTACGGCGCGTGAAGGTGCATCCTAGCTCCGTTTTGTGCGTAGCTTGCATCAAACTACTCCTCTTGTTGAGACGCACAAGCTGGTAGTCCAACGGTTGTGCGTAGGATCCGACAGTGGCACATACAGAGACTTCAGGTGACACGTGTGCTATTAGGATGCATGATGGCATTGTCCGACCCCTTCTTGGTGTTAGGTATGTCCCAAACCTTAAGAGAAATCTATTTTTCTTATGAGTTCTTGAAGATGAGGGATGTATGTTCAAATCTGATTTTGGTACTTTAAAGATTCTTAAAGGTTCTCTAGTAGTTGTGAAAGGTCCTAAGAAGAATGGTTTGTATTACCTTCAAGGTGAAACTTTACATGCCAAAGATTCAGGATTGGTTTCAATCAATGATGATAGATCAGATCTATGGCATAGGAGGATGGAACACATTGGGAATAGGGGACTAAAATATCTTAGTGACCAGGATTTACTAGGTAAAGACACTGTTGCACCTTTGAGCTTTTGTGAGACGTGTGTTCTAGAAAAGTCACACAGAGTCAGCTTTGAGATAGGTAAACACAGCATTAAAAGACCATTAGATTACATTCATGCAGATTTGTAGGGTCCAGAAAAACACCTTACACATGGTGGGAATATGTTTTTCCTATCCATTGTTGATGACTACTCTAGAAAGGTTTGGGTTTTCCCACTTAAATTAAAATCTGAAACTTTTAACAAGTTTAAGTCCTGGCATACCTTAGTCAAAAATCAAGTAGGAAAAGGTGTAAAAACTCTTAGGACAGACAATGTTTTAGATTTTTGCAACTTTGAATTTGATGAGTTTTGCAAAGAGAGAGGTATCATGAGGCATAGGACTGTGAAAAATACCCCCCAACAAAATGGGGTGGTTGAGATGATGAATCGGACTTTAATGAATAAAGTCAAATGTATGTTGATTAGTTCAGGGTTGGCCAAAGGTTTTTGGGCTGAAGCCTTTTGTACTACGGCTTATTTGATAAATAGGTCTCCTTCTAGTTCTGTTAACTTTAAAATTCCCCAGGAGTTGTGATCTGGAAAATCTCCAGATTTGTCACACGTGTTTGGGTGTGCTGCTTATGCACATCAGGTTGAGGGTAAGTTAGACCCTAGGACTACTAAGTGTGTCATGTTAGGATACCCAGAGGGTGTCAAGGGGTATAGATTGTGGGTTTTAGGCATTAAGGGTATTAAGATAATTAACAATAGAGATATGAAGTTTAATGAGCTTGATATGCCTTGCCTAAAAACTTTAGACAATCAGGTTAAACGAAGTGAGGAATGTGAATCTTCTATTGGGAAGAAGATTCAGACTGAGGTGAAGAGATTAGATGTTAATCAAGAGGTTAGAGAACTTGAACAAATTGATCCTCAAGTTGAGACTGAACAAGAAGAAGTCTTAGAACAACCTGAACTAGAAACTCCTGAAACTGTGATCCCTGATCAAGAATAACTTGAAGATACTAATTTAAGAGATTATCAATAAATGAGAGATAGGGAGAGAAGACAGGTAAGACCAAATTTGAAGTACACTTCTTCAAATTTAATGGAGTTTGTCCTAGTTTCAGGTGAAGCCTTAGAGTCAGTTGAACCTATTTCTTATGAAGAAGCGGTTAACTGTAAAAATTCTAAAAATTGGAAGAAGGCTATGAGAGAGGAGATTCATTCCTTAGGCAAGAATAATACTTGGAAGTTGGTTGAGAGACCAAAGAATCAAAAGGTAGTCCATTGTAAATGGATCCATAAGTTGAAGGAAGGAGTAGAACCAAATGACCCTTTAAGATACAAAGCTAGGTTGGTAGCTAAGGGATTTACTCAGAGATAGGGAATTGATTATAATGAGGTGTTTTCTCCGGTGATTAAGTATAAGACTATCAGGTTAGTATTGGCCTTAGTTGTCCAATTCAATTGGGAATTAGAGCAACTAGATGTTAAGACTGCTTTTCTTCATGGAGAGTTAGATGAGGTCATTTACATGTCTCAACCTCAAGGTTTTGAGGTGAAAGGGAAGTCTGAGCTTGTGTGCTTGCTTAACAAATCCTTGTATGGTCTTAAGCAGAGTCCTAGGCAATGGTATAAACGTTTTGATGCTTATGTGCTTAAAATTGGTTTCAAAAGGAGTGAATTTGATGCATGCTTATATTATAATAACACTAAGATAAGTTGTGTGGTTTATTTGTTGTTATATGTTGATGACATGTTGCTTGTTAGTAGTGGTAAAGCTGATATCATAAAAATGAAAAACCTTTTGAAATTTGAATTTGACATGAAAGACTTAGGATGTGCAATAAAAATTCTTGGTATGGTTATTAAAAGGAATAAGGTTGAAAATAGGTTGACTATTAATCAAGAGTCTTATTTGGAAAAGGTAATAACCAAATTTGGTATGAAATTTGCTAAGTCTGTCAATGTACCATTAGCTACATACATGATTTTATCATCTGCTCAATGCCCTAAAACTGAAGAAGAAAAATAGGAAATGAGTAGTGTCCCCTATACTAATGTCATTGGTTCTGTAATGTATTCGATGATTACCACTAGGCCTGACCTAGCTTATGCAGTTAGTTTCTTGAGTAGGTTTATGTCTAACCTAGGTAAACATCATTGGATTGCTTTTAAATGGCTGTTGAGATACCTAGCTGGGACAGTTAAAAGAGGGTTAGTGTTCGAAAGGAGGAGTGATAAGCTTGAGCTTAAGGGTTATGTAGATTCTGACTTTGCAAGGGATAAAGATCAGAGGAAATCTACCACTTCTTACTTCTTCACGTTAGGTGATAATTGTATCACTTGGAAATCACAGTTGCAACCTTTAGTTACACTCTCCAGCACTGAAGCTGAATATGTTGCATTAACTGAAGCCTTTAAAGAATGCATGTGGTCGAAAGGTCTTTTATGTGAATTAAACTTCTTGAATGAAAATGCCATGATTTTTACTGATAATCAAAGTGCTTTAATGCTATGTAAAAATCCTGTGTATCATAAAAGATCTAAGCATATTGAGGTGAAATACCATTTCATTAGGGAAAAGTTAGCTTCTGGTGAATTTAAACTGCTGAAAATTGCAACTAATGATAACCCTGCAGATGTTGGAACCAAAGTACTTGCTGCTCGTAAGTTTAATTAGTGCATATCAATGTTGAATAATGATACAGGTTAACTTATGTGACAGGTACTTGCTGCAGCAGTGGAGGATTGGTGAAGCAAGTACCGGGCTGGAGTGGCGATGATGATGAAATAAGACCACAAAAGGGATAGCACTTGTAGCCAGGAAATTTGGTAGTGGATTTGCGATCCAAGGTGAAGTTTGTAAGAATATGTGGGTCACTAAATCCACTTGGCACATGTCCATTTGACAAGTTGGTTTATTGAGTGTGGACCGTTAGATGAAATAGATGGGTGAGATCTTTCTAGGATTATATATATTCTAGGTCTTCTTATTTTCTAGGTCAGAACATAGAGTGAAGAAAAGTGAGGAGCCGTCTTTCATTCTTTTCTCAAAAGTGAGATTGGACTGAGTGTTTAAAATTCTTGGTTATCTCCGGTTGGTTGGTTGGTGAACAAATCCGATTGCCGTTCCCTTGGTTGCATTGTAGTGTTCTTTGTGGCAAGAATCTGAGCCCACAAGTTTAACAAAAAACAAAGGAGCAACAAAAGAGTATTTTTCTTGTATTTTTCATGTTCAAACGAGATTATAATATATTGTTATTATTATTAAATCTCAACACCAAACTTTTGCAATATATCCAGCCCTTTGTCAACGCGTGTTAATACACTTGTGGTCGGATGTTGTTGCCCTCCTGACATCCTTGTTCGGAAAATTGACCGAAACACATATATAGCTTGCGTCTTGTTTTGATTAGTACTGTTTATCAAATATGTCTTCGTATATTAAATAAATTAAATCATTTGAAAATTTTAATGACATTGTTATTCGATTCTCTTGCATAAAGTAGATTGTTTTATACATAAACACTTATTTTTCATTAGTGCCACATGTTTCGAGCGTGATCATTAGTATCAATGGTTGTCTTACAACTTAGCCCTTGATCACACGTAGTAGCAGAATTGATCTCCATTTATAGCCCAACAACAGCCTCCACCGATGTCTAGCAGTGGAGATCTTTTCTTTGAAAAAAGCAGAAATATTTGTGTATATTCTTATTAGGGATCTTATGTGTAAAATCCCAATGGTAATTATATGAGCAGATTTATCATGAATTAATCAAGATGAACAAACACATGACACTTAACAGTTCCATTAATGAAATTTTGTACAGAGGAAACTGCAGCTTTAATTTAATAAATTACAACAATATATATTTTACAAGATTCATGCATAGAAATTTACACACAGTACACACAATTCTAAGCAGTTGGATATGAAGAATCCATTGCAATACCACAAAGCCCTTCTTTAGCACCAATATCTCTTTGCATCATTATATAACCCTCCTCTCCCCAGCTGCTTCCCCATGAATTTTTAACCAACCAATACTTGGTACCGTCACTAGTCGTCCCGTACCCAACGGCCGTCACGCCGTGGTCGAGTTCGGTCCCACAATCTCCTGTGAAAACACCACCGGAGTAAAACTGAAAGGCCATTCCACTGGCGTCGATGGAAACCGATACGGGTTGATTAGCCACAGCCTTGAGCAATGCCTTTTCACTATTAGCAGGCACTTTTTCAAACCCTAAAATCTTGGCAGCATGGAATAATTCTTTGTTTTTGTTGCAAGCCCCATCTGCAGCCTCATAAGGGTATGTGGATTCAGTGGCAATTCCTTTGTTTTTCACAATGAATTCAAAGGCATCCTCCATGTATCCACCCTCACAGCCTTGATCTTCACTTGTTTTGTCACAGTCTACTATTTCTTGTTCTGACAGTGATATTAACTTCTTTGTTTTTATTTGATTAATACCTTCTGTGGCTCCAATTGCTGAAAATGCCCAGCAACTTCCTGTTGAAGACAGAAATATATGTGAAATGACGTGTTGAAGATAAAATATATAAATATTCATCGTGAGGGTGTGTTGAAAATGCCAACAACATAGAATCAAGTTTTCGATTATTATATGAATGTGGTGTGCATGTGAGGGGGACGTGCTAAAGATGAAATATGAATAAATATTTATCATGCAAGGCGTGTGAAAATGCCTACCAACTTCGTACGTGTCTTTTCCTTCAAAAAAATTGAATATAGTCCCAGGTTAATGATGTGTTATCATCGGTCATGTAACAACTTAAATTTTTAGACAAAATAATTTAGCGTTAAGAAAGCTGAATTACCACATTGTCCTTGATCCTTTACAGGGGTGACTGCCCCTTTCTTCCTCCAGTCCATGCTAGAAGGCACTGCAGTCACATTTTCATACTTAAATGATATAATCTCAGATGATTTCTTCTTTGAGGGCATCTTTAATCCATTGCGAGCATCCCTAAACTCTTCATTTGTTTGATCAGCAAACGCGTTAATCCCCAGTTTATAAGGCCGAATCCCAACTTTATTAAAAGCTTCGATGAACTCTACGTTGTCTTTGAAAATCTTGAAACGCTTTTCTTTCTCGACATTGTCCATGTAAACACGTCCAAAACGCGTCATCCACTGCTCGTGTTTTTCTAACATGGACGGTTCAGATATTACGCGCCCCATGGTTTGACTAGCCCACAACCCTAAGATCATCACCATGAGAACAATGGTGAATTTGATCATCAATCCCATTTTTCTTGAGAATTGAATTTTTTTTTTTTATATAATATGATGAATATTGAGTTATGTTTTCTTGAATCCATTAAGGCATTGGTATTTATAGATGATACAATTAAGATGTAATTGCTTGTAATTAATTTTTAATTATAATTGAAAAATGTCAAATTTTGCAGTTTGCCGGGCAAATTGGTATGATTGGACAACAGTGTACCTCATTACGGTACGTAAATGTTGTGGCTCTTTGAACACTACATTTATTGAATTTGATTATAACAACAATTATTACTATAATGAATAGTTTTCAACTTAATTAATGGGTATTGAGGATTGAGGTTTTATCTTAAAACATTAATTTTATTAAGAAGAGTAGTCCCAATTTATATATGATTATTTATTTATTTATAACGATACGGGATTTATCCTAACCAGTATGTCTATATCCAATATGTCTTACACCCTATTATACAAGAGTAAGGATCCCTAGTTTTGGTCCTAACAATAAGACTATCTATCTATGTAATTTTTTTAAAAGTAACTTTTATGTATAACAAACATATGGTCTTGATTCTGGTTAAACTTAAGTCAACTTACTTTTGAATTACTTAATTTACTAAACTTTTAAAGTTACATTAACGTACGCTCGTAAGAGGAAGAGAGAGAGTTGTACCATTGATAAAATGCAACAAGTCTTTGCATTCATTATGGAACACAAGACTAACCCTAAAACGAACACAAATCACAAATCCCTTTATTATAAACCCATTCTTACCTACTCTTTAGGGTGGCAATGGGGCGGGTCCGAAGCGAATTGGCCTGCCTTGCTTTGCCCCATTCTGTCCCGCAAAAATTTTGGGGTGTCTCGTCCCGTCCTGGAACAGCGAATTTGTGGGACAGGGCAGAGTGGAGCGTTCCTTTGACTCACCAATTGTCTCAATTAATTATATATTGCAAATAAACAATTAAACAAATCCAGAGTGAAAGAAATGGAATAAAAATGACTATGAAAGTGGGTACTTATGATAAGGAAATAGAAATTTGGTATTATATTTGTAACAAACAAAATAATAAAACTTAACAAGTTGGGACACGCCCCACCACATTTCTCTGTGGGACAGGCTGAGATGGGTCTGGATGAGCCTACTGCGTATGGGCTAACTGTATTATTGTTTTAAAACTTTTCCCATACTGGCGACGTGCTTCTGGGGCAGGACCATCCTGGTGGCCTTTTGGCAGCCCAGCGTATTTTGGCACCACTACAGGAGGGTAGGAAATGTAACATGTATCAGTATTGAAGTACAATTGCTGAAAACTGATGCTACAAATTTTCTGATAATTCTGAAATCTTAGCACCAAGGACATTCAGCAGTTTGCTACAAAGTATCCTTCTCTCATTAAATTATGAATGTTGTTAAGCCATAAATACATCTGAACTGAGAGTAATTTGACCAAATAGCTTGCAAATTTTTGTGCACCAACTGTTGTTGATGATACAAGCTTATAATTGGATAAGTCCTCTGCTCTTACCTGGACTAGATTTTGATTAACCTCAATGGCTGACAATATCACAAACCGTTTTATTTTACATAGGTGATAGGACCTGCTCTAGTTCTACAAGATAGGAGAATCAAAAGAAAGATTATCTCAAAGATGCACAAATCAATATCTTCCCAAATTATAGTTCAAACTGAAGCAGCTTTTTCCTTGGCTTTGAACATTTTTTAAGTTCTACGAGTTTCTGAGGTTTCGGTAGAACATCCTTAACAGCAATGTCTGAACAAAACCTTTCAGCCCATTCCACCAAGCCAGGAGTCTTGGTTTCATCAAGCCATTTTATACCATTGATAATTCTCTTTAGCCTTCATCAATCCCAGGTAGCATCCTAGTACAATATCAAGGTAACCAACATTATCTCTGTTAATAAATATTGTTTTATTTATTTATTAAGGGTAGAATAGTCTTTCCAACTTAGCCTATATATAGTTTATTTGTAATTAGGTTTCATTAAGACTTTGTATTACTTTTCATTAAGCGTAAGAAACCCTAGCCTCCTCTTTTTTCTTTTGATTCTTATTGTTCTTTATTTATCTATTCTATATTGTTTAACATGGTATCAGAGCTAGGAATAATGGGTAGAAATTTAATCTCAAATATAGCTTTCGCGACAGTTTCGGCTATTTCGACAGTTTTCGGCAGTGGCAGTTTTCGACAGTTTTCTGGCAGCGGTAGTTTAGGCTATTTCGGCAGTTCCCGACAGCGGCAGTTTTCGACAGTTTCCGGCAGCGGGAGTTTTCGGCAGTTTCAATTTATTTCGGCAATTATCGGTATTTTGGCAATTTTCGGTAGTGGTTTGATATTCTGCGTTTGAGGTATTCGTTTTGCTTTCGGTCATTGTTCGTTCTGTACCTCCAATTTGGTATTTCGTTGTGTTCCTATTTTTTTTGTATTTGATTATGGCTACCGAAAGAGATAATTCTCTTCAGTCTGTCAGTGTGAGGTTGGATGGAAAAAATTATTCGTATTGGAATTATGTAATGAGAAATTTCCTTAAAGGTAAAAAGCTATGGGGATATGTTAGTGGCAATTGTGTGAGACCCGTGAATACTGCTGAAAATTATGCTACTTTGATAGATACCTGTGACGCCAATAATACAAAAATTATTACTTGGATTAACAATTCTGTTGAGCATTCCATAGGTGTACAATTGGCTAAGTATGACACAGCAAAAGAGGTTTGGGATCATCTACAGAAGTTATATACTCAGTCAAATTTTGCAAAGCAGTATCAATTGAAAAATGACATACGAGCTATTCAGTAGAATACTATGAGCATTCAGGAGTTTTATTCGGCTATGACAAATCTCTGGGATCAACTGGCCCTTACAGAAGATGATGAACTAAAAACAGTTAATGTCTATATTGCTCATAGAGAGCGGCAACGGTTGGTGCAATTTTTGATGGCCATTCGCAGTGATTTCGAAGGATTTTGAGGTTCTATTCTACATCGTTCTCCGCTTCCTTCAGTTGATTCAGTTGTCAGTGAGCTGTTGGCTGAAGAAGTACGTCTAAAGTCTAGTGCCAAAAAAGGAACTCTTTCGACTCCGACTCCTTCTGTGTTAGCAGTACCTTCTCAGCCACCCTCTAATAATCAGAATAGGCCTTACACAAGGCCTACCTTCAACGACTGCAGTTTCTGTAAGAAGAAAGGTTATTGGAAGACTCAGTGTCCTAAGTTGAGACAGCAGAATCAACAACAGCAGCAGCAATCTCAGACTTGGAGGCATGGCAACCAGTCAGCATCGCAGGGTTATAAAGCACCTTAGGGTTATAGAGCACCTCAGGATTACAGACCACATCAGGGTTACAAACCACCACAGTCCAATACTACAGTAGTCACCTCATCAGGTCCCTTCACTGATCCAAGTACTCTGGCTGAGCAATTTGAGCAATTTCAGAAGTTCTTCTCTCTTCAGCCACAAGCTATGTCTGCTTCTTCTTCTGTAGGTCATTCCTCTCCTAGTGTGTCAGGTATGTCATCTTCTTTATGGGTCTTAGATTTTGGTGCTTCACATCACATGTCTCCAGATTCTCCGTCTTTTGCATCTGTGTCTCCTTCATCATCTATTCCTGTTATGACTGCTGATGGCACTCCTATGCCTTTAGCAGGTGTTGGTTCTGTTGTTACTTCTAACTTATCTCTCCATAATGTTTATCATATTCCACAACTCACATTAGATCTTGCTTCTGTAGGTCAGTTATGTGACTCTAATTGTTTTGTTGGTTTTTCCTCTTCTTCCTGTTTTGTGCAGGATCTGCAATCTCAGAAGCTGATTGGGACAGGCCATAGGCAGGAGGGACTCTATGTTCTAGATGAGTTAAAAGTATCAGTTGCTGTCACTACTAGTGTTCATTTGTCTTCTTTTCGTTTAAGTCATAGGTCTTCTAGTTTTTATTTATGGCATTCTCGTCTTGGTCATATTTCATCTTCTCGTTTGAGATTTTTAGTGTCCATAGGGGCTTTAGGCAATTTGCAAACTTGTGATATTTCTGATTGTAGTGGATGTAAACTGGCAAAATTTTCAGCTTTACCTTTTAATCGAAGTATTTATGTTTCTTCTTCTCCATTTTATTTGATCCATTCTGATGTATGGGGACCTTCTCCTGTTCTCACTAAAGGAGGGTCTCGATATTATGTTTCTTTCATTGATGATCATACACATTATTGTTGGGTTTACTTAATAAAACATCGTTCTGAATTCTTTGAGATATACACCACTTTTCGAGCCCTTGTCAAAACTCAGCATTCTGCTGTTATCAAATGTTTTAAGTGTGATTTGGGTAGAGAATATACTTCTAACAAATTTTGTAAGTTGCTTGCCTTAGATGGAACTATTCACCAAACTTCTTGTACAGACACTCCTCAACAAAACGGTGTTGCAGAAAGAAAACATAGACATATTGTTGAAACTGCTCGATCTCTCTTATTATCTGCCTTTGTTCCTAGTGTGTTTTGGGGTGAAGCTGTTCTGACAGCAGTAACTTTGATTAATACCATCCCATCTTCTCATATTTCAAGTATCTCTCCTTTCGAAAAATTGTATGGGTATTCTCCGGATTACTCATTCTTTAGAGTCTTTGGTAGTACTTGCTTCGTTCTCCGCCCTCATGTGGAACGCAGCAAATTGTCCTCTCGGTCTGCTCTTTGTGTCTTTCTTGGTTATGGTCAAGGTCAAAAAGGGTATCGGTGTTTTGATCCAATTACTCAAAAACTTTATGTGTCTCGTCGTGTTGTTTTTCTTGAGCATATACCTTTCTTTTCTATTCCGTCTGCTACTCATGACTTGACTAGACCCGATCTTATTCGTATTGATCCTTTTTCAGAAGATTCTGATAGTTTGTCTTCACAGGTTCCTACTACATTAGAACCCCATTGTCGTGTCCTTCATCCGTTCTCTTTGTATTATACTCGTCGAGTTCCTACTAACACTTCTACAGGTACTGGAGCTCCCTCTTTCCCTACGGTCCCTCAAGCTTCGTCTGAGATTGTGGATCCACCTCTACGTCAGTCCACCCGCATTCGTAAGTCCACAAAGTTACCAAATTTTTCTTATTCTTGTTATTCGTCATCTTTTACTTCTTTTTTAGCTTCTATTCATTGTCTCTTCGAGCCTTCTTCCTACAAAGAGGTAATTCTTGATTCACATTGGCAACAAGCTATGGATGAGGAACTTTTTGCTCTACATAAGACAGGTACTTGGGATTTGGTTCCTCTCCCTTCTGGTAAGACTGTTATTGGTTGTCACTGGGTATATAAGATCAAGACTCATTCTGATGGGTCTATTGAGCGATACAAAGCTCAGTTGGTTGCAAAAGGATATTCACAACAGTATGGTATGGATTATGAGGAGACCTTTGCTCCTGTTGCAAAAATGACTACTCTTCGTACTCTTATTGCTGTAGCTTCGGTTAGAAATTGGGGTATCTCTCAACTTGATGTTAAAAATGCCTTCTTGAATGGAGATCTCCATGAAGAGGTTTATATGGAGCCCCTTCCTGGGGTTCCCCATGGTTTTGGGCATGTTTGCAGGCTCAATAAGACTTTATATGGTCTTAAACAAGCACCACGTGCTTGGTTTGAGAAATTTCTGTTGTGATCTCTTCTCTTGGTTTTGCTTCTAGTAGTCATGATTCTGCACTCTTTGTTAAGTGCACTGATGTAGGTCGTATTATTCTTCTATTATATGTTGATGACATGATTATTACTGGTGATGATGTTGCTGGTATTTCGTTTTTGAAGACAGAGTTAGCTAGACAGTTTGAAATGAAGGATTTGGGCCCTCTGCGATATTTCTTGGATATTGAGGTAGCCTACTCACCCAAAGGTTATCTTCTTTCTCAGTCGAAGTATGTTGCAAATATTCTTGAGTGGGCTAGACTTACTGATAATAAGACTGTCGACACTCCCATTGAGGTTAACGCCAAGTATTCTTCTTCTGATGGTATATCTTTGTCAGATTCTACTTTATACCGTACTATTGTTGGGAGCTTGGTTTATCTCACTATTACTCGTCCTGATATTGCATATGCTGTTCATATTGTTAGTCAGTTTGTTGCTTCTCCCACTACAGTTCATTGGGCCGCTGTTCTTCGAATTTTGCGATATCTTCGAGGTACAGTCTTTCAGAGTCTTCTACATCCATCCACTTCTTCCTTGGATCTGCGTGCATACTCTGACTCTGATCATGGCAGTGATCCTACAGATCGCAAGTCTGTTACTGATTTCTGTATCTTTCTGGGTGATTCTCTCATTTCATGGAAGAGCAAGAAACAACCTATTGTTTCTCAATCTTCCACTGAAGCAGAATATCGTGCTATGGCCTCTACTACCAAAGAGGTTGTTTGGTTACGTTGGTTACTTGCAGATATGGGAGTTTTTCTTTCTCGTCCCACTCCTATGTATTGTGACAATAAGAGTGCTATTCAGATTGCTCACAACTCGATTTTCCATGAACGAACCAAGCACATAGAGATCGATTGTCATCTTACCCGTCATCATCTCAAGCATGGCTCCATCACTTTGTCTTTTGTTTCCTCTTCTTCGCAGATTGCAGATTTCTTTACCAAGTCGCATTCTATTTCTCGTTTTCGTTTTCTAGTTGGCAAACTCTCTATGCTTGTCGCTGCTGCATCGTGAGTTTGAGGGGGGATGTTAATAAATATTGTTTTATTTATTTATTAAGGGTAGAATAGTCTTTCCAGCTTAGTCTATATATAGTTTATTTGTAATTAGGTTTCATTAAGACTTTGTATTACTTTTCATTATGCGTAAGAAACCCTAGCCTCCTCCTTTTTCTTTTGATTCTTATTGTTCTTTATTTGTCTATTCTATATTGTTTAACAACACCATAGAAAGCTTTTACTTTGCTACACTTAACAAAAGCCTCATCTAACAAAACTAACCCTTCGAAAATCTTCTCCACAATAGAAGCTCTTGCCTCGTCTCCCCGTGCCACTGCAAGCTCTGTACAATGAAAACCACTGGTAACATTTCAAGAATGTCAAATTACAACCATGAAAAAGAAAATAAGTTCTCAATACATTCGTATAAGAGATTTTATGAGTAACAGGCCACATTAGTTTATGTGTAGTTCTTGAAATACAACAACAAACTAACGGTAATGATCTCCTCCCCATGGTGAGGAGGAATTATAAAGCCCACATGGCACGTGTCATGTGGGCTTTATATTTACTCCCCACTGTGAGGAGTAGATCAGCCCTGAACAAACTAAACCATTCTCCCAATAAATTTAAGTTCGGCAATATAAGTCATTTTCCTCTACTCTATGTAGTTCACGACTTCATGTACCGTATACAGGAATATCTAAGTCAACTAGACCCTCAGCAGCTACACACCATATTATTTTTGGTTTACCCTGATTGAGAAAAGTATAAAAGGGAAAATGATTTTTCCTTGTCATCAATATAGGCTGCCCAGAAACAGGCTATGACCCGATCATTACGATCGGAAGGGAGGATTGGCAGAGCATTAGTCCATGTATCATCTAGGTATTGAATAATGATAAGAGACTCAGAGATAGGCTTGTCACCATGAATTAGAACTGGGATTTTCTTGTGAAATGAATTAGTTTTAGGGAGAAGTTCACTTTTGTTTTGTAGATTCTGTTCAATGAACTCATAGACTCATAGTCAATAGATTTCAGCTTAAGAGCCATTTGATCCCTGGTTGAGTATGGGCCGGGCTTGCCCACATTTCTAACAGCTTTGGATCACTTGTTGCCATATCCAAATCTCAAAAGCTAGCAGTCTAAGGATTTCTCAAATTAAGCTACAGCGGCTCGGGAGGGCCATCAGCCCCTACAGCAGGGGCCGCCATGACCCTGAGTGTAGAGGAATGGTGAGAATCTCTTTAAATTTGGTATTATATTTGTTAAAAGACTTCAAATTTCATTCATTAGAAAATTCTTAATCATTATTTAAAAGATTTTGATAAATATGACAATTCATGAACCACTTGATCTAAAAACTTAAGTTGTTAGAGGGAGTCACATGTATATTATCAAAATCTTGTCTAAAATATGCCCCTTCACGTGTAGGTGGAGCTCATTTTTTCCCATCAAAGTCTGGCACGCACAATTTCATTAAATGGGTGGTAGCAAAACCTCAACTCAGGATCTTTGCTCTGATATTATGTTAAACTACTAGATCTAAAAACTTAAGTTATTAGAGAAGGCCACATGTTTATTATTTAAATCTTGTTTTCGTTACGAATGTTATCCTCACTTTTTAATATCAAAGGCGAAACTTTGCTTTCACTTAAGCGAACATTAGTCCAGAAATATTCCCAGTTGCATGTACATCACTAAAAAGAAGCAACTTTTGGTTTAACAAAAACCAATACAACACAATTTGGAAAATTTGGCTGAAATAAACAAGAAACTTCGCTCAGGCCAACTAATTTAAAACATAAATAAGTTTGCATAGTTTACTTAAGCAAAAACCAGGTTTTGCTTCACAGCACTTTCTAGAAAATGTGGCTTAAGCATACAAGAACCTTTGCTCAGGCCACCTGATTTATAACATAAATAGATAAGTTTGTACAATTCGCTTAAGCAAAAACCAGGTTTCACTTCAGCAAACTAATTCAGCACTTTCTGAAATATGTCTTAAATAAACAAGGACCTTTGCCAAGGCCACCTGCTCAAAACATAGATAAATTTGAATAACCATCAAGACATGCAATCAAATATTCCCAAGGCTTAAATGAGATTACACCTTAACGTTTTATGCCTTGAAGATTAAATCTTGTTATTCTTCACTTCAATGTTCTAAAAAGCGTAAAGCGTGGCTATGCGTGAAGGCCGAACTTCAACCTTTTCGAGCCTAGGCCAAGAGCGAGACAAGGACAAGGCGAGGGAGAAAGTGTGAGGCGTGGAGGTCACGCTTCAAGCCTAAGCAGACCCTAGTCGAAGTTTAAGGGGGCTTTTTAGAACAGTGCTTCACTTAGATTCAATGTATTTTTCTTTGCTTTACGCTTTTCGGTTTGAACAGCGATGATCATTACACAAACGTTGTCGTGAAGAACGCCAACATCAAATTAGTTGCACTAACACACTTGATCCAATATCGTCAAACCTAGAAACTCATGCCCAACCTCATTTCCGCAGAATCAAAATTATTAGCCAATCCTAAAACATAAGAATATGTTGAAGTGCAATAATAATATGAGTTGAATCTCCATGTATTGAGTTGAGCCATTTGGAAGAATTAAATGAAGATTTTGGAGTTATATTATAGAAATTGTGGAGCACACAAGGTGTGTTGAACCAATGTATTCTAAAGTCATTTCTTTTTATCTTGGCTTTTATCCCTTCGTTTATTTGGTGATGTCTTTATGTCATTTTCTTTAATGAAATTCTTGGACTCTGAAAAATCTCTGTTATTGGGTTACTTTGAACGGTTAAAAAGTCTTATGTGAGGGAAAACTATGTCAAATTTTCCATGCTTCCTTCTATGATGTACCTTGCATAGCCACGTTACTTGAACCTTGCTTACTTTTGAGCCCGAAGTTTCACTAATTTAAGGCTTTTCACATGATGTTTCACATGATAGTTTATTGATTATTTTCGACTTTGGCAATTGGAAAACCCAAGGAGCCAAATGAATACTCCAGTAATGGTAATATCCTACTCATTTGGTATTTGTTGAAAATGCATCCTAGCCGATCTGAAGCATGATTTCTTATGATAACCATCCTTGAAGTCTGGAGATGTACAAACATAATCAAGCACACTAAAGACTTCTAATGCAAGTAGAACAAGGACCCCCAGGCCCCAGTTATAATTAGAAAAGTACATCCATATTATCAAACTCTGCCTAATACTCTAGTATTCAATACACTGTTTTACATCATGCACCATTAGAATCTTGTCCAAATTGAAGTTCAAAGCACCAAAAATGTCTTGGCACATGAAAAGTAAAACCAACAAAATTAGCTAGAATCATGAGTTTCGACGTTATTGCAAGAACCTAGTGTTCTTTTTCTGGAAGTTAAAAATGAACTGTTAGGTGAAGGATCTCTCAAACTTCTCCATAAAATGCACCACAAGGTGACAGGTGAAAGCAACATGCCTTGGGGTCTGTCAAACTTAAACTATGATTTCAAAACAGCCCAACTATCCTTCAATTGATGCAAATTTTCCAGTTAACATCAAATAAAACATGGACAACTCCTATTTATAGGCAACGACACCCAATTCCCAAGTCAATTCTCTCTGGTTATACGACTACAAAAATATAAAATGTAACAGTCACATGGATATCCACTATGGCACTATCAATTAATGACTAAATAAAACCGAAATTGTAAAGATTACATGCCAAAATCATTTTTTGTTTCAATTCTTCAAAACTATCTTTGAAAAGAATTACATAGAATAAATTCGACCTTGTCAATTGATAGTGAAAGAACCCAATTTGGGTACAAAGCAGTAAAAATGATAAGGTTAGACATTATAGATTGAAATGAATGCAGAAAGTCTCAGGTTACATACCTTGCATAGACCTTTAAAAATTCTGTAACTCCTTGAAGAATATGCATTGAGTCAATTTCAATAAATACAATCCCAAAGTGTTAAAATCTGTAATTACCTAACGATGCATCATTATCATGTTTCATTTCTTCTTCTGGATAACCAACAAATGCTAAATCTTCCTTCAGTAGCTAATATCATAAGTTGGGAAGTACCTACATCCATGCAGAAAAATCTTTGTAAGAGCTCGAATTAGAACCAGGGGCGGAGTTGGGGGTCCCAGGGGAGACATGGACCTCCCCAATTTTTTGGATTTTTTTTTAATTTTTTAATATGTAATTTAACTTTCGTCTAATATTAATTTAAGGAATGGCAATTGAATCCATTCACCTAATATCAATTTAATATAAGACAATTGCACTTATTGGTCTAATAAAATTAATAATACAAAATTACAAATGATTCACCCATTCGTCAAATAATATTACAAAATTAATAAACGCACTTTGCTTGTTAATACATATCGTGTTTAATTGATTTTTTTTTTCTTTTGAGCTTGAGTAATATTTAATTTCATTTGTAAACCGAATTTTCCTATTTTGGAGGATAATTTTATAGAAGGTAACGTAAATAAGAAGAGTTTAGATTTTGAATATTTTTGTGCAATGACTTCTTGTAAATTTTTTAAAGATTATGACTTATAAAAAAATATTAGATTCTTATTAAAATAGGCTCAATAATTGTGGTTTTAGAAAAAAAAAAGTTTAAACTTATTCTATATTTCTCTTCATTATGACCCGACTTTGTATTTCAATTTTTCAATTTAATTTTATTCATTCTAATGTATCAAACATTAAAAAAAGTTTAAATCACATGAGTATCGTGAGATATGCATAAGATTTCTTGTGAACTTGCAGTAATAAGTAGAAAAAATGCTTATTATAGATTAACATAAATTGTTAATTAGTGATTTTATTTTCTTGATATATTGAATAGGGTTGTACTTATGAATATATTTTTTTTTCTCTACTATTGTAACTTTCTTCCTTGATAGTAGTATTCTCTATTTTTTCTTGCATAGTGCAATATTTTGTGCTTGTGAGTAAATTTTCTTGGACTTAGAGTTTGTTTGTTTTCACTATTAATTTTGCTAAAAAGCTAAAGTCAAAGTTAACAATTAATTTTAACCACACATTTCATGGTCCCACAACTTTTCAACCACACATTTCAAAAACTTTTATCAACTTTTACAAAAAAATCTGATTTTAATCAAAATCAAACACACCCTTAATTGTAATTTGATTTAGTAATCGACTATAAAAATGAATTAAAACTATGTATTTCTTGTAATCATGATCACTGTGTTGCTAACTTAATATAAGTAATTAATTGAAGGAAAGTTGTTTCGATTGCAAATGATTTTGAAGTTTAAAGTGGGTTGCTTGATATATGTTATTATGTTTCGGCTTAATAGGTTGAACTTAGAGTCTAAGCATATGTTTGGCAAAGCTTAAATTATAATTTCAGCAGGTCAAACATAATTTTCATCCACACATTTCATGGGACCCACAACTTACAACCACTTTTTATCCACACATTCACCAACAACTTATAATATAAGCACTTAAATTATAATTTCAGCACCTCCAAACATATGCTAATATATGTGTGTGTGTGTGTGTGTGTGTAGAACTAAATTTTGTTTCAATAATTTAAGTTATTAGGAATTTGGATAGCTTCTATTTGGAGAAAAACAAAAACAATATTTAATTGAGTATCGAAAATAATAAAAATATTTGCAAAAATTTTGGGCAATTTTTCGAAAGGCATGACTAAAGTCGGAAAGAAGACGAACAAGACGACCAAAGAAAGACGAGAAAAATGACGAAACATTTTGTTACCACCTGATTTTGGTAAAGGTTCCATGTCAGCAAAGTGCTAATAAAAGTCTCATCTAGGCCTCGCTAAGGCCTTATAGGCCCAGCGAAGGCCTTCCAGATTCATAAAGGTTCCATTAGCCCGGTGAAGGCCTCGGAGGCCCATCGAACATCTTAGCATTCCTGAATCAGAGTATTGCGAGGCCTATGAAGTGCCTCGACATTCATGGCCGATCAAGAGAGCCTCGCCGGGCTTCGTATTTATTATGGTCCGCACAGCTAAAAGGATATCTCAGGAAAGATTGTATTTGATTGTCACAAGGAAACCATATCTCAATCCAATAAAATCAGCAACACAATCTTAGAGATTAAGAGAGATCGGGATGCAATCACGGAAGATCACAGCGAGATTGGAACCTACCTTATTTGATAAGGAAAGAGAATCCCAATAGAATTCTAATTGATTGCTTCCCTGAATTAATTAGGATTCTCCCCCTATAAATGTCATGTTCTGGCTATTCTAAGGTACGCACTTCTGAGTACGCATTTTTTAGTACGCAATTTTCATGACGCAATTTTCATGACGCACTTTTTACGCTTAAGAATCCCACCATAAACTCTGCTCAAACTTCTGCCTGCTTGTCTCTCCCACACCCCTATTTTATTCCCGCCCCCGCATATTCCTTATATACCGGCTGTTGACTTGATCGTTGGAGTGCCAACGATCGCCGGACCCTTTTTCTCCGGAGATCTTGGTGCCTAACGGTCGTCCTAGTGTACAGGTAACATACGGGTTGGCAGAGGAGTGACTGGAGATCTGTTGGCACGTGGACTGGTGCAGGTTCAGACGTCAACACATTTTTAAAAAAAATAATAACTGAACACGCGAATATATGAATAATGCCCACACTCAATTCATTTTAATATATAGGGATTTGATACATTTTCCTAAACATCAATGGATAATTTTAATAAAGAAAAAGTTAAATTTTAATCTATTTTATTCATTGAATTGTTGGGTCCGCCCCCATATTTGAAGATCCCATTGCAAATACAATTGGCAATAAAGACCAAATTGACAAATTTGGTTAAAACCCATTAAGGTAATAAGTTTGTGGCTGCATTAAGGAATGTCTTCTGCCTCAAGAAACATAATTAAGATAATTAAAACATAATTATTCTATATAAAGAACACAATTGGAACAGCCATCTAGAGAGAAAAACGAGAGAAAAGAGAGAACCCAAATTCCGCTTCAAAAATCGAAACAACATTAAAATTCGCACAATTCTTGACAGCCTGCACAGCGGTGATAAAATAGTGATATCTCAGGTGCTCCGTGGTTGGATTGTCGTGAAATTTTGATAAAAACTTCACAGCTGATTGTTCTTCAAATCCAACGGTTAATATTAAGATCCAACGGTTCATTCGTGAAGAATTACCATCTGAATAGTGACAAAATTTGTTGAGATCTTTATATGTTGTTTTTGAGTAGTATTCCAAGAATCCTTATTCTTGATATATGTGTGGTTAGATTAATTGTTATTGTTGGTTTTTGAGGAGTTCTGTCTTTGATAGACAAAGATTATTTGTGTGTCAAGAGTTGTTTAGTTTTTTATGATTTGTGTGCCTCTAGTGTTATCTAGAGAAGAACGTTGTACCCATTATTGTTGATTACAGTGGAGGATTATTTGGAGTTGGGTTGTGGATGTAGGCCGAACCACGTTAAATATTGTGTCTTTAATTTTTGTGCATTATTTTTGAGTTATTGCTCAATTTGATTAATCCATATTAGGTTTACACGAGAGGAGATAATTAATTAGATTCCGTTGCGTGATTTGTTCCATTGGTGTTTTTCTCCCATCATGAATAAGCTAATTGCCAGTTGCAAAGGTCCGATGTTGTTGCTTCCTTGCCGTCGTCATTTGGAAATTTGGCCGAAACACATAGCTTGCGGCATGTATTAACTTGGGATTGACGACTACATGTGCATGGCGCTTGACAGCATGACCAAAACGTGGGCATTCAATCTTGTCAGGTGCGAGTAGTGTCCTTCGCAACGTGTGTGACAACATAGCAAGTGTCTGCAATTGTTACACTGCAAACTTCCGTAGTATGTCCAGCCCCTTGTCAACACATATTAATACTTGTGGTCGGATGATGTTACCCTCTTGACGTCCTTGTTCGGAAAATTGACCGAAGCACATAGTTTGCGACTTTTTTTTACTAGTACTACTTATCCAATATGTCTTCATGTATTGATTATATTAAATTATTTGAAAATTTTAAATGACATTGTTAATTCTCTTACATAAAACAGATTGTTTATATATATCCATACAATAATATAAGAGCTTTAATTTTTTTACTGTAACTTTTTTCGTCTAATACGCCACCGTTTTGCCAATGAAGACAGCTGCAATTTTTTACTTTGTCTAATATTTCACCCAAAAAAATCTATTCTCTCTCTTATAAAAAAAGGCCCTAAGCACAACTCAACCTTGGTTTCTGCCGTTGGTCCTCCATGTTTGTCGCCATTTTTGCAATTGATACAGTGTCAAAGATTTCAATCCAATAACCATCATGATCCTTAACAAATGCTATATCCTTAATTTTCCCTACAACAAGCATGCTTCAGTTAAGAACATAATATCTTGATGAGAACGATGAAACTAAATTCTGGAATTATTCATGACGTAAAATGATAAACATATATACATTTTCACAATGAGTGCAAATTCAAGAAAATTCATTGAAGTCACACGATTTCAATTACCATCTTGAACTACTGCATTGTATGATAATATGCATGTTTGTTGCTTAATTCTCCAAATGTAACATACACTTTTGATAAGAGCCATTTAAAATAAAAGTAAATACAAAATGTAATGTGTAAATCCTGCTGAAGTTCGACATCCTAACACATCAATGAAGGAAATTTGCGTGGAAAAAGGTCATAAAGATATTTTTCATTCAACTAGCAATATGACTATTGTAAAGAATATAAAAAATTTTATTCAATCTTCAAATTTCAAACAGATAAAATTGAACTGACAATATCACACTATCCATCCCATGAACAACCCTTCCACCAGACTAGCTACTTGGCAACCACGCTGGTTGCCGAGCAGCTCAGCAACCAGTTTGGTTGTCGAGTTGGACAACCAATTTTGGTTGTCGAGTTGGACCACCATCTCGACTTGTATCAATTATCCAGTTGATTTAGTTTTTGCTGCGTGATGAAACTGTGTGATCAATTTTATGTTATAAATTTTATGTTTGATATTTGTAAGGACACATATCTATAATTTAAATTATATGAAATTTCAAATTAGCTATTTATGTTTAAGTTTTTTTGAATCTTACATTTCTCCTGAATTCTCTGCTACTATATTTGTCTTAGTTGTGAATAATCTTGAGCCCAATTGAGATTTCAGTGGTCTCCTATATTTGATTACCAACCAATAATCGATCATCAAACTTTGCATGGAGCCGAATATTATTGGTGGTCGAGTTACTTGACAACATTTGCCACCGAGTAACTCGACATTGGTAATCTTGCTGTATCCATTATCTTTTTTTTTTTTTTTTAGTTATATTGAATAATATGAACACTTAAGCTTAGCAAAAAATCTTGTTAAGTGAAAAAAAAAGGTAATGTTCATCGCCGAGCAACTCAAGAAACAGTAACGAGTTACTTTTCATCTGTTTTTTTTTTTCTTAATCTTTTTGACAATTTTTTTTTTATAGTTTATTTTTCTTTATTTGTTTTTATTTTATACCTTTTCATTCAATTTTTTCATTAATATTTTTTATTTTATCTTATAAGCAAATTTTAATTTTTTTATTTTAATTTTAATTTTTTATAATGTTGTCGAGTTACTCGACAACATTGAATTGAATTTTTTTTTTTGGTCGAGTAACTCAACAACATTCTAATTTGATTTTTTTTTTTTTTTTTTTTTTACACATGTTGGGCATTGACCCATTTTCATTTTTTATTTTATTTTAGAAATAATTGCATAAAAGGTCTATATCATTTCAAAATCGTTAGTAATATATCCCTAATCTAACAAAATAGCACTATACATCCCATGAAGAAATAAGTATCGTAAGTCTCTTTTCACACTCTGTCAGTTTTCTCCTTTAAATGTTATTAGTTTTTCCTTATTTTTTTCTTTTTACTATTCAAAAATTTCATTCAATTTTTCATCAAATTTTTTTTGTTTGATGATATAAACAAATTATACACAACTCTTTAATATTTGGCTTTTGAGTCATTAGTAAAAAGTTGAAAAAGTTGTAGCCAATGAGAGTTTGGTCCAATTCAAATTCTCGAAGTGGTACAATTCAATAAAAATATAAAAATTGTCACTTTACCACATCACTTTACCAAGGCCGTTTACGAATCTTAGTTATTTAATTTTTTTACGAGTTATTTAATTTTTTTATACGAATTATGTGTTTATTTGGTTCTGCTTTTCTTATTATAATTTCAATATTTTACTTAATTAATTGTATTAAATAGTATATTCAAAAATCTGTTTTTCATATTTATTATTTATGTATTATATATTTAATATTTTTTATATGTATATATTCAAGCAATACCTACCACCTAAACATAAAATTTATCCCTACATTTTTCACAGACGTGCAACGCACGTAGAAAAAAAGTGTATATATATATAAATACCATTTTTCGGTAGTGCCACACGTTTCGAGCGTGTTTAGTATCAATGGATGTCTTACAACTTAGTCCTTGACCACTCGTAGTCGCAGACAATCTCCATTTATAGCCCAACAACATCCTATGTCTAGCTAGCGGTGGAGATCTTTTCTTTGAATAAAAATAGAAATATTGTGTATATTCTTATTAGGGATCTTTTTTGTAAAATCCCAATGGTAATTATATGAGCAAATTTATCATGAATTAATTAACATGAACACACACATGTTTAGTATAACACTCAACAGTTCCATTAATGAAATTTTGTACAGAGGAAACTGCAGCTTTAATTTAATAAATTACAACAATATATATTTTACAAGATTCATGCAAAGAAAATTACACACAGTACGCACCCAATTCTAAGCAGTTGGATATGAAGAATCCATTGCAATACCACAAAGCCCTTCTTTAGCACCAATATCTCTTTGCATCATTATATACCCCTCCTCTCCCCAGCTGCTTCCCCATGAATTTTTAACCAACCAATACATAGTACCGTCACTAGTCGTCCCGTACCCAACGGCCGTCACGCCGTGGTCGAGTTCGGTCCCACAATCTCCTGTGAAAACTCCACCGGAGTAAAACTGAAAGGCCATTCCACTGGCGTCGATGGAAACCGATACGGGTTGATTAGCCACAGCCTTGAGCAATGCCTTTTCACTATTAGCAGGCACTTTTTCAAACCCTAAAATCTTGGCAGCATGGGATAATTCTTTGTTTTTGTTGCAAGCCCCGTCTGCAGCCTCATAAGGGTATGTGGATTCAGTGGCAATTCCTTTGTTTTTCACAATGAATTCAAAGGCATCCTCCATGTATCCACCCTCACAACCTTGATCTTCACTTGTTTTGTCACAGTCTACTATTTCTTGTTCTGACAGTGATATTAACTTCTTTGTTTTTATTTGATTAATACCTTCTGTGGCTCCAATTGCTGAAAATGCCCAGCAACTTCCTGTTGAAGACAGAAATATATGTGAGATGACGTGTTGAAGATAAAATATATAAATATTCATCGTGAGGGGGTGTGTTGAAAATGCCAACGACATAGAATCAAGTTTTCGATTATTATATGAATGTGGTGTGCATGTGAGGGGGACGTGCTAAAGATGAAATATAAATAAATATTTATCGTGCAAGGCGTGTGAAAATGCCTACCAACTTCGTACGTGTCTTTTCCTTCAAAAAAATTGAATATAGTCCCAGGTTAATGATGTGTTATCATCGGTCATGTAACAACTTAAATTTTTAGACAAAATAATTTAGCGTTAAGAAAGCTGAATTACCACATTGTCCTTGATCCTTTACAGGGGTGACTGCCCCTTTCTTCCTCCAGTCCATGCTAGAAGGCACTGCAGTCACATTTTCATACTTAAATGATGTAATCTCAGATGATTTCTTCTTTGAGGGCATCTTTAATCCATTGCGAGCATCCCTAAACTCTTCATTTGTTTGATCAGCAAACGCGTTAATCCCCAGTTTATAAGGCCGATTCCCAGCTTTATTAAAAGCTTCGATGAACTCTACGTTGTCTTTGAATATCTTGAAACGCTTTTCTTTCTCGACATTGTCCATGTAAACACGTCCAAAACGCGTCATCCACTGCTCGTGTTTTTCTAACATGGACGGTTCAGATATTACTCGCCCCATGGTTTGACTAGCCCACAACCCTAAGATCATCACCATGAGAACAATGGTGAATTTGATCATCAATCCCATTTTTCTTGAGAATTGAATTTTTTTTTTTATAATATGATGAATATATAGTTATGTTTTCTTGAATCCATTAAGGCATTGGTATTTATAGATGATACAATTAAGATGTAATTGCTTGTAATTAATTTTTAATTATAATTGAAAATTGTCAAATTTTGCAGTTTGCCGGGCAAATTGGTGTGATTGGACAACAGTGTAACTCATTACGGTACGTAAATGTTGTGGCTCTTTGAACACTACATTTATTGAATTTGATTATAACAACAATTATTACTACAATGAATAGTTATAACGATACGTGATTTATCCTAACTAGTATGTCCATATCCAAATATGTCTTACACCCTATTATACACGAGTAAGGATCCCCAGTTTTGGTCCTAACAATGAGACTATCTATCTATGTAATTTTTTTTAAAAAGTAACTTTTATGTATAACAAACATATGGTCTTGATTCTGGCTAAACTTAAGTCAACTTACTTTTGAATTGCTTAATTTACTAAACTTTCAAAGTTACATTAACGTACACTCGTAAGAGGAAGAGAGAGAGTTGTACCATTGATAAAATGCAACAAGTCTTTGCATTCATTATGGAACACAAGACTAACCCTAAAACGAACACAAATCACAAATCCCTTTATTATAAAGCCATTCTTACCTACTCTTTAGGATGGCAATGGGCAGGTCCGAAGCGAATTGGCCTGCCTTGCTTTGCCCCATCCCGTCCCGCGAAAATTTTGGGGTGTCTCGTCCCGTCCCGGGAACAGCAAATTTGTGGGACAGGGCAGAGTGGAGCGTTCCTTTGACTCACCAATTGTCTCAGTTAATTTTATATATATATAAATTGTAAATAAACAATTAAACAAATCCAGAGTGAAAGAATTGGAATAAAAATGATTATGAATGTGGGTACTTATGATAAGGAAATAGAAAGGTTGAACCCCAACTTTGAGGGCCTCCACCGACCTTGCCCTAAGCCTTTGGTGGAGGAGGTAAATCGCAGGATGTGCCTCCCAGGAGCTTGGGTGGAGAGCTTATGGATAGGCCTAGACTGTTAACCATATGGTAACTCACGCTTGCAACATGGCACAAATCCAATATTTCAGGATTCGAACCCTGCACCCCGCCGCGCTAGTGTTATATTTGTAACAAACAAAATAATAAAACTTAACAAGTTGGGACACGCCCCACCACATTTCTCTGTGGCCCATCCCAAGGTGGGACAGGCTGAGATGGGTCTGGATGAGCCTACTGCGTATGGGCTAAATGTATTATTGTTTTAAAACTTTTCCCATACTGGCGACGTGCTTCTGGGGCAGGACCATCCTGGTGGCCTTTTGGCAGCCCAGCGTATTTTGGCACCACTACAGGAGGGTGGGAAATGTAACATGTATCAGTATTGAAGTACAATTGCTGAAAACTGATGCTACAAATTTTCTGATAATTCTGAAATCTTAGCACCAAGGACATTCAGCAGTTTGCTACAAAGTATCCTTCTCTCATTACATTATGAATGTTGTTAAGCCATAAATACATCTGAACTGAAAGTAATTTGACCAAATAGCTTGCAAATTTTTGTGCACCAACTGTTGTTGATGATACAAGCTTATAATTGGGTAAGTCCTCTGTTCTTACCTGGACTAGATTTTGATTAACCTCAATGGCTGACTATATCACAAACCGTTTTATTTTACATAGGTGATAGGACCTGCTCTAGTTCTACAAGATAGGAGAATCAAAAGAAAGATTATCTCAAAGATGCACAAATCAATATCTTCCCAAATTATAGTTCAATCTGAAGCAGCTTTTTCCTTGGCTTTGAACATTTTTTAAGTTCTACGAGTTTCTGAGGTTTCGGTAGAACATCCTTAACAGCAATGTCTGAACAAAACCTTTCAGCCCATTCCACCAAGCCAGGAGTCTTGGTTTCATCAAGCCATTTTATACCATTGATAATTCTCTTTAGCCTTCATCAATCCCAGGTAGCATCCTAGTACAATATCAAGGTAACCAACATTATCTCCACCATAGAAAGCTTTTACTTTGCTACACTTAACAAAAGCCTCATCTAACAAAACTAACCCTTCGAAAATCTTCTCCACAATAGAAGCTCTTGCCTCGTCTCCCCGTGCCACTGCAAGCTCCCTGTACAATGAAAACCACTGGTAACATTTCAAGAATGTCAAATTACAACCATGAAAAAGAAAATAAGTTCTCAATACATTCGTCTAAGAGATTTTATGAGTAACAGGCCACATTAGTTCATGTGTAGTTCTTGAAATACAACAACAAACTAAACCATTCTCCCAATAAATTTAAGTTCGGCAATATAAATCATTTTCCTCTACTCTATGTAGTTCACGACTTCACGTACCATATACAGGAATATCTAAGTCAACTACCCTCAGCAGCTACATACCATATTATTTTTGGTTTACCCTGATTGAGAAAAGTATAAAAGGGAAAATGATTTTTCCTTGTCATCAATATAGGCTGCCCAGAAACAGGCTATGGCCCGATCATTAGGATCGGAAGGGAGGATTGACAGAGCATTAGTCCATGTATCATCAAGGTATTGAATAATGATAAGAGACTCAGAGATAGGCTTGTCACCATGAATTAGAACTGGGATTTTCTTGTGAAATGGATTAGTTTTAGGGAGAAGTTCACTTTTGTTTTGTAGATTCTGTTCAATGAACTCATAGACTCATAGTCAATAGATTTCAGCTTAAGAGCCATTTGATCCCTGGTTGAGTATGGGCCGGGCTTGCCCACATTTCTAACAGCTTTGGATCACTTGTTGCCATATCCAAATCTCAAAAGCTAGCAGTTTAAGGATTTCTCAAATTAAGCTACAGCGGCTCGGGAGGGCCATCGGCCCCTACAGCAGGGGCCGCCATGACCCTGAGTGTAGAGGAATGGTGAGAATCTCTTTAAATTTGGTATTATATTTGTTAAAAGACTTCAAATTTCATTCATTAGAAAAATCTTAGTCATTATTTAAAAGATTTTGATAAATATGACCATTCATGAACCACTTGATCTAAAAACTTATGTTGTTAGAGGGAGTCACATGTATATTATTAAAATCTTGTCTAAAATATGCCCCTTCACGTGTAGGCGGAGCTCATTTTTTCCCATCAAAGTCGGGCACGCACAATTTCATTAAATGGGTGGTAGCAAAACCTCAACCCAGGACCTTTGCTCTGATATTATGTTAAACTACTAGATCTAAAAACTTAAGTTATTAGAGAGGGCCACATGTATATCATTTAAATCTTGTTTTCGTTACGAATGTTATCCTCACTTGTTAATATCAAAAGCGAAACTTTGCTTTCACTTAAGCGAACATTAGTCCAGAAATATTCCCAGTTGCATGTACATCACTAAAAAGAAGCAACTTTTGGTTTAACAAAAACCAATACAACACAATTTGGAAAATTTGGCTGAAATGAACAAGAAACTTCGCTCAGGCCAACTAATTTAAAACATAAATAAGTTTGCATAGTTTACTTAAGCAAAAACCAGGTTTTGCTTCACAGCACTTTCTGGAAAATGTGGCTTAAGCATACAAGAACCTTTGCTCAGGCCACCTGATTTATAACATAAATAGATAAGTTTGTACAATTCGCTTAAGCAAAAACCAGGTTTCACTTCAGCAAACTAATTCAGCACTTTCTGAAATATGTCTTAAATAAACAAGGACCTTTGCCAAGGCCACCTGCTCAAAACATAGTTAAATTTGAATAACCATCAAGACATGCAATCAAATATTCCCAAGGCTTAAATGAGATTACACCTTAACGTTTTATGCCTTGAAGATTAAATCTTGTTATTCTTCACTTCAATGTTCTAAAAAGCGTAAAGCGTGGCTACGCGTGAAGGCTGAGCTTCAAGCTTTTCGAGCCTAGGCCAAGAGCGAGACAAGGACAAGGCGAGGGAGAAAGTGTGAGGCGTGGAGGTCGCGCTTCAAGCCTAAGCAGACCCTAGTCGAAGCTTAAGGGGCTTTTTAGAACAGTGCTTCACTTAGATTCAATGTATTTTTCTTTGCTTTACGCTTTTTGGTTTGAACAGCGATGATCATTACACAAACATTGTCGTGAAGAACGCCAACATCAAATTAGTTGCACTAACACACTTGATCCAATATCGTCAAACCTAGAAACTCATGCCCAACCTCATTTCCGAAGAATCAAAATTATTAGCCAATCCTAAAACTTAAGAATATGTTGAAGTGCAATAATAATATGAGTTGAATCTCCATGTATTGAGTTGAGCCATTTTGAAGAATTAAATGAAGATTTTGGAGTTATATTATAGAAATTGTGGAGCACACAAGGTGTGTTGAACCAATGTATTCTAAAGTCATTTCTTTTTATCTTGGCTTTTATTCCTTCGTTTATTTGGTGATGTCTTTATGTCATTTTCTTTCATGAAATTCTTTAACTCTGAAAATTCTCTGTTATTGGGTTACTTTGAACAGTTAAAAAGTCTTATGCGAGGGAAAACTATGTCAAATTTTCCATCAACTGAACCTTGCTTACTTTTGCACCCTTCAATGTGCGAAGTTTCACTAATTTAAGGCTTTTCGCATGATGTTTCACATGATAGTTTATTGATTATTTTCGACTTTGGCAATTGGAAAACCCAAGGAGCCAAATGAATACTCCAGTAATGGTAATATCCTTGGAAGTCTGAAGCATGATTTCTTATGATAGCCATCCTTGGAAGTCTGGAGATGTACAAACATAATCAAGCACACTAAAGACTTCTAATGCAAGTAGAACAAGGACCCCCAGGCCCCAGTTATAATTAGATAAGTACATCCATATTATCAAACTCTGCTTAATACTCTAGTATTCAATACACTGTTTTACATCATGCACCATTAGAATCTTGTCCAAATTGAAGTTCAAAGTGTTACGTTTTAGCTTTGATTGTTGAACGAAGAACATAAAACAAGAATAAAAATAGAAAGTAAAAACACCAAGTTTTTGTGTCCCGAAGGACCCGGGTTCGCCCAACCGTCGGCTACTTCCCGTTGAAGCTCCACAACGTGGATACGGCTTCATGCATTTCAAGATCTTTCAAGAAAACAGAGTCTCAGAGGTTACAAGAGTTCAACACCAAGAAATACTCTAACCCTAGTTTTACAGGCCGAGCATCAATCTGCGATTGACCTCAAATATACACACAGATGAGTTTATCTTTCACACAGGAAGGATCATCTACATATCTACACTGTGATTTCACAGAGAAATCATCAAAGAAACAAAAAAGGTGGAAGTATTCAGAACTCGGAGAGACGGAGAGAAGAAGAAAGGTTTTCGTCTGGAAGAAGAAAAGGGCTAAGAGACTCTTATCTGTCAACAGTGCCAGAACATTGCCTTTATACTCCAGGTGAACGGTTCTCATTGAAACCACAGAATAAAGGGCCCAGATGAAAAGAAGCTCACTCTAAGTATAAGGCGTGAAAACCAGAAATGCGACTTAGTCAGGTTGTATTTTTTATCAACATTTTACAATCTCCACCTTGATCAAAACCATCACAGACTTCTTCTTCTTTGATCTTTTATGAATGCATGATTCGCCTTAATCCAAATTGATTTCATAGCTTCTTGTACCTGCACAAACAAAAAAGTTAGAACAAAAAAAAGAATTAAACAAAACAAAACAAAAAAATTCTTACTAACTTTCATCTATCCTGTATCTAAGTTCAGGATACTCAAACAATTTTTGAACTTAGATAAAGGTAGAATTTTCGTGCCCATGTCTGCCGGATTAAACTGGGAAGGGATCTTTTCCAGATTTACTAACTCTTGGGACACAATGTCCCTGATAAAATGAAGTTTAACATCAACATGTTTTGTCCTTTCATGAAACACTGGATTCTTACATAAGTGAATTGCAGATTGACTATCAGTGTATATGACAGGAAACTTACATTCATAACCCAGTTCTTTCAAAATTCCTTTCAACCATAAGGCTTCCTTAACAGCTTCAGTTATGGCCACATATTCAGATTCAGTGGTTGAAAGTGCCACAATATGCTGGAGTTGTGATTTCCAGCTAATGCAAGTATCACAGATAGTAAACACATAAGAAGTTACAGATTTCCTATTATCTCTATCACTTGCATAATCAACATCAACATAACCTTTCAATTTTATTCCTTCTGAACTATGTTTAAATGTCAGGCCAACATTTGAAGATCCTTTCAAGTATCTTAGTAACCATTTTAAAGCCTCCCAATGAGAAGGACCAGGATTAGACATATATCTACTTAGCACACTAATAGAATGAGCCACATCAGGTCTGGTACATACCATAGAATACATAACAGAACCAATAGCATTTCTGTAAGGAACATTTTTCATTTCAGAAAATTGTTCTTCAGTCTTAGGGCAATCATCTTTGCTAATTATAAAATGGTTTCCTAAAGGAATACTAACTTCTTTTGCATCAGACATAGTAAATCTATCAAGGACTTTATGAATGTAGGGGGTCTGAGTTAGTTTCAGTTCATAAAGATCTTTATCTCTAGAGATCTCCATTCCAAGAATCCTCTTTGCATTTCCCAAATCCTTCATGTCAAACTCAGAAAACAGATCAGATTTTAATCTTTTAATTTGATTTACACAAGAACTAATCAATAGCATATCATCAACATATAAAAGCAAATATATACTGACATTGTTTTCAGGTTCACATTTATGATATAAACAATGGTCATAATCACTTCTTTTAAAATTTAAAGACAGAACAAAAGTGTCAAACCTTTTATACCATTGCCTTGGTGATTGTTTCAGACCATACAAGGATTTTTTCAGCAAACAAACATCAGTTGGTCTCAGCTTATCTTTGAAACCAGGGAGTTGACTCATATAAATCTTTTCATCTAACTCACCATGTTAGAAAGCTGTTTTCACATCAAGTTGATCAAGTTCCCAATTGAAATGAGCAACTAAAGCAAGCATCAACCTTATAGTAGTATATTTAACCACAGGAGAAAAAATTTCATTATAGTCAACTCCTTCTTTTTGAGTAAAGCCTTTAGCTACTAATCTGGCTTTAAATCTTACAGGATCAGATTCAGAAACCCCTTCTTTAACCTTATAAATCCACTTACAATCAACAATGGACTTATAGTTTGGTTTGGAAACTAACTCCCAGGTTTTGTTTTGACTAAGGGATTTCATTTCTTCAATCATAGCCTTTTTCCATTCAACAGAATGGATACTACTCATTGCTTCTTCAAAAGATTTAGATTCTTTTTCACAAAGTTCTTGATAACTCAAGAAAGCAAAAGAAACACTATCTTCAAAACCTAATCTTTGCGGCTCTCTTATATTTCTTCTCACTCTATCCCTTGCCAACTGGTAGTTTCTAAGACTACTCTCATCAGGGACATGGAAGTTTTCTTCAGTAACAGAGTCAGTTGAGGTCTCAACAGAATCTTCAAGATCTGTTTGAGTCTGACTATTATCAGACTCCACCTCAATTTCAGAATTTGGATTAGGTCTTTCTAAGTCTCTATCAGAAATGGTCAAGAAAAAATCATTTTTCTTTTCATGTCTATCATCAGCAGTTTTAGGGTCTAAGCAAGGCATATCATTTTCATTAAAAGTAACATCCCTACTTATTATCACTTTCACTCCACCAAGACCCCTAGCCCACAGTCTATACCCTTTTACACCTTGAGGATAACCCAAAAAAACACATTTTTGAGCTCTAGGCTCAAGTTTACCTTCACTTTGATGGGAGTATGCAGAACAACCAAAAGTTCTCATAATAAAGTAATCAGCAGGCACATTATTCCACATTTCAAAAGGGGTTTTATCATTTAGAGCAGCAGAGGGAGTCAGGTTTACAATACAGCATGCAGTCATTACAGCTTCACCCCAAAAACTTTTTGGTAATCCAGAGCTTACCATCATGCATCTCACTTTATCTAATAGTGTTCTATTCATTCTTTCTGCCACCCCATTTTGCTGGGGAGTATAGGGGACAGTTTTATGTCTTAGAATTCTATGCAATTTGCAAAATTTATCAAAATCAGAATTACAGAATTCTAAGCCATTGTCTGTTCTCAGTGTCTTTATTTTCTTTTCAGTTTGGTTTTCAACTAAGGTTTTCCATTGTTTAAACTTTTCAAAAGTGTCAGATTTATGCTTCAGTAGGAAAACCCAAACCTTTCTTGAAAAATCATCAATTATTGAAAGAAAATAAACACTGCCACCCATAGTAGGAACTGGTGAAGGTCCCCATAAGTCTGAATGAATATAATCAAGAATTCTCTTAGACTTATGAGTACCAGTCTTAAATTGCAACTTGTGATGTTTTCCTAAAATGCATGTTTCACAGAAATGCAGATCAGACACTTTGTCTTTACCAAAAACACCATTCCTACTTAGAATGGAAAGACCTTTGTTGCTTACATGAGCAAGTCTTTTATGCCATTTTAGGGTATCATTTTGTTCATTTATTACAGAAAGAGCAGAATGATTTTTTGTTAAAGCAGTAGCATTTACAACAAAAATTCCATTTTGTTTTACTCCTTTAAACATCACAAGAGAACCCTTTGCCACTTTTAACAAACCCTTATCAATTTTGACAGAAAACTCAATATCATCAAGTACACCTAAAGAAATCAAGTTTCTTTTCATTTCAGGCACATACCTTACATTTTCAAAAATGCACACACAGTTATTTTCAAATTGTAAAGACACAGTTCCAATTCCTGAAATCTTTGAGGTGATATTGTTTCCCATAGTTACTAAACCAAGATTTTTTTCAATCAGATTTGAAAACCAGTCTCTTCTTGAAGTCATATGAAAAGAACAGCCTGAGTCCAAGACCCATTCTCCTTCAAAAATAGATTTTTCAATCAGATTTGATTCAGTAACTTCAGAAATTTGACTTATGGCAACATAAATTTCAGCAATGTCAAAACTGGAAGAAGAGGCAATATTTGCTTCTTCCTTATTTTGATCATTTTTCTTTTTCCAGCAATCACCCATAGCACTTCTTACCTTTAGCTCTAGACTTTGACCTACCTTTTCCTTTAGAATTCTTTTTCTTTCCAGTTTGATGATTATCATAGTGCCCATTTTGTCTAGTGAGTGATCTACCTCTCACATTTAAACCTTCCCCTTTAACAGAATTCAAATTTTGTTGTTGAATATCCAGATTCTTGGTTCTTAAAGAATTAACCACAATTTCTATAGTTAAAGAATCCCTGCCATATTCAATGGCATTTCTCACATCTTTAAAGGTATCAGGTAAAGAATTTAGTAAAATGATGGCTTGATGCTCATCAGAAAACTTTTCACCACAGCATGCCAAATCTTGACTCAATTATGAAAAATTATCAAGATTTGTTTCAAGGTCCACAGAAGGATCCATTTTATAGCCAAAAAACCTTTTTAAAAGATATATCTTATTTGGAAGGGACCTTGTATGATACAAAGTTTCAAGTTTATCCCAAATGTGAGGGGTAGTCTTACAATCACTCACTTTTCTCCTTACATTATCAGCAAGATATAAAATTATGGCACTATGAGCTAACTCATCAGACTCTTTCATTTGAACACTTGTCAAATCATCAGGAAAAGACCCATCAATTGCCTTAGACAACTTTTGTTGAATTAAATGAGTTTTCATCTTTTGTTGCCATATAGAAAAATCACCTCTACCATCAAACATTTCAAGATCAAACTTACTTGTTCCCATCTTTAAAAAAATGGACAAGGTAAAAGAAAATTTTTCACAACACAAACAACAAAGATGACAAAGAATCAGATAATATACACCTTTCAACTCACAAAAAAACTTTCAGTAAAACTTGTTCAGATCATCACCTTCATGTATTTTATACAAAATAAAAGCATGAAAGAAATAAAAACTAAGGTCTCAGTTTATACACTGTTCAGAGATCCCCAGGATTCCGTGAGACTCTTGTTCTCAGGTCAAGGGAATGAATCCAAACAGGAGGCAAAAGGGTGTTCTTATTTTCAATATGAAAAATCAAAAAAATTCATAACAAGAGAAGATACTCCAGAGATATGATTTCTAAGTCACACAGAACAAAGAAAGCATGCTACTCATAAAATCAGTTTTGAAACCACACTTTAATGAAAGAGATTAAGACAAGAAAGAGACGGATAGTCAATTTTATGCATAGATCAAACAGTCAATACACAGCTGAGAACTAAACTTAGCAAGTATGAACAAGAGTAAGAGTTTTATCACCGAGCGAACACCCTGTGTTCGTTAGATGCGACTCCAGCAGTTTCAGGTTTCAAGTTTCACTGATTCGAACCTAGGGTTTGTAATTTTACCCTAGGAACTTTTGAGTTTCTTCAACTTTGGGGAATATTTACAGATCCCCTTCAAGAACATCCACCAGAGGCCTTATGAGTTTCAAGATTCACACCCAGCGCCTTATTTCACAACATCAAAGGCTTTCAAGAACACAAAGCCCTGATACCACTGTTACGTTTTAGCTTTGATTGTTGAATGAAGAACATAAAACAAGAATAAAAACAGAAAGTAAAAACACCAAGTTTTTGTGTCCCGAAGGACCCGGGTTCGCCCAACCGTCGGCTACTTCCCGTTGAAGCTCCACAACGTAGATACGGCTTCATGCATTTCAAGATCTTTCAAGAAAACAGAGTCTCAGAGGTTACAAGAGTTCAACACCAAGAAATACTCTAACCCTAGTTTTACAGACCGAGCATCAATCTGCGATTGACCTCAAATATACACACAGATGAGTTTATCTTTCACACATGAAGGATCATCTACATATCTACGCTGTGATTTCACAGAGAAATCATCAAAGAAACAAAAAAGGTGGAAGTATTCAGAACTTGGAGAGACGGAGAGAAGGAGAAAAGTTTTCGTCTGGAAGAAGAAAAGGGCTAAGAGACTCTTATCTGTCAACAGTGCCAGAACATTGCCTTTATACTCCAGGTGAATGGTTCTGATTGAAACCACAGAATCAAGGGCCCAGATGAAAAGGAGCTCACTCTAAGTATAAGGCGTGAAAACCAGAAATGCGACTTAGTCAGGTTGTATTTTTGATCAACATTTTACACAAAGCACCAAAAATGTCTAGGCACATGAAAAGTAAAACCAACAAAATTAGCTAGAATCATGAGTTTCGACGTTATTGCAAGAACCTAGTGTTCTTTTTCTGGAAGTTAAAAAATGAACTGATAGTGAAAGAACGCAATTTGGGTACAAAGCAGTAAAAATGATAAGGTTATACATTATAGATTGAAATGAATGCAGAAAGTCTCAGGTTACATGCCTTGCATAGACCTTTAAAAATTTTGCAACTCCTTGAAGAATATGCATTGAGTCAATTTCAATAAATACAATCCCAAAGTGTTAAAATCTGTAATTTCCTAACGATGCATCATTATCATGTTTCATTTCTTCTCCTGGATAACCAACAAATGGTAAAATCTTCCTTCAGTAGCTAATATCTTAAGTTGGAAAGTACCTACATTCATGCAGAAAAATCTTTGTAAGAGCTCGAATTAGAACCTGGGGCGGAGTTTTGGGGGGGGGGGGGGGTGTCCCAGAGGAGACCTGGACCCTCCAACTTTTTGGACTTTTTTTTTTTAATTTTTTAATATGTAATTTAATTTTCATCTAATAATAATTTAATGAATGGCAATTAGATCCATTCACCTAATATCAATTTAATATAAGGCAATTGTACTTATTGGTCTAATAAAATTAATAATACAAAATTACAAATTATTCACCCATTCATCAAATAATATTACAAAATTAATAAACGCACTTTGCTTGTTAATACATATCGTGTTCAATTGATTTTTTTTTCTTTTGAGCTTGAGTAATATTTAATTTCATTTGTAAACCGAATTTTCCTATTTTGGAGGATAATTTTATAGAAGGTAACGTAAATAAGAAGAGTTTAGATCTTGAATATTTTTGTGCAATGACTTCTTGTAAATTTTTTAAAGATTATGACTTATAAAAAAATATTAGATTCTTATTAAAATAGGCTCAATAATTGTGGTTTTAGAAAAAAAAAAAAAAGTTTAAACTTATTCTATATTTCTCTTCATTATGACCCGACTTTGTAAATTATTTCAATTTTTCAATTTAATTTTATTCATTCTAATGTATCAAACATTAAAAAAAATTTAAATCACATGAGTATCGTGAGATATGCATAAGATTTCTTGTGAACTTGCGGTAATAAGTAGTAAAAATGCTTATTATAGATTAACATAAGTTGTTAATTAGTGATTTTATTTTCTTGATATATTGAACAGGGTTGTACTTATGAATATATTTTCTTTCTCTATTATTGTAACTTTCTTCCTTGAGAGTAGTATTCTCTATTTTTTCTTGCATAGTGTAATATTTTGTGCTTGTGAGTAAATTTTCTTGGACTTAGAGTCTGTTTGTTTTCACTATTAATTTTGCTAAAAAGCTAAAGTCAAAGTCAACAATTAATTTTAACCACACATTTCATGATCCCACAACTTTTCAACCACACATTTCAACAACTTTTACAAAAAAATCTGATTTTAATCAAAATCAAACACACCCTTAATTGTAATTTGATTCAGTAATCGACAGAAAAAATGAATTAAAACTATGTATTTCTTATAATCATGATCACTGTGTTGCTAACTTAATATAAGTAATTAATTGAAGGAAAGTTGTTTCGATTGCAAATGATTTTAAAGTTCAAAGTGGGTTGCTTGATATATGTTATTATACCTCGGCTTAATAGGTCGAACTTAGAGCCTAATATATGTGTGTGTGTGTGTGTGGAACTAAATTTTGTTTCAATAATTTAAGTTATTAGGAATTTGGATAGTTCTATTTGGAGAAAAACAAAAACAATATTTAATTGAGTATCGAAAATAATAAAAATATTTGCAAAAATTTTGGGCGATTTTTCGAAAGGCATGACTAAAGTCGGAAAGAAGACGAACAAGACGACCAAAGAAAGACGAGAAAAATGACGAAACATTTAAAAAAAATAATAGATAAACACACGAATATATGAATAGTGCCCACACTCAATTCATTTTAATATATAGGGATTTGATACGTTTTCCTAAACATCAATGGATAATTTTAATAAAGAAAAAGTTAAATTTTAATCTATTTTATTCATTGAATTGTTGGGTCCGCCCCATATTTGAAGGGCCCATTACAAATACAATTAGCAATAAGGACCAAATTGATAAATTTGGTTAAAACCCATTAAGGTAATAAGTTTGTGGCTGCATTAGGGAATGTCTTCCGCCTCAAGAAACATAATTAAGATAATTAAAACCTACATAATTATTCTATATAAAGAACACAATTGGAGCAGCCATCTAGAGAGAAAAACAAGAGAAAAGAGAGAACCCAAATTCCGCTTCAAAAATCGAAACAACATTAAAATTCGCACAATTCTTGATAGCCTGCACATCGGTGATAAAATAGTGATATCTCAGGCGCTCCGTAGTCGGATCGTCGTGAAACTTTGACAAAAAGTTCACAACTGATTTTTCTTCAAATCCAATGGTTAAGATTAAGATCCAACGGTTCATTCGTAAAGAATTACCATCTGAACAATAACGAAATTTGTTGAGATCTTTATTTGTTGTTTTTGAGTAGTATTCCAAGAATCTTTATTCTTGATATATGTGTGGTTGGATTAATTGTTATTGTTGGTTTTTGAGGAATTCCATCTTTGATAGACGAGGATTATTTGTGTGTCAAGAGTTGTTTAGTTTTTGATGATTTGGTGTGGCTCTAGTGTTATCTAGAGAAGAACGTTGTACCCATTATTGTTGATTATAGTGGAGGATTATTTGGAGTTAGGTTGTGGATGTAGGCCGAACCACGTTAAATATTGTGTCTTTAATTTTTGTGCATTATTTTTGAGTTATTGCTCAATTTGATTAATCCATATTAGGTTCACACGAGAGGAGAGAATTAAATAGATTCCGTTGTGTGATTGTTCCATTGGTGTTTTTCTCCCATCATGAATAAGCTAATTGCCAGTTGCAAAGGTCCGATGTTGTTTCTTCCTTGCCGTCGTCGTTTGGAAATTTGGCCGAAACACATAGCTTGCGGCATGTATTAACTTGGGATTGACGACCACATGTGCATGGCACTTGACGGCATGACCAAAACGTGGGCATTCAATCTTGTCAGGTGTGTGTAGTGTCCTTCGCAACGTGTGTGACAACATAGTAAGTGTTTGCAATTGTTACACTGCAAACTTCCGTAATATGTCCAGCCCCTTGTCAAGTCATATTAATACTTGTGGTCGGATGATGTTACCCTCTTGATGTCCTTGTTCGGAAAATTGACCGAAGCACATAGTTTGCGACTTTTTTTGACTAGTACTACTTATCCAATATGTCTACATGTATTGATTAAATTAAATTATTTGAAAATTTTAAATGACATTGTTAATTCTCTTACATAAAGCAGATTGTTTATATATATCCTTACAGTAATATAAGAGTTTTAAATTTTTTACTGTAGCTTTTTTCGTCCAATACGCCACCGTTTTGCCAATGAAGACAGCCACACTTTTTTACTTTGTCCAACATTTCACCCAAAAAAATCTCCTCTCTCTCATCAAAAAAGGCCCTAAGCACATCTCAACCTTGGTTTCTGCCGTTGGTCCTCCACATTTGTCGCTATTTTTGCAATTGATGCAGTGTCAAAGATTTCAATCCAGTAACCATTAGGATCCTTAACAAATGATATATCCTTAATTTTCCCTGCAACAAGCATGCTTCGGTTAAGAACATAATATCTTGATGAGATCGATGAAACTAAATTCTGGAATTATTCATGACGTAAAATGATAAACATATATACATTTTCACAATGAGTGCAAATTCAAGAAAATTCATTGAAGTCACACTATTTCAATTACCGTCCTGAATTACTGCATTGTATGATAATATGCATGTTTGTTGCTTAATTTTCCAAATGTAACATATACTTTTGATAGGAGCCATTTAAAATGAAAGTAAATAAAAAATGTAGTGTGTAAATCCTGCTGAAGTTCAATATCCTAACACATCAGTGAAGGGAATCTACATGGAAAAAGATCATGAAGATATTTTTCATTCAACTAGCAATATGGCTACTGTAAAGAATATAAAATTTTTTATTCAATCTTCAAACTTCAAACAGATAAAATTGAACTTACAATATCACACCATCCATCCCATGAACAACCCTTCCACCAGACTAGCCACTCGGCAACCACGTTGGTTTCTGAGCAGCTCGGCAACCAGTTTGGTTGTCGAGTTGGATCACCATCTCGACTTGTATCAATTATCCAGTTGATTTAGTTTTTGCTGCGTGATGAGACTGTGGGATCAATTTTATGTTATAAATTTTATGTTTGATATTTGTAAGGACACATATCTATAATTTAAATTATAGGAAATTTCAAATTAGCTATTTATGTTTAAGTTTTTTTGAATCTTACATTTCTTCTGAATTCTCTGCTACTATATTTGTCTTAGTTGTGATTAATCTTGAGCCCAATTGAGATTTTAGTGGTCTCCTATATTTGATTACCAACCAATAACCGATCATCAAACTTTACATGGAGCCGAATATTATTGGTGGTTGAGTTAGTTGACAACATTTGTCGCCGAGTAACTCGACATTGGTAATCTTGCTGTATCCATTATCTTTTTTTTTTTTAGTTATATTGAATAATATGAACACTTAAGCTTAGCAAAAAATCTTGTCAAGTGAAAAAAAATTAGAAAAAACCAAAGGAAATGGAAAAGCTCACCCAAAAATAAAATAAAATTGGGTACTATTCATCGCCGAGCAATGAACAGTAACGAGTTACTCATCTGTTTTTTTTTTCCTAATCTTTTTGACAAATATTTTTTCTTTAGTTTATTTGTTTTTATTTTATACCTTTTCATTCAATTTTTTTCATTAATATTTTTTATTTTATCTTATAAGTAAATTTTAATTTTTTTATTTTAATTTTTATTTTTTATAATGTTGTCGAGTTACTCGACAACATTGAATTGAATTTTTTTTTTTACACATGTTGGGCATTGACCCATTTTCATTTTTTATTTTATTTTAGGAATAATTGCACGAAAGGTCCCTATCGTTTCAAAATCGTTAGGAATATACCCCTAATCTAACAAAATAGCACCATACATCCCATGAAGAAATAAGTATCGTAAGTCTCTTTTCACACTCTATCAGTTTTCTCTTTTAAATGCTATTATTTTTTTCTTATTTTTTTTCCTTTTACTATTCAAGATTTTCATTCAATTTTTCACCAAATTTTTTTTGTTTGATGATATAAACAAATTATACACAATTCTTTAATATTTGGCTTTTGAGTCATTAGTAAAAAGTTGAAAAAGTTGTAGCCAATGAGAGTTTGATCCAATTCAAATTCTTGAAGTGGTTCAATTCAATAAAAATAAAAAAATATTCACTTTTCCATATCACTTTACTAAGGTTGTTTACGAATCTTAGTTATTTAATTTTTTTACGAGTTATTTAATTTTTTTTATACGAATTATGTATTTATTTGGTTCTGCTTTTCTTATTATAATTTCAATATTTTACTTAATTAATTGTATTAAATAGTATATTCAAAAATATGTTTTTCAAATTTATTATTTATGTATTATATATTTAATATTTTTTATACGTATATATTCAAGCAATACCTACAACCTAAACATAAAATTTATACCTACATTTTTCACGAACGTGCAACGCACGTAGAAAAAACTAGTATATATATATATCCCTATATCCCTATATAATAAAAGAGGCAACTTGTTGTGGGCACTGTTCCTAAGAATGCGTGCCCACCTACTGTTCATTTTAATTTTTTTTTTAATACTTTTCCCTGATTCCATCAAACAATGTTGTTTATTTCCTTTTTCAATTTTTTCTCAATCGTAGACTTTTTCCATCACCATTTCCCCCCAACATTTCACCTTTGTCTCGTCTTCTTCATCTCCCTTTCGATTGCAGTCATTTTTTTTTTAAATTCGCCAAAAAATTACAAATCTGTTGATTATTTTGGTACCCAACCAAATCTTGTTTTTTATTTTCTCCAAACGGAAGCTATTTCCGCAAATGCATATGCTTTGTTCGCAACACTTTGCCCCTCTTCAATGATTGTTCTGGACAGGCGTTTGGAACATATTTGAAGGTTCCAAATTGGCTGCTATTATTTCTAGGGTTCGCTAATTGACCAGGTAGTTGTTTGGTTGTTTGAGATCTGTTTTTGTTAATTTTTTATTCTTGTTTGAACATTTGTGCTTGTTTGAGTGTTAATCTTCAATTCTTATTTTGAGTTTTATGAATTTTCGTCATAAAGTCAAGTTTATGGTTCTCTTTGAAAATTAGCTTTTGAGATTCACGATTTCAATTCTGACTAATAACATGAGTTCTAATGTTCATTATTTTAAATGAAATCGTAGTAAGTATTTATTGGCGGTATAAGTTTCATCTTCATCTTGGAAAACTTTCGGTGCTGCCAATGTTGGAAATTTTTTGTACTTTGCTGGAAAATTTTCTGAATTCGTAAGTGCAACACAATCGATAGTGTAATTTTCATTTTGGAAAACAATAAGTCCTGACATGTCCTCAACAAAGTTTGATTTTGGAAAATTTTGTAAGCTAATCCAGTCTGTTGCACTTATTAGCCACATTGCTGCTTGATAACAGGGAGCAAAGCATATTGAAGTTACTGTCATGCCAAGATTTATATATAACGTGGATTATAGGTTTGTTGCATTGTATACAACTTTGTTGACATCAAACATTTAGAATTTAATGGCCAATGTATGTTTGTTTTAATCAATACTGCACCCTATTTTCATAGTTAGATGGAAATACGGGGTTCTTCCAAGGATGCTGAGCTCTTTGCCTTGGAAAATGGTGAGGACAATGTGCTTAATGAAGTTTTTGTTAATACTTCCTCTGCATAAGATCATTTCCCGCCTTCCTATTTAACATAATTTGTAGGTTGTTTATCTTTTCCAAATTGTTTTCTTTTTCATTATTTTTAGGATTTGTACTTTATTGCTGTTAGAAGATTATGGGGGGCAATTGGCTGAGAAAAGAGTGTATTAGTTCAGATTACAAGCCTCTATTCTCCCTTTTAAACTATTTGGGATTGGAGAATGACTGCTTGTTTGTAAAGATATGATGAAAGGGTAGACGTTGTAGGATGGAGAGAATGTTGTTACATTTTGTTTCTTGGTGGAGAAGGTCTTTGTTTCTTCTTTTGTTATAAGAATCGATTTATTCTCGTGTAAACAGTTTCATATCAAGTTGATAAAATCAATTTAATCTTTGCAATTCAATGGACATATTTATTGTTTTCTTCACAATATAATGAATTACTTTCTTGTGATTGATTTTTCTTGTTGCCTTGTTCCATATGGCATTTAGAGTTCCTTCTTATTTTCAGAGATGTGAAATGAAAGTTATCGGTTCTTCACGGGTGTTAGCTATTGATCATCTAAATTCTGCAAAAGCATTTTGAGTTCATGTAAATATAATCAAATCACGTCCTAGGATCCCTTGTCTGAGCATCTCGAGCTGTTTTAAAAACCTAATGATAACATGTTCGTGTCATCATTATTGAATGAATAGAAACTTTTGGCCAATAACTCTAATACTATTATTGTGTTGTTATTATTATTAGTATTAGTATTTGCTAGCAGCTGCTTTTGAAGTTAAGTACAAGAGAGACGAGGTTTCCCTTGTATGTTACGAGTAACCAAAATTAGGTAGAATCTTGTCCTTTCAAGTTGCTCGATCTATTATCACAAATACTCAATTTTGTTCTGATTGATAACTGAATGTCATTTTTCAAGCTCAATATACTTATATGAAATGCTTAATCACCTTTCTTTTCTTGTGCAACATTTAGGAAGTAACATAATATTTCCCTTCTCAACTGAATCTTTCTATTTATTTTTGGGTGGCAGAAGCATTTAACAGGAACATTTTTAGACCGTCCGGAGATCCATAAGATACTCGGGATTGTAATTTGTGTGACAATGATTCAAAAAAATTCTGCTTAAAAGTATTGAAGAAAGTGCATAATGGATGACCAGAACATTAATGATCAACTTTCTAGCTGGGTCAGCACTTCGACTTGTTATCTTATTCCTATCTCCCCGGATCTTGTCTCTTGGGGCCCATCTCGAACTAAGTGGAAGTCGATTCCTAAACTTTGGTGGTTATCTTGAATTTAGATCATATTTTTGGGTAACTTCTTCTTTAAACATTCCAAAGCTTGTGATGTTCATGCAGAGTCATTGGATGATGCTCTAAATCATTGCATAAAAGGTTGATTGAAGACCCAAAGTTGAACAAGGCTGTCCCCATGGAGCAACACACAAAGATGCCTGATATTGATTTCCTAACAAAGATTAGGCTAATTTCCTGTCATTACTGGGTAACGATTATATTATTATTCAAATTTATTGTTAAAATGTGTTGCATAAAGGCCTTTTTTGTGATCAAGAAGTTCCATATTCTAATATGAGACTAATTTGACTTTCATAATTTGTGGACAGCTGAGTGAAAGAAAGTTGAGATGGTGATTTTTCAGAAGTCGAGTTCCAATCCTTGATGCCACATTGTAATTATAATTTTTCTTCTTCATGTCCGGCAATGGCTGTATCATGCCGGATTTTTTTTCTGGCAAGAGTTACTTATTGTAACCGGTACTCAATTAAGCATCATCAGTTACTCAAGTGCGGATTGAGGGGCATTTTGATGAATTCTAGATGCTAGACTTGGATATTTACTTTGGCCACGGTTAGAGACAAACAAGAGAAAATTGAGGATGATACTCTTTTAAGTGAAAACTTAACTGGTGTTTGTTTAGATAACAAGCAGGTAAGATTAAAAAATTTCCATTTTCTTTTTCCATTTTCAATTTTATGACTGCTATATGATGAGCATGCAATTTTATTATGTATAATTATGGTTTATCCAACGAAAATGTTGATATAAGTGTATTAATTTTTCTTTTATTAGAAAAATATTACAAAAATATTACTCAATATTTATTTAGCTTCTGCTAATTAAACTTCTTTTGTGAATAGTTGTAGCTCAAGGTGCCGAGTAGATATGAAAATTTGAATACATTGAAAAATGCATTTGTTAAAGATTTTGTTTTTTTTTGGAATTTAGAATAAGGTAATCACCGTTGAACTACATCATTTAGTGTAACTGATACCCTTTTAGATCTCATGCGAATTGCCAAAATTATCTCCTATAGTAAATCCGCACATTGTTGCAACAGCTATGGGCAAGTTTAACAATTCATTAAAGTAGAGCAGCTGTTGCAAACTGTATTCCTATTGAAGAGATCAAAATCCGAAAATAAATACTTATTCTAAGCATAAGTAAATTTATAAAGTTGAATCAATATTGCTTTCTTTTAATATTAATTTTTAGTTTAAAGCCACAAAATTTTTCCGTTTGTAACTTTAGCAAGTTACCAATCTCGTATATAAATAGAACTATTATTGAAGAATTGAGACATTGAATTATGATATTCATTATACCTTTTTGAATGGTTGATACATCAAAGTGAACAAAATTAATTTGGAAGATTGAAAAAAGTTGCAAAGTTAGGTTATAATAGGAAAAATATATAATAAGTTTAAACTTTAAAGTAATAGAATAATCTTTTTAGATTATAATTGAAGTATTTAATTCTAAGATTTGTAATAATCAATTTTGCTACTAAGTTGTATACCATTCATCACATAATCTAAAATGTAGAACGTTCTTATCAAAGATCATTCGAAACTATTCTCGCTTACCATTAAATAATACGTATTTTCCTCAACAAATTTTAATATATGTTTTACTCAATCTTTCATATGCGAGAAAATAATCAAGAAACTCACTAACAATGACCACGCTATTAAATACTTAATTAAAATATAATACGTGCCTTGCACGTATACTTTACTAATATATATATATATATATATATATATATATATATATATATATATATATATATATATATATATATATATACCATTTTTCGTTAGTGCCACATGTTTCGAGCGTGTTTAGTATCAATGGATGTCTTACAACTTAGTCCTTGACCACTCGTAGTCGCAGGCAATCTCCATTTATAGCCTAACAACAGCCTATGTCTAGCTAGCGGTGGAGATCTTTTCTTTGAATAAAAATAGAAATATTGTGTATATTCTTATTAGGGATCTTTTTTGTAAAATCCCAATGGTAATTATATGAGCAAATTTATCATGAATTAATCAACATGAACACACACATGTTTAGTATAACACTCAACAGTTCCATTAATGAAATTTTGTACAGAGGAAACTGCAGCTTTAATTTAATAAATTACAACAATATATATTTTACAAGATTCATGCAAAGAAAATTACACACAGTACACACCCAATTCTAAGCAGTTGGATATGAAGAATCCATTGCAATACCACAAAGCCCTTCTTTAGCACCAATATCCCTTTGCATCATTATATACCCCTCCTCTCCCCAGCTGCTTCCCCATGAATTTTTAACCAACCAATACTTAGTACCGTCACTAGTCGTCCCGTACCCAACGGCCGTCACGCCGTGGTCGAGTTCGGTCCCACAATCTCCTGTGAAAACTCCACCGGAGTAAAACTGAAAGGCCATTCCACTGGCGTCGATGGAAACCGATACGGGTTGATTAGCCACAGCCTTGAGCAATGCCTTTTCACTATTAGCAGGCACTTTTTCAAACCCTAAAATCTTGGCAGCATGGGATAATTCTTTGTTTTTGTTGCAAGCCCCATCTGCAGCCTCATAAGGGTATGTGGATTCAGTGGCAATTCCTTTGTTTTTCACAATGAATTCAAAGGCATCCTCCATGTATCCACCCTCACAACCTTGATCTTCACTTGTTTTGTCACAGTCTACTATTTCTTGTTCTGACAGTGATATTAACTTCTTTGTTTTTATTTGATTAATACCTTCTGTGGCTCCAATTGCTGAAAATGCCCAGCAACTTCCTGTTGAAGACAGAAATATATGTGAGATGACGTGTTGAAGATAAAATATATAAATATTCATCGTGAGGTGATGTGTTGAAAATGCCAACAACATAGAATCAAGTTTTCGATTATTATATGAATGTGGTGTGCATGTGAGGGGGACCTAAAGATGAAATATAAATAAATATTTATCATATAAGGCGTGTGAAAATGCCTACCAACTTCTTACGTGTCTTTTCCTTCAAAAAAATTGAATATAGTCCCCAGGTTAATGATGTGTTATCATCGGTCATATAACAACTTAAGCTTTTAGACAAAATAATTTGACGTTAAGAAAGGTGAATTACCACATTGTCCTTGATCCTTTACAGGGGTGACTGCCCCTTTCTTCCTCCAGTCCATGCTAGAAGGCACTGCAGTCACATTTTCATACTTAAATGATGTAATCTCAGATGATTTCTTCTTTGAGGGCATCTTTAATCCATTGCGAGCAGCCCTAAACTCTTCATTTGTTTGATCAGCAAACTCGTTAATCCCCAGTTTATAAGGCCGATTCCCAGCTTTATTAAAAGCGTCGATGAACTCTACATTGTCTTTGAAAATCTTGAAACGCTTTTCTTTCTCGACATTGTCCATGTAAACACGTCCAGAACGCGTCATCCACTGCTCGTGTTTTTCTAACATGGACGGTTCAGATATTACTCGCCCCATGGTTTGACTAGCCCACAACCCTAAGATCATCACCATGAGAACAATGGTGAATTTGATCATCAATCCCATTTTTCTTGAGAATTGAATTTTTTTTTTTTATAATATGATGAATATTGAGTTATGTTTTCTTGAATCCATTAAGGCATTGGTATTTATAGATGATACAATAAGATGTAATTGCTTGTAATTAATTTTTAATTATAATTGAAAATTGTCCAATTTTGCAGTTTGCCGGGCAAATTGCTGTGATTGGACAACAGTGTAACTCATTACGGTACGTAAATGTTGTGGCTCTTTGAACACTCCATTTATTGAATTTGATTATAACAACAATTATTACTATAATGAATAGTTTTCAACTTAATTAATGGGTATTGAGGATTGAGGTTTTATCTTAAAACATTAATTTTATCAAATCCAAATTTATATATGATTATTTATTTATTTATTTATAACGATACGGGATTTATCCTAACTAGTATGTCTATATCCAAATATGTCTTACACCCTATTATACAAGAGTAAGGATCCCCAGTTTTGGTCCTAACAATGAGACTATTTATCTATGTAATTTTTTTAAAAAGTATCTTTTATGTATAACAAACATATGGTCTTGATTCTGGTTAAACTTAAGTCAACTTACTTTTGAATTACTTAATTTACTACACTTTTAAAGTTACATTAACGTACACTCGTAAGAGGAAGAGAGAGAGTTGTACCATTGATAAAATGCAACTAGTCTTTGCATTCATTATGGAACACAAGACTAACCCTAAAACGAACACAAATCACAAATCCCTTTATTATAAACCCATTTACCTACTCTTTAGGGTGGCAATGGGGCGGGTCCGAGCGAATTGGCCTGCCTTGCTCTGCCCCATCCTGTCTCGCAAAAATTTTGGGGTGTCTCGTCCCGTCCTGGAACAGCGAATTTGTTGGACAGGGCAGAGCAGAGCACTCCTTTGACTCGCTAATTGTCTCAGTTAATTTTTTATATATATAAATTGCAAATAAACAATTATACAAATCCAGAGTGAAAGAATTGAAATAAGAATGATTATGAATGTAGAATGTTAGGATAAGGAAATAGAAATTTGGTATTATATTTGTAACAAACAAAATAATAAAAATACCATATTGATGTTATTGTATAGTGGTTAAGCTTGACAATTTAACATTTTCAACCCGGGTTTGAATCTCATTTAGCCAATTCCTAACAAAAGTAGTAATTTTTCATTGTATTTTATGATTTTTCAAAAAAAAAAAAAAAAAAAAAAAAAATTGATGGAGAGGATCCGGGGTTGGCTGGGGAGAGGTGGCACTCAGTCAGACCTGCTACCATTACTTGAATAACCAGGGCGGGGCAACCCAGAGCGAAGAACGGGACGAGTCCAAGTCAACATGTCAAATTGACATCCCTACTACTCTTATCACACATTACTTAAGACAAAAATGTCAGCAAACGAACAAGTGACACGTGTGATCTTTTAGGGCATTTTCTTAAGTGATAATCCTTAGAGCACCTCCAATATTGCATTCTATGAATTGCTATTTAGGTGGCACGAATGTTGAAAGACTTTCGATCTACATGTCATTAATGTCTAATTAATAAACATTCGACTTCAATTTTGGTCTACAATGCATGTATTTGATTTTATTAAAATTACATTAAAATATGCATAGAAAATTTCAATCTACATAAGAAATCTAAATTTTGCTCATTCAGCATGTCTATCGGAATTTTTGAATTTAGACGGAATTCTAGATATTGTCTATTTTTTTCCTACTACATCAACTTGACATAGTCATTGACAGCTTACATTGAAGAAGAATTTTTTTAGATATTTTGCTTATGTGTCAAAAAATAAATAATATAGCAATCCATTGTTGCATTGGAAATACTATTATGGACAATATTAGTTTAGGGGTATATGCACTCTAAACTCTTAAAAACTTTAATTGACATTTTTTTTATGTAATTTACTTTTATAGATTTCATTTACTTTTATTGATTTTTATGGATTTTAATAGCCTTCTACAAGCTTTTATAGATTTTCATTTTGAAAGACTTTCCTAGACTTTCATAGGCCTTTTATGGATTTTTATATTTTTAATTAAAAATTTTGAATATAAAAATATAATGTCCCATAATTTAAAAAAAAAAAAAATCGTCGGACAAAAATCTAGTAATTATTTATTTAATTGCATTAAATTATTAAGTTCATAAAAAACTTTGAATTTATAATGTTCTATTTATTTTCTGCAAGTAAACTAAATTAATGATATAAATTATTAACTCACTCTCTTTTTTCTTTTCGATAAAATTATGAGCTTCCAAATAACTTGTAGATAAATTATATATATATATATATATATATATATATATATATATATATATATATATATATATATATATATGGCAAGCGTAAGAGTATATTTCAACAATTTCTTTTTTTCAGTTCATAAACTCACTTCTTACCTCTAATAATGGTAATAGTCTATATGCAAGACCTTGTGAGTCTCATCAATTATATAAATAAATAGTCAAAGTACTAATTTTTATTTGCCCTCTCAATCATCTAACACCAATAATGATGAGACTTCATTATGGAAACTCATCAAAATATTATAATATATAAACTCAAAACAACTAAAATAATTACTTTATGAAGAAAAAAGACACATGTGCTCATCAAGAAAAATAGAAAAAATAAAAATAAAAAATACAATAATAAAATATCAAATTTTAACTTGATGAAATTCAGAAATAAACTACAATCAACCATTATATAAGAATTTAATTGTAAATTTATTTTATTTTTATTGAAAAATAAAAAAAAATGAAATAGAAGAAAGAGAAAAAAATAGTTATAGAAATATTGAAGAAAAAAATCGAGAAAAAGTATTAATATTTTTTCTCATAAAAAAATTGGTAATTAATTTTGTGTCTATAATTCATAAACGAAAAAGAAGAAAGAGGGAAAATAGTTTGGTGAATATTGAAAGACAAAAAAAAACATCACATTGAATAAAAATATTAATATTAATATTCTTTTTCATAAAAAAAATAGAGTAATGCTACATGAATCAACACTTGGACCAAAAGTTAAACAACCATAAGTAAAATATCTATAGTGTCCTTTGAAAAGACACGTTTGAAAATTTGAATTGTGTCTTTTCAAAAGACATTTTTGATATTTTACCCATGGTTGTCAACCTTTTGGTCCAAGTTTTGGTTTATATAGTATTTTCCAAAAAGATATTGGTAATTAATCATAGTTGCAAGTTTCGTAGAATGAAAGAGAAGAAAGATTAATAAAATAGTTAGGAGAATATTGAAGAGAGAAAAATATATATTGAAGAAAGAGAAAATTATTAATTTTAACGATAGAGTTTGTAGGAGGAAAAAGAAAAAAAGAAATATTGCATAAAGAAAAAAAAAATCAAAATGAAAGACTTTTTTTTCGAAATTCTTTCAAATTATTGGAGATGAATAAGAGATAAGTTGTGATATGTTTTATTTATGCATTGTACTTTAAAGTTAGTACATATAATTTTTTTATAAAAATCATTGACATTTTGAATACTACTGAATTTCGTAGAATTTTAAAAAGTTTGAATTGAACATCGCACGAGTTTTTAAAAAAATTTAAAAGTCTTTAAAATTCTATAATGAATACCCAAAAACTTTTATAGAATTTAAATATATACTCCATTCGTCCCATTTATATATGCTGATTTCATTTTTTACACGGATTGTGAAAATTTAAATAATGTTATTGAAAAAGCAAGTTTTGCAAAGAATTTTTCTAGTTTACCCTTATTTAAATATTATCAATTCCCACTACATTTAAAAGACTAAAAGTTTGTATGTGTTGATAACAAAGTATATTTAATATGAGTATATTATAAAATGAAAAAAATTAAATACACCCTCAACAAGTTAAATGGACTATAATTTGGAATAGACAAATAAGAAAAATCAGCCTATATAAATGAGATGAAGGGAGTATAAATACACACAAACTTTTAAACTCCATAAAAGTCTTAATTAAATACACTCCTAAGAGAAGAAAAAATAACCACACATTATACAAAGATTGGGATAGGTTGGATTCTAAGAGCATCTTCAATGTTGCGTTCTATTTTGAATGTCCAACTGATGTGGCGATGAGGTGGATGGAACAAAACTCATGTAGCAGCATTTATTGTAGAAGACCGTCCAACATATCTATCAAGTTTTAGACATCCTGTTAGACGGCTTTCCACCTATTTTTTTTATTAAATTGTGTTTATTTCTCTCATCTATTTTTTCCTTCTATTTCCTCTTTCCACTTAATCTCTCCTCATTTTTTTTCTCTCTCACCACATAAATGTTTTAGAAGATGTTTAGTATTGAAGATGCTCTAACATTCTTGCACTTGTTTGAACTTGTTTTTGATATTAATGAAATACCAATGTTCTTGCAAAATAGTAAAATTTAGAAGCCTCATTTTTGTCAATTTAGTATAGGGTACGTAAATGAATTTGAAAAGGTGTGTGATGGAAGAAGTGGGGGGTTTAGACTATGGTATATTCGGTAATTTGTTTTGTTTTGTTTATATATATATTCTAAGAATTTTTGATATTGTAAAATGTGTCAAACGTTATTCAGATAGAATGGTCGAGTCACCCGGCCACTACTATTCCCACAAATCCGTCCTAAATTCGTTAGTGCACCCGCAACTCCGTTTCTTTTTTTCTTGACCGACGAGATTAGGCAAGTGCGGAATGTCCAACCAACCTACTGTAAAGTGCGACTATGCGACCAAACAATTGGTATTTTTTGTTTTTTTAGCATTTATGTAAATTGTAATGTTTATCATGTTTTGTATTTTTGTATTTCTGATTTTTTTTAACAGGTTCGTCATTTTATTTATATTTTTTCAGCATTTGTATATTATTAGGGTTAATTTCAGTGAAGGTCACTGAAGTTTTAACAAAATTACAAAAAAGTTACTGAAATAACAAAGTTTCAGCGTTTGTCACTAAAATATTCACCAAAGGTCACTCTGTTAAATTTTCACAGTAAATTGATGGCGTGTTACCGTTAACTGTCCACGTGCCACATAATCGAATGACATGTGACAAAAATTTATTGCCACATATATTTAATGTACTAATAATAATAAATCTAGACGGCAATGAATGCCTTTAAAATATAAGGACCTAGCTACAAAAGAGATATAATAAATTAGATTTCCATTTTTCCTTCTTTCAAACCTGTTCTTCATCCCCAAATTGGCGAGTCAATGGAAAACCCTACCCTGTGCACTGCCTTGCAAATTGGTAGGTTGTGAAGCGGGGTAGAGCCGATCCATCTCATTGTCATTCATATATGTTGTCATACCTAACATAAAGATATTATATGTAGTAGGGGTGGATTATAGACAAATGTTAACATGCTCTAATTAGGAAAGTGATTACGATCGTAAACTTATAAAATATCTCACACAATATATGACGATGATGTCACACGAGATTATTTTCTTGCCATTTTCTTCTTAGTTTTCTTGAAGGTATGTCTCCTCCTAAATTTGTCATTTGATTTTCATTTTTAGTATGAACAAAAATGATAGTTTGACTAAATAAAAATAAAATTATAAAAATTGTGGGGGATTAAAACCTTCCAATGGACCACACAGTATCTTTTTCCCTCCAACAGCCTTCCATGCACCGAGCCACGTGTTACCATATTATTCCGCCACGTCATATAGTCTACGAAGCTGGTGGGCCCATATGATGGCGAGGCCGAAAACCCAAAAACTCAATCCGCCCCGATTGTCATAAACAGTGTCATTCCCGTAATTGAATTCTTCTTTCAGGGGTGATTCAGTAATATAAATTAAACAGGCGTTTCGGTTTGTAACAGACAGCTGTTCTGAGGAAGAAAATACACTTTTCGGTTCGAAAAACCTTAAACAAACTCTTATGGGTATTGAGGAAACCAATAAAATGGAGGCTGTCGAGGTAAATTTTCATCACCCCATTTGATGAATTCCGCCACCTATAACCACCGTCTATGCGGCGGCGCAGCTACTTTTATTTTATAACCCACACCCACCAACTACCTAACTGATTCCCTTAATCGTTTTTAACTTTTTTTTCTTACTTCTTTAATGTTCAATTTTGATATAAAAATGGGGTTGGATTTTGATCTTGTTTTGAGCTTTATTTAAGTCTTTTACTTCGATTCTCTGTGTTTTCTTGAATGTATGTTTTTGTTTGTGCGTCAGTGATTGTGTTGGAATGTCTTCACTTCTTCTGTTTTTGGACGAAATCAATAAATGGAGGCGGACGACGTAAATTTTCGCCACCCCACTTGGTGAATTCTGCCACCTATAACCACCGTCTCTACGTCGGCGCTACTGGATTATTTTTCTAACAACCCACCAACTATCTAACTGATTCCTGATTTCTTAATCGTTTTTTTTTTGTTTACTTCTTTTTTTTCTCTTCTAAAGTTCGATCTTGATATACAAATGGGGTTGGATTTTGATCTTGTTTTGAGCTTTATTTTCAACTTTCACTTCGATTCTCTGGGTTTTCTTGAATGTGCGTTTTTGTTTGTGTGTCTGTGGTTTTGTTGAAATTCCCTCACTTCTTTTTCTTGTTAGAAAGTTGCCGTGTATTTTGATTTTCTTTTCAGCTTTCTTGACATCTTTAAGTCTGATTCTTCGTGTTTCTTGATTATTTTTGTATGTGGGCGTCTATGGAAGTTCCTCATTTTTTTTTTGAGGTTTTTTAGAAGATGATTGTCTATTTTGTTTTCATTTTACTTCATTTTATGATTTATAGTATTTTTGGCCGTGGCGTGTTTTTTATTGTTCGTTTCATGCATTTTATGTTTAAGTCTAAAAATGGGGCAGGATTTTGATATTTTTTTAACAATGCTTGGATCTCAACTGTCTTGGTGGTTTTTGCTGATACATTTAAATGTGCATGTGTTTCCCAATGCAAATTTTTTATTCTTTTTTTCTTTGGGGTGTAGAGATTGATGGCATTGAAGAAAGCATATGCGGATATAATGTTGAACACCGCGAAGGAGGCAGCGGCCAGGATTATGGCATCGGAGACTAAGGCGGCTCGGTATCAGCATGAGCTGAAGGTTGCAAAAGAGGAGTCGCTGCGAATGCTACTGCTCCTCAAACAAATGATGGATTCTAAGGTGAATTAATGGATTTGAAAGCAAAATTTCTGCCTCTTTTCCTTGTTTTTGTTTTCTTGAATGAGGTGGGTCGTATCGGAAAGAAGAAAGAGAAATTAAGAGAAATGGGGATTGTACCCTGTTTTGAGCTTGAAATTTTGTTTTGGATGATTTTACTGTGTAAATGTGTGTGATTGGATTTTGCTTCAGTCAAATGTTGTCTCTTGTTTTTGGTTCCTTAGTGCGGGTTCTTTGATTGGTCTTACTTTCTTTAGGTTCATTTGTTTGGTTTAATATGAAAAAGAATTCTCATGTTGGCTTGGGATTTGTTCTTTGTGAATCAGTCAACGGAAGCGCTCTAAATAATCTTAAATTGGGATAAGCATGTATCTTTTGTTTCTGTTGGTTCTGTGACGGGCTGATGGAATGCCCTTTTCCTATGACGACCTGGTAGCAATGTCGAAAAGTTGGTTATCTGTTTACTTTCTTTGTTGTCCTGATTGATACTTCTTTAGTGGCAGTCCAATTTTGGCATTTCGTCTTTATTGTAACAAGATTTTGAAAATGTGTTATGTGCTTGGCGGGCAATATTTATTATCGTTTGGCACCAAAAGAACTGCCATTACACGTTTCTTCCCACTCCCAGTGATCATATTAAACTGCCAAATGGCACGACACTTATACGAATTTACATAAACCACGTGTTCTTTTGGTATGTTGTTCTTACTGTTATTCATCTAGCGCTGCCTTTTGTGGAACTGTTTGGTGGAAGTAACAGTCAACTAATCAGCGCATTTATCCTTATCCATAATGTTTTAGGTATGTTGTTCTGACCGTTATTCATCTAGCGCCGCCTTTTGTGGAACTGTTTGGTGGAAGTAATAGTTAACTAATCTCGCATTTATCCTTATCCCTAATATCTTAGGTGATCATAATTGCTTCTCAACTATTTAATCATCGACCATAATGGAGGTTTTCGTCCCTACTCACACAAAAAGACAAGTACGTCTGTCTTTAATTTTCAAATAAATCTCCCTTTCCTCTAGTCCCTTCTCATTTTTTTCACCATTCTTCAAATCTCTCCTTTCAATCTTGTTCCCCTTCATTATTCTTCAACTCGAATCTCTCATCTCAATCTTATTCATCCTCATTATTCTTCAACTCGAACAAGCTTCTATGGTCGGATTCCACTTGTAAGCGGTATACTAGTATAAAATAATATGTTTATTGGGGAGCTATTTAGATAGATGTAATATATAAATGGAATTGCTATTAATAATTCCTTAATAAAGTTAATCTCGGTTTTTTTTATTATTATTATTTTTTAAAATTTAGCAGTAACGAAATTTTTCGTATGGAAGTTATTTTAAGACATAACTCTACTCTTTATCTGGTGCAAAAAGCAGACGTTATGGTTTGGTAATATGTTGTGTTATGACATTTTTGTGTTAGTTCTATACATCTTTTTAACTTCCTTTATCGTAGTAAGTCACACCATGAACATCTTGGTCCATTGTCATCATTTACATTTCCCTTGTGGCATAAAGGTGTGAACAATGAATTCTAATTAATTCAGGATCTAGAATTAGAGAACTTCCATAAACCAAGTAGCCATTGCAGAATGTCAGTTATTAAAGAAGTAATTAAATCTCTTCCACCACACGTATAATTATGGCCCTTGCTAATATTGCTTGTGAATATCTCGAGATGAAGCAACAATGTTTTGAACTTCTATTTATCAACTTGGAGCATGTTTGGCTAGGCTGAAAAATTTTACTTACATGTAAACAAATAAGTTTCAAACTAATAATTTTTTTATTGGTCAAAGTCGGAAATAAGTAAATTACTTATTTTGGTAGCAAGGTAAGAGTTACTTTCTCAATAAGTAACTTTTTTTAACTTATAAGTAAGAAAAAACTTACATATCTGATGATGTTTAAAAATTGAGCTTGCAAACTATGTAGCAGAATTCCAGTGGCAGACTGCAGAACTCGTCATTCTTCTTGATCCTTACTGCTTTTAAGTAGGTTCCCTTCTTTTTTTTTTCATAGGGATTCCAAATTCCAAATGTGGGCTTTAATTTTAATTCTGGTACTGTTTCCTTCTACCAGTGAAGCTCGTGATAGTTAGGTTATGTATTTTGTCACCCCTTGCATGGAGACAGGTTTTACTGCAAAGTTTGAACTTTATTCCGTTCTCTCTATACAACACACCCACACATATTGATCTATCTTTTAATATATCTTTTCAATTAATGCATTTGAATATGACCAAACTATAGATACGGGAAGCAGAAGCAGCATCATTGAATCAGCAGAAGAAGATTGAAGAAGTTGAAGCTCAGCTCCAGGAAGCAGAGGATATTGTAAACGATCTCAGAGAAGAGTTGAGAGAAGTGCAGGCTGAACTGGAGCGGGTGAAAAACAAAAACATGCCACTTGTAGATGAGCCTAATAATGCTTGTCCAAGAGAAGTACCAGATGAGAATATAATTTATTCTCCTCAATCCGTTACATGTGCTGAGCCAAATTTACTGAATGAGTCCTCTGTAGCTTCTGATGTTAGAATTCCAAATCCTTACCAAAGACACGAGGTTCAGAAGTGCTACAACAAGACAGTTTGTATGAACAATTCATGTAATGTGAGTCCAGATTTGCCTACTATAATACTGAGAAATAAAGAGCCTGGATTGTACCGAAAGGGTTGCACATATAGAATTCGTGCATGTGAAAGGAATCTGTTGGATAGGGAATCACATCGTTCTGGTAAACATGATAAAGTGAAATATACGAGTATCAGAGAGCATGAAGAAGGTAAAGATACCTTTATAGCACCAGCTCAGACTAAAACTTTAAGTGATCTTGAGACAAATCTATTAGCAGATATCAAGCTTAGCAGTTCTAAATCTTTTGTTTCAAAAAGGAAAAGAGCTATTAGGCGAAGGAAATCTGTAACACCCTCGCATGCAGAACAATCTGATATGCTACCTAATCCTATTCAGGTACTTGATGCTAATTCTGGTGAGAATCCTTCCAAGATGCCTCCTACATCGTTCCCGCATAAACCTGAACCAGGAATTCTGACAGGTTGCACAGAATCTTCTGAAAAGGAAACAGTTCTTTTGGAATGTTTTGATGCTCAAAAGAGAATATGCCAGGATCAAGCATTGATTGAAAATTTGCTGCTTCTGAGACAGGAAACTGAACCTGCAGAGAGTTCAGGGACCCCGTGCTGTAAACTAGATGCTGAAACTTTGCCAGTGAATGATTTAGAGTCGAAATCATCTGATATTTTTAGTGGGTGTCCCAATCAAGCTAGAAGGGAAAGAGTTATTAAATACACATTTCAGAGGAAGCGGAAGAGACAGACTTCAAGTGGATCTGATATGAATTTTTCATTTGAAACAGATTCTTCGGAAAGAAAATCAGTGAATAAACAAATTGGTAATCAGGACCTAGATCTGCAGAAGCCAAGCTTGGTGACAGAATCATTTGAAGACGATATGCCATTAGCACAAGTTGCTCGTCAGGTCGGAAGTTCTTGTCCTTGTAGTGTGTGTGGGTTTGTGCATGCATATGCCTGTGCATATATAGAATCACTATTCCTTGGATAAAATCGATGTATGTTGGCGTGCGTGAATTCCTTATTCTACTCTTCATTTGGTTCTTGGTCAGTGAGGCTGTTAGCCAAGCTGGTATCTGCTGTATGTCTGTTGAAAGCTCAAAACTTTACTTTATTGCTAGCAAGCACCGACACCCTGTCGGAGCAGGAGCATCAGTGTACAACATGTATTGGACACCGACAAGCGTCAAACACACTTCGACATGTTTTGGAATGTCTACCAATTTTGGTTTGAAGTTGCAATTAGTGGTATTCTGTTTCAAACAGTATAAGCTAAGTTTCAGAATAAACAAAACAATTATTGCTGCCATGTCAGTTGCTACTTGATCTTGCATATATTTTTTATTGGTCGAACATAGATTTATTTGAATTAAAGGCATGCTGCTATGCATCTTGACATTACTAGAATATAGATTGTGAAAGTGACATTTACTAGAATATAGATGCTGAAAGCAATTATAGTCTTAGCAGATGATGAAAATAGGAAAATCTTTGTGTCCCATACGCCGCAAGTGTGAAAAGTTGGGTTCCCCAAATCCTAGCATTTCTTGCTATCCAAATGGACAACTTAAATGGCCATCATAGCCAAGTGCAACAAAATCTTATCCTCTATCATAATGCCGAAACCCCTAATTTGGTAAGAAATATATCGGCAAAGTATTTGTTTGTGAGGACAATTTTTTTGCCAAAAATTGCAAATTGCCTTGCCCCACATCTCTTGAGCAGAAGCCTTTTTTTCTATAGGAGGGAAGACTGGAAGGGTACGAGGACTCTTTCCACCATCTTTTCCATCCTTTGTGGAATAAAAGCTAACTTCCTCTCTTTGTTTGCTATTATGAACGGGAAAATAGGATAGAAATTTTTTTTCAGGGACTTTCATATTGATATGTCATCATGAGTATGCATTTATGAAGTATGAGTAAAAAAATTATTTTGTACATTACTTTCTTTCTCCTCCTCTTCTCTAATCAAATTATGGAAAACCTATTTCCTCCATCAAGATTACTTCAAACTCTATTTCCCATCCAATTTTTCTCTCCCACCAAAATCACCCATATAACAATGAAAAATTGCAAAAGAGCATTCTATAGTTTTCACATGTTGAATCCCTGTCATCTAAGAAAAGAAGGATGAAAGGAGTCAAGTAGATCAAGATAATGGAGGTGCTAAGTGTTAGAAGAACTAGGCATTTTAGGGAGATCTCCTCGTGCTTTTAGGAATGTAGATATTACATCTTGAATCTGACTTACAAAATGGAAATGCTAGAGGCAAGTTATTCGATTCAGAAATTAGAGTAAAAAATTGTTGAATGTGAATTCAGATTTCTTTTTCATGTCATATGCATCAAAACTCTATGGAGAGAAAATATAGAAGATATTGGAAAATCTAGAATATGGTCTACGTACTCAAACCGAATGATAGATAACTCTCAAGGATAAACAGTGAATTATCATGATTCATGAATGATATGGAACTCGGGAAAATGAGGACCATAAGTAACATCGTGTCCTGGGCTAATTAATAAAATGTTTGATTATTTTGGCTTCATGGAGGATGTGTCCTGCTTAGTGGAGGATTAAGACTCCTACATGAAACTGCAGTAGCAATATTTTGTCAAGTCAAATTTCTCTATCGTGCTTATTTTCTTCCAGATGTGAGGTTTAGTGATGGACTCTCTGTCCATCTTTCAATATTAATCTTTCAAACGTATTTATGAGCCTTTTTTTCTTTCTTTCTCTATTTATTTTGTGGGGTTGTCACTCTGAGAGGAGAAACATACTCTCTTCAATTTTATGTGCAATAGTTTGGGTTGTCTAAGAAAGAAAATAAAGTTGGATGCATTTGAAGCAAATCCATAGTGAAGATTCCTCATGTTTCCTTTTAAAGTAGTGAATCATTGATGCTTTTGCAAATGGCATTTGGTGGAGGATATGGTAAATTGGCATTGGTGTGAATGGTTTTCTTCGTATTATATGATGTCTTGATAAACACACTTTTGTGCTTTTTGTCGCATGGACTTCATGTTTCGTGTTTTTATGTTGACAGCTTATATCTTTGTCTGAGAAGAAGTGGTGGCTGTAAATGTTGTATTTCATCCTTCCAATATGAAGAGTGCTGAACTAGAGGAAAAGTGAACGATAAAATTTTCAGGGATTTGCGGGTGAAGACGGGGGCCATCCATGAAGCAGAGAATTGCTATTCAAGAGAGAGTTTTTCTAATATTTAAACTTTACAGGCATAATGCCCATAAAGTATTACCATTTCTTGTAGTTTTCCAGTATCTTAATTCATAGTACCTTAAGGGCTTAAACTGTTGCGAACTTTAGATGTCTTGTACTGGAGAGTTTCAAATTTTTATTGAAGAGATATTTTCCATTTTACTTAGTGGAATGAAGTTATTTCTATTGTCTTTCTCCCGTCTCCCCATTTCTGGTGAATCATCTCTGAAAATTGAGAGCCTAAATTGTGGAACTTAGATTATATTTTTGAATTATTTCAAATGATTTAAGTACAGGTACCCTTGGTAAGCAATGCAGGTTGGTTGTTTTAGTCGAAGTCCCACAGCATTCCAAGAATTCTTGCTATATGTTCATTCCAACCCTCAATCCTCAACCTCTTTTTGTAGATTCATCAATATAAAATCAATCAAACAACCTCTTTTTCTAGATTCATCAATATAAAATCAATCAAACGCACTTCTAACACCCACTCCACTTGTGGAAGCCCCTGGTTATATCACCGTATCTTGATTTTTCATAAATAAATGTAATTAATGTGTTTCATGATTTCCCCCCAATGGCCGTGAATAGTTGCTCTTTGAGTGGCCAAATAAGGCTTACTTGATCGTATTACTACAAAGTCAACTTGAACAAGTATAACTTGACCTATTCATTTTTTCAATAAAATCTTTTGCATTCACGATGACCTGATGCATGTCATAATTTTTTAGCTAATGACGTTAGTAACAAGTTTTGATGAACGTGATTAGTGACATTCCACTGGCTGCTCACCAGGTAACATATACAAAAATATGTAACATGGATATCAACAAAGAAAATTCTAAAATTTTCGTTGATAACAATTAAACACTATAGTTAGATGCCTTGCTGAATGCTGAACCAAAAGATTCCAAATTACAGTAACAAAATTTATTCTAAAAAGTCTTCACTTCATTGATCTCCAGGTTAGCCCGAACCGTGCTCAAGAAGAGCATAGTTATTTTGGTCTGTTCCAAAAGATATTATTCCACAATAGCTTCACGATTCGATTTCCTTCCCATTCTTTTGCTTTGAATCTGATACCAATGCCCTGACACTGAGCCGTGGTTTTGTATTAAAAAGGGCTCGGGGAAGAACAGATACAGATACCACTACGGAGCTGCCAGGGATCCCAGACAGTGGCAATACCTCGAGAAGCACAGCAAACTGCAAACGAATTATGAGTTCAGAACAACGGAAAATACAAAAGGGACTACTGATCCGTCAAACTTGTCTCTACCTCAGGGCATTTCAGTTCCACGACTGAATCTGGAACAGCATCTTTAACTGCTGCGGCCACAACCGTAAAGCATTTGTTGCGGTCCAACATAGATGATGTACCAGAATTCGAAGGAGCTGTTTTTGTAGTTTTCATTAACTCTGCCTCCTCAATCCCTCTTCTGTTATACCCAACTGCAAACTACAATGTCATTTAGTTCTATATGGGTCTATCCACAAAAATAAGTCATAATTACCACTCATAGTTGAGGCAGCATAGGGAAACTAAATTATATGATACTTTTGAATAATTTAAAAACAAAAAAGAACGAATGATATTGAAAAACAGGTCTTTTCTTAATCAATTAAATGTTTCACTAGATGTATAGTTGGTTTTACCTTATAGTGAGAACCTTTAAAATCCCAAGTGGGGTGACAAAAGAAATGAGATGGCTCTAGAAGCAAAATAACAAAACGTCCTAACATTAGTTTATGAATACTATGAACTTTATAATCTTGACGCAAAGATTTTCAATTACAATTATATATTACCAGTTCTTATGAAGACCAATCACCCATTCCTCCTTCTCTTCATGCACATACCACCCTCCACACACACATACATAATACAAGAGCAATTGAGAAATAAAGCATACCTTCAAAGGTTGTGCAAGTTCATTCTTTCTATCTGTTACAAACTGATTAACAAGCTTCGACACAGTACTGCGAATTACATTCTCATCTAAACTACAAGTAGCTTGGATTGGGAAGATACGACGACACCAACTGCATGACATAATAAATGCCTTGTTAAGATATGAATCAGAGCAGAAAGCAGATAGAGTTATTATCAGATCATTGAAAAACTATCACCTGATAGCACAAACTTCAAGGAAGACTCTTGTATTCATGATAGACAGATGAGATCTTGATACAAGATATATAGATCATGTAAATAAACAAAAGTACATGTGCATGTATACGTGGCTGGTCACAAGGGCTTTAATTTTGAGAAAACAAGAAATGCATATTAAAACTTATGTACTAAAAACACTCATTATATAGACGTTAAACCCATTAACTTCAAGTCCAAGCCATTAACTAAGTCAATTAACAACCATAATTAACACAAATAAATGAAGACAAATGGCACAAACCATAGAAAAGTCCTTGATGCATTAAAGTGTAGAGTGCCTTGCCCAATAGAGTAATGCATGACCAATAACACGCACAAGTTCTTTTTTTACTTCGTTCACATAAGGACATGCTCCATCAGGATAATAAGTTCCCAACAGTAACCAAAAATATTTTATCCTTATTGAATGTCACTCTTTTTGTTTCTAGTTGTTACAAATCAATCACTATTTCCCCCCAAAAGTGAGCTCTTCGTTTTCTTCTTTTCTATCTTTCATAAACCCAAATTTAGGATAAATCAATCATTACATCAGCACTATCAGAACTTTCAGATTATAACACAACTATATTTATTTTCTATTGGCTATTTATTGAAACCCATTGATGCAGTTTATATAAGACATGAAAGGAAAAGAAAACATTAATAATGGACAAATGTTACAGTACAGCTCCTAATCATGATGTCTCCCACTGGCGTTCAATAATCTAGTTTTGTCCATTTTAGGCCAAAAATGGTATTTGTTTATTAGCAAGGATATTTCTATTGTTAAATTTTACTTCGACATATTGAGCTTTAATTTTCAGCATTTATTACATTATCTGGGCATGCTCTATAAATTATCGACTTGGAAAACATCAAACTTGTTGGCCTAGGTTCTTTTGGGCAACAATGTAATTCTTGTCTACAAGTTTTACAGTTCATCCATTTGATTTGTGACAAACATTATTAGCTCTTGGGTGCTATGATTTAGACCACCATGAGTGATTTTTAGGTTTCTAGCCCATTTATTGTCAGACCATAAAGATGAAGAAATACAATAGAAATTGTAGCACTCAACAAAATGTCAAAATCTAAACAAAGGAAATGACAAGAAAAAAGAAAAAGAAAAGGAAATGACTTGCAATAAATATAAGCACGTCAGGATAAACAGCAATAATATATCAGAGATGTGTTCAAACAAAAGAATACGACAAAGGAAAAGAAAGAAAAACAAAAGCAAAGAAAGAAATAATAAAGCAAACTTACAGTGGTGACTTTGAACTTCCAGATTCTAGAGACTGAATGATGCTTGAAACAATATCCACAACGGGAGGATATTTATTCCTCGGAAAGGTAAAGAGAAGTAAACCACTTCGTATCAACTTGACTAGAGAAAGATCAACAACTTTACCCACATAAATATCTGAGTCTGCAGGGGAGACAGGACTTTCTTGAAGTTTACCTGCCATTAACATATTCAAATTGCTAATTTCAAGAGATAAGAATAAAGAAAAAGTTCCAATTACTGAAAGCATTTAGACAAGGACAATAAATTCTAAACTGTGCTGTCTACAGAACCATTACCAGAATCTCCACACATATCAGCAGTATGCGTACTTTCCAAAATACTCAAGCTTTCCCCTTTAACAGCTCCAACAAATGTTTTTCTTCTTTTAGCAGCAGCATATACGTCAAACTTTTCCATACTCTCAGAGTAGCTATTATGGGATCCGAGATACTGTAACATTTATTAAAACCTAATGCTGTGTTAGCACTCAGCACCAATATTAAATGCGATCATTTAACTTGAAACATGAATTCAAGTCGGCAGGAAACATGAAGTCAAGTCTGCAGCATGAGATGGCAGTGTGAACAAAATGGAAAACTGAAATGAAGCTTGTTGTGAATCAAGTACACTTCGACTAATCCTAAATAATGGAAGTTTCATGATTGATCCAGATATGGAAAACTTGTTGACATAAGGTTTTATATTCTCATATCACTTCCAAATGTACAATTACCAACAGGTATAGCTGTCTTTAACCCTTCTTTTTTCTTGGGGGGGCGGGAAGGAAGAGCAAGGAAGCCACAAAATCTTGTGTTACACAGGGCATGGACCCGTATTGATCATATTAATCAAGAAGAAGAGTATAAGAGGAGGGGATCAAGCCATTGTACCTAGTAATTACAAGAAAAATTAAAAGATAACAAACTTCAGATAAACAAAAAAAGAAAGACAGAAAATATATGATGGCTTTAGGAGTCGAAAGCATTCTCTTCTATGTTATCCTAATTAAAAAATGATTAATGTGACAAGGCATATTCACCATCAACTGACTAGGCAACTTCACTTTCATAATCTAAAGCGATGACAAGCTGACAAGGCCAAGAAGGCTGTAGAAAACGTCCAACAAAGTTATCATCTCTAAAACAATTCAATGTGCATGCTATTTAGAATTGCAAAATTCAGTTATAAGGCTTAGTTTGTACATTATCATTGTTGTTGTTCCATATAAAACTCGGTAATAAGTGAGCAGCTTATCCGTTTGGAAAGAGTGCTATAATTCAATCTCCTCATGATGACACAAAGGAAAACAAAACAGCACTTAGAATGTATCGTCAAATTCCAACTTTGTGATGATTGAAATGTAGTACACACTAGAAATTTAATATCAACAACACCAAACATAAATGACATCAAAAAGAATTTAATAAACAAACCTTTCCAAAGATAGACATGGCTTCTTTTGTGGCACTTTTCTCCCTCTCTGAGACAACAGAAAACTTTTCATCAGACACCATTTGCAACTAGAAATAACATGAAAAAATGTAACTGTAATATTCGACAAATGGAAAAATTCAATTTTCATGACACAATATGGTCAAATAGATCAGATCCTAATCCTTAAATAGATAAAAGAATATTTTACTAAAAAACATACCCTTTTCTTCAGTAAAAGATTAGAAAATCTAAGGCCCTGACCCGTTTTCCGTTTTGTATTTTTGAAAATAGTAAAAACATGTTCTCTTTACCATTTCCGAAAATGTATTTTTGAAAACACCCAAAAATTTGCAAAGGAAATAGAAAACGACATATTAGCCGTTTTCGCATTTCCTTCACAAAAAATGGGTGTTTTCCAAATCGGCCAAAACGCGCGTTTTGGCCGTGGAGGTCCCCGTTTCGAGCCATTCATCCGGCATTCTGGCGTTTCCTTTTTTTTTTTACGCGGAGCAAAACAATAATGATTTAACCAAAGTCCGCGTTTTATTTACAAACATGCGGCTCCTGTCCAAAATGGCAAGGCGAGCCATTTTCTTTGGTTGGTCAAAGGTTCAATTCCTAGCGTGCGCATTTCCTTTTTTAATTGTTTTGAATTAATATAATTGTTTTAAATTGTTTTAAATTCCAAATTATTCCAAATATAATTGTTCTTAATTGTTTTTAATTAATAATTATTTTTAATTCCAAAAAATTCCAAGTTTTTCATTGTTTTTAAATATTTTTAATTCCAACAATAATTGTTTTTAATTCTAACAATAATTATTTTTAAATGTTTTTAATTGTTTTTAATTCCAAAAATAATTGTTTTTAATTGTTTTCAAATTGTTTTTAAATGTTTTTAATGAATAATTGTTTTTATTTTCAAATAATTCCAAGTTTTTTATTGTTTTTAATTCCAACAATAATTATTTTTAATTGTTTTTAATTAATAATTATTTTTAATTCCAAGTAAGTCCAAATTTTCAAAAAATTTCAAAGAAACGCATTTTCGATTTTTCTGTTTTCAGAAACAATTTTTGAAAATTCCAAAAAAAACGCATTTTCAAAAATCTCAAAATAAACACTCAAAATACAAAACACAAAACACAAACGCAAAGAGAACACCACCTAAACCTTCTCAGATAAAGAAAATGAAACACTGTAGTCATAAAACTTTACTAAAAACGCCATTTCACACTTAAAAACATTTACTTCATAGAGATTGAAAGTTTAAACTTGAACATCCCCCAATGATTAAGATAGCCTGTACATAAGAGCTGTCATGATTTCTTTCTTTCAGTGCATGAATTTAGTAGCCCCGAAAAAGACTCGAAGAGTAGTGCATTTATGTAACTAAACCATAAGGCTTCAATTAGTTCCCTGAAGTTTTGTCTACCTTTACATTTCTATTTTCCTCCAATGTCATATTCCAAGTAGTTAAGAGAACTACAAGGAGTTAAAATAATACAAGTTCATTAGAACTCACATCCATTGGCGGATATACAAAGGGACGAGAGGGGCCCTCTCAATTTTAAATTTTGTAAGGCCCAAAAGAGGCCCATCCCCTAGGTCCCTCTCAATTTAAAAAAATAAAATTAAACGTCCGGACTCATCTACAACTCTACTTCTTCTCTCCTCTCTGCCCGACTGTCTGTCCTTTTCTGTGTCAAGTGGAAGAAGGAAAAGAGAGAGAGGGTCTATAGACTGGATTGGTGATGTGATATTGCCATCGCGAGACGTTTATTTTGTGTTTTAGTCGTATTTGTAAATTCTAAGTAAAAGCGAAATATTTAAATTTTAGTTTGCATACTTTAGAAGTTATTACATACTTTATCTCGCAAATACTTACAATCATCAAAATAATATGCAGGATAAAAGTATCTTCTTTTTTTTATCGGTATGCCATCACTTTCTTTTTTTGTTTGATTGGTATGCCTATAGGCCCAATCTTTGATTTTTTTTGAAATGGTCGATGTATTTTGTAGCCAAATTTCCTAAAATTTGATAAGAAAGTATCTAGAAAAAATAAAAGGATTAGATTTTAGAATTTGAAGTGTCATCTTTGACTGAGCATTGGTGTCGAAAATGGATTTTGGAAAAAGCTGGAGATAATTCCAAAAAATAGTATTTTCTCATCTTGATCACCAAAAATGCATTTTCTAATAAAAATTCAACCAGTTGATTTTAACGCGCAAATTGAACCAGCTATAGTCGAGCAGGTGAAGTCAGTGACAAAATCACAGTTCAAACGACTTTTCAAGAGGCAATTTTTCAGCGTTATGAGAATATCAGCGCAGTTTTTCAGTTTTCGAGTGTTTTGAGAATTACATAGTGCCCCCTAATAAAATCCTATGTCCGCCACTACGCACATCCATTTCTATCCTTTCTCTCAAATGAGCACTAAATTTTGAACCCAGCAGATTAAACAAACAGCAAAACAACAAAATATAAAAAACTGGAAAGACCAAAAAAATGTCAAGTTGCAACTTGCACACACACAAAAACATATATATGGGTATTGAAGACTGACTTATGGGGCAGGTAATGAGGAATCCAGAGTGGGAATGTTGGAGGAGAGCAGACGGAGCATTGTAATCGAATCGAGGAATGCTTATCACAGCCGAATGCTGCTCCCATGGCTTCATTCCAATCATCTCCTTCTTCTCTTCATCTTTCTCTTCCTTTACTTGGGGATTTTCTTCTTGTTGTTTCCCTAGAGGCGGCGGCGGCGGCGGCTCCGGTCGGGTTTCGAATTCCTCATTTGCAGTAGATTGTTCTTCAGCCATTAAGTTTGTTCTGATACGATGAGTTTGTTAAACGGCCAAATTCCCAATCCTTAAACCCTGAGTGAGAACTTATGTTATTTTTTATTTTTACTTTTAAACAAAAACTATTTATTTTAAAACTAACTTTTAGCATAATTTCACAATAAACTAGTATACCAATTATTTGCGGTACAATCCGACCGTATGCTTTATTATAATGATAGATTAAGGCGTTGAATATATTTTGGAGATAATTAATAGAAAAGTATAGCAGATTTTTGAAATGATTGATTAAAATAGATGATTGAATCAGGAAAATGAAAAGAAGCGCTCAGCAAATATTGGAGGAGATGATTTTGTGAAAATAAAAATTGAATGGTTAAATACTTTTTTTTTTCGTAGCGGAAAAAACTCTCTACAGTCTAATAATTTTTTTATTTCTAATTTTAACTAATAAAAATTATTTGATTTTCCTTGACACAGCACCACTTTTTTTTTTTTTTTTCCGACACCACTCAATAAATCTTTGTACTTTATGTGGTGCCTACATGGCTATGTGCCACTGTGTGGTAGAGGTTAAGACTAGAGTCCTTGTGAATATTGATCTATTGTCTTCGGTGGGCATTGTAACAATGTCCACCGGAACAATTGTCATGTATTTATTGCATGACAATAAAGTAGACTTTACATTCATGCAATAAATGCATGACACTTGTTTCGGTGGATATTATAACAATGCCCACCGAGGACATTAGAACGGGACATGAGTTCTTGTTTGGTTTTTTTTTAAAACTCATTTTCAATTTGATATTTTATAGAATCTACAAATTTTATCAATTTTTTAATTACACATTTCATCAATTTTTATTAAAAATTTTTAAAAAATTACTTTTAAACTACACCAAATAAACACTTAGAGCATAACTTCTGATTCTCAAACAATTAAATTTTAAAAAGTAATTATGAAAAAATATGTATCATTTACTGTGAGATTTTGAGAAGTATTAAAAAAAAAAATTATATTCTAGATATATCAGTATTCTAATTATAATGCATCTCTACAAATAATTTAAATTTAAATTTAATTGATTTGCATACTCTATATAACTATGTTTTATTTTTTAATTTTTATAAATTTTAAGATTTAATAAATGTATACTATTTTTATTTTAAAATAATTATGATGAATACATTATCTTGAGAAAATATTTGATAATATTATTTATTATTATAAAAATAAAAATAAATTTTACAATACTATGCATGATAATAATAATAAAAAAGAACATTATTATAATTAATATTTATTTTAGTAATTTTATATATTCACAACAATAAATTACTTTTATTTATTAAACGCTCAAATGCTAATTTTAAAACATACAACAACTTTAAAACAGAAGTTTATTAAACACTTAGTTGATTTTTCATACAATTGATTTTTTTTTTCAGTACAACAAAAGACGAATATCTTAAAAGCACAGCAATATCAAAACAAGTCTAAGACATTTTGTTCTCAACACTATTCTGATCAGATTCATAGTTTCTTCTTAAAACTAGTTTTGTATCTAATTCTTATTTTGCATAATATTCTACTCTACTAATTTTTAATTAGAGTTTGGTGCTAACATAAATTGGTGATTGCTACACTGGTATGTAGGATCAATGGTATTTGTTTGTTGTAGTGTGTGAATTGTGGTGGTGCATGAAGATAGTAGCTAGTTGCTAGCATGAGGTTGTGGTCGTAGTTGTTTGCAGTAGTATACTGGTTGTGGTAGTTTATTCTTAAGTGAAGATGAGAATTTAGATGAGGAAGAATGATCAATTTTTCTTTGTTCTTTTTTAGTTTAATTAATTTATTTAATTTTATTTATATGTTTTTATTAACACTCCAAAAATTATTATTAAGGGCGAATAAAAAAAAATGAAAAGTTGGGAATAAGATTGTCAAGAAATAAATGATTGGAACAGAAGTACAAAAGATGGTAAATATTCGAGACAAAAACTATAATTTTTATTTAGATTTACTAATCGAAAGACTATTTATTAATTTATAAATAACTTCAATGATTAACATACTAAAAAATATATTTTAATGATTAATTTAAAATTGAACAAGAACAACATTGACAACAATTAACCCATTAGAATGTGACACATCAAACAAAATGTACATTGAATATTATGTTTGATGATGTTGAAATTATTTTTTAAGTGTTTATAAATCGTAGAACATATGAAATATGTGGAAAGAAAGTTGTAGATCCTACTGCCTACAAAATGTGTGAACTAGTATACCGTTTTTCTTTGCGGTGGAATCTGATCGTAGAGAATTTTAATGGATTGAAGAGTTGAAAAGAGAGAGAGAGAGAGAGAATTTAATTTTGATGAATATGAAGAAATTGAGGAATTGAGAGCGATATATAGATTTTGGTTTAAGAGTACGAAGACGTAGTGACGGACAAAAAAGTACTTTTTTTGTATTTGTAGTAGAGTCAACATCTCTACGATCGGTGATAAAAAGAATATTTGACTAATTTGATGAGTTTAAATTATAAACTAGTATATTGTTTTTCTTTGTAGTGGAATCCGATCGTAGAGAATTTTATGGATTGAGGAATTGAGAAGAATGAGAGTGAGTGAGTTTTGTTTGAGTGGAGTTTGATTTTGATGAATATGGAGAAATTAAGAAATTGGGAGAGAGAGATAAGTTTTGGTTCTAGAGGATGAAGATATAGTGACAAATAAATAAGTATTTTTTTTGTGTTTATAGTAGAATAAATCTCCTTAAGGTCGGTGATTAAGATATGACAAATAAGCAAGTGCTCTGTATAGTTTTCCCCAATATATATATCCGAGTCCGAGTGGTGAAGCTTAAGCCTTTCTTTATTGTGAAGTCCAAAAAAAAAAAAAGCCTCGAGTGAAACAGGGGAGTATCCGTTATCTACATTCCCTCTCTACATATATCTCCGATCAAGTTAGGGTTTTTCCGAGTTGACTCAACCATGATTTCTGATTCGATCCCTAACGCTTCAATGACTTTGGCTTCCTCTAACCCCAAAGATTATGCCAAGAAAAAAAGGGTATTTTTTTTTTGTTTTCTTGATTTTATGACAAATTAATGCATGCAATGTATCTGCATGTATTTGGACGTTTTTCTTTCTATTAGTCACTATGTGAATTTGAAAAGTTTTATTTAAAAAATGAAAAAGTGATTCGTATTTGAGCGAATTTTGGCTTTATTTTTCGATTTCAATTTGATTGAGTGAATTCCATTTCTTTCTAAAATTCAGGTTTCTTTATTACAGATTAATGCACGCAATGAATCTACATGTTATTTGTACTTTTTTCTGTCAATTAATGATTAAGGGAATTTTGAATATATTTTTTTAATGAAAATTGGAATATATTCGAGCTAATTTCGGTTTTATTTTCCGATATCAATTTGATTGAATGAATTTTAGTCCTTTTAAAATTTCAAGTTATTTAATTATTTTGACAGCATTTTGTTGAATTCTTTTTGTTTATGTATCAGTTATTTTTTAGTGTTGTTGAGAGTTCTTGTTTAGATTTTGGATAATCCTTATTTGTTTTTTAACTTCAGGTTAATCGCTCTGCAAAATTGAAGCAATGCAAACTTGATGCACGTCGCGACCAGTGGCTATCTCAAGGTTTCTTACAGATCATTTTTTGTTTTTGTACATGCATTTGCGTATATGTTTGTTTATGCATGTTAATACCAATGTGTGTGCTTGGGCTTGAGGTTTTTATATTTTACTGTATCTTGTGATTTTATTATTTTTTCTCTGTGCGTGCATGTATGGAATTGTATTGGTAACTTTAGTTTTTTAATTATTTGGAAATTTTTGATGGCTGGGTCTTCAATTTTTGTAGTGAAGAATAACAGCGGCCATAAGGAGGAAGTGAGTGGTGGAGGGAAACACGGTGGGCCATCAGTGCATTTGGACAATGAAAGGGGCCACCGACAGACAGAGAAGCTAGAAATAAAGTCGACATTTGCGGAGGAGAATTGTGGAGATGGATTGTCTATGCATCATTACAGTGATTTGGAGTCATCCCTCGCAAACAGCCCCACCAGCTACACCAGTAGTGTATTGTGCAGTAACGATTCAGGAGTCAATTTTACTGGGAGTGGTAGATGCAGCAGCCAAAGCAGCATTGGTAGTATCAATTGGTGTTTTTCAGGTAGCATGAGTGAAGACAATGAGGGGGATGATGGTGATAGTGGGTGCTTGGATGATTGGGAGGTTGTGGCTGATGCATTGGCCGCTACTAACAGCAAGCAGAAAGAGCATACCTCTGAGTCAGGATCAGATTCTCTGGTTCTGGACAAACATGCAAATGCTGCCCAATCTGATTCTAGATCAGAATTATCAAACCGGTCAGGCTCGAGCATTGAAATTACAAAGTCTAAGTCAGAGAGTAGGGGAGTCGCAACACGTAGGTCTCCAGTAAATTGCCAGGCATGGCGTCCTGATGATGCTTTTCGTCCTCAGGGCCTGCCCAGTTTGTCGAAGCAGTATAGTTTCCCCCTGAACTCAGAGCGCCATTTTGGTCGTGGAGCTTCTGCTTGGGGATGTAAGATTGTTCGGCCAGTCCCCACGCCTTGTCCAATATGCTGCGAGGACTTGGACTTCACGGACTCGACGTTTATCCCATGTTTATGTGGGTTCCGGCTGTGCCTTTTCTGTCACAAGAGGATTCTTGAGGAGGATGGGCGCTGTCCAGGCTGCAGGAACCAATATGACTATGAGCCTGTTGAGGGAGAGGCAACTTTGGATGGAGGCATCTTAACATTTCGATTGGCTCGTTCTTGTAGCATGGTATCGAGATCTTAGGAGAAGAGCCTCTGTTTGCCTTGAACTTGTATGTTGGGATTCTCTTTTTCTTAGTGCATCTTTGGCTTGTTTTTACCATTAGATTCTGATTATCACTGCCTTAGATGGTGCTATAGAAATGTGATTCTGACGCACAGGGGAGTTAATCTAGTTTCTTATGAATTTGGTCCATATATTTTGTATGGTGCTTATGCTGATGTAGAAGGCTTGTTATGTGAATAGACAAGGTGGTATAGAAATTGAATACACTAAATTTGCTTCGTTGGAATTTAGCCTCTCTTGTTGATTTTCATTTGTCTACTACTTGGTGATGATGAAATATGAGCTAATAATGTGAAGCAACCTTTTAAAATGATATGTAGAGATTTCTTTCTATCAAATTTGCCGGTGCTTGTGTCTTTTACCTTTTCTGGCGCGCATTAGATTTGAGATTTGACAGTTTTCCATAGCTTTATCCTAAGAATCACAGACACTCCACCTGCACCAGCATATCGGTGCCTCGAACACGTCGCCAGGTTCTTGTTTAGTATTTAGAAAAAATAAGTTAATCTTTATGGGCCGGTCAAAATTTTAAATGGGCCAATTATTTGTTTGTTAATATTAAAAGGGTCAATCAATTTTTACTATATTTTATGCAATAAGTATACAAATTTTTATTTTTTTTACTTTATAAATTTTTTTAAAAAAAATTTAAAAATTTAATCGACGCGTTGGCAGCATATCAGTGTCGGTACTTTTTCGAAAATCACGTGTCGACGTATTTAATACGTGTCGTGTTGAACACACGTATCCGTATCGGTGCATCGTAGGACTTTTACCTGTTGTCAGTTTTGACATTTTAAGTGACTTTATACTTGTGCATCTTGTTGGTATGGACTTGGGACCAAAAGGCAAAACGTAAAAAGTTGAAAGATACCACAATTTCCATGGAGTTTATATCCAAAAATGCTGATTCTGAGTTTTGTTTCTACGAGGGAAGGTGATAGTTGTCATATTTTAAGTAGCTTTAAGTAACTTATCAGAACAAGGGTTAAAAAGATTAATTTGTGTGCTCAATTACTTTGATTAGACTGTCTTTCTTGGGTTTTATATTATTCTATATTTGGAACTTCTTTCCCACCTTTGGTGCTGCCTAATTTGCTGTCTCACTATAGTTGTCTGTGGACATTGGTTGACTTGGAATGTTAGGTATTAATTGTCTCCCTGTTATTTTGTGAAAACTTCATTCAGTAAACAGTGTATTGCTTATGAAGTGGACTGTAGTTGGTAACCCTACGTGTAGGAACTCTGGAAACCATTGTCTATGTATAAATGCTAAGAAAATCAATTGAAGGTTAGAACAAGGGGCTAGCTGAGGATGTGTGTTTAAGATCTTCACAGTATTCAGCTTTCCTTGTCTTGATTCTTTATTATTATTGTTTAGTTTCTAAATTCAAGTTTCACTTTTGTACAAAGGAAATATATAATCAAAAAAATTCATTCTTCTCCTCCCACACTATTTCAACATCCAATCAAAAATGCTTAAAGAATACTATGAGAATGTTTGTCTTAAGTTATAAGTAGGTCATACGTATGGGTTTCTGTCTTATTTGTTGAAGACATTTACAACTTTTTGTTGCTACATTGACTGTAGCATATGTCGCCTAGTTACAATTTGCTTGAATACAGTTTGCATGTCGCCTGGATACAATTTGCTTGGATACAGTTTTCATACTGTAAACTGTAAATATAGCTGATTGCTTGAGATTTTGTTGATTCAACTGTAGTACAACTCTCAGATATGACGTTCCTCGATACAGGTCCATCCGGAGTGTTGTTTAGTTTTTCAGAACCTAACTGCCACATCATTTGAAATCTGTAATGCGTAGATTGGGATAGATCTTTGGCCACTTTTTAAATTGATTATTTTGGTCTTTATAAATGTTTGAAGTATTGACTATTAAATTTAGCTAAAATACTGTCTTACCAAGTATATGCACTGTGTGGGCAAAATAGTGAAGCACATACATCCTATTCTCACATTGCTCTGTTGCACTGGAGTTGTGGTGGAATCTATAGCTTGTGTTTTAGGCTTCAAGTTCTTTAAGTTAGATGGCCATTTTGGATTTTGCATTCAAGTCTTCTCTTGTCTAGAGGATTTATTCACCTTCAATTATGTACCTCTTTCCAGTAAAGTGGACTTTTTTGGGTACTAAAGAGTTTAAAACTAGCCAGTTTATCCTTTTCGGGTTCTTTTATGCTTTTATTCAGTTTATTTCAAGTCCTATATGTCTTTTATGCATACATGGTAGTTGGTCGAGTTTTAGTTGGGTGGGTTAGTCTGGCGGTGTTTCTAGAAGTACTGTTCAATCCGGAGATTTATTGAAGATTATGTGTATATTTTTCCCAAAGTATTCCTTGAGATTGTTTATTAGGTTAATAAAGCTTTTGAAGTATTTGCATAAACCAAGAAGTGGGCTGTAGTTTCATCTTCTCATCGTTTTGTTAAAAGTGTGCTCTCTCTCTGTATGTGTTGTTTAAGCCCTCTCTCTCCCCTCCCCCCTCCCCCCTCCCCCCTGACGACTTTGAGACAAGCAACAGTGATGGCAGGTTCTTGTGAGAAGAAACGTGGTATAGGGCAGAAAAATAGAAACAACTTCCTGGTTTAGCACAATACATGGATTCCATTAGACTTTACATCCCAACATCTGAGTTTTTCATTCAGCAAGGAGATGTGGAGAAAGACTTCAATACGGGTGCAATCTAGGTATTGGTTGTCTTATAGTACTTCTTTGTTGATATTGATCCTTCTGCGGGGTAATGACAAACCAGGATTCACAGGTTTATTGTTTAAGCAAGCTTATACGAAAATATGGATCGTGCATGGAAGGGAAAAAAAATGACACAAATATATGAAATATATGACCAGATTAACCTTTTTTCTATCATTGCATGAAGACGATGCCAGGATTTGGGTTGGCCCTTGCGTGAAGAGATGGAAGAGGATAGAGATGTGCCATGGCTTTGTAAATACCATTATGTATATCTTGTTTCTAACGAGCTTTCATACTTTGGTGTTCATCTTTTTCTTCTACGGTAGACTGGTTTTGTGGTTTTGTGTTTTGGTTCAATCGCATAATAGATGGTCCATATTCTGTTTATGAGGTTTTATGAGAATCATGTAATTAGAAGATGCAAGTCGTTTATACATTTCCTTGAGCATTCGTTTAGGTCTTGCAGACCTTTGTACATTTTTTATTTCATATGAACGAGAAAAAGTGCAAGTTCGAGTACATATGAACTTCTGAACGGCAATGTGTTTCTGTTAAAGTCATTTCAGGAATTGAGCTGCGATTTCTGGTGTCTGAACATCATTTTTTACTTTTTCCATGTTTACGAGTTAAAATGTTTGTCTAAATGGGTCATTGCTGGAGCCACGTGACTTGGTTACGACAACAGATAAAATAAATATTTTACACGTTTATTCCTGTAAACAATAATACATTGGTGTAGTTCATCAACACTCAAAATTATCACTTATAAGCTGAGATTATGAATCACAGAATCAGCAAATACAAAGACTAATTAATTACCCAAGTAGCTAGCAATGCAAGAACCTGATTTATGTTGAACAGGAAGTGCTCTCCACCACTTAGTGAAAGTAGATTCATCCAAGAGTACATCTTTGCCCAGAATTCCATCTCGAATCCATGCAAATGCTTGTCCTTCTAACCTCAAAACTTTATCCTTCACTTCCGAATATGGTTTAGTTCTCAACTCCTCTACCTCGGCCCAGAAAGTACTTTCCGAGCTTGATCCAATAGACCTCATTTCCGCGTGCTCCCTCCATCTCTGCGTATATCTATAACGATTGGGTCGAGCCTTTACCATGTAAGGTCCTGTATCCTCATTCTTCAAGTGTCTATAATAGTTAGCTATGTCCAAAGGCTCCACAAGTCTACGAAATATGGTTCCAAGTTCTATCCACTCTTTCCGGCACTCAAATCCATCTGGAAGTTCGTATCTTTTGATCATTTCCTTGATTTCGTCCCATATCCCGGTTTGCTCCTGCCTCTTGACATTGGCATTGAAGTCATTTGTGTCTCTCTGGTTTCTAAAGGCGTCATAGTATCCGACCTTGCAAATTTCGCAGTTGGTCTGATACTCCTGGATCCTCCTTAGTCCTTCCCGGATGGTGTCTTGCTTAGAATCTACCCTTTTCTGATTTTCCAGCTTCTGCTTCTCCAACGCGCCAGCAGCACGCAAACACAGTCGGGCTCTCGTGCTCTGGCAATCCGACATGTGAAATTAGCAAAAGGCTTTCTTAAACATTTGTAGAAAATCATTAAGATAACCAAGTTCTAGTAAAACATGGAACTTTTCCTTTTATATGTTACTACTACAAAATATTGAAAATTAGCAATAATCCTTCTGCCGAAATAACAAGTCTTTCACCTGCCCCCCACCCCAGGCAGCAGCAATACATACATACAAACAAACATGTCTGTCTCGGTGTTCATATATCTATGTGCATGTGTGTATGGCACACTCCATCTCTATCTATCTATGCAGTACGTGGTAAATACATTGATGGGCACTAAACTTTTAGAAAAAATTCACGTCGGTTATTTTTAACTTTATTTTGTTCAAATTGGTCAACTTGAACTTTCTCACAATTCGGTCACCCCTTCCATGTCGGTTAATCGACAAATGGAGGCAAAGAAATTATTTGCCAACTAGGCTGCCACATCAACTTTTCCATTAGTCAGACTACCAAACATGAACTAGATGACCAGATTGAAATAAACGTTTAAGTTCAGGAAAGGATCCATGCTTACATCTTACTTCATGCCCTACCCATTTTCATTCTTTTGAAAGAGATACTAGGTGCACTGCCTATTACTTATGAATAGAATACTGCACTTGAAGACCTGGCCTTTTAGGCATTAGATAGTCCTATCTCTGTGCGAGTGTAACTAACTTGAAACAAAATGAAGTTTAGTGACCAATAGTGTTTTTAACCCGTCTGTGTGTGCTCTCTTGGGTTCATATTGTGAAGCGATAGATTTCTTACCAAGCCCAAATCATTCAGGGCTGAGTTCACTGTGGCTGCTGCATAATTTGTGCCGGCATCTGAAGACAAGGGAATCTCGATGAGATTTTCTATATAGACCACATTTTGCATGTTTAGGCTTTCCTGCAATTCACTTTCATAGACCAAATGTTCTTTAAATATTCCGTGAAGAAATTCTGCATTTTCTTCTCCAGGACTCAACTGAAGACAGTAGAATAACAACTGCAGGACAGCATCCGGGTTATCAAGAACTACCAGCTTTCCATTTCCAGTGCAGAAAATATAAGTCCCAAAAGGTCTATATGGGCTGAGTTCAATTAAGCTAGATACAGTTTCTAATAACAAATTAGTACATCCCATGAGAATGCATGCGGCGTGGCTTGTGACAGACGAAGCATTTCTCATGACAGACAAGAAGAATGCAGATGCAGCAGCAGAATTTCCAATAGACGCGTGCTGAAAGGATTGGGATTTTGGACTCGTAAAATCATGCATTAGCTTCAATCCTTGTTCGGTTGAGGAGATTGGGGCAAGCATTATGCGTGGGACAATGTCATGCCTCATCACAAAATTTATGAAATAACGTGCCCAGTTTTCTCGTCTGAGAGCGTGAGAAAAAATGCGATTGCCAACCAGGGGGGATCCAAAAGTCACACTGTAAGGAGGCATCTGATAAATATTCGGTCTTACGTATTTCTCCAAGAACCAAATAGCTGCAAGAATAGCCATTGGACCACCTGAGGAATGCCCTGTAAACACTACTTGCTTTCTCTCTGATACTGCTTTCTCCACCTGAAATCCAGTTCAAGTTTAGTCCATCTTCAACCTCCAAGATAAACACTTAGATAGATGCTATTTGATGCAGGCATGTAGATGAAATATTCAAATTTTCAATAGCAAATCTATGTTTTCTTTGCTCGTGTTCGATTTCATCTGACACGTTCTGTAAGTTTTGGAAATACTAGGCTAAATCTCTGCAAATGATTAATTCAAACCACAATCTTTTCAAGGTTTCACGACATTACATTTTTTCACTGATATTTCTTGAAGAAAAACAGAAATGGTAGAACAAATTGTTGAATTGTTACCCAGCTATAGGAGAAAAACTCTTTGTTAAGTTTCTCATTAATAGCTGGTATTTGTATTGCAGTGAAGACAGTGTTCATTCATTTGGGGAATCATTCAGTATCAAGAGGGATTAGGATAAGTATACAACACTTTCCTAGAACAACACATTCTGTAGTCTACTATCAATTTGCATTATAGTCAATGTTTTTAAACTCAGCTTGAGCTTTGAAATAGAAAAGGAAAGAAGGAAACCCGATCAACCCATGGCCAGTGCATCCGGTTTCGGGTTGATCAGGTCTAGTCCCGTGTCTAATGAGACAGTTTTTAACTAATAACTGGACCAGTTTTCGAGCTGGTTCCCAGTCGAACTGGCTAGTCTGGTTTGAATTTCAAAACAACTCCTCCCTCGTGGATGTTGGGGAATCAAGAGTCTTGCCTCATGCTTGAATTTGGTTTTTGCTCGCCCTGGATTAGCATTCTGATTTTCTATTAATTACATTCCATGGTAAAAAGTAAAACTTTATAGCCCTTTTATTAACTTCTTAATTAAAAGCTTAAGCCATCTGAGAAACGATATATTTTATCTGATTCTTGTCTTCAACACGCTTTTCCTTCGTGTGCTGGACTAATTTATGTTTTAATCAAATATTTGACACATGCACAAACCATAGAGTATTTACTATCAATAAATATTATTTTATTTATTTATTTATTATGGGTAGAATAGTCTTTCCAACTTAGCCTATATATAGTTTATTTATAATTAGGTTTCATTAAGACTTTGTATTACTTTTCATTATGCGTAAGGAACCCTAGTCTCCTCATTTTCTTTTGATTCTTATTGTTCTTTGTTTTGTCTATTCTATATTGTTTAACATGGTATCAGAGCTAGTAATAATGGGTAAAAGTTTAATCTCAAATACAGCTTTCGACAGTATCGGCAGTCTTTTTTCGACAGTTTCAATTTATGTAGTTTCACTTTCGGCAGTTTCAATTTCGCATCAATTTCGGCAGAATACACTTCGGCAGTATCAATTTAACTTAGTCTATATATAGTTTATTTGTAATTAGGTTTCATTAAGACTTTGTATTACTTTTCATTATGCGTAAGGAACCCTAGCCTCCTCCTTCACCTTTGTATTATACTCGTCGAGTGCGTACTAACACTTCTACGGTACTGAAGCCCCATCTTCTCCTACGGTCCCTCAAGCTTCGTCTGAGATTGTAGATCTATCTCTACGTCAATCCACTCGTATTCGTAAGTCCACAAGGTTACCAGATTTTGCTTATACTTGTTATTCTTCATCTTTTACTTCATTTTTAGCTTCTATTCATTGTCTCTCCGAGCCTTCTTCATACAAAGAGGCAATTCTTGATATACGTTGGCAGCAAGCTATGGATGAGGAACTTTCTGCTCTGCATAAGACAGGTACTTGGAATTTGGTTTCTCTCCCTTCGGGTAAGACTGTTGTTGGTTGTCGCTGGGTATATAAGATCAAGACTCATTCTGATGGGTCTATTGAGCAATACAAAACTCGGTTGGTTGCAAAAAGTATTCGCAACAATATGGTATGGATTATGAGGAGACTTTTGCTCCTATTGCGAAAATGACTACTCTTCGTACTCTTATTACTGTAGCTTTGGTTAGAAATTGGGATATCTCTCAAATTGATGTTAAAAATGTCTTCTTGAATAGAGATCTCCATGAAGAAGTTTATATGAAGCCCCCTCCTGGGGTTCCCCATGGTTTTAGATATGTTTGCAGGTTCAAGAAGGCTTTATATGGTCTCAAACAAGCACCACGTGCTTGGTTTGAGAAATTTTCTGTTATGATCTATTTTCTTGGTTTTGCTTCTAGCAGTCATGATTCTGCACTCTTTGTTAAGTGCATTAATGTAGGTCGTATTATTCTTATGTTATATGTTGATGACATAATTATTACTGGTGATGATGTTGCTGGTATTTCAATTTTGAAGATAGAATTAGCTAGACACCTTGAAATGAAGGATTTGGGCCTCTCCGATATTTTTTGGGTATTGAGGTAGCCTACTCGCCCAAAGATTATCTTCTTTCTCAGTTGAAGTATGTTGCAAATATTCTTGAGCGGGCTAGACTTATTGATAAGAAGACTGTAGATACTCTCATTAAGGTTAATGCCAAGTATTCTTCTTTTGATAGTATATCTTTGTCAGATCCTACTTTATACCGTACTATTGTTGAAAGTTTGGTTTATCTCACTATTACTTGTCCTGATATTGCATATGTTGTCCATATTATCAGTCAATTTGTTGCTTCTCCCACTACAATTCATTGGGCCGCTGTTCTTCGCATTATGCGATATCTTCGAGGTACAATCTTTCAGAGTTTTCTATTTTCATCCACCTCTTTCTTAGATCTGCGTGCATACTCTGACTCTGATTATGGCAGTGATTCGACAGATCACAAGTCTGTTACTGGTTTCTGTATTTTTCTGGGTGATTCTTTCATTTCTTGGAAGAGCAAGAAACAATCTATTGTTTCTTAATCTTTTACCGAAGCAGAATATCGTGCTATGGCCTTTACTACCAAAGAGGTTGTTTGATTACGTTGGTTACTTGCAGTTATGAGAGTTTTTCTTTCTCGTCCCACTCTTATGTATTGTGACAATAAGAGTGTTATTCAGATTGCTCACAACTCGATTTTCCATGAACGAACCAAGCACATCGAGATCGATTGTCACCTTACCCGTCATCATCTCAAGCATGGCTCCATCACTTTGCCATTTGTTTCCTCTTTTTCGCAGATTGCAGATTTCTTTACCAAGTCGCATTCTATTTCCCGTTTTCGTTTTCTCGTTATCAAACTCTCAATGCTTATCGCTGCTGCATCGTGAGTTTAAGAGGGGATGTTAATAAATATTGTTTTATTTATTTATTTATTAAGGGTAGAATAGTCTTTTCAACTTAGCCTATATATAGTTTATTTGTAATTAAGTTTCATTAAGACTTCTATTATTTTTCATTATGCGTAAGAAACCTAGCCTCCTCCTTTTCTTTTGATTCTTATTGTTCTTTATTTTGTCTATTCTATATTGTTTAACATTTACATCTCATCTTGACCATATATTAAAAACAAAAAATTCTCTAGCTTTATGATATAACTTGGCTAATTAACAGATATATAAAAATTGGCAATTAAACTCATGTAGTTGAAAAGAAGCCAATAATTGAACACAAACTTATAATTAATACCTCAGATGCAAATGATGATTTGATCAAAAGTAGTTCAAATCTTGTGCTAAATGCTTCATTTACAAGGGCTATTTCATCACTCCCAAGACTTCTTAGAGATGGAAACTTAGAGGCATCAACCTTAGTTTCTCCGAAAGGCTTTCGACTGTACCAGTGATCGACCAACCAGGATCCAGCAAAGGCAAAAACAGCATCTGTGGAACCCCTATTTTTTTCATAAATATAAAGCTTCCCAGGAAACTTTTCATGGGCTTTAATGGCTAATTTACAAGATTTCAGTATAAGCTCTTCTCTCAAACCTGTAATATCCCCAACCCTCTCTCCCACCATCTTGGGTAGTATTGCGATGAAATTCAAACCACGAGCTGACGTCTAGTTTAGTTATTGAGTCGATAACTACTCAAAAGCATCTAAGTAGCAAATCCACCCCAACACTAATATAAGAAGATTGATTTTTTTTGTGTGTGTTTTGCTGAGGTTAGATAAAATTTAAATAGGGAAAATGGATGTGGGATCTTTTTTTTTACACAATCATTCATTTGTTAGAAACACAATTTTAGGGACATTTCAAGTTGGCTACTAAATTTTATTTTATTTTAAATTAGTTTTTTCTCGTTTTATCTATTTTTGTAATTTTAGCTAACATAGAAGTTGATCCTACACTAATAGACAACTAACTTAGTCGGCAAATAACTAGATAGTTACGTTGTTGTCTTACGTTCTTTTACTCGAAGTAACTAATACGTACAGTGTGATAAATTTGAAATAAAATTTAAAGTTTAATGACTAATGTGAATTTTAGATAAAAGTTCAGTGACCCACAGGTGCTTTCAATTTTTCCATGGGAGACTTTGGGTTTGGGTGGACTTGCACTGGAGACTGGGAATTATTGGAGGGTGGGAAATCTCAAGGAAAGTGCATGCTTCACCCTCATAATTCTCAACAAATAGACATGGTACACGTGTCAATCTATAGGTAGAGTGATGACTTACCAAGTGCATATTTAGTAGTACTAAAATTATTTTTTAAGTGCTTATATTATAAATTGTTGGTAAATGTATAAATAAAAAGTAGATTGTAAATTGTGGGCTCTATGAAATATATGGATAAAAAATAGGAAAAATTGTCTAAAAGTCACCTGGAAGTGACTTGTTTCAAATTATGTCAAAACAATTTTTAAAATTGTCAATAAATCATACTCTTCAGCAATTTTTCATATTAATCTCAAAATTATCCCTATGATTCATATTTGTCACACACATTGTCCTTAGTATTACTCTCACCACCATCGCCACTGCCACCGCCGCTCCCACCACCACCACCACCACCACCACCACCACCATGATTATAGTTTGGAGTATAGAAAATTTAAGTGGGATGCTCTACGGAAAACCATATTTAGATTAATTAATAAAGTAAGTATCTCCAATTCATCATGTAGTAGGAGAAATTTTGAATGAAAATCTGATTGTGGACAGAGGTGGAGAAAATATTGATAAAGAGATTGATGATATTGAAGAACAATTACATGTACAGGGATGTGAAGTGGATGATGAAATTCCTCTAACAAAAATGTTGGCGTATCTCAATTGAAAAAAAGATCCCTGTAGAAGTGTTGTGCGATTTCAATCCCACAAGTGTACGGTTCATTAACAAGTAATATAGTAATGAATGGAATATCGAACCCACGAGGACTAGATATCAATATAATCAATTAATTTATAATTCAAATTCTAACAATATGAAAAACACAGATTTGTTTTTTATTCTAAAACTATTTTAACTGTTTTAATTAAATCTAAACTATCAATAATCAACTTTAGATGATGAGAACGAATTCGAGTTTCTACTAATACTAGAATTTGTGAATCCACCTACACGTTCTATTATCAATTATTCGTTAATCGCTTTAGCGGTTAATTACCCTAGATTGAAAATCGATGATGCTATAATAATCAAAAGCCTCTCTCGATGGTCAATCAATTCTATATCGATATGCGAACCTAATTATCTCTAATAAGGTTTCGAACATACAAATATGCATTTAAATTTCAAGAACACCTAACCGAATTTCATAGAGCATAATAGTAATTTCTATCTATTATTGGACCCTATGTTATTCAATACTACGTGCTAAGTCTATATTGAATCTCTCGACTTCAATATAGATCACAGAATATTCTAATGGTGATCAAGCATTAAAACATTAGAAATACTGGATAATGAATAATCAATCAAGACGTAATTACCTACTAAAACGGAAAACTTCTAATTAATTAAAAAAATAATGTTTCATCATTCATCTTAGAAATAAGTAAACAAGCTGGACATGATTTCGTTAATTAACACAAAAATTGTATCAATCATGTTTCGGCGAAAGAATAAATAAAACCTGTGATTCTGACTCAAGAATCTTCAATCCCGTGTCTTGATATTCGATTCTCTTTTTGTATCTTGTTCCCAAAATTCGTCCCCCCGCAAGATGTCTATTCTCTGGCTTTTATACTCATTTCCCAACTCTTCAAAACGTGTATTTGGTCTTTGCTTTTGTTTTGGAGTTGTAGAGTTTCATTCCTATTAGGAGACTGCTCAACTTTCTGCCTGAAAAGCCATGCGATCGCATGGTTAACAACCTTGCGATCGCATGGTTGTTAGATTTAAGGTTTTGCAGAAAATTTCACTATCTTGCGATCGCAGCCTTGGACAACCAAGCGATCGCATGATTATCTGGGATGCTTTCTTGAATTCTTTTCTTTGATATTTGCATGTCAAGTTCCTCAAGTCTCTTAGTCTGTTCAATTGAATCCATTTTTCTTCTATTTGCTCTCTTTTCGTCCTTTCGTCAAAATGATACTTGAATTCGATTATTTTCTAAAATAATAAGAAAATATTGTGCTATTAAACTGAAAACAATTAATGTAACTCATAATCGTCCCTTTTTGTGGGCCTAGATGAGTACATATTTGTACTTATCAAACACCCCCAAACTTGAACTTTTATTCGCCATCAAATAAATTAGCTAAAGATAATCATTTAATTAATGAAATAAGTTATAGCACAATTCATAACATAAATAGCTTGCTGTTCTTGCTTCAGCTTTTGCAAAAAGAAAAACTTATAATTCATGACGAGTGTTCAGCTAATACCATTGCAAACGTGATTCTACTTAAACCATACTTGATATGTGTATAAGAACAGTTAATCTGATCAACTTAAATTCTATGGTGGTGATAACCCAACCACTTGGTCAACTTTTCTTTTCCCTCTCGTAAAGTACACTTCCTCCCAAAATAATTTTCACTTTCAAATCCTGAGATTATAGTTCTAAGGTTAAATTTCACTCATTATTTTCTTGCTCGAGGCTAGTTGAGAAAGCTGATAATCGTGACAACCTAGGTTTGTGAAGATTATCTAATTTATGAGCACTCTCGACCAGAAAATTTCTATTAAATAAGTCAAACTCATTAGTTATCTAGGCCCCATGTTTACTTTGCAAAGGATTTTTTTGGGTTAATTACACCATATACCATTGAACTTATACTCCATTTCATTTATACCACCAAACTTAATTCGTTTCATTTATACCATCGAACTTTATATCATGTTTCATTTATACCACCAAACTTTAATTCGTTTCATTTATACCACTAAACTTTAAAATTATTTTCAATTAAACCACTTTATTTTTGACAAAAATTCTGACGTGGCATTATGGATCATTAATTGGCTAATGTATCTCACCACGTGTGAAAGTATTGTCCACATGTATAATGTTCAAAATGAAAATACGATTTTGATGTCAAAATCGTGTTTGAAAATAAGTTTTTGTATCAACTATTTTGACAATTCTTGAGCTTAAAGTCGTTTAATTGATGTCAAAAATGTATTTTTATTTCAAATTGCATACATGTGGCGATATACATCAGCTAATTAACAGTCCGTTAATGCCACGTCAGAATTTTCGTCAAACAATGACCAGTTGGTTAATAAAGTGGCTTAACTGAAAATAATTTTAAAGTTTAATGGTTTAAATGAAACAAATTAAAGTTCGGTGGTATAAATGAAATGAATTAAAGTTCGGTGGTATAAATTAAATGGAGTATAAAGTTCAGTGGTATATAGTATAATTAACCCGATTTTTTTAATATATATCTTATGTGCAAAACTTAATCTATTAAGTTTTCTAGATAACTCATGTAACGAGCTTTAGGTCGATGACTCCCAAGTCTTTCGAACCTTAGGACATCGAGTTTTGAGAAATCCCTACGAACCTTTTCACTCAAGTCAAATAGGCTACAAAAAGAGATATAAGATATTGACAGTGTGCGAAACTCAGTCCATTAAGCTTTTTAGATGACTCATGTAACAAGCTTTAGGTCGATGGACTTTATCACTCGAGTCAAAAAGGCTACAAAAATAGTTATATAATAATACTAGCCTTGTTCCATGCATGCAATTGAGTTCATGTGTGAGGATTATATTCCTAACATTCGGTCATTACTTAGTTTCCTCTAACTGATCTAAAGTGCTCCACACAGTTTTTCAACATACATGGAATCTATCACAACCTAGATAGCCACCATCACAACTTATCTACCACACTTTCTCACTATATTGGTTACTTGTTCAAGATACAAATGGTTCTAAGTTTCAAAACAGTATCTTATTGTTTTCAACTTAAGTGCACCAACATAGCTAAAAAAATCATCGTAACTGGCCAACACAACACGTTATCAGACATGGTTAAATAACCTCACATTTAAACAAAGTAATAAGCTGTTCACAAGTCATGATTATAGCTAGTTATAAATAAAAGATTACATTACTAGCCGGCAAGGCTATTCATATCACATAATCATGCAAAATAAATAATTTTTTTTTATGGAAAACAAAATACGATAAAAATCAAATATCAATTATCAATTATCGAATCAAGCAAATTGTTCATTCGAATCAAGCAAAATTTTCATTTTTCCATTTAGTACATCACCCCCAAACCTGAAACATACATTGTCCCCAATGTAAAAAAAATTCAAAAGAAATATAACACATAAAAGTTTAGAGACTTCCCGAGGGTGGGTCTGATGGTACCGAGAGAAGTAGTGTGGAAGGATCAACTGGTGGAGGTGCTGGCATGGGTGTCGGTCGGAAAATCTTGTCATGAATATCATCCAGCTTGTCCGCACATCTATCTAGCTGCCTCTTGACCTGGTCGCAGTCAGATCGAATTCGACTCTGCTCCAACTCAGCCTGCTGCTAACTGGTCTCGATACTCATCTGAGTGTGTTGAACTGCATCAACTTGAGATCGCAGTGTCGTCAACTCCTGATGCACCGTGCGTAACTCAATCCTCGTAGTGACAATAAGCCGTGTCTGCTCAGCCTAACCCTCTAGTAATCGACGTAGCATGGATGCTGTGTCTCCAAGATATACGGCATGCTGAGGTGCGGCTGGCTTCTCTTTATAAGGCTGCTCTTTAGCGGCTGGGGTTGTCCCCACAGTGCGTGCAGTATGCCTTCTTACATTTTTCAAGGTATAGCAGTTGATAGGTCCATTTGCCTTCAATACCGACTCTGCTGGTAAGATCTAGACCCCCGCTGCTTCGCAGATACCACTGATCAGAGCTGAAAAGATGGTTGTGTGCCTCTTGTCTGTTTGGAAGCCCAGCATGCTGATCAGGGTGTATATATAATTGTCCAAATCCATCTTCTTCCCGTGAGCGAGATGGTATAATAGTCGAGCTCTAGCATCATTAATAATAGTTCGATGTGCGGTCGGGTCAATGTTGTGGCTCACAAACACATTCAGGATGAGAAGAGAGTATGTCAATTTGCTGTGCTCGAAGTCCCTCCCGAATAGTGGCCATGCATCATCTTGGCCATATAGAAACTGGGCAACCTCACCCATATCTTGAATAGAGGGCAGAATGTGAATATCTTTAGTGCTTATACCATAGAAGTCGTTGATGACCCTCGGGGTAAACATGAACCATTTACCCTGTACCCAAGTCTGCCCATAATGCTCTATCCCGTGAATGTCAATTTCTTAGTTGAAGTTGGTGTAGAATTCATGGACGAGTTGGGAGTATATCTTGTGAGGTGTTTTAGCAATCTTGGACCAGCCGCATACATCAATGAGGTTATAAAGCTCGGAGTGAGGAAAGTCTTCCAATTGTAGTCTCCGCTTTTTTAGGCACTACGTGAACTGGGCTTACCCAAGTGCTATCTGAAATAAGATAGATGATACAGGCATCAAGTAGTTTCAACACTTCATCTCGGACTATTTCTTGCAAATGATGATTCCATTTGCATTGATGCTGCACTGTTGTTTTATATACATCTTCCATTAGAATCTTGTGCATGCATATGGACGGGCTGATACTTCTAATGTCTGCTATAGTCCAACCGATGGCTGATTTGTAATTCTTCAGAACTTGGAGTAGTTTATCTTCCTGATCCTGATTAATAGAATTAGCAATAATTACTAGAAGAGTAGATGACTCACCGAGATAAGCATACCTAAGGTGAGAAGGTAATTGCTTTAACTCGAGACCTGGGGCCTTTTGAACCGAAGGTGGCTATTGAGGAGATGTGGTACCCAGATCCATATATTTATTTCTTATTTTCATCCGTTCAGCTCCTTGTAAATATCTGGCACATTCTTCCATAACTGGATAGTCAGAATTTTCTTCTTGAGAATGTATAATACAAGCTTCCCATGGATCTGAAGGATTTTCCAAAGCAAATGTGTTAGCTGTCTCGTGATCAATGATATCGATCTGAAAGTATGAGTTAGAGGAGCTTGGATATTGGATTGCTTTGAACACGTTGAAAGTGACTTGCTCCTCGTTCAATCTCAACATTAACTGTCCTTTTTGCACATCAATTAGTGTTCGTCCAGTAGCTAACAATGGTCGTCCCAAGATAAGTGGTACATCTATGTCTTCTCCCATATCCAAGATAATGAAGTCTGCTGGGAATATGAACTTGTCCACTTTCACTAAAATATCTTCAACAACCCCGCGTGGATGTTTAACTGATCGATTAGCTAACTGTAGTGAGATTGTGGTTGGCTTTGCTTCTCTGAGACCTAGTTACCTGAAAATAGAGTAAGGTATCAAATTAATGATAGTACCTAAATCACATAACGTCTTTTCAAAAAATAAACTAACAACAGTACAAGGAATAGAGAAACTCCCTGGATCTTTTAATTTAGGCGGTATCTTGTTTTGCAAGATAGAACTACACTTCTCGGTAAGCATGACTGTTTCGTGCTCTTCCAACTTCTTTTTGTTTGAAAGAATTTCTTTCATGAATTTTTCATAACTCGGCATATGTGCTAGAGTATCAGCAAAAGGTATGTTGATTTGGAGTTTCTTGAACACATCGAGGAATTTTTCGAATTGCTTGTCTAGCTTATGTTTTCGCAGCCTTTGAGGGTATGGAATTGGAGGAACATAAGCCTTGACCGGTGGCAGAATATAATCTGGTGGAGAGCTTTCTTTTTCTTGATCAACTTCTGCATCTAATTTGTTATCTCTCTCTTTACTTAACGCAATTTCTTTTTCAACACCCAGTCTTTTCACATGAATTTTCGAAAACTCAACTCCGTTTCTCGTGGTGATGGCATTGACTTGCTCTTTTGGATTAACTTCCATCTGCTTTGCCAATGCATCAATTTTCGCCAGTACAAGCGAATTGGTGTCTACCTCATGTATTCCTGTTGCTTTCTTCTGCACCTCTCTGTCTGGCCACATAACGAACTGTTCACTCATTGTTTCATACAAGTCATGGATATCGCCAGCAGATCTATTTTGGATAGAGCCACCTGCTGCAGAATCGACTAAAGAATGACTGCTTGGAACTAAACTAGAGTAGAAGAAATGATTCTGAGATAAAAGGAAAACCGTGACTTGAACACTTTCTGAGCATTGCTTAAATCTTTCTCATGCCTCGTGAAAGTTTTCCAACTCAGATTGTTGGAAATTAGAAATTTCATACTTTATTCTGTTTACTCTGGTTGGAGGGAAATATTTCAGTGTGAATTTCTGGATTAGATCTGCCCAAGTAGTGATGCTCCCTGGCGGTAGAGAATCTAACCATTCTCTAGCTTTATCCTTCAATGTGTGTGGGGAGAACCTCTTCTTCAGTGCTTCTTCATTAACACCGTGGTATTTGAAATTTTCACAGTATTCATCGAAGCGAGAAATATGGTAATGAGAATTTTTATCTGTCATACCATAGAACGGTAGATTGTTCGAGAACAAATTAATCACATCTGGCCTCAACTGAAAGTTGTCGTATCCATAAGGCAGATAAATTATACTGGACTGATTTTCAACAATCGATGGCATCATATATTCATCCATAAGGATATCTCGTTCATTAACTTCAACTGGTCGAGCTATTGGTGCAAGATTATTTCTCACATCTGCATGTAATGGATTCTGAATTCGGTTATCTTCCATTGTGTCTTTTTGTTGTTGTTTCTTTTTTTCTTTTTACTCACGTTGTCGTTGGCGAAAGCTCCGTTCGATCTCTGGTTCTAAATCAAATAGATCAAAATCCTTTATACAGCGCATACACACTTAACACCTGGAACTTTAGAAAATAGTTGGAATTTAACAGTAACACAAAGAATTTAGAAGAAATATAAAACTAAAAATAAAGTGAATAATAATAAAAAGAATTGTTAAGAATTAAATTATCAATTAACATAGTAATTGATAAAACTAGTCCCTGGCAACGGTGCCAAAAACTTGTTGTACGATTTCAATCCCGCAAGTGTACGGTTCGTTAACAAGTAATATAGTAATGAATAGAATGTCGAACCCATGAGAACTAGATATCAATGTAATCAATTAATTTATAATTCAAATTCTAACAATATGAAAAACATAGATTTATTTTTGGTTTATGATTCTAAAACTATTTTAACTGTTTTAATTAAATCTAAAATATCAATAATCAACTTTAAATGATGAGAACGAATTCGAGTTTATACTAATACTAGAATTTGCGAATCCACCTACACATTCTATAATCAATTATTCGTTAATCGCTTTAGCGGTTAATTACCCTAGATTGAAAATCGGTGATCCTATAATAATCAAAAGCATCTCTCAATGGTCAATCAATTCTATATCGATATGCGAACCTAATTATCTCTAATCAGATTTCGAATATACAAATATGCATTTAAATCTCAAGAACACCTAACCGGATTTCATAGAGCATAATAGTAATTTCTATCTATTATTGGACCATATGTTATTCAATACCACGTGCTAAGTCTATATTGAATCTATCGACTTCAATATAGATCACAGAATATTCTAATTGTGATCAAGAATTAAAACATTAGAAATACTGGATAATGAATAATCAATCAAGACGTAATTACCTACTAAAACAGAAAACTTCTAATTAATTAAAAATATGAGGTTTCATCATTCATCCTAGAAATAAGTAAATCAGCCGGACATGATTTCATTAATTAACACAAGAATTGTATCAATCATGTTCCGGCGAAATAAAAAGAAGAAAGAATAAATAAAACCCGTGATTCCGGCTCAAGAATCTTCAATCACGTGCCTTGATCTTTGATTCTCTTCTTGTATCTTGTTTCCAAAATTCGTCCCACCGCGAGATGTCTATTCCCTGGCTTTTATACTCTTTTCCCAACTCTTCAAAATGTGTATTTGGTCTTTGCTTTTGTTTTGGAGTTGTAGAGTTTGATTCCTGTTAGGAGACTACTCAAATTTCTGCCCGGAAAGCCATGCGATCGTATGGTTAACAACCTTACGATCGCATGGTTGTTAGATTTAAGGTTCTGCAGAAAATTTCACTATCTTGCGATCGTAGCCTTGGACAACCATGCGATCACATGGTTATCTGGGATGCTTTCTTGAATTCTTTTCTTTGACATTTGCATGTCAAGTCCCTCAAGTCTCTTGGTATGTTCATTTGAATTCATTTTTCTTCTATTTGCTCTCTTTTCATTCTTTCGTCAGAATGATACTTGAATTTGATTATTTCCTAAAATAATAAGAAAATATTGTGCCATTAAACTGAAAATAATTAATATAACTCATAATCGTCCCTTTTTGTGGGCCTAGATGAGTACATATTTGTACTTATCAAGAAGCAAAATCAAAAGTGCCTCAAAATGTAGAAGAAAAAGTGGAACATGTACAAAATAATGGAGAATTTTTGTACGAAATAGAGCAAGAATAACTGGAACTTGAACAAGAATTAGAGGTAGGCAATGATTAATTGATTGAATAGGAGGTTGAATTAAATGTCTTCATTCGAAGCTTTTGTAGATCAAGAAAATATAGAACACTTTGAAGAAGATGGTGGGACAATTCAACTGATAGAAGTAGAAGAGAACCCACATAGCTATCCATCTTCATCTGCAGAATGAGACGAATAAGAAAACAGTAAGTCGACAGAAATAGAGCAAGAAGAGGATTGTAAGTGGAGTAGAGTGGCCATGATTTTTTGTTGTATGGATAATTTGTTTGATGAATTTTTATAGAGTTACCATGATTTGTTGCTCTAAAATAGTATCATTATATTAGTTGTGGCTTTGATTTGCTACTGTAAATAACAGCTTGATACTGTATTATAGAAAACAACTTGATACTGTATTATAGAATAGTAGCTTGATATTGTATTAAGTTGGTTATTAGATTATTCTTGTGTTATTAGTCATGTGTATTATTTGATACTGTATTATAGAAAACAGTATCACAAAAAATATTATCATAACAGAAATAGGTCAAGATCAGTCACTTTGCCACTGCTAATGATGGATTTTAATTGTTTGATGTTGTCTCTTTAGCTTAAAATGACAATCTTTAATTTTTTTTGTTTAAATAGTATCATATATACTAAAACAGTATCATAGACAAATGCATCTTAATCTATCAATATCATACATGAAAATATTTTAATAAAATAGTATCACATACACATTATCATACATTAAATAATATTATCATAGATTAAATAATAATATCATAGATTGAAACATTATCGTAATAAAATAGTATCAAATATAAAAGTATATATAAAACAGTATCATATAAAAACTAAGTACAAGATGTTTTTAATTGTTGAACTAATGATACATTATCATATATAGCACATTATCTAAATAAAATATTATTATAGATAAAATTAAGTACAATATATTTTAAATGGTCAAAGTAATGATACAATATCATATAAACAAACTACAACCCAATAAAATAACAGTATCATAGATTGAAACACTATTGTAATAAAACAGTATCAAAGATAAAAGAATGGTATAAGTATATCATATCACTTTATCTAAATAAAACAGTATGATAGATATAACTAAGTAGATTGTTTTAATGGATGAAGTAATGATATTGTTTTTAAAATTATCCATTAGTAGTATAAAACCATTGATACTGTATGCATTCAATAACAATATCATAGAATGAAATAGTATCATAGGTTGAAACATTATAATAATAAAATAGTATCAAAGACAAAAACATAAATAAAACAATATCATACAAAACAGTATCATAATAAAACAATATCATATAAAACAGTATTACTGAATTAGCATTTTTTTTTTGCAATTGCAGAGGTATGTTGGTCTTTCAGCACTAAAATGTGATTTTAATTGAATTAAATTTTAACCATATGACTTTAGAGCCCATAAGTACAACAACAGTGACCGGCCCTGAATTTATCTTAAAAAATATGTTTGACCAGCTGAAATTATAATTTAAGCAATCTCAAACATATGCCAAATATACATTTGTACATGCTTATAAGCACTTATAAATTGATCAAACATTATTTTTATCTACGTATTTTGTACGACTCAGAACTTTTATCTACACATTTCGTAAGACTCACTGCTTATAATCTATAAAAATCTTTACCAAATATACACTTAACTTAAAAAGCACTTTTGCTCTTTTTAGAACATCTTCAATACAACCGTTAATTGTGCTAAAAATTTGTCACATCATCCCAAATTGTTTACATGACAAAGAAAATAGTGAAGGTGTCTAGCACATTATCCACATTTGGGATTTTATTTCTAGTATTCCCAAAGTACGGAGTATTCAGTACTCTATGCCAGTATTTAATTCACAAATGTATTGAATAACTGGGATTCACTGTTTAATTGAGACCCAAACATATACATGTCAATTAAATAGTGACGGAGAGTACTGAGTCCCATACTACGGGAGTACTAGAAGTTTTCTCCTATATTTGGACGGTGTGCTAGATGTCTTTCATTTATTTTTTTATAATTAATATTCATCTAAATGTGTGTTAAGCATCTTTTATTTAATTTTTTATAGCATATTTATATCGGAATGTGTGTTAATAATTTTTTATAATTTATCTACCACTCTCTCTTGTACATGTGGACCAAATTTTTTCAATCTACAGCCTTACCTCATTAGATATGCTCTTCTCTGTCTTTATTTTATTTATCACATGTATAACCATCCACATTGTTGCATTGAAAATATTCTTAAGTACTTGTAGACTTTAAAAAAAAATCCTTCCAAATATACTATATGTGTCTTTTATTTTCTTAAAATAAAAATAAAACTACCTCTAAGAATGTATAGAAAATATAAATTTTATTGAGTTAACATGTCTAACAAAATTTTAGACCGATCTCTTTCTTTTACCAAATTAATTTGATAAGTTCCCATCATAGTACATTGGAGGGTAATTTTTTTATAACATTATTCATTTTGTTGGTGTGGCAAATTTGTTAGCAATCTATGAAAGCTAAGCCACCCCAAAGATATAGTAAAACCAAAAAGTTGTAACCATCAATTTCGATACTCATTTGAATTATTTCGAAACCAAGGAAATATGTTTGAGGTATCAATTTCAAGAATTGTAAATACTCTTTTTATATGGTATACTTTATTTTAAGTATATAATTTATATAAAATTCATTTTTCATACCATAGTTTTCGTAGTTTATTGAACAATTATAATATTGTTTATTTAATCGGCGTGTCTCTTAATTTTCTCACAATATTACTAATAACATATATCAAACAATATATAATTATTGATCGAAATATATTAACAAAGATAACATTTTTTTTTCCAATTCATGCATCACATCAAACACAAAAAGTAAAAATATACAAATTTGCATAGGTTTGCTACTAAAATTAGATAGGGAAAAAAAATCTAACAAAAAATAATTTCTCGAGACATTTCTTATTTCCGTAGTATCCATTCCAAATCTAAGTTTCCTTAGAAATCTTTTCTCTTCCAATTTTAATTTTCAACTAATCTTCAATAATCTTTTTTTTTCTTAGTGCTTGACAGTTTACTAATTTTTTTACCATCTAAATCTTTAGACGTATTTTAAGAGAAAGATAATATCTATCAAATAAAGTTAGGAGCATACATTTTAACTGGAACTGAACCTCTCGAACTAGAATCGAGAACTGAGAATCGGTCGGGTTCAAGTCGATTCTTGGTTCTTGAACTGAAACTGTGGGTACCCGACTTTGGGATCGAATTTGACAATTTTTAAACAATGTTTTTATTTTTTACAATTTATTCACCTTGACTTAATGACCCAACCAACACCATAGTACCAAAGACAAGAGTCTAACTGTCCAAGACCAAAATCCACAACTCCTAAACCCAGTGTTATTAAACCCGGACCGGCCTATCTGACCGGAAAACCAACAACTCCGGAGTCCTAAGCAGTCCGGTTCTCTTAATTTGACCGCCTAGCAATCGAACTGTTTATGACTTGAAAAATTTGTCGATTTTTTAAATAACCCGGTGACCCGTCTGGGTCATTACATAGTAAAAAAATTTATTTATTTTTATTATCTTATTCTACTCAAAAGATGTACCAAGTACTTCTTTACTTTATTAATGACATGTTAATGCAATGAATTACAAAAATTTATGTTATTTTTTACAAGAATTAGTTGATGATACTAGCAGTCTAGTACTTATTTTGCTAAATACATTTCTGATGGTGATGATTTAACAAAATTAGAGCATCTCCAATAGACTCTCTATTTATAAAGAGCATTTTTTACATTTTAGAGAGCATCTATAAATTTAGAGAGTAAAATTTTTTAAGTACTCCAACAATCTCTTTATATTTAACACCTTATTTTACTTCTTCCAATGCGTATTTATTATTTTTTCATTTATTTTCTTTTAACATGCCTTTCTCCTAATTATTAGTATATGATTTTATTCTTTATTTTATTTTATTTTGTATACACTATTTAATTCAATCATTATATGGAGTATTGAAAATTGAAATACTTTGAATGCATTTAATTATAGAGAGTAGGTATGGCTCTCCAAATTTGGAGAGCTAAACTCACTCTATTTTTTAAAAAAGTTAATTTAGAGAGTCCGTTGAAGTATAATTTTAAAGTTTGGCTCTTTAAAATATAGAGAATATTATGTTTAAAGAGTCTATTGGAGATGCTCTTAGACTTATCATTTTAATATGGATTGATCCACCGGCTTACCGGTTAAACCAGCAACCCGGTGACCCGCCTCCTTGTCCGGGTTTGGTTTGATAAATATGCCTAAACCCAACTCCAAATACACACATCTCAAATTCTCAATCGTTAAATGTTCAGACAATACAAACATTATCGTCTGTCTCGTACTTTCGCTCATCTCTCTATCGTTCAACACACAGTGAGACGAAGAAGACAAAGCTCTTTTGTAACCGAAATGAATTCTCAATTTCGAGAGTTAATTTTTTTTTTCTTAACCCTAAATTATAGATTTGCAATTTTAGTGTTTATTGTTCCAGTAAATGTTTATATGTTTCACAAATTTTAATATTAACGAGTTACCAACTTTTAATTTTTTTAAAATATGCTATAAACTCACGATTTAAAAAAAATGTTATGGGTAAAACCGAACCTGAACTAAAACTGACGGTTTCGGTTCAAGTTTGGTTCTAATAATTACATAGAATCGAATGGTTCCATTTACAAAATATTCAAAGTCATGTAACAGGTGGTTCAGGTAGGGGTGGACCCGGTTCGATTCGATCCAGTTCCAAAAACAACCGAACTGAATTGAGAACTAATGAGTGTCTTGTAAATGAAACTATGAAATCCTATTCTAATTATAGAACCAAACCGTTCGATTCGATTCGGTTCCATAGTTAAATTTTTATAATTCCAACAACTATTTTCGTTCTCTTAATATTTGAAACAACATAATAATCTAACAAATTATAACTTCCAAAATTTAATCCATTCACAAAAGTTACAGGATATTTTGTCCACTCCTAGTTAGAGATGACAAAAATATCCGATCCGTCCCGAATTCGATGGATATCCGATCCGAATGGAGCGAAAAATACCTGATCCACGGGTCAGCGGGGCGGATCGGGGCAGATATCCGTGATCTGCCACGGATCTCGAGACGGATCGGATCGGGGTTGCCTCGATCCGCCCCGCCTCGAATTTAAAAAAAAAAGGATTAAAATATTGAATTTATATTTTGTTTTATATGTGATTTGATTATTTATTTTATAGATAATTAAAATATTTTTTGAATAGAAAATTCACTACCTTCGACATATTGTGGACCTTGCACAATGTTTAGTGAGGAGGAAATTGAGAAGGGTGATGTTGTTTAAACTCTTATAGTATAGTAGTAAAGCTTGTTTCAATGTATTTTAAATTTTTTGAATGCCAAAAAAAAAATATGGATCAGTATACGGATCAGGGCTCTGATCCGCCCCGATTCGTATTCGATCTGCCCCAATCCGACCCGAAAAATGGCGGATCGCGGGATGGATTTGGATCTCCTACAATTATTGTGGGGTGGATTTGGATCGGACCGATCCGCCCCGTTGCCATCACTACTCCTAGTTCAGGGTATTGAAATATCTGGACCGACTCACCCGACACACAAGCTTGAATAAAGTATATTAACGTCTAAACTATCATTTGATGCCATATAGACTGGTGATCATTACTAGTTGTGATAAATAGCATTACTCTTATACTAAAAATAATGCTATTTATCACAACTAGTGATAATTTTCCGTCTAAGTGTCAACTGTATTGGCATTAAATGACAAATCAAATGAAATGTGAGGATATGAATCTTATTTTATTGGACATATCATTTGATGCCATAAATACTAGCAATTATCGTCAACTATGATAAATAGCATTACTCTTATCCTAATTGTAGGAACATACTAGTTAAAGTGTATACATGTATTATACGAATACATTTAGCATATATGCATGTATCACACTAATACATTTAGTGAATGTTTGGGTGATTTTTAAAAATAGTTTTTTATGAGATTTTGAAAAGAGTTGATAAAATATGTAGTTAAAAAGTTGTGATTCTTATTAAATATATAGTTGAAAATGAGTTTAAAAAAAGTTTAAATTAAACGAGACCAAACATGCTCTTGGTACGTGTTCATGAATCATGACCAATTCTGAATCATCTTCTTATTAACTTTTTAATATATGATATGATGAATATACGTATTAACTAATTAAATAAAAATTAAAAAAAGTACCACTAGAACAGTTGACTGTCATAAAATGATTCTCATGTCATAAAACTTGATAATAAAGAATAAATAAAATGAAGTAGATGATCACCAACAAAAATTATGTCGGTGATCATTGACGATATTATTGTACGTGATTTAATTAAAATTAATATTTTTAGTAATTTCAAAAGGATTACTGATACTGATATCATCGGCTATCACCGGCATCAATTATTGAGGGTTCTATGGACATGATCACTAGTAGAGAAGTTGGTGTGACCTATATATTTTTTTGAATAAAAAAAAATTTTATTGACGAAATATTACATCGACAATTTAAAATATCTTTTTATTTTTGTATTTATAATATTAATGCCTGATAAAGTTTTTTTTTTCATGGAGTTTATTGACTAATCTACAAGTTTCAATACAAGCTCTTCTTGCAAATTTGTAATTTCCCCCACTTTCTCTCCCATCATATTGGGTAATGTAATTTCAAAGTAACGATGGCACGTATCAATTGTAAAGATAGTCAAGTGTCGAGCAGATAATTGATCAAAGCATTTAAATAGTAAACCCACCCTAATACGAGACATGTATATCCATTCAAATATTTTTGTGGGTTCTTAAAAGAAGATTGGTTTTCCTAAAATTGAGTTGTTTTTCTAAGATTGTTAAGAGAATATAAATGGCAAAAATGGATGTGTATCTTTTTTATCTTAGGACAATGATTCCTTGAGCAAAAATCATGATGGTTACATTTTATTTTATAAATTAGTCATTGAAGTTAAATATTTATAACAATTTAATAATATTGTCTATGTTTTGTTCAAGAGAAATGCTACTTGTACAAAAATTTCCCACCAAATTGTTTACAGATAGTGACTTGGCATATTTCTCTCTGTCTAGCATTTATTTCCATTCAAAAGAAGAAAAACCCTTCATTTTCTCTCTCTAAAAAATATGGAAGCTAAATCAGCTTCCAAGGGGCTATTGCTCTGTACATTATTGATTTCATCTGTTTCTTGGTTCACTGTTTCTGTAATCCATTATTCTGAGCACATCGTTTTCCACAACCATTTGACCCTTTGAATACGTTGGCATCAATGGTTGATTACACCCAAATGTATGCACCAAATGTTAGATAAATTTATATACTAAATTAATGTATAAAATTATATTTTGTTTTTTTAGAGAATGCACAACACTTAATTAAAATAATGCAAAATTTGTAAAAGACGATGAAAATGAAATACACATATCGAGGCAAGAGTTCGACCATTTTTCTTTAAAATGTATTTGCCCCATCTAGGTGCTTACGGTATTGTAGCAAACGCCTCCCAACAATATAACGATCAATTCATTTCGGTAGTAGCACTACAAACCAAAATAACGGCAAACTTGAATTGTTTAGTACTCTCTAAAAATGAAAATGAGGACTCGAAAACTATGATTATGGAATGTAAGATAATTCTGTATGTTATGGAATGAAAATTCGCAGAACTATAGGAGCTTATTTATAGCATACCAAAAGTTGTGTCTAAAAGGACACAACACTTTAAATGACTCGAATGAACAGTTGCCAAACCTGTAAGGACATGTTGAACAATTGTGTATGTTCTAATCCAACAGACATTACACGTGACACGTGTCAAATCAAATTCGAAATGATGAATTAAAATAAATAAATTATTTTGTATTTATTTTGTCTAAAAAGAATATACTAGGCAAAACACGACCCACGACCCAAACTTAGACCCGGCCACGAGCCACGAGCCCCAGCCCGGCTCGGGCAGGCAGTGGCGCCCGCGTGTGGGCTTTCAACCAAATTCGATAGTATCTAAGCATCATTTCCTCTAAAGACTTGCGGTGCTCCTTAGAGCCCAAACAAAAATCTAAACAAGAGGTATATTAATTGGTTTAAAATCATGTCATCTTCCAACTTCCGACGTGGGATACACTTCCCAACATTGCTACAACATCCAATTTTCACTTTCAAGGTGTCAACTTTTGATACTAATTTATCATTCATTCGAAAATAGTTTTACGAAATCAAATGTACCACGAGCATCTACTCACGGAGTAGAATGCATTCGACTATAATTTTATAATAATCGATTATCGGGACTCACCTGAATATTTGGTAAAAAATAGGTCAAACCAATTTATAAACAACTTATTTTCAACAATCCCTCACATAAATGGAAATTACCATAGATATGCAAATGAAATGAAAATGCTAATAGATAGTACAGGCTAAAGGCTATTGCATCATGAGAGGTAGCTTCTGGCTTTGAACCTGCCCTAGTGGAATACTATCGAATTTACTTAGCTAGTCAGTGAACGTGATGTCTTGAATTGTCCGGCCTTTGGTGTAAACCAAGACAACAGTATCCACACAATAACCTTTCTAACAATTCTTTTGTTCTCATACTCGTGTTCATTTTGGCCTTGAACAACTCTTGAGTTTCATAAATATTTTAGAGAATTTTAGCCTTGAAACATTCTCATAGAAGCGGCCCCACTTCACACTTACATAGGTGATCTCCTATTAAGAGCATTCTTCCATACTCAACTTGGTTAATCCAAGCTATAGGAATCATTAAAAGCATTACTTATCCTAATATACTATGCAAATATCACTTTTTTCTTACATTATAAATGGGTAGGAGATAACTCCTAAGTGCTTAACTGAATCTTCATAACTTAGTTGTCCCATTGAACCAAGATCTTGAGATCTCCAGTCAACAAAGTTAGGTTACCATTATAAAAACTCATGTGTTGTAGGCTTTTAATCTCATTCCTTTTGATAAGTAGTATACTTGATCTCTTGGTAATCCTTTTGTAAGAGGATCCGCGAGATTCTCTTTTGATTTTACGTAATCAATGGAAATATTACCATTTGAGATCAACTGCTTAATAGTATTGTGTTTACGATATATATGTCTAGACTTACCATTATACATACTATTTCATGCCCTTCCAATAGCCGACTGACTATCACAATGTATACTTATAGTAGGCATTGGTTTAGACCAACATGGAATATCTTCCAAGAAATTACAAAGCCATTCTGATTTTTCTCCAGTTTTATCTAAAGCTATAAATTCTGATTCCATCGTTGATCGAGCTATACATGTCTGTTTTTGAGGACTTCTAAGATACATCTGCACCACCAATGGTAAGGACATAACCACTTGTGGATTTAGAATCCTTTGTATCAGATATCCAATTTGCATTCTAATACTACTGGATATCTTGCATAATGTAATCCAAAATTTAGGGTTTATCTTAAAAAACGAAGTACCCTATTCAATGCCTTTCAATGATTATTGCTTGGATTACTCGTGAACCTACTTAACTTATTAACTACATAAGCAATATCCGGACGTGTGTAGTTCATAATATACATCAAGCTTCCTATAATTTGAGAATACTTTAGCTGGCATATAGTTTCATCTCTATTCTTGGCCAAGTGTAGACTTATATCTACAGGAGTTTTAACTAGACTTTCATCATAGACCTTAAACTTTTTAAGTACAAACTCGATATAATGAGACTGTGACAAACTTAGTCCATTAGGTGTTCTAGATATTTTAATTCCCAAAATTACATCTGCTACACTCATATCCTTCATATCAAAATATTTTGTCAATATTTTCTTCGTAGTCATGATAATATCATTATTACTACCCATAATAAGCATGTCATCGACATACAAACATACTAACACATAAGTTTTTGGCATGGTTTTGATATAGACACGTTTATCACACTCGTTAATTTTAAAACTATTTGACAACATTTTTTTGTCAAATTTTTGGTGCTTGCTTTAATCTATATAATGATTTAACGAGTCTACACACTTTTTTGTCTTGTCCATGAGCAATAAACCTTTCATGTTGTTCCATATATATTTCTTCTTCTAACTCTCCATTTAAGAATGCCGTTTTTACATCTATTTGATAGATCTCGAGATTATGCAATGATGCAATTGCAATTAGATCAAGCCTAGGCGGTCAACAAAAAGAGTTGATCGTATTTTTACGTGCATACCATCAATGTGACGTATTTTGCAAAAGCATCGAGCCTAGGCGTTGCCTAGGTGCTCCTTTTACAACAGTACATTTTATAGAGCATTTATAAATTTAGAGAGTAAAATTTTTTAAGTACTCCAACGGTATCTTAATCTTTAATATTTTATTTTACTTCTGTTAATAAATATTTATTATTTTTTTTCTCTATTTTATGGTAACATGCTTCCTCCTAATTATTATTCCTTCCGTCCCATTTATATAGGATGATTTTATTTTTCACACAGATTAAGAAATTTTAATTAATGTTATTGAAAAAACAATTTGCAAAGAATTTACCTATTTGTCCTTAGTACTATCAACTCACGCTATATTTGAAAGATTATAAGTTTATTTGTGTTGATAACAAAGTACATTAAATATGAGAATATTAGGAAATGAAAAAAAAAAATCAAATACACCCTTAATAAGGTAAGTGAACTATAATTTAGGACGGACAAATAAGAAAAAGCAACTTATATAAATGGGACGGACGGAGTATATGATTTTCCTCAATTTTCTCTATTATATTTTGTATGTTCCATTTAATTCAATTAATATATGGAGTATTGCTAATTGAAATTCTTTGACTGTATTTAATTATAAAGAGTGGAGTTGGCTTCAAACTGATACGTGCAATAAAATGAGTTATATATTTTTTATTTCATTGAATCTATCCTTTAATGCAAATAATGTTGTTATATAAATTGATGATCATCATCCGTTGATAAATAGTATTATTCATTTTAATAAGTTAATTTAGAGATTTTGTTGAAGTATAATTTTAAGGATTGACTCTTTAAAATAAAACAGTTTTTCAAGAGATTTTAATCAAATTAACGAATATGTATAAAATAATTGACGACAAGGAGCATTGAGATCACCAAAAGGACTATGCATAAATTAGAAAAAGGTGGAACATCAAGATTAGAGTTGGCAAATGGGCTAGGCCAGGCTGAGCAGAGCACTTGAAATTGGACCAGACTGGCCCAACTCTTTTTTGTGCGGGCTAGAAATATACTGGCCCAGTTCAGCCCATCGGGCCAACTCGGTCTTAATTTTATAATAAAAATTTTGAGTATGTATGTGAATTATATGCTCATTTTTGTTATGATACTGTTTTTCTATAATACAATATCAAACAAGACATATGACTAATTAACAACACAGAATAATCTAATGAACAACTTAATACAGTATCAAGCTGTTATTCTATAATACAATATCAAACTGTTTTCTATAATATAATATCAAGCTACAACTAATATAATGATATTATTTTCTATGATACTATTTTATATAATACAGTCTCGTTCCTACAGAAAATTCAAACTGCTTGTTGAGGAATTTCATCATCCACTTCATCTACAACTTCACATTCTTGTACGTGTAATTGTTCTTCAATATCCTCAATCTCTTTATCAATATTTTCTCCACCTTCATCAACATCTTCTTGTTTTGAAGCAGCATTTGCATCCCAGCTAAAGCAGTTAGCAACAACAGCCATTTTCATACGATCAGATCTGCACCGCATCAACAAAAGAGCATTCTTGGGCGGTATACAAATACTCACTCTCCCTGCTTCTTCTTCAATTTTATCATCATTAATCTCAATATGCTCCAAAACATGCCTTCTTGAACTCCTCATTGACATCTTCTCTTTCAAATTTGTCCTCATTTCTTCCACATCTCCGCCGCCCACCACTAGCTCAATCTCCTTCATCATATGTGACATCATTAACATAAAGAATACAATAATTAGAAATAGGATTACCAATTTCAAGTTCTTAGTAAAGAGAAATTAATCAAAATCATTGATATGTGTCGATTTATGCTTATCTGTAGTGTCAAAACTGGACGATTGTATGTAATCTTAAATGAATATTTACTTAATTGTATATTAATTTGATTGTTTTAGGTTGAAACCCGAGTTCCAATGGAATTAGAGAGAAACAAAAAAAAAAAATTGGCAAAGAAGGACGAAAAGTGCACTAAGAGGAAGAAGTGTGGATCAACTTGCAAACATCAAAAAGTTGAAGGACGTGATTGCAAATAAAAGGGGACCAAATTGAAATGAAAGAAGAAATTCAAGGACTAATTTGTAAACAACTAAAAGTGAAAGGACCAAATAGCAATAAACGTTTGCAGTGAACCGCAGTTCAACCGCAGTAAACAACAGCTGTTTGTCGTGGTTCAACCGCAGCTTGCAAACCGCATCTAGCTCTTGGCCGCAGCTGGGCCGCGGTTTGCATACCACGGCCTGACTGCGGCTCGCGTTAAGGAAAATCCAGTTTTTCCTAACTTAAAATAAGGGCATTATGGTCCTTTTTTACTTAAATACAATTTGGAAAGATTTGGAACTATATAAAGACCTAATCTAGAACAAAATAGGGGGTTAATTCTTTGGAGAACACAAGACAAGACAGAGAAAAGAACAGCGAAGAAAACGAAGAACGACCAAGATCAAGATATCTTGGTGCAAAATAATCAACATCTTTTCATCTTTTCTTCAGAACCGGGTTATGTATTCAAATCTTCTAATGTTTTTTTCTTCCCGAATCATGAGTAGCTAAATTCATAATTTGGATGAACAATGTAGCCTAGCTTAATTCCTTAATTTCTAATCTCAGGTTTTGAATTATAAATTGTCTAAGTATTTGATTTTGCTTATTTTCTTAATGCTTGGAATAACTGGCCATTATTTCCATGATTTTGTGGATTGTAATGAACTGAGAAGTAAATTATTAATTTAGACCACGTAGTAAAATTTAGCAATTGGATAAAATGTAGAGATACACTTTTATTATTGCTATAGTCCGAATTGAATTCTTAGGAGAATTAATGCATCTAATTAAGGATCATTCTAACTGCCTAAGTTGACTTAATTAGATAGGACTAATTTGAACTTGAGATAGGTCAATTATGTTAAATTCGTGAATTCGACCGAGTACAATTTTAGAAACAAATCTTGAGAGGAGGAATTAGAGATGAAAATTAGGTGAATTCGTTTGTCCAAGCGCTTTAACTATCATTCTTATCTAAATTGTTGATTTTCGCTTTCACATAAGTTATTGCATTTTTTTTCTTGTTTTGGAAAATATATAGTTCTAGTTTAAAATCTCTCAAAGCAGTTTATTTTATAGTGCATTTTACAGATTAATCACTAAAGATTAATTGAACTAATACATAAATAAGATAGTCTTCGTGGGAACGATAATCTGGACTCAATAGGTCCACTTTATTACTTTTGTACGATATTCCCCATTTGGATTCTACAAGAGGTAGGTGTGGCTTACCCTAAAGTCTACACTTTAGTTGGTCCTATTTGAATTTTGTGCTTAGCATCGAGATTGGGTTGTATGAGGTTATTGGCTTCATGTTATTGCTTAAATGGGCATGCTTGTTTTCCCAAGTTGGATGTCCAATATTTCTCCATTACTATGTTTGTTAGTTAGTTTGTGCTTTACTCCCAACGTGTTTGATGTAATGTCCCATCCACATTTTTAAACTTCATTGTTTTCAATTCTTTGCTTTACTTCAATGTTTGGACATTTTACCCTAGTTTAGGGGTATGGGCATCTCACAAGCATGATTTAGAGTTTTTGATTAGCATGCATTCTTGATTGTAAGTTGGGGGTTGCTCATTTCTTGCCTACCTTTCTTTTATCGGCTATTTTGTTCATTGCCTTTAATGTGTTTGATAATATGTCTCAACCGACTCTTTGTGTTTACTCTTCTTTTATTATTTTGAGTTATCATTACTTTCACTCTAGCGATAATTTGGCATCACTTATCTATGGTCGGCTTCTCACTTTCATTTCTTTTACCTTGTAGGTACATTCACGTTCAACATGCCTCCTAGATCAAGGGCAACTACCTCAAGGAAAGGAAATGAAGTTGTGGAAGAATCTAATGTCCATAAAAGAGCCCGCCCTGCGGCCCCTTCCTATGAGCCTTATGTCAGCGATGATGCAGAGCAACGAGCACCCATTTTTTACACATGGTCTGACATTGCCGAAAGGGAGGTCGATTTGGAAAGCTTAAACCATACTACACTTTCCGCCATCATGTATGACAATGGATGGCCTCGACTTTGCTCTAAGCAACACAGTGTGTATATGGAGGTGGTGCGGGAATTCATGGTGAATTTCAACTTGGCAATCACTGATGAGGAGGACGAACACGCCTACGCAACGTATGTTTGAGAAGTTTGGGTTCCTTTTAGCCCCGATGTCATATGACACTTTTATGGTGTCCCAAAAGGCTCTGAAGCACCTGCAATCACTAATTGGAATGTTGTTGCCCGTGTTATCTATCCTATCAAGAATCCCAGACCTTGGCCACAGAGTAATGTTGTCCGCCATGTGGACATGAGCGAGAGCTCTGTCTCCTCCACTCTTCATGGCATCCAACATCTTGACCATGACTCACTAGACAAAAATTTATCCGTCCCGGATGACGATACTCTATCGGTTGGAAACTGGTCATACCTTAAATTTTGGGGATCACATTTTCAACACTGTCACGGACCTTGCTTCCAACCCAAAGGGCCGGTCCAAACTCATCTTACCAGGTCTTATCTCCGCTCTTTGCAAACGAGCTCATGTTCACATGCACTCGTCTGAAAAGGACAAAACAAAGACCCCTATTCTCCGCCTTCGGTCTGTGAGACACTCGGTTGGACAAGTCCATCGCCATGCTAATGAGTGCAGATTGGCTGCCAAATTGGAAAGAGGAGAGGACGAAGACTCTCAGGCCAATGAGGATGCGCCCTTGCGTCAAATACACCGATATTGCCACAGAAGATTCCACGCTGAGCTGGACTGAATTTTGGACCAGTGTTAGACTCTGTCTAAACTACTTTGCAAAGTCATACATGTGATCTTCAACGCCTAAGAAATGGACAGGACGAACTCCGTGCTACTCTGCGATCAATTGACTAGTGCCAACAAAGTGACCATCACGAGCTACTTGCCATGTTTGAACGTCTCAATCAGCACCATTTTCCACCCCCGCCTTTTGATGCTTCCTAACCAATTGCCACTCTGCAGCAGTCTCTCCGCATCCTACATCGGGTTACTTCTTTCCTTTTTATTTATTTTGCTCTCTTTTATCACATTGAGGACAATGTGTATTTTAAGCTTGGGGGTGATCTTTTAAGTTTCGTTATTTTTCTTTAGTTAAAAAAATAAAATAATAAAATAAATTATTGTTTGCTTTACTTGTGTGCCTGTATGTTGGATAGCCTTGCCGACTAATGATGATATCTAATTGAAACTGTTATCGATTCAAATATTATGACTAGGTGATGCTACATATGAATCTTATATGTTATACTTATCCGTGTGAGATATGATTAAGTGTAAGCAAAATAGTCATGAATATCACTAACTTTGGTTGGTATATTGAATAGAATACAATGAAAGAATAGTAAACTTAAGTTGTGAAAACCAAAACCACCAATTGACAACTAAATTACCCGACTAGTTGAAATGATAGTTTGGGAGTGGTTAAACCAATGCAGAAGGTATGTAGATAGGTGTTGATTCCGTGCTTGAGTAATAATTGTATAGAATGTATTTGGCTACCATGTAAAATCTAGGTATTGACTGGATGCTATAAATATAATCCTCGCTAATTTATCTTGCTTCTTTTTAAAAATAAAATAAAAGGCATTACACTTGTATTATCTTATACCTCTCTTCGTAGCCTATTTAACTCGAATGATAAAGCTCGTAGGAGTTCTCAAAATTCGGTGTCCTAAGGTCTATCAGACCTAGGAGCCATCGACATAAAGCTTGCTACAATGGTTATCTAGAAAGCTTAAGGGAGCGAGGTCTTGCACATAAGATGATTAAAAAAAAAAGCAAAAGCAAGATTGAGCATTTGTGCGCATAACTTGGGGATGTAGATGACTAATAGGTTTGACTTACTTAGTTGAAGTTTGAAGGCCAAAGCATTCAATAAAGGGAGAATCATCACAGATTTAGATAGCAACTGTATTGGGTAGACCTAACCAAATTTTGAGCGGTAAAATAATAAGTGTTTTGAAGACAACTATAGAGTTAACACCCAGAGTGAGAGTTTGAACATCAATAGGAGAGTGTGTATTCTTACGAGAGAGAAAGGAAATATTTGACCATTGGGGGAACAAAATATTACCAACCTAAAAGTTTATGTTGATTAGATTGACTATGCGCATACACATATATCAGTCGAGCATCGAATAAGTAAAAAAAAATCTATTGTTGTAGCATGATTTAGAAATAATTTTTATTGATTGACTTGTTTCAAAACCTGAAGAAAACACGACAAGCTATCTACTATAGTAAATTTTAATATTATTTGTGTGATTGTTTAAGTAAATAGTCATGTTCAAGGACGAACAAATGTTCAAGCTTGGGGGTATTTGATAGGTGTCGATTTACGCTTATCTGTAGTGTCAAAACTGGACAATTGTATGTAATCTTCAATGATTATTTACTTAATTGTGTGTTAATTCGATTGTTTTAGGTTGAAACTCGATTTCCAATGGAATTAGAGAGAAACAAAGAAAAATTGGCAAAGAATGACGAAAAGTGCACTAAGATGGAGAAGTGGGGATCAACTTGCAAACATCCAAAAGTTGAAGGATGTAGATTGCAAATAAAAGTGGACCAAATTGAAATAAAAGAAGAAATTCAAGGACTAAATTACAAACAACTGAAAGTGGAAGAACCAAACAACAATATACGGTTGCAGTGAACCGCGGTCCAACCGCAGTTTGCAAGCCGTGGCCAGCTCGTGGCCGCGGCTGGGCCTCGGTTTGCATACCGCGGCCCTACCGCGACCCACGTTAAGGGAAATCCAGTTTTTCCTAACTTAAACTAAGGGCATTTTGGTCCTTTTTGAATTAAATACAATTTGGAAAGATTTGGAACTATATAAAGACCTAATCTAGGTCAAAATATGGGGTAATTCTTTGGAGAACACAAGAGAAAACGGAGAAAAGAACAACGAAGAAAACGAAGAACAACCAAGATCAAGAAGATTGGAACGTGAAGATCAAGATATCTTGGTGCGAGATAATCAACATCTTTTCATCTTTTCTTTAGAATCCGGCTATATATTCAAATCTTCTAAAGTTTTATTGTTCCTGAATCACGAGTAGCTAAATTCATAGTTTGAATGAACGATGTAGCTTAGCTTAATTCTTCGATTTCGAATCTCAAGTTTTGAATTATAAATTGTCTAAGTATTTGATTTTGCTTCTTTTCTTAATGCTTGGAATAACTTGCCATTATTTCATTGATTTTGTTGATTGTAATGAATTGAGAAGTAAATTATTAATCTAGACCACGTAGTAAAATTCGACAATTGGATAAAAAGTAGAGATACACTTTTATTATTGCTGTGGTCCGAATTGAATTTTTAGGAGAATTAATCAGTGTTCTAAAAAGCGTGCCTAGGCGCGAAGCGTGACCTCCACGTCTCGCTTAGGCCCTAAGCGCGCGCTTTTTTGGTCAATTATTTTTTTGACTAAAAAGTTTGCGCCTAGGCTCGTATAGTCACGCCTAGGCGCGCTTAATTACGCCTAGGCCCACCTAGTCTTGTTTAGGCGCGCGCTTTTTAGTTAAAAAAGTTATTTTTATATTTTTTTAAAATAATATTTAAAATGATATTAAAAATAAGAAAACGTTTTTTCACTTTTCGCCCTCGCTTAAGCCTCGCCTAGGCCCAAAAAGCTTGAAACTTGGCCTCTACACTTAGCCACACTTTACGCTTTTTAGAACTTTGGAATTAATGCATCTAATTAAGGACCATTTTGACTGCCTAAGTTGACTTAATTAGATAGGACTAATTTGAACTCGAGAGAGGTAAATTATGTTAAATTCGTGAATTCGACCGTGTACAACTTTAGGAACAAATCTTGAGATGAGGAATTAGATATGACAGTTAGGTGAATTCGTTTGTCCAAATACTTTAACCATCATTCTTCTCTAAATTGTTAATTTTCGCTTTCATATAAGTTCTTGCATTATTTTTCTTATTTTGAAAAATCTAAAGTTCTAGTTTAAAATCTCTCAAAGTAGTTTATTTATAGTGCATTCTACAGATTAATCACTAAAGATTAATTGAACTAATACATAAATAAGACAGTCTTCGTAGAAACGATAATCCAGACTCAATAGGTCCACTTCATTACTTTTGTGCGATATTGTACACTTGCAATCACAATATTTTCACAGCAATCATCCTCAATCACATCCATATCTGCTGCTCCATTGCTGAAAATTCAATTCAATCAAATCTTATCAACCAAATTATAGTACAGACTTTGTTAAACAAATTGATAGTGATTATAATTCATGAAATAAAAATCAATTAAACAGAAATAATTTCACATACCATTTATAATAGGTTTGCTTGCATTTTCCTCGTTTAATATCTCAGGGAGTTCTGTGTGTAGACTTTGCTCCACCTCCTAGTGGCGGTGGTGGTTCTTGTCGGATTTTCGCCCCCTTTCTTCTGACGATAATGGCCGACGCTATAGCAGCAACATCCAAGGTGGCTAAGCCCAACAAAACCACCACGCCAGTGCCGCCACAGCTGCCTCCGGCTTTGCCTATTTTCATTACCAACAAGGAGAGCTTGCTTGTGATGTGATCTTGATTTTGCGCCAATAATGTACAGTTTAAATCTAGTTAAAAGGATTATATGGGTAATTACAGTATTGGCTGAATTAGTATGACTTATTGGCAATTTTAAAAAGTGTTTAAACATAATTTAGAATAAGTCACTTATGAATGACTTATTGACAATTTTCCCAATTAATTCTATTATCATTCCGTGAAATTAACATAAATAGCACTCAACGGGACATTTACTTATTTGGTTGACAATTTTTTCTCTAAACTTACATTTTAGTATTACTTCTGGCAGGTACCATACCAAAGTTAACCTCGTAAAATGAGTAGACAAATTTTTTTATAAAATCTTTTTTGCTGTTCTTAACATAAATCAAATGTGACATGTGACATTTATTAAAATAGAAACAACTTCCTGGTTTAGCACAATACATGGATTCCATTAGCCTTTACATCCCAACATCTGAGTTTTTCATTCAGCAAGGAGATGTGGAGAAAGACTTCCATGCGGCTGCAATCTAGGTATTAGCTGTCTTATAAGTACTAAAATTGATGAATATTGATCTAATGCTCTTGGTGGGCATTGTTATAATGTCTATCGGGACAAGTGTCATGTACTTATTGTATGTCATGTCCTTTAAACTCATGCAATAAGTGCATGACACTTGTTCTGGTGGGTATTATAACAATGCCCAACGGGGCATTAGAACGGGACTCAAATTTGATTTATGGGTCAAAAACTTTGTTGGTCACCAAATTTTCAAAATTGGATGGAGTAAAAAACTAAAAGCGCGTTTTGGTTGTACTAGTTAGAAACACATGCGTTGCACGTGGTTTTGCAATAATTTTATTAATTTTTAATATTTTCAAAATTTCTATTTTTTAATTTATAATAGTTAAAATGTTAAAGTAGCAATTGCAATAAAGATAGAACAACATAGTTCTTGATAACATGATGTATTGTATTGTTCGACGTTATAATGAATAATGATATTTTATTTGCATTCATAAAAGTACGATTGTAATCGAGATGAGTTTTATATTGTGGTAGTACCAACAGTAACTTGAACCCAATTAATACTTTTTGGTGATTTGAGCTTTGATGATTGACGAACCCTTGATATTAAATCTTATGGAATTGATGATGTCTTCATGACTATATTTTACGAAGAATAAAATTAATAATTACTAATTTTAGTCTGATAGAATGGTAGACATACATGTCTTAGTTGACATGTATCTTATACTTTCTTTTTAATTTTACCCTTCTTTAGATAAATTTTATTTCTACTAAATTAAAAAAAAAAAATTGCAACATATATTTTGAAGACTGAGGAAGAAGTATATTTTTGGATTTGCCTACCTCCCGACTTGCGAAACCTGTAGTCCACTTCACTATTTTTGGCAAAAAAATTCAAATGTGTATTCTTTGGATCCAAGTTTTTCTAATCAGTTTTGATCTTAAGTCCTCAACCCATCAACAAAAAAGTTACATTAGTATTCGAAATTAAATAAGTTAATTCTTTGAATATATTAAGAAAAATCATTTAACATGAGTGGGCACTATAGACCCCTTATTAAAGAGAAAAATGAAGAAATTGGATAGATGTTAAACTTACATTAAATGGTTGGACATGTTATTTTTGGCCTTCTATGATTCAACTTAAATTAGAAATAAAATTGTTTGGATTAATGGCGTTTTAAATTATTTGCTACTTCTAGGCTTGGATTGCCATTGGTTTTTAAATCAAGCTTTGATCAAGGTAATATGACATCCTGTAAGTCGTTTCGTGGCAGCTTGGAAGAAGGCTTAAATGTTTAGTATTCTCGGTTTAAATACACAAACTATTCTGATTTATTCAGTAATATTATGAAACTTTAGTTATTTATAATTAGAAAAAATAGTTATGTGAGGGTGTGTCCTTGTTTATTACAGTTTTAGGTGATATTGCTTTAAACACAAATGGTGAAAACAACATATGACCTTTCTGTAGTCACTGATGTGCATAAGACAATTCATGTAATTGTTATATCTTGTTATAAAGGACGCTTCTCCAGTATGTACATATTCTATTTAAATATATAATAGATTATCTCATAATCTCCAATATACATGAAAAGCTTCTATACATAGCAGAGCAGAGAATAGTCTATGCATCTCACCGTTTTTCAAAAAATATGTACTTGGTAATTCGATTCACTATTTGCTAAAAGTATGATTTTTATTATTGATATGAATCTCAATGGATAAAAATTGAGATAAAAGAGTAAATTTACATTGAATTTCTCCTTCAAGCAGCATATTAAAGTCAAGTCAAGAGATACAATGGTGAATAACTCGTGCAAGCTAGTGTAACTTTTATTAATATGACTGAGTATACCAAATTGTTGAACACTTGCAGATTGCCTATCGGATAAGTATGTTACAGACAAACTTAAAAATGAGTCTGTAAATCATTTCTCATTGACTTTTTGGTAGATATGCACGATATCATCTTTTAATGCTCATTATCAAGATAATTGAGAATTAATGTTGTTCAACCCGTAAAACTTTTGCCTTTTCAAATGCTTTTAGTTGTTAATTGTGATTTATTATAGAAATATAATATGAAAAGTTTATTTTATTTTACTTTTTTGAGAATTGACACTGTATAACATGAATTAAATATCAAATATTCAAAATTTTTTGTATGATAATTACATATTTTTTTATGGTCTTATTGCTATATAATATTTGTATTATTGGAGTCGTCTGAGATAAGTACTGTATTTATTTTTATTCCATTTGGGCATGATTATCTACATTTAGTTGATTGTTAGTACGTTTTCATGGAGTTATTAATTCAAGAAAACAGTAGAAATTTATATACTGATAACAAATGTATAATATTTTAAGTACATATAAATTTTGTGGACAAAACTTCTATAAAGAGGAGCATTAATGTAATATTGTGATATTTCACATACGTCTACGAGTAGTGATGTAAGTGAATAAATACGATACATGACTAACATTTCAAAAGCTCTTTGATTCATACAGAATACCGATAATTTAGACAAAATATGAAGATAGAATCTCATAATATTTTATTATCAATAAAGAGAAAAAATAAACACCAATAACTTTTGGTTGCTATTCATGGTTTTTAAAAATACCTAATAGTCGAACATTATAAATATTTCAACTATAGTCCAAAATTTCTCCTAAAAATAATTATTACATTCTCATTTAGCCAAAAAAAAAAAAACACAAAATTAACAATAAAAATGAATAAACCACAAGTTTAAATGTTTAAAAATTTTAATTGTACATTTAATAAATTATTAAAAATTTAATGTAGGATAATTGAAGGTGGTTTTGGGAGGTCAAGAGACGTTTCATGAATGAATACAATTTTAATTTAATTACGTAAACTTAAAATGTAATATACTAAATAAAATATTATAAGATAATTGTACATTGTTGAACACTAAGAGTGAAAATGGAATTTTAAAATTATTGTAAGAATAGAATAGTCAAAATATTTCTCCATTTTATGGCCTTTTAGATGTAGTATAAATAAAAATTCCGAATTATCAAACATTATAAATATTTCAACTATAGTCCCAAATCTCTCCTAAAAATAACTATTACGTTCTCATTTAGTAAAAAAAAAACCCCCGTAAAATTAGCAATGAAAAGGAATAAACCACAATTTTAAATGTTTAAAAATTTTAATTGTATGTTTAATAAATTGTTAAAAATTTAATGTTAGATCATTGAAGGTAGTTTTGGGAGGGCAAGAGACGATTCATGAATGAATATAATATTAATTTAATTATGTAAACTTAAAATGTAATATAATAAATAAAATATTATAAGATAATTGAAATAAGGGTGAATATGAAATTTTAAAATTTTTGTAATGATAAAATAGTTTAAAAATATTTCTCCTTTTAAGACCTTTTAGATGTAGTATAATATAATAATAACAATAACTATCATGTTAAAATATTTATTCTTTTTAGGACATTTTAGATGTAGTATAACTATTACGTTCTTATTTAGTAAATCCTCCACAAAATTAGCAATAAAAAGGAATAAACCACAATTTTAATTGTATATTTAATAAATTGTTAAAATTTAATGTGGGATCATTGAAAGTGGTTTTGGGAGGGCAAGAGACGTTTTATGAATGAATACAGTATTAATTTAATTAAGTAAATTTAAAATATAATATAATAAATAAAATATTATAAGATAATTGTACATTAATGAATAATAAGGGTGAATATGAAATTTTAAATTTTTTGTATGGATAGAATAGTCTAAAAATGTTTCTCCCTTTAAGAGCCTTTTAGATGTAGTATAGATATAGATAAGAATAATTGCATATATAATTACAAAGAATATACGACTAACCAACCCAAAAATGACATAACAAACAAACAAGGAAAAACAAAAGATGGTAGAATATTATTTATTAGTTATTCCATTTTACCAAGTTTAATTCGACTTTTTTTTGTTTCGTTCCAAGAATAATATAAGGTAGCTATTTCAACACCCGTCGCCCCCTCAAACCCTCAAACTAGTACAACTTCATCTCTCAAGTAGCTAGACGAGGAGTGAGACATGGCTTTTAGAGAGTCGCAACAACAAATGGATGCTAAATGTGTTAGCATGCCATTCTTGAACCAGCAGCATTCCCTTCAATAGTGATTCAATTACATCATTCTTTTGTGCAGCCGTTCGCCCCAATATCTTTTGAAAATTCATTTTCCACTTGAGCAACATAACCAAGTCTCCTTCAGTGGGTTCTTCCACAAAAAGCTTAATAGCTGAGTCAAGTGAAGGCCTAGTTTCAACAACTGAATCTGCAACCGAGTTGCATTCCACTGTATTTCTTCATCTTTCTCAGGTTCAAAACTTTTCATTTATGTTAGTGCTGCATGTTTAGTATTCAGTATTAGGCACGACTCAACAATGAGAGATGACATGCTCTACGCCTCTACCTCAGGATAACTGGTAAATTGTAAGGAGGAAACCAACGGATGACTCCATACTGGGTACAACAAATACCAACATGGAGTGGTTTTTTCTTTTGATGGATTCCCCGCCCTTAGAACAAGCAGCACCCTTAGCTGGTCATTTCTAAAGATGACTAAATCACCAAGGACTATCGATTAAATTTAATTACTTGTGGGAACACTGTGTTTGAGCTATCTTCAATTTAATCTTATCATTTTGATTAACAAAAAACATAAGGAATGAATTAAAAACATCCATGAAACCCACAACCACAAACAAATCGACCCTGAAAATACATTTTCCTGATGAAACAAAACAAACGAGTGTATTTCTCAGCCTTAATCAAAAGCTAAGTAAGATCGCTTCTTCTATGGCTCATGCAGGCAGTTGGGACAAAGAGAACTTGGAGATAAACCCGACTTTTAGAAGAATCTGGACTTTCCCCTACGAAGCTAGTAACTGTGAATTGGAAAAGCACTTTATCATATGCTATCAAGGCAGTGTCTCTGATTTTTTGTAATGACAACCTGAGATTGATCTATTTCAAAGATAAATAAAAATTTGCTATACAACTGAAACTGTACACAAATGTGATGCAAATTGACTTTCCAAGCCCTCCTCAATCACCTTGAACACAAGCTTGACTGGTGCAATCACCTCAAGAATAGCTCAACTCGAATGACCTGTTTCAAAACCACAAAACTAACTACTGCAAAGCTTCCAGCCGTAGAAGATGTCCCGTCCAACATATATTGGCAAGTGTTTTATGCCATTTTATCCATATGCATTCACAAAAGCAGTGATCAGCAGATGATACCTAAATATTCTGAATGTTAACAGAGCACCTTCCTATGCTATGCAAATATTGCAAACTATAAAAACAAAAATGGGTATTATTTCCAGTGTAATCCTTGAACCTTGTTATATCCAAACTGCTATTCACAATATACCTGTTAATGTTGGATGGTTCTTTTTCATTGACAAGATTTATCACTTTTATCCCATCTCACGGTCACTCAACAGAAACTTGTCTTGGGCTTTTCAAAAATGATCGTAAAGAAGACCTAAATAAACTTAGCTACACAGAAAATATGGTAATTCTGTTGCTCTTCATCTCACGGCCACTTTTAATTCTTGTTTGGTCTGACTTCAAAACGGGACTGTTCCTTCCTTCTTTTAATTTAAAAAATTTGGTAATTCTGTTGCTCTTCCTCTTCTGGTAATTCTGTGGCTTCTTTCCTTATTCGTGCCCCATGTCTGATGCCTTAATGTCTGATCACAACACCCTATACAGCCTTGACAAAAGAAGATAAACCCTTACAGCCAAATCCATTGAATTAGAATTACAAAACAAATTCAAAAAAAGACACAACCTGTGAATTGTTACTGCAACAATCATTATCCTATGAAATCTTGGCGGCCTTCACATTGTAGTTTAGGATTACACAAAACCATGTATGGTTAAGCCAAACTGAATATTAACAACAGAAAATCAATTGAAACAACTGCAAACATTAATTAGAAAAAGCTAATTGCAAACAGCACAAAAATTTCAAATTCTTACAATTAACAAGTAAAGTTCATTATAGTCGACAAAAGAATTGCAGGTTACTAACTCATCAACCCAAGAACAAATTTTAAAATTACATTCAAGATGACTACAAAAAATTTCCAATTTTTAAAAATTAACGAGAAAGTTAATTTTAATTTGACTAACCCTTAAACACTAGAACTCAAAATTTCCACCAAATCAAATTCTCCAACCATCAGCTTTTCAATTTGTCATATACTCACAAAAAATTCAGGGTGAATACTCAAAATGACTCCATATAATGGCTTCTTCCCTCAAATCCTCCAATTCTTTTTCCAAGGACATGAGTTCGTTCAAATTCCAGCACCCTTCGACATCCATGTTCTCCAATCGTATCAAACTGCTGGTTGGAGTTGCATCACCAACACGGCCGGCATCAGAACCTCGAAGGCTCGACTCACGGCAGTTTTAGCAGCTGAACATCCATCAACGGCATCAAACAAGGAGAGACCACCCTGAGTATAGGGGCAGTTCGCGGGTGAAAACACGACTGTTCCGCGCAGAAATGAACTCTTTGCTAACAATTAAAAAGATTTAGACGATGTGTAAGGGACGCCAAACCTTTTGAGACAAAGTCCCAACAAGGGGTGTTTGATTTATGAAGATTACAATTATAACGAAGGATGAAAGGACAAAACAAAACACCTCCAAGGGCACAAGCACACTGGAATACACTGCAAATAAATGCTTAAAACTGAAAGGGAATGAAATTACATATTTCTCTGTGTTTTTAGAGTGATTCGTCTGTCTTTTCCGTTCAATCTTCTTTCTTTTATACTTTACCAAACGGTTTCCTTCAATCTTACATCAAGAAACTGCTCATCGCCCAATAACTACCCACTTCCTCTATAATGGCTGCTCAATAACTACACATTCCCTCCATAATGGCTAAATTGTAGCACACTACTACGGTTTATGATGGTTCAACCGTTCGTAACTCCTTGGATCATGAGACGTGGGGAATTGATAAAGAAAAAGAAAACTGTTTAATAACCGTTACTTCACAAGGTGAATAACCGTTTTATTCGCCCAAAATCCTGGGCGTTCATTAGGCCTGGGCGACATCCATTCTGGGCTTATATGCTTGGGTACCTTCTGTGGGCCTACATATAAATTCACTTGGGCGTCCATTAGGCCTGAGCGACATCCATTATGGGCCTATATGCTTGGGTACTTTTCTTTGGGCCCACATATAAATTCACTTGGGTCTCTTTTTTGGGCTCTTATTTTTGCATGTCAACAGTTACCCTCCAATATGGCTAGATTAATATCACCACTTATTAATTAGCCATATTCACTTAGTGGTGCTTCACCTTCTGAAAAACGTAGTGGCGTTTCAATTTCAATATCCTAAAGGCACGATTTATATAAATCCAAAAAAGACGCCACTATATTGCACCAATAACCACGTTCTGCCTCCATCATGTTGCCGCCTCTTCCTTCTTCTATAAAAGGACACTGTTCATCTTTTCCTTGATTCACATTCGCATTCACATTTTCAAATTTATCACCATCCTTGAAATCTTTCAATTCGCCGAAAATGGCTACGTCAAAGACTCCTTCAGAAAATCGTACTAGCTTCGAAGATTTCCGAGACCTCCTGTCCAAACCTTACGTAAATCCATCGTGCCTTCTACCCTCTAGACCTGATTTGAACGAGTTCTATTTGGGTCCATCGTTTAAAGATGCAGACTCTATTGGGCGAGTGGCCGTAGCCCAGCTTTTCCCTTGCACCCAAGAACCTCATTTCTTGGACCCCTTTTCCTTAAAGCCAATTCGTGAAAAGAGTATTCATACCTGGCCCAAATCTGATACCACTTTCCATCTCTGGCATGCGCGCATGATGAAACACGGCCCCACGAAAGCACTTTTTGATCGTGCTAAGATTTCTGACCTTTTGGAAATTGCTACACGTCCTCCACTCTACAATTCTGTACTTTTCCCAATCGTTTTGAGTTTCAGGTCTTCTGAGTATAATACTTTTATTTTTCCTCTTGGCCCAATGTTAATTACCTTGAGGGATGTTGGCGCCTTGGTTAATCTCCCCCCCCCCCCCCCCCTTTGGGCGATACTATTTCTCCTGCCATGCCTTTCCTTGCTCCGAGGTTTGACAAGAGATATACTGACTCCTATTCAGGCATGCAGGAGCTCTATGACAATTCTAGAAATGAACCTACTCATGCAGAGCTGTGGCCTTCCTTCAAGTTTGGCTGTGTAGGTATATTCTTTGTGTGCCTAGTCTTAAACCTTCTATGGCTTATTTGCCCATCGCCCATAAACTGGCACTTGGTAGGTCTTTGAACCTTTGTTCCTTGTTTCTGGCCGCTTTCTATAGAGGTATGGCTTACCTTCAATATCAGCTTAGAACTAGTGCCTCTCCTACTGGTATTGGGCCTCTCTGGCTCGCTTAGCTGTGGTTGAGAGCATATTTCCCACAGTTTGGTATTTCTTCAACACCTCCTCGGCCAGTTAGTTGTTACGGGCTGGTCATCAACCAATTAGCCCCTGTTGATATGTCTAATCGAGACGTTTTTACATTCTTTTATAATTTAAATTCAATTCCCTCTTTCTTTCCTTTCTCTGTTCATCAAATTCCCATTTACGTTCAACTTCCTCTTACTCTGAACGAAGTGAGTGCTGTCCTGCCCGTTTGGGCTCAATACTTGACTGGGCGAGAATTGTTCCACAACATTCTAACTGGCACCAATGTTAAGGCTGGGGTCATGGTCTATGCTCTCCAGTTCTTTGCCCGGCAACTCGACTTTTGCCAAACTTGGCCCATCCCTCCTTGTTACTCAAAGAGTTTCCAGGAGCACTTCCATACCATCACCAAAATAGAAGCACAGGCCATAGATGAACGCAATGTTTCTTTGATGACTGGGTTTTCTTTGGCTCCATTTAATCCTACTATAGTCGTTCACCCTCTCTTTGAACAATTTTGGCCTTCTGTGAAACGTAGGTTTTTTACTACCAATGTCAACTACGCTTTCCATATACTTGAGGGGTCGGGATCTTCCAGGACTTCCATTTCTTCTACTCCCACTCTTATACCTGTTGTGCCTATATCAGTTAAACATCCTGCGCCTTCTTCTTCTCCTTCAAAATCTCCAACAATCTGTACTAGACGCTCTGCCGCAATTTCTATTCAATCCAGTTCTCCACCTGTCCAAACTGGAGTCACAAAAGGTGCATCCAGCCTTGGATTCATCATATCAACCTGATGATAATAGTGATGATGATGATGATGATGCTCCTATGACCAGAAGAAAGGTAGTATGATCTCTCTTTATTTAAAGAAAAATCAATGTAGATATTGATGTCTTATCTGTTTTCTGAACCAGAGAGGGTCCACTTCTCCTTTGAAAGATTCTACTTTTCCTAGTCTTTCAATTCCTCCCTCTTCCGAGCCATTTATCGAGGTGGATTTGCCTGAGAAGGGATTTGAAAATCCAGCCACTTTAATCGCCCAGCCAGTTGGAGAATCTTCATCGTTTCAAGGAGTTTCTCCTCCAAACGTAGAACCAGATGGTAATATATACATATATTTATGATGTTTTCTTCTAATTGCATCGTTGATCATGGCATTGCTCATGAATTTACCATTATTCGTCCCTTTGTAGAAAGACCAATTGATTTACCGATTGTGCAAGAACCAATACGCTCAGACAAAGTTGAATCTTCACAAGCAGTCAAATCGTCTAGTGGTATACTTCTCCATTCTTCTTCCAAAACTACTGATGAGTCAGTTCATGAAGTAGTCTTCATTTTATTCTGTTTATGTTGTTTATTGCAATGAGGATGCTTAGTAATTGCATTTACCTTTACAGGATGTTGATACCATCTTGAGCTCCATTCAGGACTTGTTTACGTCTTGGGAACAAGTTAAGGCTAGTCAAACTGCTCGTTCTTCCTCGGCCAGTTGTCCTTCTACTGCATCTACTGTATTTTCTATAGAAAATATGAACATTCTCAAGCAGACAGTACTTGAGTACACTTCTTTCATGGATATGGATATATCACACGCCAGTGCTGCTAGCCAATGAGACAAATTTGAGCATTTAAGCCATCAAATGGCCTAATCACTTGAGCTTCCTTTACTCAAACTTTCAACGGACCTCAAGTTATCTATGAAGATCATCCATCAAGAGATAAGTGTGCTGCTGGCCAGAAATGTGGAACTCAAAGCCAAGAAAACTCAATATGTCAATGCTGTGACCAAAAAAGAATCTCTGCATCAGGAAATCGACCAAGCTAAAAATAACTTGAATGAGATTTCTTCTGATGTTATGGTTGAAAATTCTTTGATGATGAGTTTGGCTGCTCAGATGAAAGAAATCCAAGAAAAGATGGATGACTGTAAGGCCAGATTGGCCGCTAAGAAATGCAATGCTTCTCAGGAAGTTGAACGAGCTAGATCTTTACTTGAGCGTTACTCGAGTCTAGAAGTGGACGAATGAATTATGGACGAACAATCCACTGCTTCTGTTGAACAGCGCGATGAATGGGAAAAGCTTAGAGACCAGATACGTTCTATTTGGTGAAAACTGTTATTAAGACTTGAAAATTCTAAACTTTCAAAGGACAATTTCTCTTTTTGTTTTATTTGACTTCATTTTGTAATGGCAGCCAACATGTGTAATGGCAACCAAGTTAATCAATGAAATGAGTAGTTTATTCATTTGCAGAACTGTATCCTTTAAATTTAAATACCTAATCTTTCAAAATCTCAAACTAATGGAACATATTTCTTTAAATATTTACCATTAATGAACCTCATGTGCCTCATACCATCCAAATCTTCCAAATGATATGCTCCATTTGGTAACACATTCTTTACTCTGTATGGTCCTTCCCGATTTGGCGACCATTTTCCATACTTTGGACTATTGCTATCCAATGGGAGTATTGTCTTCCAAACTAAATCATTTGCACTAAAACACTTGGCTATGACCTTTTTATTATAATATGAAGCCATTTTCCTTTTTTGAATTTGCAGTCTATCCAAGACATTTAACTTCAATTCGTCCAACTCCAATAAATTCTGAACAAGTAGTTCTGTATGTTCGTCGTTGTCTACGCTATTTTGTAAGCATATTCTGATCGATTGTACATTAATTTCCATAAGCAGTACCACCTCTTGCCCGTAAGTAAGCTGGAAAGGAGTCACCTTAGTGCTTGATCGTGGAGAAGTTCTATAAGCCCATAACGCCCTATTCAAACACTCATGCCAACCTCTGGCATTTTCGTCTATCATTTTTCTTATGATATTTTTCAAAATTTTATTTGAAGATTCTGCTTGGCCATTAGATTGGGCGTAATAAGGTGTAGAGTTTGCCAACTTAATTCCAAAATCGCTCAAAAATTCTTTCACTTGACTCCCATTTAAAGAAGTTCCATGATCCATCACTAAAGTTTGGGGTATCCCAAATCTATATATGATGTAATCACGAATGAATTCTATAACATTTCCTTGAGAGATTTCCTTTAAAGGTATCGCTTCTACCCATTTAGTGAAAAAATCTGTAGCGACTATTACAAAAGTGTGTTGTTTGGATGATGGAGGATAAATTTTCCCTATCAGATCTATCGCCCAACATTTAAATGGCCAAGGCTTAATAATAGGTACCATTTCCTTCGCTGGCATTCTTTGGATTGGGCCATGTTTTTGACATTCCAAACAACTCTTAGCATAGTGCACACATGACTCGCCCATCTTAGGCCAAAAATATCCACTCCTAACGATCAACCACCTCATCTTTTGGCCAGCTTGATGTGCCCCACATATTCCTTCATGCACCTCGGCCATGATTACTTTCGCTTTTTGTAAGTTTACGCATTTTAATAGCACACCATCTGAGCGTTTCTTATATAATTCTCCATCAACCAGCACATAGTTCAATGAGCGTAATTTTACTTTCCTATCATTCTTCTTATCAGGTTCTTCTAAGAACCTTTGTATTTCTTCTCTCCAGTCCATTGTGTCTCCATTTTGTATACAATGCACATTAATTTTTTTCGCCCTTCGTTGCACTACAGGCAATATCACTCCATATTCACAAGCAGAATCCTCATTTAGCATTTTTCGAATAACCTGATGCCATTTGGGCCAGCTCATTTGCCAAATCGTTATATACCCTATTAACATATTGAAGCTCTACTTTGTCGAATTCGTCCAATAGCTTCTGAGCGATGTCATATTGGCTTATGACAGAATTACTTTGGCACTTAAAATCGTCAATCAATTGATAAATCACTAATTGAGAGTCACCTCTGATAAGCACATTTTTTCTCCCTAACTCTAATAATAACTCTAAACCCACAATCAATGCTTCGTACTCAGCTTCATTATTGGTACACATTTCATTCAAAGCAAAAGCAAATTTGTAGCAAACCCCTAATGGATTTATTAGCACTACCCCTACTCCTGCACCTCCAGCAGTTTTCGATCCGTCAAAGTATAAAACCCAGGGCTTCAATTCGAACGAATCGACTTCTAATTCAATTTCTTTATGTACGTCTAAATATAGATGATCGGCCAGAAAATTAGCCAATGGTTGATTTTTGACAGCCTTTTGGGGGTATGAACTGTATTTCAAATTCTGACAGTGCTAAAGTCCAAATACCAATCCTTTGATGCAAAATAGGCCGAGAGAACATGTATTTAACTAAATTCACTTTAGAAATTAAGTAAATAGTCACGGGCCGCAAATAAGCCCTCAATTTAGTACTTGTAAAATATAGAGCAAGACATAGTTTTTCAATAGCTGAATAATTACATTCACATGTTGTAAGTCGTCTACTAAGATAATATATCGCCCTTTCTTCTCCAAATTGATCATCTTGGGCGACCAGTCCAGCTATTGATTCTTGTTCAGCCGATATGTAACTTTCATTGGCCGTCCTTAGGTAGGTGAAATTAACACTAGTGAATTTGATAGATATGTCTTCAGGCTGTGAAAAGCCTTTTGATGCTCTTCCTTCCAGACAAAATCGTCCTGATTTTCAACTTCAAAAGAGGCGAAAAAGCTTTCGTTCGCCCTGCACAATTAGAAATGAAGCGTCGTAAAAAGTTCATTTGACCTAAGAATCTTTGCAATTCTTTCTTGCTCTTAGGTGGTTTAGCCTCTAAAATGGCTTTTGCTTTATATTTGTCAAGTTCAATTCTTCTTTTATGCACTAAAAAACCCATGAAATTTCCTGTATTAACACCAAGTGCGCATTTCAACGGGGTTTAATTTTAATTTATAATGTCTCATTCGTTCAAATGAACGTTTCAATTGTTGGAAATGGTCTTCTTCTTTGACCACTATATCGTCAACATAAACTTCAACGAATTTTCCTATCATATCATGAAAAATCAAATTCATTGCCCTTTGATAAGTGGCTCCTGCATTTTTTAAACCAAAAGGCATTACCACCCATTCAAAACATCCTAGAGCACCCGAGCATCTGAAGGCAGTTTTGTGTACATCTTCCTCAGCTATATAGATTTGGTTATATTCTGAATATCCATCCATAAAAGAATACATTACATGTCCGGTAGTCGAGTCAACTAAAGAATCTACCGTTGGCATTGGATATTCATCTTTAGGCGTTGCTAGATTCAAATTTCTGAAATCTATGCAAACCCTAATACTACCATTTTTCTTCAACACTGGCACGATATTGGATAACCATTCAACATATCTGGTTGTCATAATAAAACCTGCCTTTAACAATCGTTCTATTTCTTCCTTTACTTCGGGCAAAGCATTAGGAGCAAAATGCCTAGGGGGCTGCTTATGAGGTTTAAAATGTGATTTGGTTGGCAGCCTATGTTCAACCAAATCTTTATCTAAACCAGGCATGTGTTCATATTCCCAAGCAAAACAATCTTTGTATTCTTTTAACAAAGCAATTAGCTAGTCATTTACCTCTTTGCTAAGCATTTAACTGACAAACGTTGGGCGATCTTCTCATCCATCTCCAATGTTCACTTTTACCAAAGGATTTTGTACTTGAGCGTACCCGGGCTTCATGACCCCTATCACATCGTCGTCCAGATTTCTTATAATAATCCCTTCTGCGTCCAAACAATCCACTTTATTAACTTCTCGATTGATATTCTGCTCTAACTCGAACACTGCTAATTTGTTCTTCAATATCTTTAAAGCCGCTTCTGTTTTCATTTTTTCTTTACACTCTTTCTTGAAAGCCATTGAATTAGCTTTGACGGCCTGAAGGCTGGCCATGTTCTTCAACATTTATTGACTGTCTTTTTGCCAATTACTGGCTCCTCAAGGGCCACTATGTTTGGCCTCATTTGATCAAACATTTCAGTAATGCGTCTACTGATAATGATTCTTCGCTTTGTGCGATAATTCGAGTTTCTTTCCCTTCTTGGACTACCCTAACAGGTCCATAATTTCCCTCGTACATGAACCTCTCCACCGAGTTTGCTTCTGTGACAAAAGGCCTATGATCTGCCTGTACCACCTCTGCTTCACCTTTATCATTCCAGAAAACTAGACATTGATGGAGCGACGAAGGTATACAACGATTTCCATGAATCCAATCTCTCCCTAATAGTACATTGTAGCTAGTCGGTCCGTCTATTACAAAGAATACTGTAGTTTTAGTGATAGTTCCTACTGTTACGTCTAACGGCATTACTCCTTTGGCTGAAGTTACTCATCCATTAAAACTTATGAGAATAACTTCTGTAGGGATCAAATCACTTTCTGCCTTTGCAAATTTCTTTATCATTCTGGATGGGATGGTATTTATAGCGGCCCCATTGTCGATGAGAACTTTGGCTACTGGGATGCCATTGACTAAAGCATTTACGTATAATGGCCTTAAGTGTTTAGTTAAGTTGACCGTTGGTTTCCGAAAAATGACTTTTTCAGCTGCCTCTATCTCTACTTGTTGCTCACCATCTTTTGAGTCAACTTCCTGCACCAAATTTACGTGCAACATTTCACACTGATCTTCTGTTCCCGCCTTCTGAACTTCTATATCGCTCTCCTCTTGTATTTTCTCTTCACTTATCCAACTTGTAGGGGGTGGCAATATCATTAGAGGTGGTCCATACTTTTCAGAGTGTGGTACCCTCATTTTTCTCTTAGGTGTCCCATATAATACGTAATAATTAAAAGATCGTCCAGATGATTCACCCAACAAATCCACTTCTCGGATGCCTTCTTGATATAGTTGTTTTAGTAGATTGTTATATGAGACTCCCTTTTTTCTTCTTTCTGTTTCCATGTCAATTTCTTCTTCAATATCGGTTATACCATCATCTTCTTCTTCCTCACATATATTTTAAGAGGTTTGCCCAACTCCTTCTCCACATTCCAATGTGAATGCTTCCTCTTCATCATCTTCTTGTGGCTTTTCATCTTCTTTACTTTTAAACTCGTTGGCCAGTAAATAATTATTAGCCAAAACTGGGGGCAACGTACCAAATTGAATGGTAATGGATTGCCCTGGATCGTCTTCATTTTCATCTTTCTTACGTCGTTCAAATTTCGATCTACCAGAAGAATTCTCTGGTAATCCTTCCATTGAATCGCCCAGATTGTTTTCTTTCTCATCTTCGAGACCTTCTTTATTAGCTGCCTTGGACAAATCAGGCATTTTAGGACGTACTATCCCTTGTTGTTGCCTCATTATTCGTCCATAATTCCTCTGATGACGTCTTTGTTGCATCCTGGTCATTTGATCAAAGGGTATCACCCTTCCTACACTATATTGGAATGAATGCCATACATTTGATCGATGGAGTTGTGGCCTGAACGTTCTACTGTTGAGCATTGGTCTACCGTTGTGCATCGGTCTACCATCGTGCATCGGCCTGATTTGTCTCTCAAAAGGAGGCCTTCCATAGAATGGTACATTTCTCCTTTGAATAGGCTAGAAATTTGGGGCCATGCTAGAACGATGGTGACGACCCCATACTCCTGCTTTTTCTTCACTCTCATTTACTTCTCTACTACATCTAGCACACAACACTCTTTCGTTTCTTTCAACTTCTTTACCTTTGAGACGTTCGAACGCACTAGGATGTTGTTCAGGATCTTCGTCTCTATTATCTACTACCATTTTGAACTTAGGTAAACCACTTTTGAAACCAGCTATCATATTCATTCCAAGTGGCCGCGGAAAAGGATTCTCATCCACTGCCATCTTCTTTTTAGCTTCAAAAGTGATTCGTCCTGACTCAATGGCATCCTGTAATACATGAAGAAAAACCAAACAATTATTAGTTGTATGAGACCATGCATTATGCCACTTACAATATTTCTTATCCTTAATTTGCTCAGGATTTGGCAATTTGTGTTTATTGCTCAATTTTATTTGTTTGTCTTTATACAATCTATCAAATATAGTATATGCTTTGGTTATATCAAATGAAAACACTCTAGCCTTTTTGTTTGTATCTCTCATGGGCTCATTTTTACCGTTGTTCCTGAATTGATCACCAAAGGACAAGCATACGCGTCTCCCTTAACCAATTCGGCCAAACATATTTCGGTTTGATCATAATATTCGTCTACAATATGAACGTCAAAGTTTGGGTCTCTATAGTAAGTCCCTTTACTATAATTTTTCATTTGTTCTTCTTCTCTTATTAAACACTCGTACCTAATCACGTTGGCCGTTAATTGAAAAAGATCAGGAAACTCTCTATCCTGAAATTTCTTTTTTAAATCAAAACTTAAACAACTTTGAGCGATTTTAACAAATTCTTTTTCAGGTAAAGTCACGAAACATTTACTCCTAGCAGTTTTAAACCTTTGAAGAAAAACTTCTGCACCTATTCAGTTGGCATTTGACATAAATTCGCCAAATCGGCCAAAGTAATTTCGGACTCAGTTTTATAAAATTGAGCGTGAAACAACTGTTCTAATTGTTGCTACGTCTGAACAGAATTTGCTGGCAAGTTAATGAACCATGAGAAAGCTATTCCTGTTAATGAACTAGGAAACAACTTCATTTTGTGATAATCCGTTACTTCGCCACATTGTAATATAAATCGCCCTATATGTTCCAACGTTGAGACCTCTCCCAAGCCCGTGAACAATGAGAATTTTGGCACTTTATATCCTCTAGGCCATGGATGTGCTTGGTCTATCCAATTGGGATATGACTTTCTATAGATCGGCCTAACAAAAAGACGTATTCCAAAAGCCATTTGATTTTGCATTATCTCTGCGATTTGGTTTCTTAAAACCACATTGGAATCATATGGGACGCCTATAGGTTGGTTCACAGGTGGCATCATTTGAGGTCTATTATTTGGCCCTGGATTTGTGGTAAAATTACCATTATTTAAGGCATTATTGCCATTTACTTGAACATTTGCCCCCTCGCTAACGCGTGTGGTATTTTGTCCGATGTTTTGGGTGTTTTCTCTTGCATTCGGGCTACCCCCAAATTAGACGACCCAATATTATGACCACCTAAGTTGGTCATTCTGCTTCCTCCTGCATTTGACGTTGACGGTATAAAAGACGTTTCTATTCCCTGACTTGGATTCAATGTTGGGGAATTATGCCCTACAATCGTCCTGGCTTGGAAGTGATTCCCTATACTTGGCAACTTTGGTTGGCATATTTGGCCCACTAACTTATTCATAAGTTCATTTAAAGTGCCTAATTGTTTGGCCATGTTGTCATAGTGTACGTTTTCATTTTGAACAAATTTTTCCATATCATGAATATTTTGCAGACTTACCTGTCCAACGACGTCTTGTGTGAGTTCACCAAGCAATGCGCGCATGGTGCATGGACTCAATTCTGTCATTGGTTCATAACGACTTTGATTTTGTCTCTTTGTCCCCGGAGTATTCTGCTGCTCCTCATATTGCTCGATCACGGACTGGACTCGTTGGCTTGCTGGCTCCTTATCTGAATTCTTATGAGACATATTGTTTCACTTTCTTGTATCTTCTAACACCAAGTGTCCCACCGGGCGTGTCAAATTGTTTCGTGCAGAAATGAACTTTGCTAACAATTAAAAAGATTTAGACGATGTGTAAGGGACGCTAAACCTTTTGAGACAAAGTCCTAACAAGGGGTGTTTGATTTATAAATATTACAATTATAACGAAGGATGAAAGGACAAAACAAAAGGCCTCCAAGGGACACAAGCTCACTGGAATACAATGCAAATAAATGCTTAAAACTGAAAAAGAATGAAATTACATATTTCTCTGTTTTTTTAGAGTGATTCGTCTTGCTTTTTCGTTCAATCTTCTTTCTTTTATACTTTACCAAACGATTTCTTTCAATCTTACATCAAAAAACTGCTCATCACCCAATAACTACCCGCTTTCTCCATAATGACTGCCCAATAACTACCCACTCCCCCCTCCATAGTGGCTAAATTGTAGCACACTATTACGGTTTATGATGGTTCAACCGTTCGTAACTCATTGGATCATGAGACGTGTGGAATTGATAAAGAAAAAGAAAATTGTTTAATAACCGTTACTTCACAAGGTGAATAACCGTTCTATTCGCCTAAAATCCTGGGCGTTCATTAGGCCTGAGCGACATCCATTATGGGCCTATATGCTTGGGTACCTTCTGTGGGCCTACATATAAATTCACTTGGGCGTCCATTAGGCCTGTGCAATATCCATTCTGGGCCTATATGCTTGGGTACTTTTCTTTGGGCCCACATATAAATTCACTTGGGTCTCTTTTTTGGGCTCTTATTTTTGCATGTCAACAACGACAATGGAAATGGAAGCCCCATCCTTGGATTGAATTTCTTCAGCCTTCTTGAACAGCCCCTTACGTCGCTTGGAAAAAGTCACATTTTTTGAAGATTGTTTAGTGATTTTCTTGATTTCGATTTTCCTCCTTCCAGTACCACCAGATCCCATATTTTTTTTCTCTCTCAATTTCAACCGGAAATCTCTGAATAAAGGAGGGAAGTTGGAACGTTTGGGGAAGATTTCACCTTTCGCGCAATGACGTTCAACGGCTATATTGTCAAAAGAGCCGCCTGCAAAACCTGGGCCTCTTATGGTTGAGGCAACAAATTTAAGCGAGCCCATTTCTTTGGGTTTTGATAAGTGGGTTGCGTTTGGCACAATACCATATACTACAAAATATAAAATAATTTTAAAAAGTGGATATTACACATACTACTTACCAATATTAAAATAATTCTAAATCTAACAATTTAGTTTATTTATTCCAAAAATAGTCATTGATTATTTGCACAATAAGTCCTTCAACTTTTTAATATCTCCACTTTAGTCCTCGTACTTTCGCTTTCATTTCAATTTCGTCCTTTTTTTATTTGCAACCCAAGTCCTTCAACTTTTAAATTTGTACAAGTTGGTCCCCATATTTATACTTTTAAATCAATTTAGTCCTTTGTAACACTATTTGATACAGATGTAACAAATAATATTGTATATCAATGTTTAATACAGATGTTACAAATGATATTTTGAATCACTAAATATGTTACATATTATATTATGTTATTTTACACATCACATGTTACATGAATTGATATTCTGTATGACTGATGTTACGTATATTACAAATGATGAAATCAATAGTTTTATTTATTAAATTTAACATTGTGTTACATATCTATATCATACTATAACAAACTTATTTAAGTTTTGAGTTGATTTTGCAGTTGTAACAGTTGTAACAATTTCTGTTTAGTATTACAATCTGATACAGATGTTACAAATCATATTATGTATCACTGTTTGATATAAATGTTACAAATAATATTTGTATCACTGAATATGTTACAGATTATTTTATGTTATTTTACACAACACATGTTACATGAATTAATATTTTGTATCACTTATATTTTACATTTCAATTTGTAACACAAATTGTTACAAAATATCATTTGTAATATTTGTATCAAACATTGATACACAATATCATTTGTAACATATGTATCAAATAGTGATACTATAAAGGACTAAATTGATATAAAAGTATAAATATAGGGATCAAGTTGTAAAAATTTAAAAGTTGAAGGACTTATGTTGCAAATAAAAAAGGACAAAATTGAAATGAAAGAGGAAGTATAGAGACTAAAGTGAAAATATTATAAAGATGAAGAACTTATTGTGCAAATAATCAAGGACTCAAAAATAAATTTGAGTAAATTCACGTAGAAATATATTTTGTGGTATAGATTTAATTATAATTTATTATTTTATTAATTAATATAATTTTAAGAATGTAGTATTTTTAGAATAAAGTTGTTAAAATTAGAATTATTTTCAAAAAATGGTTTATTTATGAAAAAATCCCTTTAAAAAATAATATTTAACTTTTTTTATTCTAAAAATACTGTTTTTTTTTTTAATTTTTGTAACACTTCTTGTTACATTTGTTATGTTTGTTAATAACTAAAATAACAAATGTAACAATAAGTATTACAAAAAAAAAAACCAGTATTTTTAGAATAAAAAAAATATAACAGTATTTTAAAAAATATTTTATTTATTGTGGTTATTTCTGGGGAAAAAAAACCCCACTTTTATTAATAAAATAATAAGGAAAATTAGAGTTGAGCGTGGTTTTGAAAGGTGAAGTTCTTAGTCTCCAACCTATTTAAATATGTGCATCTACACGCAATTTTTATGTGACTTAAAGTTGGACATTAAGTGGTTTGACAATTTTTGTCACATGGCGATCCAGATACACAGATTTGAAGATGTTGAGAACCCATTGCTTCACTTTCAAATGTAGGGTAGCCCAGTTCTATTTTCTTCTAAATCATCTGGTGAAAATTAAATTCTACACATTTTTTTTTAAATATTTTGAATTTTACCATAATATGTTTTTTATAACAATTTTATTATATATCATATTATTTTACTAGACATTTGCTAAATAATTAATTTTATTTAATTATATATAAATCAATTTTTGTAATTGTATAAAACTAGAATTTATGAACTAAATATTATCTAATCTAGAATTATAGAGGAATTAATGATATTATCGAATTAACATTCATTGACATTGAATGCTATTCGTCTCTTACAAACAAAACTCTCATATAACACCAGCACAAAACCCTAAACTCCATTATTTTCTTTTTATATTCTTTCTATCCTCATGTTGGGAAACAATCATACTAAATTTTCTGTCATTTCTTTCCTATTCAACACCATAATCTTCCGATGCATTTAAATTTGTTTGATTTGTTTTTTGAATTTAACTCAACTATCCGTGAACAAGGAATGGCTTCATTACGCAGCAACACGAGATCGAAGTGTAAATCCAAAATAAGAAAAAAAAAAAAGAATTTTTTCTGCATCAAATAGAAATCGGGCACAACCTAAAGTTATAGTTAAACCCAAAAGGTCGACATTCTGGTGTTGGAAGGACAAAATGTAAGGTTGTTACATTTGTCATCTCATGCATGCATGTGATTTTCTTCAATATATGCTATCATGAAATTGAATTTTTGTTTGAGCATTTATTAGTTTAGTGATATTTCTAATGATTGTCTTTCACCTCAGTTTAATTGCAATTTCTTAATTTTTTAGCGTTCTTAAACAGCAATAAAAAAAAATAAGAAGATTCAAGTTTCAATTGGACTTTTGGTAAGGATGGATTTCTGTTACTTTTGTCATTTCCTGCATCCAGTTGATTTTCCTCAATATATGATGTTCTGACAATTGAATTTCTGTTTGGGCATTGATTCAATTAGGAGTATTTCTTACATTTATTTCATCTCAATGTAATTGCAATCTCTCTCTCTCTCTCTCTCTCTCTCTCTCTCTCTCTTGCGTATTTGTTACTGTTATTACTAACAACATTACAAAGACTCACGTAATGATTGAACTTCTAGTGAGGATGTATTTGTGTTGTGTGTCCTATTTTTTATTTTTATACTTGTTATTTCACACTGTTAATTTCTATATTATATTCAATAACGTGACACCTTCATTTCATTCTTCAATGGGTTGAACATTGACTGTGATATTTTTGCCTAATATTCACCCTCGTTACTGATTGTTACCATTCAAATGAGTCTTTCAGCATATTAATGTGCATAACTCTCAAATCCTTTTATATTGCCATTCAGAATGAGATTTGATAAAGTGGTCTACTGCTTACTATTTTTGAGTTAATTTGTTATTTGTTGATGTCAACTTTTTGCCACTTTACATAACGCGAGATATTCATGCTCGTTGTTTATTTGCTAACTACAAAGTAGAGGTGTCATGACAGGCCGGCCGGCCGAACTCGCATCGGCCAACCCGTCTCGACCCAGAACTGCGGACCGGCCCGTGAACTGGGTGGGCCGTTCACGGGCCGAGGGGGTCGAACCGGGGGCCAGCCCGTGAACCCATAAACCAGGCGAGCTGTTCAGCCTTTAACAGCTGGTCTATTTTGATTTTTTTTTTCATAAATGGCAGAAAGCCGTTTAAAGTGAAAAATATGACAAATGCGTACTGTTTTAATCTTTAAATATATAAAAAAAATAGAAATTGAATTAAAAAATTAATAAATGTGAATTTATCATTGTTATTTATTTTTTATTTAGTACTTTAACATATTTTTTGTTATATATGTAAACATTTTTTTTTAAATTACAATAGGTAACTAATTTTTTTTAGTAATTTCAAAAATTAATTTTTTATTCATACGGACCGAATCGGGTTAAACCGCGACCCACATGAGCTCGACCTGGATGGGCCTACGGGTGGGTAGGGCTCGTGTTTAATTTTTGTGGGCTGGGCTGACCCGGCCCGCAACCCGCCGTGGCGCCGGATTTTTCTAATGTGGGCCATCACCAGGCTTCATTGGATGCGGGCCGACCCGGCCCGCCTAACCCGAATTGACACCTCTACTACGAAGTCTGATGCTTGATCATGTCATTTTGGCAAGTTTCTCACCTTTGTTGATTGATTTTTCTACCAATGCGGCCTATACTTTTAATATTGCTTTGATCAAAACTGGGACTATCTCATGTGTCTCGACAAATGGTCACCTGTCAAAGTAAATACATTCTCCAATACCAAATTATTCAGCTTACTGAAAGGAATGATGAATTATTTACAGAAGATAATATTATCTGAGACATTCGCTCACTTCTTGGATGCACAAGATATCTTAGTAAATCACCAACTCATCCACCAAGTTCTTTTGAGAGAAGTGAAGAAGCCTAATGCGGATGACATGTGGTTTAAATTCGGTGACAATTAAGTTTTACTATGGAAGATTTTTGTTTGATTGCGAGTTTACAAATGTGATGGGAAAGACAAACGATCGAAATTTGATTCTAGGTATTGTAGAATCAAATTTGAGTACCTTAGTCATTTATCAAACATATTAACAATAGACATGTCTTAGTTTTTCCTCAACAGTGCTTATCTGAGTGATCTAGATGTAGTCAAATTTGGTACAATTTTTTTGTTGACGTATCTAATGTTCATGGCAACGTATAAGAGATCGGTTGAAGATTTGTTGATGCTATTAGCAGATTCCGATAAGTTGAATTCATATGCTTGGGGTAAGAATTGTTTAAACTTACATTGTCATCACTGAAAGATGGACTAGGGAACATGTAATTGATAATTGAGGGTGATGGGAGACCGTACATGTATTATCGAATCAGTGGGTTTGTAATTGCATTCCAAGTTTGGATATACGAAACTCAACCGATACTAGAGACATGATCTGTACCAAAATCGGTGCCCGCTGCCCACAAATTTTGAATTGGACTTCAAACATCCACGGTTTACTCAACTATAAGTTGAACGTTGGGGAAGATATATTGAGAAGTCCATATGTAAGTGTGCTTGTCTCACACTTATTTTTTGTTTGTATAATAGCATGTCTATTAAATTATTATTTGTTTACTCAATTGTTTATATATAACTTTATAAGTTTGTATTAGTTACGACGGTGAGGAGAGGCTGCAACATTACGCTTTTGGTTTATACAATGACAGTCATGTTCATCTCGTTGAAGATACCGACGATGAGTTTTTACCTCCTGTTATGAGCCGTCCTCCATCCATATCCAAGAACCATCCCATTAATGCTTCTTGTAGTTAGAATTTTCTGGGAGAAGAAAAAGCCTCAAAGGTTATTCTATTTTTCAAATTCAGTACTCAATAATAAAATAATTTACTTTTGACAATACGTGCTCATGATGCGTGTTCTTGTGTAGACTGTTGGCCCTGATGTTCATCCTACCATGGATTATATGATCGGCAATGTAACCATTGGAACCAATTTAGTAGCACCAATTGAGAAACAAGCCAAATCTATTGATGAAACACATGCACATAAGTTTTCTTTGAATAATAACAACATGCATATAATCAAAAAGATCCAGGTTAAGTTTTCCACGATGAGGATAGTAATGTAACCCCGGATATGAAGGTTGAATTACTTTCTAAATAATTGTATAATTGGAATCCATGAACTATAAATAATGAATGACATGTTGAATTTGTATTACAGCAATGTTAAATGACATGTTGAATTTGTAATACAATATTTCCTCCATGCGTTACAAAATACAATACTTTAGTCTCCAATTTATGAAACGCCTTTGACGAATAATACGTTGATAATGGACTCTTGTTAAACTTCAATATACTAAGCCTAAGAGCATCTCCAATGCATTCCGTCTATTGTTTTTTAGACGTGCAACATAAGCACATATTGAAAGAGTTATAAAAAAAAACCCTCTTCAATTCATGATGACGAGGAATCTGTCTAACTGATGTGACACAAAAAAATAGATTCTATCTAAAAATTTGTCTAAATTTAGACGGACTTCTAGATGGAACTTTAAATCCAACTCAACATTTAATTAAAAAAAAAATTTGGATGAGATAAATAAAAATTGAAGACCGCCAATTTAAAAAAAAAAAATTAATGTCGCATAAGCGGTATTAATAGTTTTAGACGGAATCCATTGGAGATGAATTTTAAATCGACTATCTATTCAATAGATGTAGTGCTCAAAGGACTAGAATTCGGTCTATTTTATATGTAACGTAGACTTCAATAGACGGAATATATTGAAGATGCTCTAATAGGCGGTAAGTAACAATCCAATAAAATTCAAGTTTAGATATTGTTCCTGTACAATTCAAAACCACCATTGAAAGTAGTGTGTATGTAAAGAACCCAATCATCAATCATTGTTTAAGCGATGAGAAACCAGGATTCACAGGTATATTGTTTAAGCAACCTTATACGAAAATAAGGATCGTGCATGGAAGGGAAAACAATGACACAAATATATGAAATATATGACCGGATTAACCTTTTTTCTATCATTGCATGAAGACGATGCCAGGATTTATGTTGGCCCTTGCGTGAAGAGATGGAAGAGGATAGAGATGTGCCATGACTGTGTTGTTATTATTGTTGGAAATTGATTTAAAAATTCGAGAAATTGACTACGTATTTAAAAATAACTAAAGTGATTTCGTGTCAACTTGGCCAAAATATACAGACCCGACCCAATTCGTTTAGGCAAAATAGTTTGCCACTTCGCCGCTTCGGAAAAACGGGGTTCGACCTGCTTGGTCAGGTCGCGGGGGTCGAGGGAGCAACGCTCCCGAAAGAGAATTCAAATTTCTCTGTATGTGTTGAAGGGTATATTTGGCATCTCGAAACTAATATCGAATGAATGAGAAATTACGGAAAAGGATAAAATTGGATTGATTTTTGACCATGCGATCGCATGGGTATTTTATACTGCAATTGCAACTTACCAAATTTTTAAGCATAATGTTTTTTGGTCATACCATGTGATCGCAGGAGACAAAGCCATGCGATCACATGGTTAGCCTGGATTAAATTATGTATTCAAAAAGTGTACCTTGCGATCGCAGCATGTTAAAACCATGCGATCGCATAGGTATAAGCGCGAACAGGCACGTCCTTTTGAAGTATTGCACGATTTGGCTCCACACCTCTTTGTTCCCAACACTTCATCAACGTTAAATAGGACCCTTTGGACGTCCTTTAATATACAGAATTGATATGCAAATACAACCCACTCATATACTCATCTCTTGAACCAAATTTCTTGCAATTAGTTGTGAAATTTTGGTTTTTTCATTTCATTTTATCCTTTGGAGTACAAAACCAATCTTGGTTCGTTATGCTTGTGTTTTGAAGTGCTACAAACAAAAGTAGAAGGCGTTGTATCTTGAGAGTTGATTGCCATAAACCGTAGGCACCGTTACGGGGCAAATTCGACTTAAGAACAAAGTGTTCAACACTTGCCTCGACTTTGCATATCATCCATTTCATTTGGTTTTCTTGTTTTTGCAATTTGGAGTCACTTTACACATTAAATCCGCCAACAATTACCATTATGTATATCTTGTTTCTAATGAGCTTTCATACTTTGGTGTTCATCTTTTTCTTCTACAGTTGATTGGTTTTGTATTTTGGTTCAATCGCATAATAGATGGTCCAGATTCTTTTTACGAGGTTTTATGAGAATCATGTAGTTAGAAGATGCAAGTCGTTATACATTTCCTAGAGCATTCGTTTAGGTCTTGCAGACCTTTGTATGGTTTTGATTTCATATGAATGAGAAAAAATGCAAGTTCGAGTACAATGAACTTCTGAAAGGCAATGTGTTTCTGTTAAAGTCATTTCACGAATAGAGCTGCGATTTCTGGTGTCTGAACATCATATTTTACTTTTTCCATATGTACGAGTTAAAATGTTCGTCTAAATGGGTCATTGCTGGAGCCACATGACTTGGTTACGACAACAGATAAATGTTTTACACGTTTATTCCTGTAAACAATAATACATTGGTGCAGTTCATCAACACTCATAATTATCACTTATAAGCTGAGATTATGAATCACAGAATCAGCAAATACAAAGACTAATTAATTACCCAAGTAGCTAGCAATGCAAGAACCTGATTTATGTTGAACAGGAAGTGCTCTCCACCACTTAGCGAAAGTAGATTCATCCAAGAGTACATCTTTGCCCAGAATTCCATCTCGAATCCATGCAAATGCTTGTCCTTCTAACCTCAAAACTTTATCCTTCACTTCCGAATATGGTTTAGTTCTCAACTCCTCTACCTCGGCCCAGAAAGTACTTTCCGAGCTTGATCCAATAGACCTCATTTCCGCCTGCTCCCTCCATCTCTGCGTATATCTATAACGCTTGGGTCGAGCCTTTACCATGTAAGGTCCTGTATCCTCATTCTTCAAGTGTCTATAATAGTTAGCTATGTCCAAAGGCTCCACAAGTCTACGAAATATGGTTCCAAGTTCTACCCACTCTTTCCGGCCCTCAAATCCATCTGGAAGTTCGTATTTTTTGATCATTTCCATGATTTCGTCCCATATCCCAGCTAGCTCCAGCCTCTTGACATTGGCATTGAAGTCATTTGCGTCTCTCTGGTTTCTAAAGGCGTCATAGTATCCGATCTTGCGAATTTCGCAGTTGGTCTGATACTCCTGGATCCTCCTTAGTCCTTCCCAGATGGTGTCTTGGTTAGAATCTACCCTTTTCTGATTTTCCAGCTTCTGCTTCTCCAACTCGCCAGCAGCACGCAAACACAGTCGGGCTCTCGTGCTCTGGCAATCCGACACGTGAAATTAGCAAAAGGCTTGCTTAAACATTTGTAGAAAATCATTAAGATAACCAAGTTCTAGTAAAACATGGAACTTTTCCTTTTACATGTTACAACTACAAAATATTGAAAATTAGCAATAATTCTTCTGCCAAAATAACTAGTCTTTCACCTGCCCCCCACCTCAGGCAGCAGCAATACATACAAACAAACAAACATGTCTGTCTTAGTGTTCATATATCTATATGCCTGTGTGTATGGCACACTCCATCTCTATCTATCTATGCAGTACGTGGTTAATACATTGATGGGCACTAAACCTTTAGAAATATTTCACGTCAGTTATTTTAAACTTTATTTTGTTCAAATTGGTCAACTTAAACTTACTCACAATTCGGTCACCCCCTCCATGTCCGTTAATCGACAAACGGAGGCAATGAAATTATTTGCCAACTAGGCTGCCACATCAACTTTTCCGTTAATCAAACTACCAAACATGAACTAGATGACCAGATTGAAACAAACGTTTAAGTTCAGGAAAGGATCCATGCTTACTTCTTACTTCATGCCCTACCCATTTTCCTACTTTTGAAAGAGATACTAGGTGCACTGCCTATTACTTATGAATAGAATACTGCACTTGAAGACCTGGCCTTTTAGGCGTTAGATAGTCCTATCTCTGTGCGAGTGTAACTAACTTGAAACAAAATGAAGTTTAGTGACCAATAGTGTTTTTAACCCATCTGTGTGTGCTCTCTTGGGTTCATATTGTCAAGCGATAGATTTCTTACCAAGCCCAAATCATTCAGGGCTGAGTTCACTGTGGCTGCTGCATAATTTGTGCCGGCATCTGAAGACAAGGGAATGTCGATGAGATTTTTTATATAGACCACATTTTGCATGTTTAGGCTTTCCTTCAATTCACTTTCATAGACCAAATGTTCTTTAAATATTCCGTGAAGAAATTCTGCATTTTCTTCTCCAGGACTCAACTGAAGACAGTAGAATAACAACTGCAGGACAGCATCCGGGTTATCAAGAACTACCAGCTTTCCATTTCCAATGCAGAAAATATAAGTCCCAAAAGGTCTATATGGGCTGATTTCAATGAAGCAAGACACAGTTTCTAATAACAAATTAGTCCATCCCATGGGATTGCATGCAGCGTGGCTTGCGACAGATGAAGCGTTTCTCATGACAGACAAGAAGAACTCAGATGCAGCAGCAGAATTTCCAATGGGCACGTGCTGAAAGGATTGGGATTTTGGACTCGTAAAATCATGCATTAGCTTCAATCCTTGTTCGGTTGAGGAGATAGGGGCGAGCATTATGCGTGGGACAATGTCGTGCCTCATCACAAAATTTATGAAATAACGTGCCCAGTTTTCTCGTCTGAGAGCATGAGAAAAAATGCGATTGCCAACGAGGGGGGATCCAAAAGTCACACTGTAAGGAGGCATCTGATAAATATTCGGTCTTACGTATTTCTCCAAGAACCAAATAGCTGCAAGAATTGCCATTGGACCACCTGAGGAATGCCCTGTAAACACTACTTGCTTTCTGTCTGATACTGCTTTCTCCACCTGAAATCCAGTTCAAGTTTAGTCCATCTTCAACCTCCAAGATAAACACTTAGAAAGATGCTATTTGATACAGGAATGTAGATGAAATATTCAAATTGTCAATAGAAAATCTATGTTTTCTTTGCTCGTGTTCGATTTCATCTGACACGTTCTGTAAGTTTTGGAAATACTAGGCTAAATCTCTGCAAATGATTAATTCAAACCACAATCTTTTCAAGGTTTCACGACATTACATTTTTTCACTGATATTTCTTGAAGAAAAACAGAAATGGTAGAACAAATTGTTGAATTGTTACCCAGCTATAGGAGAAAAACTCATTGTTAAGTTGCTCATTAATAGCTGGTATTTGTATTGCAGTGAAGACAGTGTTCATTCATTTGGGGAATCATTCAGTATCAAGAGGGATTAGGAAAAGTATACAACACTTTCCAGAACAACACATTCTGTAGTCCACTGTCAATTTGCATTATAGTCAATGTTTTTAAACTCGGCTTGAGCTTTGAAATAGAAAGGCAAGAAGGAAACCCGATCAACCCATGGCCAATGCATCCGGTTTCGGGTTGATCAGGTCTAGTTCCGTGTCTAATGAGACAGTTTTTAACTAATAACTGGACCAGTTTTCGAGCTGGTTCCCAGTCGAACTGGCTAGTCTGGTCTGAATTTCAAAACAACTCCTCCCCCGTGGATGATGGGGGGATCAAGAGTCCTGCCTCATGCTTGAATTTGGTTTTTGCTCGCCCTGAATTAGCATTCTGATTTTCTAAAATTACATTCCATGGTAAAAAGTAAAACTTTATAGTCCTTTTATTAACTACTTAATTAAAAGCTTAAGCCATTAGAGAAATGATAAATTTTATCTGATTCTTGTCTTCAACACGCCATTCCTTCGTGTGCTGGCCGAATTTATGTTTTAATCAAATATTTGACACATGCACAATCCATAGAGTATTTACATCTCATCTTGAAAATATATTAAAAACCAAAAATTCTCTAGCTTTATGATATAACTTGGCTAATTAACAGATATATAAAAATTGGCAATTAAGCTCGTGTAGTTGAAAAGAAGCCAATAATTGAACACAAACTTATAATTAATACCTCAGATGCAAATGATGATTTGATCAAAAGTTGTTCAAATCTTGTGCTAAATGCTTCATTTACAAGGGCTATTTCATCACTCCCAAGACTTCTTAGAGATGGAAACTTGGAGGCATCAACCTTAGTTTCTCCGAAAGGCTTTCGACTGTACCAGTGATCGACCAACCAGGATCCAGCAAAGGCAAAAACAACATCTGTGGAACCCCTATTTTTTTCATAAATATAAAGCTTCCCAGGAAACTTTTCATGGGCTTTAATGGCTAATTTACAAGATTTCAGTATAAGCTCTTCACTCAAACCTGTAATATCCCCAACCCTCTCCCCCACCATCTTGGGTACTATTGCGATGAAATTCAAACCACGAGCTGACCTCTAGTTTAGTTATTGAGTCGATAACTAATCTAAATAGCAAATCCACCCCAACACTAATACAAGAAGATTAATTTATTTTTTTATTTTTTTATTTTTTTATTTTTTTTGTGTTTTGCTGAGGTTAGATAAAATTTAAATAGGGAAAATGGATGTGGGATCTTTTTTTTTACACAATCATTCCTTTGTTAGAAACACAATTTTAGGGACATTTCAAGTTGACTACTAAATTTTATTTTATTTTAAATTTTTTTCTCATTTCATCTATTTTTGTAATTTTGGCTTAGAAGTTGATCCTACACTAATAGACAACTAACTTAGTCGGCAAACAACTAGTAGTTACGTTGTTGTCTTACGTTATTTTACTCGAAGTAACTAATATGTACAGTGTGATAAATTTGAAATAAAATTTAAAGTGTAATGACTAATGTGATATTTAGTTAAAAGTTCAGTGACCCACAGGTGCATTCAATTTTTCCATGGGAGACTTTGGGTTTGGGTGGACTTGCACTGGAGACTGGGAATTATTGGAGGGTGGGTTGTGGGAAATTTCAAGGAAAGTGCATGCTTCTCCCTCATAATTCTCAACAAATAGACATGGTACACGTGTCAATCTATAGGTAGGGTGTTGACTTACCAAATATGGGCTTTCTTTTTTTTTTTTTTTTGATCGTATGGGCTTTCTTTTTTTTGATCGTAAATATGGGCTTTCTTTACCTGAGCGCATGTTTATAAATACTTATAAATAGATCAAATATTATTTTTATCTATATATTTTATAGGACGTACAACTTTTATCTATATATTTCGTAAAATTTACTGTTATAATCTACAAAAAATTTTACCAAATATACACTTAACTTGAAGCACTTTTGTTCTTTCTAGAACATTTTCAATACAACTGTTAATTGTGCTAATAAGTGTGTCACATCATTCCAAATTATTTACATGGCAAAAAAAATAGTGGAGGATATCTAGCATACTATCCACATTTAAAATTTTATTTCTAGTATTCCCAAAGTATAGAGTATTCAGTACTCTCTGTCAGTATTTAATTGACAAGTATATTAAATAACTGGGACTCACTGTTTAATTGAAACTCAAACATATACATTTCAATTAAATAGTGACAGGGAGTACTGAGTCCCACAGTCCAGGAGTACTAGATATTTTCTCCCATATTTAGACGATCTGCTAGTTCTCCTCCATTTATTTTTTAATAATTAATATTCATATACATGTGTATTAAGCAACTCTTTTTTTAAGTTTTTATAGTATATCTATATCGGAATGTGTATTGATAATCTTTTATTTAATTTTTTTATAATTTATCTACCACTCTCTCTTGTATATATAGACTACAATTTTTTCAATCTACAACTTCATTGGAGATGCTCTTCCCTGTCTTCATTTTATTTATCACAAGTACAACCATCTACATTGTTACATTGAAGATGCTATTAAGTGCTTTTAGACTTTAAAAAAGTCATTCCAAATACACTATACCGTCTATACGTGTCTTTTATTTTCTTAAAATAAAAATAAATCTACCTCTAAGAATGTATAGAAGATATAAATTTTATTAAGTTAATACGTCTAACAGAACTTATAAATCTAGACAAAATTCTTTCTTTTACCAATTTTTTTACAAGTTCCCATCATAATACATTGAAGGGTAATTTTTTATAGGATAAATAACACCGAGGATCTGAAACCTTTTAACCTTGTGACGATAGAGTCCTGAACCTTTAATTTCTAGCATCTAGATTCTAACCTATGAAATGTTAGCGGTCGAGATCTTTTTTTGACAGAAATTGTCAGTTTGACCGTTAAATAGTCAAAAATTTGTTAAACGAACTATTTTATCCTTAAATTGAATGATAGAAAAGAATAGAAAAAGAAAAAGAAAAGGTTAAAACAAAAATTGCAACTAAACCCCAACCAACCAAAAAGAAAAAATGCAACTAACCCTCAATCCAACCTCATCATCTTCTCCAAATCGCCGCCGTCTGTCACCACTACCGAAAAACCATTTCCGACATTAATATATGCTCCGTTTGGCGCATCACCACACACCAACACTTCAGCACCAATAGCTCATTCGTACACATTCTTCAATGAAAGCAAAACTGCAGAACCTGTACTAAGGTAACTCCTGGGATCGCCACCGGGCACGGCAGGGTAAGTTCTCACCACCACCCTCTTCATGTATTCGAACATGTTATGGTTGAAGCTATATAATCAGCTAAGCAACTACCATAAGCTCAAATTCAAGAATCTGACTCCAATCCAGCTCAATATAGCAAGAATTTCAATATAATCATCAACCTTAATAATAATATAATATGGGTAAAATTAAAATAAAAGAAATGAGAGAAGAACAGAGATGAATGAATGAAGAATTCAGTGAATTCCGTTAGAACCAAATTTCAATTTCTGGCCAAAAAAATATACAGACATCCATGTGCAATCCAAATTTAAAGGAAATTGGGAAAAAACGTGTTTACCCAACTCATTACAGTAAAAGAAAATGCAACTTTAAGAAAACTTAATCTAATTTAAATGGTAAAACGACACTGTTTCCTTTTGGCCCAAACGACGACGTTTGATAATGGCTAAATCAAATTTCAGTTGTTATTGTCTTCTTCCTCAGTTCAACTGTTGTCCACTATTCTTCTTCATCTTCTGCTGATGCTACTGTTCTTTCTTCTGCAGTTGGTTCACTCTCATAACAACCCCCACTCTTAAATAAACGTTGTCCCCAAGGTTTAAAATCATGGTAGTCCTTGAAAATCTTATCAAAATCCTCCCATGTAGCTTCATCTGCCAATTGTCCTGTCCATTTGATTAGCCAATGGGTGCTAGCACTATCCCCTTTCTTGAATACTTTTGTTTGCAGAATTTCCTCTGGTTGCTTGGTCTCATCACTTGACACAACAGGAGGTAAATGTTGAACTACCGATGCTTTGTCTCCTATTTTCTTCTTGAGCAAAGACACATGGAAGGTTAAATGAATCCTTGAGTCCACTGTGAGATTGAGCTTGTAAGCTATTGCTCCAATCTTCTTATCCTCAATTACCTCTTTCTGCACTTCCTGATCTAATAGATTTTCCTTATTTTCTTATTCTTCTTCTCCCTCCTCGTATACTGTGCTCAAGAATGTTTTGTTGTTGAAATTTGACAAGTCTTCATTTAACTTGCTCATATTAGAATATCCAGAAATTGCAGTAATTGAATTTGTTTATGCTCTATGAACCACTCCATCGCATTTAATAATGCCCATGTTAAGCGACTTGTCCAAATCCATGGATTTTACCATCTCTAAATCCTCGGAACCAACTTGCAAAAGCCTTTTAATAAAGCTGCTTTCCTCTATGTCTGCTGATGATGATGCATTCTCAGTCCTCTCTAATCACTTTTCAGCATCTGTGTTCAATCATTTACTTTTGAATCAATTTCATTTTCACTAATCCCCGTCCTTCTTCCGTCTACTAGTGCAAGTTTAGTCCTTAATCCAGAAATAAAACTTGCATTTTTAGCTTTCTTTCCCATCATTTCCAGTTTCACTTTAGAGGCACTGCCTGCCTTAGACCATCCAAGACCAAACCTTCCACCACTGTTGACTGATGGCAATAGATCATAAATCTCTTCATTGTAAATCTCTAAAACAGTGACCTGCACAAATCTTCCAACATCTATTTTCTCACCACCCACTTCCTCTTCTTTCTCCAAAATATCCCTCAAAGATCTGTAAACGATCCCAGGCTGCTTTGCACATCCAAACATAGTATGACTCTTGCCCTCATATCTAAGTATCCCATTATAATACTTGTATTATTGGTCAGATGCTGGATCAATTATCAGGGATTGAATCTTTTCTACTGCCATACTATCTCCCTCACAGCTATTCATCACTTCTTGTTCTGTAATTGCACAAAGCTGCCCAATTATTCCATAAGCTTGCTGAACCATTAATGAATTCATTTTTATCCAGTGATCATTTCAAATCCACTGGTGGTAAATTCACTGCTGAGGGTCACTCAATTCCTTCATTAACAAAGTTGATATGCCCTTAAATAAAATCAAAAGTAATTGGCTCAAATTGGCTCAGCCAATTAACCCCTAGCACTATATCATTCCCCCCAAGCTTCAATGATCTAAACTTGTACTGGAACTCCATCCCCTGCATTTGCCAAATTAATGGAGGACAAATTGAACCACTTTCTAGCTTTTGACCATTAGCCACAGTTACTGCCAGTGGCTTGCTGAGATCACAGGCATAGCCTAATGACTTAACCAGCCTTTCATCAATAAAGTTGTGAGTACTCCCACTGTCAATCATGATGGATATTTGATTGCTCTTAATCTTTCCTGGTATTCTAATGGTTTTATGCTTCATACTCCCCATCAAGGCATCCAAGGAAATCTATATGACTCCCATATTTTCCTCCTCAGCCAACACCTCTTCTACTGCCTTCTCAGCCACTAAATTAAACCTCATGCACACCTTTGTGGTAAGAAGTCCCCAAGGCATTTGAGTGACTAAACAAAAATCCATGAAACCAAACATATGTCTTCCCTTTCAAGTACATTTCGGCTATGCCTAATTTTAATTCTTCGGGTATTAGGTGTAATTGGAAATACTTATTAGCTTTCCTCACCCACTCTCTTGGATTTTCACCCCCAAATTGAGGAAAATCAATTTTATGAAATTTGTGGTTTAACTTGATATCATTTCCATTCCTCCCTGATCTGTTGTCACCACCAGACCTCTCAGTTAACATACTACCCTCTGAAGCAGATCCAGTATTATGCCCTTCCACATGTTTATTCTGGGTTACATTAAGTCTAGCCAACATGGCTACTATAGATTCATATTTAGAATTCATATCTTGCATCAACTCCTCTAGCCTATCTTGTTTACAGCACATATTCTTCAGAGTCTTATAAGAAGAATCAATCTTACCAGATAATGTTGAATAAGCAAGGCCCAAGTCACTAATGTCTTTTTCTATTTTTCTAATGTGGTCTTCTGTAGCTTCCTGTCGTGTCTCCATGGTTGGTTCCCAGAATTTTTTACGCTTTGATACCATTTTGTTATGGTTGAAGCTATATAATCAGCTAAGCAACTACCATAAGCTCAAATTCAAGAATTTGACTCCAATCCAGCACAATATTGCAAGAATTTCAATATAATCATCAACCTTAATAACAATAAAATACGGGTAAAATTAAAATAAAAAAAATGAGAGATGAACAGAGATGAATGGATGAAGAATTCAGTGAATTCCGTTAGAACCAAATTTCAATTTCTGGCCAAAAAAATATACAAACATCCATGTGCAATCCGAATTTAAAGGAAGTTGGGAAAAAACGTGTTTGCCCAACTCATTACAGTAAAAGAAAATACAACTTTAAGAAAACATAATCTAACTTAAAAGGGTAAAACGGCACCGTTTCCTTTTGGCCCAAACGGCGACGTTTGATAACAGCTAAATCAAATTTCAGTTGTTACTGTCTTCTTCCTTAGTTCAGATGTTGTACACTGTTCTTCTTCATCTTCTGCTGCTGCTACTGTTCTTTCTTCTGCAGTTGGTTCACTCTCATAACAGAACAATATAGCTCTATTAATTGCGAAAATAAACAAATTTCCATCCACATTCAGAAACACAAATGGATACAAATTGTTTTCAATCCTTGGATCATTTGTATGCATAAGGAACGAAAAATTATAAGCTTTCTACACCGACGATTTTTTAGGGTAAAATTCATAATTGAAATGTCGTTGGCCGCCAATTACAATTTGTCGTCCGTCTGGCAAAATATGATTAGTGGCATACCATGTTCTCTACGCGAGGACAATTTTAATTTCCTGCCAGTCACATGAATTATCATTACAAGGTTTGTATGTTAACTGCATGCTCGTCATCGTTGAAGCCACTGGTTTGTACCAAAATGCCATCGGACTTGACAGCGGTGGATGAGCACCAGACGTCGGATATGACGACGAATGTAAAACACATATCTTTATGAAATTTTGATTGTTGGTGAGAATGGTTTTCTGGTGGATGGTGATGGGCGGCGTCAATTCGAAGAAGAAGATGAGGTTGGATTGAGGGTTAGTTGCAATTTTTTCTTTTTTGTTGGTTAGGATTTAGTTGTAATTTTTGTTTTTGCTTTTGCTTTTTCTTTTTCTAGTTTTTTTTAATCATTCAATTTAAGGGTAAAATAGTTTATTTAACAAATTTTTTACTATTTAACAGTCAAACTAACAATTTCTGTCAAAAAATTATCTTAGGCACTGACGTTTCATAGGTTAGAGACCAACTAGGTGCTAGAAATTAAAGGTTCAGAACTCCATCGTCATAAAGTTAAAAGATTTAGGACCATCGGTGCTATTTACCCTTCCAAGACTTGTAAATATTATTTTTTATGGGTATACTATATTTTAAGCATATATTTTATATAAAATTCTATTTTTATAGCATAGTTTTCAAAGTTTATCGAACAATTATATTATTGTTTATTTAATTGGCGTGTCTTTTAATTTTCTCACAATATTACTAATAATATATATCAAACAATATATAAATATCGATCAAAATAGATTAACAAAGACAACATTTTTTTTTTTCAATTCACACATCACACCAAACACAAAGTAAAAAATATACAAATTTGCATCCGTTTGCAACTAAAATCAGATAAGGGAAAAAATAAATCTAACAAAATATAATTTCTCGAGACATTTCTTATCTCCTTAGTGTCCATTCCAAATTTAAGTCTTTAGAAATCTTTTCTCTTCCAATTTTAATTTTCAACTACTCTTTAATAATCATTTTGTCTCAGATGATGAAGACAAAGCTCTTCTGTAATCGAAACGAATTCTCAATTTTGAGAGTTCATTTTCTTTTTTTCTAACCATAATTTATGGGTTTGCAATTTTAGTGTTTATTCTTCCAGTTAATGTTTATATTTTTCACAAGTTTTAATAATTCATAAATTTTAATATTAACGAGTTTGCAATTTTTAAAATTTTTTTAAAACATGTTGTAAACTCACGATTTAAAAAATATATAGGTAGAATCGAACTTAAATATAAACCGACGGTTTCAGTTCGAGTTTGGTTTCAATAATTACATAGACCCGAATAGTTCCATTTACAAAATACTCGAAGTGTAACGGGTGGTTCCAATTAGGGGTGGGCACGGATCGATTCAATCCGGTTCCAAAGAAAACTGAACTGAATTGAGAACTAATGAGTTTATTGTAAATGGAACTATCGATTCCAATTCTAATTATGGAACCAAATCATTCGATTCAGTTCAATTCCATAGTTAAATTTTTATAATTCCAACAACTATTTTCATTCTTCTAATGTTTGAAACAATATAATAATCTAACAAATTATAACTTCCTAAATTTAAACTATTCACAAAAGTAGAGGGTACATTTGTCTACCCCTAGTTCAGGGTATTGACTCAACTGACGCACAAACTTAAATAAAGTAGATTAACGCCTAAATTATTATTTGACATCATATAGACCGGTGATTATTACCAGTTGCGATAAATAACATTATCTTATAAGAATAATTGTATTTATCAAATCTGGTGATTATTACCAGTCTAAGTGTTAACTGTGATGACATTAAATAATAAGTCTAATGAAATGTGGGGATATGAATCTTATTTTATTGGACCTGTCATTTAATACCACATAAACTGGTAATTATCGTCAATTGTGATAAATAACATTATTCTTATCCTAATTGTATGAACATACCAGTTAATGTGTATACATGTATTATACGAATACATTTAGAATATATGCATGTATCACACCAATACATTTAGTGATTGTTTGGGTGGTATTTAAAAATAGTTTCTTAGGATATTTTGAAAGAAGTTGGTGAAATGTGTGGTTAAAAGGTTGTGAGTCTCGTAGTTGAAAATGAGTTTTAAAAAAAATTAAATTAAACGAGACCAAACATGGTATGTGTACATGAATTATGACGAGTTCTCGATCATCTTCTTATCAACTTTTTAATATACGATATGATGAATATACGTATTAACTAATTAAATAAAAATTAAAAAATGTATTACTAGAAAAGTTTATAGTTGAAGTAAACTGTCGATAAAATGATTCTCACGTCATAAAACTTGATAATAAAAAATAAATAAAATAGAGCAGATCATCACCAAGAAAAATTTCTTCGATGATCACCAACGATATTATTGTACCTGATCTTATTAAAATTAATATTTTTCGGTAATTTCGAAAGGATTACCAATACTGATATCATCGGGTATCACCGATATCAATTATCGATGGTTTTATGGACATAATCACTGATAGAGAAGTTGTTGGTGTGTCTTATACATTTTTATGGAAAAAAAAAATTATTGACGGAATATTACATCAACAATGTAAAATATCTTTTTATTTTTGTATTTGTAATATTAATGCTTGATATGTTTTTTTTTTCATGGAATTTACTGACTACTCTACAAGTTTCAGTACAAGCTCTTCTTGCAAATTTGTAATTTCCCCTATCCTCTCTCCCATCATATTGGGTAATGTAATTTCGAAGTAACGATGGCACATATCCACTCTAAAGATGGTCAAGTGTTGAATAGACAATTTATCAAAGCATTTAAATAGTAAATCCACCCCAATACAAGACCTGTATATCCATTCAAATATTTTTGTGGGTGCTTGAAAGAAGATTGATTTTCTTAAAATTGAGTTGTTTTTCTAAGAGTGTAACACAATATAAATGGCAAAAATGGATGTCAGATCTATTTTCTCTCAAGACAATCATTCCTTGAGCAAAAATCATGATGGTTACTTTTTACTTTATAAATTAGTCATTAAAGTTAAATATTTATAACAATTTAATAATGTTGTCTATGTTTTGTTTAATAGAAATGCAACTTGTACATAAATTTTTTATCGAATTATTAACAGATGCTGACTTGGCATATTCCTCTCTATTTGGCATTTAGGGCGGTGTAGTTTTTTTGGGTACTTTATTGACTTTTTATACTTTTTTGTAGTGTAAAAAGTTTGAAAAGTAAAAAATTGTAGACAAAAAATAGATTTTTTTGAGAAAAAATGGTTACTATTTCCATTCAAAAGAAGAAAAACCCTTCCTTTTTCTCTCTGTCTCTAAAAAATATGGAAGCTATATCAGCTTCCAAGTATTTATTGCTTTGTACATTGTTCATTTCAGTTGTTTCTTGGTTCCCTGTTGCCATAATCCATTATTCCGAGCACATCGTCTCCCACATCCATTTGACCCTTTGAATACGTTGGCATCAATGGTTGATTACTCTCAAACGTATGCACCAAATTCACTCCGTATTCTGAACTCCAAGGTGGATATTACAATCCCTGCAACAAAAGTTCAATCATTAGATTTTGATCTCGAAATTTAAATATAAAAGACTATGATTTAAAACAAATTTGATCTCGTCTTTGGAATTGCAGATTCTTGTCCTTTTGAAATCCTTTATTGCAGATCTCATACACAAATCTGTTGGTTGTCAAAAAAGTTTTCAGTGATAAAACTATTACTTTTGCTTCTGGATCTGAAAAACAACAATAAGAAATGACAAAAATTCTTATATTGTTCATTATTTTTTATTTGGGCTTCACTTTTTTTGATTTGGGATAATTTAAAAAGGTTCTATTTATTAGGCATTCTAGAAAGATTCCTTCTTTTCTTTATGGGCACTGTTGTTACTGGTTTATCACATGGTATCTGATTTTCAGAAGTAAAAACTGTGGCTTTTGCAAATGGCGAGGAACAATAAATTTCCACCATGGTTTCTTGCTCAAAACTTGGCTGAAAAGGTTGAACTAAGACAATGTATAATATTTATTTAGAAAATATGCCAAGTCAGCAGTTGTAAACAATTCGGTAGGAAATTTATGTACAAGTAGTATTTCTCTTTGTTTAATTAACGAAGAAGTTGATGTGACAATCTAGGTAACAAATAGCTAGACTACCATTTTATTTTTGTTAAAGGATATTCTCTATTTATAAATAACATATTTGACATTTTAAAGAGCATTTATAAATTTAGAGAATAAAATTTGTACAAGTTGGTCCCTATTACTTTCGCTTTCATTTCAATTTCGTCCTTTTTTATTTGCAACCCAAGTCCTTCAACTTTTAAATTTGTACAAGTTGGTCCCTATATTTATACTTTTATATCAATTTAGTCCTTTGTAACACTATTTGATACAGATGTAACAAATAATATTGTATATCAATGTTTAATACAGATGTTACAAATGATATTTTGTATCACTAAATATGTTACATATTATATTATGTTATTTTACACATCACATGTTACATGAATTGGTATTTTGTATGACTGATGTTACGTATGTTACAAATGATGAAATCAATAGTTTTATTTGTTAAATTTAACATTGTGTTACATATCTATATCATACTATAACGAACTTATTTAAGTTTTGAGTTGATTTTGCAGTTGTAACAGTTGTAACAATTTCTGTTTAGTATCACAATCTGATACAGATGTTACAAATCATATTGTGTATCACTGTTTGATACAAATGTTACAAATAATATTTTGTATCACTGATATGTTACAGATTACTTTATGTTATTTTACACAACACATGTTACATGAATTGATATTTTGTATCACTTATATTTTACATTTCAATTTGTAACACAAATTGTTACAAAATATCATTTGTAATATTTGTATCAAACATTGATACACAATATCATTTGTAACATATGTATCAAATAGTGATACTATAAAGGACTAAATTGATATAAAAGTATAAATATAGGGATCAAGTTGCAAAAATTTAAAAGTTGAAGGACTTATGTTGCAAATAAAAAAAGACGAAATTGAAATGAAAGAAGAAGTATAGGGACTAAAAAGAAAATATTATAAAGATGAAGAACTTATTGTTCAAATAATTAAGGACTCAAAAATAAATTTGAGTAAATTCACGTAGAAATATATTTTGTGGTATAGATTTAATTTTAATTTATTATTTTATTAATTAATATAATTTTAAGAATGTAGTATTTTTAGAATAAAGTTGTTAAAATTAGAATTACTTTCAAAAAGTGGTTTATTTATGAAAAAATCCCTTTAAAAAATAATATTTAACTTTTTTTATTCTAAAAATACTATTTTTTTTTTATTTTTGTAACACTTGTTGTTACATTTGTTATGTTTGTTAATAACTAAAATAACAAATGTAACAATAAGTGTTACAAAAAAAAAAAAACCAGTATTTTTAGAATAAAAAAAATATAACAGTATTTTAAGAAATATTTTATTTATTGTGGTTATTTCTGGAAAAAAAATAAACCCCCCACTTTTATTAATAAAATAATAAGGAAAATTAGAGTTGAGCGTGGTTTTGAAAGGTGAAGTTCTTAGTCTCCAACCTATTTAAATATGTGCATCTACACGCAATTTTTATGTGACTTAAAATTGGACATTAAGTGGTTTGACAATTTTTGTCACATGGCGATCCAGATACACAGATTTGAAGATGTTGAGAACCCATTGCTTCACTTTCAAATGTAGGGTAGCCCAGTTCTATTTTCTTCTAAATCATCTGGTGAAAATTAAATTCTACACATTTTTTTTAAATATTTTGAATTTTACCATATTATATTTTTTATAACAATTTTATTATATATCATATTATTTTACTAGACATTAGCTAAATAATTAATTTTATTTAATTATATATAAATCAATTTTTGTAATTGTATAAAACCAGAATTTATGAACTAAATATTATCTAATCTAGAATTATAGAGGAATTAATGATATTATCGAATTAACATTCATTGACATTGAATGCAATACGTCTCTTACAAACAAAACTCTCATATAACACCAGCACAAAACCCTAAACTCCATTATTTTCTTTTTATATTCTTTCTATCCTCATGTTGGGAAACAATCATACTAAATTTTCCGTCATTTCTTTCCTATTCAACACCATAATCTTCCGGTGCATTTAAATTTGTTTGATTTGTTTTTTGAATTTAACTCAACTATCCGTGAACAAGGAATGGCTTCATTACGCAGCAACACGAGATCGAGGTGTAAATCCAAAATAAGAAAATAAGAAAAAAAAAAAAAAAAAGAATTTTTTCTGCATCAAATAGAAATCGGGCACAACCTAAAGTTATAGTTAAACCCAAAAGGTCAACATTCTGGTGTTGGAAGGACAAAATGTAAGGTTGTTACATTTGTCATCTCATGCATGCATGTGATTTTCTTCAATATATGCTATCATGAAATTGAATTTTTGTTTGAGCATTTATTAGTTTAGTGATATTTCTAATGATTGTCTTTCACCTCAGTTTAATTGCAATTTCTTAATTTTTTAGCGTTCTTAAACAGCAATAAAATTTAGCGTTCTTAAACAGCAATAAAAAAAAAAAAAAAGAAGAAGATTCAAGTTTCAATTGGACTTTTGGTAAGGATGGATTTCTGTTACTTTTGTCATTTCCTGCATCCAGTTGATTTTCCTCAATATATGATGTTATGACAATTGAATTTCTGTTTGGGCATTGATTCAATTAGGAGTATTTCTTACATTTGTATTTCATCTCAATGTAATTGCAATCTCTCTCTCTCTCTCTCTCTTGCGTATTTGTTACTGTTATTACTAACAACATTACAAAGACTCACGTAATGATTGAACTTCTAGTGAGGATGGATTTATGTTGTGTGTCCTATTTTTTATTTTTATACTTGTTATTTCACACTGTTAATTTCTATATTATATTCAATAACGTGACACCTTCATTTCATTCTTCAATGGGTTGAACATTGACTGTGATATTTTTGCCTAATATTCACCCTCGTTACTGATTGTTACCATTCAAATGAGTCTTTCAGCATATTAATGTGCATAACTCTCAAATCCTTTTATATTGCCATTCAGAATGAGATTTGATAAAGTGGTCTACTGCTTACTATTTTTGAGTTAATTTGTTATTTGTTGATGTCAACTTTTTGCCACTTTACATAACGCGAGATATTCATGCTCGTTGTTTATTTGCTAACTACAAAGTAGAGGTGTTATGACAGGCCGGTCGGCCGAACTCGCATCGGCCCACCCGTTTCGACCCAGAAATGCAGACCGGCCCGTGAACCGGGTGGGCCGTTCACGAGCCGAGGGGGTCGAACTGGGGGCCAGCCCATGAACCCGTGAACCAGGCGAGCTGTTCAGCCATTAACAGCTGGCCTATTTTGATTTTTTTTTCATAAATGGCAGAAAGCCGTTTAAAGTAAAGATATGACAAATGCGTGCTGTTTTAATCTTTAAATATATAAAAAAAAAAAATAGAAATTGAATTAAAAAATTAATAAATGTGAATTTATCATTGTTATTTTTTTTTTATTTAGTACTTTAACATATTTTTTTGTTATATATGTAAACATTTTTTTTTTTAAATTACAATAGGTAACTAATTTTTTTTAGTAATTTCAAAATAATTAATTTTTTATTCATACGGACCGAACCAGGTTAAACCGTGACCCACATGAGCTTGACCCGGATGGGCCTACGGGTGGGTAGGGCTCGTGTTTAATTTTTGTGGGCTGGGCTGACCCGGCCCGCAACCCGCCGTGGCGCGGGATTTTTCTAATGCGGGCCATCACCAGGCTTCATTGGATGCGGGCCGACCCGGCCCGCCTGACCCGGATTGACACTCTACTACAAAGTCTGATGCTTAATCATGTCATTTTGGCAAGTTTCTCACCTTTGTTGATTGATTTTTCTACCAATACGGCCTATATATTTAATATTGCTTTGATCAAAACTGGGACTATCTCATGTGTCTCGACAAATGGTCATCTGTCAAAGTAAATACATTCTCCAATACCAAATTATTCAGCTTACTGAAAGGAATGATGAATTATTTACAGAAGATAATATTATCTGAGACATTCGCTCACTTCTTGGATGCACAAGATATCTTAGTAAATCACCAACTCATCCACCAAGTTCTTTTGAGAGAAGTGAAGAAGCCTAATGCGGATGAGATGTGGTTTAAATTCGGTGACAATTAAGTTTTACTATGGAAGATTTTTGTTTGATTGCGAGTTTACAAATGTGATGGGAAAGACAAACGATCGAAATTCGATTCTAGATATTGTAGAATCAAATATGAGTACCTTAGTCATTTATCAAGCATATTAACAATAAACGTGTCTTAGTTTTTCCTCAACAGTGCTTATCTGAGTGATCTAGATGTAGTCAAATTTGGTACAATTTTTTTGTTGACGTATCTAATGTTCATGGCAACATATAAGAGATCGGTTGAAGATTTGTTGATGCTATTAGCAGATTCCGATAAGTTGAATTCATATGCTTGGGGTAAGAATTGTTTAAACTTACATTGTCATCACTGAAAGATGGACTAGGGAACATGTAATTGATAATTGAGGGTGATGGGAGACCGTACATGTATTATCGAATAAGTGGGTTTGTAATTGCATTCCAAGTTTGGATATACGAAACTCAACCGATACTAGAGACATGATCTGTACCAAAATCGTTGCCCGCTGCCCATGAATTTTGAATTGGACTTCAAACATCCACGGTTTACTCATCTATAAGCTGAACGTTGGGAAAGATATATTGAGAAGTCCATATGTAAGTGTGCTTGTCTCACACTTATTTTTTGTTTGTATAATAGCACTTCTATTAAATTATTATTTGTTTACTCAATTGTTTATATATAACTTTATAAGTTTGTATTAGTTAGGACGGTGAAGAGAGGCTACAACATTACGCTTTTGGTTTATACAATGACAGTCATGTTCATCTCGTTGAAGATACCGACGATGAGTTTTTACCTCCTGTTATGAGCCGTCCTCCATCCATATCCAAGAACCATCCCATTAATGCTTCTTGTAGTTAGAATTTTCTGGGAGAAGAAAAAGCCTCAAAGGTTATTCTATTTTTCAAATTCAGTACTCAATAATAAAATAATTTACTTTTGACAATACGTGCTCATGATGCGTGTTCTTGTGTAGATTGTTGGCCCCGATGTTCATCCTACCATGGATTATATGATCGGCAATGTAACCATTGGAACCAATTTAGTATTACTATTAAAACAAATATATTTACTTACCATATTCCATATATTTACCTTATTAGTAGAATTGTATATAGGAAAATATATGTATGTAATATTCCTATTTTAGGTAGGATCATTTCATTATTAGTATATATATGCATTGTACTCTTATTCAATCATTCATTCAATTGAATCAATACAGAGAATTATTTCTCCACACATATTCTCTTTTATATTTCTTCATCTCTTTTATATTTTTACATGGTATCAGAGCGACGATTCTGAGCGACGATGCTTCGCACAAACGATGATAGAAAAATCATAGAAGCGACGATTGCCCAATCGGATATCATGGCTATACAGCAATCCGATCATCCCGGCATAATCCCTGTTTCTGAACTACTTAATGAGAAGATCAATTGGAGATCGAACCGGAAAAGTGAAGATCGGCCTAACCGGTCGACCGTTTCATCTTACCGGTCGACCGTTTCGACAGAAACTGGACAGCGACAGTGCACCTACTGTATGATGACTGGCCACATTGTTGATACCTGCTATTTCATACATGGCTTCCCTCTATGGCACAAGTTTCATGGGAAGGACGTGAAGCCACGAAACAAACGCTTCACAAATACTGTTACCGCTTCTGCACCTAACCCAAGGGAAGGAAGAACGCTGACAGCCAAAGAATACGAGCAGATCATGACACTTTTAAACAACAAAACGGGTAATGATAAGTCTTATGTTAACACACCAGGTATCAATTCTTCTACTACTTCTTTGAGTAATTCATGGATTATTGATAGCGGGGCCACTGACCATGTGACGAAGGATGGGATTGTTGAGAATAAATCCATGCCAAAGCACAAAACTGTTCAATTACCGGATGGGGGTCATGCTCTTATTAAATCTATTGGTGCAGCTAACTTGGGAAATAATATGACTGTTGATAATGTGCTTTATGTTCCCAACTTCAAAGTTAATCTATTATCTATCAGTAAACTTACTAGAGGATTAGGTTGCTATGTGATATTTTATCCTGATTTTTGTGTCATGAAGGATTTGACTACGAAGAAGACAATTGGCTTGGGAAGGCAGAGTAACGGCCTATATTACCTTTCACAAAAACCACAAATACATCATACTACCAGTAGGTCAACCAACCTATAGCATAGACGTCTTGGGCACCCTTCCGCCTCACCTCTCCAATTCCTAGCACAAAGCATTTCGGATATTAGTTTTGATTCTCACGATATTTGTGATGTTTGTCATTTGGCTAAACAATCTAGACTACCTTTTAAGGCTAGTCAAATTTCTAGCAATAAACCATTTGATCTGATTCATTGTGATATTTGGGGACCTCATAAAATTTATTCTTATTCTGGTGCTAGATATTTTCTTACAATTGTCGATGACTTTTCTCGTTACACTTGGGTACACCTCATGCGTCACAAGTCTGAAACTCAAAGCATAATTAAGAATTTCTTTGCTTGGGTTAAAACACAACACAATCTGACTATAAAAGGCCTACGATCTAATAATGGCCAAGAGTTTTTATCATTGCAAGCATTTTTGGATCAAAATGGCACTAATTTTCATAGGTCATGTCCTTATACCCCTCAACAAAATGGAGTGGTAGAGAGAAAACACCGTCACCTTCTTAATGTAGCCCGTGCCATTAGATTTCAAGCTAATCTTCCATTAAAATTTTGGGGGGAACATATCAAAACGGCTTGTTATCTTATCAATCGTATACCTTCTCCATTGCTTTCACACAAATCACCATACGAAAGATTACACAAGAAATTACCACCTTATTCTCATTTGCGTGTCTATGGTTGTCTATGTTTTGCCACCAACCTTAAACCCAGCCATAAATTTGACACACGAGCCAGACGGTGTGTGTTTCTTGGATACTCCTCAGGACAAAAAGGGTACACCTTATATGACCTTACCGACAGAAAATTAATAATATCCCGAAACGTCGTATTCCATGAAACCATATTTCCATACGCCTCCCAACAAAATGATGAAACCAACTCCATCCCATTACCACAATCTATGCCTCTGGATGTTGATGTGCCTCATTTACCTGACTCTGAGGACCAACATATAGCAGAAACAGATTCCTTGCCTGAGAGTCCCACACACTGTTCAAACGGTCGACCTACTGGTCGACCGTTTCCATCATCCGTTTTAACAGAAAGTTCACACGGTCAACCGTCTGGTCAGCAGGTTCCCTCATCCGTTTCAACAGAGAGTTCACCCGGTCGACCGTCTGGTCACCCGTTTTCCTCATCCGTTTCTACAGAGAGCTCAGACGGTCGACCGTCTCCACATATCGATCGACCGGTTGAGCAGTTTTCTTCACCTTCACCTGACAGACAGCCACACCGACCTCCTGTCATACCCAATGACCAACTTCGACTATCCACAAGAGCAATTCAAACCCCAATTCACCTGAAAGATTACTATATCAATCATGCTCTGCCTACTCAAACCGAGTCTCTTCCGGTCAAGTCCAGCACTCAACATCCTATATTAAGGTATGTATCATATAGCAATCTTTCTTCTGTTCATCGTGCCCTTACATACAATATTTCTCACATTGTTGAGCCAGCAACATTTGAGGCAGCATGTCAGGATCCCAAGTGGGTAGCTGCTATGAATGATGAAATCCGTGCCTTGGAAGAAAACAACACTTGGTCCCTTGTCCCACTTCCTCCGAGTTCTCGTCCTATTGGTTGTAAGTGGGTGTTTAAAGTCAAATTTAATTCTGACGGTACTGTTGAACGTTACAAAGCACGACTGGTGGCAAAAGGGTTTACACAACGAGAAGGGATTGATTATAATGAAACTTTCACTCCAGTTGCAAAGTTAACAACAGTCAGATGCTTACTCGCTGTCGCCTCTATTCGCAACTGGACGCTTCATCAGATGGATGTCCACAATGCCTTTCTTCACGGTGCCCTTGATGAAGAAGTCTATATGACTCCTCCACCTGGATTTCGTCGACAGGGGGAGACACCAGTTGTATGTCGACTTCATAAATCTCTATATGGATTGAAACAGGCATCTCGTTCTTGGTTTCAAAAATTTGTATCTGCTATTATTCAGTTTGGGTTCAAACAGTCACATACAGATTATTCACTCTTTATCAAGGTCAGTGGTGATTCATTTACAGCTGTTCTATTATATGTGGATGATATGATTGTCACAGGAAACGATAAAGAAGCGATTTCTTCCACGAAGACGTTTCTTGCATCTCAATTCAAGTTGAAGGACCTTGGCACACTAAAATACTTTCTTGGAGTAGAAATTGCTCGCTCGAGATCAGGGATCTCGATAAATCAAAGAAAGTATACTCTTGACATTCTTCAAGAGGCCGGATTACTTGGAGCAAAACCTGCAGCATTTCCCATGGAGCAGTCATCAAAATTTAATTCGACAGATGGACAATTGTTGAAAGATCCCACATATTATCGACGGTTGGTAGGGAAGCTCATTTATCTCACCATCACTAGACCGGAAATCTCATATTCGGTCAATACACTCAGTCAGTTCATGCATGCACCTAGACAACCCCACCTTGATGCAGTTCACCGATTGCTCCGATACTTGAAAGGAGCACCGGGCCGATGATTATATTTCCCATCAAGTGAAAAATTGCAGCTAGCGGGATTTTGTGATGCAGATTGGGCTGGAGATATTACCACACGACGGTCAGTTACGGGATATTGTGTATTTTTAGGAAATGCACTTATATCATGGAGAAGCAAGAAGCAAACAACTGTGTCCAAATCTTCAGCAGAAGCAGAATATAGGGCAATGGCTTCAATTACTTGTGAGCTTACATGGTTGAGGCAGTTGCTGACAGATTTATGTGTGGATCACCCACAAGCAGCAACCTTATATTGTGACAATCAAGCAGCAATACATATTGCAGCTAATCTAGTTTATCATGAGAGGACAAAGCACATTGAAATAGATTGCCATATTGTTCGTGAACGAATCATCAAGGGAGAGATCAAGACTGCCTATGTTCCAAGCAACAATCAGATTGCAGATTTATTTACTAAAGCACTAGGCAAGGAGGCATTTCACAGTTTCACTCACAAGTTGGGCACTATTGACATACATGCTCCAACTTGAGGGGGAGTATTAAAACAAATATATTTACTTACCATATTCCATATATTTACCTTATTAGTAGAATTGTATATAGGAAAATATATGTATGTAATATTCCTATTTTAGGTAGGATCCTTTCATTATTAGTATATATATGCATTGTACTCTTATTCAATCATTCATTCAATTGAATCAATACAGAGAATTATTTCTCCACACATATTCTCTTTTATATTTCTTATCTCTTTTATATTTTTACAATTACCAATTGAGAAACAAGCCAAATCTATTGATGAAACACATGCACATAAGTTTTCTTTGAATAATAACAACGTGCATATAATCAAAAAGATCCAGGTTAAGTTTTCCACGATGAGGATAGAATGTAACCCCGGATATGAAGGTTGAATTACTTTCTAAATAAATGTATAATTGGAATTCGTGAACTATAAATAATGAATGACATGTTGAATTTGTATTACAGCAAATGTTGCTTTTCACAGGAGTCCATCAGAAGGCGTATCATTGCGTTACAGACAATGCACAAGCAATTAGTTTTTTACCCTTTATTTTAAAAATGCAATTTCAAAACTTTTTTACTGAATTTTCAAAGTCAATCGCCGACGGTCTCGAAGGTGTAAATGCAAGAATTGCTATTAATGAGTCGACCAAATTCGATCATCGTCAATCTAATACGCACTATGAACCTGCACATTTAAGCGCATGCATTTTTATTTTTCAGTATGCATTAGTATTTGTTATCCATTTCCATTGCATGCTTGTTAAGTGATCTATAATATTTCACTTCTCGATCTTGTTATCAGAAACATTACTTATTTTCATTCTCTATTTGATTTATTGCAAGATTACTAGGAGGAAGATAGCGTGTGTGAGGCGGCAATCAGCACAGCTTCGCAATGTGATGAGACCACAAAAATCAAACACAAGTGGTGAGATTGACGTTTCTAGTTTTGATCTAGGGATTGGTTCGCAATCTAATGACATTTGTATTCTTCTAGATGGCGGAAAGGTCTTGACTGTAGACGACATCCAAAAGATAGATGATACTGCTCCATCAGAGGTAATGATAGATGATTGCTCCCGAATTATTCAAACAATGCCTATGTTTGGGAATTTTTTGCCAATCTTGAGATTGAATTATATGACTCTACAATGTTTTGACGTCATGGTGTTGAACGTGTTCGATGTCATGTATACTCTTGACCACTTATGATAACTAATATTTTCTTGTATTATGAATAATTTTATAAAAACAGACAATTGCCAATTCTTCATTTGCAATTATAAACTAAGAGATTAAATTTACATACCAGTTATTCTCGTATACAATCGTCTATGTTATCAAGACGTACTCAATTGCAATTTTCATCGAATCACTTATAACGTACTCATTCTTATTTGATTTAAACACATAGAACTAAAATCTGTAATGAATCATGCAGTTCTAGACTCGTTGTCAATAACTCTTTATCCTTAAATATTGTATTCATGCTAACACTTTTAATACTAGATTGACAGACGACATTGTTATCTGATTCTTTCATGAAATCATCTTCACATGTCACGTTTTGACATATTTCTTAACCTATATTTTCAATCGTTGGCAACATGAGGTTCAAGGAATTATCTAAACATCCATAATCATAATGTTCGGTATTCAATGTATGATTTAAATCTAATGTTTTGGCCGCTGAAATCAAAGTACCTATGGTCATCAAATTGTTATCATCTCACAGTACCAGGTTGATATCAATACACAAAGGGAATTTCGTTAAATGCGATTCATTTTTTTTTATCCCTATGTAAAGTTATCGAACTATCGCTGGAATTCTTTATGTGGGGTTGTTTGTTGAAATTTTTTACAACATTGTTACAGCATATTGTGCATGATTCATACATATCTCATTTATTATCAAGTCGACTAAGTGTACATAACGCAGTCTAACGGGACCATTATTCCAACAACTAAGTAATCCTTGTAATTACGTGATTCATCCTAATTTCCATCATAATAAATCGAGACACTAATACCACCCATATCTGCATAATAAAGTTAATTAACAACATATCAAATTTTATAATGAAATATGCAAGTCTAAAGTAATGCAATGTAAATGTACATCACAATTACAATAAAATATCAAATTATATTATACAATGCGTCTCATAACATACCAATTGATGCAAATAATCAACTCTAAGTAATAGAAGCATTCTGAAATATTAAAAACTATACTTACTATTCAAAATTCAGCCCACGCTATTGTAGTAATTTTTCAGAGTAGATTTATTAACAAGTTTGGGCAAGTAATAGTAGGCTTCAAAAATGTTTTGAAACTTCTCAATACCTCATATCCATCACAAGAGTAACAATGTGATTTTTTAATATATAGAACCAACTTTTAAACACAATATGAATTGATGACACACAAAAAATCACCTCTTAAAAATTCAATCACCATAGGTTTGAAATTATAAAGTGATGCCAATAGCTTGATAATCTTCAAATTTTAGAAAATCTGATGCAATTGGTAATACAATATTTCCTCCATGCGTTACAAAATACAATACTTTAGTCTCCAATTTATGAAACGCCTTTGACGAATAATACGTTGATAATGAACTCTTGTTAAACTTCAATATACTAAGCCTAAGAGCATCTCCAATGCATTCCGTCTATTGTTTTTTAGACGTACAACATAAGCACATATTGAAAGAGTTATAAAAAAAAACCCTCTTCAATTCATGATGACGAGGAATCTGTCTAACTGATGTGACACAAAAAAATAGATTCTATCTAAAAATTTGTCTAAATTTAGACGGACTTCTAGATGGAACTTTAAATCCAACTCAACATTTTATTAAAAAAAAAAAATTGGATGAGATAAATAAAAATTGAAGACCGCCAATTTGAAAAAAAAAATTATTGTCGCATAAGCGGTATTAATAGTTTTAGACGGAATCCATTGGAGATGAATTTTAAATCGACCATCTATTCAATAGATGTAGTGCTCAAAGAACTAGAATTCGGTCTATTTTATATGTAACGTAGACTTCAATAGACGGAATATATTGAAGATGCTCTAATAGGCGGTAAGTAACAATCCAATAAAATTCAAGTTTAGATATTGTTCCTGTACAATTCAAAACCACCATTGAAAGTAGTGTGTATGTAAAGAACCCAATCATCAATTATTGTTTAAGCGATGAGAAACCATGATTCACAGGTATATTGTTTAAGCAACCTTATACGAAAATAAGGATCGTGCATGGAAGGGAAAACAATGACACAAATATATGAAATATATGACCGGATTAACCTTTTTTCTATCATTGCATGAAGACGATGCCAGGATTTATGTTGGCCCTTGCGTGAAGAGATGGAAGAGGATAGAGATGTGTCATGACTGTGTTGTTATTATTGTTGGAAATTGGTTTAAGAATTCAAGAAATTGACTAAGTATTTAAAAACAACTAAAGTGACTTCGTGTCAACTTGGCCAAAATATACAGACCCGACCCAATTCGTTTAGGCAAAATAGTTTGCCACTTCGCCACTTCGGAGAAACGGGGTTCAACCTGCCTGGTCAGGTTGCGGGGGTCGAAGGGGCAACGTTCCCGAAAGAGAATTTAAATTTCTCTGCATGTGTTGAAGGGTATATTTGATATCTCGAAACTAATATCGAATGAATGAGAAATTACGGAAAAGGACAAAATTGGATCGATTTTTGACCATGCGATCGCATGGGTATTTTATATTGCGATCGCAACTTGCCTAATTTTTAAGCATAATGTTTTTTGGTCCTACCATGCGATCGCAGGAGACAAAGCCATGCGATCACATGGTTAGCCTGGATTAAATTATGTATTCAAAAAGTGTACCTTACGATCGCAGCATGTTAAAACCATGCGATCGCATAGGTATAAGCACGAACAGGACGTCCTTTTGAAGTGTTGCACGATTTGGCTCCACACCTCTTTGTTCCCAACACTTCATCAACGTTAAATAGGACCCTCTGGACGTCCTTTAATATACAGAATTGATATGCAAATACAACCCACTCATATACTCATCTCTTGAACCAAATTTCTTGCAATTAGTTGTGAAATTCTGGTTTTTTCATTTCATTTTATCCTTTGGAGTACAAAACCAATCTTGGTTCGTTATGCTTGTGTTTTGAAGTGCTACAAACACAAGTAGAAGTCGTATTTTGAGAGTTGATTGCCATAAATCGTAGGCACCGTTGCGGGGCAAATTCGACTTAAGAACAAAGTGTTCAACACTTGCCTCGACTTTGCATATCATCCATTTCATTCGGTTTTCTTGTTTTTGCAATTTGGAGTCACTTTACACATTAAATCCGCCAACAATTACCATTATGTATATCTTGTTTCTAACGAGCTTTCATACTTTGGCGTTCATCTTTTTCTTCTACAGTAGATTGGTTTTGTATTTTGGTTCAATCGCATAATAGATGGTCCAGATTCTTTTTACGAGGTTTTATGAGAATCATGTAATTAGAAGATGCAAGTCGTTATACATTTCCTAGAGCATTCGTTTAGGTCTTGCAGACCTTCGTATGGTTTTGATTTCATATGAATGAGAAAAAATGCAAGTTCGAGTACAATGAACTTCTGAAAGGCAATGTGTTTCTGTTAAAGTCATTTCACGAATAGAGCTGCGATTTCTGGTGTCTGAACATCATATTTTACTTTTTCCATATGTACGAGTTAAAATGTTCGTCTAAATGGGTCATTGCTGGAGCCACATGACTTGGTTATGACAACAGATAAATGTTTTACAACAGATAAATGTTTTACACGTTTAGTCCTGTAAACAATAATACATTGGTGCAGTTCATCAACACTCAAAATTATCACTTATAAGCTGAGATTATGAATCACAGAATCAGCAAATACAAAGACTAATTAATTACCCAAGTAGCTAGCAATGCAAGAACCTGATTTATGTTGAACAGGAAGTGCTCTCCACCACTTAGTGAAAGTAGATTCATCCAAGAGTACATCTTTGCCCAGAATTCCATCTCGAATCCATGCAAATGCTTGTCCTTCTAACCTCAAAACTTTATCCTTCACTTCCGAATATGGTTTAGTTCTCAACTCCTCTACCTCGGCCCAGAAAGTACATTCCGAGCTTGATCCAATAGACCTCATTTCCGCCTGCTCCCTCCATCTCTGCGTATATCTATAACGCTTGGGTCGAGCCTTTACCATGTAAGGTCCTGTATCCTCATTCTTCAAGTGTCTATAATAGTTAGCTATGTCCAAAGGCTCCACAAGTCTACGAAATATGGTTCCAAGTTCTATCCACTCTTTCCGGCCCTCAAATCCATCTGGAAGTTCATATTTTTTGATCATTTCCATGATTTCGTCCCATATCCCAGCTAGCTCCAGCCTCTTGACATTGGCATTGAAGTCATTTGCGTCTCTCTGGTTTCTAAAGGCGTCATAGTATCCGATCTTGCGAATTTCGCAGTTGGTCTGATACTCCTGGATCCTCCTTAGTCCTTCCCAGATGGTGTCTTGGTTAGAATCTACCCTTTTCTGATTTTCCAGCTTCTGCTTCTCCAACTCGCCAGCAGCACGCAAACACAGTCGGGATCTCGTGCTCTGGCAATCCAACACGTGAAATTAGCAAAAGGTTTGCTTAAACATTTGTAGAAAATCATTAAGATAACCAAGTTCTAGTAAAACATGGAACTTTTCCTTTTACATGTTACAACTACAAAATATTGAAAATTAGCAATAATCCTTCCGCCAAAATAACAAGTCTTTCACCTGCCCCCCACCTCAGGCAGCAGCAATACATACAAACAAACAAACATGTCTGTCTTAGTGTTCACATATCTATATGCCTGTGTGTATGGCACACTCCATCTCTATCTATCTATGCAGTACGTGGTAAATACATTGATGGGCACTAAACTTTTAGAAATATTTCACGTCGGTTATTTTAAACTTTATTTTGTTCAAATTGGTCAACTTAAACTTACTCACAATTCGGTCACCCCCTCCATGTCCGTTAATCGACAAACGGAGGCAATGAAATTATTTGCCAACTAGGCTGCCACATCAACTTTTCCGTTAATCAAACTACCAAACATGAACTAGATGACCAGATTGAAACAAACGTTTAAGTTCAGGAAAGGATCCATGCTTACTTCTTACTTCATGCCCTACCCATTTTCCTACTTTTGAAAGAGATACTAGGTGCACTGCCTATTACTTATGAATAGAATACTGCACTTGAAGACCTGGCCTTTTAGGCGTTAGATAGTCCTATCTCTGTGCGAGTGTAACTAACTTGAAACAAAATGAAGTTTAGTGACCAATAGTGTTTTTAACCCATCTGTGTGTGCTCTCTTGGGTTCATATTGTCAAGCGATAGATTTCTTACCAAGCCCAAATCATTCAGGGCTGAGTTCACTGTGGCTGCTGCATAATTTGTGCCGGCATCTGAAGACAAGGGAATGTCGATGAGATTTTTTATATAGACCACATTTTGCATGTTTAGGCTTTCCTTCAATTCACTTTCATAGACCAAATGTTCTTTAAATATTCCGTGAAGAAATTCTGCATTTTCTTCTCCAGGACTCAACTGAAGACAGTAGAATAACAACTGCAGGACAGCATCCGGGTTATCAAGAACTACCAGCTTTCCATTTCCAATGCAGAAAATATAAGTCCCAAAAGGTCTATATGGGCTGATTTCAATGAAGCAAGACACAGTTTCTAATAACAAATTAGTCCATCCCATGGGATTGCATGCAGCGTGGCTTGCGACAGATGAAGCGTTTCTCATGACAGACAAGAAGAATGCAGATGCAGCAGCAGAATTTCCAATGGGCACGTGCTGAAAGGATTGGGATTTTGGACTCGTAAAATCATGCATTAGCTTCAATCCTTGTTCGGTTGAGGAGATAGGGGCGAGCATTATGCGTGGGACAATGTCGTGCCTCATCACAAAATTTATGAAATAACGTGCCCAGTTTTCTCGTCTGAGAGCATGAGAAAAAATGCGATTGCCAACGAGGGGGGATCCAAAAGTCACACTGTAAGGAGGCATCTGATAAATATTCGGTCTTACGTATTTCTCCAAGAACCAAATAGCAGCAAGAATTGCCATTGGACCACCTGAGGAATGCCCTGTAAACACTACTTGCTTTCTGTCTGATACTGCTTTCTCCACCTGAAATCCAGTTCAAGTTTAGTCCATCTTCAACCTCCAAGATAAACACTTAGAAAGATGCTATTTGATACAGGAATGTAGATGAAATATTCAAATTGTCAATAGAAAATCTATGTTTTCTTTGCTCGTGTTCGATTTCATCTGACACGTTCTGTAAGTTTTGGAAATACTAGGCTAAATCTCTGCAAATGATTAATTCAAACCACAATCTTTTCAAGGTTTCACGACATTACATTTTTTCACTGATATTTCTTGAAGAAAAACAGAAATGGTAGAACAAATTGTTGAATTGTTACCCAGCTATAGGAGAAAAACTCATTGTTAAGTTGCTCATTAATAGCTGGTATTTGTATTGCAGTGAAGACAGTGTTCATTCATTTGGGGAATCATTCAGTATCAAGAGGTATTAGGAAAAGTATACAACACTTTCCAGAACAACACATTCTGTAGTCTACTGTCAATTTGCATTATAGTCAATGTTTTTAAACTCGGCTTGAGCTTTGAAATAGAAAAGGCAAGAAGGAAACCCGATCAACCCATGGCCAGTGCATCCGGTTTCGGGTTGATCAGGTCTAGTTCCGTGTCTAATGAGACAGTTTTTAACTAATAACTGGACCAGTTTTCGAGCTGGTTCCCAGTCGAACTGGCTAGTCTGGTCTGAATTTCAAAACAACTCCTCCCCCGTGGATGATGGGGGGATCAGGAGTCCTGCCTCATGCTTGAATTTGGTTTTTGCTCGCCCTGAATTAGCATTCTGATTTTCTAAAATTACATTCCATGGTAAAAAGTAAAACTTTATAGTCCTTTTATTAACTACTTAATTAAAAGCTTAAGCCATTAAGCCATTAGAGAAATGATAAATTTTATCTGATTCTTGTCTTCAACACGCCATTCCTTCGTGTGCTGGCCGAATTTATGTTTTAATCAAATATTTGACACATGCACAATCCATAGAGTATTTACATCTCATCTTGAAAATATATTAAAAACCAAAAATTCTCTAGCTTTATGATATAACTTGGCTAATTAACAGATATATAAAAATTGGCAATTAAGCTCATGTAGTTGAAAAGAAGCCAATAATTGAACACAAACTTATAATTAATACCTCAGATGCAAATGATGATTTGATCAAAAGTTGTTCAAATCTTGTGCTAAATGCTTCATTTACAAGGGCTATTTCATCACTCCCAAGACTTCTTAGAGATGGAAACTTGGAGGCATCAACCTTAGTTTCTCCGAAAGGCTTTCGACTGTACCAGTGATCGACCAACCAGGATCCAGCAAAGGCAAAAACAGCATCTGTGGAACCCCTATTTTTTTCATAAATATAAAGCTTCCCAGGAAACTTTTCATGGGCTTTAATGGCTAATTTACAAGATTTCAGTATAAGCTCTTCACTCAAACCTGTAATATCCCCAATCCTCTCCCCCACCATCTTGAGTACTATTGCGATGAAATTCAAACCACGAGCTGACCTCTGGTTTAGTTATTGAGTCGATAACTAATCTAAATAGCAAATCCACCCCAACACTAATACAAGAAGATTGATTATTTTTTTTTTTTTTTTTTTGTGTTTTGCTGAGGTTAGATAAAATTTAAATAGGGAAAATGGATGTGGGATCTTTTTTTTTTACACAATCATTCATTTGTTAGAAACACAATTTTAGAGACATTTCAAGTTGGCTACTAAATTTTATTTTATTTTAAATTAGTTTTTTCTCGTTTCATCTATTTTTGTAATTTTGGCTAACATATAAGTTGATTCTACACTAATAGACAACTAACTTAGTCGGCAAATAACTAGATAGTTACGTTGTTGTCTTACGTTCTTTTACTCGAAGTAACTAATATGTACAGTGTGATAAATTTGAAATAAAATTTAAAGTTTAATGACTAATGTGAATTTTAGTTAAAAGTTCAGTGACCCACATGTGCATTCAATTTTTCCATGGGAGACTTTGGGTTTGGGTGGACTTGCACTGGAGACTGGGAATTATTGGAGGGTGGGATTGTGGGAAATTTCAAGGAAAGTGCATGCTTCTCCCTCATAATTCTCAACAAATAGACATGGTACACGTGTCAATCTATAGGTAGAGTGTTGACTTACCAAATATTGGATTCCTTTATCTACGTGAGCATGTTTATAAACACTTATAAGTTGATCAAATATTATTTTTATCTATTTATTTCATAGGACCTACAACGTTTATCTATATATTTCGTAGAATTTACTGTTTATAATCTACAATTTTTTTTTACCAAATATACACTTAACTTGAAGCACTTTTGCTCTTTTTAGAACATTTTCAATACAACCGTTAATTGTACTAATAAGTGTGTCACACCATCCCAAATTGTTTACATTGTCAAAAAAAAAAGTAGTGGAGGATATCTAGCATACTATCCACATTTAGAATTTTTTTCCTAGTATTCACGGAGTATAGAGTATTCAGTACTCTCTGCCAGTATTTAATTGACAAGCATATTAAATAACTGGGACTCACTGTTTAATTGAAACCCAAACATATACATTTCAATTAAATAGTGACGGGGAGTACTCAGTCCCATAGTCCAGGAGTACTAGAAATTTTCTCCCATATTTGGATGGTGTGCTAGTTCTCCTCCATTTATTTTTTAATAATTAATATTCATCTAAATGTGTATTAAGCATCTTTTATTTAAGTTTTTATAGAATATATCTATATCGGAATGTGTATTGATAATCTTTTATTTAATTTTTTTTATAATTTATATACCACTCTCTCTTGTATATATAGACTACAATTTTTTCAATCTACAACTTCATTGGAGATGTTCTTCCCTGTCTTTATTTTATTTATCACAAGTACAACCATCCACATTGTTACATTGAAGATGCTATTAAGTGCTTTTAGACTTTAAAAAAGTCATTCCAAATACACTATACCATCTATACGCGTCTTTTATTTTCTTAACATAAAAATAAATCTACCTCTAAGAATGTATAGAAAATATAAATTTTATTAAGTTAATTTGTCTAACAGAACTTATAAATCTAGACAAAATTCTTTCTTTTACCAATTTTTTTACAAGTTCCCATCATAATACATTGAAGGGTAATTTTTTATAGGATAAATAGAACCGAGGATCCGAAACCTTTTAACCTTGTGACGATGGAGTCCTAAACCTTTAATTTCTAGCATCTAGATTCTAACCTATGAAATATTAGTGCCTGAGATCTTTTTTTGACAGAAATTGTCAATTTGACCGTTAAATAGTCAAAAATTTGTTAAAGGAACTATTTTATCCTTAAATTGAATGATAAAAAAAATAGAAAAAGAAAAAGAAAAGGTTAAAACAAAAATTGCAACTAAACCCCAACAAAAAAAAATGCAACTAATCCTCAATCCAACCTCATCATCTTCTCCAAATCGCCGACGTCCGTCACCACTACCGAAAAACCATTTTCGACATTAATTTATGCTCCCTTTGGCGCATCACCACACACCAATACTTTAGCACCAATAGCTCATTCGTGCACATTCTTCAACGAAAGCAAAACTGCAGAATCTGTACTAAGGTAACTCCAGGGATCGCCGCCGGGCATGACAGGGTAAGTTCTCACCACCACCCTTTTCATGTATTCGAACATGTTATGGTTGAAGCTATATAATCAGCTAAGCAACTACCATAAGCTCAAATTTAAGAATCTAACTCCAATCCAGCTTAATATTGCAAGAATTTCAATATAATCATCAACCTTAATAACAATATAATATGGATAAAATTAAAATAAAAGAAATGAGAAAAGAACAGAGATGAATGGATGAAGAATTCAGTGAATTCCATTAGAACCAAATTTCAATTTCTAGCCAAAAAAATATAGAGACATCCATGTGCAATCCGAATTTAAAGAAAGTTGAGAAAAAACGTGTTTACCCAACTCATTACAGTAAAAGAAAATACAACTTTAAGAAAACGTAATCTAACTTAAATGGTAAAACGACACCGTTTCCTTCTGGCCCAAACAACGACGTTTGATAACGGCTAAATCAAATTTCAGTTGTTATTGTCTTCTTCCTCAGTTCAGCTGTTGTCCACTGTTCTTCTTCATCTTCTGCTACTGCTACTGTTCTTTCTTCTGCAGTTGGTTCACTCTCATAATAACTCCCACTCTTAAATAAACCTTGTCCCCAAAGTTTAAAATCATGGTAGTCCTTGAAAATCTTATCAGAATCTTCCCATGTAGCTTCATCTACCAGTTGTCCTGTCCTTTGATTAGCCAATGGGTGCTAGCACTATCCCCTTTCTTGAATACTTTTGTTTGCAGAATTTCCTCTGGTTGCTTGGTCTCATCACTTGACACAACAGGACGTAAAATGTTGAACTACCTATGCTTTGTCCCCGATTTTCTTCTTGAGCAAAGACACATGGAAGGTTAAATGAATCCTTGAGTCCACTGGGAGATTGAGCTTGTAAGCTACTGCTCCAATCTTCTTATCCTCAATTACCTCTTTCTGCACTTCCTCATCTAATAGATTTTCCTCATCTTCTTCTTCTTCTTCTTCTCCCTCCTCGTATACTGTGCTCAAGAATGTTTTGTTGTTGAAATTTGACAAGTCTTCATTTAACTTGCCCATATCAGAATATCCAGAAATTGCAGTAATTGAATTTGTTTCTGCTCTATGAACCACACCATCGCATTTAATAATACCCATGTCAAGCGACTTGTCCAAAATCCATGGATTTTACCATCTCTGAATCCTCGGAACCAACTTGCAAAAGCCTTTTAATAAAGCTACTTTCATCTATGTCTGCTGATGATGATGCATTCTCAATCCTCTCTAATTCACTTTTCAGCATCTGTGTTCAATCATTTACTTTTGAATCAATCTCATTTTCACTTATCCCCGTCATTCTTCCGTCTACTAGTGCAAGTTTAGTCCTTAATCCAGAAATAAAACTTGCATTTTTTGCTTTCTTTCCCATCATTTCCAGTTTCACCTTAGAGGCACTGCTTGCCTTAGACCATCTAAGACCAAACCTTCCACCATTGTTGGCTGATGGCAATAGATCATAATCTCTTCATTGTAAATCTCCAAAACAATTACCTACACAAATCTTCCAACATCTATTTTATCACCACCCATTTCCTCTTCGTTTTCCAAAATATCCCTCAAAGATCTGTAAACGATCCCAGGTTGCTTCACACACCCAAACATAGTATAACTCTTGCCCTTATATCTAAGTATCCTATTATAATACTTGTATTCTTGGTCAGATGCTGGATCAATTATCAAGGTTTGAATCTTTTCTACTGCCATACTATCTCCCTCATAGCTATTCATCACTTCTTGTTTTGTAATTACACAAAGCTGCCCAATTATTCCTTAAGCTTGCTGAACCATTAATGAATTCATTTGTGTCCAGTGATCATTTCAAATCCACTGGTGGTGAATTCATTGATGAGGGTCACCTCAATTCCTTCATTAACAAAGCTGATATGCCCTTGAATAAAATCAAAAGTAATTGGCTCAGCCAATTAACCCCTAGCACCATATCATTCCCCCCAAGCTTCAATAATCTAAACTTGTACTGGAACTCCATTCCCTGCATCTGCCAAATTAATGGAGGACAAACTGAACCACTTTCTAGCTTTTGACCATTAGCCACAGTTACTGCCAGTGGCTTGCTGAGATCACAGGTATAGCCTAATGACTTAACCAGACTTTCATCAATAAAACTGTGAGTACTCCCACTATCAATCATGATAGATATTTGATTGCTCTTAATCCTTCATGGTATTCAAATGGTTTTATGCTTCATACTACCCATCAAGACATCCAAGGAAATCTATATGACTCTCATATCTTCCTCCTTAGCCAACACTTCTTCTACTGGCTTCTCAGCCTTTAAATTAAACCTCATGCACACCTTTGTGGTAAGAAGTCCCCAAGGCATTTGAGTGACTAAACAAAAATCCATGAAACCAAACATATGTCTTCCCTTTCAAGTACATTTTGGCTATGCCCAATTTTAATTCTTCGGGTATTATGTGTAATTGGAAATACTTATTGGCTTTCCTCACCCACTCTCTTGGATTTTCACCCCCAAATTGAGGAAAATCAATTTTTGAAGTTTGTGGTTTAACCTGATATCATTTCCATTCCTCCCTGATCTGTTGTCACCACTAGACCTTCCAGCTAACATACTATCCTCTGAATCAGATCAAATATTATGCCTTTCCACCTATTTATTATGGGTTACATTAAGTCTAGCCAACATGGCTACTATAGATTCATATTTAGAATTCATATCTTGCATCAACTCCTCCATCCTATCTTGTTTACAGCACATATTCTTCAGAGTCTTATAAAAGGAATCAATATTACCAGATAATGTTGAATAAGCAAGGCCCAAGTCACTTATGTCTTTTTCTATTTTTCTAATGTGATCTTCTGTAGCTTCCTGTCGTGTCTCCATGGTTGGTTCCCAGAATTTTTTATGCTTTGATACCATTATGTTATGGTTGAAGTTATATAATCAGCTAAGCAACTACCATAAGCTCAAATTCAAGAATCTGACTCCAACTCAGCTCAATATTGCAAGAATTTCAATATAATCATCAACCTTAATAACAATAAAATACGGGTAAAATTAAAATAAAAGAAATAAGAGAAGAACAGAGATGAATGGATGAAGAATTCAACGAATTTCGTTAGAACCAAATTTCAATTTCTAGCCAAAAAAATATACAGACATCCATGTGCAATCCGAATTTAAAGGAAGTTGGGAAAAAACGTGTTTGCCCAACTCATTACAGTAAAAGAAAATACAACTTTAAGAAAACGTAATCTAACTTAAAAGGGTAAAATGGCATCGTTTCCTTTTGGCCCAAACGACGACGTTTGATAACGGCTAAATCAAATTTCAGTTGTTACTGTCTTCTTCCTCAATTCAACTGTTGTCCACTGTTCTTCTTCCTCCTCTTCTGCTGCTGCTACTGTTCTTTCTTATGCAGTTGGTTCACTCTCATAACAGAACAATATAGCTCTATTAATCGCGAAAATAAACAAATTTCCATCCACATTCAGAAACACAAATGGATACAAATTGTTTTCAATCCTTGGATCATTCGTATGCACGAGGAACAGAAAATTATAAGCTTTATCCACCGGCAATTTTTTAGGGTAAAATTCATAATTGAAACGTCGTTGGCCGCCAATTACAATTTGTCGTCCGTCTGGCAAAGATGATTAGTGGCGTACCATGTTCTCTACGCGAGGACAATTTTAATTTCCTGCCAGTCACATGAATTATCATTACAAGGTTTGTATGTTAACCGCATGCTCGCCATCGTTGCAGCCACCGGTTTGTACCAAAACGCCATCGGACATGACGGAGGTGGATGAGCACTAGACGTCGGACATGACGGCGGATGTAAAACACATATCCTTATGAAATTTGATTGTTGGTGAGAATGGTTTTCTGGTGGTTGGTGACGGGCGGCGGCGATTCAGAAAAGAAGATGAGGTTGGATTGAGGGTTAGTTGCAATTTTTTCTTTTTTGTTCATCATTCAATTTAAGGGTAAAATAGTTTATTTAACAATTTTTTAACTATTTAACAGTCAAATTGACGATTTCTGTCAAAAAATTATCTCAGGCGCTGACGTTTCATAGGTTAGAGACCAGCTAGATGCTAGAAATTAAAGGTTCGAAACTCCATCGTCATAGAGTTAAAAGATTTAGGACCCTTAGTGTTATTTACCCTTCCAAGAATTGTAAATATTATTTTTTATGGGTATACTATAATTTAAGCATATATTTTATATAAAATTCAATTTTTATAGCATAGTTTTCAAAGTTTATCGAACAATTATATTATTGTTTATTTAATTGGCGCGTCTTTTAATTTTCATACAAAATTACTAATAATATATATCAAACAATATATAATTATCAATCAAAATAGATTAACAAAGACAACATTTTTTTTTCAATTTAAAAAATCACACAAAACACAAAGTAAAAAATATACAAATTTGCATCCGTTTGCAACTAAAATCAGATAGGGGAAAAATATAAATCTAACAAAATATAATTTCTCGAGACATTTCTTATCTCCTTAGTGTCCATTCCAAATTTAAGTCTTTAGAAATATTTTCTCTTCCAATTTTAATTTTCAACTACTCTTTAATAATCATTTTGTCTCAGACGATGAAGACAAAGCTCTTCTGTAATCGAAACGAATTCTCAATTTTGAAAGTTCATTTTCTTTTTTTCTAACCATAATTTATGAGTTTGCAATTTTAGTGTTTATTCTTCCAATTAATGTTTATATTTTTCACAAGGTTTAATATTTCATAAATTTTAATATTAACGAGTTTGCAACTTTTAAAATTTTTTTAGAACATGTTGTAAACTCACGATTTAAAAAAAAAAATATGGGTAGAATCGAACTTGAATCGAAACCGACGGTTTCAGTTCGAATTTGGTTTCAATAATTACATAGACCCGAATAGTTCCATTTACAAAATACTTGAAGTGTAACGGATGGTTCCAGTTAGGGGTGAGCACGGTTCGATTCAATCCAGTTCCAAAGAAAACTGAAGTGAATTGTGAACTAATGAGTTTATTGTAAATAGAACTATCGATTCCAATTCTAATTATGGAACCAAACCATTCGATTCAGTTCAGTTCCATAGTTAAATTTTTATAATTCCAACAACTATTTTCATTCTTCTAATGTTTGAAACAATATAATAATCTAACAAATTATAACTTCCTAAGTTTAAACTATTCACAAAAGTAACTGGGTACTTTTGTCTACCCCTAGTTCAGGGTATTGACTCAACAGACGCATAAACTTAAATAAAGTAGATTAACGCCTAAACTATTATTTGACGCCATATAGATCTGTGATTATTACCAATTGCGATAAATAATATTATCTTATAAGAATAATTGTATTTATCAAATTTGGTGATTATTACCGGTCTAAGTGTTAACTGTGATGACATTAAATGATAGGTCTAATGAAATGTGGGGATATGAATCTTATTTTATTGGACCTATCATTTAATGCCACATAAACTAGTAATTATCGTCAATTGTGATAAATAGCATTATTCTTATCCTAATTGTAGGAACATACCAGTTAATGTGTATACATGTATCACACTAATACATTTAGTGATTGTTTGGGTGGTATTTAAAAATAGTTTCTTAGGATATTTTGAGAGAAGTTGGTGAAATGTGTGGTTAAAAGGTTGTGAGTCTCGTAGTTGAAAATGAGTTTCAAAAAAAATTAAATTAAACGAGACCAAACATGGTATGTGTACATGAATTATGACGAGTTCTCAATCATCTTCTTATCAACTTTTTAATATACGATATGATGAATATACGTATTAACTAATTAAATAAAAATTTAAAAAGGTATTACTAGAAAAGTTTATAGTTGAAGTAAACTGTCGATAAAATGATTCTCACGTCATAAAACTTGATAATAAAAAATAAATAAAATGGAGCATATCATCACCAACAAAAATTTCGTCGATGATCACCGACGATATTATTGTACCTGATCTGATTAAAATTAATATTTTTTGGTAATTTCAAAAGAATTACCAATACTGATTTCATCGGGTATCACCGATATCAATTATCGATGGTTTTATGGACATAATCACTGATAGAGAAGTTGTTGGTGTGACTTATACATTTTTATAAAGAAAAAAAAAATTATTGACGGAATATTAAATCAACAATTTAAAATATCTTTTTAATTTTGTATTTATAATATTAATGCCTTATATGTTTTTTTTTCATGGAGTTTACTGACTACTCTACAAGTTTCAATACAAGCTCTTCTTGCAAATTTGTAATTTTCCCTACCCTCTCTCCCATCATATTGGATAATGTAATTTTGAAGTAACGATGGCACTGTATCAACTCTAAAGATGGTCAAGTGTCGAATAGATAATTTATCAAAGCATATAAATAGTAAACCCACCCCAATACAAGACCTGTATATCCATTCAAATATTTTTGTGGGTGCTTGAAAGAAGATTGATTTTCTTAAAATTGAGTTGTTTTTCTAAGATTGTAACAGAATATAAATGGCAAAAATGGATGTCTGATCTTTTTTCTCTCAAGACAATCATTCCTTGAGCAAATAAAAAAAAAAAAAAAAATCATGATGGTTACTTTTTACTTTATAAATTAGTCATTGAAGATGTTGTCTATGTTTTGTTTAATAGAAATGCTACTTGTACATAAATTTTCTATCGAATTATTAACAGATGCTGACTTGGCATATTCCTCTCTATTTGGCATTTAGGGTGGTGTAGTATTTTTGGGTACTTTATTGACTTTTTATATTTTTTTGTAGTGTAAAAAATTTAAAAAATAAAAAATTGTAGGCAAAAAATAGATTTTTTTGAAAAAAAATGGTTACAATTTCCATTCAAAAGAAGAAAAACCGTTCCTTTCTCTCTCTGTCTCTAAAAAATATGGAAGCTATATCAGCTTCCAAGTATTTATTGCCCTGTACATTGTTCATTTCAGCTGTTTCTTGGTTCACTATTGCCATAATCCATTATTCCGAGCACATCGTCTCCCATAGCCATTTGACCCTTTGAATACGTTGACATCAATGGTTGATTACTCCCAAACATATGCACCAAATTCACTCCATATTCTGAACTCCAAGGTGGATATTACAATCCCTGTAACAAAAGTTCAATCATTATATTTTGATCTCGAAATTTAAATATGAAAGACTATGATTTAAAACAAATTTGATCTCGTCTATGGAGTTGCAGATTCTTGTCCTTTTGAAATCCTTTATTGCAGATCTCATACACAAATATGTTGGTTTTCAACAAAGTTTTCGGTCATAAAACTATTACTTTTGCATCTGGATCTGAAAAACAACAATAAGAAATGACAAAAATTCTTATATTGTCCATTATTTTTTATTTGGGCTTCACATTTTTTTTGGGGATAATTTAGAAAGGTTCTATTTATTAGGCATTCCAGAAAGATTCATTCTTTTCTTTATGGGCACTGTTGTTACTGGTTTATCAGCTGGTATCTGATTTTCAAAAGTAGAAACTGTGGCTTGTGCAGATGGCGAGAAACAGTGAATTTCCACCATGGTTTCTTGCTCAAAACTTGGCTGAAAAGGTTGATCTAAGACAATGGTATAATGGTTATTTAGAAAATATGCCAAGTCAGCATTTGTAAACAATTCGGTAAGAAATTTATGTACAAGTAGTATTTCTCTTTGTTTAATTAACGAAGAAGTTGATGTGACAATCTATGTAACAAATAGCTAGACTACCATTTTATTTTTGTTAAAGTATTTTTAAGAGATTCTCTATTTATAAATAGCATATTTGACATTTTAGAGAGCATTTATAAATTTAGAGAATAAAATTTTTGAAGTATGTCTCTTTATCTTAATATTTTATTTTATTTTTTTTAATAAATATTTATTATTTTATCTCTCTTTTATTGTAACGTACTTTCCTCATGCTTTATTCCTAATTATTACTCCCTCTGTCCTATTTATATATGTTGATTTCGTTTTTCACACAGATTAAGAAATTTTAATTAATGTTATTGAAAAAATAAATTTTGCAAAGAATTTACCTATTTACCCTTAGTACCTTTAACTAAGGTTCTAAAAAGCATAAAGTGTGACTAGGCATGGAGGTCAAGTTTCAAGTTTTTTGGGCCTAAGCGACTCTTAGACGAGGGTGAGGCGAGAGCGAAACGTGAAAAAGTGTTTTCTTATTTTTAATATTTTTTAAAAAAATATAAAAATAAAATTTAACTAAAAAGCGCACGCATAAGCGAGACTAGACGCAAACTTTTTAGTTAAAAATATAGTTGACCAAAAAAGAACGCACCTAGGGCTAAGCGAGGTGTGGAGGTCACGTCGCGCCTATGCGCACTTCACTGCTATTAACTCACAATATATTTGAAATATTACAAGTTTATTTGTATTGATAACAAAGTACATTCAATATAGAAATATTAAGAAATGAAAAAATTAAATATACCATCAACAAGATAAGTAAACTATAATTTAAGACAAATAAATAAGGAAAATCAACTTATATAAATGGGACGGACGGAGTATATGATTTTCCTCAATTTTATTTTGTATGTATTATTTAATTTGGCTCTTTAAATTTGGAAAGTCAAACTGATACTTGCAATAAAATGAATTTTATATTCTACATTTCATTGAATCTATCTTTTAATACAAATATTGTTGTTATATAGATAGATGATTATCATCCATTGATAAATAGTATTATTCATTTTAAAAAGTTAATTTAAAGATTTTATTAGAGTATAATTTTAAGGATTGATTATTTAAAATAAAAATGTTTTTCAAGATATTTTAATCAAATTAACGAACATGTATAAAATACTTTACGACGAGCAGCATTGAGATCACCAAAAGGACTGTGCATAAATTAGACAAAGGTGGAGCATCATGATGCACATGAGCGTCAACACATAGGCTATTGCAAGTGGGAATAGTGATAAATGGTAAATGATACGGGTGACTCGACCAATTTATATGAATAACAATTGATTTATTTAACAAGTATATTATTGAATATATCCGTCTTTTTTTCCCCTCATTTATTTCATTTCAAAGGATTTCAAATATTATGATCTAACTAATTTCAAAGTTAAAATCTAACCCATTTTATTTCTATAGAAATTTCATTTCAAAATTAAAATCTAACACATATAAATTCTTGTAAAATATGTAGTTATTTCTTATTCTTTTAATTTATGGTAGAAATTGTAGATTTTATATTATAAATCATGAAAATATGTATATATTTGAGTATAAATTGTGATTTTTGCTTTAAAATTCTATAAATTTGAGTTAATTTGAAATAGATTAATTGAAAAATCAGTTTAACATATGTCAACTAGCCTTAATAGACACATGATTTATTAAGATTTGATCTATTAAAACTAATTCTAAACTAATAGACACGTGGTCTGTTAACAGACTTTATCAATAAGAGTATTTAAGTTTTTTCTTTATAAAAGATACTTTTACAATTTAAATTTTATAAGTTATATTCTTTTTCAATTTGATTTATTTGACACGACTTTTAGCCAAAGTAACTCTATTGCATAGGCTCTAGCGTTTGGAGACAATGGATGTTCACATAAAATACAAGCGCACGGGTGTACGATTGTTATTTTATTTTTGTCTTTTATTGTATTTTAATTCTAGACCAAGTATATTGTTCGCATCTTTATATTCACAGGGTTTCTTTTGTTATATTTCTATTTAAAGTTTATTAAAGAAATTTGTTTAGTAGTGTTGAAATTATTTTTTAAGTTTTATAAGTTGTGAATCATATGGAATAAATAATAAGTGTGTGGTAAGTTGTTAATCCTATAAAATATGAATAAAAAATATATTTGACTAATTTGACCAATTTAAATTATAATTTAAACACAGCCAAACAAAAAACAAAGCCCTTATGACCCTCTACATAATATGTGGATAATAAAAATATGCTAGATAAAGATTTTTGTAGATTATAACTAAGGAACCAACGGAATGTGTGGATAATGAAGTAAAAGTTGTGATTCTTGCGAAATATGTGGATAAAAATACTGTTTTTTATTTTTGTAACAATTGTTGTTACATTGCTATGTTTGTTAATAACAAATGTAACATATTTATTATAACTAAAATAACAAATGTAACAACAAGTGTTACAAAAAAAAATAGTATTTTTAGAATAAAAAATATATAATAGTATTTTAAGAAATATTTTATTTATTGTAGTTATTTCTGAAAAAAAAAACCCTTAAAAATAATACTTGACTAGTTTATAAATACTTATAAGCACTGTCAAACTTATTATCGACATATTTCATAGGACACTATAAATCCACAACTTATAAATATTTAAAAAAAATTATTTCAACATCCATCATATATGCTATTAATTATTTTCTTTATTGTTATTAAATAAAGAACACAATCATTGGAAGGTATCCAGTATTTAATCTAAAACCATATTTTAGCTTTGAAGTTGAATCATCAACTTGTGATTACTCTTAGTCATAGTTTCATCATATACTACAAAATATAAAATAATTTTAAAAATATTATTTAAATTTTTTTATTTTAAAAATACTATTTTTTATTTTCGTAATACTTGTTGTTACATTTGTTGTATTTATTAATAACAAATGTAACACATTTATTATAACTAAAATAACAAATGTAATAACGATTTTTACAAAAATAAAAATAAAAAAAATATAACAATATTTTGAAAAACATCTTATTTTTTATCATATCTGTATTGCTTCCTTGCTTCACAAATTTGATATTACGTTTGTAATGGGTCGCCCAGCACAACTGGGCAACCGATTCAACCCCTTGCCTACTCTTTAATACGTCCGACCCGAATGCATAATGGGACTAGACATCAACTGTTGGGTCAATTGGCCCAATATAGAGCACTAACTTTAATTAATTCCATTTTCATTCCGTGAAATTAACATAAATAGCACTCAACGGGACATTTACTTTTGGCAGTTCTTAACATTTTAGCATTACTTTTGGCAGGTACCATACATAAGTTAACCTCATAAAATGAGTAGACAAAATTTCTTATAAAATCTTTTTGCAGTTCTTAACATAAATCAAGTGTTACATGTGACATTCATTAAAAATTGGGTCAAGTAAAACAAACTGTAGTCGAGATTCTCAAGAAACAAACTTGTTCCTCGTTTGGAGAACTCTTTTTTCTTATTTTTTTCAAAAGGCACGACACAAATAGAGAAAAAAAAAACTACGCATTACTTAATAGGATTGCACTATTAATTAATTCATTTCTTCTCTTAAGCAAAAAATTAGGAGATGAACTCAGAAGAACCATATAAACACAAGGAGACAAGATTCAACCAGATGAATCGTGTAAATATAAAAACTATAACTATGAACATCATTTCCAATCAATTTCTCACCCTGAGTGTCTCAACCCCTATACTTTTAGGTGTTAAAATGGTGTGTCTTCAAGTTAGCATATACAATTTAAGCTATGAGCTCAGAAATAGCAGAAGGGGTCATCACCACTAATTCATCAGGTATGGCTAGGAAACAAAATCGAAAGCCGTGGTTAAAACTATCGCAAGTTAGTCTGTATTCTACAATCTTGGACGCTTCAAACGAGCCTGTTGTGATGCTGCTGATGCAGATTTCAATGAAGTGAGATCACAAGCAAGAGAAGATGTTGGCGATAAATCATGCAATTTTCTCTTTTGGGATCCTTTCTTTTCATCGTTCTCGTCCCCTCGTAAAATGACATCTCTCAAACGCTTCACATCTGAGAGCTTTACTGGCTTTACAAGGAAGTCTTCAGCCCCTTCCTCCAGACACCTAAGAATTGGTCAGAAAGAAGAGATCTAATCAGATACTTGCGGTGCAGAAAGACGGAGTGGCCAGAATAGATTCATGCAATCGACCCCAAATTTAATGAGATCTATGATTTCGATACTGGCTATGGAATCGGATCAACCTCGAATCTTATTGACTACTTCATTCCATCAAAACTGTTATGAATTCTAATTCTTACTCAATTTACCCAGAGAGGTTCTGATATCCAGAATTCTAGAACAAATCAAGAAACTAAGTTCAAAGATGAGATTATATGCTGATTTAATAGATGAAATACTTCCTATACATGGGGGGCACCATTTTTAATACTACTCTTCCAAGAATACCTCATAACATATAATCAAACACGGAAAAGTCTAAAATTAATCCAAGAATGTACCTATCGATACGAGCCAAAATATTCTCGGACGACATAATCACCACGGGTATTTGGCGTAACTTCGATGAGCTCTGGTAGAAAAGGCAAACAAGTAAAACATCAACAACCCTCATTTTTTAACATCATCAATCAATACCAATGCGTACTGCTACTTAGGCAAAATCACAAACCTTAATCTTTTTGAGTAGTTCATATCCTGTCATCCCTGGCATTGAATAGTCTGTCATTATCAGATTCACCTTCAATTCCTAAATTCAAACATCAAAGATTATCAATATAACCCAAATAGTAACCCCTATTGAGGCATGTTTAGTGCGTGCTACTCGACAAGACTATACAATACCGTATATATATATACGACGAAGAACGAACAAGATTTTGACTTCTTTCATTCAATCATATTTACCTAACATGCCATAAATGAATCTGACAAACTATAAAGCAAAAACCCATTAATTTTTCACCATTATTTATTATACAGAAAACTCGGTCCTGAATCTCAAAATTTTGAATAAAATGAAATGATGGAGCTAAAACTTAATCTTCTTCAATTTCCCCAACAGGCCATGAATATTTGGACTAAGAAATTTTAGCAGGAAAATCCAGTTTTTGCTTACATCAAATCCAACAGAGCTTTTCTCTCCATCCAATCCCAAATACTGCAGAGCCATCCTCCCACTTTCCACAGCAGTAACTGCAAAACAAAGTTTCAATCAATTTCAACAAACCACAAGTCAAAAGAAACCAGAAAAAATTAAAATTCAAAACCCTCAATTATTTATAAACTAAATTCATCAAACCTTTGCAGCTAGAAATCTTCAACAACCGCTCAATGACCTTCCGATCCACAAGGCTATCATCCACAGCAAGAACATGCAATTCCTCTGCACCGATCGAAGAACAATCACTCCCCATTTCGTCCAAATCCCTTTTCCTCAAATGGGTATGTGTAAAAACTCAAAATCAGCAGCAATTCTATAAATATGAGTTTGTTTGTATTGTAAGATACTCTTGAGAGCCACGAAAATAGTAAATGTGATCTAACCCAAATTTGTATATATACAGACATAGGGTGTGGGAGGTGGGACGGTGGGTGCTGTGAAAGATTATAGAGAGAGAAAATCTACTTTAAGGAAGCCAAAAGGCTACAGGTTGAAACAGAGAGATCTTTGCAAATCTACGACCATTATATTCAACTTGTCGCTTTATCCGACATTATTATTATTATTATTTATTTTATTTTTCTTATTGGATTACTGGTTTGCTGGTGGGCCCCCTGAACGTTTAAAATTTCACAATTTTCATAAAACTTATACCTTATTCACGAAAAAAAAATTGAAAAATTTAAAATATTGATAAAAAAAATATTCTCTTAATTAATAAATTAAAAAAAAAAAAAACAAGTAGACTTCTATTAAAAGGATGTGATTGGATGGGGACAACTTGACACGAATACTCCGACAGCATATATAAAATTGTTAAATTAAAACTTGTTGTCTATATTACATAGTTATGTCGAAGTGAGGTGGATAGTTGTAATCGAAAAAAGTTTGACACCGAGCCAGCCATTTTCCAATATGAGTCAACCTACATTTTCCAAAACCGTCTGTAGTTTTATGCAAATAGTTCCATTACAAGCATGCACAACCAAAAACAAAAATTAATGAAAAAATGAAAATTAAAACAATAGTACTTTTTTGCCATAGATTCCTCTCGACCTATCTTCATATGTCTCAAGCTAGACGACTAAAGAAAAATGTGGCGAGTCGGGTGCCCATCACAAAACAATTTGTGACTGTCCCTAAACTAGAAATTCCAAGCATCATGCAACTTGACTCCACCGAGATGGATTGACACCAACAACTGTAAATTTTATTATTTTTTTTCCCTCTCTATATTAAAAAATAATATTAAAAATATATTGGAGAGACATCAAATCTAATTCATCCGTTAGTTGTTAGAACCAATCATATAAGAAAATTAAAAACTCAATCCACTATTTCTTTTTCATTTTGTCCATACAAGGACAATTTGATTATAAAATTATTATTATTAATTATTATTGTGACAGAAGACATTAATGTTAAAAAGGACATGAATGACATTTTCCGTTTGCTTTTACTTTGCTTGGTTCAAAGAAGAAAATGTTGTACTGTATGACATGGTGCAGTGTAAAATGCGCCATTCAGATTCTCTCTGACCAATAAGAAAGAGTATGGGTGTTAATTTTGGTAAAAATAAAATCCGTGTGTATGTATGGTCACTCAATTCACTGCTACATTGCTTTGACTACACCTTTTTTCCTGTCCCCACTTGGATCTTGGATCCGGGGCTGATTGACTTCACACACACATGTAATTATTATATAAATCTTACTTTTAATTTTCAAATAATTCATATTTTTTTAACTAACCTTTCAAAGTTCACTTATAAGTAAATAAATCACTTTTAAATTAAATTTGTTCTCTCGAAACCTGTTCGATTCCAATTAAAATTTTATTAAAAAATTAAAGTAAAAATTAACGATTAATTTTAATCACATATTTTTAATGGTGGGTCATTGAAATATATAAATAAAACATATGTTTGACTAATTTAAATAGCTTAAATTATAATTAAAGCTTAGCCAAACAAACTATCGGTGTGGTAGAGAATAATCAGGTTGTTATTATAATCACCGACCGTAGAAAGATTTACTCCGCTACAAGCACAAAACAAAAGTAGTTCTTTGTCCGTCACTACGTCTTCACCTCTCAAACCAAAACGCATCTCTCTTTTAATTTCTCTATTTTTCTATATTCTTTTCCATATTCATCAACATCAAACTCCGCTCAAACAAAACTCTCTCTCTCTCTCTCATTCTTCTCAACTACTCAATCCATTAAAATCCTCTACGATCGAATTTTACTGTAAAGAAAAGTGATATACTAGTTTAATTAAGATATATTATATAGTCAATTTTTTTTGTCACTCTTATCTGAAAGAGAATCTACTTTTCATCTTTTTTCGATTCAAATCTAATTTTTCCAGCAATCAATTTTTATTTTTTTATTTTTTTGAAATCGCTACTGTAATTGTGCTTAGATCGGAATTTGTCATGATTATTTACCATACATAAGTAAAAACACAATTGTAACAAGTGTAACTATCCAAAAATAATAATAATAATAATAAAATAATAATAATTTTTTTGTTTTAATTTGAATTGATAAAAACGGGCTAGATTGACCAGTGCAATCAAATAAATTTGTTGAGAACAAAATCAAAATGGTAGTAAATGTAAGCGGCGGCGTGAAAATCAAAAGAGGAAAACCCGAACCTCGTCCTTAAGATATTGAACAGTTCATTTGTGTAGCCATCATGTGGATTTGGTTTGGAGACAGATTACGGGAAGGGCCCCACGAAAAGATTGTGACAATCGCCTCCATTTGCGTGATATTTCAGGTTCACAAGTCCCACCACACATTTCAATATCTATCTCTCTCTCTCTCTCTCTCTCTCTCTCTCTCTCTCTCTCGAGATATAGATATAGACACGCAACTCTCTCTCTCTCTCACACACACACACAGAAATGAAACTTGAATTTGAAGGGTCGTGATGTGGCTTAAAATGATGAGTAAAAGATTACACCAAACGGTGCTTTACTTTTAGAAACGGTTGAATTGTTGAAAGAATAACATAATTATGAAATAAAGTAAAGGGTAAATTGTATATTTAGTCCCTAATCTTTTCTCAAAGTTGCGATCTTGTCCATGATAAATTTTTTGTCGCATATTTCTAATATTCAACTTTATCTGTACCACAAAGATATGCTTACTTTCTTTATTTATTTGTCTCAAATTATATTTCACTTTTTTTGTTGATAGTATAAAATTTATAATTTCAAGTATATTAGTTAAATTTAATTAATATGTGTAAAAATATAAGTAAGTCTATTTTTATGGAAATGATAGAGCATAAATTAGCAAAGTTAGTCTCTAAATGACATGCTTTGTTTGATTTTAAATTTGAAATTAAAATTAATAATTAATTTTAATTATACATGTCATGGAACCAATAATTTTTATCAAAATTTACGAAAACAAAAAACAAAATTTATAACAAAATCAAACGGAAGCTAAGGGGGGTGTCCTCAACTCATATTTTAATAGATTTCTTAATATTTATAAATTTTTATAAATTTTATGAATAGAATTTGACATATTTGATAAGATTTTAATAGATTTCTATATCATAGATTTTAATAGATTCTCATGTATTTCATTGAATTTGTGGTCTTTTTATTAAAAATTATATTTTCATCTCCTCAATTGTGTCAACTTTAAATTTTGAAAAAATTTTAAAATTTCATCATAACATTTCAAGTCTATTTTTTTTTTTTTAAAACCAAATTATGTCTTGACGAGAAACTTGCTCTAAAATTAATGTTGACAAGTAAACTCACCATAAAAACACAATTTAAATTTTTTTTTTAAATAGATTAATAGCAAAAAAAAAAAAAAAGACAACTAATTCATGATATATTGATACATATAATTTACATTTTAAATATTAAAAATGAGTATCGAAACATTTTAACTTTTAAAGAATTCTAAATTATAGAGGTTGATAGAGTTCATATTTGTGATTTTTTTTAACCATAACCACTCATTGTGCATAAATGGATTATTATTATTTTTTTTTTTTTGAAATATGGACATCGTTTTGAGAAAAACAGAATAAAGACTTCAATAATTACAAATTTGTATAAAAGAGTTTCAGTAAAATTTTATGTGAAATGTGAGATGTTTGTGAGAGAAAGAAAGAAAAAAAGTCAATTGATACAAAATAATTTCAGCAAAATTGTATGTGAAAAGTGAGATTTTAGAGAGAGATATATATATATATATATAGAAAAATCAATTGAAATTTTGAGGTTTGGAACAAAAATTGTTTGAATTTTTAGTAGTTATAATTATAGTTCTAAATCTATTGAAATCTGTCAAAATCCATTAATTAATGAAATATTTAGAAATTCACTAGTTATTGAGTACAACTAAATTTCTAAAGAATCTATTTAAATCCGAGTTGGGGACACTTAAATTTCAATGAATTCTATTAAAATTTGAGTTGAGTACACCTAAATTTATGTGAATTTTTCAAATTCATTCAAATTTGAGTTGGGGACACCCCCTAAATTAACGAAGTTAATCTCCAATAACATTTCGTTCCCAACCTTTCGCTGCACCAATCATTTTTACAAATTGTGAAAAACGTCAAGTCACTGTTAAATAAACAATTGTTAAATAAAGAAAACGCATTTACTTAATTAAACAATTATTTATTATGGAGAAATTAAAAAAGACAAAAAAAAGCTAGTCTTCTTTATTTTTCCCCACCACCCACCACCACTATCAAAATGATCTCAATTTGTGATAAAGACAAAGAAAAGTACATGGCGAGAAAAAATATTGAAGATAAAAAAAGTTCTCTTTTTTTGAGTACGATGGCGATAGTAGTAAAGACCTGTAAGATAGTAGTGGGGTTTCTATCCTCCGTACCTATTCCGGTGTGATAATCAGTAGGTAATCGAATTATATATGCAGAATAGCAATACATAATTATGACAGTCTCTTTTACCTAGAGAAATCAATCTCTATTTATAAGGGTGATTGGAGGAGTCTGTCTTCAATGATGGATGCATTTTCATCTCCCTTTACTTGGAGTTAATGAGTTATATTACAGCTTCACAAACGCCAGTGGTAACTGTCACTTTATGGGTCATGGGTATGACAAGTTCAACGACAGTCGATTTATTGCTGTCCACCTGTCAGGTGCGAGTTATGAGACTATCGGGACGGACAAGCCAGTGATGCAGGCTTATTTTTGAGATGGGCGTGCCAATACGTACCACTATTGATAGACAACATATAATAACTGTCATTGTTTCTATCATCGAGTATAGAATTTTATTTTGACATTTTGGTTACTTATGGATTAAAATTTTTATAATCGTTGTACTTTTAAGTTATTTCTTTATATTCTTTAAATTTTAATTGTTGTTTTTTGAATATTCACTATTATTTTTAATGTTATTTTTCATTTATACCTATAATAAAATATGCTAACTTTCTTACTATTTATGTTGTCACGTGTCGACTTCACATGTAGCTATCTTCTTTTTTTTTTTTTTTTTTGTCTTTTTTTATTTGGATAATTATATTTAAATCACACCACATTTTATAATTGTAAAATAAAAATCCTTAACAAAATCTAATTTTCACATTTATGTCCATAACTATTTGTTATCATATTTTTTATCATCAACCTATTAATTAGTATATCTTATCTTTGTCTTTAATGATGATTTCTGTTCAAAAAATTAATTAAGGGGCGTAAAAATATTCTTTTTAACCACACCACCTTTTATAATTATAATAAAAGTTCTCAACAATATCTAATTTTTACATTTATGTTCATAACTATTTGTTATCACATTTTTTTATCATCAACCTATTAATTAGTACTTATTATCTTTGTCTTTGATAATGATTTCTGTTCAAAAAATTAATTAAGTGGGCGAAGAATATTTTTTTGTCTCTCATATTTTTAAATAAACAAAATAAATATAAAATACAAAAGTTTGACAAAATATTTGTCACTCATTTTAATGCACATTAAAGTTTTCAACAATATCTAATTTTTACATTTATGTCCCTAATTATTTTTTATCACATTTTTTTATCACCAACCTATTAATTAGTACATCTTAATTTTGTCTTTGATGATGATTTCTGTTCAAAAAATTAGAATCCACAAATTACACTAACTTTTTATCTACACATTCACTCACAACTTATAATATAAATAATTAAAAAATAAATTCAGCACTACCAAACATATGATTAGTATTTCTCAACTTCTAATATTTTACTTAGTGAACAATTTGAAAACAATTATGCAATAAACCACAAATTTTTGTAGGTTGTAAATTGTGGTTTGTTCAAATAACTATTTGCTTGTTATATTTATAATATTTAAAAAGTGTATCTTTTGATTATTCATTTTATATTTGTTGAGTGCTAATTTTTTTAAATTATTTATTATAAATTATAATTAGATTATTTTATATCTGTATAAATTACAAATTAAAATACAATAATATAAATATCATACGAACTACTTTACGTACACGACACGTCCTACTACTAGTATTCACTAAAAGTCGATTAATTTAGTTGGGATCCAAAACTCGAAATAATTGGCAACCTCGTAGATTAAAAATCAGAAAAAGTTAGTCCAAATGAAAAAAAAAAAGAAAAATTAAAAGAATGAAGTTGACAGGTGATGAGAATATTTTGCAAATCTCTTTAGTTATATTAAATAAATAAAGAATTGGTTTGGTTGCCAAGTATGGACAGTTATCCACGTGGATTCACTTTGTGTGATTGTTCTAAAATTAGCAGCCAATACGTCGAATCCAATGCTTTTTAATTGATTAGATATTGAGATCCAACTGAAAGATACAACAGTAGTCTGATTGGATTTGATTTGCCCTAATCTCCCTGCCGTTGGGAACTCTGCAAACATCTTCTTTTTTAAATTATAATATAATAAAACTTAAAATGTGATTCTCTTTGATTTTCTTTACAACCATATCTAACTGGTTTTAACTTTTAATTTACAATCTTATTGATGGAATTGACGTGTTTCATGTAGAGTTGTCAAACATTAAAAATAGATGATGTGTTACGTCAAAAGTTCCATCTAAATTCAGTTGAATTATTGAGCAAACTACATAAATCTTATTTATTACACAATCAATAAATAATCAATTACCGGTCCTGATCTCCTGGACAGAAGTATTTGGCCAACCTGTTGAGGTGTTAACAGATAGACCATCCATGATAAAGCAATCAAACACATGGACAGTCCACCTACTGACACCTCAGCAGGTGGGCTAAATACTCCTGCCCACTGTGGACAGGAGATCATTCCCAATCAATTACAGCATATATTATCTAAATCTATGATTCTTATTGCATGTGCTAAACATATATTTTATCTCTCAATCTAAATACAATTCACAAACAACCTATAAACTAGCCATGAATATGAAAAGCAATGTAAAACCACAATAAAAATTTAACACAAACTAAAGATTAAAATCAAAACACCGACTCCCAGCCAACCTATAGATCTAACAACTGTTTATTGAAACTCATTGGATTTTTATAGAGCCTTTCCCCTTTCTCGAAGAAGTCCCTATTACCTTCTGAGCTAGACTTAGACATGGGAAAATTCTAATAAAAAAATTAAAATTAAATAATTTAAACTAGGCTACATCGATTATCTTTAAAAAAAAAATTTAGCAACTCATCGTTTGACAAAAACACAAATCAAAGAATGAGTACATCATCGGGTTTTAATTGATGATGAAAACGAATATTGATGATGAAATCTATAGTCGAAATTTCGAACTATATTAACATTTTTTTCTTTCACACCCTAAGTTGAATTCTCTTGTTTCTATCTCCTTCGAAGTAAAATTGTGGAAGCTTTTTAAGTCTGAAGATTATGGTATACATAGTCTCTCCAATTGTCTCGAAAAGAAGCCTAAATGAGCACTTTAATGTTGCTGAATGAATCCCAGCCAAACTCTGATTTCTTCCATCTCACCGTGGCATGGTGTGGGCTCGCGGCCACGAGCTCATTCCATTGCTCAATTAAGAAGTCTTCATTTTGGCACACTTTTCTACTGTGGTTCTCTTCCTTATTCTGTGCTTGTTTTCACTTTGGCCTTGACTCTTTATAACCATTCATTCTTTCGACTCATTTGCTTTTATCTTCTCCAATCTCTTCTTGTGATGGTTTCTCCGTTCTTTATCCCTAAGCTCGGGCCTAACCTAAAATAACAAAACACGGCCCGAGCTAAGGAGAGTGTATTCAATTAAGATTTGATATGACTTTTATGGAGTTTAAAAATCTAGATGTATTCAATTCAGACTTTTTAAACTACATAAAAGTCTTGGGGTATTCAATATAGATTTTTAAAGACATTTAAAAAGTATTATAAAGTCATGCGATATTCAATTCAGACTTTTTAAAATCTTACGAAATTCAGAGGTATTCAAAATGTCTATGACTTTTAATGACTTTATAGAGAATTTCATATGTACTAACTTTAAAGCACAAGGTATAAATAAAATATATTACAATTTCTCTCCCATTCACCCTAAGACTTTGAATGACTTTAGAAGAAAAAACATTTTTCATTCATTTATTTTTTTATATGCAACATTTCTCTTTTTTTTTTCTTCCTTCAACAAACTATAAAGTCCAGATTAATATTATTTTCTTTCTTTAAATGATTTTTTTCTTCAATATTCTCATAACCATTTTTTTCTCTCTTTTTTTATTTATTTATTATTTTACCATTTTTTATTAAAAATAAGATAACTTTATAATTAAGTTCTTATATAATTATTGATTGCAGTTTATTAATGAATTTCATCAAGTTAAAAACTATTTTTTAATACTACATTTTTTAAATTCTTGTTTTTTCTATTTATCTTGATGAGTATGGTTGTGTTTTTTTCTTCCTCTAAATTGATATTCTGGTTATTTCTTTATGCAATTGTGGTGACTAATGACGTGTTACATATATATTATTAAATATAATAAGGGAGATAATGAACAGGATAAATTTTTGGTTGAAAAATATTTTAAAATGAGTCACATGCCATAATTTTTTGAATTTATCCATAATCTATTTGAAAGTTTATAGTTTTACCCACCAAAAAAAAAAAGTAGAGTGAGTTATATAATTAATTTTCGACGTAGTTTACTTGCAGCAATTAAATAGAAAATTAATTTTTATAAATATATTAATATTAATATAATTAAATAAATTATTATTAAAATTTTCTCTTGTTACAATTTTTTTTTAATTATGGGATATTAAATTTTTAAATTCAAAATTTTTAACTGAAAAAATAAAATCTATAAAAGTGCATAAAAGTACGTGAAAGTCTAAGAAAATCTTTCAAAGAAATAAGAGAATACTAAAGATCCGAGCCATAGAATTTCTCAATTCTGACAAAGGTAAACAGAAAAATTCTTATTCTACACAATTTTGCAAAGAAATTGAAATTTATAAAAATCCATAAAAATTTGTAGAAGTTTGTTAAAATCTATAAAAGTCAATAAAAATTAATGAAATCCATCAAAGTAAGTCACTTGAAAAATGTCAATCAAAGTATTTAAAAGTATACATTAAATACACCCCCCTAAATGACTTAACATTCAGATAAGATTAAATCCTATAATAAGTGTAAATCTTTATACTTATTAACTGCATTGAACGGTATAGACACTAATAAGACAAAAAGGCAAGGAACTAATAGAAAATTTTATTCGTAAATGTTAAAATTGTCAACAAGAACATTAAAAATTGTTGGGATATTTTTTCAAAACTTGTCAAAATCAAAAGATTCACCAATTGTTGAAAATGGAAAGAAATGACATATATGATATTTGGCAACTAAAATTGAACAAGTTTCCAAATCTTGAACACCTTGACAGTTGAAACTTGAAACAAATTTAGATCATACGTTAACTATAAATTGACGTGGTTTATTCTTTTTTGTAAATGTGACTTGAAGGTTTTTGGGAAAAAATTGTAAGCCTAACAACCTAGTTATTTTTCTTGTTTTCTTTGTGGGTTGCACTAATAGTATAAATTGGTGGGTGTGGTAAAGCTTATGATATTATTTTTCTTTAGATACTTGGAGAATTTGGGTGAGTCAAATTTATATGATTGTAACGATTTTTTATATATAAAAGTTTTGACAGTTCATAAATTTCTCTATCTTTTATATTTTTTGTCTCGTTATTTTTCTCTAAACAAATATCTTGTGAACAATAAAGAAATTTATCTCAATTCCCAACCAAAAAATTGTACACAATTTTTAAGTAACTTAAAATTGGACTTTAAGTAGTTAGACGGTCTTGCTCTACAACTAGCTATGTTATTAGTCAAGCAATTGACACCTTTTGAGTTCAAAATGGAAATTTCGTGGATCTTGACATTTTCTCCTTAGTTTTGAATTCACGAACCACAAACGTGTAGATACTTATCCATTAGATTAATTAAAACATTCTTATGCTTCATACTAGAACTAGCATCCAATTCCACATTTAAATCCAAGTTCCATTACAACTTAGTTTTAAAGAGAACTTAAAGATTGAATTTGTATCCCTTAAGTAAAGAATTTTTTTAGTTATAATAAGCTTTGTTGGAATGAAGGTAGGTTTGAAATAAGTTTATTAAAGAATCTTAAATTTACTTATATTTTTCGATCGTCAAGAGTAGACAGTACATAAATATATTTTTTTCTGGGCAAAGTCTACTAATTAAAATATACGTAAGTCTCTAGGCAAGTTCTTAAAATTCTTAGAAGATTTTCGGCATGAAAATTCTTTCAATAGAATGTATACAAATCTTTCAACGTATGGAATCGATAGTCTAGCGAAATTGATTAAGTTGTTTAAAAATATTCTTTATACATACATTTCGTAGAACGCACAACTTACTAATTACTTATTATCCTCACATTATTTAAGACCCAAAACTTATAAGCAATTAAAAAAATTCAGCACTTCCAAATATGCTATAATTATGAAAAAGAATAATATAATGATAAACATTTTTATTTTAAGAAGACCAAATATTGGACCTACTTTTTTATCCGATGGAGGAGCCAATAGATGATTATTATTATGTGGGCTGGGCTCAAATTTACAGGCTGAAATATCCATTTTTGATTGTGGGCCAAGTGAACTGTAAAATTACAGACTAGGCCCAACACGCTGTTAAGTCAAAACAACAATTCATAGCATTTTCTCCGGCGTTTCTGCTTCCACTGCCACTTCAGGCAAATGGAGGACGAGAAATTGGCGGCGTACTACGACGAGTTGACTCAGAAAGGCGGTGGCGCCGCTAGATTCAAACAAGGTCTTGGATTCTCTTCCAACACTTCCGCCAACAACGCTGTTCCAGCCAGAGGCTCCGCTGTCCCTGCCACTTCATCTTTTCTCAGCAATTTCGTCAAAGCCTCCAGTCCCACCACATCCTCCAATTTCCAGAAAGAAGCCCAGCTTGAGTCCATCCAAAACAAGCTCAACAAAGCACCCAAAGAAAAAGCCCCAAAACAAGATAAAAATAGTCGAAATTCAAGCCGCCGGAGTCGGAGTCCGGATCGAGATAAAACTAGAGATAGACAATCAAGGCGCCGTAGCCTATCCCCAAATCGACATTCAAAGCTTCGGAGCCCGAGCCGGAGCCGAAGCCGAAGCCCAGTTAGACATTCTAGCCGCCGAAGCCCTGCTAGTTATTCAAGGCGTCGTCACCGAAGCCGGGATAGGCGGTCAAGGCGAAGGAGCAGGAGCCCGGAGGATCATGGGTCAAGGCGTAAACATCAGTCTAGGAGTAGGAGTAGGGAAAGAAATAGAGAGAGGAGTAAGAGGAGTGGGTCGCCACGGGACACGAGGTCGGAGAAGGGTAAAAAGCATGGGGAGAAGAAGAATGGCGGTGGGGATGGAGGCAGGGCTGATTATACTAAATTGATTGAAGGTTATGACAAGATGGTGCGTGTTGTTGTCCCAAATTATCTTCTTCTAATTAATGATTTTGCCAAAAAAAAAAAAAAAAAGGAATTTCGGTTTTGCAATGTACTTAATTTGGAGCAATTAGTTTTACAGCCACAAAATTTAAGCTTTTTGTGTGTTGATGATTTTGGTTCTAGAACGTGCATTCCACTGTATTGCACTTTGAATTTGAATTTGATATTGTGCAGATTCCACACGGGTAATTAGTATAACACGGGCCAGCCTTGAATGCCCATTTTCATGATATTATGATCGTGATAAGGGTGTTAAACTCTTCGGCTTTATGGTGTATGTGTTTGTTTGATGCTTATTGTCTTTTTGCCTCAGTGTCTAAAGAGAGATTTTTGACTGTGTATGACCTTGAAAAAGGAAGGTGTATATTTTCTTTTATTGAAAACTTGTTTAAATGTGAATGGTGTTATTAATTGTTTGAAGATGTAAACTTAAAAGTATGCAATTGAGGCTTGTTTAAGAGTTTAAGAGTTAATAGTGAAAGCGGGCTTCTTAGAATCTTGTGTGCAGGTGTTCTGATTTCATATTTATTGATTGCCCCTAAATTGCCAATTTTTCTGAGTGGGGATGGGGGATGGAGCTGGGAACTACAAGGCTGTAGCTATTTCTCTCAGTTAAAGGTTAATTTGTGCCAATCTTCTTGCATAAGCTGTGTCATCATATCACTCAGAGCTGTTAATTGACTTACTCATTATAATTTCTTTTGTTCAAATTGTATTCGGAATTGATCGTATTTATTATGATTCGTGAAGAAGAAATGCCCAAAATATATACTTCTAATTGTCCTTATTTTTATCTGTAGAGATGGATACAGTAAGTGGTAGGCACAATGAATTGCTTTAAGTTGATTGTATTATTGTATGTTGTTTTCTACTCTTTATAAATGTCTTCTGCAAATGCTATTCGATATGAAATTTGGTAATGGTTGTATTTTTATTTTTAACAGACACCAGCTGAAAGAGTCAAAGCCAAGATGAAGTTGCAGCTTTCAGAAACTGGTAATTATCCTAATTTTTTGTTTGCACTTCCTCTGCGTATCTCAGTGCCTTTCTGTGATATTTTAATACATTTCCTTCTGATACCTTCTGCTGTTTACTTCAAATGATGTCAAAGGTTACATTTGTAGTCCATTTGACGACGGACGCTCCTAACAAGAACCAGAATTATAGAAGAAGGGGAAAAGGGAAGAGACAGAGAAGAGAGGAGGGGAAGAAGATAGAAGAAAGGGGAGACAATAGAGAGAGAGAAAGAGATAAATGTCAGACAGAAGAGAGAAGAATTAAGAGAGAAACATGTTTATTCAATTATGAGAAGGTGGTTTACAATGAAAAAACCTAGTACTACTAATAGTAGAAGTTCTAGTAAATGAGGAAAACTACTAACTAACATAAGGAAATAAAAGAAAATTTCTCAACATAAATATAAATTCTCTTCCTAAAATAAGTATATAAGTTTGGTAAGTCATATAATATCTATTAGGATCTCCGTCACCATCCCTTCTGCCACCCTGAGAACATAATTAGCTTCCCCCCTTTGATCGCGTTCCTCTGTTCCTTATATGTTACCCTGTGAGGATTTTTAGTCATTACATGCAATTTTTGGTAAACTAATTGTAGGAAAGATTTGATTATATTCTAAGTTACAGAGCTATAATGCACAAAAATTCCGTCAGAATATCCCAGAAAAGCAGTAATATTTGGGAAAAAAGGACGCATTTAGAACTTTAAGCTACTTACACCTTCTGTGCACAGTTGGAAACTGTTGGAGCAACTGAGGGTGCCAGTTAACTCTTTAGTTTAAGAGCTTGTTTGAGAAAGATTATAAACCCATTTTGGTTTTTTTCAACCGTAATTTTTGACTTTTCCACCCATTTTTAACATGAAAAGTCAACAATTTCAATTCAAATAAACCAATATTGGTCAAATAAACCAAAAATTGGTTTATAAACTAGTTTATAATCTCTGTCAAACAGGCTCTAACAAATTACAATACTCGAGGAAGAGCGAACTGAAATGAAGTCAAAACTCTAATGGATTCGCAAGTGAGTGCAACTTTAGAAATGTGATTGTACCAAGGAAAGTTTTTGAAGCAATGGAAGTAGAGATACAACCAGCACTAAGAGTAGGCGACTTTGCTGACCAAAGCTAAAAGATTCCAAGAATATTTATTGTTCTGTGGATTGAAAATCTGATGTGCATGAAGAACATACCATAGGTCACAAAGAGTTTGCTTAAATCAATAGCTTAAACTGCTATTCTTGCAGCTAAGATATTAAAGAGTAGGGCTTTGGCTTGAAATTTGAGTTGTTTGAAGCGTTTGCATAAATGCGCATACAATTATGATGCTTTGCACACACCATCACACAATGAACCTTCAGGATGGCAGTATAAATTCGAGGGATAGTGCAGGAGATGAATTGTTGTTTCCCAATAGTATAGTTGAAGTTCCCTACTCAGCTATCTGATGTTGACTGTATCTGCAAGAATCGATGCAAATAAAAACCTTGACTAATAGACCAAAGAATGAAATGTTTTAAAAATTTGAAAGTATAAAACCTACTATCCAATATTATTGCGGTATAAATCCGACAGAAAACATTGTGACACTGATGCACTTGAGTTAATTAAATTTTGTTTTGGGTTTAAGCTGGATAATTTGCAAGGTCATTTCTGTTCTGGAAAACATTGTAATCGCAAGCTATTAGGTTACTTGGACAATGTCAAGCGCAAACCTTCTTTTTGGTGATAGATGTGGAAGTAACTGATAAATCACACACTCCTGTACTTTTTGAAGGAAATCATGATACAATGTCTTTCACTTGTCAGTTTCACCAAAAAATAATAATAAATTTCGACAAGATACAATGTAAATCACATGTAGATGTGGAAGTAACTGATAAATCACACTCCCGTACTTTTTGGAGGAAATCATGATACAATTTGTCTTTCAGCTGTCAGTTTTACCAAAAAATAATAATAAATTTCGACAAGATAATTAAGTGCTACTGAAGGAGCCATGAATTGTGCAGAACAATAAGTCTTGAAGTCATTCTTTTAAGACTGTCAAATATATCCTTGCTTAGCTTTAGGTGTGCATGCAACAACAGATATAAATAACTTTACAAACCCAGGTTGCGAATCTTACAGGGCTGCCCTTTTTCTCTGCCACCTCACTTCTATGATGAAAAATGAATATATCAATGATGGTGCACATACTTGCTAAAAGCAAACTGTAGCTACAGTTGCAGGGCAATGTTCTATATAGTTCTAGTGACTATTGAGATCTGGTGGGTGCACATGGAAACTTGCTATATTAATCAAATAGTGATGGTCTTGATACTATTTACGCAATGAATCCAGTGATGCAAAAGTTTAGAAAGCTTTGAAAATTCAGAGATGTGGATGAAATTGAAGCTTATGGAAATGGCTTCTGTCCAGGTGTTGGTGAGTTTTGGTCCTGTGTAACACTAACAATTTTCACCTAAAAACTCTGGTGGTGTGGTAAAGTTAAAGGGCGAGGTTTGCACATTAGGAACATGTTAGGAAGATTAAGAATGGGACACATAGGGTGCAATTCTTTGGTGGAGAATTTTATTGCTTTAGTTTGAGTGGGGCTTTTTGTTGGATGATAGAAGATTTTCAAAGTCCATATTATATGGATTTGTGTGACATGCTGAAGAGATTCCATCTAACTTTGCTCAATATAAGTGTTTGGGAGGAGCTGGAGAATAGGAAATTGTCATTGATCATGTTTGGTACCACAAAGTAAGGCTCCGGAATGGAATAGATTTCAATTTAAATTGCATTTTCATAAATTATAATTTCAACGGCTGAATTCCATGTCGTGAAATCTATGTCAAACCTATATTTGATAGTTTCTTTTTCAGTTGTAGATATAGCATTGCTGATAATGTTATCGTGGCTTGTTTATTTATTTATTTATTTTGAAAGTGACTTCTTACTGTTAAGAATTGTGGTAATTTTGCATAGAAATTGTTAATTTTTCATGTTTCAAAACTTGTTCTACTGGCAGCTGAAAAGGATGAAACCATGGGGACGGGATCTGGATGGGAGCGATTTGACTTCAACAAGGACGCCCCTCTGGATGACGAGGAAATTGAAGGTTAAAATACTTTCTATATTGTCTTTTTCATCTTTTGTCAAAAATTGTTTTTTTAGGCATACTTTAATTTGGATTTATTTTGGTCTCAGTATTTCTTATGTATTCTGTAGATTATGTTAGCAATAGTGGTTGGTGATGTGTGTGATTAGAATTCTAGTCAGGTTCAGATGTTCCTTATTTAGTTATTTAATTAATTCACGGTACTGGCTTTGACATCTCTGTTTTTAAGATCATATGCTCCCTTTTTATAACTTTTGGGACAACTAGGCGTTTTCTCCTCTATTAGGACGTTGAGGGTAATCAGGGCATGAAGGTTATTGTCTGACACACTGTTTTTTCAATTTGATGGGTGCATGCAAATTCCAGACTCACGAAGTCCATTTAGTAATTATTTTACCTTGAAACTGTAAAAAGAGAGGCATATTTACTAAAAAGATTGTGGTATTAATAATCATTTAGGAACTACTGAGGCATGCTATATTCAGGGAGGAAAAGATAAGACGTCACAATTTGCCTCACCATATAACTGGTATAATTGTGCACTGAAGATAAAAGTGTGGAAATATAGTTTTTTCTGTTTCTTCCTGGTTGATTTGGTCAACTCAAGCCATCAATCAACATAGTAGTTAAGTGAGCAAAGTCAGTCCAACTTTCCAGCACTTTAGTGAAGCTGTTAAGTGTCCCGATGAGGTCAAATGGTTTTCAGTGGTGTCATTCCGGAATGCACAACTAAGTAACAAACTCTCCCATTCTATCTTTCTAATTTCCAATGCTTGAAAATTGCACTCATGATTGAAAATCTGTGAATATTTTGCTCTTAGACTGAAAGTAAAACTATGTTCTTACTTGCATTGGAGTAAGACAAAAGCCTCTTTTGCTGCTTCAAATTTTGCAATGATTTATGCGTAATGTTAACTGATCCTCAAAAAAAGGAAATAAAAGAAAAAGAGAATTGATCACGTCTCGGCATTGATGGTGGTAATGCTGTAGTCATCATGGGTGTGTAGAGAATCAAGCTTTGTCCATTGTTTTGAAAAGGAAAGACTGACTTATCGTTTAATCAGTGTTTCGAAAGGTTCAATCGGGTAGGTGACAATATATCTGTGTTCGGCTGAGCGGAAAAATTAATCATTAAAATAATTCAAGAAATAAAAAAGATATAAAATTATACTTACGAGGGTCATAGACCACAATCCTTATAAAGAATTCCACAACAGAGGATATCAACAAGATTATATGTTTTACTGGTACTTTGTGGATATTGGTTCTTACAATGGAGATATGCTGGAGATAACATTTAATTTTCTTCCAACATTTCCTTGTTTATGTTGCTAAAAGTGAAGATAATGCTTTGTCACGTGGTGGCAGCTGCGGAGGATGATGCAGCATTAGTCAAGCACTTAGGGCAAAGCTTTCGGTTTTCTGTGGTGGAGGTACTGTGCACGTCCTTTGCTTGCCTACGTGTTCCACCCCCACCCCCCCCACCCCCACCCCCCCCGCGGCTAATAGTCTGTTTCAAGATAGGCATATCCTCCTCGTCAAAGATTTTTAACTTCTATAAATTTCTTTTATTTTGAAGGCGAAGAAAGAGGAAGATATCAAGGCTGCTCACGACGAAGCGATGTTTGGAGCCTCTTCACTTCCACTACGCGCAGAAACAGATAATGAAGCAGAAGAGGATAATAATGCAAAAGAGAAGGTTGAAAGTTCTCCAGTCAGAAGTCTTCTTAGTGACCAGGTGAGAGATTCCATATGATATAGTGGTTAAATGCAACTAGGGATCGTGTGGCGATCATGTTTCTAAAATCGTCGCTACAGGTACTAACAACGCGACAAGGCTCTTGGCGTGATCGTGCCCGTAAAGGTTGAAGAAACCGAGTGTACGCTTAAGAACTACTGAACAGAAGATGTCCTAATCTGCATGTGGCTATGCCCGTGAAGCTTGAAGAAAATTGAGCGTATGTGTAGGAGCTATCGAAGTTAAGACAACATAGTGACAATGATAGGGGTTTCTATCAGACGATGAATTGCAGAATGTATACGTGGCATAGAAGCAGGAGATTATGTAAAGATTTTTATCCTTAATGTTCATCATCATCAATTGGTTTGTGTTCAGATTGTCTCCATTTGAAGTGTCTTAAAGCTGCTGTCAGTTTAAGCATTTAAAAGCTTAATAAGATCAGTGGTGAACTCTTAACGCAAATTTGTGGTTAGCATGCTGATGTCGGGCTTCATCCCTAGAAATGGGGATGGCGAAATACCTCATTCCCGTCCCAATAGGTAATTGGGGTGGACACGGGGACGAAATCATAGTCTCTATTCTGAATATTTTTATTTTTTAAAATTTAAATCATATTTAAAAAAATTAAAAATAATGTTAAAATTAATTAATTAATTAAACATGGTGGTCAATGGAGATTTTTTAATTCCCGAACTGCCTTCCAAAAATCCCACGGCATGAATGGTAATGGCTGCACTGGCCCCATCCCACTCTGCTCTGTTCTATTTTCATTCCTAGCGTAGAAAAAGAAACGATGGAAACATATGCAACTCGGCATTGGATGGACGAAAATTGTGCATGAAGCATAACATAAGTTGCGTATGAAGTTAAATTTTAAGCCCTGTGATTTCCAAATCAAATAGACACTCATGTAGTGATCTTATTTTGGAGATGGATACACTGATTTATGCAAATTTTAAAATGTTCCACCAGTCGAACGGCTTTGGGCTTGTTGAGTTAATACATTTCAACGCGATACCTGGTTAAATAGCTCCAACCTTCAGCTGGTAAAAACATTTTCCAAGTTAACAAAGAATTGCCAAGAGCCAGTATGAAGATAGGAGAACCCTTTAGGGTGCCTAATATATACATTCTAAGACCAAAAACATGATATATTATTGCCTTATATAAACATTTTTATTGTTTACAGAACAAGAACAGAATAAAAAGTACAATAAATACACAAAATGCCATGTTCAAGGATGCTGAGTGCATCAGTCTCTACTATTTAACAATTCTCCACACCCTTTTCCTACGAATTTCTTTGGCAAAATATCGCAACCTGACAATCATATATAATACATATAATTACAGTGACAAATAACCTCTGCTGAGGAATATGCATACCTACCAAGATATTATAGAAAAAAACGAAACTCGTACAAGATAGAAAAAAGGTAAAAATATGGATTGATTCTCTGTCTCGTTGTCGAGATCTGTAACTGAGACCACAACAGAAAAGGCTGAAGTCAAGAAGAGGTTAATCCTCTTTACTTGCCAAGCTAATGATCTTTGCTTCTCTATCACATTCTACGTAACTACTCACAGTACTCCAGATTGCTAACAATATCAAGAGAGAATTTACAATCCCCAAAATTGGACAATATCAAGAGAGAATTTACAATCCCCAAAATTGTGTCCAACTGAAACTCCTTTCGTGCAGGAGGGAAAGTAGGTCCAAATTGTTTAAGGAATGTTCTTGGAAATACTCGTATTTCGACAAGTCTCTTGTCCAGATTTGACTTTTCTTGTTCATTAGTTTTTCGTTTCCTGTATTTATTTCCTTAGATACAATGTACAACTAGTGTAGAATATCAGAACATCCTAAAAATCTGGCCTTTTTATTTCTTTTCTTATTCTTCAACTCTTTTACACATGAATTCCTACTAGTTTGAGATTACATCTCCTAATACGCATCTTCTCTACTCACAAATTGTTCCAGCATCATAAATTTCTGTGTCTTAATCTTTCATATAGATTGTCAAGTTTCTTTAGCTGAGTAGTCTAGAAATACATATTGGTAAATATCCATATTTGTTTAACACACAATTCTCACAAGTGCTCGAAGTTCTCAAAAGTCTGTTTCCTAAACAACCCCATTAAACTCACGAGGTCATTACAACACCAAAACAAAATAATGTCCAATTTGTCAGTTGCAAGATTGTTAGACCCAAAATTAGATCTCAACAAGAGAAAGATGAAAACAGTCTAGAAATGATAATGAGAGAGAATTTGAGTAGCATCAGGACTAATGCTGCAAAATGGAAGAAAATTCAGAACACTTAGGATATTTGAGAGGTTATAGTGGCTATAAACCACGCTCAAAACATTATCAGCTCCAATAGCTCTGCGCTGCTGGGTTTGGAGGTCATTTTGTGTATACAGAGAACGAGTCTATAATCTCTCACTTTAAAAGTCACAGTCATAAATGTTTGCTAAGCCATAGGATCGTTGCTCAGTTTGTTTGCTCATTCGTTTTTTGTTGTACGGGGGCATGCCCCTAAGATGTTGTAATACTTGCATAGTGTTGATCCAACGCATATAAAAGTTCAAGCAGTTAGAAAAAGGCCAAATGTATTCATTTTAATCTTGCCCCCTAATGTGCAGACCACATGCATTTTTTTGATCAAAAGTCTGTTACGTGCACAATTTTTATAGATGGATGACAACAAGACTTGAACCCACGTAATTTGCTTAGCTCTGACTCCAAGTTGAACTACCTCATCTTAAAGTTTAAGTTGTAAAATGGGGCCTCATTATTCTATTTAAATTTAGTCTTCGACACCTATTAATGACAATCCATTGCTATTTAGGAAAAGAAGAAATTTAACCCTTAGGACTTATGAAGATGATAGTTTCGGATTAGGGCTTAGATCACCAGCTAAGACCTAGAATGTGCCCTATTTTACGTGATCTTGCACTTCAATTCATACATTAGAAAAAGGAGGAAAAGAAGAACTACCTTAGGTGCACACGTGATTCATCTCCTTGCCAAAACTCAAAATGCTCTGGTAAGAGTCTGTATCCTCCCCAGTGTTTAGGTCTGGGAATCATGCTTCTGAATGTAGTAGAAATGAAATATCTTAAGAGCATACACGGATGTAGGTGTCAAAGAATATTAACAATATGCCATACAATTGATAATGGTAAATTTTACTTTGTAGTTTCAAATCATACAATAGTTGTACAAGAAAAACACGTGCATGAGCCCATATATGAGTTTAGTTTGTGCAATCTGTAAGCATGCATCAATAGATACGCACACACACACATGAGATAAGAAGCATATTTGGCTAAGCTTAAAATAGTTACTTTTAACTTTTATGTCCAAACTTGTTTGGATGAATTATTTTTTCTAACTTTTTAAGTAAAAAATTACTTATTTTGTAATTCTTACTTTAACGTCAAAATAAGCAATTCATTTACAAGTTTGGTCAACAAAAAATTTACTTATTTATTCTTAATTATTTACTTACAAGTAAACTTTTCAACTAAAGACAGAATTACTGACCCATCAGAGTACTTCTCTTCTAATTCCTTGTATTTTTTATGGAGAAGCTGCCGTCCAGGAATTACAATGCTCTGAAGATAAACAATCAAGAATTCAGTTCGGTTTCTTATACAGAACAATTGCACAACAAACATGGACTGAGTTGAGCAGTAAAAGACAAACCTGCTCGCTAACTGCCGGGCCAATCTGAATCTCTCGTGGGCGACTACGAAAATACTGCTCAGATTCTTCATCAGAAACTTTCTGCACAAAACCTTCCACTCTTACCTGTACTTCAAATTAACATCTCAGTATGGTCTTATCTAGAAGCTAGCCTGAAGTTGCATCATTTGTTCTTCGAGATTTTCCTTCACATGAAAACATAAAATACACATGCACATGCACTGGGAGTATAGATCTGACATCTTAAAGTGCATGGACGCATTAGAGTAGAAATAACAGTTTACCTGGCGATTTAAAACACTCCAGTAGAAAAGAAGTGATGCATGAGGATTTTCAGATATTTCATGAGCTTTTCGACTTCCATAATTGCTGCACCTGCAAATTGTAATATAAGAGCACCTGTTTTACTACAAGATAAAAGAAAAAGCACCTTTTCTGGTGGAACAACATTTCAACTGTTTTTAGTCATTTTATTTACAGAGCAACACTTCATTCTCTCTCTCTCAGATAAACAAAGTTAATTTTTTTGCTTTGGCCTTCTCATTTCCAAAGAGTAAAGTCACAAAAGAACTGACCAGACAAATCCTTCTCCATGGATGCCTTTTAATTGGACCATTCGTGAAGAACTGCAGAAACAACACAAAATACATCATAGTTAAGAAAGATCGAATATTTTGTAGCATGCAACATCATATGAACAATAATGGGTTAAAAACATCGTTTGTTGCCAAACTAAAGGTGGTGTTCCATCTAGGTCCCCAAATGTTTTTTTGTTCCAAGTTTAGTCACCGAGCTTTCATTTTTGTTTCATTTTAGATGCTCTGTCCGGCTAAATTAACAGAAATGGCGTCGTAGCTAACAGATATTACATTTGGCATGGGAAATTTGTTGGTGTAATTTTTATTGTCTAGCTAGGGAAAAAAAAAAAAACCATATTGTTGGACAAGCTATGCTTCTGAAATGTGCTTTTACAAAGAATAAAAAAGAAAGCAAAAAAAAAAAAAAACCATATTGTTGGACAAGCTATGCTTCTGAAATGTGCTTTTACAAAGAATAAAAAAGAAAGGAGGCATGACTTGTCTGACAAGATGTGGTTTACAAAGTTGGACTATAAAAATAATGCATAAACAAAATTTCAAGCCACGTCAGCATTTATGCTAATTCAGTAGACGGAGTAAAACGAGTGCTTAAATTGAAATAATTATGAAATGCCCGCTGACTAACATGAAATCAAAAAATTTCTGTCACCAAACTGAAACTACGGTACATGTTGGGTGACTAGCAGTGTTTAACCAAAACAATAATGGACACTAGGAATTAACATCAAATAACTGTACTTCCCTTTGCAGAAACATTTGATAAACTTAACAAAATACAGCCAATTATGATACCAACCACACCTCCAACCCCCCAGCAGCAAAAAGAAAACATGCACACACACATTCATTGATGGAAAGGATTACTCTGTAGTTCGTACTGATTTAGTATTGTTGTGGCATCTAGACATTTGTGGCTCTTAGAAGGGACAAATTTGTGCACTCAACGGTATGAAGGTATTTCATAGATGATTTCTTTAATGGATAACATCCTTCAGAATCAACAATCATGGCTCCAACTAAAACTCCAGAAAGAGGAGGTATTCTACTAAGCACGTATGGTCAAGATGCTTAAGAAACTTTCAAGAATAATGATATAGAGTTAGACTGTTAATGTCCAATTATTACTGAAAATAAAACAAGAAACACACGGTTTGCCATCTTTACTGGCAGTTGACAGGGCCATAGAATTTGGTTCCTTTAAGCCTGCTGCCACTGCATCATCAAACCATTTCTGGAACTGCAAAAGTAAGAAATTCTCTTAATGCATAATGGTGAAGTATCAGATTACACAAACGAAAGCGTAGCATACATATTGTTAAGAAACCCTAAATTATTTTATCAACCATGAATCGCCCAGCAAGTTCTCTGTGACTATCACAAACCAATAGTTAATAAGTCACAAGTTTATAATCCAGACCTGAACAAAGGGATCAGCCTCCCCATGCTTCTCAAGATTTTCAGGAGGAATCTGCACCTGTACATCAACTTGAGGAGGTTTTCTGACCCGGACACACATAGAAGTGCCAGGGTATGGTGGAAGTCGAAGCTTAAATTTGTCCACAATAGAAGGAGGCACAAATCTTCCACCCAAAAAGTGGTGCGGACCACAAAACATTTTAGCACACAGCTTTGGAGCTGTTAGAGAAACCTATATATAAATAATTTAATTTAAGATCAATTAATATGAGAAGTTATCAATTAGCATTATCCACCAAAAATGCCAGTTCACCAGACGAAGAACCTTCATCAGAAAAACTTTACCAGCATGTCAGGTTTAATTCCTTTGCCATTGATATCTCCTTCTTCCACATGCCAACCAGAAGGTGTATCGACAGAGACAATGACAGGCAATTTCTGATGTGTTTGATCATGTTCTTTTATAGACACCAAGAGGTTTATCAGATCATCAAAAGGTGGCCTTGGCATACCTAACAAAGTACGACACATAATACTGTAAATTTTACAGATACTTGAAATTGATCCCAATTGGATACAACTTATCCGCATGCCTTGATAAGGTTAAAGTCTCTGGAAACCGAAAACAAAAGTTACCATGAAATGAGAAACCAAATATTGCATCCACTAGAATGTCAAAGTCATTTGATAACCCCTGGGGCAGACCTTCTGGTGGCAGGAAAGGTACTGATAATGACTCAAGCTACAAAATTACTCAAGAATCAAAACTTTCGATGATATGTAAAAGATTACGGTCCAGGAACATGATTCTCACTAATTACCTGAGTAACAAGACTAGTGTAAAGAGGTTTAGCGGTACGCTTGGGGTAACAAATGTATGTTTTATATCCAAAGTGATGTAAATGACAAGCAGCTACAAGACCATCGCCACCATTATTTCCTGGACCGCAAATGACAAGTACACGGTTATATTCACTTGATCTGTAGACCTGTCATGAATTAGTAAAAATTAGTCCAAGAAATAGCTCAAATTCACACCTCCGACATTTGTCACCTCCTCATTTACCTTTATAGGTCAGTCAGCAAACTAACATTAGCAAAGACAGCTAGCACATTGAAATAGGTGATGATCTATCTTGGACATAGTTTATATTAATTCTTTCTTTGCACCAACCATAATGAAATCATGAACACATTATGGCCTCTGATAACCAAACACTACTCTTCATGTTTTTAGGGGTTGGTTTCATGAATTATAAATTAGTCATGAAAATTCAATATTGATTTTGTCCATTTCGAAAGTATAATTGCATTTATTTCGTAACATGTTGAATTTTCTAAAACTCTCAATAAAACGATCTACATCATACGAGTGGGTTGTTATGTTCCAAGAGCACTCATCAATATACCTATACGAGTGAAAGAGTGGAGACATGTTAGGACATTTTAAATTATATTATTCACGGACGATCAAGGGTGTTATTAGTTATATGTTGCAAAGAGTCACTCTATATCAGTGGAACATTATTATAAAATGTTAAAAGGTGGAAAACAATCTGTTCGATAACATACATTTCAACACTATTTGTTCAAAAATTTTAAGGGGTGGCGTGGGCTTGTATCATTTTCTCTACTAAATACTCGGTGCACACACACGTACATATAACAACTCTTATATTTTCTTACTACGAAATCTTATTGGTTGAAGGAAGATATTCTTACATTGGAGCTTTGAGCTCAACATGCATTTAACAACAAAACGTTTCAATTGGGTTGCGCACTCGAGGGGACAAGTCTTAAGATTTCTATTACACTTATCCTACCAATAGAGAAGTTGAATTTTCTTAAAGAGGGAGACATACAAGCACATCAACCTAGTTGTTTACGTATTTACTTCTCAATTAAATTTTTATATCTTACTTATAATTGTAATTTCCCCAACAACATTCCTTTTCTTGAATTGCAAAATCACAAATTGTATCGCAGCAAACACTGACCTCTGCTATTGCAGATGCTACACTCAAACCAGCCAGTTCCTGCATTCAAAAGCACATAAAGCAATTTGATGGAAAGATCAAGTAATTTAACCAATCAAGCTAAAAATAGACAGCCTGACAAACCATGAGCTGATCGACGCTGAATCCAAAAGGGCCCATGAGTAGTTCATCAATTTCCACAGCCTGCTGCTGCGTTAAGTAGGATATGGATTCTGGGTCCTTCATGATTTTTACTTTTTTTAACCTCAGCAAAATATTAAATATATTATGTTTCAAGAGATTCAAACACCCAACTAGCCAGCAAACTATGAACACGGCGATATCTATAAATATCATTCATATACGAGGCAATATGTATATTTATATGTACATACAGTCATACAGAGACGTAGAAGAAATGGAAGAGACTTCTGGAGTGTGACAGGGCTGTGGAAAATCTGGCTATTAAAGAAACGTGACAATATCAAACGACACCGTTCCGCAGCTGATATTTACAACAGTAACAGAGACTGGTTATGTTTAAATCCCATTTTGGATGCTAAAATTAAAATTTTAACCAGTCAAACTGCTAAAACATACTTTTTATCTATATATTTCATAATTCACAACTTACAATTTATTTTTTATCCACATATTTACCAATAATTTATAATATAATAACTTAAAAAACAATTTCAATAATACCAAATATGTGCTAAATAATTAGACTAATCCCCTTTATTTCTAATTTTAAATATCATATTAACTCACAAACCACTTTCTAAACTATATCTATCTAAAATAATGTTAATTTGTTTTTTTAATAATAAGTTAATATTTAAATTTCAACTTAAAAATGTGTTGAAGAATTTGTTAATAAAATATTTAAATCTTTTTTAATTAATTATATATAGTATACATAATTTAGAGAGAATTTGACGTAAATAGTCCATAATCTTTGTTCTCAGTATAGAAATAGTCCATAACGTTTGTTTGTTTTTAGCATGAACGTCTCTAATTTGCATGTTTTAGTGTGCAATTATTTCTTATTTGATAAAAAAAATCAACATACTCTTAATTTTAATTAGGAAAAACTATAGTAGAATTTCTAACTTTTGCAAAAGGAGCAAATGGTCCCATAACCTTTATATTTTTTAAAAAGAAAACTAATGAGTTGTAAATTGATAATATACGTAAATTGTTTTGTAAATTTTTACAAATTATTATGAAATAATGATTATAACAAAATAATAATAATAATTTTGTAACAAATTTGATCTTCAAATACTTTTATTAAGAAATATTAAAACTCCGACTCTATTATTCATATTTTAATCTATCTTTTTATTATCCGGAAATAAAGTAAACATAATTTAAAAATTAATTTTTATTAGCATTTTTATGTTAAATAAAAACATATAAAATTGATTCAATTTCATAAAATTATATATATCATTTTATTATTTATTTATCTTAATTTTTATTTAAGTTTTTCATATCCCATAGCAATTACATTTATTTAATTACAATAATTTAACATTTTTTCTCTTATGAAAATTTTAATTAACACGACTATAATGATATATTTAATACGTTAAATTAGTTTAGTGTGGATTATAAATTAGTTTATTTGACTAAAATAGTTTATTTGACCAAGAATGATAAAAAATATTATACTACAAAGACAAATTTTTTAATCAAATAAACTAGTTTATAATCTATTATCTACACCAAATACTAAATATGTTTGATTGAGTTTAAATACTAAGGGTGTGTTTGATTGGCACATTTTCCATGAAAAATGTCACATCCATGGAAAATGTTGTCACATCCATATATTTTCTTTTCCATTTTTGTTGTTTGATTGCACACGGAAAATAAAATTGATTTTCAAGGTACAAGCACTTTAAACCACAATTTTTCCCACTTTCTTGGAAAACAATTTCTCACATATTTGGTGGATTTTATTTTCCACCTTAGATGGAAAAGATTTTCATTTTCTATCATTTTCCATGTAAACCAATCAAACACACTCTAAGAGTCGAAAAAAGTGCTTATTTTCATGGTAAATGGTCTTTCTGTCTGACAAAAGTAGCAAAAGTTTTAGTCAATTTTGAGCAAACAAGTTGTTTTTTTCTTTTAGAGAGGAGCATGGCCTAACATACATCGTTGAAGGGATTACGGATAGTCCGGATCAATTTTTATAAATATGTTTAGGTATTCGTTTCTTAGTTTAAATAAATGTCAAAATAAAAAGTTAAAAATAAATTATTACTTTATTCCTAGAAATGTGAAAGTTGCACTCAAGTAATATTCTTGACTTGAAAACATTGTTAGAAAACTTGACATTTTTAATTAAATGTATGTGACTATGTTCACATGATAAAATAAAAATTAACGATTGTTTAGATTTAGTCAAAAATAGAAATAGAGGTCTAGAATGAATCTTAAGTTAAAAATTTTGACATTTCCTCTTCGACTAAATACAAAGCAAATTAAAATGAAATCTCTAATTAGAATAAATAATATGAAAATTAAATAGTTACTCAATATTTAGACTAAAGTGGATATTGAGGATGATATTTTATTGAGGTTTCGTTACTAAATTCTTAATCAATCAAAGTACATATTTAGTTAAGTCTCGTCATTCATTACCATAAGAATATTGTGTAGAGACTAAACAAATTTTTTTCCTTCTTCGATTAGACAACCCTTAACAACAACAATTTTCAAACAATAATGAATTAGCAATAAATCATTTTTAAATTTTTTATTTAAATTTCACCATTATGAATTCATAAAGAATAAGCCACATATAAAAATGTGTCCAAAATTGTATTGCATAATTTGGATGCATTAAAATAAGTAAAAACGTAAAATTTCTTTTATTCCAACCAAGTTGAAGTCAATTTACAAATTAAAAAAAAATAAAAAAAATGAGAAAACTTCCTTTTTCGGAATTCAATAAAACTATAAGGTAGAACATTACAAACTATAAAATTGACATATAAGAAGTCGAGCTTGTAGCCGAGATAGAAGCCTCATTGCAAATATTTCATGCTACTACAGTATAATTTCTTCTTGAACGCTTACATTAAGAGTCTTGTTTGGAAGGACAATGCTATTGATTACCACAACTTCATCTTCTACTATTACAGATTCACCTGTTTCAAAGTATATCGATAAGCTTACAACTTAAAGGTAAAAGAGAGAAACGGAGAATAGAAGATATGGAGAAAGCATTGCAAAAGTACCGAGAATTGTAACTCCAAGCTTTGCGTTGTAATCTCCTGAAGCCTGAAATATGCAGATTAAAGCTTAGGGAATACATTGCATAAAATAGATTAGATACGCATGAAAATATGGAGAAAGCTTTCCCCCATATCAATCATTAATTACAATGTAATAAAACGTGCAAAAGAATGACTATAACACCAACATTTGAAAAGAAAAACAAAATTAAATAGTAAGATATTGAGAATTATACATTCATCAAGAAGCACAACAATGGACCCAACTGTACGAGGCAGCTTCTGGTAAGCTTATTAATATTGCAAAAAGCTCTTGTACTATTTCCCAGCATTGCTCACAAAGAAAAAAGAAGGGTTCCAAGGCATTCAGCTGCCTATCACCTACCTAGGGGTGCCTCTTTACAAGGGACAAGAGAAGCATTCATGTTTAGTGATTTATTGATGAAAATCAGGTAAAAGCTTATTGGCTGGGAAAAATAATCATTTTTCTGCTGGGGGGACACACACTCTCTTGAAAAGTGTTTTGAGCCCAACGCCTCTACATCTTTTACAAATCCTTCGGCCTCCATATCATGATTTCTTCGGCGCATGCTCGTGTTTGGAGGCAGAAATTAGAGCCCTAGGTATAAGCCTGAAGCTGTGTAACCAATTTGGATATGAGCATGGGTAGAGGTCGATTCGCTGTTTACTATTCAGCTTATACACAAGGCACAGATGGACCTTGGCAGGTCTAATACTACTTGGAAGAAATGCACCATTGGAAGAGCAAGCTCAACATCCAATTTTTCCATATCTGGAGAGAGGGAAATACAGTTGTGCACTACTTAGCCAATTTGGGGTACAAAGAGCAGACTGTTAGGGCCTGCTTGGGAGTTTTTTTTTCACCGGTTTTGGATGGCACCGTTTATGAGGGGTTGGGAACCTTTGCTTGTTAGTTTTTTGGAGCACTGGTTTTGGGTGGTTTAAAAACGATGTAGTGTAACCATAAGACTAGCTGGTGAGATCAATGGTTTGGTTAGACTAGATAAATGGGGCTTACCCAACATAAGGATGTAAAGGACTGTGAAGTTTACTTTCTTCCACTTGTTTACTTAAACATGAATGGTATGGATTATTTTTCTAGTTTTGTTGTATCTCCTTGGAGGTGACGTTCATCATGTACATGCTTTGCCAATCAATAAAGTAGGGGGCAATGCCAAACCCCTCATGTTAAGGTAAGACGGCCTAAAAACCACTATCTTAACTAGAATAGACTTTACCAAGGGGGAGGGAGGGGGGAACCACTATGGACCCAACAACTCCACTTAAAACTTTTATTTAGGGCACAGATTATTATCATGTCATGAAACTGAGTTATCCACACTATTCGACTACAATAATGCAAAAGAAACCATTTAGTGTCATTTTCACATTGGTTCTCTTTGACATCATCACACCCTAATGGGTCTGAAAACTGCTGTCAAATAAGGAAACAGGAAACACGAAATGAAGCATAATTCCAATATAAACATATCCAATATACGTCAGTGGAATCATTAGCAAAACGTGCCCAAACTCATTTTTAGAAACTAAAAATATCATGGTTGATTCGTAAAACAGTAACTAGAGATTTCTATTTGGGATCTATCATTGATTTAGAGACGTACTTAACGCAGTTAAATTAATGGGACTACAACAGAGTGAAGCCCTAAAGATAACAAGAAAAGATACTCAAATAAATAACCAATAATTCAATCACATATTTATGTTATTAGGAAATTCATCTTTTATAGGAATCGAGTCTTGAGGACAGTTCCACTCACTGAACAATAATTATATTTAGATCAATCTCTGAACTTACTTGGACTCGTGACCACCTTCCGATGGAAGACTTCCATCCAACAATTGCGTGAATTACAACAGCATTTTCCTTTGCACAAACATAAATACACGAATGTCAATTCTCAAATGATGTCTTAGTAAAGATAATACCCAGTAATTTGGGGGATTTGTACCTTGATTTCAACATCATCAAGAATAATACAACTGACAAGCCTCACACCAGCTCCTATGCGAGCATTGGCAGAAATTGAAACATTAGGACCAATCTGGTAGACATTCATAGCAGAGAAGTCAGTAATATAGTAGGGAAAAGGAAGCTGCCAAAAGCACAGAATAGATAATGGAAAATTATTGTCAACTACAAAATAATACAGTAAATGTAAGAACCAAATGGAATGAGAGAGAGAGAGAACAAAATTTGAGGACAGAAAAGGAATCTAAGATTACCGAACATATTTATGAAATAAATAGAGCGAACATCAGATGAGAAAAATGTAGCAAAAATAAACATTTCGTCAAGACACTACTGAGCAACTAAATTCCAGGAGTGAAAATTAGTTACATGCTGCATCACGTGGACCACAGTACAGTTGCAGAGAGACCATACACCCTGGCATTAAATGGATATCTAATCTCAAGGACCTTTAACAAGGGCCCATGGCATAACATTCTGTAGTAAAATATTGATCCAAGTAAAATCATGTGCCATGATGAACTTAACTCTTCTAACACAATTATGCAACAGATTAATCCATCAAGAAAGTTTAATGTTTCATAGTATAAATATTATTATATGTGACTATGAATATTGGTAGATGCTGTACATCCTTTTGTAGGCACATATGTTGCCTTGTATGAATGAGGGCTACCTGGTCTACATATAATATCTAAGAAAAATTACATCACAAAATTATCGAAAATTTATGCAAAAAGAATACTGGACAAAATGACACATTGACATCGTTACCACCTTTGCAGTTGGATGAACTTTGGCTGATGGATGTATATACACATCACCAGAGATTGTAGCATTCTTCGTACCATCCCCACTTGCCAGTAGATGGGGTGAGGTGAATCTAAATTGTGCAAGATACAAGCCAGAACTTCTCAGAGACATTCTGCACAATAGAAACCCTCAGTTAGATGAAAATTTCCTGAGAGATTTGAGGTGGTTGAGGAAGGAGTATCCACTACATCTTTGGCTCACCCAGGACTTTTGATTTGTTCCCAGAAGTCCTTGGTTTCATACACATATAAGTGCTTTTTCCCAGCAAGCGGAGATAGAATGTCTTGATCCAATCTTACATAATCTGTTGGGAGACTCCTGTCAATGAACTTGTATCAGGAGGGAAGTTGACAAATTCAAGAATTTATCTAAAACAAATACTGTGCAACAATATCAATATTTTTTTGGATTTACAGATCAACCATTAAAACAGATGAACATGTTTTTGCAATAAAGGCATTCTACATTTTGTACTTCGAGAGCAAAGAATGAAGAAATTTCAGACCGAAGAGCAAGTGCATGACTCAACCCAGAAAATTCAGCCCAGTCCCGGAAAAAGCTGTACAATGACCATCATAGTATGTATTTTTTATTAAGGTATTCACAGTTATCACAGTAACAGTTCAGGACATTGAGGTTCAATCTGGAGGAATTATTGTATAAAATGTCAGAAAGCTACATGCAAGTAGGCAGGAGGTTAGATAAATATCCAGACCAGACCACCCATCCAATATCAGATTGTGGGAGCAAAAATAAGCAACCGTGTTCGTATCTTTTCTGCTTTACTCGATAGCTCATAAGATGTAACAACTCTGAACCTTGAGAAGCAGGAAAGTAATAGCACTTCATATCTATAAAATGAAATATCCGTACCAGTGAGGCATTCTAAGCAAGACAGTTCCTATAATTTAATCTGGCCCTTGATTGTCCTGGGTACATTAGTGTTTTTCTTCGAAGTTCACAGATATAATGCATGTTCTACTATTAACAAGGAAGATATGAAGTTGATATAATACATAGGATTAGAGAGGGTTGGATGAAATCAAAATATTACAGGATTAGTCCTGTGTGATAAGAAGATTTGTAAAAGGTTGATGGCATTCTAAGTTTTGTGTTTAGCAGAAATGGGATGCTATGATGGTTGTGGTGTCCCTAAAATGATAAGATATGAAATGAGAATATACATCAACTATACATCAACAAATGGAGGTGACACAGATTAAGAATAGATTAAGGGAAGAATACTTAGGTAGTTGCAAATATGTTTTGAGTAGACCTAAAGAGACACTCTTTAAAAAGAGTGACCCGATCTTGGTAGGACAAGTCAGAAGAGGTAGGACTAGATCAAAACTAACATGGCATGTTGTAGTTACTAAGGATCTAATTGTCTAGATCTTCTAGTAGATCTAGTAATGGACCAAACACAACGGCAAAAAAGGCATTATATATTGGTCTCCAAATATGCTGGGAACAAGGCTGAGTTCGTTGTATTCTCTCTCTTAACAACACGCGAGCGAACGCTCATGTACCAAATTCGATTTTCGACAAATTTTCTGGTAAAAATTTGAAATGTTCAAATACATTCTCTGTATTTTTCCACCATTAGAGTTTGAAAGCAATCCTGCACCATGATTTCAGTGCATCAAACTAATCTCAAGCAAGGAATAAGCGTTAACATGTGTTGACCTTCAGGCTCCGTTTGTATAGACAGTTATCATGATTAGGATTGCGTAACCAATTATAGTAATGAAATATTTAGGTCATTTTTTATATGGTGTTTATTTGTACTTCTCTAAGATTTTAGGAATTAATAAATACTCTCTTGATTTTTCTTCAATTAAAAATCCAATGTCATGCAAAAACAATAATGACTAATTTCAAATTTTCAATTAATGGATTCTTCCATTTACATCTGCAAAACACACCTCACCACAAATATTTAATTTTAATCCACATTCCTTTTTCGGATACCAAATAGTTTACTTATAAGAATTCCACCATCAGCCTTGGTTTCGAGAGGCCCATCATAATTGGGAATTCAAAACCTGTTTTATCTTTCTACCAAATTAAGCATTCAAATTAGGCCAAAATGTTTCTCCATTCTATACCCAGCCATGTCCATTGAAATGATGACATGGGCAAATTAGTTCATGCATGAACTTGTTGTAGATCTGACAAACAGCTAGAAAATAGTAACTACCACCAGAGCAATTCAACCTTCCCTAATAAGAATCAATCTAGTGCCTCAGCATAAATGCCAATATCACCAACTCATTGTCAACCCACTTCATCATTTATAGTAATCACTTGTCCTAGAAATAACCTACATATAAATTGGATCCTCATTCTCACGTGTGCAAAAACAACAGCAGTTGGAAGAAGATGGTTCTAACTCTATAAAGGTAATATGATTATGATTATGATATAGATAATCGTGCATTAACTAAAAAGTGACTGTAGCTATAGAACAAAGTGAAAGAAGTTTTTCCATACTTAAAAATTTAACAACAATAATCTGAGTCTTAGTTGCTATAAACTTGGGGTTGGCTAAAAGAAGTTTTTCTCCTTTCACATTTGATCCAGAGTTAGTAATTACAAATTTAAAAGGAGAGAAAATAAAAACGATCAGGCAATTGAATAGTGGAGGTTTCACCTGTTTGCAGGCTGAAGGGCTTCAAAGCTCGATACACGCCTTAGGGTAGCTGCAAATAATGAAAAAGAAACCATGCATTATTATGAGAAATTGCATATTTTATATCCAAATTGTGTCATAAAGATTAATACGAAAGCTGATATTTCCAAGGTGCTAGCTAAAGAAAATACAAGCTCTAGGCAAACATACTTCTACACTTTATTTGTGTTGCTCATAAACATTAAAAATGAGAAAATGCAATTAACAAGCTAACAAATTAGGGACTCAGATCCATATTTTTATACAAATTGAACTTCCAGTATCAAATAATTTTGAAGTAACATATAACCAATCAGTAAATTAAACTTCCTCCTTCAAGTAATTCTGACATAGCATATAACCAGTAATCCTGCATGGATTACAATTGAAGAATAGGGGTCATTCATTCCTTTGCAAGCAGGAATGGTGGGAAATGAATATTAATGGAGGAAGAAAAATCTTCTGTACAAATTTAGCAGAAATAGGAAAAAGAATTTAAAGTTACCACTAAATTGATATGAATGAACCCAAGAAAGCACAAATTAAAACAATCAAGACATGATTGATTGAATCATTTTGAAAGGCCTCTAATAAGTCATTAGCTTACACCTCTCTTAAGAAGATTACCACGACACAATTGTAGGAACTAATGTTTAAATGGCCACATTCAAATAAATTTTTCATCCATATAATAAATGAATAATGGAGCATATATTTCAAAATTTCTCAATCAATAAATTATATACTCAGGTAATACCAATCGAGCAACACAGAAGCTGAAGTACTACTAACCTCTGTCTTTTCGTTGTGTGGATACACCTTGGATGGCAGTAAAGATGTCTGGGGTAAATATGTAGACACCACAATTTATACGGTCACTCACCTGTTTTATACAGAGAAACATATATAACCAAGCATCATCTGAAGACATCATCAACCAGTATGAAAAGCAAATACTAGATGAATCTCAGAATTGTTACGTACAAAAGTTTCAGGTTTCTCTGTGTAGTGCAACAGTTCATTAGTATCAGGATCAGCTACAAGTTCCCCAAACTGGTATGCTGATTCAGGAGATACCTGCATATGGAAAGAAATATGAAAGTGAAACCATAATAAATGGAAGTAAAGAAAATATTCCAAGGAACGATGGTAATGCACTGGATATTTCCCTGGACAAATGGCATAAAAATAGAGTTACCAACCTTGATTACCAAAATAGTTCCCATTCCACCATATCTTCTGTGGGCCTCTGCAAATCGAAGGCGTCAACCAGCAATTTAATTTTCAGAAAAGACTGCTTGATATATAACAGATTTAGACGAAACTGTGCATTTGCACTATAAGCAGCAAAGTAAGATGGAAATGGAGACAATTACCTAGCATCTCAGGCAGTGGAAAACTACAACAAACGTCACAATTCAGCAAAACAATGTGTGACTGTCATGTAAAATAAAACAGGCTTCTTAACATAGATGTCAAAAAAGGATTGGACACCAAAAACAAGTACGTATTTTCTTTTCCTTGATATTAGTATTAACTTATGTTTTTTTCGTATTAAAGTAAAAAATATGAGAACAGCAAGTAATTCGAACCGGGTTGTCTTCCATGATCAGATCCCTGAAGTTATAAAGACCACCAGCTGAACCATGTGGCTTATCCTCTCTCAAGTATCTAATAATAGAAAGAACAACAGGAAACAATGCTGAGATTCAATATTCAACAGCTGAAACCATGGTAACCTTCAACACGGGGGAAAAATTTAATGAAGCAATATTATTACCTGACAGGAACTCTAAGCTCATTAGAAACTGAAGAGACAAATAATGCAAATTCTCGCTCCTCGTAGAAACCAACTAGGTAGATCTGTGCCAGATTTGGGATCTGATAAAGAAATACAATAGGAATGTTACGTTGTTGATCAGCAACCCATAGAGTTAACGAACTAGATCCATATGATATTGAGGATTTTCATTTTACCTATTCAAAATTTGTACAGTATTACAAGAGAAACCTAACTTCCAGTTATAGACAATGCCAATGAGGTAACATTTTTTCAATTTTGTCTGACAAACATCCAAATTACGTTTCATACCTTTTTACAAGCAGAGATAGGATGATGAACCATTGCTTGTCCAGCTAATGGAAAGAGTGGCTTCGGAATGTTCAATGACAGTGGTCTGAATCTAGTACCTGCATTCCCAAAATTCAACCACAAAATGAGTAAACTGGTCTCATTATTCTAACAAAAATTCAACTTTACCAGCAAAACAGTAAAATCAAGAGAAAGAATCATCTTGTCCAATCCAAGGATCCAAATTTGCAATATGCCCGAATTTCAAGATTTGCAATGAAATGCATAAAAGGTCCAATTAATTTCTTCAAACTTATTGAATCACTATCACTATCAATTATTAATCATCACGACAATAGGAAGTTTTCTCAAGAAAAAAGTATTTAAATGTTCAATTTCTCTTGTAACAAAATCATTTCCTCATCATTCGTTCATCTCCCTCAACCGATCATCTCCAAAATCTACTCACCTCCTCAATCCATCTCCCTCAATCGATCATCTCCAAAATCTGTTCACCGCCTCAATCCATCATCATAATAGAATCGAATCCTAACGCACGGAAGTGGTATACTAGTAATTAGAGATTTAGAGTACAATTACTTTAAACTCAAAGAAAAACAAACACACCTTTAGTTGGTCCTCCAACCATGATTACAGCAACAACTCTCTCTTCTGTGCTCCCCATGAATTCCAATCAGAAATGCAATACCCAGATCTCAAATTCACTATGCAGCCTTTCTGAAGATTGAAAACAGCTTCGAATGTACAGTATTTGAGTCTACTTCAATACCACGACATATATGCAAGGACCCGACCAATGTTGAGATAGAAAATTGTGACAGTTTAACAAACAAACAAACAAACAGAGCTCTGAAACAGATTATTGCATCGCGTACAATAAAAAAACAGAGTTTTCCACCGAACTATTTAATAGAAAGATACAGAATATGTGATGGGGAATCAGAATATTGTATAGAATAGATCCAAATATTTATTTACGTTTTAATTCGGGGGAGTGGATATGAAGGCAAGAGGGTGCGGACTTTCTACCTCTGTTTTTTCACATGATGGGGTGCCGGGAAAGTTACAGATGGGGTTGCCCGAAATGTACTGCCCACGTAAAATAAAACATGGAATTGGGAATTGGGAATAGCACAAAATTTCATGATTAGACCCATGAGCCAAACTATTGGTATTATATAAGGATTTTTTTTTTTTTTTTTTTGAAATAACCACAGTAAATAAAATATTTTTTTAAATATTGTAATTTTTTTATTTTAAAAATACTGTTTTTTTATTTTTGTAACACTTGTTATTACATTTGTTATTTCAGTTATAATAAATGTGTCACATTTGTTATTAACAAATATAACAACAAGTGTTATAAAAAAAAAAAACAGTATTTTTAAAATAAAAATAATTAAATAGAATTTTTTAAATTATTTTTTATTTTATAGTATATGGTAAAATTATCACATTATATAATATATAGAAGAATGATCTCCTTTCCATGGTGGGAGGAATTATAAAGCCCACATAACACGTGTCATGTGAACATTGAAGAAGAAAAAGTGATTGACAAAAAAACTTGTCTAATGACCACATGACACGTGTCATGTGGACTTTATAAATTATCCCTATCATAGAGAGGAGATCATTACCCATAATATATGGACTATTATAATACCAATAATTATCCACCTAAGCCATAAGCGGGCCATTATCAATCATTAAAAATGGGGGAATTCGAGGCAGGCATCATTGTCCATGATTCATGGACGTACATATGAGATCGTAAATCATACTTTCCAAAATTCCATATATAGCAATGCAAAAAGATATTCACGTCATTCCAATTACAGAAATCGAAATTTCAAAACTAAACAACCAAATAATCGCTCAGCAATCTTTGTATTCTTCTTTGCGCGTGATTTTTCTCACCAAACACAACCAATAGTCTGAAGACTGCAAAAAATCTCATTTTAAAGCAACAATATCAGTGATACCGTATATTGCTTTCAAAATATTTGAGATGTTTTTTTTTTTTTTTGTCAAAGTATTTGAGATGATCTTTTTTCACTTGTCTTTTTTCGAGTTAGAGTTAGCTATTACGAAATAGTTATGATGCTAGATTATTTCAAGTTAAGGTTTTTTATTATTAGTATACCGCTTTTTTTGTGCTGGAATTCGACTGTAGATGATTTTAATTGATTGATAAGTTGAGAAGAATGAGAGAGGGAGAGAGGGAGAGAGAGTTTTGTACGAGAAGAGTTTGATTTTGATGAATATGAAGAAGAATATGGAGGAATTGAGAGAGTGAGAGAGATGAGTTTTGGTTTGAGATGATGAAAACGTAGTGACGGATAAAGAAGTATTTTTTGTGTTTATAGAGGAGTAAATCTCCTTACGGTAGGTGATAATATTTAATTTGTTTGTGAAAATTCGAGATATTGGTCAAATTTCATATATATACGATAATATGGCTTTTTTGCACAAATGGTCCCAGACTTTTGTACTTACTGTGGATTGAGGACCTATTGTTTCATTTTTGACAGTTTGGTCCCATATTTCAAATGTTTTTAACGGTAATGGTTCTTTTCATCATTTTCCGTTCAAATCCCTGTAAAAGTTGATGGTGGAAAATTTTTTATTTAAAAAGTAAATGAAAATTTGCAGTAAAAATCCCTCATCTTTCAGAAAATATTGAAAAGTCTCATAACTTTCTAATCCTAACACATATGACCCCAAATCTTTTTGACAATTTAACCCTCAACTTAAATAAATTAAAAATAACTTATAAACCTTTTAAAAAATACAAATAAGTCCTAAATCTTTTTATTTTTTTTTACAGATTTACACTTAAAATAATAAAAAGTGTGTCATCAAGTTCCAAAATTTTTAATTTTGTTCACCAAAATGACATTTAAATTGTGTTTGATTAAAATCAGATTTTTTTAGTAAAAGTTGTTGAAATGTGTGGTTGAAAAGTTGTGTGACCATAAAATGTGTGATTAAATTTAATTGTTGACTTTGACCTTAGCTTTTTATGAAAATCAAAATTGAAAACACACGGGCTCTTAGAGTTTGTATAGATTTTGTCCAGTGATCTATTAATTAACAAAAAAAATTATACTCATGATCAAAATTTGACCAATTTAAAATTTTAATTGGTAGAGCTGGAAAATAGGCCAGATGAACTGGCCCAACCCGAAATTAGACGGACCACATAAAAATTGGATTGGACCACATAAAAATTGGGTTGGGCTAGTTCATCTGGCCTATTTGCCAGCTCTACTAATTAAAATTTTAAATTGGTCAAATTTTGATCATGTGTATAATTTTTTTGTTAATTAATGGACCACTAGACAAAATCTGTAGAAACTCTAAGAGCTCGTTTGTTTTCAATTTTGATTTTGATAAAAAGCTAAGGTCAAAGTCAACAATTAATTTTAATCACACATTTCAAAAACTTTTACTAAAAAATCTGATTTTAATCAAACACAATTTAAATGTCATTTTGGTGAACAAAATTAAAAATTTTGGGACTTGATGACACACTTTTTATTATTTTAGGTGTAAATCTGTAAAAAAAATAAAAAAATTTAGGACTTATTTGTATTTTTTAAAAGGTTTATGAGTTATTTTTAATTTATTTAAGTTGTAGGTTAAATTGTCAAAAAGGTTTGGGGTCATATGTGTTAGGATTAGAAAGTTATGGGACTTTTCAATACTTTCTGAAAGATTAGGGACTTTTGTTGCAAATTTTCATTTACTTTTTAAATAAAAAATTTTCCACCGTCAACTTTCAGGGATTTGGACGGAAAATGATGAAAATGACCAATGCTGCCAAAAACATTTGAAATAGGGGCCAAACTACCAAAAATGAAACGATAGGTCCTTAACCCGTAGTAAGTGCAAAAGTCAGGAACCATTTGTGCAAAAAATCCCGATAATATTAACGTTTCGAGTTAGAATTAACTGTTTTGACTAATTTGTGAAGTTGCATTTGTTGCGAGTTAGAATTTTCTGTCAAAACATATTTCGACTAGTTGACTATCTTGCGATATTGTAATTGATGCGAGTTAGAATTTTCTGTCAAAACATGTCATACAGTATTTCGATAGCAACTACATTTTTCACCCAACCAATGCAGTAAACGAATGCACAAGTGTGAAAAATCCTAACTTTTACCCATTCTTCGAATGAGAGAACCTAGTCTACGGAAGAACAACTCTTCAAATATGATATTTCAACTAAAGAGAGTAGGTTGTCCTAACGAAACTCCAAAAAAAAATAGGTTACTTTTATTCCTCCAAATATCTTTTGAAATTGAGAAGACACCATTTGAGAGCTTCTATAATAGTCATAATGTTTAAATTGTAATTGAGCTAATTGAGCTCCCCTTCGTTACCCATGTAACAAGCTACAACAAGTAAGAATTGTAGAACAATTAGTTCATATGGACCACCATTATATAACCTTTCATTAACCAATGTCACAGCCTAGATTGGATGAAAGCGCAAATCTATTGCTGCAGAAGAATATAGATCTGAATATTGTATGAAATACAAACAATACACATACAAATAAGGATGACAAAAAAAAACCCGCCACTCTAAACCTGCCCCGCTTATTCGAGAAATAGAATTAGGTCCGAGGGCAGAATTTTCTGTCCCGCGAAGATTCCGGGGGGCGGACCCGCCCCTTAATTTTTTTTTTTTTAAAAAAAATCATAAAATAAAATACAAATTACAATTTTGCCAATTATAGACTAAAGAAGAATCAAACTCTGGTTGGAGTTATAAACTATAAATCTTAACCACTACACCACAATCTCAATCATGTATTTTTTTTTATTTTGTTTGCTACAAATATTTAAAATATTTCTATTTTTTTAATTATTTTTTCCAGTTTTACCCAAAAAAATAAAAAAAAAAAATTCACGGAACATTTGGCGGGTCAAAGAGTTGCCCCGCCTCGCGAATTCGTGGGTCATGGGGTGGGACAAAAGTTTCGTGGGGCGGAGCGGGGCCGACCCCCCATTGCCATCCCTATATACGAATGTGCATTCACTTGTTGATAAATGCATTCAGATACGCTAATGAATATCGTATGAAACACACAAACAACACACATACAAGAGCACATTCGTAGCACATAATCTTTACTGGGACAGAAGGAGTCATCGTCACATTCAAAATAAAACAGCTTCGCAAATATAATGGAAATTCAATGCTTACTGGTGTAGATGAGCAAGGAAAAAGAAAATGACTTTTATTCTACTGTTTTAATTGTCCATTTCCTGAGTTTACAGGAGTCATTTGAGAGAACTAAACACGTTACAAGTTTATGTCATTTCAATGCTACAATCAGATACAAAGTTTGACCTTCTCACTAAAGACGAAGAGCGACGGTTTCACAATTCACACGTTCCAGATCTAGACGAAGTTTTCATAGCTTTGAAGGAGATTTGTACCAGCCCCATGGATCATCAGATACATATTGTGTGACTTGCTTCACATTCAAATAATTGTTGAGTCCCCTGAGAAAAGAGCAAGTTCTCTAGTTTAGTTTTTTTTCCTTACCTTCCTTTCTATAACTTGAATTTGGTTTCAATTACAGGTAAATACATCTAAGATAATCAAAATCATATTTTAATGATAGGACAAAGGCGGAAAATAAATTTCTAGACTGGTGACTAGCAATGTTTAAGAGTGCTTTTGAGAGAGAGAGAGAGAGAGAGAGCTTAACATTACATTTCTCCAAGTTCACGCCCAAAACCACTACGCTTTTTGCCTCCCCAAGGAGCTTGAGAGAAGCATGGCTGCGAGCAGTTGACCCAAACAATCCCTGCCTGAAAAGCCTGCAAAAGTGAATGAAGGAAATGCCAATCATAGTTATCTCCAACACCATGTAGTCTTCCTATTTGTTTGTCGAGGTTAAAGTGCTGCTTACTGGTTAATTTTCATAAGCGGTGTCTTAAAGACCACAGACCATCCAGGCCAGGATTTTAAAATAGCGTTCATAAGTGAAAAAGATTCTCACCTTGGTCATCCGCTCACACCTTTCCAGATCTTGTGATAATACAGCAGCAGCCAAACCATAACTGTTAACGATTATCAGGTCAATGAAAAAGGAAAATTTAAATCACAAATAAAGGTCTCCAGGATCAGAAAGAATTAATGATAACAAAGAGTCAACTCACTGGGTGTCATTTGCTAGTTCAACGGCCTCATCTTCAGTTTTGAATGTTTTAACACAAAGAACTGGTCCAAATACTTCCTCTCTCCAGATTTGCATGGAGGTCTTTACGTCTGTTATTATGGCTGGTTCGACGAAGTAGCCCTTCTTTAAATGCTGCAAATCAATCATAAAGCCAGGTCAAAATCAATATAAGCTGATTCACAAACTTTCCATAGGCTGTGATTAGGGAGTTTTACCTGAGGGCGTTCACCCCCACACAAGATGGTGGCACCTTCATCCTTGGCTGTTGAGATGAACTTCATTATTTTCTCATACTGTAACAATACCAAATTTGAGTAATAAGTAATATAATTTCTGATATCTCATTCCAATTAGGAATAAATCAGAGAGCAAGCATTAATACGTTCACAGAATGTATGCACAAAATATTACAAAGAACTGAAACATAATGTTTTCAACAGTTTCTTATTACGAGTAAGATTCTGCCATAGCATTTAACAAAATTTTTGCAGGTAATGATATTAATCATTCAGCTTTGTGTCTTGCTTGAGTTTGAGGAAATTGAGGTAAATACAAGCTTTCTTACCTGTCCACTACTAACCACAGGACCAAGCCTGCAACCTTCCTCCAAGGGGTCTGAAATATTGATATTCTTGCACCATTTTACAAGCTTGTCCAAGAATTCTGCTGCAATGCTTTCCTGAAATATTTGTCAAACACTTCAAAAGTTATAGTACTGGTACAACATTCAAGACAATAAACAATAGAACATAGTAACTCATCGCTACAAGAGTTAAACAACAAAAATCCTCTATTTATGCTTCCACGTGATTAACATGTGCCAGGTTTTAAACTACTCCAACACACCCTGTTTCCGACAGAAAGAACTTGCGTCAACAAAATGACAGCATAGAAAAGGATAACTGAGTCCCCAATATTGCATCTCATTTGTCATTGAAAGACCAAACAAGAATGTAATGCCCCGAAACTTTAGTTATTAATATATTATGTAGCTATTTGTGATGTTTGGAATGGGAGAGGTTGGACACTGGGGGTGGTGATACAAAGCCAATGTGTAGAAGTAAATAGATACAAGTGCGTTGAGATTTGTAAAAATTGCACAATCAGTTTCCGACCTATTAGCACTATAGCAAGTTGGTCCCAAATTTAATTTTTTTGACAGCACTGTCTCCAACTTTTGGACTTTGTAGCACCATTAGTCCTTAATGGACAGTTTCTATCAAATTGATCTTTAACCACACAAATGACCCTCGGAAGATGCTGAGGTGCGAAAGCACGCTAAACATACAAGGGCCATGTGCATTGTAAATAGCTAATTTGATATAAACCATACGTGAAGGACTAATGGTGTTGTAATTTCAAAAGATTGGGCATGATGCTGGAAAAATATTAAGTTCACTGCTAACTTACTACAAAGCTCATAAATTGAATTGTTGTACAATTCATAGATAGGCAACCACCGCTTCAGTGCTTTATCACGAAGGAGAAAATTTAAGAAAACAGCAGTGGCAAACAATGGAAACCCAGAGCAGCAGCAAAGCCAGCATCGTGGCTGCACTCCAAGCCATGAAGCGGAAGTCAGGCAAGACTTATGGGCAGACAGCAAAGGAGGCCGGCATGACCGACGTGAATATAACTCAGCTCTTGAAGCATCAAGCCCTGCTCAAGCCGGATTCAGCCCCATCAATCCGGGCAGGCCTGTCCGACCTGTCTGAGGAGCTCCTCCATGAGATGATGCAACCGCCAATGCAATCATATGACCTTAACTTAATCCAAGAACCACTGTTTACAGGTCACCAGTTTCCTTTTCTTTAACCTTTTTCTTATTTTCTTGAAATTTTTATTTAAGGTACTTTTTGTTTATTTTTAATTTTGGCTGTTTGTAAATTATACTTAATACTACTCCTGAAATATGTATACAATGAACAAAAGAGCTGCTATAATAGGGCATTAGTTATGAAAACAACAACAGGGACTTGAGTAGATAATGAACAAATTTATAGCCTGTGCTCAAAAGAGAGTGAGAGACTTTACCAAAACATGGCAGAAATCTGAATAACAATATCAGAGATGCAGTATTCACAGCTTTCATACTTACATGTACAATAAGTCGAGAAGTGGCACTGCAAATCTGACCATTTGTCCAAAAGCAACCAAAGAGAGACCACTCAGCAGCTGTTTTGAATGGTAAACATGAACAAAGATACTAAGTAAATCAGACAATCGGGGCATCTTTCAATATTCACAAAGAAAATGCAGATAAGCAATTTATGATCTCTTTAAAGGGTATTCTTCATCAGAGTTTTACTCACAAACATTTTGTAATATTTATCAGAAGTTCTACTCATAGACATCGTGTAATCCCCCCCTTCCACCCCCATGCACAAGTGCTTGCGCGTGTGTTTTTTTTCTTTTGGGAGGGGGGGAGGTGTTCAATGGTGCAGTGGTGCTCCTCATTTTAATCCAAAGTTCCAATTGATTTCTTTAATTAAACCATGTAAATAGCAAACTAGGGTGATAATTCATAGTTCAAAAGGCTCAAACCTTTATCGAGATCAACATCTTCAAATACAACAATCGGGCTTTTTCCACCAAGCTCAAGTGTAACTGGCTGCAAGCAACATAAAATTAAAATAGTTTTAGTACACATTTGTATAGTTGAACAAGAATCACATGTAACTAGCCTAAATTCTCAACCATACCTTGACAAGTTGAGCTGCAGCAGTCATAATTTTGACTCCTGTAGCACTACTCCCAGTAAATGCTATCTGTTGATCAATTACACAATCGTTGTCACCACATACAAGTATCCAACCCAACCCAAACCAAACCACAGCATTAAGAGTCGCTTCACCTTGTCAACATGAGGATGAGATGCCAAAGGAGCACCAGCTTCTGGCCCCAGTCCTGTCAGAATATTGAGAACGCCAGGTGGAAGGCCTACCTCTTTACACACTTCACCTAACTCCAAACAAGTACTGCAGTAGAAATTGTAGGTGTAATTGTACGGCTGAAGACATTAAGAACTGGAGCCAAGAAAATGAATATTGATATGGAGTTACATTGATGCTAATTCTGATGGCTTAAGTACTGCAGTACACCCAGCAGCCAGGGCAGGGGCAACTTTCCATGTGGCCATTAATAGAGGATAATTCCTACAAAATGAGAAATAAAATTTCTATGTCAATCACTACCCATGCTCCCAGTTAATCCAGGAGAGATCATCGGTGTAAAACTCGTCATGTTCAACCCTCAACACGACTAACAAACATTATTAGGATAGTGAAGAAACTCATTTCCCAATCATTTTAGAAAGTGCTATACATGACAAAGTAACAAACTCATTTGCTGGTTCACGAGATTGAATCCATGCCAATAAGGCCTAACCTTCATGGTATGATGCAGCAGATGCAATCTCTTTCAACAAAACTCAAACAGTTGTTTCAATGGTTATTCTTCTATGAAATATCCGTTGCTTCTACACACTTGTCTAACACAAAGCATTGGTGCATTCTTAGAGAGCAGCTTCCAGTTTCCTCATTGAGTACAGTCTGTTTTCTTTCCTATTCATTTTCTTACAGGGTGTACTTAGAGAGCAGAGAAAACAGCATTAGCACATTGCTGAATTTTATGTTCTTGTTGTCATCTAATATACATTTCTCAGATAGGAAGTGGACATGATGGGATAGTAAGCAAAGCCAAGTCAAGATACAATAAATCTTCAAGATCTGGTTGCCAAAATAAAGGGATTGAGAACCCGAATTCTCTCCCTCCTTTTTGAGATAAAGTAGGAAGAGAGATCTGCTTCAGTATATCCATTGCGATTTCCCACCCTGCAAACTATGTTTTCCAATATACTCATAGATGATAATATGTTCAACTCATATGGTAAAAGTCTTCTTACCAAATATATTATACAAGATCAGCGTTCAGTGTCTTCACTAGATTATCTCGCTTAATTAAGCTCAGCCCATAAAGAAGTATTAAATATTTAATATGTAGGAAAGAATCAAATAACAACTTTTGAAGTAATGCCATTTATTTGCAGCCTAATCTATTGGTATAAAGTTCCAAAAACTCTAATTACACAAGAAAATATTTCTAAATTATAGTTGAGCGTGACCAAGTCACAACGGTTATGGAATAGACAATCCACAAACAATTTCACACAATCAGCAAACTTAATAGACAAAGAAAGAGCATAACACAGAGAATTTTTTATTATGGCACGTATTTGTGATACAGAAGCTTTTTGCAAAAAGGGGCTGGGTGTTACAGAGGAGCAAATATTCCTTTTTATTTCTTCAATTAGAATAAAATTATAAGAACCAAGAAGCAGCACCCACCATGGGGTAATCAACCCAATAACACCAAGGGGTTCTCTCAAAACATGACACTTAAATGTCTCCATCGGAAGAGAAATAGGAGTCTTTTGCTTTGAATCCAAAGCTTCAGCAAGATCAGCATGATATTCAAAACATCCAGCAACATCATCCTGGATGACATGAATAAGCATAAAGTCCATGTCTAATTGAGAGAATCAAAAAAATGTTTCTCCGGGTATTTAAAACATACTATATCCCAAGCCGCTTCATCCAATGGTTTCCCAGAATCAATTGCTTCAAGTTTTGCTAATTCTGATTTCCTTTCTGTAATCTACATATTAGTAGAAAGAGTAAGCAGCCAGACATCTAAACCAAGAAAATTAGCCTTATAGATACATCATAGAAACTGAATAAGAAAAGTAAATTTTATGGATGCGTTTACAAATAGAAACACCCATGGCCTTGTATCTAAACTAAGTACATCCAGAAAAGGCTAAATCTCACTCATACTCACAAAACAATAAGAAATGTAACTAGAGTTGCCAAAAAAATGTTTAGAATTATACTTCACTGAAAACTATCTATTCAATAAATGTAAAGCAGAAGTTCATTACCTGCTTTAAAATAGGATCAAGGATGTAAGTTCACCATTTTCAAACAAAGTAACTTAAAAATAATATCCGTCTGAAAATATGATAATAATTGTGAAATAGAAGGAAGATCACATGATGTACATACTACTTTCCTAGCTAGCTGAGTTAGGGTTGTAGCTAATCACCATACAATCATTTACATATCGCTACAAACACTGCATAAGCCCACCTCTTGCATTAAAATATATTGTCCATCATTACCAAAAATGAGTACCCCTCTAGCACTAAAACAAAATGATTTAAACTAGCCAAACCAAAATGCTTTTTCCTTTCATTTCCCGGCATTCCCTTATGAACATTTCCACTATCTAGAATTAAACTCTTTTTCAAGTTCGAAGAAGATAAATGCCAATACTAACAGTAGCTGTTATCACCAGCCACTAATTTTCAGTTACATACTTACATGGAAAGCAAAACTTCTTCCGGAAAGTGAAAATGATATGAACACCCTTACGTATCAACTGGTGTTTGTGTGTAGCTAGACTTGTGCAGATGCAATAACTTGTAATTCAAAACATTTGACCTATTCAAATTTTCGATATGATTCCAGTAATACCTCAATCGTAGGTCATAACTGTAAATTACATAAGTGAAATCTCGATTTAACAAAATATAATAGAAAATTAAAGATCAAGACATTAATGCAAATTAATCAGATGAAGTCTGAAACAGCACTAATGAAAGACCCCAAGAAACAAATTAAATTGTAGACCTTCGCAGCAATGGCACGTAAATACTTGGCACGATGTGCCCCCGTAGCAGAAGCCCAATCTTTGCCTCCATTTCGAAAAAGTGCTTTCCGGGCAGCTTCCACCGCTACATCTGCATCCTCCGCTGTAGCTGCTGGAATATTCCCTGAAACACATAAAATAAAAAATAAAAAAAACACATATCATATTCATGACACACTTGATACTCAAGAGCATCTACAACCAAGATCTTCAAATTGGTGCAACTTTTACACCAAAGTAGTGCAATTTTAACACCATCTTATTTAGTCATCTCCAACCCATTACACCAAATATTACCCCAAATGAAAAGTATACCTTTTCTTTCCTTATTTTTTTAATTCTCAACAAATAATTTATTTTGAAAATTATTTAATTACATATTCTATTACTACTTAAATTTATAAATTAAAAAATAAATTTAATTACCTAAAATATTGCATTTAATTAAAAAAAAATTAAAAAGGCATTACACTTAATATCACAATTAACAAATAAAACATATAACATCACCAAAAAAAAAAAAACATATAACATAAATTAATTAATTTGTAACTTTTTAATTTTCACGCATTAATTATTATTTATTACTTGATTACAATTTATTGTGTTAATAAAATTAAAAGAAACATAAATATAATTAAAGCATAAAATAATAAAAGGATATAAAAAAAAAAGAATATTTAAGGAACCACAAATATTTGTATTATAAAGGGAATGGTAAAATTAGAATAATAATAAAAATCTAAATTCTACTGTTCATGGCACCAAAATGGCATTCCATCCTGGAGCACGGTTGGGAATTGGGGAGCCATTTTGCTAAATCAAATTTCTCATATTCTTCTTTATCAATGTCGGTGCAAAACAGAAAAATAAGATGAAATTATAAACCATTTCCCTTAGTTTATCCTCAAAACCAGATCGTAGTAAAATCCATATCTATGTCACTCATAAAGTCTGTGTCAACTACGTTAAAACTAGTATAATCTCAAATTTCAGTAACTTTTACTGTTGGTCTTTTCTTTTCTTATTTTTCCATCGTAGGTGTATTCAATTTCATCTAAATATTAAGAAATTGATTATCAAATAACCCACTAAACACTTGGCTTCAAGCAAAAAGTAAACAATAATGAACCAAAAAAAAAAAAAAATTAAAACTTGAAACAAAAATATTGTAAGAGAAGCGTTGAGATGGACCGATGATCTCTTCAGTGGCTGGATTGATGATGGGAATGCGATTTTTCTTGATGGGCTCCCTCCATTCGCCGTCGATGAACAGTTGACGATTCGGTATTAAAGCTGCCATTACTGATTAGTTTACTGTGCGATCTGATCTCTCTCACTCACCGTTATTTTACCTTGTTGGACTCGTGTACTTATGCGTTTGACTGTATGGCGATGAAATGCGGAGTATCGACAAGTACGAGCTTTGATACGCTGGTGATATGCGTTGATATTCGTGCTTGCTCCCTGTGATAGCTTTCTAATCTATAAAGATTAGGTTTTAACTATCAACTTATTTAATACCGTTTTTTTTTTTTTTTTTTTATCGTAAACTTATTTAATACCGTTAGATTGATGTTTGGTAAAGTTTAGATAAAAAAAATATTTTGTGTTTAGAAAGGTTTTTTTAAAGTTCAAACAAAAGTGCTTCTGCTGTATTTAAAGTTATTTGGCTATAGTTAATAAATAATATTTAAGTGAAAGAATTACTTATTTGATTATAATATTTAATAAAACTTAAAAATTAACAAAATTATCATTAATATATCAAAAAAATTATTAATTTATTTGTCATATTATTTACTGATATCAAATTGTCACTTTATATATTTATATAAAGTGAAAAATATATATTGACGTATTAAATATTATAATAAAAATTACATATAATATGTTGATTTAAATAAATTAATTTGAAGTAATATAATATATATTAAGGGTCCTGATCTGCTGTCCCTAGTGGGCAGCAATTTCTTGCCCACATGCTGACTTGTCAGCATGTGGGCAAGGATTTCCTGCCCACTAGGGACAGGAGATCACTGTCCTATATATTAATATAATTGTGTTATCATAATTAATTAAGATATTAATTTTTATAATTATTATAGAATATTAAAAAATATTATTTATAAAATTAAATAATATGAATGATTAGTCAAATAAATATAAAATTTAGGCATGTTTGATATCAATTTTGATTTTGATAAAAAATTGAAATCAAAGTCAACAATTAATTTTAAACCACACATTTCATGGACCCACAACTTTTTACGAATTTTTAACCATACATTTCATCAACTTTTATCAACTTTTACAAAATAATCTAATTTTAATCAAAATCAAACAAATCCTTATACAAAAATACTTTTTGTAGTTATACAACCAAACACTTAATTTAATATTCACATTACTTTTTATATTCATAGCCAAACAATCAATAATTTTTTAATAAAAGCTTTATTGTCAAAAATTCTACAGCAATTTTTTTTACTATAAGTACTTAAAAAATAATTTCAACACTATTAAACATGCATTAAACCTTCACTTAATAGTAATTGTTGGTGGCAAAAAATGGCGTGACGACTATGAAACACCGATGACCCAACTTATGTAATTTGATTCAGAAAACTCCTAAGAGGGGGCGTGATTACATTGGCTAGTTCGAATTTTTTTTCCTTTTTGTCCCCTTATTTCCATTCAGTGACGGAGCTAGAAATTTGAGATTGAGGGGGCACAAATTAAATTACATAAAAGATTGTAGACAAAAATAATGAAACTATTTGATACCATATTACAATTGTTCTCTATGTGTTTTCATACTTTGATAATATTTTATAATTATATCATTATCAATACGGTTAAATACATCATTTTCAATATACAAAATCAAACTATCATTCAACCATTTATCTCCAATTCGATTTCGCGGTCGGTTCTTCACATAATGCATTGCTGAAAATACTCTCTCAACTGTAGCAGTAGCCACTGGTAGAATCAAGGACAATGTCACAAGCTTGTAAAGTAATGTGTACACTTCACTTTTCGTTGTCAAAACCAACTTTTGTGCAATATCATTAAGTCCCCGTAATCCTCTAAAATCATTGTCGGAGCGCATATCAATAATATATGTCTCAAGTTGTTCCTCAATTGCTAAGATATCCACTACTGAAAAATCTATGGGATAATACTTACACAGACGAATTAACTTGTTCTTGTCAAAAGCAGAAAATGAATTATCTGGACACAAACATGCTATACAAAAGAGTAAGTCACTATTTACCTCAGAAAAATGATTATTTAACTCTTGAAGTTGCATATCAATTACGGCATAAAACAAATCCACACGAAAGTGATGTAAATTTGTTACTATGTTACATCGTGAACAGCCTAGAGATACAAACATGCCATTCATGTTAGGGACATCAACGTTGTGCTTACTACAAAAAGAATAAACCGTTTCTAGAAATGAATCCCATTCATTATCCCTCATCTCTTGGAGTCGTTCTTTACATATTTTCACTAATTTCATGGCAATGACAATGTCTTGATCTTTCCTTTGTAATGCTTTTGACAATTCATCTGTAATTCCTGAGATATTTTTCATGAGATGTAGACTAAATGAAAATTCAAATTTTACAATTGAGCCCAATAAAACACATGCTTCACTTCTTTTTCCTCCACTACTTGTATCATCTATAGCAATCAACTCAATAACATCAACTGTGGATGAAAACAAGACAATCAAGTTAAGTAAAGAATTATAAAGGGATCCTCAACGTGTATCACTTGCACGCTTCAAAGTAATTTCTTGATTCAGGCCTAGTCCACTTGATAGGAAGCCGACATTAAGTGCTTCAATAATTTCTAGTCTTTGTTTCTCTCGAGAAGATCAGCCCGCTTAGCACTGCCTCCAGCAACATTCAATACACTACCAACTAAATGAAATAATGTTTCAATTTTTGGATGCTTATTTGCCACATCTACAAGAGCTAGTTGAAGTTGATGAACGAATCAATGAATATAGAAAGCACTCGAGTTCTCATTCAAAATAAGTGCTTTAAGACCGTTGTACTCACCTCGCATATTACTAGCACCATCATAACACTGACCTCTCAATCTAGATATACTTAAGTTATATCTAGAGAATAAATTATCAATAGCAGTCTTAAGCGAAATAGCCGAAGTACTAGAAACATGTTCAATACCAATAAAACGTTCAATTACTTGCTCATTCTTCACATAATGCAAAACAACTGACATTTGATCCTTCACTGAAATATCACGAGATTCATCAACTAGAATAGAAAATAACCTATCTTCACCAATATCATTGATAATAACATCAATTGTTTCAGAAGCGGCAGCACTTACAATATCCTTTTGAATATCTGGCGATGTTAATTTGAGATTTTCAAGAGCATTCTTCAAGGCAACATACTTAATCTCATCGTTATGATCACATAAAAACTGCAATAGTTCAAGAATATTTCCTTGATTTTTAGAATTTTCAGATTCATCATGTCCACGAAAAGCAAGTCCTTGTCGAATAAAAAATCGAATACAATCAATTGATGCAGTTAAACGAATTCGGTACTCATTTCTTTCTTGTTGTGATTGCTTCAATAGACACGCTGCAATACCTTTTTTATTGATTTTTGAAGCATTCATATTTTATCCGAGCTTGGTTGTGTGCACTACTTAGTTTTCCAATGTGCCTTTGAAGTCGTACTTTACTTTTCCAGTTTGAAAACCCATTGCGAACAAATGAATCACCACCACCTGATTTGAAAAGATAGCAAGAGAAGCAAAACACAGCATCTTTAGCTATACTATATTCCAACCAATTAGGATATTCATTAAACCAAGAAAGACAAAATCGTCTGTCTTTTTTTCCCATTTTTGTTGGTAGATATGTATGGTCGCGAGGTTAACAATGACCCCTTTGTATAAATGTTTTTCGAATTTCATCCCCAACATTAACATCATATTCCCTAATTGGAATTCTTAATCCAGGATTTGAAGAAAGTTGTGTAACATCAATTTCACACCGAACATCCATTTCACCCCCTTCATCCATTTCATTATCATCCCCTTCATCTGTTTCATCCCCTTCATTTACTACATATTGACCATCCCTCTCATTAATTTCATCGATAACATTAATTTCATCAATAACATTTGTTTCATCCTTTGGTCACTTTTATTCCAAATCATCTTTTCATTAATTTTTTGCTCATTGAAAAAAGTTGAAGATTTGCGTTTGTAATATTTCTCCATACATGTTTTACATTGAATTCAATATTATCATCCATAATGTAAACAATAATATCAATTAATATCATTTATCAACAATAAAATATAATAAATCTGTCCAGCAACCACAATAGAAATAATAAGGTAAACTCTATGAAAATACCCAAATTATTTTACCTCTCTATTTTATATAGGATGCAAAGAAATTAATAAATTACCTCTTTATTTCATTAGTGGCACTCTTTATAACTTGCACCAAAAATCCAGCTTTAACCACAGAGTTTTTCTGCAATAGAAATGGCAGAGATTTTTGAACAAATTAGCCAAAGTCAATGAAAATCCAGTAACTCAGTAATATACGCAAGGTGGTTTCTATAAGCATCTGTTTTAACTTTTAAGGCTAGTACAAAGGAGAAACCATCCATTTCAACTTCTTTCTTTTGGTAAGTGCTTTTATCATGGCCACAATTTAGAAGGGTAATTTCGTGCCCAGTTCAAAACTTCAAATGCCCAAATTAATTATAACTGAAAATCTGAAAATATATACCCACTTTCGGTTTTCCGAGCTGTGTTGCTGTGCATGTGCTGTTGTACATTCGTAGTCTCGTAGAAATTAGAATCTTTGAGTTTTTCTTTACAATGGAGCCATGGTTGGTGATAGAGGAATTTAATTTGAAAATTGGGGAAGAAAGAAATTAGGGATTTTAGATTTAGGTAAAGTGGAGAGAAAGAGGATAAAATGAATGTTACGGGGCTTGCGGGAGAAGGCTGAGAGAGTGGGTTCACCTTCTAATTGGGCCTGGCACCTGGGCTTTTGGTTTAAACTTAAATAATAAAAAAAAAAAACAGAGAATATTTTTTGGAGGTCACGTGACCTCCAATGCCTACCAGTGGCGGAGCCACTGTTTCCATTTGTTTTCCTCATTTTATATGAGAGCATGTATGGGGGAGACCGTCTTTGGTTGCATCAAGTTATAGTGTCTGAACTTGAGACCTAGGCCACTACTTGTTTAAGGATTTTGATTGGTTGTTGAGGTCGGTCAGGGAGGCTAATGATGGCCAAAGGTCATAGGCCTATAGCTTAGGCTATTTTTTTTGTTATCTTGATTGTTGAATTCGGGAGATGTCTTTGTCACGGATTGACACATTTTCTGCAATGTTATGAGAGCATCTCCAATGCAACAATGTCAAGGTACAATATCTAGTACTTTTTTTGACAAATGGCCAAAAAGTACTTATGTGACACAATTAATGCTAGAATGTGTCTAGTACAATGTCTAATTCTAGTTATTGTTCTTGACAATGTCCATCATTAATTTAATAATCTCTATCCAATCAATACATTTCTCTCTTTTTCTTTTTTCTAAAAAGCTAATAATAATTTGCCACATTTGTACAATGAACATTGTTGCATTAGAGAAGTTTTTTGATATAATGTCAATGTCTTTTGCCACATATACATAATAGACATTGTTGCATTGGATATGCTCTGATGATACATTCCTATGAGCTCTTAGAGCCTGCTTGGATGGGATTAAAAATCCCTGTCAAATCTTGACTAGTCAATACACAATTTTAACAAACCAGAAATTAATGACCCACCTACAATATATCGGTCCAAAGTATACATATTCCACCAAGCCATTTACCTCCATGTCCATACCCCGATGATTGAAAGAAGGGACAATTCCCTCTTACCCATACCATAGTTGATACAACAAATTTTGAAAAGTAATATAAAATTTTAAACTTGTGGGAATTAATTTATTGCTTTGGCTGCAATACAAAGTAAGAAGAAAAATTTTGATTTTAAGAATTGGTTTAATTGTGTGCTTATAGTGGGTTAAATATTAGTAATTCAATTCCTAGCTTCAATTGTTAGATTTTACAAAAAAGAGAATTATAAGTGATATCAAGTAACTACAATTGAAGGAGCAATAAGTTTGACTTCTATTTTAGCTATTCAATTATTGCCAAGTGAAATTACATAAGTTAGTTTGAAATGTTTATTGTTATGAAATTAAATTATGTTAATTAAATGTGTTGGGGGTGAGATAAACAAATTGGAATTGAAATTTGTTGGAAGAGAACGATAAGAGTACTGAAATGGGTGTTTGGAATGATTTAATTTCTAATATTTTCAAATTGCAAATTTAGATTTTGGTTCTTATTATATTATCAACAATGGAAAATTAGATACTAATATATATGTTCTGGCTACATGTATGTGGGCAGCGGGGATGAATTTGAATGAGTGAACGGAGATACAATGCTAAGTGAAATTGTGCCTTGTTATTATCAATTTGAATTGAACATAATTGAGTTTTGACTCGAATAATTCTACAATTAATTTATATATTAGTGGATTGTATTAGATATTGAGTTTAATTTACAAATTTTGCAGATCTAATTTGTTGGTATATTTTGTTGTCGATATACAAAAAAAATTGATTACATTTGGTTGAAACACAAACCAAAAAATGAGCATAAAACCGTAGACATGAAACTCATATGACCATTTTGTCGATGAACAAAATAGACACAAAATTGGTGCCCCGATGTTTGGCGGGCATCAAATTTGTGCCCTTTTTGTCGATCACAAAAGGCACCTAATTGATGCCCATTTACACCAAATTAATGGGCACAAATTTCTCTCTTTTGTCGATGAGCACATGATCAACGACAATTTAATGGGCACCACCTAATTGGTGCCCATTTTCTCTTTTGTCGTGCTCATCGACAATTTACTAGGCTCTAATTTGGTGTCTATTTTTAGATCGATAAAATGGGCACCAATTTAGTGATCATTTTTATATTGACAAAATAATGGCATGTTCATTTTGTCCATCGACAAAGTAAGCACTAATTTGTGTCTATTTTATCAATATCATCAACAAAAATTTGGTGGACATCGACATTATTTGGTCGATGTCAACAAACTTTTTGTCGATGTCCACAATATTGGCTAAGATAAAAGTTTTTTTTTTAATGTTCAGTTCAAATTGACATTCAATAATTAAAAGTTAAAATTAAATAAGTGTCTAGACTAAGTGATATGAATTTGTGTATATCATCGTACTAAAAAATATTCAAATATCAATTTTTCATACCCATCGCTCGATTTTGGTGCCCATTATTTTGTCGATATAAAAATGAGCACTAAATTTGCGCACATTTTGTCCATCGACAAAATGAACATTAATTTGTGTATTGACAAAAATGGACAAAACCTTTGTGGACTTGACAAAAAATTTGTAGACATCGATATTATTTAGTCGATGTCGAAAATTTTTTATTGACATCCACAAAGTTTTCATGTCGAAATATTTGTTCTGAGAATAAAAAAAAAATTCGATGTTCAATTCAAATTGGCATTCAATAATTAAAATTTGAAATTAAACAAGTTTCTAGACTAAGTGATATAAATTTGTGTATAAATTCAAATGTAAATTTTTCAGACTCATTTCTCGATTTTCTTAAACAAAAAAATCAACTATGGATTTTTTATACTAATTTTTGGATTGATATCTTCTATTTGAAGCTATTGCATGACAGTCAACTATCGTTAAATCTTAACCACACAAAAAATATGATTACTTTTATTAAAAGGTATATTTGATATTTTGCATATAAAAAAATGACATATTTACAAATGTTATCAAAAGTTGTCATATTTCTAATCAACTATTTACTTTTGGGCACATTTCAAAATTTCTCTATTGAAATTTACCAAAAAAGTGCCCATAATTTTATCTATTTTAGTGCACTGAGGGGTATTGGTCGTGTTCTATATTACACCGAGGGGTCTTGGCTATGTATTGTGATGTATTATTAGAGAACTTTGGGACCCACTTCCGTGCACTGAGGGGGCCTTAAGTTCGTGTGCGGGGGTGCCTAGCTTTGGGGTAGTTTACATACACACGACTACATTAGAAATTTTAATTAGGGGCCACATTTTTGGTAAAGTTTTTCAATATATTGTGATGTGACGAAGTTATAGTATAGATTTTAAGTGATGAATATACTACAAATATGAGATACATTACTTGCTTGAAATAAACCATGAATATGAGATGATATAACATGCTTGAAATTTATGTGATGTAAATATTGGATCAAATTTTTGGGCTTCATTTACATTATGAAAATGTCTCACAATCTTTACTATTATTATGAGAAGTTATAACGTGAATTGTTAAGTAATTTGAGCTCATCTCGATAATATGTATAAATGAAAAAAGTAAAATTACTTTCGAAATTATCCACTCACTAAGTCTATCGACACATGCATTTTTCAATGATGATTTTTTTTCTTATCAAATAGTAGTTGAGTTTTTAGGCAGCTTTTGGAGATACAACCTTTTAGTTTTGGAGTCAGAGTCACATGACAGAGTTTCACAATATTTTCAAAAGGCTCTCATGTATTGTTGGGGCCATTGGTCGCTAAAAATTTGAAAGCATTTTAAAAACCTTGTCAAACAAGCCTTAACATCTAGAATAAAATCACTACTATTAAACCACACCACAATATTTGACTAATTCAAAACTATATAGAAATATAAACTTACAATTTCAAATATACTTGTAACACAACCAATGATTGTTTGGTAAGTGTATTTTATACGTTTATTTATACTTGTAAAAACTTATTATATATTCACTATATGAGCAGTTTTCTATTTAAATGAGTTCAATTATTGTATACGTAGGTACAAAACTCAATTTTGGAATGAAAAAAGAAGAGTTTGAAGCTTAATTGACGCTTACTGTGGTATATTCAAAAGTTTCGGGAGCAAAAATCAGATTTTTAAAAGTTTGGGGACTAATTTGCACAATTTCAAATAGTTGGAAGGCCACTTTGGAAGACTTTAGAAGGGTGAGGACCAATTAGAATACATTTGAAAGCTTTTGGATTGAATTGAGAAGATTTAAAGAAGAAAGAACCAAAACCGTACATTAGAAGCCAAATCAGTTACCAAATTGTAAGTTTTCAAAACAAATGTCACACCTATGTAGTGCGACCTAGGTGCGGTAGTGAAAACTTACTGGAGGTCGCACCTAGGTAGCAGAATGCATTGTGCGACCTATGTGTGACCTATGCTGAAAAAAAGTCATAAATGCGATTTTCTAAAGTTAAGAGAGATTATGACTCTTTTAAGACACAATTTTGAAGACTTTCCAAGGACTATAAAGAGACATCTTCTAGGTTTTTTGAAAGGGTTACTCAATTAAAGAGAGATAGAGATCAAGAGCAAGGAAATGAGGAATTCTTGGACAACATTCATCACGGTACAATCAGTGATTTTTGATTAATTTAAGATTAAGAGTTGTATCTATTCTTCTTCTTTTTCTTCTAGTCTATGAATTCTTTTATTAATATTACTATATTCATGGGAATCACGTCTGGCTAAATCTTTTATATCTAAGATACACGATGAAACGTCATGTTTTTTATTAATTAGAAGTTATTTGTTTTCGTAAATTTATTGATTACTGGTTGATTATTTATTATTTATTATTTCTGTTTTGATGTTTGATCGCTGTTAAAACATTTTTGTGGTCTAGATTACTTTCGAGAGATTCAATTTAGATGAGCACGTGGTAATAAATAACATATGGTCCAATAATAAATAGAGATTACTAGTATGCTTTATAAAAATTTTCTAGATGATCGTTGTGATTAAATACATACCTTTTTGTTCGAAATTTAACTAGAGGTGGTTAGGTTCATATAAAGGTATAGAATTGATTAATCGCCGAGAGAGATTTTTGATTATATTAGGATTATCGATCTTCAACATATGTCAATAATTTGCGAAGACGAGTAATTGATAATTAATTGTTGAAGACTAATAAAACTTGAATTTGATAATTATTCTATTTTCGTTTACGTGACAATTTAAACTTAGTTAGGTTAGAATATGAAAATCGTAGGAATTGAAAAAATAAAGAATCTGTGTTTTAATTTTGTTAAACTCTAATTATATAATTAATTAGTTAATTGTTAGCTAGTACTCGTGAGTTCAACACTTTTCATATCACTTTATTACTTGTAATCGATCTGTCCACTTGCGAGATTAAAATCGACAACAGACAACACACACAAAACTAAATACTTAAAGTATAAAGCATAACGAGTAATTGGACACCTGGTTATTTTTGGATGTGCTGAAGATAATGAGAGTTGCTCACTGTGTTGTGATATTTTCTTAAAACTTACCAAAATCAAAAGATGTATCAATTGTTGAAAGAAAAGACAGATAGGTAGATTAACAAATTTTTAAATTTTGGACACATTGGTAGTCAAAACTTGGAAGAAATTTTGGTCATACGTCAACTATAAGTTGACGTAGTTTATTCTCTTTTGTATATGTGACTTGAAGATTTTTTGAGAGAAAAATTGTAAGCCTAGCATCATAATTGTTTTTTTTTCTTTATGTGGGTTGTACAAAGAGTAAAAATTGGTGGATGTGGTAAAACTTAGAATATTTTTTTTCTTAAGATACTTGGAGAATTTGGGTGAATGAAATCTATATGATTGTAACAATTTTTCATTTAGTGAAAACTTTGATAATCTATAAATATTTCTCTATCTTTTATATATTTTCTATTTCGTTATCTTTCTCTAAACAAGAATCTTGTGGTCAATAAAGAAATTCGTCTCAATTCCCAACACACCGTTCGCCACTATTATCGCCGATCTTCACTCACTAGCGCAAATAGACCCAGGTAAAGGTAAGTGAAAACTTCAAATTGGTTTGCAAATGTTTTCTTTTTATCAAAATTAGTAAAGGATGGGTTGATTATTTGTGCGAGTCTATAAAAATTAGTAAAATTTCTTAGAATTGTTGAATTTGCGCACCCCTATTCAGATTTTTTTTTTTTGCCCTATTTTTTTTTTTTAAGATGTCTTTTTTAAGAGTCTGTGTGCCTAATGCCTATACTGCGTTTTGTTATTATTATTTTTTCAAATTGGTTATCAAATATTCAAATGTGCCCACCCCTATTCTTGGCCCTCGATGTTTTTTTTTTTGACGTCCTATTTATTTATTATTTTTTTTTTTTTACAATCAATGTGCCTATACTCTGTTTTGTTGTTGTTGTTGTTGTTGTTGTTTTTTTTTTTTTTTTTTTTGGTTAAATTGGTTATCAAATGATTTTTTTTTTCTGTTTTTTAGTTGTTGAGAATTTGTTGAATTTTTAGGTGAAATCAGATCTTTTTGTTCTTGCTCCATCTCTGTTTTTGTTCTTGCTCCATCTCCAATTGCTGCTACGATTCTGTAATTTATCAAATCTTTTTGTATAGGTGAAAATCAGACCTTTGAATAGTTTCTACGATTTTGGACTAAAATAGACTATAAAAGGACTGGGTTGAATAGTTTATTAGATTCAATTTTTAAATGAATATTTATCAATTATTGAATTTGTTATTCTAGAACCTGATTGAATATTAATTTGAATATGCAGATTTTCATATAGACATGGATGATGAATTTCTATGTATTGGTGGAACCCCGTCAACAATAAATACAGGTAGAAATGTTGCAAATATTCCTCCACTTCCACCAACAACTTTAAAAAATAGTAGGAGACCCAAAAGCAGAAAATGTGAGGTGTGAATGTAAATATTGTGGACAATCTTATACTTATGGGGCTAAAACGTGTGGGACAAGGTACTCATTTGACTAGTCATTGTAAAAAATATCGGAAGACTTGCAGACAAATGACAAAAAATCTTAAGTTTTGATAAAAGAAATGAGGGTGGTGGAAGTAATCTTATGGCTATTATGTTTAGCAAGGAAGCATGCAGATTTAAATGTGCTAAGATGGTAATTATTGATAAACAACCTTTTAGCTTCATTGAAGGAATGAGATTTAAACACTTTTGTAGTGTAGTATGTCCTAGTTTTGATCTTCCATCTCGTAGAACTATTGTTAGAGATATTTACCAACTATTTATAGATTAAAAATTGAAGTTGAGAAATATTTTAACCACCCAAAAACAAAGTGTTTTCATTACTATAGACAATTGTACATCTATTCAAAATATAAATTATATGTCTCTCACTACCCATTTCATTGACTCTGCTGGACGATTTAGAAAAGAATTATAAAATTTCTAAACACGAGGGTGAAACCATTGGGAAGGTGATTGAAAATTACTTACATAAATGGGGCATTGACAAGGTGTTCACAATTACGGTGGACTATGCTAGTGCTAATGAAACGGAAATTTCATATCTAAGAAGGAAGACGTTGGGTTGGAGAAATGATAGTTGTGTGTTGGATGGAAAATATTTGCACATAAGGTGTTGTGCCCATATTGTTAACTTGATAGTGTGTGAGGGGTTGAAGGAAGCACATGAGTCAATAATTAGTATTCGAAATATAGTCAAGTATTTGAAATCTTTGTTTCCGAGATATGAAAAATTGAAGGAATGTGAGATCAAAGAAAATATTGAATCAAATTAATTGTATTTCTAGATATGCCTAGTAGGTGGAATTCTACCTATTTGATGTTGGAGGCAAATTATAAGTATCAGAAAGCTTTTGAGAATTTAGAAGAGGATGGTGGACATTACGTAGGCAATTTTTGGAAAGAAGATGGGGGTAGAAAAAGTGGTGGACCTCATTCATTACGTGATTGGAAAAAATGCCTCGATTTTTGTTAACTTCCTTAAGAGTTTTTGTGATGTTACTTTAAAACTTAGTACTTCATTAAATATTAGCTCCATGGTGTATCTACATAAAATATGTTCACTTGTAGCCGATTTGGAGGGTTGGAGATCAAGTGGATATTATCTTCTACGTGAAATGGCTACTAATATGAAGAGAAAATTTGATAAGTAATAAAAGAAGATGGACAATGTTAACCAAATATTGTTGGTTGCTACGGTGTTTCATCCAAGATACAAATTGGATTAAGTTGAGTATTGTTTTTGTGATATTTATAACGATGACGTTGCTGCTCATGCAATGACTCAAGCATTGAAGGATAATTTGATAGTTATTTATGATTGGTATGTTCAGTTTGAAGTAATTACTCAAAGCAGTCAAGATACCAGTGATTTGGATTCCACAAGTAGAGTTTCTTTTGCAAGTCATGTTAATACTACTTCTAGTGGGTCTTCTGTTCGTATGTCAAAGTTTAAGGAAAAACTTGCATCAAAATATTCAGTTGAAGTAAAAAATGACGTGGAAAGGTACTTGTTGAATGCTCATGAGGGCATAGAGAACAAGGAATTTGATGTCTTCAATTGGTAGGGTATATGGAAACAAGTACACTACTTTGTCTAAAATTACAGAAGATGTGTTGGCAATTCAGGTGTCTACAGTGGCTTCAGAGAGTGATTTTAGTACAGAAAGAAGAATCATCGGTCCATTTCATAGTTCTTTAACTGCTAAGATGGTCAAGGTCTTGGTTTGTATACAAAATTGACTTAAATCTATTCCAAGTGAAGAAAGATTATATATAGAAGATGTAAAGTATTATTACAAATCAGATGAAGGTAATTAACTATTTCATTATTTTCGTTAATTATATGTGTTTTTATATTCACTTATTATTTTTTGTTCCCAATGTAGGTTGTGAAAATGCCTCGGTTTCTTGGAAGAGGAAGTGAAGACTGTTGTAATTGTAGAAGTTGTTAATTTACTATTTCTTTTGGATAACTATAATATTTATACTTTTATTGTTTCATATGTGCTTGTTGGATAACTATAATATTGTACTTTGGTTGCTTGATTTGAGCTTCATTTATATTTTGAATGTGGTATTGTGTTGGTTTTATATGTAAAGTAGGTAGTTCGAAATTCTTCTACGTTGTTTCTATGTTGAACAAGGTTAAATCCATTGAAATCCATCATTTCCTTTGAAAATTGTTCTTCTATTGTGAAATTTGTATTTTGCCTTGATATGTGTATTGTTGGTACATTGAACAGGTTTAAACTCCATTTGAGATCCATTGATTTATTGTGAAATCAGAAATATGTATTTTGGCTATGATTATTGTTGGCGGAATTATGTGGAAGTGACCCAAAGTAATAAAAACAAGAACCGAAAATCTGGAAATGAAATAAATTAACCGAGGCAAGAGTTGAACTCTTTGTCCTTAAGTCAAAATTGCCCCGCAAGGTGCTTTCGGTCTTTGACAAATGACTCCCAAGATACAACGGTTTCGCTTGAGTTTTGTAGCACAACAAAAAAAAACTCAAGTACAGCGAACCAAAGATGGCTTTGTACTCCAACGGATGAAATGAAAATGGAAAACCAGATTTTGTGCAACTTAATGCAAGAACTTGGTTCAAAAGATGATGAAATGATTTCTTTATGTTTGCAATACGTTTCTGTATCAATTAATCTTTCAAAATGGACGTCCACAGATCCTATTTAACACTGAAGATCGGTTGAAAAACGAAAATGAATGAACCAAAACGTGCAACCCTTCAAAAAGACATGTCTGTTCACGCAAACCTATGCGATCGCATGGTTTAACCAAGCTGCGATCGCATAGCACAAAAAATAGAACAAGACTTCGTCCGGATTAACCATGTGATCGCAAGGCTTTGCCTCCTGCGATCGCATGGAAGGACCAAAATACACTCTGCTAAAATTTTAGCCATATTGCGATCGCAGGTTTACATACCTGTGCGATCGCATGGTCAAACATTTGACCCGATTTTGTCCTTTTTCGTAATTTCTCATTCATTCGATATTGGTTTCGAGATGCCAAATATACCCTTTAAACTTACAGATAAATCTGAATTTTTGTCCGGGGGCGTTGCCCCCGAGCCCCCACGAGGGGCGCTGCCCCCTCGACTCCCGCGACCTGACCGGGCAGGTCGAACCCCGTTCTGGGGGCGTTGCCCCCGAAGCGTGCGTTGAAGTGGCAAACAAATTTGCCTAAACGGATTGGGTCGGGACTTGTATATTTGGCTAAGTTGACACGAAGTCACTTAGTTAATTTATCAACATTTTAAACCAATTTCCAACAATTATTAGGTTTAAGTTTGTGAAATTGGTCCATTGTAATATTTGTTGTATTTTGCTTTAATATTTATTGTGAAATGCGTCCATTGCAATATACTAATATGGATCGTTTGTTTTGTTTTTTTTTTTTTTTTTTTTTTTTTTGTTTTTACACAAACACCTTACATTTTATTGTGAAATGGGTTCATTTCCTTGCAAAATTGGCCCAAATGTAGTTGAAAATTGGCTCAAATCCAAATCTAAATTGACAAATTGGCTTAAATTCAATTTTTTTTTGCCACATCCCCCAAACCCAAGAACCGACCCAAATCGAATCATTTTGGGTCGGGTCAGTTTAGTGAACCCGAATTGGTCCGTTTGGTTTGGCCATTTTCCAAACTGACCAAGTCGGTTTAGGTGTCGGGTTGGGTTAAAACCCGACCCATGCCCAGACCTAACTATAAGGATTCCAGGAAGAATAAAACGTAAGAGAATATTTATATTAATAGATATTGGGAATACTTACCACTTCATTGATGACAGATTGGTGCATTCATTGGGATACCAAAATGACAAGGCCAAACCTATAATAGTGACTATAGCAAATGGACAGAAACTTGAAAGTAAATCTGTGCGCCAGCCATTAGTTTGGAAAATGCAATGGATGGAATTTCAGTATACGTTAAGATCATTGAAATTTGAGGACAGTAATATAGTACCAAGGATGAATTGTCTTAGTCAATTTGGGGCAATAACTTTTGATATTAACCAGTGATACATCAATTTTATGAGTAAAGGAAAAAAGGTAACACTGAGCAGTCAAGTTATCAGCACTAAGTTTGAAATGATCAATGGAAAGTAGATGTAGTCCTTGATGACTAAACAACCATATGGGATAATGGTACAACTCTGCTCCATCACAGATGAGGATCTGATAGATACACCAGAAGAATGGAAGCTAATCTTAACTGACTTTGGTGATGTCTTTGCTGGGCTAAGAAGCTTATTTCCAGCTAGACTATATTATCATCAAATTCCACTCAAAGAGGGAACCCAACCCTTCAAGCTCAGACCCTACATATGCCATTTCATTCAAAAAATTGAGATAGAGAGATTAGTAAAGAAAATATTGGATACTGTGATTATACAACCCAAAAGTAGCCCTTTTGCCTCCCATGTAATTGGAGATTTTACGTAGATTGCAGGTAGCCTAATAACCTAACACTGAAGGAGAAATATCCCCCTCTGATTGATGAATTACATGGGACCAAATATTTCTCAAAAATTGATCTTAGGGCTGGATATCATCAAATAAGAGTCAAACATGATTATGTTTATAATGCTGCATTTAAAACTCGTCATGGCTTGTATGAGTTTAAGTTCATGCCCTTTGGTTTGACCATTGCACCAGCCACATTTCAAAGCTTGGTGAATGAGGCATTCAAGGAACAAATGAGGAGGTATGTACTTGTTTTCTTTTATGACATCTTAACGTATAGCATGGATATGCAAAGCCATTGTGAACACTTGGGAAATGTAGTGCAATTGCTGAAGAAACATCAACTATATGCTAAGTTGAGTAAATGCACTTTTGGGAAAACTAAGGTGGAATACCTAGGTCATGTAATTGATCAACAATGTGTATTAGCTGACCCAAAAAAAGTAGAGGCCATGTAGTCCTAGCCTATCCCAGCTATCCTCAAATAACTGAGAAGATTTCTTTGTTTGACTAGCTAGTATAGAAAATTTGTGAAATGATATGGAACCCTAGCTAAACCTCTCACTGATTTGTTGAATAAGGACAATTTTCTATGAGCAGAAGCAGCATTCAGTAATCTTAATATGGATATGAGTTCTGATAAGTACAATTTTATATGTATCGGAGCTCACAAAAAGGGAAAATTATTAGTACATTTGATTGTTTTCAGTTTAATGGCGCGTTGTTTTCTTATTATTTTAGGAAAAAGTCAAATTCAAGTGTCGATCTAACGAAAAGATAGAAAACAGAAGAAAAGAGGACTTAATTGCAAAGATAAAGAGACTTTAGGGGCTTGGCATGCAAATATCAAAGGAAGAAATCCAAGAACTCTACCAAAATAACCATGTGATCGCATGGTTATACACAACTGCGATCGCAAGAGTAGCTTTTCAAAGGCAGAACATAATGGAGACAAGCCATGCGATCGCAAGGCTTTCCGCGACAGCAATTTGGCAGTTTCCTAGTACAAATAGAATTCTACCAATTTTGTACTTATTGGAGCTCACAAAAAAGGACAATTATTAGTACTCTTGATTGTTTTCAGTTTAATGGCTCGTTGTTTTCTTATTATTTTAGAAAAAAATCAAATTCAAGTGTCGATCTAACGAAAAGATAGAAAACGGAAGAAAATAGGACTTAATTGCCAAGATAAAGAGACTTTAGGGGCTTGGCATGCAAATGTCAAAGGAAAAAATCCAAGAAATCCACCAAAATAACCATGCGATCGCATGGTTATACACAATTGCGATCACAAGGGTAGCTTTTCAAAGGCAGAACATAATGGAGACAAGCTTTGCGATCGCAAGGCATAAGCTCATACGATTGCAAGGCTTTTCGCGATAGCAATTTGGCAGTTTCCTGGTACAAATAGAATTCTACCAAGTCCAGAATAAGTAACAACTTAAACACACGACTTGGAGAGTTTGGAGAGGGGTATAAAAGCTATAGAAGAGAAAAATTGCGAGAAACGAATTTTGGAAACAAAATATATAAGGAAGAATTGAAGATCAAGCAAGGGATTGAAGATTCTTAGATAAAAAAACACGGGTTTTATTTACTTTTTCTTTTTCTTTCTTCGGAACATGATGAAATCAACAATTGTAATAATTTACGAGATCATGTTCGGCTAAGTTACTTATTTGTAGGATGAACGATGAAACATCATGATTTTAATTAATTAGAATTTTTTACGTTTTAGAAATTAATTACTTTTGGTTTGATTGTTCTTTATTTGATTGACCATCGAGAGAGGCTTTTGATTATTATAGGATCACCGATTTTCAATCCAAGGCAATTATAAACTAAAATAATTAAACGGGTAATTAATTATAAAACGTATAGGTGGATTCGCGAATCCTAGTGTTTGTAAAAATCAAAATCGTCCTCAACAATTTACTTTAATTGCGTGATAATTTAGATTTAATTACACATAGGTAGAATATAGCTAGATTTAAAATCAAATATAAATATGTGTTATTTACATTGTTAAAACTAGAACTAAAAATAAATTGGTTAATTGATAGCTGGTCCTCGTAAGTTTGACACTCTATTCATTAATATATTACTTGTTAACTATCCATCCACTTGCGGGATAAAATCGACAACAAGTTCTACTCCAGTACTTGCCCTACCAAACTTTAATCAGGCCTTTTTAATATAGACATGTGCTAGCTATGGAGGAATTGAGAATGCGCTTATGCATAACAAAATTCCATTAGCATATATCAGCAAATCTATTGGACCAAAAAAATTTGGGGACGTCAATTTATGAGAAGGAGCTTCTTGCCTTAGTCACTGCAGTGTTCAAGTAGGGACACTATTTAGAAGGATGTCATTTCAATGTAAAGACAGTTTACAACCCCTTTAAAGCAAAAGTGGCTTACAAATTTGATGGCCTAGGTTATGAGATTCACTACATTAAGTGTGTGGAGAATGTGGTGGCTGATGCCCTTTCTAGGAGATTGGAGACAGAAGTAAAGTGTAATGTAGTAACCCAAGTCACACATGCTTGCATTCAAGAAGTTATAGCATGTTATGAATGTGACACCACATCAAAGGAAAAAATACAAGCATTGGTAATTGATCCATAAACTAATAAGAGGTATCAATACTGTAATGGGTTGTTCAGATCCAAGCTGTATGTGGGTGGTGGAGGTGACGTTAGACAAAAGATAGCACAATCTATTCATACATCATAAGAAGGTGGCCATTATGGGATCCAAGCCAGCATCTCTAGGGCCAAACAACACTTCTACTGGGCAGGCATGATACAAGACATAAAAAGAGAGGTTTGTTAGTTTGATGTGTGCAAAAAATGTAAATAGAAACATGTGTCATACCCAGGGCCGGCCCTAAGATTTGGGAGGCCTTAGGCGAAAATTAAAATGGGGCCCTTAATATATTGAGATGTTTTTAAATTATAAATTTTTGAGAGAAAATTAAAAAATGATTAGAATTTGTGTTAAGATGTGGAGCCTAATATGTTGCGCTACGCAGAGCTGAACGCGGATCGACCTTCGCGGTAAGGTCGCCGTGGGGGTTGGAAGGGGGGCAGGTAGCCCCCCTCCCGGGGGCTCGGGGGCAGCGCCCCCGAAAGGTATACGGTATTTGTATTTTCTTAAGTAAGAGTGTTTTTCGAAATTTTGCCTTAGAGTTTCATTATAATTAGAAAACTTTCATTGTGTTATTATATATATGACTAATCTATTGTAAACAAAAATTATTATTTTTTATAGGACTATATAAATCCTTGTGTTTTTTATTCTTTGCCTTTTTATTTATTTTTCAAATTCTAACAATTTAGAAAATCATTTTTATTCAAGATAAAAATGTCTAAAATGAGATTTAAAAAAAAAAATTGCACGGTCTACAATTTAATAACTAGATTAAGATGAATAATGTTGTTAAATTTGAATTTATTTTCTATATAGACTTATTTCACATTTAAATAGGTTTATCTAAAATTTAAAAAAAATAAAAAAAAAACCAAAAAATGGCCAAAATTGGGCCCTACATGGCCGGGGGCCCTAGGCGGCCGCCTGGCCGCCTAGGGCCAGGGCCGGCCCTGGTCATACCCAGGTCTTCTCCAACATTTACCTGGACCTCAGTATTCATGGAGTCATTATCTCCATGGACTTTATTAAGAGACAGCCCAAATCAGAAGAGAATGATATGATATTGGTACTGGTGGATAGATTCACAAAATATGAACATTTTGTCACTCTGTCTTATCCTTTTGTAGCAAGGAAAGTGGCCCAATTATTTGTGGACATCGTGAGCAAATGGCCTTCCTCAGATCATCATTTCAGACAGAGAGTATTTACCAGTACCTTTTCGCAAATGCATAATGCACATTTATTCTAAAACATGTATTACAAAAAAATTTATATATTATATTTAAACTTCTATAGGTCGGGCTACATATGAAATTTGGGTATTACAAACATATATGTATGTGTGTGTGTGTGTGTGTGTGTTATTTGAGACAATCATAAGTCGGGCTACATATATGAAATTTGGGTTGAAACTTGAACTAAATTAAATTTTAATTGAATCTAAACAATTTGATGTTGGAGCTTGGTATTCTTGGACTAATGTTACAAAAAAGACAATGTAGGTTGAGGACTTGAGCTTAGGACATTTTAGATTGGGAATTATTTGATTTTTTATTGGGGTTATTCACAAAATGAGTGATTAGTATAAAGGAGAAAAAAAAAATACAGCCCAGCCCGGTCCAAGCCTGACTGCCTGGTGGGCTAACCAGGCCAGGCCATATATGCCCAGTTTTGTTCAGCCACCTTTTTCAGGGCCCAAACCACCCCAAAATTCTAGTTATACAAGCCGGACATTCGTCCCGGGCTTTGTTTTGCCACCTCTAAACACAACCTACCACCCACAAACAGATAGACAAACTGAGAGGTTAAATCAGTGTTTAGAAATGTATCTCAGGTGCATGATACATGATAAGCCTAAAACATGGGCTAAATAGATTCCATTGGCAGAGTAGATTCCATTGGCAGAGTGGTTGTATAATACCACTTACCATACTGCCATCCAAAAACCACCCTTTGAAATGGAATTCTCAATCCATAGCTAGCTATAGGTCCTTACCAGCAAACTAATATTGCTGCAGTGGAAAAACTGCTACATAATAGATATAAGATGGACCGCCAACTAAGAGAGAGTTTGGCACAGGCAAGAGCTTTATGTTGATAAGAATAAAACATAAAGACACTTCCAAGTTAGAGACTGGGTCTACTTGAAGCTACACCCCTACTAACAACAACCAGTAGTTAAGAGGATAAATCAAAAGTTAAGCCCCAAGTATTATGGCTCATATCAGGTGGAGAACAAATATGAGAGGTGGCCTACAGGTTGGCACTTCCAGAGGGATTCCATCATCCTTATTGGAAAAAAATTTAGGGATAATACAATAAGAGTAGTAGAGATTCCAGCAGCTATAACTATAGGAAATATAGACAAACAACCTTTAAAAATCATCAAGGCCAAAATGTTCAACAAGAAAGGTGAAGTTGGTGCTTAGTGGTTAATGCAGTGGGTTGAACAATCAGAGGAAAAAGCTACTTGGGAAGACTCAGACGAAATTCAGAAGGAATACCCTACATTTAAACTTTGGGGACGGCGTTTAGGTAAGTAGGAGGTTGTTACAATGGAGGAACAGAAAGAAAGAACAGAAAAGTGGCATCAGTGGGGATGAAAGGGAAGAACTAACCGACATAACTGTAATTTAAAAGAGAGAGCTAACGAAACCGTTTCACTTAAAGGAGTAATTATTGAATGCACTGTTACGACTTTTAAATTGTTATTCCATTAAACACGTTTTTCCTTTTTAACGGGCGTGTGTGTATATATTATATATATAGTGGGTAGGAGATATAATGCCCACCAATGAGGTGACTAAACATAATTGGTAGAATAATGTGTCTGGGGTCATAAACAACCAACCATGTGATGCCGCCTCAGCGTGAGTATTATAAGTGGGTTGGAGATCAAGACCATATATATATATATATATATATATATATATATATATATATATATATAGCAGAAAAAAGAGAAATGTTTGAATTGATGTTAAACATTTTCAGAATAATTCCAATTTCTTACTTATTTCATATCTTTCGAGTTTCTTCTACTCTTTCCCATTTTTTGATTTTTAGATAATTGATGTTAAATAGCTGAAATTCGAATTCTCTGGTTATTGATCAGTATTTGGGTAATGGTTTTGTGTTGACTCAACATTATTGCTGAGATCAAACAAGCAAGAAGTAGCACTCACTGCAAGTCTGACCATTATTGCAGAAGTAACCAAAGAGAATCCACCTAGAAGCTATTTGAATGATAAACATGAAAAAGATACTAAATAAATACAAGAATCAGTGGCAAGTTTCAATATTTACGTAAGAAGTACAGATTAACAATTTATAATCTCTTTATAAAGCAGTCTTTATCAGAAGTTCTATTTACAAACTTTGTATAATCTCCCTTTCCTGCTCTTCATTGTCTAAACCAGTTTGTCTCGCTTAATTAAGCACAATTGATAAAGCAGTTTTAAATATTGACTACTTAGATATACTTGGCACGATGCCCCAGTAACTGATGCCCAATCTTTGCCACCATTTCAAAAGTGCTTTTCGAGCAGCTTCAACGTCGATATCTACATCTTCAACTGTGGCTGCTAGTATACACCTGAAAAACTTGGCTTGAAGCAAAAAATAAGCATGAGAAATGAATAGCAAAAACTTAAAACTTACAAGAAAAATATTGTACAATGATCTCTTCAGTGGCTGGGTTGATGATGGAATGCGATTTTTGTTAATGGGCTCCCTCCATTCGTCGTCGATGAACAGTTGACGAATCAATATTGGAATTTCCATTGCCATTACTGAGTGATATGATCACTCACTCACCCTACACTACATGCATTTATGTTGGAAAAAAATAGTTTTTGAATATTCTTTTTAATGCTGCAACTTTAAACTAACAAAAAATAAACAACTTACTTGCAATTTGGAAAAAAAAATTAGATCAAGGAGTTTGACTATTTGTCCTTAAGACAAATTTGCCCCGTTCAAGTGCCTAAGGTTGAAAAGTGATTGTCTTCTGAGATACAATGATCTCTTCTTGTGATAGCAGCATTTCAAATCACAAGAAACAATGAATCGGAACTTGTTTTGTACTATTTTATAAATGCATGGACTGAATGTCTTAAATTTTAAAGTGCATGGCAGAAATGAAAATGTTTAAAAATATGAAGTGATTATTCTGCCAAAAAGTGGGGCATATTTATAATAAGCCAAAGGTTTTGTCTAAAATGACACAACTTAAAAGAAAGAGCAATGCTTGTTGTACAGATAAAGTTTGACATAATGGTTTACAGATGATTACGTGGCATTGTCAATAGTCATGATTTGATTTTGGAAAGCCTGTGGGGTCCATAAGCTATTTATTTGTACTATTTTCCTCAAAATTATTTAGATGATGTTTGGTTAAGTTTTTTTATTTTTTTTTTTAAATTTATTTTCAACCACTTATTCTATAAGACCCATAAATTTTAACTATACATTTTATCAACTTTTATAAAAAAAATTCCTAAAAAACTACTTTTAATTAATCCTCTATTTATTTGATTTCATTTAGTTACTATGATTATAATGATTTACAAAACAAATTTTGATGACTATATAGTTGAAGTTTTTGATATTACATTGATATGATTTGAACTAAATTAAATATAATTTTATAATTTTATTTATTTTCTTCAAGTGGATAAAAAATATATTTTTTTAAAAGTTATCGAGGTTTATGCTCAATTTTGTTAAAGTGATTTTGTCGATCTAATTAAGGCGATTATTGTATTGTAATATGAAAGTACTAATCTTTATAACCAAAAAATCAGAGGCAGTGTATAGTGAAATTTTGTAAAAATTAATATAATTATTTAAATAGGTGGAGAACTATTTGATGGTGCCAAAAATCTGATTCTAATAAATTATCCCCACTCATTAGTCATTACAAGAAAAAAAAATGAAAAGAAACTTCTCGTTTTATTAACAAAATACATTTGTTATACTACAATACTTCACATAAAATTATATAATTTTTCCACTCAATATTACAGTAGAATAACCGCCTTAATTAGATCGACAAAATCACTTTAACAAACTTGAACATATACCACGACAACTTTTAAAAAAAAATATTTCATCCACTTGAAGAAAATAAGTAAAAATTATAAAATTAGTAACTTTATAAAAATATATTTAACTTAGTTCAAATCATATTAGTGTAATATCAAAAACTTCAACTATATAGTCATCAAAATTTTCTTTGTAAATCATTATAATCATAGTAATGTAAATAAAATCAAATAAATAGAAGATTAATTAAAAGTAGTTTTTTAGGAATTTTTTTTTTATAAAAGTTGATAAAATGTATAGTTAAAATTTATGGTTCTCATAAAATAAGTGGTTGAAAAAAAATTTGAAAAGAAATTAAAAAAACTTAACCAAACATCATCTAAATAATTTTGAGGAAAATAGTACAAATAAATAGCTTATAGACCCCACATGCTTTTCAAAATCAAATCATGTACTATTGTCAATGCCACGTATCGTCTGTAAACCATTATGTCAAACTTTATCTGTACAACAAGCATTGCTCTAAAAGAAATGTCAAATCTAAAAAGACATATCATTTCTAGACACGTTTTGTCTTGAACAGACATGTTTTGCCCCCTTTTCCAACCTCCACGGCGACCTTACCGCGAAGATCGATTCGCATAGCGCAACAAATTAGACTATATAGCTTATCAATATTCTCTTGTATTTATGTCATGCTTAAAGGTATTTACATTTTGAGATTACCATGAAATGAGGTGTTCAATATATATTCCCCTATGCATTTTTATGTTGGAAATCGACCGATTTGCATAATAATTGGGTGGGACCCAAGTTTCGATTGGTCAAAGTAAATGTTCAATTAAATTCTACGTTTCGAATAGATGAACGTAGTATGTTTAATTGTATAAAACCATTCAATTATGATTGAGAAATTATGGTTGAAAGTTGGACTATAAATAAGGAATAAAATGGGAAATAATTGAAAGGTGTTTTATCCCCATAGGTTGGAAACTCAACCTTGAACCACTTAATAAATTCCAAGTTTGGATATGGGTTTGGGCCCCAAGGGACACCGCTAGTCTTTAGAAGGAAGAGGACGTAGGCAGGCTTATAATCGAGCAAAGCCCACAATTTTAATTTTTTGGATAAAATTTATTTAAATTTATCTGATTAAATTTTTCCTCCTAAAGAAACAGTTTTCCTTTCAAGTGGTGTATCGGTTTATTTAAAAAAAAAAAAAAAAAAAAAAAAACAAAACGTGTGTTAAGTGGGCATGAATGGTGAGTGGTGAATGGAGAGTTGCTTGGGCAAAATGATTAAGAATACAATTTCCTTTTTTCTTTTCATTTAGTCTTTCAGATAGTACTTCCTAGTTCTGGTTCGTTGTTCTTGCAGTAGAAGTGCTGCTTCTGCAAGTGTTCGATCGTTGTATTTTGAGAGACGTTTTACCATGTACCGTAAGCATCGTGTGACAGAGTAAAAACTTCTTAAGGATAGAGAGCTTAGTTCTCGTCTCGATTATCCTTCTTTCAGATTCTGTCCTGTTTTCTTGACTTGTTTATGTATTCTGCATTGCTTAATTTCTCACTGTTTACATATTGTAATTTTATAAATCTGAATGTTTCAATTCAGTTAATCCATTTTATTAATAAGCATGCCATCTTTCTAGAACTTTTATGCCTAACAAATAACATTTTATATGGTGCATAAACCGATATAAATGATTTTCATATTATGATGATAAATTGGTTTCTACTACACTGAGATTCAAAATTATCTACTTCAAATTCATTTTATTGAAATTATTTGACATTGTTGTGACAAATTATTAGACATCATGTGAGCATCATGTTAAGAAATAAATCTCACATTTATTAGATATTGAAAATATTAACTAACATATAAGAGTTTGGACTACTCATGTTAATAAGGTTGATGTTTTAAAATAGAACATCAAGTCTTAATATGATATCAAAATCCATTAAACTCAAACGAGCAATTCGATTTGATTAAAACTAAAAAATGAACACACATATTTCAATATTGGTGTTCTAAGATGAGCAACCATCTTATGGAACATGTTTAAGGGATAAATTCAACATCGGTTAAATACCAAAATATTAACCAACTTATAAGAGTTTGAGCTACTCCTCTTAATAAGTTTGATCTTTTAAGAGGTAACCTCAAGTCTTAATACATCATTGACTGAGTCTAAAAAAGATAAGATTCTTATAAGTAATAGAAGATAAAGTTACGAAATTGTGTTCATGTTTGGATAAGTGGTGCTTCCAAGTATATTAAGCGCATTTATGTTTAACTTGTTTGTCAATGTTTAAATTATAATTTAAGCTTGTCAAAAGTATCTTTTGTCCACATATTTTTTAAGACCCACAATTTACTATCCACTTATTATCCATATATTCTATAGAATTCACAACTTATAAGCACTTAAAATAATAATTTTTGCACTACCAAACATGCATTTAAATCTACTTACTTTAAGAAAAATAAATATGACATATTATCGATATGCACTTTATGTTGTTTGATGTTTTATCAATACAAAATTCTACATAAAATTGTAATTACCAAAAAATGGTAAGGGTAAAAAGGTCGTTGGAAATTAGAATTAAAGAATACCAAATTTATTCTGAAGTGTGTACTAACTGTACAAGAGACCGTCCAATTTATAGTAAAAGGAACACAACCCTAACCCTAATACAATTTAACAACCTTAATTACAATTAAGGAAAACAACATATACTAATATATGCCCACACATCCTCTCAAACTAAAGATGAGCGAAGACGCCAACTTGAGTTTGTAAATCAAATTACAACGGCGTCCACGAGGATGGATCAGCCTGAGAGAGCTGATCTAAGAGACTACAGACCTGAGAGTGAAACTCAGCAATGGATTGTCTAGGCTCTTGATGCAACTTATACAACTAGGATTCTAACTGAAATGGGGGGCAGCATTACTAAAGCAATTGTATCGATTTGCCAAATCACGATGATGTCTAGGAGGATGGATCAGCCTGAGAGAGCTGATCCCAAAGACTACTAACGTGAGAGTGAAACTCAGCAATGGAAAAATACCAAATCTATTTTGAAGTGTATAGTAATTGTACAAAAGACCATCATTTTTATAGGAGAATGGACATAACCCTAACCCCAATACAACTCGACAACTCTAATTACAATTAAGGAAAACAGCATATACTGTTATAGCACATGTTTGGAATTGCTTAAATTATAATTTTAACTTGTCAAACTAGTCAAACATACTTTTTATCCACACATTTCATAGAAACCACAACTTACAACCTACTTTTTATCTATACATTCACCAACAATTTATAATTTCAACACTTAAAAAATAATTTCAGCATTACAAAACGTGCGCATATGCTGACACCCCCTCTCAAACTGAAGATGGGAGCAAAGATGCAAACTTGAGTTTGTAAACCAAATTACGATGCGTCCAAGAGGACGGATCAGCCTGAAAGAGCTAATCCCAGAGATTACTGGCCATGATGGATTGTCCATGCTCTTGATACAACCAATACAACTAGGATTCCAACTGAAATTGGAGGGCAGCATCACTAGAGAAATTGTATCGATTTGTCAAATCACGATGACGTCGAAGATTATGGATTAGCCTGACACTACTAAATTGAGAGTAAAACTCAACAATAGATTGGCCAGGCTCTTGATGCAACTGGTACAACTAGGATTCTAACTGAAAATGAAGGGAGACATCACTAGAGCAATTGTATCGATTTGCCAAATCACGATGACGTTCAAGAGTATGGATTAGCAAGTTTGCCATTCCGAAATTTGGGGAGAAAACTTTGAATAGAAGGAACAAACGTATTGATAAACCAAGATAAAATCTTATAATAAGTGGCTTTCCATACCTCAAGATGATCACCAAACTCTTTCTCATATTCTTTCTCAATTTTCTCTTCAGTCACAAAATGCCACAATCTACGACAAATCAGAAAGACCGATATCTGCTAGACCCAAATACTATAGTTGGTGCCATCCAAAACAATATCGATAGGACGAGTAACATTAACGTCATTAGTGGAAGCCATAGATGCTAACCAAATTAGTGCAGATGGAGATGCGAACGAAAGATTTCGGCCGAAAAAAAGAAGAAGAGAAAAATGCAATTTTAGAGGCCTAAGCGATAGATTTTGGCCTAAAAGACCCTCAATTAGGGCATAACCTTGTGTTTTGCTCGTTGGGTGATTTCCTCCCGAAATTGACTACTAATTCTTAAAAAATGGACGCCTTCAAAGAAAGTGCAAAAATTGTTTACGAGATTCAGAAATTTAGGTGGTGTTCTCTTTGCGTTTCTGTTTTGTGTTTTGAGTTTTGAATTCATTTTGTGTTTTGTGTTTTGAGAGCTTGTTTTAAAATTTTTGAAAATGCGTTCTTTTTGAAATTTTTGAAAAGTGTTTCTGAAAACAGAAAACTCGAAAATGCGTTTCTTTGACATTTTTTAAAAATTTGGACTTACTTGGAATTAAAAACAATTATTAATTAAAAACAAATCAAAATATGTATTGTTGGAATTAAAAATAATTAAAAACTTTTATCAATAATTATTGTTGGAATTAAAAAAATTTAAAAAATTTAAAAACAATTAAAAACTTAGAATTATTTGGAATTACAAATTATAATTAATTAACAGCAATTAAAAACAATTATGTTTGGAATTAAAAACAATTATATTTGGAATTCAAAACAATTAAAAACAATTATATTTGGAATTAAAAATAATTTAAAACAATTATATTAATTCAAAACAATTAAAAACAATTATATTTGAAATTACAAAAAATTTAAAACAATTAAATACAAGTATATTTGGAATTAAAAATAATGTAAAACAATTAAAAACAATTATATTTGGAATTACAAAAAATTTAAAACAATTATATTTGGAATTAAAAACAATTTAAAACAATTATTTTAATTCAATACAATTAAAAACAAGCTAGGGGGATTCAAACCCCTGACATCCAACATTGCTTAGTGCATGCTGACCATTTGGACTAGGAATCGGGTTATGTCAAAAAATGCGGAAACTGATTAAATTATAATTATTTTTCCCAGCGTCAGATAAATTAAAAAAAAAAAATAGAAATACCGAATGCTGGACTCAAAACCCTGACCCCCTTAATGAAAACGCGTGTTTTCAACCGTTTTGGAAAACAGCCATCTTTGTACACAAAACGCGAAAATGATGAAAATATCATTTTCTATTTCCTTTGATAAATTTTGGGTGTTTTGGAAAATGCATTTTCAAAAATGGTAAAAAAAACGTGTTTTCACTATTTTCAAAAATACAAAACATAAAATGGGTTGAAAACACCAAAGAGAACACACCCTTAGGTTTCAGAACTTGAAGAACAAATGGATCTGATACCATGTTGGAAATAAGAATTAAAGAATACTATATCTATTGTAAAGTGTGTATTAACTGTACAAGAGGCCGTCATTTATTTTTAAAAAAATGCAACTCTAATCTTAATACAAGTCAACAATCTTAAATCTAATACAATTCAACAACTTTAGTTACTGTTAAAAAAATAATATATACTAATATATGCTGACGAAGGTATTTTATTTAGTCAAATCAAAAAGTAAATCAGAAAAGCTTCAACTACCGTGCTTATTCTTAGTAGCTTACTTCAAATACTGGCCAGAAATCCGCCAACATTTTTGACCAAACATGTTTGATAATCTTTGGTGCTCATAAGAATGTTTGAACATCTTATAACTCCACCTATTTGTTAAATTTGATTTTGTTGTTTAAGAGAGGACTACAAGCTCATGTAACATTTAGATAATAATTAAGTGATAGCATATTATGGTGTTAATTTGTAGATTGTCTAATCATTTTATTGTTATCATCTATAAACAATACAACTTGGATATTTGTTTGAAAATTAGTTTGGTAATGTTGGTTTTCATCAATTTTGATTGGAGTTGTTAGTCGAGTACGGAAGTTGTAAGATTAAATGTGTTTTATTTTGCGAGTATATTAAAGTAGTATATTTAGTTGCTCCAACTATTTTGGTTAAGGCTAAAAGTAAATTGTTTAAATACACGAAAATTGTTAGAAAATAAATTAAAATATTGTGGAATATTCTAAAATCAATTCGACTAAAAAGTCATGTATTTTTTGGACAAGTCATTTATAAACAGTCACATTCTTTCACCTTAGATACATATCTTTGGACATGTACTTTCCAAGATGTGTCTTTTTAGATATGAAGATATTAAAAATAAACCACTTATAATTACAAATTTAACCACTTTACTTTCAACTACATGTTCATACGCATTTTGCACAAATCATTTTAGTCTAGAAATAATTTCTTCATAAAATCCAAGTCCAGTTTTTCATTTAAAGATAGAACAAAATGATGTTCAGTTTGTTGTTTTAGTAATTTGGAGTGCTATTATTACGAAAAGTAGTCATTGTATCTTAGGAGATGTGTGCCAAGAAACGATTGTTGGAAATGGTAGTTTTAATTATGTTGATTTAATCAAACTTTGACCAAATATTTGAGTAGATCCCGATAATCAATTTATATGTATGAGTAGTCAAACGCATTCTACTCCGTGAGTAGATGATCATAGTATATTTGGTTTCACAAAATCATTTTCAGATGAATGAGAAATTAGAGCCAAAATTTGGCATCTTAATTGGGTAGGGTGTGTTTGATTGGAAATTGTGGAAAAGAAAAAAATTTCCATGTAAAAAGGAAAATAAAAACTACCAAAATAGTGAGAAAATATTTTCCACAAAAATGGCCAAATTCATGCTTCAAGTGATTATACCCTAGAATTCATTTTCCTTTTCCACCTTGTATTAAACAGCCAAAGTAAGAAAATATTTTCCTCTGATGTGACATTATTTTCCTCGGACGTGACATTTTCCATGGAAATAGTGCAATCAAAGAGACCCTTAGAAAAATAAAAATTAATTGAAGGAAAAATGGAAAAAATCTCTTGTCCCACATCACATACCCCAAGTTTGATACTTGGGTTTGGACCTCAAAGGGTACCAATAGTCTTTAGATGAAAAGAGACCTAAATCTTATTAGGTTCGATCAACACCACACATGCACATCGCCAGCCAAGTTGCTGGTCCAAATTGGATTTGGTTCAATATAATCTTTTTGGACAAATAAAATAAATAATTATTTTATTTTATTTATTCTCTTCCAATGAACATGTGGCTCCAATAATACTTTGACACGTGGTTTATAACAGATCGGTTGTTCAGATCGTGACACGTGTCACTACTTCTAGAAAACATATTCCAGAATCCGTATTTCCCTGAACCAACATGCCAGTTCGAACAAAACTTTATCCAGAACAGGTGTGTCTGTCCAAACATGATTTTTCCAAGTGATGTGTTCTTTCATACATGACTTTTAGTTATTATAAATAGGTCCCCCTTCACTTGTGCAAATTTTATTCATTCAATAAATTTTTCTATTTTATTCAATTATTCACAAATTTTTTTCCTTGCTGTTTAAAATGTTTCTACCGCAAGAAGAAGACTGTTATATATTGGGAGATGATCGCCTATATTTTGTGAGCATCTAGGGATGGCAAATTCGTCTTAAAGAGATATAGTCAAATCTCTAGCCTCAATCAACCAGGTTAATTCTGCATTCCGCTAATTGTTTTGTTAATTCAGTTAAGTTCTTTTACAAAATATATATTCCAACAACTGTAAGCACTTGTGCAGGGAAATTTCATATTAATAAAAAAAAAAAAACTCTTATCTTGACTAAATCTAATTTTTCATATATCTACATTTTCGTAACTTACTATTTTGCTCATTTTTTTATGCACATGTATAAGTTGTCAGAATATAAATAATGCACCAATTTTACAAAAATATCAGTATAGAAATAGAGTTTGGGATGTATCATGTTTAGTCATGATACATGTTCGCATAAGTCGCCTTTAGCCGATAGCACGTCTCTGCATGGTCACTTTGTTTACGAGTCTTACGACAGTGATTATGATTCAGGGGGCGGACCCTTTAAGGATCTAGTGGGTCCAATTGCACCCACTGGATTTCCAAAATTTTCAGATTGTTGGTGTTTTTTCACAACCCAAATGCAAGCCCAAATTCAATCAAAGCATGGTTTTAATTTCTTTGAAAGCTCAACCCAAATAACACCCTTAATCCAATTAATCATAAATATTGGAATCAAACCCATAAAACTCATTACATTCTTCTACAGCTGAGAGTCTGTGTGATGCGATCCATGCAAGCCATGGACTTTTGTTACATTGGACTCAATCTAAGGAGCATATTGGAAGTATATTAGAGGCTAATGGAACATTGGAGGACAAAAATAAGCATGAAACGAAGTTTGGAGGTCAAAAACGCAAGGCATATTCTCGAATTAAATCCGGCTTTTGGCAAGTTTAGTTTCCTTTTTGATTTAGAACTCTTATTTAATTGGTTTTAGGTTAATTTCGAATTAGATTAGGTTTCTTTCGTATGTTTACTATTTAAACATCTACGTTTTTTGTGAGATTAATCAAAGTGAGGATTCACTTTCTTCCGTGTTCTTAATTGAACAAACCCTAAAACTTATCAAAGATTTCGCAAACATTTGTGGCGTTTTCATAACTATGGTTCTTTGATTCAAGAAATCATCGGGTCAAGTTCTTGCGGCCAGATTTTAGCTTTCTTGGGGTTCAGATCAAATTTTTTGTGGGTTCCGGGATTTAATCCTTCGCGGGTTCGCATCACTGTGTCTCTATGATAGTGTGTGACTGCGATCCGTCCCAAGTCCAACTCCCAAGTTCCAACTCAAATCGACATTTGCTCTTGGATTATTGAATATTAAGTGAGTTTTTGCACTTTTATTTCTCATAGTGATGTTGCCTTCAATATGACCAAATGCCCTAAGTTTTTCAGTAATCTGTTGAATCTATTGTGCACTTGGAGTCTTTAATTCTTGCATATATAAGTTTTCAAGCATATTTATTTGCTCTTTTGTGGGATTCCAATGAGAACCTGCTCAACTATTACTGCCAATATTTTTTTCACCCTCTATTATTAAATGGGAAGGAACAGTTGTTAAAATAAAAAAAATAAAAAATAAAAAAAAGTACTACATTTTGATTTTTGAATATTATCATTGTTGTTTTGTTTGAAATTATTTTTTACATAATTTTATATCGTCCCCACTGAACAATAATCTTGGGTACGCCCCTCATTCAGGCTAATTAATAGCTATTGTTGACTATTTCAGCATATAATAACTATTCACTTTGCACCGCACCTATAGCTCATGTTGTAAATTTCTCTCATTTCCGGCTAGTAAGGAAAAATTAAGATGACGACTCGAGTCCAAATTTGTTATCCAAAATATATATTTTTTTAATCGTCTCTTCAATAAAAATTTTATACATTATTAAATAAATTAATTTATCAACAAGTGTGGATGTAATAAATATTGTTTATAATGATCCACTCATCTATTTATTTGATGATGTACATTAAATGTTGTCCATAATTATTTTAATTTATGTATTTGATAATATGTAAATTTTTTTATTGGAAGACAGCTAAGAATACATATATTTGAGATATCAGATCTGGACTCGAGAATCACTAGAAATCCAAATTTTCCATTTTTCTAGTTGAGCTTTGCTGTCCTCCCAATACATATTTGGCACGTCGGCACATTACATTTTTCTTTGCAAACAGTTAGACGCCGATGTATAATATGTTCAGATCTCAAAAAATTATGTTAGGGTCTTCTTATTTACTAAGAAAATATGAATCTCATAAAAAGGGCAACTTTACTAAACAAAGTGTATGTTACAATAGTATTGTGTTACCACGAGTCTTGATAACTTTAAAAATTTAATAGATTCGTAACATAATCGTTAAGCCTAGGTTTTTTATTTTATTTTATTTTTTTATTGATAACTTATATATCTTGAATAGGTCATGTAGAATAAGTCCATCTTTATCCTTTTCATCTCTCCCCAAGAATAAGTCTTCGATTGACTATTGTGTTAAACACAGAAATATTTGTTAATGTACAAATTTCAGTCAAAACAGGGAACAGCGTAAAATCAAATAAGAACGAAAGAAATTAATAAATCGTCTATTTTTTGATTTAATAAATTATAAAAAAAAAAGTTTATATTTCACAGAGAAAGATGAACAGAATTAAATCAAACTAAATAGCAGTATCAAAATCAATCAAAAAGAAAAACACAAACCCTAGAAGCATGCTTGGGCGGGGAAATCAGGATTTGTTAGTGGTTTTATTGTATTTTTGCTTGATCCATTGCAGGCCTACAGAAGTTCCTTCTTTAACCTTCTTCACGCCATTGGAAGCCACTGCTTTCGTTTTTCCGAGGCCTTCTCCGACCTTCTTTCCATACTTCGCCGCCGTAGCGCCACCGCCGCCGGTGCTCTTCTTTTTCTCCGGAACGTGGTCCGGCCCGTTGTCCCATTGATCAGCCCATGAGTCGTTATTCATTTTTGAACCAGATTAGAATTCCAGAGAGAGGTTTTTTTTATGGATTCTTCGGATTTGTTTGGGGTTTTGGATAAATGCATATGATCCAACCTATATATAGGGGAAAATGAGCACCCGTTAGGATTCCATGTTTTTTAGTCAATATTGTGGTTGAAGGACAATAATGCCCTCGTTTCTTAATTGAATATTTCTCATATTAATTAAAGGCTTTTTTTCACAAATGGTTCCTACCTTTTACACTTATTGCGGGTAGAGGAGTTATTTTTTTATTTTTGGCAGTATAGCCCCTATGTCAAACTTTGTTGGCAACAATGGTCATTTCCGCCCAATTCCCTCAAGCGTGCAATTTGACGGCAGTCATAGTGAAGTTGAACAAACTTACAGAGTCTTCTTCTCAAGAAATTTGTTTAGAAAATGAGGCTAAATTGAAATCCAGGGAAGAATCCAAGAATTTATGCCTCAAATTCTACTTCAAATTTCTCATACTGTTTTTTCGAGCTAAAATATTCTTGGCCTGTTTCTCCAATTCATCCACCACCACCTATTTTTCAAGACAATCTCAACTTTTCACTACCAAATCAAACCCTGGGACTGAACCTCAATTTTCAAGATTTCAACAACTTGGACACCACTCTTTATTACAATCCCACCACTCCTCCATCACTTTTTCCATCATCTTCTTCTTCTTCAACTCCATTTTCGGTCATAATCGCCACCATGGAAACTCCATGCATGGTGGTGGCTATGGCGGAATTCATCTAACCGGAAATGGACTTAGATTTGCATCCAGCAATGGATGATAAGGAGATGGCCTAGATCAGATCAATTGGAGACCAGCATCAAATGGAGTGGAATGACACCATGAATTTGAAATTCACCTCTGCTTGGTGGTTCAAATTCTTGATTGGGGTGGGTACTTTTTTTAATTATTTTCTTTTTTTTTCTTAAGTTTAACACATGTGATGCAAATTTTTATTTATGAACAGTATAATACTAAAAATGTCTTTATAAAATAAAAAGAGTAGAACGCACGTGGGGACCATTTATGCAAAAAAGTCAGAACTAACGGTTAATTTGACGGAATTGGACGGAAAGAACCATTGTTGCCAATAAAATTTGAAATATAGGCTACACTGTCAAAAATAAAAAGATAAGTCCTCAACCTGTAGTAAATACAAAAGATAGAGACTATTTGTACAAAAAAAAAAAGCCTTAATTAAATTAAAACAAAAGAAATATGGACAAAAGGATACATAGTAACAGAGAGCTTCTATTTACACCCCAACCCCCAATCCCACCCCCACCCCCACCCCCACCCCAACCCCAATAATTTTTCTTTTCTTTTGTTCTTTACACTCATAATAAAAAATATAAATAATTTATTCCTCCACTCGCGATGTTCATACATTTCGTCCTTGCACCTAGCTTACCCTTGTATTCTAAAATAATCGTAAATTTAACAAAATTTGCAATATATGAAGACACAGTTTCTGTTTAATGCAACGTTGATTTGTGAATAGAGGCTTGATGGAAGAAAGTATTAAAATGCACAAAATAAAAAATTCATAATATTCATGTTAATTAGTATCATAATTAAACTCGAGAAAGAATAATACAAGCCAAAATTTGTAGAATTTTGAATTGAATAAGAGAGAATGTTAGAAGAAGATGGACGATGTTACAAAGTGTTCATGGAAATGAGTATTTTTGTAATTTTTGCTTATATTTTAAAGTATAATTTAGAGAGGGTAATTAGTACGTTTCGTCTTTATCCTTTAAGTCTATTGTGCAAATCGTCCATATCGTTTGAATTTTGGTATTTGGGTCCTTAAATTACCTATTCTTTGCGCAAATCGTTTATGCCGTCCAAATTTGTCAATTTTTGCCGTTAAATCAGCGCGTCATCTGCAATTTCTCATTATTTGAAGGGCATTTTCGTCAAATCCATTTCACATGTACTTAATTGTGCCACGTGTCCAAAGAATAATATTAAAAAAAAATTAAAAACCCATTCTCAGATCCTCTCTCCAAACTCTCTCTCTTCCCTTTGATTCTCTATCGAAGGAGGAAATCGGGTTCACTTAGCCTCCGATTGCCTCCCACAAATGATTTGATTTCTCTGTACAGTTGCAATAATCAGGTATTGTTTGGTTCTCCATTACCACATCGAATTTTGGCCACCAGAAGCTGTGGAACAGAGGTCGTGCTCTGTATCAGAATGGATGACTACTCACTCCATTTGGATCCATCGCGATTAACAATGAAAGTGGAGGAAGAGGGGGCAAGTTTTTTGGGGGTGGTGGGGACAGGAGGCTGAGGCTGCAACACTACTTGAACAACCAAGTTTTGAAGTGCCCATGGTGTGATTTGCCGAACACCAAGTTCTGTTACTACAATAATTACAACATTTCTTAGTCGCGCCACTTCTGCAAGAGCTGCCGGAGATACTGGACTAAAGGCGGTGTTCTCCGCAACGTCCCAATTGGCGGTAGTCCAAGCCGAAAACCAATATTAGTTCAGTCGCAGATGGTCCCAGTGAAAGGAAATCGAGTTCCCATTCGAGTAGTGAGAATTCAAGCCTCACCACTGCCACTACGTAGGCCACTTATACTTTCGCCATCGCCACCACTGGCGCCTTCAGTGCCAGCACCGAAGTTGGTTCGTCCTCGCTGAAGTCAAATCATCAACTTTTGACATTCTTGAACTGTTTCTTGATTTGCATTTGATTTTTGAACTGTTTCTTTAGTGAATCAACCAATGTCGGTGATGGTGGTGGCTTGTTAGGGTGTTAGAAGTGTAGGTTTTTTTGGTGGTAGTGGTGGGTAACAGTATAATTTATGATTTGACGAAATTGTCCTTCAGAAATTGGAAGAGTGTACTGTGCGCACTGATTTAACGGTAAGAATTGACAGATTTGGACGGCATGGACGATTTGCACAAAGAATTGGTGATTTAAGGACCCAAATGCCAAAGTTCAAACGATAGGGATGATTTGCACAATAGACCCAAAAGATATGGACGAAATATGCTAATTACCCATTTAGAGAGGGTAAAAGTTGATAATTTTGAACAGGGACGGAACCAGAAATTTTTTGACATCATACTCCTATTGAAAAAAAATTATTTTGCACTTTAAGACCGGATTGTTGCTGGAAAAAAAATTACACTAAAAAACGATTTTTTTGGGTACCGCCTTCCTAAATCTGCCCATGGTTTTGAGATTGATATTATTGAGGAGAAAAAAAAAAATTAAGCGTGAATTGAAGCACTCAATAAAATAGAAGAAAATGTTTATATTGTTTGGAGTTCTTAGATTTACTAAAATGGCTGCCTCCCTAAACTAAGAATTATTAAGTTGATTACGAATAACTAACATGCGGAAAAAGTGATGAATAGATTTTCGTTTCTAATCTCATCAATGTGTATGTTGCTATAAAATGAATTATATTTCATTAAATATAAAGATCTTTTTTATATTTGTTGCCTAAAAAAATTGAACTAAAATGAATAAAGTTATTTACAATGTTTGATTTAAAAAGGAGACGTTTCATCTATCCATATATTTGACAAATTAAAAATCGTGACATTTAATTTGATCTAATCTAATGGTCTAGATGTATTACATATTTATTGAGATGTGATTATAAAAATTTTAAAAGATTTTAATAGATTTAAAAGATTAGATTAACATAAATCAAGAGTCTTGATTATTTGTCAAATCATTTGACAGTGCAATAGTCCCATTTAAAAATATATTATTCTATCATTCTTTCACCAGTACCACACCCTATACCAAGGGAGAAAAAATGGAAAATTAGCACAAATGGTCCTTAATTTTTGTTCTCGTGTAAAAATGGTCTCTAATATTTATTTTTTAACACAAAAATCTCTAACATATATGTTTAATTCGTAATTCATTTTTATTTGATTAAAAAGATAAAAAATTTCTTAATTTTGATTAGAAAAAATTACAATTGAATTCTTAACATTTGTCAAAGAAAACTAACAATTTTTTTTAATTAACACTTTATTGTCCAAATTGATAATATACTAAATTATTTTGTATATTTTACGAACTATTATAAAATAACTAATTTTTTTATTAGGTAACTATATTATTTAAAATTTAAAATTTTATTTTATTATTACAACATAAAAGAAAAATAAATTTGTCACAAACTTGACAATCAAATACTTTTATTTAATTGAGTTATTCGTTAACTACAAATATTAGAGCTCCAATTATATTGTTCGTATTTTAATTTATCGTTTTATTATTGTTCAAATATAAAAAAACTTATAATATGTAAATTAATTTTTATTAGTATTTTTATGTTAAAAAAGTATAATAAGATTTGTTCAATATCATAAAATTATATACGCTATTTTGTTATTTATTTAACATAATTTTTATTCAAAATTTTCAAATCACATAGCAATTACATATACTTAAAGCCCAATAATTTTACATTTTTCTCTTATAAAAAATTTAATTAACGTGACTATAGTGATAAATGTAATATGCTAAATTAAATATTGTTTGATAAATGTACCGGACTCATTTGTATTTTTTTGCAAATGTTAGGAATTCAATTGTAATTTTCTCTAATTAAAATTATTTGCATATTTATCTTTTTTTTTTATCAAATAAGGACTAATTGCACATTAAAATACTTATGTTAGAAACTTTTGTGCTAATAAACAAACGCTATGGACTATTTTCACATTAAAAACAAAATTTATAGATCATTTATGCCAATTTTCCTAGACAAAAAGTTCGATCAATACATTTTACGGTTTTGCCTTCAGTCATTTCAATGACATATTTTGAAGATAATAAGGTTAGGATCAAATTCCATCCATGTATATTTCATTCTTCCTTGTAGTAAAAATTTCTAAATACGTTGGTTCACTAAAATCACATTTATCACACATTTTATTTATGTAGTTTATATATGACATATGCCACTAATACAATGGCCAGTAATAGGATGAAATTATAAACTAAGTGCATGTTTGTCTTAGCTTAAATTATAATTTAAATTGATCAAATATACTCTATATATAATGTAGGATTCACAATTTATTATTTACATATTTTATAAAACTCACAACTTATAAATATTTAAAAAATAATTTTAAAATTGCCAAACATGCACTAAATTGAAGAGTTCTATTCAAACTAGTTTGAAAGTTCCAATTAAATGACTATTTTGGTTTACTATGAATAACATTAGACTATTTGTAATTCAGTAATTTTGTAGTTCACACCTACTTGGTAAGGGTAATACAGTAATTTTCAGTAGCGTGTGTGTCGTCAGCAAATAGTTTTTTTTTTTTTTTTACCACATCTGGCTGGCCCTCGTGTCTTGTTGGAAGATTTTCATCTTGTTGACATTTGGATCCTTCTAGAAGATTCCCCTAAGTCCTAACCTACCTTCCCCCCTCCCCCCCCCCCCCCCGTCTACCCCTCTTTTGACTAATTTGCAGCTTGATTGGCTAAAACTTGACTTTGCATTTGGCAATAGGGTTCGGTTAAACCTAAGCTAGGATTGATTAGGTTAGATTAACAGAAAATTGGGTCAAATCTAATTTTAGATCAAATACATATAACTTACGCTAAAGTGGCATTACCTGATTGATTGTTTATAATTTTACACTTATTATTTTTACTAAACATGTGATGTCATATCAGTGTGAACATTATAAATGAGTAAGAGATTAAAATCACTCCGTCTATAGGTATGATTATTTAATAATTTACATATGACATACTAGCTTAGAAAATAATTTATATAAATATTTTTAGAAATAATAAATAATTGTACTTGTTTTTAAATTCAACGAAACTTGCTCCTCTATTCTAAACCTCTATTGGACGGTTCCGGAATGGATAGAGACATTTGAGTTTGAACCATAGTTCATAAGATAATAAAAGTCAAAATTATGTGATATACTTATTATTTTCTCTAAATTAAAATTTATGATTTTTAAAATATTGGAAACATATCAGCAAGTCAAATTGAAAAATTATTTTTCTATTCATCAGTGAATAGTTACCTACTTAATTTAAATCCAATAAAGTTTAAAATTCAAGCTTATCTGCTCACGAGGAACGCTGACACATTTTATAAATTATGGTGAACAACAACGGTACAACAACGGTCACATATCTATTCACGGTGACATACAACATTATGTGACTTTTTAAAAATTGAATCCCAATTCCAATTTCAAGGGTCTTAACTATTTCTGTTACGGAGATTTGGTAGAAGATGTAAATCTCAAAATGTGTTTCAATGGAGTAAGGTTGAGAGCTTACTGCTTTCAAGGAGCATTTTTCATACCAAAAGTAGGAATCGAACATCTACCCTACAGTTTCCAGCGAAGTTGAAATTACCTCACTCTTGCATTTCAACCAACTGAGTTATGTCATGTGGATACATTATTTGACTTTTTAGCACATGTTTGAGATTGCTCAAATTATAATTTCAACTGGTCAAATTAGTCAAACACATTTTTTATCCACATATTTCATGGGACCCACAACTTACAATCAACTTTTTATCTACACATTCATCAACAGTTTATAATATAAGCACTTAAAAAATAATTTCAACACTACCAAACACGTGCTTAATAAAAACGTAAGAATGTGACTTTTTGATGAATATTTTTAAAATTATATTTTTTTTTCTAGTGTTTTTCAAACTATAATTTTTTAGGCAACAAAATAAAAAATTCCCATAATAAAATTTAGGAAAATTGGCATAAATGGTCTCTAACATTTACTCTTAGTACGAAAATGGTCTATAATGTTTATTTTTTGGTACAAAAATCTCTAAATTATGTGTTTTGGTGCACAATTGGTCCTTATTGATGAAAAAGATAAATATGCTTTTAGTTTTAATTAGAAAAAATTGCAATTAGATTCTTAACATTTGTCAAAGGTGCAAATGAGTTCGATACATTTTTTAAATAATATTTAATTTAGTATATTAAATATATAACTATAGTCTTGTTCAATTAATTTTTTTTCATAAGATAAAAATGTAAAATTATTGTACTTTAAGTATATGTAATTGTTATGTGTTGTGAAAAATTTGAATAAAAATTAAGTTAAATTAATAATAAAATGACGTATATAATTTTATGACATTGAACCAATTTTATTATATTTTTTTAACATAAAAATACTAATAAAAATTAATTTTACATTATGTATTTTTTATTTTGAACGATAATAAAATGATAAACTAAAATATGAAGAATTGTAATTAATAAACGAATAACTCAATTAAATAAAAGTATTTGAGCATCAAGTTTATGACGAAGTTATTTGTTTTTTTATGTTGTAATGATAAAACAAAAGTTTAAATTTTAAATAATATAATTATTTAATAATAAAAAATAATTTCATTTAACATGTTTGTTAACAATAGTTACTTTATAATACTTCGTAAAATATACAAAATAAATTCGTATATTATCAATTTTGTCAATAAAGTTTTAATTTATAAAATAAAAAAAGAACTCGCCAGTTTCCTCTAATTGTTTATAAAAGATAAAAGTATCGAATCCATTTGTAATTTTTGCAAAATTTAGGAATTCAATTGTAATTTTTTCTAATTAAAACTAACATATTTGTCTTTTTAATTAAATAAAGACCAATTACGCACCAAAATACATAAGTTAAGAACTTTTGTACTAAAAAAATAAATGTTAAGAACAATTTCAACACTAAGGACAAAAATTTGAGAACGCCAATTTCCTAAAATTTATTTTGATCTTTATTAGATGTTAAGTCCAATTCCAAAAGGATTGTCTCTCATGGGTAAGGTCGGCATTTTTATTCCTGAACCAATCGAATCGATCTTGAATTGTACCAAACAGGGCAGATTTAGCCATGGACCACCCAATGATCTTGAATTGTACCAAAAAAGGGCAGATTTAGCCATGGACCACCCAATGATCTTGAATTGTACCAAACAGGGCAGATATAGCCATGGACCACCCAATGATCTTGAATTGTACCAAACAGGGCAGATTTAGCCATGGACCACCCAATTCAAAGAAGAAAAAAAGTTTTGCTTTTCATTTAACCAAGTTAATTTGCAAATTAATTTCAAATTATAATTCTCAAATATTAAGAAAAGTCATTGATACCATTTTGAAGTATTCACTGCGTATTTCGTAATGCATATTTCAATTTGTAAAATTGTTGAGTTATAAAATCGCAATAACAAATTAAAAATGGCTGTACGAAATGAGTTCAATAAATCTAATTTGTGGTCATCGCCTATTTTGACTTATTTTTGGACTATATTTCTTGATTTTCGAGATACGTTCTTGGTTGTGCCTCATTTTCGTCTTTTCGTTATTGTCCTATTGTCGAAGTCTTCTTAAATTTTTATTGCAAGCCCCCCAATTTATTCATCATTGATCCAGAAACTATTGATGTAACTGTTAAAGATGAAGACCATGCATTACTCCCAATTATGGGAGAGAGACACATCCATTGGAAAAGGTTCAAAGTGAACTTCTTGGAAACTACTCTATCTGTCCTATTTATACATACTGATTTTTCTTATTTGTCCATCCTAAAATATAGTCTATTCACTTTGTTGACTTGAGGGTGTATTTGACATATTCATTTTCTAATATACTCATATTTAATGTACTTTGTTATTAACACAAATAAACTTGTACTTTTCAAATGTAGTGGGAATTAACAGTACTTAAATAAAGGTAATCTATGAGAATTCTTTGCAAAATTTTATTTTTCAATAACGTTAATTAACATTTTTTAATCTGTGTGAAAAACAAAATCAGCCTATATAAATGGAACGGAGGGAGTATAACAAAGAAATGATGCTAACACTTGAAAGAGAGAGAAATAATAAATATAACTCTTCTTTAATACTCCAACCGTCCCAAAAAGATTGGCATGTTTCTATTTTCACACAAATAAAAAAATATAGTTGTTTTACTAGTAACAATATATTTTACTAACGTTTTTTTAAATATGTCTTTATATTAAAATCATTACTCTATTAAAATTTAAAACTTACCATTTTAAATATGGGGTATATTAGAAAACTAAAAAATTAAGTTGTTACGCCCCAATCCCACTTGGGCTCCATGTGTGCGCGGTCAAAGTCAACCGAGGCTATTTTGTGCCGAGGTGGTTAGTCAACCGAGGCTATTTGTGTCGAGTAGGTTAGACAACCGAGGCTATTTGTGCCGAGGTGGTTAGTCAACCGAGGCTATTTGTGCCGAGGTGGTTAGTCAACCGAGGCTATTTATGCCGAGGAGGTTAGACAACCGATGCTGTCAAAGTCCGACCCTGGTTGCGTGCTAAAAAAGCATTCCCTACCAAACCTGTGATTCAATCTCTGAAAGATTGATGGGACTGCCTACCAATGCGGCTTGTCACAGTCATAGCCCCTTAGTTTGCGGCTGAAAGTGACTTTCTCATTAATGCTAATGACGTGACAACAAAGATGTGACTCAAGAACCATTCAGATGGAACCACGTGTCGCACATCGAAGGGGATCATTCTTGTAGAATTTGCCTATAAATACTAAGCTTATTTCCACAAGAAAGGGAGGTTGAAAATATTACTCTCACCACACATGTATCAAGTCCTCTATTCTAATTATTCTTCAAGTGTTATAACCACCTGGGAAATCGTTAGTTAGAGGCCCTCAAGCTATTACCTCTCCCATAATGTGTTTCTCTTTATCCTTGGTTACCTACCCACCCGGGCCTAGGTATATCTGCGTGGTTGAATAAACCACGTGGCAGTCCAAATAAGAGGAGAAATACACGTAGGAAGAGGAGGCATGGGGTTCCTGTTGGTAGCCATTTTTGGAGGTCAACATAAGTATACTTTCAACAAAAAAAAAAAAAAATTGCCTATAATTTAAGATGGGTAAAAAAAAAAAAAAACAAATTTATCTTTTCAGAACGAGTAGATTACTATTTAGCGTATGTTTGAAGAGAATTTTAAACTAGTTTTTATTGCTTTCTAGTCAAATTCCCCAATTGAAGACACAAGTTGCAAAGACAAATGCGATGAGCCCACATGCACAAGCCCTCAGCAAATTGTACCCATTCTACCAACCAATTTCCAAAATTAACCTTCAAGTCAAATTATACAATATAAATGTCAAGGTGAAATGGGGGACAAATTTGTAAATTACGCTGACAATGGTCCTGGAAGAATCAGATTCAACATTATGAATCAACTTGTGCACATGACCTGGGGTCCTCTTATCAAAAAATAAAAAATAAAACACTAATTTTTAGAGTGTGCATGATAAATCATTGGACTTCATACTATTTTTTTTTTTTTTTTTGTTTCGAAAACACACCCTTCACTATACGAGTGTACACTCTTTCGAGCTGCGGAATGCCATAATCAGTTGTACGCTCCACAAATAGCTTCTTGATTGAGTCGATTTTACTCGAAATCTTTCCATCAAACATGTTAAAATCTTGGGATATGCAACTACTATTAAAATCAAGACTTCGACGCTGTTGGCCATCAGTATGAGAGCTTTATAGCCACTGATGCTTTACACTATCAATATGATTGGTATCGGACACTCTGTAGTGCTCAATCGCCGGTGGGAAAGAAAATAAACGAAAATCGCTTGCTGGCAGGGGCGGATTTAGGGTTGATTTCGCTTTGGAACTTGAATTTGAGACAATTGAGGAAAAATAAGTGAGAGTATTTCATTCGGATTTAGGGTAGAATTCATCTACGCTAAAAAGGATTTTTGGATTTTACAAATTGGCATGGGCTAATTATAATTTTTAATTGGGTCCGATAAATTTAATTGAAATTAAACAACAACAGGTTATATTCATTGCTAAAAGTTTTAATAACCGAACGTTGCCAAATATTTCATTTTTTTTTACAATAGTCAAAGCTCATTGTTAAATGATAAATTATATATATTGTTTGCAACAAACTACGAACATTGCAAAATGTGCTAAAACTCAATATTTTAACATCGTGATTGAACGTTGCGAAATGTGCTATTTTTTGACAATTGTCGCTACCCGTTGTTAAATGATGAAATATAAAAAAAAAAATTGCAACAAACTACGAACGTTGCAAAATGATACATTGGCAACGTTCATTTAAATACTGTTGTTAAATCTCAATTGAGTTAACCAATGACAACATACATTTAATAACTGTTGCGATAAACCCTTTTTAGCAACACACGATTAATGAACGTTGTTGTTTAGATGTTGTAAAATGCTATTTTTCTTGTAGTGGTCGGACGAGGAAAATAAAATAAAATAAAATTAATGCTACATAAGCGTTAATATTAGTTTTAGATAGAATCAATTGGAAATGAACTTTTAATTTGACTGTCTATTCAATAGACGTAGTACCGCTAGTACCACATAGACTGGAAGTCCATTTATTTTACTTGCATACCATGTAGATTTCAATAGATAGAGTGCTTTGAAAATATTCCTAGAGAATATTTCAATATAATGAATTTAGATAAGTAGTTTGAGTAGTTAAAATGATCATAAGCTAAGGATTCTAAATGAAATCAAAGAGTGTGTGCAAGTTGGGAACAAACAGGAAAAGTGGGAAGCATTTCTTGTTAATTTTAATTTCTAATTCAAAAGAAAAATCCACTATTCAAATGTTTGCAAGAGAAATCTATAAACACATTCATTCTTTTTCTTTGAATAACACAAGAACATACATGTTGTATCTGTGATATTCTCATCTTCTTCTTCCCATATTATTTTCTTGCATTCATTAACAAACCAAACATAGCATTTTTTGTTGGGAAATTAAGTAGGCATACTAGTGATCCAAGTCAGTTACAGTGGCAAGCAATTTATCGAGTCTTAAAATACTTAAGATGAACTATGGATTATGGTATACATTATTCTGGTTATCCTCTATTTTTATAACGAGTTATAAATACTAATTCGATCACTCATACAGATGATGCATATATCAACTAGTGGATGGATATTTCCTTTCGGTGGAGGAGCTATATCATGGTGCCATGGGGTTCGAAAAAGAAAAACTTGTATATCAGACTCCACTATGACATGTACGAAGTCTAAAAAACACGTTCATCTAAGAATAGTTTGAAACTTGTATTATAAACCTTTTTAACAACTTCAAAAAATGGTAGATGATTGTTAGAGAATATTTTGAACTTGATATCCCCAATTGAACTTTATGATTGTTTCATGCTAATTTGAATTTCTAATTCAAAAGAAAAAACCACTATTCAAAGGTTGCAACCATGGGGAAGGTTGCAAGAGAAATCTATAAATAAATTCATTCTTTTTATTTTCTTCATTCATTACATTCATGAAAATTTGTTTTTATTTTATCATTCTGCAGTACGGAGACAAAATACGAGTCTTCTCTAACATTAAGTTTATTCTCCTTTGTGTTATGAGTTGTCTTTGTTTATGTACATCGCATATAACATATTTTGTTCTATTGTATCATAGATGTGTATTTGCTTACTCAAGTACATCACTTTATAGTAGGAGGCAAATAATGTTTTAAGGAAAGCGCTGTAGTAACATGCCTTAAAATTTGTTATACTTTCAAGGTTTTGCAAGGCTTCTCGAACTTCAAAGTTCGTGCACTCTTTCCAACCATTTGGTTCGACAATTGGAGAAGGGGATTTTTCAGTGTTTGCGCACTATTGCTACCATTTTTAGATGTTCGAGTTCTTGTTGTTGCGGGAGTTAGGTTCTCATTTTAGTGGATAGTAACTTGTTATTTTGATAAATGTTGAGGTTATTTTGGTCTTTTACTTGTCAACTCTTAAAATAAGCCATTTTTTTAATTTCAAAATATGCTGGGATTAATTTATTTTCGAACTTTAATATTAATATGGTTGGTAAAATAAGATATTTAGTTCAATTCACTTTTAATTTTAGCTACACATTTTTCTGTGTATATAATTAAAAGATGATTCGTTTTTAACTTTAGCGCCACATTTTTATGTGTGTATAATAAAAGATGATCAAATAATGATCAAATTCAACAAACAAGTAGGTAAATGGATGCATCAACTATTAGCTTAGAAAACACACTTGTCCCTGTAGAAAATGTTGCATCTAATGATGTTAGGTATTTAACTCAATCATACCCAATAAAATATTTGTGCACATTAAGCTTATGTAACAATCATGTTAGTGGATATTGATACGTGTCAAAAATTAAAACTTGAAATTAATTGTAATTAAACTTACTTAATTCGTGTCATGATTTGTATTAGGGTAAAGAATGTATGTATAAGAAAGTTGAATAAAATGACTCTCATATTCGATCCATTTTTGCATACTTGGACACACCACCAAAACGAGGAGTTCTAATGAGAAGAATAAAGTGAAAATTGTTGAAACCATTCTACTTGAAAATGGAAGAATTGAATAGTATTTTTGGAAGCGCTTATAAGAGTCTGTTTGGTGTGGATTATAAACTAGTTTATTTGATCAAAATTTTTGCCTTTGTAGTATGATATTTTTTTATAATTTTTGATCAAATAAACTATTTTGATTAAATAAACCAGTTTATAATCCACACCAAACGGGCACTAAGTATTTATAAGTTGATAATCAAACATCATTTTTATCTATATATTTCATAGGATTCACTACTTATAATCTACTAAAAAAACCTCTACGAGACAATCACTATCACATCAAGATCAACATGTGCACACTCCACTCAATGAGGGAACGTCAAGATCAATGAAGGTGATATGGCCATTATTATGTTAATGCCCTTGCGAAAGCCATTGGAGACTATTGCAATATTTGTTGCGAAGACAATATAATTGTAGATGAAATCTTTAGTGCTTAATCAAACATCATTGGCCAACAATGTCTTTCCAAACAAGAGTTCCTCGTTGAAATCATATCAAAACTTTCGAGTCACATTGTATATCATGGAAGGTCTGACAATCATACTGACAAAATCACATCTTCCAAAATGTGTGTATTACCACAACTAGAATAACTAGGTAGTATAAGAATTAGATTACAAGACGATATTATTAGAGTACTAGATAATATTTAGTGAAAAATAGAGTGCTGAAAGCAATAAATAAGTTTATTCGAGTCTTTGCAGACAAACCAACATAAAAATTTGAGATCTATCAACTTGAATCGACACAATATAATTGTCAATACTACAAGGCTAAACTATGTGCACAAGTCTACCTTGGAACAACCACAATGGGGTCTGACACGAAAATTCCAAATCCTTGCTAAAAATATCTTAGTGCTTGTTTGACTTAGTTTAAATTATAATTTAAATTGGTGAAACATATTTTTTATTTATACATTTATTATTCATTTATTATCTACACATTTCATAAGACTCACAACTTAAAAACACTTAAAAAATAATTTCAGCACCACTAAACACACGTTTGACCAAAAATAAAGGAAAAAAGAAGACTGATGGAGAGAGGAAAAATAATAGTCTTTATATAACATATTTAAGTCTTTATAACTAACTTCCATTTTGGATGTTATCATGCCTTTGTGGAAATCATAATTTATTGAAAAAATAAATTAAATTGACTTGACTTGCACAACAATGGAGGTATATTATTTGGTACGAATTAATGTTTTCTAGTAATTATTTTGCTTTCAAAATCGAAAAAATAAAAAAGTATTAGTTTATTTGTGATTGATGAGATTGTAATTAATTATATGAAAGTTTTGTAACAACCTCAAGTTGATGAATAAATAAAATTATATTGAATTATTTATTAAGATTCATTAGTTTTACTTGTTTAATGTTGACTTAAATTAATTCATTTTTACATCCTTGTATGTGAATGTTAGAAGATATTAATCTCGGGATAATATATATAATTGTTGTTCACTTTCAAAATCGTTCAAACTATATTAATCAAAACACACAATTACTGCACATGTTCTAACGTAATTGACTATTACAAAAATACAGTTTAAAAAAAAAAAAAAAACAGTACACGACAAAATTTTTCACAAATTTTTTTTTAGTTTTCTCATAAGGTAATTATGATATTAAATATTTTTTTTAAGAAAATTAAAAATTATACAAAGACAATTAAGTCCTATTCTCTATAAATTATTAGTCGACCACATGAATTTTTTTTTGGGGAAAGTAATACATATACACTAACTTTTTGCTGGAAATTGATTTATACTGGACTAAAAAAAAAAAAAAAATCTAAAAGAACCAAATTGAAAACAAATAAATTGAAAAATATTAGATATTCAATGAAGCCGAAAATTAAACATTCTTACCTTCAAGAAAATCTAATCGGTGGTTTCATTTTGGAGATACTTATCCAAACATTTCATCAACAATTTAAATTCAAATTTCAAAGAATCCTAGTCCAGCTTCAATTCGGACTCACCATATTCAGTTGTACCAGTAAATAGTATACCGCTTTTCGGTGGAATCAGACCGTACAAGCTTGCTCGCGTTGAAGAACAATGAGGAGGAAGAAAGTTGATAGGAGAGATTTGAAGAATGTTGAAGAGAAATGAAAATGAGATATTTGATGTGAGAGTGGTTTTTTTTTTTTTTATTATTAAATTGAATATAGACGTATGTTTATTTTTTACGTGACTAGGAGTGAAAACTTTCCTTACGGTTGGTGATAATCTGTTTGAAACTCCGGTGCTAATTGTTGTAATTCGAGGTGCTGATTCTAGAAAATAATTGAACAAGTATGTAGATTTTTTATTTTCTTTAAATTCATATATGATTAATGTTATTGAAACTTTATGTTCGATGAATTGATCAAATTAATAAACGTTAGTTTTGGCAGATGAGATAAAAATTTGGTTAATTTTTGGGTATGCATTCTTTCAATTCCATTTCTAGGCACTGTAAATATGAGAATTGGTTAATATAATTGATAAAAGATTATTGATGGCAAATGATACAAAAATTGTTTATCGACTAACAATTTCTTTTGTTCACATGAGCAACGAGGGCAAACGCAACGTTGTAGTTGGTGGTTGTGACGAAGTGGGTAAAGTGAAGGAGTGGTTCGATTATATGAATTAGAAATATAATATAGCTATGACTTATGGTCATTGAATTAATTTAATTTTTTAATAAGTTATTGAGAGAATCATTAGCGCAATATTAGGGTTCATTGGTTTATATCATCTTTAGTAATATTATTACTAGTAAGATTACCGACTACCTTTATCACAAACAATTCATTCATTTTACTCACTTCGTCATAACCACCAACTACAAAGGCGTCAACTGTGATGAATGAGAATGTTATTTGTTTGGATACACCAAACAGCGCTTGCGTATCTCACTTGAAGTCAAAAAAATATGTTGTCGGCTCAAGAAAATCGGCCTGATTGGGAAGATTCCTGTCGCCAGCGCATCAAATATTCAATCCTAAAAGAATTCTCAATAAATTGAAAGTCTAGTACAACGAAATAAGACAATTGTGGATTTGTGTGTTACAATTGATATTACCATATGTATCATGATGTGTCACAATTGTGTATTTATGTGTTACAATTGATATTACCATATGTATTACAAATTGTAACAAATGTGTTCATAGGTGATTTCTGATTCTTATCATATTATGTCAACTGATTGTGTAAGATTATTGACATCTTACTACAAATGTTATGTATCATGACGTGCTACAACTGTTATTATCGTGAGCTTTATTATTTGTAGTACGAACTGTTACAAATGTGATATTGTTGTGATTTTTTTTGTCTTGTCATGTTGTGTTAATTGATTACGTTGTGACAGTCTGTGACAATGGTATGTAACATGAGATGATACAAATATTATGTATCATGAAGTGACACAAACGTTATTATCACGAGTTTTGCTCTATATTTCACAAACTATTACAAATGTGATCTTGTTAAAGTTTTTGGTTGTTGCCATATTATGTTAATTGATTGCGTTGATGCTTATAAATAGTTAATGACCGATAATACTTTTTTTTTTTTTGGTGAAGAAAGAGATTTATTTTTTCTTTTCAAACAGATATATCAAAGTTATATTTGGATTATTGAAACAATTATCTCATAATTAAAGATTCTATAATTTTCGATTATAATGATTTTTTATTAATTAGTTTTCAGTTATGGTATGTAATTAAAAAATAACATCACTAATTAAAAAGAAGAAGACATACTTAGGGGAGTATCCTCAACTCAAATTTTAATAGATTTCTTAATATTTATAAATTTTTATAAATTTCATGGAATTTAATAGAATTTGACATATTTGATAAGATTTTAATAGATTTCTATATAATAGATGTTAATAGATTCTCATGGATTTCATTGAATTTGTGGTCTTTTTATTAAAAATTATATTTTCATCTCCTCAATTGTGTCAACTGTAAATTTTGAAAAAATTTTAAAATTTCATCATAACATTTCAAGTCTATTTTTTTTTTTTCAAAAAAAATCAAATTATATCTTGACGAGAAACTTGCTCTAAAATTAATGTTGACAAGTAAACTCACCATAAAAGCACAAATTTTTTTTTTAAATAGACTAATAGCAAAAAAAAAAAAAAAAAATGGACAACTAATTCATGATATATTGATACATATAATTTACATTTTAAATATTAAAAATGAGTATCGAAACGTTTTAACTTTTAAAGAATTCTAAATTATAGAGGTTGATAGAGTTCATATTTGTGATTTTTTTAACCATAACCACTTATTGTGCACAAACGGATTATTATTATTTTTTTTAAAAAGCTAAGAAAATAGTATAATGTCTGACTAGATCACTAAAAAAAATAACATTGTGATTACAAAATAAAATTCATAACATTATCGTACGTTAAAAGAAATTTCTAACTTTATCATTTTAAACAAAAAATTCATGAAGTTGGAAATATGGGCATCGTTTTGAGAAAAACGGAATAATGACATGAATAATTACAAATTGGTATAAACGAGTTTCAGTAAAATTTTATGTGAAAGGTGAGAAGTTTGTGAGAGAGAAAGAAAAAAAGTCAATTGATACAAAATAATTTCAGCAAAATTGTATGTGAAAAGTGAGATGTTAAAGAGAGAGAGAGAGAGAAATCAATTGAAATTTTGAGGTTTGGAACAAGAATTGTTAGAATTTTTTGTAGTTATAATTATAGTTCCAAATCTATTGAAATCTTTCAAAATCCATTAATTAATGAAATCTTTAGAAATTCACTAGTTATTGAGGACACCTAAATTTCTAAAGAATCTATTTAAATCCGAGTTGGGGACACCTAAATTTCAATAAATTCTATTAAAATTTGAGTTGAGGACACCTAAATTTATGTGAATTTTTCAAATTCATTCAAATCTAAGTTGGGGACACCCTCCTTAGTATATTCTAAATTTTTAGTACCTATTTGTTTTTTTTTTTTTTGTAATTATCACGACCGTAGAAAATTTCTCATCTACTAGCTCCAAAAAATACACATACGCCTATATTTATCTTAATTTTCAAAATTGATTTTTCTCCATTATATCTTTTCTGTTCTTCAAATTCAATCTGCTCAAATCAAATTCTCAAATCCGCATTCTTATTCATCTACTACATGATTCTCAAAATTTATTTTTCTCTATCATATCTCTTCCGTTCTTCAAATTCATTCTTCTCAAATCAAATTCTTAAATTCACCTTCATCTTTATCTGCTTCATATTCGAATTGCCATTGAATTGGAATTGTAACACACGATTGGATCCACACCGCGGGAAAGCAGTATATACTAGTTTTAGAATAGTTGTGTATTTGTCACGAGAATTTCTCATCTACTGACCCAAAAATCTACTATATGTCTATCTTCACCATCTATAATTTTTTTTTAGTTTCCTCAATTTGCTCCTTTTCTATTATTTTTCTTTTCACCATTCTTCTCCAAATTTTCCTTTTCAACTTCAATTCCATCTATCAATCACTATTTATTTTTTTACGGTTCAATTTTATCGCCAATCACTATACTCTATAAAATTCCTTTTCGAAATGGGAGTCGGTATACCACTAGAAAGTTCAAACAGTGCTACTACTATATGTCTATACACGCTTTGCACGCGGTTTGTGTGGACCCAAATTCCTTCTCCAAATACAGTACAATCTCCCCTTCACTTCATTCATGGCAACACGCCGCTCTTCCCTTAGACCTCCCTGAAAAAAATGTTAATCAAGATCAAACAGATTGTTCCATGCAGTGACAAAAGCCCCAAATTGAAGACCCCTCATATGTGGTGATGTAAACAATTTTATCCTTTTTTGGACACTACTAATTCAATAATTTTTGTACCCATTATCATCCACCAGATCATCATTCATCACGCACCCAGAAAAGGTTACGAAATACGCAATCATTTGTATGTAAATACAAAGTTCTGTATATATAATTATATACGCTATCATTGTTTAGTTCTCGGATTCTTTTTTATAGGATAGCGGATGTTGGTTTTTTTGTCCCCTCAACCAACACTAATCAATAGTACTATTATCTCGAATCCGGGTTTTTTTGTAAAAACGTAGAGAGTTGCTTGCTTCTTCGTCTCTGCTTTTTTGAGGGGTTTTGGAAATGTCGCAGAAGCGGCAGCAGGAGGGCACTTCCTTTGATGACATCCGTCCTCGAAAATCCCCTTCTTTTAAAAGGTAGTGTTATAATGATAATAATAATTTTGTGTTTATTTACCTTATACTTGGTAATTGATAAATTTTCTGATCGTGGGTTTGATTATTGCTCATCAATATGCAGTATGCCAGGATTTAATAGTTTTGGCTTGGAATTGTTTAAAGTTGAAGTGGGTCTTTTTTATAAAAGAAATTAGATTTGGATTGATTGGGAATTAATAAGGGGTGAGTTTGGATAAGGTTAGAAGGGAACTGAATGTTCTTTTGATCTTGTTGGTTGAGAAAAATTGCTTCTGACTGTTTATGTTGTAGGGATGAAGGAAAAGTTTAGGGAATTGCTGTCTAATTAATAGTTTGTTTGTGAATGAGGTTTTCTGGTCATAATTTCAAGTTAGTTGATTGTCATTTGAAGTTTATGGGATAAGAACCGAAATTCATGCTATCATGGTTCCCATTGTAAGTTATAGGGCTTGTCCCACATAGAAAGGGCTTTGGATGTGTGAACCTCTTGAGTGCCTTCCCCTTAATAGTTAGTTTTTGATGGTGAGTTCTACCCAAGAGGTTGTAACAATGGTATTAAAGCAGGCATCACATCTCTCGGTTGCAATCGAGCGGTGCGGATGGTGACGCCGGCATAGCAGTATTCGCCCAGGAATAGCAATAGGCTAGTGCAAAGCCAGTTCGATGTGGATGCCGGAATCGCAAAGCGTGGTGGTTTATCACGGTTCCCACTGCCCATATTGAAAGTATGGATTTTGGGTGTGTGATTTATAACTCCTTGGACACCCTTCCCTTAATAGTTAGCTTTTAAGGGTGAGTTCTACCAAAGAGATTGTAACACATGCTAACAAGCATATACAGCCGAAATAAAAAAATACCAAGAATTAGAAATCTACTTATTATTAAATGGTGATAACGACATCAGTTTACAATATGAAAAGAAAAGAGAAGGAAAAGAGATAATTTTGTTCAACAAGATTCCAAGTGGACTGGCAATGCATCCTGTGGAAGTAACTTGATCCCAGTTGACAAAAAGGTTGTAAAGACATGTTAGACTATTGTCTAAAATTTCATCCCTAAATCAAACGCACGGAGAAATGATATCGGGGCAATCCTATCTGCCACAAACGTTTTGTTTAGATGGTCACGAGTATTGGAAAAGTGGAATGTTAACAACGGCCACTCTTGGGAGAGTTGAATCTATAGTTTTTAAAAATAGAGAATTCTAATAAGTGTAGTTTTTAGAAGGTTCAGTTCATGGTGCATGGATACTGATTTTCTGGGTATTTTTTCATAGTGTGGTGCTGGAGGTAATGAACTTGCGGAGATTGCAACATATTATGGAACCAGTTCTGGAGCCCTTGATTCGCAGAGTTGTAAGTTCATGGTCTTGATGTTATTCCTTTAATGTCTGCTTTTGACACTGTATTGATAGATTCTTTTCTTAATATCTTCACTTTGTGATTGAAATTAGCTCTGAATTTAGGAAAAGAAGAAACTGTGTTGTAAGATTTAAGTTGCTTCAGTCACACTGGATTTCTGTGGCAAGAAGACAAGAACACATTTTTTGTGGTCTATAGTCCATTTCTCTTTTAGATTAACAGCCATGTATGCAAAAACTGTCACTAGATTTGCAGGCCTGGAGACCAAATTCTATGACATTTCAATGGATATAAACATTTGCTCCTACGTGTTTAACCATTATATATTGTTGATAAAAGTCCTTTGTTGGTAATAAACTTAAGCAGGGAGACACCGTGCATCTCATTCTCAACTAGGCCTTTTATAAAGTTGTACAAACAATGTGTGGAAATTGAACATATGTGTGCATGTATATTCCACTAAAATTTTCCTACGACTCTTTTGTTGTTAGGTGAGCCGTGAGCATACTTATGCTGAATTACTCTGTCCAAAGTTTTGTTTGGACTGATATGTGGATGACTGCCATTAGAGGACCAACCATGTGGTCTTTTTGGTAGTTCTGTGTTTTCTTAAATACAATAATTAGTGATGGATTCCAGTGTGAGCTTACAGGTGAAAGAGGAAGTTGACTCAGCATTAAAGAAGTACCTGATCAGCATGAACCGGTATGGAATTAGGTTCTGATGGTAAAAGTAGTAAAATAAAAATACACGAGACTGTTTCCTTCTTGTTTTGCAAATTCATTGCTGACATATGTACTTTTTTAGGAATTTTGGAAAAGATTTACATCCTTCTGAATCAAGGAGTTTGCAGTTATGTTTCTCAAATGCTATATCTCTTCCAGTATTTACCGGAAGTCGTATTGAAGGAGAAGAATGTAGCAATCTGAAAATAGCATTAGTTGATGATCTTACAGGGCAAGTTGTTTCCAGTGGTCCAGAATGCTCTGCGAAGGTAGAAATCATAGTTCTTGAGGGAGATTTTGATGGTGATGAAGGAGGCAATTGGAAGATTGAAGAATTTAAGAATAATGTAGTAAGAGAGCGGGCAGGCAGGAAACCCCTTTTAAGTGGGGATACAATTTTGACTCTTCAATATGGCGAGGGTTCAGTAGGTGATATCTTGTTTACAGATAATTCAAGCTGGACAAGAAGTCGTAAATTCAGGCTGGGTGCCAGAGTTATGGACAATTTTGATGGAATCAGAATAAGAGAAGCGAAATCAGAGTCCTTCGTTGTCAGGGATCACCGTGGAGAATGTGAGTTCTTCTGTTACTTTTTCCCCATATATAATTTAATTCTAGAAATGTTGAATAATTGATCTGGAATAATGTGATAGTTTGTGAAATTACTCCCTTACAGAGTATAATGCTCCTGTTATCGTTGATCAGGGAATTGGTGATTAATTCATAACATTCTTGTTAGGTAGATGAGATCACCAATACATGTTAGCTTAAACTTTTGAGGTCCCATATAAGCATTTTCTTTCTATCTGGGAATACAGATGTATGTAACAATCAGTTGTAAGTTCTAGCACTGTGTTTCTTGTATAAATTTGACATGGTCACTTAGTTTGAGCACCTGTGGTTTTGGGCAACACCTACATCTTTTCTGTCGTGATGACTCAACATATGATTATTGAACATGGTAATATAGTGTTTGATTTTGATCCTCCCTGTTGATTATTTTTAACAATCATAGATATCACTTACTGTATGTGTCAGTTAAAATGAAAGTATTGTGAAATGAAGTAGAAATAGTAAGTTATTAGGCATAACTACTAGATCACTAGGAACATCTGATTCTTGGTTCGTGTCATTCATTCTTAGTGATGAATGATAATAATATATAATGTACCAGTGAGACCTACTAAAGTGGCAAAGGCTTATGCTTGAGAACCAATAGTCATAGATGCATTTCTCACCAAAATATAGCAACATTCTATACCATTTGTCATTTTTAATATTTATATTTTGCAAGTAATCTTGGTTTATGCTCTTCGTTACTTAGTGATAGCAGAATCATTGGAGTTAGAGTTGGTTATCTGATACTCAGGATTCTTTTCTGATATACATTAAAATACACTAAGAAGCTATGTTAATTTTCGTCTACCTCTACCTCTTCTAACTTGTTTTTTTGAGATTGTGTCACTCTTATGAAATTGTGCGTCTTTAGTTTTTTGATATACATGAAATTGGTTGTGAATAGTCATTGGAACTCATGAAACTTAGAAATGTATTGATTTGAAGAGTAGTTATATCTTCTTAACATTTAGATCAGAGTGATAATATAAAATGTTTGATATGAAAATGTTGATTTACTGTTTCTTCCCCTGTAAGTGTACAAGAAGCACCACCCTCCATCTCTTTCTGATGAAATATGGAGGCTGGAAAAAATTGGCAAAGATGGAGCTTTTCACAAACGCTTGAGAAAGGAAAGAGTAAACACCGTTCGGGACTTTTTGACTTTACTCTTCCTAGACCCAACAAGGCTTCGAAATGTAAGTTTGTCGATTTTCTCTTCTATTTACAATGAATGATTACATATGCCATACCATAAATTTTAATCAATGTTGTGTATACATTTACATATGTGGGAGTCTCAATGGTTTCAGCGTGCCCCGTCTTCGTTACAAATTTAACTATTTCAGTGTACATTGAAACATTGAGAAATCAATATGGTTCTGATAGGATCCTGCTGATTTGTTCCTGAAGTTGTATTGTTCTGTATTTATATATTTGTACTGAATGGAACAAAGAAAAGGAAATTACAACAGAACGAGAGCTTTTGAGAGGGCCCCCCACCCAAAAACTACTCAATTTTCTGTATGTCCTAACTAAATACCATACGCCCTATTTATTTGACTCCTACAGAATATTCTAGAAGTTCTCTTACTACCCCTCAACTCCCATGTTTGGCATATGCCTGCTCTGACCGGGATCCTTGGAGATGATTCCGTACAACGAGCGTGTCCCACCAATGTATTAGAAATGATACCTTTGAACAATGAAAATAGATGGCGAGTGCTTGATCGAATTTATTAGGTCATGTAGGAATCGAATATTGATTATCAGGTTCTTGCTGCTTAAATTAAAATCTTGTTAGAGGAGTCGTTCATTTTGCATGACAAATATGGACTTTGGCTTTTATGTAGGGAGGTTTACTCCGCTATAAGCACAAAAAAAAGTACTTTGTTCGTCACTACGTCTTCATCCTCTCAAACTAAAACCCATCTCTCTCTCTCTCTCAATTCCTCCATTTCTCCATATTCTACTCCACATTCATCAAAATCAAACTCTCCTCAAACAAACTCTCTCTCCCATTCTTCTCAACTCCTCAATCCATTAAAATCCTCTACGGTCGGATTCCACCACAAAGAAAAGCGGTATACTAGTTTATGGGAGACAGACTGACAGACGAACCAGTATTCATACTCTAGGCTGTAATTGTCCCAGCATACCTAGTCTCCTGTTGATGGTGTGTGTGTTCAATATCTCGTTGTTATGCTTTACCAGCATGATGACTTTATTCATATCTATGGTTTGCTGTTCATTAGGAAGGGTTGGAGCGATTGCATTCAAATTTGAATTAAGTTCAGCCTCTGTAATTTTTTATTGTTAGTTATTTATTTCTGGAGTAAAAATTATCAGCATGTATCTCACTGTGGGTAAGGCGAGCAACCCTTAAATTCAAAAAAATGCGGAAGAGAATTATTTTCATTTTGTGTATTAAATAATTTTAACAGTTCATATGTTGAAAATCCTGCAGATTCTTGGGACAGGAATGTCTGCTAAAATGTGGGAAGTTACAGTGGAACATGCTCGGACATGTGTTCTTGATAAGAAATTGTATTTGTACAATGCTTCAGGATCTCAGCAGATGAATGGTGTTGTTTTCAATGTAGTAGGACAAGTGCTGGGACAGTTCTTGGGTTGCCAATATGTTGCCGCTGATAAGCTGTCTGAAGCAGAAAAGGCAGGCTTCTCTTATTCCTTCTACCATCACCCTTCTTCTTCCTCTTCTTCTGAGTTTACTTTCCCTGGGGGCATGGTATTTTTGCTTTTTCTGTTCGGAACAAAAATAATGCTCTGAATGAATTTCGTTTTCTTATCATCTGTATTTCAGGCTGATGCACGTAAATTGATAATTTCTGCATATAGAGATTGGGAGAAAGTTATCACTTTTGATGACGAGTCCTCTCTCATGGATGCCTTAACGTGTTCATCCAATTTTCTGTCTTCTTCAAATCTACTGCCAGACGGTAGTTTTGATGGCCATAAAGTTTTAAGTTCTTGTAAGATTGACAGACGTGCTTATTCACAACAGAACCCCTCTTCACCGGATACTACACAATCAGTATATTCCATTGGAGGCTTGAGTAGCTTGGACGATTACTTTCATGGTTTTGACCAACCTTCGGGTTTTCCGGGTGAAGTTGCAAACACCTTAACATGTAATGCAGATTACATGACTCAAGCATTCTCTGCAAATGAGCATTTGCCGTATCTCAACACAGGTTGTTCACTTGAGAGTTCAATAATAGAATCATCAAATGATTTACAGGTTGAAAAAGCCCAGAGGAGATGGACTATGTTATTCAGCGTATTGAAATGGTTCCAAATATTCAGAATTGTGGTGAAAAAAACTGGTGTAAGAAAAATATCATGATACTTGTGATGGAGTTGTGCGAAAGTTGAACAGCTAACGTTGCAAAAGCAACAATGCTACCAGTTTGAAGCATTGCCCTGACTGGATATCGTTTGCTATTATGATGAAGTTCTTGTGTATGTCTATGCAGCATCCTGTCTCGTTTGTGTAGGAGTCAGATGTGTGTTTTTTTGCGGGAAGTCAGTGCACATATCTGCCAAAGGTACATTATGAAGCTGTAAATTTTAGTTTCATTAAGATGCCCAGTGTTCATGTAGGACTCCATTTTATACAAAATGAAAAATTTTTAGTGTGAGGACTTTATGTAAAGAAATTATGCATTCGCTAGTAACTTTGAAATAGTCTCCCACCATTGATGGCCAATTAACAGTGGGGATCTGGCACAAAGTAGGGAAAATAGAAGTTGAGGCTTCATAATCTAAGATCTGTGTAGCACTTTGTCTTAATCAATTTTTAAGGAGCATTTTGTCTTCAAGTTTACTAAAATTTTCAGAAGGTTGATGATGAAATGCTCATTCTTGAAGGTTGAGGACCAAAGTAAAACACAAGTAAAAGGTAGGGGGACCTTTACTGCTATTTTCGCCACAAAGTAGCGACCCTTCTAGGACTGGGTATGGGCCTATTCGAGTAGGCCCATGTCCAAATGATCGCAAGTGAAAGAGACACTCACCCTACTTTTCTTTCAGAAGTTGATATATCGTTTTTTTTTTTTTTAAATATCTACTTTTCAAAAAATTAATATTTTGCAATTTACATTCTTTTATAATTTTTTAAAAAATTATCTCATTTTCATTTAAAATTAACATTTTAATTTTTTATTTAAATATTTTTACACGGGTAACATATTTTGTTGTCATATGTTACTTTTTATTTAAAATCAATATTTTATACGAGTAATATATTATGTTATCATATGTTACTTTTTATTTAAAAAAAAGGAAGTAATATAATGTGTTACTTTCTATTATAAAATCAATGTTGTATATGAGTAACACGGTTTTTATGAAAAAATTAACATTGCATAACAGGAATATGTTGTGTTACTATATATTTGATACTTGCCTATCATAGGACTCACCAACTTCACTTTTTTTTTTTTTTTTTTGATACCCAGGTATCCCAGTTAGACCAGACTCACCAACTTCACTTGCTTCTATGGGAGGTTAGCTCTGGGTTGGTTCAGATTAATTACAATACACTGCTCTAAGGACTAATCGATGAATAGAAATTCTGAGACTTTCTTTTAAAAGATTAATGTTGTATATATATGAATAACATGTTGTGTTGCTATATGTTATTTTTTATTAATAAAATTTACAATTTATTAGGGGTAGCTTATTGTTTTATCAGATGTTACTTTGTCATTGTTCGGCCATTAAAAATATCGACCATTACTTGGCCATCGAAAAATCCACCGCCATCATCACTAACATAACAAAATTGCCATTGTCGCCATTTTCAATTGGAAATTTCATATCTAAATCGATTTAGATTTGAAATTTGCAAAAATCCACCATCACCATTTTCATTCTGAAATTTGATTCACCATCCCTTAGCCATCGAAAAATCCACCATCAACATTACTGACACAACACTATCACCGTCGTCGCTATTTTAGATCTAAATAGATTTTATATTCTTTATTACATAAAAGCAAGAAAATGGAGAGAATTTGGGGGTGGCCGATCTTCTATTGTAAGCAAATCTGGTTTCAAATCTGAAAACATGTTCGGTTTCAAATTTGAAAATCGATTTAAAATATGAGATAAATGTGGTGGTGGCTGATGGTCAATAGCGACGGGGAAAATACTGTTGGGATATTTTCTTAAAACTTGTCAAAATCAAAAAGATGAATGAATTGTTGAAAAAGAAAAAAATATGACATGATATGATATGATATGATATTATATTATATTTGGGGACAAAAATTGAATAAGTTTTCAAATCTTGGACACTTGACAGTCGAAATTTAGAAGAAAATTAAGTCATACGTTAACTATAAATTAACGTGGTTTATTATCTTTTGAATAAGTGACTTGAGGATTATTTGAGAGGCATTAACTATAAATTGACGTGGTTTATTATCTTTTGAATAAGTGATTTGAAGATTATTTGAGAGAAAAATTGTAAGTTAGCATCCTAGTTTTTTTTCTTGTTCTCTTTGTGGGTTGTACAAAGAGTAGAAATTAGTGGGTGTGGTAAAGTTTAGAACATTATGTTTTATAAGATACTTAGAGAATTTGGGTGAGTAAAATCTATATAATTGTAACAATTCTTTATATAGTGAAAATTTTGACAGACTATAAATCTATCTCTATTTTTTATATTTTTCTGTCTCGTTATTTTTCTTTGAACTTGTGAGTAATAAATGAATTGGTCTCAATTTCCAACAAATGTATGAGGTGGTGGCTGTTTTGTAGTGGTGAAATTGGAGATGAGGGCGGTGCAATGGTTGGTAGCGTTTCGGTGGGGGTAGGTGAGTGCTTTGAAGATTAGGGCGGTTCACTAATTACAATTATGATTAGGGTTTGTTAAATATATATACAATATAATAGAGTTATTTTTCAAAAAAAATATAATTAGATGTAACTAAAATTAAAGAATTAAAAATGTGAGCATTTTTCAATTTTTAAAAGAAATGGAGGTATCTTGCATAATTATTCAAAAGGAAAAGTGGGTTGGCCTACTTGGCTTTTCAAAAAGGCCTTTATGACAAAAAAATTTAAAATGTAAACTGATATTCTTTAAAGGTTTTTTGGTGAAAAGAAAATGTGCAAATGAAAAAAATTAAGAGTAATTATATGAACACTATATTTTTTATTTGTTGTACTATATTTTAATTATATTTAAAGTTTTCAATATTTACTCATTTACTCGTATCCTCAATCATTTTTTATCGCATTCTTATTCTCAACTTTTTATTAATTACTATATTTTGTCTCTAATAATAGTTTTCGTGTTAAAAATCCGTTGGCAGGATGTAAAATGACTTATTTATCCATCATATTTTCAAAAAATAAAAATAAATACAAAGTATGATAAAATAATTTTTCCTCATTTCAAAGTACGTATATAGAATATTTTGTCAGAAATCATCATTAAGGATGAGATATGCTAAGTAATAGAAGTTGAATATGAGAATTCGAAGAAAAAAAAAATTAAGAGCATAAATTCTATAATGAATAAAGATCGAAGACTTTAAATGCAATTAAAATGTTGTGTGACAAATAAAAATTATGGTGCAAATATAACCACTCATAAAATATTATTTAAAAGGTGTATTGAAATATAAAAAATTAATTAGAACAAGAAGGCTTTCAAAATAAAATTGTAAAAAACTAATTTTTATTTCCCCACGCTTCGTTCAAAGCTTCATAAGAAACTTCCACATATGCATATATGCTTGAATTAAGAAATATATATAGCTTACATTACAATAATATTTATACATGATTATTATTATTCAATATTGCATGTTCAATCTTCAAAAATAATTGAATTGATACAAAAATAGAGCATCATAAATTTTTGAGCCCCAGTTGACGAACCCATAAAAAAAATTAAGAATAATGGATTACTGATCGATACAAAGATATATCGATTCTTTGAAAATACTTATTAAATATGTTGAAATCGACTGCAATACTTCTTTAATTATAATCTCCCGAGTCCCGTCCAACACAAATTATGTATAGAAATATTTTCTTGACAAATTTACTACAAGAAGACATGTATGTATGAAAATGGAGAAATGTTTTTATTTTTATTTGATATTTTGTATTTTATTTTATCATTGAGATTTAATTTCATTGGACAAGATTAAGAACAATCACACTAAATTAAATAAGTTGATATTCTATATTCTATATTCAAAATAAATAAATGAATATTAATTTTCATATAATTATGGTTTAATACAAACTTTTATGTCAAAAATCATGTTTTACCTGCCTGGCTGTCTCAATTTATTACTCCAATATTGGTACTTAAATTATCGATAAAAAGCTTCTTAATTTTCATATATGCATGAAAATTCTGCAGAGAAGACAAATTAGAAAGCGAAGGAGAGAGAGGTAGTGCTATGTAAGAAACGTGTAGCTGTAGAAAAGAATGTACAAATACAAAGTAAAAGAAAACACTTCCAAGCAAGTGACCACCTAATGACTTCCAAGATGGGTTGTTGCACCACTTGCGAACAAACCTTAATTCTTGATCCTCTTCAAATGAATGATTTGATTCAATCCACAAAACAAAACAATAAAAACCCAATAGTAAATCACTGTCGACAAGTAATTAGTAAGCTCAAATTGTGCAACAACGTAGCATTTCTTGATCCATCACCATCCAAGGTCGTCATACATGTCCCTCTCTATGCTGAGTTACGAGATTTTTAAGAATTTAATGTCTAGAGGACAAAAACTCTTGATTAGATGTTGTCAAGCCATGAAATGGTTGGTCATTTTGCTAAGATCACAAAATGTCGAATTGAAAGGACGACTCTTATAAATGTTGGGAATGTGGACACTCCTCAAATATGAATCCACATGACATATTGGTTGAATATTTGTACCAATCATCCCATCAATTCCATCTTAGCGATCTCCACAAAATGAACAACTATTTCATAAAGCTACCTAAAATATTACACGGGAATATAATTTTTGTACACTTTAGCTCCACGTAATGCCGACATATAAAATTACCACTTTGCTTTACATTGATTAGTAAGTCAAGTCGTATACTAACCTTCTAAGTTTGAAATTCTATATTTATTTATAATATGCATAAATAATTCAACTTGATGGTGGGAGAATGTTGGAAAAGCAATTTGAACCTACGATACACAATTTAGTGACCACTTAAGAATACAAAAAATAGACGAGAAATGCCTGATCATTGTATATTCATACATCTCTAGCCTGATTCTCCAAATCGAAGGACAAAATCAGTTTTATGAAATGGTTGGTCTTTTGCAAAGATCACAAAAGGTGGAATGGAAGGGACGACTCTTGCAAATATTTGAATTGTGGACACTCATCAGATATGATGCTACATAACACATTGGTTATGGTCAGTCCAATGCACAAGCCACAAGCCCACCATATTAATATCTGAGGAGGGTCCACAGTTCGAATTATTTTCACTAGTCATCCCTTTGATTCTGTCTTTTGTGGTCTCCACTCTCCACAAAATGAACCACCATTCCATACAACTAATCCAAATATTGCATGCAGTGTATAATGACGAGGGGATTGGTGAGTTCACAAGAGATATAATCATATAATTTTAGTACTCTTTAGCTCTTTGTTTTTTCGACAAGTCTCATTACCACTCTACCTTCCATTGTTTTGAAGTATGTCGTATGCCAACCTCTTTAGTTTATATTTTCATTTTTATTTTTAATATACATAAATAATTCAACCCGACAGTGGAAGAATATTGGGAAAGAAATTTGAACCTACGACGTACAATTTAGTGACTATTTAAGATTAACTAGTATGATTTAATAATGGTGTTGTGAGATATATATTTATTCAAATATTTAAATAATTATAATTTAATTTAATACTGCATTAAAATATAAAAACCTGATATAAAAAATACGGTGAAATATAATGTTTGTTGTTGTGTTCAAACAAAGTATTTTCTACAATTGTGTGGCTAATATTGAACATCTATTTTTTAAGGTCCGTAATATAGTCAAATAATGTCAATTAAAGAACAAAAACAAAAAGAATAAAAATAGTGTACATACGTTCTTAAATATATCGAGCAAACCCATTGAATTTTCTTGCTTTATGAGATGACAAATAATTTGTAACAAATCTTTGTAATTTAATATAGCACTCCAATTATGAAGATGTTTTAACCCAAAATATCACATACAATTTGAGCTCGTATCACATCAAGTTAGGTAGATTTATCAATCAATATATAAAAGAAAACAAAATAACATTTACATTAGAAATTGACAAAATTAAACAATCTCAGTTGCACAATTTCAGTACACAGATGTCTTCACGTGAACTGATCCAAATGTAATGGAAAAATAAAGTAATATTACCAAAACTAAATATTCTAACAATTTAAGCGTCTTATTCACGTTGGAGCATAAATAGTTAAGAAAAATTAGTTTAAGCAAAATAGATAACAATTCAAATCAAAAGCATAAAAAAGAATAATAGAAATAAGATACGTATCAATAGTAGATTGAAATCATTATTGAAATAGCCCACAAAGTTTTTTTCGTCTAAAAAATCTGAAACCGTAAGTTAATTAGATATGTAAACAATATACAAATACGCATGAACATGCACAATAATTAAAAAATACATCATAATCTTTATAGTCCAACACAAATTATAATTTTTTGAAAAAAGAAGACCATTGAGAAATGATTATTCACATTAACTAACAAAAATCACAATCACAAATACAAATATTCAAATAAAGTCTTTATGGACATCACAAACTACATAATTACTTTCAAATAAAACAAAATTAAACTTCAAATTAGACATTAAATAAGCTGAATAAATTGTTGGTAGAATGTTAATTAATATTAATCTTGTAACTGACCAAATCCGTTCTCACAATTCAAAGAAAATATTTTCAAAATTTAGTAATTAAATATAATAAATAGAGATTTAGCATTTTCAACTTCTAAGGACTATATGTAGTTATAAATGCTAAATTAGGAGTTTAATTATAATATTAACTCAAGGACAATTTAGGAAATATAAAATATTAATGATGACATATTTGTCCAAAAATATTTTTCCCTTTAAGTCTTTTTTTAGATTAGTATAGATATAGATTACACAAATATAAAAGAAATGGTTGGTCTTTTTACGAAGATCAAAAAGTCGAACTGAAGGTATGACCTTTGCAAATGTGCGGATTGTGGACACTCATAAGATATGATTCCACTTGACAAATTGGTTAAAGTAATTCCAAGCCATATACATCTCTAAAGAGGGTCCACAGTTTGAATATTTGCACCTGTCGTCCCATTGACTCCATCTTTTGTGATCTCTACAAAATGAACCACCATTTTATAAATCAATTCAATTCCAAATATTACACGTGGTGTATAATAATGTTCGGATTGTGGATACTCATTAGATATGATTTCACATGACACATTGGTTATGTCATTCCAAGGCACGGCCCATCCATATATACACTGTTGGCGGATTATATTGTGTAAAGTGACTCTAAAGTGCAGAAATTAGAAAATTGAATGAAAATAGATGATATTCAAGTCGAGGCAAGTGTTGAACACTTTGTCCTTAAGTCGAATTTGTTCCGCAACGGTGCCTACGGTTTATGGTAATCGACTCTCAAGATACAACGACTTCTACTTGTGTTTGTAGCACTTCAAAACACAAACACAACGAATCAAAATTGGTTTTGTACTCTAAAAGATGAAATGAAATAAAAAAACTAGAATTTCATGCAACAAATGCAATAATTTTGGTTCAAGAGATGAATATATGAGTTTAGTGTGTTTGCATATGTTTTCTTTATGTTAAAGGACGTCCAAAGGGTCTTATTTAACGTTGATGAAGTGTTGAGAACGAAGAGGTGTGGAGCCAAATCGTGCAATACTTCAAAAGGACGTGTTTGTTTGCGCTTATACCTATGCGATCGCATGGTTTTAATATACTGCGATCGCAAGGTACAATTTTTAAAACAAAACTTAATCAAGGCTAACTATGTGATTGCATGGCTTTGTCTCATGCGTCTCATGTGATTGCATGGCTTTGTCTCATGCGATCGCATGGTAGAGCCAAAAAATATTCTACTTAAAATTTAGACAAGTTGCGATCGCAGTGTAAAATACCCATGCGATTGCATGGTAAAAAATTGACCATCAGTTTCTTCAAAGCGGCAAAGTGGCAAACTATTTTGTCTAAACGAATTAGGTCGAATCTATATATTTTGACCAAATTGACACGAAGTCACTTAATCAATTTCTCAAATTCTTTAAACCAAATTCCAACATATACATCTCCGATGAGGGAATATTTGCACCAGTCAATGCCTCTGATTAAGAAACATGTATAGCTTAAATTACTATTTTATCGTACATTATTATTAGTCAATATTTCATGTTCAATCTTTGTAAATGATAGAATTGATTCAAAAATAGAGCATCATAAATTTTTGAGTGCCCGTTGGCTAATCCCACCAAAAATTAAGAATAATGGATCATTGACCGTTACAAAAAAATATCGACACTTTGAAAATACTCATTTAATACGTAAAAATCGACTGTAATACTGCTTTAATCATAACTTCTCGTCCAAAAAAAAAAAATTCCTCATTAAACTTTGAACTTGTTTCCACACCAATTCTTTTATTGCACACTGAAATGCTAATTAAATCTTACTAATAAATTTTAATATTTTCTTGACAAATTTACTAAAGAAAGACATGAATGAATGGGAAAAAGGAGAAATATTCAATTTTATTTTGCATTTTATCAATATATTTAATTTTATTGGACAAACTTAAGAACAGTCGCACTAAATTAAATAAGTGTATATTCTTATATTCATAATAAATAATTGAAACTAATTTTCATATATTTTATGGTTGAATACAAACTTTTATGCCAAAAATTATGTTTTACCTTCCTCAATTTAATAATAATGAAAAAAGTTTACTTAAGTGCTATGTAAAGACCGTGCAACTGTAGAAAAAAATTGTACAAAATGAAACAACACTTCCAAGTTACCACCTAATGACTTCCAAGGTGGGCACTTCTCATTGCACAACTTGCAAACAAACATTAATTCTTGATTCTCGTCCAACGAACCATTCGACTCAATTCACGAAACAAAAATATCAATAAAACAATTAGGGGCGAATCTAAGAATTTTTTAGAGATCATACTGCTCACTTCAAGATCGAACTGTCACTAGAAAAAAAAATTACGCTAAAAAAAAAAATTTACACTATAAAAAACAATTTTTTATGGGACGGCGTAGTATTTACAATAATAAAAACAAGATATTTATGTCAAAGGAAATTGTAATTTCCCATTTTACAAGAGTTGTAGATGATAGTGGAGTTTTCAAAATAACACTTACTAGCGGCCAATATACAATTTTGTTCTTATTAATTAAATTAGAAAAATAAAATAATATAATGAACTCGACAATTTTGTTTTCAATTAATCATCTAAAGAACATACAATTGGAATAGTAAATATATAGTACACGTGATTTTAATTTATTATTTAAAGCATTTTCGAGAATGCTCCTAAATATATACAAGTATTTTAATCAACTGTCCACTTATTGACACATCAGTAGGTGCTCAGCTTATCCTGTCCCTCTTGGAGGCAGGAGATCAGCCCCCGTATAAGTATATAGTACATAATTTGTTAAAAATTATTTAGTTATGTTGATAAATGCATTGATTCTAATAAATAATGACATGTCAACTTCAATAAATAAAGTTCTAATTAACATCTGATTTTGTAAATAACCAAAAATGATATTACATCTTATTTCCAATAGAAACATTAAATTCAACTTTTATAGAATCTTTATTCAATGAATTTTTTTGTTTACCAACTTTTTCCTCGTAGTGAAATCAATAATAATAGATGCATGGACAACTATCAAATTAAATGTTCATCTTCACCCTTACCTGTATCACTCGACTCCCCCATGAGGGTCGAATTTAACTATTTTTTCTTTTATTTTTTGACTTTTTAAAAAACAAATATTTGCAAAAATACCAACAAATTACCAAGTTAATAATCCAAAAATCACAATAAGGTAAAATTAAGGAAACTTTCTTGATAATTTATCGACCTTTTCGTCGAAGGAGTTTGCTCTTGAACCTACCGAGGAAACTCGTTAGATATAAACTTGCTTACTATTACTATAATTTGTGTTATGTGCGACAATATTGATAGATTGTACGAAATAAAAAAGAGAAAACAAGAAAGAAAACACACAGGTTTACGTGGTTTGACATTAAACCTATTTCACGGGAGCGAAGTAGCCGTATTTTCATTATATGAAAATAATAGGGTTATGTAGGCATGGCAATGGGCCGAGCCGGCTCGGCTCAGCTCGGCCCATAAAATACGAGCTCAGCTCGTCCTCAAAATGTAAGCTCGATTTGGCCCACGAGCTCGTGGGCCGAACGGGCCGAGCCGAGCTGCCCACGAGCTCGGCTATGCCCTCAAATTTTTTTTTTTTTAAATTTTGAAAATGAGAGAAAAATACAATATCGAGTATCTTTTATGTTGAAAATTAAAGATTGAAAATCATTTTCCTTAGAATAAGAGTATTTATAGAAAAATAAGGAAAATAAAAAATAAAAAAAATGGTGTAATGCACGAGCCACGAGCCGGCTATTTTGGGCTCGTGGGCTTGTGTCCACGAGCCCCAACGAGCCGGCTCGTTTTTTGGCTGAGCCGAGCTCGGCCCGGCCCTAGCTCGTGCTCGTCTCTCGACGAGCTCAAGTCCGAGTTGGGCCGAGCTTTTACGAGCCGAGCTGGCGAGCTCACGAGCCGACGAGCTTTTTTGCCATCCCTAAGGTTATACACAATAACCCTAGCACGTACAAGATATTAGGAAAATCTCAAAAATATCCATGTACCGTACTGCATGGGTGATGCCTCCATGGCAAACTAACGGTAAATTACAAGCTCCAAAGGCCTTTGCCATCGTTCCACCATGCTCCCTCACTCTAATCAGGCATTATCCTATTTTTAGTATACATGTGTTTCACTATGCTCCCTCACCTTAATCAGGTATTAACCTACTTTTAGTATTCAGTTTTCCTGACTACTGGGCTTTGTTTGAAAATTTTAAAATGAAATTAAACTAGTATTCATGCGACCATACTTAGGGTTGGGCATTTTGTTGTTATTATAGAATAAGAACCGGACTGAAACTGAATCAGACCTGACATTAATGATTTAATTCTATAATCATGCATGGAATGTTTGAATCTATGCACAAAATCTCCACTTTTGTACTCAGTGCCAACCCCTAACTATACTTTGACGAATTTATAAATTATAAAATATTATTTTTTGGGGTATAAGTTTTTATATAATTCGAAATTGGACTAGTCGGATGGCGAATACTTGCTTAGAACTCTACCAGTTCACAAGATGATTGTTGACCTGAAGTTCATGTTTGATCCAGCTCTGAACAGAACAAGCCAAGTCATGTTCTACCTATGCAATACATGCAAACTAGGACACTGTTAGAATACAAGCTTGCCATCTTATCTCAGTTCGGTTCGTCCATGGTTATTAAATCATGACTGGACTAGTCTGGGTTATTTAATTGAACCAGGTGGCAAAGGGTCTGGTCAAACCCCGGTGGAAACGGGAGAGAACCGGTTAAAATCGGCTAGCTTTCCATGGTTGAATTGGTTTGAACCGATTTGAACGAAACAATTTGCTTTAAAAATTACTAAAGAGAGAGTACATTTGATTCGAACCTTAGACCTCCAAGTTCGAAGTTAACCTCCATTGAGCTACTTAATGAAGTTGTAATTTATATAAACCAAATAATTAATATAGCTAAAAATAATTAAAAATATTTACCACTTTTTGAATTATCTTTTCAAATTTCAAATTTAATTCTAAAAAATCACCTGTTATCAAATATAAAATAATTAATTTTCTCATTTTACGATGAATAAAATATTAATCATGATGAGAGTAAGTTTAATATATCTCATTCTATTTATCTTTTGATTACTAAACTAAATTTAATAATACATTTCCATCTTAAATATAACTTGACTTTTAAATTTGTAGTTATTTTATACATTATTTTTCTATTTCAAAAATACTTATATTTAGATTCACATCGAGAAATGATTTATGAGTTAAATTAGTGACCCGACGACCCGATACTTCAAGAGAGTCAATGATCGAATTAGTTGCAGACTTCGAAAAGGGTGTCGATTGCTTAGTTAAATATTGTGAGCCTAGGAATGGCAATAGGACGGGTTGGCCCCGCCTCTAAACCCACCAATTGGAGGGGCGGGGCGCTGCCAATGCCCCTGACTATTTATTTATTTTGTGGGGTGGGGGGCCTGCACTACCGTCACTTTATCACCTTGATACAACCAAAAAATAAACCGAAAAACAAAAACATGAATGTAATAATTAATCAACACCATTAGATAGATATAAAATATTGAAATCTACTCTAATAGAATGAATCTAATTCTCAAAGATGCAGATTTGAATAACACTTTTGATTTAAAATAAAAATTAAGAATAACTAAACGAGTCCACTACCCCGCCAATACCCCAATTATTTATTTATTTGGTGTGGTGGGGTGGGGTACAACCATAAATGTAAAATGATACAACCATAAAATAAACTGAAAAACAAAAACATGAATTTAATAATTAATCAACACCATTAGATAGATATAAAATATTGAAATCTACACTAATAGAATGAAACTAATTCTCAAAGATGCAGATTTGAATAAAGCTTTTAATTTAAAATAAGAATTAAGAATAATTAAACGAGTCCATTGCCCCGCCAATGCCCCGATTATTTATTTATTTGGAGGGGAGGGAAAGGGTGCCCTCACTTTATCACCCTGATACAACCATAAAATAAAATGAAAAACAAAAACATGAATGTAATAATTAATCAACACCATTAGATAAATATAAAATATTGTAATCTACACTAATAGAATGAATTTAATTCTCAAATATGCAGATTTGAATAACGCTTTTGATTTAAAATAAGAATTAAGAATATCTTAATTATTACACTACAATCATGACTTGCAAAGGTTTGTGCATACGCGTAAAAGATATTGACAATGGAGACAATATTGGGATGAGTAGAAATAGAAACAAAACTCGTGAGAAGACCCAAGTCGTTGGAGATCCTAATCACGTTAGAGCAAAAGGATGTGGAAAGCGACTGAAGTCAGGGAAGGAGAAAGCACTCTCCCAATCCAGTAGTCAGTGTAGCACTTGTTGCTCCAGTGGGCACGACAAAAGAACTTGTACGACGTTGCAAAATAGGTAAATTAATTACATGTGTTATTTGATTGATTATTTTCATAAGTAATGAATTGTGAATTTTATTTTCAATAATTTTTTTATTGTCAGATTGGACAACACATAACCTCCACAGTATGATGTGCCGAACCTACAGTACTCTCAACCAGACCCACACTACTCATACGATGCGCCGAACCTACAATACTCATATGATGTGACGAACCTACGATACTTATACGATACGTTAGACGATAGGTTTACGAGTATTTGCAGTAGCAACGTCGAAGTTGTCCTTAGATTTTTCAACAACCAGTACCCATTCCCTTAGATTAAATTTGCTTTGTAATTTATGATTTAAAATTATTTGCATTATTGTTTTTTATAAGTTTAATATGTTTGGAATATACTTGAATTTAGTTTATTTATATTTATAGTTGAATAAATAATGAGAAATAAATTAATATACATTATTATTACTTTCAAACAGCAATTAGGGATCGTATGCAATAAAAAGGTGAGAAATTTAAAAAAAAGCGGGTGGAAGTAGCCTCAATTTATAAAATGGAGGGTATTGAATTAAAAAAAAAATGAAGGGGTGAGGGTGATAACCTAGCCACAATTCTTGAAAAATTTGGGTTGGGGTGGTTTAAAAGGGGAGGGGTGGAGAAGGGGTCTAACATGTGTCAAAAGGGGAGGGGTTGTTTCAGACTTCCCAAAATTTATGTTTTACTTGATATTTTGTACGGATTCATACAATCAAAATCCTACAGAGTACCTACCAGGACAGGTGGTCCATTTCAGAGAAATCAAGGAGCAGACATTGTGGTGAGGCAGAAATTCATCCATTACGTTTTGGATGAATTTCTGCCTCACCACAATGTCTGCTCCTTGATTTCCCTGAAATGGACCACCTGTCCTGGTAGGTACTCTGTAGGATTTTGACTGTATGGATCCGTACAAAATATCAAGTAAAACATAAATTTTGGGAAGTCTGAGAATTAAAACATAACGTTTTATTCAAGAAGGCTTTGATACAAAGCTTATTTAAATACAAGTCTTTTGATCCAAATGGATCTACTGTCTAAAGGGAGTATTACCCTTGATACATTGAAAAGGGGAGGGGTGGAGAAGGGGTCTAACATGTGTCAAAAGGGGAGGGGTTGTTTCAATTCGGACAACACGTAATCTCTCATAGTTAAGAATTCAAATTATTCATCATCCAACCCGGGTTCAAGTCACAACTTACACTTCACAATTTTAATTTTATTTATGATTTTTTAATTTTAAAAAAATTAACGTGGCGGGTCTGGAGCAGTGGTGCAACATCGCCTTGGGCCATGACGGGGCAGATTCGTCTGCCCCATACCTGTTCCATTTATCTAATTGTCCGGTGTGCAGGGCGTGGGGCGGGTCGCAAGTCAAATTGCCATCCCTATGTGAGCCCATATGTGTATATCATATAAATATGGATTTTTTTAAAAAAAATTGGAAAATACGTTCAAAATTTTAATTAGTTAAAAAAATTCGGATTGTCACTTTTTACTGAAAAAATGATATATAATTTTTCAATAAAAAGTGACATAGTGCGCCACTTTTTAATAAACGAACTTAATTGATATTTTAATTAAAAAGTGACACACTATGCGCTTTTTAAATACATAAACCTAATTCATATCCAATACAAAAAGAGTAGAAAGTAATATCGAAATATTAATTAAATTTTTTTTATAAGTTCATTATATCCTTAAGAAAAAGTGTTCTATTAAAAAAAACTCAAATTAGATTGTGTGTTACATTTTACTTAAAAAGTGATAGAGCATGTCACTTTCTTGTTCAATACATTAATTCATTGAATTTTGTTACTTGTACATCTCCACTTACACTTGCTTATGTGGCAGTCGAATTTAGAGCTAAAATATTTGACCACACATTATTTTTAATTTTCTTTTCTTTATTTTATTCTGCCACATAAACAAGTGTAAGTGAGAGTGTAAGTGAAAATGTACAAGTAGCAAAATCCTAATTCATATTCTTGACAAATAAAATGATACATTAATGTTTGATCATTTCCAATAAGGCATGTAACTCAATAATGCAGAACAAATATTAATTTTAACACAACAAAAAAGTGATCAATAGAGAAGTTGTGATCCAAAATTATTATGTCAATTTGTTTATATTGTTCTGTCATTTTCTCAGTAAAAACTAAAAAGCGGCAGAACTGTCATTTTTTTTTTCCAGTAATCCAAAGCGACACCATGTGACATTTTTATTAAAAAATGACACATCATGTCACTTTTTAAATGCACTTATATCCATCATAAATAGAATAGGAAGTAATATCGAAATATCAATTAAAAAGATTTTATAAGCTTAATATATCCTTAAAAAAATATTTTAATAAAAAAAACTCAAATTGGATTGTTTGAGACATTTTACTTAAAAAATGAAGAAATACATCACTTTCTTATCTAGTACATTAATTCATATTTAAGACAAAGAAAAATGATACATTAATGTTTGATCATCCTCAATAAGACGTATTAATGTTTGATCATCCTCAATAAGACATGTCACTCAATAATGCAAAACAGATATCAATTTAAAACACACAAAAAAGTGATTCATAGAGAAGTTTTTGATTCAAACTTGTTTAGTCATTTTCTAAATAAAAAGTGACAGAACGTATCACTTTTCTTAGTAATCCAAAACGACGCTGTGTGACATTTTCATTAAAAAATGATACATCATGTCACTTTTTAGATGCAAAAACTTAATTCATATTTAACATAAAAGAGTAGGGAGAACTATCGAAATATAAATTAAAGGTTTTTTATAAGCTTAGTATATAATTAAAAAAAAAAGTGTTCTATTGAAAAACTCAAATTGGATTGGGTGTGACATTTTACTTAAATAGTGACAGTGCATGTCAATTTCTTATTTATTACATTAAGTAATATCTAAGACAGAGAAAATGATACATTAATGTTCTATTATCTTCAATAAAGTATTTTAACTCAATAATGTAACATAAATATCAATTTAGAAAACACAAAAAAGTGATGCATAAAGAAGTTTGTCATCAAAAGTTGTTTTGTCACTTTGTGTCCATTGTTCTATCATGTTCTTAATAAAAAGTGACGGAACGTGTCACTTTTTTCAGTAATTCAAATCGACACTGTGTGACATTTTTATTTAAATGTACAAACTTAATTCATATTTAACATAAAAAAGTATAAAGTAATATCGAAATATCAATTAAAAGATTTTTATAAGCTCATTATATCATTAAAAAAGTGCTCTATTAAAAAAAAAAAAAAAAAAACTCAAATTGGATTGGTTGAGACTTTTTACTTAAAAAGTAACAAAACATATCACTTTTTTATCCAGTATATTAATTCATATTCAAGACAAGGAAAATGATATATTAGTGTTTGATCATTCTCAATAAGGCATAACACTTAATAATGTACAACAAATATCAATTTAGAAAAAGAAAAAAAAAAAAAAGTGATCCATAGAGAAGTTTGTTATTCAAAGTTGTTTTGTCAATATGTATCTATTGTTCTCTCACTTTCTTAGTAAAAAGTGATATAATGTGTCACTTTTCTTAAAAACTCAAAGCTTCAATTCATATTCATATTTATATTTCACAAACACCTTGTACGTTTCTCTGTAATTGATATCCACACACATTTTCACAAGACGTTGTTTAATACCATTGATCCAAAGTTGAACTTTCATATATATATATATATATATATTAAAATAGACAAAAATCTACAAAAATTAGAAATCCATAAGAAAAGTGAATGAACAATGATGTGTTACGATTAAAATTTATAATGTATTGCACTTATTGAACATGTTACTAAATATTTCGAAATAAAATTTAGAAAATTATGTAATTCATGATAAAAACTATGAAAATAAAATAAAATTTATCATATTACATGGGAATTTTGGATTTTGAGTTTTGATATTGTACTAAATTAGAGAAGAATCAACGAAAAATCATTATAATAATCTAGAAGAGATCTTCTTTTATTCTGAATTTGAATTTGCTATGAAGAAATTTTTGTTCGTTTCTAATTTGAATTTTAGCATGATAGGTTTTCTGTTTGATTGTAGTTAATTTGCAATTTTAGCATATCAAATACTAGGGTTGGACAAAAAACCTGACAAACTGACTCGACCCTAACTGATTCGATTTTGAAAAAATAAAATTATGCTATAATTGGGTCCAAAACTGAAAACTCGAACCGACCCAAATCGATTTGGGTCGATTTCGAGCCCAATTTTTTTTTTTTTTTTTTTTGGGTTTGGTAAAAATCAAACCAAATTTTTATCAATTTGAGTCGAGTTAAGTCGAAAACCGACCCAATTCGACTCACATCCACTCCTATTTAATAAAGTATTAATATTTAACAATCATTTTTAACTTGGTTTTTGAAAAGCTCTCAATTTATGGGCATTGCGGGGCTCGCAACCTCAGCGTGGGGAGTTCGATTTCTGGATGGAGCAGCTGGGTGATGTAATACTCAATTATGGGTGGAGCAGCTTGGTGATGTAATATCCATGGAGGAAGGCTCCCTTGGATCCAGGAGTATAAAGGGTGCACGAACCCTGGTCAATTTGGACATATCCCGCGATTTACCTCCACCCATCACTGAGGGGCCGAGGATGGGTGGTCCAGGACATAGTCTGGTGTAACTGGGATGCCTGAATATCCAAAAAAAAAAAAAAATAAATATTTGCATGAGACAAAATATCAATAAAAATATTCGATCAAAAAAAAAAATATCAATAAAAATAGCACTTTTTGTGGGACCATCTTATACCTAAATTTGTGCATGTGTGTGGTAGGCGCAGGCTCATTAATTGTGAGTGGAGTGGGGTGGGGTGGGGTGGGTGGGGTTGGGGTGGGGGGAATGTTTGAGTTCTCACTTTCTCAACGTATTTTTCAAGAGGAAGAAGACGGGGACACCGTTATTGTCCGTTATAGACAGTGTGCCACGCAAGTGACACGGGATTTTCGAGTTTTTGTCGTGGTTGTGGGCCCACTTTACGGTTGACCGTTTATATTTACAAATCTCTCTTCCACAAAATCCTTTTTTAAGTTACAAGGACTATTAAAATTGAAACATATGAAATGAATCAGATTTTTATTCTAAAAAAATAGTTAAAATAATATTCTCTAAAGGTTTTTTTTTTTTTTTTTGTCGAAGGAAAATGAACGAAGAGAAAAAATAAAAATAATAATGAGTATGTTTGATTTTGATTAAAATTAATTTTTTTCGTAAAATTTAATAAAAATTGAAGAAATATGTGGTTGAAAAATTGTAGACTATGAAATATGTGGTTAAAATTAATTGCTGACTTTGACTTCTGTTTTATATCAAAATTTGAAGTGATATCAAACAAGTATTATATTCATACAACATTTTTGTTAATGACACCATATTTTAATTGCAACAAAGGTCTCTAATTATTTCTCATTTTGACGTTTATGTTCCCAAGAAACCGTAAGCACCCATGTGGGAGAATTTATTTTTAAGGAGAAAGAGATCAACTATTGCCTCGACCGAATCTAATTCTTCATTTATCTACATTTTTGTAAGTTGTCATTTTACTCGTTTTTACATACATGTGTTTAAGTTGTCAAAATATAAAGGGTAAATTACAACTAGTGCCACCAACTTTTGACTTTATTTGCACTTATATCCTCAATATTAAATCTTGGCATCCATCACCTCAACCTTTTATATAATTAGCAGCTGATTATATAAGGACATGAGGACTTTGACTGCTAATCATATAAAAAGGTTGGGGTGATGGATGTCAAGAATTAAATACTGAGGATACAAGTGCAAACGAAGTCAAAGGTTGAGAATACTAACTACAATTTACCCAAATATAAATAATGTACCAATTTTACCGACAAATTCTCCACACATTAGAAATACTAATTCCATAATAAATCAAAATATAATTTGAAAATAAACAAGTTTCAGTTAATAAAACAGTAAATATTTAGAAGCTATCACTTCAAGAGAAAAATTGTATTAATAAAGAAAAAAAAATGACAGAAAACAGTTACCCTTTTTAGCTCGAATTATGAATTCAAACAATTAGCAGACGCTTTTCAATCTTAGCGTTTCGTGTAGACTGTAGAATAAAATATGTGTTAGGATTGTTCGCTAATTTGGAATTTGGCTTTTGTTATGCAAAATGACTTACATTAAAAGTTGTTGGAAAATTAGTTATATCATGTCATGTTTGAGCATAATTTTGGATGAGACCCGTTTCTTCAATATGGAAGATAAGAGTAGATTCGTGTTCTTTTTCGCGTGAACATCAAAATCATATATTACTTGACAAAATTGATGTTCGGATGAATAAGAAATTGAAGTTCAAAGTGGAGTTGAAAAAATAGTGGAATGAAAAAATAAGTGGGTTATCCCATATTAGAAAAATTATGAAAGGTTGACTAGTATTTAAATGCCCATAATTTACAAATGTAATATTGTGGGCATAAAGGCTCTATTTCTTGCGTGCGCCCGCAGGGGATGCAAATCACGGACTGATTTACACATCAGACCATAGTACTATTGTGTGAGCGAGACCTGCGTACTTGAATGTCAAATTGAAATTGGCCCCTTAGGCCAGCCTACATTTTGTCGTTTTTTGATTTATTTCCAAACTTTCCAACTTCTCCATTGATTTCATGTGTTGTTGATGCCTGGGTTAATTTAGGTGTTAATTGTGTAACATCTGAAACTTACCTGTTTATAGTGGGATTGAAAGGTTATTTGGGAGCTTATATAAACAGGTTCGGAATTCCACAACTTACACACAAAAAATAATCTGCTCTCCTCGTTTACAGTCCGGGAAAAAAATTCCCAGTGTTCTTTGGTGATTTATTCGGTCTTCAGTTCAGTTCGTCAGAGCAGAAAGTTCTTGTGCTAGACTTGCTGTTATTTCCACTGTTGTATAATGGGAAACAGACATCCGATATTCTTTAAGCACTTATGATGATGATGGAGTGAATTTGTTTTAAGGACACTGTAAATGCACAGGCCTCAGTTTGCTTCATCTTATATTCTCTTACATTATTGTTTCTTATTTTGCAATTATTGTTCACTTTTTGTTTTTAATTAAAATAATAATTGTATAATATTATTGTGTATGGTTGACTAACAAAAGTAAACAATGAGAGGCAGGGAATGGTTGTGTGAACTCAATTGCAATGCTTTAAGTCCAACAATTTCATAAAATCTATTTTGTCCTATGATTAGAAGAATCATGCATGGAGTAACGATATGAACCTACTATTTACAATTTTGTGGCCATAGTATTATAACTTTGTTCTTCTTTAGAAGCTCCAACAAATTATTTTAAAAATTTGAAGTGTTATAGTATGTCCATAAATAATTTTTTTAATAAAATATTGTGTTTATTACTTTTGATTTTTTTGAATTAAACATGTTCATTCTTGAAAAAATGTGACCCGGTTTTAAAGCGGGTCACAGGGGAGCTACATATCACCAATTTGTAACTTTAACACAATCATACACTGAGCACACATTAATTGTTGGGATTGTGTTGGGTTTAGAAATGCCGCCAATTTGTAACTTTAACAATCATACAATGCCCACATATGACTAATGATTGGATTGTGTTATGCTGTGTGACCATTGTCTGTCCAAACTGCTACTAAAAAATAAAAAAAAACACAAATATAAATTAAGGTATGTTTCGGAAAGGGATAATTGCATTAAAGGTCCTTAACTTTTTAAAATCATTAGAGATATGCCTATAATCTAAAAAAATAGCACTACACATCCCCAACGTATAAAAATTTTGGCATGGTAAGTCCTTTATGACAAAATTGTCATTCCTTTTAAATAAACAAAAAATAAAAAACAAGAAACATAATTGAAAACTAACTAAATGTACCAAAAAAAATTAAAAACTAAGAAATCTACCAAAAAAAAATAAAAACTAAGAAAGAGGTCATCTTCTCTAAAAATCGAAAATGCAAAAAAAAAAAAAAAAATCCAACTTATACTATGAAAACAATCTCTCTCTCCATCTTTTTCTCAAATGGTTAGCATTGCCAGCTCCACCACCAACGCCGGCAGGGTCCCGGAGGTTTCCTGTATGGAGAGGCTCACGCGGCCTTTTCGGTATACCAAGAGCATACCGGTGATATGATTGCTGACAGCAGAACGGGTGTCGGGCAAGTTTCTGCCGGGAATGGAAGGGAAGGGAAGAGAACTTACAAGCAGCCGACGTCATGATGGGGAATGACCGGAAAACTGATCGAAAAAGCCGGAATACTTTGACGGCTTTGCGTTTTTTCTTGGTGGAAGGTTGGACAAGGGACAATAACCGTGCCGGCGGCGGATGAGGAGGTGACACGGCGGATGGTGATGATTCCAGCCCCTTGACGGGACTTAAATCTGCCATTACAGGACTTTCGATCAAGAAATTGGAGAAAAATCCAACTTATACTATGAAACAGTTTTGGAGGAGCAAATCAAACTGGGCGGAGGACAAATGGAGAATTCCGGCAGTTCTAACTCCTTTATTGTCAATGTAGAAGCTCCAAGGCCGGCGACGAGGATTCATGTTCGAATCTTTTCTTCAGTTTCGATATATTGAAAAGTAATGGCGAAGTGAATGACTATGGAGAGAATGAGAATCGTGGCTGTGGTTTTGTGACGAATGAGCTTTTTTCGGTGCGAGAAGGAGCTGCTGTGGCCATTTGAGGAAAAGATAGAGAGAGAGAGATTGTTTTCATAGTATAAGTTGGATTTTATTTTATTTTTTGGATTTTGAATTTTTGGAGAAGATGACCTCTTTCTTAGTTTTTATTTTTTTGGGGTAGATTTCTTACTTTTTATTTTTTTTGGTACATTTAGTTAGTTTTCAATTATATTTTTTGTTTATTTAAAGGGAATGTCAATTTTGTCATAAATGACCTACCATGTCAATATTTTCATATGTTGGGGATGTGTGGTACTATTTTTTTAGGTTAGTGGCATATTCCCAATAATTTTGAAAAGTTGGAGACATTTGATGCAATTATCCGTTTTGAAAACTATCGAACCATTGAAGTAGAAAATAGTACAAAGCTAATGGTCAAATTGAAGTTAAACGGATAGTTAAAATAAATATATCACAAAAATTTGACAAAAATATGTTAATTTTCCAAACTTATTATACATGTAGGCAAAAGTACTCATTTAACTCGTTTAAAGTTTTATAGAATTTTAGTGTTATTTAATAAAATTACGAGAAAGATAAAGTATATTGGAATGAAAAGAGAAATCAACTCAAGAAATACTAAATATATTAGGGATAATTGCATAAAAGGTCTCCAATCTTTTAAAATCGTTGGAAATATGCTCCTAACGTAAAAAAAAAAAAAAAAAAATACCACCATCTTCAACATATGAAAAACTTGGTATGATAGATCATTTATAACAAAATCGCACTTCTCTTTAAATAAACAAAAAAAAACAAGAAAAAAGAAAAAACATGATTGAAAACTAACCAAATATACAAAAAAAAAAAAAAAAAAAAAAAAAAAAGAGTAAGAAATGTACCACAAAAAAATAAAAAGTAAAAGAGAAGCCATCTTCTCCAAAAAATTCTAAAACTTTATTCGTACCCTCTTTTTCAGCATTGCATAATTAGAGCATCCTCATGGCAATCACAAAACAACCACCTCATGGCAATCACAAAACAACCACATGGTGATATCAAAACCAGCGGGAACAGTTGCCTTAATAAACTATCGGATAGAGACAATCTCTCCATGGCCACCAATGAATTGGAATCCATAGCTAGAACCCTTTCAAGTGAATCTTTTGGCCCTTTCTTAAACTGCCTTTTCACCACCAACTCGTCGAAGAAGTCGCCAATTCACCGCCAACGCGTTCGCCTTATGGGATTCTTCTCTGCTGCCCACGGTATCGCCTAAACCTCCATCACCCATATCCGCAATCAAAACCACCACCCAACCACAACAACCACCCCTATTAGTGACCCCCAACCCTCCTCCTTCCATCAAAAAACCTAGTGGTTTTCCTGGTTTTTGTCATCTACGGAGGCGTGAAAACCAATGGGAAAATACCCTACTATTTCACAAAAAATAGGGGATTTTCCTATAGGAATTTGTAGCGGTTTTTTGCTCATCAAGCGGGGCTTTTTCCTTGGTTTCCGCCGCCTCCACCTCCAAGGAGAAAACTAGCAATGAAAACCCCCTAGTTTTTAATATGCCGGAGGGCTTTCCAGCTGCTTTTTGTTGGTGCTAGTGGCGGCAGAAACCAAGGGAAAAGAAATTGTTTTTGGAGAAGATGACATCTTTCTTACTTTTTATTTTTTATTTTTTTGGAGTATATTTCTTATTTTTATTTTTTGGGGTACATTTGGTTAGTTTTCAATTATTTTTTTCCTTTTTTGTTTTATTTAAAAAGAAGGGCAATTTTGTCATAACGAACCTACCATGTCAAGTTTTTCATATGTTGGGGATGTGTAGTACTATTTTTTTTAAGTTAGGGATATATCTCCAACGATTTTGAAAGATTAGAGACCTTTCATACAATTATTCCAATATATTAACACTACTTAAGTACACGACATTTTAATTGTATAAAAGATTCACAATCTTTAGTCATTATCTTACTTATGTCTCCAATATTCCATCATATTGACGAGTATATTAAATAATGGGAAATTGGCAAAAATAGTCCATAACCTTTGTCCTTAGCGTGGAATGATCTCTAACCTTTGTTTTTTTGGTGAAGCAATTCCTAACCTATGTGTTTTGGTGGGCAATTGGTCATTATTTACTAGAAAAGACAAAAATACCCTTAGTTATAATTAAATAAAATTGCAATTGGATTTGTAACCTTTGTAAAAGGTACAAATATGTCCGATTTATTTATTAAATAATATTTAATATAGAATATTAAATATATAATTTAGCATATTAAATATATCACTATAATCGTGTCAATTAAATTTTTCATAAAAAAATATAAAATTATTGCACTTTATGTATATGTAATTACAATGTGAGGTGAAAAACTTGAATAAAAATTAAGTTAAATAAATAACAAAATAGCGTATATAATTTATGACATTCAACCAATCTTATTATGTTTTTAATATAAAAATACTAACAAAAATTAATTTACACATTATGTGTTATTTATTTTTGAACGATAAATTAAAATATGAAGAATACAATTTGAGCTCTAATATTTGTAGTTAATAAACGAATAACTCAATTAAATATAAATATTTGAGCTCCAAATTTATGACAAAGTTATTTATATTTTTTTTATGATGTAACGATAAAATTAAAGTTTGAACTTTAAATAATATGATTAATTAATAATAATAATAAATTAATTTTAATTAACACGTTTGTTAATAATTATAAGCTTAAATTTTAGTTATTTTATAATAGTTCGTAAAATATACAAAATAATTAAGTATATTATCAATTTGTTAGTTTCTTTTAAAAAAATAAGAGTATCGGACTCATTTACATTTTTTGCAAAAGTTAAGAATTCAATTGAATTTTTTTTAAATTAAAAATAAGGGCATATTTGTCTTTTTTATCAAATAAGAATCAATTGTGCACTAAAACATATAGATTAAAAATTAATGTGTTAAAAAATAAAGATTATGGACTATTTCCACTCTAAGAGCAAATGTGAGGAACCATTTACGCCAATTTCCCTTAAATAATCAGTTTAAACTTTAAAGGGAGAGGGAATGTAGAAGACAAAACCGGCCAAAAGGTCAAATTTCAAAGTGAGGTAATCTTTCTTCACCGACAATCAACCAACAAACCTGAAGGACAGACCCAACTGTAGAGGTGGGAATAGTGGTGAATGGCCGGGTGACCCGACCAATTTTTCAAAATGGCCGTTGACCAGTTTTGGTGTGTAAATTACCAAATATATCCTTGTCTTCTTCCCCACTTATAACCATTTGAACCGATTTCAAATTCATTTGAAATGGTTATAATCCAACCCATTTCAAATTCATTTGTCTGTGAAGAAGAGAAGATTTCAAAGTTAGAATCCAATCCATTTCAATGTTAAAATCCAACCCATTTCATTTATGTAAGAAGTTTCATCATTCTCCATCTTTTTCTTTTAATTCATGGTAAAAATTGTGGATTTTGTAGTATAAATCATGAAAAAATATATAAACCTGAGTATGAATCATGATTTTTACTTTAAATTCTTGCAAATCTGAGTTGATTTGGATGGATTAATTGAAAAAATCAGAAATCTGCGTTAACAGACTATAAGTCTGTTAACACACCTATTAACAGACCATGAGTCTGTTAACAGGCCCCAAGGCCTGTTAAGGCCAAAATTGGCCTTAACAGACCCAAGGTCTGTTAACAGACCTTGGGTCTGTTAAGGCCAGTTTTGGCCTTAACAGGTCCCAAAGCCTGTTAACAGACCTATGTTCTGTTAACAGACCAGCAAGTCTGTTAACAGACTTGGGATCTGTTAATGGTCGGTTAACAGACCATATGTTAACCGACCTGTTAACAGATGGCCTGTTAATCGATGGTCTGTTAATCGACCTGTTAACAAATAGTCTGTTAACTGATGGTCGGTCTGTTAACTGATATTATAAAGTAATGGTATTTTAGTCTATTTTACTTAAAGAGGTCTTTAAAACTTATTTAGTATAAGTTAGGCTGTTCAGCGACTCCAAACCTTTGACACGGCCATTTCAAAAATTCACCCACTGTAGAGTGTTTTAAAAGAAAAATAATCTAGTCAAAACTGCAAATAGTCCATCATTAACACAGTCTCAACAAGTAAAACTGTATGAAGTGTATGAATGCCGCCAAACACTGCACATTTCTTTAAATAGCAAGTTTTTGCGGTAATTGGTTTGATTTCACAAGATCTATGCAACAATAGTTCTGGGGATCTGATCAGGTGAACATTCTTTACTTGAATCAGGTTTAGTTTACTTCAGATTTTACTTAACGAGTAACGATGTATCTGTTTCTCCTTTCAGTTTCAGTGGGCACAATGACTGATGCTACGAGTATATTCAGTGCAATTGAAGATATAGTAAGTTCTGCTTTGAAAACCTTCTTCAAATCTGAACTCTCTCTCCAAGCATACATGGGCATCCATTGTTTTTAAAACCACAAAACCAAAACTAGAACTCTTCCGCTGTGGCTATTCAAGATCAATCATGCCCATCGTCCACTTTCGCTGCTTGAAGTGCCGGATTGGGCCTTTACTTAATTTTATCTTTTTTTCTTTAATTAATTGAAGGGAAATTATGTCTTAATTAGACAAGGTTTTCTTGTTTTATTTCCCAATTTAAACAATTTTATCTTTTATGTGTTAATTCATTCTTGTATCACTTGGACTTGGTTAATATTAGAATTATCTATATGTACTTAAGATATATAGGATCATTTGTTTCTGTTTCATAGACTACAGTACTACACTAACAAGTCAGTAGGGGAAGGATTGATCATTGATCTGAGAATTGCTCATTTTAGTTTAATTGGTGTGAATGTCATAGAAAGGAAGAGTCACATCATTTTAGGATAGGAAGTGTGAGAACTGAAATATAACTCCCACCACTCGAATTATTGTATGCAATTGGGTTCATGAAATCACTTCTAAGGAAATGGAGGGTTAGACTGAAATTAATGTTGTCAATTTGTTGTAGTTGCTAAGGATCTACTTCACTAGTTTTATATTTTCCTATAGTTCGTTGTTGTATATGGTGATTAGTGTCTCAACTACAAAAAGACATAAGCTTTTGTGTACTTGATATGATCCATCAATTTCTTTTAAACTTATTGTGGAAATAGTTCCAACAAGAGGTACATTGTGATATTCATGTTAGGTATCTCTTGTTAATGGATTGTGATTATGATTCAGTTGTGGTGATCAAACTACTTAATAATATAATAAATTTGTACCTATTGATATGGGATATCTCTTTACAGATAAAAAAGGAATATAAAGCTGCAAGGAAGACAATGAAACGAAAATTGAAACGTTCAGAGATTAGAGTCACGAATCAAATCTCGAGGTGAGGATTATACTATGGATTCTCTTTCTGGTTGCCAAAATTGATGTTTTATTTGTTCAGGTTGTTCGGAGAACAGAATCAGACGTTTGTTGGGAAACTAGAGTTCGGGAACAAAATTTCTGAAACAATCCTGACTGGGGAGGAAATAAAAGGAGAAGGGAATACTTGCCTTGAAGTAGCATTAATTGATAATAATACAGGACACGTTGTAGACACAGGACCACAATCCTCCGCAAGTGTGGAAATAGTTGTTCTTAAGGGAGAATTTGATGCTTGTGAAGGAGATACAGGATTCGATAATAATATTGTTGGAGAAGTGGAAGGAAAAAATGCTCTTCTTACAGGAAATGTACGCGTAAAACTACGCAGAGGCATAGGCGTTTTACAAACTATCAAATTTAAACATAATACAACCAAACTGAATTCTCCAGTGTTCAGGCTAGGTGCAAGAGTTGTCGATTCATTTGAAGGTACACGAGTAAAAGAAGCAAAAACTGAAATTTTCACTGTCAAGGATTTCCGCAGAAAATGTGAGTCATTTTGCATTTATCCAATCATTTATTTATATGTTATTGTTTGTTATTTCTTATAGATAATCTTTGCTGTTTGTTCAGTAACAATGTGCACAAGTCAGAAACTTATGATTAAATACTTTAGATTAATCTGGCGATTACAGAAATATATAAGTCAGAAATAGGCATAAAAGATGAAAAACTATGGAAGGATTGATCTGAAAGGTTAACTTTTCATGAGTCAAGCTTTGATTTGCAGATTACATAAAGCACGATATCCCATCTCTCTCTGATGAAGTATGGAGATTGCAAAATATACGTAAGGGCGGTGAGGTCGAAGAGCGTCTCCGGAATGCAAAAGTTTGTACCGTGGAGGACTTCCTAATTCAACTACTAAAAGATCCTCAAGAGCTGAAAAGAGTAACTTTTTTTCTTTACTATACAATTTACATTTTTTTTCTCTTCAATTGATTGCTTCCAAATATTTTCTGTTTTATTAACTAATAGACTTGTTTCTTTTCAAATTAATTAGGTTTTATTGAAGCAACATCTAGCAATTTTCCATTTACTAAATGTCAGTTTTCTACTGAACAAGATTTTTTCTTTTTTTTCTTTTTTTCTTTTTTTCCTGATTTTATGAGACCCTTGACACTCAGTTTGTTAATGTGCATTTGCGACCTGACTTTTTGTAATAAAAGTTAGATTCACCTATACTAATCTGAAGTATGAATACATATGTTCGTTGTTTTACCTGCAGAATGTTAATTTAGGGGATAAGAAGTGGGAGACAACAGTGAATCATGCTCGTACATGCTCAATTGAGGAAAGGATGTACCGCTATATGAATTTTCAGCAAAACACAGGGATCGTTTTTGATCTTCTCGGAAAGGGGATAGCATTGTTCAAGAAAGGCCAGTATGCTCCTATTAATATGTATTCTGACAAGGCATGCTTCATATAATCTTGTTTTTCTTTTCTTGTTCTTCTCTCCTAGTAAGTTTTAATTAATTACAACTAATTCTGATTGTAGGCTCATATTGACGAGTTATTATCATCTGCATTTGAACACTGGAAGGATATAATTCCCTTGCAGAATAAGATAGAACTTCAGCGTTTCATTAGCTTTGTGACATCTGGGAGTTCTCACGATTCTTTCCAGTCAGAGCACGCTGGTGTCCATGATAAACCCGAGCCTTCTAAAATGACTGGTGATGCACAATTGAGTTCTTCGTTGCGGGGTCGAGGTGAGCCTAGTGTGAAAGAATTCAGTATGGGTGATGTGGAGATTGAACATAACCCATCGAGTGTTCCTTGGCCTAACACTAGCTTCATGACATCTGGGGATCCTCAGGATTCTTTCCAGCCAGGGCACACTAATCTCCATGATAAACCCCGCCCTTCTGTAATGACCGGTGATAAACAATTGAGTTCTTCATTGCGGGGTCAAGGTGAGCCTAGTGTAAAAGAATTTAGTGTGGATAATGTGGAGATTGTACATAACCACCGATCGTTTGTTCCCAATCCTCACACTAGCTTCGTGACATCTGGGGATCTTCACGATTCTTTCCAGTCAGAGCACACTCGTCTCCATGATAAACCCGGGCCTTCTGAAATGACTGTTGATAAACAATTGAGTTCTTCATTGCGGGGTCGAGGTGAGCCTAGTGTAAAAGAATTTAGTATGAATGGTGTGGAGATTGTACATAACCACCCATCGTTTGTTCCCAATTCTCACACTAGCTTTGTGACATATGGGGATCCTCACAATTCTTTCCAGACAGAGCACACTCGCCTCCATGACCAGCCAGAGAACACTAGTCTCCATGATGAAGCATGGCCTCATGATTATATTTCATCCAATTTTCTGTCTTCTTCAAATCTACTGCCAGACGGTAGTTTTGATGGCCATAAAGTTTTAAGTTCTTGTAAGATTGACATACGTGCTTATTCACAACAGAACCCCTCTTCACCGGATACTACACAATCAGTATATTCCATTGGAGGCTTGAGTAGCTTGGACGATTACTTTCATGGTTTTGACCAACCTTCGGGTTTACCGGGTGAAGTTGCAAACACCTTAACATGTAATGCAGATTACATGACTCAAGCATTCTCTGCAAATGAGCATTTACCGTATCTCAACACAGGTTGTTCACTTGAGAGTTCAATAATAGAATCATCAAATGATTTACAGGTTGAAAAAGCCCAGAGGAGATGGACTACGTTATTCAGCACATTGAAATGGTTCCAAATATTCAGAATTGTGGAGAAAAAAACTGGTGTAAGAAAAATATCATGATACTTGTGATGGAGTTGTGCGAAAGTTGAACAGCTAACGTTGCAAAAGCAACAATGCTACCAGTTTGAAGCATTGCCCTGACTGGATATTGTTTGCTATTATGATGAAGTTCTTTTGTATGTCTATGCAGCATCCTGTCTCGTTTGTGTAGGAGTCAGATGTGTGTTTTTTTGCGGGAAGTCAGTGCACATATCTGCCAAAGGTACATTATGAAGCTGTAAATTTTAGTTTCATTAAGATGCCCAGTGTTCATGTAGGACTCCATTTTATACAAAATGAAAACTTTTTAGTGTGAGGACTTTATGTAAAGAAATTATGCATTCGCTAGTAACTTTGAAATAGTCTCCCACCATTGATGGCCAATTAACAGGGGGGATCTGGCACAAAGTAGGGAAAATAGAAGTTGAGGCTTCATAATCTAAGATCTGTGTAGCACTTTGTCTTAATCAAATTTTAAGGAGCATTTTGTCTTCAAGTTTACTAAAATTTTCAGAAGGTTGATGATGAAATGCTCATTCTTGAAGGTTGAGGACCAAAGTAAAACACGAGTAAAAGGTAGGGGGACCTTTACTGCTATTTTCGCAACAAAGTAGCGACCCTTCTAGGACTGGGTATGGGCCTATTCGAGTAGGCCCATGTCCAAATGATCGCAAGTGAAAGAGACACTCACCCTACTTTTCTTTCAGAAGTTGATATATCGTTTTTTTTTTTTTTTTAAATATCTACTTTTCAAAAAATTAATATTTTGCAATTTACATTCTTTTATAATTTTTTAAAAAATTATCTCATTTTCATTTAAAATTAACATCTTAATTTTTTATTTAAATATTTTACACGGGTAACATATTTTGTTGCCATATGTTACTTTTTATTTAATAATCAATATTTTATACGAGTAATATATTGTGTTATCATATGTTATTTTTTATTTAAAAAAAAGAAAGTAATATAATGTGTTACTTTCTATTATAAAATCAATGTTGTATACGAGTAACATGTTGGTTTTTATGAAAAAATTAACATTGCATAACAGGAATATGTTGTGTTACTATATATTTGATACTTGCCTAACATAGGACTCACCAACTTCACTTGCTTCTATGGGAGGTTAGCTCTGGGTTGGTTCAGATTACTTACAATACACTGCTCTAAGGACTAATCGATGAATAGAAATTCTGAGACTTTCTTTTAAAAGATTAACGTTGTATATATATGAATAACATGTTGTGTTGCTATATGTTATTTTTTATTAATAAAATTCACAATTTATTGGGGGTAGCTTATTGTTTTATCATATGTTACTTTGTCATTGTTCGGCCATTAAAAATATCCACCATTACTTGGCCATCGAAAAATCCACCGCCATCGTCACTAACATAACAAAATTGCCGTTGTCGCCATTTTCAATTGGAAATTTCATATCTAAATCGATTTAGATTTGAAATTTGCAAAAATCCACCATCACCATTTTCATTCTGAAATTTGATTCACCATCCCTTAGCCATCGAAAAGTCCACCATCAACATTACTGACACAACACCATCACCGTCGTCGCTATTTTAGATCTAAATAGATTTTATATTCTTTATTACATAAAAGCAAGAAAATGGAGAGAATTTGGGGGTGGCCGGTCTTCTATTGTAAGCAAATTTGGTTTCAAATTTGAAAACATGTTCGGTTTCAAATTTGAAAATCGATTTGAAATATGAGATAAATGTGGTGGTGGGTGATGGTCAGTAGCGGCGGGGAAAATACTGTTGGGATATTTTCTCATAACTTGCCAAAATTAAAAAGTTGAACGAATTGTTGAAAAAGAAAAAAATATGACATGATATGATATGATATTATATTTGGTGACTAAAATTGAATAAATTTTCAAATCTTGGACACCTGACAGTCAAAACTTAGAAGAAAATTAAGTCATACGTTAACTATAAATTGACGTGGTTTATTATCTTTTGTATAAGTGACTTGAGGATTATTTGATAGAAAAATTGTAAGTTAGCATCCTAGTTTTTTTTTCTTGTTCTCTTTGTGGGTTGTACAAAGAGTAAAAGTTGGTGGGTGTGGTAAAGTTTAGAACATTATTTTTTATAAGATACTTAGAGAATTTGGGTGAGTAAAATCTATATATAATTGTAACAATTCTTTATATAGTGAAAATTTTGACAGTCTATATATAAATCTTTCTCTATTTTTTATATTTTTCTGTCTCGTTATTTTTCTTTGAACTTGTGGATAATAAATGAATTGGTCTCAATTTCCAACAAATGTATGAGGTGGTGGCTCTTTTGTAGTGGTGAAATTGGAGATGAGGGCGGTGCAATGGTTGGTAGCGTTCATGTCAAAAAAAAAAAAAAAAATGGTTGGTAGCGTTTCGATGGGGGTAGGTGAGTGCTTTGAAGATTAGGGCGGTTCACTAATTACAATTATGAGTAGGGTTTGTTAAATATATATACAATATAATAGAGTTATTTTTCAAAAAAATATAATTAGATGTAACTAAAATTAAAGAATTAAAAATGTGAGCATTTTTCAATTTTTAAAAGAAATGGAGGTATCTTGCATAATTATTCAAAAGGAAAAGTGGGTTGGCCTACTTGGCTTTTCAAAAAGGCCTTTATGAAAAAAAAATTTAAAATGTAAACTGATATTCTTTAAAGGTTTTTTGGTGAAAAGAAAATGTGCAAATGAAAAAAATTAAGAGTAATTATATGAACACTATATTTTTTATTTGTTGTACTATATTTTAATTATATTTAAAGTTTTCAATATTTACTCATTTACTCGTATCCTCAATCATTTTTTATCGCATTCTTATTCTCAACTTTTTATTAATTACTATATTTTGTCTCTAATAATAGTTTTCGTCTTAAAAATCCGTTGGGAGGATGTAAAATGACTTATTTATCCATCATATTTTCAAAAAATAAAAATAAATACAAAGTATGATAAAATAATTTTTCCTCATTTCAAAGTACGTATATAGAATATTTTGTCAGAAATAAGGATGAGATATGCTAAGTAATAGAAGTTGAATATGAGAATTCGAAGAAAAAAAAAATTAAGAGCATAAATTCTATAATGAATAAAGATCGAAGACTTTAAATGCAATTAAAATGTTGTGTGACAAATAAAAATTATGGTGCAAATATAACCACTCATAAAATATTATTTAAAAGGTGTATTGAAATATAAAAAATTAATTAAAACAAGAAGGCTTTCAAAATAAAATTGTAAAAAACTAATTTTTATTTCCCCACGCTTCGTTCAAAGCTTCATAAGAAACTTCCACATATGCATATATGCTTGAATTAAGAAATATATATAGCTTACATTACAATAATATTTATACATGATTATTATTATTCAATATTGCATGTTCAATCTTCAAAAATGATTGAATTGATACAAAAATAGAGCATCATAAATTTTTGAGCCCCAGTTGACGAACCAATAAAAAAATTAAGAATAATGGATTACTGATCGATACAAAGATATACCGATTCTTTGAAAATACTTATTAAATATGTTGAAATTGACTGCAATACTTCTTTAATTATAATCTCCCGAGTCCCATCCAACACAAATTATGTATGGAAATATTTTCTTGACAAATTTACTACAAGAAGACATGTATGTATGAAAAAGGAGAAATGTTTTTATTTTTATTTGATATTTTGTATTTTATTTTATCATTGAGATTTAATTTTATTGGACAAGATCAAGAACAATCACACTAAATTAAATAAGTTGATATTCTATATTCTATATTCAAAATAAATAAATGAATATTAATTTTCATATAATTATGGTTTAATACAAACTTTTATGTCAAAAATCACGTTTTACCAGCCTGGCTGTCTCAATTTATTACTCCAATATTGGTACTTAAATTATCAATAAAAAGCTTCTTAATTTTCATATATGCATGAAAATTCTGCAGAGAAGACAAATTAGAAAGCGAAGGAGAGAGAGGTAGTGCTATGTAAGAAACGTGTAGCTGTAGAAAAAAATGTACAAATACAAAGTAAAAGAAAACACTTCCAAGCAAGTGACCACCTAATGACTTCCAAGATGGGTTGTTGCACCACTTGCGAACAAACCTTAATTCTTGATCCTCTTCAAATGAACGATTTGATTCAATTCACAAAACAAAACAATAAAAACCCAATAGTAAATCATTGTCGACAAGTATTTAGTAAGCTCAAATTGTGCAACAACGTAGCATTTCTTGATCCATCACCACCCAAGATCGTCGATACATGTCCCTCTCTATATTGAGTTGAGCTACGAGATTTTTAAGAATTTAGTGTGTAGAGGAATAGAACTTTTGATTAGATGTTGTCAAGCCATGAAATGGTCGGTCATTTTGCTAAGATCACAAAATGTCGAATTGAAAGGACGACTCTTGTAAATGTTGGGAATGTGGACACTCCTCAAATATGAATATTCCACATGACATATTGGTTGAATATTTGCACCAATCATCCCATCAATTCCATCTTAGCGATCTCCATAAAATGCCTGATCATCGTATGTTCATATATCTCTGGCCATGTTCTCCAAATTGAAGGACAAAATCAGTTTTATGAAATGGTAGGTCTTTTGCGAAGATCACAAAAGGTCGAATGGAAGGGACGACTCCTACAAATGTTTAGATTGTGGCCACTCCTCAGATGTGTTTCCACATGACACATTGGTTATGGTCAGTCCAAGGCACGACCCATCCATATTCATCTCTGAGGAGGGTCAATTTGTATATTTGCACCGATCATCCTTTTAATTCCATCTTTTGTGATATCCATGAAATGAACCACCATTTCATAAAGCTACTCGAAGTATTACACGCGGTGTATAATTGCGATGGGAATGGCGATGTCACATGAGATATAATTTTAGTACCCTTTACTCCACATTTTTTCGATAGGTCAAATTACCACTTTACCTTACATTGGTTGGAGGTCTTGGCAACCTCCTAAGTTTGTATTTTTTATTTTATTTTTGAATATGCATAACTAATTCAACCTGGCAGTGGGAGAATGTTGGAAAAGCAATTTGAACCTACGACATACAATTCAGTGACCACTTTAGTATACACAAATAAGGAAGAAATGCTTGGCCACTGAGTTGCATATTTTAGGTTCATGATTCTTCCAATCGTAGGACAAAATGGATTAATGAAATGGTTATTCTTTTGCGAATATCACAGAATGTCGAATTGAAGGGACGACTCTTGCAAATGTTTAGATTGTGGACATTCAGACATGTTTCCACATGACACACTGGTTATGGTCAGTCCCAGGCACGACCCATCCATATTCATCTCTGAGAAGGGTCTACAGTTAGAATATATACACTAGTCATCCATTTGATTCAATCTTTTGTGATATCTACAAAATAAATCACCATTTTATAAAACTACTCCAAATATTACACGCGGTGTATAATGACGACAGGAATGGTGATGAACATGAGATTTAGTTTTATTACTCTTATGCTCCATGTTTTTCCGACATGTCAAATTTCCACTTTACCTTCCATTGGTTGGAAGTCAAGTCGTATGCCGACCTCTTAATAGGAGGCGGATCTTGGCCCTTGGTAAAAAACAAATAAACTAATTCTCAGTTTATAATTCCTACCAAACATCTTCTTAATCAACCATCTTGAGAAATTTGTGTAATAATACCAATAAAATATAAACTAATTAACTAGAAAGGCGATGCCCTACGAGCCATAAAAGAATTAGTTTGTACCTTGTAAAAAATACGAGTCTCTTCAGAATTTCTGTGTCTACCAAAACACAAAAAACTTAACCACAAAGAGTAGCGACATTCTTACACCGTGCCAATAATTTTTCCCATAAAGATTCATCTTAGGTAGAATTAAAGTCTACTTTCCAGTTTCCAAACTACTGGGCTTTGTTTGAAAATTTTAAAAAGAGAAAATTAGCTCAATACTTATTTTTATAAAAAAAAAAATCAAAATATACTTCTTTTTAAATTTTAATAATATATACCCCATATAAAAAATACTCAATTAAAAATACCCTCTTTCACACACCCTTTTCAATGGCAAATATCATAAATAACTCCAAAACCGTGGCTTCTTTAATCTTTTCACATACCCACAGCATTTCACTTCAAAACCCTAATCCAATCCCGCATTTTCTCTCAGTCAAAGCTCTACATTGGAGCAACAACAGTAGCCAACATTGGGTATTCCTTTCGCTCCTCCTAAAATTCATACTACTCTCACTGCATATTACTCATCAATTATATATACATGTATCAATTTCTATGGTTATTTTTGAGTGTTTGTAGTTCGGTATGGTATTTACCGATTTTCTCTCACTACATATTACAGATAAATTATGTATACACATATTGATCAGTGGCTTGATAATCAGCTTCCAAATAATTTGATTGGTCGAACTCAAGCCTTTTTTTTCGCGTTATTTGATTTATCCATTTTATATTCGAGTTGTGGTGATGTCCGGCGGCAAAAATGTGGTGATTATGTAATGGCAGATTTGATAGAGTTGGTTGTTATTGATGGCGGTAGCTTTTGGTGGCTGATGTTGGTGGTGATAATGGAAATTGTTTGGTGGGCCACATGTGGTGGTGGTGACTTGTGTTACCCAACAAGTAACACATTTGTTACTTTTTTTTTTTTTTTTTTTTTTTTTTTTTTTTTTTTTTTTTTTTTTTTTGATACCCAGGTATCCCAGTTAGACCAGACTATGTCCTGGACCACCCATCTCCGGCCCCTCAGTGATGGGTGGAGGTAAATCGCGGGATATGCCCAAGTTGACCAGGGTTCGTGCACCCTTTATACTCCTGGCCCCAAGGGAGCCTTCCTCCATGGATATTACATCACCAAGCTGCTCCACCCATAAATGAATATTACATCACCTAGCTGCTCCATCCAGGAATCGAACTCCCCACCCTGAGGTTGCGAGCCCCGCAATGCCCGTCCTTTGCCAACTTGGCTGTGCCCCGGGGGGCACACATTTGTTACTTTAATTTAAGGTAATAGTGGTGGTAGAACAGTGTAATTGGTGGGAAGGGAAAGTTGATAACACATGTATTACCCGTTACTGATACGTGTTATTTTAATTTAAGTTAGGGTTAAATCTGTGTTACTTCGATTGCGGTGGAGGTGATATGGTTATAGATGGTCGTAGCAGATTTGAATTCGATTGTGGTAGGGTTGACAGGATAAGATGAGTGACAGTGACGATCGTAGTGGAAGACGATTGATAATAATAACAAGTATGTTACTGTGTAAAAAATATTGTTTTTCAAATAAAAAAATTTGAAATATTGGTTTACATGAAAAAAAATTAAAATATTGGTTTAAATGAATTTTTTTTAAAATTTATTAAAGGCGATATATTGTATAAAATATTGATTTTAATAAAAATGATAAAATAACATGTAGTAACATGTATGTTACTCGTGTAAAAATATTATTTTTAAATAAAAAAAATTGAAATATTGATTTTAAATTAAATAATGTATTTTCATAGAAATTATAAAAATTAGATAAATTGTAAAATTTTGATTTTAATGAAAATGAATAAATATCATATAGTAACACATAAGGTAATGCTTATGTTACCCGTGTAAAAATATTGTTTTTAAATAAAAAATTTGAAATATTGATTTCAAATAAAGCTAATGAATTTTTTAAAAAAATTATAAAAAGAGATTAATGGTAAAATTATTGATTTTAATGAAAATGATGAAGCAACATTTACGTTACTCGTGTAAAAATGTTGTTTAAAAAAATTGAAATATGAATTTTAAATGAAAATAATGTATTTTCTTAAAAACTATAAAAAGAAGATAAATTATAAATTATTGATTTTAATGAAGAAGATGTAATAATATATAATAACACATATGTTACAAGTGTAAAAATTATTGACTTCAATGTAAATGGTGAAGTAACATATACATTACTCGTGTGTGTTGGTGATGGTAACACTTGCGTTATCTTAATTTAAAATATGGTAACATAACATTTGTGGTGGATGTGATTATAATTGTGGAAGGTGGTAGAGGATTTGAACCTGATTGAGATAGTGGTGCTGCTGGTATAAGACAAGTGGTAGTAGTGGTAGAAGGCGATTGATAGTAGTAACAAATATGTTAGTGTAAAAAATAAATATTGATTTTAATAAAAATGATAAAGTAACATGTATGTTAATTGTGTAAAAATGTTGTTTTTAAAAAAATTGAAATATGAATTTTAAATGAAAATAATTTATTATTAAAAACTATAAAAAGAAGACAAATTAAAAATTATTGATTTTAATAAAGACAATGAAATAACATATATTAACACATATGTTACCAATGTAAAAATTATTGATTTTAAAGACAATGATGAAGTAACATATACGTTACTTATGTAAAAATGTTGTTTTAAAAATAAATTGAAATCTGAATTTTAAATGAAAATAATGTATTTTATTGAAAACTATAAAAAGATAAATTATAAATTATTGATTTTAATGAAGATGAGGAAATAACATATTATTTATTACCCGTGTAAAAATGTTGTTTTTAAATTAAAAAAAATTGAAATATGATTTTAAATGAAGCTAATGTATTTTTAAAAAATTATAAAAAGATATAAATTGTAAAGTATTGATTTTAATGAAAATGGTGAAGTAACACATATGTTACACGTGTTGAAAACTGTTTTCAAATGAAAATTTGAAAATTTGATTTTAAATGAAAATTTTTAAACAATTATCAAAGAAAATAAATTGTAAAATATAATTATAAAAAATGTGATATTTTTAGATAAAAATACGATTTAGTTCTATAATTTTGCATGGAGTGCCAACCCCTGACTACACTTATCAGCAGTGGCGGATCTAAGATTTGTAAGTCGTGGGGGCCAAAAACAAATTTGAAGGGGGGGCTTTGATGGGGGTTCGGGGGTAGCACCCCAGAAATTTTTTTTTTTTGGACAATCTAATCAATCTACAAGTAAAATATAATAACCAAATTTAATTTGCAAATTCACATCACAAATATCAATATACAAAGCAACCAAACAATCATTCATCCATTGACCACCCATCCCCATTTCAAAAACAAAAAATATAGCAAAATTACGACGTAACATTAATGTATTATATCAAAAAATATCGCAAAGTTACGAATAAATTAGAAATATCTATTTCATTAAAAAAAAGAGTAGTCTTTCACACTTGTTAAGATGAATTTTGTGAGACTTCAATTTGATGATTTTGTGATTTCTCCCACTATTTTTAATCTTTCATTTTTTGACAATGAGAGACGTAAAGGGCTAAAGAAAATGAAATTGGGAAAATAAAAAAGAAAGTGTAAAAGTCAAATATGGACCATTTACTATTAAAAAAAAAATCATAAAAAGGTCAAAAAAAAAAAAATCTGTCAAATGGGTGTGGGGGCCATGGACCCCATGCCAAATCCGCCCCTGCTTATCAGTGTATAAATTATAAATTATTAATTTTTTGGATATAAGTTTTTATATAATTCAAAATTGGACCATTCGATGAACTTTACTAGTTCACAAGATGATTGTTAACCTCAAATTCATGTTGGATCCAGCTGTCAACAAAACAAGCCAAATCATGTTCCATCTATGCGACGATACTTGCAAACTAGGACACTGTTTGAATGCAAGCTAGCCTTCTTATCTCGGACTTGTTGTCCATAGTTATTAAACCAGGACTTAACTAGTCCGAGTTATTTAATTGAACCAGGTGGCAATAGGTCGGTCAAATCCCGATGGAAACGAGAGAGAACCAGGACTGAACTAGTCCGAGTTATTTAATTGAACCAGGTGGCAATGGGTCGGTCAAATCCTGATGGAAACGGGAGAGAATCGGTTAAAATCGGCTAGCTTTCCATGGTTGAACTAGTTTGGACCGATTTGAACAAAACAATTTTCTATAAAAATTACTAAAATGAGAGTACATTTGATTCAAACTTTAAACCTCCACGTTCCAAGATAACCTCCATTGAACCACTTAATGAGGTTGTAATTTATATAAACCAACTAATTAATATAGCTAAAAATAATTAAAACTATTTACCTCTTTTCAAATTATCTTTTCAAATTTAATTTTAAAAATCAACTATTATGAAGTATAAAATAATTAATTTTCTCATTTTATGATGAATAAAATATTGATCATGACGAGAGTAAGTTTAGCATATCTCATTCTATTTATCTTTTGATTACTAAACCAAATTTAATAATACATTTCCAGCTTAAATATAACTTGACTTTTAAATTTGTAGTTGTTTTATACATTATTTTTCTATTTCAAAAATACTTATATTTAGATTCACATCGAGCAATGATTTATGAGTTAAATTAGTGACCCGATGACCCAATACTTCTAGCGAGTCAATGATCGAATCGGTTCAGGCCTCGAAAAGGGTGTCGATTGCTTAGTGAAATATTGTGAGCCCATATCATATAAAATATGGAATTTTTATTAAAATTTGAAAAATACGCTTAAAATTTTAATTAGTTAAAAAATTCGAATTGTCACTTTTTTACTGAAAAAGAATTACACTTTTCAATAAAAAGTGATATAGTGTGCCACTTTTTAATAAACAAACTTAATTGACATTTTAATTAAAAAATGCCACACCATGCGCTTTTTAAATACATAAACCTAATTTATATCCAATACAAAAAGGGTAGAGAGTAATGTTGAAATATCAATTAAAATTTTTTTATAAGCTCATTATATCCTTAAGAAAAATGTTCAATTAAAATAACTCAAATTAGATTGTGTGTGACATTTTACTTAAAAACTGACAGAGCATGTCACTTTCTTATTCAATACATTAATTCATATAATTTTGTTACTTGTACATTTTCACTTACATTTGCACTTACACTTGCTTATGTGGCAGTAGGCTTTAGAGTTGAAATATTTGACCACATCATTATTTTTAATTTTCTATTTATTATTTTATTCTATCACATAAACAAGTGTAATTGAGAGTGTAAATGAAAATGTACAAGTAGCAAAATTCTAATTCATATTCTAGACAAAGAAAATGATACATTAATGTTTGATCATTTTTAATAGGGAAATTGGCCAAAAACGTCCCTAACGTATGAATTCGGTGCGCAAATCATCCTTACCTTACAAATTTTGGTAATTACATCACATACCTATCCATGTAGTGCCCAAATTATCATTTTGAACGAATCCATCCAATATTCCTTTAAACCTTTGAAATTTTGGCGCAAATGGTCCCTAACCTTTGTTCTTAGTATTGAATTGGTCTTCAACGTTTATGTTTTGGCAAACAAATCCCTAATCTATGTATTTTAGTGCGAAATTGGTCCTTATGGAATGAAAAAGACAAATATTCCCTTAGTTTAATTAAAAGAAATTGTATGTAAATTCCTAATCATTACAAATATCCCCTTATTTTTTAATTACTCAATACCCTAATTATTGAAGTGTTTGTTCAATTATATTACTCAACTCATGCTTCATAAATAAACCACCACGGGCACAAGACGTGCATCGCACGTCCAGAAACTAGTCTTCTATATAAAAAGTGAGAATATTTAAGTTCACTGTCCATTTTGGTCAACTAAAACGGTGTCGTTTTTGTCAATCCTACCTCAAGCATTCAATTTCCTCACACTACCAGACATTTATCTTCAAAACACGCCAATTGGAGAAAAATTGAAATTGAAAACCCTGTCTTCCCTTCTCAGCCACTATCAACAACGGTCTTCCCTTCTCAGCCAACATCACCAACTACATGAGCCCACAAACGCCACCACTGTTGTTTCCTAAGCCCACTACCGACGCCGTCGCCTAAGAACATTACCGCTGCCACCGATCTCCTCTCATTTTTGTCTTCAGTCACAAGATAAACGCCACCACTGTTGTTTCCTAAACTCACTACCGACGCCGTCGCCTAAGAACATTACCGCTGCCTCCGATCTCCTCTCATTTTCTTCTTAAGTCACAATATTGCAGGTATTAATCTATTTTTTAATTTTTAATTTTTTGTTTCATTCATCTATTATTTCTTGGTGTAATATGACAAAGAAGGAAAAATCATCTATTTTTAATTTTTTTAATCGTCTATTTTTTTTTTTAAATTTTGTGAATCGTCTATTTTTTTGTGTGTGAAAAATCAGTTTTTTTTTTTGGTTTAATGAAGTCAAGATTGAAATATTAGTCTTTTATAACTTAAATCTCGATTTATTTGTTCTTAGTTTTTGCTTGTTAAACCCAATTAATGCCCCCCATCACACTCCCAAGAGGCAAATTTCCATCCCCTTTTGAAAGCGCAGTGTATTAACTCTTCTGGATTTTTTATGGTTATTCTTTTTTGAGTTTTTGTTGGTTCTATGATCTTGCTGAATTTTGAACAAAATTATGGTGAATTTACATTTTTCCTACTTTAGGACCATTTCACCTAATTATTTAGGGAGTGTAAATGCGATAGAAGATAATTTACTTAGACATTTTTACATGTGTAAATGGAATAGAAAAATATTTTACTTAACATTATTTCATCAAACTTTGTTTATATATTTTATATTTTTGGATTCTACGAGGATTTGACTTGAGCGTTAAATGTGACAGTGAATAAGCATTTTAGCAGGTAAACTACTAGACTGGAGTTAGGGAGTTAGAGTACATGGGAATACCCGCACTTTGAAGTGGAAGTGAGGGTTCATGGAACTGCCTACTTTTGCATATGGGATGGTTTTCAATTTATCTTATGCAATAAGGTTGAGGAGTGTATTTGGCAGATTCTAGGATAGATAAATAGTTGCAAAAAAGGTTGGTCCAAATTATTGAAAGCCGTAATCTTTTCTTCAGGAATTTCAGATAAGTGAGGAATTTCTCATTGAAGTTACTGAATTAAAATGCATTTTGTAATGAACATGATATCAAGTTGGCTATATTTTTAGACACTCCCATCAACTGTCCTTCACTTGTTCTTCATCACTAACATCATAGTGCACATAGCTGCACCTCTCTGAGCCAATGGAATCAGCCACCGCTCGACAATTACAACAGCCTGTGCACAATGGCCTCCCTGATGCTGCTTGCGCCACCATTTACACTTGCAACTTTGCCTGTTAACTTATTCATGGGAAAAACTGATTCAAGTAGAGGGCTTAATGGTTTTCACTTTTCCTAATTAAGGTTTAAAATCATAATTACAGTGCCTCTTTTAATTCAATTGCTGATGGTTTATAGGCCTTAGTTTTTGACTTGTTTTCAGGCCTCAACATACTTTCCTTTTTTGGCAGCGGCAGTTCAGTTTAAAGAAAGAATTCAAAATAAACTTTAAGTTAGAATGAAGAGAAATAAGAATAGGATTTCACTAATGGTGCTTACAGCGATCCTAAGTCAATTTAAGAAAATAAAATTAATTGAAAACTAAGTAATAATGGGTCATCAATAATTTGTGCTAATAGAATTGAAGAGATTAAGCAAGTTTTATATATCACTAATTGCATAATTTTTTGTACGTAATTGTCCACTTGCTCCATGGTAATTACATCATCTTGGTAGATTTTCTTTTCCTTTTATTGTGTTAGTGATTACTTCTTTGTGTTCCGTAATGCAACTATTTTATCTGTATAACAGGATATCAATGGCTTCAGGCAATGATATTGTCCGAGGCAAAATAGATAGCCGGTGTGAGGAAACAATGTCTTTGAACAAGGAATAAACATATCATACACGCACCAGTCTAATAGTTTTAAGAGATCAAGATGCACGAAAAAGGCGTCGTAGAGAACTATATGCTGTTGGTAAAGAATTAAGAAACAAACGTCGTAGGGAACAAAGACTTAACAAAACGATGAACCAAATCATGAATAAAGAAGATAGAAAGTTTAGCTAAAGAAGTTTGCTTATAGTAGAAGGAATGATTAATGATGGATATTACAAAAATGAAGAGTGTGAGTTTCCTTCTAAGCAAATAAGTTTGTTATTTTCTCCTATTAATATAATTTTTCTTCACATTATTTTGTGTGCACAATTCACTCAGGTGCATGTTGTGCAAATCATATAGGAAATCATAGTTTACCATGTTCTTCTTTGGCACCTGGAAGAGGTAAACTAATAGTGTTGTTACTATATTATAGAAATCAAATTTGTCTTATGTTGGTATAAACTATATAGCCTATTTGTTATTCAGATGGTGTATTCAATTTGAATATGTGTGAACATTCTAATAATAGTGGACATGATCATGAAGCAAGTAAGTAATTAAATTTCTATTTGATTCAATTTATATTGTTTTTTGATTTTTTTATTCCAAATTATTAGGTGTTGCGGGTATGCAAGACGTGCATATTGAGTTGCATGATTCTTGTGATGAAGTTGGTTTTCAACAAAGAAATATGTTAGAAAATGCACTGTTTAATAAGAACAAAATTTATAACATTGTTCCAGTTGAATCTTATGTATTGCCATTACCTACGGAATGTGTTCATTGCAGAGCTATGAAATTTGAAAGTGAAAGTAAAGGATTATGTTGTGCTAATGGAACTATTCGGTTACAAATAAATGATGTACTCGAAGAATTACATAAATTGTTTATATCAACATCTAACGAGTCATTAGAATTCAAGAAATTTTTTAGAACGTATAATAGTAACTTTGGTTTCACATCATTTGGCGTAAAATATGATAAAGATTTATGTAAACGAAACTAGGGTTTATACACTTTTAGAGTTCAAGGACAGGTTCATCATTATATTAATCAAATTATTCCAGCAGATAGTAACCCTTCTTACTTACAATTATATTTTTATGACACTGAAAATGAGCTACAAAATCGTTTGCAGATTTCAGATAAGTTAGATGAATTGATTATACAGAAATTAATTCATATTTTGCAAATAAATCCTTGTGCATTTTTTTTTCGAAATTTAGGTAATGTTCCAAATTTAAAAAACCATGCAATTAAAATAAGATCTAATTTTGGCCTTGATCAAAGAGTATATAATATACCATCGGCATCTCAAGTTGCTGCTGTTTGGGTTGATGAAGACCCTTATGCAAACATTAGGACCCGTGATATGTGTTTATTGTCATTCGGGCAGTGTGCATCAGACTAGTTCAGCTGCACAACTAATTGAAAGTGGAACTAGAGGTTAGGTAGTCAACTTGAATTGTTTAATGTTTATTTTAATTTAAAGTATTTTATATTGTCGCTTATACGATTATGTGTTTACTCTTTAGTTATGCAAAAGAAGAAAAAAGGAGCACAAATGTCGTGTCGTGAATATTATTGTTACAAACTAATATTCGAATAATTCAACTTTGCTACATGCTGGTCGATTGTTACAACAATTTGTAGTTGATATGTATGTTAAAATTGAAACTTCTAGATTAGATTACTTTCGTAACAATCAAAAAGACATACGTGCTGAGTTTTATCAAGGAATTGTTGATAGTATTGACATAGGTGAGAATAGAGGTTATAAAGTTGGTCGACGAATTATATTACCCTCATCTTTTATTGATGGTCCTAGGGATATGAAAAGATACATGGATGCTATGATGTTTGTTCAAAAATTTGGTAAGCCAGATATTTTTTTGACAATGACTTGTAACTCTAATTGGCCTGAAATAAAGCGAGAATTGAGATACAATGATGAAATACAAAATAGATCAGATTTGGTTGCACGTGTTTTTAGAGCAAAATTAGAAGAATTAAAAAAAAGATTTGTTTAAAAGACAAATATTAGGACAAGTTTCTGCATAATATATATGTGATAGAATTTCAAAAAAGAGGTCTTTCACATGCTCATTTCTTGGTAATATTAAAATCAAACTCCAAAATTTTTTCTACTGATGCTACAGATGAAATTGTATGCGCCGAAATTCCTAATGAAACTAAACATCTTCATTTACACTGTGTTGTTGTGAAACATATGATGCATAGTCCTTGTGGAGTGTTGAATCTAAGTAATGTTTGTATGGAAAAAGGTCAAGCATGTAGAAATCATTATCCAAAACAGTATATCCAAGAAACATCTTTAGGGAAAAATTCTTATCTAAATTATAAAAGACGGAATGATAATAGAAAAATTAGAGTAAGGGGACATTTGTTAGATAATAGATAGGTCGTACCTTAATATCCATACTTATTAGCTAAATTTGATTGTCATATAAATATTGAAATTTGTTCTTCAATTAAAGCTGTCAAGTATTTGTATAAATATGTATATAAAGGACATGACAAAGTAAGTTTCTCCGTAAATGGCAATGATAATATGACTGATATAGATGAGATTGAAAAATTTCAAACTGCTAGATGGATATCTCCACCTAAATCATTATGGAGAATATATGGTTTTATTTTATATGAAGTTTACTTATCAGTTATTTCGCTACAACTACACCTTGAAAATAATCATCTGGTCACATATAGAAACTTTGATGATTTTACAAAAATTGTTAACACCAATTATTTTAGAAAGACAATGTTAACATAATTTTTTAGGATTGTTATATAAACAGTTCCCCGAACATTTTGAATGGGATTCACAGGGAAAATGTTGGATTCCTAGAAAGAAAGGTTTTGTGGTTGGAAGAATTGTTGCAGCTAATCCAACAGAAGGTGAAAGGTATTATCTACGCTTATTGTTAAATCATGTTAGGGGAGCGACGTCATTTGAAAATTTGAAACTTGTAAATAACATTTTGTTTCATGAAGCAGCACTGTTGCATGGTTTGTTTGATGGAGATATTAGTTGTGAGTTATGTTTAGAAGAAGCATGTGGATATTAATTGCCAAATTCACTACGTCGTTTATTTGCTACTATTTTGGCATTATGTTTTCCTAACGATCCGAAAAAATTGTGGATTCAATTTAGAGAATTTATGATTGAAGACTATGTAAGAAACAATTTATCGGTGCATCAAGCAGAGCTCTAAGCACTATATTACATAAATTCCTTGTTAGAACCTCAGGGTAAGAGTGTGAATGATTATGGCTTGGTTGCTTATGATGTAGATTTGAGAGAAGATGAAAGATTGACTAGGATCATAGAAGATGAATTGGGAATACTTGTTTCTCAAACAGATCTTTCATGTATGGATAAGCTTAATAAAGAACAAAAGATTGCTTATGATATGATTTTAGATAAAGTTTTAAGTGACTTAGGAAGTGTATTTTTTGTCGATGGTCCAGGTGGAACAGGAAAAACTTTCTTATATCGTGCCCTGTGAGGTCGAAAAAATTGATTGCTTTAGCAATAGCATCAGTAGCAGCTGGTTTATTACCTGGTGGTCGAACCGCACATTTGAGGATTAAAATTCCTCTTGAGATAAATAGTGACATGAATTGTTCGATTAGCAAGCAATCTGCTTTAGTTGATCTATTTAGAAATACAAAGCTCATTATATGGGAAGAGGCTCCAATGGTTAATTGTCATGTTGTGGAGGCTTTAGATAAAATGTTAAGAGATGTAAATGATTGTAGTTTACCCTTTGGTGGAAAAGTGGTTCTAGGAGATGATTTTCGTCAGGTTCTTCCAGTTGTACAGAGAGGAAATAAGGAAGACATAATAGGAGCAAGTTTAGTTAATTTATATTTATGGCCCTCAATTTTGAAACTAAAGTTAGTTGAAATATGAGAGCTAAGTTATATCTATCATTTTCGAAGTACTTGCTTGAAATTGGCAATGGAACTGAAAGACAACACTCTTGTAATATGATTAAGCTCTTGCCTGATATAACATTAAATTTTGAACAAGATCTTGTATCATTACAAAATTTAATTGACGTTGTTTTTCCAAACTTACATGCTTATGTAGAAAATATTGAATACATGATAAATCAAGTTATTTTAACTCCAAAGAATGACTGTGTTGTTTAGATAAACAATATACTCATTGAACGTTTTCCAGGTAATGCATTCAAATATTATAGTTTTGATGAAACATTGGATAAAAATGAACAAAGCATGGAAGAAGATTTTCTTAACACTTTAACTCCAAATGATATACTACCACATGAATTGATATTAAAGCTAAATTGTCGTGTGATATTACTTCAAAATATTAATCCTTCAAAAGGACTATATAATGAAACTAGATTAATATGTAGAAGTTTTGAATGAAACGTAATTGATGCTAAAGTTGCCATTGGAGAACATCGTGGAAAAAAGGTATTTTTACCTCGAATTCTTTTTGTTCCTCTTGAAAGTGATACAAATCTATTTCCATTTAAATAGACACAATTTCCAATTCGTCTTTGTTTTGCAATGACAATAAATAAATCTCAAGGACAGACTCTAGAATTTGTTGGATTATATCTTCCACAACCTGTATTTTCACATGGCCAATTGTATGTTGCATTGTCAAGAGCAAAGACAAGTAATTCTATCAAAGTTCTTGTTAGACCAATTTCAGATAATAAACTTCATAGTCAGTGTACAAAAAATGTAGTTTACCATGAAATTCTATCTTTAGTTCATTCTCCTTAATATTGTTTCTCTCGATAGTTAGCAGAAATCACTACTAAAAACTTTGTAGAACATGTTTTCTTTTTGTATTTGATTCTTTACGAAATCAATTATGTAACCAAAAGTTTTGATTCTTCACTTTTTATTGTGTATTTACTGAGTACATAACGAACTTTATATATGTCTCTTGAGGAGTACACGAAGAATCTACATGTCATTATTGCCTTTGTCAAGGTAATTAAAGGCCCAAACATGTATCCACATGCTTTTATTCCCACACCCACCCATGTTTCTTGAAAATTTCTTAGAATTTCTAAGCTATGAAGTTTTTTCCTTTTTCTTTTTCTTGGTTTTGTCGCTCATTTCTTCACCGTCACAACCATGTCATGCTTTCTTTGACTAATGGACTTCATTTAATTAGTGACATGAGTAATAAATCCAACAACTTACTCCAAAACTTTGAAGCCCTTAATATCTAACTTAAACAAAATTAAAACTTTTCATACATGCTCTGTTTCTTGATTAATTTTGTACTTCAATTTTTTCATTTGTGGCCTATATTTAATTGTTTATTCTTTTGATGTTCTGCATAGAACATGGCATATACCAAGCTTCAAGAATACCAGACTACTAAGACGACCTTAGAAAATGGTGCTTCTTTAGCACCAGGGAATTCCAGGTTCTTTAACTTCATTAAAGAATGTGATGTGCTTTAACTCAATTCTTTTTTATCATGCTTTACATTGTCTTGATTCAGCAACACAAGAAATGATTTTATTAAACCTTCCACTAATATAGCTTTTGATCGAAAAAACCAACGGAAAAAAATTTGATCTAAATTCACTATCAATCCACCCTTCTCATCCACCTCATCCTAGAAAAGGCCAAATGAATGCACGGATTAGCACCTTCTATGTATTTGTTATTGAATGAGCATACACCAAAAAGCATGAGGTCATATTGATAACTGATTCGAATCTCCTACTACAAACAAATTAATGTTTATTTTTCATTTGTTCTACTTAAAAACAAAATAATAAATTTGAACCATGTCTATATGAATTGATAGTTTTCTATATTTGCTCAACTTTCACAATTATGTGTTCACTTTCATGAATATTCCACTTTTAATTTAGAATATGAATGCTCCATCCCAAATGCCATTATTTTATTACTGATAGGTAATAAAATGGGGCACCGTGTTGCTTATCTCATTATATCCTTTTTGTTTTCATATTAGGTAGCTAGAGCTATTCTTAAAAACCCAAAATGACAAAACAAAGGTGCATCTCATATATTATGCTAATGTTACATTTAAGGACATTCTTCTAAAGGTGATTTCTAATCTCTTTTCATCTACATGACAATTTAGCTAACTGATAAATGTCAAGTAGGTACCAAACAAGAAGAAGTTAAGGTAGCTGGAGATCCTTTAGCTTTAATGAGGAACACATGAGCTGCTATCATGGTTTGCAGGAAATGCTTTAAGAAAAGTGAACACTAGACATCAATGTGCCCATACCTTATCTTGTTGCTCCAATCGAGACCTTCATTGATAGGCCGCCTTCATCAGAAAACACAGCTACTTTAGCCGGTTCTACCAATTCTTATTTAAAATCTATTTATTCATGCTTGTTTGTATGTATATGTATGAATTCGTGTGTGTGATCAATGAATTTGGGTTTTCGAATGTGGATTAATAGGCTTTATCGTCCTGTACATGGTGCAGTTTCATCAGTACCAGGTGGTGGGGAGGGCTCCTCCGACGGAGACCAAGGAGCATCCGAAAATCTACCGTATGAAGCTCTGGGTTACCAATGAAGTCCGCGCAAAGTCTAAGTTCTGGTAGGATCCCTCCCTCTGCTATATATACGTGTGTGTGCAGTTATATAAATTATTGAAGTATAGGGTTTGAGATCTGCTATTTCTTATGGAAGTACTTTTTCAAGAAGCTTAAGAAGGTAAAGAAGAGTAACGGTCAGATGCTTGCTATCAAAGAGGTATGTCGTCGCGCGCATTTACATAATCAATCAGTATTTATATGATTCTGTTAAACTTGAAAGAACATATACTAAAATATGGTAGTCAATCACATTATTGAAGTGTCCATATAGAAAATAAAATCTAGACAATTTATACTATATGGTTGTATGCCTTTAATCCTTAATTACAAAGTTTGAGGGAATACGAATGCACATACAGTTGGAAATGTTGCCTATCTTCGCATTTTTTTGCCTCTTGTTTCTGTTCGTGTTCAAATGCGGGCTAAAGGCTATTTAAAAATATGAATTCCCTCTCCGTTAATATTGTGGATTATATTAGTATTAACATGCCTCTATAAGACTATGGGATTGTGAAACATAGATCAAATAATTTACTGAAATTTAACAAGCGTATGAATGATAATTGATATGAACTCGATTACAAAAATTGTTTGACTGTAAATTCTTTTTGATGTTAGTTGTACTGTAAATTTGTTGTCTAATGCTTTAGTGATTGTCTTCTCGCAATTTAAAGAAAAATTCACCATGTAGATTGCATACAAAGCAAAGGGAACCTATCTCGGGAATTTGGATGTAGGCTGAGATGATTGAAATTTGAGTATATTATACAATATTCCTTCTCTATAATTTTGGTTGCTGCAAGCACCCATAAGACAGGTGCTTGCCTATACTTGGATAAGTTGCAATTATTATAGGCTAGCCATGATAAAGACCCAATATTAGAGACGAGTATAGCTTTTTTAGTGTACTGATTATAGGAACTGTGATTGTATTTGATGGTTTCCTCCTACGTTATTCTTTATTTAATCGGAAATTCTTATGGGCTGCTTTCATCAGCTGGATTCCAAGTCCTACACTTTGGAAGTCTTTTTGTTTCTTGAGCTACCTTTCTGAGAACTGTGTGATCAAATAGTTTCCTTTTTTGTTGATTTTTGAGAAGAACTCGAAGAACTACGGCATTTGGTTGCGATACCAAAGCAGAACTCGGTATCATGACATGTACAAGGAGTACCGTGATATTTAGACCAAGTAGCATTTTTATTTCTATCCCAAGGCCCAAGTGGAACAATCATTCTCCTCGCTAATAGGATTCTTTGTTTGTTCCATGTAGGGTAAAAAATGTATCATCATTGACCAACTGTATACGCTTGGGTTGGGTTTTTGTTGGATATGTATACCTTATGATACTTTGCGTGCAATATTAGATATCTTCATAATAGTATTAGTCTTATTTGTATAATTTTTTTGTGAAATCTTGCTTCAAGTGAAGATTGATTGTTCAATTTTTTCATACACCAAGTAGACGATGACTTGATTTTATTATTACAATTATATTTGTTCAGTCATACTTAATAAATAAATTATTACAGTACCTGACGTGCATCGCACGTCCACAAATTAGTAATTAAAAAAAGTGTTATATTGAAAAACTCAAATTGGATTGTTTTCAAGAGCCTACATTTCCTCTCGAAAAAGCTCGTTTTTATTTAAATGAGTGTTGAAAACGATTCTCTTTTGAATACTGATGGAACTATATATTTTCATAAATAGCCTGAGTTGCCTTCATTGTATATTATTTCTTTTGAATATCAGTTTCCAAGCTTCTAAAAAGTATATGTATGTGTCTCAGCTATTGCAAAATGTGAGAACTTCAAAATAGCAGCAGCAGAATTCTTTTTTTGTTGGGGAAGAATACTAATTTGAATAAAATAAAATTATTTAAGATTTATTTATATTTTTGAAAAAGTTAAGGGTTTAATTACAATGTTTTTATTGTATTTGTTTTCCTATTATTTTAATTTATTTAAATCAATGGGTAAAATTGTCATAGAATTGTCAAAATAGTGAAAAATAGTGATTTGGGAACTCAATGTGAGAATAAATGGAAGAATGTGGATGATATCTGCTAAAAAAAAGAATGGAGATAAAATCTTTACAAATCTGAAAGAATGGGGACTATTAGTGTAATTAACTCTTTTTTTTAATTGGTTTCACAAATTGATTGTTTATTTATTTATTTATTTTTTCTTGCAAAAAACGAAGTGTAACATTTTAATATTTTATATGATAAATGAAAAAAATTTCAGATTCTTTAATTGGTTTAAATTTTTTATATATTTATTTTTTCTCTTTTTTTGCAAAAAAAAACGAATGGTAACATTTAATATTATATATGTTAAATGCAACAATTTTTCATCAAAAAAATGAATTGTAACATTTTTTTTTTCTCTTTTCTTGCAAAAGGACTTGAGAATTTCTCTCTTCTCTTTTCTTAATCGTTCGAATTGGTTTATGTCACAAGCAATGTGATATAAATACGGCAAGCGTTCTGATTGCAAATAATGATAAGAGTTCTGTTAGCATCCAAGTCCAATTATCTTAGAATTGATTTAATTACACATGTAATCTTTGAACTTATATCACAATTACAATTAAGTCCAAAACTTTCATAATAACTGTGATTAAGTCCAAAAATTTATAGAACTACCACAAGACCTGTTCGGAGATATATTTTCCAAACTCCAATAATTAGATTCTGTCTAGTCGACTATAGACCTCTCGATCTAATTATTAGTCTTTTGCTTTTTTCACTAAAGGCAAGAGACTGCACTCTCAGAATATATAAGATTACAGAAGATGTAATACTTCATTCTGACCTACTGTATATATATATATATATATATATATATATATATATATATATATATATATATATATATATATATATATATATTTCATCTATGTCTAAGATTCGATAATTAGGTATGAGCATAAATGACCATTTTTCCCTTCTAATTATTCTCACTATTTTTAAGTTACATTTTCTTCAATGGTCCTGTAAACTAATTCACAAATGTCGAAGTTTAGTCGTCGCTAAACACTGAGCTCAGATTTATGACCGTTCAACATAAAATACTTAAGTTATTACTCGACCTATTTTTCAGGGCAACAGTTCCCGACACGAATTTGAGTTTTCTACTTCGCTCATTCTCAAGCTCCCAACTCACCGAGATATTTGATCAATTAAATTGATCTCACCCATTGGTGAATCAAAGAACCATTAAACTAATGAAAAGACATATAGAATCATGTCAAGGGATTTAGAAGAAATACCCGGTGATCAAGTGGAATTTAATTATTCGCACGATCATGCTATATAATTAAATTCGACACGTGATCCGTTCAATATACTCCAAGTATACTAGTGTTACCATTAATCTAATTCTATGATAATGACAAATCGCAAATTCAAATGATTAAATAGTCAACACCACAACCTTCTGGTACAAGGCGCCAACCCTTATACATTAGTTGTGAACAACTTTATTCATGATCAAAATATTGGTCGTGTCACACCATGTTTCTCGACGCAAGCACCTAACTTATATTATCACAAATGATCATCGTCACTTTATTTACATACATAATATCAAACAAATGCAATAATAATTAATTAATACAAGTCAAAATTTTATTCAATATAAAATTGTCATTTCATCACAGCAAAATTATACTATTTGGACATACAACCCAACATAATGCACAACAAATATTAATTTAGAAAAAAAAAAAAAGTGATCAATAGAGAAGTTTGTGATCCAAAATTATTTTGTCAATTTGTATCTATTGTTCTCTCACTTTCTCAGTAAAAAGCGACTTAATGTGTCACTTTTTTTAATAATTCAAAGTCTCAATTCATATTCATATTTACATTTTTACAAGCATCTTGTACACATCTCTGTAATTGATATTTACACACATTTTCACAAGACCTTGCTTAATACCATCGATCTAAAGTTGAACTTCCATATATATATATATATATATATATATATATATATATATACTAGTGTGAGCACATGCGATGCACGTGATGTCTCGTTAATTAAGAACATAATAATATTTATTATATTTTTATTTTACGAATTAACTTGATATTGGTAATTTAAGTGGGAAAAAAATTAAATATTAAAAAATCAGGAGATTGAAACCTAAATATAAGTATGCTTATAACTTAAAATCTAGTTTATTAAAATTCATTACAATAGATGACTCGAATATATGATAAAATTGAATTCAATTTACTTCATAAAAGTCACTATTCTTAAGTACCATTTTTCCAGAATTTGCATTCTTCCTCGAAGACTAAGTTCATTTTTTTATAATATTATAAATATGTAAAGAAAGCCAAATGCTTTTGTATTAAGAAATTTCACATTTGCTTCAGAATAAGACTCTGGACATAAGTATCTACAACAACATCTGTACATTAATTTCAATTTTTTTTTTTTAAAATAACTTAAATAAAAGATAAAGAAATTGTTGAATTAAGATTACACCATCAAAGATTTTTATTTTCAAGAACGACTAATTAGGCTTCTTCGGTAAGTGTACCAATTCAATTATCATCACGGTGTTTAGTGGCAGAATAAAAAGTTCATAAAAATCTTCTTTGTTGCTTTAGATGAAGTTCTGGAGATAATCAATAAGTTAATAGTTCAAATCGTTACATGTTCGAATTTAAACTCTTAAAACAACATAATTTCTAAAAGTAAATAAATCACGTTGCAGTTGTTAATTAAGTATGCTAGTGGAAGTTGTACATATTTGATGCAAGTTAAAAATTGTGGGCCACAAATGTGTAAAAAATTAAACAAGTCAATTAAAATATTAATTACAATTAAAATTGTTCCATAACTACTCGTATGCAAAAAATAGCATCTTAAATACAAATTTCTAAAGCACTAAATAGAGTTTGTATTGCTAATACACAAAACAAGTCATTTTAAAAAATAATATTTATGGGTTTTTGTGTTTGGCCCTTAAAGTTGCTTTAATCGTGGTGGAACCATCTTATTTTTTAAATCATTGTGTATCAAATATTTGCATCACAGACAAAATATTTATGGGACCCATCTTTTTTTTTTTTTTTTTTGATGGAATTTATGGGACACATCTTATATCTACCTAAATTTGTGCATGTGTGTGGTAGGCGCATTAATTGTGAGTGGGGTGGGGGTGGGGGTGGGGGTGGGGTGGAGTGGATTTGAGTTCTCACTTCTCAACGTATTTTTCAAGAGGAAGAAGACGAGGACACCGTTATTGTTTGTTATAGACAGTTTGCCACGTAAGTGACACGTGATTTTCAAAGTCGTGGTTGTGGGCCCACTTTACGGTTGACCGTTTATATTTACAAATCCCTCTTCCACAAAGAGTGGTGATCTCCTGCCCATGATGGGCAGAAGAAGGAAAACCCACTCACCTACGTGGAAGCAAAGTCAGCAGAATAAAAATTAAATAGGTCAAATATTGAGGGCTGATTTCCTTGGCACAAAAGCCTCATCTCTGCTCTCCCTATCCGCTCTCTTCTCCTGCCCTCAGCTGTCCTAGAATTTCTTTCATCTTCCCGTTAAGAGTTTCAGCTGCCTTTTCCGACGACCTTCTGACCGTCGCGAACACTACTCCTCCGCAAAGTGGGTTGAAATTTTTGCCAACCGAACGCCCACGTCGCTGGGTTGAGGTAGATTAGCTACGAACGGGATTGAAAATTTAAATTTGACCTGGACGTATTTTTTTTCTGTTCGATGTATTACATTTTGGGCTAAAATGGGACTGAAAATTAAAATTGTAGCTGGAATTTTTATTTTTTTTCTGATTCATGTATTAGATTTTGCTCAGAATGGGACTGAAAATATATATTTGACCTGGAAGTTTTTTTTTTGTTTCTGCTTGATGTATGAGATGTTGCTAAGAAGGGGATTCAAAATTATAATTGTATAATGGATGATGTGATGAAGTTAATTGACATTTTTAAACCTGGATATTCGTATGCATTAGTGGTTCTCAAATGATCATGTCACAAACTGATAAAATACATAACATTTGGAATTGAAAAAAGCCAAAATTGAAATCCGTAGTCCACAAATGCCGCGTCGGAGTCTTCTCCGGCGGCATGCGAAAATTTCAAGTTTCAGGGGGTAGTTGTTCGCACCGGTCAGATGATACAAAGGCAAAGGAGCAGGCAAAAATTTTAGATTCCAGCGGAGGAGTAGTGTTTGCGCCGATCAAAGGTCGTCGGAAAACGCAGCTGAAACTTCGCTGGGAAGATGACGAAATTCTAGGGCGGCCGAGGGCAGAAGAAGATAGCAGATAGGGAGAGCAGAGACGAGGGTTTTGTGCCAAGGAAATCAGCCCTCAATATTTGACCCATTTAATTTTTCTTCTGCTGACTTTGCTTCCACGTAGGCGAGTGGGTTTTTCTTCTTCCACAAAATCTGTTTTTTAGTTACAAGGACTATTAGAATTAAATTGAAACATATGAAATGAATCAGATTTTTATTCTAAAAAAAAAGTTAAAATAATATTCTTTAAATGTTTTTTTGTAGAAGGAAAATGAACCAAGAGAATAAAAGTAATTATGGGTATGTTTGATTTTGTTTAAAATCAATTTTTTTTTTTTTGTAAAAATTAGGGTAATTTGCACTTTTGATTTCAAATCTTTCCAATTTATAACAAATCTACCTCTAATCTTTTTTTTAGCATTGGACATCCCCAACCTTTGAATTTTGTTGCAAATCAAGTCATTTTGACATATTTTAACAGTTTTTCCCTCCTTTTTAAATAAAAAATATATATAAAAAAAAAGCTAAAAACAATCAAACAAATAAAAACAAATTGCAAATGAAGTGCTACAACTTTTAAAAAGTACAAAATAAATTCATCTTTCCCAAAAATTCACCCCACCCCCACTTACTTTGGCTCAAAATATAAATATCTTCCGCTGGAACATCACATTTTTGTAGAAAATGTCGTTTCCGTGACGTCTGTAGTAATCTACCTTGTTCTTGAAGAATTTCAGCAAATAATCTCTGACGGGATTCTTACACAGCGTAGCTGGGGTGCCCGTGACCAATAGAATCTGATTTTCTACTCTAGCGGTGAATTCAGAATGGAACCAATTACAAGTGTTGAAAACACAAAATCATCACATTGGGATGGGGTGGTTCAGTCTAAAACTTTTACGGTGGGGTGGGGTGGGGTGGGGTGGGGTGGGGCGGGGCGGGGCCGGTTTTGCCTATATGTGCGGGTTTTGTGTTTAGTTGTCTCTATACATGCATATATACAATAAAACAGAGAGAGAAGACGTGGAGAGAGAAGGTAACTATATGAGAAAGGAGAGGAAACACGACAACCATATCGGTGATCAACATCTTAATCGCAGTCGTCCTTGTCGTACTCAGGGACAGCGTTGGTATTGAAGAGTCGGAAGGATAGCGGCTATGCCACCGCACGAACCGGCGTTACCGAACGGAGGAGGGACGATGTCGAGCAGAGATTCGATGTCACTAGCTGTTTCAGAACGAGGAAAGACGCCATTGATGCAATCAAATGCTGTGAAGACTGAAGAATACGAAATAGAAATGACAGTTGAGCTAATGAGCAACGGAGTTTAAAAATGGAGATTTATGCTTGGGCAGAAAGTATGAGAGATAATCTAGAAGGTTTTAGAGTGATTCAATTTTTTTCTGTACAAAAAAGGTTCAGATTGAACCACAAAGGCTGAGCTTGACACTTTTACATAAAAAAAGAGTAATTTGCAGTGGAACGGGGCGGGGCGGGGCGGGGCGGGGCGAATTTTTGAGGAAGATGAACTTATTTTGTACTTTTTAAAAGTTGCAAGATTTCATTTGCAATTTTATTTTATTTTTTTGTTGATTTTAGCTTCTTTTTTTATTTAAAGAGGATGGTAAAATCGTCAAAATATATCAAAAGGACGTGATTTGCAACAAAATTCAAAGGTTAGGGATAACCAATGCTAAAAAAAAGGTTAGGGGTAGATTTGTTACAAATTAGAAAAGTTGGCGACCAAATGTGCAAATTACCTTTAAAATTAATAAAAATTGATGCTGGTTGAAAAATTATTGGCCATAAAATATGTGGTTAAAATTAATTGTTGACTTTAACTTCTTTTTTTAGCAAAATTTGAATTGATATCAAACAAGTATTATATTCACACAATATTTTTGTTAATCACACCACATTTGAATTGTAACAAAGGTCTCCAATTATTTCTCATTTTGACGTTTATGTCCCCAAGAAACCGTAAGCACTTGTGTGGGATAATTTCGTTTTAAGGAGAAAGAGTTCAACTATTACCTCGACCGAATCTTTCTTCATTTATCTACATTTCTGTATGTTGTCATTTTATACGTTTTTACATACATGTGTTTAAGTTGTCAGAATATAAATAATGGACCAATTTTACCGACAAATTCTCCACACATTAGAAATACTAATTCCACAATAAATCAAAATATAATTTGAAAATAAACAAGTTTCAGTTAATAAAACAGTAAATATTTAGAAGCTATCACTTCAAGAGAAAAATTGTATTAGTAAAGAAAAAAAAAGACAGAAAACAGTTACCCTTTTCAGCTCGAATTAGGAATTAAAACAATTAGCGGACGCTTTTCAATCTTACCGTTATATGTAGACAGTAGAATAAAAAATGTGATAGGATTGTTTAATAACTTGGAATTTGGCTTTTGTTATGCAAAATGACTTACATTAAAAGTTGTTGGAAAATTAGTGATATTATGTTATGTTTGGGCATAATTTTGTGTAGGACCTGTTTCTTCAATATGGAAGATAAAAGTAGATTCGTGTTCTTTTCTGTGTGAACATCAAAATCATATATTTACTTGACAAAATTGATGTTCGGGTGAATGAGAAATTAAATCTCAAAGTGGAGTTGAAAAAATCGTGGAGGAGAAAAATAAGTGGATTATTCCACATTGGAAAAATAATGAAAAGTTGAGTAGCATTTAAATGTCCACAATTTATAAGAGCATCTCCAATGCTTTCTATGGATTGGAGTCTAGTTGGCAATCTAATAAATAGACCTTCAATCCACATGGCATTAATTTTCATTGAAGTTCAAAATTGGTCTCCAATGCATACTGTCTACAATTTAATAGTGTTGCTTATGTGTCAAATTTTTTTCTAAATTAAAATTAAAATAAAACTAAAACAGAAAAATAAATCCCAAACATGTGAAACCTTCCCTCACCGTGAATGACACATTCTCAAAAATCAAACATCCATTCAGAAAAAATTCTCTTATTTCTTCATTAATTCTGGAAAACCCATTGTATCTTCTTCCTTGATTCTTCAAAGCAAACCCTTCATCCCCAAATAATTATTTTTTTAATCAAATTTATTGATTCTTCAAGAAAAGGCTGAAAATTATAAGGTAATTCAAAGTCTCCTTTTCTTATGGTGTTTTAATCATTATGCATTGTAACCAAGTAATAACAATAGGATTAGAGAGTGAGATGTATTTGGGTTCTAATGAATTAATAGAGTACGCTGTTTTCATTTCATTAACGTTACCTTTCTGTTTATTCAAGGATTCGACATTTAACTTACTTTTCGAAGGAGATTACTCTGCAATTTTGTAATGAATGGAGTTCATTGCAGAATAGAGATTTGTTTACGATCTGTTGGATCATAATGAGAAGGTTATTTTACACATTGGTTAATATATATATTGTTTACAGGTTTGTTTAAAAACAAATGTCTTCACAAAGTGATGAATCCGACACAAACTGTTCATCATCAAGCAATGATTCCTTGATTCTTACCCAAAAAATATTGGATGAGCCAATGGGAAGTGATACTTTATCTGCTGAAATGTCTCATGGTGTGATTCAAACCTGTGCAATTCACATTCCTATGATAATTTCTACAATGTCGATCAACAAAAAACGTCCTCATGGTGGCTCCACACCCGGGAGACGTTATATCCATCGCGATAGGAAGGCACGTCATGATTTAATTCTTAATGACTACTTCAAAGGTAAGAACTCAAAGTATACACCAGAGCATTTTCGACGTCGATTTTGGATGGATATGGAGTTATTCAAACGAATTTTACAAGCGGTTGAAAATTATGATGATTATTTTAAACAAAAGGTTGATGCAATTGGGAAGAATGGGTTGAGTCCTCTACAAAAAATTCTAGCAGCAGTGCGTATGCTTGCGTATGGTTGTCCTCTGATCTCCTTGATGAATATGTTCAAATTGGAGAAAGCACTGCAATTGAGAGCTTAAAGCGATTCTGTGATGCTATAGTAGGAATTTTTGAAGAAAGGTATTTAAGAAAACCAAATAATGATGATATTGCAATGTTGCTTAAAGAAGGTAAGGCTCGAGGATTTCCAGGTATGCTTGGTTGTTTAGATTGTATGCACTGGCATTGGAAGAATTGTCCAACAGCTTGGCATGGCACATATACTAGTGGGTTTAAAAGAGTTCATACTCTTATTTTAGAGATTGTAGCTTCAAAAAATTTATGGATTTGGCATGGCTGGAACTAATAATGATGTTACCGTATTAGATAGATCTCCATTATTTGATGATCTTATAAATGATAATGCACCATCATGCAACTTCGTATTACAAGATCATCAGTATGGTATGGGGTATTATCTCTCAGATGGAATTTACCCACAATATGCCACCTTAATCCAAACAATCTCTCAGTCGCATTCTGTCAAAGAGAAACTATTTGCCAAGCATCATGAATTTGTGAGAAAGGATGTAGAACGTGCATTTGGAGTATTACAAAGTCGGTGGCATATTGTTAAAGGTCCAGCACGTTTTTGGAATGCAAAGGATCTTGGGAAGATAATGAAGACGTGCATAATCTTGCACAATATGATTATTGAGAGCGAGCGTAGTCAAGGTATTGATCCGAAAAATTGGCAACCTGAAGGAGATGAAACGGCTGAGGATGTTCACATAGAGCATGATTTCTCCTTTCTTGTTTCGATGATGACTAGCCGAACAAAACTAGTACAAGACAAAAGGTTGCATGAACAATTAAAGATAGATCTCATCAATCACTTATGGGATGTATATGGTTGACATTCATGAGTTCGATGTTCATGTTCTTGAACTTTAAACATCTAAAAGGAAATTTGTATTTTGAACTCATAAGATGAGCTGTATTTCTTCCATATCACATGCCTTTGTATTCTTCATTTTCTGTTCAAAAAAAATTGGATGGTAGTTCACTTCACAGATATTGGGAGAAGTTGGTTTGCCAATTTGGTTTCCCTTCACAGTAAACTTTTTAGGGAATTGGATAGAATAATGAAAATGGTGGTTAATGAAAGTAGAATAATATACTATTTTTCAGCCATGGTTAATTGGTCACAACCTACAGAATATTGATTGGTATAGTAAGCTATCTAATTTGTCCATGTAATCAGTTTTGTGTATGTTTAAGTCTTGATGAAGAGGTATAACTTATTATATTACTTCATTTGTGTATGGAATGACATTGGATATGCAATTTAAACATACATTTTACTTTCAACTATGAAAGTACAAGTCCAATACAACAAAATACTACTAGTAAACAAGAAGGCTGATTTGAGTAAGTAAATATTACAGCAAAAAAATTTGGACAGAATCTAAAAACAGTTGAGGCTAACATTGTTTTCAACTTGTAGTCTTGATTAAATTTTCATAAAATTAAAAACACACACGAGATACCAGATTAAATATCCATAAAATTCTCAAACAAACAAGCCTAAATTAAGAATTAAGCAAAAGAAAAGTGACAAGGCAAAAGAGCCATGTATTACATTGCCTTACAATTTTAACCTGCTAAACTAAAATAACAATTAATCAATACGATTAGTTACTCATCAACACAAAAGCTTAATTTGTTGAAAAAGACAGCTTATTTTCCAAAAAGGCCATCATTCTCCCACTCTTTCAAAATCTGAGCCTGATAGATTTCATAGAAAGGTCGCACTGCCGGTGAAAGTTTGCTCAAGTCTTGGTTCATTATGCGGTCTTGCTCTTGTCTCTTTTGAGCCCTCTCTTTCAATTCTTGATCCTTCATCTTCAATTTTTGAGCTTCCTCCTTCAATTTTTGAGATTTCTCTTTTATTTCTATTTCTTTTTTCATTACTTGTTCTCGCAGCTCAGAATCTTTCTTCTCTTTCTCTCTTTTCATCTCCAGATCTTCTATATTAACTTGAACCTGTTTTTCTGAAGTGCATTGTAACTTGTTCAATGCATCCACCACACTCTTCTCATCGTTCAATTTCCTCTTTCTCTCTTTACAACCTTTTCTGCCTTCCGGGCGTACAATACCTTCAGAATTAATACCTCCGGATCCCATAGAATCGTCACCTAGATTAGAAACAGGCTCTTCTGTTATTGGTGAACTGCTATTGTCAAACCTTTTTTTATTTGATGCATTTGTCTTGGTAAGTAGTTTTGAAGACCATTTTGGATTGGATATCATGATTTCCCAACAATGCATATATTTGAATGGTTTATTGTTGTGAATCCTCTCATACATTCCCAAAGCTTCTCTTTTCTGCCAGCAAAAAGATAACAATAATAAATAATTAAACCAACTATAGTGCATTATGTAGTATACACCCAACAAATTAAGTACTAAAATGTAATAGTAAAATGAAACACTCACCATATCTTCAGGGTTTGTACCACTTCGTGGATGTCTTTCGAGTCGTTCATAAATTGCGTGGAATTTGCTAGTTCCCCTTTGTATGTTTCCCCAACGACATTGTAGGCCATTGGTGTTTCTAACATCATTGTATTCAACCCCCATATTGTCCTTCCAAACTTGTAAAATAGGATTCCACAAAGCTATATTTCTTTGGCCATTACCAACATCAGAATCCATCGAAATATATAACCATGCCTTTGTTAGTGCAATATCTTCTTCCTTACTCCAATTTTTTATGGCACTTGAAGATTGAGAGTTATTGGGCTTATCTATATCACTGGCTTTATGTTTTGGTCCTTTGGGAACACCGTGAGTTCGAGAACTACCAATTGGAGTGCTGTAAGTGTTCCATAGATTTTGGTAAGGTATTCTAGAATCATATTTTTGGTTGACATGAGAAGGGTAGGAACCAGTCTTTGGATCAAATTGATAGATGGGCTGAAATGGTAGGTTTAATGGATTAAATTGGTTCGAAAATTGAGGCGGGATAGTATTATTGAAAGATTATTGCGAGCATGAGAAGTTGTTAGATTCTTGGGAATCCATATTCAACATATATCTGCACAACATAAACATAAGCACCATATGAAATTACTAATTAGTCTACTACCAATGTGAAGAATTCCTAGATCAGTACACAATTGGAAAACATAAAGAGAAGGGAAACTTCTCTAACATTTAATTGTTTTCAGTGACGACTTCGTTCAAAAATAACATGGAATCTAAGATAATCCAGTCGACTCGAGTCTAGTCTACACCAAATCAAGAAAAGATCCATCAGTCCTATGTGATCCAAGGAGCTTTGAATTCAAATACATGGACTCCAAGTTGATTACATGACTTCAATTGAAAATGATGATTCTTCATTCACATCTGTTATTCAACCACTAAAAGACATCTCCATATCTCTCAGAAACCAATTTTTTACAACATATTCTCAGATAAACAGAAGTACTACAATGAACTCGAAAAATTACCGAATCAGTAATGCTGTACAAATATTAAGAAAACTCCAGGAAAAATTTGGCTTGAATTCACTGAATAAACCAACAAATAGCCACAAAAAATAACTTCCTTAGATTTTTCATTCAACGTGAATACAATAATTAAATAAACACAAAAGCAGAACTAAAAATTTATTCAAAAAAAAAAAAAATCACTAGGATTTGAAAGACTAACCTAACCCAGAAAAGAAAAACAAAGATGTGAATTGACTATGTTACCACCTTCTTCCTATGAATAAACTGAGTCAGATTTACCTGTGGGATTTTTTCACCTCCGGTGAATGAACTGCACCGAGAGAGAAATATATGTCGATTGGTGGAAAGGATTTGGGTGTAGTGATTGATTTTTTTCATCTTAAAAAAAAATTCCCCCAAATTCATTTGCTTTTTGTAATCGGAAGTCTCCTCGTTTTCTCCCGTTTTCAATTTTTTTTTTGCCTCAAAAATAAAGTTATACCCGCCATTTTCTTCAATTATTGCTAAGTCATCCTGTTAGATAGACCCTCTAGATGTAGAAGGTGGGCTTGACACTGTTTGCATTTATTATTGCCATGTCAACAGAAAATGGACCAAGATAGGATGCGTTGGAGAACAAATTTTTTTACAATGTTTATTTGGCTGATGTGGCAAATTTATTTTCCCCAATCCATAGTAGCATTGGAGATGCTTTAAAGGTGTAATATTTTGTGGCATAAAAGCTCTATCTCTTGCACGCTCCCGCATGGGGGTGCAAATCACGGATCGATTTACACATCAGACAATAGAATTCTTGTGCAAGCGCGACCTACGTACACGAATGTCGAATCAAAATTGACCCCTTAGGCGGGCCTACGTTTTGTCATTTTATTTATTTATTTCCCGACTTTCCAACCTCTCCATTGATTTCATGTGTTGTTGATGCCTGGGTTAATTTAGGTGTTAATTCTGTAACACCTGAAACTTACCTGTTTATAGCGGGATTGAAAGGTTACTTGGGAGCTTATATAAACAGGTTCGAAATTCCATAATCTACACACAAAAAATAATTTGCTCTCTTCGTTTACAGTCCAAAAAAAAAAAAAAAAAATTCCCAGCGTTCTTTGGTGATTTATTTGGTCTTCAGTTCAGTTCGTCAGAGCAAAAAGTTCTTGTGCTAGACTTGCTGTTGCTTCTATCGTTGTATCTTCGGAGACAGACGTCCGATATTCTTTAAACACTTACAATGAGGAGGTGAATCTGTTTTAAGGACACTGTGAATACACATGCCTCGGTTTACTTCACCTTGTATTCTTTTGCATTATTGTTTCTTATTCTGCAGCTATTGTTCACTTCTAATCCTGTTTTATTTTTAATTAAAATAATAATTGTATAATATTATTGTGTATATTCGACTAACAAAAGTAAACAATGAGAGGCAGGGAATCGTTGCATCTTGAAGAAGTGATTGTGTGAACTCAATTGCAATGCTTTAAGTCGAACAATTTCATAAAATCTATTTTGTCCTACGATTAGAAGAATCATACATGGAGGAGGGATATGAACCTGCTATTTACAATTTTGTGGTCAGAATATTATAATCTTGCACTTCTTCGGAAGCTCGAGCAAATTATTTTAAAATATTAAATTTTATAAAAATTTATTTTTCAAGAACAATAATTTAATAATAAATCTATAAAAATTACGCTCCTCGAGAGAAACAAATAGAATTTATATGTTTAAGTTGTGAAATACAATATAATATTCTTCTGAAATATTAATATAATGTAAAGTTGTAATTTTTCTAAATGTATTATATCTGTAAAATTTACACAAAATTCTAGTGATATTAATCAAATTAAATTCAGAAAATCAATAACAATAATAAATCAATACAAATTTTGTCTTTACAATATATGTTGGGGTTAATTTCACCAATGGTCATTGAAGTTATCTTAAAATTATAAAATGGTCACTGAAGTTCAAAAGTTTCAGTGGTGGTCACTGAAGTTAGAAATCCTTTAACTAATGGTCACTATATTAAATTTTAATTTAAAATGGTGATGTGGCAAGATGATTTGGCATTTATTTGTTGTATTGTAGTCTATATACTTTATATAATATTCACTTTAGTCCCTATATTTTAATTAAGTCCTTCAAAAATTACATATTAGGTCCTTAATCTTTTACATCTTTACACTTTGGTCTCCAAATTTTCAATTATCTTTCAGTTAAGTCTTCCAAAAATTGTATCTTAGGTCCTTCAACTTTTTACATCTTTACACTTTGGTCTCCAAATTTTTAATTATCTTTTAGTTAAGTCCTCCAAAAATTACATCTTAGGTCCTTCAACTTTTTACATCTTTACACTTTGGTCCCCAAATATTTAATTATCTTTCAGTTAAGTCCTCTAAAAAATTGAATCTTAGGTTCTTCAACTTTATACATCTTCAAATTTTGGTCCCCCCAAATCCTTGATTTTAGTGGCCAAAATAAGTGTAATTTTAGTAGTCAAAATAAGTTGAATTTCAATTAAATCATTGACTTTACACTCGAATTTTCACATAAACGAACAAAATAATATTATAGGGCTTGACCACTAAAATGTCTAATTTTAGTGGTCAACTCTAAGTGATAAGTGCGAATTTTACATTTATTTTGACCACGAAATAGTTTATTATTTAATTATATTATTTTGTTCGTTTATATGAAAATTCGAGTGTAAAGTCAAGGATTTAATTAAAAGTACACTTATTTTGACCACTAAAATTGTACTTATGTTGGTCATTAAAATTAAGGATTTGGAGGATCAAAATTTGAAGATGTATAAAGTTGAAGGATCTAAGATGCAATTTTTTAAATGACTTAACTGAAAGATAATTAAAAATTTGGAGACCAAAGTGTGATGTAAAAAGTTGAAGGACCTAAGATGCAATTTTTGGAGGACTTAACTGAAAAATAATTGAAAATTTGGAGACCAAAGTGTAAAGATGTAAAATATTAAGAACTTAATATGTAATTTTTGAAAGACTTAATTAAAATATAGGGATTAAAGTGAATATTATATAAAGTATATAGACTACAATACAATAAATAAATACCAAATCATCTTGCCACATCACCATTTTAAATTAAAAATTTAATAGAGTGAACATTATTGAAAGGATTTCTAACTTTAGTGATCATTATTGAAATTTTTGAACTTCAGTGACCATTTTGTAATTTTAAGATAACTTCAGTGACCATTGGTGAAATTAACCCATATATGTTCAAAAAAAGAACACGCAAACGTAGGACGCATGATTGATGGAAGAAAGCATAAAAGTGTAAAAGGACATAATAATTAATTTATCACAATCTTTCAATTAAACAGTGACACGTGGTTTGAGGGTGTTTAAGCAAGGTTTTTATTGGAAAATGTTAATTTACACTTTTTAAACCAAAATCTTAATTTATATTCAACACAAAAAGATAAAAAATGAAAGTAAGATCTAAATATTAGTATAGAAAGTTGTTATAAGCACATTGTAAGTTTAATCAATGATGTTTTATTTAAAAAAAATACAAATTACACATTATGTAACTTTTTAACTAAATCTAACACATTTTGTCACTTTCTAATGTAAAATCTTAATTCATATGTATATAACAAAAAATAATATTAATAAATTCTTATAGAATATTTTTATTAGATAATATCAATTTATACAACGTATGAATTTTTAATTAAAAAGTGACACATTTCACTTTTTAAAACAGAACCTTAATATACATCCAACACACAAAAAATATGAAAATATAAAAAATAAAAGTAGAAACCTTAGAAGACATTTCAAGTTTAGCCAATGATATTTTGTTAAAAATGTCAAATTATGTGTAATATTTTAATTAAAAAAGGACACAACATGTCACACTTAATTCACATCTAAAACAATAAAGGAGGAAAAAATAGTAATTGATATAATATTAGTTTAAGAAGTTCTTATAAATACCTTATAAGTTTAGCAAAAAAAAAAATTTAATTTTACAGTGTGTGAATTTTTAATTAAAAATTGACACAACATGTTGATTTTTTATGTAGAACTTTATTTTACATTCAACATAAAGAATATGACATTTTAGATAAATAAATTTTGATGAGATTAGCTGTTGTTACCACACGATGATGATATGGCTTCCACGTCAGCAAGGGCCCCATCTAAGCCCAGTAAAGGTCCCGTCCAAGATCCATCAAGAGCCACAGCTAGGTCCTGCTAGGGCCTCGAAAGTTCTAATAAAATGCCCGAAGGCCCATTACATGCCTTCGACAGCCAGAAATCCGCGGGGTTCGTGGAGGCCCTCGACACTCATGTGCGATCCATAGGGCCTCGTCATGCTTCGTATCATTCGTAACCAGCAAGTAGCTCGATATGCCGGAATGACCAGAGAAGTAAGTAAGGAAAGATTGCGTTGATTTGGCGCACGAATCCTCACAAGGAAACTGAAACGTAATCTCCTAAAATCATGCAACGTGATAAATTCAAAGAAGGAAGATAATCTCGGAGATTACATGGGTAAGGAAGGATCTTTATCACATAAGGAAGGAGGATCCGATTGAGTATCAAATTGATTTGTCTCCTAAATCAATTAGAACTCTTGCGCTATAAATACAACGTCTTCGATTGTTCCAAGGTACGCACAATTTTGATTACGCACTCTTTTATGCACAAGAATCCCACCCTAAACTCTGCTCAAATCTCTGCCTGCTTGTCTCTCCTACACCTCATTATTTTCACTCCCCGTGTATCACCTATATACCGGCAGTTGACTTGATCGTCGGAGTGCCAACGATCGCTGGACCCTTTTTCTCCGGAGATCTTGGTGCCTAACGATTGTTCTAGTGTGCAGGTATCATACGAGTTGGCAGAGGAGTGACTGGAGATCTGTTGACACGTGGACGTTGCAGGTTCCGACATCAATAGCGGTAAAAAGAAAATAAATAATTTAAAAGCTGGAAACTAAGTCCTGGATAAGCAAAGGAAAATTTCAAGCATTATAAAATGTCTATGCATAATCGAGACAATCACATACTACTCGTATTTCATAAGCAGCTCTAAATTCAGAAATGAATGTAAACCTATGACAATCATATGGTGTTTGGCTGCAGTGGTGGGGCTTGGGGGGATGGGGGTGGGGGGTAGTACAAAATTTTTTGTTTGCTTAAAACATTTTTCAAATTGAGAAAACGTCACATGAGTTAAAAAAAAAGAGTCAAAAGATGGATGTTTAAAGTATTGAAGGATTGAAAAATCGATAAATGTCAGCTAGAATTGAATTTAATATTCTCATTTTTTTTCGTTTTTAAATGTCAATTTAATTAAAATTCTATTTGATTCGTCTAGCTTGTATAATTAAATGTAAAAATATAAAGAAATTTTGAAGTGTTATAATTTGTCCATAAATAATTTTTTTTAAAAATAAAATACTGTATTTATTACTTTTGATTATTTTGAATTGAACATGTCACATGGGAGCTACATATTTTAGAAATCCCGCCAATTTGTAACTTTAACACAATCATACACTGCGCACACATGACTAATGGTTGGATTGTGTTATGCTGGTCACACATTGGGGTTTAGAAATGCCGCCAATTTATAGCTTAACGATCATACACTACGCACACATGACTAATGGTTGGATTGTTTTATGCTATGTGACCAGTGTCTGTCTAAACTGCTGCTAAAAAAAAAAAAAAAAATCAAATTTAAAATTAAGGTATGTTTTGAAAACCGGTCAAACCATTGACAATTTATGGGTTTATAAAGGGAAAGTGAATCTAGAATACAAAACCGGCCAAAAGGTCAAAGATAATTGATTAGAGAGAACTCACAAAAGCGTGTGAATTGAAAGAAGAAAGATAATTGAAGAGAGAGGAATCACATAAGGGAAAAGCGTGTGAGAAGAGAGAGGAATCACACAAGCGTGTCAGAACTCAGAAGAAAAATTCTAATTTCGCGTAATAAATATTTTGTCACATTTTTATATTTATTTTTATTTTTAAAATATAATAGATAAATAAGTTATTTTATGTTTTTTTTAACAAATTTTGCAAATGAAAATATTTATTAGACACAAGATATAGTAATTAATAAAAAGTTGACGATAAGAAAACGAAAAGTTGAAAACATGAGTGATACAATAAAACAAAAATTAGGAACGATAAATATAATTAACATGTATTGTAACAAATAAAAAGTGTAATGTTAATATAATTACATTGAGGTTTTTTCTGCTATAACATTAGCAAAAATTGGATCCTAGTCCATTATTCTTTTTCCTTGAAATTACTTTTAATGGGATTTTTAATTTTAAACTTACTTTCTACAAAAGTACTTCTATCTTCTTTTACTAACCTCAGCCAAACATGTCCTAAACAATTAATTAGTTAGAACCCATAAACCGCTCAATATATATATATATATATATATATATACACACACACACACACGGTGATGATCTAATACTCATCGGACACTTGTTCAGTGGGCGTTGGACAATTAAAAAATATTTGACATGTGTCTAGTGGATATTATATCTAATGCCTAATGTAGACATTAGATAATTTCTCTATATATATGTGCAAAATGTTGAAAGCATCAGCCCAATATATTTCCCATATAGCGATCATACTGAAGTGTCATAAATTCATATTTCATCATATGTTATTAGTTTATCAACACGAGCATTTGTCGTGTCAACAAATCGATTTGCTAATTGACATGTGTCATTTTGTCGTACAACAATGTACTTTCTGTAAAAAAAAAAGATTCCTGAACGAATAATAACTTCATTGATACCAAATTGATGTAGGTGGAAAGTGTGACTACGAAGAATAAAAATATAATCTTATTGATTTAAATGGTATATCGAGATTGATTGATCAAATTAGAAGAAACTCTAGTAATCTTATTTAGCGTATGTTTGGTAGTGCTGAAATTATTTTTTAAGTGTTTATATTATAATTTATTAGTAAATGTGTGGATAAAAAGTAGGTTGTAAGTTGTGGATCCTATGAAATGCGTGGATAAAAAGTATGTTTGACCAGTTTGACCCGTTGAAATTATAATTTAAGTATGCCCAAACATATGCTTAACCGAGAATCAACCAACAAAGGATAGTAGGGGACCAAGTGTTGTGTTCTTGATCTCATATTCATTTATATTGTTCATGTTGAGGTGACATTACATGATTGATAAAAATAATGAGTGTGAGACCATGAACTATTAATCATGTGATGCTACTTCAACATGAACATTATAAGTGAGCAATATAATCGAGTAAGAAATCAAGGCCCCAAGTGTAGAGCATTTAATAAGAAGGGAAAGTGAATCTTGACAACCAACAAATAATAAAACAAAACATTAATATGTCTCCATCGTTAACATAGTCCAACAGAATAGGCACTGACAAAACTGTAAGAAGTGTGTGAATGTCACACTACACATATCACATATAAATAGCAAGCTTTTGTGGTAGTTGATTTGAATTCAACAATTCTATGCAACAATTGTTCTGGGCTCTCATCCGGTGAATATTCTTTACTTGAACCAGGTTTAGTTTTCTTCAGATTTTAATTAACGATGTACCTGTTTCTCCTTTCAGTTTCAGTGGGCAAAATGACTGGTGATATGAAGATGAAGATTTCGAGTGCAATTGATGATATAGTAAGTGCTGCTTTTAAAACCTTCTTCAAATCTGAACTCTCTCTCCAAGCATACATGGCTGCATCCATTGTTTTTAAACCACAAAACCAAAACTAAAACTCTTCTGCTGTGGCTATTCAAGATCAATCATGCCCATCGTCCACTTTCGCTGCTTGAAGTGCTGGATTGGGCCTTTACTTAATTTTATCTTTTTTTCTTTAATTAATTGAAGGGCAATTGTGTCTCAATTTAAACACTTTTATCTTTTATGTGTTCATTTTTATTTATTTTTGGTTGATTTTTGCTTACCAATAAAATTTGAGAGTTTTCTTGTATTCTTGAATAATAATATCTTCTGTGTGTTCTTGTTTATGTGCAATGAAACGTGTCTCTAAATGTGGGTCAACCGAGTCAATCTTTCATTTTTCTTATAGAAAATGAGTGGTGATTCATCCATGGCATTCTTGTATCACTTGGACTTGGTTAATATTAGAACTATCTATATGTAAATAAGATATATAGGATCATTCGTTTCTGTTTCATAGACTACAGTACTACACTAACAATTCAGTAGGGGAAGGATTGATCTGAGAATTGCTCGTTTTAGTTTAATGGGTGTGAATGTCTTAGAAAGGAAGTGTCACATCATTTTAGGATTGGAAGTGTGAGAACTGAAAATATAACTCCCACCACTCGAATTATTGTATGCAATTGGGTTCATGAAATCACTTCTAAGGAAATGGAGGGTTAGACTGAAATTAATGTTGTCAATTTGTTGTAGTTGCTAAGGATCTACTTCACTAGTTTTATAATTTCCTATAGTTCGTTGATGTATATGGTGATTAGTGTCTCCACTACAAAAAGACATAAGCTTTTGTGTACTTGATATGGTCCATCAATTTCTTTTAAACTTATTGTGGAAATAGTTCCAACAAGAGACATTGTGATATTCATGTTAGGTATCTCTTGTTAATGGATTGTGATTATGATTCAGTTGTGGTGATCAAACTACTTAATAATATAATAAACTTGTACCTTTTGATCTGGGATATCTCTTTACAGATAAAAAAGGAATATAATGCTGTGAGGAAGACAATGAAACGAGAATTGAAACGTTCAGAGATTAGAGTCACGAATCAAATCTCGAGGTGAGGATTATATTATGGATTCTCTTTCTGGTTGCCAAAATTGATGTTTTATTTGTTCAGGTTGTTCGGAGAACAAAATCAGACGTATGTGGGGAAACTAGAGTTCAGGAACAAAATTTCTGAAACAATCTTGACTGGGGAGGAAATAAAAGGAGAAGGGAATACTTGCCTTGAAGTAGCATTAATTGATAATAATACAGGACAAGTTGTAGACACAGGACCACAATCCTCAGCAAGTGTGGAAATAGTTGTTATTAAGGGAGAATTTGATGCTTGTGAAGGAGACACAGAATTCGATAATAATATTGTCGGAGATTTGGAAGGAAAAAATGCTCTTCTTGCGGGAAATGTACGCGTAAATCTACACAGAGGCATAGGTGTTTTACAAACTATCAAATTTAAACATAATACAATCAAACTGAATCCTCCGGTGTTCAGGCTAGGGGCAAGAGTTGTTGATTCATTTGAAGGTACACGAGTAAAAGAAGCAAAAACTGAAATTTTCACTGTCAAGGATTTCCGCAGTAAATGTGAGTCATTTTGCATTTATCCAACCATTTATTTATATGTTATTGTTTGTTATTTCTTATATATAATCTTTGCTGTTTGTTCAGTAACAATGTGCACAAGTCAGAAACTCATGATTAAATACTTTAGATTAATCTGGCGATTACAGAAATATACAAGTCAGAAATAGGCATAAAAGATGAAAAACTATGGAAGGATCGATCTGAAATGAGTCAAGCTTTGATTCGCAGATTACAGAAAGCACGATATCCCATCTCTCTCTGATGAAGTATGGAGATTGCAAAATATACGTAAGGGCGGTAAGGTCGAAGAGCGTCTCCGGAATGCAAAAGTTTGTACTGTGGAAGACTTCCTAATTCAACTACTAAAAGATCCTCAAGAGCTGAAAAGAGTAACTTTTTTTCTTTACTATACAATATACATTTTTTTTCTTTTCAATTGATTGCTTCCAAATATTTTCTGTTTTATTAACTAATAGACTTGTTTCTTTTCAAATTAATTAGGTTTTATTGAAGCAACATCTAGCAATTTTCCATTTACTAAATGCCAGTTTTCTACTGAACAAGATTTTTTCTTTTTTTTTTTTCTTTTTTTCCTGATTTTATGAGACCCTTGACACTCAGTTTGTTAATGTTCATTTGCGACCTGACTTTTTGTAATAAAAGTTAGATTCACCTATACTAATCTGAAGTATGAATACATATGTTTGTTGTTTTAACTGCAGAATGTTAATTTAGGGGATAAGAAGTGGGAGACAACAGTGAATCATGCTCGTACATGCTCAATTGAGGAAAGGATGTACCGCTATATGAATTTTCAGCAAAACACAGGGATCGTTTTTGATCTTCTCGGAAAGGGGATAGCATTGTTCAAGAAAGGCCAGTATGCTCCTATTAATATGTATTCTGACAACGACAAGGCATGCTTCATATAATCTTGTTTTTCTTTTCTTGTTCTTCTCTCCTAGTAAGTTTTAATTAATTACAACTAATTCTGAATGTAGGCTCATATTGACGAGTTATTATCATCTGCATTTGAACACTGGAAGGATATAATTCCCTTGCAGAATAAGATAGAACTTCAGCGTTTCATTAGCTTTGTGACATCTGGGGGCTCTCACGATTCTTTCCAGTCAGAGCACGCTGGTGTCCATGATAAACCCGGGCCTTCTAAAATGACTGGTGATGCACAATTGAGTTCTTCGTTGCGGGGTCGAGGTGAGCCTTGTGTAAAAGAATTCAGTATGGGTGATGTGGAGATTGAACATAACCACCCATCGAGTGTTCCTTGGCCTAACACTAGCTTCGTGACATCTGGGGATCCTCAGGATTCTTTCCAGCCAGGGCACACTAATCTCCATGATAAACCCGGCCCTTCTGTAATGACTGGTGATAAACAATTGAGTTCTTCATTGCGGGGTCAAGGTGAGCCTAGTGTAAAAGAATTTAGTGTGGATAATGTGGAGATTGTACATAACCACCCATCGTTTGTTCCCAATCCTCACACTAGCTTCGTGACATCTGGGGATCTTCACAATTATTTCCAGTCAGAGCACACTCGTCTTCATGATAAACCCGGGCCTTCTGAAATGACTGTTGATAAACAATTGAGTTCTTCATTGCGGGGTCGAGGTGAGCCTAGTGTAAAAGAATTTAGTATGAATGGTGTGGAGATTGTACATAACCACCCATCGTTTGCTCCCAATTCTCACACTAGCTTTGTGACATGTGGGGATCCTCACGATTCTATCCAGACAGAGCACACTCGCCTCCATGACCAGCCAGAGAACACTAGTCTCCATGATGAAGCATGGCCTCCTGATGATTATATTTCAATAGAATTGGAGCCGTCGTATCCGTCGTATCTGTATCAACGTGATCCTAGTGCAAGCCAATTGAACACTCAACATAACGGTCCTATCCACAGTCCAGGATTATATGATCAAGGTTCTGATTGCTTCAAAGCTTTCCAAAATGATAATGACTACATGGAGTTTGATAAGCCATGCTAAAAGTTTTACTTATGCTAGGTGCAAGAATTTAAGAATTTGGGAAGTAAGTTAGCAGCGGCAATACCAGGAACACGGGTGAAAGAAAGGAATTTTGGTGGGGCATTTTATTTTTTGTAGAGTTTATGAACTTTGTTCACTTCTAAAGATTTTTACAGAATGATGTTAAACTTACATTTCTTTATTGATGAATTCCCAACATCCAACAGAACCCTTAGTTGATTGGTCTATTGAATCTGGCTTTTGAACTTGTCGTTCCCCAAGTAGATCTTGTAATTACTATTTACCCAGTGGATAATTCCGATTTATTCTAAATGGATGTAAATGTATTTTCAATATACAACATCAAACGGCATTTACACAAGTTTTAAGTCAATTAGCAGTTGTTAACTAAGATTGCAAGTAGGGATATGAACTTTCATGGATGAATTTATTTTTTGAGGATTAAGGGTGTTTACTATTTAGGATTAGGGTTTGTTAAATACATATACAATGTAAAATATGTATTTTTCAAAAAGATGTAATTAGATGAAGGTAAAAATTAAAGAACTAAAAGTAGGTATTTTTTTTTTAATTTTTAAAAGAAATGAAGGTATTTGGCGTAAGTATTCCAAATTTAAAAATGGGTAGGCTTTTCAAAAAGGACTTTATGGAAGGAAAAATATTTAATAATGTAAAATGATATTCTTCAAAGGTTTTTTTTTTTGTCAAAGGAAAATGAAATAAGATGGTGTGCTTATGAAATATGAAAAATTAATTAACAAAAGAAGGCTTTCAAAAGAAAACTAGTTTTATTTCTTGACGCTTCACTCAAAGCTTCATAAGAAACTTCCACATGCATATGCATATGATTTAATTAAGAAATATGTATAGTTAGATCAATATTTGAAAATGATATAATTGATTCAAAATCAGATGATCTTACAATTTTGAGCCCTAGTTTACTAAACCCATCAAAATTTAAGAATAATGTTGATCGTTACAAAGGGATACCATATCTGTATAAAAATTGACTGTAATATTGCAATACTAGTACCGGTTCTAGTACGATTTCTTGTGCATGATAAATTTGATTATATGTACAAAATCTCCACTTTTGCACTTAATGCCCACCCCTAAGTATACTTTATGAGTATATAAATAATACAAAAAAATTTTTTTTAGCACAAGTTTTTATATAATTCGAAATTAGACCATTCGGATGGAAAATTCTTGATCCAAACTCGTCCAGTTCACGAGATGATTGTTGACCTCAAATTCTTGTTGAGTTAACAAGCCAAGTCCTAGTCATCTTTTGCGATACCTGCACACTAAGACATTGTTAAAATGCAAGCTAGCAGTCGTATCACGGACTGGGCTGTCCATAGTTATTAATCTTAGATTGGACCCGTCCGGATTTATTATAATTGGATCTGGTGGCAATGGATCCGGTCAACTACAGTGGAAAGTGGAGAGGATCGGTTAAGACGAGCCAGATTTTCCATGGTTTTAACTGATTTGGACCGATTTGAACAAACAAGTTTCTTTTAAAAATTATTAAAGAGTGAGCCCATTTGAGTCGAACCTTAGAGTGGATATTACACCCACTACTTACAAATATTAAAATAATTCTAATTTTAACAACTTAATTTATTTATTTCAAAAATACTACATAATTAATATTATATTAAATAATAAAATAATAAATTAAAATCAAATAACTATTTCAACGTGAATTCACTCAAATTTGCTTTTGAGTCCTTAATTATTTGCACAATAAGTTCTTCATCTTTATAAAATTTTCACTTTAATTCCTATACTTCGTCTTTTATTTCAATTTCGTCCATTTTTATTTGCAACACAAGTCCTTCAACTTTTAAATTTGTACAAATTGGTCACATATTTATACTTTTATATCAATTTAGTCTTTTGTATCACTATTTGATACATATGTTACAAATCACTGAATATGTTACATATTATATTATGTTATTTTACACATCACATGTTACATGAATTGGTATTTTGTATCACTGATGTTACGTATGTTATAAATGATGAAATCAATAGTTTTATTTGTTAAATTTAATATTGTGTTACATATCTATATCATACTATAACGAACTTATTGAAGTTTAGAGTTGATTTTGCAGTTGTAACAGTTGTAACAATTTCTGTTTAATATTGCAATCTGTTACAAATGTTACAAATCATATTGTGTATCACTGTTTGATACAAATGTTACAAATAATATTTTGTATCACTGAATATGTTACAGATCATATTATGTTATTTTACACAATACATGTTAAATGAATTAATATTTTGTATCACTGATATTTTATATTTCAATTTGTAACACAGATTGTTACAAAATATCATTTGTAACATTTGTATCAAACATTGATATACAATATCATTTGTAACATATGTATTAAATAGTGATACTATAAAGGACTAAATTGATATAAAAGTATAAATATAGGGACCAACTTGTACAAATTTAAAAGTTGAAGGACTTGAGTTGCAAATAAAAAAGACGAAATTGAAATAAAAGAGGAAGTATAGGGACTAAAGTAAAAAATTTATAAAGATGAAGGACTTATTGTGCAAATAATCAATGACTTAAATGTAAATTTAATCGAATTCACGTAGAAATATATATATTTTGTGGTATAGATTTTATTTTAATTTATTATTTTATTAATTAATATAATTTTAAGAATATAGTATTTTTAGAATAAATATTTTTAAGTTGATAAAATTAGAATTATTTTTAAAAAGTGATTTATTTATGAAAAAATCCCAACCTTAGACGTCCAAGTTCCTAGTTAACGTCCACTGAGCTACTTAATGAGGAAGTAATCTATGTAAACCAAATAATTAATATAGCTAAAAATAACAACAACAATAAAAACATTTACCTCTTTCGAATTATATTTTCAAAATTAATTTTAAAAAATCAATTGTTATGAAATATAAAATAATTAATTTGTTAATTATCGAGGAATAAAATATTGATAAGGACAAGTGAATAAATCTAAAATATCTCTTTCATATTATCTTATAAGAAAAAAGTATAAATTCGTCAAAGTATACTTTCCTTAAATAAATAATATAGCTTAGTATAAGACGGATTATATTATGTTTAGGTTCATTGCACTAACAGTTCTCTTTTCTTTTAACTTTGTAACAATATCATTCTTATTCAATTTTATTCGTAGATATCGTCTTCATTCTTTCAATTTATTCGTATAAACCTGACTTAAATAAATTAAAAATAATAGAAAAAAGAAAATACAATGAAAAAATTGCAATTGAGAGCCTAACATTTTCCAAAGTACAAATAAATCTTACAACTTATTATTTTTTTTAACAGATTTTCACTTAAAATAATAAAAAATGTGTCATCAAATTCCAAAATTTTTAATTATGTTAACCGAAAAGGCATTTGGAGTCTCTACATATTTCGTTCAGTGATACGTTAATTGACAAAAAAATTTATACTCGCGATCTAAATTTGACCAATTTAACAAGAATTTTGATGTACAACAAGTATTTTCCTTCAAATTTTGTCCTGGTTGTGGGTCCACTTTACGGTTGACCGTTTATATTTACAAATCTCCCTTCCACAAAATCTGTTTTAGTTACAAGGACTATTAGATTAAAATTGAAACATGTGAAGTGAATCAGATTTTTATTCTAAAAAGAAGTTAAAATAGTATTCTTTAAAGGTTTTTTTGTAGAAGGAAAATGAACGAAGAGAAAAAATAAAAGTAATTATAGGTATGTTTAATTTTGATTAAAATCATTTTTTTTTTTTGTAAAAATTGATGAAATATGTGGTTGAAAATTTGTGGGTCTAAAATTAATTGTTGACTTTGACTTCTGTTTTTTTTTAGCAAAATTTGAAATGATATCAAACAAATATTATATTCTCACAACATTTTTGTTAATCATACTACATTTTAATTGTAACAAAGGTCTCCAATTATTTCTCATTTTGGCATTTATGTCTCCAACTATTTTTAATCACATTCTTATCATCGAGACATCGACCTATTAATTTGAACATCTTATATTTGTCTTTGATTATGGTTTTTGTCCAAAAAGTTAAGTAGGAGGGAGTTTTATTTTTTTTTATTTTTTATTTTTAACATCTCGCATTTTTAAATAAGCAAAATAAATAGTTTATTCATTCTACCCAATTTTTAAATAGAATATATCATGTCAGCGCCTTTTTGTTGATGTGTTACATTCAACGTGCCATCTATACATATTAATATACCACATCGCCACATCTGTTAACTCTTTTAATGAAATGTAACAGAATGACATATGAGATTTACTTTTGAAAGTTTAATGGCATTTTAGAAACGTTTAAAGTACAATGGCATTCTAGGAACGTTTGACAAAATATAGTGGTATTATGGATATTTAACTGAATACCACGTCACCACATCTGTTAACTCAATGTAACAGTTTGACAAATGAGATTTACTTTTAAAAGTTCAATGACATTCTAGAAGCATTTTAAAATATATTGACATTCAAAAAACGTTTGATAAAGTATAATGATATTGGGGTATTTAACTCGAAGTTGAGGCCAAGCTTTTGTTATAATACATTACAGAATTAAAGGCAAAATGAGGATGCATTAGGGTTTAGGACACACTGGTCACAAGGTAAAAGATAATTGAGAAGAGAGAGCACAAAAGCGTGAGAAGAGATGGGAGAAAATGCACACACAAACGGGGCTGTGCTGGACATTCTAATTTCGTGTATTAACATGTAAATAAAGAGTAATGATCTCCTACGGTGGGTTGATGTGGGAGTGCCATATCAGTCCTCACAACATACACAGTGGGCAAATAATCTCCTACCCATCGTAGAGATCATTAATCGGTAAATAAATACTTGACTATTTGATTTGTTTTGAAATGTGTTTTTTGGCTAGTCAAATTGAATATTAAAAATACAATTATAATTATGAGAAAATTAGAGTATCTATCTATTTTTTTTTAAGAAATTGAAATATACGGGTAAATGTCATATTTTCAAAAAATATTGACCAATCTTTAAAATATTTTAGAATTATTAAAAATATATTTTTTAAATATTTTCAATTTTATTAATTAATCACAATTAAATTCATAGTTAAAATGGAACAACAACCTCTCTCCACCAAATAAAATTTTATCTCTCGTATGTTGCAACAATAGTTTCCATCCTCCAATTAAGAACTCCATCACCTCCTCCTCCTCTTTCCCCTTCCCTATGAAACACTCATGTCCTATACCCTCTTCATTTTCCTTGCGTCTCGAATTCCAATCGGGTAAGGATCCGGGAGATTTTTATTTTTGCGTTGAGTTCAAAAATCAGAAGGTGATGTCTTGTCCAAGAGTGAACCCTCGCCTGCCGCTAACATGGATACTCCATCTCTAGCGTTTGTTGTTGTTTCGGTTCTACTAGCACTACAAGAAATATCAGTTTTAACGACGAAAAAATTAATCGTTAAAACTCTTTTTTCCGTTGTTGTCGATATTCAACGACAAATATAATTTCGTTAGGCACTCGTCGAAAATTGTCCGTTGGGAAATCATTTCAACAACCATAATGGATGGGGTCATTGAATATGTATACATTCAACGACGTCAAATTGTATTGTTATATTATCTTGAATTGTTGTTAAATTGTATTTAAAACAACCAAATTTTATTGGGATTGTTTTCAACGACCAAGGCATTAATCGTTGAATAATTTTATTAACAATCAATTCATGTAATAAATTTGTCGTTGATTTGTAAATGCAACGATGAGATAAATTCTTGGACGGACTGTTCATGGGCTGAGGGCACAGAACCGCCGACCCAGACCGGTTTAGAGTCTAACGGGCCAGCGGTCAGTTTGATAATTTAAAAAAAATAACAGCCACTGAATGTAGTTAAGTCAACAACTCTCTGCTTCTGAAATGACAGCTACTGCCATCGACTGTCAGTCTTGTAGGCATGCAACTGTCTATTTATTTTAATAAAAAAAAGAAAATTAATAAAAAAATAATGTTATAATTTTTTATCGTTCTATAAATTTCAATGAAGCAAATGTAAACTACACAAAATTCTTTACATGTAAACGTTTTTTGTTATAAATAAAAAATGTGAATTTATCATTGTTATTTATTTTTTATTTAGTAATTTAACACATTTTTTATTATAAATATAAATATTTTTTTGAAGTAAAATAAGTTAGTAATTTAAAAAAAAAAATTTTTTTTATTCATACGAGCTGAACCGCAGCCCATATGGGCTCAACCCGGATAGGCCAGGTTTGTGTTCAATTTTTGTGGGTTGAGTTGACCTGGCCCGCAACCTACAGTGGTGCAGACTTTTTCTAATTCGGGCTGTCACTGGACTTTATTGGAGGCGGGTCGACCCAGCACGCCTAACCCGAATTGACACCTCTAACTATGCAGACATTGCTAAACGTAATCAACTATGCAAGCCACTTTAAATTTGATCGAGGACTTGGAATAATATATAAATACAAACACATGCACATGTATACATACGACAAAAACTGCATAACTAACACTACATTATTTTTAGAAACAAATGTAATAGAAAAGACAATGATGCTAGTTTCGTTATTACATATATTTTTTAATATAAAAAATTCTACTAGTAGAAAATACAAATTTTATTGAAATGTTAATTTAGAGCCATTCTTTAAGTACATGCAACGACAACATAAATTTGGTAGTTGAAAATTTTCTTAACAAACCAAAATTTTAATGATTTTAACAATTCGACAATTGTCATTGCCGAATATGAATTACAAGAACAAATTTTTTAGTTGTCAAAGGTATATTTGGTTGAAAATTTTCAATAAGAATCTAAATTGGGAGCCAAATTTTGAAAATCTTAAATGACTAAAATATTTTGTTGTTGAAAATATCTTTAACAAGTCACTTATCCTAATTCAAACAACGACGTAACATGTTTCCTTGTTGAATATATTTTTCAAATTCAACAAAGATGAATTTTCATTGTTATTTATATTTTTTTAAGGAAGTCAATTTTTTAAGAGTTTTAACAATGGGAGACTGGTATTGTCGTTGACTATGTTTTTCAACAACCATTATTATAGTTGTCGAATATACAAGTTTATTCGACAAAAGTTTAAGGGGAACATAAATTTTATTGCCAAATTTTTATTACTTTTTACGATAAAATTATGTCGTCGTTGAAAATATATTGTCACAAGAAAAAAATTTAATACTCTAACGACGATAAATGCATAGTCGTTGATTAAGTTATACAACAACCATATTTTGTCGTCGATCAAAGTAAATATTTGTTACTAATTGTTTTAGTGGGAACGAAAATTTGCGGCGCCATTTTTAGAAACAATCAACGACGCGTATTTTCAGTCGTTGAATATAATTTTTTCAACAATGAACAATGTTGTGATAGTAAATACATATTGTGTCGAAACATATTTTTGGCGGAATGGCGCCAAATTTTATAAAACAATCCCCGACGACAAAATCTTTGGTCGTTGAATAGGTACATTTAACAACAAAATATTTTTTGTTAAAATATTTCGCAACAAAATCAATATTTTACGGTCCACAATAAATTATTTACAACGAAATTTTTTATTTTGTCGTTATAAATCGTATTCAACAATCAATTCATTTTTTTGGTTAAAAAATTGGTCTTCAATTTTCATTTTTCTTGTAGTGTAGTTGGCTCCTGTGACACTAGAGCCTTGGTGACCTAATATTTAGATTATTGTTGGTACAGCACATCGTGACCTTTATTCTATGTCCATCATTATTGCGAATTGTTATTGCAGTTTGCTACATGTTGTTAATGATAATTTGGAAGAATTTTCAAGTTATACTTATTATTATAATTTATTACTGTCTATTTTTAAACAGCAGGTTGTCATATTTTTTGAAACTTCATTTGCTATCATGTTTTGTTAATACATATTGTTGGAATAATTTGTTACTGCATACTCTTATTGCAACTTTATCTTACCACATGAATAAGTATTAGAATGGTACAATTTTTTTATTTTTCTCCGAACGAAGATTTAATTTGATTAAGGGATTTTGAATTTTGATTGAATTGGAGATGTATATTGATTAGATTATATTTGTATAATATGGAGAGAGAATACTGTTTGGATGAGAGAGAATTTATTTTGATAGAGAAAGGTTATTATTTTTTTTATAGGTGTGGACATTTTAACCAAACTGAACATGGACATGTCACTTCTAAACAACCACATCCTTTCATTTAGAAACATGTCCTTTCGGAAATGTGATTTCCAACAAAATGTGTCTCTTAAGACATGTTTTTTTATGAAGTTGTGTCTTTTGAGACGATTTTTCACTTTCAACTAAATGTTCATGTACTTTTTGTCCAAATCATTTTAGTGTAGAAGTAGTTTATGCATAAGGTCCAAGTCCAATTTTAGAAGAAAATGTTGTCTGGTTTGATATTCTGTTAAGTTAGTGTGCTACTATTACGAGAAGAGGTCGTGTATCTTATCAGACGTGTGCCAAGAAACCGTAAACACCTGTGTGGGAGAATTTCATTTTAAGGAGAAAGAATTCAACTATTGCCTCGACCAAATCTAATTCTTCATTTTTCTACATTTCTGTAAATCGTCATTTGCTCTTTTTCACATACATGTGTTTAAGTTGTCAGAATATAAATAATGCACCAATTTTACCAACAAATTCTCCACACATTAAAAATACTAATTCCACAATAAATCAAAATATAATTTGAAAATAAACTAGTTTCAGTTAATAAAACAATAAATATTTAGAAGCTATCACTTCAAGAGAAGGAAAAAAATGACAGAAAAGAGTTACCCTTTTTAGCTCGAATATATATTATAATAGAATAATCGTCGAAAATTTCACGCACACATTTTCCTGCCATTTTTTCTTTCCAGATTTGGTAAGTTTCGCCATAAATGCTGCATATGAGTTTATTTTCTTTTATTGGTTTCACACATTGATTTGGTAAGTTCTGCCATAAATATTGCATAAAAGTTTGTTTTCTTTAATTGGTTTAACTTTTCTTTTTTTTGCAAAAAACGAAGTGTAACATTTAATATTATATACGATAAATACAATAACTTTTTAGATTCTTTAATTGATTTCACACATTGATTGTTTATTTATTCAATTTTTCTATTTTCTTGCAAAAAACGAATTGTAACATTTAATATTATATATGATAAATGCAACAACTTTTCAGATTTTTTAATTGCTTTCACACATTGATTGTTTATTATTATTTTTCTTTTTTTCAGCAAAAGATGAAGTGTAACATTTAATATTAAATGATAAATGTAACAACTTTTCAGAAACGCGTTGGACTTAGCATCTTCATTTTTTTTTTGTATGAAACCGTCTTTTGGACTTCCTTGTGGTATTCAAATAGTTTATTTGTTTCCTATTTTTTGTTAAAATCATTTCTATAAATTATTTGTACCTTTGAATTTTGCTTTCTTTTTTTTTACTGTGTTCATATACTTTCTTAATATAGAATGATCTCCTAAGCACCGATGACATGACATGCCTATTTAATATATATTTTATTTATACATTGAATATGTGGAATCTATAATTATCTTATAATTACTTATGTCATGTCATCGGTGCTTAGCGGTACTTAGGAGATCATTTCTCTTATAATTTCACGCACACATTTTTCTATCATTTTTTCTTTCCAGATTTGGCAAGTTCTGTCATAAATACTGAACATGAGTTTGTTTTCTTTAATTAGTTTCACACATTGACTGTTTATTTATTTGATTTTCTTGCAAAAAACGAATTGTAACATTTAATATTAGATGTAATAAATACAGGTAAATAATAAAAAATATTCCAATATAAATAATCAGTATTCCAATATAATTTAATCATAATGAGCTTTCCAATGTTTTAATTTTATATGATATTAGATTAAAATGAATAATAATAAAAATTAATATTTTCAAAAGAAAATGCATATCTTCCATAACAAGATAAATTCACATGAAAACACAAAATATATGAGATTATGTGTTCTAAGGTCTTAATTTATACCGGTTGAGAAATTTAAATAAGTTATGTTTTCAAAAAAATGAAACATCAATGCACGAGAATTATTGGCAATAATGCAATAGTTTTCCAAAAATAGATTTATTTTTTCTACAAATTTTTTATGTCTCCCATAGTAGGTTTAAATATGTTTCAATTTCAAAAAAAGAAAAACATCAATACGTGGAAAACATATAATTGTGTTGTATTATCAAAGAATCTGATTTATTGATTAAAAATAATAAGTCGATTAAACTAATAAACTAGATATGATAATTTCAAAATTAAATTCATTCTATCAAAAGCTCGTCTCAATTCGACCACAAACGTGGTTTTCAAAGAGGTGTTTCAAAATCTAGATTAGTTATTGTTACCACATGATTACGACATGGCTGCCACGTCAGCACAGGCCCCACCTAAGCCCAGTAAGGGCCCAGTTCGTAATCTGTCGAGAACCCTACCTGGGCCCTGCTAGGGCCTTGGAAGGGCCCGTCACACGCTTGGGCCTTCGGCAGCTAGAAATCCGCGGGTCATGTGGAGGTCCTCGGTGAATGAATTGATCGTAAATTATGAGATTTTACTATCTTTTTATTTTTCCCTTCTGTGAACCTTCAGGTACTGTTTTATTCAATGTTTGTTCAATTACTCTTTTACCAGGCCTCGCATCATTCGTAACCAACGAGCGACTCGATATGCCGGGACAACCAGATGAGTAATTAAAGAAAGATTGCGTTGGATTGGGCGCACGAATCCCCACAAGGAAACCGAATCATGATCTCCTAAAATTATGCAACGTGATAAGCTCAAGAAAGGAAGGTAATCTTGGGTATCTTTATCACATAAGGAAGGAGGATCCGATTAAAGACCGAATTGATTTGTCTTCCAAATCAATTAGAATTCTTGCGCTATAAATACAACGTCTCCGGTTGTTCCAAGGTACGCACTTTTTATGCTTAAGAATCTCACCATAAACTCTGCTCAAATTTCTGCCTGCTTGTCTCTCCCACACCCCTTTTTGTTTCTGCCCCCCGTGTATCTCTCAAATACCGGCAGTTGACTTGATCGTCGGAGTGCCAACGATCGTCGGACCCTTTTTCTCTGGAGATCTTGGTGCCTAACGGTCGTCCTAGTGTGCAGGTAACATACGAGCTGGCAGAGGAGTGACTGGAGATCTGTTGGCACGTGGACTGGTGCAAGTTCCGACGTCAACAGATTGGCACCGTCTGTGGGAATCAAAAAAACCTTACACGACCAAGTGCTTGTGGTAAAACGCGTCTTCTACCCGAAAGAGCATGGCACTCGAATATCGACAGAAATGGATGGTGGGACAAGAGAACCAGGACCTGGAGTTGGATGACGCCTGGATGAAGACCGCGCTTGGACTGCTGGATGATCAGCCCCTCCAACAGGGACCCAAGTGCAGTCGTACCCAGAGAAGCCCTTCGCAGCCTGGTTCACTGGACTGCCGCCGCTCCCATGACATGAACGAATCACAGGAGCCTGCCGAATGCGTGGACGTCTCCCCAATGATAATGACCACGCGCTCAGAATCAATGGAAGTTGACGGCGAAGGATTGGATGAGGAATTAATGCTGGACGAAGGTCTAGATCCCCGAATCATAGCCTTGGACTCTCTCGCTTCCCCGGCCGAGGAGCTGGAAACATTTCCAGTGAGCCCCTCCGAGCCAACCCAGATGCTGCAAGTGGAGGAGAAGCTCGAGGGAAGGATGAAGGAAGAGCTGAAGCAATTTCTCTGGGAGAACTCAGACGTCTTCGCATGGAAACACAACGACATGGTCGGGATTGACCCATCGGTCGCGTGCCACGTCTTGAAAATAGATCCGAAGGTGCGCCCCAGGATTCAAAAAAGAAGGCATTTAAGTGCCGAGAGGTACCAGGCCTTAAAAGAGGAAGTTGACAAGCTACTGGCCAGCGGGTTCATCAGAGAAGCAATTTACCCCCAGTGGGTATCTAACCCGGTGTTGGTTCGGAAGACTACCAAGAAATGGAGGGTATGCATCGACTTCTCTGATCTGAACCAGGCATGTCCTAAAGATAGTTTCCCATTACTGCGCATCGACTAGCTCATCGATGCGACCATCGGCCACAAGTTACTTAGCTTCATGGACGCATACTCGGGCTATAACCAGATCCCGATGTTCACAGGGGACGAGGATCACATGTCGTTTATTACGGACCGAGGGTTGTACTGCTATAAGATGATGCCATTCGGCTTGAAGAACGCGGGAGCTACATATCAACGGCTGGTAAATCGTATGTTCACCGAACAAATTGGGAACACGATGGAGGTATACGTTGACAATATGCTGGTGAAGAGCGTCAATGCGGAAGACCACATAGATCACTTAAGGGGAATGTTCAAAACCCTTCGCAAATATCGCATGAAGCTTAACCCCTTGAAGTGTGCGTTTGGAGTCGCGTCCGGAAAGTTCCTTGGCTACATGGCCAAGCAGCGGGGGAGTGTGGTTGGCGGCCAACTCTATCAACTCGCTGGGTAAACATTTTACGCGTAAGAAAGCAAGTACAAAGAACACAGCTGCGAGGGAGTGTGGTTCGCGGCCAACTCTATTAACTCGCTGGGTAAACATTTTACGCGTAAGAAAGCAAGTACAAAGAACACGGCAGCGAGGGAGTGTGGTTTGCGGCCAACTCTATTAACTCGCTGGGTAAACATTTTACGCGTAAGAAAGCAAGTACAAAGAACACGACAGCGAGGGAGTGTGGTTCGCGGCCAACTCTATTAACTCGCTGGGTGAACATTTTACGCGTAAGAAAGCAAGTACAAAGAACACGACAGCGAGTGAGTGTGGTTCGCGGCCAACTCTATTAACTCGTTGGGTAAACATTTTCGTGTAAGAAAGCAAGTACAAAGAACACGGCAGCGAGGGAGTGTGGTTCGCGGCCAACTCTATTAACTCGCTGGGTGAACATTTTTACGTGTAAGAAGCCAAGTACAAAGAACACGGCAGGGAGGGAGTGTGGTTTGCGGCCAACCCTATTAACTCGCTGGGTAAACATTTTACGCGTAAAGCAAGCAAGTACAATTAACCTGACAGCGAGAGAGTGTGGTTTGCGGCCAACCCTATCAAATCGCTGGATAAACAGTCAACGCGAATGTACGCAACTAGGATTCATTCGATGGCGAATAAAATTCGATCACGACTCGTGAACCACCCCGCGCCACCGGGGACGTTATTTGCGACCTCAGACTTGTACCAATGACTTCGTAAGCGATACTAAACATCGACGAGGCCCGAAACAAGTATATAAAACATGGGCATCACAAACACGATAAGAGCACACATGCAAATATGAAGGTAACTCGGCACCTTTTCATTAAATACGAAATACAATACAGAAGAAGATATAACTGCAATATATTCCAAAACCCCACCGCTTCATTGGGCCAGCACATGAATAGGGTAACTAGGTCTACTAACCCTATCCCCTGGTCTACGCTGGCTCCGCCCAGGTTGGGAAACCTGACTTCACCATGATTGGGAGTCTCCCGAGCCAACCTGAGTTAATTTGGTGGCTTATTAGACCATACTGCTCAAAAAATACCGTTGATGCCTTTTTTGGCAGTGGGGGACCCCCCAGCCCCGTCAACCGTTCAGGAGAGGGCCGGGCTAAGGCTGCTAAACCTAGATCCCGACCCCGAACGTTTGGTCCCCTGAACGTTGATTGACAAGATCTTTGGTCCTCTGAACGTTGATTCTCAGATTGACGGGCATCTTGGACACAAGCCCTCCAGCCACACCACCATCACGCGTTTGCTATATCTATCTCGATCACACGATAACGACAGGTTAGTCACAAGAGGCTCACAGTGGAAGAATCCTAGTGCGTTTGCATCCTATTTATAAGGGACTACGTTGGAAATAGGTACAAGGCAATGAATACAGTCATAACATGGGGTTTGGAATGGCGCATGGACGTTCTACCTCTCCAAGGCATTGAAGACTCCAACCTTCTGGATTCCACCAGGTGTCTGCATCATCAACACTAGGGCAATGATTCTCAGATTTAAAGCGTTGTTCCCTTCACGCGCACACAAAATCGAAACGTCGGATAAGCAAAAAGTCAGCTTCAATTCCGTTTCAATTAACTTAGGCAAAATCAGACAAGGATTACAAAGTATAAGTCCCCCCGCCGCCTCTTTAAGGGTCGGCACATTGTGGGCCTTCCTCAATTGGAAGGGGTGTTCGATCGCCTACTAAACTAGGCCAAGCATTGCGAACCTGAGCCTCAGATGAGTCCTACTGAAGAAAGGAAAGGTCCCACTCCGGATGAAACTCCATGATGCTCTCCACCACCCAGCCCCTTGAAGTCCTTATCCGGCATGAATGTTCGTCTTCGGACTTGTGGGACTATACTGGGTAGGTTAAATTACTTCATGCCGAACCACCTTAAGAATATATTTCCCGCGAAGCGCATCAGCATTCCGTTCCTGCAAGGCACATCATCATTCTGTTTATCCACAAAAGTCCCACGCCCATTATAAATAATAGGCTTAGACTTGGGGGACTATTGTTACCACATGATTACGACATGGCTGCCACGTCAGCACAGGCCCCACCCAAGCCCAGTAAGGGCCCAGTCCGTAATCTGTCGAGAACCCTACCTGGGCCCGGCTAGGGCCTTGGAAGGGCCCGTCACACGCTTGGGCCTTCGGAGCGTCTTTCTCCCCCTCCTCCACGCGCTCACAATATTGAAACATCGGGATAGCAAAAAGTCAATTTCAATTTTGTTTTCAATTAACTCGGGCAAAACAATATAAGGATTACAAAATATAAGTGCCCCGCCGCCTTTTCAAGGGTCGGCACACTACGGGCCTCCCTCAGTTGGAGGAGGTGTCTGATCACCTGCAGTACTAGGTCCAGTATCGGGAGCTTGAGCCTCGGTAGGGTCCTGCCGAAGAAAAGAAAGGTCCCATTCCGGGTGGACCTCCATGATACTCTCCACCAACTGCTCGCCTCCAGCTGTCATCAAACGGTGGACTAGGTCCTGATACTTAGGCGTTTCCACAAATGCATCCTGGTAAGCCTCCACCGCCTTGGCCCCGGCAACCACACATTCAGCCCGAACCCTCTCCAGTTCCAGCCTCGTGTCCGCCAACAACTTGCCCTCCTCCGCGACAATGGTCTCCAACCTACTAGTCGCATTGGCAAGGGCTTCCTCGACGGCAAGTGCCCGGTCCTCGGCCAACTTTTGGGCCTCTTCAGCGCGCTTCTGTGCCTCTTCGGCACTCTTCTGAAGCTCTTCGGCTCGTTTCCGAGCTGCCTCGACAGCCCGCTTCTGTTCCCAGGCGTCCTTCAGGCACTCTTTCAAGGCCTTCAATTCAATCTCGTATTTTTCCTTAATATTCGCCTCCCTTGCGACAGCGGCGTCGAGTTTGAATCGAAGTCCCCCTCTTTCGGACTCCAGCTGTGCCTTCTCGAGCCGAACAGCTTTCAGCTCCTCGGACAGCTTGGCGGACTTGGTCCCCTCCTCATAGCACTGGCCGTCATAACTTTCCACCGTACTGAACAGCTCCTTGCTCAGCACCAGGCCCCGTATCAGGTTCATTTCTGCCATCTTCAGCCGCTCCCGAACAGTGGCTCCCTCGGTAGTCTTCTCCCATTTCTGGGTCCAGTACTTGTGCACGCTTGCCGCCATCATCGCGGGATGGGCTGGGAGCATCTCTAGGACAGAAGTTTCCAGTTTCTCCCGACGTTGGGTTATCCGGACGAGGCTCCCTTGGTCGGACGAGGGGCCAGGTTTCTTTACACCCTCGGTTCGCCTTGACTTACGGGCATCCCCCATAAACCCCCCTCTAGACACGGAAGCCTTCCTCTTTCGTACACTCGCTTCGCCCACATCCTCAACAATGCCCTTCCCCTTGTCCTTGGCTGAGATGAGACCGGGAGACAGATCAGTCGCCAAAGGTGGAGAGAGAGGAGGAACGACCTGACTAGGGGCGGGCTCTGGTGTTGCAGCAGCCGGGATACCTTGCGATGACCCGGCCGCCTCCCGGACGGGCACTTGAGCGGAAGACCCCTCTCCGCTAGCAGGGCAGGCAAGGTGGAGTGTGGGCACGCTTTTGAACTTGAAAGCTGTTAAGCACATACGTTAATAAGCGATGCGCTCAGATAATTTTCCACTATAGCACCAGAACACCGAAGCAAGTGAGACTTACACATTAGTCCACAGCTGGCCAAAAGTTTATCGTCTTTCAAGAGATTCCCGAGGCTCTGGAAGTCGCTGCTGAGAGACCGAACCTTATCCCACTTCGACCTCAGCTCTCCTTGGCTTCTCTTCGGGATCGGTGGCTTCCTGCAATCTGCAAAAGAGAATAAATACATCAAGTCAGGAATCATAATCAAAATTTCATACGAATGTGGCGGGTTATACCAAGATCCCCGAAATGTCGAGGGATAGACACGTGCGGAAGGTGGTCCTCGGACGTAAATTTCCAATCCCCGCCAATGAAGATGAACCTCTCTTTCTAGTTGTGCACCTTGTTGGGACTGTCGGTGGCCGTCCCCCATTTCTGACCCGGCCGAAGAGATATATTATACCAGCCGACGGACCGGCAAGGTCGGTATATGGACTCAAACTCCCTGGGAGACAAGTTTCCTCCAGCCTTGGCAACACTCTACAAAATGTAGGAGGCTACCATCTGCCCCCAGCCATTCGGTGTTATTTGACAGGGAGCCAGGTTCCAGTCCCTTAACACCTGGCGAAAAAAGGGATGCATGGGTAGGCGAAGGCCTTGCTGCATTGTAGACTCGTAGACCGCCACATACCCTTCGGGAGGATGGTCAACACGCTCTTCTGGGCTCGGGGCTCTGAGCGTCACGGTCGAAGGAATATCGTAGGACAACCGTATGTCCTCCAATTCTGCCTCCGTGATCCTCGACTGAGCCATGGACGCTTCGGTTGCCGACCATTTCAGCTTCTTGTCCAGAGCCCTCGCAGCCAGAGCATCCCTCTTGTCCAGAGATCTCCTCATTTCAGGCACCTCCACGTCAGGCCCCCCCTTCACTACCGTCTCTCTTGTTGGCACGGAGGGCCTGACTTCCCTCCCACTCGTCGACAGAGCCAACGGGTTCACAACTGGAGGCTCCGGATTCACCCCTCCCACGTCTCCAGAAGAGGAAGATGATGTAGAGGCCGACGAAGAAACGCTCCCAATAATACTAGGGTTTGTGGGAGCGTCGGACGGGTTCTGTGAGTCGTCGTTTCCAGATGACATTTGGCCATCTCCAGGTAATGGAATCGTACTGTGACTATGAAAATAAACGATGCAAGCAAATTTCAACCGCTTTCTGAGAGCTTATCTCGAATGTACGACTCAAATGGCACACCAGCTACAAACGTCTCGCTTATCGGCAGAATAACTACAGTGAGCACGAAGGTAAGAAGAAGATGCAACATTTGGGTGGATGCCTGGTTTTATAAGGGCGTACTCACACATCCACCGTCCGGATCCTAAACGTTCCATCTGGGCATACGGATGGTTGACGCGTGTTTTCAATCGTATTGTAGGCGGAAAAGCGAAACCTACACATTTAGTAAATCAAGGACGCGCGAGCCCCCATTCTCCTTCTCACGCGATCGCATTTAATGCGTACATCCCCTCACTCATGATTGCCTGACCAGAGAGGGACAGTCTTGATAGACAGAATCACGCCATCAGGGGACACGTCAGCATTGGCATGGCCCCTTGAAGTCCTCACCCGACATGAATGTTCGGCTTCGGACTTGGGGGACTATACTGGGTAGGTTAAATTACTTCCTGCCGAACCACCTTAAGAATATATTTCCCGCGAAGCGCATCAGCATTCCGTTCCTGCGAGGCACATCAACATTCTGTTTATCCACAAAAGTCCCATGCCCATTATAAATAATAGGCTTGGACTTGGGGGACTATTGTTACCACACGATTACGATATGGCTGCCACGTTAGCACATGCCCCACCCAAGCCCAGTAAGGGCCTGTCGAGAACCCTACCTGGGCCCTGCTAGGGCCTTGGAAGGGCATGTCACACGCTTGGGCCTTCGACAGCTAGAAATCTGCGGGTCATGTGGAGGTCCTCGATGCACACATGCGAATCATAGGGCCTCGTCAGGCCTCGCATCATTCGTAACCAGCGAGCGACTCGATATGCTGGGACAACCAGAGGATTAATTAAAGAAAGATTGCGTTAGATTGGGTGCACGAATCCCCACAAGGAAACCGAATCATGATCTCCTAAAATCATGCAACGTGATAAGCTCAAGGAAGGAAGGTAATCTTGGGTATCTTTATCACATAAGGAAGGAAGATCCGATTAAAGACCGAATTGATTTGTCTTCCAAATCAATTAGAATTCTTGCGCTATAAATACAACGTATCCGGTTGTTCCAAGGTACGCACTTTTTATGCTTAAGAATCCCACCCTAAACTCTGCTCAAATTTCTGCCTGCTTGTCTCTCCCACACCCCTTTTTTGTTCCCGCTCCCGTGTATTTCTCATATACCGGCAGTTGACGATCGTTGGCACTTTTCTCCGGAGATCTTGGTGCCTAACGGTCGTCCTAGTGTGCAGGTAACATACGAGCTGGCAGAGGAGTGACTGGAGATCTGTTGGCACGTGGACTGGTGCAGGTTCCGACGTCAACAGTTATATTGTTTTTTTTTCAATATCAATGAGTAATCAAATGTTATTTATATTATACTTTTTTTATTTGAATGTAATAAATAAACAATATACTCTTAGAATATTTTAAAATCACTATCATAAAAAACAAGTGTCGTGCATCGCACGAGTGATATACTAATTAGGAATTAAAACAATTAGCAAACGCTTTTCAATCTTACCGTTTCATGTAGACAGTAGAATAATATGTGTTATGCAAAAGGACATATTAATAAATGGGTAAATTCAAAGTCGGTCACTGTTTTGGTACTTCTGGGCTCTAAAGTCATATAGTCAAAACTTAATTTAATTAAAGTCACATTTTAGAGTTAAAAGACCAACATACGCATACAATTGCAAAAAAAAAAAAAAACGCTAATTTAATGATACTATTTTATTGTGATACTATTTTGTATAGTACTGTTTTATTGTGATACTGTTTTGTATGATAGTATTTTATCTATGATACTGTTTTATTTAGATAATGTACATTGGTATATTTATACCATGCTTTTATCTTTGATACTGTTTTATTATGACAATGTTTAAATTTATGATCTTGTACTACTAATGGAGCATTTTAAGAACAGTATCATTACTTCAACTTTTAAAATATCTTGTACTTAGTTTTACATATGATATTATTTTGTCTATGATACTGTTTTATATAGATAATGTGTTATGGTACACTTACACCATGCTTTTATCTTTGATACTGTTTTATTATGATAATGTTTCAACATATGATATTGTTTTAATCTATGATAATGTTATTGAATACAAACAGTATCAATGGTCTTTTACTACTAATGGAGCATTTGAAGAACAATATAATTACTTCAACTAATAAAACATCTATAATACTGTTTTAATTTATGATAATGTTATTGAAACAAACAGTATCAATAGTCTTGTACTACTAATGGAGTATTTTAAGAACAATATAATTACTTCAACCAGTAAAACAGATTTATGATACTATTTTATTTAGATAAAGTGATATGGTATATTTATACCATGTTTTTATCTTTGATACTCAATTTATGATACTATTATTTAATCTATGATACTGTTATTTTATTGTGTTGTAGTTTGTGTATGTGATATTGTTTTATTAAGATATTTTTATGTATGATATTAATATATTAAGATACATTTATTTGTAATACTGTTTGAATATGTATGATACTATTTTGACAAGAAAAATTAAAGATTGCCATTTTAAGTTAAAGAGACGACTTCAAATGGTTAAAATTCATCGTATGCAGTGGCAAAACGACTGGTCTTGACCGAATCGTTGAGACCATTACGAAAATATATTATAATAAAAATTCTGAACACGTATGCGAACTCCATACTCATTTCTGTTATGATACTATTTTCTGTTATACTATTTTTCTATAATACAATATCAAACAACACACATGACTAATTAACAACAAAGAGAATAATCTAATTGCCAACTTTCGTAATAGCAACGCTCACATCGAACTTTTTCATTTCTACAAAAATTCAAGCTGCTATTTACAACAACAAATCATGACAACTTTACAGAAATTCATCAAATAAATCTTCCCTAATGTTTTTCATAATACAATATCATGATACAAATGTGTTTATGATACTGTTTCTCGTTCATGATTATAAAACTAGACGTTACCATTCTCTCAAATCTACATTCAATATCTTCATCAAATCAGTTTCAAAATCTACGCAAAATCACTCACAATTCTTCAAGAATTTCTTTCATCTCACAAGAATGTTTTGTTCTCTTCAATCTTTATTGTCTAGTGTAGAATTTATATTCATTAATGGCAGCTTATTCGAACAAATCCCCTTCTCCACTTTCCACAAGACCCGTTATTCCAAATATTAGAAATTCAGAATCTAATACTCGAGCTAGAAGAAGTGTCAGTAGAAACTCTTTTTCCAAACCCTTCGTATCCCAAAAGTTTTTACTTCAGTTCCCCTGTCAATAGCCCTTCAGGTTTGTTCAGTTAGTTTTTTGATTTAAGTACTTCTGAGATTTTTTATGAATTTTTGTAAATGGGTTCTAATTTTTGTTTTGATTTGTGTTTATGAATTTTCAAATTTTGCAAGAAGACGCTCATTGGAGAAAGAAGGCATCGTTGCTTCAAGAGATTGTGAAGAAAAAGAGAACAATGAAAAAGATCACAACTTAAAATCAGCAAAAATCCAGCAGGTAGCTATGGGTTCCAAGAATTTCATGTCTCCAACGATTTCTGCAACCTCCAAATTCAGTCCATCACCAAAAAAGAAAGTTTTGGTGCCGAGCCAAATTCTGATATGATGGATTCAGATCTGAACAAGATCTCGGAATGTTCTCTTGACTCGGTGGCGGCGGTGGGAGCAATGCTAAGGGTAATGTGTGTGGCAAATATAGATCACATGGATAATTTTCGGATTAATATGAAAAATTGTTAAAGAGTATGACTTATTGACAAATTTAAAAATTGTTTTGACCTAATTTGAAACAAGTCACTTGTATGTGACTTTTAGGCAATTTTTCCATAATTAATTCATCACAATTAGATGAGGCAAAATCGGTCCAACCCATATAATCCAACTTTTGGCCCAGCCTGACTTGTCCACAATTTTTTTTCCTCATTACAACTAATCACTCATTTTATTAATAGCCCCAATACATAATCTAAATAATATCAATCTAAAATAGTCTAAACCCAAGTCTCCAACTTAAATTATTTATTTTTGAAACATTTTTCAAGCTCCAATATAAAATTGTTTAGATTTAATTAAAATTTAGTTTAATTCAAGTTTTAATCCAAATTATGTTTGGTGTGATTAGTAAATTATTTTATTTTAAATTTACTTATAAGTAAATTTTTTAATTTAAGCCAAATAGTTTTATATCTCAAAGAAATAAGAATAACATGCTTTTACTATCTATATTTTTTAAAAAAATTGTCAAGAAATAGTTTACAATTAACCAAAAAAATATTATTATTTTAAAAGAAAATTGATGTTTATCTATTGACTAACATATAAGAGTCCCAATTTTATAAATTAATCCCTTTAAAAATCTTAAAATATATATTGTCTAAATTTATCTAAGATTATATAAAAAAATTATTTAAAAAAAGAAAAAAATAAAATTAAGATCGGGTTGGCTCGATGGGCTGGTTGGACTGGACAAGCATATTCTTTCTTGCACAAAACTGAATTGGACCGACTCAATCTAATTTCAAGTGTGATCCTATTCTGACAGGCTGGATCAATCCAACCTGACTCATTTACCAGCTATAATCACAATCACTTTCAGATAAATAGAAAGCATAAAAGTGTAAAATGACATGATAATTAATTCATCACAATTGCTTTCAATTAAACAGTGACACGTGGTTTGAGTGTTTAAGCAAGGTTTTTATTAGAAC